>CM028129.1:1141183333-1143721666 GCA_016271365.2 Neoceratodus forsteri | reverse complement strand
TGTTTATTCCCTATTTTACAACCTGCTTCAGCTGTTGGATTTTCCTCGATTTCTCTATCCCCCACATTCCTTAGCTGCTATCCAAGTCACCAGCTACGGCATTCTTTCCTTTCCTCTTTCAGCTGTTAACCAGCTACCCTCTCCATTTCAGCTGGCTATGGCTGCTAGTATTCACTCAAATGTATTTCCTCACATTCAATCTGGCTGTTTGGTGTCCCGGTGCCTGGTTTGTGGTTTCCTTGTTTTTCCCAAGGTGGGGTACTATGTTGTCACAGCTGGCACTGTGGCTACGAGTGGTGGAAGTTGTGTCCTTATCCCCGTTATTACTCCTCGCTGGCTCTCTACCTTCTCCTGCTTGCCCCGCCTTCTAGTACTGCTCCATGACAGTCTTCCTGGCTTTCATACCATCAACTGTCTAGTCCATTCATTCTCAGACCTACTGTCTTCCCATACCATCAGCACAGCTCATATCCATTGTACCTAGTTTTACTCCTGGTACTTTGTACATCAACCATCAGCTGCGGGCTTCTCCCAGCCATTCTCATCTTTCCCACTTATGCAATTCAATCCACTCCTAGTTCAACTTTAGTAATTGACCCAGTTGGCATTCACTCCTATGGTTGCTACTTGCAATCTCCTCCTCCGGACCTACATCGGGGTCTACTTCATTCTGTCTGACCTCTCTGTAGGCCTACTCACTCACATCAACTTTCCGAGCATCTTGCTACCTCGACTCGACCTGTTCTCCACCCAGATATGTGCCTTCTGAAGTTCATTGCTCCATGACTTGGGGTTAGTCTGTAGCCAACAGTCTTGCTCTGCACCTCTGAAGTCCGCATCTAGAGCATGGGAAGCTCGGAGTGGGGTCTTTCTTCCTGGCCCATAGTGAGAATGTCTTCACTCCGGGTGGACCTTCAGTTGTCCCTCATTTTGGTGATGTCTCTGGATGTAGAATTTATGACTTCCAGCTGTGAGGGGTGGGTCTCTCATAACAGGGCCCCTTTGGCTGCTCGAGTGGGTTCGGGGGCACCCTTTATGCTGTCCTCTGTCTGACCACCTCTGGTTCACCTGGTCTGTTTCGTAGGCTCGTGTAGGCTAGCTGAGTGCCTCAGCGGTCAGTTCTCTACTCAACAGCATTCTGGCTAGAAGGACAGAACATGATCTTCCTCTAGACTGGAAAACGTTCCTCTTCCCGTGATCTTGACTCTAAATTGCAGCAGCTAAATCATCACTAACCAAAACGTCCTTCAGCCTGGAGGGAAGGTGACCTAGGCCTTGGATCCTCAGAGGTTTCCTCTTCTCTGTGCCGATGGTCATAATATTTAGATAGGGTTAACGCTTTCCTAGGTTCCATATTAGGTTCTGCTGTTGGATGGAGTCAGATGGTGGCTCTGGCTGTTCTCTCTCTTCTTAGGAAGTCCTGCCCTTCTGCATCTTGTCAGCTTTCATTTTGTTCATTGTCCTCATCATCTCTCGTTCCTCTCCTGTCCTTCCCATTTACATCTATCAACCTCATTCCCATCCTCAATATCTTCTGACTTCTTTCCTCCTTCGATGCTCGGCACCCTTTTGGGTATACTTTTGGGCTTCTTCCTAAGCTAGCTTTAGCCAAGAGAATCATTCCTGTGGCACCTATAGGAGTGGAACCTTCCTCTAGGGTTCCTCGCCATTGTACCCCTATAGGGTGGTATATCCCATGGATAGAAAGGCGAACAGCCACAATGTATCTAAGTGACACAAGCATATATCATACCATGTTGCGTAAGGACATCAAAATGCAAGGCTACACCTGTAGTTCGATGGGCAGAGCAACAAACCACTCTCCCATCAGTCCTTTAAAGGCCACTCCTCCTGGCTAGTCCAAGATTAATTTCTTTCACTGCCCCACCATCCTTCCCTCCTCCTCCAGTGGCATGTCTCCCTTTCCCGTAGGCTTCTTCCTAAGCTACTCTTAGCTAAGGGAATCATTCCCGCGGCACTTATAGGGGTGGAACCCTCCTCCAGGGTTCCTCACTGTTGTACCGCTACAGGGTGGTATATCCCACGGATAGAGAGGGGAACAGCAACAATGAATCTAAGTCACACAAGCATATATCATACCATATTGCGTAATCACATTGAATAAACAAGAACCAGAACACGGTGAAGTTCTGATTTGTTCTGATTAATTCTGATTTATTGACAAATATTTGAAAAAATCCAAAATAAAGCATAAAAGTGGCCAAAGTCGGTCACATTTGACACAGAGGCCCAAAGGAAATAATTTAATGGATTATTTGTATAAAAATTAATATAAAACTGCTAAATAAAAAAGCAATCACTCACTACTAGCCTCTTCATGGCTGGCCTATAATGGTGGCATATCCTGCTCATGTCCGTGATATGAGTGTGTTGGGAGGTGGAGAGAGAGACAGAGAAAGAGAGAGAGAGATGGAGAAAGAGAGAGACAGACAGATGCTAATACTGTACCTATATCATAGTACCACCAAACACTACAGGCACTGCCAGGCAGCTAAGATTTTTTTTATGAATTTATTTATTTTATTTATTTATTTGTACATTGGTTTACAACCTTTGAGCTAGAGGCTCATTTCCAAAGGTACCTCATCACATTGAGGACAAATGCATAACAGACTTTTGGTTACAGCATATGGGTTACATAGTTAGCAAGCATATGTGATTACAACAGTTAAACAGATAAGCCAGTTTAGTTACAATGGCACATTCTTGCATGATGGTAAGAGCAAGCAGCAGGATAATAGCAGTTCAATCAGCAATGGGTGAGGATTAAAAGAGGTGTGGTGTGGATGCCGCCCAGCAGGCATTGTCAAGGCACAGAGAGCTATGCCTCAATCATAGACAGGTGCAGTTATGTGTATTAAATAGTTGGCCTCGAAGTGCGGTTTTGAATTTGGAGATCGTGGAGGCATCCGAGATGGGGGCAGGGAGCAAGTTATACCAGGATGGAGCTCTATAGCAGAAGTACCTCTGTCCAAGGGAGGTCCTAGATCTAGGGACCAGAAAAGTGGCCTTGCAGGAGGTCTGTGTACAGACCAAAGGTTGGGCTTGGCAGAGAGAGGCTGTCAGCCCGGGTAGGGATAGCCCGAGAAGATTTTTTTTTGTTATCAGGCAGGTTTGGTATCGTAGACGTTCGTCTAGATTCAGCAGTATTGCCATGCAATAGAGCTGGCACGAATGCGTGAGCCTGGGGGCCCCAGTGATTAATCTGTATGCCTTATTTAGGATGAGGTGAATTTTATTGAGGGTGGTCGTTTCAGCGGCACCGTATACTGGTAGGCCATAGTCAATAAGGGATAATATAGAGGATGTAACCGCTAGACGGAGGGCAGTGGGGGGAGACAGTTGTTATAGCGGTATAAGATACATAGCCACACATTAGTGGCTGAAGCAAGTGCATCAATGTGGGTGTGGTAGGTGAGGACTGAGTCAAAGGAGACCCCAAGGTACTTGTAGGAGTGGACTTGCTCTAGTGGTTGTTTGGAGCAGGGGAGGATATGGAGTGGGAAGTTGCTGGCTTTGTTTCGGGGGTGGGCAAAGAGCATTGTTTTTGTTTTTTTGAGATTAATGACCAGGCTGTGCTCTTTAAACCAGGTTTCGGCATCATTACAAGATAGTTGTAGGGAGTTCTGAAGGGGGATAGGGTTATGGTGGGTGGCAAAGATGACGGCATCATCTGCATACAGCAGAATTTTTCCAGTGCATGCACTGGGCAGGGTGTTAAGGTAGAGTGAGAAGAGTAGGAGTCCCAGGATGGAGCCCTGAGGAACCCCTGAGTGGATGGGACAAGTTTTGGAAAGTGTACCATTAATTCTGACACATTGGGAGTGGGCAGATAAGTAGCTGATGCACCAGGCGAGAGGTCCAGTAGAGAAGCCAGTGTGGCAGAGGGCATCCAGCAGGAGGGGGTGGGAGACAGTGTCGAAAGCCTTTGAGAGGTCGACAAACACTGCCCCATCTATGGAGCTAGAGTCCAGAGAGGAGTGTAGGAAAGTTGAAAATTCAACTAGTGCAGTACCGGTACTGTGTGCTGCACAGAAACCGTGCTGTTCAGGGCAGGGGATGTTGTGTTTGGTCAGATATTCAGTAATTTGCGTGGCAACCAGCTTTTCTAGGGCTTTGGAGAGGGATGGGAGTATGGAGATAGGACAGTAGTTCCCGGCAGAGGGCCTGTCACCACCTTTGTGAATGGGAGTAACAATGGTGGTTTTCCAAGCAGTTGGAAATTGCCCCAGGCAGAGGGATTTGTTGAGAAGGCTGGTGAGTGGGGCAAGGACCTGATACAGTACCAGACGGAGAATGCTGGGGTCCAGGGAGTCATCGCCGGGACTATTGCCCTTTAATGCTCTGACCAGGTGGGGTCTGGCTTCCTGGGCAGTTACCCTACGTAGGTAGAAACTAGGCCATTGGAGGACTGGGGCAGGTAATGGAGGGTAGTGGGTTAAAGAAATTACTGGGGAGGACAGAGCTAAGGTCCTTAAAGGATGTGTTATGGTAGTTTGCAATGTTTGCTGGGTCCGTAATGGTTGTGCCATCAATGGTGATCTGGGATGGGGGAGGGGAGCGTGCGCTCCCATTTAGTTGTTTGACACTATCCCAGAAAGTTTGGGCACACCCCTAGGAGGAGGTGAGCGTGGCCTGGTAGTGGTCGGCCTTGGCTTTTCGGATGGCCCAAGTGCACTTATTGCATGCAGAATTGTAGGCCTGTCTGTCAGCCATCCAGCCTGTTTCTGTGGCAAGGTGCCATAGGTTATCCTTAAGCCTGAACAATTGTAATAGGGCAGGAGTAATCCAGGGGCATGTTATGTTTTGGTTAGGGCAGCTGTGAAGGGTGCGAAGAAGTTGCAGGCTGTTTAAGGTTTGGGAAAAGAAGGCAAGGGCAGTATCTATGTCGGAACATGGTGAATGGGGACCAGTTTATCTGGGCAATAAATTGCTTGAGGTTTTTCAGCCCACCTGGTCTGAAACGCTGCCAAAGTGTGGGCTGGGGTGTTAGTCGGGCGACGGGTGCTGTATGGGTATTATTTTGATGGATGATCCAGTCAGAGTCAAACAGGCCAAATAAATGGATGTGAATCATCAAATGAGCAGCACTAAGAGAGCCCACCCACCCTACCCATGAATGATGCAACTGCTTCGCATGTACGGTGGTATGTGTTACACTTCCTGGTCCAAGAGGTGGTAATGTTTTCTAGTACTACGACTACTTCTACTAAATCTGATCAACATGCTGAATCCTTAGAGAAGAAAAATGAAAGACGTAGTGATCACCACTACCCAGGCAGGCAGCCATTCACACATCGCATCGGTCAAGTGTGGTGCAGTCATAAAAACATTTACCACTGCCACCTGAAGACCTGGTGATAGTCACACAACACAGTTACATCCTTCCTAGTTCCATAATTGCTGCCAGCCACTACCAAGTAATTTAAGTATCAAAAATAAAATACAGTAATATAATAATCTCAGCCTAGTTACTGTAAGAAGATGTAACCAGGCTAGCATATCACGCACACACAGACAATAAAGAAATTATATGAATTTTCAATTTAGTAGCATTTTTTTTTTTTGCGAAGTAATCGCAGTCAAATATGGGGGATGAGAGAAATATACAAAGAGTATTCTGTTTCTGGTTTTCAGGCATCTGCTAAGCCATGCACTGTATGAAAATTAAAACAGTACAGTCAGGATCAGTTGCTGAGGGCAAAAAAAGTGACAAGTAGTAGTAGTAGTAGTAAGGACTGGAGTAAGGACAAAAAGTGATAAGTAGTAGTTGTGACTTGTGAGGACAAAAATGATAGTAGTAGTAGTAGTAGTAGACAGCAGTACCCTACTTATCGAGATCAGCTAATGGTACCAGGTACCACCAAGTAAGTTTGTGACATAAAATGCAGTTGCCTGCTGTATTTGGACTCTGAATCCACTGATGTTATGTTTTTTTCTATTTTGTGCTGCTCATGTTATCATTCTAGTAATAGTGGCCTGGCCCCCTGACTTGACTTATCGCAATCAATTGCTACCTCATGTAGTAGACCCTGTTCACAAAGATTTCCCTCACAGGCACACATTCTTGGAAGTGTTTTGTGGATAGGGATTGCTCAGAGCAGTCAGTGTATGTTTTATTCAGGTATCATATTTGAAATTAAAGTGAGGAATGTTGACTTTGAGAAATGTGAGGTGCTCAACATTTTCTGGTGTCAAACATGAATGTGTGTCAGTAAAAACGTTATCAGCTGAATTAAACAATCGTTCTGAACAGACGATAGTCAGAGGGCAATTCATGTACCTCATTGCAATGTTTATTAAAGCAGGCCACATGTTTTGTTTGGATTTCCAGTATTGCAAAGGATCAGCATTCCAGCTGATATTGGGCTCTGCTAGGTACACTTCAACAATGGTCTGTGCTGAAACTGTGTTACAGGAGGCAGATGAAGAAGATGTTACAATTACGTCTTCGAAATTGACTCCAGAGACATGAAGCTGAGCCAAGTGACTGTGGGAAAGTGCTGTATTGGCTGGTGGTGAAGAAGAAGATTGGGCTGCAGTGGCTGAGGAGGAAGAGGAGAAAATGCTGCATGTGTGGATGGGCCTCCTGATGCTGTGCTGTGTCATGAAGAAGATTCTGAATGTGGTGCTGCTGTTGTACTCTGTTCCATGACAGCACACACCTCCTCAATTATTTCTTGTTCGCTTATCTCAAAATAAGTTTCAGCATCATCCTCACTCAATAGTTGCTTCGATTTGTATTGTGAGTCCAAGATTGTTGCTTTAATGTAGAACTCAGAATGAAGCATTTTACATAGTTATCATCTTCAACTGTTCTGATCATACATCTCATTAGATCTTGTTGTATTCTGGGCAATCTGCATATGTCAGCAGTACCACTGACAGCTTGTGTGATCATGGAACTGTCTTTCTTCTCTAACTTTTCCCTAGTCAGGTCAATCTGAATTTCAAAATTTTTATTAGCGGTATCACTGGGCTGAGAGTTGCTGTGTTGCACTAACCTCCTGGTGATTTCTTCAAATGGCTCAAGCAGGAAAATTAGAAACTCCAGCATGGCCCACTGTATTGGAGTAATATAGATGTCTTCATCACCAATGTTATTTTCAAGTGTATTGCCTGACAACTTACTTTTGTTCCAGCAGCCTTTGGAACATATAAAAGGTTGAATTCAATGAGCAGAAATGTCTTGGATAAGTCTGTGCAAAGGTAAACTGTGCTCCTGCTGCATTTTTTCAAACAAGTGATGGGCTTTGCGTGAGTGACTGAAATGAGTGCATATTCTTTGAGCAGTGCTAATCTGAGCCTTAATCTCCCTGTCGTCATCAAGAAAACTGTGAACTATTAAATTTAAGCAATGCGCAAAGCAGTGAATGTGAACAAAGCCCCCCTCCTCAAGGCCTTCCTTATGTCCATTATCTGCAACTATAAAGCCAACTGACAGTCCTTGTGAAGTGAACCATTGTTGTATTGGTTTTGGAGCTTTTCATTGATGTTGTATGAGATGTGTTCAGATAGAATAAAACATTCTTAGAACAGCAAACTGCAATGCTTCACTGTCCCAGTCCCACATGCATTATTGAAACTTGCCCAATGTGCCATGACAGACATGAAGGGTTCAGGCTGACAGCTTGTCCAGATATCTGTTGTGAGATGCACCACCCTCCCAACAGCATTTCACAAGACATGTCTTAATTTTTTACATACGACATCATAAAGATCTGGAATCCCTTTTGTCAAGAAGTACTTCCACGATGGTATACTATATTGAGGTTCAAGGTACTCAGGCAGCCACCTGAATTCTATATGTGCAACCATGTTATATGGTAGCAAATCAACAGCTATCATTTCTGAAGTTTTTTTGGTTATTGTTACAGCAACAGGGTAAGTTAAGGCATATTTGGCTTTACGCTCATGTTTCTGAGATGGTAAGCTGTTTCCTTGAAGGAGGAGAGCTTTTGAACACAATGGTCACTTTCAGTAACAGTAGGAGGAGTCCTTCAAATGGGAGGAAGTGGTGGTGGAGGTGTTTCAGTAGTGCTGCTGGGGCAGCTGCTGCCTTCATCTATGGGAGTTATCTCATAGTGTAGTGAGCTATCACTGTCACTTTCTCTTTGAGACTTACTACTGGAGTACTCAGTACTGTTATGACATCTGTCTAGGTGCCTTTTCAGTGCTGAAGTTCCTAATGCTCCTTTCTTTTTATCCCTGCTGACTGGCCGTCTACATATAGTGCATGTTGCTACCAACTCATTAGAAACACTAATGGAGAAGTATGACCAAACAAAAGATGATATTTTTTTAGTTTTTTTCCCCAGGAAGACATGGCACTTTGGTCACCTTTTCAAGGTCCCCCCCCCAAGATTTTCATGGGCCTGTTACTCTTGTGGTTTATTCCGCTGCCCCCTCCACAACCAAAACATTTCTGCCCATTTCTTCCTCATCTACAAGTTCCATCCTCCAGCAAACCTTGTGCTGTCTGATCATTCTCTTCATCTTTATTTTTATTACCCTCATTGTGTTCAACCTCAGAAGAATCGGATGAGGGTGAGGGACTGGCAGTAGCATAGTATGCAATTGTTCTGTACTGTTGGGTGCCTCTTCGGGCGGTATCCACCAAGCCTTTGTCTTTTTTAACTACATAACTTTTTTTTTACTTGGGACTGATGATGATCCAAAACATTCACCTTTTTTGGATTCAAGCATTCGCTTGGAAGATGAAACCATGGACATGAAAAAAATCACTTTTTGGGGCTTGATTTTGTTTTCCTTTTTCAGGCTGATTGCTGTCTTTTGCAGTGCCACTGCCTACCTGAGAAATAGAATGCACCTCATCAACACTTTGATCTATTTTTTCTTAGTATTCTAACCTGTAAAAAAAGATCCCTCTGACTAACATGATGTGCTTCTGATGATTCCAACCCACAGGCCAGGGACAAATTTACTATCGTGACTCGTAACTGTACACAGCACACCGACAGCACAGCAGTCCACCACCACTTCCTTCCAAGATTACCTGACTGATTCCTACAGTACAGTTAGTTACTGTTAAGTCAAAAAATTCAGCAACTATTAAGTGTGCCTCAGAATTTGAATTGGAGATGCAGACACATCTGGTGCATAGCCTGCAAGAAGCACAGTCGAACACTTGGGGTTGGTTAATGCTTATATGTAATGTAATGCAATATACTATAAAACAAATGATAATAAAGAGGAATAATGGGGAATGAGTGATGATGATGATGATGATGACACTTGTGTGTGTGTGTGTGTACAGTAGTTGTACTTTACTTGTGTTGTAGTGTAAGCAACCTGCTATGAGTCACGAAGTCAGATTATCCCTTGGGCCACCCACAGCCAGCAGCACAGGTGTATCAACTTGTATGCTGTTTGTCTCAATGATATATTTTTGACACATGAAATTGTGAATGAATGCTTGCAGCTGATCATGATTCATGGTTGGATGGCACAAGTCAAAGATTTATTTTGCCAGCCTGCTGCTCTTCCCCTGTACACACAGCCACACTGAAGCCAAAAAAAAAAATGTATTTGGGATTTCTGGGACTGTTACATTTCTCGTGGGCCCCCTGCTGTTCTCTCTCTTCACCCTCAGGACAGCATGAGTCAAAGATTTATTTTGCCATCCTGCTGTCCTTGACCTTTTACAACAGCCACACTGAAGCCAGGCAAAAGCTTTATTTCAGATTTCTGGGACTGTTGAATTTGCCATGGGTCCCCTGCAGTCTCTCTGTCTCTTCCCTCCTGGATGGCACAAGTTAAGATATATTTTACCAGCCTGCTGCCCTTGCACTGTACACACAGCTACACTGAAGCCAGGAAAAAAAACTTTCATTTAAGATTCTCTGTAACTGTAAAATTTCTCTTGGGCTCCCCAGTAGTCTCTCTCTCTCTCTCTCTCTCTCTGTGCTCTGGATCTGGATTTGGAATGACACAAGTCAATGATTTTGCCAGCCTTCCTCCTTGCTCATATATACTGCTATACTGTTTGAGGTCAAGAAAAGAAAAACTTTCATTTCGGATTTTCCTTAGCTGT
Organism: Neoceratodus forsteri; assembly: GCA_016271365.2. Lineage (NCBI taxonomy): Eukaryota > Metazoa > Chordata > Ceratodontiformes > Ceratodontidae > Neoceratodus > Neoceratodus forsteri. Next base: position 1,143,711,591 of record CM028129.1, on the reverse strand, counting down.
AAAATTTCTCTTGGGCCCCCAGTAGTTTCTCCCTCTCTCCTCGGATCTGAATTTGAATTGCACAAGTCAATGATTTTGCCATCCTGCCCTCCCTTGCTTATGTACACAGCTACACTGTCTGAGGCCAAGAAAAGAAAAGAAAAAAAACTTCCATTTAGGATTTTCTGTAACTGTAGAATTTCTCTTGGTCCTCCAGTAGTCTCTCCCTCTCTCTCCTCTGGATCTTTATGCCATAAGTCAAAGATTTTGCCAGCCTGCCCTTCCTCATGCACACAGTCACACTGTCACACTGCCTGCCTTTTGCCTCCCTCACCCCGGGCAGCACCTAGGCCACCACTATCTCCCCAGTCCCTCTGGATTCCTCCTTTCTCCAGTCCCGACCAGTCACCCTTCCCGACAATCAGCTTCTCTCCTCCACCCATCACACCGTAAATTGAGTCCTTTCTCTCTCCTTTTCTCTTCACTCCCCTCTAAAATGTACGGTGGATTCCGCTTGTATGCACACCCTCGGGACCATTCATATTTGTGCATACAAGTGGAACGTGCATACAAACGAAATGCCCAAAATCAAAGGAAACGCTAGTCCGGTAATCAGTACATTTTAAATATGAAATCAAGTCTGCTTACTAGCATTAGTGGTTATCACCTCCAAATGAGCTGATGTCGGAGGTGTTATTTCCTGATACCCTTGGGTACCGAGGACCCAGCTGCAGAGCGTCCTCATCAGTGACGGCTCCCAATTTGGCATCTCAGCATCAGTCTGGGCATAGGTAGGAACTGTTCTGTGTCCATGAATGCAGGGGTATTATAGAGCCATGTCTTCTATGCCTGCATCAGCGGAGAAGACCGATTAGCAAACTGGATATCCTTAATGCCAATAAGAAGAAGGCTGTTTGTTACCCCGGCAACTGCTAATTGGTCCAATTAGCAGTGTGTTCCACCAATTATCACCCTGTCTCCCTAGAAAACAAAGCAAACTGACTGAAAATATGTGCATTCATCTGAAAAAACTACTGCATACAAACGGAAGATTTATAATGGGAGGTATAGGATGAAAATCGGGACATTGCGATTTTGTGCATACAACTGAAATATGCACACATCCGAATTGCATACAAGTGGAATGTACTGTATATATATATATATATATATATATATATATATATATATATTTTGTTTTATGTTTTTTTTTCTTTTTAGCAACTTCTTCTGGCGGTTGCTGCAGCGATAAGCAAGATGCTTCTCCGTCCCATTTTCCTCTCATCTGGGCCGTGTTGCGCACTCAGCACAGTTATATATTGTGAGTGTGTCACGTGACCATCTGTTGCCTGATTGGATGCCACCAGCTGCCTGTACATGGAGTGAGCATGCCAATGGCATCCCCATTGCAACAATAAGCACAATGGCACGAATGGCACTTCCACAGACCTGGAACTGGACTTCTGCGGCAAAGCACATATTTATCCAGGTTCATGGATTGTGAGTTCAATCCAGGGGACTGGATCTCCTGTGGAACAGTCTGCCCAACCCTAGTACAAAGAGATGCAGAAGGATGAGAATAGGGAAGCGTACCTGGAGAGGCAGAGAAGGAAAGTGGTGAAGAGCACAAAGGTGCAGACTGAGGAAATGATAGCCAAAGGGATAACTTAAAGGGACAAGACCTTTCTGAGGTACAACAGAGGAAGACAAGAGGAGGGATTGTGAGGTTAAAAATGGTGTGTGTGTGCAGAAGAGTTTCAGTAAAAAGCAGATATCCTGACAGGTATTTCTGTTCAGTCTTCACAGTGGAAGGGGACAGGAAGGGCCACATAAAAGCAGTAGAAACATGCTGGGAAGGGAGGCAGATGCATGTCCATCTACAGAGGAGAGAGTACTGAAAGAACTTGCATATTTTGAAGTGGACAAAGCTATGGGGACAGGCAGGGTACCCTCAGTGCTGTTTAAGAACACTCAGGAAGGCACTGGCTGCACCTCTGCCCTATTCAACAACTTACTGGAAAGAAATGGTTCCAGAGGAATGGAGGAGGGCAGATGTAGTCTTGCTTCACAAAAGCAGTAGTAGGGAGAAGGCAGTAACTATAAACCAGTCAGTCTAACATCAGTGGTGGGGAAACTAATGGAGTCACTTTTGAAGGAAAGGACTGTGGAGTAACTTGGATGCAGGGGGTTACAAGACCGAAGGCAGCATGGATTCATAGGTGTGATGTCATGTCATATAAACCTGATTTATTTTTTTGTCTGGGTGACCAGTGAAATAGATCAGGTTGGGGCGATGAACATGATCTACTTAGATTCAATACCATAGCACACAGAAGGCTTATTAGGAAACTGGGTAGTTTGGGATGGGTCCTAAGGTGGTAAATTGGGTACAAAATTGGTTGATGGATAGGCGGCAGAGTGTAGTGGGTAAATGGAATTTACTCAGGGGAAGGGAGAGTAACCAGCAGGGTACCTCAAAGCTCAGTACTGGGTCCAATCCTCTTTAATGTCTTTAAAAGTGGTGTTGCAGATGGAGTGGAAAGGAATGGATGACTCTTTACAAATGGCACCAACATCTGCAGTAGAGTGGACATGCCAGAACATGGGAGACCTGAGAAAACTCAAGGGTGGGAAAAAGTATAGCAGCTGGGTTTCAATGTGAAAAAGTGTAAAATCATTCACCTTCTTTTTCTCTACCATGTGGTCAGTTTTCCTTCCAGCAACTCCTCAAGAACTCATTTCCTTATGCACACTTGACACTGCCTTCCACGCTTGCTCATCTTGGATGTCAGGACATATATATTATAGTAGCACGGTAGTGCCACTATGAATTAAGATAAGGAGCCATTTGCATGTTAAACCCAAGCGTTTGCACCTAAAAACTCTGCAACCATTTGACAGATTTGTCTGAAATTTAGAAAACATGATCAGGACCCATACACCTTGGATATGCAAGTTTGTACCAGTCATATCACATTTGCAGAGTTATAAGCGTGGAGATCTGCACGTTCACGCTTTTCTGGAATTTTACTGTCGCCTCTACAGGTCACACAGTTTGCACGATCAGTCCAAAATCTTCAGGAACATGCAGCAGGGTCCCAGTGTGCCTTCTGAAGATTTCATGAAAAATATTAAATGGTTCAAAAGTTATTCAAAAACAAGTCCCCATTAAAAGTCAATGGGAAAAGTTAACAAAGTTAAGCAGTAGTTAAATGCAGTTTTACTTTCGCAAAATGACCCTTTACTGTCGCAAATCTGCCATTTTGTTTTCAGTTAGCGATCAGAAAAATGCTTGACATTTAAAATTAGGACCCTCTAGCCACCTAATTCTTTTTGTATTCACCTAGTCGGGCCCTGAGGATGCTAGCCATGTCTTTATTTTGGGGTAAAACACCCCAGAAATGTTTTTCCAATTTCTGGAAAAAATACTTTTGTAAAGTACTGTTGTACTTGCGACACTGTCGAATGAATTTGCAAAAGCTGTGGCAAACTTTGATAGTACTTTTCTAGACTGTGGGAATATGACTGCAATTCTTTGGCACCCTGCTGCAAAAGAATGGTTTGGTGTTTTGGCCTGACATTTGGAGGGAACGCAGCTGACATCTCACAGATGTGCCTTTCAATGTTTTGTTGAAAAAATGTTACATGGCAGCAAAGTTACGGCACTACAAAGTTTACGCTTTTTTCCATAGGGTAACATTACGGCGTCTGACGCATTACAGGAATCCTTTGGCGCCCTGCTGCAAAATAATGGTTTGGTCTTTTGGGCTGAAATTTGGAGGAAACACAGCCAACATCCCACATGTACCTTTTTGTGGTTTGTTGAAAAATATTACAGGGAGCCAAAGTTATGGTACTCGAACTTCTCTTTTTTCCCATAGGATAACATTACGGCATTCTCAGCGCCTTTCATTGCCTGTATCTCAGAAGCGGTGTGAGATACAGACTTTTTATCAGAAAAATGGTGAGCCTCCTAATGGGGGCTGAGTATAAACCTAGCCAGGAAAGTCATAAATCATATGACTTTTAATTTTTTTTCTGCGTCGTACGGTTCCTGAGATATAAGCAATTTAGTATTCCAACTCCTCATTTTCTGCTCCGAGAACCATTATTATCCATACATTCTTTGTACTCACTGTCTTTCTCTATGCAGCTTTTGGGGAAAACTGGTCTGTGCACTTACATTACTGTTACCATTACCGTTTCCGCTTGCAGTTCCGTTCCCGTTTCACTTAACGTTCACGTCTACGCCACCATGTGCGTTACCCTTTGCGTTTTCATTTGTGCTTGTTTTTGCATTATTTTTAACATTTCTGTCTACACTACTGTTTCTCTTTCTGTTTCACTTTGCATCACCATGCGCATTACCATTCGCATTTGCGGGCACAATCGGGCCCCGCGCTCCCGCCGCCACATTACATTCACTATTTCTTGTTATCATTCTCAAAAAGAAGGGAAATTAGAGGCAAAAAACTCCATTTAATGCATTAGTTGGGTTGTTCCACACTGACAAAAGCGAGAAAATTCGATTGTTAGGGTTGAAAGCCCCCTTGGACCCGCCCACACCCCAACCGGCATCGGAGTGCGCGTTAGGGTTGTCGGTCACTCTCACCCATTCTCCTACCTCTGCTTCTTTATACATGTGATGGGGTGAGGTGTGCGACTCTTCATCGCACCCAATACTGAATGAGGTGTGAAAGGTCAGGAAGGGCTTTCAACTAACAATTCTGCTTTGTCAATGTCATTCTTTTACTCATTAAATAGATTTTTTCACCTCTATATATAGATACACACACACATATGCACAGTGTGTGTGTGTGTGTAATATTATGTGTATGTATATACATATATATATATATATATATATATATATATATATATATATGTATATTATAGCTGTGCAGGTAGTTAGGGTTGGAAGACCACTTCTATGTTAACCCCCAAAGTTTGCACTTTAATGACTTTGCAACCAGTTGTCCGATTTGCCAGTAAATTTGCATGCGTGGTATCCAACCATAGATCTCTGGATCTGTAAGTTTGTTTCAGTTTGCTGTACAGTTCGGAATTGCACAGTGTTAGAAATGTGAAAAATCCTCAACTTTTGTGCATTTTTTGTCAGACTTAACAGACTGAATAATGCATCTGTTTGGATTCAAATGTGCATGTGTATGTGTGGCCTGGGTCAAGGTGTTGCCTTTTGAAGATCTGATGAAAAAATATTAATCCATTCAAAAGTTATTCAAGTTCTTCATGTCCCATTTAGCTTGTGGCAAAATTTATATGTGCACTGTGAAAACTTTCGCAAACCCTGTTTTGTTGTTGTGCTCCTGATTTTTGTTTTCGTGCTGCTGCCATCTTGTTTTCAGTTAGCAAGAGACAAAAAATGTTGTAAATCAAAAAATACTGCCCCTTGGTAAACACCAGCACTTTTGTTTACCTAATCAGGCCCTGAGGAACTTGCCCCTGGCATCAATTTTTGTGCAGGTAGCCTGGAAATAAGTTTTCAAAATGTTTCCATTTTGCCATTTTTTTTAAAAAACCTTTTTGTGTGTGCTACAGTGATCACGCACAAAATAAAGGTGGCTCAACAACATTTTTCTGTGCATGAAAAGGTTTTATTATAAGGTATAGAGGTGTCATGAAAGCATTATTGTTTCACAAAACAATGCTAACGTTGTCCCATGTATTGTTTTCTTTGTCGCTTCATTGTGCCAAGGTTTATTGTACTTTTGGGCTGAGAATTGCAGGGTGGCAGGCCCTGGTCCCACAGATGTGCCTTCTGTTTTTTGGTCCCAAAACATTCAATGGGCCCATAGTTACAGTGTTCTGAAACTGAGAAATTTCTCATGGGAAAACATTGCTGCACCTGCGCATTTTGGTGCCGTATTCTAGAAATGATTGAGATATGGATTTTTCATATTCGGTAGCTGGTCCACCTTTAGGTGGACTAAAAGGTACTAGCTACCTTCTCCTGCCATGCCCCGAAAAATGGAACTCCTCCCACTAACTATTCATCTGGCATCATCCCATGCCTCTTCGAGAATATTGCTGCGTGACCATCTTGCTGTCTCATGCTCTTGCTCCTGCTTCAAACCCCTTAGCCCAGTACATCTACATAATATCCTCTACCCAACAGCCTTTCTGTATCCTTTCCTCAACAAAATTTCTGCACTGACCTCCTGTCTCTTATCTTGCTATAATTTAATTTTTATTACAGCTAGTCATCATTCCTTACCTCACCTCAATGTTTCCCATCCCATCCTATCCACTCACATACTACCTCCTAACCCCAATTCTCCTCTTTCTTTTGTATTCCATCTTCTCGACTATTAAGTTGGCACTTTTTGGTTGTTTTAGCTCAATGGACTGCTCCCTAAATGTTGCCTAAAGATTTTTACTGTTGCTGTCCCATATTTCTATGTTATATAGTTTTGCAGAACAGTTGTGTCTATTTGTTCCACTACTTGTACTGTATTACTATTTTTTTCTATGCACCTACTGTTTATATGATTGTACTGTCATTGTTCAAAATGTTTGTTTCTGTAAACTCCTGGATCGTGCCTGAGAATAGTCATTGCTATGGCTAGTGCACCTACCTGGCCAACAAAAACTAAATAAATAAATAAATAAAGCCTGCGAGGAGGTTTGAAGTCATAGAATCACAACTGCAATGGGATTGTTTCATAGTTGCCATGGTTACAGAAATTGCCAAATCACGTGTTATAAGGGTTCCTTTTCAGTACTATGGGGCTGCTGTGTAGGTCTGTGCTTCTGTGTAAGTGGGAGCACGGGCCCGGGAGCATAGGGCCTGGAGGGCCGCCTCCCACAAACACATGCCAGTTACCAGTTACATTACACTTCCCAAAAAAGAAGGGAAATTCATTGCAAAAAACTTTGTTAATGCATCAGTTAGGGTTGATAACATGGTGACAAAAGTATGGAAATGTGATATTAAGGTTACCCTCTCACCCCCCAACCCCCACACACCAACAGATGTCGGGTGTGCCATGGGGTCATCAGTCCTAACTCTCACCCCATTCTCCTATACCTTGGCATATCAGCTTGCTTGCACATGGAATTGAGTGAGAGTTGGGCCTGACAACACCATGAAACTTGTCTGTTGGTGTGTGTGGAGGGTGGTGTAACTCGTTGTCAACCCTAAGGTTGATAAACTTTAATAACATTTGAACAGATTAATATTTTGTCCTGAAATTTTCAGGGTAGAAAGAGGATATCCTACTGAACAATGCAGCATTGTTTTCTTTGCCTCAGTCTCCATATTCCTCCTAGCATTGCTTACGGTTCTTCCATCTGCTGAAGGGCTGCCTCTATGACTTCTCTGGCATTCCTGCACTTCCACCTCTTTCATTGCCTCAACCCTGCAATTTCACTTCTTGGCATTCCTGTTACTCAACAGTCGCTGGCTGCACCCAGCCTCCTACCGTCTGCTCACTTCCCTGCCATGGTATGCCTGCTCCGTCCAGTGCTGATAGTTGTTCTGCTTCTCGATTCCAGTTTCTGCCATCCACCTACCCTGTTCCGTCCTTCCTATGGTCTCCGTCCCCAGCTCTGCCTGTTGGGGTATTGAGTGAAGGTGGGCTTGCCCTGTCTAGTGGGATAAGTTGATGTCTTCTGCCTTCCTTCCTTCTCTGCTCCTTTCACTTCATTCCATTACTCTGACAGTCTCCGTCTCTGCGCTGCTTAGAAGCATCCGGCACAGGCTGGCTTTCCTCACCCGCCAGTGCTGGGAGCCTGTTCCTCTTATTTTATTCCTACCTTCAATCATTTGTCTGCCTGTTCTGGATCTACTCAGTGCTTGTGTTGAAAGTTCCTCATCCTCACACATTATTGAAGACTTAGAAGCCTCTGTCCAGTTCTCAACTCATCTGTGGAATTAAAGTTTTGCCTTCCACCTCTCATTCATCTGCTGTTCCATCGATCAACTCCTGTTCTTTAGCACCACGTCAATGACATCTCTGATATCCCATCAAGACTGTCCTACTCTACCGACATTCCTCAACTTGCATGGCGTCCTACCACTTCAGCCTGCTCGACAGCACTTTTCATTTCCTTTACTCATTACTGTCTTACACTTGGCCATTCTTCCAGAATCCCACATCTTGGGGATCTACTTCTCATCCACCTCCTCGAACTCCTTCCTTGCAAAACCATGAACAATCACTGAGTTCAGAATCCTGGAAGTTTCTTCATCCTAATAGTCTCCTCAAGTCACTTCAACAAATTCCTCTTCACACCTGATTCCTAGACTCAGACACTGGCACTTACATCCTTCCCGAGATACCCAAACACCTCTGTGATACTACATACTTGGACATCACGGATTCCATCAATTTCTTCCATCTCTGATCCATGCATCTGCATCATCCACCAGCTCTTCATCCTTACAGCTCTAAGAACCTTGCCTGAATTACATAAAGGAACTCCTTATCCCTTCCTTCCTCATTGTCTCCAGATCCATCAAGACTTCATCGAGGAATCCCTTTATCTCATCATCCTTCTCAAAATACTGATATCCGAACCTCCCTGCTATTATATCATACTCTTCCATATTCATCTCTTTGTCATCATTCACATGCCTCCTATACCTTCTTACTATTACCTTTACAAAAAACACAGACATTGTTCAAACTCAATCTATCTTCCATCATCTAACCATTCCTACAACTGAATTTGTCCTTCATCTTCATGGATTTACAGTATCATCCTCACAGACTGGAAGACAAGACTTAGAGGGCAAGATTCTCCATCCAATCCAGAATCAGAAGACAGCTTGGAAGCACCATTCCCTGCCTTTGGTTACTACCACCTTATGCTTGACCATCCTCCAGGAATCAGACCTTGGAGGACCATCTTTTCAGTGCCTCCTCGGCTTACTATCTTGCCAATTATTCTTAAGTTCTGACTCCTACAAGTGTCTTCATCCTGATATTCTCCTCAAGAGCAACCTTGTTGGAGTCTTCTTCATTCCTGATCTTTAGAACTACAACCGCGTACCTACGTCCATCCTGAGATGCCTGAACAGCATCTTCTAACTTGCATCTGGCACTGTCCGTTGCATTCTGGCGCCGTTTCCCTTCAGCTGCTTCACTGTCTGGACCTTGGCTCCTTAGTTCTGTGTTCTTTTGGGGCTTTTCAAGTGTGCCACCATCAAGTGCTCTCCTCTCCTTTGATTACCTAACTATGTCCAGCCATGCCTCTGGCTTCCAGCATCCATCCTACTATGTCTCCTCCATTCAGAACTTAACTCATCCATTGGATTACAATTTCATCTTCCAGCTTTTATTCACATATTTTTCTATTCACTTTCTCCTGCACTCCATTGTCAAGTCAATGGCATTTCAGCACACGGTACTTGTTTCCAGTCCTTATATTCCATGCCTTTGGAACTCCGGCTCCTGGATTTCTGCCTCTTCCATTCCTACCTTATGCCCCCTCACAGTTGACATCATTATTCCTGGCTGAATTTCTAAAGTCCATCCATTTTCTGCCTACAAAATTATCATGATCTAGCAACATTGTTATCTTCCATCACCTAGATATTCCTCCAAACTTGGAATTGTCCATCATATTCAGAAGTGACCTTCCTACATCATCGAGGACTCAGAAAACAAATCCACATCATCCAGTCTATTCAGTTATACCTTTTCAACAGCAGATACATACCACTTTGTTGATCATGCAGTTATAAGATTCCTCATAGTGATTCATAGTGCAGTTATTGAACTTGAACCCATTTACTATGCTCAAGCATCCAGAATTGCATCACTGCATCCCTCTTCTCCACTTTAGGTATCCTAAATATCCACCTTTTTTATTCATATCCAAATCTCAGATACCCTGCCAGCTTTATGAATTCTTTGATCCATGTAAAGGTCCTTGTTCTTCTTTCTTTCCTAACCATCCTGTAGATCTAACAAGGAATCCCTTTATACCATCACCCATATTCCAGTACTGTGCTCCAGCATTCCAGCTATAAGGCTCATGCTCCTCTGCAGTTCAGATATATCCCATCACACGGCTGCCTTCAAGACCTAAATACTAATTACCACAATAAAATCCTGGACACTGTTCAAACCACCTATCTTCTTTCCTCTGGATATCATTGAGTTGGATTCTACTCAGTTTCCAGAATCACCTTCCTACCCTTACCAGCAAAAATTCAGAGGACTTGACTCATCGACTTAACCAGAATGGACATCATTAGCCCTGGTTCCTCTCTGTCCTGTATGGTTACCTATATGCCTGGATCAGATACCTGGATCTGATACCCCTTCTAGTCATCCTCTCACACCTGCCATTAGCTCCCTACCTATATATCTATCTACTCGTGGACTTTCTCTGCTGAATTTGGACTGCCGGCATTCCCTGTGGCCATTACCCTGGTGCCCTCAGTTTTTCCATCAATCGTTCACAGCTTGGTTTGTCTGCCATCAACCTGAAACTCTGTCCATAGCTCTGCCTGTTGAGGTATTAGCGAATGTGGAATTGTCCTGTCTGCCTGGGTTGGGGTCCTGCTCCTCAATTTTCCATCTTCCTTCCAATCATGGTTTGTCTGCAATTACTGTTTGCCTGCCATTACCTTTCCAGGGTTGGGAGTACTTGTCCTCCATTTTCTGTCATTCTTTCCTATCATGGTTTGTCCACCATCCTCCTGGGGCTATGTCTCTTGCACTGCCTTGGGGGCATTGAATGAAAGTCATCTTTCTCCACACGCCATTGTTGTAAGCCTAGTCATCATTCAACTCCAACCTATCTCCTATCACCAGAATAGTCTGCCAACTTAGATTTCTCCACCAGATTCAAGGTTTGCCTTTCTGCATCATCAAAGACTCAGATATCAGGTCCTCATCATTTCATCCATTCTGTTCTGTACTTTCTTCAGCGGGGACTTCCTGCCCCATCAATCAGACTATTTTGGATTCCTCCTAGTGCTCCATAGTGACATTATGTATTTTGACCCACCTCCTTCAGACTGGCTCTGGATTGCCTCCTGGACATCCTCTGCCTGTATTCCTTTTGGGGCCTTCAAGTGTGCCACCGTCTAGTGCTCAGCCATCCATTGATTCATTCCCTTGATCCAGCCTCGCTTCAGGCTTCCAATAATTGAATACCACAACAGAAATCTTGGATATCATTAACCACCCATCTTCCTTCATCTGGACATCCATCCAACTTGGACTGTCCTTCATCTTCCAGAATCGACCTTCCTACTCACACTGTCAAAGATTCCGAGGATATGAATCATCAAACTAACCAGAAACAAAACTCAGTCCAACTAATTAGGATTATATCTTCATAGATTGCCCAAAGGACAGGCAGGTCAGTAGCCATGGGTCCTCTGAGGTTTCCTCCAAAGCGGGGTTTTCCTCTCCTGTGTGCTACTGATCGCACTCTCCATGAGTTGAAGGTGGTAATCTCAAACCGTTAATCTTTTTGGGCCTCTATTCCCTTCACCTACCCAGCATTTCTATCAAGGGTGGGAATAGAGAAAGGCCAAACTCCAAGTTCATAACCTCCAAGTTCATAATCTTCAAATTCACAAGTATACACAAGCACCATGCTATGCCAAACATTGAATGGGAGGGCTAAAAGCCTGTGGTTCAATGGGGAATACTCCTACCACATCTCCCATTTAAGCCAGCCACTTCCGTTAGCTCCACTTGGAGCATTTCAAAATCATCAACTATCCTTCCCTGCCTCTTCCTCCTCCAGCACTCTTCTCACCATTAATGCTGGGCCTCTATTCCTTACACCTACCCAGCATTCCTATCAAGGTTGGGAATAGAGAAAGGCAAAACTCCAAGTTCATGACCTTCAAGTTCACAACCTCCAAGTTCATAACCTTGAAGTTCACAACCTTCAGGTGCACAGGTATACACAAGCACAATCAATCAATCAATCGATCAATCAATCAATCAATCATAATTTATTTATATTGTGCTTTTCAAATACCAAAGTGCAGCACATAAAAAAGTACATCAATAATAAATAGAGACTTAAGTATAAAACACAGTTAAAAAGACAGCAAGAAAAGGGCTAATCAAAGGCTGATACAAACAAACAATGCTGTGCACCAAACATTGAAACCCTCTTATTAATAAATAAATTAGTAAGTGAATGAATGAATGAATGAATGAATACATACATAAAATTTCAACCATTCATCACACGGAGCCACTGTACCACTTATCCTGCATACAGTGATCTCTTTTACACAAACTTTAGGTCTCTTTGCAGGAACTTTAGGAGTGGAGGATTCCACTTCAGTGTTATGTTGGGATAGTAAGTATAGAGGTGGGAGGGGCAAAGTAATGGGGAAATGGAAGGAGGGGAAGGAGAGTAGAGAGGTAGTGGGCAGGAAGTGGATGAGAAGGAAGAGTGAGGTAGAGATAGTAGGGAGGGAGGAAGAAGGGATGAAAGGAGGGGAGGAGATAGAGAGTGATTGGATGGAGGGGAGAGGGAGGGAGGGAGGATTGGAGGGTAGGAGGAACGGAGGTGTTGAGATGGGGAGGTGAGGATTAGGGTAGAGTTTGGAGTGAGTAATTATTGGGTAATGGCAGGTATAGAGAGGTGCAGGAGCCAGGAGTCAAGTAGTGGGCAGGAAAAAAGAGAAGCAGGGGTCAAGTAGTGGGGGGAGAAAGGAGAGAGGCAGGGCATTAGGCTATGGGCATTTGCAGGAGGGAGTGGTGTGGACTTGGAGTAGTGAGGAGAGGAGCATTGAAGGAGCAGAGTGAATTGTTAGGAAAGAGAGTTCCAGATATTAGAAAGTGGAAAGAGAAGACATTCTGTCCATCAAGGGATTTATGGACAGGGGAGCAGTAGGAAGCTATAGCCTGAGCTATGGAGAGATTAAGAGGAGGGGCATGAGGGGAGAAGAGAGTTGAGATAAGGGGAGTGAAGCCAGCCAGAATTTATAAATGAAGGAGGCACAGTGGGTTAGACGGTGATCTTCCAAGGAGGGGAGGGAGAGAGCAGAGTACAGAGAACAGTGGTGAGTGTGTGTGTGCATGTGTGTGTGGGGGGGGGCAAGCCAAGGAAAAATGGCAGAAGGAGTGGAAGAGGGGGTCCAGTCTGGCTAAGGTGGACTTAGGTGCAGCACCAAGACTACGTCGCCATAATCAACAAGCATTTGTCAATGCCGAATGTTTGCTTGCTGGCATTGGCATTGGTAATGTAGGAGTTAGAGAGCTGCATAATAGGAATGGCAGTGAAGTACTGAACTGAAGCCAACCCCGCCACCACCCTGCAGAGACTGACAGGCATTGGGGTGTGCCTTTGTGTCATCAGGCATAACGGCAACGCCATTTCACCACACCCTACCCTGCAGACACCAAGTGTCACGGTGTGCCTTGGGGTCTTTGGCCCTTATGCTCACCCCACTCCACCAGGAAATATGGTGAGATGGGTGCTGTATAGGAGAATGGGGTGAACTTTGGGGCCGAAGAGTCCAAGGCATACCTCGATGCCTCTCACTGGCTACAGGGTGTGGAATGGTATGAGCATTACAGGTGAGAATCCCAAGTCACACCCCTGATGCCTGTCAATCTCTACAGGGTAGGGTGTTATGGTCAAAACCCTAATGTCTCAGGCGTTGGTGGTATTTTCCTCCAAATTTTCAACATGGCTTTTTTGTGACCCCACCTCATGAACAGTGGCAATATCAGTTTGTTAGCCAAAAGCTGCTTATGCACAGTGACTACGCCATTTAGCACCACAGGTGCAAAAACATTCCGAACAGGATGTAAAAAATGACAGCTGTACTGTTCATGGGGAGGTGGAAAAAATGGCAATGTTGCAAATCTGCAGTAAAAATATTGAAAAACTGGTGAAGTCACGGTAAGTATAGAAACTGTGCAACGATACCCGTAATGTAATTAGTTTGGGGATTTTTACAGCAGACTGTTAACACAGGCATTTTGGGACCTCCGATCATGAACAGTGTCACTGTGATTTTCTTTATCTGTTCGAACAATGATTTCCCACAGCGACCATGCATCTCTGCGCTGAAAGTGTGAAAATACATTTCGGTCAAGTTGTGAAAAATGACAGCTGTACTGTTCATAAGGAAGTATGGAAAAATGCCACTGATGATAATCTGGACTGAAAATATTACAAAGTCATGAACTTACGAGGGTGCGTGGAAACTGCGCAATGCACGCTCATAACACAGTCATTTTATGGACTTTTGTCACCAAATTTTCAACATAGCCATTTTAAGACCTCTGCTCATGAACAGTGTCACTGTGATTTTCTTAATGTGCCCCATACATTGAGTTCGTACACCGACTGCGCCATTGTGCGCTACATGGGCGGAAACACATTTTGGGCAAGATGTGAAAAATTAAAGCTGTACTGCTCATAAGGAGGTGTGGTAAAATGGCAATGTTGAAAATCTGGAGTGAAAATATTGAAAATTCGCGAACTTACGAGTGTGTGTAGGAACTGCGCAACGCACGCTCGTAAAACAGTCATTTTTAGGAATTTTTTCAGCAAATTTTCAACATAGCCATTTTAAGACCTCTGCTCATGAACAGTGTCACTGTGATTTTCTTAATTTGTTCCGTACATTGATTTCGCACACTGACTGCGCCATTGTGCGCTACATGGGCGGAAACATGTTTTGGGTGAGATGTGAAAAATGACAGCTGTACTACTCATAAGAAGGTGTGGTAAAATGGCAATGTTGAAAATCTGGAGTGAAAATATTGAAAATTCGCGAACTTACGAGCGTGTGTAGGAACTGCGCAACGCACGCTCATAAAACAGTCATTTTTTGGAATTTTCTACCAAATTTTCAAAATAGGCTTCGAGAGCCCACCTTATGAACGCTGGCAGTGTCGTTTCATTAATCGGTCCCAAAAGGTGATTTTGCGCAGTGACTGCGAAATCACCCTTCGGGCCCGAATAACGCCATGACAGTGACAGCATTCATGAGAAGGGGTCCCAAAACCCCATGTTGAAAATTTGGTGCAAAAATTCCAAAATGCCTGAGATATCCAGCAAGTTGAAAAAACCTATCTATCCCATTATACAGCTTATCGGCATTTCCTCAGTTCGAGGTCGGCTTTGAAGAGTGCAGACGTGTTCCCGTGCACCAAGATTCCGCCAAGGTCCTGAGGTAGCATGGGGTGAGGGGTGTGGAGGTAGGTGCGAGTGGTGGGTGCGGGTTATGGGAGCGGACAGGAGAAGTGCCGAGGGACAGTTTTTATTTGCAGTTTTTAGTCTTTTAAATGACGGCCAGCGGGACATTGCCAGCTGGGGTGGGCTGGCGTGCTGGACTTTACGGTTGAGGGTGTGGAGCGACAGAATTGGCCACCTGTCAGCCATAGCATCTGTTGCCTGCAGCTGGGGTGGGCTCACAGGCGTGGCACCCTGCCCTCGGAGGAGGAGGACAGTGAGGCGGCGGCGATCAGGCACCGCCGGCTGTCGATGAGTTGCCGCTGGGGTGGGCACCAGCGTATGTGGAAACTTTTGGGCGCAGCACGGCCCGGCGGGGAGATTGGGCACCCCCGCTTGCGAGTGTGGGGGGCGGCAGCAGCGGCATGCGTGCGTGTGTGTGTGTGTGTGTGTGTGTAGGAGTGCGCATGCGCGGGCGATATCTTATCGCTGCTCACTGAAGCGTAGCTCCCCCTTTCAACTGTACTCCACTGCATTTTGGAGCTGTCATAGACAGCTCGAGTAGGCATTGGAGAACTGCGCCGGCGTCTGGAAACACACTGCCTGAATTGGAAGAGGGCTGCCACACCTCCGAAAACTCGGATGATGACACTATGTTTCTTGCACATGTGTGCAAGCAAACATAAAAATGGGGAGGATCATCTTAGAGATGAGATCACTGTGAGCAGGTATAGGATATAACTTTTTCTCCTTTAAAGGACACCGAGCATGGGATGGAGTTTTTTGAATGGTGTCTACATGCTGAGAGAAGCCAAGGTGTCGGTCAAGCCAGAAACCAAGGTATTTAAATGAGGGTACGTCATCAATTGTATCCCCATCTAGGTGCGGAAGGTGGAGTGGAAGGGAGCCTAGAAAGCCTAGAAAGCTCTGTCTAGTGCTGAAGCACATGAAGACTGTTTTCTTAGCATTTAGGATAACTGATTTAACCTGAAGCATTTCTGGACAGAGACAAAATCAGGTTGAAGCCTGGATGTTAACTCTGATGGAGAAGAACCAGAAGCAAACAGGACTATATCATCTGCATATATGCGGATGGAGCAGAGGAGCAGGACAAGGAGGTCATTGAGGGAATGGAGAAGAGCAGCAGGCCAAGGACAGAGCCTTGGAGGATGTCATGTGGATGGGGGGCAAGGATTCTCCAGTTCTCATTGACTGAGTTCTTCCTTTTAGGTAGGAGCTGAACCAGTTGGTTGTGGAGTCTCTGAGACCCGCTGACTTGAGTTCGTCAAGGAGAAGAGGGTGGAAGACAGTGTCAAAAACTTTTGCTAGATCAACAAAGATGGTGGCAGTGAGGTGGCCTTGGTTCATGCTGGCATGGATGGAGTCTGTGAGCCTGAGGAGAGAGGAGGTGGTGGAGTGGTGTTTGCGAAAGCCAGACCGGAAGGGGATGAAGAAAGAGGAGGAGGAGTTGAGGAAGGGGAGAGCTGAGACAGAACTATGTGCTGTTGTAGTTTGGATAAGGTTGGAAGGAGAGATATGGGGTAGAAGTTTCCAGGAGAGCAGGAGTCACCACCTTTAGGGAGGGGTATGACTGTAGCATGCTTCCAGGAGTCAGGGACTGAGGCAAGAGGAATGAAAGGTTGAGTAGCGAGGAGATGGGAAAGGGAATGGCAGGTACAGAGAGGTGCAGGAGCTTGGGGTCAAGCCCATCTGGGCTTCCACCTTTCTGAGAGTTGAGAGCCAGGAGAGCATGTAGAGAGGAAGAAGTGGTAACTGACAGGAAGGAGAAGAGAAGTGGGGGGTCAAGGGGGAGTCAAGGGGAGTAGGGAGTGGGGAGGTGGCGTGTAAGGCAGATAGGAGTGAGGAAGCACAGGTGGTAAAGTAGGAGTTGAAAGCAGAAGCGACAGATAGATGGTCCGAAATGGTGGAGTCACCCACCTTGAGGACCGGAAAGGGGGACTGGGTAGAGGGTGAGAAGAGGGCATGGATGACTTAGAGGGGTAATTTAGTTATTCTGGAAAGTGGAGAAAAAGAACTTAGCCTTCACTAGCCTGGTGGCTCTAGTACAAGTATTCCTTAGAGCATGGTACTTGTTAAGATCTGCTGGACTGCCAGAGTACTTTAGGTCTTCCATGCCAGGTCATGCATGGAGGCAGGCCAGAAGTTCAGCTGAGATCAGGGGTGTGAACTTCTGACCTTGGTTTTCCTGGGGGGCATGCTGATCCCAGATTAGTAGGAGTTTAAAGCGAAAATATTGGAGTGCTTAGTTGATGTTGCTGGCCGTAGAAATAGGGGACCAATTGGTGGAAAGCAGATCAGCATGTAATGAGGATAAGTCAATTGACCTGAAGGACTCGATTTGGATAATTTTCGGGGGGGGGCTCTGGGACAGTGAATTTTGCGCAGACAGTAAACCATGTGGTGGTCACTGAGTGCATCAGGGAGGGTGCCAGCGTCAATGATGTGGTGCAGATCAACAGTGAGTACCCAGTCCAGTAGTGAATGGTTTGGGGAACGTGAATTATGGTGGGTAGGGACATACACAAGGCTCAAAATGCTAATAAGATACCTGGTTTGAATACAGACTTTTTGCTAGTCCAGCAGTTTTTGCACGCTCTCCTGATCTGCAAAGAAAGTGTAAATGGCTTTCAAGGCCACCTTGGCTAGGTGGATCAGAGATTGTGTAGTAAACGCTTATGTGGTGTCAAAACCAAAACCATCAGTTTTGATTAGGATCCAGTTGTTAAGGGCTATGCCAGCATCCCTGGCTGAAAGAGTAGAGCTTCTCTGATTGCTCTTAGACACCTTCACAAGCCACTATAGGCTTGATACTCAGAGTTCAGCTTTTTTTTGCTTGGGCTCTGTGTTCATGCCCATCTGTCTGTGCCACACACACACAGTGCTGCCACCACAGCTGCCAGCTTCCAAACACCCCAGGCTTGCCCCAGGGGTGGAGAGGCCGAGGGGTCCCCCTATCCCCCAATAGAGGCAGGTGAGTAGCTTGAGACCGGAAGCCCAGGCGACAATACAAGGTCTGCTCTGTGGAGTGGACATCATGTAAGGCAGAACCTCCGATTTTTCATAAAACCCCCAGGATGTATGATGTGCAATGATGTGGGCTTTAATAGCGCAACATCTGTCACACCTCCCTGGTGGTTTTCCAAGAAGTTGGAAATTGCCCCAGGCAGAGGGATTGTTGAGAAGGCTGGTGAGGGGCAAGGACCTGATACAGTACCAGACTTGGAGAATGCTGGGGTCCAGGGAGTCATCGGCCGGGACTATTGCCCTTTAATGCTCTGACCAGGTGGGTCTGGCTTCGGAAAGTTACCCCACGTAGGTAGAAACTAGGCCATTGGAGGACTGGGGCAGGTAATGGAGGGTATGGGTTAAAGAAATTACTGGGGAGGACAGAGCTAAGGTCCTTAAAGGATGTGTTATGGTAGTTTGCAATGTTTGCTGGGTCCGTAATGGTGTGCCATCAATGGTGATCTGGAGTGTGGGAGGGAGCGCGCTCCCATTTAGTTGTTTGACACTATCCCAGAAAGTTTGGGCACACCCCTAGGAGGAGGTGAGCGTGGCCTGGTAGTGGTCGGCCTTGGCTTTTCGGATGGCCCAAGTGCACTTATTGCATGCAGAATTGTAGGCCTGTCTGTCAGCCATCCAGCCTGTTTCTGTGGCAAGGTGCCATAGGTTATCCCTAAGCCTGAACAATTGTAATAGGGCAGGAGTAATCCAGGGCATGTTATGTTTTTTGGTTCGGGCAGCTGTGAAGGGTGCGAAGAAGTTGCAGGCTTTGTTTAAGGTTTGGGAAAAGAAGGCAAGGGCAGTATCTATGTCAGGAGCATGGTGAATGGGGGACCAGTTTATCTGGGCAATAAATTGCTTGAGGTTTTTCAGCCCACCTGGTCTGAAACGCCGCAAAGTGGGCTGGGGTGTTAGTCGGGCGACGGGGTGCTGTATGGGTATTATTTTGATGGATGATCCAGTCAGAGTCAAACAGGCCAAATAAATGGATGTGAATCATCAATGAGCAGCACTAAGAGAGCCCACCCACCTACCCATGTGAATGATGCAACTGCTTCAAGATGTACGGTGGTATGTGTTAGCACTTCCTGGTCCAAGAGGTGGTAATGTTTTCTAGTACTACGTACTACTTCTACTAAATCTGATCAACATGTTGACCCTTAGAGAAGAAAAATGAAAGACGTAGTGATCACCACTACCCAGGCAGGCAGCCATTCACATCGCATCGTGTCAAGTGTGGTGCAGTCATAAAACATTTACCACTGCCACCTGAAGACCTTGGTGATAGTCACACAACACAGTTACATCCTTCCTAGTTCCATAATTGCTGCCAGCCACTACCAAGTAATTTAAGTATCAAAAATAAAATACAGTAATATAATAATCTCAGCCTAGTTACTGTAAGAAGATGTAACCAGGCTAGCATATCACGCACACACAGACAATAAAGAAATTATATGAATTTTCAATTTAGTAGCATTTTTTTTCTCTGCGAAGTAATCGCAGTCAAATATGGGGGATGAGAGAAATATACAAAGAGTATTCTGTTTCTGGTTTTCAGGCATCTGCTAGCCATGCACTGTATGAAAATTAAAACAGTACAGTCAGGATCAGTTGCTGAGGGCAAAAAGTGACAAGTAGTAGTAGTAGTAGTAGGACTGGAGTAAGGACAAAAGTGATAAGTAGTAGTTGTGACTTGTGAGGACAAAATGATAGTAGTAGTAGTAGTAGTAGACAGCAGTACCCTACTTTTCGAGATCAGCTAATGGTACCAGGTACCACCAAGTAAGTTTGTGACATAAAATGCAGTTGCCTGCTGTATTTGGACTCTGAATCCACTGATGTTATGTTTTTTTCTATTTTGTGCTGCTCATGTTATCATTCTAGTAATAGTGGCCTGGCCCCCTGACTTGACTTGTCGCAATCAATTGCTACCTCATGTAGTAGACCCTGTTCACAAAAGATTTTCACCACAGGCACACATTCTTGGAAGTGTTTTGTGGATAGGGATTGCTCAGAGCAGTCAGTGTATGTTTTATTCAGGTATCATATTTGAAATTAAAGTGAGGAATGTTGACTTTGAGAAATGTGAGGTGCTCAACATTTTCTGGTGTCAAACATGAATGTGTGTCAGTAAAAACGTTATCAGCTGAATTAAACAATCGTTCTGAACAGACGATAGTCAGAGGGCAATTCATGTACCTCATTGCAATGTTTATTAAAGCAGGCCACATGTTTTGTTTGGATTTCCAGTATTGCAAAGGATCAGCATTCCAGCTGATATTGGCTCTGCTAGGTACACTTCAACAATGGTCTGTGCTGAAACTGTGTTACAGGAGGCAGATGAAGAAGATGTTACAATTACGTCTTCGAAATTGACTCCAGAGACATGAAGCTGAGCCAAGTGACTGTGGGAAAGTGCTGTATTGGCTGGTGGTGAAGAAGAAGATTGGGCTGCAGTGGCTGAGGAGGAAGAGGGAGAAAATGCTGCAACGGTAGTGGATGGGCCTCCTGATGCTGTGCTGTGTCATGAAGAAGATTCTGAATGTGGTGCTGCTGTTGTACTCTGTTCCATGACAGCACACACCTCCTCAATTATTTCTTGTTCGTTTATCTCAAAATAAGTTTCAGCATCATCCTCACTCAATAGTTGCTTCGATTTGTATTGTGAGTCCAAGATTGTTGCTTTAATGTAGAACTCAGAATGAAGCATTTTACATAGTTTATCATCTTCAACTGTTCTGATCATACATCTCATTAGATCTTGTTGTATTCTGGGGCAATCTGCATATGTCAGCAGTACCACTGACAGCTTGTGTGATCATGGAACTGTCTTTCTTCTCTAACTTTTCCCTAGTCAGAGTCAATCTGAATTTCAAAATTTTTATTAGCGGTATCACTGGGCTGAGAGTTGCTGTGTTTGCACTAACCTCCCTGGTGATTTCTTCAAATGGCTCAAGCAGGAAAATTAGAAACTCCAGCATGGCCCACTGTATTGGAGTAATATAGATGTCTTCATCACCAATGTTATTTTCCAAGGTGTATTGCCTGACAACTTACTTTTGTTCCAGCAGCCTTTGGAACATATAAAAGGTTGAATTCCAATGAGCAGAAATGTCTTGGATAAGTCTGTGCAAAGGTAAACTGTGCTCCTGCTGCATTTTTTCAAACAAGTGATGGGCTTTGCGTGAGTGACTGAAATGAGTGCATATTCTTTGAGCAGTGCTAATCTGAGCCTTAATCTCCCTGTCGTCATCAAGAAAACTGTGAACTATTAAATTTAAGCAATGCGCAAAGCAGTGAATGTGAACAAAGCCCCCCTCCTCCAAGGCCTTCCTTATGTCCATTATCTGCAACTATAAAGCCAACTGACAGTCCTTGTGAAGTGAACCATTGTTGTATTGGTTTTTGGAGCTTTTCATTGATGTTGTATGAGATGTGTTCAGATAGAAAATAAAACATTCTTAGAACAGCAAACTGCAATGCTTCACTGTCCCCAGTCCCACATGCATTATTGAAACTTGCCCAATGTGCCATGACAGACATGAAGGGTTCAGGCTGACAGCTTGTCCAGATATCTGTTGTGAGATGCACCACCCTCCCAACAGCATTTCACAAGACATGTCTTAATTTTTTACATACGACATCATAAAGATCTGGAATCCCTTTTGTCAAGAAGTACTTCCACGATGGTATACTATATTGAGGTTCAAGGTACTCAGGCAGCCACCTGAATTCTATATGTGCAACCATGTTATATGGTAGCAAATCAACAGCTATCATTTCTGAAGTTTTTTGGTTATTGTTAGCAGCAACAGGGTAAGTTAAGGCATATTTGGCTTCTACGCTCATGTTTCTGAGATGGTAAGCTGTTTCCTTGAAGGAGGAGAGCTTTTGAACACAATGGTCACTTTCAGTAGACAGTAGGAGGAGTCCTTCAAATGGGAGGAAGTGGTGGTGGAGGTGTTCAGTAGTGCTGCTGGGGCAGCTGCTGCCTTCATCTATGGGAGTTATCTCATAGTGTAGTGAGCTATCACTGTCACTTTCTCTTTGAGACTTACTACTGGAGTACTCAGTACTGTTATGACATCTGTCTAGGTGCCTTTCAGTGCTGGAAGTTCCTAATGCTCCTTTCTTTTTATCCCTGCTGACTGGCCGTCTACATATAGTGCATGTTGCTACCAACTCATTAGAAACACTAATGGAGAAGTATGACCAAACAAAAGATGATATTTTTTTAGTTTTTTTCCCCAGGAAGACATGGCACTTTGGTCACCTTTTCAAGGTCCCCCCCCCAAGATTTTTCGTGGGCCTGTTACTCTTGTGGTTTATTCCCGCTGCCCCCCTCCACAACCAAAACATTTCTGCCCATTTCTTCCTCATCTACAAGTTCCATCCCCTCCAGCAAACCTTGTGCTGTCTGATCATTCTCTTCATCTTTATTTTTATTACCCTCATTGTGTTCAACCTCAGAAGAATCGGATGAGGGTGAGGGACTGGCAGTAGCATAGTATGCAATTGTTCTGTACTGTTGGGTGCCTCTGCGGCCGGTATCCACCAAGCCTTTGTCTTTTTTAACTACATAACTTTTTTTTTACTTGGGACTGATGATGATCCAAAACATTCACCTTTTTTGGATTCAAGCATTCGCTTGGAAGATGAAACCATGGACATGAAAAAAATCACTTTTTGGGGCTTGATTTTGTTTTCCTTTTTCAGGCTGATTGCTGTCTTTTGCAGTGCCACTGCCTACCTGAGAAATAGAATGCACCTCATCAACACTTTGATCTATTTTTTCTTAGTATTCTAACCTGTAAAAAAAGATCCCTCTGACTAACATGATGTGCTTCTGATGATTCCCACCCACAGGCCAGGGACAAATTTACTATCGTGACTCGTAACTGTACACAGCACACCGACAGCACAGCAGTCCACCACCACTTCCTTCCAAGATTACCTGACTGATTCCTACAGTACAGTTAGTTACTGTTAAGTCAAAAATTCAGCAACTATTAAGTGTGCCTCAGAATTTGAATTGGAGATGCAGACACATCTGGTGCATAGCCTGCAAGAAGCACAGTCGAACACTTGGGTTGTTAATGCTTATATGTAATGTAATGCAATATACTATAAAACAAATGATAATAAAGAGGAATAATGGGGAATGAGTGATGATGATGATGATGATGACACTTGTGTGTGTGTGTGTGTACAGTAGTTGTACTTTACTTGTGTTGTAGTGTAAGCAACCTGCTATGAGTCACGAAGTCAGATTATCCCTTGGGCCACCCACAGCCAGCAGCACAGGTGTATCAACTTGTATGCTGTTTGTCTCAATGATATATTTTTTTGACACATGAAATTGTGAATGAATGCTTGCACGTGATCATGATTCATGGTTGGATGGCACAAGTCAAAGATTTATTTTGCCAGCCTGCTGCTCTTCCCCTGTACACACAGCCACACTGAAGCCAAAAAAAAAATGTATTTGGGATTTCTGGGACTGTTACATTTCTCGTGGGCCCCCCCCCCTGCTGTTTCTCTCTCTTCACCCTCAGGACAGCATGAGTCAAAGATTTATTTTGCCATCCTGCTGTCCTTGACCTGTACACACAGCCACACTGAAGCCAGGCAAAAAAGCTTTATTTCAGATTTCTGGGACTGTTGAATTTGCCATGGGTCCCCCTGCAGTCTCTCTCTGTCTCTTCCCTCTGGATGGCACAAGTTAAAGATATATTTTACCAGCCTGCTGCCCTTGCACTGTACACACAGCTACACTGAAGCCAGGAAAAAAAAAACTTTCATTTAAGATTCTCTGTAACTGTAAAATTTCTCTTGGGCTCCCCAGTAGTCTCTCTCTCTCTCTCTCTCTCTCTGTGCTCTGGATCTGGATTTGGAATGACACAAGTCAATGATTTTGCCAGCCTTCCCTCCCTTGCTCATATATACTGCTATACTGTTTGAGGTCAAGAAAAGAAAAAACTTTCATTTCGGATTTTCCTTAGCTGTAAAATTTCTCTTGGGCCCCCAGTAGTTTCTCCCTCTCTCCTCCGGATCTGAATTTGGAATTGCACAAGTCAATGATTTTGCCATCCTGCCCTCCCTTGCTTATGTACACAGCTACACTGTCTGAGGCCAAGAAAAGAAAAGAAAAAAAACTTCCATTTAGGATTTTCTGTAACTGTAGAATTTCTCTTGGTCCTCCAGTAGTCTCTCCCTCTCTCTCCTCTGGATCTTTATGCCATAAGTCAAAGATTTTGCCAGCCTGCCCTTCCTCATGCACACAGTCACACTGTCACACTGCCTGCCTTTTGCCTCCCTCACCCCGGGCAGCACCTAGGCCACCACTATCTCCCCAGTCCCTCTGGATTCCTCCTTTCTCCAGTCCCGACCAGTCACCCTTCCCCGACAATCAGCTTCTCTCCTCCACCCATCACACCAGTAAATTGAGTCCTTTCTCTCTCCTTTTCTCTTCACTCCCCTCTAAAATGTACGGTGGATTCCGCTTGTATGCACACCCTCGGGACCATTCATATTTGTGCATACAAGTGGAACGTGCATACAAACGAAATGCCCAAAATCAAAGGAAACGCTAGTCCGGTAATCAGTACATTTTAAATATGAAATCAAGTCTGCTTACTAGCATTAGTGGTTATCACCTCCAAATGAGCTGATGTCGGAGGTGTTATTTCCTGATACCCTTGGGTACCGAGGACCGAGCTGCAGACGTCCTCATCAGTGACGGCTCCCAATTTTGGCATCCTCAGCATCAGTCTGGGCATAGGTAGGGAACTGTTCTGTGTCCATGAATGCAGGGGGTATTATAGGAGCCATGTCTTCTATGCCTGCATCAGCGGAGGAAGACCGATTAGCAAACTGGATATCCTTAATGCCAATAAGAAGAAGGCTGTTTGTTACCCCGGCAACTGCTAATTGGTCCAATTAGCAGTGTGTTCCACCAATTATCACCCTGTCTCCCTAGAAAACAAAGCAAACTGACTGAAAATATGTGCATTCATCTGAAAAACTACTGCATACAAACGGAAGATTTATAATGGGAGGTATAGGATGAATCGGGACATTGCGATTTTGTGCATACAACTGAAATATGCACACATCCGAATTGCATACAAGTGGAATGTACTGTATATATATATATATATATATATATATATATATATTTTTGTTTATGTTTTTTTCTTTTAGTAACTTCTTCTGGCGGTTGCTGCAGCGATAAGCAAGATGCTTCTCCGTCCCATTTCCTCTCATCTGGGCCGTGTTGCGCACTCAGCACAGTTATATATTGTGAGTGTGTCACGTGACCATCTGTTGCCTGATTGGATACCACCAGCTGCCTGTACATGGAGTGAGCATGCTAATGGCATCCCCATTGCAACAATAAGCACAATGGCACGAATGGCACTTTCCACAGACCTGAACTGGACTTCTGCGGCAAAGGCATATTTATCCAGGTTCATGGATTGTGAGTTCAATCCAGGGACTGGATCTCCTGTGGAACATCTGCCCAACCCTAGTACAAAGAGATGCAGAAGGATGAGAATAGGAAGCGTACCTGGAGAGGCAGAGAAGGAATGGTGAAGAGCACAAAGGTGCAGACTGAGGAAATGATAGCCAAAGGGATAACTTAAAGGGACAAGACCTTTCTGAGGTACAACAGAGGAAGACAAGAGGAGGGATTGTGAGGTTAAAAATGGTGTGTGTGTGCAGAAGAGTTTCAGTAAAAAGCAGATATCCTGAACAGGTATTTCTGTTCAGTCTTCACAGTGGAAGGGGACAGGGAAGGGCCACATAAAAGCAGTAGAAACATGCTGGGAAGGGAGGCAGATGCATGTCCATCTACAGAGGAGAGAGTACTGAAAGAACTTGCATATTTTGAAGTGGACAAAGCTATGGGGACAGGCAGGGTACCCTCAGTGCTGTTTAAGCAACTCAGGAAGGCACTGGCTGCACCTCTGCCCTATTCAACAACTTACTGGAAAAAGAAATGGTTCCAGAGGAATGGAGGAGGGCAGATGTAGTCTTGCTTCACAAAAGCAGTAGTAGGGAGAAGGCAGTAACTATAAACCAGTCAGTCTAACATCAGTGGTGGGGAAACTAATGGAGTCACTTTTGAAGGAAAGGACTGTGGAGTAACTTGGATGCAGGGGGTTACAAGACCGAAGGCAGCATGGATTCATAGGTGTGATGTCATGTCATATAAACCTGATTTTTTTTGTCTGGGTGACCAGTGAAATAGAATCAGGTTGGGCGATGAACATGATCTACTTAGATTCAATACCATAGCACACAGAAGGCTTATTAGGAAACTGGGTAGTTTGGGATGGTCCTAAGGTGGTAAATTGGGTACAAAATTGGTTGATGGATAGGGCGGGCAGAGTGTAGTGGGTAAATGGAATTTACTCAGGGGAAGGGAGAGTAACCAGCAGGGTACCTCAAAGCTCAGTACTGGGTCCAATCCTCTTTAATGTCTTTAAAAGTGGTGTTGCAGATGGAGTGGAAAGGAATGGATGACTCTTTACAAATGGCACCAACATCTGCAGTAGAGTGGACATGCCAGAACATGTGGAGACCTGAGAAAACTCCAAGGGTGGGAAAAGGTATAGCAGCTGGGTTTCAATGTGAAAAAGTGTAAAATCATTCACCTTCTTTTTTTTCTCTACCATGTGGTCAGTTTTCCTTCCAGCAACTCCTCAAGAACTCATTTCCTTATGCACACTTGACACTGCCTTCCACGCTTGCTCATCTTGGATGTCAGGACATATATATTATAGTGGCACGGTAGTGCCACTATAGTTAGGGATAAGGAGCCATTTGCATGTTAAACCCAAACGTTTGCACCTTAAAAACTCTGCAACCATTTGACAGATTTGTCTGAAATTTAGAAAACATGATCAGGACCCATACACCTTGGGATATGCCAAGTTTTGTACCAGTCGCATATACGGCTGCAGAGTTATTAAGCGTGATCTGCACGCGTTTACGCTTTTCTGGAATTTTACTGTCGTCTCTACAGGTCACACAGTTTGCACGACCAGTCCAAAATCTTCAGGGAACATGCAGCCGGGTTCCCCAGTGTGCCTTCTGAAGATTTCATGAAAAAATATTAAATGGTTCAAAAGTTATTCAAAAAACAAGTCCCCATTAAAAGTCAATGGGAAAAGTTAACAAAAGTTCGACAGTGTTGCAAATGCAGTTTTTACTTTCGCAAATGACCCTTTTACTGTCGCAAATCTGCCATTTTGTTTTCAGTTAGCGATCAGAAAAATGCTTGACATTTAAAATTAGGACCCTCTAGCCACCTAATTCTTTTTGTATTCACCTAGTCGGGCCCTGAGGATGCTAGCCATGTCTTTATTTTGGGTTAAAACACCCCAGAAATGTTTTTCCAATTTCTGGAAAAATACTTTGTAAAGATACTGTTGTACTTGCGACACTGTCGAATGAATTTGCAAAAGCTGTGGCAAACTTTGATAGTACTTTTCTAGACTGTGGGAATATGACTGCAATTCTTTGGCACCCTGCTGCAAAAGAATGGTTTGGTGTTTGGCCTGACATTTGGAGGGAACGCAGCTGACATCTCACAGATGTGCCTTTCAATGTTTTGTTGAAAAAATGTTACATGGCAGCAAAGTTACGGCACTACAAAGTTTACGCTTTTTTCCATAGGGTAACATTACGGCGTCTGACGCATTACAGGAATCCTTTGGCGCCCTGCTGCAAAATAATGGTTTGGTCTTTTGGGCTGAAATTTGGAGGAAACACAGCCAACATCCCACACATGTACCTTTTTGTGGTTTGTTGAAAAAATATTACAGGGAGCCAAAGTTATGGTACTCCGAACTTCTCTTTTTTTCCCATAGGATAACATTACGGCATTCTCCGCGCCTTTCATTGCCTGTATCTCAGAAGCGGTGTGAGATACAGACTTTTATCAGAAAATGGTGAGCCTCCTAATGGGGCTGAGTATAAAACAGCCAGGAAAGTCATAAATCATATGACTTTTAATTTTTCTCGTCGATGACGGTTCCTGAGAATATAAGCAATTTAGTATTCCAACTCCTCATTTTCTGCTCCGAGAACCATTATTATCCATACATTCTTTGTACTCACTGTCTTTCTCTATGCAGCTTTTGGGGAAAACTGGTCTGTGCACTTACATTACTGTTACCATTACCGTTTCCGCTTGCAGTTCCGTTCCCGTTTCACTTAACGTTCACGTCTACGTCCACCATATGCGTTACCCTTGCGTTTTCATTTGTGCTTGTTTTTGCATTATTTTAACATTTCTGTCTACACTACTGTTTCTCTTTCTGTTTCACTTTGCATCACCATGCGCATTACCATTCGTGATTTATGGGCACTACCGGGCCTGCCGCCCCGCCCGCCACATTACATCTACTATTTTTGTTATCATTCTCGTGAGAAAGGAAATTATTTAAGGAAGAATGATAACATCAGTGCCAGCAGTTGAGTCTTTAGCCTCGCCACCCCAACCGCACCGGGTGCATTAGGGTTGTCGGTCCCAACTCTCACCCCATTCTCCTCACACCTCTGCTTCTTTATACATGTGATGGGGTGAGAGTTATGGTCGAGTAATCTCTAATGCGCACCTCGATGCTGGTTGGGGGTGTGGGTGGGTCCAAGGAGGGCTTTCAACCCTAACAGCGAATTTCCTCGCTTTTGTCAGTGTGGAACAACCCTAACTAATGCATTAAATGGAGTTTTTTGCCTCTAATATACATATAGATACACACACACATATACACAGTGTGTGTGTGTGTGTGTGTGTGTGTATGTATATTACATATATATATATATATATATATATATATATATATATATATGTATATTATAGCTGTACGGTAGTTAGGGTTGGAAGACCACTTCTATGTTAACCCCCAAAGTTTGCACTTTAATGACTTTGCAACCAGTTGTCCGATTTGCCAGTAAATTTGCATGCGTGGTATCCAACCATAGATCTCTGGATCTGTAAAGTTTTGTTTCAGTTTGCTGTACAGTTGCGGAATTGCACAGTGTTAGAAATGTGAAAAATCCTCAACTTTTGTGCATTTTTTGTCAGACTTAACAGACTGAATAATGCATCTGTTTGGATTCAAATGTGCATGTGTATGTGTGGCCTGGGTCAAGGTGTTGCCTTTTGAAGATCTGATGAAAAAATATTAATCCATTCAAAAGTTATTCAAGTTCTTCATGTCCCATTTAGCTTGTGGCAAATTTTATATGTGCACTGTGAAAACTTTCGCAAACCCTGTTTTGTTGTTGTGCTCCTGATTTTTGTTTTGCTGCTGCCATCTTGTTTCAGTTAGCAAGAGACAAAAATGTTGTAAATCAAAATACTGCCCCTGGTAAACACCAGCACTTTTGTTTACCTAATCAGGCCCTGAGGAACTTGCCCCTGGCATCAATTTTTGTGCAGGTAGCCTGGAAATAAGTTTTTCAAAATGTTTCCATTTTGCCATTTTGTTTTTACGAAAACCTTTTTGTGTGTGCTACAGTGATCACGCACAAAATAAAAGGTGGCTCAACAACATTTTTCTGTGCATGAAAAGGTTTTATTATAAGGTATAGAGGTGTCATGAAAGCATTATTGTTTTCACAAAAACAATGCTCGAAAACGTTGTCCCATGTATTGTTTTCTTTGTCGCTTCATTGTGCCAAGGTTTATTGTACTTTTGGGCTGAGAATTGCAGGGTGGCAGGCCCTGGTCCCACAGATGTGCCTTCTGTTTTTTTGGTCCCAAAACATTCAATGGGCCCATAGTTACAGTGTTCTGAAACTGAGAAATTTCTCATAGGAAAACATTGCTGCACCTGCAGCGCATTTTGGTGCCCGTATCTCGAAAATGATTAGAGATATGGATTTTTCGTTACCCGTAGCTGGTCCACCTTTTAGGTGGACTAAAAAGGTACTAGCGCCTTCTCCTGCCATGCCCCGAAAAAATGGAACTCCCTCCCACTAACTATTCATCTGGCATCATCCCATGCCTCTTTCGAAATATTGCTGCGTGACCATCTTGCTGTCTCATGCTCTTGCTCCTGCTTCAAACCCCCTTAGCCCAGTACATCTACATAATATCCTCTACCCCAACAGCCTTTCTGTGCTCCTTTCCTCAACAAAATATTTCTGCACTGACCTCCTGTCTCTTATCTTGCTATAATTTAATTTTTAATTACAGCTAGTCATCATTCCCTTACCTCACCTCAATGTTTCCCATCCCATCCTATCCCACCTCCACATACTACCTCCTAACCCCCAATTACTCCTCTTTCTTTTGTATTCCATCTTCCTCGACTATTAAGTTGGCACTTTTTGGTTGTTTTAGCTCAATGGACTGCTCCCTAAATGTTGCCTAAAGATTTTTACTGTTGCTGTCCCATATTTCTATGTTATATAGTTTTGCAGAACAGTTGTGTCTATTTGTTCCACTACTTGTACTGTATTACTATTTTTTTCTATGCACCTACTGTTTATATGATTGTACTGTCATTGTTCAAAATGTTTGTTTCTGTAAACTCCTGGATCGTGCCTGAGAATAGTCATTGCTATGGCTAGTGCACCTTACCTGGCCAACAAAAACTAAATAAATAAATAAATAAAGCCTGCGAGGAGGTTTCGAAGTCATAGATCACAACTGCAATGGGATTGTTTCATAGTTGCCATGGTTACTGAGAAATTGCCAAATACGTGTTATAAGGGTTCCTTTTCAGTACTATGGGGCTGCTGTATGGCTCTGTACTTCTGTGTAAGTGGGAGCACGGGCCCGGGAGCATAGGGCCTGGAGGGCCCGCACTCCCACAAACACATGCCAGTTACCAGTTACATTACACTTTCGCAAAAAGAAGGGAAATTCATTGCAAAAAACTTTGTTAATGCATCAGTTAGGGTTGATAACATGGTGACAAAAGTATGGAAATGTGATATTAAGGTTACCCTCTCACCCCCCCACCCCCACACACCAACAGATGTCGGGTGTGCCATGGGGTCATCAGTCCTAACTCTCACCCCATTCTCCTATACTGTAGCATATCAGCTTGCTTACACATGGAATTGAGTGAGAGTTGGGCCTGACAACACCATGGTACACCTTGATGTCTGTTGGTGTGTGGAGGGTGGTGTAACTGTTGTCAACCCTAAGGTTGATAAACTTTAATAACATTTGAACAGATTAATATTTTGTCCTGAAATTTTCAGGGTAGAAAGAGGATATCCTACTGAACAATGCAGCATTGTTTTTCTTTGCCTCAGTCTCCCATATTCCTCCTCGCATTGCTTACCGGTTCTTCCATCTGCTGAAGGGCTGCCTCTATGACTTCTCTGGCATTCCTGCACTTCCACCTCTTTCATTGCCTCAACCCTGCAATTTCACTTCTTGGCATTCCTGTTACTCAACAGTCGCTGGCTGCACCCAGCCTCCTACCGTCTGCTCACTTCCCTGCCATGGTATGCCTGCTCCGTCCAGTGCTGATAGTTGTTCTGCTTCTGATTCCAGTTTCTGCCATCCACCTACCCTGTTCCGTCCTTCCTATGGTCTCCGTCCCCAGCTCTGCCTGTTGGGGTATTGAGTGAAGGTGGGCTTGCCCTGTCTAGTGGGGATAAGAGTTGATGTCTTCTGCCTTCCTTCCTTCTCTGCTCCTTTCACTTCATTCCATTACTCTGACAGTCTCCGTCTCTAGCGCTGCTTGGGAAGCATCCGGCACAGGCTGGCTTTCCTCACCCGCCAGTGCTGGGAGCCTGTTCCTCTTATTTTATTCCTACCTTCAATCATTTGTCTGCCTGTTCTGGATCTACTCAGTGCTTGCTCGTTGAAAGTTCCTCATCCTCACACATTATTGAAGACTTAGAAGCCTCTGTCCAGTGCTCAACTCATCTGTGGAATTAAAGTTTTGCCTTCCACCTCTCATTCATCTGCTGTTCCATCGATCAACTCCTGTTCTTTAGCACCACGTCAATGACATCTCTGATATCCCATCAAGACTGTCCTACTCTACCGACATTCCTCAACTTGCATGGCGTCCTACCACTTCAGCCTGCTCGACAGCACTTTTCATTTCCTTTACTCATTACTGTCTTACACTTGGCCATTCTTCCAGAATCCCACATCTTGGGATCTACTTCTCACCTCCTCGAACTCCTTCCTTGCAAAACCATGAACAATCACTGAGTTCAGAATCCTGGAAGTTTCTTCATCCTAATAGTCTCCTCAAGTCACTTCAACAAATTCCTCTTCACACCTGATTCCTAGACTCAGACACTGGCACTTACATCCTTCCCGAGATACCCAAACACCTCTGTGATACTACATACTTCGGACATCACGGATTCCATCAATTCTGCTTCCATCTCTGATCCATGCATCTGCATCATCCACCAGCTCTTCATCCTTACCCAGCTCTAAGAACCTTGCCTGAATTACATAAAGGAACTCCTTATCCCTTCCTTCCTCATTGTCTCCAGATCCATCAAGACTTCATCGAGGAATCCCTTTATCTCATCATCCTTCTCAAAATACTGATATCCGAACCTCCCTGCTATTATATCATACTCTTCCATATTCATCTCTTTGTCATCATTCACATGCCTCCTATACCTTCTTACTATTACCTTTACAAAAAACACAGACATTGTTCAAACTCAATCTATCTTCCATCATCTAACCATTCCTACAACTGAATTTGTCCTTCATCTTCATGGATTTACAGTATCATCCTCACAGACTGGAAGACAAGACTTAGAGGGCAAGATTCTCCATCCAATCCAGAATCAGAAGACAGCTTGGAAGCACCATTCCTGCCTTTGGTTACTACCACCTTATGCTTGACCATCCTCCAGGAATCAGACCTTGGAGGACCATCTTTCAGTGCCTCCTCGGCACTATCTTGCCAATTATTCTTAAGTTCTGACTCCTACAAGTGTCTTCATCCTGATATTCTCCTCAAGAGCAACCTTGTTGGAGTCTTCTTCATTCCTGATCTTTAGAACTACAACCGCGTACTTACGTCCATCCTGAGATGCCTGAACAGCATCTTCTAACTTGCATCTGGCACTGTCCGTTGCATTCTGGCGCCGTTTCCCTTCAGCTGCTTCACTGTCTGGACCTTGGCTCCTTAGTTCTGTGTTCTTTTGGGGCTTTTCAAGTGTGCCACCATCAAGTGCTCTCCTCTCCTTTGATTACCTAACTATGTCCAGCCATGCCTCTGGCTTCCAGCATCCATCCTACTATGTCTCCTCCATTCAGAACTTAACTCATCCATTGGATTACAATTTCATCTTCCAGCTTTTATTCACATATTTTTCTATTCACTTTCTCCTGCACTCCATTGTCAAGTCAATGGCATTTCAGCTCACGGTACTTGTTTCCAGTCCTTATATTCCATGCCTTTGGAACTCCGGCTCCTGGATTTCTGCCTCTTCCATTCCTACCTTATGCCCCCTCACAGTTGACATCATTATTCCTGGCTGAATTTCTAAAGTCCATCCATTTTCTGCCTACAAAATTATCATGATCTAGCAACATTGTTATCTTCCATCACCTAGATATTCCTCCAAACTTGGAATTGTCCATCATATTCAAGAAGTGACCTTCCTACATCATCGAGGACTCAGAAAACAAATCCACATCATCCAGTCTATTCAGTTATACCTTTTCAACAGCAGATACATACCACTTTGTTGATCATGCAGTTATAAGATTCCTCATAGTGATTCATAGTGCAGTTATTGAACTTGAACCCATTTACTATGCTCAAGCATCCAGAATTGCATCACTGCATCCCTCTTCTCCACTTTAGGTATCCTAAATATCCACCTTTTTTATTCATATCCAAATCTCAGATACCCTGCCAGCTTTATGAATTCTTTGATCCATGTAAAGGTCCTTGTTCTTCTTTCTTTCCTAACCATCCTGTAGATCTAACAAGGAATCCCTTTATACCATCACCCATATTCCAGTACTGTGCTCCAGCATTCCAGCTATAAGGCTCATGCTCCTCTGCAGTTCAGATATATCCCATCACACGGCTGCCTTCAAGACCTAAATACTAATTACCACAATAAAATCCTGGACACTGTTCAAACCACCTATCTTCTTTCCTCTGGATATCATTGAGTTGGATTCTACTTCAGTTTCCAGAATCACCTTCCTACCCTTACCAGCAAAAATTCAGAGGACTTGACTCATCGACTTAACCAG
This sequence comes from Neoceratodus forsteri, assembly GCA_016271365.2. Lineage (NCBI taxonomy): Eukaryota > Metazoa > Chordata > Ceratodontiformes > Ceratodontidae > Neoceratodus > Neoceratodus forsteri. The sequence continues at coordinate 1,143,677,219 of CM028129.1, read as the reverse complement.
AATGGACATCATTAGCCCTGGTTCCTCTCTGTCCTGTATGGTTACCTATATGCCTGGATCAGATACCTGGATCTGATACCCCTTCTAGTCATCCTCTCACACCTGCCATTAGCTCCCTACCTATATATCTATCTACTCGTGGACTTTCTCTGCTGAATTTGGACTGCCGGCATTCCCTGTGGCCATTACCCTGGTGCCCTCAGTTTTTCCATCAATCGTTCACAGCTTGGTTTGTCTGCCATCAACCTGAAACTCTGTCCATAGCTCTGCCTGTTGAGGTATTAAGCGAATGTGGAATTGTCCTGTCTGCCTGGGTTGGGAGTCCTGCTCCTCAATTTTCCATCTTCCCTTCCAATCATGGTTTGTCTGCAATTACTGTTTGCCTGCCATTACCTTTCCAGGGTTGGGAGTACTTGTCCTCCATTTTCTGTCATTCTTTCCTATCATGGTTTGTCCACCATCCTCCTGGGGCTATGTCTCTTGCACTGCCTTGGGGGCATTGAATGAAAGTCATCTTTCTCCACACGCCATTGTTGTAAGCCTAGTCATCATTCAACTCCAACCTATCTCCTATCACCAGAATAGTCTGCCAACTTAGATTTCTCCACCAGATTCAAGGTTTGCCTTTCTGCATCATCAAAGACTCAGATATCAGGTCCTCATCATTTCATCCATTCTGTTCTGTACTTTCTTCAGCGGGACTTCTGCCCCATCAATCAGACTATTTTGGATTCCTCTAGTGCTCCATAGTGACATTATGTATTTTGACCCACCTCCTTCAGACTGGCTCTGGATTGCCTCCTGGACATCCTCTGCCTGTATTCCTTTTGGGGCCTTCAAGTGTGCCACCGTCTAGTGCTCAGCCATCCATTGATTCATTCCCTTGATCCAGCCTCGCTTCAGGCTTCCAATAATTGAATACCACAACAGAAATCTTGGATATCATTAACCACCCATCTTCCTTCATCTGGACATCCATCCAACTTGGACTGTCCTTCATCTTCCAGAATCGACCTTCCTACTCACACTGTCAAAGATTCCGAGGATATGAATCATCAAACTAACCAGAAACAAAACTCAGTCCAACTAATTAGGATTATATCTTCATAGATTGCCCAAAGGACAGGCAGGTCAGTAGCCATGGGTCCTCTGAGGTTTCCTCCAAAGCGGGTTTTCTCTCCTGTGTGCTACTGATCGCACTTCCATGAGTTGAAGGTGGTAATCTCAAACCGTTAATCTTTTTGGGCCTCTATTCCCTTCACCTACCCAGCATTTCTATCAAGGGTGGGAATAGAGAAAGGCCAAACTCCAAGTTCATAACCTCCAAGTTCATAATCTTCAAATTCACAAGTATACACAAGCACCATGCTATGCACCAAACATTGAATGGGAGGGCTAAAAGCCTGTGGTTCAATGTGGGGGAATAGCTCCTACCACATCTCCCATTTAAGCCAGCCACTTCCGTTAGCTCCACTTGGAGCATTTCAAAATCATCAACTATCCTTCCCTGCCTCTTCCTCCTCCAGCACTCTTCTCACCATTAATGCTGGGCCTCTATTCCTTACACCTACCCAGCATTCCTATCAAGGTTGGGAATAGAGAAAGCGCAAAACTCAAGTTCATGACCTTCAAGTTCACAACTCAAGTTCATAACCTTGAAGTTCACAACCTTCAGGTGCACAGGTATACACAAGCACAATCAATCAATCAATCGATCAATCAATCAATCAATCATAATTTATTTATATTGTGCTTTTCAAATACCAAAGTGCAGCACATAAAAACGTACATCAATAATAAATAGAGACTTAAGTATAAAACACAGTTAAAAAGACAGCAAGAAAAGGGCTAATCAAAGGCTGATACAAACAAACAATGCTGTGCACCAAACATTGAAACCCTCTTATTAATAAATAAATTAGTAAGTGAATGAATGAATGAATGAATGAATACATACATAAAATTTCAACCATTCATCACACGGAGCCACTGTACCACTTATCCTGCATACAGTGATCTCTTTTACACAAACTTTAGGTCTCTTTTGCAGGAACTTTAGGAGTGGAGGATTCCACTTCAGTGTTATGTTGGGGATAGTAAGTATAGAGGTGGGGAGAGGGGCAAAGTAATGGGGAAATGGAAGGGGAGGGGAAGGAGAGTAGAGAGGTAGCGGGGCAGTGGAAGTGGATGAGAAGGAAGAGTGGGAGTGGGGTAGAGATAGTAGTGGAGGGGAGGGAAGCAAGGGATGAAAGGAGGGGGAGGAGATAGAGAGTGATTGGATGGAGGGGGAGAGGGAGGGAGGGAGGATTGGAGGGTAGGAGGAACGGAGGTGTTGAGATGGGGAGGTGAGGATTAGGGTAGAGTTTGGAGTGAGTAATTATTGGGTAATGGCAGGTATAGAGAGGTGCAGGAGCCAGGAGTCAAGTAGTGGGCAGGGGAAAAAAAGGGAAGCAGGGGTCAAGTAGTGGGTAGGGAGAAAAGGAGAGAGGCAGGGCATTAGGCTATGGGCATTTGCAGGAGGGAGTGGTGTGGACTTGGAGTAGTGAGGAGAGGGAGCATTGAAGGAGCAGAGTGAATTGTTAGGGAAAGAGAGTTCCAGATATTAGGAAAGTGGAAAGAGAAGACATTCTGTCCATCAAGGGATTTATGACAGGGGAGCAGTAGGAAGCGATAGCCTGAGCTATGGAGAGATTAAGAGGAGGGGGCATGAGGGGGAGAAGAGAGTTGAGATAAGGGGGGAGTGAAGCCAGCCAGAATTTATAAATGAAGGAGGCACAGTGGGTTAGACGGTGATCTTCCAAGGAGGGGAGGGAGAGAGCAGAGTACAGAGAACAGTGGTGAGTGTGTGTGTGCATGTGTGTGTGGGGGGGGGCAAGCCAAGGAAAATGGCAGAAGGAGTGGAAGAGGGGTCCAGTCTGGCTAAGGTGGACTTAGGTGCAGCACCAAGACTACGCCGCCATAATCAATAGCATTTGTCAATGCCGAATGTTTGCTTGCTGGCATTGGCATTGGTAATGTAGGAGTTAGAGAGCTGCATAATAGGAATGGCAGTGAAGTACTGAACTGAAGCCAACCCGCCACCACCCTGCAGAGACTGACAGGCATTGGGTGTGCCTTTGTGTCATCAGGCATAACGGCAACGCTTACTTCACTATACACCACCCTGCAGACACCAAGTGTCACGGTGTGCCTTGGGGTCTTTGGCCCTTATGCTCACCCCACTCCACCAGGAAATATGGTGAGATGGGTGCTGTATAGGAGAATGGGGTGAACTTTGGGGTCAAGAGTCCAAGGCATACCTCGATGCCTCTCACTGGCTACAGGGTGTGGAATGGTATGAGCATTACAGGTGAGAATCCCAAGTCACACCCCTGATGCCTGTCAATCTCTACAGGGTGGGGTGTTATGGTCAGAAACCCTAATGTCTCAGGCGTTCGTTGGTATTTTCACTCCAAATTTTCAACATGGCTTTTTTGACCCCACCTCATGAACAGTGGCAATATCAGTTTGTTAGCCAAAAGCTGCTTATGCACAGTGACTACGCCATTTAGCACCACAGGTGCAAAAACATTCCGAACAGGATGTAAAAAATGACAGCTGTACTGTTCATGGGGAGGTGGAAAAAATGGCAATGTTGCAAATCTGCAGTAAAAATATTGAAAAAACTGGTGAAGTCACGAGCGTGTATAGAAACTGTGCAACGCACACCCGTAATGTAATTAGTTTGGGGATTTTTTACAGCAGACTGTTAACACAGGCATTTTGGGACCTCCGATCATGAACAGTGTCACTGTGATTTTCTTTATCTGTTCCGAACAATGATTTCCCACAGCGACCATGCATCTCTGCGCTGAAAGTGTGAAAATACATTTCGGTCAAGTTGTGAAAAATGACAGCTGTACTGTTCATAAGGAAGTATGGAAAAATGCCACTGATGATAATCTGGACTGAAAATATTACAAAGTCATGAACTTACGAGGGTGCGTGGAAACTGCGCAATGTACGCTCATAACACAGTCATTTTATGGACTTTTGTCACCAAATTTTCAACATAGCCATTTTAAGACCTCTGCTCATGAAACAGTGTCACTGTGATTTTCTTAATGTGCCCCATACATTGAGTTCGATAACCGACTCGCGCCATTTAGCGCTAATGGGCGGAAACACATTTTGGGCAAGATGTGAAAATTAACAGCTGTACTGCTCATAAGGAGGTGTGGTAAAATGGCAATGTTGAAAATCTGGAGTGAAAATATTGAAAATTCGCGAACTTACGAGTGTGTGTAGGAACTGCGCACGCACGCTCGTAAAACAGTCATTTTTAGGAATTTTTTCAGCAAATTTTTAACATAGCCATTTTAAGACCTCTGCTCATGAACAGTGTCACTGTGATTTTCTTAATTTGTTCCGTACATTGATTTCGCACACTGACTGCGCCATTGTGCGCTACATGGGCGGAAACATGTTTTGGGTGAGATGTGAAAAATGACATCTGTACTACTCACAAGAAGGTGTGGTAAAATGGCAATGTTGAAAATCTGGAGTGAAAATATTGAAAATTCGCGAACTTACGAGCGTGTGTAGGAACCGCGCAACGCACGCTTATAAATAGTCATTTTATTTACCAAATTTTCAAAATAGGCTTGAGAGCCACCTTATGAACGCTGGCAGTGTCGTTGATTAATCGGTCCCAAAAGGTGATTTTCGCGGTGATCATGAAATCACCCTTCGGCCCGAATAACGCCATGACAGTGACAGCATTCATGAGAAGGGGTCCCAAAAACCCCATGTTGAAAATTTGGTGCAAAAATTCCAAAATGCCTGAGATATCCAGCAAGTTGAAAAACCCTATCTATCCCATTATACAGCTTATCGGCATTTCCTCAGTTCGCGGTCGGCTTTGAAGAGTGCAGACGTGTTCCCGTGCACCAAGATCTCACGCCAAGGTCCTGAGGTAAGTATGGGGTGAGGGGTGTGGAGGGTAGGTGCGAGTGGTGGGTGCGGGTTATGGGAGCGGACAGGAGAAGTGCCGAGGGACAGTTTTTATTTGCAGTTTTTTTTGTCTTTTAAATGACGACGTGGATATTTGCCACGCTGGGGTGGGCCCAGGCGTGGCTGGAAGATCGCCGTTGGGTGGTGTGGATTAGGGGATTGGGCACCTCGTCAGCCATAGCATCTGTTGCCACGCTTGGGGTGGGCTCTCAGCGTGGCACCCTGTACCTCGGGAGGAGGACAGTGAAGCCGACGGCAGATTGGGCACCCCATCGGCTATACGATGAGTTGCCACGCTGGGGTGGGCACCCAGCGTGGCATGTGGAAGGCTTTTGGGGGGGGCGCAGCACAGCCGACGGGAGATTGGGCACCCCCGCTTTACAGTGTGTGCGTGGGGGGGGGACGGCAGCACGCAGTATGCGGCGCGTGTGTGTGTGTGTGTGTGTGTGTAGGGGGAGTGCGCGCAGGCGATATCTTATCGCTGCTCACTGAAGCGTAGCCCCCTTTCAACCGTACTCATCAGATTTTGGAGCTGCTGCAGACAGCTCGAGTAGGCATTGAGAACTGCGCCGCGCTGGAAACACACTGCCTGAATTGGAAGAGGGCTGCCACACCTCCGAAAACTCGGATGATGACACTATGTTTCTTGCACATGTGTGCAAGCAAACATAAAAATGGGGAGGATCATCTTAGAGATGAGATCACTGTGAGCAGGTATAGGGATATAACTTTTTCTCCTTTAAAGGACACCGAGCATGGGATGGAGTTTTTTGTGAATGGTGTCTACATGCTGAGAGAAGCCAAGGTGTCGGTCAAGCCAGAAACCAAGGTATTTAAATGAGGGTACGTCATCAATTGTATCCCCATCTAGGGTGCGGAAGGTGGAGTGGAAGGGGAGCCTAGAAAGCCTAGAAAGCCTCTGTCTAGTGCTGAAGCACATGAAGACTGTTTTCTTAGCATTTAGGGATAACTGATTTAACCTGAAGCATTTCTGGACAGAGACAAAATCAGGTTGAAGCCTGGATGTTAACTCTGATGGAGAAGAACCAGAAGCAAACAGGACTATATCATCTGCATATATGCGGATGGAGGCAGAGGAGCAGGACAAGGGGAGGTCATTGAGGAATATGGAGAAGAGCAGCAGGCCAAGGACAGAGCCTTGGAGGATGTCATGTGGATGGGGGGCAAGGATTCTCCAGTTCTCATTGACTGAGTTCTTCCTTTTAGGTAGGAGCTGAACCAGTTGGTTGTGGAGTCTCTGAGACCCGCTGACTTGAGTTCGCCAAGGAGAAGAGGTGGAAGACAGTGTCAAAAACTTTGCTAGATCAACAAAGATGGTGGCAGTGAGGTGGCCTTGGTTCATGCTGGCATGGATGGAGTCTGTGAGCCTGAGGGAGAGGAGGTGGTGGAGTGGTGTTTGCAGCCAGACCGAAGGGATGAAGAAAGAGGAGGAGGAGTTGAGGAAGGGAGAGCTGAGACAGAACTATGTGCTGTTGTAGTTTGGATAAGGTTGGAAGGAGAGATATGGGGTAGAAGTTTCCAGGAGAGCAGGAGTCACCACCTTTAGGGAGGGGTATGACTGTAGCATGCTTCCAGGAGTCAGGGACTGAGGCAAGAGTGAATGAAAGGTTGAGTAGCGAGGAGATGGGAAAGGGAATGGCAGGTACAGAGAGGTGCAGGAGCTTGGGGTCAAGCCCATCTGGGCTTCCACCTTTCTGAGAGTTGAGAGCCAGGAGAGCATGTAGAGAGGAAGAAGTGGTAACTGACAGGAAGGAGAAGAGAAGTGGGGGGTCAAGGGGGAGTCAAGGGGAGTAGGGAGTGGGGAGGTGGCGTGTAAGGCAGATAGGAGTGAGGAAGCACAGGTGGTAAAGTAGGAGTTGAAAGCAGAAGCGACAGATAGATGGTCCGAAATGGTGGAGTCACCCACCTTGAGGACCGGAAAGGGGGACTGGGTAGAGGGTGAGAAGAGGGCATGGATGACTTAGAGGGGTAATTTAGTTATTCTGGAAAGTGGAGAAAAAGAACTTAGCCTTCACTAGCCTGGTGGCTCTAGTACAAGTATTCCTTAGAGCATGGTACTTGTTAAGATCTGCTGGACTGCCAGAGTACTTGTAGGTCTTCCATGCCAGGTCACATGCATGGAGGCAGGCCAGAAGTTCAGCTGAGATCCAGGGGAGTGTGAACTTCTGACCTTGGTTTTCCTGGGGGGGCATGCTGATCCCAGATTAGTAGGAGTTTAAAGCGAAAATATTGGAGTGCTTAGTTGATGTTGCTGGCCGTAGAAATAGGGGACCAATTGGTGGAAAGCAGATCAGCATGTAATGAGGATAAGTCAATTGACCTGAAGGACTCGATTTGGATAATTTTCGGGGTGGGGGGGCTCTGGGACAGTGAATTTTGCGCAGACAGTAAACCATGTGGTGGTCACTGAGTGCATCAGGGAGGGTGCCAGCGTCAATGATGTGGTGCAGATCAACAGTGAGTACCCAGTCCAGTAGTGAATGGTTTGGGGAACGTGAATTATGGTGGGTAGGGACATACACAAGGCTCAAAATGCTAATAAGATACCTGGTTTGAATACAGACTTTTGCTAGTCCAGCAGTTTTGCACGCTCTCTGATCTGCAAAGAAAGTGTAAATGGTTTCAAGGCCACCTTGGCTAGGTGGATCAGAGATTGTGTAGTAAACGCTTATGTGGTGTCAAAACCAAAACCATCAGTTTTGATTAGGATCCAGTTGTTAAGGGCTATGCCAGCATCCCTGGCTGAAAGAGTAGAGCTTCTCTGATTGCTCTTAGACACCTTCACAAGCCACTATAGGCTTGATACTCAGAGTTCAGCTTTTTTTTTTGCTTGGGCTCTGTGTTCATGCCCATCTGTCTGTGCCACACACACACAGTGCTGCCACCACAGCTGCCAGCTTCCAAACACCCCAGGCTTGCCCCCAGGGGTGGAGGCCACGAGGGGGTCCCCCTATCCCCCCAATAGAGACGGGTGAGTAGCTTGAGACCGGAAGCCCAGGCGACAATACAAGGTCTGCTCTGTGGAGTGGACATCATGTAGCAGAGGCAGAACCTCCGATTTTTCACTTAAAACCCCCCCCCCCAGGATGTATGATGTGCAATGATGTGGGCTTTCGTAGCGCAACATCTGTCACACCTCCCCACAAAGCTGGCGCCAGTTGCTACGAATCCCCAGCCTCCACTAGAGATTAGTATTGTACCAGTCACTCACCCCGCCTCCCTCCCCCAGAGAGAGAGAGAGAGAGAGAGAGCTACCTGGATGCTCCATCCTCCCCCGCCAGCCCTTTCTGACTTCTGGGTCTGTTCCCAAACCCAGGGTGTCAGGGTCACAGACGGAAGCCCTACCATTGCACCAGCAGGCCAGCCTTTTGGGTTTTTTGTTTTCCTTTTATTCCCCTTCCCATTATTGGTGCTGACTCCCTCTGGAGCCCTCTAGCATTCACCCCAGTACACACCTACTTGTCCCTGCCAACCTCCATGAAGCCACATTTACTCACCCCACCTCTCCACTGAGGGAAACTGGGTAAAGGATGGTATACACCCTAATGAGCATATAATCAGGCAGTGGGCTAGATGATGGTGGCTTGTCTGGATATGTCACTGCTCCTCAGGAGGTTGGCATTGGGGTCACTTTTTTCCATTTTCTCCCTAGTCCCCCTGTATAAGATGTTGGCACTCAAGGGGGACCAATGTACATGCACCCACAATGCATGCACAGTGCGGGTTCCCTGCCAGCATCCTCTCTCTCCCACTCAGCACCCTCTGCTACACTGCCACCTGGGGTCACCCAGGTAGCTGAATTACAGAAAGGATGGTGACTTTCCCTTTCCAGATGAGGAAATACTGGGGATGCTCAGTCCTCCTCCTCCTCCTCCTCCTCTCAAGGTCCAGGGCTCATTCCTGAACCCAGATCACCTGCTTTGCAAGAGTTAACCCTATGGCTGTGCTGATCAGCCAGTCCTAGCTGTAGCTTATATATGGATGGGTACTGTTTATTAGAACTGACATATTATAATTTCCCAGTGATCACATGGAGTGCTACAGAAAAATGAAATTCCATCAACCTTACCATAATTTCTTTTTCTGTTAGCTCCAAAGCTGACACTGAGACCACACTTGAGAGCTGTTTTTAACTCTCATAGGGATGTGTGTGCACCACTTTGGGATGGGGATGTGCTAAATGTATGTACCCTGTCGGCATTGGCCTACAGCTCGGAACAGGTGCACACTGTGCACCATATGTGAACCCTAGCTGCCCATCCCTGGCCCTGCACCCTAGGCACTTAGGAGGGAACTGGGGACAGGAGATGGGATGTGGGTGGGATATAGGATGCTGGTGGGCACTCAATCTGATGCCCATCCCACCAGTGAACAAGATCCCTGGCTCCATGTAGTGTAAGGGATTCTGGGCACCCTTATATCTCGGTACCAACAGGGTCCAATCAAAATGGGCAAGTGCGAACCATTAGCTCCTAGCCCTCACAGCATGTTAAGAGGACTGGGTGCGCTGCAGTATGGAGGCTGCCACTTGCCCCACTGTGCCGCCGGAATGGAGGGGTGCACAGCGGCTACGGCAGAGTTCTGCTGGTTTAGCCTGGGCACCCTCCTCCACTGGCACTTCTTACCCTTATGCATGGTACGGAGTTCGGCCCTTCCCCCCTGCCACTCCCCTCCCACACTGGCAGGCCTGCAGTGCTACCTGTGGCAATTAACTAGTGCACATAAGGTGTGCCCACCCCTTTCTTGCATGCTTCTGGGGTCCAGTCAGACATCCACTGTACAGCTTTGTAAATTAGATATGCCTACAGTATGTGTCACGTATCTGCGGCATGTAGACCTAGTGCAGAGGGCCCATGGAGAATATTATTGATATGACTCAGTAGATTAGCATTATGGTAACACTGTTTTTTGAATGTTTAGACCTAGGTAGGGTTGGGCAGACTGGATGGATCAGTGGGCCTTTTTCTGCTGTCGCCGTCTATGTATTTTATCATTTACAGGCATGTGGATAATTTCTTCATGTACACTATGGATTGGAATAGTTTAGTTTTACAACTGCAGAGCATTGATTTAAACAGCACATTTAGTTACGTCCAATTTTTTTCCTCAGTCTAGTGACTCCAGTTTCCATGACTTCTGTCTAGAGTTTCCTGGTGGTTCCATAAATTTCAAGTCAAGAGATTCAGTTTGAACCTTCCGAAAAAATACAGTGCATTTTCCTTCCCTTATGTAACTAACTGAAAAGGATGAACATGTTATCAGACTGACTCGCTTGACTTGAAACTTATTGAACCACCAGGAAACTCTAGACAAAAGTCATGGAAACTGGTACCATTACGTGGGGTTATTATTACAGTTATACTCAAGGCCCCTAGAATTCTTCAATTCTGCGGTTGCAGAATTTTCCGCAGAATTTGCATCATGCTGCAGAATTCAAATAGTGCTCAGAATTCATTGTTTTGGTGAATTTTCATTCAGATATACAGTTTTTCCTTAGTGTCAGGCAGCTGTACCCATCTTGTTTATCCTGAAGCCCCTCCTCTATGCTTGACAGGTGATGTAATCAATGACATCACTTCATGTTTTAGCCAATGGCAGGACTGCATTCCACCACAGAAATGAATCAATTACGCTGCAGAAATCAGAAAATGCTGCCATAGAGCATTAGGGGCACTGGTTACACTACATGACAGTAAGTGTTCACTGATGACTGCTAGGCTGTGGAATGCTCATGTCTCCAACATTCCCGACGTACCATGCTGAGGTCACAGCTTTGACTTGTTTCAGTGTCACTAACAGAGGTGCATCTTACCTACTGTATTTGTCATCAATTCTCAATGACAACCTTGACGCTAAGAGAAAAATAAATGATGGTACGCCTGATAAAATATTCTCTTTCAAGTACATTAATATTGATGCATTGAGCAACTCTGAATCTCACTGTCCTGATATACTGATAAGATGATGATTCAGAGTCTTTAATTTCCAACGACTGCTTTGGCAGTTGGGTTCAGATGAAACCTCCCCCCCCAACATGTTTCAGTATCTCGCCTCTGTAGGCAGAAGAGTTGCACCCTGCAATGTAATCCTGTCCGACATTACACAGACACTCAAAATTTCTTGGGACACAAGCTCATCAAACTTAGAAATAGAAGCTCAGAATTCTGTGGACACTAGTGCTTGTATTGGTGAGCAATTTAATTTTGATTTGTTGTCATACAGTATTATACATTTCTGCCTGAAAGTCAAAGTTTACAATGTGAGTCAACACCTTGTCTGTGTGGGCAACACAGCTGCCCAGACAGAGAATATAACACATTTTCCAAGTGGTAGGGATGGGACAGAGCAGTTCTGAGTGGTAAAATGAAGAACGTCCCTTTCAATGCGGGGCAGCTGAGAGGTATGCATCAGAATTTGCAAGCCTTATCGCTCAACCATTTGTCACTGAAATGTGAGGTTCTGACACTCAAAATGCGGGGCACTAACTTTGAAAAAGTGGGTCACATCATCAAACACAGCTATGCAAAATCAGATCATGATGGAAACCAGTGCATTTATTTTATGCAAAGTTTAATTTTGATTTAGCATCATATATTATGAATTTCTATATCAGTGTCTGAATTTACAGTATAATGTGAAACAGCACTACACTGTATGCTTGACGGTATACCTTTTCCACATGGGGCAGAACTGAATGGTTGGACAGGTGAGAGGCATGCATGGAGCCAACCCTCATCATTCCAGTCATCAGCACAATTTTGAGGGCACCCAGGTTACATAGAAACATAGAATTTGCCAGCAGATGAGGACTGCGTGATCCACCTAGTCTGCCCATTTTTTCCCTTCCTACAGTATCAATGCAGATCCTACATGCTGTCTTGCCCTTTCTTTCCCCTGTCCCTTCCCCCTGCGATTCCCTCAGGCCTATCTCATGCATTCTTGAACCTCACCACTGTTTTGTTCCCATCACCTCCACTGGAAGGCTGTTTCAGGAATCCACCACTCTTTCTGTGAAGAAATACTTCCTCACATCTCTCCTGGATCTATCCCCCTCCAGCTTTATAGCATGTCCCCTTGTTCTTGAGCACCCTTTTTCCTGAAAATTGCTTCCCCTCCTTACATTATTTACCCTGTGACATATTTATTCTCAGTCATATCCCTCCTCTCCTTACTCTCATCCAGGGTGTGCATATTTATGTCCTTTAGTCTCTCCTTGTAGGGGCCTCCTCTGGATCGCCTCCACTCTCGCTATGTCCTTCTGGACATACAAGGGCCGGATTCACAAAAGGCAACTCAGGATGCAAGGCACCTTGCGGCCAAATAAAATAGTGCAAGAAGCACTTGCATCATGGGTAATTCGTGTTGGGATTCAGAAAAGCAGCCTGTGACATGCAGCAGGCTGCCTGTGCCCAAGTGAACTAATGTGCCATAAACCCCCTTGCGACATGGCATAAGGAGGTTTAAGGCAGCATTTGCATCCTATTCAGGAAGGGTGGCAGCAAAGTCCCCAAACTGGGATTCAGAAAGAATCATCGGTGGACATCCATCAAAGAACACTTACGCCAGCTATGAGGTGGTATAATTGTTCTTTGCCTTCCACCAGGGGGTTGCCAATGTGCCCCCATCGATGTACATGTAAAAGCCCACGTAAGCTACAGCCCCCCAACAGCCCCATTTCCCAAGTATTATTGACACCGCACCCAAATGGGCTTGCAGACACCCCTCCACGCGTCCAGATTTCCCCACATGCCCAGATCCCCCCCAGATGCCCAGATCCACAATCGACCTGCCAGAGGTCTTCTCCTGCACCTCCCCTCCTGAACCTCGACAGGTATAACAGAAGAGCCCTTATGGGCTAATCAAACCCCCACCCACAGTCCTGAACCCCGATAGTTCCCTGAATGAAGCCCTAATGGGCTATCAGAGCCCCATACCCAGCACGATCTCCAATCCCCTTTCTCTGCCTTGAAATGTCACCACAGTACTGTACATAATAATAAATGAACCGCACATGTCCAGATAGCCCTGGTGTCTGGTGGCCCCACCCGGCAGTGCCAGCCCCGCCCCCACACCCGCTTACCCACCTGGTGACTGGAATAGCCCACCTTCACCACCGTGGCCGTCGCCCGACTGAGCATTGCCTCGAACACTACAGTGGATATATCGACCAGTGAATGACAGCTGCTGGCATTCACTGAACTCATATATCTACTACGTACTGCTCCGGCGCAATGCTCAGCTGGTGGCTGGTCGCGGTGGAGAGGTGAGCTATGCCAGTCACTGGCTGGATATGGGTGTGGGGGGAGGAGCAGGGTGGGCTGGCACTGCTGGGTGGGGGAGCCACTAGACCACCAAGGCTATCTTGGACATGTGCGGTTTGTTTATTATTATGTACAGTATTGTGATGGCATTTCAGGGCAGGGAAAGGGGATTGGGGATCGGGGCTGGAGGGGTTGTGATAGCCCATGAGGGCTCTCCTATTAGTCCTGTTGGGGTTCAGGGAGGTGGGAGAGACCCCACTCCACCAATCATAGTTCTGGTCATGTGGGAGGGGGCACATTCCGCTGATGGGCTCAGTTGCATGGGCGCTGCACCATTTGCTGGATTGATGCCACAAGTTACAGGATGCAGACCCCTGGACCCAGTTTGATACTGAATTGGGCGCAGGGTCCAGGACGCAGAGGCCATTGCCGCAAGCTGCCATTGTCGCAGTTTGCAGCAAACATTTGTGAATCTGACCCATGATCTCCAGAACTGGACACAGTTCTCTAGGTGGGGTCTTAACAATGATCTATACAGAGGCAACACCACCTCCCTCTTTCTGCTGGAGAGTCCCCATCCTATGCACCCAAGCATCCCACTAGCCCTCCTAACTGCCTTGTCACACTGCCTAGCCACTGTTAGGTCATCAGACATATTACACTCAGGTGTTTTTCTTTCTTGGTGGCCATTAGTACCACCCCACCCATTTTGTTCTTGCTCCTGGGCTTCCGTGCCCAAGTGCATTATTTTCCACTTTTTTGCATTGAAACTCAGCTGCCATAATCTTGACCACTCCTCAAGTTTTACCAGGACTCTGCTCATCCTTTCCACCCCCTGGAGTGTCCACCCTATTGCAGATTTTGGTGTCATCAGTAAAGAGGCAGATCTTCCCTTCCAGCTCATCTGTAATGTCATAAAGATGTTAAACAGAACCAGTGCCAGCACTTGATCCCTGAGGGGCCTTGCTGATCACCCTCCCTTCCCTGGAGTGTACTTCGTTTACCACCACCCTCTGCTACCTATCCCCCCCAACCAATTATTTACCCAGTTTACCACCTTTGGATCCACCCCTAAGCTACCCAGCTTGCTTACTAGTCTCCTATGTGGAACGGTGTCAAAAGCCTTACTGAAATCTAGATAGGCGACGTCCACCGTTCCACCTGACTGAGTTTTTTGGTCACCTAGTCAAGGACGTTTATCACCTTCATTTGATGTAACCCCCCCCCCATGAATCCATGCTGCCTCAGCTCTTGTAACCCACTGGATTCAAGTTATTGCATAATACTTTCTTTCAGCAGTGATTCCATTAACTTTCCTACCATCAACGTCAGGCTGACTGGCCTGTAATTGCCAGCCTCTTATCTGCTACCACTTTTGTGAAGTGGGACTACATCTGCTCTCCTCCAGTCCTCTGGAACCACTCCTGTTTCCAATGAGCTGTTAAATAGGACTGTCAGAGGTGCAGCAAGTACCTCCCTGAGCTCCCTCAATATGCTTGGATGCATGCCATCTGGCCCCCGTAGTTTTGTCCACTTTCAAATTAGTGAGTCCCTTCAGGACTGTCTTCTCCGAGAATGGACTAGTGTCCACCTCCTTCCAATGCTATTCTTTTCTTTTTGTGGCCCCTCCCCTTCTCCTTCCTCTGTGAAAACTGAACAAAAGTATTATTTATTCCATCTCCTCTGTTGGTGGCCCCCTTCAGCACTCGTGGCTCAACAACCAGCCCCATCACCTGCCATCTCTGGGACTTATCTTAGGGCCACGGAGTGCTCCAGTGCTCCGCAGATTGCCCCCTGTGGCAGAGCCATCGAGGGGTTCCAAAAGCACCTCTTCCAGTGGCATGTTCAGATCTGCGATCCTTGTGCACAGTAGGTGGTATGGAGTCTGTGGGGCTCCACAGAGTGGCATTCTGCAGCCTGCGGTGATTTTCCAGTTTTCTCCCCCCTGGGTCCCCATGGACACTCTGCAGAGGCGGCAGTTTGACATATGCATGTCGGGGAACATGATTACATCTCCCGCCAGGGAGCGTCCCCCATCCAGAACTGCTGCTCTGGCCGCACCGCCACCCATGGTCACCTAGGAGGCAGTGTTATGGCAGCACAGTCTGCCCTCTCTCCCCGGAGGAGGAGGAGGAGAGCATCTGCTGAGAAACTCAATCCTCCAGCCCCCCCCCGGCCAACTCCCGAGTGGCCCAGGGTCATTACTGATCCCAGGTCACTGGCATGATGGCAGGTGAGGCATGGGTGCCTCTGCTGTCAGTGCCACTGGGCCAGCTTGAACAAAAGTATTTGTCCAGAATGTCTGCCTTTTTCTCTTCCCTACTGCAGTTTCCCTTCACTTTTTAACCTTACAATCCCATCTCTTCCTCTTTTTGGTTACATACAGTATCTAAAAAATGTCTTGTCCCCTTTTCGTTACCACCTGGGGTATTCTTTCTCCAGTTCATGCCTTTGCACATCTTGCTGCACTCACTGCTTCCCTCTGTTTCCCCTGATATATCTCTATCCTCCTCCCTCTGTGTCTCCTGATACCTTCTGAATGCTTCCTTTTCAGCTGTTACCTTTTCTGCCACCTCTTTCGAGAACCATAGCAGTCTCTTTTTTCCTCTTGTTTTTGCTCACTTGCTTGATGCAGAGGTTTGTCGCCTTCACTATTGCCCATTTTAGCTTCACCTACTCTTTCCTTCACCCCACCCAGGTCATCCCCCACCACCCCCTCCCCCCAGATCATCCCTGAGGCATATTTTCACCAGTTTTTATAAAATCTGCCCTCCTGAAGTCCAGGACCATTGCCCTTGTGTGGTTTGTTTCCACAACTGTCCTTATATCAAATTACACTGTACAGTAATTGCTGGTCCCCAGTTGGCCTCCCACCATGATTTCTGCAACACTGTCCCTGTTATGAGTACCAGGTCCAGGCTGGGTGTGCCTGTTTCTTAAAAGGTAGGAATGGCTTGCCTGTCAGGATGCAATGGATCATCTACCTTCCATGGCATTCGTATGGATTTGCATCTCTCACTTGCAACAGAAGTAGTGGGGGGCACAATTAGGGTGCACACCAGCTCTACCCAGAATAGGTTAACAAGGTGTTTTTCAGTAGACAGTCCCTCAGACAAGGTGACTTT
The DNA here is from genome assembly GCA_016271365.2 of Neoceratodus forsteri. Lineage (NCBI taxonomy): Eukaryota > Metazoa > Chordata > Ceratodontiformes > Ceratodontidae > Neoceratodus > Neoceratodus forsteri. The sequence goes on along the minus strand of CM028129.1, from coordinate 1,143,660,820 downwards.
ACTGCTGTGAGTCAGGTCATCCTTGATTCCCTAATTCAATTAAACTGCTGTCATTGGAGTAGTGCCCCCTCCTCCTCTCCTCCCCCCCCCCCCACCAACACCTCAGGCTGCCTGGTCTGGAGTTCTAAGGGGGGGGGAGTGCTCAGTGATTTCACAAAGCTGTTTGTTCGGAACAGAAGAGCTTTGTGTTCAGATTAGCAGTTGTGTGGATCTCCTGCTGTGGAAGGGTTTTGTATGTAGGAAAGAGCCAGCGATTCAGATTTCAAAGTGAAAAACAAGAGCCCCCCTTCTCAGTTTCTCTTTGGGGATGGGGCTTCTTTTAAATGTCAGTTAGATGTGAAACATCCAGCTGCTAAAATACCTTCTGTGTGTGGCCATGGGGCACTCGTCTAGTGTTACCTCCCATATCTTGCCGAACAGGCTTCTCTTTACCCCTCCCCGTATTCGGGATGATCTATTATGCCAAGATGGATTGCTGGAAAGTGGGCTGTGCTGATTTTTATTTATTTACTTACAATGTTTGGCACAGAAAGACACACTAAAAGCAGATACTTGCTTCCAGGTGTGTCCTGGGAGCGCAGGGAAGTTAAGTGACCTGCTTATGGTCACACAGTATGCAAGTGGTGCTAGTGGAATTCAGACCCAGTTCTCAAGGTTTGCAGCTCAGTGCTATACTGCAGTATGATCTAATCTTGTGTTACCATGTCTGAAGATGTGACCCACATTTTGAGTGTCTGAACTGATGCTGGGTAGCAGCATTCTACCATGTGGGCATCATAGAGCACTGTACTTGGAAAGGGCTTCTTTGTGCCTTATATGTGACATCATGGCCCAAGCAGCCAGAAGCTTTGTATAGTGAAAGCCACAGGCTGTTTGGTTAATTGATGTCATAAGCAAAATCCCACCCAGTCAGCACAAGGCCCTGCCAACCCAGCAGGTGCTGATCTGCCACTCCCCACTAGCATGCACACTGCAGTTGAAGTGCCAGAAACTGATCTAAGGAAGAAACACTGTGTCCAAAGGTCAGTGAGTCTTTTGTAAAAGTGCTCCAATTGCCTCCTCTGTTTTCAGATTAACTACTGGTATTTCACAGCCATTCTATTACCGGTGATCCCAGACTGGTTTTGCATTTTCCCTGCAACTCCAGGACAATTTCCCTGTGTTTGTCTCTAGATTAAATTATTTCATATGGAAGCTGAATTACTGTATTTTTCTGAATTTATTTATTTATTTGTACATCGGTTTACAACCTTTGAGCCACAGGCTCGTTTCCAGAGGTACCTCATAGATACATAGAAACATAGACAGTGTCAGCAGATAAGGGCCTATGGCCCACCCAGTCTGCCCATTTGAGCTTGTAAGTTCAGTTTATGTTTTCCTAGAAGTCTGTTGCCCCTTACCCCTGACCTCCAGAATTCCTTTATGTCTATCCCATGCATTCTTAAATCCCGTGATTGTTTCAGCCCCACCACTTCCTCTGGCAGGGTGTTCCACTTGTCCACCACCCGTGCTCTGTGAAGAAATTCTTTCTCATGTTTCCTCTGAATCGTCCTCCCTCCAACTTCATCCCATGCCCTCTAGTCCTGGAACATCTTTTTCGCTTAAAAATAGTGTATTCCTGCACCCTGTTCCTCCCTGCAAGATACTTGTATGTCTCTATCATATCCCCTCTCTACCTCCTCTCCTCCAGGGAGTACATGTTCAGTTCCTTCAACCTGTCTTCATAGGACTTGTGATGCAATCCATGCACCATCTTTGTTGCCCTCCTCTGAACCTTCTCTACCCTGTCTATGTCCTTACGTAGGTATGGTCTCCAGAACTGTACACTGTACTCCAGGTGGGGCCTCACTGGTGTCTTGTATAGCGGAATTATGACCTCCCTTTTCCTGCTGGTGATGCCCCTGCCATACATCCCAGCATCCTATTTGCTTTACCTGCTGCCTTGTCACACTGTTTCCTACCTTGAGGTCATCAGAGATGATAACCCCAAGATCCCTTTCCTGCTTGGTGCATGCTATATCCTCACCCCCCAACTGATATATTGTGCCAGGATTTGTGCCCCTATATGCATTATCTTGCACTTTTGCATTGAATTTCAACTGCCAAACCCCTGACCATTCTTCAAGTTTCTGCAGGTCCCTTCTCATTCTGTCTACACCCTCTGGTGTGTCTACTCTGTTACAGAGCTTTGTGTCATCAGCGAACAGTGAAATTCTGCCTTCCAAGTCCTGCACAATGTCACTGATGAAGATGTTGAATAGGACCGGTCCCAGCACTGATCCCTGTGGTACCCCACTGGTCACTCTTCCCTCTGTGGAGTGACTGCCATTTACCACCACCCTCTGTGTCCTGCCACCCAGCCAGTTACCTACCCACCACACTACTGTCCTGCCCACACCCATATTCCCCAGTTTGTGTAATAGTCTTCTATGTGGCACAGTGTCAAAGGTCTTGCTGAAGTCCAGATAGGCCATGTCCACTGCCCTCCCCTGATCCACATTCCTAGTCACCCAGTCAAAAAATTCAACGAGGTTGGTCTGACATGACCTCCCCCTGGTGAAACCATGCTGCCTTGGGTCCTGTAGTCCACTGACAACCAGGTGTTCCACCAATCTCTCCTTCAGTAGTGCTTCCATGATTCTCCCCACTACCGAGGTGATGCTGACTGGTCTGTAGTTCCCTGCTTCCTCTTGTTACCACTTTGTATAAGGGACTACATCTGCTGTCCTCCAGTCTTTGGGTACCTCGCTGTTTCCAGTGATCGCTAAACAGGATAGCCAGAGGTTCAGCCACCACCTCTTTAGTTCTTTAAGGACCCTGGGTGCACCCCATCTGGCCCCATTGTTTTATCAACTCTTATTACTTCCAGTTCCTTCAGGACCTTTCTCGTGTAAAGGGACTTGTATTTCTGCACCATTCTCACCCTTTGTACTCCCTTCAGACCCATTACCCTCCTCTTCCTCAGTAAAGACTGAGCAGAAATACCTGTTCATTATGTCAGCTTTTATGTTGTTCATCCTCCACGTGGCCCCCATCCCCCCTTCAGTCTCACTCATCCTCCCTTGTCTTTTCCTTTTCACTTATGTACCTGTAAAAGGTTTTGTCCCTCTACCCACTGATTTTGCAATGTGTTCTTCTGTCTGAGCTTTGGCTTCCTTACTGACCTCCCTGCCTCCCTTTGCTTCTCCTGGTACTTCTCCCTATCCCCTCTGCCTGTGTCTTTTTGTATTGCCTGAATGCAATCTTTTTGGCTTTCACTTTCTTTGCTACCGCTTTGGAAACCATAATGGTCTCCTCTTCCTTTTCCTCTTGCTAACCTGCTTAATGCATACTCTGTTGTTCTTGAAACTCATTTTAAATACTGCTCACTGTTCCTCAACCCCTGATTCCTGTCCCATTCTCTCATGCTTCTTTTCAAGTATCTCCCCATTTTCCCAAAGTCTGCCGCCCTAAAATCCAGGATACGTGTTTTTGTCACAAAGAGGACAAATACAGTGCAACATTTAGTTACATCATTGTAGTTACAGCTTTTTACAGCATTGCGGTTACAGTTTTGGTAGATATATGCAGTTATTTCTTTGTTACAATATGAGTGTTACAGGTTTGGTATTCACAGGCTATTACAGTTATTTGGGTACAGATTGAGAGATAAAGCATACATTGGTAATGCAGACAAGTAGTCTTGAGCAGATACTGCTAGAGGTAAATAATACAGGTGGCTATGGGACATGGTTGGTGATAAGTTTGGGAAAGGAGCCACTCAGGGAATTTTGTCAGTTAGTTTTGTTGAGGAGCTACTCAGAGAGTTTTGTCGGGCATAGTGAGCTAGATCACCTACGGACAAGCACAAGCACAGCTACGCATGTTAAATAGCTGACTCTAAAGCGCGGTTTTGAAGCAGGAGATTGTAGGGGTATCAGAGATGGAGGTGGGGAGAGTGTTGTACCAGGAGGGAGCTCTGTAACAGAAGGACCTTTGACCATGTGTAGTCATGGTCCTAGGGACTAGCAGGGTGGCCTTGGAGGAGGTACGAGTTTGGACTAACGGTTGTGCAAGGTAGATAGAGGCTGTCAGTCTGGGCGGAGATAGTCCAAGGAGTGTTGTTTTCGTTATGAGGCAAGTTTGGTATCTGAGCCATTCGTCCAGGTTAAGCAGCCTAGCCACGTCACATAGCTGGCAGGTATGGGTTAGCCTAGGGGCTCCCGTAATTAATCTACAGGCCTTATTCAAGGTGAGTCGGATTTTATTGAGGGCGGTCGTGTCCGCGGCACCATACACTGGCAGGCCATAGTCCACAAGGGACATTATTGAGGAGGTGACTGCTAGTCGGAGGGCATCGGGGGGGAGGCAGTGCTTGTAGCTGTAAAGGATACCTAGCCATGCATTTGTAGCTGAGGCTAGAGTATCAATGTGGTCGTGGAATGTGAGGGCTGAGTCAAAGGAGACCCCTAGGTACTTGTACAAGCGGACTTGATCGAGAGGATGCTTGGAGCCAGGGAAGATGCAGAGTGGGAAATTACTGGATTTGTTTTGGGGATGGGCAAAGAGCATAGTTTTTTTTTTTTAGATTGATTACAAGTCTGTGCTCTTTGAACCAGGCTTCAGCATCATTAAAGGCTAGTTGCAAGGTGTCTTGAAGGGAGATGGGGTTTCGGTGGGTGGTGAAGATGACGGCATCATCTGCGTACAGCAGGATTTTACCCGTGCAAGCTTTGGGCATGGTGTTGAGGTAGAGTGAGAAGAGAACAGGACCAAGGATGGAACCCTGGGGGACAACGGATTGGATAGGACATGTATTGGAGAGGGTCCCATTAATTTTAACACGCTGAGAGCGGTCAGACAAGTAGCTGGAGCACCAGGAGACCGGGCCGGTGGCAAAGCCGGTGCGGCTGAGGGCATCCAGCAGGAGGGTGTGGGAGACAGTGTCGAAAGCCTTTGAGAGGTCAATAAACACTGCCCCCGCTAGTGAGCCAGAGTCCAGGGAGGAATGAAGAAAATTTGAAAACTCAATAAGGGCAGTGCTGGTACTATGACCTGCACGGAATCCGTGTTGTTCATGGCAGAGGATGTTGTATTTGGTCAGGTAATCTGTAATTTGGGTAGCCACCAGTTTTTCTAGGGCTTTGGAGAGGGGTGGGAGGATGGAGATTGGCCGGTAATTCCCGGCTCTGGACCTGTCACCCCCTTTGAGTATGGGCGTAACTGTGGCAGTTTTCCAGGCTGAGGGGAATTACCCCAGGCAGAGGGACTTATTGAGCAAGCTAATTAGTGGGGGCAAGGACCTGATCCAGAACCCGGCAGAGGATACTGGGGTCCAGGGAGTCGCTGCCAGTATTATTGCTCTTTAGAGCTTTAAGCAGGTGTGGCCTGACCTCCTGGGGAGTTACCCTGCGTAAGTGGAAACTAGCATATTGAATGACTGGGGCAGGTAGGGAGGAAGGAGGGTCAAAGAAGTCTCTAGGGAGGACCGAACTAAGGTCTGTGAAGGATGTGTTGAGGAAGTTGGCTATGCGGGCAGGGTTTCTGGAGATAGAGCCTTCAATGGTGATCTGTGAGGGGTGTGGGGAGTGCACGCTCCCATTTAGTTGTTTAATGTTGTCCCAGAAAGTTCTGGCACTCCCCCAGGAGGAGGTAAGCGCGGCCTGATAGTGATCGGCTTTTGCTTTCCTGATGGCCCATGTGCATTTGTTTCTAGCGGCATTGTAAGCCTGTCTGTCCGCTGCACGGCCTGTTTCGGAGGCCAGGTGCCAAAGGTTATCCCTGTGTTTGAGCAGTTGCAGCAGGGACGGGGTAACCCAGGGGGCATTTCGAACTTTGGTTCAGACTGCTGTAATGGGAGCTAAAATGTCTACAGGCTTTGTTGAAGGTTTGGGAGAAGAAGGTAAGGGCAGTATCTATATCAGAGGCATGGTGTATGGGAGACCAGTTAATTTGGGCAAGAAGTTGCTTAAGGCCTTTTAGTCCACCTGGTCTGAGGCGCCGACATAGCGTGGGATGGGCCATGGGTTTGGGTGTGGGGGTTGCCCAACGGAAAAGGATAGGGGAGTGGTCACTAAGAGAGTCAGGAAAGACCTGGGTATCATGGATTTGTTGAGGGCGGTTGGTGATTACCACATCTAGCAGGGTGCTGGTACCTTCTTTTGTTAACTCTGGTGGCTGGGAAACCAGCTGGGCTGCTGCCTATGGCTGCGAAAGAGTCACGGTGGTGTCGGTGGATGAGCTGAGCCAGTTTACATTCAGGTCACCCACAAGGATTTGGTCAGCTGTGTGAGGTAGGGTTGAGAGATAATCAGTTAGGGAAACCAGTGCCAGAGTTTGGTTTTAAGGGGGAATGTAGGCAGTGGTGAGATAGAGGGGACCCCTGGAGGGGTCAGGGGTCAGTTTGAGGGTTAGGGCCTGCAACCCGTATGTGATAACAGGGGCAGGGAGTCTGTCCAGTGAGATAGTCCCTGGTGTATATCGCACAGTCCCCCCCCCCTTCTACCTACATGATCCTCCTAGTAGAGGGAGTACCCTGGAATAGAGACAAAGGAGTCTAGAGTGGATTTTGATAGCCAGGTTTCCACCAGCATAATGACATCTGGTCTATGCAAAGAGACCCAATATTGGAGGGAATCAAATTTTTTCATCAGGCTGCATATATTCATAGATGCTATGCAGAGCCCGGGTGACCCTGTAGGAGGGCTAGAGTGGGCTGGGCCAGGGTTAGGATGTATATTGCCTGTCAGGAGTAGTAGTATAACCACAGCCCTGGCCAGGGGACGGTAGAGGGTGAGTTTTTGATAAGTATGCCGTGGGGTGGAGGGGTGCTTCTGGGCACAGGGGGTGGGCAGGGTTTTCCAGGCTGTGAAAGTGAGGATGATAAGTTTCCAGTGTGCGCCTGAGGAAGTAGTAGGGAGATGACTGGTGGGAGATTGTTGAAGGCTTCGGCAGATGATGAGAGTAGGGTGGGATTGTACTAGTTCCGGAACAATAGCAGGATCAGGTGCCAGTGTGCCTGGGGGGGTATCAGGTAGGTGGGACAGTGGTGCCAGGGTAAGGATGAGAGGGAGGCATTTTAGTAAGAGGTGGGCTAACATATTGCTAGCAGTTGCAGCAGGGTGGTAGGTTGAAATTGTTTTGTGTCCCTCAGCAAGCGTGGATGCCACTACTTTGGATTAGTGGTAGTGACACGGACTCTGGTGGACAGGGTACCAGGTTCAAGATCAACTCAGGGCAGTTGGACAAGGCACCTAGGTGAGAGCCGGGCTCCACATTCTGGGGCCAGGATGCATGGTATACTTGGGGCCAAAAAGGGGTGCACAATAACGACTCCTACTGGTCACTCGGTGCAGGCTCAGCGGTGATGGCAGGAGGTCCAAGCAGCGTTCACTACAGAGTCAGGTGTGGGAGGGGGAGTGGGCAAGATATCTGTAGTTGAGGGAGACAGGAAGAGGGATAGGTAGTTTGGAGGAATCCAGGAAAGGAGGTCACTCAGCATGGGCTTGGGGGTGAAAGGCAGGGGATCCAAGAGTGGGCTAGTTTCAGGGTTGGGTGTGGGAGGTGGTGTGGGCAGGGTAGCTGAGGGAGAAGGGAAGGGGATAGGTAGTTAGTGGGATCCAGGAATAACAGGGGGGGAGGCTTTCTGAGAATAGAAGAGCTAGAGGCAAGATCTAAGGGTCCCTCTAGTGGCTGGCAGGGATAACCTGCAAATGGGAAAATGGGGACTTAGTATTTCCAACAGCAGGAAGTGATGTCATCAGGCAGGGCCTATAAAACAAGGGACGACCCTGGGTGGGGCAGTCGATGCGTGCAGTGTGTTGATGGGTCTAACCCCCCCTCACAAGGGTGCTGGTAGAGGTTCTTTAAATTACCTCTGCTGTGCACCCATGACTGTTTCCAGCTCCTGGAGGGAGATCCGTTGATTCGGGCAGCTGTCTGCTTCTGGGGCTAGGGGATGTAGCGAGGCCTATATTGCAGGGGAACAAAGGAGCTTCATTAATATGCAGCAGGAGACTGGGAATCGTGATTACAAACAGCGCGAGTGTCCCAATTCAAGCACTAGCTGACCCATACAAGAAAATACTGTGGCTTTCTATGCAGGTAAAGGACTTTAAACACTACTAAACAGGCACTGCTTAAAATGAAACTTCACAGCAATAATGTTCAGAAAAGCACTCACTAGTGAGACTGCACCCAAAAAAAAAAAACAGTAGTCCTAGCCTGGAAGCAGAAATAATGCTATTGTAGTACATTTACAGGGCACATTAATGCAAGTCTATAGATGAATTTCCCTATTGATGGCTCAGTTTCCCTATCAAATACAGGAATCTCTGTAGATCTCAGAGCCCTCCCAATGAGGACTCACCCTGCTACTGCCCTAGCCCACCTCTGCAGGGCATATTCCAATGGTTGGGTGTTTCCTGTGCCTAAAACCTCAGAAGTCAATGGGCCCAGCATGGAGAAGTTTGCTTTTCCATGTCAAATTCATCATGCCACTCCTATCTTTAATTTCAGCTCTTAGCCCCCCCCCCCAATTAAGGCAGTAGGAGTGATATCGCTGTGTCTCTGCTGTGCCTCTCCTTGCTTTTGAGGCATTTAACACACAAGTGGCACTGAGGCATGGGTAGGAGTCTGCGAGTATTACTTTTTGAGTTTGTCATGGTGCGCAGGCTCAGACGAACTCATTGCTATAAGGTGCTTTGTAGGGGTGTGCCCAATGGAGAGCTCCATTTCTAGGGGCAGGTCAGCAGCAGGTGAATCAATCGGCAGGCTGGTGACAACTCACTTTCAGCTGTTTGGGCTGAGTTGGACAACTTTTCAAAGGACGGAACTTCACCAATAGTGGCGTAGCTCGGTCCTTTGAAGTTGCATTCCTGCATTGCATTCCTGGTTGTGCGTTCACACTGCTGTAGCTTACAGCAGTGTGAATGCACTGAGCCCAGGTCTTCTGCATGCCCCCTCGCAGCTAAAAAAAAAATAAATAAATAAAAAATATGACAGGGGTGCCCAATCCTCCTGTTGGCATGCCCCCTCCCACTTCATTTGCTGATGGGGGAGCGGACTCCCCATCGGCATAATGTCCCTCCCCCCTGCAATTTGTTATTTGCGGCTGTGCCAAATTAGAATTAAACAAACCAACGGGAGTGCCCAATTCCCCTATCGGCATGCCCCCTCCCACTTCATTTGCCAGCGGGGGAGCCCACTCCCTGCTGGCATAATGTCCCCTCCCAAATTTGTTGTGTGCTGAAGGGGGGTGTTCAATCCCCCTTGGTCTTGCCCCCCACTCGATATGTGCCGACGGGGCTGCCCAATCCCCGTCAGCGACAACCCACCTCAAAAAAAAAAAAAACAAACACAGAGGTGTGTAATGCCCCAGAGCTGGGGGCACTGCAGAAAAGGGGAATCAGTAGATAAACTAGGGGTTTACAGGTGCCCAGGGTGCCTGCTGTAGGTGTGGGCAGCAGGATACAATGAAAAAGGGGCCCCCTAAGAGTAAAGTTTCCCCTCCTGATAAAGGGAAACACTGTAAATAGTAGAAAAGTGCCTTGCGCACTAAAATCCTTGTCCAAAAGCAGAACTAATTGCAAAACATGTCACAATGGCTTGGATGGAATGCTGTGCTGAGCTGCTCATGCCCAGCATTCCAGTCCAAACACTCTGGAACTTAAGGGTTTGTTTTTAAAAAGTTTAACAGTTTTTCTGGGAGAGTTTCTGCTGGCTATGGAGCAGAGAGGATGCAGATGGTTAAGGGGAACCAGTAAAGAGCTTACCTGGTGGTTGAAGCTATTCCCCGAGGACCAGTCTGTGTGCCTGCTCTGGCTCCAGCCAGTGAAGATCCCCCAAGATCTCCGTTTCAGTCCACGGTGTCATCGGGGCACCATGAAGCAGTATATCGGCCGTTTGCCGCGCGTTGAGCTGTGTAGCTCAGTCATTTTCTTATTTAGCCCCTGGTAGTTGTTTTAAGTCTATTTGCCCCCTCATCGGCAGCCTCCTGCCAGCCGCATCGCGCCGGCCGGGCCCTGTCGGCCATCTTAGGTCCCCTTGCCATCTTCCCAGCTGCCTGCACATTCCCTCCCACTGCCAGCATTCCTCCCACCTCCCGACAGCGCAGCAACCCTCCAGAGGACAGTGGAGCGGTGAGTCAGCGGCAGCACTTGAGGCGTGCTGACCGCCCATTACAAGGGGATTGTTTTATTTTATTTCAGAAGTGCATAGAAGGCGCTTAGAAGAGCGGCTGAGCGCAGCAAGGGAAAGCGGGTCAAAAGGACCCATATTTCATTATTCAAAAGGGGGGCGTGACCAGGCTGGGCTTAGCGATGCCCAAAGGAGGGGCCAGCAAGTGAGGCCTGTATAGCTGCCTTTGAATATTCATAGGGGCCGGGATTAAAGGCGGCAACCTGCCGAATGAGCGACAGCAGCTCTCGGGGAGCCTGAGAAATTAATGGGGCCCTGCCACTCTTGGCCATATCGCAATTTAAAGGGGCAATCCAGGCCCAGTTTCAGAGAGGGCACCAGGCCCATTTCAGGGAGGGCTACCAGGCCCAGTTTCAGAGAGGGCACCAGGCCCATTTCAGGGAGGGTATCAGGCCCTGTATTTTGAAGGGCACTAAGCCCACTGTATTTAGGGCATCAGGCCCAGTCTAAAAAGGGCTAGTGGCCCACAGCCAAGTGTAGGGCACCAGGCCTGAGGTAAAGGGGGTGTCCGGCCCGGGTTCAAGGTAGGGTGTCAGGCCCAAGGTAATTGTAGGGCGTCAGTCTCGAGGTAAATGTAGGGCATTAAGCCCGAGGTAAAGCAGGGTTCCAGGGAGCTCCTGGTCTAGTGTATTAGGGCAAGCCAGCCTAGTGGTACTGAGGGCGGCCCCGGCCTAGTGGATTAGGGCAAGGCAGCCTAGTGGTACCCTCAGTATAGTGGTTAGGGCATCCATAGCAAAACGTTCAGGGGTAGCCAGATCCTATTCAGGAAGGCCCTACAGTCAGGGAAAAGGGTCCATCCAAGGGTGCTCAGCTCACAAATACTGCAAATTAACTATAACACCTGTACTGTTCATGCAAATGTTTGTTGCTAAAGTACTCGAAAGACTGTGAACTTTCTCAGAAGCACCAAGACTGTATTGTATATGGATTGTGGTTGCTTACCCTTGGGTATCTGAACTATTGCCCCTGGTTATCTGAACTATTGCCCTAAGTATCCAAACTATTGCCTCAAGTATCTGAACTATTGCCAGGTATCTGAACTATTGCTCTAAGTACCCAAACTATTGCCCCAAGTATCTGAACTATTGCCCTAAGCATCTTTCAGCTACATGGATACTACTGTATGGGAACAGTCTCAATCTTCTATCACACTGCAGTCCCATAGTGTGGTCTGTAATACTACGTACTCAGAATCAGTCTCTACCCAGAAGAGGACATCTTCTCAGCATTCTTCACCCAAGTAGGATCGTCTATCAGCTCATCTCTTCCGTCTGTGTCGTCCCCCGAAGTCGAGTCCATCGCCAGTCGTACAAGTCGTACTCGCCGTTTCTTGTTTTCATAGCTCGAAGGTACATCCGCCGAAGCGCATCACGACAGCTGTGACAATGTCGTTTCGTATGGTTCCTGTTCCAGATGTCCCGGAGTTGGTCGCCCTCCTCAGAAGAGTGTGCTCATCCTGGAGAACCTGGTCTGTGCCCCTGGTCGTTCGCCGAAGGTCGAGTCCGTCGAAGCCCAGTATGGGATGCGTCCGCCGTTTCTTTGTTTTTGTTCTAGTTTCTGTTGATAAGATTGCAGAATCAACCATCATCTCTTCAGATTCTTCTGGTTCTTGGTCCTGTCAGAGATCCTTCCTAGTTTAGCTGGCCCTTGGAGTGCTGCAGCATCAGTCAGGTCGTGGTAGTCCTCCATTGGATTCGTCTCCATGCAGGTCCTGATCTCTCTTCGTCCTTGGCGACCCTGGAAGTGGATTTTGGCCGAGGAACCCTTTGTTTTCAGTGGGGAATCTGACAGCCCATCAGTGGGTTATTTCAGGAACCAGTTGCTCTGGTTCTTCATTCCGGCAGCCTTGGAGAGAGTGGGCTTTTGCCGAAGAAACATATGGTCTGTTTACCAAACCTCTCACCACCCCAGTGGCCTTAACTAGGTCCTTGCTGGGAATTGTGATTAGGGGTTTCTACAGTTCTGTTATACTTCCCTTGTAGCTACCAATGAAGAACGACGGTGCGCACACAGAGATGACAGACATTTGGACTTTGTGAGAAATTGGATGGTCATTGTAAAACCAAATACTGTATTGTGGGTAGTGAAGAACACCTGATTTCCGTCTATGTACTAGTTGCACTTACAGGATACTGCTAAGGAATTTTAGGAGTATAGTGGCAATAGGCCGTGGTGCACCCATAGAGAAGAATAACCTAGAGTTTAGACATTTTAGAGTTTAGTTGTTACTGTTTAGATATCCATAATGCTGTCCATACTCCCTACTGTTTTTGTGGTTGGTATGTTTCTGTATGACCATGTCCTCCATCCCCTCCTGTCTAATAAACGTCTTTACTTCATCCAGTCTCTGTGTACGACTCCTGCCTCTCCTTGTCGGGTGATTTCACCAGCCCAACCCCATTCGGACCTTAAGCGGCCCCTCGCCATCCCACCTGCTGAGGGTGTCGCTGGCACTACTGGTAGTGAGACAGTTCCCTTCACCACTCCGAGTGAAGAACCCCGAGGTCTACCAGTGCAGCGACCATCACAGGTGGCATGCTGGGAGCCCACCCCAGTGTGCCAAAAGACCCTGTAAGTAAGAAAACTTTCCTGTGACATGTTTACATTTTTATTAAACCTGTAAACTAGAAAATGGTCCCTCGTTGAGTCTCTTTCCCTCTCCCCCAACCTGCACCCACCCACTGTGCACCCCACCTCCCCACACACCCCCACCCCATACTTACCTCCAGAGCATGACACGATGATCTTCAGTAGACCGGAAACACGTCTGCACTCTTCAAAGCCGACCGCAAACTGAAGAAATGCTGGTAAGCTGTATAATGGCATAAATGTTTTTTTTTTTCAACTTTGATGCATATCTTGTCCATTTTTGAGACTTTTAGCACCAAATTTTCAACATGGTGTTCTTGGGACCCCACCTTATGAATTTGGTCACTATCATGTGGTTATTCGCTGCCGAAAGGTGATTTCACAGTCACTGCGTAGAATCATCTTTTGGGACTGAGTAACAAAATGACAGTGTCACTGTTCATGAGGTGGGCTCCAAAAAGCCTACGTTGAAAATTTGGTGACAAAATTCCAAAAAATGACTGTGTTATGAGTGTGCATTGCACAGTTTCAACACGCACTTGTAACGTCATGAATATGTAATATTTTCACTCCAGATTTTCCACATTGGTATTTTTTTACACTTCCTCATGAATACTACAGTTGTCATTTTCAACATCCTGGCGGAAATGTGTTTTCGCACTTCCAGCGCAGAATAGTGCGGTCATTGTGGGAAATCAGTGTTTGGGACAGATTATGAAAATCACAGTAACACTGTTCATAAGCGGAGGTCTCAAAATACCTATATTGAAAATTTGGTGACAAAAGTCCTTATAATGACTGTGTTACGAGCGTGCATTCTGCAGTTTCCACGCACACATGTAACTTCGTGAATTTGTAATATTTTCACTCCAGATTTTCAACATTGGCATTTTTTTACACCTCCTTATGAACAGTACAGCTGTCCTTTTAAACACCCTGTCCGAAATGTGTTTTTGCACTTCCGGCACAGAATAGCGTGGTTGCTGTGGGAAATCAGTGTTCTGGACAGATTAAGAAAATCACAGTGACACTTTCCATGAGCGGAGGTCCCAAAATGCCTGTGTTGAAAATTTGGTGACAAAAGACCATAAAATTACTATTTTATGAGCGTGCATTGCACAGTTTCCACGTACACTCATAACATCGAGGATTTGTAATATTTTCACTCAAGAGTTTCAACATTGCCAGTTTTGCACATCTCCTTATGAACAGTACAGCTGTCATTGTTCACATCCTGCCCAAAATGTGTTTTCGTGCATCTGGCGCACAATGGCGTAGTCACTGTGGGAAATCAATGTTCAGGTCAGAGTAAGAAAATCATAGTGACAGTGTTCATGAGTAGAGGTCACACAATGCCTATGTTGAAATGTTGGTGAAATTATTCCACTAAATGACTGTTATGAGCATGCGTTGTGCAGTTTCCACGTACGCTTGTACATTCAAGCATTTTTAATATTTTCACTCCAGATGTTCAACACTGCCTTCTCTTCACACCTCCCTATGAATGGTACAGCTGTAATTTTTCACATCCTACCCGAACTGTGTTTTCGTACATCTGGTGCAGAATGGCGCAGTTGCTATGAGAAATCAACGTTCAGGGTAGATTAACAAAATCACAGTGCCACTGTTCATGAGTAGAGGTTCCAAATGCTTTCATGAGGTGGGGGGGGTCAGAAAAGGCCATGTTGAAAATTTGTAGTGCAAATACCAACAAACGCCCAGGGCATTGGTGTTTCTAACCATAACGTCCCCCCCCAACCCATGGTGGGGCTCCAGTGCCCTTATCTTCTCTGAACCACAGACACATTGTCACTCTTCAAAGCCAGATCACAAATTGAGGAAACAGGTATGCACTTCACTGTATTTCAACAGGAATGTGAACTTGGTGGCATGACTTATTCTTTCTGCTGGGAACTGTAGTCCTGCCAATCGGTGCATACCAACAGCAATCCCAACGACAAACTCCAGCATTGACAAATGTTTGTTTAGTGTTTGTCCTACTCTATGGGTCAGACTTACCTGAGCTCTTACAGGTAATCAGACTCAAGAGCTTAAGTTCCAATGGCAGCATGACTTACTATTCGTTTAAAAGGCAATGGGATCAAATGGTTAGATCACCAGGCTGGGAAATGGGAGACTGGAGGTTCAAACCCTGCTAGAGTCAAATACTCACTGTGTGAACTTGGGCAAGTCACTTTACCCTCTCCAGTTCACCCAGCTACAGAAATGGGTTGAAGTAGGACCACACTGGGAACAAGTTATTGAATTTCAGCTGGGATACCCTGAGTACATAAAGAGTGAGCAAAAAGAGGGACATTCCCAACACCGTAGGACTCTTTGGGTGCTTTTACACACAAGTTTCTGTAACGGAATGACTGTTACAGAAACAGTATGCCGTTACATACCTTGTGTGTAAAGTGCATCTGTTTCATTCCCTTGGTGAACGTTCGTCCAAACCACAATCTCTGCTTTTCGTGGTTTGCCCCATGTTCCGTTTCGTCCAGGTGTGTAAAACAGCCATTCTGGTAGCACTGCAGAAACAGCCATACAGCAGCAAACTCTATGGGGGAGCCAAAACAAATGGAGTTGGGGGTTGCCAGAATACTTGGGAAGTGTAAAGGGAACCAAGAATGCAACAGAGTACAATGGCACCACACAGGTAATGCTCAATCCGTTTTTAAAATCTGTGTGCAAAAGTGCCTTTAATGCAACATCACATCTAAATGGAGCTGCTGTTCTTTGAGTGCTTTCTCACATAAGGTGCTTTTACACACGTTTCTGTAATGGAATGACTGTTACAGAAACAGTATTCTGTTACCTCCCTTGGGTGGGATATTCAAAAGGGTTGCGCAATGCGCAATAAGGTTGCGCCTGCGCAAGTCTGAAAATGCGCCATTCTGCGATATTCAGCAGGAGGCAGTTGTGCCACTGAAAACATGCTGAGCAACAGCGCAATGCTAATGAAGGCATGCGCAACCGAAGGGGGTGGAACCATGCATAAAGTGCGCAATGCGATATTCAAAGACTTGCGCAATGCGCAACTGTGGACCAGGCGGAAGTTGCACAGCGGAAATGAGCCAAAATAAAAAGGAGCAAGGAAGAGGTGCAAGAATGCTGCAGGGAAGCCACATGAGGCAGGAGAGAGACAAGGCCAGAGTGACAAAGAGGCCAGGCCAGGGAGAGCAGAGGACAAAATAGGGGCAAGGGAAGGTGTGTGGGGCCACAAAGTGCAGAGGCCAGTAGGTGTACCCAGTGCAGTGGAGGTAGCAGTCAGGACAGCGGGGGGAACAGAGCAACAACAGCTGGGGGGGAACACAAGCCAGGGACATGGACAGTGCCACCTTCCACATGGAAGCTGTAATGAGGGGGGTGAGAAGGCATGCTGCAGGGGGCCGTGGCCGTGGAAGGGCCGGTCGGCGGTATGCCCCCAACAGGCAGTACCGAGCCTGCACCAGCTTTGAGCTGTACTCAGATGTCAAGATTGTGGGCTGGTAGCACCTGAACAGGGCAATACTGAGGCGGCTCTGTGAGCTGTGCAGCGATGTGATGCAGGCACCCTCACGACGGAGTCACGCTCTGTCAGTGGAGACAAAGGTAACAGTCTGCACGTGCTTGCTCATCACGGGTACCTTCCAGAGACCAACAGGGGACACCACAGGCATAACACAGACGGCCACGTCACGCATCCTCACCCAATTCCTCAGCGCACTGCTGCCACATGCTGTGGAGTACATCCATTTCCCCAGTACCGCGGCGGAGCGCACAGCAAACAACAGGAGTTCCACAGGGTAGCACACATGCCTAGCATGCTAGGGGCGATAGACTGCACCCATGTGGCCATTAGCATGCCACCTGGCCCCGATGGGGCTGCCTATATGAATCAGAAGGGTTATGCCAGTGTCAACTGCCAGGTGGTGTGTGATGCCAGTGGGCGCATCATCAATGTCTGTGCCACGCACCCTGGGGGAGCACACGATTCATTCATATGGTACCAGTCGGCACTGTACCATCGATTCGAGAGTGGGGACATCCCCACAGGACATCTAGTGGGTGAGTATGCATGTAGGACTGACAAATCGGGGGCAAGGGTGGGTATGCCACAGGTGCCATGGGTGTGGCACACAGGGTTAGGGGCAATATGAGCCTGAACAAGACACTAACCTCCACTATCTCCACACAGGTGACAGTGGATACCCACTCTGCCCCTGGCTGCTCACACCCTACCGGCGGTCCACGACCCCATCGCAGCAACACTTCAATGAGTCACATGTCGCCACACGCAACATCGTTGAGCTAGTGTTTGGGATGCTGAAGGCGTGCTTCCATTGCCTAGACACCTCCGGTGGTGCCCTACAGTATAGTCCCTCAAAGGCCTGTGGGATATTCCTGGCCTGTTGTATCCTGCACAACATGGCCAAAGACTGTGGGATAGCCGTACAGGTCGAAGAGGGGGACAGCGATGGGGATGATGGTGACGCCGGTGATGATGGGGATGGGCAGCCCCCCCTTGGACAACGTGACCCCCGACTGATCCGGCTGGCCCAGCTGCACCGGGACACCATCACAGAGGAGCACTTCACCCAACACAGGTAAGTCATGGGGCCATGTGCAACCAACAGTAGCTAGGGCACAACCCACATACACACAGGAAAACACACCAGGGGTGCATGACGGCAAGGGAAGTGGCAGGGCACAGAAGCACACACATACAACCAGGGAGGGGTGAACAGTAACACGCCACATGGACGGACACACACACACACACACACACACACACACACACAATAGGCACAAAGTGCACAGGGGTCAGGTGCACAACAGAGCTGGAACACAGACACTAAAAACACACATGTCCACAGGCCACCACGTCCACTGACTGTCCATGTACATGTGTCAGATGCTGGGCACCTTCGCACTTTGGTGTACAGTGCAATGCAGGCATCATCATGCACACGGACCTGTGGACAGCAGTCAGGAGGGTGTGCAGGTGGTCCGTGTGTCTGCGTGTAGGGCTGGGCACCCACCGGTGCACTGCCCACCGAAACACACATTGCACACAGGGCAGCACCAGACAGGGCCCGCACTGGGAGACAGCTCAGTCTTGCGGCACAGTGCCACGGCTGCCTCAGATGCGTGGTTGGCCCCACCGAGACCCAGCAGCACTGGCAGGCTAAGCATGGGCCTCATGGAGTGGCACCGATGGACCACCAGGGGTTCCACTGCGCGAACGTGACCTTGCCCGCACAGGGGTCTGCAGCACACCGAACATACCTGCACCAGGGGTGCTCGGGATGCCCACAGCTGAACCCGGCATCGACAGGGTGGGTGTCGCACGACGCCGGGAACGTGGAGTGGATAGCATACTGCGTGGTGTGAGCGGCACAGGGGCACCTGACTGTGTGCCCAATGTGGCCACGACAGCGACCAATGCCTGTGTCTGCCTGTCAATGGTGGTGGTCACATCCATCCGCAAATGGTCAATCCATGACAGGATCCTCTCATTGTCCCTGCTGTGCCACTCCAGAGCCACACACAGTGCCTCCACAGAGGTTGCAACCCGCATCTGCTGCTGTACTGATGCCTGCAGCAGGTGGGTGTGCTCGTCAAAGGGGTCGTCTGCCACATCGGCAACCTGTCCCTCAGGGTATGTAAGGGCCTGATGTTCAGCACCCCTTGATGGTGGGTGCTGCTCACCAGGACCAGGTATGGGCAAGTCCACAGGCGGTGCACATACGCCATCGCTGAACCCTGTACCCCCAGTCCCGGTGGGTGACTCCTGCTGCTGCCCCTCCACCTGCTGTGCCCAAGGGATCAGTTGTTCCGCTGCTGTGGCTGCAACAGTGCCAGTGACCTGTACAGCCACCAGTGCTGCCCCACCGGTGCTGACAGGCACAGCCTGGGACTGTGCTGACGTGCTGGCACACACGTTGGAACCAGCTAGGTCCATGGGCGTGAGCTGTCCTGCTGTGTGTCCATTCTGTGACACACACACATGTCAATGCCCATAGTGGTCATTGCATCATCAGTGGTGCAGGTCTGTGCCACAGCCACAGCTACAGTGTGCTGGCATGCTTGCATGCCAGACCGCTGAGACACAGGAAGGGCACTCCCCACACCTGTCTCACCGACATCAGTGATGGCAGCCAGGCGTGCACACTGGTGTAATGCACGCCGCTACCCGCGGAGGTGGATGGTCCCTCCTCCAACTCGATGGCTGTCTGCAGTGGACAGGCCCTCCACCACTGACCCCTGCAGATGCACAAGATCTGTAACAGAAAGTGAGAACACGTTAGTGCATGTGATCTACCTTCCCCCCCTGACCATGACATACCATGCAGTGATGGGCTACCACCTGTCTGGAAGCCACCTCCAGGAACGCCCTCAATGGCACTGCGCTGCATGCTTGCAGCAAGCCGGTCCTCTGCCGGAGTCAGCTGCACCACCTCCGGCTGGCCCCCGCCTGTTGCAGCACGTGCCGCCCTGGTGGCTGCCACCTTCTCCTTCACCCTCCTCCTGTCAGTCCCCATCTTCTTTTTACACACCTGCACAGAGCACTGGTGGCTGCCGTGCAGGTTGACGGCACGTGCCACCCCCTCCCATGCAGCAGCACGGGCCTGAGGGGTGCCCCGCCGTCCACTGAGAAGTGGTTCTTCATCCAGGTAGGCCTCGAAGAGTGCCTCTGTCTCAGCTTTTGTAAAATTGGGCCTCCTCTTCCACCCACCATCATCCTCCTCACCCATTCCTCGCTCGGTCATATCACAGCCTGTATGGGTGAGAGTGGTCACCTGTGACTGTGCAGTACACAGCAATTCCCTGAGACCATAGTCCAGAACATCACACAGCATGCAACTCACCTATCAACTGCAGTAACTTAATATGGCCACTGCAGAACAGCGCCGCATTTTTATAGCGCAATCCATGCAAATTAGGTGTGGCGCACTTTAATGAGATGCAAATCGTTGCTGCGCCATTGAATGGCTGATTGGATGATTTGCATATGACGGCTGAATATCACACTGTTGCGCTTTGCGCAATTGTGTTGTACGTGCTGAGCCAATGGCGCAGTTCTGTGACTGCGTAGTACACTGCACTGTGCATGCCCAGGTAGCTTACGCAGGCATCTGCCACACTGATGACATGCTATGCGCAGTAGGAAATTCAGGGCACGGCCACGATTGTGCCAGTGGTGCTACAGCGAGGGTCATTAGATGGCGCTGTGGCACAACTGCGCAATAGTTCGCTGTGGCAATGGCACACAGGCGACCAATCACGCTGGATGCATAGACGTCCGATGGCGCTGTGCGTGGCCATGTGTCAGAGACCCATGACCCTGTGCCCAACCTTTGCCCCCTTGGCCCTGTACGTATGGCATGTCTGCAACTCTATCACGCTGTTCAGTGACAGCACGATAGGGAATGGCGGCACTGTACCGACAGCGCGATAGAGAATAGTGGCGTTGTATTGCACAGCAATTCCACGTGTGGTTGCCGCACTGCGGAGTGCCATATTGCCTACTATAGATCTAGAGATGGCATGCAGAAGAGCCCCCCAGTGGAGTGCCCTCGAGCTGGCCAACCTGGTGGCCGTTGTGGAGCCTCACTATGGCCCATTGTATGGGGAGGTTCCCCTAGACAGGGCCAGGACCTAGGTGTGGCAACAGGTGGCCACTGACCTGGAGGCGGCACTGGCTGATGGAGGACCCCAAAACAGTGCAGGCACCGCTATGGGGACCTGAGGAGGAGGGAGCTGGCGCTACTGGCACGTCTGCGGTCGCATGCCAGGAGGGGCATGGTGCCTCGACCAGGTGGGTGATCCGTCTACACACCTGTATGGTCCATATGGGTAACACTGTCTATTGTGTCCAGCACATGGGGGAGGGCTGATCTAGTGTTGGCTGTGGCGGTGTTTACAGGGTATGTGATTTATGGGTCTGGCTGGGTGGGTGGGCACACTCATTGGGGCAGGGGGAATATGCTTTGGGATTGTACTGATGTGTTTCTTACCTTTTGTTTCCCACAGGTGTGGCAGAGCGGAGGAGGGCCGTGGCTGAACAGCAGAGGGTGGTGCCAGCAGTGCCTGAGCGTGGTGGTGGAGAACCACAGCACCAGCAGCAGCCCGATGAGGGTGAGTGCCATGACAACATCATTGCTATTGCATGCTGTGTGACAGGGTGGGGGGCAGGGCATGGCCACCATCCATGGACACCACTGTCATGCACGTGACATGTGACAGTCAGCACTGTCCAGTGGCACTGCATGTCTGGGAGTGCGTCAATGGTGGTCCATGCATACACTGGGCACATGGCTGTGGCACTGCCTGCCCACCGCGTAGCCACGTTACTGTACGGTCTTGGTTGTGCTGTGCTGGACATGGGCGATGTGTGTGTGCAGTGGTACACATGGCTGTTGCTGCCTGGTTGGGCATGTCTTGTGCACACAGTCACTGTGGGTGGGTGCAGTTCATCACAGGAACGGGGCATTTGGTAGTATGCCATGCATGATGGGTGGGCTTCAGGGATATGGACAGTCACACCCATTGACTCTGATCCCTTGTCCTAGGTGTCCGGATACTACTACGGATCGAAAGGTCCATGCAGCAGCTGTTGCGGGTAGCCATGGACTCCCTTATGATCCTGCAGGACCTACAGCAGCTTGAGGTGCGGAGGAGAAGGAGGCCCCAGGACCAGCACCAGGCAGCAGGGGAGCAGGCTGGAGGACAGTAGCTGGCCATCACCTTAACCCTTTACCTATCCCTCACACCCCGCCTTCCCTCTCCCAGTTGTTCACCCCTGCCCCTTACCCACCCCTACCTTGTACCCGTACCCCCACCCCTGTTTTGTACATATGTATATAGTTCTTGATGTTGTTATTCTTATTGTTGTTCTTTTTCTAATACAGTTATTTTTATATGAATACTGTGGTGGTCTCTGATTTGCAGCTGGCTATAGGTGCTCAGTTGCAGTGGTGTGCATGGCATCTGGGGTGGTATAGTCATGGGTATGTGTGTGTGTACATGGGGAGGTGTCTTGGGTGGGAGTGGCTATCATCCGGTATCTGTAGTGTGTGTTGTTCATCTGCATTGCATTGCTGTGTGCAGTATTCCATGATGCCTGCTCTGTGTCCATTGTGCCCTGTCAAGCTGTGTCTTGGCCTGTGCAGCTGACACCCTTGCATGTCTGTGGCCTGCCAGGTCTGCTGCCTTGTCAGTGGGTGCTGTCCCTGCAGGTCATCCACTGTCAGACCGTCACGAGGCTGGGTTGCCACCTGTCACCGGTGGGGTGCATGTTTCCCTCAGGTGACACTGTGGCCTCCACAGTTGCTGTCCCACCTCTATTCTGTGTCTTGTGTGTGTTGCAGGGGCAGTGCAGCACTGTCTGTGACTTGTGCTCCAGATGTATGCTGGTGGCGTACAGGGCCACAGTACATGCACAGGGTGGGTGTCACCCCTGTGCCATGGTGGACTGCAGGCTGTGTGTGCACAGTTTACATGTGCCCACACTGGGGGCTGGGTTGCCACACTACTGTGTCCCTGTGTTGGTGTCCCCGAGGGTATGGGTGTGTGTTTGCCCCTGCACTGTGTTGCATCCGGTGTGCTGCATGCTTTCATGCACCACTGTGGGTGTCTGTACTGGCTTCTGTGGCTCGTGGTGGGTCGCGCTGTGATACCTGTCTACTGTGCAGGGTGCTGTATCAATGGCAGTGGTGCCCTTCCCATGTGGGGTACCACTTGTGGCGACACATGTTCGGTCTCTCAGCTGTGCCTCAGGGGGTTGTGTGTGTTGGCACTGTGTCTGCCATTGTTGCATTGCCGTGTGCTGCCACCCACCGCTGGGTGCTCATGGGGGGTCTGGCTTGTATGGTTCTGTGCACACGAGGTTGCAGTGTGGCGGGGATGCATGGGGATTCCTGCAGTGATGGTCACTGCTCATGGGGGGTGTCTTGGGGTCACAGTGCAGGGTGTGCTGTGCAGGGAGCTGCTGTACACTGGGGTGGTCCGCCCCCCTTGTGTGGCAGTCTCAGCTTGCCAGTGGGTGTGCTGGGGCAACATGGCCCGGCTGTGTTTTGTTTGCTTGTCCCCATGGGCCAGTGGATATTCCGTCCCTCCCCCAGTTGTGCTGTGCTTGGGGTGTGGGGGTGCATTGTCAGTTCTGCAGTGTGTTCCTGTGCCCATCTGTGGCATGGGTGGTGGGCCCCTGCCTACCTCCCTGGTTGTGCAGTTCCATTGCTCTGCTGCTGGGGGGCTCCCTGCTTGCGCTATGGCACCTCTGGACTGCTCAGCTGGGCTGCCCTTGCTGCGCTATAGCGCATCGTATCTGCTCAGCTTCCCCTTCCCCTTCCTGGTTGCGCTATGGTGCAGGTTGTGCGATATTCAGACGTTGGCTGGTTGCGCAATTTGGCATGCTCCATGTTTGAATATCACGTCTATTGCGCATGTGCGCAATGGACTTGTGCTTGCTCCTGCTATTGTGCACATTTTGGGTGCAGTTTGAATATCCAGCCCCTTGTGTGTAAAGTGCATCTGTTCCGTTCCCTTGGTGAATGTTCACCTGAACCGCATTATTTGCTTTTTATGTTTTAACATAGAAACATAGAAACATAGACTTTGACAGCAGATAAGGACCACTTGGCCCACCCAGTCTGCCCATTTCCCTATCTACTGGATAAGCTGCAGATTCTAGTTAACCAACAGCCTACTTCCTGTCACCCCCCACTACAATTGCCTTGTGTCTGTCCCATGCATGTTTGAATTCCCCCACTGTTTTAGCCCCAACAACCTCCCCAGGAAGGCAGTTCCACGCATCCACCACTCTCTCCGTGAAAAAAGATTTCCTCACATTACCCCTGAGCCGTCCCCCCTCTATCTTTAAATTGTGTCCCCTTGTTCTTACACATCTCTTTTTCTGAAAGATGCTACCCTCCTGGACTTTGTTGATTCCCTTGAGGTACTTGAACGTTTCTATCATGTCCCCCCCTGTCCCTCCTTTCATCAAGGGTATACATGTTAAGTTCTCTCAGTCTCTCTTCATATGATTTCTGATGCAGACCCTGCACCATTTTAGTTGCCCTCCTCTGGACTGCTTCCATCCTGTCTATGTCCTTGCATAGATGAGGTCTCCAAAACTGCACACAGTACTCCAGATGGGGTCTCACCAACTTTCTGTACAGAGGAATAACCACTTCCCTTTTTCTACTTGTGATGCCCCTTCCTATGCATCCCAGTATCCCCCTGGCTCTCCTCATTGACTTCTCACAATGCTTGCCCACCTTTAGATCATCCGATATGACTACCCTGAAGTCCCGTTCCATTTTTGTTGTTGTTAGTACCTCCACTGCTATTGTGTACTCTTCTCCTGGGCTTTTGTTTCCCCAGGTGCATTACTTTGCACTTCTTTGCATTGAATCTAAGTTGCCATATGTCTGACCATTCCTCTAACCTTGCCAAGTCCCTCTCATCCTTTCTACCCCCTTGTGTATCAACTCTGTTACAGATCTTTGTATCATCTGCAAAGGCATACCTTTCCTCAGACCCTCTGCAATGTCACCTATAAAGATGTTAAAGAGGACTGGACCCAGTACTGAGCCCTGGGGTACTCCACTAGTGACCCCTTTCTTTGGAATGTGTGCCACCACTATTACCTTCTGTGTCCTGTTGTGCAGCCAGTTTGCAACCCAGGCTACCACCCTGGGACCCACTCCCAAGCTGGCTAACTTGATTATTAATCTTTGTGTGGGACTGTGTCAAATACCTTGCTAAAGTCTAGGTAGGCCATATCCACAGCCCCTCCTGGTCTATTACTTTGGTCACCCAGTCAAAGAAATCGATTAGATTCAGTCTGACATGACCTTCCTGCTGTAAATCCATGCTGCTTTGGGTCCTCCCTTGTGCCTCTAGATACTCAACAATTCTTTCTTTCAGAAGTGATTCCATCATTTTCCTGCCACTGAGGTCAAACTTACAGGTCTGTAGTTTCCTGCTTCTGCCTTGCTCCACTTTTGTGAAGGGGAATCACATCTGTCCTCCTCCAGTCCTCAGGTACCACCCCATCCTCCCATGATTTGTTAAAAGTGTGGTCAGTGGTGTCACTAGGTCCTCCCTTAGTTCTTTTAGGATTCTGGGATGAATCCCATCAGGCTCCATTGCTTTGTCCACCTTGAGTTTTAGGAGTTCTTTCGGGACTCTTTCTTCTGTAAATGGACTGGTGTCAACCCCCCTACCCAGAGTGCTTCTATTGTCTGGTTTAGGTAACTCCTCCTCATCTTCTTTTGTGAATACTGAGCAAAAGTATTCATTCAGTATCTCTGCCTTTGTCCCAATGTGTTCCATTTCATCTGGCTGTCTAAAGGTGCTTTAACACACAGGGTTTAGAAACGGAGCGAGCGTTACCTGTGTAGTGCCGTTGTACTCTATTGCGTTCAGTGCTCCCTTTACACTTCGCGGGTATTCCGGCAACCACTGCCTCCATTTGTTTCGGCTCCACCACAGAGTTTGCCTCTCTATAGGCTGTTTCTGCAGTGCTACTGGAATGGCTGTTTTACACAGCCAGTCGAAACGGAACACATCAGTGCAAACCGCAAAAAGCAGAGATTGCGGTTTGCACGAACATTCTCGAAGGGAACGGAACAGATGTGCTTTACACACAAGGGATGTAACGGAATACTGTTTCCATAACAGTTATTCCGTTACAGAAACCAGTGTGAAAAAGTGCCTTAAAACAGCCATTCCGTTAGCCATGCAGAAACAGCCATAGAGCAGCAAACTCTGTGGGGGAGCTGAAACACAAATGTTGAAAATGAAGGTGGTGCTTGCTGGAATATTCACAGAGTGTAAAGCAAACCAAGAACTGAATGGAGTACAACGGCGCCACACAGGTAATGCTCATTCCATTATTAAATCCTGTGTGTAAATGTACCTATACACAACAACCTCCAGAGCCACCTCGCAACTGTCCCACATTGGGGGAAAGGGGGAAGAGGGGAAATTGCTTAACCAGGAAAGGCACACCAAGTCGAAGCTTGTCTATAGGTGCGATGTGGGAGCACAAGGAAGTTAGGTGACTTGCTCAGGGTCACACAGTATGCATGTTGGGGCTGTGGGATTCAAACCAAGGTCTCCAGGTTTGCAGCTCCATGCCATAAACCACAGTGCTATACTGCCTCCCATTAGGAGGAACAGATCCTCATTTCTCCACAGAAAAGTGCTCAGTGAGAAATTTTAGTTTTTCAAGTTTTGTATTTCTTATTAAAAATTCAAGTAAACTTTTCGTAAAAAAAAAATAGTGCTATGTTCCACATTAAGTGGGTACTGTCCCACATTTCATGCTGAAATTTTAAAGCAGAAATCCAAACAATTAATGTGAAAAACGTTTTGCTCAATAAGAAGAAAACTTTGTGAACATGAAAGCATACATTTACATAGTGTTCTGAGCTTCTATTTTTGTGATTTGATGAGATGTTCCACACTTTGCCTGTTTGTTCCACATTTTGAAAGGAAGTACAATGTTTCACATGTGAGGGCATAAAGGTTGAGAAGGTATACTCCTCAGTGCAGCTAAGAATCCAGCAGCCCAAGCAGTAATACTAAAATCATTCTCAAATCTCTCAACTGGACGCCAGAGCCTGGTCCTGTCCTTCGCTCTGTCTCTCTTTCCTTACTGGTGGAGCAATGCACTGGGTGTCCTGGGAGCTAAACAATGACAATTGTCTGCATCTCAGCAGTGGATTATTCAATGTTCTAACAAAAATTCTACTTTATAAACCTTTCAGCAGTCACATTATTCTGCATTCTTTTTTTCTTTTTGTCTGCAGTTCCACATTGAGTATAAAGAGTGCGCTAGCTGCTTCTTTTTTAAACTAATTTTTTTCCATTTATTTCTCCCCTATTATATGCTCCCCAAAATATAAATAAATATATGAATAGTCACTCTGCTGATAATGGGTTGCCACACCACTGCAGGTGTCCTGACTTTAGTGAAGTTGTACCTGGATTGGACAGTGGTACTGGGGGTCCACCTGGAAAGTTAATACAGGGAACCACCTGGAAAATCAATACGGGAGGGCCCAGGGTATTCGTATCAGTATTCCACTGACATTTGATAAACAGGGTTTGTGTTAGCATCTTACATTTTCTTACAAGGACCAAAATACCCCATCTAGTTAGAGAAATAAATGATAAATCCAAAGATTTTTAGAGTTTTAGGAAACAGCCATGTAGCCAATGGGGGGGGGCTACCTGGATATTCCAGGTATCCTGGTGGGCCAGTGGGCCAGTCCAACTCTGAGTCTTACTGCTGGTGTCAGCCCCAGCACTATAACCAAGCTGCATGTCTTGATACAGCAGTGAATGGTGAATTAGGATACCATTCCTGGTTTTCCCTGTTGATCCTCCCCAGGGGCAGTCAATCTGAGGAATATCCCCCTCTTGCTCTGAGTGTCAAGTTCCAAGACCCTTGACTACTACCTACAGATATGACCTTCCTAATCAGCTCCATTCCTAGCTATTTTTAAACACTGACATGGCATCTTTAAAAAGAGCTCTGCAGATAATCCTGTAATTGGCTCTTCATTTCTTCTAACTTTATGCGACCTTACCATTGCCAAGGGCTCCCTGTCTTTTTATTTCGGACTGCTGCCCCTTCTCTCCCATAAATAACTTATGGCCAGGGACACTGGTTTACTGTGGCTGAAAAAAGTCAAAATGTGTTTATATAAAGTGGGATTCTGGAATTTGTTTTAAACACGCTCCTGGTCTGATCCTGTCTTGGGAATGCATAAGTCAGAGTTACAGTATGTAAGTGGCTGTTGCCACATTTGGTGGCTTCTTACATTACTCAGCCTGATGCCTCCTCAGACCAAGACTAGATCAGAAGCATATGGAGTCAGCAATTCAAGCAGCCTGCTCAAAACATGATTCATTACTTAAAAATAAATAAATAGTGTTACTGTATCCATTTTTAACAGTAAAGTAAGAAAACAGCATTTGAAATGGCTTGAATCTGTCCCTCCACACTCACACCAAATCTAACACTGCCCCTTTAAAAAGGATATTATTTGTATTTATTGTGTTATCAGGACAAGGCATTTGAGGTAGAGCTACCTCTAGCGCAAAGAAAGCATCCCAGGGTGGAAGGCTGTAGGTGTCTTCCTTCACAGGAAATGCACACAGACTTGCACAATACAATTCAATTAAACCAACCTCATGGATTAATTAAAAAAAAAATCTGATGAAATGGGACTTAAATTGACTTGGAGTGCTCACATTTCTAATGCAGCTTGGGTAATATCTTCCAGCTAGGAGTTTCTTTTATAAGAAAAGAGTTTCTGCCCGTAACCTTTAACAGTCGACAGTATGGATGTAATAGCCTCAGCAGCTAAAAATAGCTCACTTGACATGAGCCAATATCTGTGTCCCCACCATCATCCTTAAAATAGCTTTTCCATACTCAGATGCATTGACAGTACTACTGTACCTACACTGGCATAAACCAGTTGAGCCATCTATTTAAGGGAAGGGTAAAAAATCCAACTTTATTTATGTATGTATGCATGAATATATGTACATATATATGTACGTATGTATTTATTTATTTGATGTTGTTGTCCATAACAGACACACTGAGGCAGCGCTCATTCCCATGTATAGCATGCAAGGTGGTGCTACAAACAAGGAAATCAAACTGGGTGGTGTAGTCCTATACATCACACTGTGAGCTTGCATCTTATTTCATTTTTGAACTTTATGGGTTCTATTTGCTTATGAATCACTACCAACCTTGCAATTTTTCTTTTTTTCATTTACATTTTCTCCCCCTAACCTCAGATGGCCCCCATCTGCAGGTCCCTCCAGCTCTGTCACCCGCATGTCTACCTGGACTTACCGCCAGCCATACCCCCAGAGCATGCCCCCCAGCGGGGTTGGCGGGGTCCCCCAATCTGCCACCATAGACCAGATCCAGTATTTGTCTGGTGAGCCCAGCTAGTCGGTGCGGGTCATGCAAGGGTCCTGCATCATCCTGCCACCAAGGTTCCCTGTTTTCTCTTTTATCCCCGGCACTGTGGTATGCACGGCACCATGGTGCCCAACCCGCCCACCCATGTGTGCTGTGCGTTGTTGTCCACCCACCCCTGCTGCACACTCTGCTGCAGGCCCCAGGTGCCTTTCTACTTGCTGCTGCAAGGGGCCAGGCATACACTGGGCTCTGTGACCCCCCCCCCCGGAGGAGGTGAGCAGTCCTTTGGATACTTGATCCTCCTCCCATCAGGTGTCCCTCTGAGTGCCCGAGCTCACTGCCAAACTTGGGTCACCAGTGTCACAAGTGGTAGCACTACTGTTGCACTGAGGGGCCGGCTAACTTTGACATTTTTCTGCTACATGCCTTAACCCTGTCTGTAACATGCTTTGCTGTAGCCATATGGCTTGGGACATGCTTGAAACTGAGCAGACTCTTGGCCCAGCACATGTAGCCAAATGCAGGTGCAGCACAGTGATGACATGCACTGTATCATATTTTTGCTGTTTGTAGATTGTACTTGTAGTACCCAGGTCATACCTGAAAAGACGCGTGGCAGCAGTGTACCTACCCTGTCAAAAAAGAATATTTGTTTTATTTATTTATTTAATAAATCATAGGAATTATAACCCTTTGAGTCAAGGACTCATTTACAAAAGCTCTGCGTCAAGTTAACAGTACATACGGTATTAAGAACAACAGTTTTAACAATCACGAACAGTTAAGGCGAACAATGAATATGGCGATTATCAGACAGAGTGACTTACAGGAGATAAAGCAGATATTGTCCTGTACAGGTTGTAGCTAAGTATAGTGGTGGAGACATAATGGTACTGACCTAGAGCAGGCTGCAGCCTCAAGGAGGCGTTGTCAAGATGGCATAGCACAGAAGATCAGATTGATAGTTGTCCTATACAGGTGGTAGCTAAGAATAGTGATAAGACACATTGTGACAGTTCTAACAATTGGGAGCAGACTAACAGAGGCATTGTCAGCATAGCCTTAAATCAGACAATTTTTGATACAACTTGAATTAGCCAGAGGCCAGTAGGTTGGATGAGTAGAACTGGAAGATGCTGCCTTGGAAAGACATTGGCATGGACTAGCCTGGTACGGCTCTGGAGTGAGCTGGACCTGGGAATAGGTCTAGCTGATACACTGGCAGTTTCGTGAGGAGAAAATGTGATTCTTGAGGACAGTCTTGAAAGGTTCTAATTTGGCGATGGAGGTAATGGCAGAGTGGAGAGCGTTATACCATGGTGGGGCTCTATAAGGGAAAGACCTTTGAGCTAGGGTGGTCCTTACCCTGGGAACTATTTACACGTGTTTGGTGGCAGTACAAGTGGCAACAACGAGGGAGGCCGAGAAAAGGGATGCAGAGACCACCAAGGGGGTCATACCCAGGTGAATTTTTTGGGTGAGGAGGCAAGTTTGATATTGTAGTCTTTCCGCCAAGGTGAGAATATTGGTTAGGGTGTAGAGGGCGCAGGTATGGGTTCATTTGTCAGCACCCAAGAGGAGTCTACATGCTTTGTTGATAGCCAGGTGGATTTTGTTTAGGGCAGTGAGGTTAGCATCTGAATAAATGGAGAGTCCATAGTCAACGAGTGACAGGACTGATGAGATGACAGCCAGAATGAGGGCTTCTAGCAGTAAGCAGTCCTTGTGTCGGTATAGTAGGCCGATGCAGGCATTAATGGCAGAGGATAGTATGTTAATGTGGGCATGGAAGGAGAAGGTGGTGTCAAAGGTAATGCCCAGGTATTTATAGGTATGGACCTGGTCCAGGGGGAGGAGTGAGCATGAGCATTATCCCTCTGTACAGACAGCTGGTGAGACTACATCTGGAGTACTGCATGCAGTTCTGGAGACCCAATCTCCACAAAGACATAGACAGGATGGAAGCTGTCCAGAGGAGGGCATCTAAAATGGTGCAGGGCCTGCACCGGAAGACATATGAAGAGAGACTTAAGGAGCTTAATATGTATAGCCTTGAGGAAAGGAGGGAGAGGGGGACATGATAGAAACTTTCAAGTACCTCAAGGAATCAACAAAGTCCAAGAGGGTAGCATCTTTCAAAAAAGAGGTGTGCAAGAACAAGGGGCACAATTTGAAGATAGAAGGGGTGGCTCAGAGGTAATTTAAGGAAGTATTTTTTCACAGAGAGGGCTGTGATGTATGGAACAGCCTTCCAGAGGAGGTTGTGAGTCAAAACAGTGGTGGAATTCAAGCATGCATGGGACAGTCATAAGGCAATTCTAGGGGGGGGGTAGGAAGAAGTAGGCTGCTGGTTAACTAGGATCTGCAGCTTATCCATCAGGTAGGGAAATGGGCAGACTGGGTGGGCCAAGCGGTCCTTATCTGCCGTCAAATTCTATGTTTCTATGTTTCTATGTTAAAGGATTTTTATTTGTGCATCCTTGGTCTTGTTTTGGCGATGGGCAAAGAGCATAGACTTTGTTTTCTTGATGTAAAAACAAAAGCAAGGTGCAGCGTCAGCATGTATCCCACATCTCTACATTTTTGGACAGCATTTCAAGACCCCTCATTGAGTCCCTGCCCTCCTATGTTAAAGACACTAACCATGCTCTCCAGTTATTTGACAGTTCAGATTCAGTGACTCCCATCATCTCATATTCACCATGGACATCAAATCTCTTTACACTGTGATCCCTCATGATGATGGTCTGGCAGCTTTGCAATATTTCTTGAATAAGCGAGAAGTCCAGCAGCCACCCACACACACACTAACTCATCTGGCAGAACTTGTTCTTACACTCAGTGCTTTTTCTTTTAATAACAGTTTTTTCAGCAGGTCAGTGGAGTTGCCATGGGTACTAAGATGGGTCCCAGCTTTGCTAATCTGTTTGTGGGTTGGGTGGAGTAAAGTTTTTTTCTCTCATTCACAGGCACTGTGCCTGAACTCTACAAACGCTACATAGATGACTGTGTGGGGGCCACCACCTGCTCCAGGGAGACCCTCCAAGTCGTCCTTGACAAGTTTACCACAGCCCATCCTTCCCTTCAATACACTGTTGAAGTATCCTCTTCTACACTGCCTTTTCTGGATATCCAACTGTTAGTACAGAACACTGGTCTGAAGACATCCATTTTTGACAAACCCACTGACTATCACAGTTTCCTCCTCCACAGCTCCTTCCATCCTAATCATGTCAAGAATGGCCTGCTTAATTCAGTTTCTTAGACTTTGCAGGTTATGCAGTCAAGAGGATGATTTTGCTGAGCAGACGGAAATAATGCACAATTTTTTTATCAACAGGGGATACCCTAAAAGCACAGTGGACAGAGCATTCTCCCGGGTCAGTAACATGCCCCGTAATCTTGACCCCCGCAGGAAGGATACTGTCACGCAAGAACAACGGCGAATTCCACTAGTGCTTCCTTTCCATCAGAGCACACCTTCTCTTCACAGGATCATCACCAGTAACTTTCCCATTTTGCAGACTGACCCTAACATTGGTGCTTCCTTTACAGAACCACCTATTGCCTCCTACCACCAGCCACCCAACCTGTGCAATCTCCTGGTTAAAAGCAGCCTACCTACTCCTAACAGTTCCTCCCTACCATGTACCAAACCTTGCAACAGGACTTGCTGCTACACCTGCAAATTTGTTTCCAGTGTGACTGAAATTCGCGGTTCTACGGGTGTTTTTCACATCACCAAGAAGTTCTCATGCACCTCCATTAATGTGGTATATTGTGCTCTTTGCAGGAAGTGTACAGCTATTTACATTGGAGTGACTGGTAAGCGCCTTGCTGACCATTTCAGGGAACATTACAGAGCAGTCAGGAATGGTGACACTGCTAAACCCATTCCATCCCACTATTTCTCCAGGGACCACAGTGTCAATGACCTTTCTGTTTGTGTTCTTCAGCAGGGCTTCTGGGATTCTGACCATAGGAAAAACATGGAAGCCAAGCTGATCCTCTGCCTTTGCTCCCAGCAGCCCTCTGGTTTAAATGATAGACTTATTTTCCACTAACATCTTTCAGCCACCTCTTATTTTCCCTAAAGTCTGTTTGTATCTGTACACATTTAATTTCTTTTTCATTTTCACCATTGGCTTCCATCTCTGTCTCCTTCCCCCACATTTGTCACCTTTCAGCCTTCTTACTAGGCCCTGTTAATTAATCCCCACCTGGGGACTTCTCTAGCTCTTTCACTCCTATTCGGCTTTGTCTTTCCCATCATCAACTT
The DNA here is from genome assembly GCA_016271365.2 of Neoceratodus forsteri. Lineage (NCBI taxonomy): Eukaryota > Metazoa > Chordata > Ceratodontiformes > Ceratodontidae > Neoceratodus > Neoceratodus forsteri. Next base: position 1,143,627,830 of record CM028129.1, on the reverse strand, counting down.
TCTGTTTCACAGATTCTGTCTTAATCTTGCCATTTATCACTTCTTCTCCCTGAGCCTCCCCTTTTCTCTTTCCCCACACATATATACATCCCTCATTTTACCTTCCCTCTACACTAACTTTTTTTTTTTTCTCTTTTAGATATTTCCTGAAGAAGACCTAAGGTCAAAACGTAGATTTCTAACTCTATTTTCTATTTACAGCGTGCATTTATTATAACCCTTTTGTTTTGTTTTCTTGATGTTGACAACAAGTCTGTGGTCTGTAAACCACAGGCTTAAAGTAAATAAGTAGGGGGAGGTGTGTGAACTGCTGGCTGAATCAAATTTTAAAAACTTTCTCCCATGGCAGTTTTAACCAGGGGCCATTAACTACAGTGTATTCAACCCAGACATTGGGTGCAGATCCAGTTTAAGATAAAAAAAGTTGTGAAACTCGAAACAAACACTAGGCTCAGGCACAGTGCCATTTTAAAAGTTACAGCTATCAGTATTATTTATTCTTTTATTTTTGTGTACACACACACACGCAAATGTTTGCAATATCCTTTCTGATGTTGTACAGCAGCCACCATATCCCATTCAGACAATGTTGCTATAATCATGCATGGACAGAACTGATAGCTGGCCACTTGCAATCTGTGCCATCATTGCCAAACAGTGTTGAACCCTGTATAAATAACCTAATGCACACTGTCCCTGCAATGCAGTGCATGTGATCTTGGATTGAGAAACCATCCCAAGTGTTTACGTGATTTTAAACAAGCATTTGTCAATGCCGAATGTTTGCTTGCTGGCATTGGCAGTGGTAATGTAGAAGTTACAGAGCTGCGTAATAGGAATGGCAGTGAAGTACTGAACTGAAGCCAACCCCACCACCACCCTGCAGAGAGTGACAGGCATTGGGGTGTGCATTTGGGTCATCAGGCATAATGGCCTTGTATTTCACCACCCCACCCTGCAGACACTGACAAGTGTCATGAGTATTCCTTAGATGTTGGCCCTTACTCACTTTTGTTTCATTTGGAAATGCGGTGAGATGGGTGCGATATAGGAGAATGGGTGAACTTTGGGGCTGAAGAGTCCAAGGCATACTCGATACCTCTCACTGGCTGCAGGATGTGGAATGGTATGAGCATTACAGGCAAGAATCCCAAGTCACACCCTGATGCCTGTCATTCTCTACAGGGTTGGGTGTTATGGTTGGAAACCCCTAATACCTCAGGCATTCGTTGGTATTTTCACTCCAAATTTTCAACATGTTTTTGTGACCCCACCTCATGAACAGGGAATATCAGTTTATTAGCAAGCTGCTTATGTACAGCCTAGTAACGGCATTTAGCACCACAGGTGCAAAAACATTCCGAACAGGATGTAAAAAATGACAGCTGTACTGTTCATGGGGAGGTGTAAAAAATGACAATGTTGCAAATCTGCAGTACAAATATTTAAAAAAATGGTGAAGTCATGAGCGTACATAGAAACTGTGCAACGCACACGCGTAATATAATTAGGTTGGGGATATTTTACAGCAGATTGTCAACTCAGGCATTTTGGTGCCTCCGATCATGAACAGTGTCACTGTGATTTTCTTTATCTGTGCCAAACAATGATTCCCCACAGCGACCATGCATCTCAGCGCTGAAAGTGTGAAAACACACTTCAGCCATGTTGTGAAAAATGACAGCTGTACTGTTCATAAGGAAGTGTGAAAAAATGCCACTGGTGAAAATCTGGACTGAAAATATTACAAAGTCATGAACTTATGAGGGTGCGTGGAAACTGCGCATTGCTCACTCATAACACAGTCATTTTATGGACTTTTGTCACCAAATTTTCAACATAGCCATTTTAAGACCTCTGCTCATGAACAGTGTAACTGTGATTTTCTTAATCTGTCCTAAACATTGCTTTCACACACCAACAGCACCATTGTGCGCTACATGTGCGAAAACCCATTTTGGCTACATATGAAAAATGGCAGCTGTACTGTTCATAAGGAAGTGTAATAAAATGGCAATGTTGAAAATCTGGAGTGAAAATATTAAATTTGCAAACTTACGAGCATGCATAGGAACTGCGCAACGCACGCTCGTAAAACAGTCATTTTTAGGAATTTTTTCACCAAATTTTCAACATAGCCATTTTAAGACCTCTGCTCATGAACAATGTCACTGTGATTTTCTTAATGTGTCCCATACATTGATTTTGCACATACTGCACCATTGTGCACTACATGGGTGGGAACACATTTTGGGCAAGATGTGAAAAATGAAAGCTATACTGCTCATAAGGAGTGTGGTAAAATGGCAATGTTGAAAATCTGGAGTGAAAATATTGAAAATTCGCGAACTTACGAGTGTGCGTAGGAACTGCGCAATGCACCCTCGTAAAACAGTCATTTTAAGGAATTTTTTCACCAAATTTTCAACATAGCTATTTTAACACCTGAGCTCATGAACAGTGTCACTGTGACTTTCTTAATTTGTCCCGTACATTGATTTCGCACACCGACTGCGCCATTGTGTGCTACATGGGCAGAAACACGTTTTGGGAGACGTGAAAAATGACAGCTGTACTGCTCATAAGAAGGTGTGATAAAATGGCAATGTTGAAATCTGGAGTGAAAATATTGAAAATTCGCGACCTTACGAGTGTGCGTAGGAACTGCGCAATGCACCCTCGTAAAACAGTCATTTTTAGGAATTTTTTCACCAAATTTTCAACATAGCCATTTTAAGACCTCTGCTCATGAACAGTGTCACTGTGATTTTCTTAATTTGTCCCATACATTGATTTCGCACACCGACTGCGCCATTGTGCGCTACATGGGTGGAAACACATTTTGGGTGAGATGTGAAAAATGACATCTGTACTACTCATAAGAAGGTGTGGTAAAATGGCAATGTTGAAAATCTGGAGTGAAAATATTGAAATTACGCGAACTTACGAGCCTGCGTAGGAACTGCGCAACGCACCCTCGTAAAACAGTCATTTTTTGGAATTTTGGCACCAAATTTTCAACATGGTGTTTTTGGAACCCCTTCTCATGAATGATGTCACTGTCATGGTGGTATTCGGGCCCGAAGGGTGATTTTGCAGTCACTGCGCGAAATCAACCTTCGGGCATGAATACCGCCATGACAGTGACATAATTCATGAGAAGGGTTCCCAAAAACCCCATGTTGAAAATTTGCTGCAAAAATTCCCAAAAATGCCTGAGATACGCAATAAAGTTGAAACCCCCCTATGTAACCCATTATACAGCTTACCGGCATTTTCTCAGTTCACGGTCGGCTTTGAAGAGTGCAGGCGTGTTCCCGGTCCACGAAGATCATCTCGCGGAGTCCGTGAGGTAAGTATGGGGTGGGGGTGCGGGAGGCTGGGTGCGTGCAGGGTGGGTGCGGTTGTGGGAGGGCGTAGAGACGCTGGCCAAGGGACAGTTTTTATTTTACAGGTCTTAAAATAAAAAGACGCTGTGGATGATTTGCCACGCTGGGGTGGGCTCCCAGCATGGCAACAAAGACTTGGGGTGGGGATTCAGCCGACGGGGGATTGGGCACCCCGCCGGCAAAATAAAAAAAATTCGGAAGCTGGTAGCCACGCTGGGGTGGGCTCCCAGCGGGCACAAGGACTTGGGAGGCGTTCAGCCGACGGGATTGGGCACTCTGGCCAGCTATTCAGTACGGGGCGCGTACGCCTGTTCAGGTGGTGGAGGCGCGCGTGAGCAGCCGATATCTTATCGGTGCTCACTCAAGCATAGCCCCTTTTCAACTCAGTGTTACTGCATTTTGGAGCGTGTCATAGACAGCTCCAAAATGCATTGGCTTACAGGGGCCGCGCCTGCCAGCCCAGTGCCTGAATTGGAGGAGGAGGTGACACACCTCCGAAATCTCCGTTCATGGCACTATGTTTCTTTCACATGCGTGCAAGCAAACATAAAAAGGCGCCCAATCACCAGAAAAAGAATTTGCTATTGGCATCAGCAGAACTCCATTATAAAACATTCCAGATTGCCTTAATATGGATCATTCTGTTGTTTACAAAACATTCCAAATTGTTTTAATATGGACCATTTGTTTTAATACGTGTCAATCTGTTCTTTTACAAAAAATTCCCAATTGCTTTAGTACGGAACATTCTGTTTTTTTACAAAACATTCCAAACTGTTTTAATATGGCCCATTCTTTTTTTTTTTTTATAAAACATTCACAGATTGTTTTAATTCAGACAAGTCTGCTCTTTTACAAAACATTCCTAAACTGAATTAATTTGGATCATTCTGTTCTTTATTATTATGGACAACTACATGAAAGTTAGATCTTTACCTCTCATACAGTTCCTCTAGGAAACATTAAATTGCAATTGCTTTATATATAACCATTTTAGACATGTTATTTGAGTAGATTCCTACTCTTTAAAGCACTTTTGACATCTTTGGGTAAACTTTAAAAAGCATAGGATTTACACTCAATTCTGCTTTTATCTGACGTATTTCTGTAGTTTTTGTAACACATTTGAGTTTCCTTAACTACACTGTAGTTACAGTATAATTACACTTTAACTGCATTGCAATTACAATCTAGTTACATGTAACAAATACATAACTACACTGTAGTTACCCTGTTGTTTGTAACTGTTTACCCCTACACCACAGTAATATTGAAACTTACAAAGTGTGAACTATTTTTCTTCTTCTGTTTCTTTATTACTGCGATCCGCTGATTGAAAATAGGATCCTTTGCCCCCTAGACTTCAGCTGCTCCTGCTGTCAATCTGCATATGATATCATAATCCTCTGTTCATGAATCACAGGTGATTGCCATGGAAATGATTATGATGTCATAAGTGGAGACACTATCAACATGAAGACAGCATAGACCTGTACAATATGCCTGGGCAAATGTCTGCATACCAAAGGAATCCCTAGCCACTGGGTACCCTAGATTGTAGAGTGGGCAGGTAATCCTTGCAAATTGGTATAAGATTACACAGTGTGCTTATTTCATTCCAACTTCTGAAGTGTGGAAGGGTGATGGACAAGAGGGACCTACCTAGAAACATAGACTTTGATGGCAGATGCCATTAACAATGCCATTAAGGGCATTAACAAGGTGAAAGAGTCTAACATGTTTAAATATAAGAAAAATAGCAGGACAAGAGGACGCAGCATGAGATAAGAGGGAGGCCAATTAAGGGGGAATGTGAGGAAATTCATTTTCACAGAAAGGATGGTGGATGCATGAAACAGCCTACCTCAGGAAGTGGTGGCTATGAATACAGTGCAGGGCTTCAAACAGGCATGGGATAGGCATAAGGGAGCAATACAGATGAGTATGAATAGAAAGGCCACTGACAGAGAAAAGGCCAATGGCACATTTATAAGGTAGAGAAAGAAATGGGAAGACTGGATGGGCCTTGTGGTCCTTATCTGCCATCAACTTCTATGTTTCTATGTTTCAGATAAGGACTGCTTGGCCCACCCAGTCTGACCATTTCCCTACCTATTGAATAAGCTGTAGATCCTAATTAATCAACAACCTACCTCCTCCTACTCCCCACTATAATTGCCTTATGTCTGTCTGATGCATTCTTGAATTCCCCCACTGTTTTTGACTCCACGGCCTCCTTGGGGAGGCTGTTCCATGTGTCCAGCACCCTCTCCATGAAAAAATACTTCCTCACGCTGCAACTGAGTTGCCCCCATCTTCAAATTGTGCCCTCTTGTACTTACACATCTCTTTTTCTGAAAGATGCTACCCTCTTGGACTTTGTTGATTCTCTTGAGGTACTTGAAAGTTTCTATCATGTCCCCCCTCTCCCTCCTTTCTTCGAGGGTATACATATTAAGCTTCTTAAGTCTGTCTTCGTATGGTTTCTGGAGCAGACCCTGCACCATTTTAGCTGCCCTTCTTCGGACTGCCACCATCCTGTCTATGACCTTGCAGAGATGGGGTTGCCAGAACTGCACGCAGTACTCCAGATGGGTTCTCACCAACTGTTTGTACGGAGGGATGACAACTTTTTGTTTTCTACAGGTGATGCCTCTCCCTATGCATCCCAGTATCCCTCTAGCCCTCCTTTCTGCCTTCTCACATTGCCTGCCTACCATTAGGTCATCTGATATGACTACCCCTAGGTCCCTTTTTGTCGTTGTTAGTATCTCCTCCCTCTTGTGTACTCTTCCCCTGGGTTTTTGTTTCCCAGGTGCATTACTTTGCAGTTCTTTGCATTGAATCTAAGCTGCCATACGTTTGACCATTCCTCCAATCTTACCAAGTCCCTTCTCATCCTTTCCATACCACAGTGTATCAACCCTGTTGCAGATCTTTGTGTCATCTGCAAAGAGGCATGTTTTTCCTTCCAGTCCCTCTGCAATGTCTTATAACCGTGTCTGGACTCGCCCAGTACTGAACCCTGCGGTACCCGGCTAGTAAGCCCCCTTTCTTCAGTGTGGAATCTGTTTACTATTACCCTCTGCGTCCTGTTGTCCAGCCAATTTTTTAGCCAGGCTACCACCCTGGTATCCACTCCCAGGCTGGCCAACTTGTTTATTAATCTTTTGTGGGGAACTGTGTCAAATGCCTTGCTGAAGTCTAGGTAGGCCATGTCCACAGCCCCTCCCTGGTCTACTACTTTGGTCACCCAGTCAAGATAGAAGTCCCTTGTTGTCCCTTCCACCCTTAAATTACTACATTGCTATGTAAGCTGGAGATTTTGACCTTATCTGTAGACAAACAGCAGGAGCAGATGAAATCCAAAAGATAAAGATTCTGTTTCCAGACAAGTTTCCTTTGTTCTACAGAAGGAAGAAATAAAAGCAGGTAATACTGTACATGTAAAATAATTAACAGGAGACTGTGTGGAGTGCTTCTATTGAGCCACTGAAGGTTCTGATGACATCACATTGCTGTGCTTTCACCAGACCCTAAGGTGGCTAAATTCTGTAGAGCTGTTCTTTATATAATAAGCTGATTAACCTATTTTGTAAAAGTTCTGTCACTACCCATATAAAGCAGTGATGTTGTTCAAGGGTCCTATGAAAATGAGACTTGCCTAGGTTTTGTCATAGGAACCTCATCTTCTATGGAGTTTCTTATTCCGAAACTGTTACTCTAGTACACGAAAGAGTTATTGGTCAGTTTAAAGAGATACTCCACAATAACACTGCAAAAGCCTCATACATTAAAAATGCAGCTAGGACCTGTAGCTGTTATCCCCTTGCAAACAATGGAGTATTAGCAGTGTGGGAGCTACAGTGCAGCGTGGTGCCATCTTTTATAAATTTTTTTTGTACAGTTTGGTTGGTTTCATTGTACTGCTGGGTATATCTCTTTCTTGCCTCTTTCTGATTAATAGCTGCTTGAAATAATTTATAACACAGGCCTGCTGTAAGAAGTCAGAATTAATAATCAGAACTGCTATAGTAACTGTAAGAGAGCCAGTTCAGTGATGCTGCAGTTAGAAAGTAAGTTACAGCAGGAAATCCAGCCTCCTATTAGAGTGCTCACAAGTTACTACATGTATGGGCCAGAAGGCCTTTTCCTCAGCTGCTCCAAAGCTATGTAACAGCCTATCTGTTCTACTACAGACCCTGGCATCACACCCTCTATTTAAATCACACTACAATACTTCCTTCACTGCTACCATTACTTGAAAATGCCCCCCTCCGATGATAAAGTGACCCTGTAAAAGGGCTAAGCATCTGTTCTTCCCCCTCATCTTACTGTGGTACCTGGGGTGCCATAATGCCTCTGGAAATTGTTGTTACTATTATGATATCTGACTCTGGAAACTGTTGTTATTGTAATGATATACTTGGGGCATTGCCATGCCACATAGGCCCCATCCACACTGCACCACTCAGACCCCGTAACGGATAGAAACCGTTACTACTTGGGAGTGGTGCAGTGTCCACCACCATGGTGTCCGTTCTGGGACCGGCACTGCTGGTCCACACTCGGCAGCTGGGCGTTACCCGTGGCACCCGGTCCCACAATGCAGCTCGCACTGTGGGGTTGATGCCACCCAGCGTTCACACTATGCCCGTAACGTTATCGGATGCAACTGAGCTTCATAACCATTGCTGAAACCACCTCATATGTGATTTCAACAATGGTTACGAAAACGCCTTCTGTAACGCTACAGGTGTAAATGCAAACCGTTGCGATAATGGTTTGGGCACTCTGTAAAGTTACAGAGGGGTAGTGTAGACAGGGCCATAGACTCTGTGCACTATTAGGTTTGCACTAAGGTCGCTTTATGTCTAATTTGCTCAGTTCTGCACCTTTTGTTTAGTATCACTTAATATATTGCACAGTGGTGCCAGCCAGGCTACAATGCAGTAATGCTGCAGTATATCACAAAATGCTGCAGTGTACTGCAGGGAACAGCATCATTCAATGGCAGTTAAGCCCTTTTGTTATGCAGTATTATTGCAGTTTACTGTGTTGCATTGTGGCTGGCTTTGCTATAGCTACTTACTGTACCCTGTATATTTTGTACCTGTTTTCTTTTTACCTTGTTTGTACCATCTTTATGGCCCAGGTTGTACCTGAAATTGGTCCCTGGGATAAGTGTACTCACCTGGTTTACAAATGAATGAATGAATGAATGTATTAAAATAAGCTGAACTGGTAACAACAGGTTTTGCATCATCATCATCAGCACTACCCTGTATGAAATCTAGCCCAAGTTTAAAACCTTTGGGTTTATAGCACAGTATAGTCCTTTCTTATTTATTGCTATTTTATTGCTGGTTTTGATGAATTTACAAAGCAGGTCTGCTATAACCTGGGAACATACATCCCAACCCAGGCCCTGCCCCTCCCACCCACCCACCCAGCCCACTGGTCTTCAAGTTCCTCCATGAACATATGCAGCCTGCTAAAGAAATTTGACACCCTACAGTGCTGGGCCTTGGCTCATCAACCAGACATCATAGCCCTGGTTGAAACCTGGCTGTCCAAATCCACCCCTGACTCATTTGTCTCCCTCCTAGGCTATACCTTATACCGGGAGGACCGAGTAGGCAAGAGAGGGGGAGGCTGTGCAATCTACACCAGGGACACAATACCTGGACACGCACTCCCCACCCCTGCCCTTATAAATGGGGCCCAGGCTCTTACCCTCAAACTCACCCCAGACCCCTCTAGGAGCCCTCTCTATCTCACCACAGCCTACATTCCCCCAAAGAACCAGCACCCGGCCCTGGTAACTTTAACGGACTACCTGTCCACCCTCCACCATAAGGCAGAACAAATCCTAGTGGGGGACCTTAATGTAAATTGGCTCAGCACCTCCTCATCCACAATCAGAGACTCATTTGCCGCCCAAGATCTGACGCAACTCGTCACCCAGCCCACGAGACTTAACCCTAAGAGTGGTACTAGCACCCTTCTGGATGTTATTATAACTAACCAACCCCATAAAATCCAAAACATCCAGGTCCTTCCAGACTCCCTAAGTGACCACTCCCCTATCCTATTTCATTGGGTAGTCCCCAATCCGAAACCCAAAGCCCAGACCACCCTCCACAGGCGCCTCCACCCTGGTGGGCTGAAAAAACTTAAAGCACTCCTCACCCAGATAAACTGGTCCCCCATTCAGCACGCAACCAACATTGACACTGCCCTCGCCTTCTTCACTCAAACCTTCAACATGGCCTGTGATCTCTTTGCACCCTTCACCAAAATCCGGTCCAAAACAGAATGCACTCTTGGGTTAGCCTGCCCTCCTACAATTACTTAGAAACTGGATAACTTCTGGCACTTGCCACTGAAACAGGTCGTTGTCTGATAGGCAAGCCTACAATGCAGCCCAGAATAAGTGCTCGTGGGCCATCAGGAAAGCCAAGGCAGACCATTACCAGGCCTCCTTACCTCCTCCTGGGGCTCAGCCTGGACTTTCTGGGATAATATTAGCAACTTAATGAAGCTTGCTCCCCTGTCCCATCCAGCTCACTAGAAATGGCACTACCTCCACCGAGCCTGCCACCATAGCTAACTGGTTCAACACCACTTTCACTGACCTTAGCTCAGTCCTCCTAGTAATTTCTTTGACCCTCCCCCAACCAACCTCCCCCTGTCCTCCAGCACCCAGCTTCCACCTCACGAAAGATTTCCACCGGGAAGCAGACCCATCCTAATCAAAGCTCTCAATGGCAACAATCCCGCAGTGACTCACTGGACCCCAGCATCCTCAGGCTGGTGCTAGATGAAGTCCTTGCCCCACTCACCAGCCTATTAACCAGTCACTCTGCCTGGGACAATTTCCCACAGCTTGGAAAACAGCCATTATCACACCTATTCATAAAGGGGCGACAGGTCATTGGTCAACAACTACTGCCAATCTCCATCCTCCCAAAGCCCTGGAGAAAGTGGTGGCCATTCAAATCACTGATTATCTGGCTAAGCATAACATTTTATGCCCAGAGCAACATGGCTTCCATGCTGGTCACAGTACCAGCACTGCCCTTATTGAATTCTCCAACTTTCTACACTCCTCCTTGGATACCAGCTCCTAGCTGGTGCAGTATTCATCGACCTCTCAAAGGCTTTCGACACCGCCTCCCATCCACTTCTGCTGAATGCACTCTGCCACTGGTCTCTCAGCTGGCCCCCTAGCATAGTCGCTAGCTATCTTGACACTAGATCTCAGTGTGTAAAATTAATAGCACACTCTCCGATACCCGTCCCATTCTCTCTGGGGTCCCCAAGGCTCCATCCTGGGCTCCTTCTCTTCTCGCTCTATCTGACACCCCTGCCCAGTGCATGCCCTGGCAAAATTCTACTGTATGCAGGCAGCGCTGTCCTTTTTGCCACCCACCGCCAATCCCATCTCCCTACAGGACTCCCTATAGCAGTCTTTCAACAGTGCGAGGCTTGGTTTAAGGAGCGTAGACTCGCCATCAATCTTAATAAAACCAAAGCTATGCTCTTTTCCCACCCCAAAACAAAGCTAGCAACCACCCACTCTATATCCTTCCAAGTACCAATCAGCCACTGGAACAAGTCTGCTCCTACAAATACCTTGGGGTTACCTTCGACTCAGCCCTCACATTTCACAACCACATCGACGCCCTAACATCCGCCACTAACACACGGCTTGGCATCCTCTTCTGCCATAGAACCTGCCTTCCCCCAAATGCTCTCCGGCTTGCCATTACATCATCTGTTCTGTCCCTTGTAGACTATGGTCTACCAGTATATGGTGCTGCAGACACCACTGCACTCAACAAAATTCACTTAACCCTGAATAAAGCCTGCAGATTGATTACTGGTGCCCCCAGGCTCACACACACCTGTCAGCTGTATGTCGAGGCTAACCTGCTTACCCTGGATGAATGGCTCCGATACCAAACCTGTCTCCTCACAAAAAAAAAACCCTACTCAGGCTCTCCCCCCCTGGGGTAACGGCATCCATCCACCAGAGCCCTCCCACTATTGCAACACGGTCTTCCTACAAGACCACTCTAAAGGTCCCCAGATCAAGAACCAGCCGTGCCAGAGGTCCTTCTGCTATAGAGCCCCAACCTGGTTTAACTCTCTCCCTGCCCCCATCACCAATGCCACCACCATCTCCAAGTTCAAAACCACCCTTCAGAACCACATCATCAGCACTCGTAACTGCTCCTGTCTCTGAACATAGCCTCCACCTCTGCTTCTCTTGACAACACCCCCCGGGCAGCTCTCCACCTAGCCATCCCCACCACCACTTCCCTGTACACGTGCCTATGTTTAACCTGGCCAGTGCCAGCTGTTTCAGTGTTTACCAACTTCGATTGCTCACTTGATACCAACTTGTGTAACACCTGTTATCAATTACATGTACCCTGTAACCTAATTGTATTTGTCTGACCACAGTGTGACTTAGGCGCCTCTGTTGAGCGCCTAGGCCCAGATATTCAAACTGCGCCAGTCTGAGGCGCAAGCCCTGCGCCACTCAAAATAGTTGCGCGGGGGTGTGGCCGAGTGATATTCAAAGGTTGCGCTGTTGAGCAACTCGCTGAATATCACCCCGAGCCCAGCACTCGCGCATGGTGCAGTGGACTTGCTACCACAAGTTGCCAGAGTTGAGCATTAAACTGCGGTGGCGCGAAGTACCATTGCGCCATCGCCAAATTTCCGATATTCAAAGGTGACATGCAAATGGGGCCATAATTTATGCAAAAGCGCGGGGGCCATTTGCATCTGTTATGGCCTCATTTGCATGCCATTTGCATGTAGATGCGCTGATCCGAGGACTTGCTCCTGGCCACCCTGCCAGGCAGCAGCCGTCGAGGACCGGCCTTACAATGCAGCCGATCGCGGGCATCACAGTTACATGACACCCACATCTCCCCACAGCGATCACGGGCAGAACATGACCATGTTCGCCCCCCCCACATCTCCACAGCCCGATCGTGGGCAGAACCTATATGGCCCCAAGTTCCCGATCGTAGGCAGAACCTGCTGGCCCCAGTGCCCGATGTGGGCAAGAATATAACCCTCCCCAGCGAATAACTCCCTGGTGGTCCAGTGGACCGTAAAGCCCGATCGCGGGCAGAATGTCACAGCTACAACCCCCAAACATCTCCCTGGTGTCTAGTGTCCCCCCCACCCACCCGACCTCCCCGCTCCCCCCCCGCGGCGGTGGCGACAGCATCCACCCGCCTGCCACCCGCGCCCGCCCGGCATTCACAAATCTGGACTGTCATGACGGTATGGGCTCGCCCATTGGCTGTAGCTCTGCACCAATGGGCGGCAGCCCCACCGACAGTCAGTCGGGGCGGCGGGCGGCAGGCAGGTGGATGCTGTCGCCCGCCGCCGCGGGGAGCGGTGGAGGGGCTTGCGGGTGGGGTGGGGACACTCAGACACCAGGGAGATGTTTGGGGGTTGTGTTGTGACATTCTGCCCGCGATCGGGCTTTACGGTCCACTGGACCACCAGGGAGTTATTCGAGTTGGGGGAGGGTTATCTCCTGCCCGCGATCGGGCACTGGGGGTTCATAGGTTCTGCCCGCTGACCGGGCTGTGGAGATGTGTGTGTGTGTGGGGGTTCATGTACTTGTACTGCCCATGATCGGCTGTGGAGATGTGTGGGGGTCATGGCGTACGCGGTACTGCCCGCGATCGGGCTGTGGGAGATTGTGGGGGTTTCATGTAACTGTGATGCCCGCATTGGGCTGGTGGGGGGCACAGGACCCAGCCAGGGGCCAGCCAGGGTGGCAGCTGTGTTGCGCCCTGTAATACAGCAGCTCACCTGGTGGGTGGCCCTCAACTTGATCCTTTTTTTGGTTTGGAGGTTGTGCAGGCGCAGGTTGGGTTGCGATGCACAACTCTGCACAACCCGACTGAATATCAGGTTGCGAGGTGCATGGTTCCTCCCCTCCTGTTGAGCATGCATTCATTTGCATTGCTCTTTTGCGCAACCTGTTGCCAGTGGAGCAACTGCCTCCTGCTGAATATCGCAGAATGGCGCAATGTAGGACTTGCGCATGCGCAACCCTGTTGCGCATGGAGCAACCCTTTTGAATATCTGGGCCCTATTGTTTTGCAAATCTATGCTATGTAACCAAAAACACAATGTATGTCTTTATGTGACGAAGTACCTTTGGAAACGAGCCTCTGGCTCAAAGGTTGTAAACTGATTCTTAGAAATAAAATAAAATAAAAAATATAAAATGTCAAACAGTTAGAACTGCTATACTAAGAGAATCTGTTTAGTGATTTATTACTTTTAATCGTGTTAGCACTACTTGTCAAAATGATTCAACTAAGAGTAGTGAATCTCCAACTTTTTGGTTTCTATGGCTGATTGAGCAGTGCCAGTTTATGTAGCAGCAGTGTTCATTCGACTGTAAAGGTCAAAAGAGTGAGGATTCACCTCTTGCTCATTGGACTGTTTTGATAAGTAATGCTTAAATAATTAAATGTAACATTTATGAGCAGGTGATAAGACCCCAGCTAGAGAACTGTGTCCAGTTCTGGAGGCCACACCTCAGATGGGACATAAGGCATCTGTACACGCAGTGATCTGTTTTGAAATGAGTGTTGCAGATCAACTGCAATGTTACCTTTCTGGCATGTACAGGTGATCTGTTCTGCAAGAGAAATGAATGTTCACCGATGTTCTGCATTCCCTGCTTTCCTGGGTTCACAGAGTTTTGTTGCATTCTACCCAGCCAAGTACTAGTGCCCTTCTGCTTATTTCTGTCCAAAGACAATAGGGAATCCTGTGCACTCTTGGCTGTTGTGGAGCAGATCACCAGTAGATGGCACAAAGAGGGTAACATTACAGTTGATCTGTACCACTTGTTCCAATACAGATCACAGCACATGATGGCAATCTGCTCCATAACAGACCAAGCAGAACATTGTGCCATCACAGAATGAGCGCCCCATGTAAAAGTGCTTATAATCAAGGTGAAAGCAGTTCAAAAGAGGGCAATTAAAATGGTGCATGTGTTGCACCACAAGCCCTACGAGGAGAGATGTAGGGATCTCAACATGGACAGATAACCAAAAATCACGCTCAAAACCTTTGCATTGCTCACAAAATGCAATTCACATTTCTGGTGAAGGGTGGTGCTGGTGTGTGGCAACATGGACACCCTGGAGGAGAGGAGAGTGGGAAGGAACTTGCTAGAGACCTACAAGTACCTCACAAGGGTGAATAGGGTGCAGGAGGGAAGTCTGTTTCAAATGAGAAAGAGGACCAGGACCAGGGGGCATGGGATGAAGCTTATTGGGTGGGAGTTTAAAAGGGATGTGAAGAAGAACTACTTCACTGAAAGGGTGGCATATGCCTGGAACAGACTGCCAGTGGGAGTGGTGAAGACAAAAACCCTAGGGAAGGGGCTTCAAGCATGTGCGTGATAGACATAGGGGAATAATAGTAAATAGGCAAGGAGGAGAGAGGGTCACCAGAGATCAGTTATGGTTTGTGGAGAAAGACCAAGCAGGGAATATCTGGGCGGACTGGATGGCCAAGAGGTTTTTTCCTGCTGACAAATTCTATGTTTCTGTGTTTTTATGTTTCTGTGAACAGTGCCTATAATAATTTGAAAGCCCATGTAAAGTTAGTTATAATGAGGTATTGGACTGAGTTGTAGCTTACAGCAGTCCAGATGTATTGAGGACTGCCTGCCCTATATTGATACTGCATTGCCGCCATTTTCAGACTCTTGTAATGTCATGCAGGGTGAAGACGTGCTTAACTGCAATGTGGTTTGCAACAGCTTCACCCTGCATGTCATCACAAGGTTCCATAATGGTGGCAGTGTAGTATTCATATAAGGCAGACTTGGCTAGGGATATTTCAGGACTGCCACCACATACAGCTATACCAAATGCCTCTTTTAAAAGAACTTCTGATGAGTGGTCAAACTATTAAGGTTACTGATTATAAATGGTTCCTGTTAAACTTATTTGAAGCAGGATATAATACTGGTGAGCTGGGTTACAAACAGCTTGGAGTTGGGTATTTCTAATGGGTGAATTCTAAATCAGATGGCAGCACAGGAACAGTTTCATTTGGGACGAGGTCTCCAGGTGCTGATGCTATCACAGAAGGATTTGTTTTATACATACAATTTAACAGCTTTACTGCCAGAGGACAAAGTGAACTGAGTGTACTTATGGGGGATGGGGGGAGCAGTTAATCGTTCCTATGGAGTCAGGGACGGAGCTGCTAGAAGAAATGGCATTTTCTGTGCTGGTGCATCGCTGCACTCCATGGAAACATGGAAAACCTTTTATCACATTCTTTCTCATTTTTCACAGTCTCAGAAAGCCATTCTTCATGATTCTTTCTGAAGACTAACATCTTAAAACTTCAACAAATGGACTAAACATCTATTGTGGCTAACATTATGTATACATTTCAAAGTTTTCCCAGACGTGTCATAGGACTCGTTAAGTAAATCAATTAAGAAATTACTGTGTTTTGATTTGGGAAGGGGATTGTAGTGAAAGATTTAGTGCATGTGAAAGGAAGGAACTGACAGGACTGGAGATCAAACTTCTGTTTATCCACCTGATATCTCAAATAAATCAGCTATCCCACAATGCAAAGAAAACAGTCTCCATGACCTTTGGCACTAGGCAAAAGCTCGCTAAGCTTATCACCCTCCGCTCCTTCCAAACATTAGATGGGGCCACAGTTGATGATGTTTCCCCATTTAAGTACCTCAGGGTCTGGCTCGACCAGCACCTCAACTTTTCAGTGCATGTGGATGTCATCCACAAAAAAACTTCACCCTAAACTTGGTGCATTATAAAGGAACAGAGGTTGCATTCCTCTTCCTGCTTGCTGAGCTATTATCCTGAAAATGATTCTCCCCATCTTCAACTTTGGTGACATTGTCTACAGTTCTGCTGCTAAGACCACCCTTGGCATACTGTATCCCCTTTTTCACTCCTTCTGTCACTTTGCTTTGGACCATTCGCTTCACACCCACCATTGCTCCCTATATTCCTCCCTCTCCCTTTCCTCCCTTGATGCCAGATGCCTCACTCACTGTACCGCTTTCATCTCTAAATACTGGCTAGGCTCTTTTCCCTCCTACCTTACCTCTCTTCTCTCCCCTTCCCCACCTTCTTCCTACACCTTTCACAGCTCTGGCTATCGTTCCCTTACACTCCCTTCAAGGAAATCCCTAGTTGGCCAGGCTGCTTTCTCCTACTGTTTACCCAAAGTATGGAATTATCTTCTGCTAAACATCCACTCTGCCTTTTCCCAATGCTCACTCTCCTCTCTTCTCCATGACTTCACTACTCACACCTGTAACTGCACTTGATATCTGTCCCTGTTCCACTACTCACTACCTGTTTTCCCCATTCCTCCTGATCTACATTTGTATATCCCCCTTTTCTCCCCCCTAAACAAAAAGCCCTATCTCACGCTGGCCTATTGTCACAGGAGCAGGGTGCCAACCTGCAATGCTGCCGACCCAGGTTCAGGAAAGGACCTAAGATGTCAGAGGGCCAGCCTGGGGGAGAAGGATTGAGCATCTGAGGACTGCTCTCCTTCTCCGGGGGGTGGGGTGTATTGGCATTATATGGACACTTAGCAGAGGCTGGGTGTACCGCTTACACCGATGCCAGCATGTTCGGGGTGGGGCGGATGCTGGACTGATTAGAGAGCTTGGCGTGGAGAACAGAGTGCCATAAACTTATTCAAAGAATGAGAAATTAGAAAAAAACACGTTCAGATTTTGCTACCATCTGAGTTCGCAACTGCACATTCATCTTTACAATACGCAGGTGACGAGGGTAGCAAATCTTGACAGGTAGCACGATTTGATACTGTAGCTTGTGGACCAGTATGGACAATCTACCATTTGTTCTGGCAAACAAATCAGAATGAAATTAACACCCACCCTTTTGGAAAACAAAAGTAATTTGGCAGAGTTAAAACCAGGTCACCACTGACTGCTAATCCCATCGTTAGAACACTCTAGCGGCACTGACTGCCGCAGCCACTTAATTTGCCAATGGGTGGCCACCCCATTGGCATGATGCTCCCTCCCATTCCAAAGTGTGCCGAGGGTGCCCAATCCCCTTGGCATCATGCGCCTCTAACAGTTTCTCTTACAATTGGGGGGCCCAATCCCTGTCGGCTTCAGTCTCCCTGTCTAGTTTAATTTGTTGGCGGGGAGCCCACTCCCCATCGGCTAATTTCCCCAGCCCCTGATATGTGCTGTGTGCCGGGGTGCCTAATCCCTCAGCATCATGCCGCCCCACCCATTTCTGTGTACAGCGGGTGCCCAATCCCGTTGGCTGCGATCCCCTCCCGTTTGCAGGTGGTGACACTGGGATCCCATCTCAGTGTACCAAACAAATTCCTGCAAAAAAAGAAAACCGACCCTCATTGTATTTTTTGTTTTTTTTTACCTGTAAAAGAAGAAAACGGTCCCTCGCGGTCTCTCCTGCCCGCACCTCCAACCCACACCCACCGTCAGCGTACCCTGCCTCTCCACAACCCCCTCACACCACACTTACCTCTGCATCTGGCACAATGATCTTCGGTGGACCGGAAACACGTCTGCACTCTTCAAAGCTGACCGTGAACTGAAGAAATGCCGGCAAGCTGTATAATGGCATAAATAGGGTTTTTTCAACTTATTGCACATATCTCGGCCATTTTTGGGGACTTTTGGCACCAGACTTTCAACATGGGGTTACTGGGACCCCTCCTCATGAATTCAGCCACTGTCATGGTGTTATTCGGTCCCGGAAGGCGATTTTGCGGTCACTGCACAGAATCACCTTTCGGGACCAATTAATGAAACAACAGTGCCGGTGTTCATGAGGTGGGCTCCCAAAAAGCCTATGTTGCAAATTTGGTGGAAAAAATCCCCAAATTACTGTTTTATGAGCGTGCATTGTGCAGTTTCCACGTATGCTCGTACCTTCGCAAATTTGTAATATTTTCACTCCAGATTTTCAACATTGGCATTTTTTCACACCTCCTTATGAACAGTACAGCAGTCACTGTGGATGGGAAATCAGTGATTGGGACACATTAAGAAAGTCACAGTGACACTGTTCATGAGCAGAGATCCTAAAATGCCTATGTTGAAAATTTGGTCACGAAAGTCCATAAAATGGCTGTTACGAGCATGCGTTGCGCAGTTTCCACGTATGCTCATAACTTCACAAATTTATGGTATTTTCACTCCAGATTTTCAACATTGGCATTTTTCCACACCTCCTTATGAACAGTACAGCTGTAATTATTTGCATCCTGGCTGTAATGTGTTTTTGCACTTCCGGTGCTGAATAGCGCGGTCTCTGTGGGAAATCAGTGTTCGGGACGCATTAATAAAATCATAGTGATACTGTTCATGATCAGAGGACCTAAAATGCCTATGTTAAAAATTTGGTGACAAAAGTCCATAAAATAACTGTGTTACAAGTGTGTGTTGCACAGTTTCCACGTATACTCGGAAGTGTGCAAATTTGTAATATTTTCACTCCAGATTTTCAACATTGGCATTTTTCCACACCTCCTTATGAACGGTACAGCTGTCATTTTTCATATCCTGTCCAAAATATGCATTTGCACATCTGGTGGACAATGGCACAGTCGCTGTGGGAAATTCATGTTTCAGACAGATTAAGAAAATCATTGTGACAGTGTTCATGAGCAGAGGTCACAAAATGCCTATGTAATTTGGTGAAATAATTCCACTAAATGACTGTGGTACAAGCATGTGTTGCGCAGTTTCCATGTACGCTTGGAACTTCAAGCATTTTTAATATTTTCACTACAGATTTTCAACATTGCCATCTCTTCACACCTCCCTATGAAAGGTACAGCTGTCATTCTTCACATCCTGCCTGATCTGTTTTCGCACATCTGGTGCAGAATGGCACAGTCGCTGTGGGAACTCGAAGGTCGGGATGCATTAACAAAATCACACTGCCACTGTTCATGAGAAGAGGTCCCAAATGCTTTCATGAGGTGGGGGTCACAAAAAGGCCATGTTGAAAATTTATAGTGCAAATACACCCACCCTGTACAGACTGACTGGCATCAGAGGTATAACTTTGGATCACCGCCTGTAATGCTCATGCAATCCCAACCCCACCCTGAAGCCAGTGACAGGCACTGAGGTGTGTGCCTTCCACTCTTCAGCCCCAGACTTCACCCCATTCTCCGGTACTGCACCCATTTCAGTGCATGTCCTTATGTAATGGGATGACTGTGAAGACAAACACCCCAAGGCGCACCTCAATACTTGCTGGTGTGTACAGGATAGGGTGAGGTGAAATGCTGTGATCATTATCGGCAGCAACCCACAGGCACACCCCAATGCCTGACCATCTATGCAGGGTGGAGGTGGGATAGGCATGAGTTCAATACTTCACTGCCATTCCTATTCTGCATCTGTCTAACTCCTGCATTTCCAGTGCTAATATCAGCAAGCAAACATTCGGCATTGACAAATGCTTGTTTACAGTTGGTGCAGTGAAGCACTGAGAGGTAAAAGTGATTTTCCAGTATTCATAAAAGCTATTGAAGTATAATATTCTGACACAATTCAGTTTACATCGACATTTTCATTCATTTTTTATTTATCATCCCTCATTCTTTATTTATGAGGAAATTTGCATGAAAACAAGCTCTTTGTTCCTCAGACTTCATCAGCATCTTCTTGCTTCACCATCCACTGCAGTCACAATCCTTTGTTTGTGAGATCATATTGAGTTCCTGAGCCACAGATAGCGATGTCACAAAATGATGATTATGCCATCAGTGAAGGCAAAAGCAGGAGAGACAGAGTGTGGGGTTGACAATCCTGTTTTTATGCAGATGTTCTCAGTAATAATGAAGAAGGAGAGATAAAGTAAATAATGAACTATAAATCACTAGAGCTGATGTCAGGCTGTTTGTTATGGCCACATAACCATGGAAGGATGAGCGTCTGAGAAAGTGGAATGTTTCACTTTGAAAACATGGATTTGTTTTTAAGAATTATTGTTTAAATTCTTTTTTTCAGTAGCTGCAAGTAATCAAACACAACATAGTGTACTATTAACCTGTTTCTGCAGTTGTTTCCAAAAGCTGTAATCCACCTTTTAGAATGTTTAGCGATATAATACAGGGTTTCTAATGTGAATTATTTCTCTGGACAGCTACCCCAATCAGACTTGCACTCCATCCAACCTGATGCTTTGCCTGGAGTGCGAGATGATTAGGACAGCTGACGTAGAGTACCCTCCCCCCACCTCACAAATGCTGATTTCAAAATAGTGCTCAGTACCGTTACATACTCACTGCTTTGCATACTAAAATGGTAAAAAAGTAAAACTAACCTGAACATGGATAGATTTTTTTTTTTTATAGAAATAGACTGCTCTTATGTAAAATAAGAAATACTCCCTCCTTGAATACCTCTCTGGAAACCTCACACTTCATGAGGTTAGTGACATCATGACAGCACAGGGGCTTCACAGTCATGCCCATGATGACACTAACTTCGGGAGGTGTGAGGTTACCAGCTTGTTCTTCATAGAGGGGGTTCATTATTCTTCATTTGATGATTTTTCAATAATGCATTTTTAAGAAGGCTGGAGTGCCTCTTATGCCTGTAAGGATGTTACCGCTTGCCTCCTTTGGGTGTCAGAACAACTTATCTTCAGTTTGTGGCTCTCTCACCCAAAGAATGCATATGGAGATACTCTTACAGGTTTAGAGACACTCCAGTCTTCATATATATATATATATATATCTATATCTATATCTATATATATATATATTTATATATGGAATAATGTATGGGTAATCAAACACAACAAGGCTGTGTTTCCAATGTATGGGTAACCAAACACAACAAGGCTGTGTTTCCATGAAGGGATTGAAATGTACTTCATGTAAACCATGGGCGCAAGTCTGACAGGTCTCTGCTCTCATCTTATTTATGTATCTATTAACCCCAACATTAAACACATGCTGAGTTGTGTGTGGTTGTCCATATTTTATACAGTATATGTGTTTTTTTGTTTCTTTTTAAAATAGGAGTCACAGAAGTGTCCTCCAGTGAAAAAAAAAAAGAAAACCAAATTGCCACTGCTTTGTTCTGTTCTATGATTAAAATGAAATTTGCAAACTTCTGCATAGAACAATAACTTTTTTTGGCAGAAAAGGATCACTTGGCTCAGGCAGTCTTCTTAAGTCTTTCCTGCCTATTCCACCTCCACAGGCCTTGTCTGGTCTCTGACACCCCTCCCCCCTCCCTGCCTCTCTCCTACCCCACTGTTACAGCCTCCACCTCTTCTACTGACAGTCTGTTCCAGGTTTCTAGCACCCTTTCAGTGAAACAAACATTTTCTTACATCTCTCCTGAACTCTCCCCACCCAGCTTCATTGCATACCCCTGGTACTGGTATTCTTCCTCATTTGTAAGAGACTTCCAACCTGTATCCTGTTCACCACTATGAGGTACTTGTAAGTCTCAATCATGTCACATCTCTCCCTCTCTCTTCCAGTATCTGCATTTTATGATCCCTCAGCTTCTCCTCGTAGAGCTTACAAATCAAACCCTACATTGGTACAACTTTGGGTACTGGGTGAATAGTAAGCAGCTGGGAGTGGGCTGAAGGAGGAATTAAAACATTTTATGACCTTTAAACTGTGCAGAACAACTGTATGGAATGCTCACAATAACACTTTGGAATACACACAAGTTAGAATGTGCACGAGGATTTCGAGCAGGCTTATTATGTTGTCTTGTGCGCATGCGCAAGCAACGTCTTGTGGTAGTAGCACATTCAGAGGTGTGTCACTGTTGTGGTGAAAGCAGGGGACACTTTAGTGGGTGCATCCCTCAGCCGCCAGTCAGTGAGCATGCTGGCGATGACAGCAGTTTCAGAGAGAGCCACGGAGTTGAAAGAAATCTGCCACTCCACTGAGGTGCAGTTTCCTCATTGAAGCTTCAGATGACAAGGCTCCATTACGCGCCTTTCCGGTGAAACTTTCTAATAAATATGGTGGCTCCTGCCACCCACCACATAATCCCCACAAAGCTGACATGTGGGATGCCCATTCCCCGTATTGGCATGTCTCCACCCAGTTACATTTTTTTTTGCCGACAGGGGGGCCCAATCCCCATTGGCATCATGTTCCCCCAAACACATGCACACACACATATACACACTTTGTTTGCCAACAGGGCTGCTCAATCCCTGTCGGCTTTCCAACTCGTAGCACACTGGGAGCCCACCCCAGTGTGCCTGAAATCATTTTTTTTACCTGTAAATAAGGAAAACAATCCCCCAAAGTCTGGTTGCTATTTTTTTACCTGTGAAAAAAAATGGTCCCTCATCATCCTGCCGCACCTCCTCCCCCAATCCGCACCCACCCTCTGCGCATCCCACCTCCCCGCACCCCCCCTCACCCCATACTTTCCTCTGGAGGGCTGGTGCTGCGATCTTCTTTGGGTGGAACATGTCTGAACTCTTCAAAAGCTGACCGGAAATGGAAAAAATGCAGAAAGCTTTATAATGGCAGGCAATGGGGGTGGGGGTGGGGGTTCAACAGGTGGATATCTCAGCCATTTTGGGAATTTTGGTACCAGATTTTCAACATGGGGTTCTTGGGACCCACCTCATGAACACATGCACTGTCATCTTGTTACTCGGTCCCAAAAGGTGATTTTGCGGTCACTATGCAGAATCACCTTTAGGAACTGATTGATGAAACAACAGTGCCACTGTTCATGAGGTGGGGCCCCAAAAAGCCCATGTTGAAAATCTGGTGAAAAAATTCCAAAAAATGACTGTCGAAGTTACGAGAGTGCGTGGAAACTGTGCAGTGCACACTCGTAACTTTGACAATTTTTTATATTTTCACTCCAGCTTTTCAACATTGCCAATTTTTTGCACCTCCTTATGAATAGTACAGTTGTAATTTTTCACATCCTGCCTGAAATGTGTTTTCGCATCTGTGGTGCACAATGGCGCAGTCACTGTGGGAAATCAACTTTTGGGCCAGATTAACAAAATCACAGTGCCACTGTTCACGAGGGGAAGTCCCAAAATGCCTTTGTTGAAACTGTGGTTAAACAAATCCCCCCAAAAATTGGGTTATGGGCGTGCGTTGCGTAGTTTCTATGCATGCTCGTGACTTTACCAATTTTTCATATTTTCACTCCAGATTTTCAACATTGCCATTTTCTTTACACCTCCTCATGAACAGTACAGTTGTCACTTTTCACATCCTGCCCAAAATGTGTTTTTGCACCTGTGGTGCCAAATGGCGCAGTCACTGTGCAAAATCACCTTTCAGCTATTGAACTGATAGTGCCACTCTTCATGAGGTGGGGTCACAAAAAGCCCATGGTGAAAATTTGGAGTGAAAATAACAACAAACACCTGTGGCATTAGGGTTTCCAACTGTAATGCCCCACCCTGTACAGACTGACAGGCTTCAGGGGTGTGACTTGGGATCATTGACTGTAATGCTCATGCCATTCCACCCCCAACCTGTAGCCAGTGACAAGCACTGAGGTGTGCCTTGGAGTCTTCAGCCCCCAAAGTTCACCCCATTCTCCTATACTGCACCCATCTCAGCATATTTCCTTATGGAATAGGGTAAGTGTAAGGCCCAAAGACCCCAAGACACACCTTGACACTTGTCAGTGTCTGCAGGTTAGGGTGAGGTAAAATGGCATGAGCGTTATGACTGATGACCCAAAGGCACATATCAATGCCTGTCAGTGTCTGCATGGGGTGGGTGGGGTTGGTATCAATTCAATACTTCACTGCCGTTCCTATTATGCATCTCTCTAACTCCTGCACTACCAATGCCAATGCCAGCAAGACAACATTCGGCATTGACAAATGCTTGTTTTAATAAAGAGCAATGGCTAACTTTGTACTATATGTATAATCAATATAGGGATCTGAATCCCCCTGAAGCTTTATTTGTCATGCCTAATGCTCCTTCCCACCAATTAAGCAATAATGCCCAACAGGGTGTGTGTTGTGCTGGGATAACGTCACGCCTGGGGTGGCTGGTCATGAGGCCACAGGCCAAGTGCATCCAAAACCCCAGAAATGACATTATCCCAGCACAACACACACCCTGGAGTGCATTATTGCTATTATACAATGGCTTGTTTATTTAAAAAAATAAGATGTAAAAAAAATATTTTAAATATACATTTTTTTTTTATTAATTTTGTGAGTGGAAGTATACTTCAAAAAAAAAGTCCTCAGTTTCTGATTTTCCCACTAGGTGGTGCTGCACAGGTCTCAACTGACACACACACACACACACACACACACACACACACACACCCCTCTTACGGTGTTTCTTTTTTTTTTATTATTAAACTCTCTTTCACTTTAACTATTGTGGACGTGCAGCCTGCTTTGAAACAGCAAAGTTCTAAAATTAGGGTTTGACTGGAGAAAGCTGAGTAGAGACTTCTGTGTTTCCTGTTGTGATTGTGGATCCCTCAGTAAGTGCACTGGAAAAGTTGTTGGCAGGGGTGATGGGCTAAAAATGTAAAAGAGTCAGATTTCTGAAAAGAAATGTTTTAGCAGCAGGAGCGGGGGCGCCATCTGTTACAGCCCTGTCAATACTGAAGTGGACAACACATTACCATACTTTGAAGTGGGGGGCTTCAGTGAACCACGTGACCAGCAGTTACAGTCTGTGCGGTTCAGTGAAGCCACTCATTTTGAACAAGAAATTGGGCATTAAAATTATTTTTATTATGTATGCAGCAGTATGTTATTTGGTCTGAGTGTTTCATTTACAGGTGATATCAAGGGTGGGGGGGTGAAGTCTTTTACAGCCACTGTTCAGCAGCGCAGCTTGGGGCAGTGGCAAGAGAGGGAATGAGTGAAGTGAGTGTCAGGGATCACTGAAGCAGGATGCGCAGAGTGATTTCTGTAACACTTGGTGTGGTCATCTCTGTGTGCTGGGACTAGACCTGTGATGTACTGGGATAACATCATGGATCCAGTCTCAGACTGACCAATCAGAGCCCAGAGATTTTTCTTGTCATTGTATAATAGAGCCTTACCTCCAAATGAGGCATCAGAAAATTGTGGATCATTTTTAAACACCCACGTTTTGGCAAGAGAAGGAATCCTATTTGATCAATGATTTTTAAGAAACAGCTTTCTAAAATATATATAAAAAATCTATCTGAAAAACAACCTCCCTCATTAACATGTATACTGAACGCACCTGCCAGTGTTGGAATTGCACTTCATGAGCTTTGGGAGCTTGGGGGCCCATAAGGACCCTGTTTTCAAATTGAGCCCCCCTTCTAATTATAAGTCAATGGCAGTAATGCATGAGCTACTGGGCTCTCTTCAGAGCTGGGGGGGCCGAGCCCTGGCAAGCCTCCCCGTAATTCCAACACTGTCACCTGCACTCTCCCAACTGAGGCACCAGAAGACATCTGAGCGTGGGGCAGATGCAGTACTCAAGGAAGTGGACAGGGCTCAGCAGATGGCTCCACGGTGCCCAAATATGATTCCATCACATACTAAAATGCGGCACTTAAAATGATCTACAGGTTTCAGATGCCTCTGCCATACCATGAGTAAGGCTTCTCCCTGTTTTTGTTATATTTTAAATGTAATCCCCCCTCTTAATTGAGAGGGGCTTATGTTCACCTTAAGGACCCCTTTCCCATTTCTTCCCCTGGAGCTGTAGGGTCTTTAGTGCTCTGGGGTGCTATTTCTGCTGGTTGCCACAAGGGGACAGCAGGAATTTAGGGTATAAATAGGGGCATCAGAGAAAGATTGGGGAGAGGGAAGGAAGGAGAAGAGATTGGTGGGCTCTGCAGGGGCAGTGAGGAGGGGGAGAGTCCCCCTCCCTCCATTGTAGGCAGGTTGGCCAGTTCGGTGGCGGAGTGCTGGGTTCCTGGGTCTGGGACTCCAAGGGTGGTGGTAGGTAGCCACAGCTGCGTCATTTGGGTCCAGGTCACTGGAGGGCTGGGGCGGAGAGATGTCTCGGGTAGTGTGAGGTAGGCCTCGGGGGACAGTAATGGGACCCTGGTTTTGAGGTGTAGTTCCCTGGGCTGTCAGGGCTGCAGTGGTAGTGGCAGTGCCACTGCAGAGGAAGGGGGTCAGTGGTGGTGGCCTCTTCCTTTCCCAGTGGCAGGGTGGTCCAGGTGTAAGTGATGGGACTGGGGGAGACTTTACCAATTTTGGGATCTGTTTGGAGGGACAGGCCTCGAGCACCGGATAAATTTACCCAGGTGGGCTCTCCAGAATATGGGGGCCCTTTAGGCTCCCCATGCCAGTTAGCTCTTAATGAGCACAGGGGGAACATATGAGGTAGTCTTGGCTGTGTGGCTGGCAGTGCTACCCACATTATGAGAGACCTACAGAGGGGGGACAAAATGATCAGGAGGTGGCCGAAGGTCAGAGTGGGCCTAGGTAGCAGTTATGCAGGACAAAAGACTAGGGTGGTAGAGCATTTGGGGGTTATGGTGGCAGCTAGGATATTAGCAGGCTGCACCATCTGTATCCCTTGGACTGGGAAAGACAGCCAGTTAATGGATTTCAGGGAGAAGCTGAACGCTTTCTCAAAATTCCCTTAGAAAGAGAAAGAGAGAGAGAGCGAGGGAGTTCCTTGCTGGGTAGAGCGAAGGGCCCCATAGAAATAAGGTGAAGCTTTAAGACAGGTACTTACCAGTGCCAGAGGAGTTTGGGTTGTTTTGGAGCTTCACGTTCCAGGTTTGAAAGTCTTTTGTTTCCTGGTTATAAGAACGGCCGCTGATTTTGAACAGTATTAACTCTCACTGCTTATATCCTGTCAGAAATGTTCCCCTCACCTACAAAAGAGATTGTGTATAAAGTTTTAGCCCCATGGAGCTGAGAGTTTAATTTTCAAGTAAATGGACCCCTGTAGCCCCCCTAATCTTTTGGGACTCAGGCGAATAAAGGTGTTTGTTTAGGGAAGAAGTTCAGAGTCCCAGTTTCATTTGTAAATAAGGATACTAATGAAATATTAATCCTTAGGTTTTAAAGACTTCCTATGAGTTTCCTTGCAGGGGTTTCCGTGATTCTACCCTCAAGACTCCGAGGCTGATGGGGGTATCAGTAGAGGCTGAAGAATGAAGAGAACTGGAGCCACAGCTCCTTCATGGTTTGGGGTGTTCGAGATGCTGTAGCCCAGAGAAGCCTTGGGACCAGGTGAACTGAAGACATCCCAAGGTAGGCTGTTTTATTCCATTCAGTTCTGTGTCAGAATGCTGGTGAGATTTCTGTGCTGTGGGACCCCTTTCCCCTGGAACAACAATACCCCTAGACATTATGGGGAAGGGGGTGCTATATAAAGAAATTGTTTCTCTGAATCTTTAAAGGGAAACGTCCACCTAGTTATGTCCCACACCTTCATGTGGGACACCCCCCAATTGGCAGTTTTGCACAGTGTACTTGATTTTTACTTACTGTGCTGCAGCTTTATTTATATTTTATCTTGTTGATCCTGCCATCCCTTGCACTGGAATTTTGAGTAGTGCACCTCTAGTGGTGCATCCCACAATCTCCCGCAGCCAACATCAGAGCCAGAGCAGCCGCAGGAGCGTGAATAGTGTAAGCCTATGGACGGAGCAAATAACAGCTCCGGTTTGTGATTTAGAGGTCTCGGTGCTATGCTGCGTCCAAGTATAGACAGCAGTTGACTGTATAACACCAAGATCTCTAAATCGCAAACCGGAGGTGTTAATTGCTCTGTCCCTAGGCTTACACTATACATGCTTCTGCAGCTGCTCCCCGGCTCTGACATCAGCCGTGGGAGATTGTGGGGTGTGTCACTAGAGGCACACTACTCAAAATGCCAGCAGGAGGGATGACAGGATCAACCAGATAACATAAAAATAAACAGCAGCACAGTAAGTAAAAATAAGATGCACGGCAAAACTGCGAATCGGGGGGTGGGGGGTCCCACACAGAGTTGTGGGACATAACTAGTGGACATTTCCATTTAAGACCATGGTCAGAACATGGAGAAAACCATGGACAACCATAACTTGATGGACACTAAATCGGTGGTTTCTAAACATTTCTGAGTTAAAGCCCACATCTAGATTTTATGCAGCCCACTTCAAACAGATGGCAGGTTAACGTTTCCAAAAACGATGGGCATTTGTTTTTCATTCTTTTAAATATGCATTGATTAACATGTTGACAGTACTTTACACAAGGCTACCTGATGGGCGA
This sequence comes from Neoceratodus forsteri, assembly GCA_016271365.2. Taxonomy (NCBI): domain Eukaryota; kingdom Metazoa; phylum Chordata; order Ceratodontiformes; family Ceratodontidae; genus Neoceratodus; species Neoceratodus forsteri. The sequence goes on along the minus strand of CM028129.1, from coordinate 1,143,599,155 downwards.
AGGCTGGTAACTTGTTATACTGAATAAGTAAATAAGGGGAAAAACACATTCTTATATGTTCAGTTAAATTGAAAATAGTGGGGTCTGGTACATGTTGCATCTCAATCCAAATCTCCAGCGGCCATATTTGGGTTGTGACCTACTGTACTTTTTGAAAACATATACTCTGAGTGACCATGATTTACTAATGTATGACCGTAGTTTATATGTGGCTGTCGATGGCTGATTATGACCTGTTCATAGTTGCAAGAGTAAAGCAAGCACATTATATTTTTTTAAGTGTCAGCCCATCTCTGTTTATATGCCTGGGTTGTGTGTGGGCTTAGTACAGCCGACTAAGCATGCTCTGTTGTTGTCCATTTGCTATAAATGGCAGACTACCCCATGTCTAGTATATATAAACTCTATGAACAAACAAAAGATGATGCTGTGTCAGTGGGTAGGCTGTAAATGGAACATTAAGTTTATCTTAAATACATGCTGCTCAAACAGAAAATAGGTTAGATCTTCTTTAGAAAACAACTGTCTGTGTCTATCTACCCTGCTGGCACATAAATGTACAGTATTATACCAGCTAAATTACATCTGACTGTAAATAAATAAGGGTGTAAAGCTATTGAGGGGTTCTGGTTACAAATATATACCACTTGGTCTGCTACCTTGTGATTTATAAATGACACCAGAACCCATTAATAGCTTTACACCCTTATTATGTACAGCTGGGTGCAGTTTATCCCTTATATTATTACTGCAGAGCTAACAGTAGAGCTGATGGGGGTTTCAAGGGAACACAGGTATCCCAAGCAGATAGTAAAAGAAGTTAAAGGTCAAGGGGCCAGATTACCAAGGCAGGCATATGCAAGCACGACTGTGTGTGTCTGCATGCAATCAAAAGCTGGGTGTCCTGTTTCTGGTTGCTGGGTACAATAGCTTTATTATTTTTAAAGCATATGGTTTAGCCTTATTATGTATAAAAAACATTAGGTGCTGAAAACTTGTTGTGCACGTTCTAAACTTTATTGTGCACATTCTAAAAGTTGTTGTCCAAGTTCTAAAAGTTATTGTGCATGTTCTCTAATTAATATTCAACAGTGCTGCTGCTATTCACCAGCTGATTGGAGGAAGCACCAGGGACCGGGTTACTTGAAAAATCTGCTTTACCCCTACTGTTCTCTCTGTCCTCTCTGATCCACCACTGAAGGATTGCTAGAAATTCCCAGGGTTCGTTTACAAAAATCTGGGGCAAGGGTATTTAGTTTTGTGGCCCCGACCCTGTGGAATTCTCTGCATCATCGGGTATGAGATTGCCTGACCGTCCAGAGTTTTAAGACTGCTTTAAAGACATATCTTTTTGGTCTGGCATTTGTTGACCATTGAAGCTGCTACTGCATCTTATGCATTTTATTCCCTTTGGGATAATTATTTTATATGTTTTTATTGTACAGGCGCCTTGGTTTGGAAAGGTGCCTTTTATAAATAAAGATGAAAAAAAAAAGCACGGCAATTAAAAAAAAAAAAATGTCAGAGCCGTTTACTGAGGAGTTCATAGAGTCGGTTTGGACGTGGACTGCCGTTGTTGGCTCCGTGTTTCCAAACCATAATAATTTGGAAGTTTTTTCTTCTTTTTGTCTTAAATTAATGCTACTGCAAATGATCGGAGGGTCGGGGTGAAATGGAACCACAGTGACTGACATCCCAGCAGACTGAGCTGCTGATAGAAACCGGGAGCATGACTAAAAGGTATGAAACTTTGTGAAAGGTTATACCTTCACAGACTTAACTTTCTTTTTTACATTTTTGGGAACCATATACTATACAAATAGTGTATGGGCAACCATACACAAACAAGACTGTGTTTCCATCGTGGGGTTGAGAAGGCATCGGGACCCCTCGAGCTTTGATCTTGAGGTCCCTATGATGCCATCTCAACCCCTCGATGGAAATATAGTCTTGTTGTTGTTGTATATGGTTGCCCATACACTATTCCTTATATCATGCTACTGTGAGCCCTAAAAGACTTTAAATTTAGAACTTAAAACAACGCTAAAAAGATGTCTTGTTATTCTGAGCCTGTCAGAATGCAGTGACTTGCATACTATGTAGTTACCAGGTTTGCTGTACCTTAATGCAGGATAACCATGCAGCAACTCAGTATTCTGATTGGCTGAGTGCATACCTTTTCAGTACAACAAACTGTAATTCAAAAAAGAGCAAGAAGAGTGTGTTTGGTAGGCAGTTATACTTCCCATTGATTGAAAAGGCCATAGTTGTACAGCCTGGAAAATATTGTTATTTAAGCAATAATGCACAACAGGGTGTGTGTGTTGTGCTGGAATAATGTCATATCTTGGGTGATTGGGCATGAGGTCACAGGCTGAGTGCATCCAACACCCATGAAGTGATGTTATCCCAGCACATTACACACCCTGGAGTGCATCATTGCTATTATACAATGGCTCCTCTGCATCCTTTACATTTAACATTTAGATAAAAAGTAGTCCCTTTCTTGTAAATCAGTTAAGTCTTATTTTGGTAGTGGTTACAGTAGTATAACAGGTAATATGTTGCCTTACATACAGCAGCAAGGAATTCTAGGTAGATTATAAAGTTAACTTACATTTTCCTTATTCAACAGTGCAGTCTCCATTTTTGGTAGTGGTGGCTGCAGTATAGTGCCTTAATATAATGGTTACAGCAGTATAACTGCTAATATGCTGATTTACATACAGCAACAAGAAATTCTGGGTGGATTTATAAAGGTAACTTAAATTTTCCTTACTCAACAGTGCAGTCTGATATTTTGGTAGTGGTGACTACAGTATAGCACCTAATATGTAAATATATGTGGCAAGACATTGTGGGTACAATATGAAACTGTCTTCCATTTTCCCTTACTTGGAGGTGCAGTGTCCTTTTTATGTTTGTTTGCACGCATGCGCAAGAAACATTATGCAGCAGCTTAGAAGAGAAGCGGGTTGTGGAGGTGCGACACTGTGGCAGCCAATGGCGGCACTGCATTTGGGGCCTTGGTACTGGTGGACCAATGCAGGCACACTGTGCTGATGACATTGGTTTCCAAAAGTGCCACCAAGTTGAAATGATTTTGCCGCTGCAATGAGGGGCTGCCTCGTCATTGCAGTGTCAGCCATTCTTCTGCAATGAGGGAGTGACCCATCATTGCAGGGCAGTACCTTGCCTAGTGTAACATTTTCCGACTGGGGATCCCACTCCATCAGCATAATGTCCCCCTATTTGTTGTTTGCCAAGGGAGTGCCCAATCCCCTCGGCATCATGCTCACCCCTAAAACAGTCTGTCTTTGCCAATGGGGGGCCCAATTCCTGTAGGCTTCAGTCCCCCACTTCCCAGTTTAATTTGCTGACAGAGAAGCCCAATCCCTGTCAGCATAATGACCCCACGGTCATGTTTTGCCTGTGCTGAGGGGGTGCCCAATCCCCCTCGGCATCATGCACCCCCCCACCTGTTTCTGTGCTGATGGGGGGCCCAATCCTCATTAGTTTCAGTCCCTCCTTCCACTTCCATTTGCGAGGGTGCCCAATCCCCATCGGCATCATAGGCCCAATCATTTAATGTGCGAAGGGGCCCAATCTTCGGCTTCAGTCCTCCTACCACAAACACAGGTGGTACATTGGGAGCCCACCGCAGTGTACCAAACAACACCTACAAAAAAAAAAGCAAACCCTCATTGTCTTTTTTCCCATTGAAAACAAACGGTTCCTTAGGTCTCTCCTGCCTCTCCAAATCCATACCCCCCTGCCTACCCACACCCCTCACTCCATACTTACCTCCAGAATGCAATGCGATGATCTTCGGTGCACCGGGAACACTTCTGCACTCTTCAAAAACGCGAACAGAAGAAATGCTGGTAAGCTTTATAATGGCAAAAATAGGGTTTTTTAAACTTTGGTGCATATCTTGGGCATTTTTGGGAATTTTGGCACCAAATTTTCAACATGGGGTGATTGGGATCCCTCTTCATGAATTCAGTCACTGCCATGGTGTTATTCAGTCCCAAAAGGTGATTTTGTGGTCACTGCATGGAATCATCTTTCCAGCCTGAGTAATGAAATGACAGTGCCACTGTTCATGAGGTGGGCTCTCAAAAAGCCTATGTTGCAAATTTGGTGAAAAAAAATCCAAAAAATGGCTGTTTTATGAGCGTTCATTGCACAGTTTCCATAGACGCTCGTAACTTTGCGAATTTGTAATACTTTCACTCGAGATTTTCAACATTGGCATTTTTCCACACCTCCTTATGAACAGTACAGCTGCCATTTTACACACTCTGGCTGAAATGTGTTTTCACACTTCCGGCACAGAATAGCGCGGTCGCTGTGGAAAATCAGTTTTTGGGACAAATTAAGAAAATGACAGTGACACTGTTCATGAACAGAGGTCCTAAAATGCCTATGTTGAAAATTTGGTGATGAAAGTCCATAAAATGACTGCGTTACAAGTGTGATTGCGCAGTTTCCACGCACCCTTGTAACTTTGCAAATTTGTAATATTTTCACTCCAGATTTTCAACACTGGCATTTTTCCACACCTCCTTATGAACTGTACAGCTGTCATTTTACACACCCAGGCTGAAATGTGTTTTCGCACTTCTGGTGCAGAATAGAGCGGTCGCTGTGGGAAATCAGTGTTTGGGACAGATTAAGATCGAACGAGTGAGGGGGGGGAGTGAGCACGCTCAACTGAGCTCTGTAGGGACTGCTGCGGATTTCTTTGTGGGCAGAAAAAGGCGCCAGTGCAGACTGGATCCCAGTACAAAAGGTCAGCCTGCAGCACTGGGAGAAACAGAACAAGCGAGTGAGAGGGGGGAGTGAGCGAGCTCAACGGAGCTCTGTCAAGGACTGCTGCGGATTTGTCTGTGGGCAGAAAAAGGTGCCAATGCAGGCTGGAGCCCAGTAAAAAAGGTCAGCCTGCAGCACCGGGAGAAACAGAATAAGCGAGTGAGAGAGGGGGAGTGAATGAGCTCAACGGAGATCTGCCAGGACTTTAGAGTTGCCCACTCTCCCGCCCAGGGTCCTCTGTGGTCCTATATTACATCAGGGTCTCTGGGGTGGAGACAAAGCAATGATTGGATACTTTTTGGATTGCTGTAATAATACTGATTTAGTTCTGTTTCTTTCTCTAACAGAGCTAAGTAATACTTGGAGTGCAATAGAATTTCTAACTGGGCTAAGTGAAACTATATAAGAGCTGAGAACAAAAAGTATGGTTCCTGAGGGGTGAAAACTGGACACGGAGGCTTTAGGAATACTACAGTAATACAGTATCTAATGGATGAGATTTGAGACTGAATTAACCTGGTCGGCAAGGGGGCAGTAAGAGGACTAGTGTGTGGGGCGGGGGACCAGGAATTTGAGTAAATAGGGGCTTAACAGTTGTAGTAGGGTACAGAAACTAGGAGTAAGAGCCCGTAACATAAGATTGGGGGCCAAAATGGGGCAGGTGCCACATGTCAATAGGGTGTGCATCTTTGGAAGGGAGGTGGGCTGTACAGGGTGTGTGTCCTCCATGACCCCGGACTGGGCTTGGAGGATGGGGGGTGTATGGTCTGTAGACAACTGGCTAGTTTGAGGGAGGAACTGTGGAGGTTAGGGAGGAGTCTAAGTGGCAGGGCAGATGAGAATGGTAGGCATCCTAGCTGGGGGAGGGGATAGGGATGGCAAGGGGGGATGTGGGAAGAACAACTAGGGACTGAAACCGACCCCAGTATCAGAGGCACTAGCAGAAAAGAGAGAAGAAGGGAAGGGGTGCCCAAGGCAAGGAGGAAGAGACCACGAGGAGTACCAGGGGAGAGACAAGATGGCTGCGGGTTTGAGGGACCAGGGGTGGGACCAGGGGTGGCACGGAGGGGAACCAGTAGGAGGGGGGAACTGATAGGAGGAAGAGATGTAGGAGGGGTATCTACTAGGAATAGATTCAAGCCTCTGCTGTGGGAGAGAGAGGGGGGGAGCAGGAACATATTGAAGGATGGGAGGACAAGCGGGGCATGAGAGGGATGGCAACAGGTAGGGGAAGAGATAGTGAGGATGAAAGGGTAGAAGGGGCTAGCAAGGAAGGAAGGGTGGTGACTGGAGGAGAGAAGGCTAGGAAGGGAAGGATGGCAGGGGCATCACTACGAGAGTAGAAGGAATGGGTGTAAATCGACAACAGCGAGGATAGGAGAGGTTGAAATCAGCAGGGGAGGGAGGTCGACATGGGAAGCCCAGTATGAAGTAGTCAGGCTGGGAAGGGGTTCAAGGGGATGGGAGGGTAAGGCAGAGAAAAGGGTGAGGCGGAGTAGGGGTACTCATACAGACGTCACAGAGGGTGCAACTGGTGGGGTAAGGGGCAGGAAGAGCGAAATAATGGGGTGGTGGAAGGGCATTAGAGGGAAGAGGTGAGGAAGGGGGTATTCATCCTGAGAGTTCTATACTGAAAGGGAGATGGGGCGGAAGGAGAAGGCACAGCGTGTTGGGTTGAAGCTATCCCCAGGTTGACTGCAGGAGGGCAGGGCAGGCACTGCTCAAGTGTGCAGCAAGGGGGAGGAAGAAACCTCATTTAGTGTTGCATGTGGGTATAAATGACTTGGCGGGGGAGACTGTGGAAGTAGTGAGGGGGAGGTTTGAGTAGTTCAGCAGGCAGTGTGAGGGGGTTGGGGCGTCGGTGGCATTCTCAGTGGTACTCCCAGTACCATGTGCAAGCATGGGGAGGAAGGGTAGGATTGAGGAGTTCAACGAGTGGCTGAGGGATTGGTGCCACACTAAAAATTATGGGTTGGTGACTAACTGGGGTAGAGTCTGAGGAATAATGACTTTTATGCAGGGGACAAACTACACTTGAGCAGGAAGGGGAAGGGAGTATTAAAGGCAGGATTAGAGGTGTATATCTCTACTAAGGTGTATTTAAACTAGTGGGGTGGGCGGGTGGCCAAAAGACTGAGGTTGATAGAAAAGTCCGGACAGGGGAGCCTAATGAGCTCACCCCCCCCAGATATAGGTAAAGGCGGAGGCATAGTAACCCTGGGAGGGGGCGAGCAGAGTGGTCTGAGTGTAATACAGAAGGCACCATCATCCAGTAAGAATAAGGAGGAGAAAGGGTGCAGACTACAGGGAGGAGGGACACAGGCCAAGGAGGAGAAGAGTAAGGAGAAGGAGGGGTACAGGTGGAAGGTGGTCTCTCTCAACGCAAGAAGCCTGGGGAACAAAATTGCAGAGTTTCAGGTACTCCTTTCAGAAGGGAAGGTGGACATTGCTGCAGTGACCAACACTTGGGCCACAGAGTACCATGACTGGGACTTGGCAATCCCAGAATACGGGATATACAGGAGAGACCGGGTGGTTGGAAGGGTGGGGTTGCACTCTATGTGAGGGAAGGGATTAAATGCATAAGGGATGAGGGAGAAGAGAAGAGGGCAGAGGCTCTTTGGGTGCAGTTCCTGGACTCCAAGGGCAGAAATCTGAGGCTGGGAGTGGTGTACAGACCACCAGCCCAATCCGGGGAACTGGATGGGGCATTAGCAGAGCAGATAAGGAGGGTGTGTAGAAAGGGGAGTGTAGTGATATGGGGGATTTTAACCTGCAGGTTGACTGGAGCACCCTGGCCACTAGCAGTACCAGGAGCATTGCTCCGATGCATTCCAGGACGCCTTTTGACGCAATTGGTAAGGGCCTACAATGCTTGGTAGCACTCTGGACCTAGGTACTGACAAATGGGAGGCAGGAGGGAGGTAAGGGTGGAGGACCCACTAGCAGGTAGCGACCACCAAACAGTGTGGCTCATTGTCGCACTGGGCAGGGAGACAGGAGGCACGGGCACTAAGGTGGTGGACTTTATTAAGGTGGACTTTGGGATGATGGGAGCAATACTGCAAGGGAGACTCCAGAATAGAAGGCCGGGGATGGATGCAGAACAAAAGTGGGGAGTCATAAAGACTGGGCTAACAAAGGCCACAGTAGCCTGCACCAGGGCCAGGAGTAAGAAGAGCAGAGCCAAGAAACCATGTTGGCTGAACAGGGAAGTGCTGCAAGGGGTGAGGGCAAAAACAGCTGCATACCAGAAGTACAGGAGAACAGGGAAGGGAGAGGATAAGGAGGCTTTCAGGAAATGGTCAAGGGAGGTTGCCAGGAGGGTGAAGAAAGCTAAGGCCTCCAGACAATTAAGGTCTGCATAGGGCATAAAGGAAGGGAAAAAGGACTTTTTTAGGTATGTCAGGGGAAAAAGGAAGTGCAAGGAACATATTGTGAGGATAAAGTGGGGAGGGGATTGGGTGGAGAAGGGGAGGAGCAAGTGGAAATTCTAAATGAGTACTTCTGCTCTGCTTTCACCAAGGAGAGGATGGTCCACTATCAGAATGGGCTGGGGGTGGGGAAAGGGGAGGAGGTGTTGACAAAGTGAGCACAGGGTAGGGTGCTAGAGGGGCTGAGGGCAGTAAGGGTGGACAAGGCACCAAGTCCCGATGGCATCCACCCCAGGGTGCTGAAGGAGATGGAGCTATTGGCTGAGCTGCTGGCAGATCTGTTCAACACCTCCCTTGAAACGGGGTGTGTGCTCCAGGACTGCAGGGTGGCCCATGTGGTGCCCATACACAAGAGTGGGCCTAAGAAGGAGCCAGGAAATTATCGGCCGGTAAGTCTCACATTCATAGTGCGTATGCTTATGGAGGCGATACTGAAGGAGAGGCTGGTGGCATTCCCAGAGAGTAATGGCCTCCAAGATGGGTGGCAACACGGGTTTGTCTCAGGGAGGTCTTGTCAAACCAACCTAATAGAGTATTATGACTGGGTGATGAGGGGGTTGGACAGGGCCATGCGGTACATGTCCTGTACTTGGACGTCAGTAAGGCCTTCGATATAGTGCCTCATGGGAGACTGGGGGGGGGAGCTGACGGCAGTGGGGGTGGGAAAACATCTGACTAAATGGATAGAGAACTGGTTACAAGGGAGGGTGCAGAGGGTGGTGGTGGAGCTCACGGCACCCACAGCAGTGACAAGCGGGGTGCTGCAGGGGTCAGTGCTGGGCCCGGTGCTATTTGGGCTCTTTATCTCTGATATAGCACATGGAGTGGGGAGCAGGGTTAGTCTGTTAGCAGATTATACCAAATTGGGGGCGGTGGTGGACGAAGAGGTCAGATGGGGAAAACTGCAGGGGGACCTAACCAAACTAGAGATATGGTCAGTGGAGTGGCAGCTAGGATTCAATGCAGAGAAGTGTAAGGTGATGCACTTCGGGGCTAAGAACCAGAAGAGGGACTATTGGTTGGGGATCACAGAGCAGCAGAAGGACCTAGGGGTATTGGTAACTAGGAGCATGAACAACTCGGCCCAGTGCAGGAAAGCAGCAGCGAAGGCAAACAGGATGCTGGGGTGCATCGCAAGGGGGTTCTCATCCAGACACAGGGATATGACCCTACCTCTCTACAGATCATTGGTCAGACCACACCTAGAGTACTGTGTGCAATACTGGAGGCCATACCTGAGGAGAGATATAAAGTTACTGGAGGAGGTGCAAAGGAGGGCAACAAAAATGTTAAAGGGGATGGAAGGAAAGGAATATGAAGTTAGGCTGAAGGAGCTGAACATGTACACACTGCAGGAGAGGAGGGATGGGAGGATATGATTGAAGTGTTTAAATACCTGAGGTGGTAAATAAACCTAGCACCGAGGGGGTGTTTAAACTGAGTAGTGGAAGAGAGAGGGGGCACAGACTAAGGTTGGAAGGGGACTTTTCAAGAGGGAAATGAGGAAGCACTACTTCTCTGAGAGGGTGGTGTCTAGTTGAAATCACGCTGCTAGAGGGGTAGTAACATGTGGGACAGTCAATAGTTTTAGAGTAGTGGGATAAAGCAAGAGGAAGAGTCAGGGGCAGGGGCTGGGACAAGCGGGGGAGGAACTGAGGGGGAGGCTGGGGCAGCTGCAATCTAGAGTGCTAGCTGCACACTCAGGCAGACTTACAAAGACCGACTGGTGTGTTCTGCTGGCAGATTCGTATGTTTGAATGTTCATATGTTGGTATGTATGTTAGCATGTAAAATCACAGTGACTCTGTTCATGAGCAGAGGTCCTAAAATGCCTATGTTGAAAATTTGGTGACAAATGTCCATTAAATGACTGTGTTACAAGTGTGCATTGTGCAGTTTCCATGCACCCTCACAACTTCGCAAATTTGTAGCATTTTCACTCCAGATTTTCAACAATGGAATTTTTTCAGACCTCCTTACAAACAGTGCAGCTGTCATTTTTCACATCATGCCCCAAATATGCGTTTACACATCTGGTGCAGAATGGCGAGGTTGCTGTGGGAAACCAATGTTTGGGACAGATTAAGAAAATCATAGTGACAGTCTTCATGAGCAGAGGTCACAAAATGCCTATGTTGAACATTTGGTGAAATAATTCCACTAAATGACTGTGTTACGCGTATGCGTTGTGCAGTTTCCACATCCGCTCAGAAGTTTGAGCATTTTTAATATTTTCACTACAGATTTTCAACATTGCCATCTCTTCACACCTCCCTATGAATGGTACAGCTGTCATTCTTCACATCCTGCCAGATCTGTGTTTTTGTACATCTGGCGCACAATGGCACGGTCGCTGTGGAAACTCAAGGTTCGGGACACATTGACAAAATCACAGTGCCACTGTTCATGACAAGATGTCCCAAATGCTTTCATGAGGTGGGGGTCACAAAATGGCCATGTTGAAAATCTGTAGTGCAAATACCAACAAATACCCAGGGTGTTAGGGTTTCTAACCATAACGCCCCACCCTGTACAGACTGACAGGCATCAGGGGTGTGCCTTTGGATTGCAGACTGTAATGCTCATGCCATTCCACCCGCACCCCACCATCCTGCAGCCAGTGACAGGCATGGAGGTGTGCCTTGGACTCTTCAGTCCCAGAGTTCACCCCATTCTCCTATACTGCACCCATTTCAGCATATGTCCTTATGGAGTGGGGTGACTGTAAAGCCGAACACCCCAAGGCACACCTCAACACGTGTTGGTGTCTGCTGGATAGGGTGAAGCGAAATGGCATGAACGTTATGGGTGACAACCCAAACGCATACCCCAATGCCTGTCCGTCTCTGCAGGGTGAAGGTGGAGTTTGCGTGAAGTTCAATACTTCACTGCCATTCCTATTCTGCCTCTCTCAAACTCTTGCATTTCCCATTTCCGATGCTAATACCAGCAAGCAAACATTCAGCATTGACAAATGCTTGTTTGGTAGTGGTTACAACAATATAAGATCTCAGCTATTTATTTTCATAATAAAGCATTGTGCACACACTAAAAGCTGACAAGATTACTGAGAGATATACTCTCCTATTTCTGTAGTGGTACTGAAATAGAATAGCCTGTATACTGATTTACATAGTGAGGAATTGTGGGCACAGTAAATAGCCAATGTACCTATCTCCCTAGTCTGCATGTGGAGTGATTTTTTTTTGTTTTTGTTTTTACTGATGATATTCGGTCATGAGTGTGCCTGAACTTGATACCGTGATGTTATAATCTAGGATAACATCACTGTTCCAGGAACACACTGACCAATCAGAGCACAGGATTCTTTCCTTGCCATTGTATAATTAAGCAATAATGCACGACAGGGTGTGGTATATCATGAGATATCGTCATGCCTCAAGTGGTTGGGCATGCGGCCGCAGGTCAAGTGCATCCAACCACCTGAGAAGTGACGATATCCCATGTTTTACCACACCTTGGAGTGTATTATTGCTATTATGAACTAGAATACAAGTTGCAGCAGTAAAAAAAAAAATATTTTAAATCCTTCTGAAAGAGTGTCTTTTGTGAGGTGTTGGAGGAGCACCTTTTAATAAAATAGTTCCTGACAGCTCTGAAAAGCAAGTGGTACTGTTGTAAGTCGAGTTCATGGAGGAGGGGTGAACTGTAGATCTCTCTCAAAACGTTATCTGTGGCAAGCAGGAAGCAGCAATGTAAATGGGAAGAATGGACATCTTCCAGTAAGTCACCTGGAAATGTGAGACTGTCACTTGGCCGGCTGTTAGTACGGTTTTAAAAACAAGTCCTGGGCTGGTTTTGGATCCTTTACTCTTTTTAAAAAAATACTCACTCAAGGCATGACTCACACCATTCTGCTCTGTAGACAGATACGATGTGCTTTGCGACTGCCGTCTGCTGCCTAATGTTATGTTTGTATGGGGAACGGAACAGTAGGATGCGGAGGATGTTGTGGGCAGCTTGGCCATTGTTCCTCCCGGCTCCCAGCAGTTTGTGTTGTGCTGCATTCTGTCTTGGGCACAGTTGTGAAGATTTTTTTTTTTTTGTTAAATAGCGGCGAACTGGAGGTCTGACTCGGACTGTGGGACATGAGGAACACTGCGCGGTAAGTGAGGAGGCTGGTGACCGGAGGTTTTTTGAAGCCTTGATGGTGTAGCCCAATATCATCACGGCTTCATAGACCTCTTAGCCAATCAGCTTCTTTGATTCTCGGCACCTAGTTCATAATTTATATTATTATGTTTGTTGCTCTCAGGAAAGCTCACACTTAATCCCTTCAGTGTGTTCCAAAGCATTTGAATACCTAACTGAGTCATCTTTCTAAACTCCCAGAAGTTTCTTCCAAACAGGCTGTTTAGCCTAATGATTGGAGTGTAGAGGTTGGAACCTGGAGATCCAGGTTTGAGCCCCCCCCCAACCCCACCATTTACTCAAAGTGTGATCCTGAGCAACTCACTTAACCTCTCTGTATTGTATTCCAGGGCTGCTTGACTCTCTGTGTGCCTTAAATGGCAGCACCACTTTCTTCTGGACTGTGGAGCACTATGGGATTTAGTCTAGGCAAAACTTGATGTGGGTAGAAAAACAAAAACGGCAGCCACAAGCAGCGGTAAAATTTTCTCCCCTGGTCCGGCCTAAGCCCAGTGCCTACTGCACCGGAGCCAGCCACCCTCACCACCACACCATAGGGCTGGCTCAGCTGCAGCAGGTTCTTCTTCCTATCTGAGCCTTCTTTCCTATCCATCCCCTCCACCTCCCTGTCTCTCACCTTCCGGTCGCTCTCCTCTCTGTTCCAACGCTACCCTTACAGGGTAGTGCATGATGATATTGCTAAAAATGAGTCGCTGTTTTTGCAGTCGCTCATTTTTAATCACTATCATCACTGGATAACCACAGTGGCAATCATGCAACAGACTCCCCCCCATGCAATGCAGTGACACCAGTGGCTGCAGACTTGAGGTCCATGAGGATAAGACTAGCCCTCCCCCCACACCACTTCATCTCTGTGGGACATGAGCACTTGAGGTAGTAGCAGCGTTCAGGACTTCCTCCCTCAGTGCTTAGGGTAATGGCGACCTAGCAGCTTCAACACTAAAGGAGTCCACAAGGGTTGGACAAGCCCTCACCCCTCCATTACTCTGGAGAGTGTTCTTCTAATTTGAAACTTCTCTTCCCCACCAGCAGACAATCAGGCTATGGGGATGGTGACCGCACTTGGCCTTCCCTTATCTTAAAAGAAAAATACACCCTCATATTTTGTCAATGTTTTTTTGTTTCCGTGTCAAAAGACAACTCTTTTCCTGTAGCTGTTAGGGATATATGTGATTGCTTTAGTTTATTCTCACTGTTCATACTAGTCCCTGTAACCATCCTTGGGGTCTCCATGTTCTGGTTGTTGAAATCTCATTGTCCCAGTGAGCTGTATTATCATATGAGGACATGATGTGTCAGCATCCTTTAGACTTCACAGTATGCCTGTCTGCTTAATTGGATTTCAACAAAACAAGTTGCAGCAAGGTGTGAAATACCAAACTGTTCTTCAGTTAGCTTTGCAAACTGCCTCAGTTGTAATGCGAGGATTTTCCCTTTAAATTGTTTTCAATGTGTGTGTTTCCAGAGTTTTTGTTGTTGTTGTTTTAGGATAATTGTACTTTCATTTTAGAGACACATGGTATAAATGAGTGTTGTGACATCATGTTTTCATATGCTACTGCAGCTCTCATAGACAATAAGATTTCAACAGCCATAAAATGGAAACCCCCAGGATAGTTAGAGGGGACTAGTATGAACAGAGAAAAAAAAAACTAAAGCAAACACATATATCCCCATCAGTTACTGGAAAAGAGTTGTCTGTTGACAAATAAATAAAATTTACAAGATATGAGGGTGTAGTTTTCCTTTAAATGCATGCTCACCAGTGGCCCCCTACAAGTGGACCAGCACAGAGTAGCAACAGATGAGTGTCAAATCTGCCAAGTGTGCTGTTACAGTAGGAGCTGGGGCACATCTCACTGCTGACTCATGACCTACTGTGCCTCGTATGTTGTTCTTAAACCCTCTCAGTCTAATAGCTGACATTTATACTTATTCCTTATGAATCTAGTGTGGCTGCCTGGATTGCCCAGGACACCACGTGTACCTCTTTTCAACTTGCTGCCATGCTGGAAATTTATCATGGTCTGCATTAAGAAACTTTTCAGGTAACTAATTTCTCAGTTTTTCAGTTAACATATGCACCATTGTAAGGCAGCTATGCTATCTATCAGTCCATGCTGTAATCTATCAAACTGATGCTAATCTTTACTGCTAAAGAGGCAGCCAGCCATGCCGCCCGATCATGAACTTTGCTTAATATGGTTTCAGGTACTTCTCCAACTGCCTAGTTCAGGTTGTACATATACAGTACTTAATCACACATACCCCCATAATGCAAATCATCATGGGCTGTATATGCAAATCACCACACCATATTGTGCTGGGTCAGCTTTAAGCAGGAATGCATGGTGCCGAAAGGCCTCTCACGCAATCTGCAAAGGGTGACAACAGAAGACAAAGACACGTGTTTCGTCCTACCAGGACTCATCAGTGTGCCTCGTCTGTATGACACCCCAGTGGAATGAACCAGCTACCCTAAGTTGGTCTATCGGTGTAGCGGAGGATGTGGGATTTCAAATACAGGAACAGGCAGACAAGATTTTTGGTGCATAAAAAACACTAAAAGTGTTTGTTATTTTATTTCCTTTAAAACTGAAAGAAAAATATATACAGTAAAATAAAGAAGATTATTCATTGCATTCAAATATCCAAATAAACAAAACCACTGCTTTTCCCAGCAGGGTCACCAGGCATTTCCTTCAGCCTATTTAGCAAGTTTGTATAAGCCCACACTCTCCAGAAGGCCTTCATCCTTCATCCTTCATCCTTCATCCTTCATCCTTCATCCTTCACATCCAGCTCAAGACTGACTCCCTCTCTAACATTCCCCTAGTGGTGATCCCTATTTATACCCTAGGGATTACATTACACTTCTAGGGGAAATGCCCATTTGCTGTGGCATTACATAATGGGGAGTTTCCATAGGATGTGACATAACACAATGGGGAGTTTCCATATTTTACCATGCTTTAAAATTTAGGGGCTTTTTATTTGGCCTATTTTGCCCAAATAAGCTTTATTTCTACAGGCAGCCACTGTTACAACATCTCTGGGGCTGCAGAAACTCATTTTCATATTTCATTTATTTTAAAGCTGCCCAAACACATATGGAGGGGGAGTTAAGGGACCCTATGTTTTCCACCACCATGTATCTCTTTTCTGTCTCTCTATACCTCTAGGCATTTTTGTCCTTTTCCTAAAGAGAGGGACAGCTGCTTTTACTTTTTGACAGCCTGCCGACTGCTCGCTATTACTGGCACTCTGTGTGAAAATCTTGTATAGAAGTAGGATTTTAATTTGACCCCATGTATAACAGCCTGGTTTGGCTGCATATTTTACCGGCTTCTCCACAGCTTGGTTGGCCAAGGAGTTTTAAAGTCTTTTCATTGTCAGTAGCCGGGAGTCTTTTCAAGTACACCCCAGACATTGATCATGTTATACTTCATTGCAGCTCCCCTTTTACTTTCACTACCTAAACCAGAGGGATTCGTGCTACCTTTAGAGCTACTGTACAATAGAAACATATATATTTTAGGAAAACACCTATTAAATCCCAAAGGTGCACATTTTCTTCATTTTAAGGCTTGCTTGCACTTTATTTTATATTTTTGGGGAAAAGGTGAACAAGGGGACCAGGGACACCTATCCCATCACCGGGCACCTTCTCCTGACGGAGGTCACTCTGTCACAATCGGGTTTGTATTGCGGTGAGCCCAATCAAAACAAAAAACAAGCTAAAAGACAAAGAACCTTAGTACATAAGCACGGAGGCAAAGGTTACCCTAAAGGGCATTGGCCAGGAAGTCAAGTTTCAAAGAAATACAAAATCACACATACCCCCCCCCCATAATGCAAAGCATCATGCACTAGTAGTGTCTCTGCTGCTCTGTGACTGTTACTAGGTTACTTAACCGTGGCTCCTACGTTTAACTGCCACTCCTGCCTGTGCTTTAGTTGTTAGGCTGTAAGTTTTCTACTCCTAAGTGTAACTGCTTCTACTACCTGTGTTTAGTTGCTTGGTTGTAAGTTACATACTTCAAAGTTTAGCTGCCACTACTGCCTTTGATTACTGGATGGGTTGTAATACATCTGTTTGGCTACCGCTACAACCTGTGATCATAGTTGCTAGGCTGTATGTTACATGCTTCAAAATTTAGTTGTGACCACTACCGTGTGTTTACAGCTGCTTATGTGCTGCCCACTTTAGCTGCCTTTGCTGCCTTGTGTCTTTAGGTGCTAGGTTGTATGTTAATTGCTCCTAACTCTGCTGACATGACTGCCTTGTGCATATACTGTAACTGCTAGGCTGTGTGTCATATGGTCCTAAGTTCAGCTGCCTTTACTGCCTGTGTTTTTAGTCACTGATTGTTTACTCGGCCCTCCACCACTGCTACCTGTACTGCGCTGGGTACAGTATACTAGACATAGCCCCACATTTGGTCTTGCCTGAGATGCCCATTCATATCCTGTGACACTTAGGTGTGGTATGGAACTTGGTCAGACTGCATTATGTCTGCCCATTTACTTCTGCTTCTCTGCCATTGCTTTGCCCTAGCTGGTGTCTACCCCTTCACCACACCACGGGTTCCCCCAGTTTTTGACACCCTTACAGCCACTTTTACTTCCCTGGGCAGAGGGATAAATCACACTCCTCCTTTCCCTCTGCCCATGGGGAGCGCAGACTTCCCATCTGTTGCCACTGACACCCTCCACCAGGCACTGTTTTTAAATCTCTTAGTGTCCAAGGATGTTTGCTTCAACCTGGTCAATATCAATTGTAGCCCAGACACCATGTGCCAATGGGCTACTACCCCTGCCAATTGGCCCTCTAACAGATTAAGGGGCCTGGGTCCTGCTGTGGTGGTGATTGGGGGTTCTATCCCAAAGTTATAATAAATAGTGCAGTGCATCCACCCAGAGTAAGTTAAAAGTGGGTCAGGTGACAGGCTGGCACAGCCCCCTGGGATGCTGCACCTACTCACCTCCCCTACCAACCATTCCACACACTGAATACCCAACAGTTTGTTACCACCCTGAACCATAAGACAGCAGTGACTTAGCAGACACACAAATACCCTGTGTGCAGCAATTTCAAACAGTAAACTCAGAGCTTTACTGAGGGCAAAGGCTGGAATAGAGCTACCTGGATAAGGGAATAGCTGTGACAGGAAAAAGGTGGTTAGTGCAGTAGCAATCCAAAACAACATGGGCCCTTGGGCCAGTCTACCCCTAGTTGCCCCCCACTGGTACCAGTGTTATACCCTAAGAGTCCCTTGGGGTATCCTCTGGTTGCAGGCATGGACGTTGCAGTGGGTTGGCTGGCTGCTGGGGCCCTAAGATGCTGATCTTTGGAACTTGCAAACAACTGCATACCATTCCTCACATAGTCCCTGAATGTCCAAACAATGACCAAGCACTGCTTCAGATAGGACACAGCTCTCAGCCAATTGGTTTAGTTAACAAAGCAGGTTTCCAAAGCCTGGCTAGTACCCCTTCCTTGAGATGCTGGCCTTTCAAAGCAGCTCTCCAAACTTCCAGATTTTAGTGCAGGATTTCTGCAGTGAGTATTCTCTCCACACAGAACAGCACAGTTCTAAATACCTGGAGAGTTCCCAGAGATAACCCACTATCTCCCTCTCTCTTTTCCTCTGATCGAATCCCCCCTTTTTTTTTCCAACAGTAAAATCCGGTGTGAGGTCTGTGGAAAACTCTGTACAGTTATCAACAAGTGCACACACAGTTCCTCCTGACATGACCAGAGCCTGGGAAAGACTGATTC
The DNA here is from genome assembly GCA_016271365.2 of Neoceratodus forsteri. NCBI lineage: Eukaryota > Metazoa > Chordata > Ceratodontiformes > Ceratodontidae > Neoceratodus > Neoceratodus forsteri. Next base: position 1,143,580,951 of record CM028129.1, on the reverse strand, counting down.
AAATCCAGAATGTCCTTGGGTCGTCACTTGAGATTCCAGCAACCTGATTGGCTGTCCCTTGTTGTCCATCAAAGTTAATGACTTTTTGAGCCCTCTGATTGACTGGGGCTCCTGGTGCCTGAAATTGCTTAACACCTTTTCCCAGGAGTCCTTTCAACAGTTTTGGATGCCTAGTTATCCTACTGTCTGATAAACAGGGGTTAAAGTAGTAAACATGGCTGCTCCCATACAGCTTTCCTAGCAGACCATACTAATCCCCACCTTAAAAGTTCTGGTGCAGCTAATCAAAATACTTTGTATTTACAATTTCCCCACAAACATGTAGCCCCTTTTGTGGCTTTTCAAAACAACCCCACTTATGCCTCTTAGTCCCTAGTACTTTCGCTGTCACTGCTGCCGAAACACTGTCTCCTCAGGTGACAGGCAGCAGCTCATTATTATTCATGAGGGCTCATCTTTATTCATGAGCCCTTGAACACAGCCCAAAGACAAACTTTTTATTTTGAAATATGAAGGCTTCTCATTGCCTCACTCTGGCCACCACTTCCCATTCAACTCAGGAGGGGCACTGGGACCACTGACACGCTCCCTGAATTTTCTCTGCAATGGCGGTCAGCGTCACTTAAACGTCCACTGTGCACATGCAAGATCATGGGCTACTAAGAGATGCCGGCGACTTGCGACTAAAGTATTAAGCCCAAACAGGCTAAAATCAAATATGGGACACCTTCGGCGAACCTGTAGGTAAAAACAGACCAGGGCTGCGATGTGAATTGCAGAGGCAAATGGGGAAACCAGTACAAATAAGGTAAGCCCCCAGAGAGAGGTTACACTCCCCCCTCGAATTCCTGGCTCCCATGACACGCCTAAGAGTAAAGTACTAACCTGGTTAAGCATTAACACTCATAATAATATGTAGGATCTCTCTGTTTGTATCATGGAAAAAACTATGAATAAAGTATATTAAATAAAAAAAAAAAATGTAAGATCTCTGTTTACCTCTGCCTTCTCAGTCACTCCTCTATCACCTCACTCTTCTTACTGCCTAACCCCCCTTACAACCCTCAAACTCTTGAGTAGCTCTGACCCCAAGAATTAGTTGAAATGTTACTGTTGAACCTGTACATGTATTGTTACTGCATTGACCCAGGAATTGTTACTGACTTTGGCCCCAGTGACTGTACTACTGTATTTATAAAACTTGGATTGTAGGTTTGTCTCATTGTCCCTAACCAGTTCTAATGTATAGTAATGGCTTTCTTGGCATCCTTGCACACCATGATGGTCACATTTTTGTCCTCTAGCCTAACTCTACTGTGTTGTTTAAAAGCACTATCTACTGTGTATACAGTATATATACATTTTTTTTTCATACTTGTATATTTTTTGTTTTCCACACCACTTCATGCTCAGGGTGTGTATTTATGGCTCTGTATATATTGTTTGTTTTCCTGTTGCTGCCTCCTCGTGGCCCGGATCATGCCAGAAAACGATCCTCTGGATCAGTGCACCTACCCAGTTGCAAAGACATAAATGAATAGATAAATAAATAAATAACATTTCTAACTATACACCTGAATCCTATCTATAACACAACAACCATGCAAAACAGGAAAACATTATATACAGTGCAGCAATTTTCCCTTTTGACCAAATCCACGATCACCTGAAACGGTGGTGCCTTATGGTTAATGTATCATTCCACAGGATCCTTGTGCCCACATAATATACTTTCCCTGATTTTATCCTCCCTGGGTACTCTTTTCACCTCCCTTTCCTTCTCCTTGCCTTTTCCCCTTCAGACCAAGGGGGTTTAGCATCAGCAGGGCACATAACTACCTTCTATAGGGATCTAGCAGTAATGTATACCCCTTTATGGACTACAAATAAGGGCAAATCCGAGGGGACTCCCAGGACATCATAGGTTAGCTTTAGTAGCGGCCTGATTGTCCTGCCTGATCTCCTCAGGGTTTCCTAAACTTCAGAACTAACAACCACCTCCTGTTCAGAGGCAGGATCTCTGTCACCCCCACTCTGGCCAGTACCTTCTTCAGCTATTGGGACAGGGCACTCCAATATCTCCCTTCCTCACCTGCTTGTTCTATGGGGCTGTCCTGCGGCCATTCAGAGGATGCAGTCAGACCAGTATTCAGTTCTGATGTGGGCCATTCAAAGAGCACTTCCTCAGGGGGACTGCTTCGAAACTACTCAAGCTGCTCAGCCGGACCAGTATTCAGGTCTGGAGTGGTCCAATCAAAAGGTATAGTGGGAGCAGCCTCTCCTTCTGCACTTTGTCCCCTAGGCACAGCAGTGTCCATCAAAGACAGGAGCAGTCCCTGAAACAACCGAGCTAACTCAGGATTAGGGTAAAAGCACCTAGACGTACCTTCATCTGAGTCCTCTTCCTCCTTGGATACCCCTTTTACCTGGACAGGTCCAGTCACCATAGCATCACTACTCTCATGCCCTCATCTGCTGCATGCAGCAGCTTGAGTGGTGGGGGTGTAGGAGGATCTTTGGAATCAGTTTCTGCATACATCACTCTGTCTCCAATGGGAAGCAAATGGTTTCGATGTATTACTTTGCTCCCTTGAGTCTCTCCTTCTGGTTGTATTTTGTACACCATTAGCCCTTCCAATTTATCCATCACTACATATGGAGTGCTCCAATACCTGTCAGCAGTCTTGTGTTTCTCAGGTAGGCCCAGGCTCTGAAGTAACACTCTTTAGCCTGGCCTGCACTTTTCTATCATAGCTGTCTTTGTTAGCCTGATTTCTTCTTGTGGCCTTTTCTGAAGCAAGGCGGTAGGAGTCATATAATTGATGCTTTAACTTCCTCATATACTGTAAGTAGTCACCTGCCCCAAGACCATCGCTTGACACCCCGAAGCACAACTCCATGGGTAAATGGGCTTCTCTTCTGAACATGAGCTGGCATCGAGAGAACCCTGTGGCATTGTTCCGAGTGCAGCTATAAGCATGGACCAGGGTGCTCACTCACTGACTCCAGGTGCACTTGTCTCGGGGATCCAAGGTGCCCGACATATCCAGCAGGGTACAGTTGAATCTCTCAGATTGAGGGTCACCTTGGGGATGGTATGGTGTGGTCCGAGACTTTCTAATACCCCATAATGATAGGAGTTCCTTGATAAGTCAGCTCTCAAAGTCACGCCCCTGGTCTGAGTGGATTCTCTGGGGGGCACCGAGGTGTATAAAAAACTTCTCCACCAAGATTTTCACCACAGTAGAAACCTTCTGGTCCTTGGTGGGGTAGGCTTGGGCATATCTAGTGAACTGGACCATGACTAGTACCAGTATGTTGGGGATGTTGTGGGAATTCAGTTCCAAAGTGAGAAAGTCAATGCATACTAACTCCATTGGGCCACTGTTGCACATGTTGACTAATGGAGCTGCCTTCTGGGGAAGTACCTTCCATTGTATATATCTCTGGCAACTCTTACGCGAAGTCTCTACATCGATTCCCATCTTTGGCCAGTAGAACCTGCTCTTGACCAAATCCAGGGTGGGCTCGGCGCACAAGTAACCCATATCATCGTGCAAGGCCTTCACCACCATCTTTATGAACTGTTTGGGTAGCACCAGATGCTCATGGGGCACCCCCTGCTGATCTTGAGTCTTCCTGTAGAGCAGCCCCTTTTTCAATAGTAACTTTCGCCACTCTCACAACAGAAGTCTAGCCGAGGGTTAGACAGTATCCACTTGAGTCTGATCTCCATTGTGTTGCAGCACTCAAATTATTTCCCATGTGATAGGGCTGGCTCTCTGTTCCGTTTTCAAGTCTTGGGTGGTTAGCTGTGGTAGGGATCTCACATCCAGGGCAGCTAGATGACAGTAGGCAACAGGGATACAACTTCCTGATGCTCCCAAACAGCCTACCAAGCAGGAAGTGACCTCTTCTGGGGGAAGGTCTTCACCATCTAGTTGTTTAAATAAGGCCTTCACTACATGCTCAGATATTCTTTCCCAACTGGAGTGCTCAGCTGCATAGGCCAGAGGGCATCAAGACAGAACATCGGCATCCACATGGTTCAAGCCAGGGTAATACTCCATACAGTAATCATAGGTGGATAGTGCTGACAGCCACCTATGACCAGCTGCATTAAATTTAGTGGTGGTCTGCACACAAGTAAGCTGGTTGTTATCGATCTTCACCATGACCTTAGCCCCATACAGGTAGTCATGGAACTGATCCACAATAGCTCATTTTAGCACTAGAAACTCCAATTTGTGGACAGGGTATCTCCGCTCTGATGAGTTCAGACTCTGGTTTGTGTAAGCTACTGGCTGAAAGCCCTCAAGGTACTCTTGATACAGCACTAGTCCCCAGGCCGCTAAAGCTCGCATCCGTGTGGAGAATATATGGCTTCTGCTGGTCTGCATAAGCAAGTACTGGGGCATGAATTAAGCAGTAGATGATGTCTTCAAAAGCCCATTCATGCTCCTCCATCCACCGGGAGCCGAAAGGTTTTGATGGTCGAAAGTACTTTGGTTGGTCTGATTTGGCTCCGGGCGAGTAGGTCTTCTTGCCCTTGTTGGTTGGAGAGTACCCCTGTAACAAGTTCAAAAGGGGCCAGATTATCCTTGTGTAGTCCTTCATGAATCTTCAATAGTACCCGCAGAAGCCAAACAGGTGCCAAAGTTCTTTCAAGGTTCGGGGCATGGGCCAAGTGGTAAGGGCTTCAGTTTTACTGGGATCAGTTTGAATGCCCTTAGCGGAGACTATATTCCCCATATATGTAACTGAGACCTGGAAGAATTGGCACTAATCGATGGACAACATCAGACCAAACTTCTCCAGGCAGTGCACGATCTTGAGTAACTGAGCTTCACATTTTTTTTTTTTTGTTCTTTTGATAACTGGGTAAGGCCCACTAGGCACAAGTGCCTATTTTCAGGGGCGACCTAGGAGCACTGGGGTGGTTAAGTGATTTGCTCAGAGTCACAAAGTATGGAAGTGGAGGTTGTGGGAATCAAACACAGGTCTTCTGGATGTAACAAGCTCATTCACAGCTCATTATTCTAACCTCTAGGCTATACTGCCAGCCCCATCCTCCAGTGTCTTTCCAAAGACAGTAATGTCATCCAGATATACTATACACTGCAGTAAATTCATATCCCCCACTACTTTCTCCATCAGGTGCTGAAACATAGCCAGGGTGCCTGAAATCCCCTGCGGCATCCAGAGAAATTAATAGAATCCAATGAGGCATATGAAGGCCATCTTCTCCCGATCCTGGTGGGCCATAGGGATCTGATAGTAGCCACCCAGTAAATCCAGGACTGAGAACCACTGGCTGCTGTTCAAACAGTCTAATTCATCCTGTATTCTGGGCATGGTGTATTGATCCAGCACAATATGCTTGTTCACAGTGCAGTAGTCCAAACACATACGTACAGCACCACTTTTTTTCCTCACCTCCTCTCAGACTCTATCCTTCCACTCCTCAGGGATAGGGGAGTCACTCAAATCAAATAGTCCAGGATCAAGTTCAGTTGAAGAGCCTCCCATTGCTGCAGTGGGCTGCACCGCTGTATTGGCACAATAGACCCTCGCCAGGGTCCGACCTCTTCTCATCACCACCTCTCGGTCGGTAACATTCTTCACCTGCATAGTGACCCTCCTATCATATGTGTAGCCCAGGCACCATTTGCCAGTGGGCTACTACCCCTGCCTGTTGGCCCTCTAACCGGTTAAGGGTCCTGTTATGGTTCTGATTGGGGGTTCTGTTCCAAAAATAATAAAAATAGCATGGTGCCTCCACCTAGAGAGAATTAGAAGTGGGTCAGGTGACTGGCTGGCACAGTCCCCAGGATGCTGCACCTACCCACCTCCCCTATAAACCACCCCACACACTGGATGCCCACCAGTTTAGTAACACCATAAACCAAGAACAGTAATGACCTGACAGATTCAAAGAGTCCTGGAACACATAATTTCAAACAGTAAATCACAGCTTTATTGGGGGTAAAGGCTAAGGAAGAGATACCGGGATAAAGGATAGCTGTGAAGAGAAATATAGTTAGTGAGAACAAGGAACAATAACCATTGGGGCCCGTAGGCCAAGCCCAGCCCCAGAGGCCCAGCCCCACGGATACCAGTGTCTACCCTGATAGTCCTTAGAGGTACCCACAAGGTGTAGGCCTGACCATTGCCGCAGGTTGACCGGCTGTTGGGGCCCTGATAAAGGAGAAGAATTATTTGAGGAAACAATTAAATCCCTTTTACACTCCCTTGCTTGATTTCCAGGAGCCAGGTCCTGGGTACTCATGATTTTGCAGGACTCAACCACACTTGGGATAATTGCCTCCAGATGTCCTGGATTACAGAGCTCCGTGCAGCAATAGGCAGATGGAATTTTGCTCAAGGATCTTGCAGCTTGTCCCCTTGATTGGAGGTCTGGCCGCTTGTCACCTTCAGCTGCTTTGGGCTCATTGCAGAGCTTTGTGGCAGGACCACACCAGCCCCAGAAGGCCCAGACCCAGGAGTGGCTCCACAGCCCGGCTCCCCACAAGGGTCATAGGTGCTCTAGCACCCCAGCAAGTGCTGGTGACCTCCAAAGACAGTGAGTCACACTTGGAAGGGGTTAACTAGTTTCCTCCCTGGCTCTGGGTGAGGACTCCCAAGCAGAAGAAGCCCTCCGCAGTCCCTGCACTGAGGTGGTAACTAGGCAGTGCTTCCAAATAAACAGCAGTACCGGAGTGCAAATTGGAGGGCTAGCACCTGTTGGCACACCGGTACTGCTGTTTATTTGGAAGCACTGACCAGTCAGCAAGCTTTATTGAGAGCTAGGTTGATGCAACGTAGGGTGGTTTGGTCTGTGGAGCCATAAATCACAATGCCGTAGTCCACCAATGAAAGGACTGAGCAGGATACAGCGAGACGTAAGGCCTGAGGAGGTAGGCAGTGCTTATGTCTGTATAGAATCCCCACTCTGGTGTTAACCGCGGAGGAAAGGTGTTGAATGTGTACGTGGTAGGTGAGGGATGTGTCCAGAGTGACACCCAGATATTTGAAGTTTGAGACCTGTTCAAGATGTAGGCCTTCAAGTTTGAGATGATTAGAGGGGCACTACTGAGTGGGCTTTGGAGGTGGGCAAAGATCATGGATTTCATCTTGTTGAGTACTAAGCGATGCTCGTGAGCCAGGATTCTATTTCTCTAAAAAAGCCTTGTAGGGCAGTTTGGAGGGAGTTAGGATGGGGGTATTTCCAGCAAATTACGGCATCATCCACATAGAGTAAGAGCTTCCTGCTGCAGGATTGTGGGAGATAGGTAGCCATAGGTAGCCCATGTTTCTCAGGGGCGTCCACCATCAGGAGCTGGTTCTTGACATCCTTTTTCAGCCTCACTACTCCACTAATGTTACACTCCGTGATGGGCGGCAGTACAGTCTCTTCCCCTTCTCTTTGCCACACCATTCAAACAGGATCATTGGGCTTCTCTATGAGGGGCATTCTTTTTCTCTTGTAAGCCTCCCTAGTTAGAGGGTGAATGGGGCACTTATTACGTTCCCTTTCAGCTTCCCTGGCTTGACATAATTGGCTAGGTGTCCAAATATGTGGGCATTCGAGCCCACTAGCACAGCCACTCCATCGTAGATTCCAGACTCAGGACAGATCAAAGCCAGAGTTTCCACTGCTTCACCCACACCAGCCACCTTGGTTGGAAAAGCCATCCACACCATGATGTAATTGAGGTAGGGATATGTTTTTTTACTGCGTCCCCACACATGTAGTCCTTCTAACGGCTACAGCTTGATATGAGACAAATGTCTGTCATACCAAGACTGAAAATGATGGTAACCTGGGAACCGCTATCTAAAACAGCTTGATAAGGAATCCCATTGATGGTAATGGTAGTTTTGGTCGATGGTCCCAACAACATACGCTTGTGGACTGAAGCTGATGTAGTGGTCTTAGCTGCAGAGGCTCTCACGTGAACCATGGAGCTGGACCTGCTGGAGGCCCCAGTGTTCTCCTTTACTGGGCCCCTCTGTAGTTTCCCTGATTTTGGCCTGAATTCTCAGTTGGCCTCTCTCTAGCAGGGGCATGGTTGAATGGCATTCTACGCCCCTTCCTTACATGGCCCTCATTCCTGCACTGATGGCATATAATAACCTCCCAATGTTGCTGCCTATCCAGCACAGCAGGGCACATTCCCGGCACTCCCACTGGGGCACTAAGGACTACAGGTCCCCACTCTGCAGTCCTCTCACTGCTCTGGACCATAATCAGCATCCTTGCTCTTTCCAACTCAGTTACTCTTCTGGCTAGATCATCCATCTGAGTTTTAAACCCAGCTTTGGTAGGGGGCACTAGCACTGGGGACCTGCCACTAAAAGCTGTGTGGCCTGTGTTGGGGACTGTCCCACACACTCCCTGGGGTTCAACTAACCCCTGATTCACTGCCAGCTTGGCTGATGTAACTACCTCCTTACATTCCCTCAGCAGAGTTTTCAACTCCTGTATATCACCAGAGGGCATCTCTCTTCCTACCTAGGTAACGGCCGCTGAGGCCCTCTGTATCCCACATTGTCCTTGCTCCTCCTCGGCTTCCCTGACTTCCCGCACTAGTATCCAGTAGGGAGGGGTTGTTTTTCCTATCTGCTAAACATAGCTGCAGCGCTAACATGATGGTGTGACATGCAGCTTTAACCACATGTTCCAACCTCATGTGGTTCAAATCCTGAGCTGCCACTCCTCCCTTACTAAATGCCCTTTGCAGCACTCTCTCCACCTGGGTTAGAAAAATGGACAAAGACTCCCCCTCTCAATGACGGTTAGTCCTAAACCCACACAAAAGGTTCTTGCCAGACTCAGGGCTACCAAAGACACTTTCTAAGGCTGTCAGGTATACCTGAGCTGAGGCAACAGGGTTCGTGGCCCGTAAGGATCGAATGACTTCTAGAGCAGCCCCATGAAGGCTCGCCACCAAGCGCTTCTTTTTCTAATTACTGAGCACTGCTAATCCTGTACTAAAGGGGTGCACAATCCATCCATGCCTCCAAGTCATCCTCACTGTTTGGGGCTGGCATGACTCCTGAGAACATTCTCAACTTAGAGTAGGAGTCAAAAGCCACTGGTACATGACCAGGTTGAGTTTCTCATTTCGCGGGGACAAGGGTGTGTGTCCAGCCTCCTTTCTCCCTTCCCACAGAGCAGTTACACTAAATGATGTAACAGTGAGCCAGGCCTCGGCTAACCCCTCAGCCACCAAAGCATCAGGCATCGATGCAGCTTCTGTGGCATTAGTACTTTCCATTAACACAACCAGTGTTTGTTCTTCAGAATCAAGCATTTTACCCTGAACCTTCACCTTACCTAGTCCCTTTATTGTGGACAGGTGCCTCTCTATGATCTCCTTCCCCACATCAGAGGGTACCCCTAGAATCAGAAGGGACTTCTGGGGATCCATTTGCATGCCACTACTTCATTCAATCAGTTTAACCTTGTCTTGCTTCGTAGGCTTAACTTTCGGCCTGGAGGTGTGGTCATGGGTGCTGAGGTCCCCATAGGGGCCATCCCGGTTGGGCTCTCTGTGAGGAACATGGCTGGTGAACAGGAGAAGCCCAGCAGTGCCTCCAAAAATGTAGCCCAGATGCTGTGTGCCAATGGGCTACTACCCCTGCCTGTTGGCCCTTTAACAGATTTAGGGGCCTGGGTCCTGCCACGGTGGTGACTGGGGGTTCTATCCCAAAGTTATAATAAATATTGTGGTGCTTCCACCCAGAGTAAGTTAGAAGTGAGTCAGATGAGCCCTCTGGGATGCTGCATCTACCCACCTCCCCTACCAAACACCCCACACACTGAATACCCAACAGTTCGTTACCCCCATGAACCATAAACTTGCAATGACTTAGCAGACACATAAATACCCTGTATGCAGCAATTTCAAACAGAAAACTCACAACTTTATTGAGGGTAAGGGCTAGGATATGGGTACCCGGATAAGGGAATAGCTGTGGGAGGAAAAAGGTGGTTAGTGCAGTAGCAATCCAAAACAACATGGACCCCTGGGCCACTCCACCCTCAGTTGCCCACCACCACTGGTACCAGTGTTATACCCTAAGTGTCCCCTGGAGTACCCACTGATTGCAGGCCTGGGCATTGCCACAGGTTGGATGGCTGTTGGGGCCCTTGGATGCTGAAGAACCAAAGTTAACATTAACCTGACACTCCCTTACTTGGTCCCAGCAGCAAGCCCTGGGTACTCACAGTTTGCAGCTCTGCAGAAGTTCCTTAAGAAAAGATTTGTCACCAGTCCAGAAGTGAGAAGCTATATCCATGAAACACGTAATAGGCAGCAGGATGGTGGTGGTCTCTCCTAAAAGGCTGGCTCTTGATTGAAGGTTTGGCTGCTTGTCACTTTCAGCCTCTTCTGGCCCTTTGCTCCAAATGCAGGTCCCAACCAGCCTCAGAAGGCCCAGACCTGGGAATGGCTCCACAAACCGGCTCTCCACAAGGGTCATAGGTGCCCTAGCACCCCAGTGAATGCCGGTGACCTCCCAAGACCAGTAGGCACCACTTGAAAGGGGTTAGCAAGTTCCCTCCCTGGCTCTGTAGAGTGCCTCCAAGTGCCGAGTTTACTCTGTCCCTGCACTAACTCAGCAATTCCAGGGGCAGCTAGGCAACTTCTCAGTCTCCAGTGCCAGGGCCGGTTGGCCACTGATTTGCAATTTCTTAGAACAGATCCAAATTACATGTTAAGGAACAGCAGCAGCAGGAATTACGGAATGTGCAAATACCTACACACCATTCCTCACACAGTCCCTGAATGTCCAAACAACGTTCAAGTGCAGCTTAAGCTGGGACATAGCTCTCAGCCAATTGGTTTAGTTCACAAAGCAGTTTTCCAAAGCCTGGCTAGTACCCCTTACCTGAGACGTTTGGTCTCTCAAAGCAGCTCTCCAAAATTCCAGACTTTAGTGCAGGATTTCTGCAGCGGCTATTCTCTCCACACAAAGCAGCACAGTTCTAAGTACCTGGAGAGTTCCCAGAGACAACTCCCTCTCTCTTCCTCTGGCCGAATCACTTTTTTTCAACAGCAAAATCCAATGCAAGGCCTGTGGAAAACCCTGGACAATTATCACTCAGTACACACACAGTTCCTCCTGATCTGATCAGAGCCTAGAAAGTCCTTGGGTCTTCACTCAAGATTCTGCCTCCTGATTAGCTATCCCTTGTTGTCCATCAAAGTTAATGACTTTATGAGCTCTCTGATTAGCTGGGGCTCTTGGTGCCTGAAATTGCTTAACACCTTTTCCCAGGAGTCCTTTTAACATATTTGAGTGCCTAGTTATCCTATTGGTTGAGAAACAGGGGTTAAAGTAGTAAACATAGCTGCTCCCATACAGCTTTCCTAGCAGTCCACGCTAATCCCCACCTTAGAAGATCTGGTGCAGCTAATCAAAATACTTTATATTTACAATGTTGCCACAGACACATAGCCCCCTTTTTGGCCTTTCAAACAAGCCCACTTATGCCTCTTAGTCCCAAGTACTTTTGCTGTTGCTGCCGCCAAAACTCTGTCTCCTCAGGCGGCAGGCAGCAGCTCATTATTATTCATGAGGGCTCTTCTTTATTCATGAGCCCTTGAACACAGCCCTGAGGCAAACTTTTTAATTTGAAATACAGAGGCTTCTCATTGCCTCACTTTGGTCTCCGGTCCCACTCAACTCAGTAGGGGCACCGGGACCTCTGACAAGCTCCCCGAATTTGACGGCAGTGGCAGTTGGCAACACCAAAATGCCCACTGTGCACATGCACGATGGCCGGCTACTCAACGACAACGGTGACTCTCAACTTAATTGTTAAGCCCAAATGGGCTAAAATCAAATATGGGACACCTTCAGGGAACCTGCAGGTAAAAACGGACCAGGGCTGAGGCATTGCAGAGGCCACTGGGGAATCTGGGGCAAATAAGGTAAGCTTCCCCCAGAGGGGGTTACACAATACAACGTCTGTCTGAGCCATTACTCCACCAAAGTACTGCAGTATGAGGCCCTGAATCCTCCCCAGACACAAGCATTTTGTACTTCTCCTGCTGCTCATGTCTGGCTCAGTTCACCCCCATCCTGGACCCCTGCATCCGTCCAGCAACTAATTTCCAAAATTTTCCTTGAGTCTGGTGCTCGTGAACATAAAGAGCCTTCCAGCCAAATCTGACCAATTGGAAGTGTGGGTCTTAGCTTCTAATTTTGACATTATCATCCTTTCCAAGACTTGGCTGTCTAACAAAGTCTCAGGTGATATAATTACTCTTCCAGGTTGTTCTATCTTTAGAAGGGATGAAGTAAATAAAAGAGGAGATGGCTGTCTCTTCTACATCTCCAAGCACCTCAGAGCTTCAGAAGTCCCAAAATCAACCCCACCCAGGCCTTCATGACCTCCTTTCTGCCAACATTCTGCTAAGTCAGAACAATGCTCCATATACATCCCCCATCCTTTCTGATGTAGGCCTGGTCATCATCACTGACTTTGGAAGTTCCTTGCTGAAAAGCAGGGTATGGATTCTACTCAGGGACTTTAACATGAACTGGAACTCAAGCCAAGGTGACAAAACCAGGGATCTATTCGGAAACCTTGGCCTAAGCCAAATTATTACTGACCTTACCAGGGCCAACTACAAATATGGGTACAAATCTACCATATACTGGGTCATAGTATCTAACTCTTCCTTTGTTTGCAACTCTGGGACCACAGCTGATCCTCTACAACTGGGCTACAAAGCTCTCTCACCACCTCCCCTTCCCCGACACACACATCAACATCAATTCTAGACACCACAAGGACTTAAGCCTAAAGGCCTTCATCACTGCTCTGCTCTTCCTAGTCAACGTAGAGGATATCAACATGGACTATGACAGTTTCTGTAAGAGCTTTTCAAATATCTGTGATAGCCTATGTTGTGTGAAGCGGCTCAGAATTTGAAGCAACAAGCAGGAGTGGGGCTCAGGGGACCTCTTAAGGTTCTTTAAAGCCAGGGACAAAATGTGGGCAAAATATAAGAAGTCAAAGGACTCAACCCCCAGACAGGACTACAGAACTTTGCAAAATAACTGTAAAGCTGTGGTTCGTAAAGCCAAAATTTGCCACCTAAAATTTTGCCTTACTTTCAACTTTGGAAACCCCCCAAAATTGTGGCACAACATCAACAGTTATCTTGAATATATCTAAGGGCTCTATAGTCCTGGGCCATTGAGGGCAAGGAAGGGGTCACCTGCAACCCCAAGACTATTGCCTCTCTGTTCAGTGACCATTTTGGTGACATGGATAAATACCGTAATTATCTCCATAGCCCCCCCAAGTACCTACTGCCTCATCACACAGCAACCTCTCTCCTAAATTTCACTTCAGAAACCTGACCAAGAGACAAGTGTGGCCAAACACCTGAGATGCTGTAATCCAAAACTTGTCTCTGGCCCCAATGGCTTAGACTACTGCCTCATTAAACTGACCAGTAAGGCACTGGATTACCCCATTTCTCATCTATCTATCTATCTATCTATCTATCTATCTATCTATCTATCTATCTGTCTGTCTGTCTGTCTGTCTGTCTGTCTGTCTGTCTGTCTGTCTGTCTATCTGTCTGTCTGTCTGTCTGTCTGTCTATCTATCTATCTATCTATCTATCTATCTATATATATATATTTTTTTAATTATTTATTTATTGGTTCACGGGGAAGAGCAATACATTATGAAGCAACACATTTATGATAATATTAAGATAATAAATCAATTCCTATGCACAAAAAAATATTTTTTATAACAGTTTACAGTTTTAGCAACTGTCAACATGTCTAATAAGAAAGTATAGATAATTCGGTAGATGAGGGGCGGACCATGAATTTAAGGGATGAATGCTGGTCTAGTTGGGAAATGTAGAACACCCAGGGCCTCCAGATCAGCTAAAATCGGGGCAGTTGGCCCTGATAATGTGCAATACTCCATTCCAAATAATAAATTTCATTAACTATATTATGCCATTGAAGTAATGTGGGGGGGGGGGGTGTTTGAGTGCACCAAAGGTGAGTAAGAGCCTCTTTTGCAGCCGTTAAGTATATATATAACCTGTTTTTCTTCCAAGGGACACCCCCATCATCTAGTACATATAAAAGAACAAGTAAGGAGACAGCTTCAATTCCACATTAATTAACTGTGCCAAAGCAGAGTTTATATCCTTCCAGTATGAGGAGAGCGCTGGACAGCTCCAAAAAATATGAGCTGAATTAGCCTGTAACTCCCCACAATGACTCTAGCAGGCCCCATAGGACAGCAGAAGGTATTTAATAAGTTTATTGGTAGCCTGTGACAATGGCAACCACAACTGAGCACTTTCAAAAAGGGCGACTCAGTCATGGCGCCTGTTCACAAGGCTACCAGGCAGGGAGAGTGACCGGATGGGGGGACCGTGAATATAATGACAGGATGTCATTATATGTACACGCACACGGGGGGGGAGAGCACGCCAAGCGATGGGCAGAAGGGGAGGGAAGGATTGTGATGTGTAGTGCAGCAGTGGGCTGCTGAGCTGGCCCTGTAGCATGGTTGGTGGGTGGCAGGCTAGGGTTGTGAGAGTACTGGGTTCAGTTTCTTGGTGCACATTCATTTTGTTGCACCCAGCCATTTTTTTATTCCGCTTTTGCACCCCCATACCAACATGCACCCCCTGGAGTTGAGAATCCTTTAGTGGGGTGGGTGGGGGCACTGCCCCCACATAAAAAGAAAAAAACAAGTCCCTGGCACCCTTTTGCTGTGCACCAGGAGTGTACATCACCGGAATTGATTTTCGGCAATGTTCTCTCACCCTAACAGCGATCGCCTTTCCGCAGTCACCGTTATCACATGAAACCAGTTTAACTGGGGTATCAAAGTAGCGTATGTGACATTTCCAATTGAATTCTTGCCAATATGGAGCCTGTGAGATCATCATCAAGGAGATAATAGCTTCCAACCACTTTTCATAAGAAATTTCTACCACAAGCTCTTCATTTCAGGCTCGAAGAACTGTATGGGTAGTCTCCAGCCAGAAATCCCTCAGAGCCTTGTATGTCAACCCTATCAAGTGTGGATAATTCACTCCCTTCATAGCAGCCATTAGTAATTTTAACAGTGGAGGGACCAGATTAGGGAGGGCATTCCAAGGGGGGCCCTTCCGTGTCAAACTACGAACTTGTAGATACTGGAAATGGTCTCACTGGGAAAGTTGGTAGTTAGTCTGAAGGTGGGTAAATGGGACAACCCCATGAAAGTCTAAAACTGATAAATAAAGGAACCTTTGTAAAAGAGCCTGGCTCAAAGGTACTTGTAATACTAGTTGTAATAAAATAAAAAAGACAGGCCCAGATGATGCCTTTGTAGAAACACAAGATGTACTTAGGTTGGCGAAAAGTTCTGTTCACACCATAAAAGTCGTACAAGGTAGAAAATCAGGAATAGGGTGGGAGAATTTTGTATTTTATACCGGATGCAGATGACATCCCCTGTACCAAAGGTAAAAGACTTAAAGTCCGGAGGGAACATAAGGGTGCAAACAGTATAGAATGTATATCAAACCAGTCATTCAATACAAACTATATATATTTCCAGGTGATGTTATAAGTGGGATTTAACCATAACAAAATAGTTTTTTGAAAACAACTGCTCTGTAATATTCTGCCAAGTTAGGTAGATTTAAGCCACCTCTATCCACCGGTAAATGTAATAGTGACCAGCGGACTCAAGGGTGCTTCCCCATCCATACAAATCTAGAAAATATTTTATTCCAAGGTGTGAAAAAATACGAAGAGGGAGGTCCCGATCAGGTTTAAAATAAATAGAGGAGTCTAGGAAACACCATTAACTTCAAAGTATCTATTCTTGATGAAAAAGATAAATGTAGCTGGGCCCACCTACTCGGGTCTCCCTCAATAGCTTGAGTTAGGGTTCATAATTTATCACTTTCAAGTGCAATAAGTTTTGGGGTAAATAAATTCCTAAGTATCTGATTTTAGTGCAACGCCAACAGGGCAGGAATAACCTCTTTGGTCGCTGTGATGGGGAAAAGTTTAAGGTCAAAATTTCAGTTTTCTGCACATTAATAATATATCCCGACAATTCTGAAAATGTCTGAGTGATGTCTAAAACCAATGGGATTGATTGTTCAGGGCCTAAAAGAGGTAACAGAACATGGTCCGCGTAAAGGGATATTTTAAAAGTCTGCCTCCCCAATGGGATACCCTGCACCCCTTCCAATGCTCAATTGCTGCAGCTAACTGGTTCTATATATACTGCAAATAGAAGGGGAGAGGAACAACCCTGGTGGGTACTGCATGTTAAAGGGATATGAGCAGAAAGATGACCATTTACTTTAGTGTGCGCCTGAGGGGGCCATATAAATAGACTGAATCATAGCGATAAAATCCTCCAGAAAACAAAATCTTTTCAGGGTTTTCCATAGAAATTTCCATGAGACTGATCGAAGGCCTTGTCAGCATCTAAGCTGATCAAGGCCGCTAGGATCGAATTCTGATTTAAATGGTCAGTTAAAAGTACCGTTCATCTGTCGTGTACAAATAAAACCAGACTGGTCTGGATGTGTAATGGATGACAAAATCCCCTCCATTCGATGAGCCAATATTGACATAAAAATTTTATAATCCATATTCAAGATGCATATGGGTCTGTATAAAGAAGTAAAATGTGGGTCTTTTTTAGGTTTAACTATAAGGGACAGAATGGCATAGCACCAGGAGGGTGGAGGAGTCCCCCCCCCCCCGAACCTCACAATAAGTGGCAAGCAAAGTGGGCAATAATTTCTTTGAAAAAGTTTTATACCATTCAGAGAGTAAACCATTTGGGCTTGAACATTTCTGTGTTTTACAGTTAGAAATTGCCATCTTCATCTCTGACTCAGTGATTGGGGCCAGTAAAAGGTCCACATTGGATTGAGATATATTAGGTAGGGAAAGGCCAGAAAGAAATTGCTCAACCTGCTCATCACCGGGGTGGGGGTTGGGGGTTGATGCAGTTGGGCATAATAAGACCGAAAGCCCTCAATAATCTCTGGGGTATGAAAAACATAGGAGCCATGGTGTGGGTAAATAAGCTGGGTGATACAAGAAGTCACTCTGTGACCTCACAGACAGCGTGCCTTTAGGGCCACCTTCATAGTGATATTTTTTTAAGAAGAAAAGCACTTGTTGAACCTTTTCATCTAAAATTTTCTGAAGCTCTGCCTTCAGATAACGAATATGGGCAAAGGCTTCAGGGGAGTTAACAGACATGGATTGTTGGAGTTGTTGCAACTCTGTCCACAGTTTGGTATAGTGAGCCTCTCAAAGCCTTTTTTGTGAACCGCATAGGCAATGATTTATCCCTACAAGACTGATTTTAACGTGTCCCATGTTATGCTGCTTGTAATGTCCAGGGCAAAATTCTCCACCAAAACCCATGGGATCTTACTGTTCATTAATTTTTTGAAGGCTTCATCATGAATGAGAGATAAGTTCAACTGCCACCTGGTACTTTTACGAAGTCTCCCCATGTCTAATTTCAATAACAGTGGGGTGTGGTCGGAAGAAAATGAGGCCAAACTGTTGTATCGTGCAAGCAATCCATATGCTCCCTGGAAATAAACAGATAGTCCAGGCAGGAGAAAATATGGAATCAGGGGGAATAATAGGTGTATTCCTGGGAAATTGGAAAGAAAAAACACCAGACGTCTATTATTCCCAATGAGTTTTGTTGAGCACTAAAATATTTCTGGGAAGCTGAACACCGGTGGGCTGCAGCTGAAGGTGTGTCTAACTGCGGTGTTAATGTTATATTTAAGTCACCCCCCGCCTAGTATTAAGCAGCCATCCAACATTTCTGAAACTTTATTAAAAAAAGTCTTACATTTCTGTGCGGGAGTCTGTGGAGGAAAATACACATTTACCAGCGTGACTATTTGGCCCCACAGGGTACCTGTTAATATAACATAGCACCCTGAGGGATCTAGATATTGCTTTTGGAGCTGGAACAGGATGGAAGCTGGCACCAGGACGGCCACTCCCCTTTGTTTACCCTTGAAGTAGGAGGAAGCACATACCTGGTATCGACCCTCCTGAGTAAGTTTTAGCTGTTCTGTTGAAGTCAGGTGGGTCTCTTGGAGGTATATTATATCTAATTTTTGTTTACAGAAATATTGAAATACTTTTGACATTTTAATCATATTATTTAGCCCATTTATATTAAGGGACAATAGTTGAATTGGGGAGATAGCCATTATGTTAAGTGTAAAGATTGGAGACCCAATTGACAAATCCCAATTTCATCCATCTCCACCCAAACCAGACCTCCCCACAGCAGTAAGAAGCAAAAAGGCCATTTCTATCAATATGTTTAGAAAACACAGCTGAGTACCCAGCATTATTAACTGACTAGATTCCCCCTTGACTGTCATCTCTCATAGTTGCCTGTCAAAACCATTGGCATAGATTAATAAAATTAGTTGTAGATACCCCCGTGACATTTTATAAGTGATAACATACCAATAAACAATTCTACAATGTATTTCTATAACAGCAATAATCAAACTGGAAATAAATGAGTTACATAATCAGTGAGAAGTGAAGGTAACACAACAGCCATCATCCCTATCTCGGTAACTATATACAAGCAAAAGTGCACCCACAAAAAAGGGGGTACAGTTATTATCCCAACCATCCAAAATGTGTATGTTTGGTCTAGAACTTCCAAGGTACGGGATTCCAGTTTCAGTCTCCCTATGAGCTCAACCTATAAAACCAGGGGACTCTACCTCCTGGGCCTCCATGGGGCAAAATTCCCCGTCAAAAGTAGAAAAGATATGGGAACTGAGACACCAGAAAAGTAATAACTGAAATAAAATTGCATCCCAGGGTTACATAAATAATAAGACATCTCCAGGAAGACAGTCGTCCCACTTCCCCCTGCTTCATAGTTTAAGTATCAATATAAGCATTATAACAACGGCATCAAAAAAGAAAATAAAAATAAGAGCTAAAGGGGAGTAACCAGGAGAGTGGTATCTTAACTGTAACTTTTACTGTGGGGGGATCTTATATTGACAAATAAATAAATGCCCTCCAATTAACCATCTTATGGAAAAGGTTTTGTTCCCCCTCGGTGTCAATATAACAAATAATGGGCAAGTATGTTAATCCAGAGCAGGAAGCAATCACGAGTATAACACTCTGTGAGGGTTCATCCAAATCCTACTTAGTTCAGAGGTTCTATGATTATATTAATTTTTAGAAATGCAGGACATCATTCCTAGGTAATTTTACTCATTCTAAAAAAGGAAAGCGGGTATTCTTTCCCTCAGATTTATATCCATGCCCATAGAAACAATTAACAATAAATGTAAGAAAACGAGGCATAGACTGTGTGCTACCCTATTATCAGGGTCTTATAAGTAATTCAGAAGAGTTCAGCAAGAAATAGCTTCTCCGTAGCCATCCTGAGTAATGTAGCCAGAGTGTTCCAGTATTTTGTCTTTCTCTATCCTGGCTAATACATTTATAAAATAAGTAAGGTGTTGGGATAATTCCAACTGGTCTTCAGAATGCAGACTTAGATCTCAAAATAAATAAATAAATAAATAAATAAAACTCATTATAAAATGGGCATGAAAAAATAAGCTCGGCGATTGGCTAGAAGACCAGTGTAATATCTGTATTACACATAGAATAAAAAAAGTACCGGCAAAGAAATCAATGCCTCTGAATGGAATGTTCAAAGCTAGGCATGGAATGTTCATTTTTTAAAAGCCATCATTGTTTTAGCAGCATAGCGGTTCACCGAAGCTTTGGAGCCACTCGCAAAAAAAAACAAAAAAATGGACCGTAGCAAAACCGGCAATTACTAAAAGAACAGTGGCGCTTCAATTAGTGCCTCCCACACCACATCGGCTATCTTATTTCACGAATACTCCCACCTGCATGGAGCAGGCCACAGCCTGAGCTCCGTATGGGCTGGGAGTTTCAAGTGCCCACAGGAACAGTCACCGGACCAGGATTCAAACAGTAGGGCACGGCACCAGTCGGATCTTCCCCCGCTCAGCATCCCTCAGATTCAGTTCCCCAGTCTGAGCTCGTTCCTATTTAAAAAAAAAAAATACAACCAGAAAAAAAAACTGTTAAGAAGTACACAAGAGCACTGGGGTAGTGCAATAAAATTAAATCAGTAGTACTACTTGCAACTACATAATGACGTCACTTTTAAATAGGCGGAAGGACTATTTTGTCATATATTAACAATCAAATCATCTTTTTTTCTACATATAAACATACTTTTTTTCTACACTTTTATAAGACAAAAAAAGGTGACCATTTTATAAGCGCAATAAGACATTCCAGGCTGTGTATTGAACAGATATTACCGCACTTCCAGGGGCTGAAGACACTCGGCCGGTGGCCTCATGCCTTACTACGCCCCTAGGTGAGCGGTAATATCTGTTCAACACACACCCTGTCATGTCTTATTGCATACACATCCTCTTGAATGCCAGAATTGTGCTCCATGAGTCCTCCATACAAGCACTAACAGTCTGGAGTATGATAATAAGCAGCCAGATGTAAGGAGTAGCTTGTCCAAGATAAATCAAGAATTCACACGGGGGTGGTAAGGTAAATAACTTAAAATGTCTCTCATAAATGTTCAGCCAAAAAACCTCCAGAGATCCTCTAATGAGTCAACACCCTAATGTAATGTAACCTCCCAGAGGTAAAAGAAAAAGAGTACTTATAGAAGCATTCAGTCTTAGAAGGCACACCAAAGGCATTAATCTGAAGTGCCCCGAGCTCTGGGTCCTGGTCAGACATAAGGCGCAGTGACACAGCTGTAAATAAGAGTCCTGCAAAATGTTTCATGGGTTCCCACAGGCTGATCAGCAAAAGCCTGCCAGGCACTCAGAGAGCCATTTAGTAGATTGGGAGCCCATCTCCTGCAATTTACGAGAGCGTTGTATCATCTGCCAACGGGAGGGTGCTGGACCAGGCATTGTGGTGGGAGGGTCCCACTGTTTGAACTGCAGACCTTGCTTTAATAATTCATCCCATGCCTCCTCAGCTATCTTGAACTCCTTTTGACCTCCTGGGAGCTGTATCAGCAGCTGGGCAGGATACGGAGTGGGAAATTTGTACCCTTTCTCCTTCAAAACAGGAAGAATGTCTGAAAAAGCCCATCTACTTTTCATAGTTTCTGGGGCAAGATCATTATTGAGGAAAATTCAGGTCTGTCCATAAAAAACCTTCTGTCTGTGCCATGCAGTCAGCAAAACCGTTCTTTGACAGCATAGCTCATGAAACAAGCTATAATAGATCTAGGACGGGCATTAGCTCCAGCCAGTTTAGTACCCAGCGCTCAATGTATTCTCTCGAATTCAAGGGACATTTCGGATGGCAACTCTAAGGCTGTACAGAAGAGAGCTATAACAAACTCCATAATGTCTTGGCCCTCCGAACCCTCAGGAACACAGTAAATACAGATATTTTTTCATTGGTCTCTGTTTTCTGCATCAATCTGTTGGGCAGAAGTTTGAGCCTGCTGTTCTTGTAGCATTTTCACGGCCTATTCCAAATCATCAACACGGTTTTCTGTTGTTGTTATCTGCATCTCCAAATCATCTACCCTTTGCTCCAGAACTATCACGTCACAGTGAAGCACCATATACAATTGTTTGACTTCAGGTCTGAAAGACAGTAATTCATTGTAAATCATTTCTAGTTTCATCTTTTTGTTTTTAGGTCTGTTGTGTGGCGTCTTCGAGCCATCCGGACAGTCCTTCACATCTGCTGAGGCCTGAGAGAGCTCTGAATCCAAATTGGCACCATGCAGGATAAGTTGGTTGTCACTCATTTTAATATTTAAAGAAGAGTATTTTCCCCATTCTTCAATGAAAATGGTTCACTTTAATAATCTATCCTGGTTTATAATGTACTGCTATAATTGAGTAGAGAATTATAAGTTGTAGCTGGGGATCTTTGGCAAGGGGAGCGAGGAGCTCAGGAATTAGGCTGCCAACATGGACAAGCCTCAACAGGAAGTCCTGTTTCTCATATTTTTAACCAATCCATCTGCATGGGTGACTACCCCAAGCTCTGAAAACTGGCCACAATTATCTCCATCCACAAATCTGACCTAAGCACCTCACTTCCAACTACTGCCCCATCTCTCTCCTTGCCCCCGATTCAAAGGTCTTCAAAAAGATTGTGTTTTGACCAAATGTTTGGCTACATACAGCAGTACAACTTGTTGACCAATCCCCAGCATGAATTCCACTGTAAACACAACATTGAGACAGCCCTGGGACGTCTCACTTGAGTATGTGCATCGAGCCTTGGAAAGAGGGAATTTTGTTGCTGCTACATTTGTGGACCTCAGCAAGACTTCCGATCTTGTGGACCATGATCTGCTGATCAATGCCCTTTCCTCTCTCATCTTTTCTCCTGAGTAAACTCACTAGTTCAGAAACTACTTGTCCAGCAGGATGTACAGTACTGCAATCAACACCATCATCTTGGACTTACGTCCCATTTACTGTGGTGTCCCCCAAAGTTCCATCTTTGGTCCCCTTCTCTTCTCCCTGTTTCTAAACTCACTCCCCAGCTTTTGTACATCGACCAGTTCATTACTGCATGCTGATGATGCTGTCATCTTCAGCTCTGCCAGAGATCTGGCAACCTTAAATAAAGTCATCCAACATGACTTCAACCTCCTCCAGACATGGTCCCAAAAATATTTAAACTGGTACTCAACACCAACAAAAAAACAAAACAAAAAACAAGGTTATGGCTTTCTTGGGGACCATTGAAAGGGGCCTACTCTTAGTTTATTATACACAATTTATATGGCAGCGTGGCAGAGCTTGTCTCACAAAGCAGCAGTCCAACAAAAATGGGTTAAAATTTGACCCCACCTTTTTTCCTTCCTAATTAATGCCAGATGTCTTCCAGTTTATTTTAGTGGTAACATTTTCAGTTTTCATTATCATTTAGAAATGTTATGAACGTTTTAAACTAATTATTTCTCAAGAAACAAAGATGGCCACTTACTTTTTTGCATAGAAATAATATTGAGGACCCAAGGAGGGTAAGAGTACAGACAAAAATGCAAATGTACAGTACACAGCATAGAAAACATCCAGAAAACCCAAATCAGCAGATCTGCCAATATTTTTTTACAACACAGCAGAAAATTTGCTTTTTGGAATAACACACTAATCTTTGTCACCACATCAATAGCCTAGTATAATTGGTGCACCAGAGACCTGGTGCCTTACACAGTGCAAAAAGGTTCTTGACTCCTGTGGCAGAGACTACTCACCCACAGCCTGTTGCTCCCCATAGCTGATTACGGTTTCCTTGTTTATGCTGCTGCTCCATCAGGGGCCATCACTAAAGTGGCCACTGTTTATAAAAGCATTTGTCACTTCAAACAACATGAAGTCTTGCTATATTCTGACCTATGCAGTGAGTCCCAACCTTCGAACTGCCCCGGAGATGAAAGACTTAACTTTCCATGCCAGGCATGGAACGCTGAGCTCGAGCTCGGTTGAGACTCTGTCTGTTGATCTTCAAACTCAAACCGTCAGATTCTTTACTCCACCTCACTGAACAGTCGCTCCGGCGATTTCTCCTTCTGCTCGGTTCGTTTGTCGGTTAAAGTACTGCTTTCCTCGGTTTTCGACCGAATTTAAACCGTAACCTGTCGGTTCAGTCTCTGTCTGTGGTATTTGTGAGTACTAGATAGGTTTTATTTTATTCTATTCTGTGTGAAACTTGTAAACGGTTTATCGGTTTGGTTTGAACCGATCAAGTTGTTTAAAAAATCTTAAATTGTGCTTTTAGAGTGTGGTTACTGGTTCTTATCGGTTCTAAAAAAATGTATTTTATTACTTTTTTTTCCACGACCCGTGACACGGTTGGGAACCGATAAGAGGGTCTTGCCTGGTGGATTGCCATAAAAGGGTAAGTTTGGTTAGGACTGGCACTATGTCTGAGAAACCCAAAAGAAAAACCGACCCACTGGGTTTCAACACTGCAGTGTGTGTGGTGAAGCCTTTGCCAAGGCTGACCCCCACACCACCTGTGTTTATTGTCTGGGGTTTGACCACCTCAATGCAGACTTCCAGATTTGCAAAAATTTCCCTGCAGCTACCCTAGAAAAGAGAGCTGGTAGGCTCAGGGAAAGGGAGGCCAAAAAGTCCGCTGAACCAGATGGCCAGCCCAGTTCGGTTCAAACCGAACCAGAACGAGTGCCCTCTGACCAGGGCGAGACTTCTTCGGGCAAAAGGAGAGCCAATTCTGAGGAGTCGGTTCCAGCTAAAAGAACTAGAAAAGAAAAATCAGCTGGTGTGGAGCCAAAACTTTCCTCTCCAACCACTGAAGAGATAGCCAAAGCGATCAAAATTGTTCAGTCGCTTTCCCCGGTTCCAACCGAACCGGCATCATCAGGCAGGCGCTCAGTTCGGCCGGTTCCACCAGTTCAAGAGTATGAGTTAGAGGAATTTTATGAACCAGAGGAGGAGGAAGAGGAGTATGAGGAAAGTGAATGTGGATTTGAAAGTCTGGATGTGCCCATTGACTCGGACATCTCCCCAGACAGACCTTCAGGGGTGTCTCCTCCTAGGCTTTCTGAGTCCCCCTCCCATTTCATGTTTTATAAAAAAGTGGCTGAAATCCCTCCAGTTTCCTATGGAAGAAGCTGTGGATGACCAGAGGAGCCTGACTATGTGGAAATGATGGATATCCCAGAGTCTAGGAGGCTGTCTATTCCCTTGCACAAATCTTTTGGGAAACAGACATTTAAGATTTTAAAGACTCCTAACACTATACCTCCTGTGGATAAGAGAATGGACAAGAGGTATACATTGTCAGGCTCTGACATGGAGTTCCTTACACAACAATGCAGCCATGTTGGGGTAGTGCAGGCTGCAGCCTGTGATAAGACAAACATTCCCTTGGCCTCACACCCCCCGGACAAGGACTCCAGGAGGATTGATGCCATGGCAAAGAAACAGTACATGGCAGCATCCTTGGGACTCAGACAGGCCAATCATATGGCCTATACTGCTAGGTATCAAAAATCCAGATGGAACACTGTTATGGCCCTAGCAAAACAGGTCCCTGGCCAGCTTGCAAAGGAGCTGGAGCAGGTGGCTGCTGATGGTATTGAGGCATCCAAGGTGCAATTCCATGCTGCAGTGAACTCCAGTGATGTGTCATCTAGAGTCATGGCTACATCTGTGGCACTTCAAAGTTTGGCTTGGCTCAGATGTACTAGCCTGTCACAGGATACCCAGTCTAAGGCCATGGATTTTCCTGTTGTGGGTAATTCTTTGGTTGGGGAGCAGACGAGAATTACATGAAGAAAAAATGGACGAATATAGGACCACCTATAGGAGTGCACAGGCCAAGGAAAGGCAGGCCACACCTCAAAGGCAGCATCCCAGGGGCAGGGGCAGGCCTTTCCATAGGCCTTTCTACCAAGCCCAGGCCTCCTCTTCTGCTTATGCCCAGAGGGGGTTCTTTAGAGGGAGAGGCAGACGGGGTACAGGCAAGCCTGCCTCCACCCCTCAGCCCAAAGCCCCTGCCAAACAGGCACCCTGATGGGGTTGCCAGGGCTGATTCTCAACTACCTGTAGGGGGCAGGCTGGCTTACTTTGTCCAGGAATGGAAATCTCTGACATCAGGCAGATGGGTCCTGGAAGTAGTAAGCCAGGGACTGGTTCTCAGCTTCAAAAAGTTTCCAAAGATGAGAACCAGATCCTTTCCACCTGCAAATCCATCAGAAGCACTTGCCTTAGAGGCAGAGGTCTCCTCCCTCCTCGCTCTCAGAGCTGTGGAAAGGGTTCCACCCCTACACCAGGGCAAAGGGTTGTACTCCAGGTACTTCCTTACTCCAAAAAAGACAGGAGAATGGCGGCCCATCCTGGATCTCAGATACTTAAACAAGCACCTTTTAAAACCAAAATTCAAAATGGTGACTCTGGGAATTATTCTACCCTCTCTAAGGCCAGGGGACTTGCTAGTGTCCCTGGACCTCAAGGATGCCTACTTCCATATTCTCGTCAGAAGCTCCCATCGAAAGTACCTCAGGTTTGAGCTGCCCTCAGGCCATTACCAGTTCAGAGCAATGTCCTTTGGCCTCACCTCTGCTCCAAGGGTATTCACAAAATGCCTGGCAGTAGTAGTTGCTTTTCTAAGAAGGCAGAAGATTGCCATCTTCCCTTACCTGGACGACTGGCTCATAGTAGGCCAGTCCCCAGACCAAGTCAAGTTACACTTACAGATAACTCAGCAACTGCTCACTTCTTTGGGTTTCCTTCTAAATCTTCCAAAGTCAGTTCTAGAGCCTGTCCAGCTCCTCACCTTCATAGGTGCAGAGCTAGAGATGGAAAAGGCCAGAGCCTTCCTTCCCCTGGACAGGGCAAGGACCCTGGTCTCTCTGGCCTCCTCATTCACCCTGCAGGTGTCTCGACCAGCAAGGCATTTTCTACAGCTCCTGGGTCACATGGCTGCTTCTACAGCAGTAATGCAGGGAGCACGATTTCAGATGA
Organism: Neoceratodus forsteri; assembly: GCA_016271365.2. NCBI lineage: Eukaryota > Metazoa > Chordata > Ceratodontiformes > Ceratodontidae > Neoceratodus > Neoceratodus forsteri. Next base: position 1,143,554,369 of record CM028129.1, on the reverse strand, counting down.
GGGACATTCAGTTCCATTTGAGAGCATTTTGGTCTCAAAGGAAGGACCCTCTGACCAAATTGATCCAAGTAACTCGAACCCTGATCCAGGCCCTACAGTGGTGGTAGGATCAGAACAATCTGAGACAAGGGGTTCCCTTTGTCACTCAGTCTCACTCTTTAATCCTTACTACAGATGCCTCCCTCTTGGGGTGGGGGCTCACATGGGCGACCTCACCACCCAGGGGTTGTGGTCCCCTCAGGAATCTCTGCTCCATATCAATCTGTTGGAACTCAGAGCAGTATTTCTAGCACTTCAAGCTTTTTTCAAATTTGTTCAGAACAAAGTTGTACAGGTCAGAACAGACACCACCACCACAATGTGGTACATCAACAAGCAAGGTGGCACTCGGTCTACGGCCTTGTGCACCAAAGCAATGAAGTTGTGGTCTCTGGCCTACTCCCTGAACCTCCCTCACAGCAGTTCACCTCCCAGGCAAGGACAATGTCCTGGCAGATGATCTCAGCAGGATTTCCCAGGGCCATCAGGAATGGTCACTGGAGCCCCTGGTCTTGGAGGTGTTATTTTCCAGATGGGGCACCCCGCAGATAGATCTTTTTGCAGCCCCAGACAATCACCAACTTCCCCTTTTTTGCTGCAGGCCCCCAGTGTTGGGCTCAGTCCCCCTGGATGCCTTAGTTCTCAATTGGGAAGGGAAGTTTCTCTATGCTTTTCCCCCTTCCCTCTCCTGTTCAAAGTGCTAGTCAAAATCAGATCTCAACCCTGCAAGATGACCCTGATTGCTCCAGACTGGGCCAGACAGCCCTGGTATCCACTCCTACTGTAACAGTCCATCTTCCCTGTGTCTTCCCAGGAATTACAACCTGTTAACCTGTGCTCAGGGGAGGGTTTGGTACCAGACCTCAAATCTCTCAATCTCAAGGCCTGGCTCTTGAAGAGTTAGGATTTGCTAATTTACACCTCTCCCAAGGTGTAATGGATATCCTGAAGGCTTCAGAAAACCTTCCACCAGGGCTACTTACAATTCCAAATGGAAAAGATTTTCCATATGGTGCTCGGGAAGCATATTTCCCCAGAATCTGCTGATCTGCCCACAGTCCTTGATTATATGGTCCACTTAAATAGCTCGGGGCTGAGACCAGCTACACTGTTAGTGCATCTGGCAGCTGTATCTGCTTTCATCTCAGCAGGTAAGCCCTCTTCTCTTTCAGCTCTCCCTGTGTTCTCCACGTTTTTCAAGGGATTGCTTCACACCAACCCTCCATTCAGGGACCCTGCCCCTGCCTGGGACCTCAATGTTTGCATTGCTCAGCTTATGCAACCCCCTTTTGAGCCTTTATCTTCAGCAGAGCTTAAGTACTTGACTTGGAAGACTGTGTTTCTGGTAGCCATCACTTCTGGCAGACGCATAATTGAATTACAAGCTTTGTCAGTGGAGCCTGATTTTATCTCCTTTCATAGAGATAAGGTGGTCCTCAGGACTAACAGGAAGTTCTTGCCTAAGGTGGTTTCAGATTTCCACCTTAATCAATCTATGTCTCTTCCAGTGTACTTCACTGACCATTCCTCCTCTGGCGAGAGGAGGCTGCACAGTTTAGATGTGAAAAGTGCCCTTAGTTACTACATAGAGCATACCAAGGGTCACAGGTTTGACTCCCTCCAACTGTTCCTCACTTATGGTGAGGTTGGTAAAGGGAAACCTGCCACTAAAAGATTCATTGCCAGGTGGATTGTCTCTTGTATCCAATTTTGTTATGAAAAACTGGGTAAGGTTCCTCCCTCAGGCCTGAGGGCTCACTCTACCAGAGGTACAGCTGCTTCCCTGGCTGCTGCCAGGGACATCCCTATTCTAGAGATATGTCAAGCAGCTACCTGGAAAACAGTTCACACTTTTACCAAGCATTACTCCCTGGACTTCCAGGCTAGGAGTGATGCTCGGTTTGGCTCAGCTGTGCTTCAGAGCCTATTTCCTAAGTAGGTTCTGTCCCTCCTCCATGGAGGTACTGCTTTGTAGTCTGCATATGTCAGAATATAGCAAAACTTCATGTTGTTTGAAGAAAAAATTACTCACCTTAGTAATGTTGTTTCTTCTAATGGAGTCTTGTTATATTCTGACCTCCCCCCTGCCTGCCCCTCTCAGAACCTCTGTTTTTTGGGATGTGGGTGGGCAGTGCAGTGTTGGCACTTAGTAGGTGCCCACCTTTTTGTTTTCACCCCTTCTTTTCTTAGGGTGAGTTGGTGTTGTGTTTTTCATTTTTGGGTCTCCTGACCTGAGTCTTTGTTTGGGACCAAAAAATGTGTTTTATTTTTAGTAGCCAGTTGGCTAGTGTAGGTTTATAGCTTCCACACAGGACCTTAGTGAGTTTAGCTCATAAAGATCTGACAGTTTGAGTTTGAAGATCAAGAGACAGAGTCTCAACCGAGCTCGAGCTCAGCGTTCCATGTCTGGCATGGAAAGTTAACTCTTTCATCTCCGGGGCAGTTCGAAGGTTGGGACTCACTGCATAGGTCAGAATATAGCAAGACTCCATTAGAAGAAACAACATTACTAAGGTGAGTAATTTTTTCTTCATGACCAAGCTGTCACACTGCACTCACCATTGCCAACTCTATAATTTTACTGCCTGCCTTTCACTAGATGATTGCCTTGCCCACGAATCGGCGGTGTTCCTGCATAAGGTGGCACTTGGTATAGTTCCACCATGTATTTCCACACTCTTCCCCCGTTCCATCAACAAGCTCTCAGATCAAATTAATTTTCTCACTCCCCTTCAGGCACATTGCTGCAGGGCAAAGTGCTCTTTCCTTCAGGGCATTAGAATCCGACAGCCTCCTACTTGCCCACCTCACCCTTGGAACCAGTGTCTCTACATTCAGCACTAGCCTTCACCAATTCTTGTTGGACAAAATGCAGTGTAACTGCTCCTAATTTGAGTCTTTTACCTATCCTAATTGTGTTTGGATTGCATTACTGTATAACCGCTCCTTCTACCTGTCAATGTGACACCTGACTGTACTATTGGAAATTGTGATACCTCATTGTACTATTATAATTTGCCAGTGCCTGTGCCATGGCTAATTGTTTCTTTTTTCTTCATTCCTTGTTTTCAACTGGTCACTTGTGAAAACGGGCTACTTAGCTCATCTTACTATCCAGAATAATAAATAACAAGCATTTGTCAATGCCAAACGTTCACTTGCTGGTATTTGCATTGGTGTTTGACATTTGTGCAGGCCCCCCTCCCCAATTGTGTCCATGTCCCTTCAGCCTCCATATCCCAACAGAGTACCTCTCTGCAACTCCTCTTGCATCTGATTAACATTTCACCCTCATACTTCTTAAGTGTCTGTCTTAGGAACCCTAACGCCCTGGTTGTGCTCAAGGGTATGAGCCTGTGTGGAAACTACGCAACCTGCACTTGTAACACAGTCATTCAGTAGAATTATTTCACCAAATTTTCAACATAGGCATTTTGTCACCTCTGGTCATGAACAGTGCCACTATGATTTTCTTACTGTGTACTGAACCCTGATTTCCCACAGCGACCGTGCTATTCTGCGACAGAAGTGTGAAAATAGATTTTGGCCAGGATGTAAAAAATTACAGCTGCACTGTTCATAAGGAGGTGTGGGAAAATGCAAATGTTGAAAATCTGGGGTGAAAATATGACAAATTCGCGAAGTTACGAGTGCACGTGGAAACTGCGTAAACACATGCTCGTAAAAGTCATTTTTGGAATTTTTTGCACTGAATTTTCAACATAGGCATTTCAGATGTCTGCTCATGAACAGTGTCACTGTGATATTCTTACTCTGTACCAAGCATGATTTTCTACAGCTTTCCCCCTATTGCATGCTGGTAGTGCGAAAACACATTTAGGCCAGTATGTGAAAATGACAGCTGTACTGGTCATATGGAGATGTGGGAAAGTAGCAATCTTGAAAATCTGGAGTGGAAATATTACAAATTCACTAACTTACGAGTGTACGTAGGAACTGCGCAACGCATGCTCATAACACAGCCATTTTATGGACATTTGCCACCAAATTTTCAACATAGGCATTTTAGGACCTCTGCCCATGAACAGTGTCATTGTGATTGTCTTACTCTGTAGCAAACACTGATTTCTAGCTGCGACCACACTATTTTGCGCTGGTGGCGCAAAAACACATTTTGGCCAGGATGTGAAAATTGACAGCTACACTGTTCATAAGGAGGTGTAAAAAAATGCCAGTGTTGAAAATGTGGCATGAAAATAGTGCAAATTTGTGAAGTTACAAGGGTGCGTGGAAACTGCGCAACTCACACTTGTAACACAGTCATTTTATGGAATTTTGTCACCAAATTTTCAACATAGGCATTTTAGAACTTCTGCTCATGAACAGTGTCACCGTCATTTCCTGAAACTGTCCCAAAAACTGATTTTGCGCCGCGACAGAGCTATTCTGTGCCGGACATGTGAAAACACATTTCGGCCAGTATATGTAAAATGACAGCTGTACTGTTCATAAGGAGCAGTGGAAAAATGCCAAGTTTGAAAATCTGGAGTGAAAATATTACAAATTCACGAAGTTACGAGCGTGCGTGGAAACTGTGCAACGCACGCTCATAACAGTCATTTTTGGGATTTTTTCCACCAAATTTGCAACATAGGCTTTTTGAGACCCCACCTCATGAACACTGGCACTGTCGTTCCATTAATCAGTCCCAAAAGGTGATTCCATGCAGTGACCGCAACATCACCTTTTGGGGCTGAATAAATACCATAACGTGCCAGAATTCATGAGGAAGGTCCAAAAACCCATGTTGAAAATATGGTGCCAAAATTTCAAAGAATGCCTGAGATATGCATCAAAGTTGAAAAAAAAAACATTTATTCCATTATACAGCTTACCGTCATTTCCTCAGTTCGCGGTTGGCTTTGAAGAGTGCAGAAGTGTTCCCGGTCCACCGAAGATCATCACACCGGACTCTGGAGTTAAGTATGGGGTTAGGGGGGTGTGGGGAGGCAGGGTGCGCAGTGTGTGGGCTTGGGTTACTGGAGGGGGGGCAGGGAGACGGCGAGGGACTGTTTTCTTTTTTCACATGGTTTAAAAAGAAAAAAAAACCTTGTGGGACAGTTTTTATTTTTCAGGGTGATTTGGCACATGGGGCTGGGCTCCCAGCATGCCACCTAAGTGTTTTTTTTGGGTGGGGTGCTGTAGCCGACAGGGGATTGGGCACCCCCGTCGGCAGACAATGAAAGCGGGGGGGAAAGAGCCGAGGGGCATCAGCACATAACAAATGGGGGGGGATGCATTATGCTGATGGGGAGTGGGCTCCCCTGTCAGCACATACATTGGGGCAGGGCATGCCGACAAGGGGATTGGGCACCCCCGAAGTCGGCAGTATGGCAGGCAGTGTGCCGCCATGTTAATCTTTTTTCACCACCAGGGAAAGCATGTCATTAGGTCCTTTGCGTATGACGAGCTTTGCTCTGCTCGCATTGCAGAGGACCTTTCATTTGATATGATCGCCACATTAAGTGTGCATGGTGTGGCACTGGCATGCAGGCTGATTGGGGAATGAGGAACACACCTACCGATGCATGCCCTGCATTTGCCCAACAGTGACAGCGCCTCCAAATCTGCTACTACCGCAATATGTTGGCTGCGCATGCGCGAACCAAAGTAATAATTCCAAATTCCACTCCATCCTTTCCAGCACCTCAGACATCTACTCCTCTCTAGTAGATCTGCACATAATACCAAAGGTGCCAGAAGCAGTGCATTAGGGGGAGCAAAGAGGTACTGCAAGCTAAAGCTCCCTCTCTCCCTTCCACTTTGCACCTGAGGCAGTTAAAGGGGAGGGATCTGTGAACAAGAAAAGCAGTCGCAGGTTTTTCCCAGAGCTGTTGTGTTTCTGCTTTCAAAAGCAGTGCATTAGGGAGAGGAGAGGGCAGGGCTGTCTAAAGTTCATGTGGTTTAGTGGGAAGCAAGTCAGTTGCAGGGACTGTACATCACTGTTCTTCAGGGATATGCTCTGAAGGAGGGGGGAGTCACTGCCCCTTCTGTAGGATCTTTGCGGAGCTCCATGCTTAGCTGGTAGCAGGGAAGGAAGATCTCTCTCGTGGCACTGGCTCAGCTGGAGCCCACAACTGCACTCCCCCAGAGGTCCACTAGTCCAGGAGGTGGACAGTAGTGGGTTGAGAGGGAAAGGTGACAGGTGGAGCCACAAGGAGATCTAGCAATCCCACACCATCCTAATGGTAAATCGCTTTGCACCCCTGAAAGGGACTCAGGAAATTGACTCCACCAGACAGGACTTTGGGTCAGTCCAGGGAAATGGAAGTGATGACCTGGAGGCACCTAGGGGTGAGAGTATGAACAAGAGGGCAACCAGGATAATCTTAATGGGGCATCAGCCATTCAGGACATAGACAGAATATAGAGATAGTGAGGGGGCTGGGTGTGCTGGTACACTTGGAACCACCAATATGGTGAACCAGCCTGTGGAGCAAGTGAACTGGAACTTTCAGAGGCTGGAAGGGAAGATTGCAGGCATGCACAACCTCCCTAGCCATTTCTAAGGTTCTCCTTATGAGTGGGAGGAGGGAAAGATAGAATAAGGAATGAAATGATACAGGACTTAAATGGGTGGTTAAAGGGATAGTGTCAGGAGAAAAGGTACCATTTCATGGGGGACTGGGAGGATTTCTGGACAGGAGGCTCTTTGGAGGGGGCGACCTTCACCTGACAAGAGAAGGGACCAGCATGCTGGACTCAAAGTTTGACATTTATATTAGACAGACAAACTAACTGCATGTGATTCTAAGGCTGGGGGAACCATGGTAAAGGGAGTGTAGGAGGGGAACCTACAGTAGCTAGTTCTCCCCCTGTACTTAGGACTGGTAGCAGGAAGATGGGTAAGCATAAGGCTGAGGTTCAAAAATGAGTAGTGGAAGAGGCGAAGGGTGGATGGCTGTCAGGATCTGCAAGCAATAGGAAAAAAGAGTATAGGAAGGAATGCAGGTGTAGCATCCCACAGTGAAAGAAGATCTGGAGCTAGCTGGAAGCATGTCTTCCATAATGCAAGGAGTCTGGGTAATAAAATCAGTGACCGCCAGGCATTGGTGACAGACACTGACGTAGACCTTGTAGCCATCACATAAACTTGGGCCACAGAGAATAATGACTGGTACTTGTCATTCCTAGATTACATGTTGTTTAGAATGGATAGAGGGAAAGGCATGGGGGAGGTGTAGCCGTATATCTCATGAGGACTTAGAGGCTGTGGAGGATGGACACATCATGGGAAGCAAAAGGGAAACAGAGTCACTCTGAGTTCACCCCACAGGGTTCCATGTCAAGACTGTGCCTGCAAAACCACGCAGGGCAAATATGGTGACTCAAAAACAATGATAACTATAACTGGCATTGCACCACAGAGCCAAACAATGATGGCAAAACCCCAATTGTAAGTCACTTGCAGGGGGCTTGTTGGCCTTGAGTCTGGTGTGGCAGTGCTTTTTAATACCTCAGTGGAGAAAGGGGTTGTTCCAGAGGACTGGGGGAGTGCGATGTGGTCCCTCTGCACAAAAGAAGCAGTAGAGAGGATGTTAGCAATTACTGGCCAGTCAATCTCACATCAGTGGTAGGGAAGTTAATAGAGATATTACTGAAGTAGAGGCTCATGGAAGACCTGGAAGCAAAAGAGCTGCATGATCACAGGCAGCATGGTTTCACAGGGGGGAGATCATGTCAAACTAGTCTCATAGATTTATTTTGACTGGGTTACCAGGGAAGCAGATCAAGGGAGAGCAGTGGATGTGGCCAATCTGGACTTCAGTAAGCCTTTCAACAATGTACCACACAGGAGGCTGGTTAAGAAACTAATGAGCCTGGGGATGGGGAGAAAGTGACAAGTTCGGTATCAGACTGGTTAAGGGATAGAAGGCAAAGGGTTGTGGTAAACGGTAGCCACTCAGGCTATAGAATAGTGACTAATGGGGTGCCACAGGGTTCAGTGCTGGGACCAGTCCTCTTTAATGTCTTCATAAGCAACATTGCAGAGCAGTCTGAGGGTAAGGTGTGTCTCTTTCTCGACAATGCAAAAATCGGCAACAGGGTTGACACTCAGGAAGGGGTGGAGACAAAGCAAAGAAATCTGTAGAAACTAGAGGAATGGTTTAGGGAGTGGCATCTGGGTTTCAATGCCAAAAAGTGCAAGGTTATGCACTTAAGGTCGTGGAACCTAGGGGCTATGTATAAGATGGGGGAGTGGAATTTGCAGTCATCAAGCAAGAAAGAGATCTAGGGGTCATCATATCTGATGACCTCAGGATAACTGGACAGTGTGCCAAAGCAGTGGATGAAGCTAGAAGGATGATGGGGTGCACTGGGGGAGGGATTTCTTAGCAGGAGGAAGGAGGTGGTACTGGTGTTGCATCACTCACTAGTGAGGCTACACATGGAGTACCATGTCCAGTTCTGGAGGCAGCACTTCTGCAAGGACATTGGAAAGGTGGAGGCAGTGAAGAGGAGGGTAACCAAAATGCTGAGGGGGTTGCAAGAGAAGCCATATGAGGAAAGACTGCAGGAACCCAACATGTACTCCCTTGAAGAGAAGGGGACATGATTGAAACCTATAAGAACCTCTCAGGAGTGAGCAAGGTGCAAGTAGAGGATCTATTTTGAAGAAAGGAAAGCACTAGAACAAAGGGGCATGCAAAGAAGCTAAGAAGTGGAAGTTTAGGAGAGATGGATAGAAATACTTATTCACAAAAAGGGTGGTGAATGACTAGAACAGCCTGCCAGGGGAGGTAGTGGAGGCAGAAACTATGGAGACCTTCAAGCATGCATGGGATAGGCACAAGTGCGTATTAGATAGAGGAACTGGGGAGGAAGTGACACCTATGACCAGCAAGGGTCAGTAGTGATAGAAAACGCAGAGACAAGGGTCAGACTGGATTGGCTTAAAGGTCCTTTCCTGCTGACAAGATCTGTGTTTCTATGTCTCTATGAAGCAGTTGACCTGCTGTTGGAAGATCTTGATGATGAGTCAATCTCTCAGACCCCGGTGCTCCCAGTCTTCTGCTTGCTCACCTCATGGCCTAGAGATTTCTAGTGAGACATGTTGCCCTCTTTTGGAAAGGGAGGTTCCTTTTTGACTTTCCTATGATCTCTCTAATTCAGATGGTTCTGCTCAAGCTGTGGGTGGAGCATGCCACTCTACTACTAGTTGCTCCCTTCTGGCCTTGCCAGATATGGTTTTCACTTCTGTACCATCTGGCAGTGGAGCCTCCTGTTCAGCTTCCCCTTTGTTGGCATCTGCTGTCCCAGACTCCAGAGTCCCTGGTCCACCTGTACCTGCATTCTCCACATCTGCATTCCTGGCACCTGAAGTTGTAGCCATTGCCAGCTTTGGAGTTTCACCCCAAGTGGCTGATGTCTTGCTTGCAGCTAGAATGAGTTCTACGAGACACACCTACTCTTTGAAATGGAAGTTATTTTCCACAGTGTGCTTCCCATTCAGTGGTCCCATTTACTTGTCATGTGAATACTGCACTGAACTGCCTTCTGTTCCTATCTGGCTCCATTTTGCATTTGGCTGCCATATTGGCTTTCCGTGACCCTATTGGTGGACACATGGTGGCAAAACTAGAAGTGTTCCATAAGTTCCTTAAGGGTATTCTGCACATGTGCCTCCCAATTTATAAACTAGTACTACCTTCGAACCTGAATTTTATTCTTGAGAAATTGACTTTGGCTCCATTTGAACCTGCTGTAAATGGTGAGATATGTTTAATTTCATGGAAGGAACTGTTTCTGGTTGTCATGATTTCTGCTTGTAGAATTTCCAAACTTCAGGATCTCATGCATGAGCCTCTTAATTTGCTTTTCCACAAGGACAGGGTGTCTTTGTGGACCAGTCCTTGTTTTCTACCAAAGGTGGTGTCTGAGTTTACATTGAACCAGTCCATACACCTTTCAGTGGGGTATAGTACTTAATCCTGATTCTCACATTCCCGACACTCATGTGCCCGACTCTGATTCGCTGACACATTCAGAATACTGCCACTACAAATCCCGACAATTGAAATCCTGATTGTGAAAATACTGACCACAAGCACAAGAACGAACTTACCGATTGCAAGTTGATAGATTTGTTAGAAGCAGCCAGCACAATATTAGAATAACTTGCGATCTCTCCCCTGTAGCTGGAGCAAAGCCATAGGATTTCACGCCCTTACTCTGATCTCCTTTGTGTGTGATAAAAAAAAAAAAACTGCACAATTTGGAACATTTATGGGCAAAATATGCAGAAGTGCAGGTTCAGAAATTACTATTGTTTGGAGCATGGAGCGTTGGAATTACTACCGATCACAAGTTAAGTTACTTTGCTGGAAGCTGCAAGCACATCATGGGGAGGGGGGGCAGTTGAAGAAACTTACAAAAGAAAAAGAGAAGATGCCATGCAGAGGGTTATCATTTATCCCCATCTCATGTCTGGATAGTTTACAGGTACACATTGATCTTTTAAACTTTTCAGGACATTAAACCTGAAGATATTTTTGTAATCGAACTACAGAAACTGAATGAGACATTACAGCATGCCGAGGAAGAAAAAATATTTTCTTTACATGGGGTTTCGTTGTTTACTACTGGCCTCATTCTGAGTATGTTCATTCAGTATTTTAACCACTTGTGATCAGTATGTAAGTTCTTCTGCTTGCGGTTGGGATTTCAATTGTCGGGATTCAAAGTGGAGGGATTGTGGATGTATCGGGCTATTGGAGTAGGGCAAATAACTGTCAGACTTTTAAGAGTTGGGGTATAGTATGAATCCCCTTCTGGGGTATTATCCACAGGATGTTACTAAAGGTGCGGCATTGCTCCATATACTTGCTGTACAGAGAGCGCTACATTTATCTTTTGATTGCACTAAGGATGGCAGAATGTCCTCAGGGTTTTGTTTCATTCACCCCTGGTAAAAAGGATGCCTCTGTGACTAAACAGTGCCTGTCAAAATGGCTGGTTATGTGTTGTGTTCTGTTATAGGAAGTATGGTAAGGAACTTCCTGGTGCTGTGTGTGGCCTCTCTACACGTGGTGTGCCTTTTTTTGTTGCTTGCTTTCAGAATGTTTCCACAACCGACATATGTACTGCTGGCACATGGAGAACTGTGAATACTTTCACTAAGGACTACAGTCTAGACATTGTCTCTTGTAAATGAGATAGCTTTGGTCTTGTAGTGTTGCAAGACCTTCTGTCCTGATTGCATATTAGATAGTACCATCCTCCCTGGGTACTTTGAGAACAACTTGAGAATCATTCCTAAGGTGTGGGCCCAATGGAAGATATATCCTTGATGAAGATAGAACAGTTACTCACCATAACTGTAGATCTTTAAACGAGTCTCCTGCACTGGGCCACAACACACCCACCCTTCTTTCTCCTTTCTGAGGTACAAGCTGGCAGGTTTGTCCTCTGCCTTGTTTAGAGGTGCCCATAAGTGCTTTATATACAGTGTATTTCCAGTCCCATGCCTCTCCTCATGTGCTTAGTACTGATCTGGTCTCCTAGTTCCCCACGGTAAGATGCCCACTGAACTTATCTCCGGTGGGGAACTGAGGAGCAATGGTTATATAGGCGCCAACATTGCACGTCATCATGGGCAGCCCCTGGGTAGCAAAAGTTTCCATGCGGTCCTGATGCCAACAACTTACAGCTCCAAAGGTGAGGCCCAATGGAGGAAATTCTCTCAAAGATCTACTCTTATGCTGAGTAACTGTTCTTTCCAGCATCTATGAATAATACATATTAATGCAACAGTAATGTGAACAATTGGACCTATACCTTCTTATTCTGTTGTAGATTACTCAATTGTTCTGTCTTGTAATATGATCTTTCTCACTGTTTTGAATCTGCTTTAGTTTATTTTTTTTAAACACTAAACACAGTCATTTTAATATGGCTATTCTCAGGGTTTTTACCATCATTCTCCACTGTATTTGATCATCCATTGAGTCATGAGTGTAGGGAAGTATATCTTTTGCTTGCTTATTCACCTCACACAAATGCATATGCACACGTGCACACACACACACACACACACACACACACACACGCGCACACACACACACACAATACATATACAGATGCATACACAGCAATACACAGTGACGTACACATAACACAGTCTAAACACAGACACATATACACAGCACTAAATACAGATGCAGAAACAGAAAAGAACACATAGTGCACACAGATGCATGCACATACAGCATTACGTACAGCTGCACACACATATACACAGATGCACACATACGCATAACTGCATACACAGAACCACACACAGAACACATGCTACACATAGACATACACAGCATTAAATAAGATGCACACACACACATGTGCACATCACTACAAACAGGTGTGTGCACACATAGCACTATACAGGCACACACATCACTACATACAAATATATACCCTATCCCACCCACCTGCCTTCCAACTAGACACCAAACAATACTGATTATATTTCCCTCTCAGCCCAATAAACAACCTATCCCACCCTCCTCTTCCACTGCTACTGTACAATACTGTAATAAAAGAAGACATCCTATTTATTTAGAGGGCTCAAGTGTGCAGTTTGAGACAGTCTCCCTATAACAGGCAGTATGCTGGCCTGGAACCATTAACAGTGAAGACACCTTTTTTGGAGGCAGTATAGTGCAGTGGGTTAAGGCTTTGAGCTGTAGACCTGGAGACCTGGGTTTGAATCCCTCAGCCGCCTAGGTGCATACTGTGTGATCCTGAGCAAGTCACTTAACCTCCTTGTGCTCCCAGGTCACATCTGGAAACAAGCTTTGGCTTAGTGTGCTACTCCTGGCTAAGCAATTTTCCCTTTCCTTTCCCCTCTTTACTTTGACAACAGGTAAGAAAGAGATTTTGAAAATGGGAACTCCAGTTCCCCCAGAAAGCTTGTCCCATCACACCTTGATTGACTATCTGGAGTATTTAAAGAGAGTATGAGACAAGTTTGTCACTCATTGTTCTTCATCCCTTGTGCACAGTTTTCTCATGGCAACACTGGTTACCACTGCTGTCAGACATGTTGTCCATCGCGTGCCTGTATCCATTGTGAAGTTCCAGGCAGTTTGGGGGGGGGGGATTATATACAGCGTCAGCAGAAAGGTAGCAGCAGCAGCAGCCACACCATTAGTACCTGATATATTTCATAGCTGTGAAAAGGCACACTGTAGAAGCACCTGTGGAAAATGTGTCAGGTATTAGTGGGGGCTGCTGCTGCTACTTCACTGTTGGCACTTTTCAACTGTTTGCACAATAAATTGATTTCAGTGAGTATTGCCTGAAGATTTCACTTCTTTTATTGTGAGTGCAGTTTCTGGCTGCCAAGACCCTGTGCTCTGACTGGTTGAAACATGGGCATGGTACCAGCACTCCAAGGCTGTCTTCAGATTTTTGTTCATGTGTAAGGGCCCGGAAGCCTTCCCCTTCATGAGTATTGCTGCCCATGCTACCACATTACCACTGCAGCAAGCTCCTGCCTTCCCTAGTTCATCTCAGAACACATCTTTGTTGAGAAATTAACAGAGGAAACTGTTTGTTGAGATTGACATGTAGGTGATGGCTGAGTAGAGATGCTCAGAAACATAGAAACATACATAGAAACATAGAGTTTGATGGCAGATAAGGACCGCTTGTCCCACCTAGTCTGCCTATTTTCTTTACCTACTGTAACACTGTAGACCCTACTTGATCTCTGGCGTTTACCTCCCCTCCCTCCATTCCTTACCACTAAGGTTCCCTTATGCCAATCCCATACCTTCTTGAATCTGACTACAGTTGTTGCCCCCACCACCTCCACTGGGAGGCTGTTCCAGGCATCCACCAATCTTTCTGTGAAGAAGTACTTCCATATATTCCCCTGACTCTACCAACCTCCACTTTTGTAGCATGACCCTTTGTTCTCAACCATCTTTTTCTTTGAAAAAGGCCTCACTTTTGAACCTTATTTATACTCTTGAGGTATTTAAAAGTCTCTATCATATCCTTCCCTCTCTCCTTTCCTCCAGGGTTTACATATTGAGGTCCTTCAGTCTCTCGTCATAGGGCACTTGATGCAGACCCTGCACCATCTTAGTTGCCCTCCTCTGGACCGCCTCTGCTCTGCCTATGTCCTTCCGGAGATGTGGTCTCCAGAACTGGACACAGTACTCTAGGTGAGGTCTCAACACTGATTTATGGAGCGGTATAACCACCTCCCTCTTTCTGCTGATGATACCCCCAAAGAAATGCTTACCCCCCCCAAAGGAAGTGCTGCTGGGTTTGTTGTGCTCAAGCTATCTCCAGTTCACAAGTCTGACTTGAGTTTCTTTATTGTTTAGCAGACTTCTTGTTTTCATGCTTGTGAGTGTTGCCACATACTGTACTTTCAAATTAAACCAGTTCTTCCCCATTTGAACACAGAAGTCTTCTACATATAAAGAATATTAAAGGACTCAACATTTCAAAAGCAAAAGATTGTTGTTGCTTGAGCAATTGAGTAGCTATGCAGTCAGTGCCCCTAAATGAGAACTACTTGCAACTATAAGTGAGGGCAGTGAGCTGCTGTTAGACAATGGTATATCTCTCAACAAAACCCATACCACTGCATTACAGCTGTGCTGTATTTGGTAACTTGCTGAATTTATCCCACAGAGTGAACAAACACAGTAGAATAACACACCTTTTCAAGTTTTGGCAATGCCTACCACTTTATTTATTTATTTGAAAATCGGTGACCTGGAATGCACACTGAGCAGAGGTTCGTTTCCAGGTGTGACTAGGGGAAAGGGAAAGGGAAACAGGAGGAACAGCAAAACTTAAATACAGTGTATTGCATGATACAGAAATAAAGTGCCTGCATACAAAATACTTTGCAGATACATGCATGGAACACAAAAAAGTGCAAGTCTGGATATGCCATAGAATATGTTCACCTAATGGGCAATGCAGAGCACTAGGGGCAAGTTCGGTCAGGGAGAAACCGAAACCCTGTGCTACCCATATCAAACAGGGAAGGCTTGCTACAGGAAGCAGGTGTGGGGGGAAGGGGTAGGCAGAGTTTCAGCAGGTGCCTGAAGGAGCTAGAGGAGGAGAAATGGTGGAGGAATGAGGGGAGCTGGTTCCAGAGTGTTGGAAAGCAGTAGGAGAAGGTGGATTGCCCAGCAGAGGAGCAGGGATGAGGAGTGGAGAAGATTCACTGGTCCCTGGAGTGGAGAGGGCATGGAGGAGGGGTAACTGGGGAGAGAAGTGATCAGAGGTAGAAGGGAAGGGAACCAAACCAGCATTTTGAGCTGAAGGAGGAACAGTGAGATTGGCGACATGTTTGTCGGGGGATGAAGGAAAGGGTGGAATAGAAGCAGCAATGGTGAGTATGAGGAGGGGAGTTTGTCATGAAGCAACAAAAGGCATTGCAGAGGGTATTCAGTCTGGTTAGGGAAGTGGAGGGGCAATACCATAGACCATGTCTGTATAGTTCAAAACCCAGGGCACTATTTTGGGGACCAGCACATGGCAGACCAACAAGGGAAGGCAGTCTCTATTACAGTACAGAACACTCAAATTAGGGCAGAGTTTTGTATGGATGGCATCGATATGGGCTGAGAAGTCAAGCTTCTGTCAAGCCTTACACCAAGGTACTTAAAGGATTGCACCACTTCAAGAAGAGAGTCATCCAGCATGCGGAAGACCAGAAGTCTCAAGAGCCTGGGCAACTTCTGGCTGGTGCCAAAGGTCAAGGATGCTGATTTTTTTGGTGTCGATCTGGATATGGTTGGACTGGAACCAGCGCAGGATGTTGTGAAAATCCTGCTGAAGCAGGTCTTCCACAGATGGAGTAGAGGGGCCAGAGATGAAGTTGACTGTGTCATCTGCATACATGTGTCATACTAAAGGTTATACTAAAGGGGTAACAGAGCAGAAAAGGTGGTAAGCTCACATATGCTCCTATCCTTCATCTATAATATGATAGATTGCGACCCTCCACATACCTGTCAAGCATAGTTTTGAATTCCATCTTGTCCTTACTAATTATTATTTCTGTAGGTAATTTTTTCTAGAGGTTGACTATACGCTGTGTAAAGAAACCCTTCCTCCAATGTGTATATGCGAGTTGGCACAGGTGAATGGGAGGTCATTCGGAAAAATGGAAAACAGGATAAGGACCTAGGATGGAGCCCTGCGGGAACCCAATCTTGATGGGAAGTGGAGATGATAAGGTGCCTTCAAAATGTACTGACTGTTGATGGCCCATTAGGTAGGAATCGAACCAGCTAACAGTGAGAGCTGAGAGGCCAGCATAGCTCAGCTTGTCAAGGAGGAGTGGAAGGGACGCCGAGTCGAAGGCTTTGGCCAGATCAATGAAAATGGTGGCCATGATATGCCCCTGATCCATCCCTGAGAAGATGAAATCTGTGACATGCAGCAGGAAGGAGACAGTTGAATGCTGCTTCCAGAAACCAGACTAGAATGGAGAGAGGAAACTGGAAGAGGTAAGGTAGTCTAGAAGTCTAGAGTAGACTAACCACTCTTGTAGCTTGGTGGGGGGGGGATAGAATAGAAGATGCCAGGGGAGGAAGGGTCATCCCCTCTGTGAAGTGAAAGAACTTTGGCAATCTTCTAGGACTGAGGAACAGAGCAGAGCAAGAATGAGAGAGGTTGAGCAGGTGAGTAAGTGGAACTACAGCTGCAAGAACTAAGAGGTGGAGGAGTTTGGGATCAAGCCTGTCAGGGCATGATTTGACAGAGTGAGGGAGGGAAGGGCAAACAGGGGTTCCTGAGTAGTGATTAGAGGGAGAAACCCATGGAGGTTTTGGGGGGGGAGAGAGAGAGGGGGAACCAAAGGAGAAGGAGAAGGAGGGGAGTCGGGAGAGGGAGAGGGAGAGGGGAGCGCACATGTGACGAAGAACTCATTGAACTGAGCAGCAGCAGAGGATGGATCAGACACAGGTAAATCATTAACCATGAGGATGGGAGGAGCAGACTGGGCAGGAGGGTCAGAAAGGGAATGGATTACCTTCTAGAATTTCTCAGGAGAGTTAAGGTTGTTCTGAAGGTTGGCTTTGAAATAATGAAATTTCACTAGCCCGGTGGCGCTGAGGATGGAGGCGCTGGATGTCACACATCGCATCGCGCCGGTGACCTGGGTTCGGGAGCGAGCTTGGGTTGCCGGGAGTCAGCCGGGGAGGAGAGAATTGAGTGTCTGATGACAGCTCTCCTCTTCTGGGGGGAGGTTGGGGAGTGTCTCCCTGGTGCTAGTGCGTGTACTGCAGTCTGGGACCACTGACAATTGGGGATGAGGTGTCGGCGGACGTCCTGCAGACGGGTGTGGGAACACACATGCCTGCATTGGACATTAGTGCACATCTGCACCTCTGGGGGTGAGAGGAACACACGAACAAGGAAAAAACCTGCACCGTCGGGTAGGCAACAGCATCTGGCTCCCATGACCACTGCCGGACCCCACCCACCCCGGTCTCCTAATTCCCTCCTCCCGAGCCCTGCCTGCAGTAGATTCTAGACTTAGGGAGCACCAAAGAAGGAGGAGTGGTGGCCCCACCTTGTGGGGTACAAGCCAAGGGTGTCCAAGCTGCAAGGTAGTTGCAAGGGTAGGAGTATCGCGGGGGAGACTCAGGCTGGGAGAGGTTCTCAGGCAGGCAGGAACAAGCCAAGGATGCCTGAGAGAGTCCTGACGGAGCAGTGACTGGAGGGAAAAAGAACTGAAAAAAAAATAATGAGATTTCACTGGCTGAACAGCCTTTGTGCACTTGTTTCTCAGGGCCCTTTAGCGGAGGAGATCAGGAAGGGAGTGTGAAAATTTATAGTGGGCACAGGTGAGATCGCGGGACTTGCAGGGGATCAATGATGTCAGTGGTAATCCAGGGGAGATGGGAAGATTTGACCCTGGATTTCCTCAGGGGAGTGTGCAAGTCCCAGACTGCAGAAAATTTTGAATAAAAAAGGGAGAGGGCCACAACAATGTCGGAGGGCTGGTGGATTGCCGACTAATCTGTTGCAGCTATGTTACTCAGGAGAGCATTGATGTTCAGCAACCAGAGGCACCTGGACCAAATATATTTTGGGACTGAAGAGGAATGTCAGATTTTCCTGATGTAGTACCTCATGCATTGGTCACTAAAGGAATCCATAAAAATACCTGCTGTGACAATGCAGTGAGGGTAGGAGGGCAGAACCCAGTCCAACAGGGAGTAGTTGGAGGAATGGGGATTGAGTCATGTGGGTTCAGAGATAACCTGGGAGAAATTTAGGGACTCAGTCCTCTGGGTAGTCAACCTAGATATAGTAGAGAGTCAATTTATGTTAAAGTCCCCAAGGAGAATGAGTTCACCACGGAGGAATGTGAGGTGATGTTAGACAGAGTCAATCAGAGAGGTGGGTGAAATCTTGGGTGAAGCATAGAAGGCCCCTGTGAAGATGCGGGCAGGTGAAGGGAATGATATCCAGACAAGGATAAAGTTATGGGAGGAGGGTACAACCTCCCTAATATTAAGGGTGCAGGAGTACCTCTGGTGGAAATAAATGGCTACACCTCCACCACATTTTCCCCTGTCTTGCCTGAACAGATGGAAGTCAGGAAGGGTCAGGCTAGAATCTGGCATCCCAGAGGAAAGCCAGGATTCAGAGATGCTAAGGCCATTGGCAGTAGCAGAGTCAGAGAGGAGGGAACAGAAGAAACCAGGGTCGGACTCCACATCATCAGCCCGGAGGAGGAGCAGGAGAATGAGGAGGTGGACAGAGTGGGACTTCCTCCCTTTGAAGCAAGGAGGAGAGTAGGGAGAGGGGGGATAGTGAGCAGAGAGGAGGGCACATAGTAGAAACTCCAGATTGAGGGAGGTAGAGGGGAGGAGTGCAGAGTGGATCATGCAGGAGGAAGGCAGAGGGGTGGGGAGGGACAGGACAGGAGTAGAGGGAGAGGATAGCTGGGGTGAGGGAGAGGGGTGGGAGGGAGGGAGGAGAGCAGGAGGTGAAAGTGATGGAGGCAGAGAAGGGTAAGGAACATGACTGGTAGGAGCCTGGACAAGTTGCAGAGAACAGCATCTGTGAGAAAACAAAGTTTAGTGTGCAAACTACATGGTAACCCAGATAGGGTGTTTGTAGGTGTCAACAAATTAAGGACATTCAAAAAAAACAGTGGAGATAGCATCAGTGTACATGAATAAGCTTTACTGAACCAAGCAAAGCTAGGAACTCACACAGCCCTATTACATTCAGTTGGTAAACAGCTTTGAGTAATGATAGCTGATGTATGGGATATCTGGTGCACCCGAAGGGTAAAAATAAGAGTAAGACTGTCAGAGGAATTAACCATTAAGCTGTGAACTGTGATTGCATACAGACAGTGCTAGCACAGGAAGTGTAGAGTAGATCAAATAAGCTCAGTAGAGCGTCTGTACTTACTGCATGACTAGATAAAAAGAAAAGGGTAAAGGTGAGAGTCTGGAGGAGCAGTGTGGCCGGCTGAACGGCTGACTCACAGCTGACTCCAGGCAGACTTGATGTCTTGCCCTATATATTAGCAAAAACTCTGCTTTTGGCTATGCCAAGCAGCCTTAAAAAGCAGGTCAGTTTTGCAGAAAAGGAGAATAAAGCTAGAGAATACTTCTGAATTATCAGGGCATAGTACATTTGCCGCTTGAGCTCTTACAGCCACTTGGGTGGAAGGGTTGCTGCATGAACAGTACATGCAGCCTGCATGGATAGCCTGCCAGGAATGTTAGTCAATGAGAGGTCAGGGACTGCAAGAATAGACCATCCCTTGGAGGATTCAGCCAATAGGGTATCAGGGTGAATGGTGCAAGCTGCAGCTTTCACAGTTTGCCAAAAGACCCATCCAAGAGGGTTAAGGAGCAGTATCTCACTTTGGGGATCAGAGGCCTGCGTGGTTCAGCAGCTGGCTATGTGACTGTTTCTGCTACATCCAGCTCAAGGTAAAAGAAGTGAGTCATTGGCAGCTTTGGTTTGGCTTTCAGTTAGGGCCCATAAATTCAGTTTGGCTTTAAGAATTCAGCTGAACCACTTCCAACTCCCAATACAGTAATTGGCATATGGTAAAGCAGACTACAGCTAAGGGGGTAAAACAGTTTGAGGTCAACAATGAAGCATATTTCTAGCAAGTGCATTCGGCATGCATCTGTTGTGGATTACTGTTTGTGGTATGACAGAGTCTAATAACCCACTTAGACCACCACGGCCCAGTGTGAGCTACGGTAATAGTTACTGTTCGTTGAGGATCTAAAGGTGTCCCTCCCCGAGTTTCTGCACTACCTCCATGCCAATTACTATATTCACTCTGGCTTCATTGATTTTCTACTTATATAATAATTCCCCTCAAAGAAAAGCAAGATATGCATCACAAAACAAAAAGAAATGAAAAGACATTAAATGTAGGGCATTACATTAACAATATTTTTTCCATCCATGGATGAATCTTTTTCTCTTTTTTTAATATATATGCAACCCCCCGGGAGTTTAGATGCCCCTGTAGGTCTGCTAGGCCTGAATGAGTTTACCTCTAGCCAGCTTTGGGACTTTAAGCCAGCTGGATTGGATGGGAGTTCTGAGAAGGTGTGGCCAGCTGCCTGGGACTGGAGTGTCTCTGGGAGTTATTTAGTTTCAGGTCATGGAGGTGTTGGAGAATGTTGCATGCTTCCATCTAGAGAGATGAAGGCCTTGCTGGAAGTGAACCCAACCAAAATCTGTGAGGACTGTGGTGGCATCCATTACATAATGTCCCCTGTGGGAGGAATCCCTACAGACATGCTTATTCCTGAGGGATATCTTATTCTCTGCCACAGCATATCTATTGCAGCCTCTGAGGATAAATGTAAATTGCACTAAAATGTTTGTTTACAGTACTCCTGTGCCCCCTCCTTGACAGCTGGTGAAAGGAATCCATAATCTGGAATGCAGGGGATTTCATTTGGCCAGAGACCCTAGCACCACTGTGGTCATGCATGGGAGAGGGGGGAGAGAGACAGGATCTGTGGCTACTAGGACCCACAGGGGTTGATTGCCTCTCCTAGTCCTTCCTAAAGTGTGGGACAATACACACTGGTCCCAAGAAAGCAGGGGCATACACTGAAAGCTGTTTATTTAATTTGGTCTGGGACCCTCTGAACCACTGAAGTCATCCTTAGGAGGGGGAGAGAGGTATGAGTTGTGCCAGCTGGACCCCCAGGAGATGACTACCTCTTCAAGCTGATACAACATTTTGTGTGCAATCCACACCAGTCATGTTGGAATAGTGACATGGGCAGGGACTTTGTGGGGAAAGCTGTAGATCTATGGGCCCTGGTCTGCTGTTGTAGGCCCACGGTGAGGTGGTGTCAACCTTCTGGATGCAAAGAACCTAGTTTGACTACTGTGGACACTCCCTTGGCAGGCAGTTTGGCTTGGAGTACCAAGTCTAGGGATAAGAAGGTAGGAAGGTAGTCACCAGGCAGCTCTGTGGTGCCACATGCTCCATTAGTCCCATCAGGTGCTCTTCTTCTAGAAACATTTGAAGCACAAACTGCTGTATATGCTCTGTCTAAATCTACCTCATGCTGGGTACTTTATACATTTTAAGTGCTTAAAACCCATACTGGCTGTTTAAGGCCTCAACTGCTACTTAATTCAATGTGCCCCTGGGTTGTACCCGGCCTCTTAATTGTCTGGACTTTTATTTCTGTGGCAGCAGCCCTGCAATACTCCATCTACTTTGTAGAATGTGTATGTATCTAGAAGCAGTCCATCCCTTCCATGGAAAATGGATGTAGCCTGACGTAATCCATCCCCTTTCAGGAATAGTGTTTACAAATAATATGCTCATGATCTTAGATTCAAATAAATGATCCTGGGTGGACTTTAACCAAGTTATGGGCATTTGCTTATTGTTGGGAGCTGTATGTTTGCCAGTCCCCTTTTTTGCAGCCTCTCACCTTCCTGAAGAGCTTTTGTCTTCCTGGGGGAGGGGTAGGGCACTCCAGACCTGGGAAGGTCAAGTAAGTGATTTGTGTGAGCACCATTCCTGAAAAGTACTGTGCCATCTAAACCCCTAGACCTGGTCCTGGAAGGGGGCTACATGTTTTTCATTGTAATTAAACTTAGTTTGAAAGGTTCCATGTCGGCGCAGCGACAGGGCATTTTCCAACCGTCAGTACAGAGACGGCACGATGCTAACAATTGGCATTGTGCCGCCACTGTAAAAAAGTGTTTTTTTTTGTGGGAGGCTTTGCCCCCTGCACTATAAATTACCAACTCCGAGTTGAAGTTGGTTCGGGGAGGGGGCATACTCCCCAGAGACAGCAGTGTCAGAAACGCAGCAGACCATCAAAGCGAACTGTCAATTTTGTCACTGATGGTCTTCGCTGTTTTCCCATTGCTGTTCGAACATGATACCAGTTTAAACAGACATGCCTGCTGGAAGAAAAAGCTTTAATTTTTAACTACTGACTAGAGGTCTGACTGAAAAAGTTTAATGTACAAGCCTGTGTGTGGCTGGTCAGATCACTCAATTCATCACTATCCCATTCATGGTGGGAGAGTGAGGTCAGGTGAGGGTCTTATCTACAGACTCTGTGCTCAGTGGCATACCTAATCATATTGAGCCTGATGGTGATGACAATGTGTAAGTTCTTGCAGTTTCATCAGGAAGAGTTGCACCACTATTGCAAGGAGTGGTGAGTCAATGTAGGTGCTAGTGGGAGGAGTCTTGAAAGACTTGCCACTACCACCAGGAAGGGGTGATAATAGTAGCAGAAGCCATTAGTTGGACATATGAATAATCCAATGGATAGTTTGTTGATTCCTGGTAAGTTGAGTTTAAGAAAGACAAAGAATTCAAGATTCTCAGAATCTGGCCTTGAGTGATGCTGTGTTTGATCGATATAGACATTCAGTATTGAAAAGCTCCTAAATATCCCAGGTTGTGTCAAGATCATCACTATCCAAGTTTTCTTCTTCCATTTCACACTGATGTCTGGCAGTGACACCAAGCAGTCAGCAGAAGAGGATGAGTTGTACAACTAGGAGGCTGCGGATGCACATTTTTGACAGTTTCTTCAAGCTGTCTTTGTCGCTCCAGCATAAGTGTCTGCAACACATTTCGCACAATATTCTGTATGCATCCTGGGGAAATGAACACATCTTTATATCTGTTCCATATGATATAGGCGACTCCAAAAAGTGCAAGCCCATACCAGTGAATGGAAAATGGTGAGGAACGGAATGGTGACTGTGTTTTTTCTGTGGGGTGTTTTGCCCCCGCACTCCCTTTATTATATATCAAACTCTGAGATCATAGCACCTCGAGGCAAGGAAATGCCAGTTTTGGCATTCCAGTGCTCACCATTTTCCATTAACTGTAATGTGGGCTCGCTCTTTTGTGTTCGCCCACATCACATGCTACCTTTATATCTGGGATTCAGTAGCATTGTCATGCCACACAGCATGTGAAATCTAATGCTGTCAAACTTGTCTGCAAGTTGTGTCAGAAACATCTCTACCACTCCTTTAATGAGTACTACATCCTGCTTCTTCTGGCGATGACTCAGATGAAATAGTGGAGTAACCACCTGTTCCTCCACTGCCATTATCACTGTCATTTATCCCACTACCACCACTGGCTACCACCAGCAGCAGCCTTTCTTTGTTGGATTTCTGGTTTCTGTAGAGGATCATAAGTAAGGGTGTGTGTGGCATGCAAGTAAGCTCATTATGGGAATGACCATGCTAAGGGTTGCTTATTCAGTACTGAAATATGAAGTGGCCTGTTCATATGGTTCCAGAAGCGGAACAAGATTTTGCAGAACACACCACTGCACCCATGATACAGGCCACATCATCAAAGTCCATTGCCTGTGCCAACAAACCAGGTTGGGAAGTGAACCTGGGATGTTGGAGGGCCAGCTGGGAGGAGGAGGAGGAGGAGGAGGAGGAAGAGGAGGATCGAGCATGCTAAAGACTGTTCTCCTCCTCCTCCGGAAGGAGGGTAGGCATGCTCGGTGCTTGACTGACCCCTTGCGAAAGCCAGGGGTCTGACAGCCAGAGCTCAGCAACTTCAGGAGGTGTGCCAGACATGTGGCACATGTGCCATCATGTCATTGCATGCCATGCCTCCCTGGGAACCAAAACACACTGAAATATTACCAGTCTGAGCTGGAGGACATTCGCCCCCACCAGGCCCCACCCAACTGACTGAGACACCTTGTCTCCAAATCACTACCAGTTTCCATTGGGAGAGTAGTGGTCCTACTTGAAGGCCCTGCCCTGGGGGATAAGCACTTTGGGGCAGACAGTAAGTCCTAGGAGATGGGGATGGGTGATGAGGGTGGACCGATGAATTGTCAGCCAGTAGCTAAAAAAAAAAGGTCCATTGTCTGTAACACAGGTTTCTGTTCCCACAAGTCTCTTCATGATATAAAAGGCAGAGCTCCACCTTTTGGAAATGTCTTTAACTAAGCAATGCTAAGAAACATTGTGTTTCTGCTAGTAATGGCAGAGCAGGCCAGTGCATTTGGGTGGGGGAGACAATGAAAATAGCTTACAATGTCCAGAACAGTGTCATGTGTTTCTTCACTGTGCATGTTTGTCAAGCACATGTTTCACCACCAGATTTAGTGTGTCAGCAAAACAAGGTGCACTGGGAAAATCCCCATCATTCACTACCTTCACCATGTTACTGCTACTGTCTGTCACTAAGATTTCCACCTTCAGATCATGAGGGAATAATTTTGCAATGATTAAACGAACAGCAGAATGTTTTCCCCATTGTGCTTCCATTTCAAGATTTACACATTAAGTAAGGCTTTTCCTCTAGTGGTGTTCCTCTGTGAGGACGTCTGCTTCAGTATAACTCTGGAAGAGGCTGGCATGGCATAGGTGGGATGGGAATGGGGTGGAGCTTGATTTGCACACAGCCTAATGGGCAGTGAGACTTAGGAAGCCTTGGTTTGCACTACTGCTCTACCTATATTTAATGACATGCACATAACTGCCCTCTGCCTGCTTCAGAAGCATCACTATCTGCATGCATGTTGCCTCATACATTCTGGAAAGAAATGCCTGGAATGTTATATATTGGCTTGAAGTCATGCAGCAGTCATTCAAAGCCAATGTCTTCTACAGTGGAGAATGGTTAAAGATAAACGACCATCATCTGCCCCATGAGCTGTGCCATAGGAGCAGAACTTGTGTGAGTAGGTGACAGCTTAGCATGGGCATGGTATAACTTGGGCAGTGTAGTTTGTTTTGTTCGTGGTGGTTAAAGTGGTGATTTTGCGGCAGCACTAGTGCCTGGGAGTTTATCAGCTGGCTGCTGTAGCTGCCTGGCAGCTGCATTTCTTGATCAAACCATCTAATCCCACTACTTTTCATGCCCAATTTTTCCTGCTGACGCCGCTGCTGCTGCTGACCCATCTGACCTGAGTGGGGCACTGGGAATAGTTGTAGCTGTTAGGAAGAGGCCATGTTCATATTTTAAATGGTCACCCAGGACACTGGTACCCAATGTTCAAATACTCTGACCCAGACTGAACTTTTTACCACAATGATTGCAACATGCTTTCAATGGATTTGTGTTGTCATCTACAAAATACTCCCACAATATGGAAGATCATGTCTTTTTTTTCACAAAATGAGTGGACTGCTGGTTGTGGGGGCTTTAGAAAAAACTGGGTGGTACTCATGAGATGATGTCTGTTTTCCTCCACTGTGGTATAAGGTGACTGGGGATGTACAGGCAGGGCAGCAGCTGCAGGTGGTACAGTACAGTGGGGCAGATCATGCTTTGGGGGGGGTGCAGGACTGGTCTTTAGATTTCCTTGCCTGAGAAACTTGCTTTCTTGCTTTTCTCTTTTTTCATTACATTTTCTAAATTTATGATCACCTGCCTGGGTCCTGGGACACCCAGGACAGGGTGGAGAAAGTGCATAGGGATCTAGGGATACGTGAGAAGTGAACAGAAGCATGGCAGCAGGAATTCAAAGACAAAACTGCAAAATCATATACCTGGGGCATAAGAACCAAGGTGCTGAGTATAGGATGGAGGAGGACTTGGCAGTCACTAGGCAGGAAAGGGAACTTGGAGTTATTATATCAGAGGATCTCAATGTGGAAGCACAATATGACAAGGCCATGCACAGTGCTAGTGGGATGCTGGGGTACATATGGGGGCATCACCAGTAGGAGGAGGGGTGTGTGTGGTGCTGCTGTATCACTCTCTGGTACACCCCCATCTGGGATACTGTGCCAAGTTCTGGAGATCACACCACAGAAAGGATACAGACAGGGTGGAGGCAGTCCAGAGGAGGGCTTCCAAAGGAAACTCTACAAGGAGAGAGTGGCATCTCAACGTGTGCACTCTGGATGAGAGGAGAGCGAGAGGTGACATGATTGAGACCTTTAAGTGCCTTACAGAGGTGAACACAGTGCAGGAGGGGATAAATTTCCAAAAGAGGAACAGCTCCAGGACTAGGGAGTATGGGATGAAGCTGGAGGGGTCAAGTTCAGAAGTATGTGAGGAGCTACTTCATCACTGAAAGGGAGGTAGATGCATGGAACTGACAGCCAGCAGAAGTGGTGGAAGCTAGAATGGTGGAAGGCTTCAAGCATGTGTGGGGTAGATTGAGCATATGAGAACAGAGACAAAAAAAGAAAATACCAACCCTTCAATCAGTTTAGTAAGTAATCCAGCCTTATTGCTGCTTTATTTACACCAAGACAAAATCCCACAGTTCTAGTTCAGTGTTTCACCCAATTATAATGCGTATTACCTGGTTAAATCTCCTATAATCTTTTACCTTTAGCTATGACGCTTATCTTTTACCTTTGATACCTGGTTACTTAGTGCAACCCCCCAACAAGTCAATACTGTCCTTGTCCTCACCTGCTTCTGATACTGTTTTTTTTTTCAAAAACTAATTATTTTAAGATTTCCAGAAAAAATTCTTATAATTCAATTTAAGCTTTAAAAATACTCCATTTTTGAGCATCTGTGCTTTCCTGGCAGGAGCAGTGGGTAGAAATGGTGGTGCATTGCTGTTACAGCATCTGTGAACGAATGATAAGGCAGCTTCTTTTTATGCCCACGGAGGATAACTCTTTTCACACCCAGTGAAATTCATATTCATCAGTGCTTGCTGACTTACAGGGGGTGAGTTTACGTACCACGTCGTGATGTGGTTGAAATTCTCCTTTTCAGCTGCCTCGGTGGGCTACGAAACATCATTGCCTAGCAACAGCCAGTGACGGTGATTGTGGGAACTACTAAGTGTGCTGACATCATATTATGATGTTGGGCATTCCAGGTAGATGGTTGATAGCTGCTGGACACTTTCCCAGCACACAGCTACATAACTGCTAGCTTTAGCAGTATTTGGACCAGCCAGTAATGTCGATGGTGTGAGAGACGTGCTGACATTTGAAATGGTCAGAACAGTATCCAGTGAACAAGGTGACCGAAATTGGCTCCTACAAAAACAGCGACTCAATTACATTGCATGTGTTCATGGCTACCTAGCAGGGAGGTGACTAGATACTGGGGTGGGCAACATGCAGCAATGGGAAGTATGCATGTATACGCGTACATGCACATGCATGGGGGGAGGGATGGTATGTGGGAGGGGGTGTGTGGCAGGCAGCTGCCGAGCTGGTCTGCTAGTGTGGTGGAGAGGGTAGTTGGCTGGGAGGTGAAGGGTGCAGGATTCGATTCCGGTGCAGTGTGATGCGTTTTTTTTTTTTTGCTGGCAGGTGGCTTTAAATTTTTTAGGTCCCCCCCCCCGACATGCACCCCCCTGGAGTTGAGACCCATATGTCTTGCATGTCCTTTTTTCCTCGCCACGAGTGTACATCACCGAAATTCATTTTCAACGATGTACACTCGCCATAACTGCGATCATTATTCTGCAATCACCGTTATGACGTGGAACTGGTAAGAACCTAGCTCAGTGCAAAAGAATTCTCAAAATGATTACTGGTTGCAATTGAGTATTTTAAACTAGCTATAGTAAAAGGTCTATAAAATTGGCTGTAAAAATTGTTGTTTAACAGAGAGTAAACCCTTTGCAAAGATTTTCAAAAAAGGTACTTGTGCACCAAATAGAACATGCTTTAAAGCAGGTATGACACTGACAGAGTCCTTTTTGAGTATGTCGTGGCTCACAGGCGCAGACAAACTCATTGCTATAAGAGGTGCTATACAAGGGTGTGCCCAATGTAGAGCTCAGTTTCAAGGGGCAAGTCAGCGGTAGGCGAATCAGTTGGCAGGCTGGCGATGACTCCCTTTCAGATGGTGGGGCAGAGCTGGCCAACTTTTCAAAGGACAGAACCACATCAATAGTCCTTGATGTTGCATTCCTGCATTTGTAAATTCCTGGTTGCGCATTCACACTGCTATAGGTTTCAGTGTGAACGTACTGAGCCCAGGTTGTCAGCATGCTTCCTCCCAGTTTCAAATAAACAAATGGTGGCAGCTATCGCCATATGCCTCTTACAGTTCCCATGAAAGCTGACTGGGGTGCTCAATCCCCCTGTCGGCATGCCTCCTCCCAGTTCATTTGCTGATGGGGGAGCCCACTCTCCGTCGGCATAATGTCCCCCCCATTTGTTGTGTGCCGAATGGGGTGCCCAATCCCCCTCGGCTCATGACCCCCCAAACACTTGGTATGTGCCAATGAGGTGCCCAATCCCTGTTGGCTACAGCCCGCCCCCAACAAACACTGCAGTGGCACGCTGAAAGTCCCTTTTAAAAAAGAAAACCTTCCAGAGCTGTTTTTTTTTTTTTTAACCTATAAACAAGAAAATGGTCCCTCGCAGTCTGCCGTGCCCCCTCCCCCAACCTGCACCCACTCTATGGCACCCTACCTCCCCACAACTCCCCCCTCAACCATACTTACCTCCGGAGCCGGCGCAACAATCTTCAGGGGAACGGGAACACATCGTCACTCTTCAAAGCCAACTGCGAACTGAAAATAAATGAGTTTGTTTTCAACTTTGGTGCATATCTCTGCCAATTTTGTGAATTTTAGCACCAAATTTTCCACATGGGGTTCTTGGGACCCCTCCTCATGAATTCAGTTACTGTCATCTGGTTATTCGGTTCTGAAAGGTGATTTTGTGGTCACTGCATGGAATCACCTTTTGGGACCGATTAACAAAATGACAGTGTCACTGTTCATGAGGTGGGCTCCCAAAAAGCTTATGTTGCAAATTTGGTGAAGAAATTCCAAACAAATGATTGTGTTACAGGCATGCATTGAGCAGTTTCCATGCATACTCGTAATGTCGCAAATTTGTAGTATTTTCATTCCAGATTTTCAATATTGGCATTTTTTATACCTCCTCGTGAACAATACAGCTGTCATTTTTCACATCTTGGCTGAAATGTGTTTTCGCACTTCCGGTGCAGAATAGAGTGGTCGCTGTGGGAAATCAGTGTTCAGGACAGATTATAAAAATCACAGTGACACTGCTCATGAGCGGAGGACCCAAAATGCCTATGTTGAAAATTTGGTGACAAAAGTCCATAAAATGACTATTTGTGCAATGCTCAGTTTCCACACACACTCGTAACTTCGAGAATTTGTAATATTTTCACTAAAGATTTTCAAAATTGTCAATTTTGCATTCCTCCTTATGAATGGTACAACTGTCATTTTCACATATTGCCTGAAATGTGTTTTCGCACATCTGGCACACAATGGCAGGGTCGCTGTGGGAAATCAACGTTCGGGACAGAGTAAGAAAATTATAGTGACAGTATTCATGAGCAGAGGTCACAAAATGCCAGTGTTGACATTTTGGTGAAATAATTCCACTAAATGACTGTGTTACAGGCATGTGTTGTGCAGTTTCCATGTACGTTCAAGCAGTTTTAATATTTTCACTCCAGATTTTCAACACTGCCATCTCTTCACACCTCCCTATGAATGGTTCAGCTGCAATTTTTCACATCCTGCCCAAACTGTGTTTTCACATATCTGGTGCAGAATGGCATGGTCACTGTGAGAAATCAATGTTCAGGACAGATTAACAAAATTACAGTGCCGCTGTTCATAAGCAGAGGTCCCAAATGCTTTCATGAGGTGGGGGGTCACAAAAGGCCATGTTGAAAATGTGTAGTGCAAATACCAACAAACGCCCGGGGCTTTAGGGTTTCTAACCATAATCCCCCCCCCAACCCATGGTGGGGCTCCACTGCCCTCATCTTCTCTGAACCACATACACATCTTCACTCTTCAAAGCCAGATCATGAATTGAGGAAACAGGTAAGCACTTCAGTGCATTTCAATGGGCATTTGAACTTGGTGGCATAACTTGTTCTTTCTGCTGGGAACTGTAGTCCTGCCAATCGATGAGTACTGTACCAACTGCAATTCCAATGACAAACTTTGGCATTCGTAAATGCTTGTTAGACATGTAATCACTGACTTGAAACTGATACAATTTATTGGGATTTTTTTTTGGTTAAAAGAATGTTTTAGAGTACTGAAATCTTAAAACTTATATTTTTCTAAAACAGATGGATTTTTGAAAAGAACACCAAAAAATATCTACACAAATTTAAGCCTGCACTTTTAGGTATAGTATAAATAATGTTTTTTTAACCCATTTAAAACATTTTATAAATACCTCATTAAAACAAGCATTTGTCAATGCCGAATGTTGTCGTGCTGGCATTGGCATTGGCAGTTGTGGAGCTAGAGACGCATAATAGCAATGGCAGTGAAGTACTAAAGTGACGCTAACCCCACCCCCAACCTGTAGAGAGCGACAGGCATTGGGGTGTGCCTTTGGGTTGTCAGCTATAATGCTCATGGCATTGTACCTCACCCTACCCTGTAGACACTGACAAGTGTTGTGGTGTGCTTTGGGATCTTTGGGCATCATTCTTACCCCATTCCATAAGGAAATACGCTGACGTGGGTGCAATATAGGAGTGTGGGGTGAAGTTTGTGGCAGAACAGTGCAAGACACACCACGATGCCTGTCAGTGGCTACAGGGTGGGCGTTGGGTGTGGAATAGCGTGAGCATTACATCCGATGATCCCAAGTCACAGCCCTGACGCCTGTCAGCCCTTACCGGGTGGGGTGCTACAGTTGGAAACCCTAACACCGTAGGCGTGTAGTGGAGTTTCACTCCACATTTTCAACATGGGCTACTTGTCAGGTCACCTCATGAAAAGCAGCACAATCATTTTTGTTAGCTGAAACGTGGTTTTGCACAGCGGCTGTACCATTTAGTGACAGAGGGACGAAAACATAGTTTTGGGCAGGATGTGGAGAATGACAACTGTATTGTTCATGAGGAGGCATAAAAAATGGCAACGTTGAAAATCTGGAGTGGCAATATGAAATATTGGTGAAGCAATGAACATGCATACAAACTGCGCAACAGACGTGTGCAACCCAATTATTTGTGGGAGTTTTTAGGCACATTTTCAGCATAGGTATTTTGGGACCTCCCCTCATGAACAGTAGTGCTGTGATTTTGTTAAAGTGTCCCTAAAGGTGATTTCCCACAGACAGCACGCCATTGTGCACCACAGTTGCGGAAATGTGTTTTGGGCAGGCTGTGAAAAATGGCAGCTGTATTGTTGATATGGAGGTGTGCACAAATGCCAGTGGTGAAAATCTGGCATGAAAATATTGCAAATTTACGCAGTTACAAGGCTGCATGGAAACTGCGAAATGCAAGCTTGCAGCACAGTCATTTAATGGACTTTCGGCACCAAATTTTCAACATAGGCATTTTAGGACCTCTGCTCATGAACAGTGTCATTGTCATTTACGAAAACTGTCCCAAAAACTGATTTCGCACAGCGACCATGCAATTCTGTGCTGGATGTGCCAAAACACATTTCAGCCAGGATATGTAAAATGACAGCTATACTGTCCATAAGGAGGTATAGAACAATGACAATGTTGTAAATCTGGAGTGAAAATATTATAAATTTGTGAAACTTACGAACGTGCATGAAAACTGCGCAATGCACGCTTGTAACACAGTCACGTTATGGAGTACCATCACCAAATTTTCAGCATATGCATTTTAGGACATCTGCTCATGAACAGTGTAACTGTCATTTTCATAATTTGTCCCTAACACTGATTTCCCACATCGACTGCGCTATTCTGCACCGGAAGTGCGAAAACACATTTCGGGCAGGATATGAAAAATGACAGCTGTACAGTTCAAAGAAGGTGTGGACAAATGCAAATGCTGAACATGTGGCATAAAAATATTTAAAATTCGCTAAGTTATGAGTGTGTGTAGCAACTGCACAATGCATGCTCGTAAAACAGTCATTTTTTGGATTTTTCCCACCAAATTTGCAACATAGGCTTTTTGAGAGCCCCCTTCATGAACATTGGCACTGTCATTTCATTCCTTGCTCCTGAAATCTGATTCCATGCAGTGACTGCAAAATCACCTTTCAGGACCGAATAACGCCATGACAGTGCAAGAATTCATGAAGAGGGGTCCCAAAAACCCCATGTTGAAAATTTTGTGCCAAAATTCCAAAAAAATGCCTAAGATATGCATCAAAGTTGAAAACCCCCTATTTACTCCATTATACAGCTTACTGGCATTTCCTCAGTTGGCGGTCTGCTTTGAAGAGTGCAGACATGTTCCCAGTCCACCGAAGATCGTCGCGCTGGACTCCAGAGGTAAGTATGGGGTGAGGGGGTTGTGGGGAGGCAGGGTGCACAGAGGGTGGTTGCAGGTTGTGAGAGGGGGGGCAGGGAGATGGCGAGGGACTGTTTTTTGTTCACAGAGTAAAAAAAAAAACATTGCGGGACAGCTTTTTTTTTTTTTTACAGGGTATTTGGCACACTGGGGTGGGCTCACAGCATGCCACCTAACTGTTTGGGGGGTGCTGCAGCTGACTGGGGAATGGGCAACCTCGTCAGCACACAACAAAAGGGGGGGTAATTTATGCCGTTGGGAACTGGGCACCCCAGTCGGCACACAAAGAAGCGGGGAGGCAGAGCCGAGGGGATTGAGCACCCCCTCGGCATATAACAAATGAGAGTGTTTTATCGCCGTGAGCAGTGGGCTCCCCGCTGGCACATGCATTGGGGCCATGGTAAGCTGGCAGGGATTGGGCACCTGTCAGCAGTCAGTTACGATGCTTACAATGTGGTTGAGCACGTCAGGGGGTCCACTGTGTCTGACGAGCTTTGCTCGGATTGCAGCGGACCTTTCCTTAGATGTTCCCACCACATTATGTATGCATGGTGTGGTGCCGGCATGCAGGCTGATTGGGGAATGAGGGACGCACCTACTAATGCGTGCCCTGCATTCGCCCAACAGTGACCGCACCTCCAAATCTGCAGTACCGCAAGATGTTGGCTGTGCAAGCACGCCAACATAAAAATTACTTTGCAGTGTTACACATGACACAAACAGGATTGCTGTTTTAAGGATTGATGTACTATTTGGAGAACTCACTGATCTAACATGAGAAAAGCACTGCCTAGAGAGTATGGGTTCTTATAATAGTAATGAACTATAAAATGATATTCTCTATATAACTTCAATATGCTTACAACTTGCGTGAAATTAAACTTGCATAAACTTTTTCATTGTTAAGTCACTACAACGCTGTATGAGGTTTTTTGGTGATATGTGGTACCCACACTTATAAGAAGTAACAAGGCTTAAAAGAACACAAAGGCCACCTGGATTATAAGGGCAACACTGGGGAGTTTAAAGGCTATGTATATAAATATAGTTACATTTTTAGTAAACATAATTGCTTATCATTTAAATACAGATCCTCTTCCCTGATGAAGCCCATATTTGGGCAAAACATTGGACTAGGAC
Organism: Neoceratodus forsteri; assembly: GCA_016271365.2. Taxonomy (NCBI): domain Eukaryota; kingdom Metazoa; phylum Chordata; order Ceratodontiformes; family Ceratodontidae; genus Neoceratodus; species Neoceratodus forsteri. Next base: position 1,143,520,489 of record CM028129.1, on the reverse strand, counting down.
TAGGGGAGCTTGGCTTGTCATAAAGCAGCAAGAAAGCTGAATTACTAAACTGATTGAGTGGCTGGTGTTTTCTTGTTTTTGTCTTGGAATTTCCCTATACAGGTCCCTGACTACACTAATAATAACTAGCATCAAAGGGGACCACCACACACTGCTTTTGGAATATATATTTTTTTTTATCTTGTAAAATTTTATTGAGTTTTCAGTTATAGCAAACCATATGAATGGTATACAAATATCAGGCATAACATTAGTTCTGTACAAAAGCATACAGAGGCAAGTCAACTTATAACACTTCAGACTATAGAAAGATAGCCTTAATACAAGGGCATTCTAATCCAGTACGAGTGGTAGTCTCAAACAATCTAAGAAAAGTCTCATAGTACATTAAAGCTGGCCTTCTCAATCTTCATGCATCCTCTTAGAATGGCTAGGGTAATACTCAGCAGATCAAGTCAATACCTTTCAGTCAGCACCTTTACGTATTAAATTGCTGTTAGGTTCACCCAGGTTTCATGTACCAAGTAGTCTAGTATATATGTATCCATAATGTCAGAAGGCCAGAATGGAGAAGAGGAGAGCAAGATATATAGCAAAGGATGGTGGGAACAGTCAAGAGCCAGAAAGTGTTGCCCTTTTAACATGCTATATCATGAGTCAAGATAGTTGGGGATTTTGTAATGGAGGAGGTGCAACCAAGCAAATGTGGGAATGCAAATAAGCCTCCCATTTCTGGTAGTAGTTAGTGAGCCTACCTTTGGCTACTGCCATCAGTCTCTCGAAGACAGCCAGTCTGGCCATAGCTGCCTGCCACTGTGAAAGTACAGGGGGTGCAGGCTGTCTCCACCTCACTAGGATGGCCCTTTTCGCCTCCATGACTGCCACTAAAACCCAAGCTTCGTTAGAAGAGGTGAGTGGGCTTAATGTTGAGGCGTCGCCCAACAGGAGGGGGTAGTGTTGAAGGGAGAGTAATATGCCTACTATCTTAGAACAATCATCAAGGACCTGCATCCAGAAGTTCCATAATGTCAGGCAGGTCCACAGTATGTGGAGTAAGTGGGCAGGGGAGGAGTGACATCTCCAACACCGGTCTTGTGGCATAATCTTGAGGCTATGAAGAACTGCAGGGGTCCTGTACCATCTAAGGAGGATTTTAAGTTGTAGTAACTGTCTCTTTGAGTCCTCATAAGCTGTATGAGCCACTCTGAGGCACTCCAGCCATTGCTGCAGGGATAAGGGTAGGGGAGATCTCGCTTCCAGGAAGTTCTGCTGGTTAGAGTAGCATCAGGCTGAGAGTCTCTGAGGACTTTATAAAGGACACCTATGAGACCCCTGCCTTACCTGGGTTGGTGGAGAACTCTCAGGCAGTTCCATGTGGATTGGGTTGGCAGAGTCTTAAGGAGGAGGGTTATAGCACTCCTTAGCTGAAGGAATTTCCAAAAATCTATTGATAGCAGCCAATATCTATCTCAAATCTATTCAAAGGACATTAATGTTCGGGTATTTGGAAGGAGAAGGTCTCCTACTGTCCGAATACCTCTGGAGGCTCATATGGTCCACTTGAGCGGTTTGTGATCTACCATAATTAGTTGGTTGTGCCATATCGGAGCATAGCGGAGAGGGGGGAGATATTCTGAGTTCGGAACCCCAGTAATTGCCATTGCCCTGCACCATGATCTGCATGTTTCAGTTATAATAGGCGTGAGCTGGTGTCCTACGAGCTTTCTGCTAGACAGCAGGGAAAAAAGGGGTGTGTCCATCGAGAGAGCAGCTTCTAGAAGTACCCATTGGGGAGAGGAGGTAGAGCAGAGGGTGAACCAGGACATAGCTTGGGCCATTCTATAAGCCAGATGGTAGCCCATGAACCAGGGGAGCCCAAGTCCACCCCTGGTCCAATAGGCCCGTAGTTTTGTCCATTCCCATCTTGGAACTTTATCTTCCCATAGAAAAAGTGAAATCAGTTTATCTAGGGCCTGGAATGGCTTTTGGGAAAGAGGGATTGGAAGGTTATTGAGCAAATAGGAAACTCTAGAAACATTCTGATGGCTTCTACTTAACCCTTCAGTGTTAAACGTAGTTTACTCCATCGTTGAATTTTGGCCGTTAGGGAAGCCAGGAGAGGAGAGGAGAGAAATTAGCAGATTCTAGATCTTTCCAGGTTGCTGTAATAGTTATGCTTAGATAGGGGAATCCTTGTGGGGCCCAAGCAATGTCTGTACCAGTAAGACAATGTCTACTACATTTCCCATTCAGGGGAGAAAGAGTAGTTTTCTTTTGGTTCACTGTTCATCCTGAGAGAGAAGCAAATTCTTGCAGAATTGGCAAAATTGTGGAAAGGGAGGCTTGGGGATTGGAGAGTGTGAGCAGCATGTTGTCCGCATATGTGTTAACTAAACAGAATGACTCCTTCACAGGGATAACAGTAATGCTAAGGGTGTTTATAAATTTCCTGATCAGTGGATCCAGATCTATAAGGAAGAGAAGAGGAGAGAGGGGCAGCCCTGTCTGGTACCTCTTTGTAGAGGGAAGGGAAGTATCCCTGTTGGTGACAATTCTGGCAGTAGGTAAGTGGTACAGGGTGGACGCCCAGGAAGAGAAGTAAGGCCCAAATCCATACAGTCTGAGGACCTTGTGGAGATACGCCGATTCCAGGGAGTCAAACGCCTTAGCAAAATCAATCGTCAAGGTGGCCATTGGGGTTTTGGACTGCAGTGCTAACCATTTAAGATCCAGGACTAGTCACAAATTATCTGCACTTGATTTCCCCCTTGAGAATCCAGATTGTGATGGGTGAATCAGGTAAGGTAGGATTAGGGACAATCTAGTTGCCAGAACTTTAGTCAGTATTTTAGTATCTACAGGGAGAAGTGAAATGGGCCTGAAGTTCACACACAGTAGAGTGTCTGAGGATTTTTTAGGGATTAAGGTTATTAGGGACTCACGCATTGTAGGAGGGAGCATTGTGTCCTTCTGAGCTTCATGCAATGCTCGTAAGAGGGGCGTGGTAATTTCTTCTTGTAATAGTTGGTATAGCTCTACCGACATCCCATCTGGCCCAGGGGCTTTGCCTTTCACCATCTGGGATAGGGCAAGGAGTAATTCATCATGGGTGATTGGGGCATCCAAGTCACGGCATTGCTCTACAGAAAGCTGAGGGAGTTGTGTCCCCTGGCAGAAGGCTTTCAGTCGCTGGGAGAGCTTGTCATCTGACAGGGTGTTCTGGGACTGATAGAGCTCCTGATAAAAACTCTGCATTACCTCATTGATGGCCTTGGGCATTGTTACTATCTTTCCCTGCTTATTCTTGAGGGCAAGAATTCTGGAGGAAGCCTGTTGGTCCGCAGGTAGTAGGCTAATAGCTTCCCTCCCTTGTCCTCTCCCTCCCAAGATCTATGTTTGGCTTGAATCAGCTGCCACTCTGCTTTTCTGTTCAACAACACATTAATCCTATATTTTAGGCCTGTGATGTTAGCCAGAAGACGAGAGTTAAGCGGGTTCTTGGAAGAGACCTTGAATTGTTTTTCCAAGCATGTCAGTTCATCCTGGAGCGTTCGTATTTGTTTCGCTCTCTCCTTGTTTCTAGCTGCTGAGAAGGAAATAATTCTCCCTCTTACAACCGCCTTGAAAGCTTCCCAAACTGTAGTCACTTGAGTTTCCCCGGGGTATTAGTAGAAAAATAGGAGTGGGCCTCGTTCTTTATATAATCTTGAAACGTTGCATCTTGCAGCAGCAGCGGATTTCATCTCCATCTCCTGGGCTTTGACCCGGTGGGGAAAAAAATTATCGTAACTGGGGCGTGATCCGATATGACTATATTATCAATGGCCAGGTCCCCCACCCCTGGCATAATTTCATGATTAGCCAGCCAAAAATCTAGCCTACTGTGGGATCCATGGATGTTGGAGTAGAAGGTGTAGTCTCACCCTTGCGGATGATTGATTCTCCAGGGATCCCCTAACACCCATTCCGACATTAGAGTATTTAGCATTGCTAGTACCTTAGGGTGGGATTGGGGCATAGAAAGGGATTTGTCTACGAACACATCTAGCACTAAGTTGTGGTCTCCTCCCAGCAATATAGGAACATCTTACTCCCCATCAGTTAGCTCTGTAAAAGCTTGGCTTAGTTCAGAGTAGATTTCTCCTGAGTCTGTGTTATGACCATAAATATTGGCCACTATGACTTTGCCACCTGGGTAGGAGAGTCTAACCACTATCCATCTCCCTTGGGAGTCTTGGCGTTCAGCTTCAACGGCCCAAGGTCCCGTCCTCTGTAGGAGGATTGCAACACCCCTGGATTTTGTGGGAACACAACTGACCAGTACTGTCCCCACCCAAGGCTTCTTTATCCACTGCACCGTAGGCTGGCCCAGTGGCGCTGAGGTGCTGGATGCCTTATCTCTCGCTGCACCGGTGACCCATGCTCGGGAACGAGCATGGGTCATTGGGGGTTGGCAGGAGGAGAAGGATTGAGCATCCATAGGACTGCTCTCCTTCTCTGGGGGGGGCGGGACATCTCGGTGGCCTAGTGGCCTCTAGCGGTGGCTGGGGGTGACGGCAGGCCATAGGCAGACTTGGGGGGACATGCTGTGACTGATGCCAGGAAGGGGTGCATGCGGTAGTGTTCGCACTCCTGTCCCTTGGCGTCATTGCATGCCACAAGCGTCCACGGGGGAAAAAGAAAATATGGGCACCAGTCGTGGCAGCTTGATGGCGTATCCAAGGAAGGACTTGCTTGGTGCCGAGTCGCAGCGGATCTGCTGGATCCTGTCTGGGTGCGAGAGTGCTAGGGGAGCTCTCCACCTCCCCACCACAGGGGGCAAACCATGGGGGTATGCCGCGGTCCCGAATATGGAGCTGGGGGGTCCTTGGGACGGTGGCCAGAAACCTCAGGAGGATGCCTGGAAGTGTGAGGTAAGCAGACTGGTGGCCAGAGAAAAAAGTACCCCAAAATTAAATAAATAAATAAATAAAAATCACTGCACCGTATGGCTGGTGAGGTGCATCTCCTGAAGCAAGGCCACATCAGCCCCATAATGTACATAAATTGCAGAACCTTCGTTTTGCGGGTGGTTCTGCCCCCAACATTCCAGGAGACGCATTGCCATCCCCGTGGCATAGCTGAGATTGGTGCCATTGAAGTTCACCACCAGATACTTTCATAGAAAAAAGGGTACTCACCCAGCAAATGGCAGCAGAAAAGGCAGAAGAGAAGGGGAAGGGGTAACCAGCTACTGCCTTGTGCTAAGACGTACGCAGCTGGTAAACCTCGGAGGAGGGGCGCTGAGAAAGGGGTTGAAGATTATAAGTGATCTTGCCTTTAACTAGGAAAACCTGGTCAAAATGAGAAATGTAGAGATTATATATCTTAAAAGTATAAGCTTAGCAATAACTAACTATCGAACAACAAACTTATACTACTGCAATATTAACCACTAAGCAAACAACAATAACTCAGTTACTGGTGCTGAGTTGTGCGTGTGAGAAGAGACAAATAAGCCTTGACCCACACTGCTTCAGGCACCGAAAACAATAAAGGGGAGAGGTCACACCTAACATGAGTGTTCCTTCCCAGCCCGACTCTGTAGACCTAGTCACAGGGCCAGTTCTGGAGAGTCAAGGCATGTCTGGCGACTGTGCCCATCCCGCCTTAGGGGGCAACAAGGTCAGCCAGCAAATAGTAGGCAGGGGCCACCTACAGGGGAAGAAGGGGGGGTCTCTGTCAACTACCCATTTCACTTGTTAATCAATCAATCAATAAGTGGGAACAGTATCTTTGCCAAGGGTTACTGGGATAGCCAGTTATAATCTATGTTTCACGGCACCCATAGAGAGTACTTGACCCTCCCCTTACATGTGCTTTAGCTGCAGCAGTCCTCGGGCTGTGCTAAGCAGAGGAACTCACTCCCCAGAGTTGTGACTACATGGTCAATTCACCCGCTGTAGGGAAGGAGTTTGTCCCCTATGCACCGCAGTTACAGCAAGAGGAGAAGGGCGAAGGGAAAGGGAGGGGGAAGGGAGAGGCCACAGCGCAGTTCATAACTGCTTGCACACCACCATGAGAAGGTGGCTGGTTACCTTCATTATGAGGGGAAGTAAAGCAAGGGGGGTAGCCTGTTTGGGCTTAGTGCCCGCAGTGTGTAGGTAAAGCCCTTTAGGTCATAATGCATTGTGTGAAACAGAAGGACCCGATGCCCCTTTCCAGACTAAGGGAATACAGGAACCTGACCCAGTAGCGCATTAGAATAGTCCAAATATTATGCAGTTGGTTTGTCGTGTTCAGCCAATGCATCCCCATTTTTACATATCAGATCCATCTTAGTAGGATTGATAGGTGAGGTGAGTGCCTCTACAAAAAGTTTTCAGTCCTGGCTTTAACAGGCCGGTAGTCGCCGCTTCCTCCTCCTCGCTCTCCTCCATCGTAGATGCCCAATCTAAGGGGGCCAGATCATCCATGGGTATTGCGGCTATATCCTCAGAGTGTTCCAGTTGCTCCTTCCTCTCCAGTGTCGGCATATCCACCCTTGGAAGTTTGGAGGCGGGGAGGCTGTGGTATTGCCCTGCACTGTAGAACAGGGGCTTCTGGAGTGCTGACGCTGTCTTGCTGGGAGAGGAGTAGCAGCTAGTTCCTGCTGTCTGGGCTTCAGGCTAGCATTGAGTATATCAGGAGCTGTGGGAGATATGGAGGCGGTCAAAGATTGTTTAGCCCCCACAGGAGATGGAGCCCATAGCTACCTGTGAGTGGAGGAGTGCCTGTTGGGCGGACCTGTCCGGCCACAGTTGTTATCCCCAAGTACAGCATTTCCTTTCCTAATGGTTCCCTGGTCCACATGGACCCTTGGCTCCCAAAGGTGTCTGGGAGAAGTAGTTTTTGGCAACATGGATGGACAGTGATTTTGGATCCAGGACTCAGTGTCCCTAGGTGACTCTGCAAGGAAGGATTGGCCATTTTTAGACAGGTACAGTGCTGTAAGACCCTTGAAATGATATTGGATTGAATTAGCATGCAGTACTTTTTTCAAAGGGTTGTAAGCTTTACGTTTGGCTGCCACTTCCTGGGTAAAATTCCTGTAAAAAGAGATGGTGTTGCCTCTCCATACCAGCTCTCCAAGGTCCTTTGTAGCCCGAAGTAGGCGCTCCTTGACTGAAAAACGTAGCAAGTAGACAATTATAGTCTGTGGGCCTTCAACATTATTTCGGTTTCCAGAAACACGATGTGCTCATTCTACGCCCACTGGCTCCTTCCAACGGTCACCTGTAAGTTGTGGAATCCACTCATTCAGGAATCTTTCCATGTTTGGGCCCTCAGCTCCCTCCGGCACCCCAAGGATCCAGATATTATTGCTCCTACTCTGATTTTCCTGGTCCTCCGCTCTGTGCTATAACCGAGCTAGTTTGGCTTCATGATCCCTGAGTTTTTGCAGTACATCGATGTGATTTTTCTAGTTTCTCCATTTGCTGTTCTAGGACGTTCTGCTGATCCTCCAGCCTGTGGATATCAGCCACATTGCCCACTAAGGAGGTGCCAGTAGTGTCCACTCTTGTCAATAGTGCCTCAAGCATTTTAGCAATATTGGTGAGGGCCTCTTCCACCTGAGTCTGATCCGAGGATAAAGGGATAGTCCGACCAGGTGCCCCCTCGTTTCTGGTGTCCAGACTCTCCATCTCGCTGGTAAGTTTGAAGAGCAGCAGGGAGATAGCATAAATTTAGCCATTCGCTGGAAACTGATTGGTCCCCTCTTGTTTGGAGAAAGCCTTCGGCCGCGGCCCAGTCTTTAATGGGGGGGGAAGGCGCTAGTGCTCCGATCGAGGAGGACACAGTATAGCTCGAGAACCGTGCTTGGGCCTTTACGGCCTAGTAATGGAGAACAGGTCCGATATTTGCGCACCACATATGGTGCAGTAGGGGCATGGCTACCCCAAAGAATAACTCCACAGTGGCGACAGAGGTGGAAAAGATATTTTCAAGCAGTAAAGTAAGACTTCAGTCCAGCATCTTGGTGGCTGATGTACGAGTTATTGTCAGGCTGGGGCACAGCGAGAGATTTAGGCTGCCATCTTCTTCGGGTCAAGCCATGCCCCCCTGCTTTTGGAATATATTACAACAGAGACAAGGATGATTGCTATGGATCAGTTAGGTTCTGCAGAGGTAGACTAGTCAGGGAACACTTGGGCAGACTGGGCAGGTCAAGCAGTCCTTATCTGTCAACAGGTTCTATGTTTCTGTTTCTATCTCCTCCCATGATGGCTGCCACTCCTTAGTGCCACCCTATCACCACCATCATTAGACAGTGGCATAACTGACAGCAGACTTTACAGCTCTTCTTGTTCTTCATCATCCTCTTCTATGTTTACTTCCTTATGCCCTTCCTTACCGGCTTCCTTATGCCCCTTCTCCTTTCCTGCTTGTTCCACTGCTCCTCTTATACTTCCCTCTGCCCCTCTTTCTTCTTGCATTAATCATGTGCTTTTCCCTGTCTTTTGTTCTCCTCCTTATTTGCTTCCCCTGCTGCTACCTCTTCACTCCCATGCTCCTGCTCTGACAGCTCCACTTCCATATTCTCCTCACTAGCACTTTCCATAAGCTGAATTAGCAATGGTGCTGCTGGCGTATTTATTTATTTTATTTTTATTTATTTCTTGGATTACAATACCTTTGAGCCAGAAGTTCTTTTACAGAGGTTCCACGTCAGAAAGTAGAAATAGTAGTTTACATATCAAGAAGACTTAACAGTTTACATATCAATTAGACAGAGATGTTCAGTAACAGTGTTAAGTACATTGAAGCATAAAATACTGATGAAGTAGTCATATACAGAATAGTAGGCAGTCATAAAGTAGCCAGAATTGGCTTTATTAGCATTGAGGGGAGGAGGGAGTACAAGGTGGGGTAACAAGGGGGGGGGGTGAGTAGAAGGTGGGCTGTGGTAGGAGATAGAGAGGCAAGGGATAATTAGTGAATGAGGGTAGGTTGCTGTGAGTGAAGGAGGGTGGGGGAGGATATGGAGGGTTAATAGAGATGATAGCCAAGACTGCTCCAAAAGGGAGAGGGGTGTGTAGTGGGGAGAGGGTAGGTGGGTGGCAGACAGGGGGAGGGTCTTGTAGGGCTTAGGGGTGAGAGAACCTAGTGATGGTAGTCTCAGCTGTTAAGTGTGGAGAGGTGCTTGCTTTTGTAGAATTGTTTGGTTTGTATAACTCATTGCCCAGCCCAAGCCTGTACCAGACCCTGACTCACTGTTACCTTCCTTATGTGATGATGACTGTTTGTGATTTGGTTGCCTGGGGCATCATACAGTGCCCCAAAGAAAACTGGCAGTTCCACACCCACCCACAGGCACAGGTGGATGTGGTGGCAGCTGTTGTGTTTTTCATGCAAGATGGACAGGGGATGGGCTTGCCTTTTCAAATCTGGATGGATCTATTCTATCCTGGATAAGAGAATTGGAAGCACAGGAAGGATGATGAGGGGAGACCACGGTGCTTCTGGATTTCTCAATGTGGTTTCATCACCAGACGCATTGTCTGGCTAGCTGAGAAAGCTGCTTGTAGTGGGAGTGAAACCAGTGGACTTCTGAGGACGAATGAACTCTGATTTCTTTGGCCATATTATCAAGTGCCCAGCCCTGGTCCTCTCTGGTGTAACCCCTGCCCCACCACTGTGACTCTAAGTCCCTGTTCTGACCCCTTCTCTACCACACTTTACTAACAAAGTTTGCACTGGGTTGGTGGTGTTCCTTGACCAAAACAGGTAATGTAAACAACTTTGATAAAGGGCCCCTTGTGGTCCCTAGCAGTCTGAAATGCATCAGGTGGAGTAGCCCGTGTGATTTCAATAAAATGACAACTTCAGCCTTTACTATATTTTGAAGCTCGGTGTCTTTATTCAGTGGGGGTGAGTGCCCTCCTTCTCTACCACCTCTGCTTGCAAAACTGGTGATTGGTGAAACTGGCATGGTGTAACCTTTCCCTACTACATTCCTTACCCATGCATCCCTTTCTCCTCCAGTTCTTTTCCTCTTGCTTTTTACATGACACAACTGTAGACACCCCCACATGTGCCCCTCTCTGACACACTGTCCTCTTCACCATCTCTGAGAGATCTGGTGTCTCACTTCAGCAGCTTTGCTCACTTAAGCTTCACTCACAGGCAAACAAAAATAACAGGAACATATAAATAATTTATTTCTGTACCTTCACTACCAGCATTCAAATTATTTGACAAATAAATCCATCAAACAGTCCCCTATACCTTTTCCAGTCTACTAAATTCACTCTGCCCTGCTCCTGCTGCAAGGGCTAAAGCAAATAAAACATAAACAATAAATATTAATTTCTATGCCCTCTAAACCAGTATTTGTGAAATAAATCTTAAAAAATTCCCCTGCTCAGCCGGGCCGATGGTGCTGAGGGGTGATGTGCTGGATGCCTTACCTTGCTCCACGCCAGCGAACAGGGTTTGGGAGCAAGCTCGGGTCGCTGGGGGTCGGATTGGGAGGAGAGGATTGAGCATCCAGAGGACTGCTCTCTTCTCCTGAGAAGGGTGGGTTGTGGACCATCAGCATCAAGCGACCCCCAGTGGAGACTGGGGGAACCATTACGAAAATGAAATATATTTTAATATATATTATTAACAATATATTTACATATAGTGACATATATTCCTCTCTGTTTTATGATATATTGTAATATATTGGAAAATCAATATATTTCAATATATTTTAAAATCTGCAAATGTATTGCAATATGCTGTAAATATACACATTATGGCCACTTTAGTATACTATGTATATTGCAAAATATAGTGATTAAATTCCAAACATATTGAAATTCATTACATAAAAACTTTGCTAATGCATCAGTTAGGGTTGAAGCGACAAAAGTGAGGAAATAAGATGTTAGGGTTAACACCCTAACACCTCCTCCACCTGACCACCCCAACCCACCCAACCCACAGTCCACAGACCAAACAGGTGATAGGGTGTGCCTTGGGGTCATCGGCTCTAGCTCTCACCCTGTTCTCCTCAAGCTGCACACTGTGTGGTAGAGCCATGTACTAGGAGCCCCCGCCTGCAGCCCCTTGCCAAGCCGCACACTGCAGTGGTGAATTCTCATACAAAGAATCTGCCCCCACCCAGACACACATGCACCCTAGCGGTTTCAGCCTGACTCTCGCGTTGGTCAGCAGACCCTGACCCCCACCCACTCCAGGCACCTCTCTCTGTCCCACTCCCCCTATCTCAGCAGGTTCCAATATTCAACAGGCAGCACAATCCACCCTCATACCACTACAGCTGCCAGCTGACAGAGCCATCCATGAATGACAGGTACTGTACAACTGAAAACTCATTGGTGGACCCTGTCGACCAATGGGCTTGCAGTGAGTACTGTACTCTGTCATTCACATATTTGTACAAAAATATATCGCCGCAGGGTGCAGCATACAGACTGGGGGTTCAGGCAGGAAGGGGTGTTTCATTGGACATGAATATACTGTAGCAGGGTACAGCATACAAAAGGAGGCTGCAGGCAGGGAGGGGGGCACTCTGGACTGGCAGGGTGGGCAGGCTGTCATACTGCTGTCTGCAGTACGGCAGCCTGCCTGTGGGTGGTCACCCACTTACATCTACTTGATGTAGATTTATCTCTTGGAAGCGCATCTCTGGACTTGCTCTGGGGATGCACCTCCAATAAGGGTTGTGAATGGAGTTGCGCACCATATGCATGGGCACACCCCCTGCACAACACCTCCAGAAGCACTGCATATCATTATGGGTGGTGTGTGGCACATCTGTGATGTGTTGGTGCATCGTGGATGCGTCGGCACATCGGGGATGCACTGGTGCATTGGACCCCTTCCAGAATCATGCCGGTGCACAAGTCGGGGATGTGCCAGCTCATCCAGGATGTGCTGGGCACAGCACTGTTGAGAATCCTGCCCTCTATATGTAACATATACAAAAAATACAGTATATATTTTGATATATACTAATAATCAATTTCAGACAATATATTACTAAATAGATTGACATGCTTTCAAGCAATGCATGAGGTATAATATATGCTTTCAGTATAAGCTGAAATACACTGTGTATTATATTTCATTGAGTCAATGTATTTCTCAATTTAGTGACATATATTTTTGCATACTATGGGTTAGAAATATATTATGTCAGTATATTTAAAATATATTTCATGATATATTATATAATATATTACATTGGGACAATGTATTTCTCGGTGTATTGACATACATTAACGCATATTTTTCAATATATTGCAATATATTCCATTTTTGTGAGGCAAGCAACAGCCGAGGACACCTTAGAAGGGGTGACAGCAGACGTCTTGCAGGTGGGTGTGGGAGTGCGCTCACCATGCACTGGATGTCATTGCACATCTGTGCCTCTGGGGGGGGTCACGAACAAAGGAAAAACCCCGGCACCTGGGAGGATGATGATAGGCCCTCCAGCAGCCCCACACCTAATGCCGGACCCAGCCCAGTCAGGTCTCCGATATCCTCCTCCTCCTCACCACACCTGCCAAATGGATTGACAGATTGACAAGGTAGGTGGCCCCACCTCAGGGGGTACAAGCCGGGGGGGGTGATAGCAAGTGTGGGTGTAGGAGAAAATTTTCGGATGGGGAACCTGATCTGAGGGGGGGTCTTAGGCTGGGTGGGAGACAGACAACTGTGAGAGGCTGTGTCCAAGGGAGGATTCAGGGGCTGGCGACCGGAGGGTAAGAGAATTGAAAAAAAAAATTCCCCTGCTCCCTTCACTCTGCTTTGCTCCTCCTGTAGCATCCAGTGCAGGCTCACATTTCCCAGACAAACTGACAAATAATCAGTCATGCTTTTCCAAGGTCACTCATGACTGATCCTTGTTAATCACCAAATGTTACTGTATGATCATCAAGGGAGATCATGATAGACCATGATTTCATCTTCAAACGTAACTTTCAAATCAACAATTGATGATTATTGATTATTTTTGTAAGTTTAATGGGGAACGGTCAGCACAAAAGGCACCCACACTCAAGTGTGGAACTGGTCCCAATGTGCACTTGTGAGTAAAAACATTTAGATCTTTTATAATCTCTGATAAGATGTTTTCCAGGTCTGCTTTTCTCCAGGGACTAAGTACAGTCCTCTGTGACAGTACATAGCCCAGGGAGGACAGTGGGACCAGCAAACAAAAGATCAGAGCTTATGTAAACTCTAACATGCACTGTAGGCTATCGAATCTCCTACTGCTCCCTACTGCTGTGATGTCAGCTGCATGGAATTCTGGGATTTGTAGTAACAGAAGACACCAGCCAAGAACTAAGCAAAATTAGTCTGATGCAGTCTACTTTACTACAGTAAACAGAAAGTAAACCAAAATATTTTTTGCTCACAAAAGTGCACATTGGGACCAACCCCACACTTGAGTAAGGGTGGACTTTGTGCTGACTGTTCCCCTTTAAATAAGCATGATGTTTTTTAATGATCTGTGGATGATCAAGCAATGATCATTGATGATTATATTAGTTATATATTTATTTTTATTTTTTTTATTTAAAACTTTGATAACCGGGTAAATAAATTGCTTGGTCACATCGCCCTTTTACAGGCTTTACCCAGAAAGAGACAGAACAATCAGACAATATCACAAATATACAGGCAGGCACAAATGTTAAGAAGTCAAAAAAACAATGAGAAATGCAAAAACATTAATACAGACTTTAAGATTGTAATTCACATGAGTAATACTTAAAGTATTATTTGTTACTAATATGAAAATATGAATGTCAAATATCAGCAAAAACAAATTAATTATAATGTAAAGCATGCAAACTCAAAGTTTTAATTCTTTTAGGAAGAGTGCAGTCACACATATTTACATACCTAATTTGCATATTTTAAAAGCACAGTTTGTGGGATCCATGACTGGTGCTCGACAAAAATTTTGTTGAACGCCCCGACACCGGCAGGTCAACCACATTCTGCAGTTGGTTGCCGGTTCCCACAGGTTGACTATGTTTTCTTCAGGGGGCTTCAACCCCCGAACCTCCCACATGGTGGGCTGTGCCCCCCACACCCCCCCTTTAGGATTATCAACTCAAAGTCAGAGCTGATTGGGGGGGGGGTGCAGGACCCCGAGAGACAGCACCTGGTGCCAGCGGGTTTCCCACAGCAGCATGGCACTGTAGTCGCTGTGGGGGACCTCGCTGGCAAAATATCACTGTTGGGGGGTAACAGCAGTTTGTGGACCAGAACATTAGTAATTTCTACATTTAAAATAGTTTCGACTTGACAATATTAATTTGCAGACTGTTAGGAGAGGTTTTGAGCATAAACTGGGTACTTGTAGGAACTCATCACAGCCATAAAAGTAGCCACGGAATGGAGCTACATAAACCAGTTTGAACCGTTATAATTCAAGTAAGAATGAGGTGTCAGACTGAGTTTACTTGAAAGCAGTGTGTTTGTATAGAAGATGTCCCTTGTATCATAACTGATGACTCCTATAAAGATGTCTAAATAGAAAACAAGACAAATTTCTGAAGTATAGAAAAAAGATATATACATATATACAGTATATATATACAGTATATATATATATATCTCTATATTTACTGCGATGATCTTGACCATGGGCAATTGTGAAAAATCATGATGGTTGAGAATCATTAATCACAATCCCTATTTCCATAACACCATAGTTTCTGGTTGGTGGCCATTTAACATTCATGTTTCCTGTTAGTCACAATCACAGTGATGGTTTTTGGAGCTTGAACATGATCTGTGAACACAATGGATAATAATCATTCATGATACATCATTATTAAATCATCATCCTTTCAACTGGGTTTGCACTCTCTGCTCTACAACACACTTTTTTTTAGCCTGCCTTCCAAAGCTCCCTTTAAGTGTAATGAGAATTAACTAACTGGAATGAAAATGCTTGATTCTCTGAGGAGTTTGGCAGTTTTCTGAACAAAAGTCATTCTTTTCCATGTAATAGGAGATACTTCAGTTGCCTGGTCCTTCCCCTCTGAAAAAGAGCTGCAAATAGTACTGAAATGTGTGCTGCATGAGATCTTTATTTCCAGTGTCATTGATTGGCTACTGCAGGTCATGTGGCTTGCCTACAACATGGACATGCTCTGTGTGTCTTCCCTGTAATAAGTGCTGGCACTGCATCATGACATAGAAGTGTCGAAATGCCAAAGGGAAACATGAGTTTCTTCAGATCTGCTTCATCGGTGTCCAAAATGCTAGATTTTGGCACATTCACTGCATGCAATTTTGGTATTGGCTCATCCTTAGCTTAGATTAGCAGGGCTTTTGCCTGGTGACAGCCTACTATATAGGCACAGCTGTGTTCCACTGGCAGGATCCCAGATATCCATAGAGGTAACCTTGTTGCCAGTCAGAAGCCATTGAGACTATCCAACAAGCTGCCTGCTTCATTGGGGCTGGTGGAATGGGTTGCAGAGCGCTTGAGTTGGACCAGTGTAGCTGTGGTCCCACAGGGAGTTCCTAGACTTTCCGTGGGCACCATTTCATTTGCACAACAGCTGAACAGCTCATGTGTGCCAACTAGAACAGGAACTATATGAATCAAGGGCTTGGCCGTACAGCACTTCCAGTTATATATGTGGCTAGGTCCGGTAGAGTGTCAGAAGACCCAGGTTAGGACTGTTACCTTGGAGGGTAACCTGGGCAAACGGCCACTGCAAGATCATCAGGTCTGTTGGAATTACAAATTGTTAGGTGTATTTCTGTATGTTCAGTGACTGTACATGTACTGTCCTCAAATGCATCATATTGGGCCTGTAATGACTGAACGGTGTGGTACTGTACCACATAAACTATGATAGGAGCTCCTAGGGACGGAGGCCTGAATCTGATGCACTGGTTAGGAGACACTGTAGGACTGATGAGAGAGGACATGTGAGAGACTGACACTGAATATTTACTGCGTGATTTACTTAACCTTTTCCTGTCTATTTTCCTGTAACTCATCCCCTCTACCTAAATCAGTATGTATCTTAATTTTTCATTTTATTCCTGCATACTACTGTTTGGTTACTGTGTTATTGCATGGTGGGGTTGATTGTGTGGGACAGGTAAAACTATTGTTTCCTGGGAAGGTAACATCCTGAGTGCCAGCAGGTATTTCAGGAGGTTTCCTCAGGTGGACGCACCGCATCACTAAATTATTTCCAGATTTATAATAGCTGAACCTCAGCCAGACCCCTCAACAAACTGGGGAGTCTCACACTGGCCTGATGGCGCAGCGTTAGCACTACTGGTTGTGACACTGGTGACCCGGGTTCAGGAACTGGCCGGGGACATCAGAGGGCTGGCCAGGGGAGGTAGGATGAGCATCTGCAGGACTGCTACACTCATCTGGAAGTGGGGGTCTGGGGTTCTCGGCATAAGTACGACTCCTCATGGAGGCTGGGAATACAGCACCAGCTTGGGACCATGCAGTTGGGAGGAAACATCAACATATGTCTGTAGGGCATGTGCAGGAGTGCGTGCACTCCACACTGATGTTATTGCTCATCCAGGTCTCCAGGGGCAACTTAAGCAGAAAACTCCTGAAGCAGCCACACAATTATGCCAGTGCCCTCACAAGCACCACCTGTAGCCAACTGGGAAATTACAGGGGACTGGATTAGCATCTTGGTCCTCCCCTTGGGGTTGGGCAGTCCTACCATGGGCAGCAAGCCATGGTTTCCTGGATTCCCAATGGTAGTTCCCCAGAGCTGGCATCACACAAAAGTGAACCTGAAAGGGGCGCAATGGCAGATATGGGGTATATGCTCAGCCTCCTCCAGGAGCATAAATAGAGTTCATAAAAAATTATTGTGGATGCTCTCCACTGAGGACCCCAGGCTTATGTGTTACTATGCTACTACTGTATGTATTAAGTTTTACATGATACAGTTGTTTTTCCTAGAATTCCATTAATTTCTAGAGCATATGCAGGAAATACAGTACATTTATTGCATCATTTTATATATTTAAATATATCCATACATTCAGTTCCTCTGTGCATGAAAAGTGGTGAGGCCCAAGGCCTTTTATGGGGGAAGGGATGCACACCTCATAGTGGGCAGTCCCGTGGTGGGTACCAGTGATCATTGTACAGTGTGGTTTAACATTAAGACATGAACAGAGGTTTACTAAACAAGGTCAAAAGCCTTGGACTTTAGGAGGGTGGGTTTTAATGAAATCGGGGACTGCTTCAGAAATTGCTTCGGGGTTGGGGGGATTTGCTAGAGAAAGGTAGAGACAGAGCAGGGAAAAATAAGGGAGGGTATACCTAAAACAGCTGACCTCTCCATGAAGGAAGTGAGTAAAAGCAGATGGAAAAGTGACTGATATGGTTCTCTAAGGAAGTAGCAAAGGTGCTGAAGGAAGAAAGGAGATCTATCAGGATATATAAGGAAACACAGAGGGAGGAGGACAGGGAGGTATATATTGTAAAGAAGAGGGAAGCAGGCAAGGGGGCAAGGGTAGCAAAGGTGCAGAGGGAGAAACAAATCACCAATGGTGTCACTAAGGGGAATAAAACTTTCTTCAGCTACATTAGTGAGAAGAGGAAAACAAGAGGAGGAATAGTGAGGATTAGAAAGGTGGAGGGAGGAGATTGTACAGAAAAGGATGAAAAAAAAGAAGACATCCTGAATAGGTAGTTCAGCTCAGTCCTCACAGTGTGAGGGATGGATCACCAAGCAGTAGCAGGAATGGGGAGGGGGGTGGGGCGGACAGAAGTCCATTTTCAGAAGAAAGATTCCAGAAGTGGTCTTGCAGCTCTGAAGGTGGACAAAGCTATGGGACTGGACGGGATGCAACCAAGGGTTTTAAAAGAATTCAGTGATGCTCTAGCTGCCCTGCTGAAAGTCTTGTTCATCAGCTCACTGGAAACAGGCATTGCTTCTGAGGACTGGAGAAGAGCTGACATGCTCTTTCTACACAAGACTGGCAACAGAGAAGAGGTTAGCAACTATCGGATGGTCAGTCTTACATCAGTGGTGGGGACATTATGCTGAGTATCTTGAATCCAATGACCTGCAAGACTACTGACTGCATGGATTCATTGGGGGGGGGGGCATGGCAAACAAATCTGATGGATTTCTTTGACTCTGTGACCAGGAAGATCAAGGGAAGGCAGTGGACGTGGCTGCCTATCAGGACTTCAGCAAGGCCTAAAGAAACTGTGCAGCCTGGAGGTGGGTTCCTAAGTGGTGAATTGGGTTACAAACTGGTTAATGGATAGGAGACAGAGGGTGGTGATAAATGGCATGCATTTGAATGATGTAAGAGTGACTAGTGGGGTGCCACAGGGCTCAGTACTGGGACAAGTCCACTTAAATGTTTTCATAAGTGACATTTCTGAAAAACTGGATGGGAAGGTATTCCTCTTGCAGATGACACCAAAATCAACAATAGGGTGGACACCCAGGAGGTGGTGGAGAGAATGAGGAGTGGTCTGGGGAAACTCAAGGAGTGGTCTAAAGCTTGGCAGTTGGGGTTCAATGTCAAATTGTGCAAGAGCATGCACCTATGGCATAGGAACACACTGAGTATAGAATGGGGAGAGATACTGACAGTTGTCAAATAGGAACGAGACCCTGGAGTTACGATATCTAATGACTTCAAGGTGGCAGGGTAGTGTGACAAAGCAGTCGGTAGGGCTAGTGGGATACTGGGATTCATAGAGAGGAGTATCTCTAGCAGGAGGATAGAGTTGGTATTGCCACTGCATCACTCATTGGTGAGACCCTATCTGGAATACTGTGTCCAGTTTTGGAGGTCACACCTTAGAAAGGACATAGACAGGGTGTAGACAGTTCAGAAGATGGTAACAAATGGTGCTGGGGTTGCATGCTAAGCCTTACAAGGAGAGGGGGAGTCATGTGATGCAGCGTGCTGGGTAAGACTGCTCTCCGTGAGCTCCGACCTCCTGCCCTCTTAAATACCTTATAAACTCAATTTTTTGCAAAGTTTACCATCGATTAAGCAACATCAAGTTACTTAGCAGCTGGTGCCCTTTGGATATAGATGCGGATGGAGGAAGAAATGAGAAAAACCACATCTAAGCACACTCCTCCGACAACTCCGGAGAAGGCCCCAAAGAAAGCCAGGGCCTCCTCTTTGCAGTCTTCACAGACTACCACTGCTGGGAGTGCTGAATTGGATCTGCTCACTCTCTCCAGATTCCTAGAGAAATTTCAGCCACTTAAGGTTGAAATGCAAAACATGGCAGGGGAGATAAAAAATATTTCCCAACACGTTGGAGGATCTCTCCAAGAGAACAGCTGACAACAAAGTCCGTCTACACTCCATTGAGAGGAAACAGGATAAAGCTGAGCTTGATCTAGTGGCCATTAGGCAACGCTTGGCAAAAATGGAAAATAAAGCCTTACAAGGAGAGACTTAGGGATCTCAACATGTACACCCTGGAACAGAGGAGAGTGAGAGGTGATATAGAGACCTACATGTAGCCCACAAGGGTGACGAGGATGCAAGAGGGAAGTCCCTTTCAAATGAGCAGGAGCACCAGGACCAGGCAGCATGTGATGAAGCTGGGGGGGGAGGAGTTTATGAGAGCTGTGAGAAAATATTTCTTCACTTAAAGGGTGGTAGATGCCTAGAACAAAAACAGTTGGGGCCTATAAGCATGCACAGGATAGACATGGGGGCCCAGATATTCAAAAGGGTTGCGCCATGCGCAACAGGGTGATGCGTGCGCGCAACTCCAAAATGCGCTATTCTGCGATATTGAGAAGGGGCCAGTTGCGCCACGAAACACGCTTGAGCCACAGCGCAATGGAAATGAAGGGCATGCGCGAACGAAGGGGCGGGTCCATGCATAAAGTGCGCAATGCGATGTTGTGCACGCCGCGCCAATGCGCAAGAGTGGCTCGGCGGAAGTTGCGCAGTACCGGATTTGAGCCAAAATAAACGCGCTCAAGGGAGCGGCCAAGAACTCGAGCAGGCGCAAACCGGGAGAGAGACAGAGAGAGAGAGACAGAGACAGAGACAGAGCAGGAAGGACAGAGAGGGACAGTGGGTCCTGGAGGACAGAGAGGCCAGTGGGGTGCCGGTGCAGTGGAAGCAGCAGTGGGGGCAGTGGGGGTAACACAGGAACAGCAGCTGGGGGCAGAAGCCAGGGAGATGGACAGTGTCAGCTTCCACATGGAAGCTGTAATGAGGGGTGAGACAGCATGCTGCAGGGGACGTGGCCGTGGAGGGCCCGTCGCGGTATGCCCCGACAGGCGGTATCGCGCCCGCATCAGCTACGAGCTGTACAGTGATGTTGAGATCGTGGCCCGTACCGCCTGAACAGGGCAATACTGAGACGGCTCAGTGAGCTGTGCAGTGATGTGATGCAGGCACCCTCACGGCGAGTCACGCCTGTCCGTGGAGACCAAGGTGACAGCCTGCATGTGCCTGCTCGCCACGGGCACCTTCCAGAGGCCGACAGGGGACACCACAGGCATCACGCAGTCGGCCACGCCACGCATCCTCACCCAATTCCTCAGCGCACTGCTGCCTCATGCTCGCGGAGTACATCCATTTCCACAGCACCGTGGCAGAGCGTACAGCAAACATGCAGGAGTTCCACAGGGTAGCACAAATGCCTGGCGTGCTGGGTGCCATAGACTGCACCCATGTGGCCATTCGCCGCCACCTGGCCCGGCGGGTAAAGCATATCGAACCCGAAGGGCTACTGAGTGTCAACTGCCAGGTGGTGTGTGATGCCACTGGGCGCATCATCAATGTCTGTGCCACACCCTGGCGGAGCACATGATGCCTTCATATGGCACCAATCTGCACTGTGCCATCGATTTGAGAGTGGGAACATCCCACGGGTCATCTAGTGGGTGAGTACACATGTATGGAATGCAAACTCTGTGCAAGGTGTGGAATGACACAGGTGCCATGGTAGTGGCACACAAGGATATGGGCAATATTTACCTGACCTAACACTGATCTCCACTATCTCACACAGGTGACTGTGGATACCCACTCCGTCCCTGGCTGCTCACACCATACCGGGCGCCTGACCCCAGCGCAGCACGGTTTCAATGAGGCACGCTGCAACACGGAACATCATAGAGCTGGTGTTCGGGATACTCAAGGCACGCTCCGATGCCTGGACACCTCCGTGAGCCTACAGTACAGCCCCAAAGGCCTGTGGGATATTCCTGGCCTGTTGCATCCTGCACAACATGGCCAAAGAAAATGGGATAGCCGTACAGGCCCAAGAGGGGGACAGCGATGGGGACGCCAGTGGCGCCGGTGATATGGGTGATGAGCCGCCCCCCCTAGGACGGAGGGACCCCCGACTGACCCGGCAGGCCCAGCTGCACCGGGACACCATTGCAGAAGAGCATTACGCACAACACAGGTAAGTCAAGGGGACATGTGCAGGCAACACTGTCTATGCGCAAACCACAGGCACACAGGGGAACACACCGTGCATGAAGGTCAGGGGAGTTGAAGGGTCTACGCATACCAACACATTAGCAGAGAGGGGTGAGCACTCAAATAAACACACACACACACACCAGGCAGCATACAGGGCAGCAGCACATGCACGGAGAATTACACCTATCACACAGCACCACCAACCACCCTCACCACCTGGACTGTCCACGTCGTGTAGTCAGGACCTGGGCAACTCTGCACCTGGTGTACAGTGCAATGCAGGCATCATCATCCACACGCACCTGTGGACAGCAGTTTGGAGAGAGTGCAGGTGGTCCGTGTGTCAGTTTGGTGAGCAGAGCACCCAGCAGTGCACTGCCCACCATGACACACATTGCACACAGGGCAGCACCAGACAGGGCCTGCATTGGGAGACAGCTCAGTCAGGGAGCACTGTCCCACGGCCACCACGGATGCGTGGGCGGCCCCGCCGTGGCCTAGCAGCACTGGCAGGCTGCGCAGGGGCCACATCGGGTGGCACTACTGCACCACCAGGGGTCCCAGTGCGTGACCGCGACCTTGCCCGCACAGGGGTCTGCATCCTGAAAAACTTGCACCAGGGGTGCTCGGGATCTCACAGCAGAACCCGCGCCGACAGGCCTGGTGTCGCACGACGCCGAACGGGAGTGGAGTGCGACTGTGTGGTGCGTGGTACAGGTCACCAGACAGTGTGGTCAATGCAGTCGCCACAGAGACCACTGCCTGGGTCAGCCTGTCGATGGCAGCGGTCACATCCGTCCGCATATGGACCATCTCGCCCGGTCCCGAGCACACTCCCTGCTATGCCGCTCCACGGACACAGTCAGTGCCTCCACGGACCTTGCAACCCGCCCCTGCAGCTGTACCCGACTCCTGCAGCAGGCAGGTGTCACGTCAAAGGGTACTGTGCCCCAATGGCATCGTGACCCCAGAGGTGTGGATGGTCCTGGTGCAAGCACCCCTTGAGGGTGGCCGCTGTTCACCAGGACCAGGTATGGCTGATCCAAGGGCGGTGGACAAGTGCCACTGCCTGGACGCTGTCCCCAGGCCTGGTGTGCAACTGCTGCTGCTTCCTCCAACTGCTGAGCCCCAGGTCCACCTGTTCCACCCTGTGCTGTCAACAGTGCCAGACACCTGCTCAGCCACGGTGCTGCCCCACCGGTGCTGACAGGCCCAGCCTGTGACTGTGCCAGCATGCTGGTACACAGGTGTGGAGCTGGGCGGCCGGGCGCGTGCTGGCCTGCCGTGTGTCCTCATGGGACACACACTCTCACCAGGCCATTGCAGGCCTGCCATCATCAATAGTGCCAGTGCGTGCCACTGCCATAGGCACAGCATGCTGGCACACCTGCATACCAGACTGCTGTGACAGGCTGTGCACCCCTGCACCCGTATCGCTGCCGGCGGAGTTGTCAGCCCAGCCGGCCTGCTGCTGCAGTGCGTGCAGGCTGCTGGCGGAGGTGGAAGGTCCCTCCTCCTGGTCCAGCAGGTCTGCCTCACTGTCAGCACCCACCACCACCGTCTCCTGCAGCGAACAGGATCTGAAACAGAAAAAGTACATGTAGTGCATGTGAACAACAGCCGCCCCAACAACATCACCATGACATACCGTGCAGTGATGGGCTTCCACCTGTCTGGAATCCTCCGCCAGGAACACCCGCAATGGCACTCGGCTGCATGGTCGCGACCAGTGTCTCCTCGGTCGGGGTCAGGTTGCAACACCACTGGTGGTCCCCCACCAGTGGCAGCACGTGCCATCCTGAAGGCTGCCTTCTCCTTCAGCCTCCTGCGGTCAGTCCCCATCTTCTTAGCACACTCCTGCACGGAGCGCTGGTTCGCGTGCAGGTTGACGGCCAGAGCTACCCTCCCATGCAGCTGCACGCTGCTGAGGTGCCCTCCGCCCACTCAAAGCGGCTCATCCTCCAGGTAGGCCTGGAGGAGGGCCTCGTCTCTGCTGTGGTGAAGTTCGGCCTCCTCCTACGCCCGCCGTCCACACCCTCGGCCTGGTTCTCGTCAGTCATGCTGATCTGTATGGGTGGAAGTGGACACCTGTCACACTGCAGTCCACAGCATTTCCCCATGAGCATAGCTGCAGGCCGGGGGCAGAAGCCCCCCCCTTTCCTCGCTGCCTGGGAGATACTGATGGAAAGGGTGCCCTCTGCCCCCTTCTAAGTGCCCTCATCATGCTCAGCCCCCTCATCCCGTGACACCCTCCAGCACCCCTGCCCATGTGCATTGTCCTGAGCATCACACAGCATGTAACTCACCTCTCAGCTGCAACAACCAAATCTGGCCGCCACAACCCAGTGTCGTTTTATAGCGCAACACACCAAATGAGGTGTGGCGCAACTTTAATGACATGCTAATCGTGCCACTGCGCCTTTGAATGGCTGATCGCCTGCTTTGCATATGTCGGCTGAATATCGCGTAAATGCGCTTAGCGCAATAGGGAAGGTCCGGCTGAGCCGATGGCGCATGTTTGTGGTTGTGTGCTACACTGCATTGCGCATGCCCAGACTGGTTACGCATGCGTCGATCGCGCTGCAGAACTGCTGAGCGCGATAGGCTATTCTGGACATGGCCACCATTGTGCCAGTGGCGCTGCAGCACTGGGCACTATATGGTGCTGTGGCACCTCTGCGCGATAGTCCCCTGTGGCACTGGTGCTGTGCTTCGCAGTCACGCAGGATACCTATGCATCCTATGGCGCTGTGCGTAGCCTTGCGTCATTGCCGTGACCTTAGGTATGCCCTCTGACCCCTGGCGCTGAGTGCGTACCATGTGTCGTCCTCATGGCTGTCTCGCTCTGCGCCATGTCGAGGCGCTGACTGCGCTTGGAACAGCGCGATAGGTGCCTGTGCTGGTCTATTGCGCAACAACTCACGTGGGGTCACAGTGCAGCGGGCGCCATATTGCCTGCTGTAAAGTTGGTGCCATGGCTAGGAGGAGGGCGGTGCCGTGGAGCCAAGTTGAGGTGGCCAACCTGGTGGCCTAGTGGAGCCCACTATGCCAACTGTATGGTGAGGCCCCTCACCGGACCGAGACCCATGTGTGGCAGCAAGTGGCCACTGACCTGGTGGGGAGTCACTGTGGCGGGCGGTCTCAGGAGCAGTGCGGCACCGGTTCAGTGATCTCCGCCGAGGGACCCGGAGCTGTTAGCGGCTGCGTTCCCATGCCAGGCGGGCCTGGTGCCTGAGCCACGTGAGTGTACCATCTATTCACCTATATTCTCTGTAGGTGTGTGTGTGCCTGGGTGGCTGTGCACCGGTGTGTCAGTGTGTGCAGCTGTAGATGGATGGTTATGGCTGTGTGGGCAGGCAGTCTTACTGGGGCAGGGGCACTCTGCTTTTGAGTCACACTGATGTTTGTCTCACCATATGTCTCCCACAGGCCGGATGGTGATGGCGCGGGCCTGCGCTGATGTGGGCCATGCCAGGGCCCCAGTCCCACAGCCGTCGGCCCGCAGCGCAGCAGCAGCATCAACAGCAGCAGCAGCAGCGCAGACTGAGCTGCTGGAGGAGTGTGAGTATCATTACGCCATGGATGCTATTGCATGCTGGGGGCAGGACCACCAACCATGATGGACACAACCAGATGGGTGGTAGTGGTTCACTATCGTAACACTAGTGAGTCCCCACACTGGAGTACAGTGTACGGTTCCGGACACATAGCTGCGTATGGACAGGGACTGGGTGGAGAGTGTTCACAGGAAGGCGACATGGATGGTGCATGGATTGCATCACATGTCCTATGCAGACAGGTTGACGGAACTGAACATGTACTCCTCTGGAGGGAGGAGGGTGTGGGGATATGATGGGGTCATAAGAGTATTGTACAGGGGGAACAGTGTGCAGGAACCAATATTTGTCAGTGTAGAGGATGTTCCAGGTGTAGAGGCATGGGATGCAGTTGGAGGGCTCGTTTAGGAAACATGCGAATGTGTTTCCTCACATTATAGGTGGTGGAGGTGGAACACCCTGCCAGAGGATGTGGTGGGGCTGACTTGGTCAGGGAGATCTGTATGGTGGGCTCGCCATGAGGGACTTCTGGAGGTCAGGGGTGAGGGGAATGGACTTATAGGACATGAGAGTGATCGTACAAGGCCAAATGGCCAGACTAGGTGTCCCATAGGCCCTATCTGCCGACACTGTCTATGTATCCATGTATGTAGGTGTGACACAGGTGACCTGCATCACAGTGCAGCATCACGACACGTCTGTGTATGCATCACAGGTGGTCCAGGCATGCACTGGGCACATAGCTGTGTGACTGGCATGCACGTTGCAACATCACATGACAGCCTAGTTTGTACTGTGCTTGCGTGGGCAGTGTGTGTGGGCGGTGGTGCGCATGGCTGGTGCCGCCTGTTTGTGATGGCCATGTGCATGTTCACTGTGGGTGGGTGCATGCCATCACATGTGCAGCACATTGGGTTAGCTGGGTTGCAGGTTGGGTGGTGTTCAGGGTTGTGGTCAGTCTCAGCCATTGACTGTGTTCCCATTTTCCTGAGCCTCAGTGTGCTTGCGCATGGCGCCGCGATGTCCGGCGCCTGACACAGCTGGCGGCGACAACAGAGCTCCTGCAAACCCTACAGCAACAGGGGAGCGGCGGCACAGACAGCAGGAGGAAGCGGCAGGGGAGGAGCAAGGAGCCTGCTGGGCCGTAGCCCACCTTTATTTGCCCTTCCCCATCCCTTTCACCCTGACTTCCCTCTCAAGTTGTTTCCTCCCCTTGCACACCTGCCTTTTACCCGTCCCCCAACTTGTACATAGTTTTAGCTGTTTTGTTACCTCTTTTTGTTTGAATATAAAATTCTATTTTGGTACAACTGCTGTGTTGGTGTCTGCTTTGCAATAGCTCTGGGTGCTCCGTTGCAGGGGTGTACATGCCATCTGAGCTACTATGGTCCTGGATATATGTGTGTGTGTGTGTGTGTGTCCATGGGGAGGTATCACCAGCATAGCATTGCCTTTGTTGCTCTCGCCATCTGCTGCC
This sequence comes from Neoceratodus forsteri, assembly GCA_016271365.2. Lineage (NCBI taxonomy): Eukaryota > Metazoa > Chordata > Ceratodontiformes > Ceratodontidae > Neoceratodus > Neoceratodus forsteri. The sequence continues at coordinate 1,143,494,023 of CM028129.1, read as the reverse complement.
ACCCACTGCTGGGTGCACAGGGTGGGTCTGGGTGGTCTGCTTCTCTGCAGCATGGGGTTGACGTGTGACGCGGGGTGCATGGTGTTTCCTGCAGTGCCTGTCACTGCACATGAGCGTGTCTTGGGGCACGGTGCACGCTGTGCTGTGCGTACAGGGGGACTGATGTGCACTGTGGTTGTCAACCCCTGGTGTGGCACTCTCTGCCTGCCAGTGGTTGTGCTGGGCGTCATGGCTCTGCTATGCTTTGGTTGGTTTGTTCCCATGGGCACGTGGATCAGCCGTCCACCCCAGTGATGCTGTGCTTGGGGTGTGCCAGTGTGGTGTGGGTTCCAGTGAGTTCCTGTGCCCATGTTGGCATGGCTGGGGTGGGCCCCAGCCTGCCTCCCTGGATGTGCAGTTCCATTGCTCTGGGGGGCTGTGCTCGGCTATGGCAGCTCTGCACTGCTCAGCTGAGCTTCCATGGTTGCGCCATAGGCAGCATTTTGGCTCAGCTTCTCCTTCCTGGTTGCTTGTGATAGCGTAGTATGTGCGATATTCAGACGTTGGTTGCTTGCGCAATTTGCTCTGCTCCATGTTTGAATATCGCACCTGTTGCGCATTTGCGTAACTGGTTTGTGCTTGCTCCTGCTGTTGCGCCAGTTTTGAGCGCAGTTTGAATATCTGGGCCGGGGTGTTTTTGAAAACAGGCTGTGAGGAGAGAGAGTCACAGAAGACCAGTTAGGGTCTGTGGAGGCAGATTAGGCAGGGAACATCTGGGCAGACTGCGTGGGCCAAACTATACCATTCTGCTGACATATTCTATGGTTTTTGTGTTTCTAATAAAAATCATTAAATTATTTAAAACAGTTTTAAACAGGATGCTGCTGATTTCTGACCAACATAACCCAGAATGCCAATTTCAAACAACATGAAGTCTTGCTATATTATGACAATTGCAGTGAGTCCCCATCTTCGAACTGCCCCGGAGGTGAAATAGTTAACTTTTCCATGAAGCATGGAACTCTGAGCGCGAGCTCAGTTAGAAAGCTCTGTCTGTTGTGCTTCAAACATAAACTGTCAGATTCTTTACTCCGCCTCACTGAACAGTCGCTCCAGAGATTTCTCCTTCTGCTCGGTTCATTTGTCAGTTTAAAAAGTGTTATTTATCGATTTTCAGTGAAAATTAACCAAAATTAAACTGCAAACCGGTCGGTTCAAGCTCTGTCTGTGGTAACGTAAGTAATAGATAGGTTTTATGTTGAAATTTCTGTGTGGAACTTGTACACGTTTATCGGTTCGGTTTGAACCGATCAGGTTGTTTGAAAAATTGCTAGTCCTTTTTTAGAGTGCGGTTCCCGGTCTTTATCGGTTCTAAAAAAAACGGATTTCATTATGTTTTTTTCCACGACCCGTGACACGGTTGGGAACCGATAAGGGTGTCTTGCTTGGTGGATTGCCATAAACGGGCAAGTTTGGTTAGGCTGGCATTATGTCTGAGAAACCCAAAAGAAAAACCGGACCCACTGGGTTTCAGCACTGTAGTGTTTGTGGGGAAGCTTTTGCTAAGGCTGACCACACACCTCATCTTGTCTGGGGTTTGACCACCTCAATTCAGATTGCCAGATTTGTAAGAATTTCCTGCTGCCACCATAGAAAAGAGAGTTGGTAGGCTCAGGAAAGGGAGGCAAAGAATCCAGCTGACCCAGATGGCCCAGCCAGTTCATTTTCAACCCGAACCGGAGAAATGCCTGCTGACAGGCGATACTTCCTCGGGCAAATGAAGAGCGGTTCTGAGGACCGGTTCCAGCAAAGGACTAGAAAGTCATCAAGCGTAGAGCCAAAAGTTCTCTCCCCAACTGCTGAAGAAATAGCTAAAGCAATTCAAATTGTCCAGTCTCTTTCCCATCCGACCGAACTGTCACCATCAGGTAGGCGTTGGTTCGGCAAGTTCCACAGTTCAAGTTTATGATTGTGAGGATTTTGTGAACGCGTGGAAGGAAGGAGATTATGAGGAGAGTGAATATGGTTTTGAAGATCTGGATGTGCCCATTGAACGGACATCTCTCCAGATAGACCATAGGAGTTTCTCCTCCCAGGCTTTCTGAGTCCTTCTCATTTCATTTTTTATAAGAAAGTTGCTGATACTCTGCAGCTCCCTGTTGAGGAAGCTGTTGATGACCAAGAGGAGCCTGAGTATGTAGAAATGATGGATACTCCAGAGTCTAGGAGGCTGTCTATTCCTTTACACAAATCTTTTCGGAAACAGACAGTAAAAGTTTTAAAAACTACTCACACTATACCTCCTGTGGATGAAAGGATGGACAAAAGGTATACCTTATCAGGTTCCGACACTGATTTCCCACTCAACAATGCAGCCATGTGGGGTAGTGCAGGCTGCAGCCTGTGACAAGGCTAATATTCCCTAGCTCACACCCCTGAGAAGGACTCCAGGAAGATTGATGCTATGGCGAAACAGTACATGGCAGCATCTTTGGGACTCAGACAGGCGAATTATATGGCTTATGCTGCTAGGTACCAGAAATCCAGATGGGATACTGTGCTGGCTCTAGCAAAACAAGTCCCTGACCAGTTTGCCAGGGAACTGGAACAGGTGGCTATGGATGGTATTGAGGCATCCAAGGTGCAATTTCATGCTGCAGTGGACTCTAATGATGTTTCATCAAGAGTCATGGCTACATCTGTGGCTCTTCACATGATGGCCTGGCTCAGATGTACTGCCCTGTCTCAGGATACCCAGTCTAAGGCCATGGATTTTCCTGTTGTGGGCAATTCTCTGTTTGGGGAGCAAACAGAGAATTACATGAAAAATGGATGAATATAGGACCACCTATAGGAGTGCACAGGCCAAGGAAAGGCAGGCCACTCTTCAAAAAGCAGCTTCCTAAAAGGCAGGGGCAGGCCTTTTCATAGGCCTTTTACAAACCCAAGCTTCCTCTTCTGCCTACGCCCAGAGGGGATTCTTTAGAGGGAGAGGCAGACGGGGTACAAGCAGGCCTGCTCCCACCCCTCAGCCCAAAGCCCCTGCCAAGCAGGCACCCTGATGGGGTTGCCAGGGCCGATTCTTTTCTACCTGTAGGGGGCAGGCTGGCTTACTTTGTCCAGGACTGGAAGTCTCTAACATCAGACAAGTGGGTCCTGCAAGTAGTAAGCCAGGGACTGGTTCTCAGCTTCAAAAAATGTCCAAAGCTGAGAACCAGATCTTTTCCACCTGCATCTCCATCAGAGGCACTCGCCCTAGAGGCAGAGGTATTTACCCTCCTGGCTCTCAGAGCCGTGGAAAGGGTTCCTCCCCTACACCAGGGCAAAGGTTTATACTCCAGGTACTTCCTTACCCCAAAAAAGACAGGAGAATGGCGGCCCATCCTGGATCTCAGATACTTAAACAAGCACCTTTTAAAACCAAGGTTCAAAATGTTGACTCTGGGAATTATCTTACCCTCTCTAAGGCCAGGGGACTGGCTAGCTTCCCTGGACCTCAAGGATGCCTACTTCCATATTCCCATCAGAAGCTCCCATCGAAAGTATCTCAGGTTCGAGCTGCCCTCAGGCCATTACCAGTTCAGAGCAATGCCCTTCAGCCTCACTTCTGCTCCAAGGGTATTCACCAAATGCCTGGCAGTAGCAGTTCCCTACCTAAGAAGGCAAAAGATTGCCATCTTTCCTTACCTGGATGATTGGCTCATAGTAGGCCAGTCCCCAGAACAGGTCACTTTACATCTTCAGATAACGCAGCAACTGCTTACCTCTCTAGGTTTCCTTCTGAATCTCTCAAAGTCAGTTCTAGAGCCTGTCCAGCTTCTTACCTTCATAGGCGCAGAACTGAACACACAGGAGGGCCAGGGCCTTCCTTCCTCTGGACAGGGCAAAGACCCTAGTCTCCCTGGCCTCCTCATTCACCCTGCAGGTCTCTCGACCAGCAAGGCATTTTCTGCAGCTCCTAGGACACGTGGCTGCTTCCACAGCAGTTGTGCAGGGAGCAAGATTTCAGATGAGGGACATCCAGTTCCATTTGAGAGCTTTTTGGTCCCAAAGAAAGGATCCTCTGACCAAGTTGATCCCAGTAACTCGAACCCTGATCCAAGCCCTACACTGGTGGCAGGATCAGAGCAACCTGAGACAAGGGGTTCCTTTTGTCATGCAGTCTCACTCCCTAATCCTTACTACAGATGCATCCCTCTTGGGTTGGGGAGCTCACATGGGCGACCTCACCACCCAGGGTCTGTGGTCTCCCCAGGAATCTCTGCTTCACATCAACCTGTTGGAGCTCAGAGCAGTTTTTCTAGCACTTCAAGTTTTTTCAAAGTCTATTCAGAACAAGATTGTATAGGTCAGAACAGACAACACCACTACAATGTGGTACATCAACAAGCAAGGGGGCACTCGGTCTACGGCCTTGTGCACTGAAGCGATGAAGTTGTGGTCTCTGGCTTACTCCCTGAATACCTCCCTTACGGCAGTCCACCTTCCAGGCAAGGATCATGTCCTGGCAGATGCTCTCAGCAGGATTTCTCAGGGCCATCAAGAATGGTCACTGGATCCCTTGGTCTTGGGAGTAGTATTTGCCAGATGGGGCACCCTGCAGATAGATCTTTTTGCAGCCCCAGACAATCACCAACTTCCCCTTTTTTGCTGCAGGCCCCCAGTGTTGGGCTCACTCCCCCTGGATGCCTTAGCCCTCAGTTGGGAAGGGAAGTTCCTCTGTCTTTCCTCCCTTCCTCTCCTGTTCAAAGTGTTAGTCAAATCAGATCCCAATCCTGCAAAGTCATTCTGATAGCTCTGGATTGGGCCAGACAACCCTAGTATCCACTCCTACTGTCCTTAGCAGTCCATCCTCCCCTGTGCCTTCCCAGGAATCACAATCTGTTAACCTGTGCCCAGGGACGGGTTTGGTATCCGAATCTCAAATCTCTCAATCTCAAGGCTTGGTTCTTGAAGAGTTAGAGTTTGCTGATTTACACCTTTCCCAAGGTGTGATGGATATATTGAAGGCCTCAAGCAAGCCTTCCACCAGGGCTACTTACAACTCCAAATGGAAAAGGTTTTCCATATGATGCTCGAAAAAGCATATTTCCCCAGACTCTGCTGATCTACCCACAGTCCTGGATTTTATGGTCCATCTGAATTCTCTGGGGCTCAGACCAGCTACCCTGAAGGTGCATTTGGCAGCTGTGTCTGCTTTTATTTCAGCAGGTAAGTCCTCTTCTCTTTCAGCTCATCCTGTATTTTCCAAGTTTTTTAAGGGGTTGCTTCACACCAACCCTCCATTCAGGGACCCTGCCCCTGCCTGGGATCTTAATGTTTGCATTGCTCAGCTTATGCAGCCCCCCTTTGAGCCCTTGTCTTCAGCTGAGCTTAAGTACTTGACTTGGAAGACTGTGTTTCTGGTGGCCATCACCTCTGCCAGATGCATAAGTGAATTACAAGCATTGTCAGTGGGCAGTTTATCTCCTTTCACAGAGATAAGGTGGTCCTCGGACTAACAGGAAGTTCCTTCCTAAGGTGGTTTCAGATTTCACCTTAATCAATCTATTTCTCTTCCAGTGTACTTCACTGACCACTCCTCCTATGGTGAGGAGGCTGCACAGCTTAGATGTGAGAGAGAGCCCTTAGTTACTACATAGAGCGTACCAAGGGTCACAGGTTTGACTCCTCCAACTGTTCCTCACTTACGGCGAGGGTTGGTAGGAAGTCAGCCACTAAAGATCCATTGCCAGGTGGATTGTCTCTTGTATCAATTCTGCTATGAAAAGTTGGGTAAGTTCCCCTCAGGCCTGAGGGCTCACTCTACCAGAGGTACAGCTGCTTCTCTGGCTGCTGCCAGAGACATTCCTATTCTAGAAATATGTCAAGCAGCTACCTGGAAAACAGTTCACACTTTTACTAAGCATTACTCCCTGGACATCTAGGGTAGGAGTGATGCTCGGTTTGGCACAGCTGTTCTTCAGATCCTATTCCCTAAGTAGGTTCTGTCCCTCCTCCATGGGGGTACTGCTGTGTAATCTGCAATTGTCATAATATAGCAAGACTTCATGTTGTTTGAAGAAAAATTACTCACCTTAGTAATGTTGTTTCTTCTAATGAGTCTTGCTATATATACACTCCCTCCTGCCTGCCCTCTCAGAACCTTCGTTTTGGGTATGGCTGGGCCTTACAGGGTTGGCACTCATTTATGCCCACCTTGTTGTTTTTAACACCCTCTTCTTGGGGTGAATTGGTGTTGTGCTTTTCTTTTTCTAGGTCTCCTGACTTGAGTCTTTGTTTGAGACCAGGAAATGTGTGTTTAGGTTAGTAGCCAGTTGGCTAGTGTAGGTTTACAGCTTCCACACAGGACCTTAGTGAGTTTTAGCTCGTAAAGATCTGACAGTTTATGTTTGAAGCACAACAGACAGAGCTTTCTAACCGAGCTCACGCTCAGAGTTCCATGCTTCATGGAAAAGTTAACTATTTCACCTCCGGGGCAGTTCGAAGATGGGGACTCACTGCAATTGTCATAATATAGCAAGACTCCATTAGAAGAAACAACATTACTAAGGTGAGTAATTTTTTCTTGCCTCACACATTATCCACCATGCAAGTGGCAGTCTCTATACATAACAAGCATTTGTCAAGGCTGAATGTTTGCTTGCTGGTATTAGCATTAGAAATGCAGGAGTGAGACAGATGCAGAATAGGAATGGCAGAACTTCATGCCAACCCCACCTCAATCCTGTAGAGATGGACAGGCATTGGGATAAGTGTTTGGGTCATCGCCTATGATGGTCATGCCATGTCACCTCACCCTATTCTGCAGACACCGACACATGTTGAGGTGTGCCTTGGGGTGTTTGGCTTTACAGTCACCCCTTTCCATAAGGACATACGCTGAAATGGGTGCAGCATAGGAGAACGGGGTGAAGTTTGGGGCCGAAGAGTCCAAGGTACACCTCGATGTCTGTCAGTGGCTGGGGGGTGGGGGTGGGATGGCATGAGCAGTACAGTCAGCAATCCAAAGGCACACCCCAATACCTGTCAGTCTGTACAGAGTGGGACATTATGGTTTGAAACCCTATTGCCCCAGGCGTTTGTTGGTATTTGCACTACAAATTTTCAACATGGCTTTTTTGTGACCCCACATCATGAAAGCATTTGGGACCTCTTCTCATGAAGAGTGGCACTGTGATTTTGTCAATGTGTCCCGAACTTTGAGTTCCAACAGCGACCGTGCCATTCTGCACCATGTGTATGAAAACACATATCGGACAGGATGTGAAGAATGACAGCTGTACCATCCATAGGGAGCTGTGAAGAGATGACAATGGTGAAAATCTGTAGTGGGAATATTAAAAATGCTCGCACTTCCAAGCAAATGTGGAAAATGCGTAACGCATGCACGTAACACAGTCATTTTATGGATGTTCGTCTCCAAAGTTTCAACATAGGCATTTTACGACCTCTGCTCATGAGCAGTGTCACTGTGATTTTCTTAATGTGTCCTGAACACTGATTTCCCACAGTGGCCCTGCTATTCTGAGCTGGAAGTACAAAAACACATTTTGGCCAGAATGTGAAAAATTACAGCTGTATTGTTCATAAGGAGGTGTGGACAAATGGCAATGTTGAAAATCTGGTGTGAAAATAGTACAGATTTGCAACGTTATGAGCATGCGTAGCAACTGCAAAACTCACGCTCATAAAACAGTCATTTTATGGACTTTCATCACGTAATTTTCAACATAGGCATTTTAGGACATCTGCTCATGAGCAGTTTCCCTGTGATTTTCTTAATGTGTCCCGAACACTGATTTCCCACAGCAGCCGCGCTATTCTGCACTGGAAGTGCGAAAACACATTTCAGCCAGGATGTGAAAAATGGTAGCTGCACAGTTCATAAGGAGGTGCAGAAAAATGGCAATGTTGAAAATCTGGAGTGAAAATATTGCAAATTTGCGAAGTTACGAGCGTGTGTAGCAACTATGCAACACAGGCTCGTAAAACAGTAATTTCTTGGACTGTTTCCACCAAATTTGCAACATAGACTTTTTGATAGCCCACCTCATGAACACTGGCACTGTCGTGTCATTAATCGGTCCCAAAAGGTGATTCTACGCAGTGACTGTGAAATCACCTTTCGGGACCGAATAACACCATGACAGTGGCTGAATTCATGAGGAGGGGTCCCAATAACCCCATGTTGAAAATTTGGTGCTAAAAATCCCCAAAATGCCTGAGATATGCACCAAAGTTGAAAAACCCTATTTATGCCATTATACAGCTTACGGCATTTCTTCAGTTGCAGTCGGCTTTGAAGAGTGGAGGCGAGTTCCCAGTCCACTGAAGATCATTGCGCTGGGCTCAGAGGTATGTATGGGGTGAGGGGGTGTGGAGGCAGGTTGCACAGAGGGTGGGTGGGTTGGGCGAGGCCACGGACTTGACTTGACTCAACGAGGGACCATTTTCTGATTTACAGGGAAAAAAAACCTTGCAGGACCGTTTTTTGTTTAACAGGAAGTTTGGCACACTGGGGTGGGCTCCCAGAGTGCCACCAGTGTTTCTTTTGGGGGCTGTAGCTGGCGAGTTGGACACCTCCTTCAACAGCATCTGGGGGCAAGAGCCGAGGGATTGGGCACCCCTGGCACAAACCAATTTTGGGGAACATTATGCCAACAGGAGTGGGCTCCCCCATCGGCAAATTAAACTGAGAAGGGGAGGGACTGAAACCGACAAGGATTGGGCCCCCTGTCTGCAAACAAACACTGTTTTGGGGGGGCACATAATGCAGAGGGGATTGGGCACCCCCTTGGCAGTGGGGGCTCTGTAACATTGTTTGTGAACATGGTGGTGGCTTGCCACTGTGTTCACAAACAATATTACAGTACGCAATGTTCCTCCCTGCAATGACGGGTCGCTCCCTCATTGCAGTGGAATGACTGATGCTGCAATGACGAGCCGGCTCCTGACTGCTGCGGCGAAAACGTTACAACTTGGTGGCACTTTTGGAAGCCAGTGTCATCAGCACACTGTGCCTCCATTGGTCCACCAGTGCCAAGCTCCCAAATGCAGTGCCTCTGTTGGCTGCCATAGTGTCACGCCTCCACAACCCGCTTCTCTCCTAAGGTGCCACATAATGTTTCTTGCGCATGCATGCAAGCAAACATAAAAAGTGGTGTGGGTCAGGGCCTTTTATGGGAAGGAGGAGTGCTGTGAAAATGGAGGCTTAGAAAAAAAGCATTGAGGCATGCCTGTGCATGCTTTGGGAGGGGGGGGGAGACACTGGAATATCAAATTGTCTCTGATCTTGGATCAATATTTCATTCTGTGTCCTTCTTTTACCTGGGCTCCTCAATGAACCCTAGAAATTCAGCAGGATTTAATAACTGGCTAGAAGATATGGATGCTAGTCCCTTTCTCTGATGGGAAATATGTTTCATTCCAAAACATACATTCAGTTCACTTTTGAAAGCATCTCATACATGGTTTCCTTCATTTCAGTTGCTTAGTTTTGGGGAAACCTGTTGCATGGTAGAGCTGTAGCTGCAATAGTTTTTATTTCCTATCCAGGGCTGTTTTGCAGGAGACTAACAGGTGTGTGGTTAGGTCGAGCATTATGATTTCTTTGCTCATTGAGAATATTTACTCGGGACATCTCCTTCGGATCTGAAGAATCCTTCCTGGGAAGGCCATGTGGCTGCATTATTGGAACCAAAACAAAGTCACCATAATAACCAGCTTCCCCTTTTTCCCATAGGGAAACTGTGGCGTAATTTGCCATTATAAAGGAGCGGGTGTGTGTAAAATCTTATTACACATCCGACCCATATTTTATTCTATACATACTGCACAAATATAGCCTTACAATAGTTGCATGAAGAATGGAAACCACAGACGTCATTCTGCACATATGGTTTCCATAGAAATAACACACAGTGGTTTAAAAGAAACAAAACAAATAAAAAACAAAGTTTGATAGGGTGCCAGCAGTCAGGAGAAAGATATTCTCATCATCCATTCCTATAATTTTATGCTTTCCTTTCATAATTCAGTGATCTGTCACTTAAGCTGAGAATACAGTTTCTGTCATTCTAGTTAATTTATCTATCTATCTATCTATCTATCTATCTATCTATCTATCTATCTATCTATCTATCTATCTATCTATCTACAAATTATGTCTTCCTATCTATCTATAAATTGTCAGTCTAGCTGTCTGTCTTTTATTCTATCAGTCTCTCATCTAGCCTGACCTGATGTCACATGTGGGGATACCATGTAAGTGAGACTTCTGTTCTCAAATTAACATGGTTATTAAGGCTGATGACACATCTGGAGTGATAATAAACATATTATCTTCACTCCATTGATGTCATCACTGCCATTTGACAAAAGACTCTGCCTACTCTCAAACCACCTGTTGAACTACTGTAGGACAGAAACAGTTAGGGGACATGACATTTCAGTTCATTTGTACCTAACCATACGTTTCAACCTTTCATCCAACACATCATCAAACATGAAAATTTAAATTCACATCTCTGGGGAACTAGGGGTCTGCTTCAATATAGTATTCTGTTACTAAAACATTAAAGGTTTAAATAAGAGGTCACAAATAAGTGTATGGCTTAAGGGCAGACTGGATGGGACTAGCGGTCCTTATCTGCTGACAGTTTCTATGTTTCTACATAACCTTAATGGACTGCATTCCAAGTGGTGAAACAAGGGATGCCCCTCCTAAAGAGGGACACTTAAGAGGTAAGCAGCTAATATACATAATAATATTGTAATCTGAGGCTGGAAGAGACAAAGGGTCCATCATTCATGTCCACTCCCTGCATCATAAGTAGGAACCAACAAGTATGCTGTACAAACATATACTAATTTATAGAGATGTCTCATCCCCGTTCTGTTAGCTGAAATTTTTCCAGGCTTACCTTGAAGGTCTGTATTATCTTTGTGTCCACTGTCTCTGCTGATAGACTGTTCTGTTCAGCTCCTATACTGGTGATTGTAATGTTTGTATTTTCATTAACAATATCCACACTGTTATTTTGTCTGTTGGCAAGCTCCAAATTGCTCATCCATAAACTAGCATACTAAACCAACAACATACCTTATTAACTGCTACATTACAACTACAGGAAGAAGAAAGCTTTACCCATTAGATGATGGACTTGCCCCAGGCCATGCTGTCACTTGTCCTAAAGTAACACACAAAAAACTGCCCTTCTGGTGGCTTAACAGCAACTTCAAGTCTAGGGGCACATGACTGCCACTCAGCACACCCACCAGTTTGTTACAGCAGCTCAGTCTTGCATCTGGAAGCCACATGTCTTATCCCTATCCCTCAAGACTGTCACAGGCAATGGGCTGCAGAAGTCAGCCTTTACTTTCCTTCTTGTGCCCAGCTGGTGCTACAACACAGTCACTGGCCATGCCACCACCATGGGATGGGAACAACTGGGGCCTTCCGCTCAAGACATGGGACGGGAATAATTAAAATAGTAAAGCAGGCAGGGAGCACAACCGCTGTTGCTGTACAGCAGATTGCAAAGGAGCACTCACAGATGCTCCTGGGAGTCAGTCCACTTAGCACTGAGTATAGTGTGGCACCTATGGACTTTTAAAATAAATATATAAGGCCAAAGGAGTATCAGTTTGTCTGCGTCTGACCACAGAGGACTGTTGCAGCAGTCAGGGGCACCAGTAAATCAAAACACTTTCAAAGCCCTATGCGACCATGGCCAGCAGTCGGAGACAAAAGAGCGGGCATGATGGAATCCAACTGTGGAGATGTTTGGATAGTGAATTTCTTTGAGACAAAGCCCACAAAAAGCAATCTATCAGAGGGCTCCTGTGTTCACATATAACTACTTTAGCCAAGAGTTACAACAAAAAGTTTTACTTTTATTCAAACTGTCCCCCAGTGCTATCCCATTTCTTCCTCCCCCCGACATCCATTACAAAACAATTAGATTGTTACCAGTCCAAATGTAAAAAATAACAGGAATTTAAACAGATACAGACATTACTCACTGGCTTACACTTAATGCAGTACTCCAGATTAAAATGTGGCATCCATTCTGTTAATTATTTAATGTTCAAACATTCAATAAAAAAAGAATTAGAATGGTCACAAAAAGGCCTATAGTTTTGGACAGGTACTTAAAAAATGTACTCAAATGTCTAGTGTCTACACCCTTGGCTGGAGATGTCTGCAGCTTTCAGCACCATCAAAATCCACTTAAGAGGGAGAGATGACTTGATTTCTTCAGGGGTGAGCAATGCCAGCAAAGTCCCAAGGACTCTAAAATATTTTCAGTGACTGAGGACTGAAGTGCCTCCATTGGGCTTCAGCCTTTGTAACAAGGGGGTTGCCTTGTAAAAAGCTTTGTTTCTGTGTAAGAGATGTCAGCCAGCTTTTCTCACATCCTACTTCAGGGATTCATCCTTGTAGAGGGCCCAAACACCAAGGGCTCACCACACATAGTAGCTTATTGCTTCAACTTAGACTACAACCAATTCCCTGTGACTGGACACCAACAAAATTATGTTATGTATCTGCAACATCAGAGTGAAAATCAAGTCACTTAGCCTTTCTAACCTAAATCTTGGTTCTTCTGTGATCCCAGTAAGCTCTAGTATACAGAGTATTGGCATGCAGTTTGATTTATCTTTGCCAATGTGCAATCACATTCACATTTTAGTTTAGCTAAAACTGCTCTTTGCCACTTCGGTAACATAACATCACCAACATCCACTACCACTTGAATCAAGAAACTGCTGCTACCTTCATTCATTCGTTGTATCCTGGACAGACTATAGCAACTCACTTTTGGCTGGCCAGCCTCCCCAGCCCCCACAACAAAATTCAATGCTTACAGTCAGTTCAAAATGTAGACTGCTGACTAGATCACATCACCTCAGTCTTGGCCGCCTTGCACTGGCTACCTACAGTATTCAACAACCAATTGAGTTTGGAGCTCTTTTCGGGGTTTTTAAATGCAGGGATTGGTTAGTAGTAGTAGTAGTCAAAATTTTTATTCAACTGAAATAGTGAATAGGTACAACTCCACTGAGACAATTTCATTTCCAGCAAGGCCCTAGTACATCCTAGTTAAGTTAGAGAATCAAAAACATCAAAACATAACTAACAATACAATATATAAATACAAAAAATATTATTATAAACTTAAGTACATACATTCACATGTACACCAAACAAAAAAAGATAGCTGTCTCATAGGTGTAAATTTTTAAATTTATACAATTTATATACTCAATATTTTAATCATAAGTGAATCTAAGATATTTACACCTTCTTGTCTCTGTCCTTTGCTCCATGGCTACATCCCCAACCACAATCTATGTTTCCTGGGTTCAAACTGGCAGTGCCTTCTTCTAAACTGGTTAATTATGCTACATTTCTTGATGCTTCTGATTGTAACTAATATGCTGTACCTTGTATGTATGGTGACATCTCTTATATTTATTTTTCTACTCTGTAAAGGTTGTATATTTGTTTCTCACTTACTGTATGTAACTAATTCTGGGCTGCCCCTGAAAAGAGACAGTCTTGTTTCAGCGGGCCTACCCAGTCATCAAAATTCAAATAAATAACTAAATAAATAAATAAATAAATATGGTGATAAAACTTGCTGGTCAGGAGCTGGGAAGTCAAGTACCCTGTGAACTGCAATCCTGTGCAGATAATAACTGCTTTAAAAGCAAGCTTAAATTGTTTTTATACTGTTCAGTTAAAGAAGTGGTACAGTCAGAAGTTGCAAAAACATCTGTTATGTACAGTGTTTCAGTTCTTGTGTGTAGTCCTAGTGTATCCTTCCCATTGTCTGCTATTAGTTTTTTTTCTAAATTAGCCTGCTAATTTTAAGGTAGTTTTATGGCCTCTGGGGTTCTCCAGCTTAGCATAGTTTATTGTTCTTCTTGTTCCTACAATGCTTCCTGTCCCATGTGACAGTGATACACTCCCCACAGAGCACAAGCAGAGTGCACCGGGGTGAAGCCTGCAACCAAATGCTCCTCCATCTTAAATCTACATTCCCCATGGAGCACAGGCAGAGCGCACCGGAGTGAAGCCTGCAATCGAATGTATATTTAAAAACCCTGCCTCCAGTCTTGAAGCCAGCTGCTTCCTGACTGTGTTAACTTGTTGGACAGTATTTTGTGTCAGCAGACAAATGGAGATAGTAATATCTTGTGCTGATTACTAGACTTTACTGTGTTAGCTAGCTAATTTCTGTTAGCCTTAAGACTGTTTCACCTTGTCTCTACCTGTTCATATCTATAGAGTTGCTGCAGTTTACTTATCTTTGTCAGCTTACCTCTTTGCACAGAATTGTTGCCTTTTGTGCTGAAACAATTTTTCTTGTAATTCATATTAAGTGCTCCTTTGTCCCTCAACTCACCTGCTGCCCACGCATTCGTAGTAGGGCCCCCCATCTCTCTGTAGCTCCTGCCTTTCCACTCTGGCAATTGTTTCAGCTTACCAACTCCCCTTCTTCTCCACAGGCTCCTCCATCTTTAATCTACACTTCCCACAGAGCACAAGTGGAGCGCACTGGAGTGAAGCTTGCAACCTATGATATATTTAAAAATCCTGCCTCTAGTCTTGGAGCTAGCTGCTTCCTAACTGTGTTAGCCCGTCGACGATTTGTATCATCTGTCCCACTCCCCCCACCCTGGTCTGTCCCAGACTTATAGGGGTTGTGGTCACATGACACAGATCACATGACTTCTCTGAGTTTTACTATCTGCCTACTTCCCCTTTAGCAAGTTATAATTTTCGGCCACTAGGAATCACTGCAACTTACTTTTCATCTCCCTAAACAGGCCTCTCCTTCTCATCCTCCCAATCTGCTCTTCTTCTCCAGCTACTTTGCCTCGGCACTCCCAGTACCTCATGCCTGCTTCTACAACCCTTCCCAACTGGGATTCAAACCATCGACTCTCTTCTCTAAAAGCAGCCACACTAACCACTAAGCCACCATAGCTGCCACACTCTTCCTTGCCCAGTAGTAACCGTAGGTCCAAATCCCAACCCACACTGTATAAATACACAGTCTGGCCCCTCCATCCCTCCTGTTTTTCAATGATCCCTGCCCTGCCTGTAAGGATGCCACTCATCTCACTCCAACCCCCAACCCTTCTTCTTTGCTGGCTATCCATACTCTCCCTCCTTACCTCCCCATTCTTCCCTCACTCCCCCACCTTCCTTCCCCCCTCCCCATCCCAATACCTCCTTACCTACACCTCCTCCATACTTCCCTCTCCCTTTTTACTCCCTGTAACACTGCCCTCCGTTACCCCCACCTTACTCCACTGCTTCTCTCTCCCCCCTGGATCCTCAAACCCAGGTACCTCCACTCTAGCCCCCAAAGAAAAAGGCTACTCCCAAAATTCATAATCCCCTGATTAATTCTACTCCTCCTCTCAGGCGACATTGAATCCAATCCAGGACCTGCTGCCACAATCTCCAGCACTCCTCCTTCAAATGGGTTAGGTATTTATCATTTAAATTTACAAAGCCTTATCCCGAAATTGGATCTTACTAAGGCCTTGATGACCCTATACACCCCCAATATCCTCTGCATCTCAGAGACCTGGCTCTCCTCCAAAATTCCAGACTCCCAAGTCACCATTCCTGGGTACTCAGTTTAGCATCAGGATAGGGATAAATGAGGAGGTGGAGTTGCCATCTACTCCCATGAATCCCTACAAACCTCTATTGTCTACCAGGAGGCTAGCCCATATCCCATGAAATCCTCCATGCCAAGCTGGGGTTCCCCTCATCCACGCCTCTATTCTTAGCCTCTTGTTACTTCTCTCCTAACACTTCCTCAACCACCATTATCGCCAAACTTGCTACTCTCACTTCTCATGCAGCTTCAGGTGAACTCCTCATCCTGGCCAATTTCAATTTAATTTGGCTGGCCCCCCCAATCCAAGTCCGTCACTCAGGAGATTGAGGCTCTCAACCTCATGCAACTCATCTCCATCCCCACCAGGCTCAACCCTCGTTCTAGTAATCACTCCCTATTAGACTGGATTTTAACTACCCACCCACAAAAATACTACTCAATGGGCATCCTCCCAGATGCTAATAGTGATCACTGTATCACCCTCTGCCACAGGAAGAGTCGACCCCCTCCTGCCTCACCCAAATATATGTGGTTTAGACCCTTAAGATCCCTGAACACTTAGGCTTTACTATCAGATCTTTATTTGACAAATTGGTCAGCAGTCTTCACTGCTCCCAACATCGATTCTGCCTTAGCTGCCTTCAGCGCCACCTTCTCACATATTTGGAACACCCAAGTCCGACTCAAAAAAATAAGACTTCAGAGGAGACACTCACCTTGAAGCTCCCCCCAATTAGTGAAACTCCTCAAATCCAGAGACCAAGCATGGAATCAATATAAATCCTCCTCCTCCAATGCCTCTGATCTACAAAAGTACAGAACCCCAAGGAACGCTTGCAGAAATGCCATACAAACCTCAAAAGCTAACTACTTCAAAGCCCACCTAGATGACACCCATCCCTCCCCTGCTGCTTTCTGGAAAACCCTCCACTCCTTCCTGGGATCCCCCTCCCACCCCTCCACCCCCAGCACCCACTCCTCCAATGATGCTGCCAGTTCCACCGCTGCCTCCATAAACTACTTTTTCACCACTTGTGCTTTACCACAGTGTCAGCCTCTAGCCCCTCTTAACCCCCCTTCTAGACATACTCCAGTCCATTCCTTCCCCAGGCCACTCCCAACCTCGACACATCCCTCTTCCCAGCCCCCCTCTCTCCACTCAATTGGGTCCTCATCCTTCCCTCGCCCGGGTACACTTCCCCCCCATCTCCCCTCTAGAGGTACTCCTCTAAGCAGAGCCCTGACGGAATTTATCTCACCCTACTGAAAATCTCAGCCCCTGCCATAGTGCCACAAATCACACACCTGTTCAACCTATCTCTCTCCACAAGTTCTATACCCAAGGCCTGCAAGCTGGTCAAAGTCATCCCCCTACATAAAGGTGGTGATCCCTTCCTCCCAGGAAACTATAGGTCTATCACCCTTCTCCCCTCCATCTCGAAAATTCTTGAGTCTTTCTTTTCTAAAAGGCTGCACTCTTTCTTTTCATCTAATGGTATTCTGTCCCCTTACCAATCTGGTTTCTGACACCATCCCTCCACCTCCTCCTCTCTTCTTCGCCTCACCAGCCATATCCACTCAGCTATGGAGAAGGGTCATCTAACAATGGCCATTTTCATTGACCTAGCCAAGGCCTTTGACTAGGTAGCCCATAACTTGCTGTTAGGGGATCTAGCTACCGTAGACCTCCTTCCTATGAGCATTGACTAGTTCAAGGCCTAACTCTTGAATAGGCACTAATATGTCCAACTGGGGAACGCCAACTCATCCCCTCTTCCTATCTATGCTGGAGTCCCACAGGGATCGATCCTTGGACCTATCCTTTTCTCTATATTTGTCAATAACCTTCTCTCCACCTGCTCAGCTTCTCATGTACAAATGTATGCAGATGACACAGTAATCTTCACTTCCGGTCCCTCCCTAGCCCACATCGAACCTTCCCTCCAATCTGATTTCAAGAATACACTGCTTTGGCTAGAATCAAAATCTCTCAAATGCAGCACAAAGTAAATGGTTATTATGGTCTTCGACTTGACTCAGAAACTGGCCAAGCTACCCTCCCACCCCACTTTCTCCACCCCTGATGGTTCTGTTGTTGACTAATTTAAACACCTTGGTGTATGGCTCAACCACAAATTGGATTTTTCTCAACACCTCGATGCCATCCACAGCAAGTTACACCCTAAACTCAGTATGTTATACAGACACAAAGACAGTCTCTCCCTCCCTATCTGAAAGGAACTAGTCACCAAGCTCATCCTACCCTCCCTAGATTACGCTGATGTGGTATATATCTCTGCGCCTCAAACCTCCCTCACCAAACTTGATCCATTATTTCATGCTTTCTGTCATTTCACCACAAATCTCCCCTACCGCACCCATCACTGTCTCCTCTACAGAGCCATCTCCCTTCCTTCGCTAGCAAATCGATGACTTGCCCATTGCACCACCTTTATCGCCAAGTTCTGGTTCAGTACTGTTTCCTCCTATCTTTCTGCCCTCATAAAGCCTGCCCCAGTACTAGTTACACCCTATGGTCCAGAGATCAACATTCCTTCACCCTAGCCACTGCGCATTAACTGACTGGGAAACTCACTTTTGCTTTTCGGCTCCTTGCCTTATGAAACACTCTCCCCCGTGATGTACGCAGTCTTCTCACAGCTGCCTCCATCAAAAAGTATTTTAGTCAGCTCCGCCTCCCTCCCTGCCTCTGTCACCACCCTCCTTAGTGGCCAGCTCCCTCCCTTCCTTAGTGGGCAGCCCCATCTAGCATTCCATCTCTGCCTCAACATCTTCCCCTCCTTACCCTAACCCCTAACCCCAACATCCCACACCCCATACAATTTGCTCTTACCCTTAGTCTGATACTAACATGGCTATTGTATCCTCCACAGCTTTTAAACACAAAGATAATAGTGTGTAAAGGTGTACAGTGAATGTTCCACTGCATAAGACTGTATCCTGCTTTCTGTCAACCTGGTGACAACTGTGACCATTTGTTTGTAAACCTCAGTGTTCTCTCTCATGTACACTCATTTGTACCCCTTGTACCCCTTGTATCACTGTAATAATTGTATTTTTCCTGAATCATGTATATCTAAGAACGTTTGTATTTGTATTCCCATGTACTTCTATTGTAACACTAAATTATTGTACATTCTTGTATGTATTTCCCACCTCCCCCTACCCCAATTTGCACCTGGAAACAAGCCTCGGCTCAGTGTGCCTTTCCCGATTACCAAAAAACATTTTAAATAAAAATGTATCTGGGACCATAGATTAAGCAAGCACTGGTTTAGAGTTAATTTACAACAGCAGAATTGTGATAACTTTCCTTATCCAGTGAGCACAAATGGCTAAATTTACAGTTTAGCAAATACTTGATGGATAATTGAGAGGGTTATTGTGTAAGAAAACAGCTAGAGGCTTTATTAATTATAGCACTGATGATAGAAACATAGAAACATAGACTTTGATGGCAGATAAGGACCGCTTGGCCCACCTAGTCTGCCCATTTCCCTACCTAGAGGATAAGCTGCAGATCCTATTTAACCAACAGCCTATTTCTTCCTACCCCCCACAAAAATTGCCTTATGTCTGTCCCATGCATTCTTGAATTCTCCCACAGTTTTAGACCCCACAAACTCCTCAGAAAGGCTGTTCCATGTGTCCACCACTCTCTCTGTTAAAAAATACTTCCTCACATTGACCCTGAGCCGTCCCCCTTCCATCTTCAAATTGTGTCCCCTTGTTCTTGCACATCTTTTTCTGAAAAATGCTACCCTCTTGGACTTTATTGATTCCACTGAGGTACTTAAACATTTCTATCATGTCCCCCCTCTCCCTCCTTTCCTCAAAGGTATACATATTAAGCTAATTTAGCCTCTCTTTGTATGGCTTCTCTTGCGGACCCTGTACCATTTTAGTTGCCCTCCTCTGAACTGCCTCCATCCTGTCTATGTCCTTGCAGAGATGGGGTCTCCAGAACTGGACGCAGTACTCCAGATAGGGTCTCACCAACAGTCTATACAGCGGGATAACAACTTCCTGTTTTCTGCTGGTGATGCCTATCCCTATACATTCCAGTATCCCAGCAGCTCTCCCTACCGCCTTCTCACATTACTTGCCAACCTGAAGGTCATCTGATATGACTACCCCCAGATCCCTTTCCATTTTTGTTGTTGTTACTACCTCCCCCCCACTGTGTAATCTTCCCCTTGGTTTTTGTTTCCCAGGTGCATTACTTTGCACTTCTTTGCATTGAATCCAAGCTGCCATACTTCTGACCATTCCTCCAACCTTGCCAAGTCCCTTCTCATCCTTTCCATGCCTCCTTGTGTATCAACCCTGTTGCAGATCTTTGTGTCATTTGCAAAGAGGCATACTTTTCCTTCCAGTCCCTCTGCAATGTCACTTATAAAGACATTAAAAAGGACTGGACCCAGTACTGAACCCTGCGGTACCCCACTAGTAACCCCTCTTTCTTCAGAGTGGACTCCATTTACAATTACCTTCTGTGTCCTGTTGTTCAGCCAATGTTTTACTCAGGCTACCACCCTGGGACCCACTCCAAGGCTAGTTAATTTGACTACTAATCTTTTGTGTGGGGCTGTGTCAAATGCCTTGCTAAAGTCTAGGTAGGCCATGTCCACAGCCCCTCCCTGGTCTACTACTTTGGTCACCCAGTCAAAGAAATCAAATAGATTCATCTGACATAACCTTCCTGCTGTGAACCCATGCTGCCTTGGGTCCCGTGCCCCACTGGCCTCTAGGTACTCAACAATTCTTTCCTTCAGAAGTGATTCCATCACTTTCCCTACCACAGAGGTCAAACTGACAGGTCTGTAGTTTCCTGCCTCTACCTTGCTCCCACTTTTGTGAAGGGGAATCACATCAGCCTTCTTTCAGTCCTCAGGTACCACACCATCCTCCCATGATTTGTTATAAAGGGTAGTCAGTGGTGTCACTAGTTCTCTGCTTAATTCTTCTAGAATTCTGGGGTGAATTCCATCTGGCCCCATTGCTTTGTCCACCTTCAGTTTTAGGAGTTCTTTCAGAACTCTTTCTTCTGTGAAAAGACTGGGATCGACCCCACTCTCCAGAGTGCTTTTGTTAATTGGATTAGGCACCTTCCCCACTTCCTCTTTTGTGAATACTGAACAGAAGTATTAATTCAGTATCCCTGCTTTTTCACTGTCACTCTCTGCCCACCCACCATCCATTCTATTCAGCCTCACTGTTCCTCCCTTTGTCTTTCTACGCTCCCTGATATACCTATAAAAGGTTATATCCCCCTTCTTAACCGAGTTGGCTACCTTTTCCTCAGTTTGTGCCTTTGCTATTCTGACTACCCTCCCTGCTTCCTTCTGACTTAACTGGTACAGTTCTCTGTCCTGCTCCTTCTGTGTTTCCTTATACTTCCTAAATGCTATCTTTTTCTCCCTAACCTTCACCGCCACTTCTTTTGAGAACCATAGTGGCTTTTTCTTTTGTTTTGATTGGTTTATTTGCTTCACACAAAGGCTTATTGCCTCTGTGATGGCAGTTTTGATATTTCCCCATTGTTGCTCCACCCCTCCTTCTAGCCTGTTTGCTAGTGCTTTTCTAAGGCACTCTCCCATCTTGCCAAAGTCCACCCTCCTGAAGTCCAGAACCCTCACTTTTGTATGGCTTGACTCTGTAGCTGACTTTATCATGAACCACACTGTTTGGTGGTCACTTGTTCTCAAATGGCTACCCACTTCTAGATCTGAGATCCTATCACTGTCCCCATTTGAGAGTATGAGGTCTAAGATTGCTCCCTCATGAGTAGGTTCCAAAACTAGCTGTCTGAGACATGCCACCTGAAGGGCATCAAGAATGGCCCTGCTTTTGGATGTGGCTGCAGCAAAGGTGTTCCAGTTAACATCTGGCATATTAAGGTCCCCCATCAACAGTAGCTCCCATTTCTCTGCCATCCTAAGTATGCCTTATATCAAATCCTTTTCCATTCCCTCCCTCTGACATGTGGGTCTGTATACAACCCCTGTGTGGATTGTGATGCCATTTCCAGTCTCTAAGGTGCCCCACAGTGCCTCCTCTCCTCCCTGTTTACTCTTTTGTTCAGTTGCTTTTATCCCTTCCCTTACATAGAGAGCTACTCCCCCCCTTCTGCCCTCCCTGTCTCTCCTGTAGGTTGTGTACCCTGGTATGTTAACATCCCAGTGATGGTTCTCTGTGTACCATGTTTCTGTGACTGCTACAATATCCAGGCATCCCTCTTCCATCAAGACCACCAGTTCAGGGAGCTTGTTGCCCAGACTACAGGTGTTGGTACTCATTACCCTCCATTTCTTTATGGCCTTACCCCTTTTTGCCCCATCCTGTCCTTATTGCATTTGTCACTTTCTCAATTTACTCTGCACTTCTTCCTATTGACATCTCTGTGTTGGTGTCTACCTCACTTAGTACCCTGATTTATTTGGGGGGGGCTAGGATTGATTTCCCTGCTCCTTTCCAGTGCCTCCCCCCTTGGCTAGTTTAAATGCTTGCCAATGAAGTATTTAAACCTATCACCTAGGATCCTGGTTCCCCTTCTGGACAGATGCAGACCATCACACCAGTATAGGCCTGCATCCATCCAGGTGGACCCCCAGTCCCCAATGAAGCCAAATCCCTGAGCTCTGCACCAGTTTTTCAACCACTGATTGAGTCCCATGATGTGGAACACCCTAGCCTCATCTGTGCCATAGACAGGCAGCACCTCTGAGAAGATTACCATGTGTGCTATTTGTCTAAGGCCCCTCCTCATCTCCACAAATGCTTCTTGCACTGCTCTGATCCCTTTCTTAGCCATATCATTTGTTCCTAGGTGGACAATGACATCCGGCTCCCTCCCCTGTGCAGCTGCTCCTGTGATCCTGAGGATTCGCTCCCTGTTCCTCCAAGCCATGGTGCCAGGCAGGCACCTTACCTCCCTCTCCCCTTCCTCCCCCAGTTCTATCTTCCTAACAATGGAGTCCCCCCACCAGGAGTTATTTCCTTCCCCTGTGGTATCATGCCACCCTCCTGTGGGTCTCCTTTGTGGAGGTTCCCAGCATCCTCCTAGGTCTCCACTGTGGGTGCCTCCATAGAGGAACCACACTTTTCCAGAATGGCATAGAAATTGTGGAGAGGTACAGCTGGAGGGATGTGCCTCTATTCCACCACCCTCCCCCTCCCTGAGCCCACTGTGGTCCAATCGCTCCTCTTTCATGGCAACCTCTGAGGCAAAGGCAATGATCTGGTGTGATTTCTGTGCTTTTTATTTCTGTATGTAGTTAGATGAAATGAAGTTTTCAAAGCAAAACATTTACTCCTGCTGGCTAGACCTGACAAACTCCTAGAAAAAAAATACTGAATTAGAGTTACTTATTGGAGGCCAGAACATGAGACTCCTATCTCTGGCACTTGCTGAATCAGTGGTCCCGGCTGCATCACTGTCACATGGGACAGGAAGCACTGTAAGAAAAAAAAGAGCAATAAACTTTGCTAAGATGGAGATCCCAGGGGTCATAAACTACCACATAACTAGCAGGATGATTTAGAAAAGAAAAGAAAAACTTAATAACACATAAAGGGAAGGACACATCAGGACTACACATACAAATCAAAACACTCTGCACAACAAATTGTTTTTGCAAATTTTAACTGTACTACTCCTTTAACAATGTGTCCTGATCCATACTGCTCTTTGTGTTTTCTGGAAAGTGCTTATACATTTGATAAAGCAGTATATAAATAAAGTCTGTTATTTTTATTATTGTGGTACAGGGTGCCAAGCTTGGGGTGGAACTTTTGGTACTAGTGTGAGAAAAGGAATACAGATTTCTACCTAGCCACACACCAAGTAATTTGAGGGAAGAGACTTCCTCAAAGGCAGCACCATCCAGGGTTGAGAAGGCAATGGTAGAGGGGCAGCCTTGATAACATCTGCCTAGTATCAAAGGACATGGGCAGAAACTTTTCTGCATTCAGCATAAGCCAGTTTGAGCAGAAGCCATGTTGGACATTATCAAAGTCATGCTATAGTGACGATTCCAGTTCAGTGACTGAGGCACGTGTGGAAAAGTATAATCTGAATTCATATGAATGTTTGCACTGACACAGGTGGAGGAGAGATCATTAACGAGCTAGTGTACTGCCTGGAATTATTAGTAACTTTCAGAAGTAATCAGATATTACTTCTTGTATCTAAAGTATTTTGTTTCTTTTCTGCTTTGCTAATTAGAAGATTTCTATCTGACAATACTATGTGTGACATGTGGAACAGCACTCCACCTGAAGGCTGACATAGTCATTTCTATTTCTCTATATACATCATCAGCATTGTGACCTCGCTGACTATGACATCACTAGTAACCAAGAAGAGCAATTTCCTACTGCTTTTGCGACACATGTTACTAATCACGCAGCAGAGGTTGTGATGTAACAATGAATGAAGTCATATTCTGATAATGCAGTGGTAGGAAAAGAACTAGATATGTCTGCTTCCAGGTAAAGCACTGCTTTTTACATCACACCCACTACTATTAGATAGAAAATCATCTATTTAGCACATAGCAAATAAAAACATTTCATAAATAAAAAAGAACAAGGGAATACTTTAAAAACTTAAGAAAATATTATGCCTGCTATTTATTGGTGATACTAGCTCTTCAAAGAAGATAGAGAAAAGAATGGGTGCATAGGTGGGGGAAGCTGTGGGCGAGTAGTGGCAGTAGCACCCCCCCACACACTTTTGCCCACAAGCATTCTAACTGCCCCAATAATACCAGCAAGGTCAGAAAGAAAGCAATCATTGTCTCCTTTGTAATCACTACAGCCCCTCCACTTTTCTCCATGTTCCAGCACCCAAAGAGAGGGCCCAGAACTGAATTCTAAAGAACAGCTGAGCAGCTAGGGGTGGAGAATAAGGCATCACCTATCTAAACTGACTGGTGTCAGCCAGTGAGACAGGAGTAGAACTATTCAACCACCAGGCTGGAGAATCCAGCTCCCCCTAATTAACCCAGTAAAAGAGCTACACCACTGTATTTATGTAGTTAGTTTTTGTTGACTGGGAAAGGAGGTCTTAACAATACTGCTGTAAGGGCTGGACACCCCCACTGTGTCTCGAGGTATTTAGTGGCATCTCTCATCAGAGAAACACCCATCTTATGCCATAGAAACTAGTATCTTCACCATTACCTTACCACCTCTGATCTGGGGCAGTGGGCCTAGAGTCACCTTAACCGTGTACTGGGCATGATACCACATACAAACTAAGTTTCAGACATGGAGCTGGGACCAAGCTGGGTGTATTTATTATGCTGCCAAGATGGTACACAGAATTAAGGCACCTTCCTTGTCAATTAAATCTTTATTTTAAGTCATCAAGCACAGTACTTACTGCATTACACTGTGCTTTAACATTTCAGTAGGGTTCTGATCTCAACTCCCACCAAACTTCATTGGACTTATGTACCTTGCACTAGCTCACATGGAATCATTGCCAGGTTACCTCCCTTAATATAAGGGGGCATTGCTGCTAGAGTTTTATTGGATCCATGTTGAAGTACACATGTTAATGTTTCATAAATAAAGCCTAACCTCCCTGTCAGGGTCCATAAAGCCCCAGCACTCTCAAGATCATTTGTGCAGTGGCACTCTCCCAGGCATGGTGAGCACTACCCTGGGGACTAAACTTGTGCTACCACATGTCTTTCTGTGCCCACGAGGGATAACATTCAGAAAAGCAAGCCAGTCTATGACAGTACTACAAGTTGAAATTTATTAGTTGGTCTGTCTGTGGCTACCTCCCTCCAACAATACACAATAACCCTAATGGCCAAGAGAACATGCTTCCATGCCTGAACCCTCACAGGGGGACTTACTGACCCCAACTCTTGTCAGGCACCCTCTTCCTGACAACCAATTCATTTGATTTCTATGCCAGGGAGATCACCTCTTCTGTCCCGGGGGTTTTAATTCACTAAAGGACATCTTTAATACATGGGTTACCTATAAGTGTGTCCTCTTTCAGAATGTGCTCTCTTTCAAGTGACTGCATGGCAGAAGCAGATCTTCATGGTTCCTGGTGACCTCCCTTGAGGAGTGGCCCTCAACTACTGGGTCTTGATCTTTCATGGGTCCTCAAGGCAAACTCCTGGGGTACTCCATCCACCCAGCTGCTGCCTGATGATGTCTCTCTGGAGACCTTGTTAGGGGACCAAAGTCATTATCACCACATTATTCGGGCTTGCAGCTAGTGTCCAGGCTGTGATCAGTAGTCGAGTGAGTTTGTCTCCGTGTGTGTGATGATGCCTCCCACATTATTAAGGCCAGTCTTTATCATTTACCTACATTTTCAGTATCAGTATTCAGCATTTTAGTGACAAAATATTAAGAGGCATGCAGGGTCTGCCCTGCATGTAGTAGGTTTTTTCCCACCTTCCCCATAGCTGCTCCTTCTCCTTGCCTGATCTCCCAATTTCTCTGTACTTTCTCTGGCCACCACTACAGGCCAATGAGAGGGTGCCCCAGGAATGACTATCCATAGGCCTGTAGCTGTCATTATTGGCAGGTGTAGGAGTACTCAGCATTTCCCAATACACCACACTAGTCATATCATACATGCATTCCCACCCGTATCCCATCAGCAACTCATTTCATCCTAAAAAAACAATGCTTTGGTGCATGGATGGTGCAAAAAAAACAACTAATATAGTAGATGATTTGAAAGGTTTAAAACATGCATTCCTGGAGTGCATAGATTCAGTACCTGGTTAGATTAGTGCTACCAGAATAGTGCCAGTCAGCTAAGTGCTGGTCTGGATAGAACTACCACTGTCAGCAAGCAGGGATGTAGAGTGCTTGCACTATGTGCTCCCTTGGTTGCTGTCCATGGTGCTGCCACAGGACAAGGGCAGCAAAATACAAGGGGCTAGCTAAGCTGCTCCTGTGGCGTGGATGGCTGGGGCATGGAGCCGCTTGATCGGAAGGTAGTGGAGACCAGGGTTCTAATTGGGACTTTTTTTTTAACAAGGGGCCATGGAAACAGTATTCCAGGGCCCCACAAATGTAACTTGCTCCATGCTCTGCTCCCTCCGGAGTGGGAATCTATAAGTCCCTGGGGCAGAGCTCCCTGCAAAAACAAAACTGACATAATTTTTGCAGTGCTGTTGATGCCGATGGCATTGTGGTCGGTTATGTTCCAACCCAGTGCCCATAGTGGATACTTAGTTGAGCAGAGTTAATTTTCCAGTGAGGTCCGTGACATTCATAACTTGTTATTTACAGTGACTTTAAATACATATCCTGTTGCATGTATACACCAAACAAGATAGTCCACTACTGATTAGATACAATAGATACCAAAAATGTCTGAAAAGGGACTACCTATTAACATAAGACCAAACATGCACATGACCCTCCCATTGACACTGAATAAAATATAATCAGCCCTTATCCATTACTAAATGGCACGGGGGTCATAATGTCGCAGCAGTATACCACACTGCCAATAAAGCATGATATATTTCAAACTACATAAGTCTTGTTTTTGCAGGGGGCTCTGCCCACCGCACCCCCTGTTATGGGGGCTGCGCCCCAACCCCCCCAACTAAATTGTCTAACTCCGGGGGAGGGTAAATAAATATCACACAAAGTATGAAAAAAGTAAAATTCCATGTGTCTGGGACCAGGAATTGAAACCCGGTCCCAAAATCATTACCTGCCTCCCTTGCTGCCAGTGGCTTATCCTGTTGAGCCACAGCAGCTGCTCCGCAGACCCCTGTCCCATCAGGATTCTTATTCTGCACTAGGAAAAGTAAGAGGGTGCATTACCGTGTATACTTCCTTTCGTGGTTCTGCAGCCTCTCACGCTTCCCTACCATGCAGTTCCTACCTCGTGGTCATGTTGTGCGCTGTACAGCGTGTGACATATTGACCCGGTAGGTTACTAAACAGGATAACAGTTCTTTTATCTGTTCAAAATACCATTTTTTAATATTTCTCTGGCTAAAGTAACCCCTTTACTGGCCTCAGCTGAATTGGAATAGTGTTCCAAAATTTGGGGCCCAAATAAGAGAAGTGGAATCTGCCTTCTTCCAGGTTTCTTTCGGGAAGTAGGAATTCAACCCCACCAGCAGACCTAAGGGGGGAACCCATACTAGCTCTTTGTTGTAGATTCTTGGTTAGCTATCCTGGGACTTTAATTCTATAGCACTTATAAATGAGACAATGAAGTTTCCTACACTCCTCTAATCTTAATCACCCCAGCTTTTGCAAAGTTCACACCTATGAGTCCTACGCGGAGCGTCACATCACGAATGAGGCAGACAAATCTACCTTGCATAATATCTAATTTGCCAACTCCGCTCCCGATGCCCCTGAGAACAACAGATCACCAAAATCAAAAAGTGATAGAAGCACAGTATTTACAACATGCTTCCTAACTTCTTTATCCATGGAATGTTTAATTCTATATAATGCACCAAGATGTTTCCCCAGATTTTTAACCTGGTTATCTGTGGATATTGCATTTGATCTTATCTTCCAACCAGACACCCAGATATATAATTCTGGACTTGTTGTAGTTATATTGTTCAAAATTTTGATTTGTAAATTAATTGCAGGTGTATCCAGACTTTTTGCTCTACTAAAATACATCACTTGTTTTTTTGTTTTTTTTTTTGCATTAAGTACTAGTCTCGATTGCATAAGGAAAATCTGTAAATTGTCAAAAGCACTTTGCAGTCTAGTCTCCATTTGTTTTGAGTCTGTTCCTTCTGTACATATTATTGTATCATCCACATAAAAATGAAATGTTATGTGAGGACAATTCATGAATATGTTGAAAAGAATTGGACCCAAAATGGGAACTTGGGAACTTCGGACACTGTTGGAGCTAAACTTGATTTGAACTCATTTATTGTTACTAACTGATTTTGCCCTTTCAGGTAGGAACCAAATCAATGCACAGCACCCCCCACAACTCATACATTTTTCAGTCCAGACAGGAGGATGCCATGGTCCACAGTAACAAATGCCTCTGAGATATCTACAAAGATAGTCCCCACCAACACGCTCTTGCTCAGAGCCTCCTGAAAGTCTCCTGTGACTTTTAATAGGGCTGAGGTGGTGCTGTGGAAAGGTCTTAATCCAGACTGGCAATCCATCAGCAACTTTCCATCTTCCGAGAAGTGTTTCAACTGTAGACGTATACATTTTTCAAAGATCTATAGTGGAGAAAGAAACAGAGGAGGCAGGTCTCAGGCTGGTCAAAGCATGGAGGCTGAGTGTGTCATTTTCTGTCTGATGCTGTTCATTGCCCCTTGAGTGGGGGGTGAGGTGCATCATGATGTCGGCAATTGTGTGTGTAGGGCCATATCTGCTTGACTGAATATCCACTGATGTGGGATCATCTGGTTTGGGGGTAGGGGAGCAGAAAGAGGAAGAGAGTGGTCAATGGTACAAAACAATGGGTGGGGGGGAGCAGACTGTGTGCCATTGTATGATAAATCTTTTTTTGTTGAGGAGGGAAGAAATATAGGAGCAAGATAAATATACAATATCAGAATATTTCTTGGTTTGTATTTTTTACAGCATAAGTGCACAAAATTCTCCATTATAACTGTGGAGTAGTGCAACCATTTGCTGACCAGTGCAATCTGGAATCAACTTGTCTTGTTGGTAAGTGCAAGGTCAACCCCTGGTAGACAGCCAATAGGGCCATCACTCAAGTACTAGGCCGTGTTGGGCAGACTGGATGTGCTGATTGGCCTATTTCTGTTATCACAGTCTATATTTCTATCCAGATCCTGGGATTTTCCTGGATTCACACTCTCAGATGATTACCTACTGATCCAACCATGATCTGCATTGTTTTCTGTTTCACCTGCACCTCTCCCATAACTTCCACCCCAATAGACAGTGTTCTTGGACTTCCTGACTAAATACTTAAAGACAATTGTTATTTTGTGCATGTGCTCTTCCCTTGCCTTGCTCAGTGGTTACACCCCCCCCCCCATAATCAGGGGCTCAACTGTCTCCCTGGCTCACTTTTGTTTATTTCCCTGGCTCCCCTGAGCAGTCCTGTCTTCCAGACCTGCTGTGGCCAGCACAATCATGGCACATTTAATTTCGCTACAACATGCTAGCCAATGAATGTTGATTGGTCCCTGGTGGGCTCCACATCCTCCTTCAAATATCTGGGCATCACTCTTGACCCCCAATTAGACTTCGCCCTCCATATCTGAAATGTGTGCAAGGCAATGAATATCAAACTGGGCTTAGTCTATCGGGCCTGGGGGACCCTTACAGTAGCTGCATGCCTTGCCCTTGCAAAAGGTATATTACTTCCTACCCTCAGCTATGGGCTCATAACCTTTCCCCTTGTCACAAAGACAGCCTAACCAAGTGGGATGTGGCCTACAATAATGTTTGTCCCTTTGCCCTCACCGTCCCTTGGCTCACCCACCACTGTGAACTATGTGATAAACTTCACTGGCTGTCCTCGTGCAATTACAGATCCTTTGTCCTGGGCTGTTTTTTCAATAAGATAGTCTGCACTACCACTCCTCCTGTCCTGTATGAACTCCTTACACCTGTCCAATCCTCTTACCTGCTAAGGTCTACTGACTCGCAGTCTCTTCTTGTTCCTAAATTTTGTACTTTGACAGGTGACTGGGCCTTCGCTGTTAATGCCCCCAGATTCTGGAACTCCCTTCCAATAACTACTAGGTCTGCTGCCACTGATTACATCTTTAAAAGATCCCTGTGGGAGCATCTGAAATCTGCCTCAGCCTGCAACTGTCCCTGATATATCATAAGGGCTTGGTGTACTATATTCTTACCTTAACTCTTGGCCCCTGGCTAGAATTAAGAGTATTGCCATAAGCTTTGGCAACACTCTGATACTTAAGCAATCATTGCCTACCAATTTCATTGCACCCTGTTTTTGCCCAAATCCCTATATATGTTTTATTTGCCCTAATGCCTAATGATTTTATTGTACTCTTTTTGCTCAAATTTCTATGTATGTTTCATTTGCCCTAATGCCTATTTATGTTTCATATACTGTCATAATGTCCTCTTTACTGTACTACAGCCTCAGCCTTGTATCCATGCCTTCTTATTATTGCCTGTGCATCATTTCTTTATAATATTGTTTTGTATACAGTATTTATTCCTTTTTAATCTCCCGGGTCGTACTTGAAAATAAGCATTTTTTGTCTGCTGTGCTTACCTGGTCAACAAAAGCTAAATACTGTAAATAATAAAAATCAAAGCCAGCCCTCCTGAAACGTAGCACCTGGGCCACATTTTTCTTGAAGTATATAGTTTCTCTTTATCACCTCAGACTCAGTCATGTTATGGTCACTATTACCCACTGGCTCTCTAACCCTTACTACTCCTACTATTTATCATTGTGCTGTGTTAGTCAGGAGGGGGACTATACATAGGCAGAGCCCTGACCTATGGGTGTTGGGGGGGGATTAAGTCTGCCCAGGCCAGATGGGAGTGAGTGATATATCTGCATGGAAAGGTTACCCACTGCGGCATGCCTTGCAGACTGCAGACAAAGGTCCTGTACTTCCCAAGGGTTGAAACTGGTTTAAAAAAAAACAACAATTTGAAACCTATAACATGGAATTGAATGTGAAGGTTGACCCCTGTGGGAAGAAAACTGTGCCACTGCTTTCCCCATGGTGTATCTTCCATATCCCAGGGTGAGAATTCCCTTTACCCAGTGAGCTGTGAGATACACTGTGACTGAGTTCCAGCACAGGATTTCTGCTTCCAGTCAGCTCTTGCCTTTTGTCTGGAAATAATTGCAACATTCAGCTTCAAGCAGCTTAAAATGAAAGAGAAGTCTGTATGTGTATGTGACATTTGCAGTCAGAGAGCATTGGAAAGAATGTACAGTATATGCTCTCTCATTCGAAGCCTGTAGGAGGGATAACTATCATCTCAAGCTCTGTAAGAGGGGGAGGTGCTATTTACAACCGAGAGGAAAGTCCTGTAGTTTTCTTCATTATATTTTATTGGTATTTCTCTTTGATTGTATTTTCAGCTCCCCCTGCTCCCCCAACCCTCCTTCCTTCCTTTTTATTCCTTGATTTCTCACTGCCCCCCGCACCCCCCCCCCCACACTCCAGTATTCTGCTGGCCCTCTTGACAGCGAGTGTGCAGTGCTGGTCATGCTTTAGCTGCTTGTCTTTTATGACTTTCAGGTCCTTTTCCTCCTCCACTGCAGCAGGGGGAGCCTCTCACAATGTCCTACCTCTGCTTTTCCTCCCCAAGTGTAGCACCTTGCAGTTAACATAGCTACATTGTCTCTAAGACTCCAGGAGATGGACCAATCACCCAGCTTGTTCCTGTCCTCTGAAGTTTGTCCCCATCATCAAGGGAGTCCACCACATTGGTAAACATAGCATCTTCAGTGAACTGCAGCAGTCTGCTTGAGACCCCAGCTCCTCAAATAGTGATATAGTACAAGTAAACTGCAGTGGCCCCAGCACAGAATCATGAGGGCGTGCCTTTGAGTACCCACTTTTCCTTTCACAGTAATGCCCATCCACCACAACCCTCTGTTTCTTTCCCTCAAGCCAGTAAACAATCCAGCTCATGTATTTTATTTATTTATTTATTGATGTATTTATTTATTTATTTAAACATTTTACCAGGAAGGCATGCTGAGCAGACTACCGCTCAATTCCAGATGCGTCCTGGGGGTGGGGCAGAAGGGAGAATACATATATAGTATATTGTACAATGAGCAAGCATACAAAACATACTGAAATATTAAGGTAGTAAACTTGCAGAATGGGTGATTCACAACAACTTATGATCAATGATACATCACTATGAGTAACCACAAATGGAGAGCCAAGCCCTTGATCTAGCATGAACTTAAACTGCATGCGCAGGTGGAGAAGTGCTCTCTGAGAAGGGAGTTGAGGTGCTGTGAGGTGGGAGCGTGCTGAATGTCCTTAGGCAGGGAGTTCCATATTTTTAGCATGCAAGCTCTAAAGGCTGACTGGCCTGCTGAGGTGGCCATGTATGGGACATGCAGTAGCTGGGAGTTGAAATTCCTGAGTGTGTATGCAGGAGGGGTTTGGGCTGTTAGGGCTGAAGCGAGGTAAGAGGGCAAGTATTGAGCCCAGAACTTGGCTGTGAGCCTAGCACAGTGGGACTGACACTGATCCAGGAGCGAGGGTAGGTCCAGGGACCAGTAGAGGCCACAGTGATGGGTGGTGGGAGGACAGTCCAGAGCAAAGTGACAGAAGGAGTGGAAAAGTGGATCCAGTCTGGCTAGGGTAGACTTAGGGGTGGCACTGTAGACTATGTTCCTGTAGTCAATAATAGGAAGGGTCTTTTTCTGTACAATTGCCTTGTGAACTGGCAGAGGGATGCAGTTTTTTGTGGATGGCATCAATATGTACAGAAAAGTTGAGGTGCTGGTCAAGCCAGACCCCAAGATATCTAAATGAGGTACATGCCTCCAAGGAAGTCCCATCTAAGACGTAGAAGGTAGGAATGGAGGGGAGTCGAGAAAGTCTCTACCTCGTGCTGAGGGTTAAGGAGACAGTTTTCTTGGCATTAAGGAAAAGTTGATTTGAGCAAAACTAGAGCTGAACATCACTGATGTCCTGCTGGAGTCTGGACGCCACTTCCAAGGGAGAGGGGCCTGAAGTATACAGTACCATATCATCTGCATACATGTGAATCGATGTGTGTGGACAGGCTAAGGGCAGGTCATTAAGTAAGGTGGAGAACAGGATTAGGCCAAGGACTGAACCTTGGGGCACTCCAGTTGTGACAGGGAGGGGGGCGGAGGTGGAAGTACCAATTCTGACTGATTGGAACCTGCCTGCCAGGTATGATTGAAACCAGCTGGTGGCCACACTGACAGCCCTGCGCGGGAGAGCTTGGACAGTAGAGGGATGTGTTGAATGCCTTTGCTAGGTCAACAAAAATGGCAGAGGTGATGTGACCTTCGTCCATGCCAGTAAGAATGGAATCAGTGAGTCTTACGAAGGAAGTAACGGTGGAGTGAGATTTCTCAAATCCAGACTGGTAAGATGTGAAGAAAGAGGAGGAGTCGAGGAAGGAGGAAAGTTGTGAGAGGACTAGGTGCTCCTGGATTTTGGCTAATATGGGGAGGAGGGAGATGGAGCGGTAGTTGCCAGAGGAGGAGGGGTCACCGCCTTTAGGGAGGGGGATGACTGTAGCATGCTTCCAGTCTGAAGGGATAGAGGCGAGAGAGAAAGAGAGTGACACCAGAGGGCTAGCAATGGCAGGGGCTGATAGAGCATTTTGGAGTCCAGTGCTGATGGGCATTTACCCTTGGAGGGATTGAGGCTGAGCAGGGCATTGAGGACTTTGGATGGGTAGCCAGGCAAAAGGAGAAGGCCTGGTGGGGGGTTTGGGAGGGTAGGGATGTGATCACAGGAGGATGTGGGGTGGGCAGGCAGGAGAGTTGATTAGAGAGAGGCCGAACAGTTAGTGAAAACAGAGGTCACTGCATGGGGTTCTGAGACAGTGGAGCCACCTACATCTAGGACAGGGATGGGGGGCTGGGCAGGAGGGGAGAAGAGTGATTTAATCACCTTCTAAAACTTAGCCAGGTGATTTATGTTGTTGTGGAAGGAGGCTTTGAAGTAGTTGGCTTTAGCCTGTCGGATAAGCCTTGTACAGGCATTTTGAAGTGTGCGGTAATGTTGGTGCTCCGCAGGGTTGCCAGATACCTTGTAGGCTTTCCATGCCTGATCTCTGGCTCTGAGGTGGCCATTAGGTCTGCCGAGATCCAGGGCAGATGAGCTCCCCTTACTCAAGCCCTTCTTAGTGGGGCATAGTAGTCCCAGACGGTGAGGTATCTGGACTTGAAGTAATCCAGGGCAGACTCGATAGAGGTAGCCCTGGGGATGAATGACCAGTCTGCGTTTGCTAGGTTATTTAGGACTGCATCAAGGTCCAGGGATTTATAGGACCTGGTGAGGAGAGATTTTGGTGGAGGTGCCTTGGCTCTAAATATTTTCCTTACCAAGTATACCATGTGGTGATTGCTTAGAGTCCAGTTGGAGGCCAGAGACAAGTATCAGATAGAGGTGTGAGGTAAGGGCCCAGTCCAAGAGGGAATGGTTCTGGGTTTTGAGGTTCAGACACATGGGTTCAGTGATCTGTTGAAACAGGTTTAATACTGCCACTTGGCTGTAGAGCTTGGCGCTAACACCTGAGAGATAGTTCAAATTGAAGTCCCCAAGGATGTGGAGCTCACTCCCTGATGTGAGGGATTTTAGAGTACCCAGGTGTTCTAAGACAGTGGGCATAGGGGAGTCTGGGGAACAATGGGAGCCTACTATAAATATGAGAACTGAGTGAAAAATTAACCAGGAAAGACATTGCTGAGCTGATAACAGCTTGTTTCCAGATACCTGACAGAAAATGAACAAAAAAGGCATGTATGATGGCAGGGCTGAAACAGAGTAGGTAGTTTTACTGTAGTGTCTAATACATTGTTGGTCACCATGAGAGAAAGTACAACCAAAACATAGAATGGTTCTTCCTCTGTGGACAGGCTCTGCATAGAAAGCCATTCAATTTATATAAATGCTTTTAAAGGTATACACACGCAGATCACCTAGACCAAACACACAACAGAAACACAGGATGCAATGAATGAAAAAGGGAAAAACAATAAAATACAAACCATAAGTTACAATTAAAATACCCCAACCAAAGTGAGAGGTGTAAAAAAAGTCAAGAAACAAAAATGATCTGCATTAATAGCACACTAAAAGTGCAAAAGTGAGAGTAGGGGATGCTACGGCTATAGAAAATGCTTCCAACCTTGTAATTTAACATAGGAATCAGTTATAATTTACAAAGTACTGATACCTGATGACTGGCAGTATGGCTTAGAGGGTAAAGCAATGAGGTGTAAACGAGCTTGTTACATCCAGCTGAGCTGGGTTTGATTCTCACAATCTCCACTTCCATATTGTGTAACTCTGAACAACTCACTTAAGCAACCCAAAGCTCCTGGATTGCCCCTGAAAACAGGCACTTGTGCATATTTGGCTTTACTCAGTTAACAAAGAATAAATAAAAAGACCTAGGAGTAATAATATTTTTTAGCTAATAGAATTAAATTTCAGACAACGTTAAAGCACACTCCAAGGTAAATAGCAAGTCCATGCTGTCTCAAAATATGCTTCTTGGAATTTAAGTACCTATAGAACATAAAAAACAAAAACAAAAGATACAAAGAATAAAATGAATAACTGAAAAGGTCAAATAATATATAGATCAAGATCAAGATGCTGAGGAAACTGCAAGGCAGGAATATTATTACAGCACATTACAGAAAGGCTGGTCTCTGACAATTAATTTGACAACAGATAAGAATCAAATAGCTAGTAAAAGGACAGTCAACAAGTAAGATAAAGGGGGGGGGGGGTTCCTGAAGGGTGGCCAAGTGATCGATTAAGTAAGAAAGGGAATGGCATCCCAGTTGCTATTAAATTCACATGGTATTGGGGCTCCAAGATTATAAAGAAGTCTATTTTCTCTTTGAGGCAGGCTTTTTAATCGATTAAACCCTCTTTCTGAATAGGGATATGATAAATTCCCATAGAACATAAGCATCTGATGTCACCGCTGTGGCATTTGGCCCACTGTATGCCTACATGAGTTTCACGCTTGCCACTGAGGATGAAGCAAACATTCTCCTGTATTTGTTCCTTCATAGATTTGATTGCTCTGCCTAAATATACAGTAGGGCAGTCACAACAGAGGGCATATACAACATATTCACTGTGGCAAGTGATCAGGTGTCTGATTTCATAATCCACCTGATGAATGGGGCTAGTAAAAGTCTTAACCTGGGCTGTTAGGGCACAGACATTACATAGACTACACCGATAGATGCCAACCAGTCATGGTGAAAATCTGGGTGGAGGTCTAAGACTTTTTCTTCTGTGTAGTGGCTCCTGATATTGGGGTCTTTATTTTGTTTTTGTAACCGGGAAAGGAACGCTAGGCACAATTGCCTGTTTTCAGGGGTGACAGGGAAGCACTTGTGAGGTTAAGTGATTTGCTCAGAGTCACATAGTATGCAAGTGGAGGTTGTAGGAATCAACCCCAGGTCTGCTGGATATACCAAGCTCATTCACAGCTCATTACCCTAACCTGTAGGCTATACTGCCAGCCCTACTATGCTGTACTGGTGTTCTTTCTATAAACTACTCTGGGGCATTGACCTCTCATATTTCCGAAATTGGGATATGCACATAATATGTGCCTGTATTTTAAAGGGCACCAGCTACTTTAGTTGACACTGAGTTGTAATCTGCAATAACGTTTATTATATTTGGTGTCTCTTGAGATTTGGGCTTAGAAATTTAACTCCTCTTAAATGCCTGTTCCTTGGCTTCATCTAACAAAGTGGGATCATATCCTCTATCAGTAAATATTTCTTGTGGAGTATTCCAAACACTAGATAACTATAAGTTACTAATACAATATGTTTGTCTTAAACTCTACCACAGCATAATTCATATAACATTTAATAGTATTTAGCGACCTTTGCATCTGCTGAATAGGACTGTTCTTTGTTCAGGGCGGGAACACAAATGATTCGGGGAAACAAGAAATGGATAGGCTAACAGGCGGCATGGCCAATGAAATCTTTGTGTGGGTCACTGGTATAAGGAGAGGCTTTTTGATCAGGCCATAGATTCATTGGCTATACCCCCTCTCCTGGGTTGCCGGACACCAAGTGTTACAAGGAAAGAACAAAGACTCTTTGGCATGAGCCCTCGAATGGGCTGTCAGGCGAATTCACCAATGTTGAAATCAGAAGACAGAAGACAGAAATCCAGCCTGGGTCCTCCAGTGGACTGCTGGGATGACAAAATGGATGCTGGAGACAGATCATCAGGCCAAAGACCCTCCAGTGGACTGCCAGGATGTAACAATGGGTGCTGAAGATAGACAATCTGTCCGAAGTCCTTCAGTGGATGGCCAGGACATGATGAGCTGAGAAGAGGAGAAAACCCATGAAGAACAGATGACCAGGATGATGAACCCTTTTGAAGCCAAGCTGAGCTGCTGACCTCTGGATGACAACACCAGGTGAGCCTGAAAAGGAAAGTGAAATAACAAACGGGGAGTTAAATAGTAGATGGGGATGGGAGATCCAGAAGAACTTGTGAACAGAAACTTAAACAACAAACCGGATGTCAACTTGCACAGGGCCTGAAAGAAACCTGGGAACAATTGGAAAACAACAAATGGGACACTGGAGGAATTCTTCCAGGTGGAGTATGCTCAGAGAAAAGATCTTTAAATCAAAGACATGTAGATGCAGAAGTACCAGGTCAATATGTCGAGGCAAGAACCGCATGGAATAAACAGCGCAGTCAAAACAGCAAAATACACAATAGCTACAGGGACACTATAGTGAAGGTAAATTATCACTATCCCTGTAGTATGTTGCCTTTATGGAAGAGGTGAAAGCCTCTGGATGGTGGCGTGCTGTCCGAGCAGCTGCCACGGCTCAGTGGACAGAGTCATAGGCAGCAAAGGGTAGTGCAGTGGCAATGGACTGCGACTAGATTCCCTGTCTTGGGGACATTTTTGTTGTTGTTATTGTTTCCTCTGAGTTTTCTCTCTTTCCCCAAGTTTAGTCCCCCCCCCGATTTAGTTATTAAAAAATGGGGGGTTCGGGGGGCACAGCACCCCTGTAAGGGGGGGAGTGGTGTGCAGTGTGGGGGCAGAGCCCTCTGGAAACATACAGTTTATGTATTTTTGGTTGCAGAAGGTAGCACGCGCTGTTTTGCTGAGCATTACCTCTGTTTTGGCAATATGCCCGCATGGTTCTTTACCGTGCTGTTAGTGTTCATGGCATATTGACCCCATATTGACCCCATGCCGATGCAGAGACTGGATAATGGAGATACTGAATCAAGCTACTAAACCTTCTCTCAGCTGGCTGGAGACCAGTTCTGGGTAATGTGTACTTGAAGCCATGGGCACACAGTTTCAACAGTTTGGATTTGGCATGCAACACTTTCAGTTCAGTGCAATTGCAGGTTGCAGAACACAGTCCGTGGCAATTACAAGTTGCAGGGGACAAAACCACATACTGTAAAAGCAGTTATTTTCATGCAGAGTAATTTTAGTGCAAACACAAATGCAACCATAATTGCGAAAATTAAGTTTAGTGCTAAGTCATTAGCACCACATTCACTATAATGGAAAAACTGCTAATTAGCGCAAACTAATTTTTGTGCAAATGAGTACTTCAGAGAAAATAGTGAAATATATTTGACAATGAAAATGTCAAGTTTTACAGTAGTTTAGGGCAATTGCAGGTTGCAGAACACAGCTCAGGGCAATTGCATGTTGTAGGGGGCAAAGCCACATAGTTCAGAGCAATTGCAGATTGCAGAACACAGTTTGGGGCAATTGCAGGTTGTAGGGGCAAAACCACATAGTTCAGGGCAATTACAGGTTGCAGGACACAGCTCGGGGTAATTTTAGGATGCAGAACACAGTTCAGGGTGATTGCAGGTTGCAGAACACAGTTCATGGCAATTACAAGTTGCAGGGGACAAAACCACATACTGTAAAACTAGTTATTTTCACGCAAAGTAGCTTTAGCACAAACACAAATGCAACCATAATTGCGAAAATTAAATTTAGAGCTAAGTCATTAGCACCACATTCACTATAATGGAAAAACTGCTAATTAGCGCAAACTAATTTTAGTGCAAATGAGTGCTTCAGCGAAAATAGTGAAATACATTTGACAGTGAAAATGTCAAGTTTTACAGTAGTTTAGGGCAATTGCAGGTTGCAGAACACAGCTCATGGCAATTGCATGTTGCAGGGGGCAAAGCCACATAATTCAGAGCAATTGCAGATTGCAGAACACAGTTCAGGGCAATTGCAGGTTGCAGGGGGCAAAACTACACAGTTCGCAGCAATTGCAGCAACTTACAGATCAGACACAGTTTCAGAATTTTTGGCACTCTAAATTGCCCTCTGTTCCCCTCTTCTCTGGTGCTATCCCTGATGTGTGTGTGTGTGTGTGTGTGTGGGGGGGGGGTTGATTAGCCTGGATAGTGCGGGTCGCCTCTATGTGTGGCGAGAGGGGGAACCTACTAGTACCCCCTCCAACCAATGTGATTACATCGCTGGCACAGTGCCCTGGGAGTGCGTTATTTGAAGAATAAATTGGCTGGCTTTCCATTTTTGCCCACTGATACACTTAGCACTTCTTTTTTTTTTCAACTCTGTTTATCTCCCCCGACTCCAGAACTCTCTCAAACCTCTCCACTGGCCGGTGCCGCTCTACTGCCCACTGTGAACCCCGCCATCCTCAAGGTCATTACTTTCTCCCCAAGCACGCCTGGGGACATAGAGGTCCCGAGGAGATTGAAGGGGTGGTGGCGGGCTCCAGTGTGTGTGGACATGTGGTGGCAAGGCTCCTGGAGGGCCGTCACCTATCTGGGCCAGAGGAGTATTTAGTAATATTTACACCCCCAACATGGGTCATGCAATGCTGCTCAGCCCGCGACATGAGTGCTTCCGCTCACATCCAGAAGGCAGCCGCCCAACGTCTTCCCCAAGCCTGTAAACCCCTGTGAGTAGCAGTGCCACCGGTCTCCACCGGGGGCCACTGCCACACTGGGATACCCCTGGATCCCTTCCCAAGAGAGGATAGCAGTTCCTCGGATGCTCGACCCTCTCTCTCCCCTGCCAACCCTCAGTGGTCCAGGCTCATTCCCGAACCTAGGTTGTCGATGTGGCGCGAGGTGTGGCATCCAGCGCCTCAACCCTCAGTGCCACTGGGCCGGCTACACTTGTTTAAAGGGAAAAGGTAAAGCTTGCTAGGCCTTTTTTCCTTAGCCAACTAAGCTCTTTAGTATGACTGGACCTTGCCTTGCCCCTTTAATTCCTGAGGAAGCTGCCCTAATAAAGATTTATTAGCCCTCCATAGGGCCTGGTTCCCTTAGCTCCTCCCCTAGCGAAGCCTATTCATTAATATCCAGTTTCCCTCACTACAGGACCATTCTGCCCTAAATTCCACCCTGGGTGGTGTTGTGCCTCATGAATATTAAATTATTAAGATCTCAGCCCTCTGGCCACCCCCTCTGCAACTCTTAGCCGTTTAGTGCCTCCAGGCACTTTTAAAACTGTTTTTTCTTTTAATTACAACAAAAATTCTGGCGGTCAGCACCTAGCTCACAGTGCTGCTGCTGACTCACTGCCCTGGCCTGGGGTGAAGATACAGGAGGAAGGAGCAGGGAGAAATTGCTGGCTGCAGGCAGGACATGGGCAGCTGGAAGCCTAACGACATCTGACATGTCTTCTCTCTCGCTTGCTCTCTAGATGTGGCTCTTGGGCACTATCACCACCGAGGGACTGGAAAACTTTTTCTTTTTAAAATAAAATAATAAAAGGGGCTGAACTGAGCCCACACCGTGCTTTCAACTCACCAAATGGTTTGCCGCATTACACAGAACTGCTGACACTGCAGGACCGGAACACTTCAGTGGACAACACCAATTTGCTGACTAGAGGAAAGGCACTGCAGCACAGCCAACTGAACCAGTTTCAATTCACAAGGTAAGCTCTGGGTTCCCATTGCTCTCACTGTTGGTTCTGCTGTGGTCCTGCTCAGCATCTAACTGCCCAGCAAAAATTAACTTCTTTCAAATTGTCACACTCGGAGTTCCAATTCTGAAACCCCAAGCCTGCGCCCACCAGCCACTATTTCTTTTAAAAACAAACACTATGCACTGGGCAGGGACAGCAGTCCAAACACATAGGTGTCCTTAGCTCATGCTGCCTGCTCGGGGAGGGTTCCAAGAAAGAGCAAGCAGCCAGGAAAACAAACCTTTCTTTTTTTTTTATTTAACAACAGCTCTGCCCTTTTTTCTGACAATGGGGGGGGGCACATTACTAAAGGGGCTGCATGCCACTCCTCAAGCCAACCCTGATGCCCACCTGCCCTGGGGTCTAAGGGACACTTTATGAATTTAATTATTCCTTTTGGGAACTGTACTTTGGGGCACTACAAACTGTCCATAGGGAATTCCTTGAATAAGGTGTTTGAAGTGTGAGCTAGCTACCCTTGAAAGAGAATTGGCACCCTGTGATTTTTGGTAATTCTTTGTGCCCACAGTTCTGCCTGCCACAATGATACATTGAAGTCAAGAAAATTGGCTGTCTTGGGGTCCCAGGTATGAGTGAAATGTAAATTCCATTGGTTTGATTTAAGAAATTCAATGAATTAATTTGCTTCCTGTGGGATTCTGCCCCAAATACACACAATGTCATCAGTGGCATGGCTCCAGTAAACAATTTTAGTGCAGAATGGATTAGTGATGGGGTCGTCTATGGTCCTCTTCTCTCACCAACCCATAAATAGGTTGGTGTAGAATGGTGCCATTGATGACCTCATAGCTGTACCACACACCTGGAGGAAAAAACTGGTCATTAAAAGTGACATAATCCATGTTTAGGATATGTTCCAGTGCTTCTGTAACAAAGTCATGGTCCAAAAGAACATGAGTGTCCAATTTCTCCATAAAGTATTTACTGCACTCAGCCCCAGATGGTGTTGTATGCTGGTATACAGAGAGCTCACATTGATAGTGAGCCATGAGTAACCAGCATCCCATGTTAGTCCACTAAGGGCCTCCAGCACCACCATGGTGTCCCCTAAGTAGAAGAGCAATGACCATGTCCTGCAGAAAACTATCCAAA
The DNA here is from genome assembly GCA_016271365.2 of Neoceratodus forsteri. NCBI lineage: Eukaryota > Metazoa > Chordata > Ceratodontiformes > Ceratodontidae > Neoceratodus > Neoceratodus forsteri. The sequence continues at coordinate 1,143,451,610 of CM028129.1, read as the reverse complement.
CAAATAATAGATGCTCAGTAAGTGAGTTTATTGAGGGCACTATAGGGCTTCAGGTGGGTGCTGGATGTCCATGAGGACTTTAGGCAAAGTATAAAAAGTAGGGATTGTCAGGGTATCATGCTAAAGGAATAAAAATTTCTGCTTGATAATGAAACCAGAAGGTTAAGGACTGACACAAAAAATCATCAAGTATTCCTTTGAAAATTGGCATTAGGTTCTTTCTCAGCTTATTGTAGTTTTTAGTATTCATTAAATATCCCAGGGCTTCCACCAAATAGTAACTGGTGTCCAACACCACTACTTATCCACCCTTATCTGCCAGTTTAATAGTCAGACACTATGAGTTATTTAATGATTGCAATGCATCCTTCTCTTTGTGGCAACTTGCACTGTTGTTGTCTTTTTTTTTATCCTGCTATCTATTTTTGTTTGGTAAAATATTTTAGCTGATGTGGGAAATGAGATTACAGTCTTTCATACTGGGCTGGTTGGAGAAGCAGATTGGGTGTGGACAGCAGGAATCCCTTACATCTAAAATTAGAGGTGGGTGAAAGTTACAAATTCCGCTTTTGAGGAACTTCCACAAAATTTTGCAAAACGTTTTGGAACTTCCACCATTGGTGAAATTGGGATCTTCTGTGGATTTTTGCCCAACTCTGCAGACTTTTTTGGGGAACTGCGGAATAATACATATAAACTATGAAATTTATTCCATCTGCAGTTTAATGTATTATTTCATATAGTAAATCATAGTACAGACCCCCTGCCAACCCCTTATCCAATAAAACACTCTGGTGTCTAGTGGGCCCCCCACTTGCCGATCGTGGATCCCATGTAAAAAAAAAAAAACTCTGCTCTGATCCCTGGTGTCTAGTGGCCCCTCCACACCTGTTGACTGTGGGTCCCATGTAAACAAAAAAACTCCACTCCCTGGTGTCTAGTGGCCCACCCTGCACCCGCCGATTGCAGGCCCCATGTAAAAAAAAAAACTCCACTCTGATCCCTGGTGTCTAGTGGTCCCTCACAACCACTGATCATGGGCACCATGTAAAACTCCCCTCCACTCTGATTCCTGGTGTTTAGTGGCCACACCACACCTGCCGATCGTGAGACCCATGTAAAAAAACCTAAAAATAACCGAACAATAGTTAGCTGCAAATCCAGTTTGGACCTGTTCTCCAGATGGGTGGTTCCCAAGAGAACAAAGAGATGGCCAAACCTGTGATGTCAGAGAGACATGTATGATGATGTGGTGTGGTGGGCTGGGCAGCCAAAGGCATTTGTGGTCTGTGTTTGGCCCTGACAGATCAGTTAGGATTTGAGACTCTGAGCAAGCATCATCAAGAGTTTGAGTTTGCCTTAAATCATCAAGTTCCCAGTTGGGGAAGTATTTAGATAAAAGTGAGTTAGGTTAGTCTGTGTGTTTTCTATCTGTTTCAAATATTTTCTGTTTATCTCTGTACTGTTTCCCCATAGTCTTAGTGTGTATTATCCTCTAACATATGTAAATGTTTTGGAGTATTAAATATTATTTTTATAAACTACTTAATGCTTTCTGTAACTGAGTCATTTCTGGTACAGACAACCAGGGTACATTGACAAAAGCTGTACTCCATCTACGAAGAGGAAGGCTACAGTTATCATATTTAAAGTAAAGTGTTCTCAGATATGATGGAAGGGGTGAGTGGTTTGTCCTTTGGTAAGGAGAACTGTACTGTGTGGGCAGTGGCTGTGGTGGGATCCAGATCTAGCAATACCCCATGTGAGAGTCATGATCCTGCATGAAAGTCACGTTGAGTAGTAGCAGCATACCCAGGTATCCTTGCAGGCATCTGAAAGGTTAAGAAAATGTAACAGTCATAGGCTGAATTCTGTGAGAGAACCAGTTTGTGACAATCTGGATGCAGCAGTTGGGATCTGAAACAGATTGTCAATAAAATGGTTGTCCATCCAGTCACTGAAATGGACATACAAAAGCAGATACTGAATATTCTACCAGTTTTATTTGTTATAAGTAGAAGTAGAAAGCTAGAAGACATTATATCTGGACCATGTGGTAGAGCCACAGTGGCAGATATTGAAGAGCTGTGCAAAAGCAAAGGGGTTGTCTTTGAGGAAGGCCTGCCATGGGCATATTTCATGACTGAGGCTAGGGAGCATACAGTTGAGTCAGAACCAAGAACTGGGGCAGCTGTACAGATACAGATGATGCAGCTGGAGCTCACCCTGGTTAAGGCAAAAGGCAGAGGCCAAGTGACAAAAAGCAGAGGTTCAGAAGAAAAAGGCAGATGCAGAGCTACAGAGGACAAAGCTGGAAGCTGAGGTGCAAGATAGGCAGCTCCGGCATGAGATCCCGCTGAGAGAGCATGAGAGAGAAAGAGCAAGTGGATCAAGAATGATGGTGCCGGAACAATATCCAGCTGAGAAAGGATAGAAGAAAGTATGTGAACACAAGAGGGAGATCGAGATTCTGCACCAGAAGGCAGTGCCATGAACCATAAGTACTGGCATCTGAAGTGTGACCTAAAAAATCCAAAATTAATTCCAAAATGTTTCCCAAGTATCAGAAGGGGGATGATCTTTATTTTGTTTCTCTAGATCTGTTTCTTTTTTTTTTTCAGGGTGCTCCCTTGGCTCTTCAGCTCCAGTCTGTCTCCCCCACCAGCCACCATCTCTCTCTCTCTCTCAGGATTCATCTTCTTCTGTTCCCCCATGGCTTACCCCTAAAGGTGGGGCCAGGAGAGGGAGGTCTGTCCTCCTCTGTCCGGCATCCACATTTGGTTCAGCAGGGTCCTGGGGGGATGGTGCGGGAAGGGGCAGGTGGATGGGGCTTCCTAATTGCACAGCCCCTCTTTTCCTATTTTTCTTGTTTCCCTGCCCCAAGTTTGGTAAGCGTGTAGTGACACGGGTGTGCAAAATGAAGATGCCACATGTACTCAATGCCTGCATTAGGCCCTTAGAGATGCTAGCAACATGCTGCAACATCCAGCCTCCGCTGGGCGGCAGGCAAGCAGTGGCACATACTTCCCCCATCCAAAGGAAGACAGCCATCTAAGGATGCTTGATCCTCCTTCTGGCCAGCCCCTGAGTGACCCTGGCCTGTTCCCTAACCTGGGTTGCTGGTGTGGCAGGAGGTATGGCACCAAGAACCTCAGCCCTCCATGCCATTGGGCTGGCCCATCTTGATGTTTTTATAAGTCTTTTGGGAGAATTAGTGGGTAATTTGAATTGGACAGGGCTTCTTGAGCAACTCAACTATTGCCACTCCTTATGAGAAGTGCATTAGAAGCCTTCCCCAGAATGGACAATGATGACTAGATGGACTATAACAAAGCAAAAATGCCTTGTTAAAATACATATATACATACGTACATACATACATAGATGCATAGAATGTGACAGCAGATAAGGGCTGCTGGGCACACCCAGTCTGCCCAACTTTTTATTTTATTTAGTATTATTATTATTATTATTATTATTAGGCTCTCTACCCTACCCCCATGAGTCCCTTGTGCCTGTCCTAGGCATTTTTGAATCCATTTACTGTTTTTGCCACTACCACCTCCTCTGGAAGGCTATTCCAGGGATCCTCCATCTGTTCTGTGAAAAAGTAGTTCCTCACATCTCTCCTGAATTTACCCCCCCCTTCAGCTTCATAATATGCTGTCTTGTTTTAGAGCACCTTTTCCTCTGAAATATATTGTCTTTCTGTACTTTATTGACCTCTGTAAGGTATTTAAAGGTTTCTGTCATATCCCCCCTCTCCCTCCTTTCCTCCAGGATGTACATATTTAGCTCCGTAAGTCTTTTCTCACAGCACTTTTGATGCAGACTGTGCACTATTTTAGTAGCCTTCCTCTGGATTGCCTCCACTCTGTCTATGTCTTTTCTGAGATGCGGTCTCTAAAACTGTACACAATATTCAAGGTAGGGTCTCACAAGTGATTTATATAAGGGCAGAATCACATCTCTCTTCCAGCTAAAATGTTTTGAATTGACTCCTGAGGCCTATAGATAAAAATTTAGAGGTTTAAGGACGGCACTGGGAGATGGCCATTCTGAAATGCGTGTACAGCTAGGCACTGTACTGGAGCAATGATTAGAGGGTGCAAAGGCCAGCTCTGTGAGACAAATAAAACATTTGTTCCTTGTGGAACAGCTCATAAAGATTGTACCAGAGGTGCTGAGAATATGGTTGCTGGATAGGACTCTGAGCCCCACAAAGGATGCAGCCAAGAGGGCTCATCAGTTCGTATCCAGCTGACCATCCAGTCAGTGCAAAAACAATGGGGGGGGCATCAGGTAGTCTTATGGGAACCTGGGGGGGCAACTAAAGGGAAACCAGCCTGTACTCGAACAAAAATGGAAGCCAAATGGTTCCAAAAGCAAGGAGTCAGGGGAATGCAGGTGCTATATTTGCCCAAAACTCAAACACCTGTTTTATGGCTGTCTGAAAAATATAGCAAAAGGTGCAAGTACTACTGGTGGGGTAGCTCTGGAGGTTTCCAGCAGCTAGTGCTCTGTACCCAGAGTGCAGTTCCCACTAACTCCACTGTACATATTAATCTTGTGTTAGTAAAAGGATGGTAACACCAGGTTTGAGGGACACTGGGGCCTCATTCCCATGGTAAAACAGGATTTGGTTCATGGGGAACAGATCCTGCTGGGACAGTTTTCCAGAATTAGAGGAGTGATGGGTCCTGCGGTCTCAATGCCAATGGCCCAGATCTTTCTGATCTGGGAAGGTGGCCAGGGCATATGGGAGGTGGGTGTTGTACTAGACCTGCCTGTTGATGTAATTATGGGTAATGACTTTGAAAGTCTGGCCAACATTGTGTTTGTTACTATGCATAGTAAGGCTAAGGAACTGGCTCCTAAGGACATGGAGGGAGCAGTGCAACTGGAATGCAACCCACCCCTCAGCAGCAGGGGAAGTTGTAGCTGAAGAATGAGTTTGGAGCAGCAGTTCTGAGCCACAGCTACAGACTGAAGAGAGCCCAGCCACAAGCAGCTCTTGGCTTTCTTACAGGAGAGTGTATTTTAGTGAAGGTCAGGTGTGCGGAGTTGGAGAGAGAGCTCGGAAAGCTGACCCATCATGACAGAAATTAAGTGGGTTAGTCACCAGGGTGGAAGGTGACTTTCAGAGTTCATTAAAAATGGAGGTATACTGGGACACTGGGCTTCTATATCCTGAGTGGATTCCGAAGTTAATACCAGAGGAAGAGGTACTCCTCCAGATAGTAGTTACTAGGGAATACAGGAAGCAGCTTCTGGTCTTAGCCCATACCCTTTTCTGGACACTTAGGAGTTAGACATACAAAAAGGCATCTGACTAACAATTTTTATTGGCCCAGTATTTTTAAAGATTAGCAAACTACTGCCAGACTTGAATGCAGTGCGAGAGGGTGGGAAAGGTTAGTGATGAGACTAAGGTGGCTTTCACTTCCTTGCCTAAAACTGAAGAACCATTTTGGAAACTGGGTATAGACATTATGGTGCCACTCAGCACCCAAGTCACATAGGCAAGAGGTATATTTTGGTTCTGATGGATTATGTCACAAGGTTCCCACTGGCAGTGCCTTTGTCCTCCATTGAGGCGGAAAAAATGCCTGATGAACTGCTGGGGAAATTTAGCTGGGTGGGTTTTCCCCAGGAGATTCTGTCAGACCAGGGCAACAATTTCATGTCTACCTTAATGGTCGGTCTTTGGCAGAAGTGTGTGGGACAGCTCGGAGCCTCCCCATAGCAACCCCAGACTAATGGTCTGGGTGAGTAATTTAATGTGTCACTTAAGACGTGTTAAGGGCATTCACCAACCAGCATGCAAGAGAGTGGGGCAAGTACTTACCTCATCTCTTATTTGCATATAGGGAAGTCAACTGGGAGTCCACAGGGTTCTCGCCCTTCTAGCTCCTGTTTGGCCACAGGATAAGGGGTTCTCTTGATTTGGTAAGGGATAAGTGGGAGGCTGAGTTTGCTCCCAAAGGAGAATCTGTTTTTGAGTACATCCTGAATTTCAAATCACTGATCAAGGAGCTCAGGGGGTTCTCCCAGGAGCACATAGCCACTGCACAACAGAGACAGAAGATATGGTACAACCGTGGGGCCAGAGCCCAGGAGTATGAATTTGGGCAATGGGTAATGGTACTCATCCCTGTCTGACAGAATAAATTATGAGTAACTTGGGAGGGTCCTTACTCAGTGGTTAGGAGGGTGAATAATGTTAATCACATGATGGAGCTACCAAATAGGTGGCACAAGCAGCGAATCTACCACATAAACATGATGAAGCCCTACCATGACCTGGACATACGAACATACGAATGTGCCAGCAGAAAAAGACCACCTGTTCTATCTGAGTCTGCTCGAGTGTGCAGCCAACACCCTTAGTTTGCAGCTGCCCCAACCCCCCTCCCTTTTGTCATCCCACTGCCACCCCCATCCTCACTCTCCCCTGTTCCCTGTCCCATGCCCTTTTGAAGCTGTTCACAGATTTACATGATATCACCCATTCTGGTAGGGCGTTCCATTTTGCTACCCCCTTTCTGTGAAATAGTGTCTCCTCATTTCCTTCCTAAATCTTGCCCCTCCATTCTTAGCCCGTGCCCCTGGTGATCCTCCCTCCTTAACTTAAAACCCCATCTGCCCCATCCTTATTGATTCCCCTCAGATACTTGAATGTCTCTATCATGTCCCCCCGTCCCTTCTATCCTCCAGGGTGTACATATTGAGGTCTCCCAGCCTGCTGTCATAGTCTCTCCCCTCCATTCCACATATAATCTTTGTTGCCCTCCTCTGCACCCCTTCCAGCAGCCTGATACCATGCTTTAGGTATGGCCTCCAAAACTGCACACAATACTCTAAGTGTGGCCTTACCAGCGATCTGTAGAGGGGCAAGATCACCTCTCTTTGTCTGGACAAAAACCCCCTCGCTATGCACCCCAGCATTTTGTTCACTTTTGCAGCCACTCTCCTGCACTGGGCAGTGTTGTTCATGGTCCCCATTATCATTACCCCAAGGTCTTTCTCCTCCTCAGTGATCCCCAGCTTAACCCCCCCCAGCCAGTATTCTCTCCTTGGGTCCTTCACCCCAAAGTGCATAACCTTACACTGCTTTGCATTGAACCCCAGCTGCCACCTCGCTGACTACTCCTCTAGCTTGCTTAGGTCCCCCTGCAGCTGCTTCCATCCCTCCTCTCCATCCACCACTGCTCCAATTTTGGTGTCGTCAGCAAACAGACTTACCTTGCTGACCACCCAATGTCCAATGTCTGATATGAAGAGCCCAAACAATACTGGCCCCAACACACTGTGGCACCCCACTCGTCACTGGCCTTGGAGCTGAGAGCTCCCCTCTCACCACCACCCGTTGCAGCCTCCCACTCAGCCAGCTTGTAATCCAGTTCATCATTGTTGCCCCTACTCCTACACCAGTTAGCTTCCCCACAAGCCACCCAAGACAAGATGGTTCAGGCTGTGTGCAGCTATCTAGAGGAGGCAGAAGCAGACCCACTGGTGGATCTCCTGGGAGAGGTTAAGGGAGAATCCTCAGTGGACACTGTCGCCCTCTTGCTGCAACTGACACTGGCACAAGCTGTTGAAAGGCATGGGGTGCTGCACATATTTGGTGAAGTTTTCACATGACAGCTGGGATATACTATGTTGGCAGAGCACCATGTGGATACTGGGCTCTCCCTAACCTCAGAGAAAGCCACCCTACAGAGTCCCCAAGGAAGTACAACATGCCATTGGGGGGGGTAAGGAAATGCTGGCTCTTAGAGTAATCCAGGAGTCCAGTAGAACCTAGGCCTCCCCAGTGGTACTGATCCCTGGGAAGGATAGGACCACATCCATGAGGTTCTGAATCAACTACTGAAAGCTCAACAACTGTACTGAGTGGGACACATACCCCATGCTCAGGATAGATGAGATCCTAAAGAGGTTAGGGAGGTTGTACTGCCAGCTGTTAATCAAAAACAACACATTTCAAGGCTGACCTGAAGATTCCAGGCCAGTAGGTACGTAGCCACATTTGCATCTTGTAAACCTGAGTTTGCACCCAAAATTGTAAGAGAAAAGGCTGTAAGAGAGGGAATGGACTGAGACAGTAGTTAGTGCTGTGGCAGCCCCAGAAATATGCACTGACATGAACACAGACAGGGTTTAGAAATCCCAATACAATGTGCCAGCCCATCAGTGCAGTTGTTAGATTTCCATATGCGACGCCAGCGACCCGGGTTCAGGAACGGACCAGGGTCACTGGAGGGCCGGCCGGGGGAGAAGGATTGAGTGTCCCAAGGACTGCTCTCCTTCTCCGGGAGGAGGGTGGGGAAGTGCCCAGAGCATCGATGACCCCTGGCAGAGGCTGGGAGTCACACAGCCACCGGCACTAGCATGTACAGGAGGCGGGGCAGATGCTGGACGTCATTGCATGACCCCCCTTCCCCAGAAAATGGAAAAAATGGACAGCTGCCGGCTGCCTTTAATGAAGCCTACCACGGTTTCGATCAGCTCTTCAGGCCAGCCCTCCGACCTATCCCGAAGACTGCGGCATGTAGGGGGAGTGCCGCAGCCCCGCCGTGGGGGGAAACCCATGGGGTATCGGAGGGCTCGCAGCCGATTTGAGGAGTGGAAGTCCGTGGCCCGTGACCAGGCCGAAAGTACCGGGTGGCAGGCGGCTTGGGAGGAAAATAATAAATTAAAAAAAAAAAAGAAATCCTGATACAGTATGGGGCCCCAAATACTTGCTGGCATCACAGAGCCAGCCTTGAGATGTGTGGTTTTTAATGATCAGCTGGCAGTATAGCCTAGAGGTTAAAGCAATCCTAAAGATGGATTATTTTTACTAACAGTTTGAAATGTAAGGGTAATAACTCACTAGTTTCAATGCATATACAAAACAATTATTATAAATGTAGAAAGTGTTGTAATAGCACCTTAAAACACACTTAATAAAACAGATGATTTCCTATTTAACCTACAGTCAATGGAGGGCCAAGATCCTCTGCGACATCATTTCCTGTCAGGAGCTTAAAACATATGGTTGCCCCAGCCCTTAATTACTGACTGATTTACATATGAATAACTCTGGACTGCAAAGACTCACAGATAAACACAATGGCCCACTTGAATTAGCTTTTGATGGTCTTTCAGACATTAAGAAACCCTGTTGATGACAGTACCCCCTTTAAGTTTCAGTAAGTAGTGCATTGTAAATATTCAGTACTGGTGTCTCGTGCGTAAGTTGTTTGTTGGTTCGGGGTCGAGGATCTTTTATGTTTTTTTCCCCGTCCTCTTTTTATGTTTATTTTTGCTTTCTTAGGTCTTTCATCTTGCTCCCCTATTGGCTGGACACTTGTTTTGGAATCCTCTTCTAAAAAAGATACAGACCTTCCTTCTTGATGTTGATTATTTGATAGACTGTGATCTCTGTTGTTTTTGCTTCTTGAAGGTGAATTTGTCTGTGATCTACCCCCTTGAATAATATCTCCTTTGTCTGCTGTGTGATCTACCACAAGTATGCAATTTAGCTATTTTTCCCAACTGTATACCATATTGTTTGTATAATCTTTAGAAAATGGGCAAGCAGATTCCTTGTTTTTGATTGGCTAATGGTATCAAATAGCCGGTCGGGTATCAGACAAGAGAGACCGGGAAAGAGTCCCAGTCTCTGACTGCCTGATTACGTTCAAATATCAGTGAACCAATGGAACTTTCAATTTGAAAAAGCAGCAATGTTTTTTTCTCTCACCTAGTGAGAGACAAACCCCCCATACTTGTTTTTTAATTCACTAGACATGTAAAAAAATATGTGTTCCCATCGCCATTACTATCCCACAAACAGCCTTTTCCTTTTTTTTGCCATTTGACTCATCAAACTATAGAAGGTTCAATTTAAAATGCCACAATTTTTACTGTCCAGAGAGAGAGAGACAGAGAGAGAGAGAGAGAGAACGAGCGATAGCACCCCCCCCCCCAACAAGATGCTAGCCAGGTTCATACAGAAATGCCCTTTTTTATTTAAAATAATCTGGCACACACCATCTATGTTTTGCCTTTGCCAGTGTTTATATTTTAAACAAACAGCACTAGCACCTCATGTGCTGAGTGCTACTGAAGACAACTTGCCCATTGCCCAAGCTCCGCTCTCCCGCTCCTCATCGCTGCCTGCCACTGCCTTTTTTTTTAATTTAAACAGTCATTTAGGGGGATGAATGAATAGGTTGTACCAGCAAATTCTGCATCAATCGCCAGCAATGCATGTGCTCTCTCACTCTGGTCCCAATGGCGCTAGTGTAGCAGTTTGACAACAAAGAAAAAATAATTTCCCTCCCTGTGATTTCTGTTCTTTCTGGGTGGCGCGGTAGTGAAATTTACAAATGCTATAGTGACAGAAAGAACTGTACAAGCGTCGTTCAAAGCAGCTCAAAGCAGAAAAAAAAAAGCTCAATGAATTGTGTTGAGGGAGAGAGAAGAGACTGCAGGTATGCTTAAGTGAATGTCCCGTTCTGTCTGTCTCTCTCTTTCTCTCTCTCACAGTCAGCATCCTGTGACAAAGTTGTACAGCTGGATCTCCCCACCAAAGTAAGCACCTCAGCTGCCGCAGATGGATTCACTTTTTTTTTTACTCGTAGCCCTCAAGCTGTTCTCTCACTTTACAGGAGCAAACCCCTTTACTATTAAATAAACATGTGGCACACAAAAGCAACAGATTTCATAGTTAAACATTTAGTGCTACAATGTCGTGTACTAAGCCCCTATTAAACACAGTTTCCACTGCTCACTGTGGCTCCACTACATACTATCGCTCAAACTGACCTGAAGTTCATGAGCAGTAAGGGACAGGATAGGAGTTGGATCTACTACTTTCACTGGCAGGTGGGTTGCAGAATGGGGATGACTCACAACAGATCTCAGTTGCTGACAGTGACATCTCATCTTTTCTCGGTCTCAATGTCTTCCTCTGTTGTAAACTGTTATTACAGCTCTCACTCTAGCATCTATTCTGACCACACTCGCTGCCAGCTGGTGTAAACACAAACACTACACTGGAGCACAGGTGAGCATGTGTATGTGTTTGGGGGGGTGTTAAAGAAGTGTTGGTGGGGGAGAGAGAGTTAAATGCTATGAAAAACAGCAGCACCCTCTACTGGCAAACATACCAGTAGAGGGACTACTTTATCAAAAAATCAACTTTAAATGGATTTTTGTATAATTTTTCTAATTCTTTTTCATATTGTAGCTAAAACGTGATATGTAACCCATTTTCTAAGGGTAATAATACCCTCCAGGGTGGGCGGTATTGGACTATACCGGATCTTCCAGGGCCATAAGGTTCCTCCACCCGCGGGCGTTTGGCCTCATTATGCACCTGGGCGGTCCAGTATAGCCCAATACCGCCCACCCTGTTAGGTATTATTGCTTACGTAGTACCTTGATTAAAATTGTTTCATTTTCTGTTCACGACTTCTTTCTCATGAGTTGCAATTTGTTTTCAGTTTGTTATTCAAATCCTCAAACTCAGATGTGCAATCTCCCTTCAGGAGCTCCTCTTCCAATTCACCAGTACCCTTTAGGATTTCTCCATGCTTGTCTTGTCCTGAGTGATTAGAATCTATTTTTAATCTTTATTTTAGTTTACACATAAAGAGATCAAGTGTCTCATCCCCCGCCCCCCCAAAAAAGAAGAAAAACGTAACTTTTACATCACAGGTCATGGCTTCTTTACATATCTACATTATATACTTCCACAATAGAGTACAGAAGATCTATATAAAATAACATAACCATCTTACTTTTCTCTTCAGTTGAACCATAACAAATGGTACATACTAATTAAATAATAATGGCTGCACCCCTTATAGCCCCAACCAACCACTCAGTGAGTGATTACAATCTTAATAAGAGTTTTGGAGCACGTGTCTAAGGCCTTCTCCCAATCTGTTTTGTCAATTTCCTTTAGGAACTCACTAGAGAGAGTCTAATCTTTGCATCAGCCACGTGGGATCCCTTATTTTTCATTGTATTATTTTAGGCTCACAAAGCTGTAATAAAGGATAGTCTCACTAGAGGATCTGCATGTATATACCTTTAAAAGTATTTATATAAACTGACTGGCCTTTCATGCAGAACCTGCCTCCTGAGGAAGAACCATTTTGGGTTCAAAGTGCTGGAGTTTTGGTTGTACATTCTCTCATGGTGACCATCACCGTATTAAGCACTGCAGTGAAACTACCTATTCTGCTTTAGCCCTGATATTCTACACTGTTCTTTTGCTTGTTTTCTGGTGTCTCGAGATTGCAGCGGCAGCACGTCTTGAGCCAAATAAGCGCACTGAATTTTCTTTCTTCATTTTTGTTTCCAGATATGTCATGGGAAAGATGGGAGGAGGAAAATACAATAGGGTAACAGAATAAAAAGTACATTAATAGAATCCACAAATAAGTAAATGCCAGACAGTATGGTGTACCAAAATAGGAGCTTGGTGCAACACATACAGATGTGCATACCAATATTCAATGCAGCCTAATATGGCAAAAGGTGTGTAAGGTAATTTATTTATTGAAATGATTCACCAGGAAAGTTACACTGAGCAACAAAAGCTCGTCTCACGGTATGTCCTGGGGGAAGGGGAGTGGGAGCGATAAGTAAATACAACAGGATGCATACTAGCTTAACAGCACATAGACAGACTGTACAGTTTACAACCAAACAATAGCTAATAACATTTCTAGACTAGGATACATTTGAAAGAGACTGACAGGGGGTGAGGTATAGTAAAAGGTACTCGGGGGGTGGGATAGTAGAGGTGATAGAAAGTGCTAAGTTGCAGAACATGCTAGGATTGCAAGAGGGGTTTGGGATTGGGGGCATATATTTGGCCCAGCTGGAGGAAGGAGGCGGTATAGACCAGCAGCTGGGCAGGGCCCCATGGGGCTAGGTGCAGTTGCAATTCATCACTAAGTAGTTTGCTAGAGATGTAGAGAGAGACAGAGAGAGAGTATGCTGATGAGGAGTGACAGATTTGGGTCAGTAATTGGTTCCAGAGCTTAGGTAGGCGATGAGAGAATGCCATTTGGCTGGATGTAGTATTTCTGTAAGGTATATTCAGTGAGGGAGAGTCATCAGATCGGAGGGTGTATTTGGAAGGGTGAGGGGCAGATAAGGAGGCGGTCAGGTAAGAGGGGAGTGAGCCTAGCCAGAATTTAGAGGTCAACTTTGCCACGTGCAATGTTCTCCTGTCAACAAGTGAGGGAAAATTTAGATACCGGTATAAAAGCGCAGTGATGTGTCAGAGCAGGGGCATCCAGGGCAAACCAGCAGAAGGAGTTAAAGGGAGGTTCAAGCTTGGATAAGGAAGATTGAGAAGCAGCACCGTATACAACATCACAATAGTCAAAAGTAGGCAGTAACATTTTATGTACCAGTTCTCGCCTAGCCGAACATGGGATGCTACCCCTGTTATGACAGAGGGCACCTAGCTTAGGCCGAAGATTCTTTAGAATACCATCAATGTGGATGGAGAAGTTTAGGTTCCTATCCAGCCAAATTCCAAGGTAGCGGAAGGAAGAGGTATCTTCTAGTACAGTCCCATCAATGGTGTAAAAGGTGGGTAAGGAGGAGAGCCTTGCCAAGCTCTGCCTAGTACCGAAAGTCGTGGAGACTGTTTTCTTTGAGTTTAGGAAGAGGTGGTGCTCACTTAGCCAGCGTTGTACATTTTCAAAATCCAGCTGGAGCCTGGCAGTGACATCAAGGACCGAGTTGTCAGTTGTGAACAGTACAGTGTCGTCTGCATACATGTGTATGTATGTTAGACGATAAACAAAACTGAGGGAGGTCGTTGAGGAAGATCGAGAAAAGGAGAGGCCCAAGTACCTATCCCTGGGGGACTCCTGTGGTGATGGGGAGGGGAGAGGAGATGGCATCAGCTATATGGACAGATTGTTTTCTGCCTGACAGATAGAACTTGAACCATTCAATGACATTAGGGGAGAGACCAGAGGTCCTGAGGCAGGATAGGAGTATAGGGTGGGAGACAGTGTCAAAGGCCTTGGCCAGGTCAATAAAAATAACTGAGGTTATGAGGCCTTTGTCCATGCCCATGGTGATAGTGTCCATCAGTCATAGCAATGAGGTGGCAGTGGAGTGGTGTTTTCTAAAGCCAGCTTGGAACGGAGAGAGAAAGGAGGAGTCGGTAACGTAGGAGGAGAGTTGTTCAAGTACTATATGCTCCTGGAGCTTAGCCAGAGAAGGAAGGAGAGAGATAGGGTAGTAGTTGCTAGGGGAGGAGGGATCTCCCCCTTTAGGGAGTGGTAGAACTGTAGCATGTTTCCAAGCTGTAGGGACAGTAGAAGAGACAAAGGAGAGGTTTAGCAAGATGGATATAGGATAGGCGATGGCGGGAGCAGACAGAGAGAGGAGCTTAGTGTCCAGGCCATTTGGGGAAGAGCCTTTAGCAGAGTTGATAGACTGAAGGGCTTGTAAGGCAGCAGCAGGGGAGATGTGGGTGAAGAAGAAGGGGGTAGAAGGAGAGGGAGCTGAAGGAGTAGAGGAAGGGGAAACGGGGAGAGGAGGTGGGTTTGTGGAGGAGTGCATGTGCATCGAGGGGGGCCGTTTGGAGCATTGTCGAGCAGGATGTGAAATGTGAGTTAAAGCAGTCAGAGACAGCCATAGGATCTAAGATGTCTGAGAGATTTAGCCTGAGGTTAGGAGTGGGGGGCTTGGTGGACGGGGAAAAGAGGGACTGGACAACTTTCCAAAATTTGGAAGGTTTGTGTTGACATGGAAGTGCAAATTAGTCAGTAACAGAGAAACAATCTCAACCAAGGTGTAACATAAGGGGGAAGGGACCCAAAGCAAAATCAGGGATATAGCAAGTTGGTGAGTGTGGGGGAAGCAGTCAAGGTCAGAGGTCAGGGGCAGTTGCAGAAGGAAGATGTTAAGTCACAGAGAAGAGACATATTGGAGAAGCTAGAAGAGGCTAGGCAGTTAGATCGGGAGAGAGGACCAGAGTTTAGGGAAATTAAATGAGAAGGCAGCTTGATCAGCAATAGATTTCCTGTGGGAGATAGAAAGGGAATGGGATATAGTGCTACAGAGAAAATAGGAGGTAAGAGTGTGAGGAGAGGAGAGAAAGATGGGGAGGGAAGTAGCCAAACCAGAATTTGGATATAAGGGAGGCATAATGGGCATGGCACCTCATGTGTATGTATATGCCTCATGTTTATCACATTGAAGTGCTTTTCTCAGAAGTTTGTCATGGGCCACAGGGTCAAAGGCCTCACTGAAGTACAGAAAGACTATGCCCTGCCCTTGTTCTCCTCCCTAGTCACCCACACTAATTTTGTGATTAGGCTGGCTAAGCACTATCATACTCTTAAAACACTAGTGGATCTAGCTTTGTGGGGAAGCAGCATGCAATATCCCCTTAGAACAGCAAACAGTAGATATTTTAGCCTAATCAGAGTTCTAAAATAGAACATTTTGCATTTTTCTTGTCAAAATGCAACCCCTATCGCAAAACTGCTACCCCCTTATGAAAATTCTAGATATGCTCCTTCTTTAAAATAGATGTGCTTACTGAGATTCTTGACTTAAAATAACCAGAAAAACAGGCTGTGGTTCTCCTTGATGGAACACCACCAGTATCTCCTGATGTAATGGCCAATAATTATCAGCCACTATTCATCTCCATTTAACAGTTGGACCCCTGACTGGATGGGCATCAGTACAGGAAAATTGTATCAACACAATCAGAGCCATGTTGTCTTCACTCCAAACTTCCATTATTAAATAATTTAGTTCATAGCCCAAACAGTTCCAAAGTTAGCCTTTTTCAAAGAACTTGGGCTAGATTTCCAAAGACTTGGAGCACGTTTTTGCTGCAATTGCACTATACATGGCATGAGTGCTAAATCATAAAAACGGCAGGGTAACTTTATGTTGCAAGTCCTGCATCAAAAATTATGTATGAGCCAAAATAATGATGCACTTAATGTTTTTGCTGTAACATTTGAAAACTGCAGCAAATGCATCAAAATGTTTGAAAATAGCCCGCAAACATTTGGATATATTTGTAGTGATGCAGGCTGTGCCCAGAATCGGGACTTACACCTGCGTCACTTCCATTAAAAATCCAGGCCTTTATTTTAAAAATAGACTAACTCCAGAACTGTTAGGGCTAGATACTTATTTATTGCTTAAATGAAATCTCATTGTCTGGTCAATATGGTTTTGGCATGTCAATGCAGCGAGTATGTATCTATACAAAAAACAAATATCTTCTGAATCTTAGTACATTTTGCTATAAAATGTTGTAATGGCTGGGTCTTTGCCAACGTTGTGTAGCATTAGCTTCTATCTTGTTCAGCTACAAAGAAGTGGGTCACTAAAATAACACTGCTGTACTGATGTACACTGATGTAACAATTTAATTGAGATTTCTTTATTTTTAAACTTTTTCAACATTTTCTCACTTCTGCTAAGTATCTATGGAAAACGAGTAGAGGTGGCATACATTTTGTCATGATAAAATATTTTTAAGTGGTTTTAGTGCGTTACATACAATCTTCAGTTTACGTGCGTTACCCCTAATCTTCCTGTGTTTTTGCTAGGCTGCTTGCAGGGGTGATATTTAAATGGACATCTGCAGATTCCTGTGGGTGGTGGGGCTGAAGATGTTTTTCTTACTTTTCCTTTATTCCTGACCTTCATGATAGGTCCACCCCACTTGTCTGCCCCTGTGTATGAGTAATGCTATGCTGGGGTTCCTCCTGAGTGAGGTCATGTCATGAACCCACTCCTGGGGTCAGGCCCACTGAGCTCACAGTGCCCACTCTTAAATGCAGTCCATGATTGGAAGGGCAAAGACACCCTTCTCTTGCTTTTGGAATGCTCACTGAGGTCATGACTGAACCTCTGTTACTAGGATCCAGGGCATACCTCTAGCTCTGTATAAGGGCACAATACCAGTCTCGAGTCTTGTGGCCAGATATGAACCCTTTCCTTGGCTATTAGACAAAGGAGGAAGACTCAGGCATCACAATCTCTTCGGAGTGGCAGTGTAAGCCTGATTTGGCCTTCACCCTACAGGACATGTAACAGCCTAGGTCACAATCCTTGCAGACTCATATGAGACTCTGGTATTCTCCCTATCCTTCCAGATGTCCCTTACAGACCCTTTTCTCAATTTGGTTGCTTGCAGTGGCCCCTTTAAGCAATTAACAGTTGTCACAGATTATTAATAAACCTTCTACAGTCACACATACAATATAAGAACTCACACAGGCAGAATTTCTTTAGAAAAGCAAACGTTTTACTAAAATAATTACATTTTATTTATTTATTTATTTTTTGTGACTGAGTAAGTGCACTAGACAAATTCTTGCCTATTTCCGGGCATGACTCAAGGGGAGAGGGATTCAGATGAATGCCAACTGACCTTGAACCAGATTAAGCTGCTGGTAGTATTTTTAGTGAATGGGGAAAATTTGGCCAGGGCACCGGAAACATTCCCCTACTCGACAGTAGGGTGAACTGCTGTCCATTGCTAGGATGGCCAGTTCTGGTGAACCACCAGAGAGGATGGATGTTCTTGAGGCTGGGGAGCAGGTCTCCTCCCCTACCTCTGCTGCTCCAGAGACCAGAGTTTTTTGACTCCTCTACAAATGGAATTAATGGTATAAATAAGGAGAGACAGCAAACTAAAGAAAAAGAAGCAGAGATTGTCCAGACAACTGTAAAAGGTATTTCCACTTTGGATTAACAGAAGTCTACAGATGCTACACGTCTTTCCTTTAATCTACAGACTGAACTGGAAAATGAAGCTCAGCACTTGGCAGATCGCCAAAAAGAAATCAGCGCTGCACTGCTTAAACTAAAAGGTACTGTAAGTAAAAAAGAATCAGGCCCTGTCTTGGTCAAAGCCTGCCCTAGCAGTTACCCTGACACTCAGACTGCTCAGGGCCCAGTATCCAGGCTGTACCAAACACCAATCGCTGCTCCAATTATTTATCAAATGTCTTCTTTGGATCAGTCAGGGGCTACTGTCTTTTCTTTTTCTGCTAAACTTCTACCTTCAAGTAAGCCACTACAAAAGAATGCAGCAAAATCTAAAAGGACTAACTTCACCTTTGAGAAAAGAAATATTCTGACTGAACTGATGGTCTTAGACAAAGAAGGAGTCCCCACTATACAAGAAACGCTTGACACAATCCCTGCTTTGGCAACAACAACTGCTGCTGCATTGGTACAAGCTGCATTTGAGATACCCTCAGGTACCACTGGTAATGTCCCATGGTCGCCAGAGAAAGCACTCAAGGAATCAGGCTAGAAAAGGAACTCAGAAGGCATATAGATGCCGGATCCATCCTAGGACAATAGCATTTTGGCTCACACTACTCCTGAATGGAAACCTCTCCTTGGGAACCAGGTACCAAAATGTATAAATGGAGGGTTAGCTTGCCGCAATATTGCAACATGTTAAGCAGCCACTAAATGACTCTAAGAGTACTGTCAAGTCTGCACTAGGCAATGAAGTTGTGTTAGTACCTACACCAGTAACTGAATGTGTTATTTCTAACCATATTGCAGGTCAATCCAGTGTTATTCCCAAGTCACTCATTAATACCACTAATGGGGCCCCCTACCCCCCCAAACTGATAACTGATAATATGCCTACCGAGACTCCAGTACTCGGGCCTGATCAGCCTTCAGGCACCAACCCTGCAGAGGCTACCCCTGACCTCCCCCCCAAAAAAACATTATTATCAGAACTTTATACGAAAAGTGAAAAAGAAGCTTTCCCTCGAAGGAATGCGGTGTGCAATTGCTACAAAGGGGGTCTGGAACTTGACCTGATCGAAAGTACTGTATGTTGGCAAGACACTTCTAAAAGATTCTCTACATTTTACACCAAATGAAGTTTTTGCATTTATCAGTGTTTTGGGTGATGATAATTGTGATGTGAGCTTTCGTACCTCTCATGCTTTGGAGATATTTTGGCAAAGATATAATAGAATGACGTTCACACCACTTTGGAGTCCTTTCATGGTAATCCCAATCACCAAACCCCTAATTAAATGCATTACAGTCATGTTCTGCAATGAGGGGGTCCATGTGAAAGACATAGTTTACTAGCTGAATGCAAAATGTGAAGTGCTTAGTTCCCCTGAAGCATTTCGAGTCAAAGAAAATTTCTGGACTGGGGTTTGGAAATTTAAAGTAAAACTATGTCAAGACACAGATGGAATCTGCCATATAGTAAATTCCTTCCTTTTAGGAAGGGATCAGGATGTCTGTTTCTATGCCAGACAGCCCTGAGCATATTATAAATGCAGGATTAGGACACACCTGTCTAACGTGTGTGCCACTTGTGGGGAAATTGGACATATAATCCACCAATGTACAAACCACACTGAGTGTAACCTCTGTGAGGAGTATGACCATACCTTTTCAGAATGTCCATGGGCTGCAAAAAATAAAGTAAATGTTATAAACGCAGGTTCCCTTATTCAGCAGGCTCAGGATGCTGTCACAACCCCTGAACCTGAATGAGTTAAATCCGAAACTTCTTCCAGTATTCCCAAAGAACCAAGTGCAATTGAAACCTCCAAGGATGACCAAAAGCCCCCTCTTGTACAACCCTGGACTTAATTGCCTCAGAAATTCCAGTGGCCCTGGCACCTGTCTGTTATGAGGATCCTCCTCCAGTACAATCGGAAGGCCCATTACAGGTTGAACTGTCTTCTATGCCCCCCCCCCGCCACAACAATGGTCTACAGTGTCTGGGAGGAGGTGCTCTACTATGAATACTAAAGGAGATACCAAGTCTATCCAAGCAGAATAAGACAATTCCTTCTCAGTGTTGGCCAACAATGACTGGGGCGAAACAGACATGGACACAGATGAACCTGACCCAGCACTCAAACATTCTGGAAGCTCTGGTTCTCAGGTAGAAACCACAGACTATAAAGGGAAAAAAAAAAAAGAAAAGAAGAAAAGCTTCTGATAATGCCCCTTTCTCTCTAACAACAAATGTATAAACTAGGACTGGTTTCTTTGAATGCATGTAGTTTGTTAAACTATAAAAAGAGACAAGCTTTATTACAGTATTTTCATGATTATTATTTTCCAGTGATTTTTTTTACAAGAGACTTGGATGTATACAGTGGACCAGATTAGTTTGTTTAAATCTGAATGGATCCGGGGTCCATCGTATTGGTCCTTCAGATTAGACCAGGCAGATGGGGTGGATATTCTCTTCCAGGACTCCACTTTTCACTTATCCAAACTCATAGACCTTATTCCAGGAAGACTTCTAATAATCGATGGAATTTGGAATAGGTTTATAGTAGTTTATGGGCCTCAAACCAAGGCTGAGAGAGTTGACCTCTTGACTTCCCTTCAACCCTTCTTAGTCACCTCCAGACAAATTTTTCTTGGGAGTGACTTTAATTGTGCTTTCCACAGTGTCACTAAGAAGAACAAAGGGGAAAAAAATATTGTGATTCCAACACTTTAAAAAAATGCATTGCCATGGCTGTCCTCCTTAACTGTGTCACTTTTTGAAAATCAGGGCCTAACTTTGCCTATGGAAGAGGGAAGTTAGTTTCTACTATTGACCATATTTTCATATCCAAAAACATATGTATTTTATCTTATGCAACAGTACCCTCTGAATTTTCAGATCATGTAATTTTGGAGATTCAAATTTCAAACCCTCTGAATGGACACAAGAAACGAAATAGATGGAAACTGGATACCTCCATCTTAGCTGATCCTCTAGATCACTCTGAAATTAACAGACTGATGTGGGCAAGAACTTCTGTGTTCAATTTATGTGACAACATAGGTTCATGGTGGTCTGATAAAAAGAGAGCTATAAAGCAGTGGTTCTAAGCTTATGGGAGAAAAAGCAGAGGGATTATTTTTTTAAGTACTTTAGACTCCGTTACCAGCTGCAGCATCTGTTTACCCTAGTTTCGACCACCAGAAATGACTATACTGATCAAATTAATAAAATAAAAACACAGATGAGGGAATACCAATATGACAGGGCACAAACAATAAATGCAGTACTTAACTATGTAAAAAAAAATCCCAGACTGGCAACCCCTACGAAGCATGTAGAAAACAGAAGGCATCCACCACCTTTTCTTGTTTGACTGATGAGAATGGGGTTTTGGCACATTCTGAATCACAACTTCATGATATTATTACTGATCACTTAAACAGTCTCTCTATGACTCACCCCCCCAGCTGAGTCCAACATCTCTACCTATTTAGATACAATTTCAGGTTCTATTCCCAAATGTGACTCTAAGGAGTTGGATATATGCATTAATGCAGTTGAAACTGAGTCAGTCATTAAAACCCAAAAGCTAGGCACATCCACAGGAATTGATGGCCTTCCATATGAATTTTATAAATCTTTCTCAGGGATTCTGTCAGCCTGTCTGAAGAAAGTGTACACGTCCATATTAAGGAAAGATAAACCTCCTGAAGATTCTTTCACGGGATTAATCATTTTTATATATAAATCTTGTGATAGAACTCTAATTCAAAACTGGAGACCTACAAGTATTTTAAACTCTGATTATAAAATATTGACACAGTTACTTAATATCCGACTAAGAAAAATAGAAAATCAAGTCATCCACCCTGCACAGTTCTGTGGACTCCCTAACCGCAAGATACAACATCCATTGATTATTATCATAGAAATCATAGAATTTTACAATTCCTGCAATAAAACTGCTTGCTTCTCTCTTTGGATCAGAGCAAAGCTTTTGATAGAGTGATAGAGATTTCCTTTTTACTAAGCACTCTCAAGACTTATGGCATCCCCCCTCTTTTTATCCTGGTTATACATACTCTGTTCCTCTGCAGTGGTGCATCCCTTTATTTTAGGGCAAATTTCTCAAACATTCAGACTCACAGAAGGAGTTCTTCAGGGCTGTCCTCTCAGCTCCTTATTATACATTTTTTCTCTAGACTCTCTCCTAAGGACTCTGATCAATAACCCTTATTGGACGGGCCTCAGGGGTTCTGACACAGAGGATTAAATAAAGATTTTGGCTTATGTGGATGATCTGTGTTTATTTCCTAGTCACATTGGGTGTATACCCCCTATACTGTGGGATATCTCCAAATATTCTTCACTATTGAATGCCCAGCTTAATTTAAGAAAAAGTACAGGGATTTTTTGGGTGTTCAGACTTACACACCCTCAATTATATATGGTATCCCCTTTTGTTCTGGAACTGTTAAAATCCTTGGGATACATTTTAGGCCTAAAAACTTGCCCCACCAAAACTGGGAATCTACCGTTCAGGCTTGTGAATATAGGGTAAATCAATGGAAAAGCTGGAAAATGTCCAAACTAAAAAGAATACAAGTAATTAAAAAATTCATAGTCCCTTGCTTTTTATATGTCTCCATGATTTTTCCTTCCCCTTCTATTTTGGAAACAAGAATCTACAGCTGTTTTTTTCCAAATGTTATGGGGCAATAGGCTCAACTCAATAAAAGAATGTATACCGATCTACCCATACAAAATGGAGGTTTAGGGATGATTGATCCAATTCTATTTTTTCATTCACTCTTTCTTTCTCAGACAATTAGGGCAGGCTTGGTACCTTCAAACCTTCCCCTTTTTCAATGGTTAAGAAACAACCTTCAGCAGTATTTCCTGGCCTGAGAGGAGAAGACGACCCCAAAACCTACTCCTAGATGACTGGTGTCTGAATACCTGGAACCAGCTGCTCAGAAACTACATAAATGGGGTCTTTTTAAAACTCAAATATTTCAGAATTCTCCATCTTCCCTATATCATTTAATTATGAGGCTTAACTATGTAACTGAAGCAGAATTTAAAAATTGTCCCCCACACTTACACAAAAAAAGTATTGTCTCAGTTAAACAACAACAGGACCCCCACTAATATGTGGGAAACTCTTTGGCTCTCATATGGAAAGCTTAGTGTTAAAGGAATAATAAACATAAGGCCCTATAGAGAGATATTGTCCCTATCCCACATGTCAGGCAATAGAAGAAACCATGGAATATTTCCTAATCCATTGTACTCATGTACAAAACATATGGGCATATCTCACTCAGAAATGGAGACAAGGGTGGCTCACTGCCTTGTCTTATGACATTTTAATATTAGGTAATTATACCTCTCTCCCCAAGAGATTTCATTGGGAGACTTTAGACATTTTCTTCTGTTATTTAAAATATTACATATGGCAGGCTCGATGTTCAATGGGTTTTACAACAGAAAGTAATGACTCATGAAGCCTTGAGTATTCTCTGTGAATCTGCCATGATGTCAGTATATGTTCAAGATGTCTCCCTCCACCCACTATCCAAGGTTTCTAAATAATGGAAAGGGTTTTCTTTTTTTGTCGAATATAAATAGATAGATACAACTATATCAGAGAACTGATAGTAGACAGATAATGGTTGTGCTTCTTTAAGTATGTGGAATTATTATTGGGGACTATTCCTCCACCTTTTTTTTTTTTTTTAGTTATGTAATTGTTTATATATGTCATGTGTAAGTATATTAACCCTTAGGCTCCAAAACTTGAGATTGTTTCCCTAAAAAAAAGAGGGTATTTTTCCTTTGGAATCAATTTAATTTGTTAGTTCTTTTACAGCATCAAGTTATGTTGTAGTTTAAGGTCATGTATTGGAGTTTATAAAGTACACAATGAAAATTAAGTTGATGTTTCTTTTTGATGCTTCTTTACCAATACAATTCCCCTACTTTAAGTTAGGTAAACCATATCAGAACACTGATAGCATGTTGGATTAGGAGCAATGGCTTGAAACAATGATGTTATAATAATTATTTGTATTTCTTTCTGTTCTTGCATACATTGGGCCAGATATTCAAAACTTTGCCCAGGGGCAAAATTAGCACTGCCCAGCGGGCAAACTGAGCCCGGA
Organism: Neoceratodus forsteri; assembly: GCA_016271365.2. Classification (NCBI taxonomy): domain Eukaryota; kingdom Metazoa; phylum Chordata; order Ceratodontiformes; family Ceratodontidae; genus Neoceratodus; species Neoceratodus forsteri. The sequence goes on along the minus strand of CM028129.1, from coordinate 1,143,427,655 downwards.
GCACAAAGCAAGCCATATTCAAACGGAATAGCCCAGGGCAAACAGCTTCTGAATATAGCATGGTAATGAGGCCATGCAAACTGGGCTTGGAGTGCAGGCAAACATTGCCCTGGAATAAGACAGCACTGAATAAAACAACCAGGAAGTGCAACCCACAACAACAACACAGTACACAGCAACGTGAGGGCAGGTACAGACAGAACACGTGGCCAATGTGTGTGCCAGCAAATGCATGGACTCAGTACAGTTGCAGGAAGCAGCAGATGAGAAGAACGGTGATCTAAAACTTTACAATATTCCCGTAACAATTAGCGCGGCGCTAACACGTTAGCGCGGAGCTAAGCAGTTAGCCTGGAGCAAACACGCTTGCCCGGAGCTAAAATGTGCCATATTCAAAAGTGCCATGCAAATGAGCCTACTTAGGTAGTCTCTGGGCAAACAACCGGATTAGCATCTCATTATACCCTGATTTGCACACAGTTTGCCTAGCGGTACTGCAGGGTCCCATAGAGCCACCTGTAGGTCAGTCTGGAAGTACAGGGCAGACAAGGTCCAACCGCAGCTCCATCTGTAGGTCAGTCTGGCAGTGCACGATGATAGCTACAGGCTACAGGTAAACAGTACAGCATAGCATAGCATAGCATATTGTACCCCAGGGACAGGACAGCATAGGCACAGGTGGTGGTGGTGCTGCATGCAACTGTCACACTGTAGGGCATGCTACAGTGCACAGCAGACACTACAGTAGCAAGGGAGACAGTAGTGTGAGGGACGTAGCACTGCCTGTGGTGTGTGAGGGCAAGTGATGCTGATTGCACTGTACACAGTGACAGGCCCAACCTGCAGGTGTTTACTGACAGTCGACATTACTGTTACACTGTTGTGTGACCCACAGATGCTGTACCTGTGGCATGTGATGCCCACAGTGACATGTACATATCTGGCTTTGTGTGTTGTGGCAGTTGTACAGCTGTGTGGTATGTGGCTGGGGGGCATATAGTATCCGAAAGGCACACTAGTGTTGGGGTATTCCTAATACTGGCCCATGTGCACTGCATGCTGAGTCCCAGCCTTGTGGCCACACCTGGTCTGTGGCACAGCCTGGCCACCCATACACTCCCTCAACATCCTCCATGCCCACAGTGCTGCATGTGTGTGCTGGCATCTGTTTTGTCCACAGATATGTGTGGTCAGCAGGTGTGTGCTGTGGCTACACTGCCATGCTGTCCACTGGCGGCAGGGTCACCACTTACTGCCTGGCATGGCTGGGACTGGTGGCAGATGATGGCATCATTGTGATGCCATTGGTTAGCGCAAGCTTCCACTATGTTTGGCTTTATCTATGTGTTATATTTATGTATTAGGGTCGTGCAAGACCCGCGCTAAACCCCAGCAAATCCCGCGCACAGCCATTTATGTTGCGCAAAGCTGATTGCCCAGGATTAAGACCAGCTTTTTCTGGGCGGTAATCTACACCGCGCTAACTGTCGCGCTAGGTCGCGCTAAACCACTTAGCGCGGCGCTAGCCACTGAATATAGCATTGCGCTTGTATTCATGTCAGTTTGCCCCTTGCATACATTATACTTTTGCCTGGCGCTAATGCAGTTTGCCCGCGCTATTTGGCCTTTTGAATATGGCAGACCCGCGCTAATCCCGCGCTAAACCTGCGCAAATGATTTTTGCCCAGCGCAAAGTTTTGAATATCTGGCCCATTATGTTTTATCTCCACTGTGAATAACATAATTTTTTTTCTTTCTTATTTTTTACCTGAGATTATGCTTTGTACAAATGTATATTTTTCTGATGTTTTCTTTATCAATAAAATTCCACTACTCTTTTCGAGAAGTGCCATGGGATCATTAACATCCACCTGAATTGGCAGATGGGACCTCGGTTTAACATCTCATCTGAAAGACGGCACCTCTGGAGTGCAGTACCCCCCCATGCTGCACTGCAGTGTCAGTATTGGGATTTAATCCAAGTGCCTGGTGTGGGGATAGAACCCACAGACTTCTGATCTTCTGGCTTTAGAGGTGAGTGTGCTGCTTGCTGAGCCACTGACACTGAATATAAATGCAGTTACAACTAAAAGAGAACGTATACTAAATTAGGTTACAGTATAAGAAACAAAATGGAAAAGTATATAGAAAAATCCACTTAGGTTAGCTAAGTCTACCTGAGGTACAAAGATTTCAAAGTCCAGAGAATTGCTGGTTTGCAAAATATTGTAGTCTTTCTATAGCAGCCTTTGGTTCTTAGGCAGTCTCTGTGCTAGCAGCTGTTATCTTGTGGTCAGTAGAGTCCAAGTAAAATGTGCGCTCAAATGCCTTGATCAAAGGCTATTAATACTTCTCTGTAACTCTTGAAATAGTGAGTGAAAATCCCAAAACATTTAAGCCAATAGATGGCACTGTTGCACTTCCCAAAAATCTTATTTTCCTGATAATCTTTGATGTCAGAGTCTCATAGTTAACCTATGTTTTGCAGTCTCACACAGGTATGCTATAAGGATGAGTTTATTTTTCTATTACCTCACACAGGCCTATTAGAAGAATCTTTCCTGGCTAAAACATCCTGGGCTTTGAAATGGCTTAATTTAATTAGTTATAAGGAAGATCCTGTAAGTTTTATGATTATACAGGTGATTTTATTACTTGTTTCCCTTGGTCAATTCCTATAGGAAGTATCCCTTTGATCATGCATCCACAAGCCTTTTTGATAAGAATTTTCCAGAGTCCTGCAAGCAGCTGGCCTCTCAGATCAGAAGAAAGTCAAAATCCTTTTAAAAATTCAATCTTTTCTCTAGTTGCCTTCTGCTGATACTGGCATGTACATAGAATTAAAAAAAAATACATACAACAGAATAATATCTACAAATAAGGTCTAGCAGCAGGGCAGCTCGCTACACCCCTCCCTCCTAGACTGAATTTGTGGGAATCCATCCCCAGGCATTGTATGATTTTTACAAATTATTTTCACTGCTCTAACTGGTAAGATAGCCCATCTGTGTTCGCATTGGCTGATCCGGTCCTGTGGGTAATGTTCATATCATAGCCCTGTAAGGCAGTACTCCACCTTAGGAGACAACCATTAATTTTCCCCACCTGAGTCAGCCACACCAGGGGGTTATGATCAGTTTGTACCTCAAAGTGCTTCCCATAGAGGTACAGCTCTAATTTCTTCAGGGCCCATTCCAGTGCAAAGCATTCCTTCTCAACTGTGGAATAGGCCTGCTCCCTGGGAAGCAACTTTTTGCTAAGGTGCACTATTGGGTGATCTTTTCCCTGATTAGAGGTCTGACTAAGGACTTCTCCAATCCACACATCTGAGGCTTCTGTCTGGACTACAAATGGTTTATTGTAATCTGGACTGGCCAATGCAGGGGCACTGCACAGTGCCTCCTTTCACAGTGCGAAGGCTTGTTCACAGGCTGGCTCCCATTTTACCTTTTTGGGCATCCTTTTCTTTAGCAGGCCAGATTGGGGGCCTGCCAGGGTACTCTAATTTGGTAAAAACTTTTGATACACCCTGTGGTCCCTAGGATACTCTGAACTTGTTTCTGGGTCTCAGGCCTGAGCCACACCTCTATCACCTCAGTCTTGGCTTGATTGGGATGGAGCTGCCCTCATCCTACTACATGGCCTAGGTATGCCATCCCTGCCATGGCTACCTGGCATTTTTCAGCATTGACAGTGAGCCATGCTCTCTGCATCCTGCCCAACACTTCCTTCAGGTGGGACAGGTGTTCCTTCCAACTGGTACTGAAGGTGGCAATATCATCCAGATATGCCACTGTGTACCCTTCAGTACCATGCAATACATGAATGACCAACCTTGTAAAGGTGGCTGGGGCGTTCATCATTCCAAAAGGCATTACCATGAACTCGAATAATCCTATTGGAGAGATGAAGGCCAACCTCTCCCTAGCTCTGGCAGTTAAATCCACTTGCCAATACCCTTTTGTCAAGTCAGTGGTGGTAAGGTATGTTGCCCCTCCCAACTTGTCTAGTAGTACATTTGCCCATGGCATTAGGTGGGTGTCAGACTTCATGACTGCATTGAGTCCATGACAGTACACACAAAAGTGAGTAGAGCCATCTGGATTGGGAACGAGGACTACAGGTGAGACCCAGGTGCAGTGGGATTTCTGGATTACCCCTAAATCCAGCATTTCCTCCACCTCCCTCATAATGTCCTTTAGGACAGCCTCAGATACCCAGTAGGCTGTCCGCCATATGGCCACTTGCATCCCCATCTCTACATCATGTGTTGCTAAGGGGGTTAGTCCAGCCTTGGCCGTAAACAAAGGGGCAAAGTCTGCTAATACCGCCCTCACTTCCTGGGTCTATTCAGGGGTCAGCTGGGGCGACAGTTTGATTGCCTCCACAGAGGACTCCCATTTGTTTTCCTCCAGCAAGTCCAGCAGGGGATCTTCTTCGTTAGTCCCCTCCCCAGGACTACACTCTGCAAATACCATGTCTGCCCTATTTGCATATGGCTTCATCATGTTGACATGGTACATTCTATGGTTATGTCTGCTGTCAGGCAGTTCTATAATGCAGTTCACATCATTAACCTGTTAGACTACCTTGTATGGTCCTGTCCACTTGACCAGCAGCTTGTCCTTCTGGACCGGAAATAGGGCCATGACTTCCTGTCCTACACTGTATGAGTGAGCTCTGGCTCTGTGGTCGTACCAGACCTTTTGCTTCTGCTGGGCAGCTGACAGGTTGCTCTGGGCTGCTCCCATAAGCTCCTTCAGCTTTTGCCTAAACTTTAGGACACACTCCACTATGGGAGTTCCCTGGGTGGCATGCTTGCCTTCTCAGTCTTTCCAGATCAATTCTAGGGGCCCATGCACCCTACGTCCATATAAGAGTTCGAAGGGAGAAAACCATGTCAATTGTTGGGGCATCTCCCTGTATTTGAACAACAGGTGGGGAAGGTATTTCTCCCAGTCCCTCACATGCTGTTCATCAAACGCTTCTAGCATCGATTTTTGAGTATCATTAAACCTTTCCACAAGCCCATTAGCTTGTGCAGTGATAAGGTGCCATGGGTTTCTGCACCATCCCACACTTCTCCCACCAACACTTCATCAGGTCTGACATGAAGATACTCCCTCGATCAGTGATAACCTCCTGCAGAAACCCGACATGGGAGAAACATGGAAACATGGACTTTGATGGCAGATAAGGACTGCCAGGCCCACCTAGTCTTCCCATTTCCCTACTTACTGGATAAGCTGCAGATCCTAGTCAACTAGCGGCCTACTTCCTCCTTATCCCCCTCCTACTCCCCACTATAATTGCCTTAAGTCAGTCCCATGCATTCTTTAATCCCCCCACTGTTTTTGACCCCATGACCTCCGAAGGAAGGCTATTCCATGCATCCACCACCCTCTCCATGAAAAAATACTTCCTCACATTGCCCCTGAGCCATCCCCTCTCTATCTTCAAATTGTGCCCCCTTGTTCTTGTACATCTCTTTTTTTGAAATATGCTACCCTCTTGGACTTTGTTGATTCCCTTGAGGTACTTGAAGGTTTCTATTATGTCCCCCCCTTTCCTCAAGGGTATACATATTAAGCTGTTTTATTTTCTCTTTGTATGGCTTCTGGTGCAGACCTTGCACCATTTTGGTTGCCCTCCTCTGGACTGCCTCCATCCTGTATATGTCTTTGCTGAAATAGGGTCTCCAGAACTGCATGCAGTACTTCAGATGGGGTCTCGCCTACTGACTGTACAGAGGGATAAAAATTTCCCATTTTCTACTGGTGATGCTGCTCCCTATGCATCCCAGAATCCCCCCAGCCCTCTTTACTGCCTTCTCACATTGCTTGCCTACCTTAGGGTCACCCCAGGTCCCTTTCCATATTTGTTGTTGCTAGTACCTCTCCCCATTGTATACGCTTCCCTTGGGATTTTGTTTCCCAGGTGCATTACTTTGCACTTCTTTGCATTGAAACTAAGCTGCCATACTCTTGACCATTGCTCCAACCTAGCCAAGTCGCTTTTCATCCTTTCCACCCCTCCTTGTGTATTGACCCTGTTGCAGATCTTTGTGTCATCTGCAAAGAGGCCTATATTTCCTTCCAGCCCCTCTGCAAGGTCATCTATGAAAACATTAAAGAGTACTGGTCCCAGTACTGAACCTTGTGGTACCCCACTAGTCACTCCCCTTTCTCCAGAGTGTGCTCCACTTACTATTACTATTACCCTCTGATCCTGTTGTCCAGCCAATTTGTTACCCAGGCTACCAGCCTGTGACCCACTCCCGGGCTGGCTAGCTTGTTTGTTAATCTTTTGTGTTGCACTGTGTCAAATGCCTTGCTAAAGTCTAAGTAGGCCATATCTACAGCCCCTCCCTGGTCTACTACTTTGGTCACCGAGCCAAAGAAATCTACTAGATTCATCTGACATGACCTTCCTGCAGTGAATCCATGCTGCCTTGGGTCCTCTGCCCTGCTAGCCTCTAGGTACTGGACAATTCTTTCTTTCAGAAGTGATTCCATCATTTTCCCTACCACTGAGGTCAATTTAACAGGTCTGTAGTTTCCTGCCTCTGCCTTGCTTCCACTCTTGTGAAGGGGGGATCGCATCTGCCTTCCTCCAGTCCTCAGGTACCACACCATCCTCCTATGATTTCTTAAAAAGGGTAGTCAGTGGTATCACTAGGTCTCCCCTTAGTTCTTTTAGAATTCTGGAGTGAATCCCATCAGGTCCCATAGCTTTGCCCACCTTGAGTTTAAAGAGTTCTTTCAGGACCCTTTCTTCTGTGAATGGACTGGTATCGATCCCTCTGCCCCAGACTGCTTCTATTGTTTGGTTTCGGTACCTCCCCCTCTTCTTCCTTTGTGAATACTGAGCAAACGTGTTTGTTCAGTATCTCTGCCTTTTCACTGTTTCTCTCTGCCCACCTCCCCTTCCCTTTATTAATCCTCACTATCCCTCCCTTGGTCTTTCTGTGCTCCCTAAGGTATCTATCAAAGGTTTTATCCCCTTCTTAATTGAGCTGGCTATCTTTTCCTCAGTTTGGGCCTTTGCTATCTTGACTGCCTTCCCCACTTACCTCTGCTTTAACTGATACAGTTCTCTGTCCTGCTTCTTCTGTGATTCCTTATACTTCCTGAATGCTATCTTTCTCTCCCTAACCTTCCTTGCTACCTGTTTTGAGAACCATAGTGTTTTTTTACTTCATTTTGTTTTCTTTATTCACTTCACACAAAGGCTTGTTGCCTCTATGATGGCAGTTTTGATTTTTCTGCATTGTTCTTCCACCCCTCCTTCCTAAAATCCCTATCAAGGCATCTGCCACTTTGTCTGTTCTAAGTGAGGATAGGTCAACCACTTCTGGATATCGGGTGGCATAATTTACCACTGACAGGATAAACCTCTTGCTGGAGGAGCTTGGGGTACTCAAAGGTCCCACAATATCCATTCCTACCCTCTGGAATGGCCCCTCCACAATGGGCAAGGGAATTAGGGCAGCTTTGGTTTTACTACCTGCCTTCCCTATTTGTTGGCACTGGTGACAAGACCTGCAATATTCCTTCACCTGCTGGGTGAAGTTGGGCCAATAGAAATTTTAGGCCAATCGCTGCATTTTGCATGCAATTCTGAGATGTCCTGATGTGGAGATTTCATGAGCAATCTTGAGCAACTGTTCACAGTATCCATTGGGAACAATAAGCTGTCTGCCTATCACACCTCCATCTGTCCTTACATCCTGCATATATATGAGTCCATTGTCCCAATATACTCTATGTCTCCTGTCACCTCCCTGTGTCCTGTAAGATTCTGCACAAGTCCTCAGCCTCTCCAAGCTAGGATCAATCCACTGAGCAGCTGCAAATTCTTCACATTTTCCCAAGGCATGGGACATGTACCCTTCAGTTTCTAAACTGGGGTCCATAACTCTAGTGTCAGAGCATTCAGGGTCACTGCCATTCCTAATCTTCTAACCATTGGTTACCCCTCCCTCCCTCCTCAGAGTAACCTTCTGTAGCTGTTTTGTGAACTGCTACTTGGGGAAGTTCTACCTCCTTTTCACTACTCTTCATGTCAGGAGACACAGGCTGTGGAACCAGCCTCACATTATTTTCCACTGTGGCTTCTATGTGGTCCAGGGAATTACAATCGGCCTTTGCCATCTGACTGCAGGTAACCACACATACCACCCCCTTCTGGAGATTGTTCACTATAATCACAACCAAGACAAGGTTGTCTGCTACTGCCACCTTTTGCACACTCTCTCCTGTCTCACCCTAGTCCAGGAGAACACTAGCAAGTGGCAGAGTTTTCTCCTCCCCAGTGAATCCCCTCACCATTAGAAAACTGATTAGGTATAAGCTATCCAGACCCAACCAAATCCACTTTTATTAAGGTAAGAGATGCCCCCTTGTCCCTTAACCCATGGTGTGCACCCAATTTACAGTAACAGCATTTATGTGCTACCTCATGTTTATAGGCATGCTTTCAGGGATACACAGTACAGTCAACTCAGTTCAAGCACCACTTTGGCTACTCTGTGCCTTTTTAGGACACTGCCTATCAAAATGCCCTGGCTGTGTGCAAAACCAACAATTATCATTTCTTTTATCTGATAAATCCATTCCTTGTAACCTCGGGTTCCCCCCTTTCTGTGGAGGCAGTGAGGGTTTTTGCTACCCTGAAGGTGTGATTTTCCCCTTTTGTGCTGCCATGCCCACCCCACTCCCTTTCAGAGCAGGCCTGCTCCTGGCATAGTAGTCCAAGAGTTCTGTAGCCTGCTGCACTGTTTTGGGGTCTGAATCCTCCAACCAGGTTTTTAGCTCTGCTGGGCAAGCCAAAAAGAACTACTCCAGAAGAACAACCTCCTCAATTTTCTCTACAGAGTTTGCTTCCACTCCCTCCCATCTACGTTTCAAAACCTGATGTTGTTTTGTGGCGAGTTCCTCATAGCTCATGTCAGAGCTTCTCCGGAGCTTACAGACCTTAACCCTGTAAGCGTCAGGTGTTAATTCATACTTTTTAAGCAATACAGCTTTAAGTTTCTCATAATTACTACTGTCCTGATTGTCCATTTGGCCTAGTGCCTCACACCCTTTCCCAGTAAGCAGTGGGGATATGCTTTCTGGTGAATTCTTTGCTCGTTTCTACAGGTCTCATGGTTTGCGCGACTGGTCCGAAAACTTCAGGGAACATGTGGCTGGGGTCCCCGATGTGCCCTTTGAAGATGTTGTGAAAAAATATTAAATGGTTCAAAAGTTATTCAAAAAACAATTTCCCATTATAAGTCAATGGGAAAAGTTAACAAAAAGTTTGACAGTGTCACAAATGCACTTTTTAGTGTCACAAATGGCCCTACTAGTGTGGCAAATCTGCCATTTTTTTTCAGTTAGTGATCAGAAAACTGCTTGGCATTTAAATTTGGGACCCTCTAGTAACACAAAATTCTTTTGTGTAAAATTTAGTTGGACCCTGAGGATAGTAGGCATGTCTTTATTTTGAGGTTAAACACCCTAGAAATATGTTTTTTCAATTTCTGGAAAAAGTACTGTCGCAAAGTAGTGTCACACTCACGAAAGTGTCACAAATGCTCCTGTAAAAAAGCTTCCAGCTTAGTGTGCTATACCTGGTTAAACAACTAAATTAAAAAAAAAAGCTTACGAAAGCTGTCGCAAATCACGACACTACTTTTTCAGACTATGGCCAAAATGACAGCAGTTCTTTGCCACCCTGCTGCAAATGAACGGTTTGGTCTTTTGGGCTGAAATTTAGAGGGAAGGCAGCCAACATCTCATAAATGTGCCTTTTGGTGGTTTTGTGACAAAATATTGCAAAGATGCAAAGTTACTATACTCCAAAGTTGATACTTTTTCCCATAGACTAAGATTGTGGCGTCCGCTGCATGACAGGAATTCTTTGCCACCCTGCTGCAAAATAACGGTTTGGTCTTTTACACTGAAATTTGTAGGGAAAAAGCCAACATCCCACAGATGTGCCTTTTGGTGGTGTGGTGAAAAAATATTGCAGGGTGGCAAAGTTATGGCACTCCGAACTTCTCTTTTTTTCCTATAGGATAACATTACGGCGTTCGCCGTGCCTTTCAGGGCCCGTATCTCATAAACGGTGCGAGATATGGACTTTTTGTCAGAAAAATGCTTAGCCCCCTAATTACAAAACTAGCCAGGAAAGTCACAAATCATATGACTATTAAATCTTTTTTCCACGTCGTACGGTTCCTGAGATATAAGCAATTTAGTATTCCAACTCCTCATTTTCTGCTCCGAGACCCATTATTATGCATACATTCTTTGTACTCACTGTCTTTTTCTATGCAACTTTTGGGGAAAACCAGCTTGTGGACTTACATTACTGTTACGCTACCGGCTTCGCTATGTGTTCCAGTACCATTCACTTACTGTTCCGTCTCGTTACTCTTTGCATTTCATTTGTGCTTGTGTTTGCGTTATTTTTACCATTTGTGTCTACAGTACTGGTTCTCTTTCTGTTTTGCTTTGCGTCATCATGCGCATTACCATTTGCGTTTGTGGGCACCGTGTTACTACGTGTCAAGACAGTACGTGGCAGGAGTTGGGGGCCACATTACATTCACTATTTCTTGTTATTCTCAAAAAGAAGGGAAATTGGGGCAAAAAACTCAGTTTAATGCATCAGTTAGGGTTGTTCCACAGTGACAAAACTGAGGAAATTCAGTGTTAGGGTTAAGCCCCCTGAATTTCAGCTCACCCTCAACCAGTATCAGGCGATTGTTGTCGGTCCTAACTCTCACCCCATTCCCCCATACCTCTGCTTCTTCGCACATGTGCTGGGGAGTTAGGGCCGAATGACCCTACGCGCACCCTGATGCCAGTTGGGGGTGGGCTGGGGTCCAACGGGGCTTTCAACCCTAACACCAAATTTCTTGCTTTTTGTTGTTGTGGAACAACCCTAACTGATGCATTAAACAGAGTTTTTGCTCTAATATCTATATACAGTATATATATATATATATATATATTATATATATAGACATATGTATATCTATCTCCTTCTCTCTCTCTAAATATATATATATATATATATACACTGTATGTGTGTGTATGTGTGTGTGTGTGTATATATATATTCTTTTTTTTTACTCTAGCCTCCTTCCTTGCTATTTCCTGGCCCCCGCTATTTACATACAGTGGTTTACTGCTAATGAGCCAGCCTGCAAGACCCTGCTTATCCAATCATTTTCAAGCTTGCAGAGGTAGGTAAGTGCCCTGGCCAGCTGTGGGGGGAGGTATCCCAACTTTGTCTTGTAACTCACCCTCCCCATCACACACACACAAACACACACACACACACACACACACACACCTGCTCATTCTCCCAGATGGCAGCAAGCAGTTTGCCAGGGCTTTTAAGTTTTCCTAGGCTATACAATATGCAACATTTTCTTGGTTCAGTTGTTTGCACTTTTCTTGTGATTTTACTGAGTAAAACAGCAACAAGAGTAAAGAAAAGCTAAATAAAGCAAATGTACAGTAACTCTGCAAACCTGATTTATGAACAGTGGGGTTAACTCTCACCCCCAGCCTTGTAAACCAGGGACATGGCTTGAAAAATCAGGGACAAAGGCCCCAAATTAGGGACACATAATACAAATTGGTGCTATCCACTCAGGAGGCTATTAGAATAAGAGAATTAGTGTAAAATGCATTTATTGAAGCAGAAATAGTCTGCAATGTTAATGTTTGATGTAATTTTGTGCTCTTGCAATATCCACTCTTCAGTCATGGAAACACTAACTTTGCAAAGGACTGAGAGGACATTTCTGAGGCAAAATCAAAGATGTCCCTGACAATCGGGGACGACTGAGATATGTGAAATAATGTTATAATGCCAACAGTTTGTGAACAGGCACCCTAAAACTGCCATTATTAGCCAGTGCTGCCTTCTGAAGTAGCTCCACCCTAGCCCCCACGGTAACCTAATAGTCTCACCATTTGTTCCTGCAGAACTAACTGACAAGCCAAACAACAGGTGCTGGTAACAGTGTAAAGCTATCCAGAACTGTACAGTCCACATCAATTCAATTACTGTCTCCCTCAGACTCTGTGGTTGGTTTCAGCATGGCTTGCATTGCAGACTAGTCTTCCTGCAGGAAGCTTCTTTGTCCTCAGAAGATACTAGCTGGCAAACTGCCCAGTGCACATTGTAGCAGAAGGATAGGATTTCCCAGGGCTTTGGACATTACTGTTGTTTGAATGGTCACATACTGTAGCTAAGCTGACCATGCTGTAGGCTTACATAGATTGATGCTAGTAATGTGAGAAGGATGGTAAATATCCTAAGTTTCCCAATTTAGTGCTAAACAGAAGCTGTGTCCCCTGGCCCACACCCCACAGCACTAAATTGTTTGGGATTCCCTGGGCATTGGTCTTGTAATTGTTGAGAGTATGCTTTCAGTTGTAATCATCAAGCATTTTCACTTTGCTGAAGCTTTGTAGGTAGCAAGGTCATGGTCATAGCTGTAGCATGTAGAAATAAGAACAGTCTCACTGGGGGGCAGGTTTAGACTGTGGTGTAGGGAGTCCACCTGTAATGTAGGTACTGAGGCCTCTGTCTGCAGACTGATACTTGGGATCCTCCTACAATGTAGGTACTGGAGGCTTAGTGATGTCACATTCATATCAGCATATTTATTTATTTAAAATTTTGGTAACTGGGAAAGGCACACTGAGCCAAGGCTTGCTTCCAGGCGTGACCCACGGACCGGGGAAACAAATACAGAGATAGGGTTTCACAAACAAATAAAATACATGTACTGAGTAGCATTCAAGGAAAGAGTGGTTACAAGGCATACAAGATAATTTCAGTTTATAGGCATACAAGTTTATACACTGGATATGCAAGCCCCCCTTCCCAGTGTCTAGGAGTATCCAGATGGTGCAAATTGGGGAGTGGGTGCTGTACAAACAAGAAACACAGTCCAGAAAACAGAGATGCTCATTACCTGGTTCTTGATTGTTGCAAGATGGCATTGCATTGCTGGGGAGCAGGCACTTTGCTTCTGTTACAGAGGGGAAATGCTACAGGGGGCAATGATGATTAACAGCACATGCCATATATAGAATAGTGGATGGACAAACATCCACAACAAGGCTGTGTTTCCATCGAGGGTGTTGATGACATCACAGAGACCTCAAGAGCAAAGCTCGAGAGGTCTCAGTGATGTCATCAACTCCCGAGATGTGAAACGCTGCCTTAGTTGTGGATGGTCAACTCATCCACTATTTTATATAGTATCTGGTTCCCCAATGTGTAAAATTCATTTCACACTGCATACCTTGTGTGCCTCCAGCTCCTCGGTCCTCGCTACAGACACTACCACACATGCTCTCCTCTCCCATTACGACCCCGAAGAACCCAGTACTCGCTGATGTTTCTGCTGTTCACAATCCCAACCATGAAGGAAACACCAGATTTAAATAAAAAATAAAACTGACAAACTGAAAACATGAATACAGGGAACAGACTTTGACAGTCCGTGTATAGACTTGCTTTGAACTGCTCGCCGGACAGCTCACTATGCGGCACTGCCATTTTTATTTTTATTTTTTTTTTGTGAGGAGCGGAGTTTCCACCAATCGGGTGGCAGCTCAAGGAAAAAAAGTTGTACTATCGATGTGACGTCAGAACAATAGTACAACATTTTTTACCTTTGAACTGTCCTACAACAGGATTTTGAAAGCCACGGCTTTCTTTTCATAATAAGCCCTAACCATATACTATAAAGCAGTTCTCATTAAGTAAAACCAATGTCCTCTCCAGAATCAAAAATACAAAACTGATTTCATGTAAAGATTAACTTAATAAACCACTCCTTGGAGCGTGGGAGTTACATGATAACAGTAGGGACATTCTAGCAGGCATGAGACCTGATCCTAAATCTGCATGCAATCTCTTTTTCCAACAGATTGATTTGAATCTATGCAGTAAACCCCTTGAGCAGAAAAGGGCTATGATTCCTGATGGATGCAATTGATTCTGGGCTGAAAAGGCCTCACACATGGACCCTCTGGACACTTGCAACACTTCCATTTCATATTCCTTCATTTCTTTCCACAACAGTCTTAAATATAATATCTCTCTTAGTCTCAATCACACTAAGACTGAGGTAGCACCGAGACAGCACAGGACGTTTCTGCTTTCCCAATTCCATTCTTCCTTTGCCTTCTAAATTTGGGGGTTACTTCAAAAACAGCGGAAACACTTTAAAGTTGCTAGGTTCTTGCTTGCTGTTACTGCTGGTCACTTTCAGCATGAAAGGTACTATCAAAAACTCTCCTGCCACCCAATCGCTGATGCTACATACCAGATCTGGCCTCACAGGCAGTTATGCATACCCTTGGCCATTCCAGAAACTTCAAGCACTTTCCACTCATGCAGCAATTTCAATTTCAGGACTTCTTTCACCCAGGGAAGCTGGCTGGCATGGCACACAGAGCACCCAGGCAGACTGCCACCCCACCTGGGGTCCCACCATCTGCTCCCCATGCAGGACTTCTCATGCCTCCACAGGCTGCACAAACTAGGAAGCCCCAACACTGCAATGGCTCCCCAGACGGGGGAAAAAAGGAGCAGCCTGCCAAACTACACCCCCAACGATACAGGTTGCCACACTGTACCGCATCCCAGGCACTCTCTGCCATAGCAGGTCCTGCCACACTGGCTTCTAGACTGCACTCACCCATGTGCGAGAAATTTTCAGCAAAGGACCCGAGTCAGTCAGTGCTTACCCACACCAAGGTGCCAGAGAGCACTTGGCAGGCTCCAGCTTCTTCTATTCTGGGCTCTGGCTCCCAGGCCCAGCACCAATCGGTCCCAAATGCTAATGCTCCACTGCTCCTGCTATTTACCACATGAACCTCTGCACAGCCATTGTGGGTCTTCGAAGGGGGAGGGCCGGCATGTCATGCTGACCACCCTGGTCCCGCTGTGGCCTTCCGGACAAACTTGCAGGCTGAACACCCCAACTCTTTCATTCTTCTCTCTGCTCCCCTGTTCCTGTTCCCTATGGAGCCAAAACCACCCTTCTTATACCATGGGGGTGGGGCTCCCTGCTGGTCACAGTCAGTCCAACATCCCAGACCTACAGGCACCAAACCTTTCCTGTCTAACTGCAGGAATTTAACTAATAAGCTCCCAAAGGGGTGCTTACAGACAGTATAGTAATATAAGT
The DNA here is from genome assembly GCA_016271365.2 of Neoceratodus forsteri. Taxonomy (NCBI): domain Eukaryota; kingdom Metazoa; phylum Chordata; order Ceratodontiformes; family Ceratodontidae; genus Neoceratodus; species Neoceratodus forsteri. The sequence goes on along the minus strand of CM028129.1, from coordinate 1,143,412,438 downwards.
TCAGCATACAACACTTCAGCTTGCTGCACTGCATGTTACATAAGCTAAACCTAATTTATTTAGAAAATAGATGCTATCAGTTATGATAAGTTTCCTTTTGTATCACCTTAATCATTTACTGGCATTTTATTATTTCTACATTTTTGTAATATCTTTTTACACCCAAATGACAGCTTGCTGGACTGGATATGGACACAGTCTCCTTTACATGCCTCGGCTGTGAAAGATAGTTGTATAATGTGGTGGCTTATCTTGTTGAATGGTCAGTTTTTCCTTTTCTTTGGATGCAAATCCTTGAAAAAAGCATTGAGACGTGGAACTCCCCTCCCTGAGGAAGAAGTGCCATCCTCTGGATGCTCAATCCTCCATCTCTTGGCTGACCCCTGAGCAACCAAAGTCTGTTCCCAACTCAAGTCGCCAGTGTGGGATGAGGTAAGATGCTCATGGCGCCTCAGCCCTTGACACAACCAGCCTGCCCCTGCAGTAAAACTTCTTAACAAACAGCTCTGCAGTGGAACTCCTAAAAAAATACATATATATATATATATATATATATATACACACACACTGTGAGCTTGAAACAACAATTGGGAGGGAGCCAAACTGAGTTACTAATGTGGGGTGGATTTAAGCAATTGAAGAAAACAAAACTCTGCTGTTGTAATTAAGCAAACTAGTCTGCTGTGAGCTTCTATTCTTTCCTACACAAGGCAGCATTGTCAGGTCAGGGATCCAGAACTGCTGAGAAGGGTCACATGAGGAGCATGGGCCAACTGGAACCCAGCAGGAAGTCCCTCCTGTAGGGAGTACCACAGGAAGGACAAGAGACTGCACTCCTAATGTGTCCCATTCATGTTCTAGAACATGAGTGGAACAGAACCGGAGTGGAGCAGTGATAAGACTGGCATCTTAGGCATTGGAAGGCATCCACAGGTGACCGCAGACATGCAGAGAACTCTGCCAGTCCACTAAGGTAAGGAAGACTGCTTGTCTATTTGCTGCCATGCGTTAAATAGTACAGGAAATATGAGCAACTGTTAAAGCAGGTATTGATATAACACTCTATCTAGAGTATGGGTAAACAGGGGCAGAAAAAGAAGTAAAAGTGAAAAACTTTAAATACCCCATCTAGGGTCACATGGCAAATAGATTAGATATGCTAAACAAAAAGGGGGAAGTTGGAAATGTTTATTAAAAGCGAAAGGGGAAAACCTAAAGAAAACCCTGTATAGGGTAATGCAAGAAGTGGTAATCCCCCCCTCCAAAAAAAGGGGAAAGCTAGGAACAGCCTATCAGGGGTAAGGGCACAAGTTCTTTTCCAGGTCGTAGGGTGTGAGTATTGGAAATGTTGGGAGTGGTGCAGTGCAGTGGCTGTGAAGTGGCAGTCTTTAGGTAGACCTTTTGGAGACTGAGGTGCTAGCCCATCTGTGTGCACCTCTCTGGGCTGAGGGAGGAGGTCACTAGACTCTGGACTGAGTTGGCTAGGATTCAGGGGAACTTCCCCCTCAGGGCCACCAAGTCTACCACTGTTGATTCAGAGAGTGCCAAAGAGGAGGGCTGGATGGATAGTGGTGGGCTCTAGGAGGATGGTGGGTGGTAGGTTGGGAGCACATTCCTCAGCCGGTGCCACTGCATAACTCTTTCTCCATTCTTTTTTTTTTCAAATTTAATATGCTTCATTTATTCTTAGTGGGATACACAAGGAGTATCAACAGAACACATGACAGGAGTCTGTACATTATACAGTATCTATGTAGGAACAGGGCATGATGCTCCGGATTTCTTATTATTTATATAGAATACTCTATGTATAAATCGAGAAAAAAAAATAACATAACCTCCCCTCCCTATCCCAACCCTGTCCCTCCCACACTGCACCACTAAGGAAAATATAAATAGTAATACACCTGTAAGATTTGTTGTCCATTCTAACTTAAGCAAGCATCTTATGTAATTATCTAGAAAGTAACCAATATGTATGAGGGAGCCCATACTTTTTGATAGTAATTTGCTTTCTTTGAGAGACTGGCCAGAAGACTTTCAGCCTGTAGTGCAAAAAGCACCTTGTGCAACCATTCCATGATTGTAGGACTAGTCTGATAAAGCCAGTGGCACAATATCACTTTCTTAGCATACAGAGATATCAAGGCCATATGTTTGCATTGGTTACTAATCAGAGAATCACTGTACTCCTCCAGCAGGCATATTTCTGGTTGGAATGCATCTGAGAGGCCTAAAAGGAAATCTATCTTAGACTTGATGGCAGACCAGAGCAGGAGGCCCTACTACAACTTCACAAGATATGAAAGAGTACCAGAATGCTCTCCGAAATGGGAACATGTGTCATTAGGAAGTTTCCCCATCTTGTGGAGCTTGACAGGGGTGTAATATAGATCATGTATAATATAAAACTGCAACAAACAATATCTATCCCATTTGATGTCCTTGTACAACTGGGTCCATATCCTAGGCCAGGAAAGGGTAGTAGACAAAGTAGAAGGTAGGATATAATCCCATTTGTAGCAAGGATGTCCTTCATCTGCTAAAAAGTCACATAGATGGCGGTAGAAGAATGAAATAATATGAGAAGAGGGCGAAGAGGAGATGATGGGGAGGATTGGGCCAGCCAGATTTTGATCCCAGGGACCTAGTCCAAAATGATGAAGAAGCATTTGGGAAAGATGAATGTATTTAAAGCAGTACGAGGAGGGGAGACTAAATTTATGTTGGGCTTATGAAAAGGACAGCAGTCTGTGATTGTAGAAAAGGTCTTGGACAGTAATTTTCCCTTCAGTAGGCCAGAATGCAGAACCAAGTAACTGTCCTCCAATCTTGAAATTAACATTGTGTAGTATTGGTTGTGAAACATCATGTATGAGGGAGATATGGGTGGTGGTACACAGTTGGGAGTGTGCACGAGATGTGGCCATTATGGGAGAATCTCGTAATTGTTTAGGGATGTGCCTGAGAGGGACACATATCAGGGAGCCCAGATCAGTATTATAAGAGGTACATAATGATTTTTCTATCTGTACCCATAATAGGCAATATGCACCTGAGCTTGCTGTAGTGGGCGAGGTTAACCAGTGACGGATCACTGTGCAATTAATGGAAAGATAATAAAGAAAAAGAATGGGTAATTGAAGACCCCCCTCTTGTTTTAGTGTGTTGTAATTTGGAGAGTGCTCTCCATGGAGGCTTACCCAGCCAAATATAATTGGAAATAATTCCGTGTACCTGGGTAAACCAACCTTTTGGAAGAAAATAATTATACATTTGAAGGGGGAGAACATTCATTTTCACTACACTTATTCTCCCCCAAAGGGAGAGGGGGAGTAAGGCCTAGCGATTTAGATCCACTTTAATATGAGTAAGGACCCCGTTCAAATTATATTGCTTCATTTTAGTACCAGACTGAGAAAGATAAATACCCAGATACTTCATCTTATCTTTAACCCATGTGAATCCCAAATGTCAAATATCTGCGTATAGAGTAAGGACATTGAGAGGCATTACTTCTGTTTTGGAAAGGTTCAATGTGTAGTTAGAAATCTTGCCAAATTCCTCAATGATGTCAATAATAGCTTTGAGAGAAGTAGAGGAGTGTGTAACATGAAGAAGTATGTCATCTGCATAGATAGATAGTTTGTACTGAGAGGGACCAATAGTAATCCCAGAAATCAATGGGTAAGTATTAATATGGCAGACAAGAGGTTCGAGATACAAATTAAGTAAGAAGGGAGATACTGGGCAACCTTACCTGGTGCCCTGTTGAAGGGTGATGGGATGTGAGAGTACTCCGTTACAGAGTATGCAGGCCCTAGGCTGCGAATTGAATACTTTAATTCAGTGGACAAACTGAGAAGGAAATCTGTATTTGGGCAATAGGTGAAAAAAGTAGTCCCATGAGACCCTGTCAAAGGCTTTCTCTGCGTCCTGGGACGCCAGCACAGCTGGAGTGTCAGAGTCCCCAGACGCAGAGATCAGGTGGGTTAGTTTGTGGAGATGGCCTGCGGAGAGTCTACCTGTTACAAAGTCAACCTGTTCTGGACTTATAAGGCCATGCCAGACTTTATTGAGTCAGTTAGCCAGCACCATGGCAAGGATTTTAAGGTCTACATTAATCAGAGAAATGGGTCGGTAGTTGGAAACAAGAAGGGGGTCTTTACCCGGCTTATGGAGAACTACAATTGTAGCTTAAGTTACGGAAAGATCCGTTAAGGCGTGTTTGTATATGTACTTATATACATCCAGTAGCAGGGGCACTCATTGGGCTTTATAAGTTTTGTAAAATTCAGTGGAGTAGCCATCAGGACCTAGGGCTTTATCTGATGGTAATACATCTATAGCAAGTGTGATTTCTGCAATGGTGGGGGGAGTCCACAAATAAGAAATCTGATGGCACTCTAAGTGTGGGAGCTGAACACCCTGTACAAATTGATCCAAAAGGTCCAGGTCAAAAGCAGTGGAAGGGCAGGAATACAACTTTTGATAATATTCCTGGAAACAAGATACTACGTCTTGAGGGGAAACAATTATACTACCATCAGATGCATGAAGGGAGGACACAATTCTGTCTGTAGCTAATAGCTTGGCAGAAGACACCAGGAGAAAGGACTGCTGTGTGACTGAACTTCTCTGCTGGGACTAAAGTAGAAGAACTTTTGTATTTGACCTTTAATTTAGGGTAAAAAAACTAACATACAAAAAAAAAAAGTGTGTGTTTGGGTTAACTGAACTGAATGGGTATCTGAAGAGTTATCTAGGTGTAAATCTCAGGTGACTGAAAGGACTTAACTGCTGTGAGGTTTAAATTACTTGTAGAAAGATCTGGTAAGTAGGGGAGTGGCTTGGCTAGAAGGAAGCTACATTTAAAGACTGCCTTAGAAAGTTTCTGCTAATAGCTTGGCAGAAGACACCAGGAGAAAGGACTGCTGTGTGACTGAACTTCTCTGCTGGGACTATATTGCCCTCCTTCCTCCCCTCCACCCCCACGCAAGCTAGTTCTATTTTTATAGGCACAGAATTTGACTGACAACAGGAACTTCCTGTTTAGGGGCAGGAAGTGAGTGATCACAGAACCACCAAGGACCCACCATCCTAGAAGGGCAAGAGTAGCTCTCCGGCCCCCTCTAGCTGCTGGAGGTCTGCCTCTGAGCAAGTAAGTGGTCTACTGAGAAATATAGGATATTCTTGTCTCAGAACAGGACAATCAGGAGCTTAAAGGGCACACAGGCAGAAAGTAAGGAGAGAGAGAAAAAAAACAGAAGAAAGAGTAAGGATTGCAAACAGTTAAGGGGCCAGAAATAAGACATGATTGGAGTGGTGCAGTGCAGTGGCTTTGGAGCAGCAGTCTTCCGGGAGATGTTCTGGAGGATGCGGTGTTGTCCCATCTGCAGGCATCTTTATGGGCTGAGGGAGGAGGTTGCTCATCTCCAGGCTGAGTTGGCCAGGATTTGTGGGACCTCCTCTTCCATCCAGGGACCACCAGTGCCACTGCCGTTGCCTCAGAGGTTGCCAAGACAGAGGAGCGGTTGGACCACAGTGGGCTCAGGGAGGGTGATGGTGGTGGAACAGAGGCGCATCCCTCCCATTGTACCTCTCCACAATTCCTATGCCATTCTGGCAAAGTGTGGTTCCTCTATGGAGGCACCCACAGTGGAAACCAAGGAAGATGCTGGGAACCTCCACAAAGGAAACCCACAGGAGGGTGGCAGGGGACCCTGCAGGGGAAGAAAACAACTCCTGGTGGGGGACTCCATTATTAGGAAGGTAGAATTGGGGGAGGAAGGGGAGAGGGAGGTAAGCTGCCTGCCTAGCGCCATGGCTTGCAGGGACAGGACGCGAATCCTCAGGATTGCCGGAGCAGCTGAACAGGGGAAGGAGCTGGATGTTATTGTCCACCTAGGGACAAATGACCTGGCTAAGAAAGGGATTAGAGAAGTGCAGGAAGAGTTTGTGGAATTGGGGAGGGGTCTTAGTCAAGTAGCATGCACGGTAACCTTCTCGGAGGTGCTACCCATCCATGGCATAGGAGAGACTAGGGTGTTATGCACCATGGGATTCAATCAGTGGTTGAAAAATTGGTGTGGAGCTCAGGGATTTGGCTTCATTGGGGACTGGGGGTCCACCTGGAGTGATGCAAGCCTATACTGGCATGATGGGCTGCATCTGTCTGGGAGGGAACCAGGATCCTAGGTGATAGGTTTAAATGCTTCATTGGCAAGCTTTTAAACTAGCCAAGGGGGGAGGCACTGGAAAGGAGCAGGAAAATCCTAGCCCCCCCAAATAATCGTGGTAATAAGTGTGGCAAACACCAACATAGAGGTGTCACTAGGGAGAAGGGCAGGAGTAAATGGAGAAAGTGACAAAGGCAAGAAGGACAGGGATGGGGCAAAAGGGAGTAAGGCCATCAGGAAATGGAGGGTAATGAGTACCAATTCCCGTAGTCTGGGCAACAAGCTCCCTGAGCTGATGGCCTTAATGGAAGAGGGATGCCTGGATATCGTAGCAGTCACAGAAACATGGTACACAGAGAACCATGACTGGGATGTTAACATACCAGGTACATAACCTACAGGAGAGACAGGTAGGGGAGCAGAGGGGAGGAGTAGCTCTCTATGTAAAGGAAAGGATAAAAGCAACTGAACAAAAGAGTAAACAGGGAAGAGAGAAGGCACTGTGGGTCACCTTGGAGACTGGAAAGGGCACCACAATCAGCACAGGGGTTTTGTACAGACCCCCATGTCAGGGGAAGGAATGGACAAGGATATGATAGAAGGCATTCTTAGAATGGCAGATAAAGGGGAGATACTGTTGATGGGAGACCTGAATATGCCAGATGTTAACTGGAGCATATTTGCTGCAGCCACATCCAAGAGCAGGGCCATTCTTGATGCCCTACAGGTGGCAGGCATTAGACAGCTAGTTTCGGAACCCACTCGTGAGGGAGCAATCTTATACCTCGTACTCTCAAACGGGGGCAGTGAGAGGATCTCAGATCTAGAAGTGGGTTGCCATCTGGGGACAAGCGACCATCAAACAGTGTGGTTCACATTAAGCTCAGCTACAGAGTCAAGCCATACAAAGTGAGGGTACTGGACTTTAGGAGGCTGACTTTGTAAGATGGGAGAGTGCCTCAGAAAAGCACTAGCAAACAGGCTAGAAGGAGGTGTGGAGCAACAATGGGAATTATCAAACTGCCATCACAGAGGCAACAAGCCTTTGTGTGAAGCAAATGAACAAATCAAAATGAAAGAAAACCACTATGGTTCTCAAAAGAGGTGGCTGTGAAAGTCAGGAAGAAAAGATAGCATTCTGGAAGTATAAGGAAACACAGAAGGAGCAGGACAGAGAGCTGTACCAGTTAAGGCAGAAGGAAGCAGGGAGGGAAGTCAGAATAGCAAAGGCCCAAACTGAGGAAAAGATAGCCAACTCAGTTAAGAAGGGGATAAAACCTTTATAGGTACATCAGCGAGCGAGAAAGACAAAGGGAGGGATAGTGAGGCTGAATAGAATGAACAGTGGGTGGGCAGAGGGGACAGTGAAAGAGGAATACTGAACAAATATTTCTGCTCAGTATTCACAAAGAGGAGGGGAAGTGCCTAATCCAATTAACAGAAGCACTCTTGATAAGGGGGTGATCCCAGACCTTTCACAGAAGAAAGGGTTCTGTAAGAACCCTAAAACTGAAGGTGGACAAAGCAATGGGTCCTGATGGAATTCACCCAGAATTCTAAAAAGAATTAAGGGAGGAACTAGTGAAACCACTGGCTACTCTTTTTAATAAATCATGGGAGGATGGTGTGGTACCCGAGGACTGGAGGAAGGCGGATGTGATTCCCCTTCACAAAAGTGGGTCCAAGACAGAAGCAGGAAACTACAGACCTGTCAGTCTGACCTCTGTGGTAGGGAAAGTGATGGAGTCACTTCTGAAGGAAAGAATAATTGAGTACTTAGAGGCCAGTGGAGCACAGGACCCAAGGCAGCAGGGGTTCACAGTGGGAAGGTCATGTCAGACGAATCTAATAGATTTCTTTGACTGGGTGACCAAAGTAGTAGACATGGGAGGGGCTGTGGACATGGCCTACCTAGACTTTAGCAAGGCATTTGACACAGTCCCACACAAAGATTAATAGTCAAATTAACCAGCCTGGGAGTGGGGCCCAGGGTGGTAGCCTGGTAAAACATTGGCTGGACAACAGGACACATAAGGTAATTGTAAATGGAGTCCATTCTGAAGAAAGGGGTTACTAGTGGGCAAAATTAGGGTTCAGATTGGGTCCAGTCCTTTTAATGTCTTCATCAGTGACATTGCAGAGGGACTGAAGGAAGTATGCCTTTTTGCAGATGACACAAAAATCTGCAACAGGGTTGATACACAAGGAGGCGAAAAGGATGAAAAGGGACTTGGCAAGGTTGGAGGAAAGGTCAGAAGTATGGCAGCTAGGATTCAATGCAAAGAAGTGCAAAATAATGCACCTGGGAAACAAGAACCCAGGGGAAGAATACACAATGGGTGGGGAGGTAGTAACAACAACAAAAAAGGAAAGGGACCTGGGAGTAATCATATCAGATGACCTTAAGGTTAGCAAGCAATGTGAGAAGGCAGTAGGGAGGGCTGAGATATACTGGGATGTATAGGGAGAGGCATCAGCATCAGAAAACAGGAAGTTGTTATCCCTCTGTACAGACAGTTTGTGAGACCCCATCTGGAGTACTGTGTCCAGTTCTGGAGACCCCATCTCCGCAAGGACATAGACAGGATAGAGGCTGTCCAGAGGAGGGCAACTAAAATGGTGCAGGGTCTGCAAGAGAATCTGTATGAGGAGAGACTAAAGGAGCTTAATATGTATACCCTTGAGGAAAGAAGGGAGAGGGGGGACATGATAGAAACTTTTAAGTACCTCAGTGGAATCAACAAAGTCCAAGAGGGTAGCATTTTTCAGAAAAAGAGACTTGCAAGAACAAGGGGACACAATTTAAAGATAGAAGGAGGGTGGTTCAGGGGCAATGTGAGGAAGTATTATTTCACAGAGAGGGTAGTGGATGCATGGAACAGCCTTCCTGAGGAGGTTGTGGGGTCTAAAACTGTGGGGAGAATTCAAGAATGCATGGGACAGACATAAGGCAATTGTTGTGGGGGGTAGGAAGAAATAGGCTGTTGGTTAACTAGGATCTGCAGCCTATTCTGTAGGTAGGGAAATGGGCAGACTAGATGAGCCTAGCGGTCCTTATCTGCCATCAAAGTCTATGTTTCTATGTAGCTTGGGCCCAGAGACGCAGTGCTAATAATTTCCCGGCTTTTTCGCCCTGGACGAATTAATGAACCTTGGATCTTAATATAAGATGTTCAGCTCTATCACCTAAAAGGATATTGTAACGAGAATGTAGGCTCTCCATTTGGTTAAGCTCATCATGAGTGGATTGAGAGGAGAGAGACAATTCCACCTGCCTGATTTGTTGAAGAAGGTTGGTTGTTGCCTGTGTAGCAATCTTCTTTCAAATAGAAGCTAGACAAATTATTTCCCCACGCATAGTATACTTCAGTGCTCCCCATAGGATATGAAGTTTGGCCATCGAAAGGGAATTATTAATTAAAAAAGTAGAGATAAAGGTGCGGAGGTGAGAGACAAAACTCTCAGACTTTAACAACTGTGCATTGAATCTCCAGACCTTGTCTCTACTAGCAGACGGGCCTAGTTGCCAGTGCAAGAATATTGGGTGGTGATCCGAAATGACCTTAGAAAGATAATTACAGGATAACACAACAGAAAGGTGCCCAATTCCCAGCAAGAAAAAATCTATTCTGGAAAAAGAGTTATGAGGGATTGAATGGAAGCAATATTCTCTATGAGTGGGGAAGAGCGCCCTCCAGGGATCAATAAGTCCTACGGAATCCATTAGCTCTCTAGGAGCAATTTGGGCCAGCGATAAAGAATGAGTTCCTGGTCTGGATCTGTCCAGGGAATTGCAGTACACTAAATTCCAATCTTCTCCAATCAAGATGGGTAAAGTAGACCAAGCAGCTAATTGTGTCATGAGGGACGTTAAGAATTGGGGGTCATCAGTGGTCGGGCCACATATTGAGCCCAACACTATTTCAGAGTTGCCTAGTAAGGCCTTTATAACAATGTATCTCCCATGGGGATCCACATCCAGATCCAGGAGTCTGAAAGGGACTTTACGAGCTATAAGTATGGCAAGCCCTCCCCTACGTGAGTCCGGACCCATGCCCAGTGCTTGCCCTACCCAGGATCTCCGAAGCTGGAGTACCTAAGAGGAAGGTAGATGTGTTTCTTGAACAAATGTGATATCTATGCTTAATTTGTGCAGATGTAATATAATTTTGACTCTCTTGGTGGGAGATTGGGCACCCTTTACATTCCAGGAACAGATTTTCAAGGATATAGCCATAAGAGAAATATCAATATAGAATACTGCTTATAACATTTTTTTTTTTTTTTTTGAAATTCAAGTTTATTGATTTTAACATAACCTACATGGACAGGTCATTACACATTAATGTCGAGTATCCAGTCATGGTATAACTAAAATAATAATAAAAAAAAAGGGCACAACACCCCAACAACCCCAAACCCCCGCCTCAACCCCACCTCATCTTCCCTCCTTCCAAAACAACCCAACCAACCACCCTACTACCAACCATAAAGTACCCACCCTCCACCCCACAAAAGTCCTTATAGAGTGTGCAACACAATTGTATATCTAGTTCTATCAACTAGTTCACAGCGGAATCATATCCTGATCATGTAGTCAAAATCAGAGGGAGTAGATGGGAAAAGACAAGGGAAGAAGACCCTGTTGGGCATCAGAGAGAACTTCAAGAGATCATTGGTGCAAATATAATGCATAAAGATTGCCCCATTTTTTGTGGAACAGGTCCATACGATTGCGTGAGCTGGCCACAAGTCTCTCCATATTGAAGCAAATTGAGAGTTCCATCAACCATTCAGAATAGGTCAGGGTCAGTTGGTCAGTCCAATGTTTAAGGACTAGTCTTTTGACCACTATAGACACTAAGGCCATGTGATATCGGTGTTCCAGGCAATCTATGGTGGAGTAGTCACCTAGAATACATATATCAGGCGTAAAAAGGTTGGCAAGGCCAAGTATAGGATTGAGATTGTCCTGAATAGAGGTCCTGGAGGCAACCTTAGTACAATGCCAGAAAATGTGGAGGAATTCCTTCACTATGTGAGCACCTGGAGCAAGGGAAGAGATAGTTTATTGAGACGGAACAATTTTTTGGGGTATAGTACATATTGTTTAATATGTAGTACTGATGAGTCTAAACCTATCTTGGTGTGTTATCTGTGCAAGTCCTTCCAAATTCGGGTCCAGTTGGGAGTGGAGTCTGGGAGTAGAGAAAGCCAGATGCGGGAACCTTCGATCAAATTTGGGAATTTGTAGTCCAGTAGGAAGGAGTATATTAGTGAGATGGAATGTGGTTTAGAGGCTAGGGTAAAAATGTGGGCGAGGAAGGATTGGACATTAGGTTCGGAATAGAGCCAAATTTAGCAGCAATAAGGTGTCTTAGTTGGTATAGTTTGAAGATCCTATTACTGGGGATAGCAAATTTAGTTAGTATATTGGGGGATGAGAGGAGGGAACCTTGGTCATAGTAGCATTCTAGAGTAGTTTCTTTAATTTGTGGAAGCCACTCAAGGGTGATTATCAAATTGCCCAGTTTGATATTGGGATTGCGGATGATGGGTTGTGCTAGGTCCATTTTAGGGAAGATTTTAAGGAAATATAGACATTGAAAAAGAGATTTAAGAGATGTGAAAATTGTTTGATCAGATAGCCAGTGTGAAAGCACCGAGATGGGAGTATAGAAAATTGCATAGGGGTCTATTTTAGTCTCTGAAAGGATCTGTCTCTCAATTTGAAGCCAGATTGGGGGAATGATTTAGCATGGGTTAAGTACCATCTACCTAGTTTGGAAAGGTGGGCAGCCCAATGATGAAATGTTAGGTTGGGAAGTCTAAGACCGCCTTTATCTTTAGGGAGGGATAGTTTGAGAAAGGAACTTTAAACTGCTTTCCCTCGCCAAATAAACTTTGAGAAGATTGTGTGAATTGGTGTAAGTAAGAGAGTGGCAACCAGAGGCCTAATAGATTGAAGGGGTAAAAGATACGGGGAAGAATGTTCATCTTAATAATGTTAATCCTACCCCACAGAGAAATGGGGAGGTTAGACCATCTTTGTAAATCTAGTTGGATATGAGTCTTAAGGCCATCTAGGTTAAGCTTCCTAAGCAAGGAAGGATCTGAGGTAAAGTGGATGCCTAGGTATTTAATCGATTTAGGGGACCATCTCATACCAAATTTAGTAAGTTTGTGTTTATATGTATGGGGGTTCAATGGGAGTATTTCAGATTTTGATATTTTCAGTTTGTATTGAGAGAGGTTGCCATATTGAGTCATAAGTTGAAGCGCGTGTCTTAGAGAAGTGGCGGGGTGAGTGACATGGAGTAGTTTCTTTAATTTGTATGTCATCAGCATAGGCTGAGAGGACTAACTCCTGTTGATGTATCAGACAACCTTGAATAAGTAGGGAAGATTTAAGTTTAAGAAGAAGGGGTTCGAGATACAGGTTGAACAAGAAGGGTAAGAGAGGGCAGCCTTGTCTGGTACCAATGTGAAGGTGGAAGAGAGAGGAGAAAACACCATTACAGTATATCTTGGCCGAAGGGGATTTGTATAAAACCTGGATCCATTTGAGGAAAGAGGGTGGGAAGCCCATCCTGGTCAGCGTAGCCCAAAGAAAAGACCAATTGACTCTGTCAAATGCTTTCTCTGCATCTAGTGAAATCAGGGCCATTGGAAGGTGGGATGATTGGGTGATGTGAGAAATATGAGAAAGGGTTCTGAGATGATCTGCTGGGGAGCAAGATTGAACAAATCCAGCTTGCTCCGGGCTAAGGAGGTGGGTCAAGATTTTCTTAATCCTCTCGGCCAAGACCTTGGAAAGAATTTTCATATCGCAGTTTAGAAGAGATATGGGTCGGTAACTCGCTGGGTCTGTAGGAGTTTTATCAGGTTTGAGAATTAGAACGATGGTGGCCTTGAGAAGTGTGGAGTCCAGAGTAACGGTAGAAAAGATATAGTAGTATAGCTTAAGGAGTAAAGGGGCAAGCTCTTTGGAAAAAACCTTGAAAAAATTTGAGGGGGAACCCGTCTGGGCCTGGTGCTTTATCCGGGGCCATGGAAGCGATAGCCTTCTATTTCAGAGAGTGAGATAGGGAAGTCAGGTTTCTTTATGAGAGGCCGAAAGTTGGGGAATGCTGAGATCTGCCAGATAGGCTGATATATCTGAGAGAGATGCAGAAGAGGAGGAGTGCTGTAGAGGGTCTATAGTAATTCTCAAAGATCTGTGCAATTTCCTGGGAGAGGTTTTAATGGAGCCTTCAGGGGATTGTAGGCTAGATTAGTCTGGAACTCTCTAACGTACGCAGTCTTAAGGCCAAGAGTCTACAGGCCTTTTCGCCTTGCTCAATATATTTGGATTGGGTCTTAAGTAAGCTATACTCAGCTTTTTCTTTAAGGAGATCCGTATATTCGTTTTTGACTGCTAAGAGGGCTTCAAGGGATGACAGAGGAGAGGAAGGGGAATAAGAGCTTTCAAGCTCCTTGATCCTGGTCATTAATAGGGAGGCACGAGATTGTCTAGTTTTTTTCCTTGTCGAGGCCAATTTAATTAATTTGCCTCTTAGGTAACATTTTAGAGAGCTCCAAATAATGTCTAATCGCGGGGTAGAGTTAGCGTTGTTCTCGAGAAAGCGAGAGATGAGGGTTTTAATGTGGGTCACCGACTGGGTTCCTTAAGGAGTTGGGTGTTGAGCTTCCAGATAGTATCCCTTTGAAAATTAGGATCTGGGAGATTTTGCCCATGCTACTATAGCATGGTCGGAGAGCACAATCGGTTCGATACTGGTCTGAAAAAGGCCGGGAGGAGGGTTTTGCTATCAGAATGTGTCTATTCTGGACCAGGAACCCGGGGTTGAGAAAAAGGAGAAGGACTCAAGGGAGGGATTGAGAGACGCCAGGGGTCACACAACCCTAGTATATGTAGAAAGTCTAATAGGGACCTTTGAACTGGAGTAGGTGGATGACTTGAGTCTGGGGCTTTGTCTAGTAAGTGGGATGGTGGAACATTCCAGTCTCCACCTAGTATGAGCTGGGAGGGAAGAAGGGTACTTACTTTATCTGCTAGGGTCATAAAGAATTCAGAGCTACCTCCTACTGGACCATAGATTGAGCCAAGAACGACGATACCGTTATTGAGGGATCCTTTGACCAGTATGAATCTGCCTTCTGGGTCAATTATTGTTGTGTCTACCAGGAACGTGACATCGTTTTTAATGAGGATGGCGACACCCCTACTGGAACCTGACCCATTCACGACAAATACCATAGCCAGATCTAAACAACCATTTAGCCTCTGAATTAAGTAAATGAGTTTCTTCTAGCAGTAGAATATTGGTTTGAAATAGGTCGCAGAGATTAAATACTTGTTCTCTTGATTTCTCCTGAGCCCATGTACATTCCATGATGCGATTTTGACAGAGTTTATAGCCATTTTAAGAACAAGATAACAGAAAGGCAATCAATAGAACTCACAACTATAGCCCAATAAAAATAGCACACTCTAAACCCAAAACCCCAACCCATTGTGACCTGTCAAAAGTTACTTATCAAGTGTTGTTGTGCCAGAAACAGACAATGTAGTTCAAAGCTAATATAAAACATGTAAGGAGGTAGACAGGTCAACCACCCTGACCCCCCTCCCCCCTTTTTATAATCCCCTACTAAATCTATCCAACTATATACATCCTGGTACCAGGCATAGACAGTCAAAAATTGAAAAGAGTTATGATAGAAGCCTGAGGACCAGAACCCCATTGTAAACCCAGTATGCCATTTGCTACTGACATCTTGTAAGTTGAGGGGTCTCCAAAAGACCAAACATAAAAAGGTGATATTCAGCCAAGCAAAACAGATCAGGAATGACCCCACGTGTGAAACTGGGTTTACATACCCCCTTCTATAAGCTCGCAATGCAACTTTACAGCAGCTACAATGGCTCAGGAGCCACCCCCATCAGCCAACCTCATGCTCTAGGTAACGGTTATGATTGCAAGGGTGACCACCTATTGTTTATAAAAGAAAAGGCCCAAAAGAAAAAAGGAGTTCACTCACCCCTTTGACCAGGCTGTTAGAGAGAGCTGGAGAATGGCAGGATGGACCGAGAGCTGGAAATCCTGCCACTCCATTACCTATAATGTTTCCCCAGGGAACGGTTATGGGGTAGGACCAAAATGGTCCCTCACTGAAACAGCCAGGCTAAATCTTGTAACCGCTTCTATTTGGTTCCGGGTAAATGACAAGGGCCAGAAACAATGCGGCCCACCCCGACCTCCGTCCGGGTTGCCAAGGGTTCTCCGCTCATCGGGACAACGCCGGAACCAACCACCCAGGTAGAGTAACATTTCAAATATAGAAAAGTCAGGTTAGAACATCGCCTTGAAAATGGAGCTGGAGACTCAAAATTCAGCTACTTGGCTTGAAGAGATTGGGGAGTTTGGCAGACAGGTCTTTGTAAAGCCGAGTCCGGGGAGTCGTAGTTCTTGGAGATATCCCCGATTGTGACCTTAAGGGTGGCAGGGTATGACATTCTGAAAGGTATGTCCGCCGCAATTAGCTTCTGGACGACGGGGTGGAATGCAGTTCTCTTCATTCTAGTTTCCTTGGGGAGATCTTGAGCGATACAGAGTTTGGCCGGTCCCCACATAATGGATTGTAGTTTGCGGGATTTGGTAAGAACGTGCTGCTTTTCAATATAACTGAGGAACTTCATAATCATTGGTCATGGGGGACAGCCTGGAGGAGGCCTGGGTCTCAAGGATCTGTGCGCTCTTTCCAGGTGGTAGTGGGGGTTGAGAGGTGAAGGGCCCACCGTTTTGGCTAGAAATTTTTGGAGGAAAGCAATGGAGTTGGATCCCTCTTCAAACTCAGGGAGGCCCAGAATAAGTAGGTTGTTTCTCCGGCTGCGGCCTTCCAGGTACTCCGTTTTTAGTTGTAATTTTTTTGACCTGTTGATTTAATGTAACCAGATCAGATTCTGCCCTGGTTTTCCATTGTTCCAGGGAGTGGATTCTAGCCTCTGAGTAGGACACCCTCATGGCGAGAGAGGAAAGGTCTCTCCGAATAGATTTGAGCTCCGAAGTGATAGTTTGTAGTACCTCCTCCAAAGGTGTTAATTCCTGCAGAAATTTCTCCTCGGTTAGAAGATTAGACAGCTGTGCCTTATCGCCCGCTTTATCGGAGGTAGAGCCGAGTTGATTCCTCACCTTTTTAGGCAGCTTTTCAGGAGTAGCTGGTGGTGTATGCCGGATTGCAGCCTGTTTTTTCTCTGCCTCCATCCTCCTATATATTCGAGGATTGTAGAAAAGAATCGCCCTGAGGCCAAAAGGCAGAGTAGGGTAGATCAGTTGGTATGTAGATTGCTGGGTTTGTCTTCAAGAATCGCAGATTTGGAATGAATAAGGCTGATGGGAGTAGGGAGCTCCAAGCCTCTGCTGCTGCTCAGGAAGTTAGCATCACGTGACCTCTGCTTATAACATATAATAACCCCTAGGTATTGGTCTAATTTTCTGACAGAACCATAAGTAGCAACATTAGTGGTGCAGACCCTCCCCCTGACCCCCCCAACAACCTGTAACCCCAAATCTTTAACTGAGATTTGCAAAAGCCAGTGTAATCTAGTGAGGAGGAAAAAATACACCCCACAACTTAGAAACAACCCCACCTATCCCCTTTCCCAACAAACTATCCATATAACAGCCCCCACTGCAGGGCCCAACATTGTGTAACAGAGAAAAGCCAACTATCTAGCACTAAAGCCCTTAATGTCCCATCCACCCATAATGTTATCTCATCATCCAATATATGACTGGAGAAAAAAGTAGAAACAGCCTTACAATGTTTAGCAAACACAGCCAAACAACCTTTACCAGCCCCCCGATATACCCACACCCACAACAAAATAAACATATCCCCCAGAGATAAGCCCCAACATTTAGCAAGAATGTCCATACAAGTCCATGAGCCTACCCAGACCCCTATGATAATATGTGGCAAAATAAAATTAGAACCCACTATACATGAAACTGCTGCGAGCCCCCTCAATTTTCTGGTGTGTGTTCCACTGCTAAGAAAGCAGAGTTAACCACTAACTTCCCCCCACCCCACCCCTCAATGAAGTAACCTTTTTTTCTTTTATTACTGTATCCATTATAGTAGTCATCACTCATTAAACATTTGAAGAAAAATAAGAATAAAAAAAAAACAATGCGGAAGAAAAGTCCCAGTTTTAAGTTTATATAACTTTGTATAAGCTGGCATGTGCTAATACTGTAAGTCTTTCACAGGAGAAAAAAGGAAAGGAGTGATGTCACCTGGATGGCAATCTATTATTAGGGAATAGTCCATAGAAATGAGTGTCCCCAATACAGCCTTTAGTAACTTCCATGCTGCATCCCAAAGAGTGTAGATTAATCCAGGACCATAGGCAGACTGCGGGAAAATCATACATGGTGCAAGGATGGCATTCCTTTAGATGAATAGGCCGAGGACAAGTCCGGTAAAATCAACTGCTAAGAGCAGAAAATCTATAGGTGAAGATGCCACTGTTGAAATCAAGATTACAGTGAGAGGAGGTTAGCCAACTACATCCACAATGGTATTAACAGTGCACACATTCATGCTGCAGAAGCAAACAGAAGGCAGCCGTCTGGTGGCAGTAATCAGCACGCACTAAACAGCTCAGGGAAGAGGGCCTGTAGTACTGGAGAAGAATGTTCGGCAGACTCACAGTTGTGCCAGGATCCTTGGTGTAGAACTGAGAGGCGAGAGGGGTAAATAACTTTAAATTTAATACTTGCTGCTATTAATTTTGTCACTATCGGGTGGTAAGCTGCTCATCTCTGCCTTTTGGTGACTGGAAGGTCTTGAACAAAGCATAATTTCTGGTTTTCCCATAGTAACTCCTTTAGCTCTCTTACTTTTGCCAAAATATGGATTTTGTCCAGAAAATTCAGAAACTTCAGAATTAGTGGCCTGGGGGAAAGACCAGCCACTAGTCTGGGTCTCAGTGTTCAGTGAGCCCTCTCAATGATGTAAGTGGTGTTATTTGGGGAGGGTCCTG
This sequence comes from Neoceratodus forsteri, assembly GCA_016271365.2. Taxonomy (NCBI): domain Eukaryota; kingdom Metazoa; phylum Chordata; order Ceratodontiformes; family Ceratodontidae; genus Neoceratodus; species Neoceratodus forsteri. The sequence goes on along the minus strand of CM028129.1, from coordinate 1,143,394,207 downwards.
TGATCTTAGTGAGCAGTTTCTGAAGAAATAGTATAGGCGTGGCTCCCTCTGCCTCCTCTGGAAGGCCAAAAATGACAATGTTGTTCCGGCTACTTCGGCCTTCCAGATCTTCAATCTTGGAATCCATTTTGTTTCATTTTTGTCTGAGAGTGACTATCTCTGGATCAACTTGCTCTCGCCACCCTTCCAGCGAGGAGGTGTGGACTTCAACATCCATAAGGGCTCTCGTGGCTTCATTCAAGTCCCCCAGAAGAGATTTCAGTTCCTTTGCAAGGTCCTGTAAAGCAGCTTTAAATGGTTGTAATTCCTCTAGAAATTGTTGCTCCAAAAGCAATGTATGCAGAGTGGTAGCAGTTGTCAGTTTGTTAGAAGCAGTCTGCTGGCCTTTGGTCTGCTTTGGGAGCTTTTCCAGCATTTCTGGTGGTGTGTGGTACAGCTGAGCCTGACACATCTCAGCCTCCATCTCTGCTGCTGCTTAAAATTAGATGCGATTTCCCCTCACCTCGATTCTTCTGTCCAGTGATGCCTTCCTAAGCAGAGTATAGAAGTGGTTAAGCTGGTTTTAAGGCTAAAATTCTATTTTTGAAAGTAAAAGTGAGTGAGTGGAGTGGGAGGTCATCTGCGAACTTGCTATTCAGGCGAGATCATCACGTGATTCCAACTTTTTCTCCATTCTGATGGGTTGGTACTGCCAGGAGGAGGCACCTCTAGTAGTGGCCAGCGAGGATGTGAGAGCCCGCTATAATAGAGGCTCCAAGGTGGGAGGCTGAGGACCTCAGCAGAAGAGGATGTAACTTCTGGTGGGGAACTCAGTCATTAAGGGATTAGATTTGGGAGCAGGATAGAAGGGGTAGAGAAGGTGAGGGGCCTACCTGGTGCCTCGGCATGGAGGGATGGAGAGCTGATTCTTAGGATTGCTATGGCAGCAGGACAGGAGGGGGAGCTGGATGCCATTGTCCATCTAGAGACAAATGACCCAGTGAAAAATGTTGCAGGGCTGGTGCAGGAAAGGTTTAGGGGGCTGGGGAGGGGCCTGAAGTAGGTAGCTTGCACTGCCACCTTCACTGTTTGTGGGGACTTTAATCTGATGGATATAGACTGGAGCATTCCGGCTGCAGCTACAAGAAGCAGGATCATCCTTGACTCTCTACAGGGGGCATTTCTCAAGCAACTGGTAATGGAACCCACTAGAGATGGGCAGTACTGGACCTCGTTCTTACAATCAGGGACAGCACTGAAGACTCACAGTGGATAGCCTCCCAGGTACCAGTGATCAAAGTGTGGTGTGGATGGCATACAGATTGGACAAGAGAAAAAAACAAGCTAGGATAAGGGTCATGGGCTTCAGGAGTGCAGACTTTAAAGAAATGGGAGACTGCCTCAGTGAGTACCTTGAAGAGGAGGATGGCTTGGGGAGCGTGAAGGCACAATGGAAAAGATCAAAGAGGATATAAAAAAGGCAATGGCAAGCTGTTTGAAGGAAAAAGGCATGGGTAGGAGAAGGAAGAGGCCACTATGGTTCTCAGAGGAGGTGGCTGAAATGATAAGGGAGAAAAATAATGGCAACTTTTAGGAAGTACAAGAAGACCCAGATGGAGGGGGATAGGGAGGTATATCTTGACAAACAAAGGGAGTCAGGAAGGAGGGTGAGGGCAGCTAAAGCACAGACACAGGAGAGAATCACCAAGGAGATCAAAAAAGGGAATAAGACTTTTTTCAGGTGCACGAGTGAAAAGAGACAAGGAAGGTATGGGATAGTGAGAATCAAGAGAGCTGGGGGTGGACTGTGCAGAAGAAGAAGATCAAGAGAAAGACATGATCTTAAATAAGTACTACTCAGTCTTCACAGTTGGAGGAGAGGGGCAATGGACCAATATGTATTAGCAGGCATTAGAGAGGTAGATTCAAGTTCATTTTTTGAGAAGAGAGTTTGAAGGGACCTGTAAGCCCCAAAGGAAAACAAGGCACTGGGGCTAGATGGGATTCACCCAAGGGTTCTAAAAGAACTGAGTATGGTGCTAGCTGCATCACTGGCAACACTGTTCAGCACCTCAGAAGGGATGGAGGAGGGCCAATGTTGTCCCTCTGCTCAAGAGCAGCAACAGAGAAGAGGCTAGCAATTACAAGCCAGTCAGTCTCACATCATTGGTGGGCAAATTAATGGAGAAGCTACTGAGGGAGAGGCTGATAGAGTACTTGGAGGCAAATGGGCTGCAGGACCACTGGCAGCATGATGTTATGGGGGGAGGTCCTGTCAAACAACTCTCATAGATTTCTTTGACTGGATGACTAGGGAGGGGGATCAGGGGGAGATCACTGAATGTGGCCTATATGGACTTCAGTAAGGCTTTTGACACTGTGCCACAAGGGAGACTAATGAAGAAACTTAGCAGCTAGGGGGTTGGGTAGAAGGTGGTAAGTTGGGTATCAAATTAGTTGAAGGCTAGGAAGCAGAGGAAGGTGGTAAACAGCATTCACTCATGGGATGGGGGAGTGACCAGTGGAGTGCCACAGGGTCAGTACTGGGTTCTGTCCTCTTCACTGTTTTCATAAGTGACATTGCTGAGGAACTGGAGGTGAAGGCATGTCTTTTTGTGATGACACAAAAATCTGCAACGGGGTAGACTCCTAGGGATCTGGGGAAACTAGAGGAGTAGTCCAGGGTGTGGGAGCTAAGTTTCAGTGCAAAAATGTGCAAACTTGTGCATCTGGGGTGGGGAACCTGGTGGCTGAGTGTATGGGGTGGGTAAGTACCTACAGGAACCTAGCAAGGGAGGAACCTTGGGGGTAATCAGATCTAATGACCTCAAGATGGCAAAGCAGTGTGACAAGGCAGTAAGCAAGGCTAGTGGGATGCTGGGGTGCACTGGGAATGGGATTTCCAGCAGGAAAAGGGTGGAGGTGTTGCCACTGTAGAGCTCACTAGTGAAACTCCACTTGGAGTACTGTGTCCAGGTTTGGAGGCTGCGCTGCCACAAGGACATCAACAGGGTGGAAGCGGTCCAGAGGAGAGCTACCAAAATGGTGGTAGTGGTGGGGGGGAGGTGGTGGAGTTAGGCTACACCCTCGGCTGTGACTGATGGACCACTTTTCTATCTCATTTCCTAGCTACCAAAACTTTTGTTGCGCAACTGTTAACGCTTTTCTCTTTGTTTTTCTTCTTTTTCCCCTCTACCCTAGGTTGACCACCTAGTGTAGCTCTTTACTATCCCTACTAAACTTCCTACTAGTTATCTATTTTCATTCTTTTTCCATTTCCATCCATTCAGTCCCTGAAATGATGCCAAATACCTGGAGAGGTGTTGTGTAATGTGCATAAGTGCATTTTGTGTACAAAAAGTATGAAGGCTATTTTAAATAGGAATAAATAATAAATACAGTTAATAAAGCCTTTTTAAATAAAAAGGATTCAGAAGTCATATAAAACAATAATAATGTCATGATTAACACAATTATAAAAAAAAACCTTGAGGTATTTTCATAAATTCACACTATAAACCTGTTACTGTATAAGGTAGTATGCTTTATAAAAGTGCTTCATCACTGAGGATCAGAGATATAGGTAGAGAATCAGAATAGGGCAGGACAGTAGTGTGGTGGGTAGGTAACTGGCTGGGTGGCAGGACACAGAGGGTGGTGGTAAATGGCTGTCACTCCACAGAGGGAAGAGTGACCAGTGGGGTACCACAGGAATCAGTGCTGGGACCGGTCCTATTCAACATCTTCATCAGTGACATGGCGCAGGACCTAGAAGGCAGAATTTCACTGTTCGCTGATGACACAAAGCTCTGTAACAGAGTAGACACACCAGAGGGTGTAGACAGAATGAGAAGGGACCTGCAGAAACTTGAAGAATGGTCAGGGGTTTGGCAGTTGAAATTCAATGCAAAGGAGTGCAAGATAATGCATATGGGGCACAAAAACCCTGGCACAATATATCAGTTGGGGGGTGAGGATATAGCATGCACCAAGCAGGAAAGGGATCTTGGGGTTATCATCTCTGATGACCTCAAGGTAGGGAAACAGTGTGACAAGGCAGCAGGTAAAGCAAATAGGATGCTGGGATGTATAGGCAGGGGCATTACCAGCAGGAAAAGGGAGGTCATAATTCCGCTATACAAGACACTAGTGAGGCCCCACCTGGAGTACAGTGTACAGTTCTGGAGACCATACCTACGTAAGGACATAGGGTAGAGAAGGTTCAGAGGAGGGCAACAAAGATGGTGCATGCATTGCATCACAAGTCCTATGAAGACAGGTTGAAGGAACTGAACATGTACTCCCTGGAGGAGAGGAGGGAGAGAGGGGATATGATAGAGACATACAAGTATCTTACAGGGAGGAACAGGGTGCAGGAAAGCACTATTTTTAAGCAAAAAAGATGTTCCAGGACTAGAGGGCATGGGATGAAGTTGGAGGGAGGACGATTCAGAGGAAACATGAGAAAGAATTTCTTCACAGAATGGGTGGTGGACAAGTGGAACACCCTGCCAGAGGAAGTGGTGGGGGCTGAAACAATCACGGGATTTAAGAATGCATGGGATAGACATAAAGGAATTCTGGAGGTCAGGGGTAAGGTGCAACAGACTTTAGGAAAACAAACTGAATCAAGCTCAAATGGACAGACTGGGTGGGCCATAGGCTCTTATCTGCCGACACTGTCTATGTATCTATGTATCTATGTAATCAATAGCTGTGCATGTATAAAGAAAAATACCTTGTACCTTTAACTGAGCATGGAAGTCCCCTGAAACAAAAAAACCCTTAGTTTTGAAATCGCGTGTTCAGACATGTAAATAGAAAGGACTTAGTCAGGTGACCCCTTCTGAAACAGCATGTTCAGACTTGTAAATAGAAAGTGCTTAGTCAGGTGACCCCACCAAAATATATAAAACCTCTTCACTGAGTGCAGTTGAGACAGTCCAGTGGGTCTCAGCCCTGAGAGGAGGAGAGAGGTTCTACTGTTTGCGCAGGCAAGCTGTTGAATGCAGATGAGAACGGTCTTAGGAGCTCTAAGATCCAAGACTATATTATGTGAGGAACCACTGATGCTAAGTAGTGATTTTCTTTGCAATTTTTTTGTTTTCATGTATTATTTTTCTAACCTTTGAAAAATTAATGTCACACCATGGTGTGTTTTAAATCTGTAAATTTGCTTCATCTGATGTTTATTCCCACATGCTTGACAGGGGGGTTACATGAGAAACCATACAAGGAAAGGCTGCAGGACCTCAATATGTACTTCCTGAAGGAGAGGACAAGGAGATGAAACAAGACTGAGACCTATAAGTATCTCACGAGGATGAACAAGGTACAGGAGGTGAGTCTGTTTCAGAGAAGGAGGAGCACCAGAAAATGGGGACGTGCAATGAAGCCTGATGGGAGAGGTTTAAGTGGGATGTGAGGCAAGGCAAGGCAAATTTATTTAAAAGACGCCCAATTCCGGAGGCTCTGGGCGCCGTACAGATTTTTAAACATAATTTCAATATAACAGACATATAAAAATTTATACATAATAAATAAATAAAGTCTAAAATCACCACAAATACCATAAATACTGACCTAAGTACCAAACGCTTTAGAAAAAAGAAAGGTCTTCAAAAGGGACTTAAAGATACCTACTGTGGGGGCCTCCCTGACCATAGTTGGCAAGGAATTCCACAGAACAGGGGCCGCGGCGCTAAAGGCTCTATCGCCAGCAGATTTAAGCCTTGTTCTGAGAATGGCCAGGAAGCCACCACTAGAAGAACGAAGAGGGTGGGAGGAGAGGGCAGGTGACAGAAGGTCTGACAGGTAACCGGGGCCCTGCCCATGTAGGGCCTTATAGGTGAGAAGACCCACCTTAAAGAGGACTCTCCACCTGACTGGCAGCCAGTGCAATTCACATAAAACCGGTGTAATATGGCAAGATTTTTGCTGCCCGGTCAACAGCCGGGCAGCAGCATTTTGCACCAGCTGCAGTCTGCGGAGAGATCCTCCAGTGACCCCGAGATAGAGCGATTACAGTAATCAGCTTCCAGATGTGACTAAGGCATGTATCAAGGTAGGGAGGTCCAGAGGCAGAACAAGGGGCTTAATCCTGGCAATGTTTCTAAGATGGAAAAAACTGGTACGAACCATGGAGGATATTTGAGCCTCCATGGTTAGGTCCCTGTCCAGAATCACTCCCAGACTTCGCACCCAAGAGGGGGCCTTCAATGACACAGCTCTGAGAACAAGCCCCGTTTCTGAGTCAGAGGCCATCCTATCACGAACTCTGTTCGACTCCACCACCAATACTTCTGTCTTTTTGGGGTTCAGTCGCAACCAGCTGGAGACCATCCAGTCGTTAATCTCGGCCAGACAGATGTTAAGCATGTCCACAGCATTGGATGTTCCTGGGGCAAAAGAAAAGTATAGATGAGTATCATCGGCATAGCAGTGAAAACTCAAACCATACTTTCTAATGATCTTTCCCAGGGGCAGCATGTACACTGCGAACAACATTGGGGCCAGTACCGATCCTTGAGGGACTCCACAAAAAAGGAGACTGGGAGTAGATGAGGAATTCCCCATCATGACCTGTTGCTTCCTGTTGGTAAGGAAGGACTCAAACCAGTTGATGACAGTACCGGTGAGTCCACATAGCTCCCTAAGGCGGACGAGCAACACACAATGGTCCACAGTGTCAAGTGCTGAAGAGAGATCTAGGAGAACAAGAATTGTCTTGTCTCCCCGATCTCTATCCCTGAGAAGATCATTATGCACCCGAACAAGTGCTGTTTCCGTGCTATGTCTGGCTCGAAATGCTGACTGGAAAAGTTCGTACAACTTGTGGGACACGAGGTGTTCTTCCAACTGAAGCGATACCACTTTCTCAACAACCTTCCCCAAAAATGGAAGGTTGGAAATAGGACGGTAATTTGCCTTGATCTCCGGGTCCAAAGATGGCTTCTTTAGGAGGGGTCTCACCAGAGCCTCCTTCAAGGCATCTGGAAAGACACCCTCTGAGAGGGAACACTGTACAATCAAGGCAAACACCGGGCCAACAGAGTCAACGCATCTCATTAAAAAACGCGTTGGCACCGGGTCCAGTTCACAGAAGGTATGCCTCATATTGGCTACCACCTTGATAACCTCACTAATCTCCACTGGTCCAAACTCTCCCCAGCAAGGCAGAGTGCACTCAGAACACATCAGGCGATCACTGTCAGCTATAATATTGCTGGCTGAGGAGGCTACCCGCCGGATTGAAGACACCCTGTCCGAAAATAACTGAGTGAATGCCTCACAATCTAAGTTAGAGAAAACCCTCCCAGGCTGTAGGCAGGCAGGATAAAGAAGCCTGTCCACAGTCCGGAAGAGTGAGGCCTGTCGGTTCCTTCCAGCAGCAATCTCCCTAGACAAAAAAATTGTCTTTTTACGATTGATTGCCTCCTGATATGCACCATAATGGGCACGCAGGACCAGTTTGTCAACTTCCAGATGGGATCTCCTCCAGCAGTGCTCTAATCTCCGACCCATCTTCTTCATCTCCCTGAGCTCACCGTCAAACCACGGTGACCTCAGGTATGAAGTTCTGGGTCATACACGGGCAGGTGCGAGGGAGTTAATGGTGTCGGATAGCACCCTATTATAGGTGTCCACCCCAACAGCAATACCTCCGACGCATGCATCACCCACACTAGACAATTTCGCTGCCGGCAAAAAACCCTCAGGGGTCAAACCCCGTAAAGGGCGGCAGCTAATCATCTCAACAGGGGAAGGGCTTATGGCGGGAGCCCCAAGCGTGAAATACATCATGCAATGATCAGACCAAAGGACTGGATCAATCCTGAGATCACTGATCTCAAGCCCCAGTGAGAACACCAGGTCCAACATGTGGCCATCCAAATGAGTTGATGCAGTAACAGCCTGCTTCAATCCTAAAGAGGACATAGTTTGAGAAAACTCATGGCTGTATCTTCGATTCTCGTCATCGACCCAAATATTGAAATCCCCCAGAAAAACAGATCTGGGGGATCCCAATGTTCCGTCAGCGACGAACCTATGTATCTCCTGCAGGAAATTCCCCATCGCCCAGAAGGGCGATAGGATGAGAAAGATCCTGCAGCCCGCATCAGGTCCTCCATGGATGGCCACACATTCAAAAGAACCTGGAGCGCTCACTGGGTGCATGGTGAAGGTCAGGCTGGATCTAAAATAAATAGCTACACCACCACCCCTGCATTCCACTCTGGGGCAGTGCACCACGGTATACCCAGGGGGGACTTCCGCCTCAAAAATCGGGCCTGCATCATCACCCACCCAGGTCTCTGTGATACACGCCAGATTAACCAAAGAAATCAAGTCAGCCGTAATTGCCATCTTATTTCTGATCGATCTGGCGTTACAAAGCACTACCGTCAGGGGACTTAGGGGTGATGCAACCCCTCGGGTTACCTGACCACTCAGTCTGGTGGATTCCCTTGGGATGGACACCAACCACGACTGGCCTCTCTCACAGGCCCGTCACAGTCCAGAGCGCCTCCTGGACCTAACAACCTCAATCCTCCCACCACCCATACATGGATCACCCCAATGTCTGCGACCAACACATTCCCTTTCAATCCCTACCTCCAAACAACATCTAACAATAGTAGCTGACAGTGGGGGAGGGATAAACAGACGTAGGTCGCATAACATTAAACTTTCATAGATAATCCTCGCCCCCTAAAGCCTTCCATATAACCTATGAAAACTAGGACAGCTAATTATACTTTAATTATAACTTTAAGCAAGAGAAAACAATTTAAAATCTAAAATATCTTGCCTAGCCTAATCAAACATCAGATAATACTACTAACATTTAAAATCATACAAACACTACTTAACATTACTATCCTAAACTAAGTTATTAATAACCTCAAAATCAATTTTAGAATAGTAGTAAATAACTGTTTAGCTGTAGCGTTCAATTAAAAGGTGCAAAGGAAATATACAGACCCTTTCCTTTAGCTACATAAACAAATTTTTAATACCGAGTGGCTCTTGCCACTCACAACGCTCACACTTGCGAGCGGCCGATTTAAAGGGATAGTGCCCCCCAAAAAGCACACAGGACCTAATTAGCTTCCCCAAAACACCTGAACAAAGATAGTAAAGCACAACCGCCAAACAGCCTCACGCTGTGCGGTGTAGCAGTCCAGAAAACGACCTCAGGCTTCACAGTAAACAGGGGGGCTTAATGCAGATGTTAGTTCCCAACCACTTACGAGTGGTGTCGCAGTCCAGGCACAAAGACAACCAGCATACAAATCTAGCTGCTTGCGAGTGGCGCGGCAATTTAAAGGGGATAGTGTCCCCACCCCCAAAGAACACGGGACCTAATTCGCCCCCAAAAACGCCTGAACAAAAGATAGTAAAGCACAAACCCGCTACACAGCATCTCACGCTGTGCGGGTCGCGCAGTCCAGGAAAACGACCTCAGGCTTCACAGTAAACAGGGGGGCTTAATGCAGATGTTAGTTCCCAACCACTTACAAACGGTGTCGCAGTCCAGGCACAAAGAATTCTTCACAGAAAGGGTGGTGGATGCCTGCAATAGCCTGTCAGAAGAGGTAGGGGCGATGACAGTGGGTAGCTTTAGTCATACGTAGAATAGGCACATAGGCATAGTAAGTGGAAGAAAGGAGGAGGGAGGGCATCAGCAACCATTTAGGGTCTAGGGTGTAGTAATAGGCAGGGAAAAATAGAACAGACTAGATGTGCCTACTGGTCCTTTTCTGTTGACACATTCTCTGTTTCTCTGTTTCTATATTATTTATTTATTTATTTATTTATTTTGCTTTTGGTGACCGGGTAAGTGCATTAGGCAAACAATGCCTATTTTCAGGCACGACCCTGTTCATGCTTGTGTCCAAGTGCCCCCTTTGCCCAGCACCAGGCAGCTTACCCCCATAGCTGTTACTCCCTGTGGCAGGGGCTGCAGGGGGAAGGCCATCCCCCCAGCTCACCGAGGCAGTCCAGGCCATCGGGGTTGCTGTTGTACTGCATTTTTTGAAGGTGACTGAAATAATATACATGTTGATTGGTAATAGCTTTGAAATACCGAAACTTGGTCTCCTGAACTCCATAAGCCCGAGCCCAGGAGACCGAATTTTGGATGACCAAAAGAGTCTAAACTGCAATATGGAGGTCTTTGCCCCCCACAGTTCCATCACTAAAATAACCAACTCTGGGGGGGGGGGGCAGACCCCAGAGTAAAAAATAAAAGTTATGGGGGGGCGGAATAGCTAGGAGCTAAAATAGTAGCCACTGGGATAAGAACCCAGGTTGTCCACAAGGCTATGCTGGCAGAGTTGCAAGTGGCTTAGCCCCCCATGCCATGGGAGCAGCTCGGCCGGCTTCCACATGCTTTGGAGTCTTCTAGTGCCTAACAAGGGGCAGGATAGCGGTTCATCACATCCGCTACCTTACCCCTGTTGGCATCGCATGTGTCGGGCTTCCTGACTGTCAGGCAAGTGTGTGTTGAGAGACTGAACTTGGTCCTGTGAGTTTCAGGATTCTGAGTTTCAGTCTCCTAAATTGATACCCGTTGATTGCTGTACTTGGCCCGTGCCCTGCATGGTTGGGCTACTGAGTGTGGGGGACTGAGAAGATAGGCCACAAAAAGGTAGCAGTATGGTCCCCTCAGTCAGACTTCATTTGTTCCTGCAGGGCTCTGCAGTAAAGAAACAAAAACTTTGTTTTTTTTTGCTACAGTGCTACTGTGCTGCTGTTGCACTGTGCCACACAATATTATTCAGCTCCAGTCTTGCGCTGTCTATATATTAAAATGAGTTGCAAAACAACTTTGTTAATGCACTAATTAGGGTTCTAGTGGCAAACGTAGGGAAATGTGTTGTTAGGGTTTCTAACCCTAACACCCCACCCACACCCTAAAGGCAGCAATAGGCATGGGGGGTATGCCTTGGGGTTGTCAGCACTAATTCTCATCCCATTCCATGAGTAGGTAAGCTGAGATTGGTACAGTATATGAGAATGAGGTGAGCATTAGTGTTGACAACCTCAAGGTACCCCTCCAAGCCTGTTGGAGCCTGCAGGGTGGGGGTGGGGTGTTAGGGTTGAAAACCCTACCAACACATTTCCCTACTTTATTCACCAGAACCCTAACTAGTGCATTAGCAAAGTTTTTTGCACTTAATTTCCTTACTTTCTGAGATAGTATAATCGTATTCTTATGTGCCTGTGGGAGTGCAGGGCCTGGAGGGCCCTGTGCTGCCATCCATGCATCATTTTTGAGATAGTGTAATTGCATCCTTGTTTCTCTGTCCCATCAATCCATAATCATATCCTTATTTGCATGTGGGGCACAGGGCCCAGAGAACCGTGCACTCCAACCTCTTCATAGATGCATACATGTATGGTGCCGTGGAAGCATTGCAGCCAAAACAGCAACCAAATTATCAGCATAGCCTTGTTATGAGCCCATCTCATCAACGCCTGGCTGAGAATGTTCGAATCCATGTCGAAACATCATTCTGCGTCAACATCATTCCATGCCACAGGTGAGAAAAGACATTTTGGTCAGGATTTTAAAAATGACAGCTGTCATGTTGATGAGGTGAAGTAAAAAAATGGCTATCTTGAAAATTTGGGGTGAAAATGTTGAAAATTATTGAAGTTAAGAGGGAGTGTAGTTAAACAAATGCTCATAACTTTGCCATTTGTACATATTTTGACCCAAAATTTTCAACATACTCTTCTTATGGCTCCACCTCATAAAGGCAGTGAAATGTTTATCAAATCAAATCAAATCAATTTTATTTATAAAAAGGTGCCTTTCTAAAACCAAGGCACCTGTACAATAAATACATAAAACAGAATACATTATTCTAACAAACATATAATTCAACAGACAACAATATAATAGCAGCATAGGAAAACAAACTAAACCTCAATCAATAAATGCCAGGCTGAAGAGATAGGGTTTCAAAGCTATTTTAAAACTCTGGATGGTTAGGCAGTCTCGAACCTGATGAAGTAGAGAGTTCCACAGGGATGGGGCAGCAAAACTAAACGCTCTTGCTCCAGATGTTTGCAGATGTACCCTGGGAACCTCTAGCAATCCCTCATCAGAGGATCATAGAGGAAGGAGGGGATGGTAGGGACAAAGGAGATCTTTCAAGTAACCCGGTCCCTGTTCATGTAGGGCCTTATAGGTAAGCAAAGCAACCTTAAAGGTGATCCGCCACTGTATAGGCAGCCAGTGCAGACCATGGAGCACAGGCGTCATATGACAAGTTCTAGATGCACCAGTCAATAGCCTGGCTGCTGCGTTCTGCACCAGCTGCAAGTGGCGGATATCAACCCCCGGCAGCCCTAGGTAAAGGGCATTACAGCAGTCAAGACAGGAGGAAATGAAGGCGTGAACCAATGTCGGAAAATTATTGGAAGGAACCAAATGTTTCACCCGGGTGATATTTCTTAGATGGTAAAAAGAAGTTTAACAACTGCTGACACCTGTGATTTCAGGGTCAAGCAGTCATCAAACATAATGCCCAGGTTCCGCACCCGGTCTGAGGTAGCCAGCTGAACACCTCCGAGCCATAGACCCGAAGGTGAACCTGCCAACTTACCCACCTCACGACGAGCTGAATTCACGACCAACACCTCAGCTTTTTCAGGGTTCAACCTTAGCCAGCTCACATTCATCCAGGCTAGAATTTCAGTCAGACAGCTGTTGAGCACCGAGACAGCATCATCTTGTTCTGGGACAAAAGACATGTATAGCTGAGTGTCATCTACATAGCAGTGAAAACTCAAGCCATACTGTCTAACAATCACTCCCAATGGCAGCATATACACTGCAAACAACATGGGCCATAAGCTGGATCCCTGTGGAACCCCACAGGGCAGGGAGAATGGAACCGAGGTACAAACCCCTGACACCACTCTCTAAGTCCTACCCGTGAGATAAGATTGAAACCATCTGAGGACAACCCCTGAGAGTCTGCAGATAAACTGCAGGTGATCCAACAGCACACCATGGTCCACAGTATCAAATGCTGCAGAGAGATCAAGAAGGACCAAGATGGAACAGGACCTTCGATCTCTCACTATCAGAAGGTCATTCAGTACCCGAACAAGAGCCATCTCAGTACTATGTCTCTTCCTGAAACTGGACTGGAGAGAATCATAGATATTGTGGCTTGTCAAATGGTCTTCCAGCTGCAATGACACCACCTTCTCAATAACCTTACCCAAAAAGGGAAGGTTAGAGACCGGCCTATAGTTTACTAGACAGTCGGGATCCAAGGAAGGCTTTTTAAGGAGAGGTCGAACTACGGCCTCCTTAAGGGTAGCTGGCAAAACTCCCATCTCCAAGGATAACCAGACTATCTCAGCAAGGACTGGGCTGATAACATCAATGCAGCCAACGAGCAAGCACGTGGGGGTAGGATCCAAACTACAGTTGGTAGGATGTAAAGTCAGGATAACCATCACAATATCAATGACTGTAGGCTGGGCAAAGTCACACCACTCAAACTGGGAGTCTGACATCTCCTGCCGACCACTGCTATTCCCTATAGAAAGGGTCAGGAGGATATCGGACCTGATCATGGCAACCTTATCCGCAAAGAATCAAGCAAACTCCTCACATTGCTCTTGTGAAAAAGCATTTCTGGGCTGAAGACAGAGTGGATTGCACAGTCTTTCCACAGTCCAGAAAAGCTGAGCTGGTCAATTCTGCACAGCAGCAATTTCTCTGGACAGGAATTCTGCCTTCTTATGGGAAATTGTTGATTGATAAACCAAATAATGGTTCATCAAACTAAGCCTGTCACATACCAGGCCGGACCTCCGCCATCGCCTCTCTAGCCTTTGTCCCATTCTCCTCAATTCCCTCAGGTCCCCATCAAACCATGGGAACCTATGGCGAAGGGAGAGTGGATGAACACGGACAGGAGCAATGGAATCCAGGGCCTCTGTCACTGCCTTATTATAGGCAAATACCAGATCCCCTGGATCCATGCATTTCCTCGGCATGCCCGATAGGCCCAGTACCACCATTAGACCATCTGGGGATACACCCCTCAAAGAGCGGCACTGGACCATCTCCATAGGGGCAGGCCTCTTGGGGGTGGCCTAAAAACTGAAGCTGATGGTATGATGGTCTGACCATCTGACTGGTTCCACCACCAATTCGCATATCTCAATCCCCAGGAGAATCACTAAGTCCAATGAATGACCAGCAATGTGGGTCGAGGAGGAAACAACCTGTGTGAGGCCCAATGAGCTCATTAGCTGGAGGAAGTCCTGTCCGAGCTGGGAGAGTCCATTGTCGACCCACACATTGAAATCTTCAAGGATCAGCCATCTATGCGATCTCAATGTTAGGTCGGTGATGAAGTCCGCAACTTCCCACAGGAAAACATTCCCATCTCCTGGTGGACGGTAGATGAGAAGAATCCTGCACCCCACACCCTCGCCCATGATACATTCAAAGGAGTTGGTAGCTCCCACTGGAATTTCCTTCAGGTTCAGTTCTGATTTAAAACACAGGGCCACACCCCCGCCCCTACGATCGATCCTTGGGCGTTGTATCACCGAGTACCTGGGTGCAATCGCTGAAGCCAGAATTGGACCTGCACTTCCATCCAACCAAGTCTCGGTGATGCAAGCCAGGTCAGTCAAATTAACAAGTTACCAATTATGGTGGTCTTGTTTTTAATAGACCTGGCATTGTATAACACCGCCCCGAGTTCGATGAGCAGCTGAGGGAGACAGAGTTTCTTGTCTGCAATAAGCAGAACCCTTGGGTATGGAACCAGACAGGAAGGACCCCTTTCCTGGACCCATTTCACCCCAGGGTGTCTCCTTGTCCCCACAGTCTCAATCCGCCCACTCCTCCCCATTCCCCCAACAGGCCGAGTTCCTGCTCTAACCCTCCTAGCTTTTTCCAATCCCCTACACAGTCTATACAGCTCCGGGGATAGAGGGGAACAACAAAAAGGGTGAAGGTCCCTCAGCCTGGAGGGGGAATACTGCCTAACCATCAGCCCAGGCCAACACATTTTCCTAAAAAATAAATAACCCAAACCAAAAATAATATATAACAAATACCAACCCCAAACCCTAAAATAAATCAAAATTATTTAAAGCAGGACACAACAGCTTCAAATCATAAGCAGAAAAATAGTCCAAGACCTATATTTATCTCTATTTAGGGAGCTCTCACCTCCCCAAAAATTAAGACAATTATATTTCCCAAACACTACCTCTCACATATGTTAGGGAAAAAAACATTAAAATGATATAAGTCAGTCATTTTCACTTTAAAATAATGCCTGGTGATTTCGCCAAGTGACTGCAAAATCACTTTTCGGGCAGAAGCTGCATAATGTCAGTAATATTGTGCATGAGGTGGAGGCCCCAAAAGGACATGTTGAAAATTTGGTGTGAAAACGTCCAAAAATGGCTGAGTTATGCATCAAAGTTGAAAACCCCAATGAAATACATTGAACCACATTTATCTTAGTTTCTCATATTGCAGTTGCTGGTTCCTGCAGCAAGATGTGTCTTGGATTGGAGAATGGAACTTGAACCTGGGACCTATTCAGGTGAATGAGGGTGTGTAGGGTGTACTGAGTGGTGTGGGGTGGTGGGTGCTGAGTGGGAGGTGGGTGTGGGGGCTGATTGGTGAGGACTTTTTTTTTTGCAGGGTTATGATAAAAAAAAAACACTGAGGGCGGTTCTTTTATGTCAACCAGAGACAGCAATGGGGGAGGGGGTTGTCACTAGACACCAGGGACATATAAAGGAAACACGGGGACAGTGACTGGAGAACAGAGGAGGGACCACTGGACTTCGTAAGCAATAATACCTGACAGGGTACCCTGGAGGGTATTATTGCACTTAGAAAATGGGCACTGTAAAAAAATAAGTTTAAGAAAAAATGTTAATGAAAAATTGGTTTAAACTAAGTTTTGTAATAAAATAGTTTCTCCGCTTGCTTTAGAATGATTTTTTTTTAGCTAGGGACTTTTGTCCTACTGAAAAGTGTAAATGGTTGCTGATTTGAGCCTGCTGCTCTGCAGAGGTGAGGATGAGGGACTGATTTCAAATTTAAAAGCAACACTTTGAGGCTGCAGAAGATGTAGAAAGCAGATTGAAAACCACATAAGGCTACTTTTGTTTTGGTACTAGATCTGCTAAACTGTCTCCTTCTGTAAGTTGTTGTCCTTCTTACCTCCCAAAACACAGGGACAGAAATGTTGATTCTACATGTTTCTCTGCAGTTTCCATCCCCCTGTGCTGTGCTCTGTTTTTTTTTTTAATGTCCTCGGAGCTCTGGTACCGAGCTCCCCCCCACCGTGTGATTCAAACTGACAACCATGCACATGAAAGGCGTAAAAGCTGCAGGACCTTATAAGAATAATGGCTTTTTCCCCCCATTCGTGGTTCCTTGTTCCATAAGTGCAATAAAAATAATACTTAGTGTCACTCTGACACTTGGACTGCTTTGTGTTCATTAAGGTGGTGTGTTTTTTTTTTCTTTGGGCATCAGTCGTGACTGCTGAGCGCTGTTGCTGACTCGAGAAGCAGGTTCGTGGTCTGTGACTTCGGTTTCTTTTTAAAATTAAATTAAACAAATCTCTCGGCAGCAGGGGTTATGTGGTACTGACAATGGGAGAAAAGCTAAGGAGCGGTGGTGGCGGGCGGGCAGCCAAGGAAGAGAGAGACTGCTAGCTCTGGTGCTGCTACTATGTGTAAGAGGAGCAGTAATTTCTTCATTTTCCATACCGCAGATGGACATTCATCTGCGGTATGGAAAATGAAGAAAGTATCGCTGTTCTCATACATAGTGAGCTGCCGGAGATAGCCCACTCAACTCCCTCTCTCAGCTGATTTAGTTGTGACTGTTTATTTTGTTGAATTTCTGCCTTATGTGTGTTTGGTGGGGGCAGTAGCTCTCGCTAAGCGAGAGAAAAATATGGCGGGGATTTGAAATTTCGCCGGGTGCTTTCAGCCAAAGAGAAAGCAGGCTGGGCACCAGTACACAAGGGTACCTGGTGAAGTGGCACTTGGACTGGCTCTTATTTTAAGCTGGGCATCTATTGAAAAATAAATGCCCAGCTTGGAGCCAGTCTCAGCCAATCAGGTTTCAGAATTAATTCTGGCCATTTTCTAGCAGGAAAATATTTTCTTTATATGGGGACAGCGATCGGACATCCAGGGAATGGAAAGAGACCACTAGACTACCAGGGAAAATATTTTCTTTATATGAGGATGGTGATCGGGACATCAGAGGAGGGGGAGGGACCACTAGACTATCAGGGAATCATATATGTTATATGAGGACAGTGATGAGGGAATGGAGGAGGGACCATTGGACTACCAGGAAAAATATATTCTTTACACAGGGACGACGATCGTACATCAGTGAAGGGAGGAACCACTAGACTATCAGGGAATTTTTTTTTATGGGGACGGCAATCAGACATCGTGGGAGTGGGAGGGACCACGAGACTACCAGGGAAAATATTACCCTTATATGGGGACTGTGATTGGAGAACAAGGGAGGGGGGGGATGGATCTGTGGACTACCAAGGAAAATATTTTCTTTATATGGAGATGGTGACTGAACCACTACTACACAGCTACCAACTCATCTACTTCCTTAGGTCCCTGGACTCTACCTTGTTAGTGACAAACAAATGCTTGACCAAGATGGGTCAGCAGGCTTTTTCTTCATTTGCTCCCATGTACTGGAACTCAATCCTTCCAAATGCCCACAGCTGCACCACCACATCTTCTTTCAAATCAGCCCTCAAGTCTTACATAACCCAATCCACAACCTGCACCTGCTTCCAACCCCCTGACCACAACTGCACATACATTGCTTTACTTGTTTCTCACATCTCAGAATGTACTTGTCTCAACCTACTTTGTTACTTAACTAATTACTTGTCAACTTGTAATATTTTCATATTGTACTTTCCTGCTGTTAATTTTCACACTTTGCTTGTCCTAATTTGTTAATTATTCTAATTATTTGTCAGCTTGCAATATTTTCATACTGTACATATCCATACATTGGAACTGTTAGCTCTCTATATTTGTGTCTTGTTGACTTGATGTACCTGTGTTTTTGACCCTGGTTGTATCTCATGCTGTATACACTTCCCAGGTCATATCTGCAAATAGGCATTCAGTTGTCTAGTGTACCTACCCAGTCACCAAAAATCAAATAAGTAAAAAACAGAATAGCTTAAACATAGTTTAAAAAGTTAAAGTACAATTGAAAGTTGTTATTATAAGACTGCTTGAACTTCTATAGCAAAGTGTATCTATCCTAAAAGGAGAGATGTGATGATAGGTGGCACTGTAGCTAAGCCAGTCTATTTATGTTATCGTATGACCTCTGGGAGGAACTACTCAGAGGAACGTCCTGTAAATAAACTAGTTGCCATCTTACCTTTAATCTGTGTTCAGCTTGGTTATCAACAGCACACATGACAGCAGCCTGTCCTCATATGTCTTACCTCTTAGTCCATGGACCCTTTTGCTTGTCCTGCACTGTACTACTTCCATCTTGTTGTAGTCTTTCCTCGGGTGTGGACTCCAGTACCCTGTGCAGTATTTCAGATATAGCTGTACCAGTGGATTTACAATGGGAGGATCACTTCACAGCTTTTCCTGCTTCTCTCCTTCCGTAGGCATCCCAACCCTATTTGTCTTACTTACAGCTCTGTTACAGTCAGCTGTTGTTTTTTTAGGCTTTCCAGTATCATGACCCTTAGGTCCTTTTCTTCCATTGTGCTTTCCAGTGCACCCCACCCCCATTTCATATTGCACTCTTGGATTCCTTTCCTCCTACTGTACATCATCAAAAACAGCTTTATGGTTATAGAATAATGTATGGGGAGGTGTGTAAAATGAGTTTGATTTACATACCTGAGGTGTGTCATGTCCACATAAACTAAGAATGAAGCTTTATAATTGCTGGTTTTAAAAATAACTGTATTTTGTACAACATACTAATCCGGATATTGCTCACCGTTAGCCACTGAAACTGATGTGCAAGACAGAGCCCCATAATACAAGAGTTGTAATACTATACACACTTGTATATTACTGAGTTTTCTGTCTTTTGATATTAGTGTGTTATTGAGGTTAATCACTATTTATAATATGTTTATTGGGATGCTTGGAGTGTCTCTATTGGCCGTGAGAGTGTCACCTCTTGTGTTCTTAGGGTGGGAGAATTGCTCACCTTCTGTTCACGGTCCTCTCACTCTAAGATCACACAAGGAGATACTCTTACAGCCATAACAGATACTCTAAGCATCCTTAACAACATAGCAAAATGTTGTAAAGCCTGGTTATGTTCCTCCAGGTCTGATTCCAAACCCCTAAAGGAGCAACAACATGGGATTTAGAAAGTCACACTTGGTTACTTCTGCTTGTCCAGACTATTTCATGTCCCATTTCCTTAGATGGGTTAATGTAAGGAGGCAGGATTCCTGTGGGAGATCAGCAGCAGGTCACCAGGAAATTACAGGTCAGACTGCATGGTTAATGGTTCCATGTGCACACACACATAGAGTGTACAGGTGCAATATTCTCTTTTTTTCAGCTGACCTGATTTTTTATGCTCTATAAATTTATTCCAAAGCAAAGAGCTCTCCCACAGCTCTGTGAGATAGGCAAGTATATTGAAAAGTGGGTCAGGCTGACACCAATCACCCATTTCCAGAAGAAAGCTATGTCAGTATTTCTCAAGCACTGTAGCCCCCAGCAGAACTTCGGAGAGCTTGGGAGCACCAGTTAACAAAGAATCTGGCAGGTTGTATCAAAAGAGCAACCTGGGAGATAAATCTCCAGTGACAAAGCAGAAAAGATTCCATTCACATTATGTGAGTTGAGTGTGAGTGTGTGTGAGTGCATGCATGCGTGCGTGTGCATGTGTGTAAGGTTATGTTTCCACTAACAGGTCCTTGGGCTGGGGAACTCTTACAGTGTTTCTGATTTTCATTCTCCTCCAAATCATAATAGTCCCTCTGACTGAAACAATTTGTTTATACACTGGACATAAACATTGTCTAAAGTGATTGGTTAGCAGAGGTCTTTCCCCGTGGGTAAACCCTACAATAACCCATGGATGAGGATGGGTATTTATAAAAATCAAAACAATACATAATTACATACATTTTAGATTTATTTGACACATGGGTCCTTGTATAATCTCAAAGCACTTCAGGACATGGATAATTGGAGAATTATCTAGATCTCGTGTGGTTAAGTGACTCAGCTGCACCATGTAACACACCACATGAAGCATGAGTAAATCCCCCGATAATCAATGCCCTGTTGAGCATTACTGCTTAATTCTTACACCCTGTCCCCCTTCCCGACCCATTTGGTTCCCTCTGTCTCCAGCACAGCTACCACAGCTGCATCGTTCCTCCACCCAGTAGGGCAAGAGGGCTGCTGCCTTCCCAGCTGATGGTAGCACAGTTGCCTTATTAGCTATCAGAGGGGTGCATGACTGTCAAATGGCCAGGTCCTTGTTACCTAGGAGACAAGCCCCTCACCTCCATGATGCCGCCCATCTCCCAGAGAGCTGCAGTGTGATATTCTAGGGTTCAAATACAAATACTGGACCAATACATTCAACAAATCTAAATGCAGGAGTTCAGTCCCTTAGTTCAAAAGACCAAAGCCTCAATCTCAAAAGGGTTTCTCAAGTTCTTTGCCAATGGCAGAGATCTTTGGAAGTAAGCTCCCCATGCATAAATGTAATTTGCACCTGAAGAAAAAGAAGGAAGACAGTATGGTACAATGGTTAAAAGCACTGCGCTGCAAACCTGGAGACCTGGGTTTGAATCTCACAGCCCACACCTGCATACTGTGTGACCCTCAGCAAGTCTTTTAAATTCCTTGAGGTCCCAGGTCACACCTGGAAACAAGCTTTGGCTTAGTGTGCCTTTCCTGGTCAAACAATTCCCCCCAACCCCCATCTTGTCCTCATCAAGCCAATTTTTTTTTCATGGACTATTACGAAGATCTCAACCATACTCCACTACTGACCACAACAAGTTCTGTATTGTTGATGAAAATATTTTGTAAAAAGAAAGACTCACCCCTGTTACCAAGAACCGAATATAATCAGCTCACACAGCCAGCTGAGATGAAGGAGTTGATTTCCCCCAGCATGTCAAGTGAGATTCAGAGTGCCATTTTTAATTAATACTTCAATAAAAACAACTCGGTTGAAACCAGGGAACATAGAAATCAATTCAGCGTTTCACAGAAACTGTGTGTGAGTGAAAGGCCTTTTGAGGTCAGGGAAAGGGAGGGGCAGTAGGGAATTGCTGGTATCCCCCTTCCCCATAAGGCTGTGCAAAAACTATATTTTCCCAGCTGGGCATTCTGACTCATAGTTTGAAACATACTTTACTACAGTGCACTAAAAGATACATTTTACTTTCACAGTCTTTTTTCCATGTCTATCTTTGCTCTATAGGTATGCATACAGATATACTGTACATATGTATACACATGCAACATACAAGAAAGTAATAACGCTCAAACATCATATTCTCTACTGACATGCATATTGTTTGCAGTTTCTTTTTCTTTAAAGGCACACTGAGATTACGTGGACAGGATTTTATTGACAGGAGGAACATTGGCCAGAACACGGAAGAAAAAACACATCTCTTACATTAAGCATCAAGGCATCTGTTTTTTTTTTTTTTTTATTTACAATTTATTTTCTCCTTTCTCCAGCTCTGGGCAGCCAACTGACTTACTCGGGCTGCTACTGTCACCTCTTTTCCTGTCCTGCCATTGTGGGGGATAGTCTCTGAGGAACTCCACAGTCATAACATCATGGGTTGTGTACACTTGATAGGTTGCTTAATGCACATATGACTTCTAAAGAAGTCCATCCCCCTTCTCTGAGGACTTGTTCTAACTGGATCAGTTTCGAATGTGCATCTGAGAAGGTTGCAGCACAACTCATTAGCTCCAGAGAGCAACAGCGTGTTTTGTTTGTGAACAAGTGATACTGAATATACAAGGTAAGATGATTCAAATATATGATATGTTATCTAAAGAAATGCAGAAATTGGCTGAAGCAGACCAGAAGAGAATTATATACCTTATATGTATTAAACCATGGCAGAAAATGCGTTGGTGTGACAGAATAAACAGACAGGAATAATCAGCTTGGTTAGATTAGCTCAGAGAATCAGCATAATCATGATCTGAATCCTTAAAAATCAAAATAACAGCCTACAAATTACCTGGAAACCCCTGCTAGCAGTCCCAGGAACTAAGTATTACAAGGGGCACATCATAGTAAATTGTCACACATAGCTAATTATAGAAGCACACTGGAGCCCCTATTAGCAGTCCAGGAGAGCTGTGGGGCTCAAGAGATTGAATGTTTATGTTCCTGATGACCTGGAACTCCTGCCAGTGGTCCCAGCATCAGTCAGATGTGAAAAAGCAATATATACATTGCGGAACATCCTGTTTCCTCTTCTAGCTGTCCAGGACCTACCATCAGGCTGAATAGGACTATAAAACTTAAAGAATTCGAAAAGATCCCTTCATTTATGTGCCACCCCATTCTGCAATTGTTAGAAAAAATAGACAAAAATAACCATGCCCTGCATGTTTCCTCACCCCAAGATGGTGATTTCTTTCCTTAGGTTTATGGCAGGTCCAGAGGCATTTAAACCCACCGCCTCGTCTCCTCGGCCGTATGCTGCTATCCACCCCATCCACCATGTTGAATAACTAGTCTTGCGAGAAGGAGGAGACTCGCAAGATCTGAGGATGCCATTTTACATTCAGTGGCTGCGAGATGTACTGTTCCATTGCAAGACTCGTGGCTGCCATCTTAGTGAGGCATGCAGCACATTCAGAGCATGCCCAGAGCCATAAAGGACACAGTTAGCTCTCGGCGGCCATGAGATGTTATTAACATGATGAGACTCACTACTACCATCTTAGGAATGACACTTAGCTCTGTCTGTGCATGCTTAGTGCCATAACAGACTTTTAAAGCACAATACGGGGCCGCTATTTACACAGGCGCTCTGCACCTCCAAAAAATGTTAACCTTGGGGGAAACATTAACAAATAAAATATTTAGAACTCTTTCTGGCAAATTCCATTGTCCACATAGTGAAAGTCAGCTGGAACTGGTTACATTCAAAGGGGCCAGCACACCCATATAAGTCAACAAGATAAGCTACAGTTAAAGGGACAGCACAACAATATAAAACAACAAGGTGACATTTAATAATATATTGTTATAGTGTAGGGGGAAATTAAATTAAAAGTGCTAGCTTTTTCTACTCAATGCCTCCCACCCTAACAATTCCCTTTATGTGTCCCCTCTCTCCACAGACTACCATGGCAAAAACAAAGAGCTGCAGGCACTGTAAGGTACCTCTAGCTCCTGGCCAGCTGGGCAGACTCTGCCTCCTATGCCGAGGACTCACCCACACTAAATGAAGAAGAAGACACTGGGGAAGGGACCAGCAGAATTCAAAATAAGGCACAACCGCTTAAATCCCCTACAAATCCTTTGCCCACTTTGGGGCAGAATTTAGACAAGCAGCACTTTTAATTCAGAATAACCAACTTATGCAAGTCCAGCAGCAAGAATTGTCCACCATGCTAGATAAACTGACAGAAATGGTAGACCCATGACCCCACACTTCCCCTGAACCCAACGGGGCAATTACACTTACACCTCACAGAAACCAAATACCAGAAGGGCCACAACATCAATCGCAACAGCCAGACTCAGAAAATCCTTCTAAAGAAGAAGGGGAGATGGAGGTAAATCCACAGTCTCTAACTGCTAAATGGTGCTTTCTCGATCAAATCCCGGCTCTAATATGCAACATAATGGCAACAGTGGGGTTCGAGACCCCAGCTCCAGATCCCCTGTCCAAACTAATCCCATCACTACAACTGTCTGCAAAAAAGGCTGATGTATTCCCTGTGTGTGAATCAACTGATGAGTGGTGACTAAAGAATGAGAGTCAAGTGACCCAGCTCATATCCCTGAGCGATGATCCTGGGACAAAATGTACCCCCTACAAGCTGACAAACTAGCACTGTGATGTACGCCACCAACAACAGACCCTCAAATTGCATCTCTAAATAAAAAGACCATTCTACTGACTGAGACAGCATCAGGGCTCAAAGACCCCATATACAGGAAGTTGGAGGATATTCTAAAGAAAAATTCCACACTGGCAGGTTTAGGAGCTAGAGCTGCAACAACAGCGATCTATGCAACCAGGGCACAATTAATATGGCTCCAGAAAGTCATGAAAAAATGAACCCCAAAATCCACAGAGTCACAGCTCCTAGAAAATGCCGTATTGTCTACAAAGTATCTAGCTGACATGGCAGTAGATTCCTTAAAAATTAATTCATGAGTGGCAGTGCTAATCAACAGAGCACGAAGAGCATTGTGGATGAAGTTATGGAATGCAGACAACGAATCCAAAGCAATGCTTCATAAACTGCCCTTCAAAGGTTCACTATTCTTCTGCGAGGGTTTAGAAAGATACCTCAATGGGAAAGAAGAAGGAACAATGCTTACCAAGGAGCAAGCAAACAGATCAACTTATCTGTCACCTAGACAAATAACCCATTCCCACTCCTTTTGAGATGAGAAGAGGAGATTACAGAGACAGGGAAATCAACTTCAGGTGGCCATATCCACCAGCAAATCACTATATCAGATATCAAGGTAGAGAAGGTCCCAACAAAGGTAGAGGACACTATGCCAACCACAGACCCCAATCAAAACAATGACTACAATAGCTACAAGCATTACCAGAACGTCTCAGTAGGCCCACGTCTCCTTAAATTTGCACAGGTATAGTAGCAAGCCACAGAAGACAACTGGGTCTTATAAATTGTAAGAAAGGGGTACACCATAGAAATTATAGCGGACGTCCCACCACATGAAAGGGGAAAAGGATTATATTCCATATTCTTTATGTACTCAAGAAGACAGGAGGGCTGCGCCCTATACTAGACCTGAAGTACCTAAGCCAATCTGTACAATACAAACTCTTCAAGGTGGAAATTATCAGATCCACTCTGAGGGTTATACACCCAGGAGATTTTCTAATATCAAAGGATCTGAAAGATGCCTATCTCCATGTACCCATGAAACCATCACACTGCAAGTTCCTCAGAGTCCACATACTGGAAAAACATTACAATACCAAGTCCTTCCATTCGGACTGGTGTCTGCCCCAAGGGTGTTCATGAAAGTAACAATAGCTCTAGCGGCCAAACTGAGGGAAAAGGGCATGCAAGTTATCCCCTATTTGGAAGACTGGATAATCAGAACCAGATCGATACAGCAATCCATTTGGGAGAAAAAAAACAGTGGTACAATACCTACAGAGCCACAGCTGGGTAATCAATCACTCCAAGAGCTGCCTCACCCCCAACCAGTCCATAGGGCATCTAGGCACCATGATCAACACAACTCACGGCCTAGTTCTTTCATAGGAGACACAAATCCACACACTGGTAGCTCAAGCAAACCACTTACGGAAAATAAAAAGATCCTGACTTCAAATCATTTCTCAAGTGCTAGGCCTAATGTCATCCTCAATAGACATAGTGCCATGGGCCAGATGGAACATGAGACCACTCATGTAATTTCTGATCAAACAAGGTCCAACATACAACATCGACCTGTCACAGACAGTAACACTCCCGCCGCATGTGATAAGAAGCCTGTCATGGTGGACAAACAGACACAAACTCGCCAAAGGAATGCCTCTAGACATTTAACCAGAGGTGAGTATAGATACATAGGCCAGCCTATCAGGATGGGGAGTGGCCCTGGGGCATCAGTCAGCACAAGAAAAATGGTCTCTTACTGAAGCAAAACTGCCCATAAATGTACTAGAAATGAGGGCAGTATTTCTGGCACTGTTACACTTCAGCCAGCTTATCAGAAACAAAACGTGCTCATAAGATTCAGCAATCAGGTGACAGTGTCATACATAAACAGGTGGGGAGGGGGACCAAGAGCATGGCGATGCACAAAGAAACATCAAAGCTCATGCCATGGACCCAGAAACACCTCATGAGTATCTTGGCAATTCACCTGGCAGGCAAGTTAAATACAATAGTGGACTGGCTGAGCCACCAACAGATACACCTAGGAAACATAGAAACATAGACTTTAACGGCAGATAAGGACCACTTGGCCCACCTAATCTGCCCATTTCCTTACCTACTGGATAAGCTGCAGATCCTAGTTAACCAACAGCCTATTTTTTCCTACCCCCCACAAGAATTGCTTCATGTCTGTCCTATGCATTCTTGAATTCTCCCACAGTTTTAGACACCACAACTTCCTCAGGAAGGTGGTACCATGCATCCACCACCCTCTCTCTGAAAAAATAATTTCTCACATTGCCCCTGAGCAGTCCCCCCTATATCTTCAAATTGTGTCCCCTTGTGCTTGCACATCTCTTTTTCTGAAAGATGCTACCCTCTTGGACTTTGTTGATTCCACTGAGGTACTTAAAAGTTTCAATCATGTCCCCCCTTTCCCTCCTTTCCTCAAGGGTATACATATTAACCTCCTTTAGTCTCTCCTCATATGGCTTCTTTTGCAGACCCTGCACCATTTTAGTTGCCCTCCTCTGGACTGCCTCCATCCTGTCTATGTCCTTGTGGAGATGGGGTCTTCAGAACTGGGCGCAGTACTCCAGATGGGGTCTCATTAACTGTCTATACAGAGGGATAACAACTTCCTGTTTTCTGCTGGTGATATTTTTCCCTATACATCCCAGTATCCCCCCAGTCCTCGCTACTGCCTTCTCACATTGCTTGCCAACCTTAAGGTCATCTGATATGATTACCCCCAGGTCCCTTAACATTGTTGTTGTTATTACTACCTCCCCCCAACTGTGTACTTTTCCCTTGGGTTTTTGTTTCCCAAGTGCATTATTTTGCACTTCTTTACATTGAATCCAAGCTGCCATACTTCTGACCATTCCTCCAACCTTGCCAAGTCCCTTTTCATCCTTTCCACCCCTTCTTGTGTATTAACCCTGTTGCAGATCTTTGTGTCATCTGCAAAGAGGCATAATTTTCCTTCCAGTCCCTCTGCAGTGTCACTTATAAAGACATTAAAAAGTGATTGGACCCAGTACTGAGCCCTTCGGTACCCCATTAGTAACCTCCCTTTCTTCAGAGTGGACTCTGTTTACTATTACCTTCTGTGTCCTGTTGTCCAGCCAATGTTTTACCTAGGGTACTAACCTGGGACCCACTCCCAGGCTGGCTAATTTGTTTATTAATCTTTTGTGTGGGACTGTGTCAAATGCCTTGCTAAAGTCTAGGTAGGCAATGCCCACAGCCCCTCCCTGGTCTAGTACTTTGGTCACCCAGTCAAAGAAATTGATTAGATTAATTTGACATGACCTTCCCACTGTGAATCCAAGCTGCCTTGGGTCCTGTGCCCCACTGGCCTCTATGTACTCAGCAATTCTTTCCTTCAGAAGTGATTCCATCATTTTCCTTACAACAGAGGTCAAACTGACAGGGCTGTAGTTTCCTGCCTCTGACTTGCTCCTACTTTTGTGAAGAGGAATCACATCCACCCTCCTCCAGTCCTCAGGTACCACACCATCCTCCCATTATTTGTTAAAAAGGGTAGTCAGTGGTGTCACTAGTTCTCCCCTTAATTCTTTTAGAATTCTGGGGTGAATCGCATCAGGCCTCATTGCTTTGTCCACCTTCAGTTTTAGTAGTTCTTTCAAAACCCTTTCTTCTGTGAAAGGACTGGGATGCCCCCCCCATCCGGAGTGCTTCTCTTAATTGGATTAGGTACCTCCTCCTCCTCCTCCTCTTTTGTGAATACTGAACAGAAGTAATCATTCAGTATCCCTGCTTTTTCACTGTCCCTCTCTGCCCACCCACTGTCCATTCTGTTCAGCCTCACTATCCCTCCCTTTGTCTTTCTGAGCTCCCTAATGTACCTATAAAAGGTTTTATCCCCCTTCTTAACCAAGTTGGCTATCATTTCCTCAGTTTGGACCTTTGCTATTCTGACTGCTTTCCCTGCTTCCTTCTGCCTCAACTGGTACAGTTTTCTGTCCTGCTCCTTCTATGTTTCCTCATACTTCCTAAATGCTATCTTTTTCCCTAACCTTCCCCTCCACCTCTTTTGAGAACCATAGTGGCTTTTCTTTCATTTTGATTTGTTTATTTGCTTCACACAAAGGCTTATTGCCTCTGTGATGGCAGTTTTGATGTTTCCCCATTGTTGCTCCACTCCTCCTTCTTGCCTGTTTCCTAGTGCTTTTCTAAGGCACTCTCTGATTTTGACAAAGTCAGCCCTCCTGAAGTCCAGTACCCTCATTTTTGAATGGCTTGACTCTGCAGCTGAGTTTATTGTGAACCACACTGTTTAGTGATCACTTGTTCCCAGATGGCTACCCACTTCTAGATCTAAGATCCTTTCACTGTCTGCATTTGAGAGTATGAGGTTTAAGATTACTCCCTCCCGAGTGGGTTCCAACACTAGTTGTCTGAGGCATGCACCCTGTAGGGCATCAAGAATGGCCCTACTCTTGGATGTGGCTGCAGCAAAGGTGCTCCAGTTAAAATCAGGAATATTCAGGTCCCCCATCAACAATATCTTCCCTTTCTCTGCCATACTAAGGATGCCATCTATCATATCCATGTCCATTCCCTCCTCCTGAGATGGGGATCTGTATACAATCCCTGTGCGGATTGTGGTGCCATTTCTAGTCTCTAAGGTGACCCCCAGTGCCTCCTCTCCTCCCTATTTATTCTTTTGTTCCATTGCTTTTATCCCTTCCCTTACATAGAGAGCTACTCCTTCCCCTCTTCTACCCTCCCTGTCTCTCCTGTAGGTTGTGTACCCTGGTATGTTAACATCCCAGTGATGGTTCTCTGTGTATCATGTTTCTGTGACTGCCATGATATCCAGGCATCCCTCTTCCATCAAGGCCACCAGTTCAGGGAGCTTGTTGCCCAGACTACGGGCATTGGTACTCATTACCCTCCATTTCTTGATGGCCTTACCCCTTTTTCCCCCATTCCTGTCCTTACTGCCTTTGTTGTTATCTCTATTTACCCCTGCCCTTCTTCCTATTGACGTCTCTATCTTGGTGTTTACCTCACTAACTACCCTGATATTTTGGGGGGGGGCTAGGATCTCCCTGCTCCTTTCCAGTGCCTCCCCCATTGGCTAGTTTAAATGCTTGAGAATGAAGCATTTAAACCTATCACCTAGGATCCTGGTTCTGATCCTAGACAGATGCAGCCCATCGTGCCAGTATATGCCTGCATCACTCCAGGTGGACCCCCAGTCCCCAATAAAGCCAAACCCCTGAGCTCTGTGCCAGTTTTTCAACCACTGATTGAATCCCATGGTGTGGAGTGCCCTAGCCTCACCTATACCATAGAGAGGCAGCACCTCTGAGAAGGTTACTGTGCATGCTTCTTATCTAAGGCCCCTCCCCAACTCCACAAACTCCTCCTGCATTGTTCTGATCCCTTTCCCAGCTAGGTCATTTGTCCCTAGGTGAATAATGACATCCAGCTCCCTCCCCAGTGCAGATGCTCCCACGATCCTGAGGATTCGCTCCCTGTCCCTCCAAGCCATGGCACCTGGCAGGCACCTTGCCTCCCACTCCCTCCCTCCCCCAGTTCTACCCTCCTAACAATGGAGTCCCCCACCAGGACTTGTTTCCTTCCCCTGTGGGGTCCCATGCCACACTCCTGTGGGTCTCCTTTGTGGAGGTTCCCAACATCCTCCTTGGTCTCCACTGCAGGTGCCTCTATAGAGGATCCACACTCTACCAGAGTGGCATATGAATTGTGGAGAGGTACAACTGGAGAGATGCCCCTCTGTTCCACCACCCTCACCCTCCCTGAGCCCACTGTGGTCCAACCACTCCTCTTTCTTGGCAACCTCTGAGGCAGCGGTGGTGGCCCTGGTTTTCCCTGGGTGGGAGTGGAGTTCCCCCAATCCTGGCCAACTCAGCCTGGAGATGAGCAACCTCCTCCCTCAGCTCAGAGAGGTGCCTACAGATGGGACAACACCGCATCCTCCAGAATGTCTCCCAGAAGACTGCCTCTCCATAGCCACTGCACTGCATCACTCCCACCATGTCTTATTTCTGGCCCCTTAACTGTTGTTTTGAATATTTACTCTTTCCTTTGTTTATTTTATATATATATATATCTATATATATATAGATATATATATATATTTTTTCCTTTTTTCCCCTCCTACTTACCAACTGCCTCCATGCCCTTAAAGCTCCTGATCTTCCTGTTCTGAGACAGGAAATTCCTATATTTCTCAGTAGTGTCCTTACTTGCTCAGAGTCAGACCTTCAGCAGCCGGGGGGGACAGAGAGCTACTCTTTTCCTTCTAGGATGGTGAGTCTTTTGTGGCTCTGAGATCACTCCCTTCCTACTCCCAAATGGGAAGTTCCTGTTGCCAGTCAAATCCTGTGTTTATAAAAGTAGAACTGGCTAAGGGTGGGGGGTGGAGGGGAGGAAGGAGGGCAAACTAGTCCCAGTAGAGAAGTATAGTTCTAGCAGCACTTCCTTCCTCTTGCTGTTCTCTGCCCAGTAGCGTAGCAAATTCCCAGAGGGCCTGGGTGCAAGGTGATGTTACAGGACCCCTCACCAGTTTTGAATAAAAATCTAAATTATGATTTGGGCTCCTCAAACCTTGAGGGCCCCGGTGCCACTGCACCCCCTGCACCCTTGTAGCTACGCCCCATCTCTGCCTGAGGATGGCAACTACATCCGCACGTATTCCAACAAATCAACAGGAGTTGGAGACCAGTGGAACTAGATCTAATGGCATTCAGCAAGAACATCCAGTGCCCCAAATTCCTATCCAGATACAAAGACAGGCTAGCCATGGGAGTGGATGCCCTGACAACACAATGGATATTCAATGTAGCATACATATTCCCACCATTACCACTCATTCCACAAGTATTAAAGAAAATACGTACATCCAGAGCGAGAGTAATACTCATAACACCCCACTGGCCAAGAAGGGCATGCTTTGCCACAGTAGTAGCCATGGCTGAAGAACACCCCTGGAGGCTACCCAACAGACACAACATTCTTCAACAAGGGCCAGTATGCTACCCCAGTGCTCAATGCCTAAAACTGATGGCCTAGCTCCTGAAAAGGAGAGACTGCTGAAAGCAGGCTATTACTCACTAGTGATTAACACAATGACCATGTCCAAAAGGACATCCACAACCACCACATATCAGAGATAATGGAGCATATTCTCAAAATGGTGCAATCACCACAAGACAGACCCTATAGAATGCTCAGTCATGGATATTCTGCTATTTTTGCAAGAAGGTCTAGACCTGGGACTTTCTCCATCCTCACCCGGAGTCCCAGTGGCAGCAATAGATATGGCAAGAGGCCAAATGCAAGGCACCATGCCAGGCATACACTAAGACATTGTTCATTTCTTAAAAGCTGTCATGATCATACAGCCCAAACTAAAGACTATGATAGCACCTAGGGATCTGAACATGGTATTAAGAGCCATGACAAAGTCACTCTTTGAATTCATAGATTCAGTGCCACTCAAGTGGTTAAATCTAAAAACAGTATTTTTAGTAGCAATCTGTTCAGCTAGGAGAATTGGAGAACTACAGACCCTTTCATGCAGGTCTCCATTGTTAACATTCCACAGTAATCGAGTCTCTTTAAGACCAATATCATCATTGTCCCCAAGGTGACATCAACTTTCCACACACGCCAAACAATTGAAATACCTGCCTACATGCTGCCAAAAGAAGTACAGCAAGATCCTCAGCTACAAACACTGGGAATGAAAAGAATTTTAACCACATATGTCACACATACTGAAGAAGTACGCAAGCCCGACCACCTGTTCATCATTGTATGAGGCAGCAGAAAAGGTCATCCAGCATCCAGATTATCCATATTATTATACCTCAAGACAGCAATCATGGAATCATACAGGGCCAATAACTCTGTACCGCCCAAGGACCTAAAGGCACACTCCACAAGGGCAGTGGCCACATCATGGGCAGAGAAAAACATGGCCACAACTGAAGAAATATGTGCCGTTGCCACATGGTCATCCATATACACATTCACTAGACACTACAGAGTTGATGTGTCACAAGACAGTAAGAACTTTAGCAGCTCAGTTTTACTAGCAGCAGAATCCAGTACAATAGAAAGAGACATGTCTACCCCACCCGGGATCTGGGTACTGCTTTATTTAAACCTGTGATGTCATGACTGTGGAGTGCCTAAGAGATTATCCCCCACAATGGTAGTTTACTCACCTGGTAAAGGTGATTGTGGGAGTATACATCTCTAAAGCTCTCTGCATCCCTCCCCATAGACATGCAGAGTTATTCTATTGCTATTATTCAGTGCTGGCATGCCGTACAGGCCAGAGTTTGTAGAGTGTACCAATAGGAAATAAATAGTAACCTATTTTGAATGTTTCTGGATCTGCAATGCATGATACATAACCACAAGCCAGAATTATTAGTATTTCATTTCAGATACAGATTTGGAATTTGTCAAACTGATCTAGTTGGAGCAAGTCCCTAGGGAAGGGGGACAGACTTCTTTAGAAGTCATATGTGCATCAAGCAACCTATCACATGTACACAACCCATGATGTCATGGCTGTGGAGTGCCTCAGAGATGAATAATCCCACAATCACCTTTACCAGGTGAGTAAACTATCATTATCCATCTGCTGCTGACCAGCCCAAATCCTCCACTACTGGCAAAAGCCATAGATCATACCTCCTCCATTGGGCGGGGCCCATGTTGAGGGGGAAAAACAACCTGGGGAATGTGTCCTTTTGAGTGCCAGTGCCACATGGGGAGGGAGCTGATGGGGCTGGGACCCTAGACCTGGGGTGAGGAGACAGCAATCACTGCAGCATAGGTAGAGGTGTTTGTCCTCCTTGAGAAGTCCCACCCACTTCACCGTGATGGCAAGTATCAGCTTTCGAAACTGGACACAGTACTCCAGGTGGGGTCTCACTGGTGAACGATACAGTGGCAACACCACCTCCCTCTTCCTGCTGGGTATACCCCTCCCTCTACAGGTTATATTACAGCTGTAAGAGTTTCACCTTGCATGTTCACAGGACATGAGAACTTTTAAAACCAAAGTTGTGCAGTTCTCACATCCCAAGATGGCAAGAGATAACACTCTCATATCTATTCATTTAAAAACCTGCATTATTGCAGACATTAGGATTACCAAAAACTCAAAAAGTGCACAAAGTAGGGAGATGAAAACATTAGAGTCTGGAGTCTTGGGAGTCTTGGCAAATTGGTGGTGTGGTGTTCTTTGAGGTTGTCAATCCTAATGCCCACCACCTCCCCCCAGCTCCTAGCTTCCTGTCTAAGCAAGAGGTACAGGTCCAAGCCCATGCCTTATAGTCATATTCTGCAGAACTGATCACTGTCAGTGGTCAGTTCTATGGCTTTTTCTCCACAATTTAATACATTAATCCACCCCCCATCACTGCCTGCTGTATATTAACATGGCTAGGGGGTAAACTGAGGGCCATGGGGTAGAGGATAAATTGGATAGATTGATAGAAAGTTGACTGAGCAATAGACAGTAGAGGGTGGTGGTAGAGGGAGAGCTTTCAAAGCCCCAGGCAGCCATCAGCGGGGTCCCACAGGGATCCATTCTGGGGCCTGTGCTCTTTAACATCTTCATTTCTGACATAACTGAGGTAGTGAAGAATAAAATGAGCCTATTTGCAGATGACACCAAAAGTGGTATGATAATGGACAAAGGGGAGGAGGGAAGGGTTCTGCAAAGGGATTTGGATACACTAGTGGAATGGTCAAGGGTTTGGCAATTGGGTTTCAATGCCAGATGTCCAAAGTCATGCACTTTGGGTCCAGGAACCCTAGGTAGAGTTATCACATGGGGGGAGCTAAATGTCTCTGAAGAAGAAAAGGATCTAGGTGTGATAGTAGCAGGGAGGTTAAACTATTCAGAACAGTGCAGAAGAGCAGCAGCCAAGGCCAACCAGATGCTGGGGTGTATAGCCAGAGGGATCATCTCCAGAAGTGAGGAAGTTATCCTGCCATTATATAGATTACTGGTAAGGCTGCGCCTGGAGTACTGCATGCAGTTCTGGCTCCCCTACTTAGAGAAAGACATCAAGTTCCTGGAGGGGGTCCAGAGAAGGGTGACTAAAATGATAAATGGGAAAGGGGAGAAGCCCTATGAGGACAGGTTGGGGGAGCTTAGCATGTAATCCCTGGAGGACAGAAGAGACAGGGGTGACATGAAAGAGATCTTTAAATATCTAAAATGCATAAACAAGTGTGATACAGACCACATGTTCAGGCAGAAAAGTGAAGGGGTCACTAGGAGACACAGCATGAAACTAGAGGGGGGTATATTGAAGATGGAACTAAGGAGAAACTGTTTCACGGAGAGGGTGGTGGTGGAATGGAATAAGCTACCAGAAAAGCTGGTCACACAAAACATGGTGGAAGCCTTCAAAAGGGGATGAGATAGAATCAGGGGTAAAATAAGTACAAGGGGGGCCATCTTGGAAAGGAAGTGGGGGAAGGGGAGTGGAAGCTATGATGTAGGTCACAAGCTAAACAATCGAGCAGACAGGATAGACAGACAAGGCCTTTATCTGCTGGCATGCTTCCTATGTTCATATTCTCTGGTGTCTAGTGGTCCCCCTCACCTGCCAATCGTGGGCTCGATGTAAATAAAAAATACCTGGTGTCTAGTGTCCCCCCCACCCGCCAATCACAAGACAAAGTAAAAGGAAATTCCATGGTTCTAGTGGTCCCCCCACCTGCCGTTTTCGAGCCTGATGTAAAAAAAATGATAATTTCCTGTTGTCTTGCGGACCCCCATCCCTATCCCTAATCCCCTGTAAAAATAAAAAAAGTGTAGTCCCCATTCCCTGAGGTCTAGTGCTCCCCCCACCCATCAATCATGGGCCCAATGTAAAAAAAATATGAATCTCTGATGTCTAGCAGACCCTCTCCCTATCCCTGATCCCTGTTCCTTAATAATTATTATAAAAGGCAGCCCATTATTCCCTGGTGTCTAGCGGATCCCCTTCCCTAGCTCCCTGATCCCTGTAATAAAAAAAAGGTAGTCCCCATTTCTTGGTGTCTAGTGGACCCCCCCACCCCAGCAGGTATTCCCCACCACCCTACTCCTTCCTGCCCCAACTCTGAGCGGGTGACTGGCACAGCCCTCTTCACTCTACTGTAGCTGGCCGACAACTGAGCTGTCAATAAATGAGTGGGTACTTGTATAAGCATGCGCTCATTCATTGCCAGCTCCCACTCATTGAGTGTGACAGCTCTTTGGGGAGATGCAGACCAGAGGGGAGGCTATTCTGCTCACCATTGCGTTCGGGATGGGTTTCCTGAGCCATTCCCCCCCACCATTCCTTCCCCAAAGAGCTGTCATATCAATCAGCGGGAGCTGGAATGTCAACGAATGAGCAAGTGCTTGTACAAGTATGCAATCATTCCTTGACAGCTCAGTGGGTGGACGGCTATGGTGGAGAAAGAATGACTGTGCCAGTTGCCCACTTGCGGTGGTGGTGGGGGAGTGTGGTGGTGGGGGATCACTGGCAGGGGACACCAGAGAATGAGGAACACTTTTTTATTTTACAGGGGATCAGAGATAGGGAGGGAGGTCTGCTAGACACCAGGGAATAAAGGACTGCCTTTTTTTATTATTAAGGACATCAGGATAGTGAGGGGATCTTCTAGACACCAGGGAATTGAATTTGTTTTTTGACATCTGGCCTGCAATCAGCAGGTAGGGAGGGACCACTAGACATTAGTGAATTTTTTATACATCAGGCCAAAGATCGTCAGCTGGAGGGAGGACCACTAGACAAAAGGGAATGTTCTTTTTTTTTACATTGGGCCCACGATTGGCAGGTGGGGGGACCACTGGACATTAGGGTATTTGTTTTACATTGGGCCTGCATTGGGGGGGGGCACTAGACACCATGGAATGTTATTCTACAGGGGACTTGTGAACAGGAGGGACCACAAGACACCAGGGAGGGAAATATATTTTACATCAGCCCACAATCTGCGAAGGGGGGGTGCCTAATTTTACATTGGGATGGTGATCGGGAGGGGACCACTAGACACCAGGGAATTTTATTCTACAGGGGACTGGCAATTGGGGGGGCTATATGATGAAATAATACATTAAACTTCAGATGGAATACATTCCACAGTTTATATGTATTATGCTGCAGTTGTGCCACAAAACTGTGGAACCAACGAAAATCCACAAAACACATTTGGAAGATTCTGATGTCGCCAACGGTGGAAGTTTGGAAAATTTTGCAAACTTTCCGAAATTTCGCGAAAGTTCCAAGTAAGAGGAATTCACAACTTTCGCCCACCTCTACAGCTATTGTTTACATTATATTTCTGAATGGCAATGAGTTCATGAGTTCACTACTGAACATCTGTACATTGTTTATCCCCCAATTTTTAATCATATCATGTTTTATTTCCCTTTTTTTAATTTTACAATGGATTTTCTATGTAAGAGGCACTATGAGAACCATCAACTTGTTTTCAGTGGGGCCCTGCTGGTTGCCATATCTGCAGATGTACACTGGTACAGTAGTTATACAAATGTTTACCTGTACTGTGGTATAATGTAGTTGCAGATAAAAAAAAAAGCATTGAATAGTATGCATTTTTTACTGCAACTGCGATATACCACAGCACTGTTAAACCTTTGTATAAGTACCACTGTATGTGCTGGAATACCAGTGGGGTGATGTTTTATGCTTAGAGTCACAGCTTGAATATTTGCTCCAGCAGTGGCATCACGACGCAGATGTAGAAGGTGCTATATCCCCCCATTCCACCCACTCATAATTATGAGCTTCCTAATGCAAATGGTCAGAGAGTCAACCAGATTAGGAAATACCCTAACATCATGCTGGCAAATGGGTTTGTGAGGGAGCTGGGGGTGGAAGAACCGCTGTCAGGGAGCAACCACCACTCAGTGTGGTTCACGTGAAAATGGGTAAGGAGGGAGTAGAAACAGGTATAAGAGTGTTGGACTTCAGGAAGGCCAACTTCGGGAGGATGGGGGAGGTATTTAAGGGGTATCTAGCCAGATTACAGACTAATATGGACAATAATCAGAGGTGGGAGGTCATAAAACTGGGGATTGAGGAGGCAACCAAAACCTGCATCAGGGTCCAGAGTAAGAGAGCTATGGCCAAAAAACCCAGCTGGTTGAGCAAGGGAGTCATGGAGAAAATAAGAAATAAAAGAACCACCTTTAGGAGGTTCAAAAAAGCAGGGAAAGAGGAGGACAGAGAGGATTACCTGAAGGAATCAAAGGAGGTGATGAAGGCAGTAAGAGCAGCCAAGGCATCAAAGGAGCTCAGGCTGGCACAAGGCATCAAGAAGGGAGAGAAAGAATTCTTCAGGTACATCAGGGAGAAAAGGAGTTGTAGGCATAAAATAGTAAGTATTAAGAGGGATGAGGGTGGGTGGAAACAGGGGCAGAGCAGACAGAAGCACTTAATGAATACTTCTGCTCAGTGTTTACTAAGGAGAAAGGAGGGGCACTACCAACAGGAGATGGGAGGTCAGGCTCAGGGGAGGAGGTGACAGATGGGGGAAATCACAGAGGGCAGGGTACTGGAAGATCTGAGGGCACTGAGGGTGGACAAGGTACCAGGGCCGGATGGCATTCACCCCAGGGTACTGAGATAGCTGGCAGAAATCCTGGCAGGGCCCTTGGCAGACCTGTTCAATGCCTCCCTGAACCTCAGGAAGTGTACCTCAGGACTGGAGGAAGGCTTACGTGGTACCCCTACATGACAGCAGTCCCAGAGATGAACCAGGAAACTACAGGCTAGTAAGCCTCACATCCATCATGGGAAAACTGATGGAGACAATCCTGAAGGAGAGGTTGGTGTTCTTTCTGGAGACCAATGGGCTGCAGGATGTTAGGCAGTCATGGGTTTGTCACAGGCAGATCCTGTCAGACCAGCCTGGTGGATTACTATGACTGGGTAACTAGACAGTTGGACAAGGGTCATGCAGTGGATGTCCTGTTTCTGGACTTCAGTAAGGCATTCTACTGGGTGCCACATGGGATACTGGGTAGTAAGCTGGCAGGTACAGGTGCTGGGGTGAAAATGGTGGGATGGATAGTAAACTGGTTACAGGGAAGGCAGCAAAGGGTAGTGGTGGGAGGGGAGCTCTCATCTCCGAGGCAGTGACAAGCAGAGTACCGCAGGGCTCATTCCTGGGACCAGTGTTGTTTGGGTTGTTCGTATCAGACATCTCAATGGGCATCAAGAGCAAGATCAGTTTGTTTTCAGATGACACCAATATGGGAGCAGTGGTGGAAGACCTAGGAGGGTGACATAGGTTGCAGCACGATTTGTCAAAATTGGAGACCTGATCGACACCTGACAGTTGGGGTTCAATGCCAAAAAGTGC
This sequence comes from Neoceratodus forsteri, assembly GCA_016271365.2. Classification (NCBI taxonomy): domain Eukaryota; kingdom Metazoa; phylum Chordata; order Ceratodontiformes; family Ceratodontidae; genus Neoceratodus; species Neoceratodus forsteri. Next base: position 1,143,355,642 of record CM028129.1, on the reverse strand, counting down.
AAGGTGCTACATTTTGGGGCAAAAAACCCAAGAAGGAGCTACCAGCTGAGGGAGGGGGGTTTAGCTAGCCATGACAGAGGAGGAGAAGGTTCTGGGGGTGATTATAATGGGCTCAAAGAACAACTCGGCACAATGCAGGAAGGCAGCTGCTAAGGCCAACAAAATGCTGGGTTGTATTGCCAGGGGCATATGTTCAAGAAGAGGGGAAGTGACCCTGCCATTGTATAGGTCAGTGGTTAGGCCACACTTGGAGTACTGAGTGCAGTACTGGCACCCATACCTGAAGAGGGACATTAAGTTACTGGAGGGGTGCAGCACAGGCAACAGAGATGATCCAGGGACTAGGGAACATACCGTACATGAGCAGGCTGAGGGAGTTGAACATGTACTCACCGGAGGAGAGGAGAGACAGGGGATATGATTGAAACCTTCAAGTTCATGAAGGGAATAAACAAGGCAGGCATGGAGGAACTATTCAAGTTAGGGTGGGTAGGGGCACTTGAGGTCACAATCTCAGATTGGAGGAGGGAAGGTTCAGGAGGGAAATGAGAAGGCACTTTTTTACGGAGAGAGTGGTGTCTGAGTACAACACATTGCCTGCGGAAGTGGTATTCTGTAAATCAGTGGACTGTTTCAAAAGGGGATGGGATAGGCTAAGAAGGAGGGGCAGGGGATGGGAAGGAGGGGCAGCTCCAGTATAAGGATTGCTAGCTGCACACTCAAGCAGACTCGATAGACCATAAGGCCTTTATCTGCTGGCAAATTCATATGTTTGTATGAGGTAAGGCCACCAACCTACAGTGCCACAATAGTACAATGAAATGTGTGTAAAGCACAGCCTGTGTTCTGCTGTGAGTCAGCATGAAAGTGATCAGCTCAACTGACTGATTCACTCTCAGTCACTGCATGTACAACAAGCGGACAACAGGAGAAGAGTTTCTCATATGATTGATATGTTTATATTATAAGACACCATTTATGGGTTCCATTGCACAAACTATGATGTTTTCAAATATATGAAAGACTTACTCGATGAACAATGAAACTGCTGACTTTGTATATCAGGTAGCAGCGATCCATTTCCTGTCGATGTAGAAGTGTATCAGCAGCACAGCAAATTTCTTGTCTATTGATGTCCCCTCAGGTGGACTAAAAATACATAAATAAAAAAAATGTATGCAGTCCACCACAGGACACCTCAATGACTTGCATTCTCTTTTAGAGATATACAAATTTCATGCCACTGAACAACTGCAGAGTGACAATTCAAATGCTATAGCACTACAGAATTTCCTGCTGTTCTTCAACATAACGTCAAATGGTATGAGTGTGTGTGTCAAGGAAAAGACAACATGTGGTCATTTATGATGAGGAATGCCTGTCCTCTGCATGCTGATCAAAGGCAGCACATTATCAGGATGTGCATGCATTAACCCCCACTAAAGATTTCATTTATGATCAACTATTGCTTATTGCTATGCTGCACTGAAGTATTGTCCTTATGTTGTTAACACTAGACTACTGTTATATATAGTGATTCAGTATCATAGTACATCTTGCATAGCAGAGAATGCAGATCTGTTTTTTTTTATGAAAATTATTTACCTAGGACATCCCATATAAGATGTAACATCTCATTTACAGTACTGTCTCTTTTTTATTAAAAAAAAATAAAAAACCTGTAGAAGGTCAAGGATAACATTACTATGTTGACAGTATTTCTCAGACTCATGCAGCCAGCTAGTGGCTGTGATAGGACTTGAACCAAAAAAGGTTTTTGACCTCATGACATCTCTATAGAGTTAAGTTCAAACCATTTTTTAAATTTGGATTTCTACATGGGGATTGAAATAATATGTCAGAATGTGGGGAGACTTTTCTTTATTTGTTTTTGTCACACTTATAGGCAGTGGCTGAGATGGAACTTGAACAAAAATCCAATTGTTCACAATTTGCCGACATGCATCTTTAACAACTTATAACCCTTTTCCAACATGCATATCTATATTGAATATGACAGCAGCTCCCCATGGCAGCAGCATTAGCAGTATTAGTCAGAAAGGCAACGGGAAGGTGTGTGTGGGGGAAGGGGTGTTTGGAAATATGAAGAGAATTGCAAAAAAAGTTAACTAAAAAAAATGATAACTTTTTAATGTTATTCAAAGTACAATTAGTTTGGATATGGACATAACAAAATGTAACTTGAAAAGCAAAGACTTTCTCAAATCATCAGAGCTGTCTTTTCTTGAATGGTTGAAATGACAGTGCTGTCCATCAGCTAGGTTATAAATGAAGAATACTGGCAGTCATATCACAACCAATTAGTTTGTCACTGACTCATCTAATCTTGAATGAAGTACACACAACATAGTCATCCAATTCAAGTCAGTCCATCCATACACACTTAATCATTGTTATATTATGCATAACTTTCATTTCGAAATACAGGGGGGAAAGGTGATACAAAACTAGTAAATGGAGAATTTAAGCCAAACAAGACTTGTTTCACACAGCTGTCAGACCAACATAGATATTTGTATATTACCTCAGATGAATCCATGACAGTTAACTTTTATTTATAAAGTGAGTAAATACAGATTTTAATAGAACTGATCACTTGACACTTACACTAAGGTGACCCAGATTGACAGCAAGAGAGTACACATGAGATTGAGTCTCTGCTTGCATGCTGCTATCAGTACATCTACAAACATGAGTGAAAACACTCTTGACAGTTTCAAGCAAAATAACATGCTTGTCCCCTTCTCACAGGCTTACAAACATGGATGTTCCTAATAAATGGCCACAGCAACATCGGCCCACATGGAGACTACACTCATGACAGAAATGTGAAGCAAAAGATGAAAACTACTTTATTTGTTTAAAAACTACATACATTTGGAAAAAAATAACATTTAGAGACTCACCATCTGAACCTAAGGGAAATTCATCATTTCATAAAACATCAATATACAGTGTATATTTCCAAACAGTGTCCCCTTTAAGTCTGGTATGAAAACCTGCTTGACTCCATTGCAAAGGTCATGACCTAACTTATGTAAAGCGTCCTAGAATTTTATGATATTTTCATGCTATAACATGCAGTAGTTATACTGTGTTAGTCAGTGCTGTTGCTGTCGCTGTCCTCCGCAGTCCCAATGTTCTTGTCTTATGCTGGCCATGAAAGTTTTCAAGGCACAGTAAGTGCCCTGCTGTTTTCTGTAGTTTGTAGAGTACTGAAATTATAAAAAAAATGCTTTTAGAGAAGACAAGGATTTCACAAGACAGGTAACCGAACTGAATGAGAGTATAACTTTTGCTGTTTTTTGCAGGTATGCATGATCAACTCACACAATGCCTTGCATGAGTGGAGTCATGACCTTTGCAATGGAGACAAACAGTTTTTCACATTGGAGCAAAACAAAGCAACCTCATTTATATTTAAATTAGGATAAATTTAGGGGGATGCAAGAGAAGGAATAATTGTACATGCCTACAAATCACATAGGCATTCAGAAAATAAATTGATGGGATTTTCTGTTTAAGCACCTGTCATGAAACTTCCCATGTCTCAAGAATTTGCCTCTCAGACTGCACATGCAAAATTTCATGCAATTTCATGTAATGCCATCTAAGTTATTAAGGTGCAAAGATTGGGGTTTAACATTGAGCACTCTGCTCAACTCTAATAAACATGCGCTACTGCACACGTATAATAACAAGCATTTGTCAATGCCGAATGTTGATTGCTTTGCTCCGATAAGCTTGCTCAGTTTCCCTCCCTCACCCACTCGTTCTGTTTCTCCTGGCACTGCAGGCTGCCCTTTTGTACTGGGCTTCTGCCTGCATTGGCACCTGTGTATGCCCAGAAACAAACCCACAGCAGTCCCAACAAAGCTCAGTTGAGCTCGGTCACTCCCCCTCCCTCACTCGCTCAATCCTAATCTGTCCCAAACACTGATTTCCAAAAGCGACTGCGGTATTCTGCGCCAGAAACACAAAAACACATTTCAGGCAGGATGTGAAAAATTACAGCTATACTGTTCATATGGAGGTGTGAAAAAATGCGAGTGTTGAAAATCTGGCATGAAAATATTACTAATTTGCGAAGTTACAAAGGTGCGTGGAAACTGCACAATGCACACTCGTAACACAGTTATTTTACAAAGTTTCATCACAAAATTTTCAACATAGGCATTTTAGCATCTCTGTTCCTGAACAGTGCCATTGTGATTTTCGTACTGCGTCCTGAACACTGATTTCCCACAGCGCCGCGTTATTCTGCTCCGGAAGTGCAAAACCACATTTCGGCCAGGATGTGAAAAATGGCAGCTGCACTGTTCATAAGGAAGTGTGGAACAATGGCAATGTTGAAAATCTGGAGTGAAAATAATGCAAATTGGCAAAGTTACGAACGTGCATGGAAACAGCGAATCGCACACTTGTAACACAGTCATTTTATGGACTTTCGTCACCAAATTTTCAACATAGACATTTTAGAGCCTCTGCTAATGAACAATGTCACTGTGATTTTCATAATGTGTCCCAAACACTGATTTCCCACAGTGATCTTGCTATTCTGCGCCGGAAGTGCGAAAACACATTTTGGCCAGGATGTGGAAAATGATATCTGTACTGTTCACAAGGAGGTGCAGGAAAATGGCAATGCTGAAAATCTGGAGTAAAAATATTGCAAATTTGTGAAATTACGAGTGTGCGTAGCAACTGCGCAACGCACGCTGCTAAATGAAAACAATCATTCTTGGATTTGTACACAAATTTTGAACATAGCCTTTTGAGAGCCCACCTCATGAACATTGGCACTGTCATTTCATTAATCAGTTCCAAAAGGTGATTCGCAGTGACCATAAAATCACCTTTTGGTGCCAATAACGCCATGACAGTACATGAATTCACGAGAGGGTCCTAAAACCCCATGTTGAAAATTTGTGCCAAAATTCCAAACAATGCCTGAAATATGCATCAAAGTTGAAAAACCCTATTTATGCCATTATACAGCTTACTGGCATTTCCTCAGTTCATGATCGGCTTTGAAAGCGCCGATGTGTTCCCAGTCCACGAAGATTATCGCTGGACTCCACAGGTAGTATAAGTGATGAGGAGGGTGTGGGGAGGCAGGGTGCACAGAGGGTGAGTCTGCGGGTTGTGGGAGGGCAGGGAGGCAGTGAGGACCGTTTTCTTCTTTCACAGCTTACTGAAGAAAAAAAACCATAGCGGGACTTTTTTTTACAGGGACCATTTGGCATGATGGGGTGGGCCCCAGCATGCCAACACAGTGTTTTTTTGGGGGCAGCTCTAGCTGACGGGGATTGGGCACCCCCATCAGCACAAAAGGGGAGCAAGAGCTGAGGGGATTGGGCACCCCTCAGCACAACTGCACTGGGTGTTTGGGGATTATGCTGACGGGGAGTGGGCTCCCCTGTTGGCAACATGAACATATTGTTAAGGGGAATGAAGCCGACGGGGATTGGGGTCCCTGTCGGCACACAAACACTGTGGGGGGGGCACATGCTGCTGAGGGGGATTGGGCACCCCCTCGACACGGGTGGGCTCACTCATATTGTTTATGAACATGGCGGCAAGCTGCTTCCATGTTCAGAAACAATATCACAGTACCAAGGTTCTGCCCAGCAATGATGGGTCGCTCCCTCATTGCAGCAGAATGGCTTATGCTGCAATGATAAGGCAGCCCCTGATTGCAGCGGATGAAACCTTACAAGGTTGTGGCACGCTGGTTGAACTAGTGTCAGCAGCAGCCTGCCACCCCATTGGCAAAAGCTGGCCAAGCCTCCAAAGGCTGTGGGGGCATTGGCCACAACAGTGCCGCGCCTCCACAACTTGCTTCTGCAGCAAGCTGCCACAATATATTTCTTGCGTATGCGTGCAATCAACATAAAAATGTCTCCAACATGACAAATAAACTTATTATAGATCGCCCATAACAGTTGTTGTTTACATCTGTAAAAATGTGATTGTTTAACTGTATTTTACCTTTAATGTTTTTCCTTTTGATAGCCGGCATAAGCAGGCATTCTGTGCGTTGCCATGGTTATGAGTTTCATGTTCCGTGTGTTTGTGGCACTAGATCACACAATGCTGTACCAATATTTGTGCTTGTGGGGACAGGGCTGTGAACAAATAAATTGTGTTCACATTGTCAGGTAATCCAGGCCCAGTTCGTGTAGGGCTTTAAAAGTCAGTAAATCGACTTTAAAGGTGATCCGCCACTGTACCGGCAGCCTGTGCAGTCCGTGCAGCACCAGCGTAATGTGACAAGATCTATAAGTTCCCATCAAAAGCTGGACCACAGCATTCTGCACTAGCTGCAAGCGATGGATTTCTACCCCAGGTAGCCCTAGATAAAGGGAGTTGCAGTAGTCCAGGCACGAGGACACAAAGGAGCACCATTTCATTCTCATTTCCATGGCAGCCCTGGAGCCTTTTTTAAAACTGAGGACAAGAATGCACTCGATGCCAGTATAAGTACAGTACGGCTATTAGGCTGTGTATGAAACATATGTGTAGAAGAGTGCTTCACACAATCCTAAATAGGACACCCTCATTAGATGAAGGAACTTGGTGATCCTAATATATATATATATATATATGTATATATATATATATATATATATATATATATATATATATATATATATACAGTATGGCCTGGATATTCAAAGGGTTGCGCCAATGCGAACAGGGTTCGCGTCACGCAACTCCAAAAATGCGCCATTCTGCGATATTGAGAAGGGCCAGTTGCACCACGAAAACATGCTGAGCAACAGCGCAATGGAAATGAAGGCATGCGCAACCCGGTGGTCCATGCATAAGTGCGCAATGCGATATCCGAACACTTGCGCAATGCGCCAAGGTGGCTCAGCCGGAGGATCATGCATACGGATGTAAACCAAAATAAAAGGCTCTCAAGGGAGCGCAAGAACCCTAGCAGGCTACAAACTGGGGGAGAGAGACAGAGAGAGAGAGAGAGAGAGAGAGAAGACAGGAGCAGGAAGGGCAGAGAGGGACAGTGGGTCCTGGAGGACAGAGAGGCCAGTGGGGGTGCCGGTGCAGTGGAAGCAGCAGTGCGGGCAGTGGGGTAACACAGGAACAGCAGCTGGGGGCAGAAGCCAGGAGATGGACAGTGTCAGCTTCCACATGGAAGCTGTAATGAGGGGTGAGACAGCATGTTGCAGGGGGCGTGGCAGCGGAGGGCCCGTCGGTGATACCCCGACAGAAGCGATATAGTGCCGCATCAGCTACTGAGCTGTCACAGATGTCGAGATTGTGGCGGTACGCCCTGAACAGGGCAATACTGAGACGGCTCAGCGAGCTGTGCAGTGATGTGATGCAGGCACCCTCACGACGGAGTCATGCTCTGTCCGTGGAGACCAAGGTGACAGCCTGCATGTGCCTGCTCGCCACGGGCACCTTCCAGAGGCCGACAGGGGACACTACAGGCATTACACAGTTGGCCACGTCATGCATCCTCACCCAATTCCTCAGCGCACTGCTGCCTCATGCTGCGGAGTACATCCATTTCCCCAGCACCGCGGCAGAGCGTACAGCAAACATGCAGGAGTTCCACAGGGTAGCACATATGCCTGGCGTGCTAGGGGCCATAGACTGCACCCATGTGGCCATTCGCACGCCACCTGGCCCCGACGGCCATGCATATCGGAACTGAAAGGGCTTTCCAGTGTCAACTGCCAGGTGGTGTGTGATGCCACTGGGCGCATCATCAATGTCTGTGCCACACCCTGGCGGAGCACATGATGCCTTCATATGGCACCAATCTGCACTGTGCCATCGATTCGAGAGTGGGAACATCCCCACGGGTCATCTAGTGGGTGAGTACACATGTATGGAATGCAAACTCTGTGCAAGGGTGGGAATGACACAGGTGCCATGGTAGTGGCACACAAGGATATGGGCAATATGGACCTGACATGACACTGATCTCCACTATCTCCACACAGGTGACTGTGGATACCCACTCCGTCCCTGGCTGCTCACACCATACTGGCACCCCACGACCCCAGCGCAGCACGGTTTCAATGAGGCACATGCCGCAACACGGAACATCATAGAGCGGGTGTTTGGGATACTCAAGGCACGCTTCCGATGCCTGGACACCTCCGGCGGAGCCCTACAGTACAGCCCCCAAAAGGCCTGTGGGATATTCCTGGCCTGTTGCATCCTGCACAACATGGCCAAAGACCATGGGATAGCCGTACAGGTCCAAGAGGGGGACAACGATGGTGACGCCAGTGGCGCCGGTGATGTGGGTTATGAGCAGCCCCCCCTAGGATGGAGGGACTCCCGACTGACACGGCAGGCCCAGCTGCACCGGGACACCATTGCAGAAGAACACTACGCACAACACAGGTAAGTCAAGGGGACATATGCAGGCAACACTGTCCATGCGCAAACCACAGGCACACAGGGGAACACACCGTGCATGAAGGTCAGGGGAGTTGAAGGGTCCAGGCATACCAACACACCATCAGAGAGGGATGAGCACTCATATGGACACACACACACACCAGGCAGCATACAGGGGCAGCAGCACAGCACTGCGGAAATGACATCGCCAACACACAGCACCACCAACCACCCCACCACCTGGACTGTCCACACGTGTGTCAGGACCTGGGCAACCTTGCACCTTGGTGTACAGTGCAATGCAGGCATCATCATCCACACGCACCTGTGGACAGCAGTTGGGAGAGTGTGCAGGTGGTCCGTGTGTCAGCTTGGTGAGCAGAGCACCCAGCAGTGCACTGCCCACCATGACACACATTGCACACAGGGCAGCACCAGACAGGGCCTGCATTGGGAGACAGCTCAGTCAGGGAGCACTGTCCCACGGCCACCACGGATGCATGGGCGGCCCCGCCGTGGCCTAGCAGCACTGGCAGGCTGAGCAGGGGCCACATCGGGTGGTGCTAGTGCACCACCAGGGGTCCCAGTGCGCGACCGCGACCTTGCCCGCACAGGGTTCTGCATCCCGCCAAACAAACTTGCACCAGGGGTGCTCGGGATGCCCACAGCAGAACCCGGCATCAACAGGCCTGGTGTCACACGATGCCGGGAACAGGGAGTGGAGTGCGCACTGTGTGGAGTGCATGGTACAGGGGCACCAGACAGTGTGATCAATGCGGTCGCCACAGAGACCACTGCCTGGGTCAGCCTGTCAATGGCAGCGGTCACATCCGTCCGCATAAGGACCATCTCGGCTCGGTCACGAGCACACTCCCTGCTATGCCGCTCCACGGACACAGACAGTGCCTCCATGGACCTTGCAACCCGCCCCTGCAGCTGTACCGACTCCTGCAGCAGGTGGGTGTCTGGCGTCAATGGGTACTGTGCCCCAATGGCATCGTGACCCCAGGTGTGGATGGTCCTGGTGCACAGCACCCCTTGAGGGTGGCCGCTGTTCGCCAGGACCAGGGTATGGGCGGATCTAAGGGTGGTGGACAAGTGCCACTGCTTGGCGCTGTCCCCCAGGCCTGGTGTGCAACTGCTGCTGCGCCCTCCAACTGCTGAGCCCCAGGTCCACCTGTTCCACCCCTGTGCTGTCAACAGTGCCAGACACCTGCTCAGCCACCGATGCTGCCCCACCGGTGCTGACAGACACAGCCTGTGACTGTGCCAGCATGCTGGTACACAGGTGTGGAGCAGGATGGCCCAGGGGCACGTGCTGGCCTGCCATGTGTCCGTCGTGGGACACACACCTATCACTGGCCATTGCAGGCCTGCTATCATCAATAGTGCCGGTGCGTGCCACTGCCATAGGCACAGCATGCTGCATACCTGCATGCCAGACTGCTGTGGCACAGGCTGTGCACCCCCTGCACCCGTATCACTGCCGCCGGAGTTGTTGAGCCAGCCTGCATGCTGCTGCAGTGCCTGCAGGCTGCTGGCGGAGGTGGATGGTCCCTCCTCCAGGTCCAGCAGGTCTGCCTCACTGTCAGCACCCACCACCACCACCGTCTCCTGCAGACGAACAGGATCTGTAACAGAAAGAGAGTACATGTGAGTGCATGTGAACAACAGCCCCCCCCCACAACATTACCATGTCATACCGTGCAGTGATGGGCTTCCACCTGTCTGGAATCCTCCACCTGGAACACCTGCAATGGCACTCGGCTGCATGGCCGCGACCAGTGTCTCCTCAGTCGGGGTCAGCTGCAACACCACTGGTGGTCCCCACCAGTGGCAGCACGTACCACCCTGAAGGCTGCCACCTTCTCCTTCAGCCTCCTATGTCAGTCCCCATCTTTTTCCGGCATTCCTGCATGGAGGCCTAGGCTTCCGTGCAGGTTGATGGCCAGAGCTACCCCTCCCATGCAGCTGCACGCTGCTGAGGGTGCCCTCCGCCCACTCAAAAGTGGCTCATCCTCCAGGTAGGCCTGGAAGAGGGCCTCAGTCTCTGCCGTGGTGAAATCGGCCTCCCACGCCCGCCGGCCCACAGCCTCAGCCTGGTTCTCGTCAGTCATGGTGATCTGTATGGGTGGAAGTGGACACCAGTCACTGTGCAGTCCACAGCATTTCCCCATGAGCATAGCTGCCGGCCGGGGGCAGAAGCCCCCCCTTTCCTCTCCGCATGGCAGATACTGATGGAAAGGGTGCCCTCTGCCCCTTTCTAAGTGCCCTCATCATGCTCAGCCCCCTCAACCTATATCATCCTCCAGCACCCCTGCCCATGAGCATTGTCCTGAGCATCACACAGCATGTAACTCACCTCTCACCTGCAACAACCAAATCTGGCCACCACAACCCAGTGTCGCAGTTTTATAGCGCAACACATGCAAATGAGGTGTGGCGCAACTTTAATGACATGCTAATCGCGCCACTGCGCCTTGAATGGCTGATCGACTGATTTGCATATGTCGGCTGAATATCGCGTATTTGCGCTTAGCGCAATACGGAAGGTCCGGCTGAGCCGATGGCGCATGTTTGTGGCTGTGTGCTACACTGTATTGCGCATGCCCAGACAGGTTACGAGCGCCGATCGATCGGCCGCAGACCTGCTGAGCGCGATAGGTGATTCAGGCCATGGCCACCATTGTGCCAGTGGCGCTACAGCACTGGGCACTATATGGCGCTGTGGCACTTCTGCGCCGATAGTCCACTGTGGCACTGGTGCTCTGCTTAGCAGTCGCGCGGGATGCCTATACATCCTATGGCGCTATCGTAGCCTGCGTCATTGCCGTGACCTTGTGTATGCCCTCTGACCCTGGCGCTGTTGGCATGCCATGTATGCGTCTATTAGCTGTCTGGTGACAGCGCTGTACAAAAGGACGGCGCTGTTCGAACAGCGATTGGAGCCTGTGCTGGTCTGATTAGTGCAACAACTCCACGTGGGGTTACAGCGCAGCGGGCGCCATATTGCCTGCTGTAAAGTTGGTGCCATGGCTAAGAGGAGGGGGGTCCTGGAGCCCACTGAAGTGGCCAACCTGGTGGCCCTAGTGGAGCCCACTGTGAGGCACTGTAGGTGAGGCCCCCTCACCATGCCTAGGACCCATGTGTGGCAGCAAGTGGCCACTGACCTGGTGGGGTCACTGGCCGGGCGGGTCTGCTGAGCAGTGCCAGCACCAGTACAGTGACCTCCGCCCGGAGGGGCGGACCTGTTGGCGGCTGCATTCCACGTGCCAGGCGGGGCCTGGTGCCTAGAACCACGTGAGTGTACCATCTATGCACCTATATTCTCTGTAGGGGTGTGTGTGTGCTTGGGTGGCTGTGCATAGGTGTGTCAGTGTGTGCAGCTGTGCGATGGATGGTTATGGCTGTGTGGGCAGGCACTCTCACTGGGGCAGGGGGCACTCTGCTTTTGAGTCACACTGATGTTTGTCTCACCATATGTCTCCCACAGGCTGGATTGTGAGGACACCGGACCACGGGGATGTGGGCCATGCCAGGGCCCTGGTGCCACGGGATGTCGTGCCACAGCAGCAGCAGCAGCAGCAGCATCAGCAGTGTCAGACCGAGCTGCTGGAGGAGTGTGAGTATCATTACGTCATGGATGCTATTGCATGCTGGGGGGGCAAGACCACCAACCATGCTGGACACAACCAAAGGGGAGGTCATAGTTCCACTATACGAAACACTAGTGAGTCCCCACACTGGAGTACAGTGTACAGTTCCGGAGACCATACCTGCGTATGGACATGGACTGGGTGCAGAGGGTTCACAGGAGGGCGACATGGATGGTGCATGGATTGCATCACAAGTCCTATGCAGACAGGTTGACGGAACTGAACATGTACTCCCGGGAGGGGAGGAGGGTGTGGGGATATGATGGGGACATACAAGTATTGTACAGGGGGGAACAGAGTGCAGGAAAACAATATTTGTAAGCATAAAGGATGTTCCAGGACTAGAGGGCATGAGATGCAGTTGGAGGGGGCTCGTTTAAGAGGAAACATGAGAAAGTATTTCTTCACAGAATGGGTGGTGGACAAGTGGAACACCCTGCCAGAGGATGTGGTGGGGGCTGACTTGGTTACGGGATTTATGTATGCGTGGGTTAGCCATGAAGGAATTCTGGAGGTCAGGGGTGAGGGGGAACGGACTTATAGGACAACAGAGTGAATGTACAAGGCCAAATGGCCAGACTGGGTGTCCCATAGGCCCTTATCTGCTGACACTGTCTATGTATCCATGTATGTAGGCATGACACAGGTGACCTGCATCACAGTGCAGCATCACGACACGTCTGTGTATGCATCACAGGTGGTCCAGGCATGCACTGGGCACATAGCTGTGTAACTGGCATCGCTGACCACGCTCCACATCACTTGACAGCCTAGTTTGTACTGTGATCGACGTGGGCAGTGTGTGTGTGAGGTGGTGCGCATAGCTGGTGCCGCCTGTTTGTGATGGCCATGTGCATGTTCACTGTGGGTGGGTGCATGCCATCACAGGTGCAGGACATTGGGTTATATGGGTTGCAGGTTGGGTGGTGTTCAGGGTTGTGGTCAGTCTCAGCCATTGACTGTGTTCCCATTTTCCTGAGGCCTCGGGGTGCTGAGATGCATGTCGCAGGATCTCGGCGCCTGACCCAGTCGGGACTTGAAAACCGGGAGCTCCTGCAGGCCATACAGTGCCAGGGTGAACGGCGGCGGCAGCACAGGAGGGGACGCCAGCAGGGGGAGGACCAGGAGCCAGCTGGGCCGTAGCCCACATTCCGTTCCCACTTCTCCCATCCCTTTCACCCTGCCTTCCCTCTCCAAGTTTTTATTCCCTTCCCCTTGAACACCCCTGCCTTTTACCCGTCCCCCCCCAACTTGTACATAGTTTCACCTGTTATTGTTTATCTGTTGTTTTGGAAATATACATTTCTATTTTGATACAACTGCTGTGTTGGTGTCTGCTTTGCAACTGGCTATGGGTGCTCCGTTGCAGAGGTGTACATGCCATCTGGGCTGCTATGGTCCTGGGTATATATGTGTGTGTGTGTGTCCATGGGGAGGTATCACCAGCATAGCATTGCCTTTCTGTTGCTCTTGCCATCTGCTGCCACCCACTGCTGGGTGCAGGGTGGATCTGGCTGGTATGCTTCTCTGCAGCATGGGGTTGGCGTGTGGCAGGGGGTGCATGGTGTTTCTGCAGTGCCTTTTACTGCACATGAGCGGTGTCTTGGGGCACGGTGCAGCTGTGCTGTTAAATGCAGGGGGACTGATGTGCACTGTGGTTGTCAACCCCGTGTGCCGCACTCTCTGCCTGCCAGTGGTTGTGCTGGGGTGTCATGGCTCTGCTATGCTTTAGTTGGCTTGTCCCCATGGGCACGTGGATCATTCGTCCCACCCCCAGTGATGCTGTGCTTGGGGTGTGCCGGTGTGGTGTGGGTTCTGCAGTGAGTTCCTGTGCCCATGTGTGGCATGGCTGGCGGTGGGCCCCAGCCTGCCTCCCTGGATGTGCAGTTCCATTGCTCTGGGGGGGGGGGCTGTGCTTGCGCTATGGCAGCTCTGTAATGCTCAGCTGATCTTCCATGGTTGCGCCATAGCGCGCTTTTTTTATCGCTTCTCCTTCCTGGTTGCGCGATGGCGCAGCATGTACGATATTGAGACGTTGGTTGCTTGCGTAATTTGCTCTGCTCCATGTTTTAATATCGCACCTGTTGCGCATATGCGCAATTGATTGTGCTTGCTCCTGCTGTTGCGCACATTTTGGGAGCAGTTTGAATATCTGGGCATATATATATATATATATATATATATATATACAGTATATAGTAGAACTCAACCTGCTCTAGTGCCTATGCTAATTCTTTCAGCACGATGGTCACCTATGGCTCACTTGTAAACAATGTAACATGGTTGGCCATGTCTGATAACCACATACAGTATAATGTCTTTATCTGAAATTTGTTGAGTGAAAAGGGCGCATGGAGCAGAGGCTATTTTCCAGGTGTGATCAACGGGAGGGGAATGCTGTGGGCGGAGCAACACCGAACTGTGCAGAAATAAAGCAAAATGAGTTAAGGATGCAAAGAAATGCAACTTAAGGAAGAGCAGCAACCAAGAAGGAGCAATTTATTTATTTAAAACTTTTTGCACAGGAAAGGCACACTGAGTTAAAATTAATTTCCAGGTGTCTCTGGGTTGTGGGGGGTGGTTGTACAAGCAAGGTGATAAGTAAGAAATAGCAAAGATACAATCAAAAAGAAATCTGCTTAAAATAAATATTAAGTCACATACGCAAAACAATTTGCAAAACAGGGCAAGGCAAATGCAGAGAGGCTATAATTTCATAAGATCTAGTTCACAAGAATTGTGGTAGTGTTGCAAAGCAAAAATCCTAGAAAATAAGGCAAACTAAAGAAGGCTGTGAATACATTCAGACTAAGTTTGACAAAATGCAGCAGTAGTCAAGAATAAGGGTCATAGACCAGGAAGCATGGCTTATCAGAACTTCACAACCTTTTCTTGGTTTTACCATCCCTACTTCCAGCTAGGTTATTCACTCCTAGATGGGCAATAACATCTGGCTTCCCATACACAGACACCTGCTCCACTATAAACTATGCTATTTGGGACACCCCTGGAAGCATGTTTCGTGAATGCTGAGCTGCTAGTGATGTGGTGAGCTGAAACACTATAGGCATTTTTAGGCTTTGCATAGATGTTCCCCACCCACTGTTGAAAGGATACTATTCAAAATGCCCAACACCCTAAATAGCTCACCGGCCAACCAGCTGCTGAAAGGATTGTACTCAAAATATCCTTCACTCTGGGTGGTCAAGAGTAGCATGTCAAATGAGCATGGTGATCTAGGCGAAGACAGATGGGCAACTTCAAATTGAGCCATACCCAAATGGGCAAATGTACACTTATGGTGACCAGGACTTATGAGCGAACAGTCGTTTTGGTGATTCGTACATTTATGCAACCTGTCATTTCAGCAAACAATGGTATAGCCTACCCCCTGTGTCCTGAAGCGGTGTGGTGTTAGTATCTGAGAGATGGGGGGGTTCGGGGGCAGAGCCCCCCTGCATGACATGGGTGCACCTGTGGGTGATGGGGGATAAAGGTGGGTGGGTTTCTTAATAATAATTATAATAATAATTTTATTTTTATGGCGCCTTTCAGAGTATCAAGGCGCCTAACAAATTTTTAAAATAACATATCACAATCCAGATCATAAAAATATAAAACCAATAATCCCTTCTCACAGTTATTCATTCACCAAAGACTTGGATCCACAAATAAGTTTTCAAAGCTTGTTTGAATCTCTCCACAGTTGTGCACTCCCATACCCAACGGGGTAGAGAATTCCAAAGGGTTGGGACCACGTGCATAAATGCACAGGCTCCAGATGAATTTCTAGCAACCCCTCATCGGCTGAGTGGTGCAAACATCTGGGGTGGTAGGGAACCAGAAGCTCTTTCAGGTAATCCAGGCCCAGTTCGTGTAGGGCTTTAAAAGTCAGTAAATCAACTTTAAAGGTGACCCGCCACTGTACCGGCAGCCAGTGCAGTCAGTGCAGCACCAGCGTAATATGACAAGATCTATAAGTTCCTGTCAAAAGCTGGACCACAGCGTTTTGGACTAGCTGCAAGTGATGGATTTCTACCCCAGGTAGCCCTAGATAAAGGGAGTTGCCGTAGTCCAGGTGTGAGGACACAAAAGCGTGGACCAGCCTAGGAAGATCACTGGATGGAAGTAGGTACTTAATCCTGGAGATATTCCTCAGATGGTAAAAAGAGGATTTAACGATGGCTGACATCTGTGGATGAAGAGTCAGTCCCTCGTCAAAAATTACCCCCAGGTTCTGCACCCGTTCAGAGGTCGGGAGTGAGACACCCCAAGGAAAATCCCTGAGGGGGAACCCACCCCCAGGCCCCCTATCCGGTGCGCTGGATCCAAAACCAACACCTCAGTCTTTTCTGAGTTCAACTTTAGCCAACTGAAATCCATACACACCTGGATTTCTGTGAGACAGCTATTAAAAACTGAGAGAGCTCCATCCTGGTCAGGTGCAAAAGAAAGGTAGAGCCGGGTATCATCAGCATAGCAGTGAAACCTCAGCCCATACCTTCTTACAATGTCTCTGAGGGGCAGCATTTACACTGAAAACAACATGGGGGACAATACTGAGCCTGAGGGACCCCACAAGACAGAGAAACTGGGTCCGAGGAATAAATCCCGGACACCACTCTCTGAGTTCTTCCAGTGAGGAAAGATGTAAACCACCTGAGGACTGTACCCAACAGTCCACAGATGAACTTCAGATGGCCAAGCAGAACCCCATGGTCCACAGTGTCAAACGCTGATGAGAGGTCAAGAAGAACCAAGATGGAACGGCTTTTCCGATGCCTCACCATCAGGAGGTTATTCAGCACCCGAACCAGCACTGTCTCAGTACTGTCTCTTTCAAAATCCGGACTGGAGGGGTTCATAGATGTCATGGATGGTCAAATGGTTCTCCAAGTGCCTAGCCACTACTTTCTCAATGACCTTCCCTTAAAAGGGAAGGTTAGAGATTGGTCTGTAGTTTGCATGGCAGTCTGGGTCCAGGGAAGCTTTCTTCAGGAGGAGTGTTACCACCGCCTCCTTCAGGGAGCTAGGAAACTCACCTGCTTCCAAGGAGCACCAGACTATCCATGCTAGGACCGGAACAATAGAATCAATACAACCCAAAATCAGGGAAGTTGGTCCAGGATCCAAACTACAGTACATAGGGCGAGCACGTTGGACAATCCGCATAACATTCATGAACTCCGATCAGTCAAAGGTACTCCAGGAAAGCCGAGGAGCAGTGGCCTTGAGCCAATTCACTGCAAAACCCATAGAGTGTGCTGGCTGAAGTACCGCCCTGATGTAGGCCACCATAGATGCAAAGAATCGAGCAAGCTCATTGCACTCTATTTGTGAAAACGTTTTTTCAACTTGTAGGCAGGCTGGGTTGCCCAGTCTGTCCATAGTTTGAAAAAGCTGAGCTGGCTGATTCTGAGTGACCACAATCTCCCTGAACAGGAACTATACTTTCTTACGGGTGATTGCAGATTGATAGACTTCGTAATGATCCATCAGTCTAAGGCAGTCAGCATCAAGGGCAGACCTCCACCAGCAATGCTCTAACCTTTGTCCTAATCACCACATCTCCCTCGAAGTCCCATCAAACCATGGGGACCGAGGGTGAAGGGCAAGAGGACAAACACAAATGGGAGCAATAACATCCAGGGCTGATGTAATGGCTGAATTGTAGGCCATCACAAGGGTCTACAGATCACTGATTGTCACAGGGAGGGACGATAGATCAAGTACCACCGCCAGGTCTTCAGAGCTTACATCTCATAAAGGGCGATACCTGACCATCTCCACAGGGGCGAGCCTATGAAGGGGGTTGCTAATACTTAACCCCACAGTGTAATGATTGGACCAACCGACAGGTTCCACCCCCAAATAGGAGGCTTCGATCCCTAGGAGAAAGACTAAGTCAAGAGAATGACCGTGCTTGTGGGTAGCAGTGGTAACTATCTGTGCAAGACCCAGAGATGTCATCAACTGGAGGAAGTGTTGTCCAAATTGCGAGAGTTCATCATCGACCCAGGTGTTAAAGTCGCCCCGGACCATCAGCCTGGGTGACTCAAATGCCATGTCGATGATGAAGTCCACAACTTCCTGAAGGAACAGCTTCTCATCTCCGGGTGGACGGTAGACGAGACCGATCCTATAACCTACACCTGCTACCACGGTACACTCAAATGACTCAGCCTCCTCAACTGGTACATTCGTGAGGTTAAGTTTGGTCTTAAAACAGACTGCAACCCCCCCCCCCCCAAGATCCAATCTCGGGCAGTGAATCACCGATCACCCAACTGGAGTTAACCACCAAAATGGGGCCAGAGTTCTCATCCAGCCAGGTCTCGGTGATGCAAGCCAGGTCCACTGTTCCAACAAGATCTGCAATAATTGCAGTATTGTTCTTAGCAGACCTGGCATTGCATAACATCGCCCGAGTTGAATGAACCTCCTGGGCCATCCAGACCACCTGTCCACCAAAGCTGGTAGTGCCCTTGGGTATGGAAACCAGACAAGATGGACCCCTATCTTGGTTCGGTTTTGCCCCAGGACGTCTTCTGGATCCTAGGACCCTGATACGATGGCCCCGCTCATTCACCCTCCACTGTTCGTGCCCCCAACCCCCCCTCCTTCCCCTAAGGGCAATACCCAATGCCCTACAATGCTGATAGATTGTAAATTGCGGAGGGGGGAGGAAAAGGGGTGGAGGGCACGGAGAGCAGAAGGTGAATAGTGCACCACTGTAGGGGTGGGCCTCCAACACATTCTGGTGACTAATGTGACAATACAACGCTCCTATTACCTAAACTGCTGATATACAAAACAACATACTAAATACCATAAAAGAAAATAATAAAATTACACAGCCACTTATTTAAAAGAAAATATCCCGCAGCTCTCCCACAGCTTCAGGAAATAAAACAATATTAAACTAAAACCAAAATAAAATAAAAATATCAAATCATATAATCCAAAACAACAATTTAAATGAAACTGAATCAGTTAAAGTCAACAAATGAGTCTTGGACACTGATACTAAAAACAAAGTATTTGGGGGAAAATTCAGATCTTCCAGCCCCCATTGAGGGGCACCAATGACTGATGATGGAGGTGGAGTTCACTAGGAACCAAAGGGGGTGCCACTGCTGGTCTATGGCGGCTTTGTGTATCAGAGGGGTAAGAAGGTCCATGGAAAGGTGTACTGGAGGTGTAGGGAGTACAATCAGTACTGCTGTCCTGCACGAGTATACTGCGCATGGAGCAGATTGTGTCTGGTGCAGCAGATGACAGTCATAGGAGGAGGTACCGGGACCTCACCGAATGCCTGGCACAGATGATGGGGAGTATACATCCCATATACAGCTGGAATATCTGCATAGGGTAGCCTACAATATACAGGTGCAGTAGTGATAACTTTGCTGGAGCTGATGTTGTTGTACTGCACGATCACGCTATTTACACTCGCTTATTTATAGCCACTCAAATTGTATTCATCTATTAATATTTGCTCAGATGACATGGAACCATGATTAGGCAGCCAACCAACTAGCACTGCTTCTCAGAAATTCTGCAGCACAGCAATTGTGGATGCACCAGAAAATGTACACTTCTGCAGGAATTTCAACTATGCTAACTAAGGAACCAACTATCCAACTAAGGATGTTCTTATTTTCCTGATATGTAACAGTGTAACTCTGCTAGTAATTCAGCTTCATCTGTTCAGTATGCTACTGCACATGAGGAAGGGACCTGTTGGGCCCTGAAAGCTTGTGCACTATATTTTGTACAAGACATGTGTTGGTCCAATAAAAAATGTCAAACTATCTAACGACAACTAATTTATTGTTAGAAGCACAAAACAGGGCTGCTGTCGTAATAAAAATACTTGATCCATTAAAGTGCAGTGCAGTAATATGGCTGGCTACCCCCAGCCACACAATATTTGTCAGCATTGAATTGTACACCTGCCCTGTCTCTTGGAATGCACAGGATACGTCACCATTTTTGGCTGACATCCAGATGCTTGTACCATTTTGCACCACCTACCACAAATTAAATGCTCGTACAAGACCATTCCAACTCCAGCACAATCCAGTTCATGAACAGTATTTCCCTCAGAGAATGTCTCTTTACTAATCATTATATGCAACTGCTGCTTCAAATTGACATTCTTACAAACAGCACCATCTGTTTGGGGGGCTATAGGAGAAAGAAGGGAACTGTCAGAGTCTGATGCCCAGTAAAGACAGGCACATCTATGACTAACAGATGACAGGTAGAGGTGATGTTTCTTACAAAGATATAAAAAATATTATTTCTCAGACTTTGCCATTCTAAGGCTTCCAAAACCATGTGTAACCCCCCTGCAAATGGGGGTTCCCAAAAGACTTCCAGGAGCTTGCTTGAGTGCTCCAAGCCTGAATGGTGTTTGGCATTTAAGCCATTTATCAGTGAGTGTTTTTAGAACCTCTGGTACTGTCTCTTTAAGAGCTGTCTGCTTGCAGACATAATTAGTTGTATGGGGGACTGTGTGTTTCTTTGATTGAGTACCACTCAAGCTGCTGCCAATTCACTTCATTTTGCAGTCACTAGGAGTGCAAAGGGAACCTATCTGAAAGATGTAACTGTTTGCCAGAAATTATTTAGAGTAATAATGAAATTACAGTTTGTCTAACCTGCTTTCTTTGCAGTCAGAACTGTGTCTGCTAGTTCCCCATTCTAGTTTTGAACTGCTGAACTGGACCAATCAGTGTGAAGCTAGCTCTAAAATGGTGCCTTGACTAATCAGAACTTGGACTCATAATCTGAGCCAGCCACAAGAGGATTGTATGGGCAGTGACTCTGGGAGATGTAGTTTAGACTTCAGTGCCTTTTGGACCAACAGCAGCAGTCTATTGTGGTGACAGCCAATCCAGTCAAGAACTGGGAGGAACTCAAAGGAAATGCCCGGTTTTGTCGGTTGGAGTTGAGTTGAGCTTTGGCAGTGAAGAAGGAAGGAGCCCTGTGCTTTTTCAGTGCGTTTTAGTCAAAAAACGGTGTAAGGCCCAGAGTTCCGGTCTGCAGCTTGTTAGGACTGAATCCGTCCTGTGAAAAGAATCAAAGGATCTCTGAAGAGTAGAAACCAGGCTCACCCTGTAGAAGACTGGAGGAATTGCTGAAAATTACACTCGGTCTGTCAGGAACTGAATCTGCTGTGTGTTCTCCCGGGTATTGTGCAGTAATTGCGATCGGGATACAGATGCAGCCTGCCTGGTATAGTGCTTTCTTTTATATGGATGTGTGAAGAGGTTTGTGTACCTCAAGTGAGCCCTGCTGATATTGAAGGACCCTATCTTATTTGGAGGTCGTGAGTACTAATTCAGGGTCACTCCTGTTGAATTACTCACATTAAATCAAATGGAATTACTGTACTGCTGACTGTTTAATTCTCCTTTCTCTGTGTGAAAGACTACCAGCTGCCACGGTTTGGACTAGCCACTAGGGTTTGGGTACCCAGGGACAGTAACTGATAGGGATAGGCCTGTGCACAGAGCCATAGAATTATTAGAGTGATAAGCTAATTAACCTGATTTCCCCTGTCCTTGTTATATTCCCCTAAATAAATCAGAGCTGCTTGTTTCAGCAAAGTTATACTGCCTGAGGTATTTGTCTATGTTAAAGTACTGTACTGTGATTGTTGCACTGTATCTCATTTCACAGGAGGTCCCAGTGCGGAACCAGACCTGGGGGTAAGTGTATACTGTGAAGGTAATTCTGATATATTGTGTGGGCCACTAGTGGGAAGAAGGGGTTGCAGTGTCCCAGAGGGCTGTGACCAAGTTAGTTTAACTATTGCAAACCCTGACCTCTGGGTGGAGGCACCGCCATTGGATCCAGGCCCCTCAACCTGTTGGTGGCAAATCAGGCAGGGGTAGTAGCCCCTGGGATAGCGCCATCTGGGGTTACATCTTGGAGGCACCGCTGAGATTGTGTGTCCTCTAGTGGCCATATTCTGAACCACTGTTAAGAAAAAAAATGGGTACCCGACAGAAGTGGCTGTGCACCGGCTGGTGGAGTGGTGTACTGGGGAGGAGATCGACCCCCAAAATGCTATGCTTATCCTGGACATCCCCTGGGTATCAATACGGACACTGTGCAGGAGTACTTTCCAAGGTGGAAGGTTTACAAAACCCTGTGGTGGTGGGTCGGCATGCTAATCTGCTCACCCACACTTTCCTGGCCCTAGTAGAGTTTAAGGATCCCATAGATAGCTCCAAAGTGCCACAGACCATTACCCCAGAGGAGCCCTCACTGCTTGGAGTGATAACTAAGGACAGTAAAGACCGGGGAATCAGCCCCACCACTATCTGAAACTTTTGAGAGAAATTTGCTGAATGGTTGCTGGAGAGGGAAAACTGTGGAGGACTTGAAGAAACTATTCTTGCCACCTGGGGTGTTCCTCCCCAACACCCTCTCCTGCTCCAGTGCCCGTAATGGTGGCTGAACCAATGCAGACTCCTATTTCTGCACCTGCCATTAGTCACGACTCTTACGAAGGTTGAGGATCTTCTCTGGCACCTCCCACCCCCAAGGGAGGATGACTGGGAGACCTGGATAGACTATGTTGCCCCAAGTGCTAGAATGGCAATGCTCGGAGGCGGCGAAGAGGGTTAGTGAGGCCTCCGGGGTCCTGCCCTAGCTACCATCCGTGCTAAGCGGGCCAGTAACCCTGAGCGACTGCACAGGCCTATCTTGAGGCCTTGGAGAATGTGTATGGGGAGCCCAGATTCTGATGAGGACCTATGGTGGAGAGTAAGAAATGCACAACAGTACCAAGGGAGTTGTTGTCTGTGTATGTCTCTCGGCTGGAAAATTGTTGCAAGAATGCCTCAGAAAGGGTAGTTTGCCAGCGATTGAACTGGACCGAACCAGACTGGACAGAATCCTTAAGTCTGCCCCTTCTCAGAACTGCTGTTGCTTCAGTTCGCCTGGCAAATGACTGGAATCCCACCCTCCTATGATGAGTTAATGAGAGAAATTGAGGAGTTGAGAAAAGGCGACCTCGGGTACCTGCACCAACAGCTGTGGCTACGACCCGAGTGACTGAGGGTGACCCATCAAGTGAAGTTCAGGGCAGAGGTTGACAGTCAATGAGTGCTCTGACAAGGAAAAAGATATGCCACAATGGGGCGAACTGTTGAGAGATCGGAATTCAAAACAGTCCCTTTATGAAGGCCACGCCTGCAAGTACAGGCCCTGACCTATATCCGACTGCATCTGCTATGGGGTGGGGGTACCCACCCATGTATCTCCTGCTGATAACAGCTCCAAACTCAATTCCTTGACCATGGAAGTGGAGAAACTGTGAGATGTCTCCAAATGCTTATCACGCCCGCAGACAGAGATGGCACCCAGGTTTCCAGTTAGTAATACCCCGCCCTGGCTCCCAGTGTGGCGCCTCGGCCAGCTCAAACTCCAGAAAGTATGTTTTGCTATAATTGTGGGAAAGATGGGCACATGAAAGAGGATGCCAGTCCCCAAAGACACTGACAAAGTTGCATATAGGCTACAAGGAGGCTTGGAGAACAAATCAGTGGTTAAGAGGTGCACGACATGATCCCAGTGAGGGCACCAAAATGCTAATTCACGTCCTTTGTGGCAAGGTCAGTTGCCCAGGTCCCCACTACCGCCTCTCAGACTGGTCCAGAATAGTGGGTCCTCCATGGAGACCACTGTAAAGGTGAATGGAGTGTCTACAAGAGCTGTATTAGACAGTGGCTCCCAAGTGACAATTATGTTCCAGGATTGGTATCAGAAGCATTTGTCAGACATACCCTTACAACCATTAGAAGGACTGCATGTATGGGGGTTAAGTGAGAAGGCCTACCCTATTCCGGTATATCCGAATTTGGCTGTCTTTCCCCACCTCCGTGGCTGGAGTGGCGAACAAGTAGAGACCCTAGCCTTAGTGTGTCCCCCACTGGACTGTATGATGGTGTCCTTTGTTGATTGGAACAAATGCTCATATGTTTGGAAGGCTGGCACAGCTGTGTTATGAAAACAGGGGTCAAAGACTAGTAGAGCTTTAAGAGTTCGGCTTTAATTAAGAAGGCCTATGAGGCACAGAGATGCTGAAAAACAGAACCAGAGGAACCGGTCGAATTGTATGGAAGAAGGATCCTGAGTCTCTGATCCTGGCACCAAATGCCCAGTGTACCTTACAGGAGAGGTCCGTATCAGAAAGGATGTTAAGAATAAAATATTAATGTTGGATGCACCAGGCGATGGAAAATTGCCAGAGGGACTGCTGGTCAAGCCTAGTATTTTGCCCGCTAGAGCCCATGCTTATGCCAGAAGGGTAATGGTCCAAGTTCATAATGTGTCTGAAAGAGACATTCGAGTAAACAGAGGTTGCATCCTGGCTAATGTGCATTGTGCAGACACTGCAGTGCTACCCAGCAGCAAGAGTTCAAGGAAGAATGACAGAGTTGCGCCTGACTTGTTTGATTTCGGCGACTCCCGCTGCCAGCTGAATGGAAAGTGAGGATCAGTGAGCTTGCCCAGAGAGACCAGGTGTTTTCTTTAAAGGAATGGGATGTAGGATGCGTGCAGGAGCTGAGCACAATATCCGGCTGCATGACGAAGACCATTTCGTGAGAGGTCTCGACGCCTGGCACCTGCTGACATAGATGATGTGAGGCGGCATCTGCAAGAAGATGTTAGCTGCTGGTGTAATACAAAATCCAGAAGCCCTTATGCTTCCCCATTGTGGTAGTGAGGAAAAGAATGGAACAGTAAGGATGTGTGTGGATTATCGCACCTTAAACCGCGGACTATCCCTGATCAGTACACAATGCCCGCATTCAGGATGCTTTGGACTGCCTAAGCGGAGCAAGTGGTTCTCTGTGCTGGATCTCCATGATGGGGTACTACAGATCCCGATTGCCCCAGAAGGACCGTGAAGGCGGCCTTTATCTGTCGCTTGGCTTCTGATGAATTCATGAGGATGCCTCAAGGGATTTCAGGTGCCCCAGCCACTTTCAGCGATTGATGGAGGCGTGCAGTGGGGGACATGAACTTACTAGAGTGCCTGGTATACCTAGATGATGTTATTGTGTTTGGCAGCTCACTGGAGAACATGAGGCAGATTATTTAAGGTATTGGACCGACTGGAGGACTTTGGCCTTAAACTGTCCATTGATAAGTGTCAATTCTTTCAAACATCAGTAAAGTATGTGGGACACATAGTATCCACCGAGGGAATAGAGACCGACCCAAGTAAAGTTGAGGCCTTGACCACTCTGGCCACAGCCCAAAAATCTAAAAGAACTGCAAAGATTCCTGGGATTCTGTGGTTATTATCGGCGCTTCATCAAGGACTATTCAAGAGTGATCCGCCCTTTACTTAACCTTACTCAAGGTATCCCCAACCCACAAAAATACCAAAGTCAGCGTCCCTCAAGACTGAAAGAGTGTATTTTCATCCAGTGAAGTATTTGGGGCCCGCTGGACTCCTGATTGTGAGACTGCTTTTCATGAGATCATATATCAACTACCCATGCTCCAGTGCTGGCCTATGCGATCCAAGAAAACCTTACGTCCTGCACACTGATGCTAGCTTGCAAGGGTTGGGGGCTGTGTTGTACCAAACACGAGAATGGCCTGAGACCAGTGGCCTTTGCCAGTAGAAGCCTGACCCCATCGAAAAGAACTATCCTGTACATAAGTTAGAGTTCCTAGCTTTGAAGTGGCTATTGTTGACCAATTCCATGAGTACTTGTATGGGGCTAAAATACTAGTAAAACTGACAATAATCCTTTGACCTATGTGCAGACCTCAGCTAAGTTGGATGCCACTGGCCATAGGTGGCTTTCTGCATTATCTACATATGACTATGCTCTCGAATACCGAGCAGGTCTGAACCACATAGATGCTGATGCTCTCTCCCGGAGGCCTGTTCCCCAGAATGATTGGGTCCGATTGGCAGAACCTGACATTGGGGCACTGTGCCAAGTTTGACAGGGAGGAACAAATGTCCACGGACGCAGTGGACTGCATGGTGGATTGCTGGGAGCCTCTGAGAATTGCATACCTGCTGCTTATTGCCACTTTTCTAAAATAGACATTGGTGCACTGCCTCAGCTGGACAATGACAGTATTCGGCGGGCTCAATCCAGCGATCCCATGATCAAAGCAGCTTTAGAAGCCCTCTATGCAGGAAAAGATGTGTCCAAATTCGCTCCACTGATTTGAGAACTGCACTGTTATACAAAGAAGGTCCTAAGTTGAAACTGATCAATAAACTGTTATACAGAGAAACAGTAGACAGAGGGGACAAGTAGACAACAACAACTAGTGCTGCCCTGCCTTTCGAGACTCAGTACTGAGGTCCTTGCACAACCACATGGGGCACCTTGGTATAGACAGAACACTTGACTTGGTGAGATCCAGATTCTATTGGCCTAAGATGGGGGCTGATGTGGAGCAACACATTTGAACTTGTAGTAGCTGCTTACAGAGGAAAGCTTTGCCCCAGAGGGCTGCCCCTTGTTAACATCACCACCAGGTGCACCCATGGAGCTGGTCTGTATTGATTTTCTGAGTTTGGAGTCAGATCGAAGAAATATCAGTAATGTGCTGGTGGTCACTGACCATTTCACGAGATATGCCCAAGCTTTCCCACCAAAGACCAGAAAGCATCCACTGTGGCCAAAGTACTTGTAGAAAACTTTTGTTCACTATGGGGCTCCACAAAGAATCCATTCTGATCAGGAGAGACTTTGAGAGTCGTCTGATCAAAGAGATGCTTTCTCTGTGGGGAGTGCGAAAGTCCAGAACCACTCCTTACCACCCCAGGGGACCCACAGCCTGAACGCTTCAACGCACTTTGCTAGATATGCTAGGCACCCTGCACCCAAAGGACAAGCCTAGATGGAGCCAACAAATTAGCACCCTGGTACATGCTTATAACTGCACAAAAGTGATGCCACTGGATTCTCCCCACCGCCTGATGTTTGGAAGAGAAGCTCGACTACCAGTAGATGTGTGTTTTGGGGTCTCTCCTGATGGGGTTCAAGCTGACAACTATTTACAGTATGTGCAAAGTTAAAGGCCCAGCTAACTCATGCGTACCAACTGGCTCAAACCATGGCTGCCAAAAGAAATCTGGCCAACAAGAAGGTATGATAAAAGGTGAAAGCACAGGAACTCCAGGAGGGAGATCGGTATTGCTAAGAAATCTGGGACTGCATGGCAAGCACAAGATTGCTGACAGATGGCACCATCTCCCTCACATTGTAGTGGGCAAACTAGATGATCTGCCAGTGTACAAAGTAAGGCCTGAGAATAATTCAAAGATGTAAAAACATTGCATAGAAATCATTTACTGCCCATTGGACAAATCTTAATTGAGTCTGAGCCCTAGAAGATGCCCCTCTGGACCAGTGACTAGAGCTGCTGCTAAGAAAGATCAAGAAAGTCTGCACCTACAGAAGCAAAGTTAAAGTGTTCCACTCCACAAGTCCCAGTTGAGCATGACTGTCAGTCCATATCGGAAGAAAGTGAGAGTGACTTTGAATACTATCCTTCTACGAACTGAGTCAATTGTTTGGGCAATCCCCTAGTCAATACTGGAGATGAAGCTGGGCCTTCTGGACTGTCTAAGCCCCCAGCTTCATCCCTGAGCCAATGCTCCCAGAAAGTGAAGTGCAAAGCATCAGATCAGATGAAATGGAATCATTGTGCATGGTTGAACTGTTTGAGCTTTCAGGGAGAAAAATGATAGATTGGGGCAGACTGGTGATACACCCGAACAAGAAGAGTATTTTGAGTGCCCTGACAGTCCACTGCCAGTGTCCAAAAGCTCCATGCGAGCCAAATGTTGTGGACTCAGAAACTGAACTCCTGGAGCTAAGTGCCCCAAGTTCTAGCCTCTCTACCCCCATGGAGACTCCCCTGACAAGTGAGGACAATGCTGAAAAATGAGGCTCAGAGTGCAGAGACTATAACAGTTCCCCTAGAAAGACTGGTCGAGCTGTAAAGCCTGTGGTGCACCTCAGTTATGATTCACTTGGGAGGCCTGTGGACTTGCCTCTCAATGTTGTCCATAAAGGAGTGTATGTGTCCCGAGCTCATTGCCCAAACTGAGCATCAGTGCTAACTCAAGTTACTTGTGTTGCCCTCTAAGTATGGTGCCTTGCCCCATCCAGCCCCAAGGTAACTGATAGGAAGGGCCCCCTCTTCAGGTTTCATGTACAAGAGGTAATAACTTGAGTTATGGTACAATGTGTATGTAATACCGTGTAAAAGTGACGTACTGCAATGTTTCAGAAATGTGTTCTTGGTAAAATGATATATTGACTGATGATTACATATGCGAGCCTAATGCAAATGTATATGGTTGCAGTTGAAACTTATGGGGTACCTGCTTGCGGGACGTCAAGCTTTCCCAGGCCAGGAAGGTGTAACCCCCCTGCAAATGGGGGTTCCCAAAAGACTTCCAGGAGCTTGCTTGAGTGCTCCAAGCCTGAATGGTGTTTGGCATTTAAGCCATTTATCAGTGAGTGTTTTTAGAACCTCTGGTACTGTCTCTTTAAGAGCTGTCTGCTTGCAGACATAATTAGTTTGTATGGGGGACTGTGTGTTTCTTTGATTGAGTACCACTCAAGCTGCTGCCAATTCACTTCATTTTGCAGTCACTAGGGTGCAAAGGGAACCTATCTGAAAGATGTAACTGTTTGCCAGAAATTATTTAGAGTAATAATGAAATTACAGTTTGTCTAACCTGCTTTCTTTGCAGTCAGAACTGTGTCTGCTAGTTCCCCATTCTAGTTTTGAACTGCTGAACTGGACCAATCAGTGTGGGGTAAGCTAGCTCTAAAATGGTGCCTTGGACGAATCAGAACTTGGACTCATAATCTGAGCCAGCCACAAGAGGATTGTATGGGCAGTGACTCTGGGAGATGTAGTTTAGACTTCAGTGCCTTTTGGACCAACAGCAGCAGTCTATTGTGAGTGACAGCCAATCCAGTCAAGAACTGGGAGGAACTCAAAAGGCCGGTTTTGTCGGTTGGAGTTGAGTTGAGCTTTGGCAGTGAAGAAGGAAGGAGCCCTGTGCTTTTTCAGTGTGCAGTTTTAGTCAAAAGCGTGTAAGGCCCAGAGTTCCGGTCTGCAGCTTGTTAGGACTGAATCCGTCCTGTGAAAAGAATCAAAGGATCTCTGAAGAGTAGAAACCAGGCTCACCCTGTAGAAGACTGGAGGAATTGCTGAAAATTACACTCGGTCTGTCAGGAACTGAATCTGCTGTGTGTTCTCCCGGGTATTGTGCAGTAATTGCGATCGGGATACAGATGCAGCCTGCCTGGTATAGTGCTTTCTTTTATATGGATGTGTGAAGAGGTTTGTGTACCTCAAGTGAGCCCTGCTGATATTGAAGGACCCTATCTTATTTGGAGGTCGTGAGTACTAATTCAGGGTCACTCCCTGTTGAATTGCCACATTAAATCCAAATGGAATTACTGTACTGCTGACTGTTTAATTCTCCTTTTCTCTGTGTGAAAGGGCCCCTACCAGCTGCCACGGTTTGGACTAGCCACTAGGGTTTGGGTACCCAGGGACAGTAACTGATAGGGATAGGCCTGTGCACAGAGCCATAGGTAGATTATTAGAGTGATAAGCTAATTAACCTGATTTCCCCCTGTCCTTGTTATATTCCCCTAAATAAATCAGAGCTGCTTGTTTCAGCAAAGTTATACTGCCTGGGTATTTGTCTATGTTAAAGTACTGTACTGTGATTGTTGCACTGTATCTCATTTCACAGGAGGTCCCAGTGCGGAACCAGACCTGGGGTAAGTGTATACTGTGAAGGTAATTCTGATATATTGTGTGGGCCACTAGTGGGAAGAAAGGGGGGTTGCAGTGTCCCAGAGGGCTGTGACCAAGTTAGTTTAACTATTGCAAACCCTGACCTCTGGGTGGAGGCACCCGCCATTGGATCCAGGCCCCTCAACCTGTTAGTGGCAAATCAGGCAGGGGTAGTAGCCCCTGGGATAGCGCCATCTAGGGGTTACACATGGGAAAAAATATACCTTTGAAAACACAGCCCCATACTTTTCTCTAAGCTTCTGTAATCAGTTTTCTGAGATTTGCTTGCACCTCCCCCAGTGTTGGACTGGCCCACCTGGATACTGTTTTTTTATTCATTTTATTTTTTGGGGATGGCTTTTGCCTGAGATTCAATATGGGGTAGTAACTCCTTCCACTATCCCTATAAAAGCCAGCCTTTCCCAGCAATCCTTGCTCAGAGTGTTTCGAGCTACTGAGCAGCTGCATGGTTTCTGGCTGTGACTCTCTTCTCTTGCTCTGTTATGTCTTGTCTGCTTCTTTTTCTTCCACTCCTATTTTCCCCTCTTGTTGCTCTGCCTCTCCTTTCATCTTCTTGGTAGCTCGCCCCCCCACCCTTTCTGTTCCTCTGCTTTTCTGCCCTTTTCCTTCCTTCCCCCTCCTTCTGCCTTCATTTCTTGCCGCTCTTGTGGCTTTCTGTTGGTGGTCTCCCCCCCTGCCACAGTGTACCTCCTTCCCTTCCATGCCACCTATTGGCTCTGTAGGTCTCCCTCATTCCTCTTGATTCCTGTTGCCTTGGTTTGTTATTTTTTTTGGTGGGGTGGGGTCTCCACTTCTTCCCGCTCTGTTGTAGGACCTCTCCCTCCTTCCAGGTTGTGACGTGGCTGACATCATTGCTTGGTTTGAAAACCTCCACACTGTACTTCCACATCTGCTCCTTGTATCACCTCTGCTTTAATTCCACACATATTCCTCCTGTAGTTTCATGCTGTGCTCCTCTTAACTCACAAGGGTCCCATAATGCCCCTCCCCCGGGTCGTGCCTGAAAATAGGCAGGATTTGTCTAGTGCACTTACCCGGTCAACAAAAACTAAATAAATAAATAAAAAAATAATTAAAAGACATTGGCACGTTATAAATGAAAGTTACAGATCTGCATCTGCACTCTGCATTCAAATCCATTCCAGACTCACTGACATTCCAGCCAGTCCTTTTCCTTCCTCATTAGTTTGAGCTGCAATGCAGTCAGTAAAAATATTTCTCTTTAGCTGCTCATTTGCATATGCAAATAATCCATATTAAATTACCCTCTTGCTTACATTACTATCCCTGTCCATAGTACACCACCAACTCATATCCCTGCTGTTTATTCCAACTCAAAGGGATCATCCACATAATTTCAGACCTGCACCTGCTCTTTGCTCTACCCACTTTACTGCTCTGTTTACTTGCTGCTCCCTAGTCTGCTTTCACAGTGCCAGACCATTGAAAGTTTTAAGTCAGCCTTAAAAACTTATTTATTTCAACAGGCATTCCCTGAAAACTAATAACTGATATGCCATGCTGCTGTTTGGATCTTATGGATTGACATGGTTTTAACTTGGATTTTATTAAGATTGTTGTTTGTTTTATTGTGATTATTTATGTACAGCACCTTGGTTTTGAAAGGCACTTAATACTAATAATAATAGCTTTATTTATAATTATTATTACATTTATTATTCACACCTTCTTATTCTCCTTGCTTCCATCTCATCTGCCTAAGTGACTAGCCTGCTCTCTTCTATTCCTCCAGAGCCCCACCAGCAGCCCTCCTGTACTCTGTCTCTGTAACCAGCTCTTAGGAGGTCATCAAGTGTAGGTTGGATCGCTTTTGTCCACCAAAGATGGACTCTACAACTTCAAGCAAGTCACAACATAACAAACTCACTTTTTATTCCAAACTCCAGGATTTCCTCAACATATCCATCTTATGGCTTGACTTCACCATCAGGTCAGTTCTGCAACATTCAGCTCAAGGCAAACATGGTCCACTGGAGCTGTTCTCATCTACTTCATGTCCAATACCTGGCCCTAGTGCTCGGGGTCCATTTTTTCTTTGCACCACCAGTAACACCTCCCCAACAACTTGTGAGAAGAACACTCAGCCCCCTACTCTCCAAAGTTCATAAAGACTCAAATTCCTTTACCTGGGGCTTGTTCTTCTGAGCACTGTACCAAGGGCATGTCAGCTCTATGGCCTCTGTTTCTAACGGTTCCTCATCTTCAGTTCCAAAGAAGGTCCATAAGGTGCCTCTCGGATTTCTTTAATCATGCATCTATCTCATAAAGCCTCGATTTTAAGGAAGGTCCTCAGGGTTCCCCTTGGACTTCCTTAGGCACAACCATTGTTCAAAGACTCCTCAAAGCTCCTTCCATTTCTACTAGTTCTACATTGTCAGATCAGAAGAAAGTCCTCAAGGTTCCCCTCAGACTTCTTCAACTATCATATCTTCTCAGAAATATACCACACAAAGCCTCAGTTTCTAGGAAGGTCCTCAGAGTTCCCCTCAGACTTCCTCAGGAACATATCCATTTTCAGAACCTTCAAATCCATACTCTTTGAAGATTTACCATTCTCTGATTCTACATCATCAGATCTGAAGAAGGTCCTCAAGGTTCACCTCGGGCTTCTTCACAAATCCATCTCACAAGATCCTCATATTTATATACCATGAACCATCAAACATTCTTCATTCTTCATCATAGAATTCAAGGAAGGTCCTCAGGGTTCCCCTCAGATTATGTCAGGTATGCATTCATGTCAAGGTCTCCATATCTATACTCCACAAAGCTTCTATAATTTCTTCCTGTTCTATATTGTCAGCTTCTGAAGAAGGCTCTAATGTCCCCTTCAGTCTTCTCAGACTCAAGCCCATCTTGCAAATACCTTCAAATCCATGCTTCATTAGGTCTGGGAAGCTCCTCACTCATTCTGTATTGAAACCTCTCTAATTGCATCAGCTTGGAAGCAGGAACTGTTCCATTTAATTATTTCCTCTAAACCTCAGTTTTCCAGTGATTCTGCATCTAGCATGCTCATTCCCGAGCCTTCCCTTCTGCCTCATCTGAAATTTATGGATTCAAGGAAGTTCAATTTCATATTGCTTCTCAGGCATCCAAATGTGGGACACAATTTTGATTATCTCCTTTCCTTCTCTGCATAGCTGCAGCTCCTTGAGCATACTATATCATACAGTAAGTCAAACTTGGCCATCCTCGAGCCTTACAGCATCTGGAACAACTTTGGGAGGAATTTAATTTATTGTCCTTCCTATTGCCTCCTTCCATCTCCATTTGGACACAAGAGACTGGCTCAATAAATCACAGAGAGCAATCCTATGTGTAATAACTTTAGACGAAGGCTACCCAGGCTATTGCTTCTTTTCCTTCACTTCAGTAATTTGTCAACATGTTCTTGTGTATGAAAGAGTCCTGTCCTATACAGTAGCAATATCTCATCTCCTCATTCTGCCTCTGAAATGGACGTATGTCTTACAAGAACCATCTCCAATTTTATATTCATGTATTCTAACGTTTCTAAACTTATCGATGTACCGTTACTTTGAACATTCCTGAATTACCATTCCTAGCATCCTAACATCTACTGTTAAAGACTCCAACATCATCTTCTCTCCGGAAGTCCTCCACATGGAAGCTGACACATCACCTGGGATCATCCAGATCTGCCACCATCTCAATCTTCAAATAATCAAACAACAGTGGACATAATTTTTAACCGGTCTGCATCTCATTCATCATGCTGCTACCCAGCAGGTACTTGGTTATCTCTATATCATCTACACTGAACAGCTTATTGATTCCAGAACTTTTTTTCACCTCCATCCCTCAACAGATGCAATCATAACTTCTCCAACTAGAGTCGCTGGTTCTTCATGAAATAATATCAGTCTGCAGCAAGAAGGAGTATCCTTATGACTCGCCTCAATGCCTACCTCCACTTCTAAGATGTCTTCCTCATTAGTACCATGTAATTAATCCATCATGAACCTGTGACTATCTTTGAAGCAAGTTAATCTTTCATATGTCGCCTTATTGCCTGCTCCTAGCAACCCATATCACTGCTTGTAAGAAGTCTTCCCCGTTGTCATGTAATCAAATCCATATGGACTGATAATATCATGCACTATTATCCTACTTACATCAAACCTTGATATTGTCATGGGAACCGTAGAACATTATGTATTCAGGCTCCAAATACTTTCTAACTGCCTCAGCAAAACTCCTTCTGCTTAGAATCCACAGAACATCATTACGAATGATACCCTGTGGTGAGCTGCATTCTAACTGTAAGCCCCCATCCCCAGCATCTAGGGGTGAGGTGGTCATTTTCCATGGGGAGGGGGCACTCACAGCAGCAAAAATCAAACAAGTTGTACCTACCGGGATGGCTGGTGTCAGCAGGGTCCAAAGTGGGGGGTGCCATTTTCTGGTGCTGGGTTGCAATGCAGTTCATGTTAGCAGGCATAATAGTTCCATAGAAAATAACTGAAGTCCACATGAGCGGAAACTTTAACAGGAGGATCCCATTTAATAAACAAACTTCATGGTACCATTCAAACAACTTGTCTATACCACAGTACCATGGAGGTCCTTACATGGGGTTTAGTGGATGCATTTTGAGGCCAAGATGACCCCCACTAATCCACAGACAGCTTTCTTCTGTGCCAAGATGGCCACTTATGAAATTAGGCAGCACTTCTCGGGGCTGAAAGGCCCTAGAGCAGCAGCAGGCTATCTGTCTCCCTCTACAACATACTGGCTCCCAGCTTTATTTCTCTCAACTTCAAACTGGTAAAAGTCTTTCCTTGAATCCCAACTGCTGAATCTCTATACAAGTGGGTCATTATGAGCGACTCCACCCTAGTGTACAGGCAGATGTCCCCACTGACCTGAACCTTCCAGGAGGGCATTTGTTTTCAAGCCCAGAATTCCATGAGACCCCTCTGGCTGAACTGCTCTTCCACACAATAGAACTGTCTCCCATCTTGGACACACAGGCATAGCTGTGACCCACGTCCATGCTCGATGTCCCATGGAGCTGCCACAACCAGGTTGGCATATCTGCTCTAGCTCTAAGGCTCTCTCGCTCATCTCTCAAGGGGTCCAATTCTCCCCCTGGAACATTTTTCTCTCTCTCTCCCCAGAAACATGTTGATTTTCTGATCAGCAAATAAGCATACTGCACTCTGCGCTGAGCCTTCACACATCTACTCCACCGTGGTGACTTCAGCAGAGAGTAAACCTGATGGCCAAAAACAGTAGCCATTGTGATGTCCACTGCTGGATTGGGCTTCAGATGCCCCAACACAAACTGCTGGCCCTGAGAGCAAATGACCCTGCTCTCCTACACCACCTACCCACACCTTTTCCCTGTGGATTTTTCCACTCCCTCTCCTTAGGTGCCAAAAAAAAAAACAATTTATAACCCTACACAAACAGGGTGACCTCTAACCTGCAGAGCTCCCACAAGAGCAGCAGAGGCCATTTAACCCCTTAATTGATGGCCCCAAAGCCTAACACTTTTCCTTATTTAATATACTCACCCCACGGGGTGAGGGTTACAAAACACTAATTGGACTTGCTGTGTGCTTCCAGTCATTCCTAGTCAAACACTGATTTCATCAGACATTTGTCTAGCCTCTGCATCATACAGAATCAATTACTGCATCAGCCTCCTATGCCAAATCCTCATTCTCGGCTCTTAAGAAACCAAGCCGATCATTTCATCCCATTTTCACAAAAGAGCGAGGTTCAAACAATTCTGATTCTTCAGGACTGGCGCTCAGCGACTCTTCTGATCAACTCAGCATTCCACAGTTGCTCCAAGTTTTCTCAGCTTCTTCTGTCTTCCAAAAATCATACAGCTATGTTCTCTACATGGTTATGGAGTACGGAGATCTCTCCCACATTGTTCCGACTGAGTTCTTATGCCTCAAGTCATCGAAGCAGCAGCATCATCAGCAGCCTTATTCCTGCTCATGTCATCAAGCTTCTGGAGCATGGATCACTTCATGCCTAAAAAATCATACATCTTAAGAAACCAGCAGCATTTTGGATAATCTCCTGTTAGTATGCCTAGAGGATGGGCAGTTCTGTATCCATGGATCCTCAGAGGTTTCCTCCACAGTGGGAGTTTCCTCTACTGTGTGCTATTGTTCACCCTCTCCGTGAGTTGGAGGAGGTAATCTCTCTATTTTGGGCCTTCTATTCCCTATTGCTGCCTAGCTCCTCTACTGAGGGTGGGAACAGAGAAAAGCCAAAGTTAAGTATGCATAAGCATCATTCACTATTCAGCAAACATTGAATGGGAGGAACACAAACCAAAAAGTCGAACACTCACCAATTTCAAACTGACAGGGGCACAGGTCTCATATAGAAAAAAAGATTTCTATTACAGTTTATAAATATGTGGCATTAAAAAATGCCTATGTAGGAGTTTTTTATGCCACATATTTATAAAATGTAATAAAAATCTTTTTCTAAAACAATGTATATCCATTGAGGATGAGTGAGTGTTTCCCAATTTATTTCCTGCATTTTTAGTCTGGTAGCACCACCTACCTAGTGTGAGCTCCTGTTTGTTTGAATTGATTGATTGGAAGGACTTTTGCCTGAGATTCGGTGTGGGGAATAACTCCTCCCACTATACCTATAAAAGCCAGCTTTTCCCAGCAGTCCTTGCTTGGAACATTTCAAGCTCCCTCCATCTTCCCCACCTCCTGTTCCTTTGGCACGCTTCTCACCATTAGTACTGAGCCTTCTATTCCCGATCACTGCCTGGTTCATCTACCGATGGTGGGAAGTGGGAACTGAGGAACAGAGAATGGCCAAAGCTAAGTATGCATAAGCACCTACACTATTCACCGAACACTGAATTCATTTTAAATGTTTTGGCCAGGAAAGACACACTAAGCCAAGGCTAGGAGCATAGGGAAGTTAAAGGGGCACTCCCACCTTCAGGATTTCTTAATGTCTGAAAGCCTATAAAAAGCTGGGGGGGGGGGCAGTCATATGTTTTAAGCTTCTGACAGGAAATAATGTCACCACCATCTTGGCCCTGCTTTGACTGCAGATAATCTAATTGGTTAAACAGGAAGTTGTTTGTTTTATTAAGTGTGTTTTAAGGTGTCATTACAAAACTTTCTACATTCATAATTGTTTTGTATGTGCATTGAAACTGGTGAGTTATCATCTTTACATTTCAAACTGTAATAAAACTAATGTAACAGAATTCTGGTAGTGTTATGTTAGAAAATCCCATTCAGTCCCAATTATTTCAGTAAGAAACTGTTATACTTTTACCTTCATCAAAAGAAGCAAAATACTCTTTTAATAACACATTTCAAGTTATGCATGTTTTAACACTGTTGTCCATCTGTGCATTTTTGCTATTAATAAACAAATAATTGTGTCCTGTTTTTTTCTGTTCAAGTCAAATCTGGCAAGAAAGACAATAATATTTGCAGAATCATAACACATGTTCAGATTGTTTTTACTGTCTTTATCTGGGAAAGGCACACTGAGCTACAGCTTGTTCCCAGGTGTGTTTTGGGAGCACAGGGAGATTAAGTGACTTGCTCTGGGTCACACAATATGCAAGTACAGCATGTTGGATTAAAAACCTTTTCTGCTGGATGAACCAAGCTTGTTCATAGCTGTTTGATTTAACCTCTAGGCTATACTGCCAGCTGATCATCAAAAACTGCATATTTCAAGGCTGGCTCCATGCTGCCAGGCCAATAGGTACAGGGCAACATTTGCATCTTGTAGACCTGAGTTCACACCCGAAACCCATTATTGCAGAACAGGCTGCAAGAGAGGGGGTGGAAAAGGAACGCTATAAGGTG
The DNA here is from genome assembly GCA_016271365.2 of Neoceratodus forsteri. Classification (NCBI taxonomy): domain Eukaryota; kingdom Metazoa; phylum Chordata; order Ceratodontiformes; family Ceratodontidae; genus Neoceratodus; species Neoceratodus forsteri. The sequence continues at coordinate 1,143,317,862 of CM028129.1, read as the reverse complement.
GTGCTGTGGCAGCCCCAGAAATTTGTACTGACCTGAATACAGCCAGGGTCTAGAAATCCTGATATGGGGTCCCATACCTATTGGCACCATAGAGCCAGCCTTTGAAATGTGTTGTTTTTGATGATAAGCTGACAGTATAGCCTACAGGTTAGAGCAATGAGCTGTGAACAAGGTTGGTTCATCCAGCAGAACTGGTTTGGATTCCAACATACTCTGCTTGTATATTGTGTGACCCTAAGCAAATCATTTAACCTCTCAGTCCTCCCAAAACACACCCAGAAACAAGTTTCAGCTCAGTGTTCTTTTTCTGGACAAAGACTGTAAAAAAAATCTGTAAACATTTGTTAGGATTCTACAAATATTATTCTCTTTCTATCCAGATTTGACCAGAAAGGAAAAGGGTACATCACAATTATGTATTTATTAATTGCAAAAACACATAGATGGACAACAGAGTTAAACATGCATAACTTGAAATGTGTTATTAAAAGAGTATCTTATTTCTTTTGATAAAGTTATAAATATTACAAATTTTTTACTGAAATATTCTAGACTGAAGTCATGGTATTTTCCAACATATCAACACCAGAATTCGTTCATTTTATACTAGACCACAAACACAGATATTGACAAATGACATGCTATCAACTCCTTTTACCCTCACCTGAGATACTAGATAGGGATGCCCATTGTCGCCCCTTCTATACATCTTCACCATAGAAGCCCTGGCAGCTGCAATTTGGAGCCACAACAACTTACAGGGCTCTGAATACCGGGGAGAAAATCATGTCATCTGTTTTTTCGTGGATGATATCCTCTTGTTCATTGCCAAACCATAAAAAGCTATGCAAGCACTCACAGATCTATTTGCTATCTATGGCCCGATATAGGGGCTAAAATCAGCTGGAGTAAATATGAGTGGTTGCTCCTGGGAAATGTGAGGGAATCAGTGGCAGTGGTGGGAGTCTGTATCCCCCCTTCCTCAATAATTAAATGCCTGGGGATTAAACTAACAAATAAATTATCCAAGTTAGTGGAGCCCAATTATAAGCCATTGGTCTGTAAAGTAAAAGAAGAATGCATGAGGTGGCAGACCCTCCCACTTACATTAATTGGAAGGATGAATCTGGTCAAAATGTGCATTCTACCGCAATGTTTATATTCACTTCAATCCATTCCCACCCAGGTCTCACAAAATATATCCACACTTTAGAAAGGGCCATAACTTCTTTTCTATGGCAAGGTAGATGGCACAGAATAAAAAAAGAAATATTGTGGCTCCTTGGGGGGGGGGTCTGGGCCTCCCAAATTTGCACCTATAGTACATGGCAGCTCAGCTAGCATTCATTGAGAATGTGAAATCTGGACATGCGGGACGAATGGATTGGGTGGCACTGGAGGAGATATAGGGAGGTATTTACCACTGCCTTTTAGCACCTGGTCAAGAATCCCAAAATTTTACTGAAATGAAAAAAAAAACCCTTACCAGGATTATTGTCAAAATATGGGTCTAATGCCAGCCCGGTGGCTGTGAGGGCTGAGGCGCTGGATGCCACACCTTGCCCCATGCCGATGACCCAGGTTTGGGAGCGAGCATGGGTCACCGGGGGGCTGGTGAGGGAGAAGAGGGATCGAGCACCTGATGGATGGCTCTTCCTCTCTGGGGAAGGGGGACCACAATGGTCAGCATCCAACTGCCCCCTGGAGGAAGCTGGAGGTCAGGGAGACAAGCTGTACACTGGAGCAGAGTCGGGGGCAGATGGCAGGATGGGGATGAATGCAGACGCATGCGCGCTCATGTTCGTTGGCGTCGTTGCATGCCCTCTGATGCAGGGGAACAGAACAAGAGAAAAAGTGGCACCTACCATGGATTGATGGCCGTCCGTGAGGGTTCGCTGGGCACTGGCACCCAAACTGGATCCATTGGGGTGGAGAGTTAGGGGGCTTCCTGCCACCCCACTGCAGGGGGTAAGCCACAGGGGTTACTGGGTGCCAGCGGTCCTGGTCAAAATGGATGACGCATCCCCAATAGCAGGATCCGAAGTCCGGGGAGGTTAGGTGGCCACAGGAGATAAACCAACACACGAAAAAAAAAAATATGGGTCTGAGCCCATAAAATACTTGGACTAGTTGATACCCTCTCCCCAGAATCCTTCATAGATGCAGAAATGAGGCTGTGGGGGATGGGGACACCAGTGGTGGGCAGAGTTTTGAGGAATTGGATGAAGAGGGGTTTGACTCTCATCTCGCACCTGTATGAAAATAGCGAACTGTTAGACTTCCCATTTTTAAAAAGGAAATTCAGTTTAGAGGTGGCACACTTCTTTGTATATTGTAAAATCAGAACCAGGCTTGCAACGAGGGGTGGACTTAGCCCATCTACCCGCACACCACTAGATGAGATATTTATGCTATCCCCCTTGCCCCTCAGGATTAGACCTCTGCACAAATGCTATAAGCTGCTCTTGGGGGCATTATAAGACCCACTATCTAGATTAAAGTGGAAATGGGGAGATGATCTGGATCCAGAGAGTCTGAACAGGGGAGACTGGGATAGGATACTAAAAATGGGTATTGAGTGTTCAGTATTCAATAGGTTGAGAGCCATCCATATGAATTTCCTCCTTACATCACCCCTGAACTAGCACACAAAATAGATCCCTCAAACCCAGATGTATGCCTGAAATGTAAAAGCAGCATAGGCTTCTTTCATCATATGGTCTGGACATGTCCAAGGGTTAAAATATTCTGGGCCAAGGTAAATAGAATTCTAGTACGTACAGTGTCCAGGCCTGCAAGGCTTGACCTGGCAGAAATATTGTTGGGACTCTCTGGGGATTGGAGACACTGGAGGGGGGGACATGACTACCTAATGTCTCTAGGGTATGTGGTGGGTAAGAGGGTGCTGGCTATGCACTGGAGACTGGACACAGTTTCCACGATAGCCTACTGGGTCAAGTCATTACTTCAATGCATGAAACTGGAACACATGCAAAATATGGTGAGAGGTCAACTGGATAAACACCACTCCATTTGGGACCTCCTGGAGGTCGCTATAAAAAGTGATTGGTTTCCTGCCTGGTAGACCTGGTGATGGTTCTAAATTAGACTCAGATTTGACACTTCGGTCCTCTGAGCCATTAGACTCTGATGCGACACCTCGGTCCTCTGAGCCATTGGCAATCCAATGTGGATAACCGTTTGAACAGATAATTGTATGACATGATTTGTACTGATATATATAGTCAGGTAGCTCTCCATACATGTCCTGAATCATACTGAGATGATGAATGACCTATGTTCCTTTGTCGAGCATATGTAAATTGATATGTAAAGCATATGTACTTTGGTATGCTGTCTTGCTGGTTTTCTCAAAATAAAGTTTACAAAAACAAAATTGAATTTGATTGGATTATTTTTACTAGCAGTTTGAAATGTAAAGGTGATAACTCATAAGTTTCATTGCACATACAAAACAATTACTATGAATGTAGAAAGTGTTGTAATAACACCTTAAAACACGCTCAATAAAATAACCAACTTCCTATTTAACCTATTGGATTTTCTGCAGTCAAAGCAGGGCCAAGTCTGAGGTGACATCATTTCCGGTCAGAAGCCTAAAACACATGGCTGCCCCCTGCCCTTAATTACAGATTAATTTCAATATGAAGAACTCTGGACTGCTAAGACTTTCAGCTAAGCACAGTAGCTGACTCAAAGTAGCTTTTTTATGGGTTTTTAGATATTAAGAAATCCTAAAGATGAGTTCCTCTTTAAATGACTTGCTCATGGTCACGCAGTGTGCAAGTGGTGACTGTGAGATTCAAATCCAGACATCCAGGTTTGCAGCTCAGTGCTCTTAACCACTACACTATACTGCTTCCCTATAACTGAAATGGAGGCATTGTGGTCCAGTGGTCATGGCACTGGCGGTGTCCCAGAAGATTACAGCTTCAAACCCCATGTGTGCCAAATACTTTTTTTGTACTTTATTGTGTGGTCTTCAGCAAGTTAGTTTACTTCCTACTGCTCCAGTCCATTCAGATGTGGAAATAGGTAGAAGCAAGACCCTACTGGAAACACAATATTGTACCTCATCTGGATTATTCTGGGTAAATAAATTACAAAATAAAATAAAAAATACTTAAGAGATTTTCAAACAGGCCCCACATATCCTGCAAACACTGACAATCCTTGCATACAACATACTCCTTGTGGCCAGGATTAACAACTGCAATTAGTAGAATGTAGCAGTATGGTTTCTGAACTCCATTAAGAGGTGGGACCATGTTACACCAGGGCAACATGCTGCATTGGCTGACAGTAAGGCAGAGAATTGACTATAAGGTGCTCATGTTTGACATTCAAGTTCCTAAAGAGAGTGGGTCCTGACTGCCACTGTGAACTTCTGACCTTTCCCATCCTGGTACAGTGCTTATTCTGGTGATCTGAGACTGCTAAGTGTCCCCCACTCCAGTTTATAATATGTGGGGATGGTATTTTCTGTGTTTGCCCTGAATCTGTTGCACTCTCTTATGCCACGTTTGAGTGATTATCTCAAAGAGTCACTTCTGAGCAGAGGGCAAGAAGTGACTTTTCATTCTGGCTTACCCAGGCCTGATAACATGATCAGCCCACTTTTTTTTTGTTTTGTTTCTTTAATGTGTTGCTTGTGCTGTTTCATTCCATTCTTGTTAATTGCTGATTTATTTCGTTTTCAAGTTATCATGTCACCTTCTTGTCTGTAGCAGCTAAAGCTCTGTTCTTTGATACAACTGTTTTAAAGTCTGTATTGCTCATGTTTACCATGGTTTATACTTATATATAAATGTGATTTGTTGATCTCTATTTCCCTACTTGTTTCTGACTCCCTATCTAGGGTCCCCTACTCTTCTCTCTCTCTGTGATGCGTACACTCAGCTCCCAACTGCTTGTGTCTACCCCAGTCCTCTTGTCTGCATATTCCTCTTCCCCTTGTGCTGCTCTCACTCTTCCCCTTCCCCATACTTCCAGACAATCATGCCAACTCCCTATACTGGGTCCTCCATTTTGTCTCTCTCTGAGCTGCCCACACTTAGTTCCCTACCTAGCCGCCTATCTCTCCTATTTACTTATAAGTTCTGTGATATTACTTCCCAGTGTCTTTATTCCGTGTTTCTTTGTTATCCTTTCTCTCCTTTCCCTTCTGTTTTCCCTAGCTTCCCTCCCTCCTACTGGCTTTCTTTTGCCTCCCTCCCCCTTCATCTGCTTCCCCCCTACCCTTCCCCACCATCTCCTCCAGCCTTCCCTCTCTCTCTCTCTCCCATTCCCCCTGGCTTCCTGGGTGCTACCTTCTCCCTTCCTTTTACTTCCATCTTGAAGGTCTCAGATCTCTTCTTCCGTCCTGACCTTCTGCCACCCCACTTCCTCTCTCCCCCAAACCTGCCTCTTAAACATCTCTCAGGCTCCTTTAAACTCCTTGTCTCTCTGCTGCTTTTAGTGGCAGGTGATATTGAGCCCAATCTTGGCCCTGCTTACTCATCTACCCAAAGCACTGAGAGTGGCACATATCAACATCTGAAGCCTCCACCGAAAGATTGAACAGCTGCAACCACTTATGGCTAATCTCAAACCTGGTGTGTTGCTTATCTCAGAGTCTTGATCATCCCTCAAGATCCCTGATACTGCAGTCACCATCCCTGGGTACACACTCACCTGACTTGATCATGCTAAGAGGGTTGGTGGAGATGCTATCTACCTCTCCTTAAAATCCACTTCGAGCCTGTACTTGCTGTCACCTCCCCCTGTGCCTATGAGCTGCTCCTCCTCAAATGCTCCCTCCCTTTCTCTGTCCTTATTTTTGTGCCTGGAGTCTGCTGCTGCCCTGGTCTGTTCCCCCACAAGACACTCAGCTCCTTCCAACAATCTTCTCACATGCGTCATCTGGTAAGTTACTCATCCTAGGAGACTTTAACCTCAACTGGCTTTCCCCATCACTAACCAAATTGTGCCATAGAAACATAGAATTTGATGGCAGATAAGGACCGCTTGGCCCACCCAGTCTGCCCATTTCCCTACCTGATGGATAAGCTGCAGATTCTAGTTAATCAACAGCTTACTTCCTCCTGCCCCCCACTAGAATTGCCTTATGCCTGTCCCATGCATTCTTGAATTCTCCCACTGTTCCTGATTCCACAACCTTCTCAGGAAGGCTGTTCCATGCATCCACAACTCTCTCTGTGAAAAAATATTTTCTAACATTACCTCTGAGCCATCTCCCCTCTATCTTCAAATTATGCCCCCTTGTTCTTGCACATCTCTTCTTCTGAAAGATACTACCCTCTTGTACCTTGTTAATTCCCTTGAGATACTTGAAAGTTTCTATCATGTCCCCCCTCTCCCTCCTTTCCTCAAGGGTGCCAAAACATTAAGTCCCTCCAGCTTACCCAACTGATCTCTAACCCAACCCAGAACAATCATATATCCCTCAACCACTCCTTACTGAACTGAGTTATCACCTCCCACGCCACCGTATCATTGATGCCAGCACCCTCCCTGACTCCATCAGTAACCACCATATGGTGTATTTTGTGCATAAAATACCTCGTCCCAAAACCCTCATCTCAAATTCCACAAGATCTGGTCCTTCTGGTCACTGGGCTTCTCCTCTCTCCATGTTGACCTGGTAGCTACTGACTGGTCTCCCATCTCTTCTGCCAGTAACATTAATACTGCCCTCCACTATTTCAGCACCAAATTTCTGTCAGTCTGGGATCTTCATGCCCCCACAGAAAAAACAAGATCTGTGGTTTCCACCTCCAATGGATTTCAGCTGAACTGCTGGACTGCTTCCATGCATGTGACCTTGCCTGGAGGACTCATAAGTCCTCTGGCTCCCCTGCTGGACCTACTCAGGTACCGGTCCCTTTGCAATGCCTGTACCAGAGCCACCAGGCTTGACAAGTCTGAATACTTTGCCTCCACATTCCAGAACAACCTTAACCACCCTTCTAGGTTCTGGAAGGTTATCCATGCCCTCTTCTCCCCCAAACCCAGTCCTTCTCTCCTATCCTCAAGGTGGGTGACACTCTCATCTCTGATCCTTTCTCTGCTGCCTCTATGTTCAACTCATTCTTTACCTCCTGTGCTCCCTCCCTTCTCTCTCCCTGGCCCATTCCCTTCCCCCTCCACCCAGTCTATTACACCCTTTCTCCTTCTCTCCTGTCACCCCTGTTGCTTCCCTTTAGGCTGTCATGGCTCTTCACTCTCTCAAGGGCAGGATCCCTTATGGTCTTGACCCCAATCTCCTTTATCCTTTCACCCCTGCAATTGATCTACTTATTACCTCCCTTCTCAACCTCTATTTCTCCCTTATCTCTGTTCCTGACTCTTGTCATACCCCTTACCCAAAAAGGAAGTGACCCCTCCTCTCCTGGCAACTACTGCCCTATCTCCTTGTGCCCCACTCTGGCCAAAATCCAAGAACACCTTGTGCTGTTTCAGTGCTCCCCCTTCCTTGATTCATCCTTTTTTCTTTACTCCTTTCCAGTCTAGCTTCTGGAAATTCCACTCCACTTCCTCCTCCCACCTCCAACTTACTGACTCCATTCCCTCTGACATGGAACAGGGATTGGTCACCTCTGCCATTCTGTTGACTTGGCTAAAGCCTTCAACATGGTTGCCCACCCCCGTCTCCTAGATAAGATTAAGGCAGTGGGTCCCTCAATTAATTGGTTCCATTCCTACCTTGAGGGAAGAGCTCCACTGTTCGAATTGGAGATTCCCTATCTCCCCCACTTCCTATCAGCTCTGGTGTTCCCCAAGGGTCTGTCCTTGGCCCAATTCTTTTCTCGATCTTCTTTAATGACCTCCCCGCTGCCTGCTCCCCTGTGTCCATTCATATGTATGTGGATGATATGGTACTATTTGCCTCTGGCTTCTCCCCCTCTGATCTTATGGGCAGGCTTCAGCTGGATTTCATTAACATTTAGATATGGTTCTGGACAAATCAGCTGCCCCTCAATGCCAAGAAAATGGTATCCATGACCATTGGCACTAGGCAGAAGCTCACTAGGCTAATATTCCTCCACTCCTTCCATGCCCTAGACGGTGTTGAAATTGAAAGATGTTCCTTCATTTAAGTACCTTGGCATCTGACTCAACTAGCACCTTGACTTTTCAGTGCATGTGGATGCCATCTACAAAAAAAACTACACCCCAGACTTGGTGTAAAATAAAAGTTACATTTTTCTCCCTGATCACTAAGCTATTTGACTATGGTGACATAGTCTACAGCACTGACCCAAGTCCACTATAGCGGGACTGGATCCTTTCTATCACTCCTTCTGTCGCTTTGGTCTGGACTGCCCGCTCCTCACCCACCATTGCTCCCTGTATGCCTCCCTTCCTCTCCCTCCCTTGAAGCCAGATGCCTCGCTTAAAGTGCCTCCTTCATCTCTAAACACTAGGCTCCATCCCCTCCTACCTTACCTCTCTCCTGTCTCCCCCCTTCCTACTCCCTCCACAATCCTGAATATCATTCTCTTGCACTCCCCTGAATGAAATACTTCACTGGACAAGGTTGCTTTCTCCTACTGCTTCCACAAACTATGGAACTCCCTCCCCCTAACATCTGCTCTGCCTCTTACCATTGCTCACTCTCCTCTCCTCTCTTCCCCACAATTTCATTTCTCACTCCTGCAATTGCTCTTGATACATGTCCCTGGTCCACTGCTTGCAACCCATTACCCCCAACTCCTTTCCCTTTCTCCCTGTTCTGCACTTGACTAGCCCTCTTCTGCATCTACCCTTGCACCTTCTGTTAATCTTTCAACAACTCAGCACTTTTGAATTGTACTTCTTGAATGTCACCCCTAACGCTGTTATTCCTCTCCTAATCCTCACTGCATAATTTACTTTCTCATCCTTACATAAACTGCCTATGTGTGATACTTAGCTATGATGCTTAGTTCCTACTCTACCTATTATGTAATTTCAAATTTTTAATTTTTTAAATTTTTTGTAATCTTTGTTCTTGATTTCTTCATTGCACGCCTTCCCACCCTTCCCCCAGGACACATCTGAAAATGAGTTATCAGCTCAGTATGTTCTTCCTGGTGAAACTTTTGAAATAAATAAATACATACATACATTCATACATAAATAAATACATTTACGAACATACGAATGTGCCAACAGAAACAGACCACCTGGTCTATCTGTGTCTGCTCGAGTGTGCAGCTAGCACCCCTAGTTTGCAGCTGCCCCACCCCTCCTCCCCTTTTGTCATCCACTGCTGCTCCCACCTCCCCACCTCAATCTCCCCTGCTCCCTGTCCCATGCCCTTTTAAAGCTGTTCACAGATTTACATGATACCACTCTTTCTGGTAGTGCATTTCATTTTGGTACCACCCTCTCTGTGAAATAGTTTCTCTTCATTTCCCTCCTAAATCTTCCCCCCTCTATTCGTATCCCATGCCCCTTGGTGTCTCTCCCCCTCCTTAGCTTAAAGACCCTGTCTGCCTCATTCTTATTGATTCCCCTCAGATACTTGAATGTCTCTATTACATCCCCCTGTCACTTCTATCCTCCAGGGTGTACATGTTCAGGTCTCCCAGCCTGCTCTCATAGTCTTTCCCCTCCATTTCACATATCATCTTCATTGCCCTCCTCTGCACCCCCTCCAGTAGCCTGATATCACGCTTCAGGATGGCCTCCAAAACTGCACACAATACTCCAAGTGCGGTCTTACCAGTGACCTGTAGAGGGGCAAGATCACTTCTCTTTGCCTGGATGAAAATCCCCTCGCTATGCACCCCAGCATTTTGTTAGTTTTTGCAACCACTCTCCTGCACTTGGCAGTGTTGTTAATGGACCCTGTTACCACTACCCCTAGGTTCTTCTCCTTCTCGGTGATCCCCAGCTTAACCCCCCCCCCAACCAGTATTCTGTCCTTGGGTTCTTCGCCCCAAAGTGCATAACTTTACATTTCTTTGCATTGAACCCCAGCTGCCACCTCTCTGACCAGTCCTCTAGCTTGTCTAGGTCCCCCCTGCAGCTGCTTCCATCCCTTCTCTCCATCCATCACTGCTCCCATTTTGGTGTCATCTGTGAACAGACTTACCTTGCTCACGACCCCGTGTGCAATATCTGATATGAAGAGCCCAAATTATACTGGTCCCATCACAGAGCCCTGTGACACCCCACTCCTCACCGGCTTAGGAGTTGAGAGCTCCCCTTCCACCACCACCCATTGCAGCCTCCCACTTAGCCAGCTTGTAATCCAGTTCATCATTTTGCCCTACCCTACACCAGTTAGCTTCCTCCAAGCCACCCATGGAAGAATGCCAATCAGAAGAGCCTTGCTGAATTCCAAGTAAAAGAACATCCATCACACAACCCTTATCCAGCTCACCTGTCACCCAGTCATAATATTGTATCAGGCTGGTTTGACAAGACTTCCCCGAAACCCATGCTGCCTCACATCCTGGAGGCCATTGTCTTCCAGGTACGACAATGTCTTTTAGGGCCTCTTGATTCTAGAATGACCAGCTAGCAATTGGTAGTCCCTCCCATTTCTCTCAGCACTCTACACCTTCAGCTGTACTATCAGCAAGTAATGAATTTGTTGGTGGTTGTACTGTACAGCACTTTGAGACATTGAAAGGCATGTGATAAATAAAATGCCAACTCTAGTTGCTAATTAAACAGAACAGTTCAACATGTAATCCCTACAAGTTACTACAAAATACAGCCAAAGAACCAGTGCACCAAACTAAGGTGCTATGCTCACAGGGGTGTGCTGACCCTGGACAACAAGTACCTCATTTCGCAGGTAGGCTCCTACACTGTAATCCCACCCCAGACTTCACTCTTGCAGCCCCAGTCCTCACCCCTAAGAGGCTGACCTTACAGTTTGAGAGTTACTGTCCCAGAACAATCACCAGTCCCTACTGTTCAAGGAGTTGTCCCACAGAGATAGCACGGAGGGAACTGTTTTGAAAATAGAGCTCGTTATTTTTATTTAGAGGAGAAAAAAATAGTTAGGTTGCTAATACAAAAAAAAAATAAAGTCTAATTTAAGAAGGTGTGAGAGCACTGATTGAGCTAAATTGATGGTGACAACATTAGTAACACTGTAGGGTAGAGCGAGGTTCCTCATTACCACCTGAACATCTGAATTCAATTACTGCTTTATTTGTTTGCAGTTTCTGTAGGTGCATCTTCATGTGTTATTTATAGTTAACATTTTATTAGTTGGCTGGAGTGTTTCTGTTTTCCAACAGCTGACCAAAACTGTGTTCTGTAAGTACAACAGAATGCTCCACACCTGATGCCAGCCTTCATGAAGGTATTTAACTTTAAAACAACTGTATGTTATTATTTTAATTTTTTACTTTTCTTCAATTGTTTCTAGACACCAGAGGCAAGGGTATAAAAGAAACATGGAAACAGTAAAAGAAAACATAGCCTCAATGACACTGATGTATACCCTATATTGGAGATATCATGTTTTTCTCACTACTGTGTTATAGGAGAAACACATAGAGGTGGGTTGCCTGCCGCGTTGGTCATATATAAGCCGGGAGGGGGGTGACAGCATAGAAGTAGACTATGGCTTTTTCCTAGAACTCCACTTTTCTCCCCAGGGGTGCTGGCATGCAATAATGTGTGCACACATGCATGCCAGGTGTCTGGCAGCAACCCCCTCCTCTTTCTTGTGCTTACCAGCTGTGCTACCACCTCCTCTCCACAAGACAGCAGTCATGCAGCAGGAGCACTGCCCCCCACCAAAGGAAGGAGAGTAGTCCTTGGGATGCTAAATCCTTTTTCCTCTGCTGGCTCCATCCTGATGGCCTACACTCATTCCTAAATGTGGGTCACTGGCACCACAAACCATGACACTACCCATGGATAGACAGGCTGGAGGACATTTTTTTTAATTAATATTCCTTCCTTGTTTTTTTTTTTTTTTTTTTTTATTTTGTTTTTACATTTACCTCATATTTAATGGCTATCATGTGCATTGTTATGCTTGCATGTCCTTTCTAAAAAAGTATAAAATAAATAAAGAATCAGTACTCATTTTGATTGTATTCCTCATTGGATTACTCAAGTCACCTGCCAGCTCCAACATCAGAGAAGAGTGAACATAGTATGAACCAGGAGGCATGGGGGCACAGAGTGTCAGTGGCTGTCATCTCAAAGTGGGGTCTATTCACTAACTACACATGAAACACACATTAATTCCATGCACCACTCTGCACCTGCATGCAGGTGTGCACAAACCAGCAGTCATGAATGCTGAGCATGAGATGGAGTCCCCACCCACCAGAGCACAGCTGCATGGCTGAAGAACATGGAGGTGCTTAGGCAGAGTGCGGGCTGTGGGCAGGCATCAGATAGGATGCCCGTCCAGGGTTCCATAGTGGATTCCTTGTGTGAATGGGCTAGGTAACTGGGTGCACAGCCTACCCAGAATAATCATCAGATATTTACCCTAATGGCCACCTCCAGTTCTCCCAGGTAGCCCAGTGGACTATGGCACCTGTGTGAGGGGGGTCCTGAAGCCATCATGCCCCACCAGTAACCTTCGAGGGGGTGCATAAATATTTATGGCAGGGTCCCCCCTCCAGTATATTTTGGTGCCCCCTCCTGGTGTGCAGTGCCATTGTGCATGGTGCAACATGGGGGAACATCCCCCAGCCCACCCCTGGTGTGGCGCTGTATGGCTGGCCAGAAGAGCCAGTGTACAGGGCACTAGTGTGCCCAAGGTGAATTCTGCAGGGGTGTGCACATCACTGTTGCATGGCATTCAGGTGTAGGAATGCCTATGCACTGCTCTTACATGGCGCATAAGTATTCATGAATAGGGCTCAGCATGATTGTTTTTTTGCCTTTCTCCTTTCCTGAGCAGGTCTAATCTGTACCTATGCAACACTGCCCTTGAAACAGGGGGAAGGGATTAGCTGTGGACTAACAGTTGACATTGTATTGCACTCATTATCCCCTGACCTCAGTGTTGCTGCTGCAGTGGGGTTGATAAAGCTCTTTCCACATTAGAGTCTTAGAGTACTTCATCCAAATGGGACACTAGACTCCCCTGGCACTAGGCATAGTGCAAGATTTGGATCATAAACTGGGTTTCCCACATGGTAAGGTAATGTGCTAACCACAGTTCCAGCAGGCTGGCCCCAGCTGCAGTATCTGTTTTAAAAAAGTTCAAACTTCATAGAGACTTCTTTTTTCAGAATATAACCCCTTTGTGTGCCCTCAATACATGATACTGTCTTACTTGATGTTCAGGTTTAGTATATCATAACATTTTCTAAAGCAGTTATATTGAGGTATATAAAGTGCTGTATGTTATGAACCCTAGTCTGAATGTGATTGGATGTCGATCATGTAATAAAAATTCAGAAAACACAATCCAGCGATGTCTGGGCCTGGCTGGACTATAATGGAAATCTGACTTTTTCTCCTTCTTATCATCAGTAGCAAAGGAAATTATCTTGTCGGTAGATGCTAATATTAATTGAAACACAAGCTATGTTTTAAAATTAGGGATATAATTAATAGGGGTTAGGAATGACTCAAGTTATTCATTAAACAACATGTACAAATTATAGAACAGGAACCAAAACTTTACTGGACTGGATATTAACATCCAGGCCAGACAGAATTGTTGAGCCAATCCCATTAACAGATGTTCTGAATGATTATAATCCTGTAGTCTGTATAATATCACCGTGGAAACCACATGTACCTCAAATTATCATTCATTTCAGGAATTTTAGAAATGTTAATCTCTCTGAGTTCAGGGATATGATTGCTAATGTTGATTGGTTATGTTTGCTTTCTATCCCTGATATTGGTATGATGTTAAATGTTGTTCCTCGTCTGTGGGAACAGAAAGGCCTCACTCATTTTACACAGTACATTCAGGAGGTAAACACGAAGAGCTTTCAAGCATTAGCCCAACAATTCCATTTACATTGGATGGAGTTCTTATGGTTCATGCAGGTTAGACACTTCATCCATTCTCGTAATAATGGTCAAACTTTGACTACACCCTGATTCCCTTAGAATATTTCTTTTATTGGAGGGGCACTCGCACAACAAGGTTCCATTACATTTCAGATATGTACTCTATTTTTCTCACATGGCCTACCCCTCCCTTGGAGAAACTCAGAGTTAGATGGGAACAGGAGAGTGGGGAACAAATAACTCCCACAGTGTGGGGGGGGGGCCTTAGCAAATAGCTGGAAAGTTACTTCCTCACCAGTATGGAGAGAATTCCATTGGAAAGTTTTGGTCAGATTCTTTCACACACACACAATCTCCAAACACTACCAGCCAAATAACTCTAATATGTGCTGGAGATTGTGTGGGGACCATGGGTCACATGTTCACATTGTTTGGACTTGTCCCAGACTGGCTTCCTTCTGGTCAGCAGTCAGGGACAGCTTTCAGCCAATTATATACTGTGATAACTCCCACCTTTAGCAGTCTTGCCTTAAGTATTTTACCAGCTCCCATCAGAAATAAAAATCTGAGAAGGCTATTCTATATATTGATAATGGTTGCTTGTAAATGTATCACTTCTCTCTGGTTCTCAGATGTTCAAGTTCAAGTTTTTTTTATTGATCGGTTAAAAAACATTTCAATATAAAGGATAACATGTACATAAGATAAATTCGTACAAGAATAAATAACAATTTCAAGACATCAGACAAAGACACTTCCAGTTTCTACCTTTAGGAGAATACTAAAACCATTAACTTATATCGAGCAATATTCTAATTGGAATGGTACTTCATCAATGAAATTATCAACACATTTTCATAAGTGTATTGTCTTCAGAAAAGATGCAACTTTTTCCATGACATACATGCTGTTTGTGTTTAATAAATATGTTAACATGACCTCTGGGGTAGGTCGAGACTAGCCATGATGCCACCCAGACACTTTTCCCATTGTCTTGTGTCTAAGAGGCAGATTAAAATGATGTGTGTTGCATCATCGTTCATATAGCTACCACATTTACAAAAGGGAGTATTTATATTTTGTCTCTTTTGTCTATAGTGAATATAGTTAGCTTTATAGATTTCAAATCTGAATTTAGTTATTAACCTCCTTTTCATAGTGTCTGACAATTTAAGCAAGTATGGTTCCAACCCATGTTCTTGTTTGATGTGTTTGTACCACCTAAATAATTTTTAGTTATTTAGTTTCTCCTTTATATCAGTTCTTTCAATATCCCGAAGTCTATTTTTAATCAGGTTGACAATTTCATCCCATGGATATAAAAAGATATCACAGAGAATATGACCCATACCATTGGGAAATAGAAGTTTCTTAATTATCTTAATTGATACTACATCGAAACCCAAGGAGGAATAGGAAATTTCTTCTTCCATACACTGTCTTGGTAATCTCTTGTCTTCCAGAAAGAATGTTTTAATGACAGCTATTATTTGTCTTTCTGATACTAATGTAGCAATTGAAAATTGTCCTGTTTCAAGTTTGAGAATTACCTTTGGAACTGACTGCGGAACCATTAAGACATATCTATTTAATTTATTCATAATCACCTGTAGCTTGTTTAATATTGAAAACCCCCAGATTTCTGCTGCATATAGCAAACTTGATTTTATCTTGGCATCAAGTACCCTTTATACTCATTTTACAGAAGTTTGACCCATTTTAGCATTAAAGATTTTAAATGCATTAAATGCAGTTTTAATTTTATTACATATCATAGCTACATGGTCAGTCTATTTGAGGTTTTCTGAGAATCTAACACCCAGGTAATCTTAAAATTTTAACTGCTCTACCTTCTCTGTATTGATCCACACTGAGCATTTCTTTCTAGTCTGATTTTAAAGACTAGGACTTTAGTTGTAGTCATATTAATTTTTAACGTATGTTCTTTACATAGATTATTTAAACATTTAAGTTTTCTTTGTAATCCAAGGATTGAAGTTGATAACAGAACTAGATCATCAGCATATGCTAGACAATCATTCCTAGTATTACCATCCTTAGGAGCATGAAAGTCAGGATGTTGGAGCGTTACAAGTATCTCAATGTTGTAAATAATGAATAGGATTGGAGCCAGAAGGTAACCTTGTTGTACCCCTAAATTAGTGCAAAATGATGATGCTGTATTTCCAAGATGATCATATTGGACTTTAGCCCATGTATGGTTATGCAGTCTTATGAGAATGTTCAACAGATCTGGGCATATGTCCAGATTATGTAATTTTTTTCCCAGAAAATGAATCTATTTATGCTATCAAACATGGATGTAAAGTCTATAAAACAACAGTATAATCTTCCTTTTTTATTTTGAACATATTTCCATGCTATGTGTTGTAATACATAACAAAGTTGGGTGGTGGATCTTGATTTTCTGAAATCATTTTGGGTTTCATGGAGAATGGAATTCTTTTCTAGGCAAGCATTTAACCTGTTGAGAATTATTCTTGTAAATATTTTTTGCGATATATCAATAAGGCTGATTGGCCTGTACATTTTTGGGTTGTTTGGGTTTTCTTTTTTGTCAATGGGATAAATAATAGATCCCTGCCAGCTGTTCGGTAAATCGTGTCCTTGTACTATAGTATTAAATACCTTGTGTAGTAGCGGGGTCCACCAATTGGTATAATGCTTATATAGATCCCCAATGATCTTCTCAGGTCCTGGAGCTTTGCTGGCTTTCAGTCTTAATAAGGACAATGTTATCTCTTCTGGGGTTATGTATAAAGAGGTAGAATAATTCAGATTTCCATATTTATGAAGAATCCCTTGAATTAAGTGGTCTTCTTCTGCTGAAAAGTAGATTTCTGAAAAGTAAACTTTCCATGTGTTTGGGAGAATATGTGCTTCAACCTTTGTGGAATATCTGTTGTAACCCTGACTCACCAATCTCCAAAATTTCTTATTATCTTTGCTTATTGTAGGTTTTCTAAATTTTTCCAAAAGCATTTTTGTGTAAAGAAGATTTTCATGAGCAAACATTTTTTATATTTCTTTCTTTCTTTGTTAATGTTAACAAACATATGTCTATTCTCCATCAGATTTTGGATTTTATGTTTTTTATATTTCCTTAAGGCTTTATTTACTTCTTTTTTAGCTTTCCTACATCTAGAATTAAACCAGCTTTTACCTGTAGTCATTTCGGTTACTATCCCATTTGTTACACAATGTGATTTAATTAAAATATTAATGTTCTGCCATTTGTCAAGAGAGGTGTTATAATTCATTTCTGTAATGATAAAGAACTATAGATCCATTACCATTGTTCCACATAAAAAAATTGTCAAAAAAATTAATATTGTTAGAGAGCCACTGTATCCTCTTTTGGTTTATTATTTTGACTTCTTCCCTATTATTTTGGTTGAATTTTATTTTGGTCATTTGGTTCATTTGTAGTGTTAAGCACACTGGGTTGTGAGAAGACTCTGTTCTATCTAAGATCTCAAGGTCATATGTTAGTTTGATAGCTTCAAGGTTACCCCATCTCAAATCCTTTGTAGATGTGCCTTGTAAGCCACTGTAAGTTGTTTCCCGTAACTTATCTCCTAGTGTTTGTCTGTTTAGCAGCAGAATGTTCTTATCTGTTAAAGAAAGAGTTAATAACATTCCTCTGTCATTAGATCTCAAATCTTTTATGGCTATTATGCTTCTAATCCTAGGGTTAAGCTCTGGTAAGTTTGGGGTAAAATCAGTGATATTTAAATCAGGCGGTGTCCTCGCATTGAAATCTCCAAGTAAGATTATTGGCACATCAGATTCTGTATCCATAATAGAATTTAAAAAGTAATTAAGTTGAGATATTAGTTTTTCTGAGTGCTTATGGAGGGCTGTAAGTATACATTAGCTATAACTAATTTATTTTGAATATTAGTTTCTTCTATTTGGAATGCTAGGAGATTATGAAACATATTATATTCTTTGTTAATTACGTAGTTTAAATCTCTTTTAAGATAAATAGATAGACCTTCCGTTTTTCTTCCAAATTTTTTTATTCTCAAAGCAGATTTTGATAAATTGAAGTATCCGGGCTATCTTGGTGTTTCCTCGGTGGTCAGATGTCACCCCACAGGAGTCCACATGGATAAACAAGGTAAATGAAATTCAAGAAATGGAACAAATCACAGCTAAACTGCAATTCCACCAAGAACATTTCCTGGACTTCTGGTGCCCATGGAACATTCATACATAAGAAGGCCCCCAACCCTAGGGACAAAGACCAGAATGTTGATTTAGCTCCTAACACCCACCTCCATCTCATATGTTCTGTTGTTCCTTGAACTCTGTATGTCAGATTGACCATTGGCTTCATATGTGACCTCACTGTTTGTCATCTTGTTGTGTTTTTGACATGTCCATGTTGGCTGAGTTTTATCAGTCTTTTTTTATTTTGTATTTTTCTACTCTATATGATGGATGCTGTATTGTCTTTCCTGCCGAAGAGTGTTTTGTTACAATGCAGCAAATATTGTATATTGTATGTATACAATAAAGCTGAGTTAAAAAAAAAATGTTCCTACTGAGTTAATGGCAATATGTGATAAAGTTTCCCCGATGTGGAAACTTAGAGTTAAAATTAAAAATCAGACCTGGATAACACCACATTTAATACATGCAATGCAAGAAACAAATAAAGATTGGAAAAAAATATAAATTAACTAGGTCAGTGAGAAATTTAAATGAATACAAAAGATTAAGGAATCTAAGCAAAAAATTGGTTTGGAAATCCAAGTCTGAATTTCATGTAAATAAACTATCTGAAAATGGAAATGGAATGAAGGAAAACAGAATGGTTTTGAATGAATGTTTGGGGAAAACAAAGACAACAAAAACTGATTCCCTGACTACCACTAATGGTGAGGTTCACATGCTCTTGGACATAGTCCTAGAAATAAACAGTGTCTTTTGTAATATAGCTAACTTTGTGTCTTGGTTACATTTCTAACTGAGGCTACAACAGTAAAGAGGGGTGTAAATGAAGTGTTTCTTACTGGGAAGTTGACTGAGGATGATGTATATGGATATTTACAATGTATGAAGATCAGGACAAGAAATGGTGAGGATGGAATTGAGTTAAAATTGTTTTTTGTATAAGGGATTTAATGGTTGGACCGTAGTAGATGTTGTTTAATTTTTCCTTGAAGCCTGGGGTGTTCCCTGAGTTATGGAGGCAGACAAATGTGGTGCATATTTATAAGGGTGGTGACAGGTCTTTAGTTAAAAATGATAGGCCTGTCTCTTTATTATCTTCTCTGTCCAAGATCTTGGAGAAGGTGGTGTCTAATCAAATCATGGGCCACTGAGACCTGCATGGTTTATTATCTACAGTGCAACATGGATTCAAAAAAGAACATAGTACTTTAACAGCTTTGATAGAATTGACTGTGTTTCTCCATGAGGCCTTACACGGTGGTGATACTGCTGATGCTGCTGATTTTAGCTTTTGATTTAGTGTACCACGGTCACCTGCTCTCCAAACCCAAGGACATTAGTTGTGAGAAGGGTGTTATTTCTTGGTTTGAGAGTTATTTGGATGGTAAAAGTCAACAAGTAATTTTAGATGGTGTAAAGTCCCTCCTAGTGGTAATTGATTTAGGGGTTCCACAGGGCTCTATTTTATGCTGTTTATTATTTAGTAATTTTGTAAATTATTTACCAGTTGCTATTACATCTTCAAAGATTTTTCTTTATGTGTATGGTATTGTTTTGTTTAATAGTGGTCGTAGTTGTGAAAATGTAATTTTAGATTTACAAAGTGAGCTTCAATCAATTGATAGGTGGTTGGAGGATAATGGTTTATTATTAAATGTGTCTAAGACTACATTCATGTTTTTTGGAAACAGGAATAAGCTAGCTGCTATCCCTATTTATCTGTTAATTAAGGATGCATCTATTGTGGAAACAGAGAAGGTAGATTGTGTTAAGTATTTAGGATTTTTTGGGATAGCTTATTGTTGTATGGTTCTCATACTGATTTTTTGGTTTAGGCTGTTAATGTAAGATTGGGCCTGCTTTATAAAATAAGGAATTGTCTTTAATTTTACTCTAAAACAGTGCTGGTACAAACATTGATTCTCTTTGTTATTGATTATGAGTTGCCAGTTGATTCAGCTGCAGTGAAGACGCCCTTAAATAGAGTCAGAGTTGCCTGTCATAATGCGTGTTGTTTTGTATTGGGTAGTCCAAGGTTAATGCATTATTTTATATTATATTGTATGCTTACTTGGTACTCATTTGATTATCACTGTTTTTATTTTAGGCTAATTTCTTTTTTGAGATTTTGGTATAGTAATGTACAACTATCCTTTAAGAATTTGATTAAAATGGGAAATTCAAGATACTCATCTCATTCTGTACCAACATTCTGTTTTAGATTACCTTTATATAGGTCATCTTCAGCTCAACGTTCACTTGTCTATAAAGCGTTAAAAGAATGGAACTCACTTCCATCCAAATTATATTGCTTAGAATTCTGTCATACCTTTAAAGAAAATTTAAATATACTGTTGTATAACTAATGATTCTTATTCTCTCTATATGTATGTTTTATGAAAATTGGAATTTTTTATTTATTATCTGTCAGGATCCTCCAGAAAATGGGCATTTGATGCACTCGGAGTTACCTGGTTAACAAACTTTAAATAAAAAAGTAGCAGAGCAAATATACAGCTCAGAGGACTGACAGTCTGTGACTGCACAACTGGTCATAGAACTATTATCTCCACCCCAGAACTTGCATAGCTATAGATGTCACCATTTTGGTGTTTTTTTTATCTTAAAAATATCAGCTTTTCAAATTTCCACACTCATTTCTGCTCTTTATTTGTCCGGAAACCACTCCCAATACTTAATAACTGATGTCATTAGTGACATTATGTGGTATGTCTGTCAACAGGTAGGCAGAAACATGATCACCACAAAAGTGTAGGCACCCTGCAACAGAATTTAGGATGAAGCACCACAGACAGTGAATGTTGTGTGGTATAAGAGTAAATAGAGGCAAGATAACAGACTCTCTGGTGCAGGGTAGCATTATGCTGCCTGGCACACTGGTGAGTTAAGTTTATACTTTGAGTCTGGGACAGCAGGAGCAGAGGCTGGCCAGGTGGGCTGATGTGCTCACCTCCTGAGGGAGGAGACTCAGTGGCATTGCCCTTAGAATTACACCTAAGGGTGGCACAGTGGAGGTGCTGCTGTTGGCAGGGATGACCATGCTCCACCAGCAGTCCCAAGGGTGGTCACAAGCACACATTGCAGTCGCTGGCTGCTGTGTTGGCCTTCAAGGGGAAAATCTTTCTCTTATTGACCATAGCATAATGGTGATGACCAGTAACCAATGCTCAATGGTGAACTGATAGGTTGGCCCCACCATCTGTCTCAGTGTGTGATCCATGTGCTCTCACACTGACTAGGATTTGACCAAGCCTAAAGAAGTGAAGCCTGGTCCCTGCTGGCAAGCCCAGGAGGTATGGGCAGACGACTGGTTGAGTCTGGAGAAGGAGGACTCCCTACTTCACAAGGCAGATTCCAAGAGTGTACGGCAGGTCAGAGACAACACTTGAGATTAGCTCAATAAGAGGGAACATAGAGAGAATAGGAAAAAGTCATGAGATGGGCAAGCAGTTTCATACATAAAGTAATGGCCTGTTTGCACTGAACATGCTGAGCAAGTCTTTGTGAAATGGGTTTGGTAGTCACTACTCAGGGGAGTATGCTTATTAGGTCATATAGCATTGTGGTAAGGGCTAATATCAATGTTAGGTGTGTCCATCACTACATTACATGATTGGTGGTCTCTGCTTAGGTGGAGCTTGCTCAATAGGGAGCAGAACATTGTGGTATGGGCTGATGGTCATGTTGGTTTTGTCTATCACTACATCACAACATTGGTGGTCTCAGCTCAGGTGGAATATGCTTAGTGGGGCATAGGGCACTGTAGAAAGAGCTGATTGCCATGTTAGTTGTGTCTATCTCTACATTACTGGATTGGTAGTTTTATCTAAGGTGGAGCAGGCTGAGTTGGGTGAAGGGCATTGTGGTATGGGCTGATTGTCACAGGTTCATAGGTTCATAGGTTTGTTATGAGCTAAAATGGACAAAATTGTTCTTATATGCTTGAAACACTTAAAAAGCATACCTAGTGATCCTGTTCTCAGAACAATAATTGTCTAGCTTTATTTAAAATTAATTTATTGTTCTACTACCCACTATCACTTTTTTTTGTGCTTTTTCTTTATGCTCCTACCTTCACCATCCTTGGACTCTCGTGTAGCCACTTGATCTCCTGGATTCTCCCACCCTGTCTGAAGTTTGCTGTCCTTCTGGTGGGGAAAGCTCTTGCTGCCCAGACCTATCAACCCCCCCGGCTCTGACTGTCCCAGGGTGGGACTACCTACTCCTTTCTGGCACTCTATCTACAATCTGATATAGCAGCTAGATGACCATGCACCAGAGGAGGCTGAAGACCTGATGGTGGGCATGGGGGCAGAGTCCTGGACCCACCTTTGCCTACCAAGGATAGGGCACTTTTTCCTTTTTCTCCCCATGGGATATGGCATGCAGTGGTGTCCTGCACAGCTGCACCACTGGAGCCTGCCAATGTACCACCCCCCTCTGTGGCCCGATGTCTTGCACCACCCCAGGTTTCCACCAGTGGCCGCTGCTGCACTGGGCTTCCCCAGCAATCCACCCTGTGAGACGAGAGCAGTCCTCTGGATGCTCAATCCTCTTCCTCTGCTGCCGACCCCTGATGGCCCAGGTCCATTCCAGAACCCAGGTCACCGGGCATGGCACGCAGTGTGGCGCCAGTGCTTAAACCTTAAATGCCACCAGGCCAGCCCACTACCCACTGCCTCAAATAGGAGTTTATTCCATAGTGAAACCACCCTCTCTGAGAAACAAACTGCCTTTTATGGGTACAGTTTATGTTTCCCATAAGCTGTAGCACATGTGATATTGTAGCATATGGACTAGTACTTAATTGTGGTCCTAAATTATCCCAAAAGTCTGCATTATTAAATACTTGGAAAACCAGGCACAAATCCCCTCTCATCCACTGGTACTCCAATGAATGCAAATTAAGGCTCATCAACCTAACCTCAGAACTCAGGCCTTACAAACCATTTATTGATTTGGCAGTTCTGTGCTGAACCCATTCCAGCTTGTGGAGGTAAGTTTTGGTTGATGGTTAGTTGTGTTTGTCACTACATTACAGGATTGGTGGTTTCAGCTCATGGGGACCATGCTCAATATGGAACTGTGACACAGGCAGATGTCCAACTTGGTATTGTCTGTCACTACATTACAGGATTGGTGGTCTCTGTTCAGGTGGACATGCCCCACAAACTGCCATATATGATACAACAGGGCATATGATTTAAAAAGTGTGAGGCACCAAATAAAACTGACAAGGAAATGAAAATCTCCTCTTGGCCTTTACATTCCAGATTGATAGATATTGAAATCTGAGTCTCTCATTGATCATTTTTGGATGGAGATTAGCCCCTCTTACAAATAAAAGATTTTCAAGAGTCTCACTCAAAATTCTAGAGGTCCATTCTTTAAAAAAAATATTTTTTTGCATGGAAAAGATAGGTGCAAAAGTATGTTTAAGAAGTTGGCTTGAAAGATGTGATGCATCATTGGACCCTGCCTCTGCTGTAGTTTAGATCAAGAGTCTTAAGCAAAGTTCAGCAGTCCTGGGATCCTTATTATGGGGTCAAAGAAAGTCTGTGAAATGCATTGGTAGAACAGCATGTGGAAGGTTTTAATCTTGGCGTATAAAGCCCTTAATGGACAGGAGTTCCTTTGCCACTACGACTTTCTGTTCCTCCATGTCTCCCCACACCTTTACATTCTTCTGAGGGAATGCCACTGGTGGTCCCAGTACGTTGCATGAAAACAGCAAGTTCACTGGTACACTGGGCAACTTGTGTGAGAATGACAGCGTGTTGTGTAATGATTGCTGGACTAAATGATTATGATGAAGGTACTGGTTATGTTGTATTGTAAGTAGGTGTAGTAATTGTTTGAAAGCCTGTGCAGTGTACATTTGTCTTATGCTCTCTCTCTGTCCCTGTCACTGGGACTAGCACCATTTTAAGGTGCCATGAGGACACAGAAACCTTCTTGAGGAGGGTTCCACCTCTAGAGGTGCCACAGAGATAGAGGTCACATTAGTCCAGTAGTGCCTAAGGGGAACAAAGACCACACATTTTGTAAAGAAAGAGGAGCTGCCACAGGAGGAGGGGAGGATGGTTGGAGCAATGAAAATGGCTGTCTGAAGGACAATGGTGCAATCACCCTTAAGGGGGCAAAGCCCAGAACTGGGGAGATGGCCAGAAGGTAAAAGTGTAGAAAGTAGGGGAGGAAAAAAGCAAAGCCAGCCCTTAGGAGGCCAAGCCCAGTGCTGGAGTGACTGCTTAGAAGCAAAAAGGATAGTAAGGGAGGACAACAGTGGAACCTACCCTTAACATGCTAAGCCTTGAGCTGGGGCAAATGCCTGAAAGCTGAAAGATAGGGTAATATGAGAAGAGCAACGTTGAAGCCAGCCCTAAAGGGGCACATCCTAGAGCTGGCATGAATGGCATATAGCAGAAGGGGAATGTAGTATGTGGGGGAGAGAGTAACAGTGAAATATACCCTTAATGGGGAAAGTCTGGGGCTGGGATGAATGCCCAGAAGCAAAAAGGTAGGGTATAATATAAGTAAGGACAACATTAGAGTCAGCCCATAAGGGGCAAAGCCTGGAGCTGGAGAGAAACCCTGGACATTGAAAGGTAAAGTAGAAGGTAGTGGAGGACAATGCGGGAGCAATCTCTTAAGGGGCAAAGTTCAGCAATGGGGCAAATGCATGAAAGCAATTAGGGAGGGTAGGAAGAAGGAAGAGACAAAGTTGGAGCCAGTGCTTAAGGGGGAAGGATGCCAGACAGGGTGCAAGTGGATGTGCAGAACAACTATTGCCCAGCAAGTGATGGGGTGGAAGAGACCCACAGTAGGTGATGCATTATGCCATATGCATACAGCTATGTAAGTAGAAATAAAATATTTTAGTTGCACTAATTATCTGTCTGAGAGAGTGTATGTATATCCAGGTTAGGGGTAATGTATGTGAAAGCTGTTTTTTTTTCTTTCTTTCTTTGTTTCTTTAGTATTAATACAGGACTGTAAAAAAAGAGTAAGAGTGGTACCTGGCAGCATGCTGCAAGGCTAGAAGGAAAAGATCATAAGGGTATCACTGCATCAGCAGCCATGAGGCTGCCAGAGATGGAAGACTAGGTTTGCTGGCAAAGGCACCTAGCTTCACCTGAGCTCTTTTCTTCTAGGTCTGCTTGTAAGGACAGAGCAAGGAACATTATCAGAGCAAGGCAAAAGATTAAGGCTTCTTTTGGCTAGGCAGATCTACTGTGTGTTACTATTTTCTTTTGTACTAACAGGGTTTGTTACTGTTTTTTGCTAACATTTTACTGCTTTACTGTTCTCTGATACAAATTGCTGTTGCAGGGTATACTTTCTGCTGCATTATTACAGGGTGTGCCTACAGGTTTGTTACTGTTTTGTGCTTACAGATTACTGCTGTAATCTTCTCTGATTCAAATTGTTTTTTGCAAGGTATATCTTCTGTTACTGCTTTATTTTTCTCTGTAGCAAATTGTCTTTTTTTTTGCATGGTATATCTTCTGTGAAATTGCTACATGTGGTGCTTACATTTTTGTGACTTTTTATCTATCATTTGGCTAAGCAAAATTACTGTTGACTACTATTTTATTTTTATTTTTTTGCTGACAGGTTTTTGGTTTGGTCTCAAATGTGTTGCAATCTCCTTCTCATACTGAAGGAGCTAATTGCTTTCCTCCCACAGCTATTCCAGGGGATTGGGTGTGTAACTGTGGGTGGGGGGAGCTAACAAATTCTTAGTAACTTCCAACAGAAGAAAGAGTTAAAAGTTCAAGCTAGTTGGTGTTTTTGAGGTGCAAGACTAGGTTTGCTGGTAAAGGCACCTAGCTTCACCTGAGCTCTTTTCTTCTAGGTTTGCTTATAAGGACAGAGTAAGAGACATTATCAGAGCAAGGACAAAGATTAAGGCTTCTTTTGGCTAGGCAGATTTACTGTGTGTTACTATTTTCTTTTTGTACTCTCAGGGTTTGTTACTGTTTTTTACTTACATTTTACTGCTTTATGTTCTCTGATTCAGATTGCTGTTGCAGGGTATACTTTCCATTGCATTATTACAGGGTATGCCTACAGGTTTGTTACTGTTTGTGGTTATAGATTACTGCTGTAATCTTCTCTGATTCAAATTGTTTTTTGCAATGTATATCTTCTATTACTGATTTGTTTTTCTCTGTAGCAAAGTGTTTTTTTGCAGGGTATATCTTCTGGGAAATTATTACAGGTGGTGCTTTACAGGTTTTACAGTTTTATCTATCAATAGGCTAAGCTTTCAGGGCCATTGCATTTGTTGTTGGTTGATTGTTTCTGCTCTTACCTTCTTGTTTCTTTTGTACGTGGTTCTTCTGTTTTGGCAGGGGAAGGGGTCCAGCCACCCAACCCACCCCATCCCCAATCACCCCATGCTACACTCCTTTTATAGAGTAGCACAGTCGTGACATTTCCTGTAGCAAAGCAGGAAGGGGAAGGTCAGAGGGGTATCCACACAGTGACCTCACTTACAGGGGCACAAGTAATTTAACTTGTTATAACAAGTTATACAAAAACAAACAAACAAAGCAAAAAAATCTAACTTTTGCTTTCATTTTCCTCTTAATAATTACTTGGATCAGGTTATAATCCCAGCAACTCATCTGGAATGGATATCATTAACTGCAGGTACTGCAGAACACTTTTCCAAAGGGCAGTTATACAGGATTTAGGACACTGTCCTACATGCTGGACCATTGGAGATCTAAGGACTCAGCTCTGGGCAGCATGGCAGAGATTGTGCCCCTCAAATCACATATTCAGGAGGAAATATATTATAAGAACTGCCCTCCATTTCCCCAACATCCAACTGAAGCACCTTGACCGCAGAGAGTAGTTGGTCCAGGAGGATGGCAGGTGGTTAGGAGGGGAAAATCGGGTGCCTCATCACTCAGTGCTCTCCAACGTAACTCCTCCACAAACCATATAAAAACAACAAACAGGTATCTGCCTCCATCCCCAAAACCAAACAAAGGGGCAGAGGACACTGCAGAGCAGGAGACTGCAGCACAGGAGCTAGCACAACAAAACTCACCCAAAACAGGACCAAAACAAAAAAAGGAAAAAGGAAATCCAAAACACTTCTGATCATAGGAGACTACATGATTCGGGGAGTTGATACCTACCTTCAGCCAGGGATAATGGTCATATGTCTCCCAGGTACATCAGCATGGAGAAACACTGACCATATTGCTAAAACTGTACACGAAGCAGGAGAAAACATCGATTTCCTGGTACACATAGGGACTAACGATCTCACCAGCTGATCAGTTGTGGAGACCAAGGAACACCTGACTAGGCTGGGAGACAAACTGTCATCCATTTCAACCCCATCTCCTTCTTTGAGATCCTGCCTATCTGGGAGAGAGGGGCAGATGGATGGAAGGTCAGAGAGAAGGGGAGATAGGGGAGCTAAACATGTGGCTCAAGGACTGGTGACTGGCAACAGTTTTGGGAGCGAAAGTAATTTAAATTCAATGGACTGCATCTGACTCAAGAGGGAGTCAGTGCATTGGGGAAGAAGTTTGATGTCTTTGCAGAATATTTAAACTAGCAAATGGGGAGAGGGGTGCAGCACCCAATAGGTTGAACGGGAAGAACACCCCTCCCCCTCAGCTAGTGATCAAACAGGAGTACAGCATGTTTGTAGTTCATTTGCATCACTAGGTAAAGAAAACAGTCTGGCTCCCCACATGACACGCAGGGAAAATGCCGTACCTCACCCAACAACTAACGCATCGAAATCTGGCCCATGGAAAATCATGTACACAAATTCCTACAGTCTGGGTAACAAGATCCCAGACCTGCAGGCAACAATGACAGAGGCTAAACTGGACATAGTAGCCATTAGCGAAACATGGTTCACAAGTAACCACACTTGGTAGACTTCAGTACCCAGCTATGTACTGTTCAGAACAGACCGACGTGCAAAAAGGGGAGGGGGAGTGGCTCTGTATGTAAATGAAAATATCAAAGCTACAAAAATTCAGAATACACATAAGGAGCCAGAAGAACTGTGTGTCACCCTGGAAACAAGAAATAGAACTGCCATACGGACTTGGGTTGTCTACAGGCCTCCAGACCAAGGGGAGGTCATCGACACATTACTGTTAGAAGATATACAAAACATGACAGCTAAAGGGGAGGTTCTGACAATGGGAGACTTCAACATGCCAGATACAGATTGGTCAATACGAGCAGGAACATCCACCAGAATTAGACACATAGTGGATTCCATGCAGGGGGAGGGCCTCAAACAACTGGTACAACAACCCACAAGAGACAGGGCTATCCTAGATCTAGTACTGACTAATGGGGAAAGGATCACAGATCTCCAGGTAGAAGGTCACCTGGGGGCCAGTGACCATCACATGGTATGGTTCAATTTGGCCAATAGAACTAAATCATCCCATTCCAAGGCAAAATGTGGAACTTCAGAGGAGCTGACTTTGATAAGATGGCCAACAGAGTTAAGCTAGTCCTGGCAAGAAGGAATACAATTGAGGGGTACAGGCAAAGTGGGAAAGCATTAAGGATGCAATACTTGAAGCAACATCCTATTGTGTTAGAGAGAAAAGCTAAAGAAGGAGGAAACCACTTTGGTTCTCAAAAACTGTAGCAGAAAAGGTCAGAGCCAAAAGGCTGGCCTTCAGGATATATAAGGGAATGCAGTGGGATGAAGATATGGAGGCATACCAAACTTCCCTAAGGGAAGCAGGGAAGGCAGTAAGGCAGGCAAAGGCTCAAACCGAGGAAACGCTAGCACAAACAGTAGAAGAAGGGGACAAGACTTTCTATAGATACATTAGTGAAAGGAGAAAGTCCAGAGGGGGTATTGCTAAGATCAAAGAGGATAAGTGGGAGTGTGTGGAAGAGTACCAAGGAAATACTTCTATCCTAAATAGATACTTCTGCTCAGTATTTACTGAGGAGATGGTAGGGCAAGGCCCACAGCTCAGCACCATGGACACGGGGGGAGAAAGGTGTGCACAAGTCCTTTCACAAAAGAAAGGGTCCAACAAGAGCTCACTAAGCTCAGGGTGGACAAGGCAACGGGACCTGATAGCATACATTCCAGGGTACTAAAGGAGCTAAGGGGGGGAACTAGCAGAGCCATTAGCAGAACTGTTTAGTGAGTCTCTGAGCACAGGAGAGGTCCCAGAAGACTGGAGAAGGGCTCATGTGATCCTGCTTCACCAGAGCGGTAGCAGGGAGGAGGCAGGGAACTACAGACCAGTCAGTCTTACCTCAGTAGTGGGCAAGATTATGGCGGCACTAATTAAGGAAAGGATAGTAAACACCTGGAAACCATAGGAGCACAGCATCCAAGACAGCATGGGTTTGCAACAAGAAGGTCCTGCCAAACTAATCTCATAGATTTCTTTGACTGGGTAACCAGAGTAGTGGACCAAGAGAGTACAGTTTAGATATTAATCCCTCTTTACAAGACACTGGTTAGGCTCTATCTGAAGTACTGTGTGCAGTACTGGAGGCCGCACCTGCACAAGGGCATTAACAAAATGGATGCAGTCTAGAGAAGGGCAACCAAATGGTGCAGCAACTGCATCAGAAAACATATAAGGACAGATTAATGGAGCTCAATATGTGTACCCTAGAGTAAAGGAATTAAAGAAGTGATATGATCGAAACATTCAAACACCTTAAGGGCATTAACAAGGTGAAAGAGTCTAACATGTTTCAATATAAGAAAAATAGCAGGACAAGAGGACACAGCATGAGATTAAATGGAGGCCAATTAAGGAGTAATGTGAGAAAGTTTTTTTTTCACAAAAAGGGAGGTGGATACATGGAACGGCATACCTCAGGAAATGGTGGATATGAATACAGTACAGGGCTTCAAACAGTGTGGGATAGGCATAAGGGAGCAATGCAGTTGAGTATGAGTTGCTAGGCCATTGCCAGTATAGTCCTATAGCACATTCATGAGGTAGAAAAAAATGGGCAGGCTGGATGGGTCTTGTGGTCCTTATCTGCCATCAACATCTATGTTTCTATGTTTCATGACAGCAGCAGGATGTGGGCCTCCAATAGCTGCAAACTGGCCTCCAGATGAAGCAGCACTTATAGCAAGGAGTAAAGTCAGAAATGCCCCTAGGGACAACAAGCAGGAGGGAAACAGGCAGAATGGAAGAGAGGAGACAGCAAGTAGCGGGGGTTAGTCAGGAGGAGACAATGACAAATGGGAACATGTAGCATCTGCATTGGGAAAGCAAAGAGCAGAGAATTTGAAGGGGCAGAAAGTGCCTGGATGCCACAGGGATCTGTAGTGATGGAAAAGACATGGCAGCAACAGGACAGAAATGAAGGAAAAGCTACTGGAGTATACCACAAAGACTGAAAAGCTGATGTAGTAGATTTCTGGGTGGGCAGGGTGTCTAAAACAGCAGCTGTGACATGTATAGAGAGCTGTGGAGACAAGCAGCAAGCAAGGGAAGACAGGCAGCAGGTGACAGAGAGCTGGAAAGTCTGGCAGTCACTTGTTTTCAGCAACAAAAACAGTCGTTGGATGGATGCTTGAGTATGTGGGTTATAAGTACTGCCTGAGGGGGGCAAAGTTTGTTGTCTGCTGTCCAACAGTACTGCAAGCGAAGCTTTTTAAATTTCCAGTGTTCTCCACTGTAGCTTCTGTCTGTTGGAATGCAGATAGAGGGTGGAACAGATAACTTTTTGCGGATGAAAAGAGCAGCATAATGTAAATATGAGAAGAGATAAATAAAATCATAGTGCCTTTACTACATATATTTAATAATTCCCTGCTATGGCTTTTATTAGTGTAAAACACTGTGACACTTAGTGTCAGGTCGGGGACATGGCGAAGGTCCTCCCCCAATATGACATCACGAGATGTCTAATGTCACTGTGCCAGCATGCCATGCTGGCAGGCAAGGTTGGAGACTCAGGATGTAGTCACCTGCTGGGAATATATAATATATGAGTCTCTCTGCAGACTAATTTCAGTGCTCACTCGTGAAAGTAGTACTAGGAGCCAAGTAGCAATGCAGCACTTCTAAGGTGAGCAGCAGCTTTTAAAATAATAACTCTCTAATGAAAAATGTATTGTATTGAATACAATGCTAGTGACACCTTTTTAAAGCACCAGAATTAGCCCACTGGATTTTCATGAGTTTACAAAGAGAAAT
Source organism: Neoceratodus forsteri (assembly GCA_016271365.2). NCBI lineage: Eukaryota > Metazoa > Chordata > Ceratodontiformes > Ceratodontidae > Neoceratodus > Neoceratodus forsteri. The sequence continues at coordinate 1,143,286,486 of CM028129.1, read as the reverse complement.
AATACATTGTGATTAAAACTTAAGTATAATACATGTAAAAACCATCACTCTGCCTTCAGATAGCTGGGGATCTGTCCAAAAAAAAAAAAAAAATGACAAACTTGTTAGCATTATGGAATATTACTGAAAGAAAATATATTGCAACCAAAAGTTATGGTATATATTTATTTTTATTTTTTTTTATAATTCGAATTTTATTAACAAATTTTCACATTACAGGGGACAGAGAGTTACAACATACTCTGCATATATTCAAAGTGTTACATGAGCTGTCCCCATCCCCCCTTCCCCCCACCCCATACAGCAGCAGAGTCCACACTGTAATGAGATAGGAGTACTATACAGTATCACAAATCAAAGACCATTGATTACAGTAACTCATATACCTGATCTGGTCATGATTAGCATGTGAAGGGGATCCCAAGTATTCTTGTACCACTTATTATGGAGGCTCGCTATCGCTTTCTGTGTACGTAGGTTAGCTAGAATTTCATTAACCCATTCCTGATATGATGGGCTTACCGCATCCTTCCAATGCTGGAGTACAATTTTTTTAACAGATAATGCAATCATGGAAATGTGAAATCTCCTGATTCTCACCTTGATATAGGATAGATCTCCCAACAAATATACATCTGGGGTGAAGCAATCTTGCAAACCTAATATAGGATCTAGGTTAGTCTGTATGGCTACCCACAAAGACCTTATCTTGGGGCATGACCAAAAGATGTGAAGAAGTGTGCCATCCTTTTGACATCCTCTGGTACAAGCTCCCGAACTTATAAGACCCCATTTCTTCAGCTTCACAGGGGTGTAATACATGTTACGCATAATGTGGTATTGCATAAGTCGGAGTCTATCCTGAGAAACGTATTTATGACAGAACTTCCATAAAACTGACCATTTGGGAGTGTATTGGGGAAAGAAGGAAACCCAGAGCCTAGTGGGGCCTTCAGGTCTCCCATATTTCCAATAATATAAGACTCGGTATATTTTGGAAATAATGCCTGGTGACCCCAACAAGGAGGAGAGATCAGATACAAATAGAAAGGCAGGTGGGCGAGGAGGAACATTACCAAGTACTGTAGAGAGCAAATGCTTTAATTGGACCACCCTGAAGTGAAAAGCTAATGGGACGTCAAATTTATGAATTATATTGGAAACTGAGATCCATTCCCCTGCGTCATCCAGAAGGCAACCATTTATGAGAAATCATCCTTTTGTTTATTGTGAAAGACGGGGAATTCCAAATAGACTGAGACAAGTCCAGGTGTGGGGAGTACTGCAAAAATGAGCAAAGCTGCACGTGAACTCTGAGGGATGTTCGAATGGTGGGACAGCTACAGATGTCAGGAAGGGACGCCATTTTAACATAGAGCATAGTTGGGGGGTCTATATTCTCGGACTGAATGAAGTCTAACTCAATTTTGAGCCAGACCAGTCTCAAGTATTCCGGACCTGGATTCACCAAACGCATATACTTTGCAATATGACTAGCCCAGTAATAAATTGCTAGATGGGGGATCCGCAGTCCTCCATCTGTTTTCTGAGCAGCCAGCTTATAATATGCTAACCTGGATTGTTTATTTGACCAGATAAAATTTGTGAAAATTCTGTGCATTTTCTGAAACCATGATAAAGGAATGAAAGAATTAAGGAGCGAGAGGGGATAAAACAAGCGAGGAAAAACATTCATTTTAATTATATTAATGCGACCCCAGAGAGAAACAGGAAGTTTAGACCATCTATTGAGGTCCTGAACTATCACTTGGGAAAGGGGCTCCAAGTTTTCTTTGAACCAGGAACAGGGATTACACGTCAAATTAATACCAAGATATCTAAGAACACGAGGAGACCAGCCGAGACCAAAAGGGGACACATCATTTTTGAAAACCTTATGGTTAAGAGGGAAAATGGAGGATTTATTAATATTCAGTTTATAGTTTGAGAAAGTACTGAACTTGGTGATTTCTCCTAACATGACGGGGATAGATGTTTTTGGATGAGATAAATGGAGGAGTAGATCATCAGCATAAGCCGTGATCTTCACCACATTATTACCTATTGGGATACCTCGTATCTCTGGATTATTGAGAATATTTCAGATAAGGGGCTCTAAGTATAAATTAAATAAAAGAGAGGAGAGAGGACATCCCTGCCTGGTACCGGAAGACAAGAGAAAGGGTTTGGAGAATGCCCCATTGCTGGAGACTCTGGCAGAGGGGGTTCTATATAAGGCCCGAATCCAGTCTATAAACTTGGCCGGAAAACCAAATACTTTTAGGACCTGAAACAGGAAATTCCAGATGACACGATCAAACACCTTCTCGGCATCCAAGGAGACCAATCCTGCGGGAAAGGCAGCATCCCTGGATACCGAGACAACATGTGATAGGGTGCGTAAATGGTTAGCCAATGAGTGTCCCTTCATAAATCCCACCTGAGACATACTAATCAGGTCTGGAAGGACCAGTGTTATTCTATCGGACAATATCTTCGAGAGAACTTTAACATCTTGATTCAATAAAGAAATTGGCCTATAACTTTGCACTAGTTCTGGATCTTTATCGGGCTTAGGAAGGAGAACAATCAGGGCTTCAAACAGATGTGTATCTGTTCTTGCACCAGAAAGAATGTGACAGTACAACCGGTGAAGAATCGGTAATAGTTGTGATCGAAAAGTTTTATAGAATAAAGCAGAAAAAACGTCTGGTCCCGGGACCTTGTCTAAGGGCAAAGCCCCAATGACCTCTGATATTTCCTTCAGAGATATTGGGGAGGATACGGTATATATTTATAACAGTTTATATCCCTTAATAGTGTTTACACAAGACCAGGAAGTACAGTATCCAGTATCCTTTTTTCTTTTTTTTTCCTAAATCAATTCTATAATGATATATTGTACCAAGTACCTTTTCTTTTGGGACTTAATGTAGATACAGTATTTATGTTTATTGTAGCACATAAGCACTAACGACTGAAAGAAGAATTAGTGAGTAATAGAACATTATTTTTGATGGCATGTATGAATATTAAATAGTAGAGACATCAAGACATGACTTTTTGTTTAATCAGCATTTTTGATACAGATTGTTTTGGGGAAGTAGTTGTGTGCTTTGGAGTCACTAGTGCTGCACTTCATGGTGGGCTGGCAGAACTGTGTTTGTAACAACATGCAAGAAATGCATACATTATCTTACTATGTTTTATCTAGAAACAGCAACACCCTGAGGAAGGGGTATGTGGATACTCCAAAGCACTGGTGGGCTTGGGATGCATTTCTGTGGCTTGAAATAAAGATATATATATATATGTACACATTCATGGCAAAAAACTCTGTTTAATGCATTAGTTAGGGTTGTTCCACAGTGACAAAAGTGAGGAAATTCGGTGTTAAGGTTGCCACCTCTTGCACCCCACGCCCACCCCATCCCACCAATAGACATTGGGGTGTGCGTTGGAGTCATCGGCCCTAACTCTCACCCCATTCCATGCGTGAATAAGCTGAGGTGGTGCAGTATAGGAGAATGGGGTGAGAGTTAAGACTGATGACCCCAATGCACACCTCGATGCCTGTTGGTGGGGTGGGGTGGGGGTAGGGTGTGAGGGGTGGCAACCCTAACACCAAATTTACTCGCTTTTGTCGCAGTGGAACAACCCAAACTGATGCATTAAATGGATTTTTTTGCCATGAATTTCCATTCATTTTGAGAATGTGCACTACAAATAGTGAATGGAATGTGGTGCTGAGAAGGGCCCCGCGCTCCCACTAAGCGATTTTTTGTCATTTCACAGTACAAAAACTGTATGACCAACTGAAATGAAAATTGGTAGATGAAGACATGTACCATAGCACACCATGTGTCCAGAATTGTGTGTACATCCATTCAACAGTCGCACAGCGCCATGAGCAAACAATGTAACATGCACAATTCAGTAACTGTAAATGCCAGCAACCTGAAAATTGTCACAGTCAAAGATGTATTACAAATATTTGTACATTCCAAATGCCAGGCAAGTCAGACACACGGTTCAGAAGTTATTGAAGCGTAATGAACCAAATGTTCATTTGTTGAAGTGGCATAATTCCACACCTTTTAATGTTTTACACCAAACCACTGCATGGCACCTCCATACCATTAGGGCTACCTACACTATAAATCTCAAGCCAGTAGCACCATGCAGAATGCTATGCACAAAATGTTAACTGCGTCACGCAGTATCTCCGCAGTGAAGAATTTTTCTAACATGTAAACAGCATTATTCACATTTATTTATTTCTTGAAAATGTTTTACCAGGAAAGGCACACTGAGCAAAAAGATGCTCGTCTCCCGGTGCGACCTGGGGGGAGGGGGTTACAGAGGAGGCAGTTATACATACAATAGTTGAGATTAGCAGCAGAGCAATACAGATAACATACAGTTGGCATGGATTACATTTGAACTTGTTACATAAGGAGAACAGTAAGAACATAATCATCAAGGACATGGTATACATAACATGGGTACATATCAAGTAAGAACTGTACAGAGCTTGTTCATCAGGGACTGGGTAAACATTTCATGGGTACACAACGAGGCAATACATGAAATTTACATAAGTGTGAGTAACAGAACTAGGGTGCAGTATCAGAACATGTGTGCCAGTAGCAGGACTAGGGCTGCAGTGGGATGCACCAACAGGCAGTGGGAATTGGAGAGTGAAGTTGTGGGGTAGGGGAGAGGTGGACTAGTATGCATTTGGTAAGTAATGGGGAGGATTAGGTAAGGAGGGAAGGGAGGGCAGTGGAGTTAGAACTGTGAGTAGGGCTGAAGAACGTAGGATAGTTAAGAAGAAGGGAGAGAACGGGGATGTTTGGAGAGAGAAGAGTGAGTAAGAGTGAGAGTGTAAGTGTGTAGGGCAGTACATAAGCCAGACAATTAGGCATGGCCAAGCCACTGGTCAGGCGCTAAAGGGCAATGGGGAAGAGAAACTATCAAGGGGGGGAGGTCAGATACAATTGCAATTTGGAGTTAGGAAGTTAGTGAGGGCAGAGGCTAGGGAGTGTTTGGATGAAGAGTGGTGGATCTGGGCCGGCAGGCCATTCCAGAGTTTAGGGAAGAGGTAAGAGAAGGCCGATTGGCCAGCGGTGGTCCTTTGGTCGGGGATGACTAAGAGCCTAGTGTCAGCGGACCTGAGGGTGTGGGGGGGGTAGGAGGGGAAGATAGGGAGGATACGAGGTAGGGCAAGAGGGAGCCAAGCCAAAAATTGTAAGTGAATTTGACACTATGAATTAGGCGCCGGTTGCTCAGGGATGGCAGGGCCAGTGAACGGTAGAGCTCGCAGTGATGTGAGCGGGGGGGCATTGAGGGCAAAGCGGCTGAACGTGTTAAAGAGGGGTCTAGTTTGGCTAGGATGGTCTTTGAGGCAGAGCTGTAGATGACATCACAGTAGTCGGTGGTGGGTAGAATCATTTTCAGGACTAGTTCACGTCTGACAGGTAGAGGGAGACGAGTGCTGTTCCTGTAGAGGGCGCCAAGTTTTGGGCGCAGTTTAGAGATGATGGCATCCATGTGTGTGGAAAAGGAGAGGTGACGATTGAGCCAAACCCCTAGATACCTGAAGGAGGGCACTTCATCAAGGATGGTGTTGTTAAGGGTATGGAAGCTCAGAGGGAGGGTGAGCTTGGATAAACGCTGTCTAGTGCCGAAAGACATAGAGACAGTTTTCTTGGCATTTAGGGAGAGTTGGTTGGTATTGAACCAGTGTTGGATTTTGTTGAAGTTCATTTGAAGTTTGGAAGTGAGTTCTTCATGAGTCCGGCCGGAGGTAAAGAGGACCGTGTTGTCTGCATACATATGGATCGCGGTAGAGGAGCAAGAATTCAATAGATCATTTAGAAGGATGGAGAAGAGGATGGGGCCAAGAACTGAGCCTTGGGGAACACCGGTGGTGATGGAGGGGAGGTGTGGTCTGCTATTTTAGTGGATTGGGTTCTATTTAGTAGGTAGGCACTGAACCAGTTTGTGGAGGATGCTGCTAACCCTGCCCCTGATAGGCAGGATAGAAGGAGAGAATGGGATACCGTGTTGAAAGCTTTAGCTAGGTCAGTGAAAATAGCAGCAGTGATTAGCCCTTTATCCGTCCCAGTGAGGATGGAGTCTGTGAGTCTTAGTAGGGAGGAGGTGGTGGAGTGGTGTTTTCGGAAACCCGGACTGAAATGGGGTGAAGAAGTTAGTTTCAGAGAGAAAATGGGAGAGCTGGGATAGCACTAGGTGTTCCTGGAGTTTAGCGAGGGCTGGGAGGAGGGAGATGGGACAGTAGTTAGTAGTGGAGGAAGGGTACCCACCTTTAGGAAGGGGTAGGACAGTGGCATGCTTCCATTCAGAGGGGAGAGACTCAGTAGTGAAAGCTAGATTTAGTAGGGCGGCGAGGGGAGTAGTGATGGCGGGGGCAGATAGGAAAAGGAGTTTGTTATCGAGACTGTCTGGGGATTTACCTTTGGAGGGGTTCAGGGAGCGAAGGGCATCTAGGGTTTTGGAGGGGAGATGGGTTTGAAAGAAAGGGGCTCATACCAGCTGGTAGGGGCTAGATGACTGGGGGCCATTGTGATGATAGATGTAAGGGGGGTGGGTATGGTGGTAGGAGGTAGGGAATCGAGGAGGGCCTGGGCGCAGGTAGTGAAATAGGAATTAAACTCAGAGGCTACCTTCAGGGGGTCAGAGAGGAGAGTCCCTTGGGCGAGGAGGAGGGGTGGGAGGCTTGCTGTTTGGGGGGAAGAAAAGGGAGTTAATGACCTTCCAGAATTTTGAAGGTCTCCTAAGATTAGCATTTAGGGTTTTGTTGAAATATTCAGCCTTAATTAAGTGGATGGCCTTTGCGCACTTGTTGCGGAGCATGAGGTAGGTGATGAAGTTGCTTGGGAGGAGGGAGGCTTTGTAGTTACGCCAGGCCTTGTCCCGGGCTTGTTGGCAAGCTATCAGCTCAGGGAATATCCCGGGTAGGTGAGACCCACGGACTCTCGCCCAGAGCAGGGGGGCGTGTTTCTCCCAGGCAGAGAGAAAGGTGTTCCAAAAGTATGTAAGGGCTGAATCCATGTTAGAGCAGCTTGAGCTCGGGATCCAGTTTGAGTGAGATAGATCTTACAGGAGGGGGGAGAGGTTGAGGGATTTGTATGACCGTTGGACTATAAATTTGGGAGGGGATTTAATTCTGTGTATTTTACGGACCAAGTATATTAGGTGGTGGTCACTAATGGAGTCAGGGAGGAGGCCAGAACTGATGATGTGGTGTGGGTGGTATGTAAGCGCCCAGTCTAGTAGAGAGTGATTACCGGACTTATGGTTTGAGCATGTGGGTTCTGTAATGGTTTGGCTTAGGTTAAGTGCGGTAATCTCAGTTTGGGTTTTGTTAAACGTGGGTGCTAGCCAGTTATGGTTAAAATCACCCATGACATATAGTTCACCTGACTGGGCTAGAGATGAGAGTTGGCACAGTAGGTCGGTGACTATTGTGGTAGGTGTGCCTGGGCAGCAATAAATACCGGCCACAAAGATAGGTAATGAGGAGGGAAGGGACAGTTTTACCATAGAAGCTTGTAAGCTTTGAGTTCAGCTTTTGTAAGAGAGACTGAGAAGTGGAGGGCTGATCTGATGTAGATAGCCACCCCACCTCCTCTGGAGGGCCGGTCTTGCCTTGTGATAGTGAAACCTGGGATAGCAATGGTATTATCTGGTAGACTGGAGTTTAGCCAGGTCTCAGATAGGATGATAATGTCAGGGGTGTGGTGGGTGGCTAGGACCTGAAGCTGATCGAGCTTGGGGGCTAGGCTATGAATATTTAGATGGAGAAGGCGTAGGCCTCGGGGGAGGTAGCCTGGACGAGTGTCGGTGGTGACCTTGGCTGAGGGATTAGGTAAGGGGTGGTCTGGGTCTGTGGTTAGGGTTGGGTCGGGGTTAGGGTGTATATCCCTTGTAGCCAGAAGGAGTAGAGCAATGGTTAGGTGGCAGCGTAGAACGTGAAGAGGCCGGAATTTTGTCATGCACTGGCTGGGGGCTCCAGTAGGGTGTGCGGAGTGGAGGGAGAGGGAACAGGAGTGGGAGAGCAGCCAGAAGGCAGCCAAGGAGTAGATCGAGGAGGAGAGTGGTGTGGGAAATGGAACCAGGAGAATGCTGGGAGGATGATGTGGACTTAAAGGGGCATATGTAGGATGTGTCAGGATAGGCTGTGGGTGGGGTGCTGGGAAGCTGCTTGAGGGGAGTAAATGAAGACAGTAAAATGTGGGAGATCAGAAGTGCGAGGGTTGTTGATGGGACCATTTTGCCCGATTTGGGGAAGAGGTGTCCTGGCATGGTGCCTTGGTAGTAGAAGGGTGGTGAGTTACAAGTATCCTGGTTGCCCCTCAGAAAGCGTAGATACCACTTTGGAGTAGTGGTACTGTCACAGACTCTGGTGGACATGGTACAAGGTTCAAGACCCTGTCAGGGCAGTTGGAATAGGACTAGGCTGAGAGTAGAGATCCAGGTTGTAGGTCACTTAAAGCTGGCTGGGTTTGGGCCAGAAAACAGGGTTGCAATAGCAACTCCTAGTGGTCAAATGAGGTTAGTGACCAGTTGGGTGTGGGACAGGTGATAGGGCAAGGGTAGTGAGTAGGGCCAGCCAGAGGCAGGGCAGGTGGGTGGGACAGTTGATGTGTGCAGTGCATCGACAGGCTAACCCCCCTCACCAAGGTGCAGCCTAGAGGTACTGTAATTACCTCTTATGGCACCCGCTGTGAAATCCACACCTGGAGGGAGCTCCGGTAGTCAACACCCTCAAAATTTCATGTGAAAAGACCAAATCATTCCAGAGATAATCCGTTTTTACATTTCTGCACCTTTAAGAAGTCTTCCACCACAAAATGGTGGAAATCGTGGCCAAAAATATGCTAAAATGGTGGATCAGGTGGCTGAAAAATCTGTAACCACGAGGGGGGGCCAACTTCAAATGGCAATAACTCTGGAACGGAACAACATTTTTTCAACAAACAAAAACTGGCATGTTCCTTTAATAAAGGTCATTCTACATGGCAAGTTTCAGATTAATCAACCACACACTGGCTGTGCTATGTGTCACAGAAAATAGTGCAGAAAAATAGCAAAAACATAATGTTTTGCACTGCACTACGCAAATGCAAAAACAGAAATGGTAACAGTAATGCAAACAGTGATGGCAACAGTGAGGTAAAAGAAAAAATAATGCTAATAATGGTAAAGCAAACACAAGCACAAATGGTAATGCACATGGCGATGCAAACGTAAATGATAACGCAAATAGTAAGAGAAATGCAAGCACAAACAAATAAAAACAGAAATGGTAACGCAAATGGTAATGTAAATGCTAACGGCAAGAGAAACACAAACATTAACAAAAACAATAATGCAAATGCTAACAGCAACAGAAACGCAAATGCAAACGGTGATGAAAATGCAAATGGTAACACTAACGCAAACAGAAACGCAAATGGTAATGGCAACGGCGACGCAGAAGGAAACAGTAAAGCAATCAACAATGGAAACACTATTGAAAATGCTAAGGCCAACAGAAACGCAACCGCAAATGGTGATGAACACGTAAAAAGTAACAGTAATGCAATTGGAAATGCAAACGGTTACGGTAACACCAACTATGATGCCAAAGGAAACACTAACACAAATGGAAATGCAAACACCAGTGCATATGCAAACACATATGGTTATGCACACAGCCACAGAGATGCAATTGGAAATGCAAGTGCTTATGGTAACACCAACGATGATGCCAAAGGAAACATAAATGCAAATGGAAATGCAAACACAAGCATGTATGCAAACGCAAATGGTAATGCACACGGTGACACAAAAGTAAACGCAAACAAAAACAGTAATGGAAATGCAAATGGTAACAGTAATGCAAACGCAAGCACAAATGCAAAGGGTAACGCACATGGTGACGTAAACGGAAATGCTAATGCAAACAGTTATGGAAATGCAAGCGGAAATGCTAATGTTAACAGTAACACAAATGTGCACACTTTTTTTCCTAAAAAAGTGCAGTCAGGAGCACAGTAAATACAAAGAATGTATGCATAATAATGGCCCTCGAAGCAGAAAATGAACACTTGGAATACTAAATTGCTTATATCTCAGGAACCGTTTGACGTAGAAAGAAATTTAAAGTCTCATATTATTTGTGACGTTGCAGGCTAGTTTTACACTTAGCCACCTAGTGGGGGGCTAAGCACTTTTTCGATGAAAAGTCCGTATCTCGAACCGTTTTTGAGATACGGGCCCTGAAAGGTGCAGCGGATGCCGTAATGTTATCCTATGGGAAAAATCGTCAACTTCAGAGTTCTGTAACTTTGCAGCCCTCTAATATTTTGTCTCCAAACCACCTAAAGGAACATCTGTGGGATCTTGGCTTTCTTCCTTCCAAATTTCAGCACAAAAGACCAAACCATTCTTTTGCAGCAGGGTGGCAAAGATTCCCTATTGTTTTGGGCATAGTGACGCAAAGTACTTTCGCAAATCACAACACTTTCACAGATAAAATCATCAAAGTGTTGCATATGCGATACTACTTTGTGACACTACTTTTTACAAAAGTTTAAAAAACTTATTTCTGGGGTGTTTTACCCGCCAAGAAAGACATGAATAGCATCCTCAGGGATCGACTAGCTGAACACAACAAGAATTGTGTCCCTAGAGGGTCCCAAATTTAAATGCCAAGCATTTCTGTAACCACCAACTGAAAACAAGATGGCTGATTTGTGATACTACAAGGTGTCATTTGCGAAGGTAAAAAGTGCATTTTGACACTTTCGCATTTTTTTTTTATCTTTTCCCATTGACTGTAATGGGAAACTTGTTTTTTGAATAACTTTTGAACTGTTTTATATTTTTTATCACAAAATCTTTGAAAGACACATCAGGGACATGTTCTTTGAAGGTTTAGACTGGTCACGCAAACCATGTGGGCTGTAGACGCGAGCAAAGAATGCTCCAAAATGCATAATTTGTGTGTTTTATTGATGCTGTGTAGCTCCACAACCATACATCTGACCATAACAAAACTTAGCAGATCCAGAGATATATGGTACCAAACCTTGCATGCCAAATTTCAGGCAAATCCGTCATACTGTGACAAAGTTATTAAGCTGCCAAATTTCAGATTTAATCTTAAATGGGGTACTCAACCCTAACTATCGTGCCACTATAATTTATAAAATTGGTAAAAGTAAATGCTCCAAATCCAATGTTCTGATTGTATTAAAACACATCGCATGACTGTGCGTATATCAGAGCGCAACTGCACACCTGCACTTTTACCCCCCAATACAATTTTGACATTTTATAAGATAGATGAACTACTCTGAGGTCTGCAGTCATGCTCTAATATACGTACACCTTGGGTGGTTGACACATACCAAGGTATGCACATATCAGAGCATGACTGCACACCTCAGAGTGGTTTCTCGATTACATATATATATATATATATATATATATATATATATATATATACATATATATATATATATTGTGTGTATATATATAATATATATATAGAGCTATATATATCTATACATATATATATATATATATATATATATTTATATGATGATGCCTATGTGACAGTGGTTACATGATGTAATCACTCAAGCAGTTGCCAGGACAACCAAGTAAACTGAAAGTGCAGCTCGAGGGGTTTACAGTTGTCATAACAACAGCCGAAATGATTATCTCCTATGGATGACCAACATTTCTCAGGCATTGTATTTTAATGTATGGAAATACTAGCCACTGTGGTAAAAAAAATACAGTTTTTTTCAATGGGCGTTTGTTCTCCTGCTCGGCTATGAATGCCTCCTAGTTTGAATGTTGAACAACTGAAGTGCTGAAATTAGCCACTGTGATCTATACTGCAGTGGGTCTATAACTGTCTGAATGGAATGTGTGTGTTTTGAATTGATGTCCAAGCAGCAGATCATCTTTTCTTTCCAAGAATTTTGACAGGTGGTGAGGTGACATACTATCTTGTAATCCTATCATTATGACATAGTTAAGCAAGGTTTACAGCATACTGATGTCATAATGATGGGATTATCAGATTATAAACTGATTGAAACAGGGGTTAATAGACACTGTCCATACATTATATATATTTATACAATGGGGTATGAAAATCCTGTAACCTCATTGGTCAAAACACATTACATGACAGTGGTATTTCCTGTAATAACCCACACCCTGTCGTGCCTTATTGCTTAAAAAAATACATATATATATATATATATATATAGATATATATATATAGATATCTTCTTTATAATTACAGCTGGTAAGTGATCTCTAGTTCCTATGCACCTTGTAGGATTTCCTAGGGCTACAACAATAGGACTTGACTCCTTTTTGATTTAAGTCTAGGTTGTGCCCAGGGAAGATCCAGACTTCGAGTGTTACAGTGCACTCCAGTATAACATGCATATCATCCACAATGACAGGAAGCTTCAGAAAATGACCAGTATCAATCCTATTCAATCAGACATGTATGCAGTGGGACACAACATGGTGTTGGTTGTCTTTGGTTAATACATGCCCAGGTGCATAATGAGGTGTGAGGCGTGTGCGCAGACTGCCTTCAACACTTGGAGTGCATTAACCCCAGACAACTATTGCCCTGGAGTGACTAATGGCAAGGCAAGGCAAACTGTATTTCTTAGGCACCCAAGCCTGGAGGCTCTAGGCGCCATACCAAAACAGTAACAAAACAGAATAAATAAAACCAGAATAAAATCAAAATAAATATAAAACATCAGGCTACTAATAGTTAAAATACACTTGCACTTATAAAATGGGTACACCGAGAAACAATTTAAAAAATAAAGCAATACAGTCTTTTTTTAAATTACAAACAAGTATTTTCCTTTGTTAAAAAGTAACAAGTTAAAAGTAGTCCTCTACCACTGGGCAATCATCTGTTTGTCTACACATTCAATAGATGGAAAGTTTGTTTATTACAGAATACTAGAACTCAAACTGTTGCAGAATTCCTCAGGCAGAATGCTCACCTCCTCACACTCCTTGGCTTAGGAGGTAGTATAGTGCTGTGGTTTAGGGCACTGAGCTGCAAACCTGGAGACCTGGGTTTGAATCAAACAGCCCCCACTTGCATGCTGTGTGACCCTGAGCAAGTCCCTTAACTTTCTTGTGCTCCCAGGTCACACCTGGAAACAAACTTCAGCTTAGTGTGCCTTTCCTGGATACACACAGCCCCCCACACACACACACACACACTTTCTCACCTATATGGAGCAGGTTTCAAGTTTGTCTGAAGCAGTATGAGTGGTAGAGATTGCCCTAGCAAGCTGGTAAGGGTAGAAGGGGGAATTCTCATGGTCACCTAAGAAACATCTGGAATTAAAACTGTGAATAGTACTTCATTTTTTAAGTTTGTCTGTGTGTGTAAAGACAGCATCATGAGATTAAAGAATGTTTAATTATTTATTTATGTTTTAAAATTTAAGGTAGCTTTACTTTTTATGGCCTTGAAGGTTTTTGGTGAGTAAAAGTGACAACCATGTTTGTGATGGCAGTCAGGGATAAATGAAGTGTCTCATGAATTCTGTATTATGTGACTGGCTACGATTGTAAATCCCACTGCCTGTACTTGTTCCAACTTGTGAATTTCAGTGGAATTAACATATGGGTATTTCTGTGTAGACAATTGGTCCCTGTCTGAGTGACATTTACAGACCTCTGCATCCCCACATTATAACCTAGGGCTTCTAAACACAATACGAGATACGGATCAGGTTGTGATATAGATTCCATAATGCACCACATAAAGGAGTAGGTCAGTGGGGTCACCAGAAGTGTCATAGAAACATAGAAACATGGACTTTGACGGCAAATAGGGACCACTTGGCCCATCCAGTCTGCCCATTTCCCTACCTACTGGATAAGCTGCAGATTCTAGTTAACCAATAATGAGCTTCAAAATGGGCCTTTCTGAACATCACAATAGGACTTCTGAGTGCTGGGCAACTGAGAGTGACTGTTCCTCCTCTCTGGGCAGTGAATGAGGTTCCTCTGAATGAACTGGTTTAATTAAAATATCTCGGTCTTCGTCAGATACCACATGCTCTTCCACATGCTGTAGTTCCGGTGTAGCTGGTCTAACTGGGGGTTCTAAAGGCTCTGCATCTGGAACTAACTGTATGGGTGGGGTAGTTGCAGGACCTCGGGAGGGCAGCAGTGGCAGTCCAGGTAAGCCCCTTTCCGTGGAAGGGTTTACAAAAGGAGAAGTAAGTACTGTCTGCTTAATTAACTCATTTTAAGCTGAACTTTAAAAAGTATTAACAAAGGAGACATTCCCTACATCTTTACCACCCCCAGCCTCATTACAGGACTAGACAAAACATCAGGAATTCCTGCATTAAACTCACTATAGAAATTGACAAAACGCCTAGGAATTCCTCCCGCACTAAATAGATAGAGCAATGTCTGCAGGAACAGCATTCAAAAGACATTTCTTTTATATATTTGTCACTCAAAATAGTGAACCATACAAAAAGCACAGGAAAAGTATTATGGAGTTACAGGCCCCTGTCCCACCTTCATTAAATAAACAGAAGAGATGCATATAAAAACAAACACAAAAAAATGTGCACACCATAGGAAGATCTTGCTACTTTATGCAACATGAACAAACTGTGTTATAAACAAGAAATTGTCTTACTCTGACTAAAGACTGGTTGCATTGCAAGCACTACCCAGCTATAGAACTCCGACTGCTGCCTGGGATCAAACTGCCACTGATCAGGAATCAGTGCAAGGGAGTTCAAAAATCAAAACTGCCAATGATGTCTGTTCAGGAACAAAAAGATCCACACATTAACACAAGGCAGTGCGCCTGAAGTACATACAGCTAAAAGTGTTGTTTATGAGGGGTATAATGATAGGCGCATACTGCTAAATGTTAAGTTTGTGAGGTGCAGTTGAGGTGCCCACTGCTAAATGTAAAGTTTGTAAGGTGCAGATGAGATGTACATCAGTACAAGTTTTTAAGGTGCAGTTGAGGTGTACATAGTGTATACACTTCAAACAAGCTGTACACCTCTGTTCAGGCAGTGCTTTTTACCTTAACTTGGACTCTACACTGATTATTGTATGACACTGCACCAAATGCACTATTTCTGGCCTGTGAATAAATACAGGGCTCTTACAGTCCATAGTTATGTCTGTCCCACATCTTTTGCCAGCAGAAAAAAAAAAAACTGTTGAGTGAGTATTGCGGTGGTGGGACCCATAAGGAGTGCCCTGAAATCCCCTCCTTTTCTCTCATTCCCAGAATCCTGTGCAAAGGCAAGGTTTTTCTCACTTGTTCCTTGGTATACATATAGTAAGCTACACAGATAATTTTGTGGATTGATAGAGTAGGGTAGGTAGGGGTTAAGAAGTAGAGCTGTGCAAACCTCTGAATGTTATACCTTGTGAACTTTCTGAGTAGAATCCAGAAAAAGGTTCTACTAGTGTCTACCTGGTTCTATCAGTTATCACCAGATTCTATAATACATAATCAAATTCTACCTGGTTCTACTTGATTAAAAGTCACATAATATTTAGCATGTTTGGGAAAATACATGCAGTACTAAGAATAATATATTTTTAGTTTTATAGTTTTGGTGTATGAGATGTTGTAACATAATGTGGTATATCATCCCTGAAATCCAGCACGTTTTAAACCTGATTGCAGCCCAAAGTGTTGACCCCCTGCGCTACTCCCTGTTAAAATAATTTACATTCTCCCTCAGTTGTTGAACCCAGGCATATTTAGTTCCCACACGTCTGTGGACATGGGCCATAAAGAAAGGCAAGTGAGGCAATAAACTTGAATACAGCACTATGTAGCTGCTGTAAGTGCAAACAGAGAAATGTATTCACAAACTGGTTAATAAAGTACTAATGTGTGCATTGAGTAGTTGTGAATACAGGGACATTTATTTCAAACAGATGAATAAAGCACTTAGTAGTGGGTGTGTCGGGTGTTTTGAATCAGGAGAATAAGCCCAAGCGGGGCCATTAACTAGAGCACATTGCAGCTGCTGCGCGTGCAAACTCAAGGAAATTTGTTCCCAAACAGGTCAATGTAAAGCACTAGAGGGTTCATTGAGTTATGTAGTTGTAAACACAGGGAAATTTATTCATAAACAGATCAATAAAGCACTGATTAGTGGGTGCGTCAGGTGCTATGCATCAGAAAAATAATTGTCTTGATATTTGATTACATTCTTATTAGAAGCTTTTATAACCCAATTACCCACCACTAGTGAAGTAGCTGACTAAGTCTGCTGTTAATTAACCTTGGCTTTTGCCAAGCTGTTCCTAGACTGAAAGACTAGTTTGTCTTGATTTGAGATATATTGTTTTTTAAATTCACCAGTCTCTCCGTGATTGATTAAGATTTACAATTTGACTATTTGAGACAGTAGCAGCCATCACTGAAGAAGATGAGAGAACAGAGATATTTTAAATCTGCTTGTTGTTTTTCTCTTTCCAGGCGTTTAAATATTTTTTCTTTTTGTTCTGTAAGCTTGTATAAGATTAGTTTTTTCTTGTTTTTTTGTTAACTGTTTTTAGATTTGTGATTGAGTACTGTACATTACTCACACAGCAGTACAGATGCCTCAGTCTGCATCTATCATTGTGTATCATGATGGAGGAGTCTCAGAATGAAAAGGCAGCTGGCAAGTTCACAAAACCCGGGGCTCGATTTTCAGAGCCCAGAGTGTGATGCCAGGTGCCTGCTTCAAATACTAATTGATACAAGTGGCACCTTGTGTCAGAAGATGTGATAGTCCTATTTTGTAACGTGGCCTGCATGGAAAAGTGGCACTGTGCCAGCCTTCTGACCGAAATTGGGGTGCACCAGGTTGCAAAGGGGCATGTGCCTTGGTGGGGCTGGAACATCCACTTTTTTGTGATTTTGTAAGTTCTTAATGGAATGGACGCAGGAAAGGGATCCACTTAGACAAGCCAGGAGATGATCTAAGGGACATGCGCCAGTGCTACACACTGTGATGAAGGTGAGCAGGGTCTGAAAATTGACTGGTGGAGGCCATGGGGGTATTGGGGACAAAGTGAGAATGAGAGGGAGTGATGTGGCACCCGGTAGAGGTGCCATTTGTGTAGTCATACAGCCAATGGGAAAGGACCATAAAAGAGGGGGAGGTCCAGGAACAGAAAGTGACATGGCCCCAAGTGGGCACAGCACTGGCAGTTACCCCATAGGTGGCCACCTATGGGACAGCTGCCAGGGCTGTGCCCACTTGGGGCCATGTCACTTTCTATTCTTGTAACCCCCCTTGGTGATACCATCCCATCAACTGTATGACTACACAAATGGCACCTCCGCCTGGCACCACATCACTCCCTCTCATGCCCACAGTGCCCCTTATGTCCCCATGTCCCCTATGGCACCTCCTATGCCCCTTCTGTCGCTGGACCCCTCCTGTCAAGCAGATTCACCCCCCCAACCATCCCAGCTCCTCTAGTGTTGCGCTGGGCAGGGGGGACGTAACCCTGTGGCAATTCCCAGAGGTGCACCAAATATTTGGCATTAGCCTGCAGCTGTGACAGCTCCAGGGTTTTAGTGCAGGGACCCACCCTTTCATAAAATTGGGCACAGGGTCCCTGATGCACCAGGAGTTCATCGCAGCTCTAGAGTGACGCAACCTGTGTCGCTGTAAGGGCTTTTGAAAATTGAGCCCCTGGCCTCAGTCAGTACTTCACCACACACTGTCTGCAACTCTGCCTTATGTTTCCCTCCTAAACGTCCTTAAGCTGCCTATGCCCTAAGCTCCTCAGCTGCTTATTGAGATGAGAAGACCAAGGCTATAACAATTTTTTTTTTAAATGGAGCCACCAGTGATTTGAAGCAAAAAGGGAGGACAGAACCACTCTCTTTCCATTGATCTCAGAAATGTGAGCACACTGCAGCAAGTGACTGGAGTAGTGCTGTATGTGTGAACTACATGGGTCTCTGTGACACGCTCCAATAGCTGCCTGACTTGCTAGATGGTCAGGATGGGGAAACATGATGAATCCTCCTCCTACAGCCAACCCCTTTCCCATCTTTAGACAGACCTCCTTTCTCCCAGTCCTCCACTTCTTCTGGGTAGCACGAGTTGATGAGATGGCTGTTAGTGGAGCTGAGCACTGAGCAGCACCACGTGTGCTACATCAGAGAGAGAGAGAGAGAGAGAGAGAGAGAGAGAGCAGAGGAGCATCCACAGTAGTCCAGCATCTGGTACGTGTGCGTTTTTTTTTGGTTCATTTTTTGGGTGACCCAAAGTTTGCAAAGTTCACCTTTTTTGGCTAAATGTTCTCCGACCAGCAGACTAATGAGAGCCATGGGGGTTCACTCTTTTTTCCAGTTTGGTCAAACTGAACTTGCAGATCTAGTAAAGAAGCAGTTAGGCATGATCCCACAGACATGGAGTCACAGTTTTCACTCATATGGGATAACCCAGTAAGGGGTTACAGTCCCTGGAGAGGGATTCTTTTGACTGAGGAGAGTAAATTGATGGAACTATTTTTATTGAGCTGACCATTTTTTTTTGTCTTTTTTAATTAAACTTATTTAATAATGTGCGTACGTATACTTGAATATATGTGATGTAACTGTACGGTAGTGTTTTGAGAATGAAGAAAAGTGAATTG
The DNA here is from genome assembly GCA_016271365.2 of Neoceratodus forsteri. Lineage (NCBI taxonomy): Eukaryota > Metazoa > Chordata > Ceratodontiformes > Ceratodontidae > Neoceratodus > Neoceratodus forsteri. The sequence goes on along the minus strand of CM028129.1, from coordinate 1,143,267,766 downwards.
CCAATAAACACAACTGCAACTTTTGTTATTTATTTTTTTTAATTATTATTTAAAGTTATAGTATTGGCCACTCCAGCAGCCTAGCAGTTAAGGTGCCTGCTTTCTGCTTGGGGGAACAACAGTTCATGTTTCTGGTCAGCTGTCACAGCTGTCTGCAGTGGGAGCTAGCAAATCAGCCTGGCAAACACGCTTTTCTCTTCTGGGAGAATTTCCTGTCTCTCATCATTAAACAGCTACCCACCAGCAGTCCAAGGAGACTGGAGCAACTCCATTAGGAACCTCCTAAGACTCACATGAATCACCCTGTGAATGGCAAGGAGGGTCTATTTTTCTGGTCACCCCCCCCCCCATGATGATATATGGGGTGTTTTGTTCTGGTTGTGTTAAGATCCCAACCCTTGGGACATAGTGGGTAAGGGCAAGATGGAGGTGGGTGGGTCCAGGGACAGCACAGAAAAATACAATTACAATAATGTTAAAAAAATTATATTATTGTAAGATTAGTTTGGAATCCAAATTGTCATGTCATTACTTGTTTAGTGGGGCAGATTCAGGATGTCATTAAGGAGTGACCCTTTCCTCAGGTTAATTTAAAGGGGTTCTCAGATTATGAAAGGAGTCTGTTGTTTTCTACAGCACCTTTTATACACACTGTATCCTAAAGCACTTTGCTATCCAGGATGGACAAGGATGGTGTGGCCATTAGGCACACATGATGATTGAAGCAGCACAGAGACAGATTTGGGATTACCAGGTGATTAAACACAGAGAGGTTAATGGCTTGCTCATGTTCGCAGAGCTTCAGAGATGAGAGTCAAACTTCAGTCTCCAGATTCACAGTATTTCACTCTACAAGGCCAGACTGCCTTCAATTAGGCTGAAACATCTGGTGGGTGCTGGTACAAGGAGGGTAGCAGTGGGTTCTTCTTTGCTACGTAGCTGAAGGCACATGACAGCAACAGTACTTAATAGTGCAAGCAAGCATCTGTCCTCTTCTTTACTGAATTCTGCTTAAGATCTCCTCAAAAATAGATGTTGACAATTCCCTAAGAGTGGCAGGGCCACAGTGTAAGTACACCACAAAGTAGCATCCTGCCAAAAACAAGGCAACTGGGCACCCTTTAAAGCATGACACCAAACAGTGTGGATATCAAGACAGGAATGCACCCAAATTACTCCAGTTAACCCCAAAGGAGGACAGTTGTATAAACAGCACAGCTTTACCTGTCACACACACAAACACACACACACACACATTCACACACTGATCCATTTGTCTTTGAAACATGTGGGCCTAATAAAACTTCATAAGAAGGATATGCAACTGGGGCACATATGGCATCAAGGGAGTAACAACAAAATCCTGCCAACTGGTGGGGAGTGAGTGACTACTAGGGGTGCAATAGCAGCTGATTTGTTTTCCAGCTGCACTCTCCCTTTCTCTGATCATAAGGGCCCTATCCACAGTATTACTAACTATCATGATTTTGGGAGTGTAGAGGTTAACAACAGTGTATCCAACAAAACACTACACATACCTCTCAACTGGAACTGTGCCACATTACAAGGGATGCCTTTCATTTTCTCAGAATTTCTCCATGTCGTGGAAAAGGCATTGGCCACGTAAAGAAAGCTCTGTCAAACCATTAATTGCCACAGTGCTCTGAGCTTGCATCTCCATGATTTGATAGTGTCCCACATTTTGAGAGTTAGTGCCTCTCATTTTCCCACATTTTGAATGTTTGTACCACATTTGATTTACAGAATGTTGTGAAGGTGAGGTCTAAGTTTACATGCTCTTTGCAGGTCTATGCACCCATCTCCCTTGTATCTTACGGTAACTCACCTATTTCCCAAGGGATTACTAGCTAGCCTGTTATTTGTCTGGCAAAATTGTTTTGCACTAAGAGGATTAATGTTCTAACCCATTTCTAAATGTCGTTGTTTTCCTGTTATTGCATTTTTCTGCCTTAGCAACAAGGTGTCTCCCGGGTCTGTGCACAGCCTGTGCCAATTGGCTCAGCATTTTCCAGGGTATTACTTGACACCCACTCAGGGCTTATAAAAAGGGGCCTGGTACCACCAAATACCCCTCTCAAAGTTACACTAGTGTTTCTGTATCAGAGCCCATGGGACGAGGGCACCTGAAGGGTCACTTCTCTGGCTGTGACTTTCCAGAGGGGGCTTGTAGGCTCAGTATGGTGGCAGGATCCTTAGTTTAGAATGGCAAAGACTCCTTTCAGTGAGGGTCTCTGGAGGCTTGGATCCCACCCAGGGTCTGGGATCGAGGACAGTGGGGATCTCTTGGTGACTTACCTTCAAGAAGAGCCGCTTAATGTCTGCACTACCTTCCCATTTCAGCAAGAAGAACATCACAGTTCATAGCAGAAGAACCAAGTTCAAAACAGTCAAATCTGAATGTTCCATGGAAGATCAGTGTGGGAGGTGAAATCCTGACATCTGAACTAGAGAACAAAGGTAAGCCTCATAACTGTGACCACCTGGTGCTGTGACACTAAATCCTAGGGCAAGGGGTGAGGGGCAGCTGCCAGTGTTCTAACTCAGTACATTAAGTGTTCATGCCTGGACACTATACCCATCTAGGAGGGTATATGCCTCCTCTTTTACCTCTTTGTAGGGTAGCAAGTAAATGCTGTGCCTTGACGGGCACAAGTACATCGTGTGGCCAAGTTCCCTAGCAGCTGCAAAGGGATGCATGAATTTGACTGGTTTTATATATATATTGGACATTGCTGCTAAAATGTGTACCCATGGCTGGCTAGCTTGGGACCTGTATATATGATTATCTATGACTATGACTAGGTCTTTGGAATGATTTAGGTCTGAGATCCGGTTGTGTAATCCCCTGTCACCTACTGGTGTGTGAACGATGCTACTGTAAATAAATGTTGGTGTTCTTGCAAGCTAGTTTAGCCTGAAGTGTCATGCCCTGTGTTATGTGTGTTTCTGAAAAGGAAAGTAGAGTTAAAATGATTGAAAGCAAATCGAATAATGAAGTTAAGGTTTAAAGTTAAATAAATTATCCTCCTTCTGAGATGCCTTGCCAGGATTTCTGTATATAGTATGGTGTGACATGAAATCCATCTTTGGATCAATCAAGGGTGGCTTTGATTATCCCTGGAGCTAAGAGAAGAAGAAGAAAGTGATGAATGCCCAAGCACCAGAGATGGAGCTGACACACAGAGATCACCAGAAAAAAGGGATGCATGTTTGTTGTCCAAGAAAAAGCAAATAGTGCCAACCAGTCTCCTCACAATGGATGCAGTGTATCATGGCAAGTTGCTCCACTGGGGTGGTGCAGAGCCTTTAATAGATAGTTCCCTGGTGGTCACACCTACAAAGTATGAAAGAGACAGACTTGTAAAGAGAGGCAGGTGGAGTCTCCTGTGAGAAGTTCCATTCAAATACCCCAAGTTATGAGAGTCGGTTCCAAGCTTATTGCCAGGCTGCCTCCTCTGTCTGGGATAGATGGTAGAGGTGGACTTTAGTGGAGTTGTCACAAACCTAAAGGAAAACTAGTAGTTCACTGGTACATCAAGCAATATTCAGTATGTAGGAATGCTTTGGCACATAATGGAATTAGAATGAGTGGAAGAAGGATTGGTTAGGATGTAACTTAGGTATTGAGTACATCTGTACCGAAGTAGGTTAGGGTATACCATCTTAGTACAGTCAATGTATGGTAGATAAGTTGGACTGTTTTTCTTAGCTAGATTTTGGCCACTGCCTCTCTCTGTCCCTGCTACAGGGACAATGATCCTTTTGAGGAACTATGAAGAGACTGAAAACTTCCACCTCTAGAGGTGTTGCTGGGAGGAAGTCCTCTTAGGCCAAAGGTATCTTTGGGAACAAGCCCAAAATTACAAATGACTGAAACATACGGAAACACTTTCCATAAGAAGAGTGAGAGTGCAGCAAATTATGGATGAAATACTGAATAGAAAGCAACTGACAAGAACCACATAGAACCACCGTCCAAATTAAACTCACTGCAGGACTAATATATTATTTTATTACCTTCAGCATGGAGAAGAGGAAACCCTCCCTTGTGGGAAAGCATTTTGGGGGCCAAGGTCTTGGGTTGCTGAAGGAATCTGAGGAAAAGGGGAGGCTATATTACAACTTCTTCAAGCCTAGCTGCCCAGTTACTGTTCTCTGAGTACATAACTGGGAAGGATAAGCCAACATATGGTGTCCTGTGATATAGGCAACTGAAATTGAGCAACTCAGATATGAGTGACTCAGTTTCAGCGCCTGTTATGCGAGCTACCCTGAAAGGGTAGCGATGGAAGAACGGCAAGGATATAGGGTAGCGAGAGAAGAAGAGTGACGATATAGGATGGCGGCCAGAAGGGGAGGGATAAGGAAGCAAGTATGTAGGAGGTAGTACAGTGTGGTGTTGCTGAGTTGGCCATGTGGCGTGGTGGTGAGGGTGGCCAGCTACAGTGCAGTAGGTGCAGAGGCTGGGGATAGGTACATATTTTGTGTGTTTCACAGGTGGGAATTTTTTTTTTTTGTATGAGTGTCTCTCCCTCCCCAACATGCACCTCCTGGGTGACAAACTAAAGTAGGGGATCACGAGACACAGCCTCATAATTAAAATGTATGCTTTTTGCCCATGTTGTTTTGCTCCTCGCTGGGAGTGGACATCATTATGTTGCTTTTCGGTGATGTACACTCGCCCCAACGGTGATTTGGCGATTGCCATTGTGACATAGAACCCTGGCATACCTGCAGGATCTGATCCCAAAATGGGCATATGAGAGGACAAAACCACAAAAGGTGAAAAAGAGAGCCCTCTTGAGAGTCACAACACCAGCAACTATCGTGGAAAAGCACACAGCGAGCATATAATAGTTGAGGGGTCCTCTACCGCTGATGGAGTATTTTCTTTTGAATTAACTGAGCTGAAGATCTCAACAGGCCACATGGGCATAAAACCAGCACTTCTCCCAATCTTGCTGTGAAATAGAAATATTGAGCTCTGCAGCCCACTGGTTCTTAAGATGGATCATGGGATCGGGTCCTGAATCTCAGAGGGAGATGTAAAATGTACAGGCTTTCCCCCGAGGGAGAAATTTACTGGCTTTATCCCCGAGGGAGAGAAAGTCATTTCAAGGCAGGTAAGTCTAGGGAAGAAGAGGTGAACATGTATGAAAGATGAAGGGCAGAACACAGCTGTTGGTAATGCCAGAACCCTGGGGGTGGGGGACTTATCTTGCAGGGCCTGAAAGGGCAGGAAGACTACTGAGTCAGGAAGACACAGTTGGGCCAGGTGTTGAATATCAGCTTTCTTCCAGGCAGCCCAATTAACAGGCTTATGACCTATCAAAAGCCATGGATTGTTCCAAAGAGGGATGAAAAAGATCAGAAAAGGGTTGAAGTTAGCCGCCACGGAGAAGGCCTGCCAATATTGACTGAGATAAGAAGAGTGGGATGGTGCCAAGGTAATAACTGCTGAGGCATACAAAGGGCCCTTAGGGGAGAAGGGGTGTCAAGGTAAGCACTCTCCAGATCCACCCAGATAGGGGCAGATGGGAGGCCACTAAGGAACCATTGAAGAACCTGGGCAAAAACAAAGAACCAGTGATAATTCTTAACATGGGGAGACTTCAGCCACCATGGGACCAATGCTGATATAATTCAGAGTAACTAATTCTAGGGACAGATCGTTCCTAAAGGAAATGACCCATCAGACAATCAAGTTTGATGAAGTAAACCTCAGGGATATAAATGGGAAGATGGGAGAGAAGGTATAAAACCTTAGGGGTGAACATCATTTTGAGAGCATTGATTTTCCCTGAAAAGGAAAGAGTAAGTGAATTCCAGTGAGCAAGGTCAGCAGTCAAAGAGTCAAGAAAAGGGTTGAAATTAGCGTGGCTGACACGAGTAGGGAAGGAGTGATATGGATGCCTAAATAAGTAACACCTTCTGTGACCCATTTCCAGGTGGTGTATGCCAAATGGGAACGAAGGCAGAAGAAATTTAATGGTAGAATTTCAGATTTTGTATGATTGATACGCAAGCCAAAGATAGCAGAGAAAGAGGCCAAAATAGATTGCAGGGGATTAATGGAAGCAGGGGCATTGGATAAAAGAAGTAGGAGGTCATCTGCGAACAGTGACAGTTAGAGGGATATTTTGGCCAGACTAGGTGGGCCAAGCAGTTCTTATCTGCCATCAAACTCTACATTTTTATGTTTTTATACTGAGTTAGCAACAGAAATAGAACAAGCAATACTGAAAGGTGATATAATTTTGATGGAGGATTTCAATCATGGGGACATTAATTGTCTCGCAAGGAATTTTTTTGAAAAGAGTTAATGATTTTAACCTTTAGCAACACGTTACCAAAGGAAGGACTGTAACTCCTCTACAATAGTGGGTTCCTATAATGTCTTCCTGGGCTTGCCCAATGCCCATTGTCAGGATGGTGTCCTGTGTCTGCAGTAGTTTATTATGTTTGTGTGAGAGTGCTATAGTAAGCCTCCGTGCCTGTCTCTTTAAGAGAATCATTATACTGTGCTAGAAATTTGTCTGAACTGTGTCCGAGTGGTTTAAGGCTTGGGACCAGCAGGGCGAGTGGTATTTCTGCTCCATTCTGCAGTGGCCAAGTGCGCAGAGGGAGCCCGTTTAGGGACTGTGATTATTTAAGCAATAATGCATGACACGGTGTGGGTTGTGCTGGGTTAACCTCATGCCTGGGTGGTTGGGCACAGGCCGCAGGCCGAGTGCATCCAATGCCCCAGAAGTGAGGTTATCCCAGCACAACCCACACCCTGGAGTGCATTATTGCTATTATACAATGGCTCATTGTTATACAAAATAAAAAAAAATGTTTTAAATGTTTTTAGTAGATTTTTAGTGAGGCAGTGTATCTCTGTTTATTAAGAGAAGAGCAAAAAAAGCTAATGCAAATCAATGACAAGGGCAAAAAAAGCTAATGCTAATCAATGACATTGAGGTTGTGCTGGGATAACCTCACTGTGCTAGGGACACACTGACCAATCAGAGTTCAGGAAATTTTCTTGCCATTGTATAATTGCTGTTTATCTGCTTTAATAATAACAATACAGGAGTTTGTCTAACCTGCCTTCCATTGCAGTTTGAACCTTTGCATAGAAGCCACCATTTTGGTTCTGGACTGCCAGAGTTGGACCAATCGGAACCTCAGGGGACTTAAAATGGAGACTGTCCGCAGAGGTCTTGTGGGATTGAATTTCTGTAGGAATTGTAGTTTTTAAGGTTTGGTGCCTAAATGGACCTGGAGGGGGAGCCCTTTTGTGACAGACAGTTCTGTCAGCCAACCGAACATTTTGGATCACTGGGAAAGCCCAGAGCTGCCTACAGCAGTGAGTCAGTCGAGAGTTGGAGTGAGGAGAGGGAACAGCTCAAGCAGCTGCTCCTGCATAGCAGTGCAGGGAATCGGTGGGAAGGCTGTGCTTGGCCTGCCTATCACCATCTTCCAGTGTGAAGAAGTCTGTGAGAGTAACATTGGACTTAAATCTGATGGCCTGATTTGAGACCTGAAACCTGAAGAGAAGGGAAAGCGAGTGATCGTTGCCTGTGTGTGGACTAAAGACTTGCTCCCGAAGTGATTGGCCAGTCAGGTATTGAACTGAGCCCCAGAGTGAGAGGTTTGTGCAGAAACCCTGCTGAATTGCAGACGGACTTTATCTGAACTGTGGCTAATAGTAGTGTTGCTTATAAGTGTGCTGAATGTGTAGTGTGGGTTGCGATCTGGTTCCCCACTATTGTTTATGTTATACTAGCTGGAAGCTGCTCCAGCACTTGCTATGGACTAAATCCAAACTGCTTGCTCTGTCTGGGACCTGTCATCTCAAACTAGATTGCTGCTCCCAACACAGAGACTTGTCTGACGAAAGCCCCGCTTGGAGATTCGGCTCCCTGCTCAACACCATCGAACAGGTAGCAACCACCATGGTGAGTCATGTGGGCCCTGCTTCCCCTGGCACTCCAGTACAACATCCAGAGGCCTTCATCTCATCAGTCTCGCCTCCTGGTCTGGGTAGCATGAGTACTAAACAGGATAGCTCCCTGCAACAAAACTGCAATCATTGTGTGTCATCTGATTTATTTGTTTGGGTTTATTACAGTGAACTGAGTCATCTGGCTCTGGATTACAAATTCTGGGTTGATGTGCATGCTGATTGTTTTGTTTCCAAAAGGTTCCAACAACAGCTGCAATGCTGGCCTACCCCGAGCAATGCTTCAGGCTAGCCTGCTTAACAACTGGGTACCCAAGGTATGTGACTGTAACAAAGGGACCCCCTGTACATGCATGTTCAGTCTGAATTAATCAGATCTACTAATCATCTGCTAGATTTCTGCCCCACTCTTATTCAAATCCCCCTGAATAAATCAGGTTATGGTTTTTCTACATTTAACTGGGCTAATATGTACCTTCTTGGTGAGGATATTGTATTGTCATTGAATTGTTACATCGCTGGTCTTGTTTTACAGGGGGTCTCCAGGGCACTTGCAGTGGATCCAGCCCTGGTAGTAAGTGCAGAGAGTGTGAGTTCAGTATTGCTATCCTATGGTATATGTGACTGATTACCTGTTGATCTGTTCAGACCACTAGACGGGTTAGTGGGTAGTTAGAGCATCCCAGAGGGCTATATCAACAGCAGTTATGCTACCCCAAAACTATTCCTCCAGGTGGAGGCACCCGTTCACCGAGCTCAGGCCCCTCAACCTATGCCTAGTCATGGATTGTGCCACCTAGGGGTTACACAAGGAAAGACATAATATTAGATTTATTATTTAGAAACATGGGGGGATGCATAAAAAAGTGCAATACTATGGAAGGGAAGTGATCATAACATGGTAACATTCAAGGTTAATAGAAAATTAGTAACTGAAAAGGTGACAATCTTTATACTGTGACTATAAAGCCAGGCAATATGTCAGCATGCAAAAAGTGAATTCAGAGATTGGAAATGGCACAGAGAGGTAAAGGATAAAAATGTAAGTGAACAAGAAGGGGCATTCAAATCTAAGCTACTGCAGCAGGGAGAGGACTATATCCCAAAGAGAGCAACATATCACAGGAAGAGTTAAAAACCAATGTGGCTAACAGGTAAAATAAGACAAGGCATAAGAGTAAAGCAAAGGTCATTTGGAAACAATAGAAGTCTGAGAAAGGTGTAGGGTAAAGGTGAGAGGAAGTAAAAAACAATTTATCTAAAAAAAGTGAAAGACAGAAACAGGCTTGATTAGTTAACAGAATGGCAATATAATAGAAGCTTGGTGTCCTGTCAAAATAACAAGTGAATTTCAATGAATGAAACACAGCAAATGTCATATTAGCTATGCGGTCATTATAGCACATGGTTATTTGAGCGATGTAGGTAGTAATGTAGTTTGAAGTTGTGTTTGTGAAGCTGTGGGGTTATTATACTGATTTTGTTGTATTTGTTTACTATTTGTTGCATTTGTTAAGGTTGTATTTTTAGGTTTATATGTTTCTGTAAAGGTTCCTCTTATCAGTGTTAATGTAGTGTTTCTTTGGGTGGGTTGAAAGTGTGTCCTCGATGTGGCATACTGGGTAGTGCAGGGTGTAAGTTAAATATGGAGTGTTCATAGTGGTTTGTTGTCTTCCTATGTCTGGGTTTGAATCTGGCAGCTTCCTAAAGCGTTGCTTTGCTTTACGGTGCAAATTGATGCTTGTGTGATTGTTTTTGATGTGTTTGCCTGGTTATTGTCATTGTTTTGCATGTAGATTTTTGTTTTCATGCTAATAATTTGATTTGTTGGTTTAATATTTGCATTACATTTCATGGTATTTCTTTTTTTTTTTTTTTGTGGTATTCGTTAGAGGTGTGCACAACCTCCATTGTGGAAACCAAGACATCCCAAATCCATACGGTTTGGTTTCCATGAGACCTGAGCTGAACCTTGCCAGCTCGGCTCGGATCTCTAATTTTTCCCTCTTGAGCTCCCACCTGTCATATGACAGGTGAGGAGCTCATCAGTTGACGGTTTCCCTGGATACTCTGGTTTGTGCATACGCAAACTGTAGTATCACTGGAAGAGCTCTCCTTCTCAGCCCCATTTCATCTCAGCCACTGAGGAGAGAGGAGCTCTTCAGTGAGCGGAGCCAGCAGTTGGGGAGGGAAGTGGAAACCGGCAAGAAGGGAGGGTTGGTCAGTCATGGAGGAGTCCAAGACGAGCAGCACAGAGGAGGAGGACCAAAAAGAAACAAACAAACAAAAAAAAACCCACCAATACTCTGCAGTTGGGTGGGGACTTGGGAGGGACATGGGTCAAGGACTGGGGAGTGGGAAGCGAGGCTCCAAGGCATCTTGCCTGGACTCCCACTACACCACCAACGAAGCAGAAAAAAAAAACAGTGTGAGGGTCAGGACTTGGGCCAGGGACTGACTGTGTGTTGGAGAGGGGGAGCCAGGGGCCCCATATCCACCCATACCACCAATGAAACAGAAAAAAAACAAGTTCAACAAGTAAAAAAAAAAAAAAACTGAGAAGGTCAGGACTTGGGCCAGGGAGTGACTGTGTATGTGGTGCTTGTGTGGGGAGGGGCAAAGGCTCCAAAGAAACTTTCCACCCACACCACCAATGGAACATAAAGAAAACAACTCAAGAACAAGTTAATAAAAAAAAAAAACAACAAACTGATTGGGTTAGGGAAGAGACTGACTGTGTGTGTTGGGGTGGGGGTGACGGGCAGACTTGCATTGTTTTGTGGGCTGATTCCAGCAGCAGCAGATTCTTAGTATCCAGTGCCTCCATTTGCATACTGTGTGACTCTGAGCAAGTCAGTTAACCTCCCCAGTCTCTAGTGCTCCTGAGTCCTGGGTCACCCCTGAAAACAGGCGCTTGAGCTTACAGAACAGAGTCCACACCAGCCATTTCCCACACAAACAGGAGTTGGGACAGGAGGAATCTGTAGTCCAGTCAAATAAAGGCTTGTGTCAGTCTCACGTGCGAAATGTTTTGGGGAGGGGGTAGCCCAGCAGTTGAGTAGCCTCTGTCTGCACAGTTTCACCAGCCATTTCCCACACAAGCAGCAGTCGTGACAGAAGGACCATTTTTTTTCTGTCATCCTGTCAAATAAAGACTTTCATTAGTGTGACATGTTAAATGTTTTGGGAAGGGGGAAGCCCAGCAGTTGAGTAGCCTTTGTCTGTACAGCGTCACCAGCTATTTCCCTGACAAGCAGGTCTCTGGACAGGAGGACCATATTTGTTTTGTGTAGTCATGTCAAATACAGGCTTGCATCACATGTCAAATGCTTTGGGGAGGGGGTAGCCCGGCTGCTGTGTACCCTCTGTCTGCATAGTGTCACCAGCAATGTGCTGCACAAGCAGCAGTTGGGACACAACGACCATATTTGTTTAGTGTAGTCCTGTCAAATAAAGGCTTGTGTCACATGTGAAACATTTTGGAGGGAGGGGGCTGTTATTGGCAGTTGCATAGTAACCCCAACTTTTAGTCTTGCTAGTTAACCAGTTCATATTCCTTGACTTGAGACCTGCACAGGCTGCACGAACTACTCAACATCATTGCCGGTGCCACCTATTTCCCCAAGGCAGCCGAGGAAGATTGTATGGTTAGGTACTGTGTTTTGTTTTTTTGGAAGGGAGTTGGCTTCATTCGCGATCAGCAACTGTTATTAAATAATGATGGAAGGGAGTAGGCCTGTAAAAGAAGTTTCCAAGACAAAGACTGCAATTCAGAAGAAAAAAAAAAAGAAAAAGAAACAGAAATCAAATAGTGCTTCTTCTACTGCAGTAGGTGCATCCTCTTCTTTACTGGCTGAAACTTCCTCATGCTCCAAGTCCTTGTCTTCTGAGATCCCATCATGTTTGTTTGCTGCTGCAGGTGATACCCAGTTAACAAATACAGGTCAAGAAAAAGGCAGCGAGAAAAGCTCGGGTGCTGAACCAGCAATTAAAAAAAGTAGATTTGCCAAACTGTTTTTCTACAGAATTTAACCTGTTTTCCTTTATATTATACTTTAAAATGAAGGTACAGGCCACATTTTATGTTGAATGAATATTGGCCATGAATCCAAAACCAGAACCAATACCAGGGGTGATCTGGCAAAACCAAAACCAAAACCTCCCTGGTTTTGTACACCTCTTGCATTCTTGTGGTGTTTCCTTTTGTTGTGTCATTTGTTTCACACTTGCAATGTGCTTTTCTGTTTCTGTTTGTGGTTTGGTTTAATGTTTATGTGTAGTATTGCAGTTTCTATAGGTGTTGTGTTTTGTTGTTTTCTTTGTTTCTGCTGTAATTTCTATGTGTTAATTTAATTTATTGTTCTGCTGTGGCAGTGCTTTGTTTATTTCTGTTGTTTCAATGACATGTTTTTTATTTATTTAGACATAAATTATGTCCTGCTATGTTACTGTATATATGTATATATTACCTGCAAGTACTTTATGTTATACTTAATGTTATGTTTGTTGTATCACTGTAAAATGACAAGGAGCCTTTGAAAATGAGTTCCTGACTCAAAGGGTTGTAATTCCAATGTGAATATAAATAAATAAATAAATAAAGGATGTTGATGAGTATATTTTCTTGGCATTACTTTTGTTTATAGTTTTCGTTGCCGTCTCCTTTTGAACTTGTTTATTTTTTTTCTAGTAATTTTCATTGGTTTAACTGTTCACTGTTATGCCTGTTCACTATGTTTGTTCACACTGATTTTCATGCGCTATTATTTTCTTTGCTGTTTTGCTTTGCTGTTTTGACATAGCGCCACGGAACCTTGTAAGTATGTAAACTGGAAAAGAAGAACAAACAAAGCAGGTGCTTTGAAGGTGGAAGGGGATTTGATAGTCCACAGGGAGAAGCAGAAGAATTACAAAATACTTTTTTTTTTAATTTGTTAATTTCAAAGGTTTTACCAGCAAAGGCATTCTAAGCTAATAACAGTTTGTTTCAAGAAGTGTCCTGGGGATGGGGATATGGATAATACATGAGGAGAAAAACTAAACAGTAATTGACGGCATTACAAAAATAACAGTAATATACAGCAAAACAGTACATCAAAGGAGCATAATCATAAACATTGCAAGGCATAACAGTACAACAAGGTACATGCAGCAAATAAAAACTGAGTTTGGATATGCAAGGGGAAATTACCAATACAGGCTTAGTTTGGTGGGGGGGGGGGGCACAACATGACCAGGGCAATATGAGTAGGACGAAAGGAGATCAAAAAGATTGGAGTCATGGACAGTAGCAGTATGGAGTAGAAAGTCATAAAGAAGAGACTTAAAGGAGAAGAGGCAGAGTGGATTGACAGGGAAAGGGTGGACCAGAGTTTAAGAAAACAATATGAGAAGTAAGTTTGAGCAACTGTAGATTTCCTAGGTGGAGTACAAAGGGAATAGGAAACATTGCTGCGGAGAGGGTAGGAAGAAGGAGGTGGAGAGGATAGGAGGCAGGTAAGGGAGGAGGGAAAGTAACCAAACCAGAATTTGGGAATAAAAGAAGCACAATGGGAAAGGTGCCTGGCATCTAGAGAGGGAGGGAGGGAGGGCGAGGGCAGAGTAAAATGAGTAGTGATGGATACGAGGGGAACATTCTAAGGCAAAATAACAAAAAGAGTGAAAGAGGGGGTCCAGTCTGGCAATGGAGGATTTGGGAGTTCCACTGTAAACTATATCACCATAGTCACAAATAATAATCCTTTTTAGCAAGCTCATGGAGGCAGGAAGCTGAATACTTGTTTTGTTCCTGAAGGCAAACTTAACAAAAATATTTTTGCTCCGATTGAAGACAGACATAGGAATGACTCAGCAGGGACTGGACAACAATTGCTGTGGAGTATATGTGATGAGTTATTTGGTAAGGACAATGTGATACAAAAGCTAAAAACCTGAGGGAAAATAAATCAGTGGGCCCAGACAATCTGAATCAAAAGTACTAAAATAATTAGTTCTTTTGAGGTAGCAGAGCCATTGTCCAAATTTTTCAAGACATCACTGGCATAATGGGTGTTGCTAAATGATTGGAAGGAGGCACTAGTAGCACCATTATACAACAAACTCTGGTCAGAAATGAATAAAATGACAGCTAATGCAGTCACTTGATAAGGGATACAGACTTATTGTGTGGTTTGGACTGTAATTTATTTCTTGTATTAGTGTGATGTAATAATCCCACACTTTCATCACAAGCCAGGAGAAATCAATTGAAATGCAATATCTCATTTTCAGTTGGGTTCAGATTTGACACATTTTTGAGCTGTATTTACACAGGGTAGCTATACCCCGCTGAGATGCAAAGTACTGTTTTCAGCAGGGTTCTGCATTTAACTATTTTTACATTGTATTTTCCCACTGATGGGCCAGCTGTGGTGTCCTGCTTTTATACATTTCTACAATGTATTTTCGCAGGATATACCAGTTGAGATACATATAATTCTTCACTTTCAGTGGGGTCCTGCTTTACCCATTTCTACAATTACTCCCAGGATAGACCACTTGAGATGCAGTATCTCGTTTTCAATGTTGCCTTTCCATTAAACATTTTTACAGTGTGTTTTCCCCAGGTAAGAAAAGCAGAGATGCAGTATCTTGTTGTCTGTGTGGACTTGCTTTACATGTTTACAATGTACTGTATTTTTTCAGGATAGACCACTTGAAATGCAAGATCTCATTTTCAGTGCAGTCATGCATTTACCCATTTTATAGTATATTTTCCCGGAATATAGAATATGCCAGTTGTGATGTGATATCTAATTTTCAGTGAGGTTCTGCTTTTAACCATTTTTACAATGCATTTTCTGGGATACTCCAGTTGTTATATAATAACTTATTTTCCAGTGGGGTCCATCTTATACACATTTTTGAAATGAATTTTTCACAAGATAAATCTACCTTGTTTTCTGTGGGGTCCTGAATTTAGATATGTTTACAATGTATTTTCCACAGGACTGACCAGCTGAGATGCAGTATCTCTGGGAAAAGACACACTGCTTTGGCAGCATACACTGAAGTGTCCCTCTCTAGACAAGAGGATCCAGAAGTGACCCTGCACTGCACCGGTGGCATAATTGAAGTGTCCCCCTCTGGAAAGGAAGAACAGAAAGAGAGCCACCACTTCGGTACCTAAAGCAGAAGTGTCCCTGTCTTAGGAGGTGGATCAGAAAGAAACCTGCTGTGTTAGTGGCTCACCTGAACAGGAAACTACTTGAAATGGGGGGTGCGGAGGGGGCAAGCAGCTGGTATGTAGTGCTATGGATCCACATGTGATCTATAGCAGTGCGTTATAACTATACTGGGGATTGGCAACCTGTTGACTTTTTCCCTTAGAATGACCAAAATAACAAAGTTCACTTTTTCCAGTTTGGGCCTTTCCTAGTGGACTGCTAATAGAAAGTCTATTTTAAGCTTTGCTAAGTAGCCTCAAGCACCAAGAAAACAAACTCTATAGCCTTTTGAAGACAGTCCCAGGTATCCTCGATCCCCATGCCACTTATAGCAGTCCCTGCAGAACCTGTGGTGATGCGGCTGGGAGGCCATGGAGACCTGAAGAGGGGATGCAGAATCACTTGTGTGAGAAAAAGTGATTAAAAAAGTAATGGCCCCCATATGACCAGCCAGACCCCATGTGTTGGGTGCAGTAGTCTGTGGCAGTTTAGAGGAGGGAGAGGGGAGCTCCTTGGATTGTACAGAGGTTTCCTGTACAGGAGAAGTTTTGATTGTCAAGGGAGATCTGGATACTCCCCCAAAATTTTAGAGGGAAAGAAGAACTGGGTGAAAAGTGGCAAAGGCTAGATTTGAGGAATGCTTGGCATTCTGGTGACCCAATTACTCCCCACGCCTAGAATGACTAGAGCAGGGGCTGGTAGCAAGGGCTCAGAATGTCCATCTGGATACTTTCTTCCTGGGGGTGGCTAGGTGATTGGTGGTGCTGCCACTGACCCTGGGGTTGACAATGTGCTACCTGCCCCACCAGGAGTGGGTTGGAGAAACTCTGATACAATAAGCCCCCACTAATTGTTGGGCAGCACACTTGAAGACACACGTTTTATGAAGACATTTATAGGCATCATGATGTTGGTCCAATTTTCAACTGTACTGACTTGACTTTGCGATTAGATCATGTCATCTCTTTGTGTTTATTGGATATATCATGTCTCAATGTGTTAATTTGGTGCTGTGAAACACAGGGAAACCAGAGCATGGCATGAATAAAATAAACCAATAAAAAAAGGATTGTATATAACTTTTCACTCTTTTGCTGAACAGGCAAGCCTCTGCCTGTAATGACAGTGAGTTGTTGAGGTCCTGCCAGCATGTGACATTTCAAGAGAAGCCATAGTTGACTTGGCTGAATGCCTCCCTTCAGAGAAGGCCATCAGGAAGAGAAAATGCCATGCCAGCAGCTTAACTGAAGTGTATCCCTCTTTTAGAGGGGCTGGGTAGAGATTGATCACACTGCAGCTTGCCTTGAAGTACCCCAGAGGTGAACCAGGAAGAGTCACACTTCACCAGCAATTTAATTAAAGTATCCCTTCCTCAAAAGGGGACCACAGAGACTTGTCATGCCTACTTTTTGTACTGAAGTGTCCCCCTTTAGAGCGGGGGACAGAGAAGAGAGCTACCACACTAGCATCTTAATTGAAGTGTCCTCCTCCAAAAAGGGGGACTGGGAAGAGACCTACCATACAAGCGGCTTGCTTGAAGTGTCCATCTCTGGGATCAAGGGCTGGGAAGAGACCCTCTGCTTTAGCAGCTTAACTGATGTATGTGTCCTGCATTGGAGAGAGGAACAGGGAAGAGATCTACCATGTGGCAACCTACACTGATATGCCCTCTGGAGAAGCAGATTGAGTTAACTGCTTAAACAGGAGGGGAAGCAAGCTGCTTGTATGTAGTGTTATAGAGTCCTATATGATCTATAGCTGTACAATACAGTTATGCTGCGGTCAGCACCCTCTGTCTTTTTTACTAGTAGTCAAAACAGCAAAGTTTACCTTTTCTGCCACTCTTGGTGGATCACAAGCAAGAAATCTGCAATAAGCTTCCTTAAGCAGCCTTAAAAAGGGAGGCAGAAGTGAAATGCAATATAAACCTGTTTGTGTAAAATGATGGAATCTTTTAGTCAGGAAAAAATGGAGTCAGAACTGAAAGAACTGGGATTTATAGCTCAACACAGCATGGGTTTCCAGATGAAGGTCATATCTAACCAATTTACTATTTTTATAAGCCAGTATACCAGACTTCGATAAAGGAATGCCAGTGGATATTATTATTTCTGGATTTCAGTAAGGCATTTGACAAAGTATCATGTAATAAACTGGTGTGCCAACTGGAAGAAATTGTGGTTAGCAGTATGGAAGTTAAACTGATTTCCAACTGTTTGAGGATAGAAGTTAGTGAGTTAAATTAAATGGGTATGTGTCAGGAAAAGGTAACGTAACTAGTGGAGTGCCACAGGGTTTGGATCTGGGATTAATTGTTTTAACACATATACATAAAATAAATACAGTGATTATATGGAAAACTGGGTGTAACCCCTCATAAAAGTGGGCTTACATTTGGCTCTCTCTGAAAATTACTACCACCCTCCCCTACACTGCCCCTTCACCACAGTCCCAGTCTAGATTGCAACTGCAGGACTCAGGGCAGGAATGAACACTGTCATTTGTTCTGCAAGCTTGTTCATCACCCTTCTTACCATGGCTGGCATGTCACCACCTCTCTTCACTCAACCAGCCCCTGAACAGCCTTGAGGGTCAGGGAGACTACAGCAACGAGATTGTTTAGCTTCAAACAGCTTTCAAAGTTGCACAAAGTATAAAACTGGTCATTCCCTTGGAGCATGAACTTTGGGGACATTCAGCAGCACTCCATTACCACTAATTCACCCCCCCTCCCACTTGCAACCGATGGTGGCAGGGACTGGGAGGTATTGATCCTGATGGCCAAAAGCCACACTAAGGGACAAAACCATGTTAAAATAGAAAATAAAGTGAAAGACTACAAATTCAGTCAAGTTTTCAGTTTCTCTAGTACTGGGACTACTGAAAATGGGGTAATCAGACACACAACCTGACAGGGAATGTTGAGTGTTCCTGTGTTTAGCTTTGCATAGCCAGCCAGTAGCAAACTAACTCAGCTCTGCAAAAAACAGTAAAATTAGTACATCTTGCTTCTGTGAAACTGACATCAATTTGTGGGCTAGCTCAGCTCTGCAAAGCAGCTAAATTAGTACATCCTGTCCCTGTAAAACTTGACATCAAGTTGGTTGCTAGCTCAGCTCTGCAAAGAAGCTAAATTGCAAGCTGGCTCAGGACTTGTATGCATGCTTTTCCCCAGGAACTGACAGCCACTGAGCAAAGGAGTCTAGCATGATGAATAATTCAGAGATGCTAGCCACTGATATTCGATCCCTGGACTTCTGCACAAGAAAGAGATAGGTGAAATAGAAAGCTTTTCTAGACAGACATAAAGGGAAAGACCTGAGAGTAAAGTCAGCAGTCAGGTACAAATTTGGAAGAAAGCTGTTAAAAGAATCTTCGGAAAAGATTTCTGTTTCCTTCAGGAACACTAAAGTTCATGCCCTGGTCTTTGGGCGCTATCAGGACTTGTCCTGTCAGAGGGTCTAAATCACCTGAGGCCCTGAGTGATTGCCTGCTTATTGAATGTGGGTCAATACAAGTCCCTTGTAGGGTGAAGAGGGCATCAGAAACCAGCAAGCAAGCAAATCTTTATAAAGTGCTCAGTCTCATTGGACTCTGAGCACAATAAAATACACGTAAAAGAGCAACAGAAATCTCAACACCATAAACAACCTCACAAACTCATAAAATCAACCAAAACACATAATCAGGCTAACAAAAATGACTAAAATAAAAATAAAACATGATAGATATAAAACATAATAAATAATAAAAGAGCCATACAATAGTCATAAAATGTTATATCCTGGATGCTAGGATAAATTAAAAGCTACTGCAAAAAGATGGGACTACAACCCCCCCCTCAAAGGCCTTCAGTGAGGGGACCTCCATCAGGGATCTGGGAAGCAGGTTACACAGGGTCGGGCCAGCAACATCAAAGGCCTTCTCATCTGCAGATGTTAACAGAATCCTGGGAACTACTAGGAGGCCCATCTCAAAGAAGCAGAAGGGTCAGGAGGTCCGGTGAGGAGACAGAAGATCTTACAGGTAGCTCAAGCCCATTCCATGTAGGGCTTTGTAGAGGAGATCTGCCATCTCCCCGGCAGCCAGTGCAGTTCAGGCAGGACTGGGGTTATATGACAGGACCTTGACCGGCCCATAAGCAACCT
Organism: Neoceratodus forsteri; assembly: GCA_016271365.2. Lineage (NCBI taxonomy): Eukaryota > Metazoa > Chordata > Ceratodontiformes > Ceratodontidae > Neoceratodus > Neoceratodus forsteri. Next base: position 1,143,248,444 of record CM028129.1, on the reverse strand, counting down.
AGCTGCAGTGTTCTGCACCAACTGCAGGCAATTTAGGGTCCTTCCATTTACCCAATGGTAAAGGGCATTACAGAAATCTGGTATGGATTTAACAAAAGCATGCATCAGTAAAACAGGTTGCTAGGTGGGATAACGACTTTAATTCAGGTGATATTTCTAAGCTGCTGAAAACCAGTTTGGAAAACAGACAACACCTGAGCCTCCAGTGTCAGTTCGCTTTCAGAAATAATGCCCAGATTCTTCACCCTAACTGAAGTGGTTAGAAAGGAGGAACCAAGCACTAATCTGGTCTCATGATCCCCCACATCAGTTCCTCACTGGCAACCAGGCTCAATCAGCAGTACTTCCATCTTATCAGGATTGAGCCTCAGCCAGTTGGAGGGCATCTAGTCCTGTATCTCAACCAGACAAGAATTCAAAACCAAGACCTCACCCTGTGTCCATGGTACAAAAGAGACATACAGTTGGGTGTTATCTGCAAAGCAGTGAAAACACACATCATAGCATCTAATGATGTCACTCAGAGGTAGCATGTACAACCTGAATAACACGAGTGAGAGGATTGAACCCTGGGAAACTCCATAGGACAGGGGCATCAGGCAGGAGGAATACATTCCCATCACCATCCTTTGTATCCTACTTGTAAGAAAGGACTTATACCAGTTGATGACAATACTGGTGAGTCCACAGAGATCCCACAGGTGGCCCAACAACACCCTATGATCCATGGTGTCAAACACTGAGAAGAGATCAAGAAACATGAGAACTGACCATTCACATCAATCTCTCACCCAGAGGAGATCATTCTGCACCTTGACTGGTGCTGTTTCTGTACTGTGCCCTGAGTGGAAACCAGACTGGAATGGCTTATAGATATCAAAGGCAGTAAGATATGCCTTGAGGTGAATAGCCACTACTTTCTCAATAACTTTCCCTGAAAAAGGAAGGTAAGAAATAGGTCTGTAATTTATGAGACAGTCTAGGTCCAACGATGGTTTCTTCAAGAGGGGTTTCACCAATGCCTCTTTAAGGGCAATGGGGAACACCCCTATGAGAGGGAGCACTGGACTATCTCAGTGAATACTTAGCCGAAAGACCCCATGCATCCCTCCAAAAAATGCATTAGGACTAGGTCCAGTTCACAGTATGGAGGCCACAGCTTTAAGATTAGCTCACTAACCTCATGCTCAACTCAACTAATCTGAACTCATCCCAGACATGAGGATTGCCTCTGTTTACACCAGAACTGACACTCAGAACTAGACAGGCACAAATATGTGGATTCATTCACATATCCATGCCTGTCAAGTAAAGTATGCCCTGCAAGCCCATTGGTCCACACTGTGGACCAATAGGCCTACAGTACATACTGTAAGCTGTCATTCGTGGTGGCTGGCTGTAAGGGAGTGGTTACAGCTGCCCGCTGATGATGGGGGGCTGGGAGAGCAGGGGTCCTGGTGGGTGGGAGGGGGGTGCCATTGGACCACCAGGGGTAATGATCTGTAGGTGTTACCAGTGATCGGGGTTATGGACAGGGTGGGGGGCCACTAGACTACCAGGGATGTCAATGTTACATCTTACTGGCGATCGGGGCTACAGGCAGGGAGGGAGGAACCACTGGAGTACCAGGGAGTTCATTTACTTTATGTTACTGGTGATTGGGGCTATGGGAGGAGGGGGGACCTCTGGACTACCAGGGAGTTTTTGTTTATGTAATATGCCCCATGATTGGGCCAATGGAAGGGAGGGGGGTATCACTAGTCTACCAGGGTGTCCATATTTCTATTCCAACCAGCGATCAGACTAATAGGAAGGAGGGGGTACCACTAGACCACCAGGGACCGTTTGGGTGCTTGTGGATGGTGTTCTTGCTGGATGGGTGGCTACCCATGGCTAGCGGCTGCTGTGTTGCACCCTGCAATACAGCAGTCCACCTGTCGGTGGCCAGCATTTGAGCCTGATTTTTCTGGCTCAACTTTATGCATCACATCTAGGGGTTGTGCCAGCAGATGCACCGTACATCACGGGCTGAATATTGGGATGTGCCGCATATGCATGGGCATGCCCCTTCAAATGCACTCCATACATTACCAGTGCACCCTGGCACATTGAGACATGCTCTGCACAGGTTCCCCTTTTGAATATCGCCCTGAGGTGCATTACTGTGGTTGCGCTGATGCAACTCAGTTGCACCAAGCACAACTGCTCTGAATATCTTGCCCATAGAGTAAAAGTTGGTGTTTGTGTATAATCATAAAGGTTCCCTGTAATGAGGGTAGGAGTTGCATTCTTTTCCTATGGTGCACTACCCTGGTAGTCATCTGTCAAAAAGATCCCCATATGTGGAGGCACTACACCACTTTTTTATTACTTCCAATACCAACCAAGCTCATTTGCCATTCACCTGAAGGCCTCATAGACTGTGCCCAGGTATTATCAGATAGGCATAGTCTCACACATTACCGGTGGGACTGGTTACATGGGTAAGTAAGTTTGCAGATTATACCAAATGGGAAGGAGTTATAGATGATCAAAAAAGATTGAATGCATCAAACGGGATCTGAACAAAGCAGCTTTGTGGGCACAACACTGGCTTATGAAGCTCAGCGTTGGAAAATGTTCTGTGTTGCATTTGAAAAAATATATAAAGGGGCAGCATGCTTTCCAAATGGCAAATGTTTCACTTGTGGCTTTATCAGATGAAACCTAACCAAAACATTAGGTTAAAAACACTTGTTTTGACAATTAGGTGGTCTTGACAGCATATGTTACAGGCACATTTGTAATTGTCTATGTATATGTATATGTATATGTATATGTATATGTATATGTATATGTATATGTATATGTATATGTTTTTATGTATCTATGTATCCATGTATACTGAGTTTTTATAACTCACGGGCTTGATTTTCAGAGCCCCAGGAATGCCGCAAGCCCCTGGTGTATTGATTGTTTGGTGCACGGGGCTTGCAGCTTTCTCCCAGCCGCCCATTGGGATTTTCAATCCTGAGGGTCAAATGCTGCTAATTATACCAGGTTTTCCCTGGTTTAACTTGTGCCATTTAGGGGACCCTTTTAAAGGAACTTATGCCAAATATTTGGCGCAAGATGTCGTAGAGTGTGGAAACTGTTGCAACTGCGCCTGATGTACTAAAATTGGGTGCAGTTGCATCAGGGGAGTTTGGCGTAACTGCACCAAAGAATGGGGTTTACACTCTAGCCCACTGTGTTTTCCATGTTAAATATGGTTAGAAACATGCTGGTACGTACAGTTCAATTTTTTGGAGGCATGCTAATCCCTTTTACTTTGTTGACTGTTGACTTCTTTTGGGATTTGGTACCAGGGTCCTTCGGAGCAACTCTATCTACTTTGGGATAATGACATGATGATGACAGATTAGAATGCTGGGGGATGTTCTGTCTGGAGCAGAGAAGGGTAAGGAGAAACATGATAGTGTACAGATTTCAGGAGGATCCAGAGTTGTGTGAGAATTGGCATCATTCAAAAGGGAAACAGAGAAGAAACAAAGTGGCATTACCAGCAGATCCAAGGTGAAAAGTTTAAAGCAGAGAAGAGAAGGGGTTGAAGCGGTGGGTAGGGAAGAGGGGGTATTCTCCAGTCAGGCTTGAAAGAATGATATGGCTACATGGGGGCTATACAATGCACTCCTTTTAAAAGGTCCTAAATGCTGTTTTTCTGTTTACCCTCAGTTTGAGCCCTGGAGAGGAGGACATTTTATTTCTCTCAAAGGGTATTGGAGATCTGGAATGGCCTACCAGGGCATGTGGTAAGCTTTCAGATTCTTGAAGGATTCAAGAAGTAAAAAGCTACATGACAGACGTTAACCTGAATTTTGTTGATTAGATAGGAATAGAAAAGACTGGATGGACCTTGGTCTTTTTTTGCCTGGAAGTTTTCTATGTCTAATTTAAAAAGGTATTGCTACTAGAAGGGTAGAGAACAGTCTTGATGGGCTAAATCCTTCTTTCATCTCTCAATCATATGTTTGTGTGCCAATGCTGGAAGCAGTCTAATGTAGTGGTTAAGAGCAAGCTGAAAAGCTGGAGAACTGTTTTTGAATCCCACAGCCACCACTTGCATACTGTATGACCATAAGCAAGTCACTTAACTTCCCTGTGCTCCCAGGACTCACTTTGAAACAACAGTTGCCTTAGGGTGTCTTTCCTGGCCAAAAATTATAATAACATTAAAAATAATGTCCCTGGCTATATTTGCACATGATAGCATTAATTTCCATATTCATCAAAAGCCAAGCGAGTTTAATATCTCATCAGTATGACTGCCACTAGCACGACTCCCTGTAAATACCATGCTGTTTTGTGTTGGAAGATACAGGAATGCTTAACCTTCCAGAGCTCAGATTCCATCTTTGTAGACATTCTGTACAACAGGGTGATGGCAGAACTCCACTGTAAGGGGGATGCTGCTTTAGATGGACTATCCACAGGGGAAAGCATGTGGTCCAGTGTCAAAAAGTCTACATCCGGCCTCTAAAGAAGCATAAGGGGGAAGATCCCAATGGTCATGAAGCCCAACAACCAGAATATGAAGGGTCAGAAAGGATCCTGGTATTTCTGTAGGTCAGTTCCAGATCCATGAGGGTCTGATACCTCATGGGATAATAGTGCTGTCACGCTGGGCTACTGCAACTAAAGTCTATTAACCAACTGAGATGGCAGGTGGTGTGTAAATCAGAAATCCTCAGTTTCAGAGGCTGACCTTTTGGCACTGCAGCACTGTTGCCACTTGTGATGCTGCTGACTTGGGTTCAAGATCGAGCCTAGGTGGTCGTAAGGTCAGCAGGAGAGAGAAGGACTGAGTGATTCAGAGGATGCTGTTCTTCTCTGGGGAGGGCTTGCACTACACATTGCCACAGCACTGCCACCTAGGTGACCACAGGTGGAAGTGGAGGTGGACGGACTGAGAAGCCAACAAACAAAAATGAGTGGCACACTGAAGGCGGTGGTAGTGAAAATAAAAATTCTTTATTTACCATTCAGTTTTGCTTCACAGTGTGCAAACAGGCAAAGGAATGTCAGTGCAAACACCAGTACTCATGCTCAGCCACAAACACGAACTTACTGTGACCAAGTGTTTGCATTGGCACCAGCACTGGTGTTTCTTTGCATGTTTGCACACTGTGGAGAGGAAAGAGTAATGGTATATGAAGATTGTTTTTACTCATGTAACCACTGCCTGTGTGTGCTACTCATTTTTGTATGTTGACTTTATGACGGGTTTTGTACCCATATGGCTGCACTGCAGAATGCATGAGAGCAAGTTCTTCTTTATTTGCATGGAATGGCTGGAGAACATGGACGTCAGCTGGCTCTTTTTGCCAGTATGCTGCTGTAGAACAATCATGCACTGGAGCCTTTCCACTAACCTGCTGGGGAGAAAGCCTGCAGGAAAGTATCCTGGCATGTAAATTGAAGCCTGGTACATTAAGGCCCTTCACAGCCTCCTCTACCCCCCCCAACCCACATATGCTCCGGTTTGGGTGTATGTGTGTATGTGCTACTGCTCTCTGGTCCCACCTCAGGAGCAAGCTGGGGACTGGAAAGAGACAGTGCAGCAGGGAGGAGTGATAGAGTGGGTGATTATCAGGGATGGAGAGATGCATGGATGGAATAGGTGGGAAAAAGTACAGATGAAACAAATCTTCCGTTTCAAACTGGGAGAACAGTCCATCTTTATTTATTTTGCTTATTGAATTTTGTTATCTGGGAGTGCCCACTGCAACATATGTCCCTTTTTCAGGGGCAACCCAGAGTTAGTTACATTAAACAGAACAACTGAAGACAGTGTCTAAGATACAGAGATACAGCAGGGAATATTCAGTACAGTCTACATGTGAAGAAACAATACAACTAAATGATTTACATAAGGGTTTACAGTACATTATGAGATATGAAAGTTACAGAACTCTAATGGCAAAAGCTGGGACTGGAATTTAGTGACCAACCATATAATACCAGAGCCCATACACTGCCACTGAGAGGTGAGAACTGCAGGACATGGAAGCACAAAATGTGGTTCAATCAAAGGGTGGTACCCAAATGGAATGAGCTACCTGAAGACATGGTAGGCAGTGCATCTACAGAGTTCTTCAAACAAAAATTTAATGAGTTATTCAGACTGTGGAAATTTTAGTAATATGGTGAGCATTATTGATGAAAGTCTGGACAGCTCAGTATTAACCTATGATATCTGTGATACCTAGATGTGGCACATCTTGCCCATCCACAGACTTCACTCATAAATGGGCAAGAAACAATTTAATTTCAGAAAGCAGGAATCTAATGGTAAAATACTGACAGCTTCTGCAGACAGCATAGAAGATGGTCTATGGGGAGTCATTCACAACAAGGATATTCTCGCTCATGAGGTATTCTTGGCAGCGTTATACCTCGAGAGTGAAGCTCGAGAGGTTGTCTGTTGCCAAGGAGACCTTGAGATCAGAGGAGATCCTTGTTTGTGAATGACTCCTCATAGACAATCTTTTATAGTGTTTGGGGAATCTATTCATGACAAAACAGTGAATGGATGCAGAAATGTTTTAAATCAAGCCTTACTTGGCTTCAATGTAATGTTATGGCTCGCTCCAGCGCTACTCACTCCCTCACCAATGCAGCTTCTAAATCGCACATGCGTGAATGCGCTCGATTTTGTTGTGCTGCACCGGTGACGTACCCAGTGCAGCACAACAAGATCGTGATGCACTGAGGCAAGCACAACAATGCTATTGGGAGCATGGATTTCCATGCTCAACAGCATTCTACCATACACTATAAACAAATTTCATGTGTTAGAAATATTCTATACTTTCAGTCTCAGTCACCCGTTGGTGATAGAACAAAGAGACAAAGGGCCAGATTCGCAAAAGGTTATGGGACTAAGTCCTACACTGCAACTTCAGTTGTGGACTGAAATCTCCACAGCTGCAGAGATTGGCATTCTCATCTGCAGCAGCTGCAGAAGATGTTACAGCTGGTCCCATCAGCCATAACATTTTTCCGCGACTGCAGGGATTTCTGTGGCAACACCACCAATAAGGTGCCATAAATTGTGCAGCCAGTCATAAACTGGCTCCACTTTTGAGAATATCATAGTTGTGGGAGAAGCTGAGGTTCTGGAAGGGGCTACCCACTTATGCTGAGCTTTTCCTACAGCTGCAGTATTTTAAAGAGCTTTGAGAATCCGGCCCAAAGTCTCCAGCTACTGCAGCAGATCTAGGAGACCTGATCCTGTGTGGGTACCGTCCACCCATGGCTTTTCAGCAGGCATACTCCTGATAATATCCAACTAATTTTGCACATCAGGTAGATTGACAATGAACAGACAGGGTGGCTGCATAGATAAGAGAACAAGGGGTGAGGGCGGACTAGTGAGAGGCGAGCTGTGGGAAAGCTAATGAGAGACTCTTCTGAGCAGAGATATCTAGGCTGATTGCAGCAGCACCTAGGTAAGCTCACTGCAGCAGCAGCACCTAGGTTACAGCAACAAAAGACATGTGACTTAGCTGAAACAACTCTGCTTCTGCTGTTGAACAGCGGTATGGTTGCAAGCAGCAGCTTCAGAAGTCAAGAGTAACAACTTAACTGGTGAGCTATAGAGGAGTCAGGAGGCACTTTATTCATTTCCCAGATGTTCTGGGGAGGGGTCTCAAGCAAGTAGCTACTTCTGTCACTTTCTCAGAAGTACTACCTGTGAGAGGCAAGGGAGAGCATAGGAGTGCATGCACCAGGAACTTTAACTCATGGTTGAAGAACTGGTGCTGTGAGGAAGGGTTTGGATTCATTGGTGACTGGGGACCCATCTGGAGGGATGGAGGTTTATTCAAGCCTGACGGCCTGCATCCATCCTGGAGGGGAATCCAAGCACTCAATGATAAGTTTAAATGCTACATTGAAAGCTATTTAAACTAGCAAAGGGGGTGGCAGGCCAGCAAGGACGGTACTACTTGCTCACCCCCACAGCTAGTAATGGAACCAGTGAACCAGAGGAGGGCTATCTCTGCAAAGCAGTGTGCAAAAGATGGAGATTAGTGTCCAAAAGGTGGATAAGCAGAAAAGGGAAAAATTCAGCAGAAGGGCAGACAGCAAGGAGAACCAGGGATAAATGACAACCAAGGAAGGGGCTGAGAGAACAGTGAAGCAGTCTAGGAGGTCAAATCATGAAAGCCATGTGTGCAAATGCCAGGAGCCTTAGCAACAAGATGGAAGATCTGGAGGCTGTCATGGTACAGTCAGACCTGACATTGTGGCCATCACTGAAACCTGGTGTAATGATAACCATGACTGGGAGATGGCCATACCTGGCTACAACATATTCAGAAGAGACAGAGCAGGCAGGAAGGGAGGAGGAGGCACTGTATGTGAAAAATGACATAAGGGCCACACAGATCCAGGAGGAACAAATGGGGAGAGATACTGTGGGTTAAGCTGGAAAGGAAAATGGGGCCAGCCATCCGCACAGGTGTGGTCTATAGACCACCAGCCCAGGAGGAAGAAACAGATAGGAGTTGATGCTAGCCATCCAAAGGATGGCAGACAAGGTGAGGTAGTACTGGTTGGAGACTTCAATATACCAGACGTGGACTGGAGCATCCCAGCAGTAGCATCAACTAGGAGCAGATTTATCCTGGACTCCTTCAGGGTGCCTCCTCAAGCAACTGGTCATGGAACCAACTCAGCAGAAGGCAATACTGGACCTTGTGCTCACAAACAGGGACAGTGTGATGGGGTAACAGTGGGGAGCACCTGGGTAACAGTGACCACCAGTCATTGTGGTTTGAAATCACAGAAAGAGCAGAACCAAACCACACAAAACACGTATCCTGGATTTTAGGGGCAGACTTGGGAAAATGGGGAGATGCTTGAAAGAGGCATTATGGGAATGGGACAGGAATCAGGGATTGAGGAACAGTGGGCAGTATTTAAAATGGGATTATAAGAACAACAGAATTATGCATTAAGCAGGTTAGCAAGAGGAAAAGAAAGAGGAGACCATTATGGTTTTCCAAAGAGGTAGCAAAGAAAGTGAAAGCCAAAAAGATTGCATCTAGGCAATACAAAAGACACAGGCAGAAGGGGATAGGAGAAGTACCAGAGAAACAAAGGAGGCAGGGAAGTCAGTAAGGGAAGCCAAAGCTCAGACAGAAGAACACATTGCAAAATCAGTGGTTAAAGGGGACAAAACCTTTACAGGTACATAAGGAAAAAAGAAGGACAAAGGGAGGGATAGTGAGACTGAAGGGGAGGATGGGAGCCGCGTGGAGGATGACAACAGTAAAGCTGACATATTGAAACAGGTATTTCTGCTCAGTCTTTACTAAGGAAGAGGGGTAATGGGTCTGAAGGAGTACAAGGGGTGAGAATGGTGCAGAAATGGACACAAGTCCCTTTACGAGAAAGGGTCCTGAAGGAACTGGAAGTAACAAGAGCTGATAAAGCAATGGGGCCAGATGGGGTCACCCCAGGTCCTTAAAGAACTAAGAGAGGTGGTGGCTGAACCTCTGGCTATCCTGTTCAGCCAATCACTGGAAACAGGGAGGTACCCAAAGACTGGAGGACAGCAGATGTAGTCCCCTATACAAAAGTGGGAACAAAGAGGAAGCGAGGAACTACAGACCAGTCAGCCTCACCTCGATAGTGGGAAGATCATGGAAGCACTACTGAAGGAGAGATTGGTGGAACATCTGGCTGTCAATGGACTACAGGACCCAAGGCATGGTTTCACCAGGGGAGGCTGCGTCAGACCAACCTCATTGAATTTTTTGACTGGGTGACTAGGGAGGTGGATCAGGGAGGGCAGTGGACATGGCCTATCTGGACTTCAGCAAGGCCTTTGACACTGTGCCACATAGAGACTATTACACAAACTGGGGAATATGGGTGGGCAGGACAGTAGTGGTGGGTAGGTAACTGGCTGGGTGGCAGGACACAGAGGGTGGTGGTAATGGCTGTCACTCCACAGAGGAAGAGTGACCAGTGGGGCACCAGGGATCAGTGCTGGGACCGGGTCCTATTCAACATCTTCATCAGTGACATTGCACAGGATCTAGAAGGCAGAATTTCACTGTTCGCTGATGACACAAAGCTCTGTAACAGAGTAGACACACCAGAGGGTGTAGACAGAATGAGAAGGGACCTGCAGAAACTTGAAGAATGGTCAAGGGTTTGGCAGTTGAAATTCAATGCAAAGAAGTGCAAGATAATGCATATGGGGCACAAAACCCTGGCACAATATATCAGTTGGGGGTGAGGATATAGCATGCACCAAGCAGGAAAGGGATCTTGGGGTTGTCATCTCTGATGACCTCAAGGTAGAAACAGTGTGACAAGGCAGCAGGTAAAGCAAATAGGATGCTGGGATGTATAGGCAGGGGCATCACCAGCAGGAAAGGGAGGTCATAATCCGCTATACAAGACACTAGTGAGGCCCCACCTGGAGTACAGTGTACAGTTCTGGAGACCATACCTACGTAAGGACATAGACAGGGTAGAGAAGGTTCAGAGGAGGGCAACAAAGATTGTGCATGGGTTGCATCACAAGTCCTATGAAGACAGGTTGAAGGAACTGAACATGTACTCCCTGGAGGAGAGGAGGGAGAGAGGATATGATAGAGACATACAAGTATCTTACAGGGAGGAACAGGGTGCAGGAAAACACTATTTTTAAGCGAAAAAGATGTTTCAGGACTAGAGGGCATGGGATAAAGTTGGAGGGAGGACGATTCAGAGGAAACATGAGAAAGAATTTCTTCACAGAACGGGTGGTGGACAAGTGGAACACCCTGCCAGAGGAAGTGGTGGGAGCTGAAACAATCACTGGATTTAAGAATGCATGGGATAGACATAAAGGAATTCTAGAGGTCAGGGGTAAGGGGAAATAGACTTCTAGGAAAACAAACTGAACTTACAAGCTCAAATGGGCAGACTAGGTGGGCCATAGGTCCTTATCTGCCGACACTGTCTATGTATCTATGTATCTATGTATGTATCTATGTTCTGCATTGAAAACTGTAGCCCCAGGCTATTTTGAATACCAGGCCACACATCCTTACACAGTGCACTGGAGGTTTCAGAGCTACTGCTGGATGCAGGCCTATCCAAGGGGGAGGTTTAATTCTCCCAGATGATTTAACTGGAGTGTTGGACAATGGACAGGAAACAAGCATGTGAAGACACGTGGCCTCTGATTTCTGTTAACTCTCATTCCATACCCAAGGCTGCAGGCATAAAAATAACTCTCTCAGAAGCAATTTTCTGCCTGCAAGAAGTAGCGGGTGGGGTTTCTGGGTCATTTATTTGGCTATTATTAGTAGTTTTCCTGAATTTAAGTGGATGCTGCTACAGTCTAAACAGAAGAATGATGGTGTAGTCTGGTGTTTAGAGCACTTAACTGTTCAGATCACAGGCTCAAATACTACCACGGCCACTGGCTGGCTAGTTGATATTGAACAAGTGCAATTACTTCTAGCTGTAAAGTTGTGTGGAAGCAGGATTCTAATGTAAACCACAAGACTCAATGGCAGGTGGAGGAATCCCTATGAATGAATACATGCATGCACAGCATACTTGTTTTCCCTGCTTATGAAATGTGTGTATGACTTCATGGACCTAGAGTCCCCTCTGAACTTATTTATCTATTCATTTAGTTAGTCAATCAGTTAGTTAGTTGGTTAGTTAGTTAGCTTTTGTTGACTGGGAAAGTGGGGGCTATGCAATTCTGCCTACTTTCAGCCTTGTCTTGGGGGGGTACAGATGGAACCCAGTGAAACTGAACCAGATTTTTTGTCTTGTTTAGTGACTGATGGAAATTTGGCCAGGACACTGTGGAAATTCCTCAGTAAAGTTCCCCTACTCTTTTCGAGAAGTGCCATGGGATCTTTATCGTCCACTTGGATAACCACCAGAACAGACAGCCGGGTACTTGGTTTAATGACTCATCCGAAAGACGTCACCTCAGGAGTACAGCGTTCTCCTCATTCTGCACAATAGTATTAATATTGGGTTTTACTCCAAACAACTGATTGACACATGATGGCCCAGCTGAGATGCAGCAATCATAGTAACACACATTGTAACATAATAATTTTAAGGGAAACACTGGAAAACCTAGCGAGGGCAGCAGCTGCTGCAGAAATGCCCTATTAGGGCTGATAGCAATAAACAGAATGTTTTTATTACCTGCTACATTTCTATTTTTACTTTTAAAGAATCACACCTTTTGTAATGTCTGAAGAGCCACCCACAGCCATCTCATGCATCCCAGGTAGCTTCCGGCATTCAATATGCTAATGAGGGCTACCAACTAATGGCAGCATTGGAAGCCTTCATCAGCATAACCCACACGCCACAAAGCTGCTGGGGTGTGTGAGATGACCATGTGTAGCTCTGCAGACATTATGTATGGTGCTGGTCTTTAAAAGTAAAAACAGAAATGTGTCTGGTAAGAAAAAAAATCAATTTATTGCTATAAGCCCCAGTCAGGCATTTCTGCAGCAGCTACTGCCCTCTCTAGGTTTTCCGGTATTTTCCTTTGAATTGCTAAGTTACAATGTGTGTTACTGTGACTGTTGCATCTCAGGTGGGCCATCATGGGTAAATTAGTTGTTAATAAAAAAAAAAAAGCAAACAAGCAAAGCCATTTTGTAAAACCATGTAGACTTGCTGGCCTGTCAGCACAGCTATAGAGCTGCTACTCGCAAACACCGGAAGCCCAAGTTTGGGAGTGAAGTTGAGTGGGTCTGGCAGAGGAGGAGGATTGAGTGTCTGCACAGATCCTCTCCTCCTCCAGGGAAGGTGGGTTGCACGTTCTGTTGCTTTCCCACTACCTCGGTAACCAGAGATGGCAGAGCAGGTCCAGGAGACTGCAGGCTGCACTCAGAGGGGAGTACACACATTGTGGTGTGCCTGTGTTTATGGCACCAATGACATACAGCACACTCATGAAGGGAGGGAACTTACAGGGGAAAAAGGGTGCTGCAAGGCAGATGAAGCTCTGCCCACCCCACGACCAACTCAGGCCACTGTCTACTCAGGGATTCTACAAGAAGCTCCAGGAAGTAGCTCTGCTATGGTGACCACATAAAGGGGGTTGTCACTGCTATGGAACTGTAGGCAGGAGCGTACCTCAGGAGGAAAACTGCAGGAGGCACACTGTATTAAGTCACAGGCATCCTAGGAGTCCTGTAGTGTCTTGGGGAGAGTGACTCTGAGGTTGGGAAGGTGGCAGTGGTGGAGGTGAAAGGTGGTCCAAGCTGACACCCTCAGGAGAGCAACAGAACTAACAGAAAGCCTACGCAGACCACATGGTACAGGATATAGATATGCATGGATTCTTTGTTTGTTTATTTATTTATTTGACATATGAATTAGACAGATGGTAGGATGGCCCCAAGGGATGCAATATTTAATTTTCAAGATTGTCCCTTGGCACAGTTAGGGCACAAAGGACAGTATAAGTTTCACTTCAATACAGTGAGATACTATTTATAGGCCTCCTGCTGTCATGTTCCAGCCATGGAGAGGAGCCTATTTTTCTAATCTAATTTATAATCAACTAGGATTTCAAAGACTATTTTTTTATGTTTACTTGCACGCATGCACAAGAAACATTATGTGACAGCTTAGGAGAGAAGTGGGGTTTGGAGGTGTGGTACTGTGGCGGCCAATACCACCACTGCATTCTGAGGCTTGGCCATGTTTCCCCAGTGCAGTGGCATGCTGCTGCTGACACTAGTTCACTAAGCATGCCACCAAGTTGAAATGAATTCACTGCTGCAATGAGGGAGCGACCAATTATTGCAGGGCATGCCTTGCCTGGTGTAACATTTCAATAAACATGGCGGGCAGCGGCTCGCTGCTTGCCACTCACAGTCCTTAGGAAGCTGACTTTGGAGGTGTCCAATCCCCCTGTCAGCATATGTGCCCCCTTTACTGTAGTGCTCTGCTGAGGGGGGTGCCCAATCCCCCTCGGCATCCTGCCCCCAAACACAGATCGCAGCTTGCCGACGGGGTGCCCAACTCTGTCGGCATGTTAGCCCCCCCATCAGCATTTTCCTGGCGCTGCCTCTGTCTCCGACAGGTGTCATACTGGAAGCCTCACATCAGTGTGGCCAAAACCTGTGAAAAATAGAAAACGGTCTGTGGTGATGTTTATTTATTTTTCTTACCTGAAACAAAGGAAAACGGTCCCGCGCCGTCGGGTCCCCTCCCCCAGCCTGCACCCACCCTCTGAGCGCCCTGCATCCCCACCCCTCACACCCCATACTTACCTCTGGAGCCCAGTGAAATGATCTTCAGAGGACCAGGAACATGTCTGCACTCTTCAAAGCCGACCACGAACTGAAGAAATGCTGGTAAGTTGTATAATGGCATAAATGGGGGGTTTTCAATTTATATGGATAGCTCAGCTATTTTTGTGAATTTTGGCACCAAATTTTCAACATGGGGTTCTTGGGCCACACCTCATGAATTCAGTCACTGTCTTGTTGTTATTTGGTCCCAAAAGGTGATTTCGTGGTCACTGTGTGGAATCACCTTTTGGGACTGGGTAACAAAATTACAGTGTTACTGTTTATGAGGTGGGCTCCTAAAAAGCCTATGTTGCAAATTTAGTGAAAAAATTCCCAAAAATGACTGTGTAACAAGCGTGCACTGCACAGTTTCTACGCACGCTAGTAACTCCGAGGATTCTTAATATTTTCACTCCAGATTTTCAGCATTGCCATTTTTTCACATCTCCTTATGAACAGTACAGCTGTAATTTTTCACATCCTGCCTGAAATGTGGTTTCGCACATGTGGCGCACAATGGCGTGGTCGCTATGGGAAATCAGCGCTAGGGGCAGAGTAACAAAATCACAGTGACACTGTTCATGACTAGAGGTCCCAGAATGCGTACATTAAAAATTTGGTGAGAACATTTCACAAAATGACTGTATTACAAGTGTGCGTTATGCAGTTTCCACGCACGCTGTAACTTCGAGACATTTAATATTTTCACTCCAAATTTAAACATTGGCATTTTTTCACACCTTCTTATGAACAGGACAGCTGTCATCTTTGACATCTTGCCCAAACTGTGTTTTCGCACATGTGGCGCAGAATGGCGTGGTCCCCGTAGCAAATCAACATTCAAGACAGATTAACAAAATCACAGTGCCACTGTTCATGAGCAGAGGTATCAAATGCTTTCACGAGGTGGGGGTCACAAAAAGGCCATGTTGAAAATCTGTAGTGCAAATACCAACAAATGCCCAGGGTGTTAGGTTTCTAACCATAACATCCCACCCTGTACAGACTGACAGGTGTTAGGGGTATACCTTTGGATTGCTGACTGTAATGCTCATGCCATTCCACACCCATCCTGCAGCCAGTGACAGGCATCGAGCTGTGCCTTGGACTCTTTGGCCCCCAGAGTTCACCCCATTCTCTTATACTGCACCCATTTCAGCGTATGTCCTTATGGAATGGGGTGACTGTAATGCTGAACACCCCAAGGCACACCTCAACACTTGTTGGTGTCTGCAGAATAGGGTGAGGTGAAATGGCGTGAGTATTATGCATGATGACCCAAAGGCATACTCCAATGCCTGTCCATCTCTGCAGGGTGGAGGTGGGGTTTGCGTGAACTTGAATACTTCACTGCCATTCCTATTCTGCATCTGTCTAACTCTTGCACTTCCAACGCTAATACCAGCAAGCGAACATTCGACATTGAGAAATGGTTGTTTTAGTTTGTTTCTGCATATATCTACTTATTTACTTCCTTATCAACAGAACTGTCACATCCATGTGAAAAAGTTTTGTTATCAATTCTACCAAATGCATTTAAGGTTGTTTCTTTGTAAATTGTGGCATTTACCTGATGAAGCGCTCTGTGTAGCCTGAAAGCTTGTGTTTTGTAAATCTCTTGCTGGTTCAATAAAAGGTATCAAATCACCGATTTTGTTCGTCTATATGTGTGTAAGTCAGGGTGTGCTTCAGAGGTGACAGAGGGAATTCATGATTATCTTGACAGCAGATATATGCATTCTCTTAGTCACAATTTTGGGGGCTAGAGGGGATGGAGAACTGTTATCATATGCAAGTCATCTAGGGGCTTAGTGGACCTGTAGTGTGA
Source organism: Neoceratodus forsteri (assembly GCA_016271365.2). Lineage (NCBI taxonomy): Eukaryota > Metazoa > Chordata > Ceratodontiformes > Ceratodontidae > Neoceratodus > Neoceratodus forsteri. Next base: position 1,143,232,286 of record CM028129.1, on the reverse strand, counting down.
GAGGAGTAAAGGAAGCAGCTCCTTAGAGGGATCTTATACATAGGGTAGGTTAGTGAGTAGTGTTATCTGAACACCTACAGGGGCCCTTGAGCTGCCCCAGAAACAGCATTTGAAAAGTGGGGAGGTTAGAGGTTAGTTGGAAGGAAGTTGGTCTGTTCCAATGACCCCGAACTGAGAAGAAAGAATTTGTAGCAGATTTTTTTTTTGTGCTGTGTTAGTCTGGGCAGAGCCCAGTGTACAGTTTTAGGGTAATACCTTGGAACATAGGGAACAGCAGACAAAAGAGACCACAAACCCATCATGTTCATCTTGTGCCGCACAGGCAGCTTCAATATTATGAGAAATAGTTGAAGTTATTGTTACATAGAAACATAGAATTTGATGGCAGATTAGGACCGCTTGGCCCACCTAGTCTGCCCATTTCCCTACCTAATGGATAGGCTGCAGATCCTAGTTAACCAACAGCCTACTTCCTCCTACCCTCCACTAGGATTGCCTTATGTCTGTCCCATGCATTCTTGAATTCCATCACAGTTTTTGACTCTATGACCTCCTCAGGAAGACTGTTCCATATATCCACAACCCCCTCTGTGAAGAAATATTTCCTCACATTACCTCTGAGCCGTCCCCCCTCTATCTTCAAATTGTGCCCCCTTCTTTTTGCACATCTCTTTTTCTAAAAGATGCTACCCTCTTGGACTTTGTTGATTCCTCTGAAGTATTTTAAAGTTTCTATCATGTCCCCCCTCTCCCTCCTTTCCTTGAAGATATACATCTTTAGTTCCTTTAGTCTTTCTTCATATGTCTTCTGATGCAGACCCTACATCATTTTGGTTGCCCTCCTCTGGACAGCCTCCACCCTATCTATGTCTTTGCAAAGATGGGGTCTCCAGAACTGTACACAGTACTCCAGGTGTGGTCTTACCAACTGTCTGTACAGAGGGCCAACAATTTCCTGTTTTCTACTGGTGATGCCTCTCCCTATGCATCCCAGTATCCCCCAACCCTCCTTACTGCCTTCTCGCATTGCTGGCCCACCTTTAGGTCATCTGATATGACTACCCCCCGGTCCCTTTCCATTTTTGTTGTTGTCAGTATCTCACCCACCATTGTGTACTCTTCCCCTTGGTTTTTGTTTCCCAGGTGCATTACTTAGCACTTCTTTGCATTGAATCTAAGCTGCCATACGTTTGACTATTCCTCCAACCTTGCCAAGTCCCTTTTCATCCTTTCCACCCCACCTAGTGTATCAACCCTGTTGCAGATCTTTGTGTCATTCTCAAAGAGACCTACTTTTCCTTCCAGTCCCTCTCCAATGTCACTTATAAAGACATTAAAAAGGACCGGCCCCCGTACTGATCCCTGTGGTACCCCACTAGTAACCCTCCTTTCTTCACTGTGGACTCCATTTACTATTATCCACTGTATCCTGTTGTTCAACCAGTGTTTTACCCCGGCTACCACCCTCGGACCCACTCCCAGGCTGGCTAATTTGTTTATTAATGTTTTGTGTGGGACTGTGTCAAATGCCTTGCTAAAGTCTAGGTAGACCATGTCCACAGCCCCTCCCTGGTCTACTGCTTTGGTCACCAAGTCAAAGAAATCAATTAGATTTGTCTGACATGACCTTCCCACTGTGAATCCATGCTGCCTTGGGTCCTGTGCCCCACTGACCTCTAGGTACTCAACAATTCTTTCCTTCAAAAGTGATTCCATCATTTTCCATACCACTGAGGTCAAACTGACAGGTCTGTAGTTTCCTGCCTCTGTCTTGGTCCCACTTTTGTGAAGGGGAATCACATCCAACCTCATCCAGTCCTCAGGTACCACACCATCCTCCCATGATTTATTAAAAAGGGTAGTCAGTGGTGTTACTAGTTCTTTCCTTAATTCTTTTAGAATTCTGGGGAGAATCCCATCAGGCCCCATTGCTTTATCCACCTTCAGTTTTAAGAGTTCTTTCAGAACCCTTTCTTCTGTGAAAGGACTAATATCAACCCCCCTATCCAGAGTGCTTCTATTGACTGGATTAGGTATTTCCCCCTGCTTTTCCATTGTGAATACTGAGCAGAAGTATTCGTTCAGTATCCCTGCTTTTTCATTGTCACTCTCTGCCCAACCACCTTCCTCTTTGTTCAGTGTCAGTATCCCTGCCTTAGTCTTTCTTTGCTCCCTAATGTACCTATAAAAGGTTTTATCCCCCTTCTTAACTGAGTTGGCTATCTTTTCCTCAGTTTGGGCCTTTGCTATTCTGACTGCCTTACCCGCTTCCTTCTGTTTTAACTGGTACAGTTCTCTGTCCTGCTCCTTCTGTGTTTCCTTATACTTCCTGAATGCTATCTTTTTCTCCCTTACCTTCCCGCCACTTCTTTTGAGAACCATAGTGTTTTTTTCTTTCGTTTTGATTTGTTTATTTGCTTTACACAAAGGCTTGTTGCCTCTGTGATGGTGGTTTTGATGTTTCCCCATTGTTGCTCCACCCCACATTCTTGCCTGTTTGCTAGTGCTTTTCTGAGGCACTCTCCCATTTTGACAAAATCAGCCCTCCTGAAGCCCAGTACCTTCACTTTTGTGTGGCGTGACTCTACAGCTAAGTTAATTGTGAACCACACTGTTTGGTGGTTGCTTGTTCCCAGATGGCTACCCACTTCAAGATCAGAGATCCTCTCTCCGTCCCCATTGGAGAGTACCAGGACTAAGATTGCTGTCTCTCAAGTGGGTTCCAAAACTAGCTGTCTGAGGCATGCCCTCTGTAGGGCATCAAGAATGGCCCTGCTCTTGGATATGGCTGCAGCAAAGGTGCTCCAGTCAACATCTGGCATATTCAGGTCCCCCATCAGCAATATCTCCCCTTTCTCTGCCATCCCAAGGATGCCTTCTATCATTTCCTTGTCCATTTTCCTGCCCCTGAGATGGGGGTCTGTATACAACCTCTGTGCAGATTGTGGAGCCATTTCCAGTCTCCAGGGTGACCCACAGTGCCTCCTCTCCTTCCTGTTTACCCTTTAGCTCTGTTGCTTTGATTCCTTCCCTTACATAGAGAGCTACTCCTCCTCCTCTTCTTCGCTCCCTGTCCCCACCTGTAGATTGTGTACCCTTTTATGTTGACATCCCAGTCATGGTTCTCTGTGTACCATGTTTCTGTGACTGCCACGATATCCATGCATCCCTCTTCCATCAAAGTCATCATGTCAGGGAGCTTTTTACCTAGACTACAGGCATTGGTACTCATTACCTTCCATTTTTTTATGGCTTTATTTCTTTTTGCCCCATCCCTGTCCCTACAGCCTTTGTCTTTTTCTTCATTTACCCCTGCCCTTCTCCCTATTGACTGCTCTATCTTGGTGTTTACCTCACTAATTACCCTGATTGTTTGGGGGGGGCTAGAATTTCCCTTCTCCTTTTCAGTGCTTCCCCCCTTGGCTAGTTTAAATGCTTGCCATTGTTTTTATTTATTATTATATTTCTATAACATTGTAACTGTGAGCCCCTTATCTCTTCCACCTTCCCCTATCAGGTCTCCCAGACCTATAGGGAGTCTTGTGTTTTACAGGAAAATTGTTCCCATAAACCTGCATTGGTTATATGGGAAAATGGTATATTTCAGCTTCCATAGGAAATAATGTTCTCTACAGGAAAATTGCTCTGGAAAATGTCTAATTGATCTCAGAGCCAAGCCTTACCAGCCAAGCCTCCTGAGAGCCAAATCCCATTGGTGCCACAACCACCATCTTGTTGTGTGGTTTGTTTCACGACATACATGCAGTGTTGGTTCTTCTACTCCATCCTGCTCTGATGGGCTGTGATCCATCACTGCTGCATATCAATTCCAATACTGCTTAATGGCTATTTCTGCTAGGCAGACTAAAGGAAAGTGTCTTACCCTCAGTATCAAAACTCAGAAAGGGACAAACTGGGTCATCATTCAATGAAGCTTAGCATGAGCCACAACCTGGCAATGGGGTGTAGGCCTACATTGGTATCTCCATGGCTTTCCACCAATGAGTGACCTTTCTCTGTGTCATCACCCTGGAGATAGAAAGTGTGACTAGGGGGTTTCCTCACAGAGTGTCACCCATCTCCTTGAAACACCAAGGGCTGGCCGTTACATGATGAGGGCAAGAGGCCATCCCTAGGAAAGAGAGCATGTCTTATGGACTGCTTGCTGCCACAACTGACTAAGTTCACAGGAAAAAGGCATATAACCCACCTTACTTGCTAAGCATCTGGAGTGGCTATTTGAAGCTATTGTTTTCTTGGAGGTGCTACAAGAAAATAATTTTTTTTTCTCCTCTGCCCTACTTGCCCCCATCTGTGGTAAATCATCCCAGTTCCATTATATGTATTTTTTTGGGCTTGATTCCTTACCTCCATTCCTCCACAGTTTACCCCCTGTGGTGGGGCCATCGAGGTTACCCAATCCACTTTGGACGTTATGCTCAGTTGGAGGTGGGTGCCCAGTAGGTGATGTGGGGCCTGCAAAGGATCGCCACTTCATCCTGCTGCAGTTAAGTGGGGTTTTCCACTTTTCTTCCCTGATTTCCCTGGATGCCTTCTGGGCTAGAACGGCAGGGGTGTGCACATGCAGAGCATGCTCACACTGCCACCATGAGGGGCCGGACCACTCATCCATTGCAACTCCTGCTTTCATTACCAGCTGAGGTTACCCAGATGACAGTATTACAGTAAAGCATGCTACCCTTCCTCCCTCCCCAAAGGAGGAGTGCCCTATGGGATGCTCAAGCTTCCTCACCTGACCAGCCCCCACTGACCCAGACGTGTTCCCAAACCTGGGTCGCCAACATCACGACAGGTAGTGTTGTAGCTGGGCTGATGCACCGGCCCTACTAGCAGTAAATTCTAGAGGGAAAATGGCAGCCAGGCTGGGCAGCCATGAGGGGGAACTCTGTTGAGCCTGTGACGAGTATTTTCCCATTGCTAATTCATGCGTCTTTTTCTATTGCTTGTTTTGAGTGAGAACCCAGCAATTTAAATTAAAGAGTTTCACCTTTGTTATTCTCTTTAGTTACTCAGTCATTTGTGTTTTCACTTAGTTTTAATAGATGTAGGTGGGATGTTAGTGTTAGTTAGGATCTATGAGTGGGTCAGCGATAGGAGATAGTTTTATTAGTTAGTCCCTGGTGGTTTCCTGTAGTGAACTTGTACTCAGTTTTCCATTTTTGTTGTATCACCCAGGAATTGCTTGCTGTGTAGAGGACTAGTTGCTGAACCAGCAGGGGTTGAATTGGAGAGAACCGGTAACTGCTGAGCTAATGCCCGAGATTCCACACCTAGTATCTCCTTTGTTGCTAGAGTGGTAGAGTATCTAGAAGAAGCATAACAGAGCAGCTAATTGAACTGATGAGGGATGTGCTATACCTAGCATCTCCCCCTTCAGCATTTCTTTTGAACTGTGGCAGCTGCCACCGTTGTTAACCTGGAGTTCAGTTTATTTTTCAGCATTGTGCTGCAGCTGTGTACACTTGCTGCTAAATCAAACTGTTCAAACAGTTGCTCTGCTGAACCACACCGTTACTGCAGGAGGGTCATCTGGTTTCAGTGGCATCATTCCCAGCAGCTGACTACAGAGTCACCCATGAACATGGACCAGAGAACCCCTTGTTGTAAAGTCTTAGCAATTCCATCATGTAAGCACTTTTCTAGCATGTGACAGTTTGAATTTTAAGGACATAAACTGTAACAGTAGTGATAGTACTGCACGCATTTCACTGTAGTGATCCTTTTGGTTTCTCTAGTGAGAACAGAGACTGTTGCAACAAATTCTGCAGTTTAATTTCTTGACTTTAAAAATAGCTCTCATGGTGGACTTGTGATTTGGACTCAAATCACACTACAGATTGAAAGTAAACTACTAAATTGTTGTTTACTTTTTTACTCAGGGTTCTCCTTACTTATTGTGTATAGTAGTTATTTTATTGGGGATAGGAAGAGGTTGTATGAGTGGTTAGGTTAGGCTATATTTATGGAGTGTGCTATTTTTCTGTAATTGTGTTTAAGTGAGTGTGTTCTAGGATTAGGATGAGTGAGGTGAAGTTTTGGGGGGGGGCTCCCTCCTTTAAGTGTTTTTAAGCTTAATATTACTTGTGTGGCATAATGTGCTTTCCTGAGCCATTAGGTAGGATCAGTTACTTCCCATCCCCGCTGCGTACATGGCATCCTCTATGGGACGTCCCCCTACCTGCAGAGGTTTATTATTGATACAGGGGGTTAGGGATTACCAGGTGGCATTGCAGGAGTGTTAAGATACGGGGTGAGAAGTGGAGTGTTGGAGGGGTGAATGGGATAATGCAGACTAGGAGATGCCCCGGGGTTAGATGGGGATTGGAGAGGAGTGGTATGTATCTAGCCCCCGTCCTCTGAATATCCACCAGACAAGGTGGACAGGCGATGGATGTGCCGGCTGCCACTACTCGTCTTCTTCAGACATTGCTTTGCTATGCCAGATCGATGAGGAATAAGACTGCTATTATTGTATATGGCATGCTTTATGGAGACCTGGCTAGGTGATGTTGTTGGTCCAGTTTTGGGGCAGTGGTACCTGCCAGCTTCTCTGTATAGCACTGCCCAAGGCAGGGTTGCAGGGGGGAAGGGTAGCCATCTTAGCCATCTTTTTTAGAACTGAGCTGGGTATGGTGGTTCATCCTGTGGGTGATACCTCGTCCTGTGAGTGCATCTCTGCACATGGGGATCCAGGTGCTGGGTGCAGGGTCCTCCTCATATATTGTCCACCATGGCATGAGGAGGACTTTCTATGGGAGATTGTAGCATTCATTGTTGACCGGGTGTTTGAGTCATCAAGGTGGATTATCCTTAGTGATTGCAGTGCCTTGGTTGATGATGAGCTCACACACTTTGGGCAGGAGTTTCTTCAGAGCATGTTCATGCTGGTCTTAGCACAGGTGGTTTCTGCTGGAACTCATCAACATGGTCACACATTGGACCTGGTGTTTCACACGGGGCTTGAGGTGGAGAACCTAGGGACTGATCTGATCAGCTGGTTGAATCATTGCACCATCAGTTTCAAGTTCAAGGCCCCCCTTATAGTCCACCCCCTGTGGAAGTAGTCAGGTACTGCCTTTTGAGAGGGTTGAGCCCTGAGGAATGTCTGGTGGCACTTGACACTTCAGGTATGTGGACGGCCTGTGCTGAGGGTAGGGGGAAGCAATGGTGACCTACAACAGGGCCATCATGGCAGCCTTTGATCTGATAGCTCCACTTCATGTCTGTCCTTTGCTTTCGTGTTTTGACTTGCCGTGGTTTGACGGTGAGCTAAGGGTGATGGAGGATATGGGATGGAGGCTAGAAAGGCATTGGAGGAGGTCCACAGCTCAGGAGGTCAAACTGGCTTTGAATACTCACAGTGGTGAGTACCAAAGGTCAATCTCTTGTAAGAAGGCAGAATTTCTACCTAGAGAGATTGCAGCAAGAAAGAACCAACCAGCTCAGCTTTTTCAGGCTGTAGGCAGATGTCTACATCAGGCCTGTCTGAAGCCTGTGAAAGCTGCGTCATCTGCAAAATCTGAGGATTTTGCTCATTTTGTCTTGGACAGGGTGTCCTCTATTAGGGCTGGGATCTCATCTTTTGGACAGTTATCATCCAACAGTGGGGGGACTACATGTTACAGTGGCTGTCAGTGGTCATTGAGTGAGTTTTGTCCAGTAACAATGGAGGAGGTTGTCAGGGTGATCGCAGGGCTGCGGCCAACTTACTGTGAACTGGACCTGGACCCATTGTGGCTCTTAGTGGGCTGCGTGGAGCAGTTGGGTCCAGTATTCACTGGGATAGTTCCATACTCCCTGTTGGAAGGGGACTTCCCAGCTGAACTGAAAAGTGTGCAGGTGAGGCCCCTTTTGAGAAAAAATGACTGGATCAGGATGTGCTGGCAAATTACAGGCCTGTCTCTAACCTGCTATTCCTAGCTAAGATAATTGAGAATGTCATTGCATTGCAGCTAGAGACTCACCTGGAGAACTTCAATATACATAAGCCTCTCCAGCTGGGATTTCAGTCAAGGTTCAGCACTGAGACTGTTCTGGTCAGGGTGCACAATGATCTGCTCATGGCGATGGATACAGGAGAGAAATAAATTCTCATTCTCCTAGATATCTCCTCTGCATTTGACACCATTGACCATGGGTTGTTACTGGACCATCTTAGGGAATATGTAAGACTCACTGGCACAGTTATTACCTGGTTTGAGTCCTCCCATAAGGGTGGGTCTCAATAGGTTGTGATGGGTAATTTCTTATTGCTCCCTAGGGACCTGCACTGTGGGGTACCCCAGCGATTGGTTCTTTTACCCATGTTGTTTTTGCTGTATGTGCTGCCCCTTGGCAAGATCATTAGGCTATATGGAATGGAGTTTCACTGTTATCCAGATGACACTCAGCTCTATTTGTCTTTTGCACCTCAGGACTAGGGAGTGGTGGATATATTGAATAAATGCCTGGCTGAGAGCCAGGGTTGGATGTCCTCGAGCTGGCTGAGACTCAACCCGGATAAGATTGAAGTAATGGTGTTTGAGCTGGGAGGGGGGGACTGGCAGTGTCAGAGAGGATATTGAATATTCATCTTAGTATCTCTAGTCTTGATTCTGGCTAAAAGGTGAAGAATCTTGGTGTTATTCTGGATGAAGGACTTACATTTGAAGCTGAAGTGTCAGCAGTCAACTGGAGTGGTTTCTGTCATCTTAGAAGTATTAGCCAGATTTGTTCCCTTGTCCCTCTGACAATCTGCCTTCTCTGGTGCATGCCTTCTACCTCGGGGTCTGTGGAGGTGACCTATGTCACCTGCTGCTAGTGCAGAATGCGGCTGAGAGATTGTTGACAGGCCTTCTTAGGTCGAGTCACATTACTCCAGCACTGTGTGAATTGGATTGGTTGCCAGTTAAGTGGTGTATCTCCTATAAGGTCGGTTTGTTAACCTGTAAAGCCCTGCACAGGACTGATCTGGGCTACCAGCGTGACCATCTACATCTGTGCCTCCCTGATCGCTCCCTCCATTTTTCTGATGAGGGCCTCCTGGTTGTCCCCAAGACTAGATTTAAAACATCTGGAGACAGAGCCTTCGGGTTGGCAGGTCTGGTACTATGAAATTCACTACCTAGGGCTTTGAGGGAGGCCCCATGGCTAGAAATATTCAAAAAAAGGTTTCAGAACATATCTGTTTGCTCAGGCTTTGTGTACTAATGTGGATATTAGCTGATTTTAGCTGACTTAATTATATTTTGTTTTAATCAGCTTTATTTCTATCTTATGAATGTATCATTGATTAGTATTGGTGACTGTGTTATTTTATCACATTGTAATGGCACTCTTGGCTTCTGAGGAAGGGCGTAAAAAAATAAATAAAACTACTACTACTACTACTACAGCTGCAACTTTGCACTGTGAAGAGAAAAACCCCAAATCAGCAATGGTGGAAACCTCTGAGAACCTGAGGACAGTGATCTGCTGTTCCTCCCAGGCATACTTAACTGTGCTATGACCCTGTCATCCAATTAATTAAATACTGTAGCCAGTAACCGATCTAACTTCAGATTATAAGTTTCAATTATCCTCACTTTTACTGCTTTCTCTGGGAGCTTGTTAACGTTTTATCTTGTGCTGCCCTTTTGGGTCAAGTTAAGCAATGGATGGTTCTGACACCATATGGTGCTACCAATAAAAAGGGGTTTTACGTAAGTTTATCACTATTTCTGTAAATAAATGCTTTCACTTATTACCCCTATTTCAATCTTGCCTGTCTACCCCTACCTTGAACTTGTAAGAACTTTTTTTCCTGTAAAAGCTTTCCTTACCTACCACTTCCAGTTCTGTATTTTTTCCATCTTTACTGACCTTTTCATTATGGTAGCAGTGTTTGTGATTTATACAATGTTATGTGACAGTTAAATCTTACAGATAAATGATATATTTTAGTCACTGGAGCATTCTAAATTAAGATTCAAAAAGTATAAGGAATCACAGAAGGAGGAGCACGACAAGGAACTGTATCAATTAAAGCAGAAAGAAGTGGGGAAGGCAGTCAGAAAAGCAAAGGCCCAAACCGAGGAAAAGATAGCCAACTCAGTTAAGAAGGGGGATAAAACCTTTTATAGGTACATTAGGGAGCATAGAAAGGTTAAGGGAGGTTTAGTGAAGATTAATAAAGGAGAGCGGAGGTGGGCAGAGGGAGACAGTGAATAGGCAGAGATACTGAATGAGTACTTTAGCTCAGTATTCACAAAAGAAGAAGAGGAGGAGTTACCTAAACCAAACAGTAGAAGCACTCTGGGTAGTGGGGTTGATGCCAGTCCATTTACAGAAGAAGGAGTCCTGAAAGAACTCCTAAAATTCAAGGTGGACAAAGCAATGGGGCTTGACGGGATTTACCCTAGAATCCTAAAAGAGCTAAGGGAGGACCTAGTGACACCACTAACCACACTTTTTAACAAATCATGGGAAGATGGGGTGGTACCTCAGGACTGGAGGAGGGCAGATGTGATTCCCCTTCACAAAAGTGGGAGTAAGGCAGAAGCAGGAAATTACAGACCTGTTAGTTTGACCTCAGTGCTGGGGAAAATGATGGAATCACTTCTGAAAGTAAGAATTGTTGATTACCTAGAGGCCAGCGGGGCACAGGACCCAAAGCAGCATGGATTTACAGCAGGAAGGTCATGTCAGACAACTCTAATTGATTTCTTTGACTGGGTGACCAAAGTAATAGACCAGGGAGGGGCTATGGATATGGCTTACCTAGACTTTAGCAAGGCATTTGACACAGTCCCGCACAAAAGATTAATAATCAAGTTAGCCAGCCTGGGAGTGGGTCCCAGGGTGGTAGCCTGGGTAGCAAACTGGCTGCACAACAGGACACAGAAGGTAATAGTGAACGGAACACATTCTGAAGAAAGGGGAGTTACTAGTGGAGTACCTCAGGGCTCAGTACTGGGTCCAGTCCTCCTTAACAGCTTTATAGGTGACATTGCAGAGGGTCTGGAAGGAAAGGTATACCTTTTTGCAGATGACACAAAGATCTGTAACAGAGTTGATACACAAGGTGTGGTAGAAAGGATGAGAAGGGACTTGGCAAGGTTGAAGGAATGGTCAGACATATGGCAACTTAGATTCAATGCATAGAAGTGCAAAGTAATGCACCTGGGAAATAAAAATCCAGGAGAAGAGTACACAATAGCTGGGGAGGTACTAACAACAACAATAATGGAAAGGGATCTGGGTGTAGTCATGTCAGATGACCTAAAGGTGGGTAAGCAATGTGAGAAGTCAGTAAGGAGAGCCAAGGGGATACTGGGATGCATAGGGAGGGGCATCACAAGTAGAAAAAGGGAAGTGTTATCCTCTATACAGACAGTTGGTGAGACCCCATCTGAGTACTGCATGCAGTTTTGAGACCTCATCTATGCAAGGACATAGACAGGATGAAAGCAGTCCAGAGGAGGGCAACTAAATGGTGCAGGGTCTACATCAGAAACCATATGAAGAGAGACTGAGAGAGCTTAATATGTATACCCTTGATGAAAGGAGGACGGGGACATGATAGAAACTTTTAAGTACCTCAGGGAATCAACAAAGTCCAGGAGGTAGCATCTTTCAGAAAAGAGATGTGTAAGATAAAGGGGCATAATTTAAAGTTAGAGGGGGACAGCTCAGGGGTAATGTGAGAAAATTATTTTTCACAGAGAGAGTGGTGGACACATGGAACCGCCTTCCTGGAGAGGTTGTGGGGTCTAAAACAGTGGAGGAATTCAAACATGCATGGGACAGACATAAGGCAATTATAGTGGGGGGTTGGAGGAAGTAGGCTGTTGGTTAACTAGAATCTGTCGCTTATCCAATAGGTAGGGAAATGGGCAGACTGGGTGGGCCAAGTGGTCCTTATCTGCCGTCAAAGTCTATGTTTCTATGTTTCTAAGATTAATAAAGGGTATTACATGGGCTGATCACTTTTATCTTTATGGAAACGTATTGGTCTGTTGATATTTCATGTGTGGAGAAGCCACAAGTAAGATAATAATAGACCAATACCCTGAAAGGAAGATAAGAATGAAAATCTATGTTAGGCCATGTCATATTTGATTTATACAAAAGGTATTCAGGTGGCTTTGACATAGAAACTGCAAAAATGCTTGACTGCTAGTATTATTAAGTCTCTGCTCCTTGTGGCAAGGAAAGTGACAAGGATGGCTCAGGGGTAATCAGATCAAGCAGCTGCTTGCCAAAGTATGACCCTGTAGGCCCACTCCAGACACACACTTGCACCCAGTCCAAGTTCTTTGTGAAGACACATCGCCATAAAAGACATTTTGAAGGCAGGATCAGTTAAATGATTTGTTAAATATGGGGGTATATTTCAGACTTCATAGGAAGTCAGTCTCAAGATGCATGTGACTAATATTTATACTTCACCTGACCCCTTGCTATGATGGCAGAATGGTTCAGTGTTCTCACGTGTAGTCAATTTTATATGGTTAGCCTCTGTTCTTGTAACCAGTGCATGTACTGCAAATAGCATCCTACTGTAATAATGCAGCTGAATGTGGCAGAAGTTGTACAGCACAAGCAAGTTGAATACTTTTGTATTGTTCTGTGCAAAACCAAATATACAGAGAGTTAAAAACTGCAAACAAGTTACAAAAGGAATAAAGTACAAAAAGTAAACTGTGTCACAAATCAAGGCTACCAGTGAAGTAGCATAAGAAATTAATGCCATCTCACATGAGAGACTAAATATCTGCGCATACTCTGTGTTGTCAACATGAGAGGAATACATTTCTGAGTATGCTCAGTGGCCAATTTCATTTATTTTGCTCATGTTGCACAAAATAACATGTTTATCTTGAGAAATTTATTTTCATACTAGTTCTATAAATAGGAGACAATCCATAGCGTATGCAGAAATAAGCTTTCTATTTACTCTGGAATGCTGCCAACAATGCTGCCAGCAACAAGTGGCAGAGCCCCAAGTTCTAGGTCAGTATTGTTTGCAATATTCCAGAATGAATAAAAAGCTTATTTCTTCATGCCCTATGGAATGTCCTGTTTATACCATGGAGCACTGAATGCCATTGGGATGAGGTTACAGGGAAAACAATAGGGGCTGCAGGGAGAATGACATGTTATTCAACCTTGTAGGTGCATAAAGGCCCAAATAACCACTTTTATTTCTTGATGTTATTAATCACTCCCATGGTATAAATCATGTATACTCACTTTGGTCATTTATCCTCACTTTAAACAGGTCACAAATGAGCCTTAAACAATTGGGAGAGCAGTGTGAGCTATGCTTGATGACATCACAATGGCCTCTGCTGCACTTAAAGCAGAGTAGTGAAATCAAACAGAAAACAGTTTATAATACATAGGCTATTTATTTGTATGATGTACCTGCATATTGCATAACCTGCGTTTTATGCCTTCCTTGTTGTCTATGGCACTTGGTTGCTCCCCAAAATGGGCCTTTGGTTCAATGAGTCTTAACTGACTATAGATCTTTGGCTAAAAGTGTCTTAACTGGTAAATAAATGAAATAATGAACTAAATAAATATTGTATAAACTGGACACACAATGGACTGACTCAGAATAAGCCATTTATTTTCACTCATAGCATGAATAGTGCGATGAACTTGCTCGGTTCTTTGCAGATAAGGTGGCCGACATCAGGTCGGAAATTCTCTTGACCCACTCTGTGGGGGTTACTGATGATCGGTGCTCGGTTGCCTCAACTTGGACTTCCTGGAGTTCCTTTGCCTTGCCTGAACTTGTGGCTGTCATACAGATTGTCCAGGGTATGCGCCCTACATGATGTAGTTTGGATCCAGGCCTACTTCCTTGATTATGGGTTGTTGGGATTTGATCAGCCTGGTCCTGGTGCAGATAGTCCAGTGCTCCTTGGAATCCGGTGAATTTCCAAGCTCCCTGAAGGAGGCGGTGGTAACCCCTCTCCTAAAGAAGGCTTCTTTGGACCCGGGTCTTTCTACTAACTACAGACCAGTCTCAAACCTTCTCTTTAAGGGAAGGTGATTGAGAAAGTAGTTGTGATACAGCTGGATTACCACCTGACCATCCATAATATCTACGAACCTCTCCAGCCCGATTTTCGAAAGAGGCACAGTACTAAGATGGCGCTGGTTCAAGTGCTCAATGATCTCCTGATGGTGAGAGATCAGAGAAGCCATTCTATCTTGGTGCTCCTTGATCTCTCCTCAGTCTTTGATACTGTAGACCATGGGGTGCTGCTTGGACATCTGGGATCCATCTGTGGACTGACAGATACAGTCCTCAGGTGGTTTACATCTTTCCTCACTGGCTGGAGCCAGAGAGTGGTGTCTGGGATCTTTTCCTTGGACCCATTCTCCCTGCCCTGTGGTGCCCCTCAGGATTCAGTGCTGTCCCCCATGTTGTTTGCAGTGTATATGCTGCCCCTCAGAGACATTGTAAGATGGTATGGGCTGAGGTTTCACTGTTATGCTGATGATACCCAGCTCTACCTGCCTTTTGCCCCTGACCAGGATAGAGCTGTCACTGCTTTGTTGAAATCCAGGACTGGATGAATTTGAGCTGGCTAAAGCTGAACTCCGGAAAGACGGAGATGATGGTAGTGGACCCGGGTTGCCAGATGGAGGGGTTGTGGCTGTCCAGCTCTGGATTTCTTGGGAGCTCTCAGATCCCAGCTTCTGGACGGGTGCGAGACCTGGGGGTAATTCTTGATGACGGGCTGACTTTACGAGCTCAGGTGTTGGCCATTGTCAAGACTTCCTTTTATCATTTTAGGAATATCTCCAGGATTAAGCAACTGGCTCTGACTGGGGACCTGCCTTCTTTGGTCCATGTTTTTGTGACCTCGCATCTAGATTATTGTAATTCTCTGTACTTAGGGCTGTCTGGGGTTGATAGCTCGTGCAGAATGCAGCAGACGATTATTGATGGGAATTTTCCAATCTTCCCATATTACACCTGTGCTGCATGATCTGCACTGGCTGCCAATTAGGTGGCGGATCACTTTAAAAGTCAGCTTATTGACTTATGAAGCCCTATATGGACTGGGCCCTGACTACTTGAAAGAGCTCCTTGTGCCTTATCGCCCAGTGTGACAGTTGCGTTTGGCTGACGAGGGGTTGCTAGAGTTCCCGAGGGTGTCTTTGAAATCTTCTGGGGCCCATGCATTTATGCACGCAGCTGCGACCCTTTGGAATTATCTACCCTGTCAGCTTCTGGAGTGCATGATTGGGGGGGGGGTTAAACAGGCGCTGAAAACCTATTTATGGTGCCATGCCTTCGGTGGAGCCCACTAAATTTTGATCCTCTGATTATTTTACTGTCTGTTCATAGTTTTATCATGATCTTTTAATTTTTTTGTAAAGTGCCTTGATGGCAGAAAGGTGCGTGTGAGAAATAAATGTATTATTATTATTATTATTATAACAGTACAGAACTCACATAACTCACTTGTGGCTCTGTCGCTCCTTGAGTCCCTTCCTATGTGAGAATAAATGGCATATTCTGAGTCAGCCCATTGTGTATCCCACATAGTCATACTGGAGGTAAAAAGTACCATTTTGGAAGTGTATGATTTCCCTTTCAGTATAAGAGTTCTACATAAGCACACAGATGCATTGAGACAACAGTGTAACAGCAGCATCAATATTCATTAGCCAACAAAAAGTTTATTTTGTAGATCCTTATTAATAATGTATTTCTCGTGTAGCCACTCCCCCTACCCCTGGCCATACAGCGCACCCAACAATATATTTTATGGGGCTATCTCTTTATGTCATTGGTGGGGGGTCCAGGATTCAAATTTTTCTGAATGATGCTTGGTGCCACCACCTAGGAGCTCTTACTAGTGCATAGCACAGGAGGCTAGCTCCCAGAACAAATTCTGGCAAGAGCCTATATGGCTGCAGCCAAGCTCACAGAACTCTGGAAAATGGCATAGTCCACCATGTCCAAGATGACCACAGGAGCTTGGTGCGCATGTGCGAGTCATCGTGCATGCATGTGGTGAAGTTACGCATGCGCAGTGACTCACACATACATGCACTGAGTTCCAACACCCATCTTGGACACAGCAGACTGCACCGTGTTCCAGTGTGAGTTCAACAAGCTTGGAGAGCAGCGGCAGACAAAGTATTGCACCCGCGGGGGTGAGGGATGAGTGCACAGATTTGGAGTTGCGGAAGAAAGTACTGCAATTCCAAATCAAAAATGTGTGCTTTGCTGTCCCCTCTTTCGAGCTACTGCAAGACAGCTGCAGACTCTGCCCACTACAGTTGTAATAATTCCTATCTGTAACCCTACACAAAGGTATGATATGGCAAAGAAGACCTTGCAGTTAAAGCTGTGACAATTACCAGTCTGGTACCCCTTTAATATATTTAAAAACAAAAGGAAGTTTTCTGTATTGAATTTAGAAACAAGTTTAGTTATTTATTTATGTATTAGTTCTTGATAGCCAGTTAACTGAATCATAGAAACACTGAATTTGTCAGCAGAAAAGGGCCGCTAGGCCCACTCAGTCTATCCAGATGGTCCCTGCTTGACCCTAAGTGGCCTCTGGCAATCATCCCTCCTCCCTGCCTAGTCACTAATACACCCCTATGTCTATCCCACGCATGGTTGAAGCCTACTACATTTTTTGCCTCCACCCACCACTTCTGCTGGCAGTCTGTTCTTTCTTTTGAGTTCTGTGGTGGCAGCCAAATAAAATAATTTAAGATCCAATGGATGCTTGGACATGCGTGATTTTATACCTGCAGAGGAGGGGAGTGGCATGCATTGCCCACTGGCCCTATGATCTACAGGCAAAGTTTTAAAATTTGTTATCAGTTTTTTTTTTAAGTCAGATCCAAAATGCATTTCAGGGTTTTAAATAATTGATCAGCAGTTTTTTTCTTGGCACAATGCTAGCTGTATAGAACATATTTATATAGGTTTTCTAGAAGTGTTATGTTTGTTAAACACAGTGAAGCAAGTGCTATGCATTTTCATAATGTTTTAGCACTTTTATGAGCAAAACGCTAATCAATTTTTGGAGTTAAATAAATCCCTGCATTTCTACTAGTACCACTTATATCAGTAGGCAGTGAATTCCTGAGCATGGGGGCAAAATACACAATAGCACATTGCCCCATCTTGGAAGAACTCTAGGCACAACCAAGAGACTTTTCAAATGATCTCATAACAGGAAGGAAACTGAAGCAGTTCATAAAAGGGAAGAAGTAGTGCAACTTAACCATTTTATCTACAAAGCAGAACATATGAACTAACATCTGGCACTGGGTGACAACCAGCTAAGCACTGAGCACTGAGGACAAGATGCAGTGATGGGTAGTGCTATTAGCAGCCATAACAAAAATGGCAGACATTATTATTTATACAGTGGCAATGCAAATAAAAGCTCAGAAGTATCAAACTTATGTTGGCTTGTCAGGATAGGGCCTACAGTGCAAATATTATGATATTCTCACTCTAGATGGATGGCGAAACAAATACTCTCACAGTAGGTCCTTCAGAATAGAAGACTGACATTTTTTCTGTCCAAGATTTGATGGTACTCAGAAAGATCTTTTCAAAAGTCTTTAGCTGTAACTTCATTTTTATGTTGATTGCGCGCAGTGCAAGAAACATATTGGGACAGCTTGCTGAGAAGCAGGCTGTGGAGGCGCGGCACTGTTGTGGCCAATGCCCCCACAGCCTGCAAAGGCTTGTCCCACTTCCCCCAATGCCGTGGCAGGCTGCTGGTGACACAAGTTAGGAACGTTGGCACCAACTTGTGACAATTTAGCCGCTGCAATCAGGGGCTGCCTCGTCATTGCAGCATAAGCCATCCTCTGTATGAGGGAGCGACCCGTCATTGCAGGGTGGGATCTTTACAGAGTGATATAGTTTGTGAACATGGCAGCAGTTTGCCGCCGTGTTCACAAACAATATTAAACCCCGCCCCATATTTGCTTGCGGCGGAGGCCCCAATCCCGTTGGCTTTACTGCATGATTTGCTGCTGCCGACGGGAGCCCACTCCTGTCGGCATTATGTAACCCTCCTCCCCATATATATTCTTTGCCGACGGGAGCCCAATCCCCGCCGGCATAATCAAGCCCCAGCCCTTTGTTTGGTGACAACGGGTGCCTAATTCCCTGTCGGCTACTGCTGCCCCCCCAAAAAAAACAGTCGGGTGGCACGCTGGGAGCCCACCCCAGCGTGTCCAATGCCCCTGTAAAGACAAAAACCATCCCCCGATTTTTTTTTTTTAAACCTGTAAGAACGAAAACGGTCCCTCGCGGCTTCCTCCTCCCCCCACAACCTGCACCCACCCACTGCGCACCCTGCCTCCCCACACCCCCCTCACCCCATACTTACCTCAGGAGCGCAGTGCGACGATCTTAGGTGGACCGAGAACACGTCTGCACTCTTCAAAGTCGACTGCGAACTGAGGAAATGCCGGTAAGTTGTATAACGGAATAAATGTTTTTTTTCCAACTTTAATGCATATCTCAGTCATTTTTTGGAATTTTGGCACCAAATTTTCAACATGGGGGTTTTGGGACCCCTCCTCATGAATTCTTGAACTGTCATGGCGTTAATCGGTCCCAAAAGGTGATTTCACAGTCACTGCACAGAATCACCTTTTGGGGCCTATTACCGAAATGACAGTGCCATTGTTCATGAGGTGGTGTCTCAAAAAGCCTATGTTGCAAATTTGGTGGAAAAAATCCAAAACATGACTGTTTTACCAGCTTGCGCTGTGCAGTTGCTACATACGCTCGTAACTTCGTGAATTTTCAATATTTTCATGCCAGATTTTCACCATTGGCATTTTTTCACACCTCCTTGTGAACAGTACAGCTGTCATTGTTCACATACTGGTGGAAATGAGGTTTCGCCCTTCCGGTGCAGAATAGCGCGGTTGCTGTGGGAAATCAGTGTTCGGGACAGATTAAGAAAATGACAGTGACACTGTTCATGAGTAGCAGTCTTAAAATGCCTATGTTGGAAATTTGGTAATGATACTCCATAAAATGACTGTGTTACGAGCGTGCGTTGCGCAGTTTGCACGCATGCTCGTAACTTCGCGAATTTATAATATTTTCACTCCAGATTTTCAACATTGCCATTTTCCCACACCTACTTATAAACAGTGCAGCTGTCATTTTTCCCATCCTTGCTGAAATGTGTTTTCGCAGTTCTGGCGCAGAATAGAGCAGTCGCTGTGGAAAATCACTGTCTGGGACAGATTCATAAAATGACAGTGATACTGTTCATGAGCAGAGGTCCTAAAATGCCTATGTTGAAAATTTGGTGATGATAGCCCATCAAATGACTGTGTTACAAGTGTGCTTTGCACACTTTCCACACACCCTTGTAACTTTGCAGATTTGTAATATTGCCATGCTACATTTTCAACAGTGGCATTTTTTCACACCTCCTTATGAGCAGTACAGCTGTCATTTTTCACACCCTGACTGAAATGTGGTTTCACAGTTGCAGCACAGAATTACGCGGTCACCGTGGGAAATCAGTGTTCGGGACAGATTAAGAAAATGACAGTGGCACTGTTCATGAGCAGAGGTCCTAAAATTCCTATGTTGAAAATTTGGTGACAAAACTCCATAACATGACTGTGTTACAATCGTGCATTCAACTCTTTCCACGCACCCTTGTAACTTTGCAAATTTGTAATATTTTCACACCACATTTTCAACAGTGGCATTCTTTCACACCTCCTTATGAACAGTACAGCTGTCATTTTTCACATCCTGGCTAAAATATGTTTTTGCACTCCTGATGGAGAATAGCACGGTCACTGTGGGACATCAGTGTTTGGGACAGATTAAGATGGAACAAGTGAGGGGGGAGTGAATGAGCTCAACTGAGCTCTGTCGGGAATGCTCCAGATTTGTTTGTGGGCAGAAAAAGGCCCCAATGCAAGAGGCCAGTACAAAAGGGTAGCCTGCAGCACTGGGAGAAACAGAACGAGAGAGTTAGTGGGGGGTGAGTGAACTCACCGAGCGCTGTCAGGACTGTTGCGATTTCTTTTGTAAGAAAAAAGGTGCCAATGCAGGCAGGAGCCCAGTACAAAAAGGCCGCTTGCAGCGCCAGGACAAACTGAATGAGCATGTGACAGAGGGAGACTGAGTGACCTCAACGGAGCTTTGTCGGTACAGCTGCGGATTTCTTTGTGGACAAGGTGCCAACGCAGCCAGGAGCCCCGTACACAAGTGCAGCCTGCAGCGCCAAGAGAAACAGAATGAGTGAGTGACAGAGCGGTAGTGAGCGAGCTCAACAGAGCTCTATTGTGACTGCGGCGGATTTCTTTGTGGGCAGAAAATGCGGCAACGCAGGCAGGAGCCCAGTACAAAAGGCCAATTTGCAGTGCGGGCAGAAACAGAATGAGTGAGTGAGAGAGGGGGAGTGAGCGAGCTCAATGGAGCTGTGTCAGGACTGCTTCAGATTTCTTTCTGGCTGGAACAAGCCACCAATGCAGGCAGGAGCCCAGTACAAAAGGGCAGCCTGCAGCGGCAGGAGACACAGAATGAGCGGGTGAGGGAGGGGGAGTGAGTGAGCTCAACGGAGCTCTGTTTGGACTGCTACAGATTTGTTTGTGGGCGGAAAAAGGCAGCAATGCACGCAGGGGCCCAGTACAAAATGGCAGCCTGTAGTGGCGGGAAAACCAGAATGAGCGAGTGAGAGGGGGAGTGAGTGAGCTCAATGGAGCTGTATTGTAACTGCTGCAAATTTCTTTGTGGGCAGAAGAAGGCGGCAATGCAGGCAGGAGCCCAATAGAAAAGGGCAGTCTGCAACGCCAGCAGAAACGGAATGAGCGGTGAGAGAAGGGGAGTGAGAGAGCTCAACAGAGCTCTGTCGAGACTACTGCAGAGTTCTTTGTGGGTAGAAAAAGGTGCCAACAGAGGCAGGAGCCCAGTACAAAAGGGCAGGTTGCAGTGCCAGGAGAAACAGAATGAGTGACTGACACAGGGGGAGTGAGCGACATCAACGGAGCTCTGTCGGGACAGCTGTGGATTTCTTTGTGGGCAGAAAAAGGTGCCAACGCAGGCAGAAGCCCAGTACAAAAGGGCAGCCTGCAGCGCCGGGAGAAACACAATGAGTGAGTGAGTGAGAGAGGGGGAGTGAGCGAGCTCAGTGGAGCTCTACCATGACTGCTGCAGATTTCTTTGTTGGCCGAAAAAGGCGGCAACGCAGGCAGGAGCCCAGTACAAAAGGCCAGCCTGCAACGCAGGCAGAAATGGAACGAGTGAGTGAGAGGGGGAGTCAGCAGGCTCAACAGACTTGTGTCGGGGACTGCTGCAGATTTATTTGTGGGCAGAAGAAGCTACCAACGGAGGCAGGAACCCAGCACAAAAGGGCAGCCTGCAGCGCCAGGAGAAACAGAATGAGTGAGTGAGAGAGGGGGAGTGAGCCTCCTCAACGCAGCTCTGTCGGGACAGCTGCGGATTTCTTAGTGGGAAGAACAAGGTGCCAATGCAGGCAGGAGCCCAGTACAAAAGAGCAGCCTGCAGCACTGGGAGAAACAGACTGAGTGAGTGACAGAGGGGCAGTGAGCGAGCTCAACATACCAACGCAATCAACATTCAGCATTGACAAATGCTTGTTTTTATAAACCTTTTTATTGGAATATTAAAAAAAAAGTACAAACAATAATGCAGAATGAATTGAATGAAATCAACATACATATGCATCAAGTACAGTACATCCTGGCTACCACAGCACCATATTTGAGAAAGTTGACAGTACTGATAGCAGTAAATAAATCCCATATCCCTGAAAGCAATGAATGGATAGCATACATAGAAACTAGCAGTTTATGTCACCTGCCCTAGACCCCTACTGAGAGTGGGAATCCTGGAGGTATATTTAGCAATATGACCTCGAGCCAGAGGGGGGCCCTTGAGTTATATAAGAAATATGTTTTCCTCAATGGCAGCAGAGAGTTTCTCCCAGGTCCTAACAAAATAACAAAGGTTACCTGTAGCTGTGTATTGGGCCCGTTCTATTTTCAGACAGTTTAATAGGTTATGGAGCCATTGTTGTATGGTAGGGGATTTCTCAGAGACCCAACATTGGGCTATTGTTTTCCAGGCATTAACAAGTGCCAGAGACCAGAGAGGAAGGTCCCCCTTAAGGAGGCACCTGTTCGTATCTGCCCATAAGATGAATTCCAGTGGGGAGCTAGGAGGGCTCACACCCAACACTTTCGTCATAATTCTATGAATGTAGAGCCAGTACCTAGTGATTTTAGGACATAACAGTGTCATATGCAAATAGGACCCTTCTTCCACTCTGCATTTGGGGCATTCCTTGGATATCACTGGGTTAAGTTGACATGTCCAGTGGGGTGGGATGTAACATAGAAACATAGAAAATGTCAGCAGATAAAGACCACTAGGCCCATCTAGTCTGCCCATAAAACCTTTACTTGGTTTAGGCCTCTGACCCTATCTGGACAGTGGCTTCTCCTCCCTCTGCCCCTCCTATAAGGTTCCCCTATGTCTGTCACAGGCATGCTTAAATCCCTCCACAGTATTTGCTCCCACCACCTCATGTGGCAGACTATTCCATGTGTCCACCACCCTCTCCATGAAGAAAAATGTTCTCACATTCCCTCTGAGCCTGCTACCTTCAAATTTCATATCATGCCCCCTTGTTCTTGTACTCCTCCTATATTGGACGACATCTCCCTCCTGCACCTTGTTAATGCCCTTAAGGTACTTGAATGTTTCTATCGTGTTCCCCCTCCCCCTCCTCTCCTCCAGTGAGCACATATTGAGGTCCTTTAATCTCTCCTCATAAGTTTTGTGGTGCAAGCCCCGTGCCATCTTAGTCACAGCCTTAATAGCTGATATTGACACATTCGGTTGTAAGGGACAGTTTGGAGTAGATAAAAAAAATAAAAAATATAATAACAGTCACTAAAAATACCACCAACAGCTTAATCTGGTTCAAGGTTAGTTGGCATTCATCTGTATCCCCCTCCCACGGGTCATGCCTGAAAATAGGCAGGATTTGTCTAGTG
Source organism: Neoceratodus forsteri (assembly GCA_016271365.2). NCBI lineage: Eukaryota > Metazoa > Chordata > Ceratodontiformes > Ceratodontidae > Neoceratodus > Neoceratodus forsteri. The sequence continues at coordinate 1,143,209,234 of CM028129.1, read as the reverse complement.
CACTTACCCAGTCAACAAAAACTAAAATAAAAATAAATAAAATAATTAAATTCAGTTAGAGTTAAGAGGTCAACTAAAACTTTCATTAAGTGCAATTAAGACATCAAGGGTGTTAGATCTGATGTATTCTCCTCAGATGTCTAAGTTATTTTCTTTAGTATGTAATTCTTGCTCCCCTCAGAATTTCTATGAACTGTTAGAGACTGCCTATCAAACAATTAGATCTAAATTATATAATTTTACTATGAATTCAACCAACTCAAATACTTGGTTTGATAATCATTGTAAAAAGTAAAAACAGAAATTAATGAAAATTATTAGATATACTAAGAAAATCCTTCCAGAGAAAACTTTATTTAAAAGGAGTTAGGAAATTGTACCACAAGTTTCCTGAAAACAAAAAGTTAGAATTTAAGCAACATCAATGGGCAAAAATGCATGATATTATAAGGTATAACAATACAAAGGCATTTTGGCTAATGGTCTCTAAAGGTGAAAGAAAGGACCATTGTTCCTTATCAGTACATATTCCACAAGATACATGGATCACGTATTTTAAAAATTATTCACTACAGAGTCTCAGGTACATAGCTTACATCAAACCTCATCTAGGATCTTATTGGCTGAATATCAACCATTAATAGTTACTTTTAAGGAAGTTGAAAATGCCGTATCTAAATTAACCAGTAATAAAGCCCCTGGCCCGGATCTTATTCCCGGAGAGATATACAAAAACCACAAGAACTATTGGGTACCCTTTTTTACAAATTTTTTTAATCTTTGTCTTAGAGAAAGGTATATCCTGCCATCATGGAATAGAATATTATAGTTCCTCTACACAAAAAAGGATCTTATCAGTCCCCTTCAAATTATGGTCCTATAAGTCTCCTAGATATAAGTGGTAAATTATTCTCTAGAATACTTCTAGATAAACTTCAGATCTGGCTCGAAAATTATAGCCCACTTTCCAATTTTCAATCATGGTTTAGTCAGGGTTGTTCAACTTCGGATAATGTATTTATATTAATCCATTTAATTTAGAAATATAAGATATATAGGAAAATGAAGCTTTATGTATTGTTTGTTGATTTTACTGCGGCATTCAATTCTGTGATTAGAAAAATTTTATGGGAAGTACTATATAAAAAGGTTTACCTTTAGAATTATTAAATCCAATTGTACTGCTATACTCTAATACATATACAGCAGTAAAATTTGATAACAGTGGTAATATTACAGATTACTTTAAAACTAATAAAGGGGTCAAACAGGGGTACTTATTAGCACCATTGTTATTCAATATTTATATAGAATCCCTACTTACTTTTGATGACTCATTACCATTAGATTGTCCTCAAGTTAATAATGTTCCCATCTCCATATTGGACTATGCGGACGATTTGGTGTTACTTTCTCTTTCAAATACAGGACTTCAAAGAAAAATAGATCAACTTAAAGTAAAATGTAACCATTATCATCTGGGAATTAATTTAAATAAAACTAAAATAATGTTTTTTGGTAAACAATCAGTGGTTCCTAGAATTTATATGAGAAACAAATAATAGAGGTGGTGCAGTCATATGTCTATCTAGGAGTTACATTTACATCAAATGGTTTGTGGAATGTACATATTAAAAAACAGGTAGACAGGGCAAAACCCATTGTGAAGGGATTACTTCATTTCGACTCTAAGTTTGGAGGATCTACTGTATTACCTGCTCTTAGAGCAGGAGAAGCAACAATTACTTCATTACTTTTATATGGGGTGGAGATTTGGGGTACCAAAGAGCAACCTGACTTGGAACTTCCCTTATCTTATTATTACAAGGCTATATTACAGGTTCCTCTTTCTACTTCTAATTCAGTAGTACGTTCTGAGTTAGGTAGGATTCCAGTAAAAGATATAATAAATCTAAGAATAGTTTCATACTGGTTGAGACTAATAAATAAAAAAAAAATAATAATACAAATGATTGTAAAGGTGGTGTCACCTACCTTTATTTATTAGAAAAAAATCCATTGGAATACTGAAAGTTTTCTCTTTCCATGGTCAAAACGGTTGACTACTATCCTTAAAAGTATCAATAGTTATCATCTTTGGAAAGATTTTAATAAGGGTATTCTAATATCTATCCAATATAAAAATAAAATTAAAAAAGATATCTTTAGATTAGCCCAAAAAGAACAGATGGAGTTAGTTAAGAGTCAAAAACAGGCAATTTGGTTTAGCCAAAATAAGATTGATTCGGGGATTGAAAACTACTTGTTGTTACCTTTATCTCAAAGCTTACATAAAGTAATTACCTGGGCTAAGTTTGGAATTTTGACATCGAAATATATTTACTTTAGCCAGGGTAAAAATAATGAAATTAAAACAGAACAATTCTGTAGATGCAACAGGGGTTTCCATGAAACATTGGAACATATAATAATACAATGCCCTTTGTATTATCATCTAAGAGACTCCTATCTCAAACAGTTCTTGATAAAATATATGAATTTATATTATGACCCTGTTTTTATCCTGTTGCACCCTATGACCTTAGAGGATGCCATAAAGATTGATAAATTTATTGCTTCTGTTATTCACTTAAAAAAAAAGAATTATAAGGAAATTATTAGATCATAGTATTGCACTTCGCTGTACAACTACACTGGTGTAAGACTGAGCCATTTATATTTTACTCTTTTATAGTTTATGTACTTGTTGTTTTTAACTGTTGTAATTTATTTATTTTTGTAATGTTCAACCTGTAATGTACTGGATGAACAAATAAAATGATGATGATGATGATCTTAGTCACCCTTCTTTGGTCCTCCTCCACCCTGTCAATGTCCTTACGAAGGTGTGGCCTCTAGAACTGCACACAGTACTCCAGGTGAGGCCTGACTAGTGTTTTATACAAAAGCATCACTACTTCACGCCTTCTGCTAGTGATACCTCTGCCTATGCACCCCAGCATGCCGCTGGCCCTCCCTGCAGCCTTGGTACTCAGCTTAGACATCTTTAGGTCATCCAGTATAATAACCCCTAGGTCCCTTTTTTCTTTGGTGGTTGTCAGCAACACCTCCCCCATCCTGTAACTTTCCCCAGGGTTCTTATGTCCCAGGTGCATAATTTTGCACTTCTTTGAATTAAACCTCAGTTGCCACACCTCAAACCATTTTTCAAGCTTCCCTAGGTCCCTCCTTATTGTCTCCATCCCGTCTGGAGTATCCACCCTGTTGCAGACCTTGGTGTCATCTGCAAACAGGCAGACCTTTCCCTCCAGCCCTTCTGCAATATCACTAATGTATATACATTGAACAGGACTGGTCCAAGGACTGAACCTTTGGGTACCCTGCAGGTCACCCTCCTCTCCCCTGATTGTATCCCATTTATGACCACCCTCTGGCTCCTGTCCATTAGCCAATTCGTAACCCAGTCTACCACCTTATGTCCTATGCCCAGACAATCCATCTTGTTTACCAGCCTCTGATGCAGGACAGTGTCGAAGGCCTTGCTGAAATCTAGGTAAGTGATGTCCAGCGCTCCCCCCAGATTTACTTCCTTTTGTCACCCAGTCAAAGAAATATATCAGATCAGTAGGCCCTATAAAGGAAGTTCAGTTGAGTCTGTTTAAGTCTATTGTTCCTAGAGCAGTTATTTAAATGCCTTATAGCCTCCTCTCAAATAGCTAGGGTATTACTAATCCCAGGTCCACTTCCCATTTCTGTAAGACCCATTGTTGTGTGTGTGTGTGTGTGTGTGGTACTGCCTAATAGGAGCAGGTAGAATACAGAAAGGGGTTTGGAGTTAGGTTGAGGCTGATACAGCACTTCTTCCAAGGGGGAGGTAGAAGGTCCATGTATTGGGGTAACTTGTAAATTGAACAGCCCCTGTCACACTTGTAAATATACAAAAAGGTCTCCAGGACCCAATTCCAGATAGCAGTTTAGTTCCCCAAAGGTTAGAAATATGTCACCCTCATACAGTTGCTTTATATACTGAATTCCCTTCTTACCCCATCTTAGAAGTTCTTAATGTAGCGATGCTGAGTAATTGACAATATATTTTAATACAGAAATAACAGACATAGCAAGTGGTATTTTCAGATAGTTTAAGGTAATAATGTATAACATTCTACACACGGATCATATTGCTGGTAAAAGGATTGTCACAGGCTTTGTTTTGTTTTCTTGCATTAGTGGATGAGAGCAGATCACTGCGGAAGTCACCTGGTCACCCTCCATTTCCATCTGAGCAGTCACATTGGGTGACTCCCCCGTTGGGAGAAAAGATATATTTTAAAGTTTCGAAGACCAGCTCCCCCTTTATTTAAAAATAAGGTGCAGGATATTTCTATGGACCCGTGCATTCTTACCTTTCCAGAGAAATCTATGGAGTGTAGCATTCAGTTGTTTGATGGTCTTATCTGGGGTGTGAACAGGTAATGACTGGAAAACAAAGTGGCAATACATCCATTTTGATTATGTTGATCCACCCTATGAGAGTAAAGAGAAGGTCCCTCCATCTCTCGCAGTCCTCTGTCAGAGTAGTTAGAAGTGAGCCATAATTTAACTGCAGTAGGCGGTGATACAGTCTTGGGATATGAACCCCTAAGTATTTAATCTTGTCCACAACCTGAACCCCCAGTGAGTTATTGCCTAAGGTGTCCCCATCAGTGGCTCCTACCAGCATGAGTTCACTTTTGGTCCAATTGATTTTGTGTCCAGACAACAGGCCATACTCTATGAGGGGTTCTTGTACATTGGGGAGCCCTTTAAGGGGGATTTCAAATACAATAACAAATCATATGCAAAGAGAGCTACTTTGTACTTACCTCTGCATCCAAACCCTTCGATTCCTGGATGATTGCAGATAATAGCTGCAAGAGGCTCAAGGGACAACATTTACAGTAGTGGAGAGAGAAAGAGGACATGCTTACCTCGTCCCCTGGAACAAGGGAAAATGTGGGTTGATCAAACCACTGAACAGCCACTGGATGGTAGAACTCGTATATAAGATTTTGATCCAGCTCAGCAAGCATGGGCACAAGCTGAACGCCTGCAAGATGACGAAGAGGTACCCCCACTCCACACAGTAAAAAGCTTTTTCCACAACCAAAGCAAGGACCACTGCACCACGCATATTTGGGCTTTGTGCCCTTTTGAAAAGTATGTTTAAAGTCCTGCGGATATTGTGCTTTCCCTTTCTGGTCTGAACAAACCCATACTGGTCTGGGAGTATACACTGTGGGAGCAATGGTTCAAGGTGAGAAGCTATAACTCTCGCAAGAATTTTATAACCTGAGGTGAATAAGGAGACGGGTAGATGTGAGACACATATGGTAGGATCCTTGCCTGGTTTTGGAAGTACTGTTATGATGGCAGACCACATGGAGGGAGAGAGCTCCCCACACCCAAGGTTCTCCTGAATTATAGCAAACAACGGATCATGTAAGATGGGTAAAAGGGTTTTGAGAAAGTCTATGGGGATGCTGTCAGGTCCAGGCACCCTCCCCCCTCACACAAAGTTCAGAAAATAATAAGGAGCAAAAAGGCTATATGCCCATGTTTGTTTCTGTCTATGGGTTGTAGGCCATTGTGCCACCTTGCGTAAGAAATCTGTTTTAAAACTGTCTTTACTCTTACACTCAACCACATGCCTTGGAAGACTATTCCACGGATTAACAACTCGTATTGGATAAAAGCACTTCTTTCTGTGAGTTCTAAATCTAGTGTTTTTTAATTGTAAGTGTTGACCACTCATGTTTGCACCACTGTTCTTGAAGGACAGATTTAACTGGTTGAACAGATAAGAGTCATTGACAATATCAAGCAACAGCAGCATATCACCCCTCTGTCTCCTCTGTTCAAGAGAATATAGTTCCATATGTTTGAGTCTATATTGATATGGCAAATCATGCATTCCACATATGGACTTAGTCACCTTTCTCTGTACCCTCTTGAGCCTATGAATATCGCTTACCCCATAAGGACGCCACACTTGGTACCCATATCCCAACACTGGATGCACATACGCATGATAAAGAAACATAATCACTTCTGCCCTTCTGCTTACAATATTGCTTCTATTACTCTGCTTGCCCTTGACACTGCTGTGGAGCACTGCTTTTTAGGGGTTAGTGAACTATTAATTATTATACCAAGGCATGGGTGTAGCCAGGCATACTCCAAGTACTCCATGGTGTGCAATTTTATTTAAGGGGGGTAGCAAATAGGTTCTCAACTGCTTCCTTTTTCCATGAAAACTAACAAAGAAAATGCTGAACATTTCTGTAATTTTATTCATAGGAATTGAAACCAGAAGGACTGGTCACTAATACTGCCTTTACATCCCAAGGACAATACAACTTTACGGGCTCTGGGCTGGTATGTGGGTGTCTTAGGGAGCAATGCATGGCATTTGTATTTACCCAAGCATGGCACCAACCATTGTCATGGAATACAAAAGTTGTATTTATTGTGCCAAATGAGGCAACAAACACAGTACTTGTGTACATTTGTATATTGTCTGGCTTCACCCGGGGGTAGCAGTGAGTCCACTTGGTGTGCAGATCTGAAATTCCTGGCTACACCCCTGTACCCAGGTACCTTTCATTATGAACAGATTTCAGGAAGTGTTGCATAATGTGTACGTATGAGGGGTAAGCTCGCTGCCCAAGTGAATTACACAACATTTAGAGAGGTTAAACCTCATGTCCCATTTAAATACCTGTGTAGAAATGTTGTCCAAGGTCTTCCTGTAGACTGTAAATGCAGCTTGTTGTGTCACTGGGGCCTTATAAGTTGGTGCCATCTGCGTATTTGACAATCCAGTTAGATATAATAAGATCAGCCATTAAAATGTGGATAAGTATAGGACCCAAAACCGATCCCTGAGGGACACCACTTGTTACCTTGCCTTCATGAGATGGGTTGCCATTGATAGAAACTTTCTGTATTTGATCAGCTAGCCAGTTTTAACCCATAGAATTAGAATTTGAGTTATCTCTATTCTTTGCTTTGTTTAAATGATTCCCCAGTGTGGCACTGTATCAAAGGTTCTGCTGAACTTTAGCAGCATGACAAGCGTACTACCCTTACTGTCCAGATGACCACTTATCTTCTCATAGAAGCATAGGAGATTTGTGACACACGACCTTTCAGAAGTGAACCCATGCTGCTCCATATCCACAGTATTATTAGTTTTCATGTGTGCTACAAAAGTCCTTAATAATTGACTGGGAAGCAAGCAAATTCCGGCACCACTCAAACTGCATGTAAAAGGCAATTTTATTCAAGTTTTACATACCACCACAAAAATGCCATAGAAATGGGTAGTCACTGAACCCTGACTGGTTTCACACCTAGTGCATCATCAGAGGGATGAACCAGTAAGTTACAATGGCGTTTTTTGAAATCATGTATTATTTAAAGAGACAATGCATATTTATGTACAATAAGTTGCAAAGTGCTTAGTGAGCTATCACAACAATGAACAGTGAAATCAACTTACATATATAACAGGATACATGGAGATAAATGGAAATTACAAAAAAAACACTATGACTCCCTGTTCTCTGCTTCAGACTCACTTGCTGGAGTATAATACGAGGGAGAGGTACCCCTATTCCTCAATATGGAGTGTGGCTGCTGTGAGCGTGGGTGGGAGCTCTGTACCCTGTTCCTTCAGTGGCTATGATGGTTTCTGTGTCTATTCCAATCAAAGGCCCAGTTGTTTAGATAATCCTGTCGGTCTTATCTTAAACTTTTTCAGTTTGATGTTCTTGATTTTTATGTTCTATCTTTGGACCGATTCTTTAAGTTTTATTTCTCCAAGTTCTCAAAATCCAGATGGTCTTTAAACTGCAAAACCGCAGACTCTTTATTTTGTATGTCAGCTGCAGCTTTGGATTGCACAGTTTGATAGTCCTTAATGACAGATTGCATTAAAACATCAGTTCCCAATTGCAAAGCTGCTCACCAGTCCTGCATGAACTGTTGACGCTCCAGACCATAACCGGCATAATTAAGCACTCTCAATCTTCTGGGTGAATGTTCAACTTTGAGGTAAGCCTCTAGGATAATTCTACCACAATGATGTCACCTACCCCTTACAATTGCTAATACTAATTGCAAAAATGCTGTCTTGATGTCCACTATTTCGTCACTCTGTGCACCACTTGTTTTGCAGTACATTTCAGTTTCTTGCATTTGCAGAGCATCTGTAAATAATTCAGCCTCTCCTGTGGTATTGAATACACTGGTTGAAATTAAACCTGAATTGTCCCCCTAGATGAGTATCCCCCAAAACAGTTGAGGACATAACTGGGGGGGGGGGGGGCGGCAAAACTGTATTCGGTATGATACAAAATTGTCATCAGACAAATCTATTAATGCATAGTTATTTCTGCTGCTGCTGGCAGACTCAAGCCTGTCAATATACCTTATACAATTGGGACAGGAACAAAAAATGGCCAGTAATGATAGATTCCAAAAATGGCAATTGCAGCCAGCAGTAAACAAGTAAAAATGAGCTATGCCCAGAACACAAAACAGCTGCACAGCAAGATAGTGTGCATGGTACAATGGTTAACAGTGAAGAAAGTAAATACCGGCACCACTCGAACTGCATATAAAAGGAAATTTTATTCAAGTTTTACATACCACCACAAAAACACCATACAATTGGGTAGTCACAGAACCCCAGACTGTTTTCACACCTAGTACATCATCAGAGGGATAAACCAATAAGTCACAAGGATTTCTTATCATGTATTATTTAAAGAGACAGTGCATATTTATGTGTAATAAGTTACAATGTGCTTAGTTAGCTATCACAACAATGAACAGTAAAATCAACTAACATATTAAAAGGTACACATACTTATATGGAAACTACAAGAAAAACACTATGACTAATTTAAAACAATGCTAAGAGTTAGACACTGCAACAATAAATATTTTAACATCTTGGTCGTTATCATAATTCTCCAGTGCTTGAGGTAAAAATTCATATCCTCCACACCTTGGACAAGAACACGTGACATAGTTAGAATTGAGCAATGTCTGAGGAAAAACATCATTTCTTAATTCACTTTAGAATATCAGTTCTATCATTTTGACCTGGTGGGTCCAATGCCCCTAGTGTGTAGATCCAGATCACACCTGGTCAATTTGAGGTCCAAATTCCCCCTTGTCGTGGTTCTAAATTTACCCGCTGAATATCGCAGAATTTTAAAGTGGGGTTGGTTCCAGTATATCTACCCATCTTACAGTTATTAGCTAGAGCATTCTTGTTGTCCTCCCCAGCTATGCTTCTCAGGTGTTCCCCATGCATATTTTGAAGTGCTTGTGGTTTTGCCCACATAGAAGGCTCCACACTTGCAAACTGCCAAGTACACCAGATTACTGGTAACACAACTAAAAAATGCCCTGGAATCATATGGTTTTGTTGTACTGACAGTGGTAAAATGTTTTGTTTTCATAACTGATGGACAGAATTTAAAGTTAACACATAGATAAAAGCCATAAGGGTGGTTATGCCACCATTGTGTCCCAGACGAGTGGTTCTGGAGGACTGAAAAAGGGTGAATGTAGTCCCACTCCACAAAAGTGGGAGAAGAATGGAAATTTCAGGCCAATCAGCCTGACCTCAGTGGTGGGGAAATTAATGGAATCATTGCTAAAGGAGAGGACTGTGATATATCTTGAATCCAGCGGAGCACAGGCTCTGAGGCAGCATGGATTCACAGTGGGGAGGTCATGCCAAACAAATCTGATAGATTTCTTTGACTCAGTGACCAGGGAAATAGATCAGGGAGGGGTGCTAGATGTGGCCTTCCTGGATTACTGCAAGTCTTTTACACCGTCCCACGTAGGAGGTTCATAAATATGTTGGGCAGCCTGGGAGTGGGTCACAAGGTGGTAAACGTGGTCAGAAATTGGTTGAGCAATAGGACACAGAGGGTGGTGGTAAATGGAGTTCAATCCAGAGAGAGGGGGGTGGCCAGCAAAGTGTTGCAAGGAACAGTGATGGGGCCAATCCTGTCTAATGTCTCATAAGTGACATTGCAGCGAGGCTGGAAGGGAAAGTATGACTCACCTCTCTGTAGATGACACTAAGATCTGCAACAGGGTTGACACTCCGGGGGGCGGGGTGGAGAAGATGAGAAGGGACCTATGTAAGCTGGAGGAGTGGTTAAGAGTGTGGCAGCTAAGACTCAATGCCAAAAAGTGCAAAATCATGCATTTGGGGAACAGAAATCCAGGGTTGGAGTACATGATTGTGTGGAGGTATTGACAACCACCAAACAATAAAGGGACCTGGGGGGGATCATATCTGAAGACCTGATGGTGACCAAGCAATGTGTGAAGGCTGTGGAAAAGCCAATGGGATGCTTGGATGCCTAGGGAGGGGTATCACCAGTAGGAAAAAGGAGGTGGTGATGCCACTATACCGATCATTGGTGAGACCTTATCTGGAGTACTGTGTTCAGTTCTGGAGACCACATGTCCGGAAGAACACAGACAGAGTGCAGGCAGTTCAGAGAAGGGCAACAAAAATGATGCAAGGGCTCAGCCAGAAGTTGATATATAAGATATACAAAACATAACAGCTAAAGGGGAGGTTCTGATAATGGGAGACTTCAACATGCCAGATAAAGAATTGGTCAATACCAACGGAAACATCTGCCAGAACTAGACACATAGTGGATTCCCTGCAGGGGGAAGGCCTCAAACAACTGGTACAACAACCCACAAGAGACAGGGCTATCCTAGATCTAGTACTGACTAACAGGGAAAGGATCACAGATTTCCAAGTAGAAGATCACCTTGGGGCCAGTGACCATCACATGGTATGGTTCAATTTGGCCACTAGAACTAAATCATTCCATTCCAAGGCAAAAATATGTGACTTCAGAGGAGCTGACTTTGATAAGATGGCCAGCAGAGTTAAGCTAGCCCTGGCAAAAAGAAATACAGGTGAGGGGGTACATGCAAAGTGGGGAAGCATTAAGGATGCAATACTTGAAGCAACATCCCATTGTGTTAGCGAGAAAAGGAAGTGCAAAAGAAGAAGGAAAACACTTTGGTTCTCAAAAACAGTAGCAGAAAAGGTCAGAGCCAAAAGGCTGGCCATCAGGAAATATAAGGGAACGCAGCAGGATGAAGATAGGGAGGCATACCAAACTTCTCTAAGGGAAGCAGGGATGGCAATAAGGCAGGCAAAGGCCCAAACTGAGGAAACACTAGCACAGACAGTAAAAGAAGGTGACAAGACTTTCTATAGATACATTAGTGAAAGGAGAAAGTTCAGAGGGGGTATTGCTAAGATCAAAGGGGATAAGGGGGCATGTGAGGAGAAGGACCATGTAAAAGCATCTATCCTAAATAGATACTTCTGCTCAGTATTTACTGAAGAGAAGGTAGGGCATGGCCCACAGCTCAGCACCATGGATACGGGGGGGAAGTGTGCACTAGTCCCTTCACAAAAGAAAGGGTCCTACAAGAGCTCGATAAACTCAGGGTGGACAAGGCAATGGGACCTGATGGCATACATCCCAGGGTACTAAAGCAGCTAAGGGTGGAATTAGCAGAGCCATTATCAGAACTGTGTAGTGAGTCTCCGAGCACAGGAGAGGTCCCAGAAGACTGGAGAAGGACTCATATGATACTGCTCCACAAGAGTGGTAGCAGGAAGGAGGCAGGGAACTACAGACCAGTCTGTCTTACCTCAGTAGCGGGCAAGATTATGGAGGCACTCCTTAAGGAAAGGATAGTGCAACACCTGGAATCCATAGGAGCACAGGATCCAAGACAGCATGGGTTTACAACAGGAAGGTCCTGTCAAACTAATCTCATAGATTTCTTTGACTGGGTGACCAGAGTGGTGGACCAAGGGGGAGCAGTTGATGTTGCCTAACTTGACTTCAGCAAGGCTTTCATACTATTCCACATAGAAGATTGATTAATAAGCTGAGTAGGCTCAGGGTGGGTCAGAAGTTGGTCAACTGAGTGGCAAGCTGATTGACAGGCAGAAAACAAAGAGTGGTGCTAAACGGTATACAGTCAGAAGAGATGCAAGTCACAAGAAGGGTATATCAGGGATCAGTCCTGAGGCCAGTCCTCTTCAATATCTTCATCAGTGAAATTGCAGATGGACTGGTGAGTAAGGTTTGTCTGTTTGCAGATGACACCAAGATCTGCAACAGAGTAGATGCTCCAGATGAGGTGGGCAGAATGAGAAGAGATCTGGATAAACTGGCAAAATGATCGGAAGAGTGGCAACTGGGGTTTAATGCAAAGAAGTGCAAGATCATGCACATAGGGAAGAGAAACCCTGAAGCCACCTATAGGCTGGGAGGGGAGTTGCTGGCAGTCACAAGGGAAGAAAAAGACTTGGGTATCATCATCACAGATGACCTGAAATCATCCAAGCAGACCACTAAAGCAGTAGGTAAGGCTAGGGAGATGTTGATTAGTAGGGGTATCACAAGTCATAAGAGGGAGGTAATAATCCCTCTTTACAAGACACTGGATAGGCCCCATCTGGAGTATTGCATGCAGTACTGGTGGCCACACTTTCACATGGACATTAACCAATTTGAGGCAGTCCAGAGAAGGGCAACCAAAATGGTGCAGGGACTGCATTAGAAAACATATGAGGACATATTAACGGAGCTCAATATGTATACCCTAGAGCAAAGGAGGGAGAGAGGTGATATGATCGAAACATTCAAACACCTTAAGGGCATTAACAAGGTAAAAGTCTAACATGTTTCAATATAAGAAAAATAGCAGGACAAGAGGACACAGCATGAGATTAGAGGGAGGCCGATTAAGGGGTAATGTGAGGAAGTTCTTTTTCACAGAAAGGGTGGTGGATGCATGGAACGGCCTACCTCAGGAAGTGGTGGATATGAATACAGTGCAGGGCTTCAAACAGGCATGAGATAGGTATAAGAAAACAATACAGATGAGTATGAATAGATAGTTCATTGACAGAGCAAAGGCCGATGGCACATTCATATGGCAGAAAAAGAAATGGGCAGACTGGATGGGCCTTACGGTCCTTATCTGCCATCAACTTCTATGTTTCTATGTTTCATATGAGGAGAGACTAGAATACCTCAATATGTATTCGCTCGAGGTGAGAAAGCTGAAGAGGGGATATGATAGAGACTTTTAAATACCTCAAGGGTATAAATAAGGTACCGGAGGGTAGCATCTTCCAGAAAAAAAGATGTTCTAGAACATGGGATCATGATTTGAGGCTAGAGGAGAGTAGACTTCAGGGTAATGTCCGGAAGTGCTTCTTTACAGAAAGAGTGGTGGATGCATGGAACATCCTCCCTGTGGAGGTGGTGGGGGCCAAAACAGTGGGGGAATTTAAGGCGGCATGAGATAAACACAAGGGAACCCTAGCATTAGGGAAGAAAGGGTAAGCCACAGATCAACTATGATCTAAAATATATGTAGTAGTTAGGAAAATGGGCAGACTGGGTGGGCCAAGCAGTCCTTATCTGCCAGAAAGTTCTATGTTTCATTCACTAGACTTTGGGCTTGATTTTGGCTCCAGCCAGTAACTATGTACCAATTTGTCACTCAAGTTCATACCCCTTTTATATACCATTCTTTGGTAAGCTGCAGTGGCCTCCCTGAGCAAGGGATCCATATGTAGAATGCCCCGGCTTTCTCTGATAATTTTTTCTACTTCCCTAGAGTGCCTTGTGTAAGTGGTGACAAAATTCATTTTTTGTGGACTCCATCCCTCTGTTTTACAGATAGTAGATAATTTCTATCAACTTCAAATGAAACCTGGAAGACCTGCTCCACCACCTTCCCACCATACCCCCTATTAAGGAAATGTTGATACATCTCTGTCCCATAAGTGAGGTGGTCACTCTCTTCACTACATTTTCACCACACTCTGAGGAACTGAGCCTTGGGAATATTATCTATAAGATGGTGTGGGTGACAACTAGAGGCATATAATAGAGAGTTGCAGTCCGTCTCCTTATGAAATAGACTAGTCTGACTTGTGCCAGGCTAATTCTTTTAGATTTGTATGTCAAAAAGGAGACAGACTCCCTATCACATTGCAAGGCAAATTTAAGATTCTCATTGCTGTTTTCTAGTATTGACAAACTGGAAACATTTCCTGACAAACTCAACCAGCTTGCTTCTAATGCCACACCACCCCATGAATATGTTATCTAGATAGTGATGCCAAATGTCAATCCTATCATAAAAAGGGTTAACCTGGCTCTCACAGACTGTTGTTGTCTCCCAAAGGCCCAGATAGAGATGGACATAGTTGGGGGCAAAGGTAGCCCCCTTAGCCATATCCTTAGTCTGGAGGAAGTGTGCACCTTGGAAAATGAAACTGTTTTCAGTCAAAACATATTCTGCACAATCTAATAGAAACTGTTTCTTGGCCCCGTCAATTTGAACATCCTTTTCTAGCCAGTAGGCCAAGGCATTGAGACCTCCTTCATGGGGGATATTGGTATACAAAGACTCAATGTCCACTGACATCAGATACTATTCAGGTTCTAACTGCTTGTCCTTCAGGACACCCTATATCTGCATTGTGTCCCTAATATAGGAAGATAATTAGACAACATGTTTTTTAATGTTAGCATCCACATATTTGGACAATGGCTCTGCAAGAACACCAATGCCTGCTACTATTGGGTACCCTGGAGGATTATACAGATTCTTACATATTTTTGGCAGGGTGTAAAGACTGTCCTTAATGGGGTGATCCACAGTTAAAAACTCAAATTCATCCCAAGTGATGGTTCCATCCAGATATGTCTCTGTCAAGAATACATCAATCTGTTTCTTAAAACACAAGGTGGGATCTATCTGTAATTTACAGCAGAAAGCCTCATTCTGTAACTATCTTGCAATTTCTTTAATATATTTTGTGGTCAACATTGCCACCACAGATCTCCCCTTGTCAACTGGTTTGATAGTCAGTTCAGTGCTCTCCTCTAGACTATTTAGAGCTGCAGATTCTTCTGCTGTAATGTTCACATATTCAGGCTTGTTACTATGCTGTAATATCTCTTTAAGTTTATTTTCACATGCTCTTTCAAATACTTTAGCAGTATCTATATGAGGAGGATTGAAAGTGTAACGGGGTGAAAATTCACAGCAACATCCATCACCTCTGGTGTGTATGTCTGATCGGTTCTATGTCATAATAGAGAACGCTAAACGGCGATCACTATTATGGCGAGCATATATCGCTGAAAAGCAAATTGGCGATATACACTTACCGGCGAACCGACATTCAGCACAATAAAGTGTTTTTGTGGGGTGGGGGGGCTCTGCCTCCCACACCCACCTCATGGGAAGCTTTGTCCCGCCCCGCACCCCCCTGAATTAGGATTCTAACTCCGGGGGGGGGTGCATGTCAGGGAGGGGGCACAATCTGCTGGGAAAAAAAATTAAGTTCGGGAGCCACAGGCAGTGGCAAAATTTAATCTGCCTGTCCCCAGCCCTGAAACTAATACCTGCTGTGCTGGAGCCAGCCTCCCTCACCAACACCACACAGCTAGCTCAGGGGCAGCAGGCACACTTCATTGAGATAACCCTCTTTTCTATCCCTCCTCTTCCCCTTGTCATTCCCCCTTTCCAGTCGCCTTCCTCTACCCTCGCAGCAGCAGTAATCACTACCCTTGCAGGTTGCCTATAACAATAGTGACCGAATATGAGTCGCCCTTTTGATGGTCACCCATATTCAGTCGCTGTTATCACGGGATACCTGTCTGATCTATTTCCCCAGGACTCTGTTGCAACTGGGTCCCATGACACATTTTGTTTAAATTGCACTTTGAGGTTTAAATTCCTGGTAAGCCTGTGTAAATTGATATAAAGACCAAAGGATCACAGTAGCCATGCTCCATGTCGAGGAATAAGGGCACCTCTCCCTCGTATTATACTCCCACAAGTGAGTCTGAAGCAGAGAACAGTGAGTCATAGCAGTTTTTGTAGTTTCCATATATGTATGTGCTACCTTTTTATATATGTTAGCTGATTTCACTGTTCGTTGTTGTGATACAGTAGCTCACTAAGCACTTTGCAACTTGTTGTATATAAATATGCACTGTCTCTTTAAATAATACATGCTTTTAAAGAAAGCCTTGTGACTTACTAGTTCATCCCTCTGATGACGCACTAGGTGGAAAAGATGTTGGGGTTCTGTGACTACCCATTTCTATGGCATTTGTGGCGGTATGTAAACCTTGAATAAAATTGCCTTTTATATGTACTTTGAGTGGTGCCGGTATTTGCTTTCTTCACTGTTAACCATTGTACCATGCACACTCTCTTGCAGTGGAGCTGTTTCGTATTCTCAGCTTAATAATTGACTCCAGCATTTTTCCCACCACAGATGTTAAACTAATAGGTCTATAGTTGGAAACATCTTGTCTGCTACCTTTCATGTAGATGAGATTCATGTGAGCACATTTCTAGTCTTCAGGCACTTCTCCACTGTTTAAGGATTTTTCGAATAAACATTTTAGCAGAGTAGAAATACTATCTTTCATGATCTTCAACATCATGGCAGTGATACCGTCAGTGCCTGGGGCTTACTGTGATTTTAAACTAGTGATTTTATACCACATATATTCTTCTGAGATTTCTATTCTTTCATCTGATTGGACCAATATGTTGACTGAAGTCTGTGAATTTTCAGAGTAAACAGAGATATTTATTAAAGGTATCTGCTATTTCAAGTGGTTGTGTGATATCTATAGGTATTATTAACTACTATATCAGTTATTCTTGGGGAACATTTGGACATCGAATTAATGTACTCATATAATATTTTAGTATTATTTTTGTTGGCATGTTTGGCCGCCGGTTCCAGTTCCTTTGTTGATTTTGCCCTTTTGATTTCCTTCTTACAATTTTTCTGGGCTAATTGGAATTTACTCCAGGTAGCGTCAGACCTGGCCATTGTATATTTTGCATATGCCTTATTTTCCCTTTAATCAGCCTAATTATACTTTTACTTAACCATTTTGGCTTCTGACTCCTGTTATTATATTTTTTGACCTTTCTAATGTACTTGTCTCAGGTAGCGACTATGTAAATTTCTTCTCCCACCTTGCTGGTCTTGAATTCGCCTAGTCGCGCTTCCTTCATTTAATGATGGCTAATATTGAGCACTACAGTGGGCAGCATTGTTTTCAAATTTAATGAACAGACCATAATAAAGACAGCTCTTATGTTTACTACACTCTCTCAAGGCGTGGGAGACAGTCACCCTCCTTTCGTGATTCTTTTAAAGTACCAAAAGAAAAAAAAGGAGAAAAAAAAAGGAAACTGGAATATTTACCAGTACCTCCCTAACATATATAGAATAACACCCCGGAGAAAGTAACTAAGCAAAATATTATAACAGATAACTTGTTCAAGGCAAAAAGTGAACTTCTATTACTATGGCAATCAGGTCCTAAACACCCGACTCCAGCAGTAAGGGGTAAACCGTCATCATAACAAAATAGCATAGGTGATTAGGGAGTCCATTCCTGTTAGAACAGGGGCTCCCACCCCCATCTTTCCATGCTAATTTAAGCATGTCTGAGTTAATCTTTTTGTAGTCATCTGGCTGCACTGAAGCCGCAGCTTCAGATGTCCTAAACATGAAATCCAGTTACCTGCGCCGCCCCCCCCCCGTTAGTATCTACCCCACTGGAGCAGCTGGGAGGAGAGACATGAGGCAAAACTATCATCTGTGGGCATCGAGAGAATCTGCACTAGTACAGTACCCTTCGGCAGATACACCAACCAACAAATGTTAATGTGTTGCAAGGCAAACACTCGCATTTTCGTGGAGACTCCACAGTGGTTCTCTTCTAAATGAAATTCTACCCTGTGAAAGAACGGCACTATTTTGCAACACTGGAAGTAGAGGGAAATGGCCACCTCCTTGCAGCCATGAGGTGCGGAGATATTTTCTTCAGTGCATTGATTGGAGTAGGTGGGTGCAACCACCAACAATTTATATGAGCAGAACCCACTTGCCACTGATGGAAAACATTTGACTGTGATGTAGCTTTTTACTAATCCCTGTAAAGTCTAGGACCGCCATTCACACCATGTTGCCCCCACCCACTGTTACCTGCACCCCCAGGCACAGTCAGGGGAGGGGAAGAGCCAAGCCTTGCATTATTTGCCACTGCAGCTTGCATAAAAAGGCTCTCAAATAAATATCAACATCGCTGTGCTGTGTGCAATTGCTTGATCATTGATGTATAATTAAAGCGAGAGAAAGAAACATGTGATGGGCACTGTGTGAGAGGAGGTGTATGGAGTCACACTGGCAGATTGGCTAACTCTCTATCAGTGGTGCCAAGTGGCCGGGTGGCACCTGAATTTGGTGCCCAGTCATCAAGACTGCCCCAGATGTCCAGAAATGTACACCTTGTTTTTGCCACAGAAAATCAGTTGGTAATAATAAAGAGATAATAAGATAGCCAGAGTTTTGCCAATGTGGAACAACCTGACAAGTAATTTCAGCTGTCAAATGCACAGTAAATGAGTCCTGGGATCCTGGTCCCCCCCAACCCTGCAGGACCCTGCCACATTGAGCACTCCCCTGGTGGCTGAGAGCTATGATGAAAACTGATTAAGCCTTCCAACTCTCAAAGGGCTTTGAAATTAATTAGTTGTCAGCAGACTAAGCTCACTGCTGACTTAGCTGATGGTGAAAATTTACATTCCAGCTTGACAGGAGCTGCTGTCAGATATCATTAATAGGTGCATGCTGGAAGTATGGCCAGAGGAATTGAGGATGCATTGTGTTTAGGGGGGGGACCATTGGGGCTAATAAGCATACTTGAAATACCTTTGCTTAAACTAGGGTCATTCCCCTAATCTGTGATCTCCCTTTGAAGGCTGTATCTTCTTCTTCCACAAATTTTTCAGCCTCCAGCAGACTATTGAAGAATCTGGGCAGATGTCCTGGTTGAGTGATGCAGAGTTGTGAGGGGTACAGATGGGCAAACTTACTGCTTCTGTGGTACAACTTGGTCTTCACTCTGGAGAATTTCCAGTGCCATTGTTGAAGATCTCAGCTGAGGTCTTGAAAAATCATCACTCCTTGTCTGTTTTCTAGCTGGATGGGTCCCACAGTCTTGGCTGCCCGCAAGACCTTCTGTTTATCCATATGTTGAAGATATTTAATTAGAAAGTGTCTGGGTTGATCACTAGGTCATCGCTTCATTCCCTTCCTGTGACCCTCTCAATTTCATACTGCAGTGCTTCTTCACCCAGCTTAAGGTGCCTGACCAGTCAGGCTTGAATTTCAAGCTCCGGGTTCTTTTTCTCCGTTCCCTCCGGGAATCCTACCATTTGTAGGTTAGAGTATCAAGAGCTATTCTTTTTGGCCTCAGTTTTATTCTATGGTTCTTCCAGCTCTTTTGTAAAGGCATTTCACTCCCTGGACAGATCAGAGACCAGGTCTTCCATCTCACTGATAGGTTTTTTCTGTTTCATCCAGTCTCAAGCAATATGTTTATATGCACACTGTTAGCTGGCAAGCTCAGTGTTACTGGAATAATTTATCCAGAAAACTCGTTCGCTGGCTAACATTGGTTTTCTGTCAAGCCGTGCGTTTATATGCAGGTTTTGCTACTGGGATACGTCTGAAAACACCCAAAGAATTTTCAGTTTGACGATTAGAAAAACTGCACATAAACGTACTGATTGAGTGTGCATTCGCCATCTCAGAAGCCCAGTAACAACTGACTGCAGGTAAGTTATCTGGGCTGTGATATTAGCAAATCTCACTTTCATTTCTGTGTGCATAGTTTTCAACATTGCTGGCATGCCAGCCAGGCTATTCTCTAGTTCGGACATCTCAGGGCCTTCTGACACATCTGCCGTCTATGATCTGGTGTGGACCTTGTGGCTCAGAGGGGGGATTTTGTCAATGAATTTGCCACATCAAAACTGAGCTTAGACTACTTTCTTCCAGGCTCAATTGCTGCCATCAGCTGGTGTTTCACCACTGATATCATTTAAAAGTAGAGGAGAGGATTTTAACCAAAGTTAGCTGTCAAAATAAATGCTGTCCATCTGGAGCAGTACCGGAAGACATCTGACATCTTGCCTGGTTGGCCACGCCCCCCCCCCGTAACGTCATTGAAACAGCAGTACATCCGACTATTTTACCACACAAACTCATGTCATTGCAAAACTCTAATATGGCATGGGTCTAATAAAAATATGCCTGATTATTTTAACTTGTGATCTATGACCTCTGTGACATCACTTGTAGCTTTACCACCTTGATGTTATGGGATCTCAGACTATTCATAAAATATCAGGCATTTTTTATTAGGCCCATGCTGTATCTTATATATATACAACATTCCATTTGGAAAGGTTGCATTTAGAAGTATTAACATAACATAAGGCACCATAAGTTTTCTTGGCGAAAGACACCCTGGACAATAGCGAGGGAAGCATTGTTTGTTAAATAATGTGTGTTCCAGTGAATTAAGCCCAGTCTGTAAATTGATTGACTTGTGGTTGGAATATGAGCTGTAAAATCTAGGGATGGGGCCAATGAAATCCTTACGTATATAAAGTTGTTGACAATGCCAAGAGTAGATCCAGCGAGGCAGAAAATTAAGATGTCATGGTTCCCAGGAAATAGCTATGATTTTTACCCGAACAACATGACCTTGTTTTTTTGTCTATTTACCACTAGTTTACTCACAGAGAACCATGACTGAATATAGCTGAAGTCTTCATTTAAAGTGGAGCTCACAACAGCAGAAGATTTTGAGCTATTGTAAAGGAGTAAGCCATTAGTATAATGCAGAGGGCTACACTTGGTGCTAACTAGAGGGAGGTTTTTGACTGGACCCCTATGGTACACCAACATCAGAATGACTCATTAGAATAAACATTAGCAATTAGCAACATTGGTCACCCATGACATGGGCGGTGGCGATTGAGCACCTGCAATAATGGTGACTCAATCCTGGCGCATGTCATTGGGGCTACCGACGAGGTAGGGTGGCCGGATGGGAGGGGGTCGGCGAATATGTAGCTATATGTACGAGCGCGGGGGGGGGGGTGAGCATGCACAGCAAGGGGCGGGAGGGATTGTGAGGTGTGGTGCCACAGTGGGTTGCCAAGCTGGCCCCATGGTGTGGTGGCTGGGTTGGCAGACTCGGTGGGCAGGGTGCAGGTTTGGGTCCGGGTGCTGGTGCACTTTTGTTGCGCCAGGCCCAAATTATTTTTTTTAAATGTTTTTGCGCACACACACACACACACACACACACACACACACACCCGGCATATACCCACCTGGAGTTGAGAATCCTTAAGTATGCGGGTGTGGGGTGCAAAGCATGAAACATTTAAAATACAAGAACCCGGCACCATTTTGATGTGCACCAGAGAGTCAGAGTGCTGAAATTGATTTTCAGCACTCTGGCTTCGCGATAAAGCTGATCACCTTTAAGTTTTCACCATTATCACATAAATCTGGTGACTTTACTTATTAAACTCAAGATAGCTACATATATAAAAGAAAATACAATAACACAGGGGTTTCAAACAGACAGAGAGACAGACAGACTGAAAGAGAGAGAGAGAGAGACACACACACACACACTCACAAGTAATTCACAAGCAGTTCCCCATGGGCCACTAGACATGCTGCCCCTTACAGTATATGCAACTGATACAGGGCTACTCCCCAGCATCACAAACATGCAGCTGCCTTTTTGGGCAAACTTAGGCTGAACTCAAGCTGTATCAGCTCTCTCCAACTAATGTGTTATCAGTAGCCCTGTTTACACTGGCCATTTCTAAACCACAGTAAGAAAAGTCCTGAGCCTGCAGTTGTACCAAAGAAAACACTGGATGTAATAATGAATTCCAGTGGCTTTATTGCATACAATCACCACTAGCCTACAGATGTGCTCACTAGCCACCACTTGCCACGGCACTTTGGGTTCAAACAATCCTTCATCGGGGACGTGGTCTAAACCACTGTAGGTGGTTTGCCACACCAGTGTCCATCTGTGAGTGTGAACTGTGCAAAAAGCAAACCAGTGTGGATGTTCTTTTCCTTCCCCAGACAGAGGAGCAGAACCGATGTGTGTGTTTTTATGTGTAGTGCAAAGGGTGGACACTTTATACATCACTGCTGGAAGGTAATTTAGCACCACAGTGTAGCAGGGCATTCTTTGCAGGACTGGTCCCACAATGCAGTTCAAAGATACTAGTGTGGCTCCAGTGTGGGACCAGGCACCCTTAAGTGGTGTACACCACTGGTTTCAAAGATGACCAGCTCCAGACTGATGCTAGTGTGAGCCAATGGGGCTAATGTCACTCTGCTTTGCTATCAGTCTGTACCAGGTCATTTATGGAGATAGGGCTTTTGAAGAGAAACAGAAACCTCCCTCCATACTGGATTCAAACTAGTGTCCCACTTATTTGTTCTGTAAGGTCAGTTTCTGCCTGCCTGCTCCATTTTGGAACGTGTCCTGAAGGAAATACCTTGATGCACTGCATTACTAATTTCCCATTAGGCTATGGTGTATGAAGTGACACATTTTACTTTATAACTGAAAAGACCTATACCAGTTCAGGTCCTCAATTTGAAAAAGAAGCAGAAGAACCAAAATGATTTGATGCCTGAACAGTTTACACTCACAAATATACACCAATGTGGATCTCAGAACCACCCACAATGGTGTAGAAAGGTTGAGTGTAACTAGGGCTTCAGAGATCTCCCTTATACATCTCCCTTGCACATCTCCCTGGGGGACTGCCCGTCTCATCTTCTCATTCAGGAATGCCCATACACCAGCCAGATCACCCTGAGCACTTCTCCTGCCACAGCTCTGGACCCTCAGCTCTCAGTATTGTGTAAACTTTATGAAGATGACAAAGCTCATTATTGACACGGGACCCCCAGGACTGGGAATGCACTGCAAAACTCACTAAAATCCACAGGTGACCCCAGCATTTTCCTCCCCTATTCACTTCCAGCTACCAAGGCTGATCCTTTTAGAGGCATTTCCACTGCTTCACTCCCAGTACCTGAGCCTGGCCTGCTCCTGTCCATGCAGGTGTCTTCAGACGTTGGTTAATGGGAGTTCTTCACAGACGTAATTGTCCTCAAGCAATGCACTTGAGGGGGAAGGTTGTCTCCTTCGTCTCCTAGCTCCCTTCCAAATCTTCACCCTTCTTAGTCTCAGGCAAAGGTCATGTCTTGCAGAACAGGACCACCCTCTCTCTCTCTCTTTGTCTCTCTCTCTCTCTGCCCTCTCTCCTGTATTCCCAAACTCTTCCTCCATATATGGATCACTTGTTGAAGGCATAAGCTGGTACCTTCTAATCATAAATTATCAGATATCTTGTCCTTGTAACCCATCTTTTCTTATGGGGATGGGGAGTTATACTGGAAAACACATTTGTTTTTTATTCTTGGCCTGAGATATGTAGTTTAGAAGTTTTAAAAGTTCTTGCTCTCTTGCTACAGCCACTACAGAAAATGAACAATCTTGGTTTGGTGTTGTGCTGTTCACCATCAGAAGTGCATGTTAGCACCATCCTAAACTATCCACAGTACAAACTAAATATGCATACTGAAAAAGTCGCCTCAGGCAGAAGAGATTTTCTTTAAAATTGCTAATGGCGGTCATATTTATTGACTTGAATCATTAATTACAAAACTAGTAAAAAAAGCTAAGTTTCAAATATGAAGAATTTAAAAATACATTGCTGCTAAATCTAAGGGTGTCAAAACACATTAATGCTAAGAACAACAATAGGAGGATATTTGTGGCTAACTGTCAAATACTGCTGCTTTAAAAAGGATGTCGTCAGCTACAGCATACTGTTCCAAACTGGTCCATGTCACCAGTGTGATTATCAGAAACACCCACTGAAATTACTAAAAAGCCAGGAAAAATGTAACATTATTAGTCCAATTAATAATTCATGAGCTCATGACACTCTCTGATTGGTTACAGTGCCTGTCATTAATCTCTAAGAAATACCTAGTACTGTCAGTCAAACTGAGCTGGCAGAAACTCATCACCTGTCAGAGATCAAGGCGCTGCCACTCACTGCCCATAACAGCAGCATTCCCCTCACAATATGTAAACCTCAACTGGACACAGACTAACTCACTCAGATTTTTCAAATAAAATCCAATATTCTGCTTACTCTTACTGGACTTATTATTAGGCCAAGTCTTATCATGCACCACAGTCCCAATGTTGAAATATAAAGACATACTTGCACCACTGCTCTTGCCCGCATCATCATCAAACTGAAAACAACTTAAATGTAAGTCAAAAATGGCATATTGCAGATTCATAACTTGCTGGAGAGGGGTGGTCCTCGTTTTGCCTTGGAACACCTGCCCATATCAGCCAGTTGTTAATCCTCAAGAAATAACCAGTGCTTTGGTTGTTATTGCTTTAAATAACAAAATGAGAGCCAGTGTTAAAATGCAGCATTTTCAGAATATGCAGGCTTGCAGGTTCAAGGCAGTTTGCCTTTAAATGTGAGTTTGTCACTATAATTTTTAAACATAGTTCAGCTTTTATTTTATATATTGTCTGTATTTATCTTCCCTTGATCTTTGTTGTTGGTTAATTTGCATGGAAACAGGATCCTTATCACCCAGCGTTTATCTACTTCTGCTGCTTCATCCTATGCTCATCATATCCCTTTTGTGATATCACAGTTTGTTGCTGTGGAAAAGATTATTCAATTCAATTTTTATTTTACCAGGAAATACACCGTTGAGAAGCACTCATTACAAGGTGGTCCTGGGAGAACACGTACACTGGGTCAATGTGAACAACAATACAGTTACAGCAAAAATATACAGACAATAAAACAGTAAAGAAAATATCCAGTCATGTCATAAAAAGTATTATACAAGCGATGCATATGACAGTAACAATCTATCATTGATAGTACATGGTGTAACCCCCTTGTTCCCATGGGTTACTAGAATCCCACTTAGAACCAGTGGCAGGCAGGGAAGGCAGCTTGTGAGATGCCAGTTAAATGGGGTTCACACTGTCTCACACTGTTCTCAGTTTCAGCTGAGCTGGAGTGATGATGTCACCATAGAATTCTCGCAGCAGCATAAGCCACAATGGAATGCTAGCTGCAGGGGGTTAGCAGTAGAACACTGGGGAATTTAAGCAGTCTTCAGAAAGCAGTCTGTGTGGAGACTCGAGAGAGTGAGGAGTGTTGCAGTGTGCAGCTCCTCAGAGCCTAGCTGTGATACAGAGCTACTGTAGAAAGAAGGGGTTGTGTGTTCTCACCTTAGAGAGGAACACAGAAGAGACCAGAAGAAAGTGATAGAGACCGTTCTTAGAGTTGTTCCAGTGCCCCATCCCTGGATGGATGGGGAGAATTCCAGGAATTCAGGGGCAATCCTCTGTGCCAGCCTGGACAGGGAGAAGCTGCCTGGGAAGTGAGTTTGTTCTGTGAGTACCTGAGACATTTATGGGAAGAAGCCCTGGGGATCCTGCATACCTTTGGTGAGTTCTACTCTGAAATAGAGACAATGTTCACTGAGACAGAGTTTAGAGTAAAATTGTCTGCTTACTGTGGGGTCAAAGGAAGACTTGCCAAGTACAGAACTTTTAGTTTGTGTATGGCTTAGAAACATCTGCAACAGTGGGGGTCTAGGGGTAAAGACATTGCCACTTACAGAACTTTTAAAGTCAGCACACCTCCTGAGTGAAATGTAGAATATTAAATGTGCTAAACATTTCGAGACAGCATCTACAACCAGTAGTTCGAAGAAAGGTGTTGTAACCAAATGAATGGCCGAGTATAGATTTGGGAGCAAGAGGTGGGAGACCCCTATCTGGAGTAACCAGGTTTACCTCTCCGGGTTCAGTTTGGGCACCTATGGTTTTCTCTCAGGCACTTGGCCAGTGTCTGAAGAAAGCATCCAGATGTGGGATTGTGGATTTTCCCTAGAGCTAGACAGTGCTCATGGGTGGTTTAGGGAACCACCATCAACCTCCATGCCATATGGAAAAGTATCCTAGTACTGGCTGGGGTGCCATGTCAAGGAATAGAAGAGAAGTGTACCAGTTTGAGACGTTGTGTGCCCAGATCCATTCAGAACCTGAGGCTTCGTAGTGAAGAAGTGTGCTCTGTACCTCAGTAATCTGCATTACCAGTGAGTGTAGCCCTGTGGGGGTCCATCTTTGCATTGTTATTCTCTGTGTTATTTGAATAAAAGCCACACTCTAGAATACCATCCTGGTTTGGACATTTCAGTTATTGCTTCCAGTGTCCGGATTTACTTGGGTGCCCCTGACCAGAAGTACAAACCTAGCACAATGCTGAGCGAATGTTTTCTCCCAGGGACCCAGGTTGTTGGCCATGCTAAATGGTCCCCCCAAGTGTGAGCCAGGTAGTTGCTACACTTGGTTTGTCTGTCTGAAGGATGGCAGGCTCAGAAGTAGAAGTAATGGGTGCACAGTTTCTGCAAAAGATAATTTGCAGTGACTACGCCACCCCTCTTGGTGGCACCTAGATGTGAGAGGAGCAGCCCTGCCAACAGAGAAAAAAGGGGGGCCGGTGGGGGGAGGTTACAATAAAAAGATGCACCTACATAAGTCTAGGTGATGCAAGGTGCTGGTAAGGACTAAGAGAGAGTAGTATGAAAGAGGTAGAGAAGGAAGAAGTAAAGAAGTAAAGAGGGAGGAGGTATAGTGGATAAGTGCTAGAAGGAAAGGAGAAGTAAGGTTGCTCATAAAATAATGGTAATTTATACATACCAGTGGCATTCATCATTCAGCAAGGCCTTAAAATGAGGTATCCCAACCTGCCTGAACCAGCAACCTCCATAGTCTCTTGGCCAGAAAGAGCTAACTGGAGCAGTCCAGAAAGAGGATACAACCTCTCGTCAAAGAGAATGTACATTTCTGGAAGGCAATGGCTGCAAATACTAGGAGCCTAACCAACAAACTTCCCAAACTCACGGCCATCTTGGAAACAGAAAGGTTGAACTGGGTGCCTGTAACAGAAACGTGGTTCACGGAAAACCACGGATGGGCTACGGCCATTCCCAGTTACAATCTGTTCAGGAAAGATAAGCAGGGAAAAAAAAGAGGGGGGATGTAGCCATCTACATTCGGGAGGAAATAAAAGCCACAGAAATAAAAGGGCAACCTGGGGACTTCCAGTCACTGTGGCTAACAGCAGACATGGGCAAGGGAAAACCCTTCAGAATTGGTGTCATGTACAGGTCCCCAAATCAAGAGATAAAGGAGACAAAGACCTAAGAGATGAAATCCACAAAATGTCTGATAAAGGCAAAGTAATACTGGTGGAGGACTTCAAAATACCAGATATAAACTGGAGCACACTAACGGCAGCAACAAGAAGAAGTTAGGACTTCTTATTGTCACTAGAAGGCACGGGACTGTGCCAGCTTGTTAAAACCCCAACACAGGGAGATGCCATTCTCGATCTTGTCCTCACAAACTTGGAAAGGATCAAGGACATCAAAGTGGGATGCCATATGGGCAACAGTGACTGTCGCATCCGTCGCATCATAAGCTTTATGGTAAACATAACACAGGACACCAGCCACTCAAAGATTAAGGTGCTAGACTTCAGAAAGACTGATTAACAAAAAGGAGGAACAACATAAGTAGCCAGTTAATGGAAATAGAGGCTGCAGAGGTGGAGGTCATGTAGGGGAGACTCAAGACAGCAATAAAGACTGCCACAGATCAATGTGCCAAATGGGTCAGCAAAGCAAAAAGGAAAATAAATCCTCTATGATTGTCCAAGGAAGTGGCTACCACAGTCAAAGAAAACAAGCATTTTTCAATGCCGAATGTAGTCTCGATGGCATTGGCATTGGTAGTGCAGGAGTTAGAGATGCATAATAGGAATGGCAGTGAAGTATTGAACTGATGCCAACCCCACCCCCACCCTGCAGACACTGACAGGTGTTGGGGTGTGCCTTTAGGTCATCAGCTATAATGCTCATGCCATTTTGCCTCACCCTACCCTGTAGACACTGACAAGTGTTGTGGTGTGCTTTGGGGTTTTGGGCCTTATACTTACCCCATTACATAAGGAAATATGCTGAGATGGGTGCAGTATAGGAGAATGGGGTGAACTTTAGGGCTGAACAGTCCAAGGCACACCTCGATGCCTGTCACTGGCTGCAGGGTGGGGGAGGGGGTGGAATGGCGTGAGCATTTCAGCCAATGATCCCAAGTCACACCCCTGACACCTGTCAATCTCTACAGGGTGGGGTGTTACAGTTGCAAACCCCAATGCCATAGGCGTTTGTTGGTATTTTCACTCCAAATTTTCAACATGGGCTTTTTGTGACCCCACCTCATGAAGAGCAGCACTATCAGTTTGTTAGTCAAAAGGTGGTTTTGCACAGTGACTATGCCATTTGGCGACACAGGCACGAAAACACATTTTGGGCAGGATGTGAAAAATGACAACTGTATTGTTCATGAGGAGGTGTAAAAAAATGGCAACGTTGAAGATCCGGAGTGAAAATATGAAAAATTGGTGAAGTCATTGGCATGCATAGAAACTGCACAACACACATCTGTAACCCAATTATTTTGGGGATTTTTTAGCCACATTTTCAACATAGGCATTTTGGGACCTCCCCTCATGAACAGTGGCAATGTGATTTTGTTAATCTGTCCCAAAAGTTGATTTCCCACAGCGACCACGCCATTGTGCGTCACAGGTGCGGAAACACATTTTGGGCCGGGTGTGAAAATTGACAGCTGTACTGTTCATAAGGAGGTGTGAAAAAATGCCAGTGTTGAAAAATCTGGCATGAAAATATTGCAGATTTGCGAGGTTACAAGGGTGCGTGAAAACTGCACAAGGCATGCTTGTAACACAGTTATTTTATGGACTTTCATCACCAAATTTTCAGCATAGGCATTTTAGGACCTCTGCTCATGAACAGTGTCACTGTCATTTTCTTCATCTGTTCCTAAAACTGATCTCCCACAGCGACCATGCTATTCTGCGCCGGAAGTGCGAAAACACATTTTGGCCAGGATATGGAAAATGACAGCTGTACTGTTCATAAGGAGGTGTGGAAAAATGGCAGTTTTGAAAATACAGAGTGAAAATATTACAAATTCACGAAGTTACGAGCATGCATGGAAACTGCGCAATGCACACTTGTAAAACAGTCATTTTTTGGATTTTTTTCAACAGATTTGCAACATAGGCTTTTTGAGAGCCCACCTCATGAATAATGGCACTGTCGTTTTGGTCCTAAAAGGTGATTCCACGTAGTGACTGTGAAATCACCTTTCGGGACCAAATAACACCATGACAGTGACTGAATTCATGAAGAGGGGTCCCAATATCGCTATAATGAAAATTTGGTGCCACAATTCCCAAAAATGTACAAGATATGCACCAAAGTAGAAAAAAACCCTATTTATGCCATTACACAGCTTACCGGCATTTCTTCAGTTTGCGGTCGGTTTTGAAGAGTGCAGATGTGTTTCTGGTCCACCGAAGATCGTCGTGCCATGCTCTGGATGTAAGAATGGGGTGAGGGGGGTGCAGGGAGGCAGGATATGCAGAAGGAGGGCGTGGGTTGGGGAAGGGAGGCAGGAGAGACCTTGAGGGACTGTTTTCTTCTTTTACAGGGGGGAGAAAAGACAACGAGGGTCGGTTTTCTTTTTTTGCAGGTGTTTGTTTGGTACACTGGCGTGGGCTCCCAGTGAACCACCTGCATTATGGGGAGGGGGACCGCAGCCGATGGGGATTGGGCCCCCCATCGGCACAGAAGCGGGTTGGGGGGTGCGCATGATACTGAAGGGGATTGGGCACCGCCTCAGCACACAGCACAAATCGGAGGTTGGGGACATTATGCTGACGGGGAGTGGGCACCTACTGATGCATGTCCTGCATTCACCCACAGTGACCGCACCTCCAAATCTGCTACTACTGCAATATGTTGGCTGGCGCACACGCATGAGCCAACATAAAAAGAAGGCATACAGCATATTCCAGAAACCAAACTGAAAAGACTGGGAGGATTACAAGGAAAATATGAGAGTCTAACAATCAAATTAGGAAGGCAAAAGCCCAGACATAGGAAAAGATAGCAGAAGGGGCAAAGAGAGGAGACAAATAATTTTTTAGATACATTAGGAAACGGCGCAGTTTGAATATCCAGCCCCTTGTGTCTATATATATATATATATATATATATATATATATATATATATCACTCTTGACATCACCTTTGCATGGACCAGGCGATACTCAACGGTGCTGCGCCATGGCACAGCACCATTGAATATGGCACTGATGGTGCATGCACTGCACCAGTGCAAGTGGCAGAGCGGGAGCAGGGGGATGCGTCAGCACAGGGGCAGTTGCGCTAGGTGCATCAACCACGATGTTCAGCACTGGGCATGCAAATGAGTCCATCATGCATGCAAGGCACACATGTGACCATTTGCATGTCATTATTGCCCCATTTGCATGCAGTGCACTGATCCCTGGTGACATGCGCCTGGTACCCTGGAAATTTATTTGAAATGGCTCTATACACCCAGAGGGTGGCATTCCATGATCTTCTGGTAGTTAGAGACGTTCTGCCAATAATAGTATAGCGGTAGCAGTGAAGGGTGTTGTAAGGAGCATTTGATATAAATCTGAGAGCCCTATGTTACAACGTATCAAGCTTTACTAAAGCAGATTTACAGCTATGACTTTATAAGAAATCAGCATAGTCAGGGGCATAAAAGTTGCCTGCACCAGCCTTAATTTCACATCCTGAGTTAAAAGGTGCTTAATCCGATAGAATAGTCTCAGCCTTTGTCTTAATTTCTTTGCCAGTTCCTCTATGTGAACAGAAAAGGAAAGTCTGCAATCTATCCAAAAACATAAGTATCTGACTTTATCCACATTTTCCAACCTCTCTCCTATGGTAGTCATAATTTCCAGAAGGTTGAATAGAGGGATGGATGATAACTGTTTAGTTTGCGGAGAGAGAAACATAACTTTAGTCTTTTGGGCTTTAAGCAACAGCTTTAGTTGGATTAGGTTTTGTTGTAGTAGGTCAAGTTCATGTTGTAACTCCAGGCATGCCGACTCCAGGGAGGGCCAGGCAACATACAGCACAGTGTCATCCACAAAGAGATGGACATGTGCCAACCTAATGTTGTGATCAATGTTATTGATATAAACAGCGAAAAGTAGGGGCCCCAGGATAGAACCCTGAGGCATACATCTCTGAACACATTTAAGGGAGAGAAATCACCCTGGGCTTTTCCCAGCTGGCTACGACCTTGTAGGTAACTGGAAAACCACTTCATGGCAGGTTCATCAAGGCCAATGTTATGTAGCATGAGCAAAAGTAGATTGTGATCTACAGTATCAAATGCCTTGCTTAAATCAAGGAACAACGCACATATGTATGGAATAACGCACATACTCATTATGATGTCATGAAATGAGGATTGGAAATTCAGGAAAGGACAAAACTGCCTCAGCAGATCAGATGTAGGGGACAAAGATTCTACTTACATGTAAATGTAAATAAACTCAGTAATGAAGAAAGAAAGGGAACTATTTTAAAGTTTTCCTAAAAGTGACACTCCATTTGGGCTAAAGACACATGTAGGGCTAAGCTGTGTGCATCTCCCATGTATTATTGACACTGGATGCATTAACCATGCCTGACAGCAGTGCATCCTGCTGTGGCCCAACAAGGCTGTATCCCATGCATCTGCACATCCAGTCAGGGTTAAGGGCAGAACAGAGGCATGGCTGTGCTACACACCCCAATATGTGCATACATGTAGCCTTACATGACAGACTGCATGTGTATTAGGGTGTGAATTAAGCAATAAGGCATGACAAGGTGTGTGTTATCATGTAATAACGTCACTCCTGGGGTGAGTTGAAGCACGAGGCGAAGCCGAGTGCTTCCACCACCACAGGTATGACGTTATTACATGAAAACACACATCTTGGAGTGCCTTATTGCAATTATACAATGGCTCGATGTTATACAAAACAAAAATAAAAATAAAAATGTTTTTAATAGATTTTTAGTGAGGCAGTATATCTGTTTCTGAAAAAAATCCATAAAATCCATATCAGCCATATGCTCATCCAAAAACTCAGCACAGTGATGTTATTGTGTAATATCATCACTGTCTCAGGCACACACTGACCAATCAGAGTCCAGGAAATTTTCTTGCCGTTGTACAATTTACAACAACCAAAAGGCTGCCATATCCCCATCTTGCCCAGCAACTTGCTCAGTGAGGCCACCTGCCCCAAATGATGATCTGTATTCAGCATCTCTCCTTGCCATGGAGGGCTGGTGCCACTGGGCAAGTGATCCCTGACACATTTAAAAAAAAAAAAAGAACATCAGCAGTTCAAGCTACGGACTG
This sequence comes from Neoceratodus forsteri, assembly GCA_016271365.2. NCBI lineage: Eukaryota > Metazoa > Chordata > Ceratodontiformes > Ceratodontidae > Neoceratodus > Neoceratodus forsteri. The sequence goes on along the minus strand of CM028129.1, from coordinate 1,143,176,784 downwards.
CCATGTCCCATGATTCCCTACTCCAGTGGGTTAGAACATCCACTCTGGTAGCCTGATGCCCTGGACAAAACCCTGCTGCCCCCACCCCTTCTCAACCACACTGCTATACACTTAAGAGGTGGAGCTGCATTGCTGTGTGACTGGATGTATGGCACTCAGCTATAAGGCCCAATATGTGTCATTTTTGGCACGCACCAGGCCCTATGGTGCACAGGGACCATTAAGTGTAGTTTTTTTACTAGGCTAACACTGCATATGTCACCTGATAAAGAAACCTCTGCAGTCTTGAAACCTCATTTGGTATCATTTTGGGGTCTGTTTAATCAAAGGAATGGTATCAGGAAAGAACAGAACAGATAGTTAATGTTATAACATTTTGTTTGTTTTTGTTATGCCAACTATTGGTGGGTGTAGCAGCCAGAAAGATAAGTCTTTGGCTGTCTTGTCTATTGCGCTATTAAAAATAAATTCTGACAATAGCAGTTAATGCTATGCTACATCCTTTCACTGACAATAATAAGCCTAGTATTGAGGGCTAAACATACAGTGATTAAGTAGCAGCTGATACCAGGAACTGTGAGATGGAGAGCTTCATAGTGAGGGTTGTGGGCTTATAAAACTTGACCAGTATCAGTCTCGTAGTCACCCTTCTTGGGGGGGGGGTCTCACTTCTATGAGTTTGAGTGTGTGTGTGTGTATGTGTGTGTGTGTGTGGATATGCATGTGTATAGAAACATTGAAAAATATCAGCAGAAAAAGATCATCGGTCCATTCAGTCTGCCCTGTTTTACCCAATCCTACCTCAGGACCTAATGCCTATGGTTATTCCCCTTACCTCCCCTCTTGCCCCTTGTTCTACTGCTTTCACCCAGTTTAAGTATTAAGTACTTGGTCCTAGCTGTGTTTGAAACCATTTGTGGTTCTTGCTCCCACCACCTCTGCTTGTAGGCTGTTCCATGTGTCAACCACATCTCTGTAAAAGAAAACTTTTTCACATCCCTCCTGAATCTCCCCCTGCCAGCTTCCACTCATGTCCTTGTAATCCTGATTTGCCAGTCTTGTTGAATATTTCCTTGCAATGTACCTTCAGGATCTTGAAGGTCTTTATCATATCACCCCTCTCCATTCTGGTCTCCAGTGAATACATGCTCAGGGCCTTAAGCTGATCCTCATAGGATCTGCCCTGCTGGCCCTGAATCATTTTGGTTACCCTATGCTGCACCATCTCTAGCCAGTCTTTGTCTCTTTTAGATAGGTGTTCCAGAACTGGGCACAGTATTGCAGATGCAGCCTCACCAGTGATCTATAGAGAGGCCAAATCAACCCTGGTGTGTGGTGTATGTGTGTGTGTGTGGGGGGGGGGAGGGGTTGACTCATTTGCAAGCTTTCCTACAATCATTACCAGACTCACGTGTCCTACAGCTAGTTCAGTGCAAATTATAGCCCCCACATGCCACATAAATTACCCCCTCCCCATTTCGTGGTTCTGATTCCACCCCATAGGTCCTGGGCTGTAGAAACATAGAAACATAGAATTTGACGGCAGATAAGGACTGCTTGGCCCACCTAGTCTGCCCATTTCCCTACCTGATGGATAAGCTGCAGATTCTAGTTAATCAACAGCTTACTTCCTCCTACCCCCCACTAGAATTGCCTTATGTCTGTTCCATGCATTCTTGAATTCTCCCACTGTTCCTGACTCCACAACCTCCTTAGGAAGGCTGTTCCATGCATCCACAACCCTCTCTGTGAAAAATACTTTCTAACATTACCTCTGAGCTGTCCCCCTCTATCTTCAAATTGTGCCCTTGTTCTTGCACATCTTTTTCTTCTGAAAGATGCTACCCTCTTTACTTTAATTCCTTGAGCTACTTGAAAGTTTCTATCATGTCCCCCCTTTCCTCAAGAGTATACATATTAAGCTGCTTTAGTCTCTCCTCGTATGTCTTCTGGTGCAGACCTTGCACCATTTTGGTTGCCCTCCTCTGAACAGCCTCCACTCTGTCTATGTCTTTGTGGAGATGGGGTCTCCCCTTCAGGCCACCCACATCCAAGGCTTCCATCCCTTGTAGTTTCTGCCTTTCCCCGCAGGCACAGGGTTCTGACCCCTAAAGGCCCAGCCCTGAAATCCCTGACTTCTACCCCTTTTGCAACTTGCCTCTTCTCCCAAAGGCCCAAGGTTTTGCTGCTCCCACAAGCCCAGGGTTCTGCCATTCCTCCACAGCCCCTAAAGCCTAGTGTTCTGCCATACCCCCCCCCCACCGCCACCAGTACCTTAGGGAACAGGATTCTTCCACACATCCTTTAAGGCCTCAGGGTACAGCCATATCAAAGTGAAGTATTATTGAACAAGTGGTAGTCAAAAACTATTTGCATATAAAGTCTCTAAAAAAACTGGAAAAAAAAACTTTAGCTTAGACATCCCTTAGGCATTTGTCCCTTAAAAAAAGCAATGATCTGATCAAGTCACAGCAAGGGAGTAGAGCTATGTGATATATAGTGTCTGATTTATGCTCTATTTTGTGTCAGTGGTGGATAACAGTTGAAATTATGATGTAAAGTAACAGTTTATATGATGTTCATGCATGGTGTTTGTTAATGATGAGAGTTGTTTATAGTGTGCAACATTATGTCTAATAATCACATACAATGTTATGATTTAATTAGAAGCAGAATATACTTTTTGGCATAAGTGCTATGAGCTGCAGTTTTTTAAGGAAGCTTATTTTTGCACAGCGACCGAATGTTTTGATGTATATTGTTCTGTGTATGAGGGATTATGATTCTTGGTATGAGGGTATAGGACTGTAAACACATAAAAAGGAATATGTAATAATGTAATAATGTGTATAGTTTGTATATATGTTGCACATATTATTTATTGCAAAGCACTCTGAGCTCTGGAAGGGCACTACATAAAAAAAACAAGCATTTGTCAGTGTCAAATGTTATCTCGCTGGCATTGGCACTGGTAATGCAGGAGTTAGAGATGCATAATAGGAATGGCAGTGAAGTATTGAACTGACACCAACCTCACACCCACCCTGCAGAGACTGACAGGTGTTGGGATGTGCCTTTGGGTCATCAGCTATAACGCTCATGCCATTTTACCTCACCCTACCCTGTAGACACTGACAAGTGTCATGGTGTGCTTTGGGGTCTTTGGGCCTTATACTTACTCCATTCCATAAGGAAATACGCTGAGACAGGTGCAGTATAGGAGAATGGGATGAACTTTAGAGCCGAACAGTCCAAGGCCCACCTCGATGCCTATCACTGTGCAACAGGGTGGGGGTGGAATGGCATGAGCATTACAGCCGACAATTCAAAGTCACACCCCTGACCCCTGTCAGTCTCTACAGGGTGGGACTTTACAGTTAGAAACCCTAACGCCACTGGAATTTGTTGGTATTTTCACTCCAAATTTTCAACATAGGCTTTTTGTGACCCCCACCTCATGAAGAGCAGCACAATCAGTTTGTTAGCTGAAAGGTGGTTTTGCACAGTGGGTATGTCATTTGGTGACATAGGGACAAAAACACATTTTGGGCAGGATGTGAAAAATGACAACTGTATTGTTCATGAGGAGGTGTAAAAAAATGGCAATGTTGAAAATCTGGAGTGAAAATATGAAAAATTGGTGAAGTCATGGGCATGCATAGAAACTGCGCAACACACGTCTGTAACCCAATTATTTTGTGTATTTTTTTAGCCACATTTTCAACATAGGCATTTTGGGACCTCCCCTCATGAACAGTGGTGCTGTGATTTTGTTAATCTGCCCCAAAAGTTGATTTCCCACAGCGACCACGCCATTGTGCGCTACAGGTGTGGAAACACATTTTGGGCAGGCAGTGAAAAATGACAGCTGTACTGTTCATAAGGAGGTGTGAAAAAATGCCAGTGCTGAAAATCTGGCATGACAATATTGCCAATTTGCAGTCACAAGGGTGCGTGGAAATTGTGCAATGCACGCTTGTAACACAGTGCTTTTATGGATTTTCGTCACCAGATTTTCAACATAGGTATTTTAGGACCGCTGCTCATGAACAGTGTCACTGTCATTTTCTCAAACTGTGCCGAAAACTGATTCCGCACAGTGACCATGCTATTCTGTGCCAGACGTGCGAAAACACATTTAGGCCAGGATATGTAAAATGACAGCTATACTGTTCATAACGAGGTGTGGAAAAATGACAATTTTGAAAATCTGGAGTGAAAATATTACAAATTCATGAAGTTATGAGTGTGCGTGGAAACAGCACAATGCACGCTCGTAAAACATAGGCTTTTTGAGAGCCCCCTCATGAACAGTTGCACTGTCATTTCGTTAATCAGTCCCGAAAGGTGATTCCATGCAGTGACTGTGAAATCACCTTTCGGGACTGAATAACTCCATGACAGTGAAAGAATTCATGAGGAGGGGTCCCAATAAGCCCATAATGAAAATGTGGTGCCAAAATTCCCAAAAATGCCCGAGATATGCACCAAAGTTGAAAAAACCCTATTTATGTCATTATACAGCTTACCAGCATTTCTTCCGTTCGTGGTCGGCTTTCAAGTGTGCAGACGTGTTCCCGGTCCACCGAAGATCGTCGTGCCATGCTCTGGAGGTAAGTATGGGGTGAGGGGGATGTGGGGAGTCAGGGTATGCAGAGGGTGGGTGCAGGTTGGGGGAAGGCCATGGGACTCAATGAGGGACCTTTTTCTGGTTTGCAGGTTGTAAAAAAAAAAAACATTGCAGGACCGTTTTTGTTTTACAAGGGCATTTGGCACACTGGGGTGGGCTCCCAGCATGCCACCTGAGTGTTTTTTTTGGGGGGGATTCTGTAGCTGATGGGGGATTGAGCACGCCCATCGGCACACAACAAATGGAGGGAGGACATTATGCCGATGGGGAGTGGGCTCCCCCATCGGTAAATTAAACTGGGAAGGGGGGACATGATGCCGAGGGAGACTGGGCACCCCCTCAGTACACACTTTAAATGGGGGGTGCATTATGCCAATGAGGATTGGGCTCCCCTGTTGGCAAATGAAGTGGGTTGGGGCATGCCGACAGGGGGATTGGGCACCCCCTGATGTCAGCTTTCTGCGTGGCGGCAGTCAGCACCGCCATGTTCATTGAAGGGCTTCACTAGGAAAGGCATGTATGGAGGGCTTGTTTTGGTGCCGCTGCAAGATGAGCTTGGCTCTCATTGTAGTGGACCTTTTCTTAGATGTGCTCACCACATTATGTATTCCTGGTGTGGCGCCTGCATGCTGGCTTGTTGAGGAATGAGGGATGCACCTACTGCCCTACATGGACTTGGTCCTGACTACTTGAAAGAGCTTCTGATTCCCTACACCCTTGTGCGACAGCTCCGTTTGGCTGATGAGGGGTTGCTGGAGATTTCGAGGGTAACCTTGAAATCTTCTGGGGCCCATGCATTTCTGTTTGTGGCCCCTACCCTCTGGAATTCTCTACCCCATCAGCTTCTGGAATGCGCAACCGTGGGGGGTTTTAAGCAGGCACTTAAAACTTTTCTATCAGGTCAGGCTTACCAGTGAACTGTTGGTATTTGTAACTGTTGTATTATACATTTATGTAATAGTTTTTATGGAATTATGTTTATTATTGTAAAATGCCTTGGTATTGGAAAGGTGCTTAAAAATAAAGTTTATTATTATTATTACTGATGTGTGTCCTGCATTCGCCCAACAATGACCACGCCTCCAAATCTGCTACTAATGCAATATGTTGGCTGGCGCGTGAGCCAACATAAAAATCACTTACCAAAAAGTACATCTTCGAGAGAATCTTCTCCATTGAGCCACATCATGGAGCTGTAATCCATCAGCATCAGGACTACCTTGAAATTTTTGCTGGCTGGGGCCACACATGTTGACACATTTCATCGGCACCTATATAACATGCATATCTCAAGCATGCCTCAATTCCTTACTGGAGACAATCTCGGAGGATCATCAGATTGTCAGGGTCTGAAGCAACCAGGATCAATTTGGGCACAGAGGAGAGGATATGGAAACCTGATAAATATGCCAAATGAGGCATTAGAGGAGAACTAGCATGTGAGAACAGGTAGGATAACCACCAGTCACCCGACAAGGTGGGAAGGAGGGAAAGAGAGCTCAATGGAGGAGATTCTCTCGAAGATTTACTGTTACAGAAAGCAACTATTTTACTTCTTCAAGGACATCTCCCTCCACTGAGCCACATCATAAAAAATTCCAAAGCAGTACCAAGCACTGAGGGAGGAAGGGAGGATCTATGTGCCCTGAGTAAGGAGGCCTTGCAGAACAGTAAGGCCAAAGCCACCATGTCTAGGAGATGCCCAGATTGTAATGTTTAGTAAATGTATGAACAGTACTCGAAGTGGCAGCAGCACATATGTCAGCAATGGCCACATTGTAAAAACAAGCCACTGAAGTAGCCACCCCATTGGTGGGGTGAGCATGAACAGGACCAAGTAGCAGCTTACAGTGCTTTTGGTAACAGAAACTATTACAGCTGACCAACCATTTTGGAGAGGCCTTGCTTACAAATGGAGGAGTCCACCTTATGGGGGGGGGGGAGGAATGAAAGCCACAAATAGTTGGAGGATTTTCTACAACCCTTAGTATGATCCAAGTAATAATGCAGCATCCTATAGACATCCATCCAGTGTATGCAAACAACTTTCCCCACTATCTCTGGGAGTTGAGAAATAAACAGGAAGGTCAATCCCTTACAGAAATAATTATATGAAATGTTTTCATGCTGATCACATAAAACTACCCATGTGATATGCATGCTGCAAGCATGATTTGAATGTTAAATTGGATCCAATTGTATACATGTGGCATGCGTGCAGCAAGCAAGTGTGGAAAGCATGCTTTTTATATTAAATTGGAACAGACTATATGCATGCGGCATGCATGCAAAAGCAAGTGGTCACTGTTAACTGCACACATAAAAGTTAAGTGACCTGCTCAGAATTACACAATATATAAATGTGGGTGGATGAGATTCAGACCCAGGACTTCAGGTTTCTGAGTGTCCTGGTTTGCAGTTCAGTGCCTTTAACCACCGAGCTATACTGCCTGCACACATATGGCTAACTTATACTTCAATACAAAGCTGCATACATCTGCATGCACGCAGCATGCTTATAGCCACTGTTATACTTCTTAGTTTTCTTTTCCCCCCTCATCTCAGCCGCACAGCTGAACTGTCACACATATACCAATGGAAACACATGTGGTTCTTCCCACCCCCAATGCACACACCTACTCACAAAACTACTTAATTACTGCTGTCTGGGCTGTACTCCTACTATTTTCTCTCCACAGTTTTGAATGCTTCCACACAAACAGACTTTAAGGGGCAAACACAAAGTAGCAATAACTCGACACTCACCCACATGGCCAGTCCCCCCCCCATGGACACATACTGTAGTGGGTGCTGCCCTGCTGCTACAGACAACCCACCAAGTATAGATATAAGTTAAGAGTCTCTTACCTGAGTACTATGGAGCCAGAGGCAGGAGTCTTTAAGAGAGTATGTCCATGGGTAAGAGTGCTAGGGCATACCCCCTAGAAATTAATGGAGTTATTTTTTATTACTATTTTATACATTAGGATGGTGAGTTGCAGAATAATGAAGGCCACTGTTTTATTAACAAGGCCCTTGTTACTCAAGCAGTGGCCTCGAAGGTATAATTTGGGGGGGTGGCAAGGACATGGCCCCCTCAACATTTTTCTACATCTAGTTCACATTACTATAGTCCCCATCATCTTTGCAGATGACACTAAGATCTGCAATAGGACGGAGAGGTGGAACAAATGAGGAGGGACCTAGGTAAACTGGAGGAATGGTCCAGAGTGTTGCAGCTGAGATTTAATGCAAAAAAGTGCAAAATCATGCATTTGGGGCACAAGAATCCAGGGGAGGATTACATAACGGGGGGAAGGGGACTGATGGTCACCAAACAGGAAAGGGATTTGTGGATAATCATATCTGATGACCTAAAGGTGGCCAAATGATGTACCACGGCTGTGGGGAGAGGCAGTGGGATTCTGGGGTGCATAGGGAGAGGTATTGCCAACAGAAGGAAGGAGGTGGTGATGCCACTGTACAGGTCAATGGTGAGGCCTCATTTGGAATACGCTGTCCTGTTCTGGAAGTTGTATCTCTGGAAGGACATAGACAGGGTGGAGGCAGTTCAAAGAACAGAAACAAAGATGGTGCAGGGCCTGCAACAAAAGTTATATGAGGAGAGACTGAGATACCTCAATATGTATACCCTAGAGGAGAAGAGAGACAGGGGAGATATGATAGAAATGTACAAATATCCAAAAGGCATAAATAAGGTGCCAGAGGGTAGCATCTTTCAGAAAAAGGGATGTCCAGGAATGAGGGGGCATGATATGAAGTTGGAAGGGGGTAGACTAAGGGGTAGTGTGAGGAAGTATTTCTTCACAGAAAGGGTGGTAGTGGTAGATGCATGGAATAGACTTCCAGCAGAGGTGATGGGGGTAAGCACAGTGGGGAAATTCAAGCATGCATGGGACAGGCATAGGAGAACCCTAGCAATAGAAACGAGGAGGTAAAGCTGGAGATCAAGAAGGGTCTGCGGCTTTTATGGTAGGCAGGGAAAATGAGCAGATTAGATGGGCCTAGCAGTCCTTATCTGCCATCACTTTCTATGTTTCTATGTTTCTTTTACTGCCACCTCACCCAGAACCACCCCAGGTCAGAAGAAGGTGGCTTGTATTTTCCCATCTCCAATCTGATGCATCTTTTATTCCCACAGTCCCAGAACCTCAGTTAATAAATTGTGCTGCATGCATACAGTGTCATGCACATAGACTGTTGGAAATGATAACCAATGTGTTACATCACTGGATTTTTATCTCCTTTCAGTGCTATGTTAGATAGCCATGAGGCCCCTTGCTGCATACACTAAGAAGGAGATCTCTGGTAATACATGCCAGTTATTAGGTTGCATTGTGAAATGAGTTTGCACACCTGGGAACAGCAAATATTGGCCGCCCATACTATAGGAACATCTTGAGTAACTTTTGTTTTACCAGTGTTAGTGGAATTGTTGGAGAGCTGCAGATGTCTTCAACCCACACCACAATGACAGAAGAATCAAGAAAGGCCCAAGGAAGTAGTTGTTCTACAAGCCTTCCCAACACAGAGCCCCATCTACATTGGCCCTCCACAGCCATGAGCGAGAATGGATTTTTTAATTACCCTTCTGCCCTTGAATTGTGCATCCATTCAGTCCTGGTGCTCAACTGCTTTTCCACCACTGAGCTGTTGTCCCTCCTTGGACAAGTACACCAGATAACCATGGTTTACTCACCAGTCTGGAGCTCCCCTTTCTGCCTGGCTATGGTGTAATCAGGGTAGTTGAACTGATCACAATTGTGGGACTCCATAACATAGGAGAGGTCAGCCATTTGCATGCCTGAGAAACCCTTCCCTTAGTGCACTTGAAAGTTTTTTTTTCTGGGTAGTGTCTCCAAATTTGAGATCTTAGCCAGTATAGTAATCCCAAAATGCTCATGCATTGTCTGCTCCATTTACTATCTGGAATATAATGCAGCTATTCAAAAGTCCCCTGAGTGGTTAACATGGAATAAATGGTACTGTAAGTTTTACAGAGCAGATGCCCACAGTCTGTTAAAATGATCATTAACATTAAATAGCATACTGCAGATAAAAAAAAAACTGCAGTATACTGTCAGATAGCCCACACCCTATGCTGTCTCACACACAACAAAAGTGACATGTTCTCCCACCTCTGGATGTCTTAGAAAGCTACCACATGGTATAGTACCCCAAACACCAAGGTCTCTTTGCAATCCTTGCCATATTTATTTTTTGGCATCTCCACCAAGAAAAGTGAAGTACCCAACAGGACCTGTCTCTTATATTTGTAAAAGTACCCATGGTTTTACTCATTTGTTCAGCTCCATAGCCATAGTTCAGAAGCATCCAACAGAGGGATTCCTGCCATCTCTGCTCCAAGGCTGACTACATGCTAACACGAGCATGGCCGAGCCCCATAACAGTATGGTGTATGACTGTGATTCTGATTATCTTGAGTCAGGATGAAACCACTTAAGTATAGTAAGCTCTGTTTTCAGTGAAAAGCTCTTCCCAGTTCAATGCCATTAAAGTTTTTACTTTGAGGTAATATTTCTAAAAGTGGGGATTTGCCAAACCATTACAAGAATGCAGCTGGTCCATCGCTTTCCCTTCTTTGAGTGTTGGCAGAGCTGTCTTCAGCACTAGCTTCAGCCTACTGTGGCATTTTTTCTGGCTATTCTGTTTTATTCTTTTATTTTGTATTGCTGCTCCTTTGTCTATTATCAAGTAGTTGTATGCCCCACTCATGTTCAAGTTGATCTATGCTATAGCCTTCTTTTGATTTGATATTTTCAGTGTAGATGAACTTTCCATTTATAATTTCTGTGTTGGCACATTCATCTAACATAAATGTCATCCTAATGTCCAGAGCTGGAGGAATGTATCAAAAAGTGGGGGATCAGAATTGCATAGAACACTCTAACACAGGGTGTTGGAAAAACAATTGATTCTTAAATGTACTTTAGTCAATCTACTTAGATTTTTATAATCCTGAATAATCCACCCACTTTGATGAATAATCCCCCATGATTTATTAACAGAAATGCATGGGTTATTCATGATCATCAAAACAAAACAGGGTCATGAACTGTAGCTTTTGAAGAGGTTTTAGAGAAAGGAAGCCAAAAATAACTAAAGAGTACAGCTCAGGCAATAGTAAAACAAAATAATTTCCCCCAGAATTATCATTTTGTTTACCTGGATTTTCAATGTATGTTGAGCACCAAAAGTATCCTGTCTGCTGTCATTGGAGAAATCCCACCAGCTTCACTTTAATGCAACTCCACTGATTGAAATGTGTGGGGTGAAAATTCATTGTCTGACAAATCAGCTATAAAAGTGAGGGGTCTACTGACCCACCTGAGCCCCTGGCTCTATCACCTATACAATGTCATCAGAGAAGGTCATGACAATGCTTTTTCAGGTGTTTATCAAGAGTTATATAACTTCAAGTAATTTACAAATAGGAAGTAAGTTATTTTGGGGGTTCCATGGTGTCTCTGGAGTTTAAACTGGACACATACCCCAAAGAGGTTGAAAAACTGCTTAGTTAATTGAGGTTGTGGCAGAACTAAAGTGGTGACAAGGACCTCTATAATAAAGAAGACAACCACAAAGCACTTGGTGTTCAACTTGTACCTCTGTTATGGAAGTTTGGGGGGCTTGAATAAAAGCTTTGGGAATTATACTAATTTAGTGTGTCCCCTCACTTCATTTCTCTGTGACTGCATTACAACCTATGTGTTTGTGACAAGATGTTTGTGACAAGAAATTTCCCTGCAATCTTCTTGCTGAATTTTGATACAGTACCTTGGATGATGCTCAGGGCTTTTATTATAACTCGGGTTTATAGGCTTAGGGCTTTTTTCCAATTTGATCAGAGTAGTGTGAGTTCTGTATATTTCTTTGTATTGAAGGATTCAAGAGTATCAGACACTAACATGCCTTTTAATGGTCTATCTATGCTATGTTAAGGCTGCAGTTGTTCTCTTAGAGCGCCAGGATGACTTTTATGCAGCATAAGCTGATCTTTGGTGGCTTATGGTTTGTTTTTATCACCTTTTTGCTACATTGCTATGAGGTTGTTGGGAGTTTGAGAAATTCTCTCTAGCTTGTATTTGTCACAAATCCACTCAGCAAGTCACTCCCTCTGCTCCCACAGTGTCAACCTCTGAGCACAGTCTTGTGAACAGGAAACAGAAACGGTAACCTTCCTGTCTGTTTTGTGAGCTCGAATCAACCTTTGGTCTCAAGTCTTGGAGGGATTCAAACTGTGAACCTCTTGTTAGCGTACCCAATGTACAGGCTCAGATAATTCTGCTCTTCAGGGGATGCCAGATATCTTTCACCTAGGGCACCTAACCAGGTACAAAATGAACCCTTAAAAACTCTATGGAAGACCGTAGGAAAAATTCTTACCTTTTCCCAGTTTGGTATCACCATTAAGCTTTTACACAGTGTCAACTTTAACTATATATGCTTCACTTGTTAAGAAAAATAATTTCAAAGGCACACCAAGTAGTCTCTAAAGTAGAGGTTTACTTAAAAATAGATAAAAAAATGTAAAATGTAAATACAGAACAGTATATCACAAAACCACACAATCACTTAAAATCATAAGGTTTAAAAGTATAATTTCCTACCAAAACATACACTTAGATTTGTCTATCGAAGGTATTTTTTCTAACAGTGCTGATAGACAGATGCTGTTGTCAAGAGAGTCCAAACATGTGTGTCTTCATGGAAAACAGAATATTGTTTTAAAACTGGCTTTGCCAACCTCTTTGCATGAGGTCACCTAGTTCCTCCCTGTCAGAATATAAAAAATTATACACCCAGGATGTCTTTTCAATCAGGATGTAAATTAATTAAGTGACATTTCAGCAAAACTCATTTCACAAATTATGACACTCTTTAAATAACATCCCCTCTTTGATTTCAAGTAGCTCTTCTTCCCAGGACACATCAAAGAATATTTTATGACTTCGCACTAAAGCGTCATAACCTGCTCTCTTCCTCTAAACGTTATAAAAGTTTATGATTTCCCATCCTAGCAACTGGCAAGCTACAATTAAGCTAGATAAACAGGAGATCCTAATATAGGTCTCTTCTAGCCTGTAATTATCTCCTGGCCTTTAGGATAACGGCTTGTAGTTGAACCCTGGGGGGGGGGGGTGTTGTCATCCCAGGCCCAGGATTCCTCATGACAGACAATCACACTACATTTTTATATTAAAAAAAATCATACAGCAATCAGAACCAGCTGTTCAAGTGTCACAATTCCTCCCCACCTAGACTGAATATGGATGCTCTATCCCCTGCATGGGATGAGCTTCCGAAATCAGTTCACTCCTCATAGACACGAGACAAGCCATTTGAGTTCTGATTTTTGGCTCCAGCCCTATGTAGAATCATCATGTCATACCCTTGCAAAGCAAGACTCCATTTTAGCAATCTACCATTGTTTTTCCCATTTGTGCAGAGAAACCAAGGGGTTGTGTTCAGTCTTTACCACAAAATGCTGCCCATACAAGTATGGCTCTAACTTCTTTAGGGCCCACACTATGGTAAGACACTCCTTTTCCACAGTGGAGTATGCCTGCTCCCTGGGAAGTAACTTTTTACTCAGATATGCTATCGGGTGATGTTTCCCCTGGCTGGATGTCTGACTTAGTACTGCCCCATTACCCATGTCTGAGGCGTCTGTCTGAACTATAAAGGGTTTGCTATAGTCAGGACTTGCCAAAACAGGAGCACTGCACAGTGTCTCCTTCAGTCTGGTAAAGACTTCTTCACAGGCTGGTCCCCAGGTAATTTTCTTTGGCATCCTTTTCTTTATCAGGTCAGATAGGGGAGCAACCAGGGCACTTTAATTGGGTACAAATTTTCTATAGTACTCTGCTGTGCCGAGAAACTTCGTGACCTGCTTCTGCATTTCTGGTCTGGGCCATGCCTGGATTACCTCTATTTTTATTTGGTTAGGATGAAGCTGTCCCTGGCCTACCACATGCCCGAGGTATGCCACTTCTCCCATGGCCACCTGGCACTCCCCGGCTTTGACAGTGAGCCCGTCCCTCTGTATCCTGTCCAGCACTTCTGTAAGGTGGGACAGGTGTTCCTCCCAGCTGGCACTAAAGATGGCAATGTCATCCAGGTACACCACTGTGTACTCCTCAGCAACATCTAACACCTGGTTCACCAACCTTTGGAAAGTGGCCGGGGCGTTCTTCATTCTGAAAGGCATTACTTTAAATTCAAATAAGCCTATCGGAGTGATGAAGGCCGACCTCTCCTTAGCTCTGTCCATTAACTCTACCTGCCAATACCCCTTGGTCAGGTCAATTGTCGTAAGGTAGGTTGCCCCTCCCAACTTGTCCAGGAGTTCATCCGTCTGGGGCATCGGGTGGGCATCTGACTTCATGACTGCATTCAGTCCACAATAGTCCACACAGAAATTAGTACAGCCATCTGGCTTAGGCACAAGGACTACAGGCGAGACCCAGGGGCTGTGGGATCTCTGGATTACCCCTAAATCCAGCATCTCCTCCACTTCCCTCCTAATGTCCTTTTGGACAGCCTCTGACACCGGATATGCTGTCCACCGTATGTGTGTCTGTGTCCCTGTCTCCACATCGTGTGTCACTAAGGGGGTTAGTCCAGGCTTGGCTCTAAACAATGGGGCAAAGTCTGCTAAAACATCCCTTACTTCCTGGATCTGGTCCGGGGCCAGCTAGGGAGACAATTTTACTGCCTCCACAGAGGACTCCAGCTTGATTTCTTCCAGCAAGTCCAGAAGGGGGGTCTCCTTCATCCGTCCCCTTCCCAGGACTACGCAGTGCAAACACCATGTCAGCCCTATTTGCATACGGCTTCATCATGTTGGCATGGTACATCCTTTCTGTCTGTCTTTGGTCAGGTAACTGTATAATATAGTTCATGTCATTTACCTTCCTAACCACTTTGTACAGTCCTGCCCACTCAGCCTGCAGGTTGTCTTTCCAGACCATAATAAGGACCATGACTTCCTGACCCACCATGTACGAGCGAGCTCTGGCTCTGCGGTCTTACCACACTTTTTGTTTCTGTTGGGCAGCTGCCAGGTTGCTCTGGGCTGTCCCCATAAGCTCCTTTAGCCTTTTCCTAAACTTAAGGACGTAATCCACTATGGAAGTTCTTTGGGTGGTGTGCTTGCCTTCCCAGTCCTCCTGGATCAAGTCTAGGGGCCCACATACCCAGTGTCCATATAAGAGTTCAAAGGGAGAAAATCCTGTTGACTCTTGGGGCACCTCCCTGTATGCAAACAACAGGTGAGGAATGTATTTCTCCCAGTCCCTCCCATGCTGTTCAGCAAATGCCCAGAGCATTGACTTCAGGATACCATTAAATCTTTCCACAAGCCCATTGGCTTGTGGGTGATACGGTGTTGTGCATCTCTGAACCACCCCACACTTCTCCCATAAACATTTCATCAAGTCCGACATGAAGGAACCCTCTCAATCAGTGATAACCTCCTGCAGCAACCCAACATGGGAGAAAATCCCAAGTAAGCCATCTGCCACTTTGTCTGTCCTCAGTGAGGATAGGGTGACTGCCTCTGAGTACTGGGTGGCATAATCCACCACAGTCAGGATGAATCTCTTCCCTGAGGAGCTAGGAGTATTTAAAGGCCCCACAATATCCATTCCTACCCTCTGGAATGGCTCCTCCACTGTGGGCAATAGAATCAGGGTGGCTTGGGTTTTCTTGCCCACCTTCCCTATTTCTTGGCATCGGTGACAAGACCAGCAATACTCCTTCACCTGCTGGGTGAAGTTAGGCCAATAGAAATTCTGGGCCAACCGTTGCGTAGTGCGCTTGATTCCCAGATGACCAGACAAGGGAATATCATGTGCAATCTTGAGCAACTGCTCACGATACCCCTTGGGAATGACAAGCTGCCTGCCTAGCACCCCTCCCTCTGTCTGCACAGCCTGAGTATACATCAGTCCATCTTCCCAACAAACCTTATGCCTGCAGTCACCGCCCTGTTCCCCGTCAGAGTCTGCCTGAGCCATCAGCTTCTCTAGACTAGGGTCACTTCTCTGAGCAGCTGCAAACCCCTCACACATTCCCAAGGCATGGGACACGTCCCCTTCAGTCACTAAACTAGGGTCCCTAGCACTAGTGTCAGAGCTTTCAGGATCACTGTCAATCCCAACCCTCTGACAATGAGTCACCCCTGCCTCTTTGGAGTAACTCTCCATAGCTAAGTGGTTAACTGCTACTGGGGAAATTTCTACCCCCCTTTTCATTAGTCTCCCCATCTGGAGACACAGGCTGGGAAACCAGCCTCCCAGTGGTTTTCACAATGGCTTCTATGGGGTCCAGGGAACTAAAGTGTTCCCTTGCCACTTCACTATGGGTAACTGCACACACCATCCCTTGTTTGAGATTGTTGCCCAGGATCACATCCACTGCTAAGGTTTTGGCTACAGCCACGTGTTGCACAGTTCCCCCTGTTTCACCCCAGTCCAGGAGAACACTGGCCAGTGGCAATGTTTTCTCTTCACCAGTAAAGTCTGTACAGTGACATATTTATTAGGTATAAGCTGACCCAGGTCTACTAGATCCCCTTTTACCAATGTCAGGGATGCCCCTGTGTCCTTTAACCCTTGCGTCTGTACACCATTTACCATGACTGGGTGCATGTGTTCCCTCATGTTCACAGGCATGCTTAACAGGGACACACAAACAACCCACTTCTTTCCTAGCCCCCTGTTGTGTATTGCTCACCTTTTTTGGACACTGTCTGACAATATGCCCAGTTTCTTTACACAACCAACATTCATTCTTTTCTCAGAGAAATCATTTCTCTGAAACCTGGGGCTAACTGGTTTTGGTGGAGGCAGTGAGGGTTTTAGCTGCCCTGAAGGTGCACTTTTCCCTTTCTGCACTGCCACGCCCACCCCATTCACTCTCAGAGCAGGTCTGCTCTTGACATAGCGGTCCGAGAGTTCAGCAGCCTCTTACACTATTTTGGGATCTCGGTCCTTCAGCCAGGTTTTCAGCTCTGCTGGGCATGCCCAGAAAAACTGTTCTAACAAAATCACATTTTTAATTTTATCAACAGAGTTTGCTTCAATTCCTTCCCACCAACGTTTTAAAAACTGACATTATTTCATGGCTAGTTCTTCGTATCTCATGTCAGGGCTTCTCCTGAGCTTATGGAATTTAGCTCTGTATGTTTCAGCTGTTAATTCAAATTTCTTTAACAGTGAAACTTTAAGTTTGCTGTAATCATCATTGTCCTCATTGTCCATTTGACCCAATGCATCCCGAGCTTTCCAAGCAAGTAGTGGGGATAGCAGGAAACTCCAGGACTCCCTAGAATTTTAGCCTGAATACAAAATTTTCAAAAGAATTTAAAAAGGCATCCATATCCTCCACCTCTTTAAATTTGGCTATCAATTTGGAATTCAATTTGTAACCCAGTACTGTAGTCCCAGTTAAACCCAAGCCATTTACTTGCTCTGGTGCTGGTGGTTGGCATTGTAGCTTCTTCAGTTCATGTTGCCTCCGGCGCTCACAATCCTCACGATCAGCCTCCCGCTGTTCCCGCTCTACCTCTCGGCATTCTCGCTCTGCCTCTCAGCGTTCTCACTCTGCCTCTCAGTGTTCTTGCTCCCTCTTCTCCTCTGCAGCTCACTGGTGCTCACGCTCCTCACAGTCTGCCTCCCGCTGTTCACGGTCCCTCTCCTTCTCCCTCTGGAACTCCAGCTCCATTCTGTGTAACTCAATTTGTAGCCTGAGTATGTCTGGATTCAAGATACTGGTGACCTTCCCCTGCTGCTATGTCTCTTCACTGGCACTGGCCCTGTTGCCCTCTTCATCGGATCTGGACACTGCACTGGCAGCTAGCTCTTCCACACTCAAGGTTCGGTCCTTTTCAGTCACTGTCTGTGACTCGATGCTCTGGGTATCTGCTACCATCAGGGCATCCACAAGGTTCTGTTTGAGGGCTTTCACCTCAAACAGGACTCCTCTGTCCCCACACAGCTGCTTTAAGTAGTCTACAGTGTGCCTGCAGTAGTTGGAAGCCATCTTCTTCCCTAACTATGGCTGCTCTGACTTGCACTTTAGAAAAAAAAAATAAAATGGGTAGGAACTTGACTGTACACCAAGTGATATAGTTCTGTCTCCTTTTTAAAAATAAATCACTGCCTTTTTCTTTCTTTGCAAGTGAGCTGATGGTCTCAAGCTGACACACTGAACAATAAAAGCTTGTAATACCAAAATTAGCCCACGGCTACCACCAATCTGTCACAAACCCACTCAGCAGATCAGGCCCTCTGCTCCCACAGTGCCTACCTCCGTGCACAGTCTTGTGAACAGGAAACAGAAACAGGGTATCTCTCCTGTCTGTTTTGTGGGTTCGAATCAACCTTTGGTCTCAAGTCTTGGAGGGATTCAAATTGTGAACCTCTTGTTATCGTACCCAACGTACAGGCTCAGATAATGCTGCTCTTCGGGGGATGCCAGATATCTTTCACCTAGGGCACCTAACCAGGTACAAAATGAACCCTTAAAAACTCTATGGAAGACCGTAGGAAAACTTCTTACCTTTTCCCAGTTTGGTATCACCATTAAGCTTTTACACAGTGTCAACTTTAACCATACATGCTTCACTTGTCAAGAAAAATAATTTCAAAGGCACAACAAGTAGTCTCTAAAGTAGAGGTTTACTTAAAAATAGATAGAAAAATGTAAAATTTAAATACAGAACAGTATATCACAAAACCATACAATCACTTAAAATAATAAGGTTTAAAAGTGCAATTTCCTACCAAAACATACACTTAGATTTGTCTATCTAAGGTATTTCTTCTAACAGTGCTGATAGACAGATGTTGTTGTCAGGAGAGTCCAAACATGTGTCTTAGTGGAAAACAGAATACTATTTTAAAACTAGCTTTGCCAACCTCTTTGCATGAGGTCACCTAGCTCCACCCTGTCAGAATATAAAAAATTATACACCCAGGATGTCTTATCAATCAGGATGTAAATTATTTAAATGACATTTCAGCAAAACTCATTTCACAAATTATGACACTCTTTAAATAACATCCCCTCTTTGATCTCAAGTAGCTCTTCTTCCCAGGAAACATCAAAGAATATTTTATGACTTTGCACTAAAGTGTCATAACCTGCTCTTTTCCTCTAAATGTTATAACAGTTTATGATTTCCCATCCTAGCAGCTGGCAAACTACAATTAAACCAGATAAACAGGAGATCCTAATTTAGGTCTCTTCTAGCCTGTAATTATCTCCCGGTCTTTAGGATAACAGCTTGTAGTTGAACCCGGTGGGGGGGGGAGTTGTCATCTCAGGCCCAGGATTCCTCATGTCAGACAATCACACTACATTTTTATATTACAAAAAAATCACACAGCGATCAGAACCAGCTGTCTAAGTGTCACAGTATTTTGTGGACAAGCAGGTTATTAGAATATGGTTCCTGAGGAGATTTGTAGGGTCTATGTGGTCACGAGGAATATGTTGTATGCTGCTAGGCATCAGCTGTTAGCCCAAGTCGTTCATACAGTTCTTGTTTCACAGTTAACTAAGTAGCAGGGATATTACTTTCAGCCAGATGCTGGGCATGGAATCTTGACCCAGAATTTTCAACTGGGGCTTTCCTTAGCTTTACATCAATCTCCTTACTGTAGGTGTAACATGTTTCTGCCTCGGTGGTAGTGTCTACAGAACTTTGGGTTTCTGAGTACTCTTTAACACATGTAAAGCTAAGCATATCTTCAGTACACAGCGGATTCTCTCTCTTCTCTGCATGCCAGTATATGAACATTTTACTTTTACCAAACTTCATCTTCTTCCAGTGGGTCTATATGATAACGGCGAATGCCTAAAGGCGGTCACTGTTATCGCACAGTCAGAGTGCCAAAAACATTTTCGGCACTCTGACAACCCCGGTGCACAGGACAATGGTGCCTGGACAGTTTTTTAATGCGCACCCCCCTACTTAAGGATTCTCAGCTCCAGGGGGGTGCATGTCGGGGGGGAGAAAGCATTAAAAAAATAAAAGTTCGGGCCGGGCACAATAAAATTGCACCAGCACCTGGACCCAAACCCGGTACCTCACCCACCCCAACCACTAGCCAACCCCCAACACCATGATGCAGCTTGACCATCCACTGCAGTGCCACCCCTACACCCCCTCCACCCCCTCCCAGCCCACGCTCATCGTGCTCACTCCTCTGCATGCGTACACATACCCACATCCTGTCACCCAGTTTGCCCACCCCCTCATCCGGTCACCCTACCCTCCCATCACCATGAGGGATTGTACTGGGAAGGAGTCGCTGTTACAGATGGCGCCCTTCCTGATGTGCCCACCTCACAGGTTACCTCTTCCAGTGAATGTAATATAATTAATAAAAGTACATCTGACATTTTAAATGTATACATATGTTATTGTACTCTCCCCTGTGAGTTCACTGTCTATTGTCTATATAAAACAGATTATCAGTAAGAGTTGTTGGTTCCAGTAATTCAGAGACAGTAATAAGCCTAATCATCCTTTCCTGATACTGCCCACGATTGCTACAGAAATTCTTGCAATGCCACAAACTAAGGATTATGACCTTTTGAGTACATGAGCAGTAAAAACATGTAAAGTGCACAGAAAAAGTACCATCTCTATGCAAATGCTCTTAGAAATAATGATGGAAAAATAACTCAAAAATATAGCAAATGAATACTGATTTTTTTTCTAAATACTGCATGTATCTAAGTTTTCCTTGTACCACTAACAACTCTTTAAGGACAGCTTATTGAAATAATGTTGCTTGCTTTTTGTACATAGCACCCGTGAGGCACTGTGCAGGGATTAATACTAAATATTCCAGTGCTCCCTGTCCCCCTGACATTTACACCAGAATTACTCCTCTGGGATGCCTTCATTAATCTCCAACTCTCCATCAATAATGTATAAAATGGTAATAAAAGAATATCCCCTTCATTTCAATGGTGCATGTCCCTGCAGTTTCTCTTGCCCTGTGTCATAATGTGCCTGAGTATGGGGATGTGGCAGTCAGCTTCACTGGTGGGGGGGGGGGCATAAGCCTGACAATAGTGAGGCTCCAATACTCTGTGCATACCATACCACTCAACTATCCCTGAATGCAAGGGACAGCCCTCATTTTACCCCTGAAAACTGCTCTGCTTCTCATCCATCCCTCATGGAAAACATGCTGCTCACACAGAGGACATCCTGTAAATTTAGACTTCATGGTAGGGGCACCATTTCAGATTTCAGCAGGGGGGAGCCAACAACCAGTGGAGGCCAGGTGCTAGTTAGCCCCTAGGTGGCAAGCACTAGAATGTCTGGAACATCTCCAATAGGTAAAACTTATTTGTTGTGACTGAAAAGAGATATGGAAACCAGGAAACATTCAAATGAATCAGATTCATCTGTCTATACCCCAGAGCAGTGCATCAGATTTGGGCTTTAAACCCACTGAGTTACTAACCAATTTTTTTTCCTTGCTGAAGTTCTGACTCCCCCCCCAAAAAAAAAGTGTTGTCCTGATTTCTCTCCTGACTCCATTCCATTCAATACCCATCCCGTATGAGTCATGAAGCTGCCCAAAGGTGCAGAAATGTGAAAAACACATTAATATTTTAGTCTTTCCTCCTTCCCCAATCCTTCTGTAAAACAATTATTTACTTTAACATACCTGACCATCTAGTCAGATCCTGTGGCCTGGCCCAGTGTACCACCAGCCCAGTTTTCAGTCCGCTACTCTTCCATCCATCTGCCAGAAGCTGGATCTTAGAATTGACCATCCTAGGTCCCCAACGTGGTCTGCGACCAAGTCACCTCACCAACCAAACCCTCCCAACCAGTGTTGCTTGTTTCTTGCTTGGCTGCTGCTGTGGCTGCTGCCACACTGCACTGATCTGGCAGAGATGGACCCTTGATACTGACCACCTTAGATTGATAGACCACTATCAAAGCTATCAATCAGCGGTCTCACGTATGAAGGCAGAGTTCCTGTCCAGTGAGATAGCTGCTGCTCAAAATTGACCAGCTCAGCTCTTTCGAACTGTGGACAGGCTGTGCAACCCAGCCTGTCTACAGGTTTGAGAAGCATTTTCACAAGATAAGTGTGATGAGTTTGCTCGATTATTTTGCAGATGAGGTGGCTGACATCGGGGCTGAAATCTGTCCAGCACCCTCTATGGGGGTTAGTGGTGGTTGGTGTACGGTCACCTCCCCTCAGTCTTCTTGGATATCTTTCAACTGACTGGAGAGCGGGGACATCATGCGGATTGTCCAGAAATTGCAGCCAACTTGCTATAGTTTGGATCCGGGCCTTACACGCCTATTATTAGGGTGTATGGAGACTATCAGCCCGGTCCTCAAAGAGATTGTTTGGCGCTCTTTAGACTTGGGAGAGTTCCCTAGCTCCCTGTAAGAGGCAGTGGTGACACCGCTTCTTAAGAAAACTTCTTTAGACCCAAGCATCTGTGCAAACTACAGACCTATCTCTAACCTTCCCTTCATTGGGAAGGTGATTGAGAAAGTAGTTGCGCTGCAACTGGAGAACCATCTTACCATCCATGGTGTCTTCAATCCTCTCTAGTCAGGTTTCCAGAAGAGACATAATACTGAGACTGCTCTGGTTCGGGTGTTCAATTATCTCCTGATGTCAAGAGACCAGAAGCACCATTCCATCTTAGTGCTGCTGGATCTCTCCTCAGCGTTTGACACTGTGGACCATGGGGTTCTGCTCAAGCATCTGAGGGTCATCTGTGGACTGGCTGGTCCAGTTCTTAGATGGTTCTATTCTTTCCTAGCTGGCAGGTCTCAGAAGGTGGTGTCTGGGATTTTTTTCTCTGGACCATTCTGTCTGCCATGCAGGGTACATCAGGTCTCAGTGCTGTCCCCCATGTTGTTTGCAGTGTATTTGCTGCTCCTCGGAGACATTGTAAGATGATATGGGCTGAGTTTTCACTGCTATGCAAATGACACACAGCTCTATCTGTCTTTTGCACCCGACCAGGATAGTGCGATCTCAGTGTTTAACAGCTGCCTGGTGAAAATCCATGGCTGGATGAAATCCAGCTGGTTGAAATTGAATTCCAGGAAGACTGAGGTGTTGGTTATGGACCCGGAGCACCGGATAGAGAGGTCAGTGGTGGGGTTACCTTCCGGGCTTTGGCTCGATGGTGTACAGCTGCCCACCTCTGAACTGGTGCATAAACTGGGGATGGTATTTGATGATGAGCTGACACTGTGGGGTCAGGTATCGGCAGTCATCAAATCTTCCTTTTACCATCTTAAGAACATCGCCAGAATTAAGCACCTTGTTCCATCCGATGATTTGCTCATGTAAATCCATGCCTTTGTGAACTAGTGCCTTGACTACTGCAACTCCCTATACCTAGGGCTTCCAGGGGTTGATGTCCACCACTTGCAGCTGGTGCAGAATGCTGCAGCATGATTATTGGCTGGGACTTTACGTACCAGTCATATTACTCCCGTGCTGCATGTTCTGCACTGGCTGCCTGTACAGTGGTGGACCACTTCAAAGTTGGTCTTCTGATCTATAAAGTCCTACATGGACTGGGACCAGGTTACCTGCAAGAGCTCCTGGTCCCTTACAGCCCTAGCCGACTTCTCTGCTCAACTGACAGGGGGTTATTAGATGTTTCCAGGGTGCGGTTGAAGACATCTGGTGCCAGGGCTTTTATGTTCATGGCGCCATCCCTGTGGAACTCTCTACCTCATCAGATTAGAGAGTGTGGGACCATGGAGAGCTTCAAGACCAGTTTAAAAACTTATTTATTTAAACAGGCTTTTAATATTTTAAGTTTTAGGAATTCTGAGAATTTTTAATTGAAGCTGATGTTTTTATGTGATCCTATTGAATTGTTTTATGATGTTTTGTATGTAAAGTGCTTTGATGTTTGAATTGCGCTATATAAATAAAAATATTATTATTATCAAGGCCTATGAAGGCCACCCACGTCACTGTCACAACTGCTGCTTGGCCTAGTTTGCTGCCGTGGGGGACCTGTGCTGTTTTTTGTGTGAGACGAGCCTAGTAGAGCAAGTAGGTAGTCTATTCTCGAGTTAGCGTCTAGCTCACCCTCTGCCCCTTCAACCACCAGGGGAGACAGAGACTCACTAAGTGTACATCAACAAAAATATGCCACCACAACACTGCGATTGAGAGTTCAGTGATCACCAACTCCCCCAAGCTGAAGTGTGCAGCCTGTCTACTCTGTGGTGGGAAAGATAGTGTTGCACTCGCATGACTCATGTGTTCTTGCTTGGCTGGAGTGCCTCCATGTCATGTGTGATGGTGCCGCCACTAATAGGTGGAGAGAGTGGACAATGCAATACAGACACAGTCGAGTCAGGAGTACACCTGCTGTGTGAGTGCACACAGGCTGTGGGGGCACTTATTGTGCAAAATATTAAATCCAAATTTAATGCCATTGTTGCCACACCATAAGAACAACCTAGGCACAAAATGGGGGGGGGGGCAACTGCCCCCTTCTGCCCTCTCTAAATGGCATCCCTGCTTTATGGTAGAAATTCATTCTCAGGTGCTAATATCAGTACAAGTAAACACAATGATTTCCACTGTATTCTGAGGTACTGTATCTCCATGTTTCAGGATGTGTCCTGATCATCATGAGGGTTAGTGTCCCTCAATGTCCCTCATTTTGAGTGTCCATGTCCCTCATTTCGGTGCAAAATGTGAAGCATGGTGCATGCTTCCAATACCCTGCTCAGCACAAAGAGTGCTGAGCATGGCCATAGTGTATGTGCTCCATACAGAATGACAAAGGAAAAGTAAGTGAGCTGTAAAAGTCATGGAGAAACACATCTGTAGTACTAAATATGCATAAGGGGATTTGCATGGCCCAAAACAAAAAGGTCAGGCTTCACATCACAGAGGCCCCTCTTCACACATCTGGAATGGGGGTTGGCTGACTATATTTTAGGCATTTAATGCAGTAAGCAAACACTACTTTACAAATTAATGGTAATTTATGACAAAAATCAAAAGTCATTAAACAATTTGCAAAAGGATCAGAATTAATGAGTTTACCTAATTTTAATGGGAAATCAATGAAAAATGTATTTTAATGGCTCTAATTGCTAGCAGTATTATGAGAAATAGAAACTGATGTGTTTTTAGATGAGATTTGCACCAGTTTAGTCGCTGCACACATGGTAAGCGTGCAACATGTGAACCTGATATGATTTTTAAATGATGTTCTCACTAGCTTAACTGCTGCACTCACGTCAAGTGTGCAACTCGCAAACCTGATGTAATTCTTAGAAGATGTTCACATCAGCTTACCTGCTGCACACATGTCAAGCTTGCAGCAAGTGAATCTGATTTGTGTTTTAGACCTGATTCACTTAGGTTCACTTTGTGTATGCGAACTGCATGCAAACATTGCACAATTAAGCGTGAGGGATGCATTCTGCATGTACAAGGCGCACTTGTACATACAGACTTGTAAGGGAATGGTCTGATTTAATGGTCTTTCAGACATGAACTTCAGTAGAAAATGAGGAATTGTATGTAATGCAACTCTAACCTTGTGGAAAATAAGAAAATATGAATCTACAACCAGAGCCTGTAACTCAGATTCGCATCTAGCAGATGATAAAGTCACTGAGAACAGTGTCTTCCAAGAGAGAAAATACAGCTCACAAGTAGCAGCAGGCTCAAAGGGAGGTGCTGTAATGGTCTCTAGGACCAAATTAAAGTCCCACACTGGAACCAGATTGACGATTGGGGTGTAGAAGACAAATACCTCTGAGGAACTTACAGAAAACCTCAATCTGGGCCACCAACTTGCCATCAGTGAGGGAATTAAAAGCCAAGAGCTCAGCAAAGTGGACCTTAATAGAGAAACCCAAAGCCTGAGTCCATCAGGCACAAGAGGTAGTCCAGCACAAGACTGACAGGACATGTAAAGCACAAGTAATGCAGCTGGTAAGGGAACCAACAAGGAATGGCAACATCTTAGATCTCATCTTGTCAGATGGTGGTCAGGTACAGGGTGTGAGGGTGGAGGATCCCATAGCTGGTATTGACCATAGTATGGCATGGTTCTCCCTTGTGCTGGCCAGAGAGAGATGACACATACCACCACCAAGGTAATATACTTTAATAAGGCCAACTTCAGTAAGGTGGCTGTAGTACTGGGGAGGCATGGTGCCACCATAAGTCCAGACATGGGCACCACCCAGAAATGGGACATCATAAAGCTAGGGCTGATGGAGGCCTCAAACTCCTGTACTGAGTGGAGGAGTAAGAAGGCTAGGTCCAATAAACTGAGCTGGTGGAGCAGGGAAGTACAGGCAAAAGTCATTTTGTTCTTCATTTCACAGGCAGTCTCAGATGCTCACACACAGACCCCCAGCAGTCTGCAAGCAGGTACAGCAGAGAGTTGTAAAAAAAAATGTTTTCTGTCGGAGGACAGGGACTGATTGAATTTCTGTGTGGGACATTTGCTCCGGTTCAGCATGGGTGTGGTGCAGCACAGCTGGAGCTTTAAGCATGCCTGTGATGGTTGCAGTGTGAGAGTGCTATCTCCCTGGAGCTTTAAGGCAGCTGAATCATAATGTGTCTGGACACTGTTGGGGTGATTGTGGGGGATGGAATATTGGGCTATAGTGGGGGTGATTGTAGGGGGAGAATATTGAATGTTTAATGTACTGCTGAGGAGCTTGGAAGGGTGTAGTCCCATCCTCCCTACCTCCTTCCTACCCTTGGTGAAATTCCTGCTTGGGACACCTTACCAAATCCTTTTGTTCTGCATTTCATAGGCAGTCCTACAGTCCCAGGACACCACGGGGAGCAGGAAGAGAGCCACAGTTTCAGAGGCTCACACACGGACCACCAGAAGCCTACAGCCTGCAAGCAGGTACAGCAGAGAGTTTCTTACCCACCGCCACTGCATGGAGGCTGCCCCACTCACCCCCATCCTGACATTTCCTATATAGCTGCACACGATTATGTAAGCTGAATGACCTTTCTCCCCTACTTCCCAGCAGCAGGTAATACTAGCTGTCCACTAGGGGTCACTGCTGTCCACCCTTCCCAGTAGCTGTTAATATTAGCTCTCCACTAGGGGGTGACGTGGTACACCCTGCATGTTTCCAAGATCTTATTAGAAATTTAGAAAGCAACACCCTGCAGCTGCCCCTAGACTTTGGGTGTTATTACTCCACCTTTTACTGTACTGTTTCCCTTCCTACCACTCTTGGAAATCAGTTCCCTTTTCCATCGGCACCAGATGGGGGATTCAATCCTGAGAACAGCAGGCAGCCCAATGGTAGTCTGCAGCTCTGACCACTGGGCCACACTGACTTAACTATTTCAGCCTGAGTTGGTATGCTGGCGTGCATATGGATAAACTGATATGAAGGTAGCAGTTGTCACAATAGTGGGATGTCTAGGCAGTATTTGGGTTAATATCAGTGGAGGTTTTAAAACTGATATTGCTCAAGACTGATAACTTGAAGAGTTGAGTGTTCTATGTGTTCTAAAGGTTGGCACCAGATTTGGAATTAGAAACATAGAAACATAGAAACATAGACTTTGACAGCAGATAAGGACCGCTAGGCCCATCTAGTCTGCCCATTTCCCTAACTACAGGATAGGCCGCAGATCCTAGTTAACCAACAGCCTATTTCTTCCTACTCCCCACAAGAATTGCCTTATGTCTGTCCCATACATTCTTGAAATCTCCCACAGTTTTAGACCCCACAACTTCCTCAGGAAGGCTGTTCCATGCATCCACTACCTCTCTGTGAAATACTCCTCACATTGCCCCTGAACCGCCCTCCTTCTATCTTTAAATTGTGTCCCTTGTTCTTGTAAGTCTCTTTTTCTGAAAGATGCTACCCTCTTGGACTTTGTTGATTCCACTGAGGTACTTAAAAGTTTCTATCATGTCCCCCCTCTCCCTTCTTTCCTCAAGGGTATACATATTAAGCTCCTTTAGTCTTTCCTCATATGGCTTCTCTTGCAGACCCTGCACCATTTTAGTTGCCCTCCTCTGGACTACCTCCATCCTGTCTATGTCCTTGCAGAGATGAGGTCTCCAGAACTGGACACAGTACTCAGATGTGGTCTCACCAACTGTCTGTACAGAGGATAACAACCCTGTTTTCTGCTGATGATGCCTCTCCTATACATCCCAGTATACCCCAGCCCTCCCTACTGCCTTCTCACATTGATTGCTAACCTTAAGGTCATCTGATATGATTACCCCAGGTCCCTTTCCTTTTTTGTTGTTGTTACTACCTCCCCACCCATTGTGTATTCTTCCCCTGGGTTCTTGTTTCCCAGGTGCATTATTTTTCACTTCTTTGCATTGAATCCTAGCTGCCATACTTCTGACCATTCCTCCAACCTTGCCAAGTCCCTTTTCATCCTTTCCACTCCTCCTTGTGTATCAACCCTGTTGCAGATCTTTGTGTCATCTGCAAAAGGCATATTTTTCCTTCCAGTCCTCTGCAATGTCACTGATGAAGACATTAAAAGGACTGGACCCAATACTGAACCCTGCAGTACCCACTAGTAACCCCTCTTTCTTCAGAGTGGACTCCATTTACAATTACCTATGTGTCCTGTTGTGCAGTCAATGTTTTACCCAGGCTACCACCTGGGACCCACTCCAGGCTGGTTAATTTGACTATTAATCTTTTGTGTGGGACTGTGTCAAATGCTTGCTAAAGTCTAGGTAGGCCATGTCCACAGCCCTCCCTGGTCTACTACTTTGGTCACCCAGTCAAAGAAATCTATTAGATTCATCTGACATGACCTTCCTGCTGAACCCATGCTTGCTTTGGGTCCTGTGCTCCACTGGCCTCTAGGTACTCAACTATTCTTTCCTTCAGAAGTGACTCCATCACTTTCCCTACCACAGAGGTCAGACTGACAGGTCTGTAGTTTTCTGCCTCTGACTTGGTCCCACTTTTGTGAAGGGGAATCACATCCGCCTTCCTCCAGTCCTTGGGTACCACACCATCATCCCACGATTTATTAAAAAGAGTAGCCAGTGGTTTCACTAGTTCATCCCTTAATTCTTTTAGAATTCTGGGGTGAATTCCATCAGGACCCATTGCTTTGTCCACCTTCAGTTTTAGGAGTTCTTGCAGAACCCTTTCTTCTGTGAAAGGACTGGGATCGACCCCCCTATCAAGAGTGCCTCTGTTAATTGGATTAGGCACTTCTCCCTCCTCTTTGTGAATACTGAGCAGAAATATTCATTCAGTATCCCTGCTTTTCACTGTCCCCTCTGCCCACCCACCGTTCATTCTATTCAGCCTCCTATCTCCTCCTTTTGTCTTTCTACGCCGCTGATGTACCTATAAAAGGTTTTATCCCGCTTCTAACTGAGTTGGCAATCTTTTCCTCAGTTTGGGCCTTTGTATTCTGACTTCCCTTCCTGCTTCCTTCTGCCTTAATTGGTACAGCTCTTTGTCCTGCTCCTTCTGTGTTTCCTTATACTTGGAATGCTATCTTTTCTTCCTGACTTTCACAGCCACCTCTTTAGAGAACCATAGTGGCTTTTTCTTTCATTTTGATTTGTTTATTGCTACACAAAGGCTTGTTGCCTCTGTGATGGAGATTTTGATGATTCCCATTGTTGCTCCACACCTCCTTCTAGCCTGTTTGCTAGAGCTTTTCTGAGGCACTCTCCCATCTTGCCAAAGTCAGCCCTCCCAAAGTCCAGTACCCTCACTTTGTATGGCTTGACTCTGTAGCTGAGTTTAATGTGAACCACACTGTTTGATGGTCACTTGTCCCCAAATGGCAACCCACTTCTAGATCTGAGATCCTCTTACTGCCCCCGTTTGAGAGTACGAGGTCTAAGATTGCTCCCTCATGAGTGGGTTCTGAAACTAGCTGTCTGATGCCTGCCACCTGTAGGGCATCAAGAATGACCCTGCTCTTGGATGTGGCTGCAGCAAATGTGCTCCAGTTAACATCTGGCATATTCAGGTCTCCCATCAACAGTATGACCCCTTTCTCTGCCATTCTAAGAATGCCTTCCATCATATCCTTTTCCATTCCCTTCCCTGACATGGGGGTCTGTACACAACCCCTGTGCAGATTGTGGTGCCCTTTCCAGTCTCCAAGGTGACCCACAGTGCCTCCTCTCCTCCCAGTTTACTCTTTTGTTCAGTTGCTTTTATCCCTTCCTATACACAGAGAGCTACTCCTCCCCCTCTTCTCCCCTGCCTGTCTCTCCTGTAGGTTATGTTCCCTGGTATGTTAACATCCCAGTCATGGTTCTCTGTGTACCATGTTTCTGTGACTGCTATGATATCCAGGCATCCCTCTTCCATCAAGGCCACCAGCTCAGGGAGCTTGTTGCCCAGACTACAGGCATTGGTACTCATTACCCTCCATTTCTTGATGGCCTTACTCCTTTTGCCCCATCCCTGTCCTTCCTGCCTTTGTCACTTTCTCCATTTACCCCTGCCCATCTCCTATAGACACCTCTATGTTGGTGTTTGCTGCACTTACTACCGTGATTATTTGGGGCTAGGATTTCCTTCTCCTTTCCAGTGCCTCCCCTTGGCTAGTTTAAAAGCTTGCCAATGAAGCATTTAAACCTATCACCTAGGATCCTGGTTCCCTCCGGACAGATGCAGCCCATCATGCCAATATAGGCTTGCATCACTCAGGTGGACCCCAGTCCCCAATGAAGCCAAATCCCTAGGCTCCACACCAGTTTTCAATCACTGTTGAATCCATGGTGCGTGAACACCTAGCCTCTCCTATGCCATAGATGGGCAGTACTCCCAGAAGGTTACCCGTGATACTTGACTAGGCCCTCCCCAATTCCATAAACTCTTCCTGCACTTCTCTAATCCCTCTCTTAGCCAGGTCATTTGTCCCTAGGTGGACAATGACATCCAGCTCCCTCCCCTGTGCAGCTGCTCCGGCAATCCTGAGGATTCACTCCCTGTCCCTCCAAGCCATGGTGCCAGGCAGGCACCTCACCTCCCTCTCCCCTTCCTCCCCCAGTTCTACCTTCAGTCCTGTGACATGGCAGTCAGCCCATTGGTAGTCTGCCGCTCTGATCACTGGGCTACTCTGAGGCAACTGTTGCAGCAGGCAGGATACACTTTACCTACCCCCCATACACACACTGAGTTGATCTGCCACTCTGCTTAGTTGATCTGAGCAAATCCTGAGTAGGGCCATGCTTGTGTGTAGCTGTATAAACCAATTCAAAGGTAACACAATTCACATTAGGGAGATGTTTAAACAGTATATGGGTTACTGTCAGTGGAGGTTTCAAACTGCAATTGCTAAATATAGGATTAAGAAGTTTGGAGCCTTAGGTACTGGTTTCAAAATTTAGACATTACAAAAGGCTTACCATTCAGTTTGAGGGGGGGCTATATGTGCAGAACAGGGGATGGGGAGGGCCAAGGCAGGAGGCATGACAGTGAGGGAGAATTGATGGGTAATAGAAAGGGGCAGTGGGCAAAGGGGGAGTGTGAGGGATCAGGCAGATTAGTGGGATGTAATGGATGTGGAGCTGTGGTGTAAATGGCTATGATGTGGTGATTGGGGTTTTGCCCAATATGTAGAAGACTGACACAACTGGAAGCAGAAATTAACAGGCTGAGGAGAGATAGATGGAGAATCGGAACAGGAGCAGAGGTATGGATGGGGGGAATGAAGACGGGGCTACAAATTGGTGGAGGGCAGAAGATAAGATGAATGGGGGATATACAGGGGTTACTTTCTGGGAGAGAATTCATCCAGATTGTTGGAGGAAATAGGGATGGTGGGAGGTGGGTACAAAAATGAATGGGGAGAGGGATGAGGCAAGGTCAGGGGAGACAAGATATGGGTATGGTAAGGGTAGCTTTAGGAAAGAATAATGGTGGATGGTGTGTGGGAGACAGAATGTGGATAAGGGAGGGACTAGGCAGGAGGAAACAAGAATTGGGACTGGCAGTGAGACTCTGAGTAGTATGCAGAATCAGTATGCTCTCTTAAGTAATCTGATGGACACAGACAATCAGAAGGGGGTCTGGAACCATGATGGATAGGAACAATGGGGGGAGGGAGTTGGGAGGGGGAAATAAGGATGCACAAAGGGGGGAGAGCTGGGAGGGAGGGGCAGAGAGGGAGCTCAGGCTGATAAATCAGGGATATCGGGATGGGACAAGGAAGCGGGATACTGGGAGAGGAGGACATGTGGGGGCCTTGGTATAAGAACTGTGTGGGGAGTGAAGTAGGGTGTTGGGGGCATTGTATATAGTGCTCAGAAAAATTACTCAGTAAGGGAGGTGGAATTTACTGGCAAGATATTTATCAATGTAGATGAACGGGGATACAAGGGCAAATATGAGTGGCATTGCAGTCACTGGACCAAAGGGAGACGAAAACAAAGAGGAAGCAAACATTCCAGAAGGATATTCTATAGCGGGGAATTCATGGAAGAAGGTGGGGACTACAGTAGCTATGTTACATGGGGACAATAAGATTTCCAGAGGAGAGGCAGTACATGTAGGAGGGTTGGAGGAAACCAATGGCGATGTAGATGAAATGGGGATACCAGATGCAGTTAGGGAGACTCCAGTAGAGATGGTACATAGGGACAATAGGAATTCAAGGGGAGAGGCAGTACATGTAGGGGGGCTGGAGGAAGCCATTGGTGGGTTGAAACCAGGGGAGCAAAGAGACAAAAGCAGGGACACAGAGAGGAAATTAAGGTTTGGATACAAAAGAAGTAATGTAAGAGTCATCATAACAGGAGACTCAATCATCAAGGGCTTCAGGTGGGGTAGTAAATGGTGCTGGAAGTGCTCAGTCTGGGTGGCATGCTTGCCGGGGATGATGGCACATAAAGCAAAGCACATCAGCCCAACATGTCACAGGAGATGGGAGGGTGGAAGCCCCACTTGGTAGTGCATCTAGGAACAAATGACTTAGCAGAGAAAGGCCTCAAGAGGTCAAGGCAAGGTTTAGGAAATTAGCAAAGGAATATGGTAGTAAAGCATGGTCAACTGACTTCTCAGAGGTAATGCCTGTACTTAAAGCAAATTCATATGGTAAGCAAAAAAACAGGGAATTTAACAAATGGTTGAGGGGGTGGTGTGAGTCTATGGGATTTCAGGTGGTAGGTAACTGGGATGAAACATGGGCAGACAATAACTTGTATGCCCAAGACAGGCTGCACCTCAGTAAGGAGGGTACAGCAGTCCTGAAGAAGAAACTTGAGGAGTTTCTGGTGTTAAACTTTGATTTAAACTAATGAGGGTGGGGGGCATTGCATATCAAACAATCGGAGGCTAAGGTCAACAATGGACCTTTACCTTCCCCCAAGATGGTAGTAAAGACACTGGGAGGCTATTACAGGGGAAGGTATGAGAAAAGGGTTAGAGACAAAGGAGATCAAGGGAAGGATTTGGTAGTTGTCTCCATGAATGCGACAAGCTTTGGCAACAAGATGCCAGAGCTTGAGGCACTTTTGGTGGAAGTGGGGGTAGATATTGCCGCCATCACAGAAATGTGGGCAAATCATAACAGAGAATGGGACTTAACAATACTGAGCTTTAGGTTATATAGGAAGGACAGAGAAACTAGCAAGGGGGAAGGGTTGCTGTTTACATAAGGGAGGGAATAGAGTGTAGTAGAGAGGAAGGAGGTGAGGGAATACAGAAACCTTGTGGGTCAGTTTGAGAAAGTCAAAGAATAAGGGGGTAAGGCTAGAAGTAGTGTATTGGCCACCCTCCCAGATGGAGGAGAGGGACAGGGAACTGATGGATGTTATACAACAGAGTTGTAGAAGGGGCAGCACAGTGGTGGCTGGATACTTCAACCTATTTGGGAAAGACTGGGTCACCATAACATCAGCTAGCAGCAGGGAACAAATCATCCTGGATGCACTCCAGGATATGTTCCTGATGCAGCTTGTAAGGGAGCTAACAAGAGATGGCAACATCTTAGACCTCATCTTGTCAGATGGTGGTCAGGTACAGGGGGTGAGGGTGGAGGATCCCATAGCTGAGAGTGACCATAGTACAGTATGGTTCTCCTTCATGCTGGGCAGAGATGAGACACATACCACCACCAAGGTAATTGACTTTAATAGGGCCAACTTCAATAAAATGTCTGCAGTACTGGTGAGGCATGTTGCCACCATAAGTCCAGACATGGACACCACCCAGAAATGGGACAACATAAAGCTAGGGTTGGTGGAGGCCACATAGTCCTGCACTGAGTGGAGCAGTGAGAAGGCTAGGTCCAATAAACCAAGCTGGTGGACCAGGGAAGTACAGGCAAAAGTGAGGGATAAGAGGGCAGGTTATAAAAATTATAAGACAACCTGCAAGGTAGCAGATAAGGAGGAATTCATCAGGAGCTCCTGGGAGGTGACCAAGGTGGTTAGGGCAGCCAAGGCTGCAAAGGAGCTAAGGCTTGCTCATGAGATTAG
The DNA here is from genome assembly GCA_016271365.2 of Neoceratodus forsteri. Classification (NCBI taxonomy): domain Eukaryota; kingdom Metazoa; phylum Chordata; order Ceratodontiformes; family Ceratodontidae; genus Neoceratodus; species Neoceratodus forsteri. Next base: position 1,143,142,637 of record CM028129.1, on the reverse strand, counting down.
ACAGGGAGAAAAGGGGTTCTTCAAATACATTAGGGAGAGGAGGAACTGCAATGAGTATATCTCTAGAATTCAGATGGAAGGAGGGTGGGAGGATAAGGGGGCTGAACAAGCAGGGGTATTAAATGAATACTTCTGTTCAGTTTTTACAAAGGAGAAGGAGGTTTCTAGCTCACAGGGGTGGGACAGGGTATTGGCAGATGGGGGAGCTAGGATGGTAGAGGAGGGGATCACTGTGCAGAGAGTTCTAGAGGGACTTAGGTCTCTTCAGACAGATAAAGCACCATGACCTGACGTGATACACCCAAGGGTCCTGAAGGAACTCACAGAAGTCCTGGCGGCACTGCTGACAGATGTGTTCAACACATTCCTTCTCTCAGGATGTGTGCCCCTGGACTGGAGGTTGGCACATGTGGTTCCCATTCACAAAAGTGGCTCTTGGGATGAGCCAGGGAATTATAGGCCAGTCAGCCTCACATCAATTGTGGGGAAACTAATGGAGACTATCCTAAAGGAAAGAATTGAGGCATTCTTAGAGGAGACTGGTCTCCTTGATGAGCAGCAACATGCGTTCACCCAGGGAAGGTCTTGTCAGACCAACGTTGTGGTCTTTCACAACCGGGTGACTAGGGCTCTGGATGAAGGCAAGATGGTTGATGTCCCGTATTTGGGCTTTAGTAAGGCCTTTGACTCTGTGCCACATTGAAGGCTGATAGGCAAACTGAAGGACCTGAAGATGGGGGATAGTGTAGTTAGCTGGATTAGGGGCTGGCTGGAAAACAGATAGCAGAGGGTGGTGGTAAGGAGGGCGCTATCATCACCATGGGCAGTCATCAGTGGGGTCCTACAGGGCTCAGTGCTGGGACTGTTGCTATATAATATCTACATAGTGGACATGGCAGTTGGGATTCAGAGTCAGATAAGCCTGTTCACAGATGACACCACACTGGAAGCTGTGGTTGATGGGGAGGAGGGAGGTGCGGTATTGCAGAAAGATCTGGAAGCCTTGGAGAACTGGTCATACACCTGGCAACTGGGTTTCAATGCAAAGAAGTGCAGGGTTATGCATTTCGGAAACAAGAATCCTGGTTAAAGTTACCAATTGGAAGGATTGCAGTTATCGGTATCTGATAAGGAAAAAGATCTGGATGTGCTGTCATGGGTCACATAAATCACTCTACACAATGTAGGAAAGTGGCAGCAAAGGCAAATAAGATGCTGGAGTGTATTGCAATAGGAATCACCTCAAGGAGGAAGAAGGTGATCCTGCCGCTGTACAGGGCACTGGTGAGACCACACTTAGAGTACTGCATGCAGTTCTGGTGCCCCTTCTTATGAAAGGACATCAGTCTGTTAGAAGGTGCACAGAGAAGGGCAACCAAGATGATAAGTGGGATGAGAAAAAGGGAGGAGAGGTAGCTATTTGCGTTAAAGGAAAACTGCATCCTCATATCATTTAAATTTTATTTGTTTCCATGTCAACAGACAACTCCTTTCTTGTAGCTGTCAGGGCTATATGTATTAGTTTAAGTTTGTTTTCACTGCTCATAGTAGCCCCCTGTGACAGCCCTGGGGGGGTATCCATTTCATGGTTGTTGAAATCTCATTGTCCATGAAAACCGCATTAGCATATGAGAACATGATGTCAGAGCAACCATTTATTTCATGTATCTCTATGCTAAAAGAACAAATACCCTGCAAAAACTCTCTGGAAGCTCATAAACTGAATGGAGTTTAAAGGAAAAAAAACTGCATTACAACTCCGATACAGTAATTTGCAAAGCTCACAGAAGGTAAATGTGGTGTTTCACACCATCTTGCAGCTTGATTCTTTGAAGAGTAATTAAGCAGACAGGCATACTTGGGAGTTTAAAGGTTGATTACCTTTCATGTTCTCATATGCTAATGCAGCTCTCAGGGAGACTGAGATTTCAACAACCATGAAATGGAGCCTCCCAGGACGGTTACAGGGCCTAGTATGAAGTGCGAGTACAGAGTAGAGCAGTTGCATGCATCCTTAACAGCTACATGAAAAGAGTTGTTTGTTGACATGGAAACAAATAACATTTAGAATATATGAGGGGGTAGTTTTCCTTTAAGGATACCATCAATGCTACAGAAATGCAGCAGGCAGTAGGGGAAACAAAGGATCTATGACCACAATAGGGTCCGAAATCCGGAAATCCATTTGGGTAGGAATAATCTACAGACCCCCAAATCAGGAGGAAGCCAGGGATAAGGAATTTCTGGAAACCATCCTTCAGACGTCAGGCAAAGGGGACATGGTGCTGGTGGGGGAATTCAATCTGCCAGACATAGATTGGAATACCCCCACAGTGGCGTCACAGAAGTGCAGGGAATTTCTAGTCACACTACAGGAAGCAGGCCTAAGTCATCTAGTGACATCACCCACAAGGGGTAACGCAGTTCTAGATCTGATATTCACAAATAGCGATAGGATTACAAGAGTTGAAGTAGGGAACCACCTGGGCAACAGTGATCATAACACAGTATGGTTCAGGGTAAAAAAGACTGTAGACTCCACACACTCCAAACTGAAGGTCCTTGACTTCAGGAGGGCAGACTTCACAAACAAGAAGGCCTGCCTAAGAGACAACCTTAGTAACTCGACAGAAGGAAGTGTTGAGGAATATTGGACAAGGTTGAAGGATGCAATAACCACGGTCACATCACAGTGTACCCATCAGGTTAGTAAGAACAACAGGAGGAAAAACCCACTATGGTTTTCCAAGGAGGTGGCAACCATGGTGAGAGAAAAGAGCATAGCCTTCAGAAAATACAAGGAGTTGGGGAACGAGGCAGACAAAACAGAATATAAACAGAAACTAAAAGAGACAGAGAAAGTGATAAGAAATACAAAGGCTCAAACAGAGGTTAGGATAGCTCAGGAAGTAAGAAAGGGTAACAAAACCTTCTACAGGTGCATACGTGAAAAAAGGAAGACCAAAGGGGGCATTGTTAGAATCACAAAAAAAAAACCGGACAAATCACAGAGCAAGATGGGGAAAAGGCAGAGGCACTCAATGAGTACTTCTGCTCAGTCTTCACACAGGAAACAGATGGAAACGGATCAACAATAGGTGTAAAGAAGTGTCCAATTGAAGGAATAGATACAGGTCCCTTCACAGAGGAAAGGGTCCTGGAAGAAATAGACAAGTTAAATGTAGATAAAGCTATGGGGCCAGATAGGATACACCCAAAAATACTGAAAGAACTAGGGAGGGAACTGGCAGCCCTCTTAGCAGTGCTCTTCAACAAATCATTAAGGAGTGGAGAGGGGCCAGAGGATTGGAACAGTGCAACAGTAGTACTACTCCACAAGATTGGAAGCAAGAAACAGCCAGGTAACTACCGTGCTGGTTAGTCTAACGTCAGTCATAGGAAAACTGATGGAATCCCTGCTGAAGCAAAGAATCATAGTTTTTTTGATGCAAACTGGTCAGCTCAACAAAAAGCAACACGGTTTCACAGTAGGGAGGTCCTGCCAGACAAACCTGGTTGATTTTTTCAATTGGGTCACCAAAATAGTGGACCAGGATGGAGCAGTGGATGTGGTTTACCTGGACTTCAGCAAAGCTTTTGACTTTATTCTGCACAGGAGACTAGTCAAAAAAGTGGAGAATATGGGAATTGGGACAGAGGTTACAAACTGGGTCAGAAAATGGTTACATGGGAGAACTCAGAGAGTGTTAATAAATGGCACTCTGTCTGTGGAGGGGAGGGTGACTAGCAGGGTCCTGCAGGACTCAGTTCTGGGGCCGATCCTCTTCAACATATTCATCAGTGACATTGCAGATGCACTGGAGGGAAAGGTGTGCCTGTTTGCAGATGACACCAAAATTGGCAACATGGTAGACACAACAGAGGGACAGCAAAGCATGGAAGCTGATCTCTAAAAACTGGAGGAGAGGTCCAAGATCTGGTAATTTAAATTCAATGCCAAAAATTGCAAGGTCATGCACCTGGGAAAGTGTAACCCAGGGAAACTGTACTCAATGGGAGGGGAGCAGCTGGTGGCTACCAGGCAGGAGCGAGACCTAGGGGTGATCATATCAGATGACCTCAAGGTCAGTAGACAATGTGATAAGGAAGCACTAAAGGCTAGTGGCATCCTGGAATGCATAGATAGGGGCATCATGAGCAGAAAGCATGAAGTAATCATGCTCCTGTATCGGTCCCTGGTCAGGCCTCACCTAGAGTACTGTGTCCAGTTCTGGAGGCCACACCTCAGAAAGGACGTAGATAGGTTGGAGACGGTACAGAGAAGAGCAGGGCTTGCATCAGAAACCATACGAGGCAAGACTGGATGACCTCAAATTATACTCACTAGAACAACGCAGAAATCGTGGGGACATGATAGACAGAAACATTCAAATACCTTAAAGGCAACAACAGGGTGCATGTGTAGAACCTCTTTCAGGTAAAGGTCTACAGCAGGACTAGAGGGCACAACCTTTGTCTTAAGGAAGGAAAGTTCAGAAGCAATACGAGGAAATTCTTCTTCACAGAGCATGTTGTGGAACTATGGAATAGCCTGCTGGAGGGGGTGGTGGGAGCCAAAACAGTGGGGGAATTAAAGTGGGCATGGGACAGACACTGGGATACACAAGCAGGCAGTTAAGTAGGAGGGTAGGAAGCCAAGGGCAGACTTGATGGATAGTACGGTCCCCATCTGCTGACAACTTCTATGTTTCTATGAGGGACATGCCCTATGAAGAGTGGTTATGGATGCTCAATATGTATTCCTTCGAGGACAGAAGGGTCAGAGGTGATATGACTAAGACCTTCAAATATTTGAAGGGCATAAATAGGGTTAACCATGAGGGCCTGTTTACATTCAGGAGGGAAGGGATTATTAGAGGGCATAGTATGAAACTCATAGTATGAAACCTCTCAGAGGAAAGATGAGGAGGCACTTTCTCACAGAGAGGGTGGTGACATCATGGAATGCTCTGCCTGAGGGACTGATCATTTTATTATTTATTTTATTTATTTTTTGTTGACTGGGTAAGTGCACTAGACAAATCCTGCCTATTTTCAGGCACGACCCAGGGGAGGGGGATACAGATGAATGCCAACTGACCTTGAATCAGATTAAGCTGTTGGTGGTGGTATTTTTAGTGAATAAGGGAAATTTGGCCAGGACACCAGGAAATTCCCCTACTCTTTTCGATAAGTGCCATGGGATCTTTAACATCCACCTGAACTACCACCAATCCAGGCAGATGGGACCTCGGTTTAACGTCTCATCCGAAAGACGGCACCTCAGAAGTGCAGCACCCCTCTCATGCTGCACTACAGTGTCAGTACTGGGATATTAACCCAAGTGCCAGATGTGGGAACTGAACCCACAGCTCTTCGATCTCCCGCATCAGAGGTGAGTGTGCTACCTACTGAGCCACTGACACTGCAAACATTAGTAGTGGGGTTTAAGAGGGGGTTGGACTGGGTCAAGGGCAAAACCAGAATGGGGAAGAGGGTTCGGTGTTCCTCAGATGGTGCTAAAGGAGGGGAAGGGGTGGAGGGGGTTGGGGAGGGCAGCATCAGATCTAAACATTGAGTGCTGAACACTCGAGCAGACTAGATAGACCAAAAGACCTGTATCTGCTGGCTTCATCGTATGTTCATATGAAAAGGGATCCAGGGTATGAGCAGCATGCCAAACTGTAAAGCATTTCTATTTTTGCAGGAAAGAGTACTGTGTAGATGGTGTCCAAGCCAGCAGTAGAACAGCAGCAACCATTGGGGAAACCCCAAAGTGGAAGAGTTCTACATCCTCTGGAGCCAGGCATAGAGGCACAGGGATTGAAGATCTGGATGCACCAGAGAACCCTGCTAAGAAAGGAGGGAGCGGTGGTAGATCCAATAGGGGTCATTGGAACTGACAGAGTGAGGGAGGGTCTGATGGCACTGAGGGTGGATAAATCCCCGGGGCCTGATGAGTTACTGTATACTGTTGCTACAGCGATGGTAACGCAGCAAAGACCAGTACAGCGACAGAATCAGCTGTTCGCTGTACTGGTCCACTATGTTGTCGACGCTGCTGTCTCCGGGGTGTTCACCCCCTCCCCGAAACAACTCCAACTCAGAGTTGGAAATCTATAATGTGGGTGATGCGGGGGGAGCACAGCCACCTGCATGGGGGTTGCAGGGGCAAACAAAAACACGTGTCCCAGGCAGCATGATGCCAGCTATCAGCATTGTGCCATAGCTGTAACATCTGTCAACAGTATTCCTGTCGCTGCGGCGTGTTGGAACCATGAGTTACACCCCAGGGTACTCAAGAAATTGGCTGAGGAACTGGCAGGTCTGCTGACAATTCTATTCAGTAGTTCTCTAGATTCAGGAGTAGTACCAGAGAAATGGATAACAGCACATGTGGTACCACTCCATAAAAGTGGAGACAAGGAAACTCCAGGCAACTACAGGCCAGTCATCATGACCTTAATAGTTTGTAAACTCATGGAGACCATACTGAAGGAGGGGCTGGTGAGGCACCTGGAAGTGAATGGCCTGCAGGACAGTAAGCAGCACAGGTTTGTGGTGGGCAGATCATATCAAATGAACTTAGTAGAGTTGTTTGATTGGGTCACCAAGTCAGTAGAGAAGGGCCAGGCAATAGACATCATTTACCTGGACTTCAGTAAGGCCTTTGATTCAGTGCCACACAGGAGGCTGATAGCAAAACTGAGGGGGCTTGGGTAGAGGAGAAATTAATATGATGGGTTGAAAACTGGTTGAGAGACAGGACACAGAGGGTGGTAGTAGGGGGGAAGCCTCCAGTACAAAGGAGGTCACCAGCAGAGTTCCACAGGGTTCGATGTTGGGCCCGGTGCTGTTTAATATATTTACAAGTGACACTGGGGATGGCATTCAGGGCAAAATGTGTCTATTCGCTGATGACACTGAGCTCTGCCGGAGTAGTAACATTTTATTTGTTGAGCTATACAAGCCATTACAAAAGAATAAAATCTGCAATAAAGTACACAGAAGAATGTCACAGCAGGTTACATTCAATAAATAAATTTCAATATTTATATAAATATCCTCTAGTACAGTTGCAATTCATATAAAAGTAATGTATTAGCTTACACGTGGATGTTTAAGATATAGACATTAGGACATTCATTGTGATTAATTACAAATATTTTTGTCCCTGGACAGTCAACTGTGCTAACTTTCTTTTTCTAACTTTTGTTATCATTAAAAAATACATAGCCATTCTCCTAATAGTCCATTCATCTTCTATAGTCATGAGAATTAGAGTCAATTCCTTTTTATCACACTGATCACTTTTATCAATAAAACAACTTAGCCAATATTTTCTTTGACTATTGTACCAAGTACAGTCCCACAAGATATGGGATAAATCTTTGATTCCTGCTTGTTGTCATAGACAGTTCAGTTCTATCACATTTGCTATATCTAGCTCTCAATATGTTGCTATCTAATAATTCCAATATTGCCCTCATATACAATTTACACAAAGAGGGTTCCTCCAATACATCTAAGTAGAATTTGTATTTAAACTTAGATGTATTATTTGCAAACCATTTAGAATATTTAGTCTGCACAATCCTTTCTAAATCCAGATTGTTCCATTTTGAGATCACCCTTTTCTTTACATATTTCTTGTATTAAGAGCTGATAGTTATACAGTTTTGATGGTATTTACCCAAGAAATTCAACTTGTGTTTTAACAACAACATATTTATATTTTTTAACCAACTGTTCTCTATAAATTTGTCCTACATCCATTTTTGCTTTTCAATAAAAAAATTTTTTGGTACTCTAGTCTATTCCATCTTTGTCAAAGAAATCCAGTAACTAATCCTCCTTATACCCATAGCAGCAGTGATATTTGGTATACCTAACTCTGCACGAAGATAGATGAGTGGGCACGAGGGCGGGACTCCACAGACACTATGTAACAGCTTTGAGATAGGTCCAGTCAAGTATTCCTTGTTTTTTATCTCCCACATTTCACTGTCGTAGAGAACTTGTGAATCATATTTAGCTTTTATTACTCTGGTTAGAGGTCTAATTGAAAAGCCAACATACAGTACATGTAACTGAATTTCTAAACACCTTGTGTGTTTTTCTTCCCATTATCAAGGACATTTTTTACATGTTTTATCCATGATCCTGTACTTGTGAAAACTATACCTAAATTTGTATAGGAACCAGCATTATATAAGCGCTGGCCCCCCATTCTCTATCTAGTCTTTTCTTTACTTTTTCCGAATGTTATACACTTAGTTTCAGAGAAATTTACTTTAAAGTTTAATGCTGTTGATGGCATCATTTAATACATCAAGGTTTCTTTGCAAACCTATTTTAGTTAAAGATAAAATAACTAAGTTATCTGCATATGCCAGTAAAGATACTTTCATATCCAGAACCTTCAGGGAATCACCTTGATCCTTATCTGTTTTAATACTGTATCTGTATATAAATTAAATAGCATTAAGGCTAAAATACAGCCTTGCCTGACTCCCTTATTTGTATCAAAGGGAGGTGTGGTATGTCCTTCTTGATCTAGGCTTACCGTCACTCAGGTATCTGTTATATAGGTTAGCAATAATGTTTATTAAAGTTGGATCTATACCCCTGTCCCTCATGGTAGTCCATATAATTTCTCTTGGGACTGAGCAAACGCTGACGAGAAATCTATAAAACAGGCATATAACTTTTGTTTCCTGATATTATTATATTTCTCCAGCAGATCTGGTAAAGTAAAACAATTATCCAAGGTAGAATAACCTTTTCTAAATCCCGACTGGGTTTCTTCGATACTCCCTGTCATAGCCACTTGTTGTATTAAGTGCTTAAGCAGAATTTTAGTAAAGATTTTTGAGTTTATGTCCAATAAACCTATTGACCTATACATGCTGGGATCTTGGGGGTCTCCCTTCTTATGTACAGGGATTACAATCGAACCTCTCCAAGAATCTGGGATATCATTTTCTTGTATTGCCTTAGAGAAAAACTCAGCCAGCAGTCTAGTCCATGCTGAGGTACAACCTTTTTAAATTTCTGCTGGCACTAAATCTGGACCTGGAGCTTTTCTGGTTTTCAGAGATTGTATTGCAAAATAGACTTCCCCAGGTCAAACAACATAGTGTACTGTTTGAGTCTGTTCTAAATGTTTGTCATAAACTGTGTTTATGTTTCAATCATAAAAGATACATTGGAAATTATCTATCCACTGCTGTTTAGTAATATAAGTGTCAACTCTCAGTTTACTTGTATCTCTTCCATTGGCTGTCAGATACCAAAACTGTTTAGCATCCTTGAGAGCTACTGCCTGATTCATTTTTTTCCCCATAGACAGTATTGATATTCTATTTTCTTTTTTTAAGGAACCCTTTCTAATATTTTCTTTCCTTGTTAAGGTTCCTGTAGGCTGAAGCACTTTTATTTATTTTTTTCCCCGAACTCTGTTTTTGCCTCCCAGCCTGTGGAACTTTCTCCGGCATCCTGCATTACCCCCGACTCTACCTCTGTGCCTGAGAGGCTTCCTGAATCCTGGCACCAGCCCGGCTATCCCCCTGGCTCTGACCCCCCCGAGGTAGGGCCACCCTATCCACCCAGGGCGCTGTATCTGTAAATTCAGGCCGGGCTGGGCTCGGCCCAGGTAAGGAGTGCCACTGGCATTGGAGTGTGGTCGGGTGGATGCAGGTGCCATCGCCTATCCACAAGCTAGGGTATTTTTCCTGTTTCCCCCTCATTACACCCTCCCCCTCCCTGGTGGAGTTCCGATGTGCAATGATGCCAGGGAATGTCTTGCCGTGACTCCGCAACCCTCTATTTTGGCCCTGAAGCATTGCGGTACCTCTGGTCTCCACCAGAGGTCACCGCAGTGCCGGGCATAGTCCCTGGCCCTCCCAGAGAAAGGAGATCTGTCCTCTGGATGCTCAATCCTTCCTCTCCCCTGCCAACCCCCAGCGATCCAGGCTCATTCCCAAACCTGGGTTACCGGCGTGGCACGAGGCGTGGTGTCCAGCGCCTCAACCCTCAGCACCACCGGACTGGCTGCACTTTTATTTTTAACTGCACTTTTTGTTAATTTCTGTATTTCTGACTTTTTTGGCTGACATTCATTATCAAATCAACTTCGTTGTTTTAAATAATTACAATTAATAAGCTTACATATAGCGAATTTAATTGAGGATGTTATTGTCTCAATTCCCATCCACATTTCCTCGGAATTACAAGATACAAAACCATCAGCCATTAGGGACTCAAGTGAAGTTCTCATAGCCGCTATTACCGAATCATCCAAATCATATTTACAGACCAATTTTTTGTTACCTTTAATTTTTCTCAGAGGGACAGGTTCATAGGTTAATACGAGTTTGAGGGACTAGCGTAAAGTGAACTCGCCACCTTTAACCAAGGTGGAATTTAAACTTATTGTCTCCCATATGTCTATCTAAATTAATCTTAAACTGTAATACATTAGAGCTATTTGCCACTTCTGAAGGGAGGGTATTCCAGACTGGAACAGCTCTCTGGGTAAAAAAAATGTTTCCTTTTAACTGTTTTATTAATAGTCGATTTTAGTCTTAACTTATGCGACCTAGTATCCCTCTCAGAAGGATACCAGTCCAAACAGATGGTCTCAAACAAGGCATCATCTCTTGAAGCTCTGAAAATCAAACATAAAACACCTCTTAAAGAACGATATTCCAGGGAGTAAAGATTCAATACTCTTAGCCTATCCCCATACGGCAATGATTTTAAATTTGTTATATTTCTACTGAATCTTCGGTGTACTTTTTCTACTGTCATTCTTTCCAGTGCTGATGTTGGTGCACAGAAAGAAGAGCAATAGTCTAAGTGAGCTCTAACTTGCTGTAATAAATAGGTAGGAACACCTCTGCTTCTCTACTTTTAATATTTTTCAAAATACAACTGATCAACCTATGACATTTTTTAACTGTTTTATTGATATGCTCAGTAAATTTTAAGTAATTTGTAATATATACTCCCAGATCTTTCTCAGAGGTAACTATTTCTAATAGAGTATTATTCTTATTGTAGTTATTTAGCCTATTATTTTTACCCAGATGCAACACTTTGCATTTGGGAAATATTAAATATTAATTTATTCTTCTCTGCGCAGTTAAATAAATTATCCAAATTATTTTGTAGCAAGTGAACGGGAATTAGAGTCATTTACAATACACCCCAGTTTGGTGTCATCTGCGTATTTATTGAGCCACACACCTTGTGTGGTTTGCATGCTTGAGATGACAAGGTTAAATAATACTGGGCCAAGTACTGAGCCTTGAGGCACCCCCACTTGTCACCATACCCTAAGTAGATTTATATCCCAGAATACACACTTGTTGTCTCCTATCCGTCAACCAGGATGAAATCCACATAATAATATTATAGTGGAGCCCTATATGTACTAAACTTTCAATTAATATTTTATGAGACACTGAATCAAAGGCCTTTTCAAAATCAAAAAAGATGACATCAACTGGTAGGCCAGCATCCAAAAATTTGCTGATGGGTTCAAAGAAGTTAATCAAGTTATTATGACATGATCTCCCTGGAGTAAAGCCATATTGATTTATGTCACTTAGTTTATTTCTAGCAATATGACTAGTAATTCTATGAAGTATTAGTTTCTCCATAATTTTCCCAATACAGGAAGTCAGACTGATTGGCCTATATTGTCGCACATCTTGCTTGGTACCACCCTTATGAATCAGAATTACAGTTGCCTCTTTCCATTTGGTAAAGCCACCCCTTCCATAATGGATTTGTTGTAAAGCAGAGTGAGTAGACCTGCAAGTTCATAAGAGATTTATTTTAGGAAGACAAAGGGGATGTTGTCTGGTCCTGCTGACGCCGTGGTTTTAAAGGAGTTAATAGAGGCATAGGTTTCAGCAACTTTAAAAGGTGCAATTGGATCATGGACATTGTGCTCAATGCCTCCAATAGTTTCTCTATTTTTAAATATGCCAATAAAATGCTGATTAAATTCTTGAGCTACTGTTTGTTCATCAGTCACTATTTTATCCTGAATTTGTATAGGGCCGATCTTTGGTGCATTATTTTTTATAGACTCTAAGTAATTAAAAAACTGTTTATTATTATCTTTTTTGACTGTTGCCAGTTTGTACTTAAGCTCTCTTTTAGCTTTCCTAATAGCATACTTGGTTTTCTTAGTTTTACATTTGAACTTGTTCAAATTAGCCTCAGTCCTTTGTTTCTTATACTTACTAAAAGCCTTTTTTTATTTCTAACTAATCTACGTATGTTTGTTGAGTACCAAAGGGGGAGCCTCTTAAGATTTTTATATTTTTTTCTCTCCGGGACCCAGTTATGGATACAGTCTTCTAGTTTAATTTTCATACCATAACATATTTCTCTAACTATAAGATTACTCAGGTCCAGTTCCCAGTTCCAGTTATTTAAATATGCTTTTATTTCCCTATAGTTTGCCCTTGAAAAATTCCACATTTTAGTCGTGCCATTAGTAGATGACTTATAATAATTAATTTTCCATGAAACCATACAGTGATCACTATCTCCTAGTGGTTCAAGGATTATAGGAGATCCTCCTGGTCTCTGATGTTGGTAAAAATTAAGTCCAAGATATTATCTATTTATTTTATTTATTATACATATCGGAATTACAACCCTTTGAGTCACGGACTCCTTTCCAAAGGCTTCATGTCAGTTCCAGTGGATTCAACACATAGACAGCAACACAAATGCAATATGATAGACAGGAGGTTACAGAAGATTTTGTTACATACCAAACAGCGAATAGCAAACAGTATTCATATATTTGCAGGTGTCAGAACAAACAACATAGAATCCCGAGCCATCCAGTGCCCAGATAAGAGTTACAGTTTACAATAGCCGTACAGAGGTCTATACAGTGCGAAAGCTAGGCTCCAAGGACAAATACAGTAAATTCAGATTTGCAGCCTGAGATAAGGCGATTGTCATCAAGAGTCTAGAAAAGGGGCCGGGGAAGGAGTGGGGCACCTATAGGCTAAGATCCCACTTGTGGAGCACATTTGCAGTTGCAGGTGGAGAAAATGAGTCTCTTGAGAGCTGCCTTAAAAGGATCTATTTTAGTGAGTGAGGAGATGGAGGAGGGGAAGGCGTTGAACCAGTGTGGTGCCCTGTAACAAAAGGATCTCTGGGTGAGTAATGTCCACACCCTCAGGACTCTAAGATCGTTTGCCTTAGTGGAGCCATGGATAGAGGCAGAGGGGGAAACAGGGTGGAGGGAGGCAGACACCCCTGGGTGGGGAGAGACCTAGAAGTATTTTTTTTAACCAGGAGGCAGGTCTGATATTGTAACCGCTCTTCTAGATTGAGTATGTTGGCCACCGAGTATAGAGTGCATACATGAGTCCATTTGTCTGCACCAGTGAGGAGCCTACAGGCCTCATTTAGGGATAGTTGGATTCTCCTGAGGGCGGTGGCATTAGCAGCAGCATAGACAGGGAGGCTGTAGTCTACAAGAGACAGGACAGAGGAGAAGACAGCCAATCTAAGGGCATCTGGTGGGAGGCAGTCCTTATGATGGTAAAGAAGGCTTATGCGCATGTTAATTGCTGAGGTGAGCAGGTCGATATGCAAGTGAAAGGAGAGGGCAGAGTCGAAGGTAATGCCCAGGTATTTGTATCTGCTAACTTGTTCTAGTGGGTGGAGTGAGCTGGATAGTATATGGAGGGGCAAGTTTTTTGCCTTATTTTGATGATGGGCAAACAACATGGCTTTTGTTTTTTTAATGTTAATGACCAGCCTGCAGTCATTGAACCAGTTTCCAATTTGACTGAAAGAGTGCTGGAGAGAGGCCTGAAGAGAGGAGGGATCAGGGTTGGAGGAGAGGAGAACCGCATCATCTGCATATAGCAAGACCTTGCTGGAGCAGGAGTTGGGTAGGCCATTTACATAGAGACTAAAAAGAAGAGGACCCAGGATGGAGCCCTGTGGGACCCCAGAGCGGACGGGGTGGGTGCTGGAGAGGGTGCTGTTTATTTTGACACACTGGGACCTTGAAGAGAGATAGCTAGAGAACCAGTCCAGTGGGCCTTGGGAAAAGTCTAGTTGAAGGAGAGTGTCCAGTAGGAGTGGGAGACAGACATTATCAAAGGCCTTGGAGAGGTAAATGTAGACAGCCCCTGCAAAGTGGCCTTTGTCAAGGGTTTCATGAAGGAAGTTTGAGAACTCCACGAGAGCAGTGGTTGTACTATGACCTGGATGGAAGCCATGTTGCTGTCTGCATGGGAGATTGTGGGAGGCAAGATATTCAGATAATTGGTCTGCCACTATTTTTTCCAGGGTTTTAGACAGAGGAGAAAGAATAGAGATTGGCCGATAGTTTCCAGGAGAGGAGGTGTCACCACTTTTGAAGATGGGGGTGATCACAGCCTTTTTCTAAGCTAAAGGGAACTGGCCCAGGCAGAGGCAGTGGTTGAGTAGATCAGTCAGGGGGTTAAGTACTATGTCAAGGACCTGCCGTATCCTAGTATCCAGGGGGTCAGAGGAAAGGCTGGTAACACTGAGGGCTTTTGTTAGATAGTGCCAAGGGTTTTGTGGTGAGATGGTCCTCAGGTAGAAAGGTGGGTGAGGGAGGGGCTATGGCTGGGGGGGGAGGTAGGGTCAAAGAAGTTACTAGGGAGAACTGCGCTGAGATCTGAGAAGGCGGTGTTTAGGCAGTCTGCAATATTAGCTGGGTCAGTGATAGCAGCTCCATTAAAGTTGAGTAGAGATGGGGGCGGGGAGTGAGACTTCCCATTTAGTTCCTTTATGTTGTCCCAGAAGTTCCAAGTAGACCCCCAGGAGGAGGCTAGTGTGGATCTGTGGTACTGTGCTTTAGCCTTACGAGTGACCCATGCACATCTGTTGCGCTCAGCATTGTAGGACTGCCTGTCCCCAGGCTTACCTGAGGAATTGGCTCTATGCCAGAGATTGTCTCTGTGGTGGAGCTGTTTGAGCAGTGATGTTGTAATCCATAGTGCACTATGTTGCTTAGTCCGGGTTTTGACCAGTGGGGTAAAGATGTCGCAGTTCTTATTGAAGGAGTGGGTAAAGTAGTCGAGTGCTTCATCAGTACTAGGGACCCGGTTGATTGGTGACCAGTCCCACTGGGCAAGGTAATGCTTAAGATAGCGAGGTTACCTAGTCGGATAAGTCGGTGGGAGACCATGCTGGGCACAGGTTTTGGTAGATGGCAGGACCATGTGAAAGTTACTGGTGAGTGATCACTCAGGGAGTTTGGATGGACAACGATGTCCACAATTCTGTGTGGGCGGTTGGCAAGGATGATGTCCAGTAATGTGTAAAAGCCGTTGGATGGGTTCAGATGAGTAGGCTGGGTTACCAGCTGTGTTTGGTCCAGGGCTGCAAAATCATCCTTGGCAAGGACAGATGATCTGGCAAACCAGCTGGTGTTGAGGTCACCCACTAGTATCTGCTCGCCCTTATGCGGGAGGCTGGACAGGTAGTCAGTTAGGGATTGGATTGCTTGGGTTTGTTTCCTTGGGGAATGTAGGCTACCAAGATAGTCAGAGGGGCCCTGGAAGGGTCTGGGATGATTCTAAGTGAGATGGCTTGGGTACTGTGGTCGAACTTGGGGACTGGTAGAGCATGGCCCATTAAGCAGTCACGCATATAGACGGCGCAGCTGCCCCCACGTTTACCAACTCTATCTTCCCTAAAAAGAGAGTAGCCAGGGACAGCAACCACAGTGTCCGGGGTAGATTTAGACAGCCAGGTTTCCGCAATTGTCAGAATATCAGGCTGATGTTGTGCCATCCAGAACTGGAGGGCAGAGTTTTTTTTTAAGAGGCTACAGATGTTCATACAGGCTACACGTAGCCCCGATGTAGGGAGAGTCTGAGTCGGCAGGGAGGAGACGGGCCAGGCTTGGGATGAATGTTGCCGGACAGAAGTAGGAGCAGGGAGACAAACCTGAGGAGACAGGACATACATCATTTGTGTGAGCTGTGGCAGAAGTAAGCTGAGCTAACAGGAAGAGAGCATGGGATGGGCAGAGCATGTATGGTGGGGATAGCATGGTAAAACATTGGCAACGGTGTGTTGTGGGAGATCAGATGTAGATGGGGCTGGGCAGGATGGGGTGGGGAGGGTGATGGTGGTGGACGGGGTGGGGGTGGGAGAGTAGATGAGGAGTAGGGAGAACCTCAGTGGGTGGGAGGGTGGATAGGGTGGGGAAAACCTCAGGGTTATTAGCAGTTGATGTTGGTGACGGACAAAGGTGGGGAATAAAGACTGCTAGGACCAGTAGAGGACTGATAGATTTGGTCTTAGGAAGAGGCCCATGGTTGCAGTGGGTGATGGAGTTCATAACGGATAAAGTTGGCAGAGAGCCACTCAGATACTCCCCTACTAGTAAAGAGGCAGTCAGAGAAGAGCAGGGTGGAGCCACAGAGTATTTAATTAAGGAAGGGGGTTGGGGATGGGGGGTGGGTGAAAAATCAAGCAGGCAAGAATTTAAACAAGAAGATCCCTGATATAAATTCCAAGCTGCCCTCCGGGTCCTGCTTCCCAGCCTAACCTAACAGGTACTGCCGCCAGAACACCCGGAGCCCTCAGCTTCCAGGGGCTCCCTCATTGGTTCACCTGCTGACTTGGCGACTGCTGATTGGACTGGTGGGTAGCTCTAAGCTCCTGATTGGTGCACCCCTTGGACCGAGCAATCCAAGCTGCTATACGGCTTTTTGGTGCCCTACTATCGGATTGCTTCTAGCCGTCACTTGCTGAGGCATTAGAACCATAGAGACAACCTGCTTTTGGCCCTCCCCACCACCCCCTCCCAGGCCACCTATTAAATACACTACTTGCCCTGCCCCTTATACTAGCTCCACTACTATTTGGTGCCTAGCATCATCTCCCCTGACTAGTGCCCTCCCTATAGCTGCTATCCAACCGCCCCTCTTTTCTCTTACGAACCACTGGCATAAGTTCATGCCTCCTGTGCACTATCAGTCATGGCACAGACAGCAAGGAACCTACTCCTAATCTTCTCCTTCCTATTCTGTTTACCTCCTGTAATACTTCCTTTAACTTGTTACCCTGCTCCTCCCCCTCTTACAGCTGAACTTACTCATCCTACCCACACCCCCCACACTGCCACTTCATCCCTTCCAGCCACTACCTGGTCCTTCTATCCTATGCCCCCCCCCTTCTACACCTATGCCTGCATTTTGTCAACCCTCCACCAAATTGCCTCCCATGTGTCCCATGCTGTCTGCCCCAAAACACCTCCTAAAAGGCACTCACCCAAATCAAGATGTTTTACATGCTCTCTCACCACTTAACCATTGCCTTATTACTCCTTGCTGCTGGGGGCATACACCCAAACCCCGGCCCAGCACCAGTCCCCTGTCCTTCAAATTCAATTTCTCACCCCACTGTCAAGGCTACCACTGATAACCGGACCAGCTCCCTCCCCTGGGGACTACAATTACTCCACCTTAACACTCGTAGCCTAACCCTCATGCTTGATCTGCTCCAAGCCCTAGCCACGCAACATGCCCACAACATTATCATCCTATCAGAGACCTGGCTAAACCCTAACCTTTTAGACCCAGCCATCACCATCCCAGGTTTTAATATCACTCGACAAGACTGACCCACCCATGGAGGTGGAGTGGCTATCTATACTAACTCAGACCTACACTTTTCTGTCACGCTCGCTAAATCCGAGCCCAAAACCTTTGAACTGCTCATGCTCAAACTGTTCCCACCTTTCTCTCTCCCTGTCTATGTGGCTGGTATGTAATGCTGCCCTGGCACCCCTGCCGCAACAGTCACTGACCTCCTAACCCACCTAGCCTCCCTAACCACATCAGGTGAACTCTGTATCTTGGGAGACTTTAATCACAACTGGCCATCCCCCACTTTCTCCAAAGCTAGTGCTGAGATAACAGCCCTTAATCTTACCCAAATCATCTCCAAACTGACACGCTCAAACCCCAAGACTGGCAATCACTCCCTACTAGACTGGGCTCTCACCCCACTGGGTCATAAGCTCTGGCCTTCTTCCAGACTCTATAAGCGACCATCATATCACCTACTTAGTCTGCAAAATCCATTGGATTAAATCCCCCCCAGTAATTCTACTACAAAGGTCATACAAATCACTAAATCTCACCCCCCCCCCCGGAGAACTAGCTCACTCAAACTGGGACTTTCTCCTTAGAAGTAACAACATAGATGAAGCCCTTACACATTTCCGAAATACCTTCTTCAGCATCTGGAATAAACATGCCCCCACTGTGTCGCATTAGGGTCCGAGGGTCTCACCTTCCCTGGATTTCCCCCGAACTAATTGCATGCCAAAATGCCCAGGACAAGGCGTGGCGAATATACAAATCTACACTCCTCCCAGGCGACAACATCATCTACTGCACGCTCTGAAACAAGTGCAGCAAGGCCACCCGTTTAGCCAAGGCCGAATATTTTAACAATACCCTAAACGGCAACTTTGGTAGGCCATCTAAATTCTGGAAAGTTATCAACTCCCTTTTTCCCCCCATCTACAAATCCCACCCCTCATCTACTCTCACAAGGGACTCTCCTCACAGATTCTCTCCCAGTCGCCTCCGAGTTCAACTCCTACTTCACCACTTGTGCTACTACCCTTCTTGCCTCCCTTCCAACAATAACGTCGACCACTCATCAAACTGAAACCATTAAACTGCCCAGCCAGAACTCCTTCACCTTCAGACACATCACTCCCACAGAAAGCTTATATGCCCTACTCACCCTGAACCCCAAAAAGGGTAAATCACCTGGTGGGTTAGACACCAAATTCCTCTTCCTATCTGCCTATGCCATTGCATTTCCCCTCACCTCCCTACTAAACCTTTCATTTGTCACTGAATCAATTCCCAAAGAGTGGAAGCATGCCACAGTTATTCCACCACCTAAAGGAGGGGACCCCACCACACGCAGCAAATTGCGCCCCAACTCCATTCTCTCAGCCTCGCAAAACTGCAGGAGCACCGTGATCTCACAACTTCACTTTCCTCACTGAATCCAACTTCTCACACCTTTCCAGTCTGGATTTAGAAAACACTCCCCACACACCTCCCTACTAAGACTCATGGATTCCATCCTCTCGGGGATGGACAGAGGCCAAATTACATCAGCCATCTTCGACGATTTAGCTAAAGCTTTCGACACAGTATCCCACCCTCTATTACTATCTTGCCTCTCTGATGCTGAGTTATCCGCATCTGCCACTAACTGGTTCAAAGCCTACCTGCAAGATAGAACCCAGTCTGTTAAATTAGCTGATTCCACCTCACCACCACTCCCTATCGTCACTGGTGTTCCTCAGGGCTCAGTTCTTGGCCCCATTCTCTTTTCTATCCTGCTAAATGACCTGCCTAGAACTTGCTCAACTACCTCTATACATATGTATGTGGATGACACTGTCCTCTTTACCTCTGGCCGGACCAAGAGGAAGTCACTTCCACCCTCCATGCTGACTTCAACAAGGTACAGCTCCAGTTTAACTCCCACCAACTCTCCCTAAATGCCAAGAAGACTGTCTCCATGACTTTAAGAATCAGGCAGAGACTATCTGTAGACTTACCCAACAACCCGATTTTCCACACCTTGATGGAACAGTCCTAGAGGACGTGCCCTCCTTTAGGTACCTAGGAGTCTGGCTTGACCGTCACCTGCCATTCTCCTCCCATGTGGACGCTATCCAGAAAAAACTACACCCTAAGCTTGGTGCACTCTATAGAAATCGCAGTTGTCTCCTGCTACCTGTGAGACGTGAAATTGTTCAGAAAATGATACTACCTTCCTTCGATTACTGCGACATGGTCTATAGCTTGGCCCTAAAGTCCACCCTATCCAGACTGGACCCCCTTTTCAATCCTTTCTGTCATTTTGCCCTTGATGACCCCCCTCGTACCCACCACTGCAAGCTTTTCCACTCACTGGCCCTTCCATCCCTGAGCAACCAGCGGCTACTTCACAGTGTTAAATTTGCTTCTAGCTTCTGGCTCTATTCCCTTCTGCCCTACCTCGCCTCCTCCCTATCCTCCCCACCAACTCCCTCTCATGCCCTTAGGTCTACTGACTCCCGGCTATTGGTAATCCCTCACTGGTGGACCTCTGCAGGCCAATTGGCCTTCTCCTACTATCTCTCTAAGCTGTGGAACGACCTGCCAGCCCAAATCCACCACTCATCCTCTAGGCATTCTCTATCCTCTGCCCTCATTAACTACTATGCTACAAACTGCTCGTGCCCCTGACTCCCCCCCTCCTGCTACTAACCCCCCATTGTCTCCCCCTTTACCTTATGCGGCCTGACCAGCGGCTTTAGCTAACTACCTCTTATGCTGGCATGAAATTTCTACCAACCCATGCACTTGCCCATTACTGCACTTCTGCTCATCTCTCAGTCAATCGCTCTCCCTTACTCTATGTCTGTCATCTATGTTAAGTGTAACGTAATCCTGATCAAACTCCCCACTCCCTGTTCTCAATCACTCCCTTGCCTACAAGTTCTAGTTGTGAGCATTGTGTAATTTAGACTTCAATTCATTGTAAGTTAGGTAAGCACACATGTATGTACAGTACAGTACGTATATGTCTGTAAACTATGCATGATTTGTCACTCCTAATCCTGTATGTAGTTGACACACTTAAATCCTGTATGTAAGCAATGTATGCAATTGCACCCTTAATCCAGGACTCCAATGTGTAATTCAATGTATTGTATCATGTACTCTCAGTGTTATGTATCATGGACTCCAATGTGTATTTCAATGTAATGTATCATGTACTCTCCTCTGTATCCCCCACCCCCCTGGTCTCACCTTGAGACGAGCATCTTGTTGCTGAGTGTGCCCTTCCTGGTGAAACATTTCAATAAATAAAATTAAAAAAAAATCATTAATAAGATGTTATGGTCAGAAAATTCTGTGACTTCCACTGTAGCTGTGAATATTGGCAAATGCTGGGATGTAAAAAAGAAATCTATCCTTGTTGTCAAAAGACCCTTCTGAAAGGTGGGAGTATGTGTATTAGTAATCTCTAAATATGAGTCTCTTAATCTTGCTGTTTTAATTATAGATTTTAAAAAATTGGAATCACAAAATGGTTTTGTGATTTTTGAATGTTTTGACCTGTCCTTGAGAGAAAGGCCACAATTAAAATCCCCTCCAAAAACCACATACATAGCAAGAAAGGTTGCACTTTTTTCTGTAAGTCTACCCTGAGGGCTTTAGTTTGTGGAGAGTAGATATTTATCAATCTGTAACCAATATTATGAATTTTGACATCCAAAATGAGGACCCTTCCTGGAGATAAGTCAAATACTTTTAGCACTTCTATACTAGGCAAAGAAAAAAAGATACCCCACCGCGGAACAAGGTTCCTGATCAACTGACCAGAAGTATACTCCTCTATACCATGCAGCTTTTGCCTGAACCACTTCTGTAAGAGTATGGCAGCATACATCCTGAAGGAAAATTATTTCCATAGTTATAGATGACAAGAAGGAAAATACCATGTTCCTTTTAGCAGGGTTTTTAATACTGTTTACATTAACAGTATGGAAAGCAAATTCAGCAGTCAGTGATTACATGAGGGCATGAACTGTGCTCTGCTATCTCTACTCCATCTTGGCCTGCTTCTCCGTGGTATTTGTTCCCTATGTTTTGTCTTTGCTTTCCTTTTTTTCTGTGTTTCTAAGGTGTCCTCTGGGACCTTTGTGTCAGTAGTCAGTTCAGGATGTGAGGAGGGTACAGCTGTAGTATCAGATTCCTAACTTGTTTCATCCAAGACATCTTGGAGTATGTCATATCTGTTTTCTAAGGAGATTTTTGAGACTTTTGACATAGGTGATGATTTCGTCTCACTTTGTCTAGTTACTCTCAAAATCATTTGGGGGGGCAGGGGGTCTCATGTCCTCCTGAGTTTCTGCTATATTCTGTCTGCCTGCCTCCATCTGTTTCTCTGCAGGAGTTTCTGCACTATTAGTTCCACCCTCCTCCATCTGGTCTTCTGTAGGTGCCATTATTTCCATATCAGGCTGGGATTGGGGGTGTTCTGAAGTGGGTGGATCTATATCCTCATGTGTATGTGCTTCCTCGGTGGGCTTATCCTGAGTCTGATATGGTACAGTATTAGCTGTATCAGTAAGCTCATTAAAATGTTGCTGGGCCAAGATTTTAGATTTTTGGGCTAGTGTGATGTATAATCACTGTTTTGCTCCATCCGCTAGGTCAGGGGTGTTATGAGCTGCCCATGTACACTGTTGAAAAGCATGGCCCCGTTCATCACATAAAGCACATTTTGGTTCTTCCACACTCTGCCCTCCTGAGTGTCCCATGTCTCCACATACTGAACATTTCACCTTATCATACACACTACTTAAATGGTTAGGAGACCCACATTTATAACAGGCCTTTGGTTGGCCTGGGTAAAATAGTACCCCTCTGTCTCTGCCTAGCCAAAAGCAATTTGGTAAATGTTGCACACCATATTCAGAATACTTAAGAATAACCTGGACTCTCCACCCCCCAGTCCATATATTTTCCTAGTCGAAGATAGCTTTAGGTTCCTTTTGTGCAGTACATCTTTGTTTTAACTATACTTCTAAATAATTCATGCTCACCCCTTCATTCTGAAAAAACACAGTTACAGTCTTTTGTGCAGCTTTGGTAAGGGGGATGGCGGAAAAAGGAGACCACAAAGGAGTATTTTTTAGTTTGTCATACTTTATCCAAAATCTTTCTAGTCCTATTATGGTCTTAAAGCTGACATCAAAGGTAGTTTCATTGGATACATGTATCAATGCATATATTTAATTTGAAAAAATATTCATTGATTCTTTCAATAATGTTCTTGCCACAAAGTAACTATCCGGTGTGTCCTCCATACCACCCATGTATCTTTTTTTACAGAGAGGGTGGTAGATGCATAGAATAGGCTTCCTGAGGAGGTTGTGGGGTCTAAAACTGTGGGAGAATTCAAGAATGCATGAGACAGACATAAGGCAATTTTTGTGGGGGGGTAGGAAGAAATAGACTGTTGGTTAAATAGGATCTGCAGCTTATCCTCTAGGTAGGGAAATGGGCAGACTAGGTGGGCCAAGCGGTCCTTATCTGCCATCAAAGTCTATGTTCTATGTTTCTATGAACAGCATTGTGACGTTTTACCTGTTGTGTGGGTGGTGTGAAAAAGGAAGCATATGATCTACCTCTCTGTTTCTTAGCTGACCCACCCATCAGAAGATTTTATATTGGGTTTGTCATTAATGGCGTTATCAGGGCCTTGGTTATCATGCTGTGTTTTTGCTTGGTCAGTCATATTGTCATGTTGCTGCAGATTAAGTGTGGAGTTTTGCAGGTGGTTAGTTTTGGAACTATCAAAATTGTTACACTTACCATGGTGTTGTCCGTTCTTGTCCATAGTTACAGTCTCCAAATCCTCCGGTCCTAGCGGGATTCTGATCAGAGAAGATCCTGATCACCAAGTATTTGTTTCTGTATCTTTTTCCCATTCTGCCGCAGTAAGTGTATTTTGTGCTGTCCAGTTGGCTTCCTTTGATTGTTTTGAAGGCCTGGGGCATTGTAGGCCAGGTACTAATACATCTGTAAATGCAATTCCTGATGTATCCCAGTTTTTGTTTTTTAAAGCATTCTTCAAAGGAATATCAGCCTCAGTGAAAGCACCTCGATGCAAAATACCCGCTGAATCTCTTTGCGGAGTCTGTTCTGAAACAGTGACGGCTGTCAAGATCAAAGGAGCCATCGTTTTGACATTCAGCTGAGAGGCCCCATCCTGTGATCATGACTGTTTCCACAAGTCCATTTGTGCCGTAAGTTTAGCTTTTTTCTTTAAGAAACTTTTTTCTTCTTCCTCCAGTAAATGCTGCAAATCAGTAGCTAAATAATCAGGTACCTGTGAGTTTAACTGGTCCGTGGTATGAGAAATCTGTGCTGGGGACACTGTCTCAGCTGCATTTAGTACGCTTTCATTCCAGAGCAATTGTGGTCCATAATGATCGACTTCCATCTCCTCTGCAACATCCTCAATATCAGGGAAAAACCTACGACTCATTGGTCTCTTGCATAGTCAAGGCAGGAGATGAGACCATCTCCCCTACCTCCACAAAATCCATTCTTCCATCTACCTGCCTGGGATCTGCCATCTTGGCAGAGTGCCAGAAGGATAGTGAGTCCCCCTACCTGTGAGTAGGGGAATTTTTGGGGTTGTGGGAAGTATGATTCAAAGCTTTCATTGTTTCCTTTCTTTACATAACATTACTTTTCTCTTTCCCAAACAACTTGATTATGCCTTTGCCACTCTTGCCTTGCGTCTGCCCATCTTCTTTATCACCATCATTCATTTTCGTCTTCTCTCTTTTTTCCTCTTTTCCCATTTCAAGTCCTTTTCACATAATTTCTCCTTTCCCCTTTTTTCCCACTTATTTTCTTTATCTGTCATTTATCTATAATCCATACCATTCCTTGTCCATATTTACAGTGCTCCTTTATCTACTCTGGAAACCATTGCCTACATCCTTTCCACAATTCTGTTACTTTATCTCTTGTTTTATTCTTCCTATCTCTGTCATACACCTGTTGCAGAGATATACATACATTTTTAAAGACCCCTTCGTGGGACATAATCATCTGTTGCAGTGACAATTTACATCTTGTTTGCCAAACGTAGTATTTAAAAATAGCCAAAAATACTTGAACAATTCCTTTATGAAATGATATCCATCTCTGGGTATACAATGCTAAAACCAGCTCCTGATATGTCAGAGATTTTAGCTGCAGCATGTTCCATATTGCTGCTGCCTTGTCCCATAATGTTGTAACATACAGTATTCACACCCCCAAAAACAGATGTTCCTATGTTTCTAAAAGTTGGTGGCATTCCTGCCTTGGGCAATATCTTTCAGCTATTGGCTTGTGTTTGTTATTGTTTTTCACGTTCAAGCATCCATGCACTGTTAGCCATACTAAATCCCAAGCAAAATCTGGTAACCTTTCATTCAACAACTGGGAAAGTGCTTCAGTAATCTGGTTTGTCGGACATTGTGGTAAAAGCATCTCTTCTGTCACAGAGCATGATTTAATTGTCTCGTACCTTTCTTGTCTGTTGCTTGCTTGTATTGCTGGGTATGGGACTTTCCATTTTATTAGCTTTTGCATCTTGTTCTTTACATGTTTGGGGACCCCTTGGGCTCCAATTAACAATCTTCCTTTACCCTTTGTCCATGCTGCAATACAAATCACCACCCAATCATTTATTATGTTCTGCCAGTGTTTCACACTGTTTGAACCCTCAAATATGTTGTGATGTAAAAAAATACTATAGAAAAACACCAGGGGATGGATCATCCCTAACCCCCCTCTTTAACAGGCTTACAGGTTGTATCTCTTTTAACCGGGTTCAGGCGACTTCCCCACAATGCTATAAAAAAGACACTCAACAATGTTGTCTCTAACTGAGCTGGGGGAAGGGACACAGAACTAATATATAAAAAAATTGGAACTGTCAAATTCTTTATTAATAGTACCCTCTTTCTCTTTGATAACTGGTTGTGGATCCAACTCCTTGAATAGTTATCTGCTTGCTCAGTTTTCTGTTCCCAATTCAAGAACGCCACATCCCCTTGTCCGAACACTATCCCCAATATTGACATTGGTTCAGTTACTAGGGGACTACCGGCATAACTCTGTTTACGGCAGGACTGACTCCCCATCTGCATTCCCTTACATTTCTCTGTATTAATTCTAGATCTGGATACCCTTGAGTATTTGTTAATCTGCTCTTTTATTACATTTTCTCCAGTACTATCCTTTATTACCATAACCACGTCATCTGCATATGCTAGTATCTTGAGTGAAGTGACAGATGCCCCCAGTGATAGACCCTGGATTTTGGGCTCTAACATTATTGAGCATAGGAAAGGGTCAAAACAGAACACATACAGTATGGTGCTTAATGGACAGCCCTGCCTTACCCCTCGCCGTACCTGAAGCGTCTCCCCCTTCCACCCATTCACTCTAGGCTGTATTTTCGTCATTCCAGAAAAAACCCTTATCCAATCAATAAACTGCTTCAGAATTTGAAAGGCCTCTAAAACTGAAAACATACACTCATGGGAAATGGAGTCAAAGGCCCTTTGTTGATCTAAACATAGCAGAAACCCTTTCTCTGCCCCCTCTTGACATTTATGAAGAATTTCCCTTAAAGGGAAATGTCCATGTGCCAGTGGGCCCCACCTATGTGTGAAGCAGGGCCCAATTAGCAAATGCAAAAATAGAAGTAAATCTTGCACTTACAGGTTATTATTTTATTTTAATTCATATATGGTTGATCCTGCACCCTCCCCACTGGCATTTTAGGTCTGAAAACCCTCCCTGTCGCACACACAAGCACTCACGGCTGTCCCCATTATGACGTGCTGGGCGGGGAGCAGCCAGGGTGTCTCCACAGGCTTGTCATAGCCTAAGATTGCTGAACAGCTCTGGTTTTGGAGCCCATGTGCCTCCGTTGACACGGAGGCCAGAGTCTGAACAGCTAGTGTGCCTGTTAGTCTGTATCTAGTCTCAGTATTAAAGAATATCAATTGACTCAAACCGGGCGATCTGAAACTACCACAATACAGATGATATGTATTGCGGTAGCTTCAGATCGCTCTGGTTTTGAGTCTATTGATATTCTTGCAATACCGAGACCAGGTACAGATTAACAGGCACACTAGCTGTCTGTACCTGGCCTCCATATGTCACTGGAGGTACAGTTGGGCTCCAAACCAGAGCTGTTCAAGTAAATTAGACCTTGGTTCCCCGCCCGGCACATCATAATGGGGACAGCTGCGGGTGCTTGTGGGCATGATAGGGAGGGTTTTCAGACCTAAAATGCCAGCGGGAAGGGTGCAGGATCAACCAGATATGAATTAAAATAAAATAATAACCTGTAAGTGCAACATTTACTTCTATTTTTGCATTTGCTAATCGGACCCTGCTTCACACGCAGGTGGGGCCCACTGGCACATGGATGTTTCCCTTTAATATACTCCAATTATCATGAATGCCCCTGCCTGGCACCATACAGGTTTGATACATACTTATTTATGTCTCTGAAATACTGGCTAATCTCTTTTCCAGTATTTTCCTGAAAATCTTAACATCCCCATTTAATAAACTGATCGGCCTCCAGTTACTTAGCATTTGTCTATCTCCCTTTCTGTATAGGAAGATCAAATCTGCTATAGTCATAGACAAAGGCATAGTTTGTGTTCTCAAAATTTCATTATATACCTCTGTGAGTTCCGGAGCCAACTCTGGCATAAATTTTTATAAAGCTTGGCAGTGAGCCCATCCCCCTCCTGGAGCAGTATTATTTTTCTGTTCTGTGATCACTTTTTTTACTTCCTCCTCTCTTATAGGTTGCACCAAAAGCTCCATCTAAGCCTGTGACAAAGGTGGAACTTGTAAGTTATCCAGATACTCTTTGAGGAAGTGTATTGGAGGTGTAACTCCTATGATCTCTTGTACATAATTATTTTCAATTTGTAACATTCCTTCTTTCCCTCTCTGTATACCCCCTGTCTCATCTTTTAGTTCTCCAAGTATTTTCTTTCCTACCCTCTTTTGGGTATCTATAAATGGATCAAATGTCTGTTTTTTACTCTCTGTTCCAAAGCTTACTTCCTGCTGCAATGTCTTTGCCCTATCATACTGTATTTGGAACATTTCTTTTTTTTATTTGTGTTATTTTTTTCCCATACTCTTGCTTTAAGGTTTCTATTCTTGATATCAGAGTGTGCAATTGTTTCTTCAGATTAAGGTAATTCAAATAAGAATCTATTGTCTGTTTACGTGCCACTTTCTGAAAAAAGGATTTAAACTCTTTTTTTGAATCCTCCCACCATTCAAGTAGTGAGTCATGCATGCATATAACAGATTTCCTTGCCTCCCATAAACCCCTCCAATCCCTGCAAGTCCTCTCCATTTCCACTAATCCTGCATTTAACCTCCAGGGCCCTTTCCCAAAAATCACTGAGTCTCTACCTTTAATATGTATTTCTATGCCCCTATGATCCGTAAATCCCCAATTGTGCATGTCAGCCGTGGCTACCTCCAAACTCTGTGAAATGAAAAAAAAAATCAATAAGTGTGAGAATTGCACCTTTATTATAGGAAAACCCACCTTGTGTGTAACAGGACCTATAAGCATCCTTCAGTTTGGCCATCGTTATTATATCTGTCAGTACCTTGGTGTCACAGTAAAGTTTCTGATTTCTGGTCCCTCTATCTGACTTATGTAATCAACAATTGAAATTACCACCCCAAATTACTAACCTTGCAGTACAAAGATATGGCTGTACTTTTTTAAACATTTCAATCCTTTTTACTTTTGTCTGAGGGGTGAATGAGTTTATCACTCGATATATAGCATCCTCTATTTGTATGTCTATAGTCAGTATCCTCCCTGGCTCTAAATCTATCAACCTTGTGACTCTTAGGTTTGGATTTAAAAATAAAATCCCCACTCCATCACATAACTCTAATCCTTGAGACCAAAAGGACACCCCCTTGGTCCACAATTTTGTAGCATTGGCCACCTCTGCTAATGTTTTTAACCTTGTGTCCTGGATGCATACTATGTCCCCCTTTTGTTGCTGTAATTCAGACAGAATGGTTAGCCTTCTTTTATTGTTCTTTATATATCAACATTAACTGTGAGCAGATTGAGATTTCGTGCTGCATGTTGTGCCATAAGTCATTATTCTTGTGCCGCTCATTTCGTATTTTTAGACCTTGTTGACCATTTCTTTTTTGCCGCATCACTGGGACCCTGATCTTCTAGTCCTGATGAAAGGGCTTTAGTGGAAGAATACATGGATGACAAGTCAGACTCTGAACTGTTGTCCTCTGACTCTAGTGATACTGTTCCACCAGCAAGGCCTGATATTTATTCACCATGCTTAACTTTTGTTTCCGTTGTAAGCCTTCTTTCTTTCCCTTTTGGTTCTTTATATTTTTCTGCCTTTGCCCTTGGTCTTTTGAGTATTTCACCTGTTGAAAGCGGTTCCTTTAACTCTATGGGGGGGTGGCATGCAGTGGAGTAAGCCAGCCTTTAAAAGTGTACGCTTAACAAGTCCACCCGATCAGCGGAAATATCTAGGCCCCAAGAAAATGTTGTTTTTTTGATGTTTCCTGGTGCATTTTGGGGGCCAGTTAGGAGTATATGCAATGTGGTAATTAGTAGTCTAGCAGATTCTGCAGGGCAGCTGCAGAATACAATAACATGTCAATGGAGTTACTCTGATTCCCTTGTGTCATGCAATAAACCTTACCATACTGCTGTTCCTGGTGGGCTTCAGTGTACTATATGTGCTATAAACTGAACTTTGCTATTGTTCTGTATACATTGCACCTTGTCTTCATTTATGTTCAGAATCAGAAAGCACTTAGTTGTGCTTGTGTTTTTCAAAATGTTTAATGTTTTATAATTTTCTGTACTTGTTAGTCACTATATATGTATAACTGTATAATGGAGAATATACACTAGTTACATATACATATGCTATATTCTCTGATTTTCTATACACAGCACACTATCTGTGGAATTTGCAGTACTGTACTGCAAATTCCACAGTGTACTGTATACAGAAAATCAGACAAATATAGCATTTATGTGTAAATGGTGATGTTTATTCTCCATTGTACAGTTTCAGCATTGGGAATGAATCATACTATGAGAAATCACTATGTAGTATCCCAGTCCCTAACAGTATATGCATGCATTACTACAGCATATCTACTATTAAGAATTTGCTATGGAGCAAATGGTGAAACAAATCTAATGTTTTCTTACCCTTTTATTATGTGCTACCACCAGCTTGAGGGTCATGGAAAAAGTGATTTAATAGAAGGGCAGTAGCCATTATTACTTTATGACATCACAAATTTGTGGCAATGTATTTTCAAAGTGCAAAGACTGAAATGTACTTCTGTCCAGTTCCATGTCTGTACACCTCATGCATGAGATGTGAGGATTAACAGTAAGTCAATGTGATCAAGTCATGAGAAGTGATGAATCTGTGGGATCAGTTGGAGTCCACTTTTGCCAGGAGGTTGTATTCTGCAGCCATTGATGCTGATGACCAGACGGTGATAACCCTCAGCATGGTGGTAGCGAAACGAGTCCAGTTGTGTCAGAAAATTTGTAATTACTGGAATTATTCACATAAAAAGTTTCAACTGCTCCAGAATCCTGAATAACCAATGTTACTCTCTGATGAGGTCAATGGATGCCTTAGTGTGTCACTGGACCAATATCCACTACACAGTGGTGAAATAGGAAAATGTAGATATCAGGAGATGATGCACTGGAGGAATGTATGTGACAGGATGAGACTTTTTTGTCAACAGTATATTCAGTTTTGTCAAGAGTATATCCAGTTTATGTCCGTTTAGGAGTCTGACAAGGACCCAGCATATATTTTTTAGTAAGGATTACTGCCTGCACATAATACACTGACTAGTCATGCATGTTATATTTTTAGTAATGACTGCCCCAGAATGAAACGGCATGTTTAAGTATCTGACCAATTTGAATGATGTAGCTGTCCCAAAAAAAAATAAATAAATAAATAGATAAATAAATAAAAAAAAAACACAGGACACTGGTTCTGATAGAACTTTAGTTTTGAAGTTACTTGTAGTAGCAGCACTATCAAATTGTTACATTTTTTTGTAAGGATGACTGCTCAGAATGAAATGACATTACATTTTAGTGATAGTTACTAGTGACCACAATGAATTGCATTCACAACATGTTACCACAAATGATCACATGCAATATAATATTTTTAGTAACTATTGAGTCCCATACTGAAATGGTCAAATGTTTGTGAAGTATCAGACAAATCTGAATGGTGTACCTGACCCCTCCCCCCAAAAAGAGAGACAGGACACTGGTTTTATGACCACTTTCGATTTGAAGTTACTTGTAGTATGAAGACCATGATGTAACATGAAACACGAGCAGAAATCGTGATGTCATGGTCTCCTGTGAACTTACTTGTAGTATTAATAAATGGTTAAATGTGAAACTGAAATCTAAAGCTTTGTGAGGTGGTAACACACCAGAGTGCGTTACTGTATAGTAGTAGTGAGGAACTGAATGGACCGGCAGGTAGCATGTTGTGAAACTTTCATAGCAACTCACTATGTGACCAATTCAGCGATGTCTACATCTCTCATCTGTAAGTTATGCCATTGTGTACATCTAAAGAAACTATGATTGAGTAAAATAGTCCCTTTAGGTCCAGTATAATGATATGTATGGATATACACAGGTTCTCATTTGCATACTGGTTCACTGTTTGTACAGTGCCTTCAGAAAGTATTCGCCCCCCCCCTTGGATTTTGTCACATTTTGTGATGTTGCAAACTCAAATTAAAATACATTTATATGGGATTTTTTTGTCACGTATCTACACAAATTACTCTATGTCAAAGTGGAATGAAACTTCTGGAATTTTTTGTACATGTAATTTAAAATAAAAACCTGAAATGTCTTGATTTGATAAGTATTCAACCCTTTGCTATGACACTCCAAATTGAGCTCAGGTGCATCCAATTTCCTTGTGAGATCACTCAAACTTGAATGGAGTCCACCTGTGGTCAGTTCAAATGGTTGACATGATTTCAGAGGATATACACCCATCTATATAAGGCCCCACTGTTGACAGTGCATGTCAGAGCAGAAACTGACATGAAGACCAAGGAGCTGTCCGTAGAACTCCGTGAAAGAATTGTGAGGAGGCATAGATCTGGGGAGGGGTATAAAAACATTTCTAGGGTGTTGAGGGTTCCCAGGAGCACAGTCAAGTCCATCATTAGGAAATTGAAAGATTACGGAACCACCCAGACTCTTCCTAGAGCAGGCCGTCCTCCCAAACTGAGCCATCGGGCAGAAGGACCTTGGTCAGGAAGTGACCAAGAACCAATGACCACCCTGACAGAACTACAGAGTTCCATGGCTGAGATGGGAGAACCTGTCCAGAGGACAACAATCTCTGCAGCACTTCACAGATGTAGCCTCTATGGTAGAGTGGCTAGACGGAAGCCACTCCTGAGAAAAGGCCACATAATAGCATGCCTGGAGTTTGCAAGAAGGCACGTGGCAGACTATGAGACCATGTGGCAAAAGATTCTCTGGTCTGATGAAACAAAAATTAAACTCTTTGGTCTGAATGCAAAGTGCTATGCCTGGCGCAAACCGAACACAGCTCATCACCCATGTAACACCATCCCTACCATGAAGCATGGTGGTGGCAGCATCATGTTATGGGGATGCTTTTCAGTGGCAAGGACTGGGGCACTTGTCAGGATAGAGGGAACAATGAATGGAGCCAAATACAGGCACATCCTTGAGGAGAACCTGCATCAGTCTGCAATAGACCTTGGACTGGGGCGAAGATTTATGTTCCAACAGGACAACGACCCCAAGCATACAGCCAAAGCAACACTGGAGTGGCTTCAGAACAAGAAGGTGAATGTCCTTGAGTGGCCCAACCAAAGCCCAGACTTCAATCCCATTGAGAATCTGTGGAAAGACTTAAAGATTGCGCTTCAAAGATGCTCCCCATCCAACTTGACAGAGCTTGAGCAAATCTGCAAGGAAGAATGGGTGAAAATCCCCAAATCCAGATATGAAAAGCTGATAGACATACTCAAGAAGACTGAAAGCTGTAATTGCTGCCACAGGCACTTCTACAAAGTATTGACTCAGGGGGGTGAATACTTCAGTAAACAAGATATTTCAGTTTTTAAAGTTTCATAAATTTTGTTACACAATATAAATAGTTTTGCCCCTTTAAATTGTTGAGTATGCAGTGTGAATCAAGGGGGAAAAATCATTTCAATGCATTAAAAATTCTGGTAGTAACAAAATGTGACAAAATCAAAGGGGGGTGAATACTTTCTGAAGGCACTGTAGGTACAGTAGGTTGGTCACTGAATGTAACAACCATTACAAACATGTAGTCAAAAAATGAAACTGCAAGGTTTAGAAGTAGTTGTGAAATTTAATACAACTTCACATTTTTGAGGTCCTCAAACTGTGCCTGGTTTCAAGTAATGCAGTTTTTTTTTTGTTTTTTTGTAGTTGTTGTGCTCAAGGGGACAGTAGGCAAGAATCAATGGATTACACAATTTCAGCCAAAGTCGGTTCAATTGGTTAACCCGATTATATGCCAAATGTTTACGATGCTATTTACCCAGAATATTGGGCATCATGTATTGAAGAAAAATGATGCACATCAAGTCATCATGAGTGGATTGCATTGGAAGTGCACAGTCAGACTACAATGAAGGGAATTAGTTCTACACACTATAGTGGTGTTAAGTCACTGCAAACGCAATGATGGGACATGATATTTGCTGCTATTACAGGTCCAAAGTAAAGCTTTTTCACCTTCCATTTCTGGGACTTACCCAAGTTACTCCCACAACTAACCCTTTGTGGCAGGGTCATTGGGGCTTACCCTAGCCCCTCCAAATCAGGATCCAGTCCAGGTGCCCATTTGGTTGTGCCCTGCCTGCAGGGGACCACTTTCAGTGATAGGATTCCCTACTGATGCCCTCCCCAGGACATTCAATGTACAAATTTGTCGGCATTCCATGCCTGCCTGGGCCTCCAAACTACCAGCTTCCATTAGTTGTCAGGCTCATTGCAGGAAACACAACCCACCCACCCCACCCTGTGAGAGGAGAGCAGTTTTCAGATGCTCGATCCATCCACCCTCCTGGCTGATCCCAATGACTCGAGTTCACTCTCGAACTCAGATCGCTGGCATGGCAAGTGGTAGCCCCACCACTGTTCCACAGGACTGGCCATAAAACAGATTTTTTTATCATTTGTTTCTGTTGATCTACCCCATTGGCCAACTTACATGCAACATCTCGTTTACAGTAGGGTCATGTTTCTACCCGATTTGACATCTGGGAAGTACTGATAAACAGGGAGGTCAAATGGTTTGCAAAAGGTCACACACTGAATTTGTGACTTTAGCTCCCTACGTCAGCTGCAGTCAGACATGTATGCCAGCATCACAAGACAGCATGGAGCAGTGTGTGGTCCAGCTATCATACACTACAAAATATAACATATGGCACATCTATGCAGTGCCATTTGCAAGCTTCTCACAGTGCAGTCTGTCCTAGAGTGAGGGCAGGGTTATAGGTTAAAACATTGAGCTAAG
Source organism: Neoceratodus forsteri (assembly GCA_016271365.2). Lineage (NCBI taxonomy): Eukaryota > Metazoa > Chordata > Ceratodontiformes > Ceratodontidae > Neoceratodus > Neoceratodus forsteri. The sequence continues at coordinate 1,143,108,340 of CM028129.1, read as the reverse complement.
CCAGCTCATCAGTACAGTGGTACAGCCACCGCTCACAGCACTGGCAATGTGAGATTGAAAATGACCCTGGGATGTGAGGGAGCTGGCAGGGAGAGGACACACATCCCAACAGGGAGGGGAACACACTGGGAAGAAACTAAGGGCAACCCTCCCTGTTCCAAGCAGCTGATGACCAGTATGGCCAGAAGGTAGTACATCTGCCCCACTGGACAGCGGCGCAAAAAACAATCAACACACAAAAAAAAAAAAAAAGAGAACTGACTGAAACAGAATATTTTTGCTCTGCTTCATTTCAGTAGTGAAGCCTAAACACTGCAGAATTACTGGAATTTGGGGGAACATTTTTCATCTTGCCCCACTAATGTTAAAACACACAAAATTTAGCAGGGTTTGTGTGCAGTTCTGCAATACTTTGGGTGAAAAGTGACAACAACTGAAAGTATTACAACATAAATGAGAAACTAATAAAAATGTAGAACGGCAAAATAACTGGCTTTACGTGTAAGTAACTCATCCCCTGTTCAACCCCTTATAATAAAGATTTCTGAAATGTAAATAAATAGTCTCTGGTTGTTTTTATTTTTGTGTTTAAATCCAATATGGCTTGCAGTGCATATTCTTGCATTTCATATTCACTTTTAAAATGATGCCTTAATTCCAATACAATAAATTCAGCTTTCAGTATATATTTCCAATGCCCCAACTTAGCTTTCAGTATATGTTAACGTTTCAGGACTCTGCATTGTTCCCTTCATCAGAACCCACAAGCTAAAAAAAATAATAAAGATGTATCATTTTGTTTATATTAAAACTAAATAAACTACTGAAAAAAACATCCAAATGAAACCCAGTTTGGGACCACTACTTATGCCTCCTATCTTACATGGGTTTTTGGATTCGTCTTAAAATATTTAAATATTCAACGTTGTTCTCTTTGTATTATCCTTTACATGCCTAGAGAACAACAGGACATAAAAATGTGCTGTAATTATTCATATTCTTATTTAATTAATATAGCTTGCACTATATTCAGTTGTGGTAAAGTTTATTACCTTGCAAATATTCATAATACTTGTAATATCATAGTTTTTGATGGTCTATTTATAAACCTGAAAAACATGAAATAAGAGCCCTCTTAAGCATATTTCTAATTTATTTTAAGATCTTTTACTTTGTTTTAAATCTGTCGAGAGCCCAAATATTAGCCTTACCTGAAAGACTTGGACGAACCAGTTTCTTAATTTTATTCGGTTTTCGTCTGTTTCAGATCTAATTTCATTACTGTCCTTTTGTTTATCTTAATCCATGTAACCATTAGTGGGTCCCATGAGTTTTAAAAGGCTTGCGAAAAGTTTAACTTTTTGAAAACCGCTGCCATTGCACTCGAACGCCCACAGCTCTAATAGGGAGAACATATGGAAAACACATCAGAGTGAAAGTCTTTTGTACTTTGAGGACTATGTTTTCCTCACAGTTAATTTCTGATGGAATACTACAACTCTTCAAGAACCAAGCCATCAGGCACAGTGTTCTGAGGTTTGGATGATTCACTATGCTCTGTGACAGTGTCAAGAGGCTGTGACTTAGTGGGAGTGAAATTAGGTTTTGTTGTGGCAGTGACAGTAGAGACGCCACCACTCAGCATGTATTCACATCTCTCTCAACACTCATTAGTGGACCAGGGGCTTGGCTCACATTAGGCAAGACCATTTCAAATTCATTCCTACCTGCCCCGCTCGCAAATACATCGCTTTTTCCTCACTAAAATACTTATGTTTATTCATTTTTAAGAGGCATTGTTTGAAAGGAATAAAAGGCGCTGCTGGGTTTAGTAATCCAATTACTTTAACAATAAACCCTATGAAAGGATTTGGGGAGTACTGAGTAACTAAGTGATGCTATAATACTCGAGTGATGTAGCAATGTTAGGGTATAGTGAAAACAACAGCAATATTATAAACGGAATGGGGGAGAGATCGACTCCCTGGAGTGTTACAGTTTTCCCCATTGCATTTATAAATTATTTATGGGACTTTTAGGAAGATGTCAGTCCTGTAATTTGGGGGGGGGGGGCACACATAAAGACAAGCACGTAGCATGTGTATGTTTTTTCATTTACCGTTTGACAGATACAGAGTGTCACAAGCAGGATAGTTTTGGGAGGAGGAGAGGGGAATTTTTTTCTGTGACACTTCACAACGCGAGTTGTGCTTCTGTAGCCCAAAAGCTGGGTCCCACAGTTAGAGAGGGGTTGCACTTCAACTGGGATAATGCATTCCCTGCCCTCAGATGGCCAGTCTCGTCAGGGTACTGAAGAAGGCAAAAGTGAAGTGCAAAAAATGGTGTTATTTGTGGCAGGCAACACCTCTGAAGGATTAGATCCCCTATTCTCCCTACACCTCACCTCTGCCTTTCTCTGTTTAGTGTTCGTTTGGTGCTGCAGCTTGTTTCCATGCACCTGTCTTTCCCTCATCAGTGTACAATAGGGTGTTAAGAAGATCAGTCACAACTTTTGTTAGCTTACTGATCTAAGCCTGTAATTCACGTATCCATCTATGCTCAAGATGCTACATACAACTGTTTGAAAGCATTTTTGAAACATTTCCAAACAAATGAATTATAGATTTTCTTTACTGCATTGAATTTATGTCTTACATATCACTGTTTTTTATGAAAGGCATAGTTTTGTCACAGCTTTAAAAATGTTTTCTATACATTTTACACAAGAGTCAGATTTCCTAAGCTGTTTTACTTTATTTTTTAGCAGGCATTAATGGCAAAAGGACTACAATGGGTATGGGTTGCAGTGTGGAAACACTGGAATTACACATTTTTCTCTGTAGTACTTACAGCCAAAAACAGTACTCGACTGTATGAGTAATCGACGAAGTGGTTGATTGGGATGGGTGCAGTGCAGTCGCGGTCACTCGCAGTCTCTGGATCAGTCAGCTCAGGACTAGCAGTTACAGCACTAACAGATAGTGCAAACAGAATGGCGGCTTCTCGACTTCTTCTAAGTTGATATCCCCGCATAGGTGCGTGCAGCGGGAAAATAACAGTACCTGATTGGCTATAGTGGGAGGCGTTCCAGGGCAAAAAGAGAAAAAAAAACACTTGCGTTGGACTTGACTTACTTGACTTCACTGGTGGCGATGAGTCCCCGCCCCCGATTTCCGGACCTTGGGTCTTAATAGTTTTTTTTTTTAAATGGCCAATTTTTTTTTTGTTTTACGGGAAGTTTTTTCTGTAGGCAATGGCGTACAATAAGTATGCATGGTTACGCCACTGGTGGCATGGGATTCACGACCTCCGGGGCCTGTTTTTGACTTTCCAATATCAAAGGCCCCACTCCCTCATCCTCTTCAACCTCTTTATCCTGTGTATTTGTGTCCATCGTGTGATGTATCTCCTGAGCTGGTATGGCTCCTTGTTTCTCCTCCTGTCTTGGTCTTGCTACTGTTTCTTCCATATTCTGCTCATCCCTTTGTTCCACTTGCACCCTGTTAGTGCTTTGTACCCCTTCCCTCTGTTCTTGTTGCTCACTTCTTTCTTTTCCTTTAGCAATCTCTTGCAAATGTTTCTCAGATGCCTTAGCTAACTTTTCTTATGTGCTTGGGTGATTATAGCATCATGGTTTCCCCCTTCTGCCCCATTATGTGAGGCCCAGGGGCATCTCAGATATGAATGGCCCTTCTCCTTACACAAGTTGCAACGAAACAAATTGGTACATTCTGAGGCCTGATGGCCTATGTCCAAGCAGTGAATGCATCATGGTGTATCACAGGCATTACTCAGATGGAGTCTAGAACCACACTTGTGACATGACTTGGGCTGCCCTAGGTAGAATAGTGAGCCTCTATCTCTTCCCAAATAAAAACAGCAAGGGAGGTGGATTATGCCATTATCTGACATGATGAGTTTACATTTCACCCTCCACCCGCTGTCCATATTTACTCTGAATCCATAATAGGCGCTGGCTGCTCTAACACGTCACATCAGTTTTTCAGCCAAAACAAAATGTCTGCCAGCTTCACCCCTTCATTTTTAAATAAAATAGATATTGTCCAAACTGCAGGCTTTGTGATAGGAATAACCAGAAAAGGTGACCATAAAGGTAACTCCTTCACCACATTATATTTCCCCCAAAAGCGATCCAGTGTTTCTGCTGTCTTGAAACTGATGTCATAATTCCACTCATCTGTATGAATGAGGGCGAATATCGCTGATGCATAAAACTTGGAAGAATTTTAAGCACAGTCCTTCCCACATACACCCTGTCTCGAGAATTTTCTAAACTCCCTTTATACATTAAATGGATAGCATTCTTTTGAGGAGCAGGTTCTCCTTTATTCTTAAACAAATCGGCCATACGTAACAGGGGCTTGAAGTATTGGCTTTTAGTTGGGTCCTGTAAATTCTGTTCTCCTAGTCCAATAGTTAGCACTTTATCAGAGACTTGGGCTTCCTCTCTATTCTCAGATGCATATTTTCTTGCATGGGCCCCTTCATTAAGTCCCCCCATGCATGCACCAGTTAAGGAACATATGCCCTTTTAAACATAACTTATCGGTGCTTCTAGTCTCTCTTTAGAAGTGGATTCTGCTGTTCTTAAGGATCTCTGCACCACCCTCCTCCTTGTTTTTAGTCCACTTCCATATTTCCCCCATTTGTTCCACTTTCTGACTGTTCCAACATTTTACCATGCTCCCCCCCACCCTCTGTTCTGAATCCTTATTCACTTTTTTAGGAGATGTGAAAATTTTACCTGTCATACTAATTTCTTTGTCCTCAAAGTATTTTACCTTTGGGTCCAATGGGTCTCATGTCCAAGACCCATCTCGCTCTGCTATCCATCCTGCGTCTCACAGAGCCATCGCAGTTGACCACTCTTTCTCTTCCTCTGGACTAGGTTCTGTTGTGCGCTGCAGCCCCGTTTTGCGGTTGCTTGTCCCCAGCTGTTTCCTTTCAGGTAGCCCTGTTACATTTTCCCAGCTTGGCCCTGCACCCTCCACTCACTCGCCACTCCATCCTGCTTCATTTCTCTGTCTATTGGTTCCGGTCCTCACTCGAGTTGCAGCAGGCTGACGCAGCTGCTGTGATGTACCTGCACATTTGCCATCTCCTTCCATATTCCTCACCACAGGTACTTGCCACTTTGGCCCTCCTTTATTTTCTCCTTCTGGATCCATATCTTGAACTACCTCCCCATCCTCGATGTGTGTCAGCTTCTCTGTGGACATTACCACATCTGCATCTTCCCCATTTTGCTGTTCTTGTTCTTGGATCTCAGGACTCAACTCTGTTACCATTCATACCTTCCATATCAGTCTCCACTTCCATTTGTGCTAAGTCCAACAAACTTGACTGAACGATATGTATCTCTTGACTGTTCTCCAACAAAGGAGATTAAGATACCTCACTCTGTTTCTCGGTCTTTCACTTGTTTGAGGCTGGGGAGGTGACCTGCTCCCCAACCTCCCAAACATCCTTCTTCGTTGATGTTCCACCGAGACTGGCCATCCTCAGACAGTCAGCATTTCACCCTGCTGGTGAGTAGGGGAATTTCCCTGGTGCCCTGGCCAAATTTTCCCCCATTCATTAAAAATACCACCAACAGCTTAATCTGGTTCAAGATCAGTTGCCATTCATCTGTTTCCATCTCCCCAGGGTCATGCCTGAAAATAGACAGAATTTTTCTAGTGCACTTACCTGTTCAACAAAAATGAACTAACTAACCAACTAACTAACTAGCTAACTAACTAACTAATGTATGCGGCAGGGGTATTATGTTCGCACAGGGATCCTGGATCAGGGTACCGGTGTAGGGGGCCACTACATTATGGAATCAGATGTGACCTGGGATTATAGGTCATTCGGGGTTCTGGCACCTCTTTTATTTGTGGTGTGGTCAGAGATTGAGGATAGGGTGGGGCACCACTGCACTATGGAAAGCGGGGCAATATGCCCTTTCTGGAGGACGGGGTGGGCGGTCCAGTAAACAATGGCTAAGCAGAGTGGTTTGCAGGTCTGTGATCCCGGGAACAGGGCTGAGGGGGTGCAGGCTCACCCAGTGCATCTTGCTGGCTACAACTGGTATTTAGATGCAATGAGTTTGGTGATGAGCATGCAAGGGGCCTGCTTGGTACCTTGCATGTCTAATGGACTCATTTGCATATTCAGGCTGAATATTGGGAATTTGGGTATGGTGCATCTAGGAATGCGCTGAACTTCCCCAGTGCCCTTATTTAGCTCTGGACCCTGATGTGTTAGCACATTGAAGGCCACTCCTCATTTGTGCCTCCCGCCCATGTTGCTATTTTCAAACAGGATGTATGATCTGTTGGGATCATGCATCTTGTTTGAATATGCCATTTGGTTGCACTGGCTCAATGTTTTGGGTGGTGCAACTAGATGCACCGTGCATCGGGCACCCTTTGAATATGGGGCCTACAAGTAAAAGAAACTCTACGTATAAGTCGATCTTATGTATAAGTTGAGTCCCCAATCTTTAGTGCTTATTTTTGGCACTAAAAACATAGAAATATAGAATCTGATGGCAGATAAGGACCACCTGGCCCATCTAGTCTGCCCATTTCCCTATCTAATGGATAAACTGCAGATCCTAGTTAAACACCAGCCTACTTCCTCCTACCACCCAATAGAATTGCCTTATGTCTGTCCAGTGCATTCTTGAGTTCCCCCACTGTTTTTGACTCCATGACCTCCTCAGGAAGGCTGTTCCATGCATCCACAACCTTCTCTGTGAAAAAATATTTCCTCACATTACCTCTGAGCGGTCCCCCCTCTATTTTCAAATTATGCCCCCTTGTTCTTGCACATCTCTTTTTCTGAAAGATGCTGCCCTCTTGTACTTTGTTGACTCCCTTGAGGTACTTGAAAGTTTCTATCATGTCGTAAAAAAACAAAGACAAGGCGCTGCGTCAGCATGTGGTCTAAAAGCAAAACAAAATGGTTATATTAAATGCACGCTGAAAATAGAAAATAGAGTTAAAAATCTACGTTTCGACTTTAGGTCTTCTTCAGGAAATATCTAAAAGAGAAAAAAAACAAGTTAGTGTAGAGGAGAGGTAAAATGAGAGAAATGTATATGTGGAGAAAGAAGAAGGGGAGGCAAAGGGAGAAGAAGTGATAAATGATAAGATTAAGAGAGAATCTGTGAAACAAAAAGGTGATGATGGGAAAGATAAAACATAATGGGAGAGAAAGAGCTGGGGAAGATCCCAGGTAGAGACTGATTAACAGGGCCTTGTAAGAAGGCTGAAAGGTGACAAATGTGTGAGAAGGAGACAGAAATGGAGACATATGGTGAAAATGAAAAATAAATCAGTACAAAAACAAATTGACTTTAGGGAAAAAAGGGAGGCTGAAAGATGTTAGTGGAAAATAAGTCTATCATTTAACCAGAGGGCTGCTGGGAGCCAAGGCGGATGATCAGCTTGGCTTCCATGTTTTTTCTATGGTTAGGATCCCGGAAGCCCTGCTGAAGGACACAAACAGAAAGGTCATTGACATTGTGGTCCCTGGAGATAAAGTGGGATACAATGGGTTTAGCAGTTTCACCATTCCTGACCGTCTGTAATGTTCCCTGAAACGGTCAGCAAGATGCCTACCAGTTTCCTCCGATGTAAATAGCTGAACACCTCCTGCAAAGAATACAGTACACTACATTAGTGGAGGTGCATGAGAACTCCTTGGTGATGTGAAAAACACCTGTAGGCCCCTGAATCTCAGTTACACTGGAAATAAATTTGCAGGTGTAGCAGCAAGCCCTGTTGCAAGGTTTGGTACCTGGGGGAGGAACTGTTAGAGTGGGTAGGCTGCTTTTTACCAGGAGATTGCGAGGTTAGGTGGTCATGGTAGGAGGCAATAGGTGGTTCTGTAAAGGAAGCACCAATGTTAGGGTCAGTTTGCAAAATGGGAAAGTTACTAGTGATGATCCTGTGAAGAGAAGGTGTGCTCTGATGGAAAGGAAGAACTAGTGAATTCCGCTGTTGTTCTTGTGTGACAGTATCCCTCCTACGGGGTCCAGGTTACAGGGCATGTTACTGACCCAGGAGAGTGCTCTGTCCACTGTGCTTTTAGGGTATCCCCTGTTGATAAAAAAACTATGCATTATTTGGGTCTGCTCAGCAAAATCATCCTCTTCACTGCATAACCTGCGAAGTCTAAGAAACTGTGAATAAGGCAGGCCATTCTTGACATGTTTAGGATGGAAGGAGCTATGGAGGAGGAAACTGTGAGAGTCAATGGGTTTGTAATAGACTGATGTCTTCATACCAGTGTTCTGGACTGAGAGCTGGATATCCAGGAAAGGCAGTGTAGAGGAGGATACTTCAACCGTGTACTGAAGGGAAGGATGAGCCATGGTGAACTTGTCAAGGAAGACTTGGAGGGTCTCCCTGGAGCAGGAGGTGGCCCCCACACAGTCATCAATGTAGCATTTGTAGAGTTCAGGCACAGTCCCTGTGAATGAGAGAAAAAAACATTCCTCCACCCAACCCACAAACAGATTAGCAAAGTTGGGACCCATCTTGGTACCCATGGCAACTCCACTGACTTGCTGAAAAAAACTGTTATTAAAAGAAAAAGCATTGAGTGTTAGAACCAGTTCTGCCAGATGAGTTAGTGTGTGTGTGGGTGGCTGCTGGACTTCCCGCTTGTTCAAGAAATGCTGCAAAGCTGTCAGACCATCATCATGGGGGATCACTGTGTAAAGAGATTTGATGTCCATGGTGAAGATGAGCTGATGAGAGCCACTGAATCTGAACCTGTCAAATAACTGGAGAGCATGGTTAGTGTCTTTAACATAGGAGGGCAGGGACTCAACAAGGGGTCTCATGAGGCCATCCAAAAATGCGGAGATGTGGGATGTGGGGCAAGAGCAGGCAGACACTATGGGACGACCCGGGTTACCTGTTTTGTGGATTTTGGGAAGAAGATAAAACCTAGATGTCTGGGGATGCTGGACTATGAGTCTCTTAGCAGAAGCAGGAGCTCATTGTTTCAATAGCAGAGGTGATGGTGGTGGTGACCTCCGCCTGATAGTCAGCAGTGGGGTCCTGTGGAAGAGAAGAATAAAACCTGGTGTCAGAGAGTTGCTGTGTGGCTTCCGTGATATATAGCTCCTTTGCCAGACCACAACAGCACCTCCCTTATCAGTTGGTTTAATAACAATGTCATTCCTACATTGTAGAGATCTGAGGGCTGCAAGCTCACCAGGTGTCAGATTGGAATGGTTGTGCCTGCAATGGAGATTAAAGTTAGTGGTGTTTTCCATGCATTGGTTAACAAAATAATCAACAGCAGCAAAACGTCCTGGAGGGGGTGTCCATGCACTTCGCTGGGGATTGATGTCATTGATAGTTCTGGTGATACTGTCATCATCTGTGGGAAGAGGAGTCATATTAGAAAAATGAGCTGCAAGGCGTACTCTACGATAGAAGCACTGCAGATCAACTTGAACCTGGGGTGCATCAAGATATCTGGGTGTGGGCACAAAAGAGAGACCTTTGCTAAGGAGTGAGTGCTCATCTTGTGTCAGGGAAGGTCTGAGGAATACAAAATACCAAATTGTTAGGTTGTGTCTGACTCGAGGGCTCATGCTGGTTGTTGATCTGCTGGGTGAGAGACTGGAGTTTTGCAGCTTTGGTATCCTTGAGAAACTGAAAGAGAGTGGAGTTAAGGTTTTGGATGCAGTGCTTAATAAAAGGAAGGTTATGTGGAGCCGTTCGCTGCAGGAAATCTTTTGCCTTGAATGGTTTTGTCCACAGAGATCAGCTGTGTTTTGATGGAGAGAATGGTGTGCACGATAAGTTTCCTAGAGAAAGTTTTCAAAAGCTTGTTAGTAGAGGAAACATGTGTCTCAGATCCAAATGAACAAGGATGAAATTTCAAACAGAAACCTTTAGGAATAATACCCAGGTATGCATTTGGAAAGAAACTGTAAGTGACTGCAGAGTTTAGTCTTAGAGCAAATGGCAGAAAATAATTCAAGAGAAGGCTTAGAAATATGAGAAGGAAATGCAGACATAGAAGAAATGAAGGAGCATCGCAGAGAATTCAGAAGAGATTTCAGATTAGGCATAGTGGGTCATGAGCAAATGTAGCATACAAATTGTAAAAACAAAGACAAGGCGCTGCGTCAGCATGTGGTCTAAAAGCAAAACAAAATGGTTATATTAAATGCATGCTGAAAATAGAAAATAGAGTTAAAAATCTACGTTTCGACTTTAGGTCTTCTTCAGGAAATATCTAAAAGAGAAAAACAAGTTAGTGTAGAGGAGAGGTAAAATGAGAGAGATGTATGTGGAGAAAGAAGAAGGGAAGGCAAAGGAGAAGAAGTAATAAATGATAAGATTAAGAGAGAATCTGTGAAACAAAAAGGTGATGATGGGAAAGATAAAACATAATGGGAGAGAGAGCTGGGACGATCCCAGGTAGAGACTGATTAACAGGGCCTTGTAAGAAGGCTGAAAGGTGACAAATGTGTGAGAAGGAGACAGAAATGGAGACATATGGTGAAAATGAAAAATAAATCAGTACAAAAACAAATTGACTTTAGGGAAAAAAGGGGAGGCTGAAAGATGTTAGTGGAAAATAAGTCTATCATTTAAACCAGAGGGCTGCTGGGAGCCAAGGCGGATGATCAGCTTGGCTTCCATGTTTTTTCTATGGTTAGGATCCCGGAAGCCCTGCTGAAGGACACAAACAGAAAGGTCATCGACATTGTGGTCCCTGGAGATAAAGTGGGATACAATGGGTTTAGCAGTTTCACCATTCCTGACCGCTCTGTAATGTTCCCTGAAATGGTCAGCAAGACGCCTACCAGTTTCTGATGTAAATAGCTGAACACCTCCTGCAAAGAATACAGTACACTACATTAGTGGAGGTGCATGAGAACCCTTGGTGATGTGAAAACACCTGTAGGCCCCTGAATCTCAGTTACACTGGAAATAAATTTGCAGGTGTAGCAGCGAGCCCTGTTGCAAGGTTTGGCACCTGGGGGAGGAACTGTTAGGGAGTGGGTAGGAGTGGTAGGCTGCCATCATGTCCCCCCTCTCCCTCCCTTTTCCTCAAGGGTATATATATTAAGCTTCTTTAGTCTCTCTTTGTATGACTTCTGGTGCAGATCCTGCATCATTTTAGTTGCCCTCCTCTGGACAGCCTACATCCTGTCTATGTCCTTGCAGAGATGAGGTCTCCAGAACTGCATGCAGTACTCCAGATGGGGTCTCACCAACTGTCTGTACAGAGGGATAACAACTTCCTGTTTTCTACTGGCAATGCCTCTCCCTATGCATTCCAGTATATATGGTAAGTGGAATGAATTTCTGGAGAAAGCAGTCTCCCTGAGGACAATGGACAACTTTAACAGAGGTTGGGACAGATTAAAGGGGAAAGTTGCATGTAGGGGAGGGGGAGTGAGGTGAGGGAGGACATTGGAGGAGAGTGAGGAGTAGATAATGGAGAGGGGTGGATCACTCATGGACACTGAGAGGTCTGCAAACCTGAGCATACATGGTAGACTGCTAGGCCTTTTTCTACTGGCTCAATCAAACTTTCGTAAAACTCCAGGCCTTGGAGTGAGTGAGCAAGCCGAAACATGGCATATTTGTGTTGTATGGAGATGCAAAAAGATCTATGTCTGAGCTACCCCATTTTAGAAAGAGGTCATCCATAATGGAATCCAAGTGCTATCATTTGTGGCAGGGTGCACAGAACTGACTGAGATGATCCACAAGGCCATTTAGGATGTTGGGCAGAAACACGCAGTCAGGAATATGTAGCGTTCCACTGCCTAGAGTCAAACTCTCATCACTTTTCTCCAGAGAGGATATGAGTTGACTCCACCATGTCAGTTGATATAATATATCACTGTAATATTGTTTGTACAGATCAGCAGCTGATGCCCTGGAAGGAGGGCTCCAGAGGCAGGTAGACCAAGCAGAACAACCCTCATCTCCAGATTGTTGCTGTGCAGAACCCTATCCAAGAGTGACCATTGGCCCTGAGTCCAGAAGCAGCCCAGATGTGCACCCCAGCCCAAATCTGAGGTATCCATCACCATTATCAGGAGAGGGGATAGATGAGAAAGGAGATCGCTATCAAGGTTGGAGCAGCCCAACCACCAGAGCAGGAACTAACAGAGTGGAGGAGTCACTTCTATGAGACAATCCAACTCATCAGAAAGCTGTGCCATCTGGGCATGAAGGAACCACTGTGGGATCCTCATGTGCAAATGTGCTATCGGGACAGCCAATATGGCATAAGCTATTAGACCGATGAGCTGTAGAAGGCATCCGGCTGACACAGAGTCACTGGAGGAGCCCACCTGATCTTTGGCTACCAGTACAATAGCATGGTCCAAGGGCAAAAACACCCAACCCAGCCTCATGTCCAAGACAGCCCCTATGTATTAGAGGTGCTGGCACAGAGTGAGGACTGATTTCCTGATTGGCCTGTTCCACATTGGACTGAGCGGACAGTGGCTAGTCAGGGTTTCTGACTTTCCTTCCTTGTTTTACTGGAGCTTTTGAGCAACTGTAAAGTGTGATTTTTAGTCTTGAATTTTCTTACTGAATGATAGCCTTGTTACAAAAAAGGAAAAAAAAATACTTAGGGAAAATCCATTATTGTATCTGTTAGTATGTTTGCACTGTTTGTATTTTGTGCCTGTATTTTCTCCTACCTACCTATTCTAACATATGCTCAGTGAATCCTGAAGTTTGCCAATTCCATGGCAGTCTGTCTTTCTCTTCTCTCCCCCACTAAAGTACCCACCACCGATTTCAGACTGATTCCCTATCTCCTGCCCCCCCTGCTGATTCTGTGTCTCTCCTCTGTCTACTCCCCTGCCCACCAATTCTCTGTCTCTCCTCTGTCTGCCCCCCACCCACTGATTCCTGCTGCTACAAGTCCTAATTTTTTGTTCTCCTTCCCTGCAGCTAGTGGCCCTTGACCAGGCACTCAACACCCTCCTGTGGCGTGGCTTGTTAACTGTAGCCGCTGTCACACGCTCTCCTGCTGCCATTGCCCAAGAAGCTGCTATTTCCCACCAAGAGAAGGTATGGAGTATTCGGCTGCTGGTTCTAATTTTCTGGCTCCGGTGCCCTCATTGCTAAAGCTCTTGATTGGCCTGTTCCACATTGGACTGAGCAGTTAGTGGCCAGTCAGGGTCTCCGACTTTTGTTCCTTGTTTTACTGGAGCTTTTTAGCAACTGTAAAGTGTGATTTTTGGTCTTGAATTTTCTCCCACCCACCTCCGCCCCGACACTCTAACCACAGACTTTCCTCACTTCCCCATACCCTAGCCTTTCCCCTCACCCCCCCACCCCTCTGACTTGAATCCCTAGCCTCTTCTTCTAAGCCCTGCTTACATGCCCACTCATCATACTCTACCACTTCACCTTCTCACACTATCTTTTACTCCCAACCCCTCAATCCAACTCACACCCTCCAAACCTCCACCCTACCTACCCTAGGACATTTATTAAACAAACTCTGCCTTCCTCATGAATTTTCCTCCTTCTACCACTCTATAACAGCTTTTACACAACTCATCCCCAGGCCTAGACCCCATAAACTTTCTATTTTTGCCTACAACAGACACAAGAGGCTCCTCCTTCTTTTTCTTCTCATCTCTGGGTCCATACACCCCAACCCCAGTCCACAGCACATAGCCAATAAAGCCTTCCCTACTCCCCCCAAACACTCTAGCCAACTCAAATTAGTATACCTCTACATCCAAAGTCTGTTAGCAAAGAAAACAGTGCTTGAATCGGGGTATCAGATAATACTTTCAACATTATTGCCTTCTCAGAAACATGACTCACAAATGAGAACCCTTCCAATGAAATAAACCTTGATGTATATTCACTATTTAGGAAGGACAGAATCAGTAAAAGAGGGGGCGGTTTACTCCTTTGGGCAGCAAATCACCTCTCTGCCACTGCTCTTGATTCAACCCCAGAAACCGCTAACCTGGAATCCTTATCTCTAAATATCCTGCTTGGCATCAATAAGACTATAACCATCAGCATTGCCTGTCTCCCTCCTGGCACCCCCTCAGATGAACTGGACATCTTTCTTAATCTCAAGAACCTCTTTCCCCATGGAAGGGAATGGATTATCCTTGGGGATTTTAATCTTAATTGGCTGTCCCAGCAGTCTTACGTGGCAAAGGAATCTGTTATCAGCCTTGGCCTACACCAACTTTTCACTTCCCACACTCAGACTAACTATAGGTCTGGATATGAATCCCTATTTGACTAGATTCTGGTTTCCCACCCCTTTCACGTCTCCACCTCTGGGGTTCTCCCTGATTCTATTAGTGACCATTGTGCAGTCTACTGCTGCTGGTCAGTGAAAACCCCTCATCATGAACACAAATTCATTCACACAAGACAATTTAATAAACTCAATCCAATTGAGTTTGAAAATGCTGTCTGGACCACAGACTGGTCCTTTACAGAATCCATTCTGGACATCGACTCAGCACTCAAAACTTTTAGCAACAAATTCCTTGCTCTGTGTCTCCCTAATAGCCTTGAAAGAAATTAGGGTTAAGGGCAACAATCAAGAATGGAACTCCCCTGATCACCTTCAACTCATGAGAGTAAGAGAGTGGGCTTGGTCTAAATACAGGAAACAGAAACTTCCACACCTGCTTCAGTAGTACAAAACCTTTCAAAACAGATGCAAATCTGAGGTCTGGTCTGCTAAAAAATCTCTCCTTTCTGAAAAGCAGTGATGCTTCTTTGGCAACCCAAAGCATACCTGGAACATCCTTAACAACCTCATCAGTAGAGGGCAAAACAACATGCAAATCAGATTCCATGAGTGGAACGGCTATCACTACTCCTTTGGAAATATCCTCTCTCTTTAATCACTACTCTGGCAATTTGGAAAAATACAAGCCAAATCCCCAGCCCCTGTCCTCTCCCCCAAAGCCTCCACCCAGCTTCCATTTTCAGTACCTATCCACCCTGAGTGGTTAAACTTATTAAAACTAATGACCCTGAGCCTTACATCGGGCTCAACAACATGGACTTCAGGGTCCCCAAACTTGTATGTGAATCCTTAGCCACTCCACTCACCAACATTTTCAACCACTCCCTCTGCACTGTAGCTTTTCTTCTTAAATGGAAATGTGCTATTATCAAACCACTCCACAAATCCAGACAAAAGACAAGGTTACCAATTACAGGCCCATCTCCCTTTCAGCTCCCCTTTCCAAAATCATTGAAAAAATTGTCCACAAGCAAACTATTGATTTCCTCTTGAAACATATCCTTCAGACAGAGGCACAACATGGTTTTCAGGCCAGCCATAATGCTGAGACTGCCCTTATCAAATTTGCAAGCTACATCGACAAAGTCAACGATGAAGGCCTATTCACTGGTTCTGTTTTTGTGAACCACAACATCCTTCTTTCCACTCTAGCAGTTCTGCATTTCTCATCTGACGTCATAAACTGGTTTCAAAACTATCTTAGCCACAGGTCGCATCAGACTGTGATAAATGGCATCCTTTCAAACCCCTGCACCATTAAATATGGAGTACCTCAGGGGTCCATCCTTGGTACCCTTCTTTTTTCCCTTGTGGTAAACTCCCTCCCTGAAATCTGCTTTAACACAGAGCTAATTCTGAATGCTGTGATGCTACCCTCTTTTGTAAGGAAAAAAACCCTTTCCCCTTCAAAATAAGCTTCAGCTAGACTTCCATAGACTCCACTGCTGGTTATCATCAAAAGGACTTGTTCTTAATGCTAAAAAGATAAAGGCCATAGTCTTCTTCAGCTCCAGTAAATCATTAGCCTTTGATTTCTCCTTGATCGACAATGATGGCAATCTGATTGAGAGAGTCTATGAATTCAAATACCATGGTCTGCTCCTTGACTGCCACCTTAACTTCGAAGCACACATCAATCGCATAATAAAGAATGCCCACCAAAGGCTTGGCATGCTCTACAGGGTGAAACCTTTCCTTAAGAAGAAGTCAAAGACCCTCCTAACCTCCAGCTGGCAGGGTGCCTGGAACTGACTGAGATGATCCACAAGGCCATTTAGGATGCTGGGAAGAAACATGCAAGTCGCAGTGGAGGGTAAGTCTAGGAAGGCCAGAGACAAAACTGATAATGTTGTGATAGGTGCTCCAGAGTCTGTTGAAGTTTTTCTGGGAAAGGGGGGAAGTAGACTAGAGCATCATAGTCTCTGATGATTGCGACCTCTACAGAGTCTCCAACTGGCCCTCCCTTGGGGACCGACTCAATAGTAAAATCCTCACCTTATTTCACAAACTTTCCTTGGGACTCCTTCCTGACAGCATCAGATCCCTCTTCCCTAAGTCAGCCAACTCCAGGACTACAAGAAGGTCCTCCATCCTCTCCTGCACTGTCCTATTCTGCCACACCACACATGGCCAAAATGTCCTCTCTTACATGGGCACTAAACTCTTCAGCAATCTCCCCCTTGCTCTCATCCAGTGTCCCCCTTCCTCATCCTTTAAGTAAAACCTAAGGAAGCATATCACTGGCCTCATCTTGTAGGTGTCTCCAGCCCTAATTTTGCCACCCCAAGTAATTCTCCATCTCTCCTGCTAACTCAGTAGAATACTGCCAACACCCATCCTGTGTCCCAGTACTGATCACTAAACAAAATCTCAGGAAGCACCTGCCCTTGGTAATCTCAAGCAAGCGCCCTCAGACTTGACTGTCACACTACTAATACTTCTCCATCTCACCTGCTAACTCTGACAGGATAGTACCCACACTCCTCAATAGCAAGTTTACCATTTTTGTGTCAGTTCAGCCTGTCATGACACTTATTTGCACCGTACCTAACCTTAGCACTAGCCTCTGATCATTTGACCAGTGGTACCATCTCTTAGATTTTGTCTTTGTATCTGTGTTTTATTTTTAAATATGGCTTTATGTGTACTGTCCTTCTTTGTTGTAGAAACATGGAATTTGATGGCAGATAAGGACCACTTGGCCCACCCAGTCTGCCCATTTCCCTACCTGATGGATAAGCTGCAGATTCTAGTTAATCAACCGCTTACTTCCTCCTGCCCCCCACTAGAATTGCCTTGTGCCTGTCCCATGCATTCTTGAATTCTCCCACTGTTCCTGACTCCACAACCTCCTCAGGAAGGCTGTTCCATGCATCAACAACTCTCTCTGTGAAAAAATACTTTCTAACATTACCTCTGAGCCGTCCCCCCTCTATCTTCAAATTGTACCCCCTTGTTCTTGCACATCTCTTCTTCTGAAAGATACTGCCCTCTTGTACCTTGTTAATTCCCTTGAGATACTTGGAAGTTTCTATCATGTCCCCCCTCTCCCCTCCTTTCCTCAAGGGTATACATATTAAGTTGCTTTAGACTCTCCTCGTATGTTTTCTGGTGCAGACCTTGCACCATTTTGGTTGCCCTCCTCTGAACAGCCTCCACTCTGTCTATGTCTTTGTGGAGATGGGGTCTCCAGAATTGCACGCAGTACTCCAGATGGGGTCTCACTAACTGTCTGTAGAGAGGGATAACAACTTCCTGTTTTCTACTGTTGATGCCTCTCCCTATGCATCCCGGTATCCCCCCAGCCCTCCTTACTGCCTTCTCACATTGCTTGCCCACCTTTATGTCATCTGATATAATTACTCCTAGGTTTCTTTCGATTTTTGTTGCTATTAACTCACCCCCCATTGTGTACTCTTCCCTTGGGTTTTTGTTTCCCAGATGCATGACCTTGCACTTCTTTATATTGAATCTGAGCTGCCACATATTTCACCATTCCTCCAACCTTGCCAAGTCCGTTTTCATTCTTTCCACCCCACCTTGTGTATCAACCCTGTTGCAGATCTTTGTGTCATCTGCAAAGAGTCATATCTTTCCTTCCAGGAAGATATTAAAGAGGACCGGTCCCCGTACAGAACCCTGCGGTGCCCCACTAGTTACTCTCCTTTCTTCACTGTGGACTCTGTTAGGTACCCATGTTTTTGCACTGTAACCCTCATAGTTTGTTGTATCTGTTTTTTCAAAATATGGCTTTATGTGTACTGTTCTACTTCATTGTACCCTTGTTTTTGCACTGTAACCCTATAATTTGTTGTCCTTAACAGGACACTTGTGAAAATGAGCAATTTTTTTCTCACATGCCTCGCCAGTATAAATAATAATCTGAAGTGAACTGAAATCTTTTCATTTACCAGAATACCCAACTGGCTGAACAACTGTTGAGTTTGAGACAGGGTATAGACTATGGCTTCCCACAATGGGGCCTTCATAAGTCAGTTGTCGATAAAACTGGAAGATGAAAGGAGCTAGTGACCAAGATGATTATTCTTATCTTTGACTACGTGGATATTGTTTAGAGCACAGCCCCCATCTATTCCCTAGCCAGGCTGGACACACTACTAAACTCATTCTGCCACTTTGCTTCTAACTCCCACCCTCATACTCACCACTGCAACCTATACTCCTCCATCGGGATCCCTCCTCTATCCCACAGGTGCTATGTCCACTTGCTAGCCTTCATGGCTAAATATTGGTTTGGCCTACTCCGCTCCTACCTCTCTGATATGCTGGCCCCTGCAGCTACCCCCTCATATGACCTCCATACTAGGGACTCCCACTCCTTCTCACTCCCCCGCCCTTTTTCAGCATCCGGAACATCCACATTCTCCTACATACTCCCATCACTATGGAACTGCCTTCCACTACATGTCCGACACTCTCTCACTCCAGCTATTCTTTCAAATAGCACTTAAGCTTTTTTCGCCCCCCCACTTGCAACTGCCTCCCTTTGTCCTCATCCCCATCAGACTCCTCTTCATATCAAAGAACTGGCTGATGAAGCATAGCCTACACCTGTTTTCTTATTCATATTGCACCTTTTTGTCAAATATACAAACTCAAATGCTGATACTATATACTTTGTTAAAACTCATTACTCAATCGTTACCTATGTTGTTTGTATCATAATTTTGTCCACTTCATCCCTATGTCTGTAAGTTGCATTTCCCCTGTATCCAGGTTGCACCTGGAAATTAACCTCAGGCTCAGTGTGTCTTTCCCGGTTACCAAGATTTTAAATAAATAAATAATTGAAATATAGGCCTTCTCGGTGAAGGGCAGTTGCAACTACTGCAAAACACTTAGTAAACACAGATGGTACAGAAGACAAACCAAAGGGCAAGACACAGAACTGACAGTGTGGGCCCTGGAGCATGAAATGCAAGTACTTTCTGTGAGTCTTGCAGAGCTTGATATGAAGTTATGCGTCCTTCATATCCAGAGCATCCATCCAGTTCCCTTTCAGTAACAGGTGGAGGAGGGACTGCAGAGACCGTTTGAAACTTTTGTAGTAGATGAATAGATTCAGTTCTTGAAGGTCTAGGATGGCCCTTAAATCCCCGGGTTATTTTAGTACCAGGAAGAACCAGGAATGATAGTCTATGTTATGTTTGGGATCTGGGATGGGTTAACCATTTTGCTGAGGAGGGTTTGTACCCCCTCCACCAGGAGGGCAAAATGTCCCAAAGGGTGTCGATTTGGGGAAGGGGTGTCACTGGAAGGACAGAAAGGAGATCTCAATGTGCTCTAGCTGAACAACTTCCAGGACACAAGCATTGGTTGTAATCTCCCTCCACTTTGATAGGAAGAGGAAGATGCAGCTTCTCACAAGGCCTCCTGCGGCAGTGAAGCCAGAGGAATAGGAGGGGAGTCAAAAAAGTGGGAGGGTGGAAGGGGAACCACAGATACCTGCAACTTTTGTGAGTCTGGCATGGGCATGGAGAAGCAGAGTGGCCTTAAACTGGGAGGGCAGTGGTCATTGGGAACCATGTCCTGGACCTCGAGTAACTTCAGCCTGGACAAGCATAGATCAATGAAAAGAGCCTCTGCCCTGCCCTGGAGCTTCTGGTTCAAGGTGTAAAGGGACCTCAGGGTCACCTTAGTCATCTGTAGGTCATGCAGAGCATTCTCCATGTCGAAGCCAAAAAAGCTGTTTCCCTATGAAGGAGACATCGAGGACCGATTGTTGTATATCAGAGTCAAAGCCTGTGCCACACAGCCAGAAATGGTGGCACAGATAGATACCAGAGGAAGATGCATGAGCAGCAGTGCCTGAAGCATCATATGCAGATCTAAGCAGATGCTTACTGGCTTCCAAGCATTAGTAACAGTCTGTTGAGCCAAAATTTTGTCACAGCCTTCAGTTAGCTTTTCAGTCAAAGTGGTCATGAACTTCCAAAGACAGTTTTGATATTTAATCATGTATCCCTGATAGTTTATGATTTTCAGTCCTAGAGAAGCAGAAGCAAATGTTCTTTTTCCCATTACATCCAGCTTCCTTGACTCCTTGCCAGGAGGAAGAGAACTCTTGTGTTTAGGGGTGTTGGAGCTGTCATAAGCAGGGCCCCGAGTTTTCTGCGATTCCGTGGGTGTGGCAAACTGCAGAAATATCTGCGGAATTTGCCGTCACCAGCGGAGTTCGTGGCCGCCCACAGAACAACGTCCTTTGCAGACGGGGGTACCCAATCCCCAGTTGGCTTCCACTGCCCCCCCAAATGTCTGCATGCCATGCTGGGAGCTCACCCCAGCATGGCAAAGCTTCTGTTGCTATGAGGGGTGCCCAATCCCCATCAGCTTCATGTCCCCAAGCTACCTGGTGCCACGCTGGGAGCCCACCCCAGTGTGGCAAAAGCTTCCGTTGCCGCCAGGGTGCCAATCCCCATCGGCTTCACATTCCCCAAGCTGCCTGGTGCCACACTGGGAGCCCACCCAGTGTGGAAAAAGTCTCTCATTGAGTCAAAAAAAACAGAAACAAAAAAAACCTTCCCTCGTTGATTCTTTTGTCCCCTCCCCAACCCACACCCACCCTCTGCATGCCACCTCTCCACACCCTACCTCACCCCCACCTCAACCCATACTTACCTCCAGAGCCCAGCTCGACGATCTTCGGTGGACCAGGAACACGTCTGCACTCTTCAAAGCCGACCGCAAACTGATAAAATGCCGGTAAGCTGTATAATGGCATAAATGGATTTTTTCAACTTTAGTGCATATCTCAGCCATTTCTGGGAATTTTTTCCCCAAATTTTCAACATGGGGTTTTTGGGGCCCCATCTCATGAACCGTGACACAGTTATTTCATTAATCAGTCCTGAAAGGTGGTTCTGCAGTCACTCAGCAGACCACCTTTCTGGAATGATGTCAGAAAAACAATGTCACAATTCATCGGTAATTCTCAAAACCTATAATTAGTGATATTCTCAAATAATGACTTACAAGCATCGTTGTGCAGTTCCTACACACGCCGTAACTCAAGCATTTTTAATATTTTCACTCCAGATTTTCAGTATAGCCATTTTACCACACCTCCTTATGAACAGTACAACTGTCATTTTTCACATCTCACCCAAAATGTGTTTTCGCACATGTAGTGCACAAATGGCGCGGTCGGTGTGCAAAATCAATGTTCAGGACAGATTAAGAAAATCACAGTGATACTGTTCATGAGCAGAGGTCTTAAACTGGCTATGTTGAAAATTTGGTGACAAATGCCCATAAAATGACTGTTTTATGAGTGTGTGTTGTGCAGTTCCTACACAAGCTCGTAACTTCGAGCATTTTTAATATTTTCACTCTAGATTTTCAGTATTGCCATTTTACCACACCTCCTTATGAAAAGTACTACTGCAATTTTTCTCATCTCACCCAAAATGTGTTTTTGCACATGTAGCTCACAATGGCGCGGTCGGTGTGTGAAATCAATGTTGTGGACAGATTAAGAAAATCACAGTGATACTGTTCATGAGCAGAGGTCTTAAACTGGCTATGTTGAAAATTTGGTGACAAACGCCCATAAAATGACTGTGTTATGAGCATGTATTGTGTCAGATATGGCAAAAAAAAACCAAAAAAGGAAAAAAATTAAGGGTAAAAATGTGCCACATAATTGCCGAAGACATTGGTGTTGAGTGCTGCAGAAGTTCTGTGGCAAATGAGAACAGTGCTGCAGAACTTTGCTCCGATGTGCCACAGAAAAATCGGGGTCCTGGTCATAAGTAGCCGTGATCACCACTGAGCCAGGCTGGCAGGAATAATAATGCTTGCGAGTAGGGGCAGGATTTTATTTATCTGCCTTCCTAGGAACTCCAGGCGGGGCACAGGGCCAGTGCCAGTGCCAAGCAACCAAAGTGACATCCTCCAGGGTTGAGTGAATCAGAGGTATTAAGACCATTGGGAAGGCTGACAGCTGTAGGAACTTATATAAGTTATTCTTAAAGGAATCCTCCTCCTCAGTTCCTCAGTGCCAAATCCTAGTTTGGCCTGAACCAGCTTGAGGAAAGCCTGACGTAAAGCATCCTCTGGAGGAGACCTGGGAGTTTTTTTGCACTTTCCTAAGAATAAAAAGATGGAGAGGAGTTAGAACCCACCACATCCAGAACATCCAACTCTTCCTCCAGATCTTACTCCTCCTCTTCTTCCATGTATTCTGGATTGTATTCCAGCTCATTGTAGATGTCTATGGACATTGGTAGAGGGTCCATGGGACAATGAGACATTGAAGGAGTAACCATCAATGTGGCACTGATGATGGGGGACATTCAAGGCCCAGATCAACAGCAGGATGGAAGCAATGGCATCAGTCACTGGACAAGCTCTAAAAAAGACCAAAACTATGTTCTTTGCCCACCGCCAAAACAGGGCAAAAGATCTTCACCTGAATATCCTCTCCAGTTCACTCCTCCCACTGGAGCAGGTCCAAACATATAAGTACCTTGGGGTCACCTTTGACTCCACCCTCTCATTCCATGACCACATAAAAATGCTATCCTCAGCCACCAATACCCATATCGATCTACTATACAGGCACAAAGATTGCCTACCACCTGAAGCACTCCACCTGGCAGTAACGTCCTCAGTCCTGTCACTGGTGGACTACAGACTTACAATCGATGCTGCCTCGGACCAACAGCGCTCCTCCAAATCCAGCTAGCTATCAATAAGGCATGCCAACTCCTCTGAGGTGCAGACAAGCGTACACACACTTGCACCCTCTATGCACTCACCAATGTATTCACACTAGAGGAAAGGCTGCAGTATCAAACCTGTCTCCTCACCAAAAAAAAACCAAATGGGCTTAACTCCAACAGTTGTGACAGCCTTCCTGCAGTTGGCCACCCTCCCTGTGGCCACTCACACGGCCTCCAAAACTATCTGGAAGGTACCCAGGGTCAGGACGTTGTTAGCCCAAAGATCCTTCCCTTTCAGAGCCCCATCTTGGTACAATGCCCTGCCACCTGCCATCACCGCAACCCCCAAATTAGGTCCTTTTAAGGTGGCCCTTAAAGCCCATATTCTATCAGGGCGTAGCTGCCAGTGTGACTGCTAATCTTACCCTATGCGCTGCCCTATCACTATATGCCGTACCTGGCACTGACAATGTCTCGAATGAGGCTGCACACATTTCCTCTTCCTCTGGAGCCCTTTCCTATCCAATTCTTAGCACACTACTTGTTTAAGACCATGACAAATACCTCCTGGGAGGCAGCACCTTGCAAAGCAGCCTCAAGGCGGTACCCTGCAACCCAACTGTAGCCTGTATTGCTGCATCTGTTAGCTACCTCATGCTTAGGCAATCTCGCTAAGTATGTTCAATGCACATCTGTATATTCTGTATGCATGTAATGCTGCCTTATCTTGTATTACCTGTTTTTGCTCCTTCACTTGTATGACTCTTGACCCTTCCCCATTGTTAACTGTAATTACCTGTTATTCTTGTTCTTTGTAAACCCTGTACTTGATGTGGTGCCTTTGGAAACGAGTCTATGACTCAAAGGGTTGCATTTCCTATACTATCTATGAATAAATAAATAAATAAATAAATAAATAAAAGCAAGCTCCAACATAGTTTGGTTTAGGAGCTACATATCAATGGACTGTGAGGGGGTCAATGACAGCGGAACCCTCAAAGGGACTGTGTCCAACAGTGATATTAGTTGTGAATCCCCAGCAGGGCAGTCGAGCCAGTTCCAGACCTCAACCTTGATGTCTGTGAGAAGGTTGGAGGGGGAGCAGCAGGACTGGAGGCCTTGGCCTGGGACCTGTCTTGATCATTTGAACTTCCTCTTTTTCAAGGAGATTATGAACGGTCTGGGAAGTAATCTTATTCTCTACGTCGCATCCCCCTTTCATAGTGCTGGTGTTTTTCTGCTGACTTCATGGACTTATCCTTCTTTCTTGTGGAATCATCAGTGTACTCTGTTGACAGCAGAGATTGGCAGTTGACAGTAAACCAGGAAGAGAAGGAGCAATTGACAGTGAAACCACCTCTGGCACACCTTGTTTCTCCTCCATGGCTTTAATCTTAAAGTGTAGCTGTAAAGCTTTCTTGTAATGTCTCTTGATGGCCTGTTTAAAGTCCTGGCAGATGCTGCAAGCTTTAACATCATGAGTGAGGCCTAGACAATGAATGCACATGTAATGATTGTTGTCTTTGTAAATCTTCATGTCACCATATTGACAGTAGTGGAACAACAGTTTCTTATCTTTTGGCAGTGGTATGAAAGTTTTAATTAAAATAACAAACTTCTAACAGGTTTTATTAATGGACCTCATCATCAATTATACTTTTATTTGGCTGTTATTAATGGACTTTATTGTTGAAACAACTCAGACGTCAGCAGGATAGGAAGAATTTCTGGGACTGGTTCCATCTTGGATTAATGGATAACCTTCTTCTTCTATGTGGCTGCAGATTCAGGTTAGAGAATCTACCACTTTTTAAGAATATTCCCTGTAAAAGATCAAGAGACTATGTGACAGATCGTATGACAGTCAGTACTTTTATTGCTTATTTGTGTTTGAGTTATGATGAAGTCTTACCTGTATTGCGAAGCATATGTATATTTTATTTTTTATTTTATTTTATTTGTTACAGAATCAGAGAGTACCTTTGAGTCACAGACTCAGTTACAAAGGTTCCACATCACATAGGTTATAAACAGACAGACATTACAGTGATGACTGCAAATATATCACAGGGAAAGATACAGCTTGTTTACAGGGAGTCAGCTAGTCTAACATTCAAAATACTAGGATTACTTAATGGGGTAATTTGCACAGTACACATTATAATGTAGGAGCGACTCAGGTTGGACACTATGGAGAAGAGGCAGGCCAGGGCCATTGTCATAGAGCAAGGAGGAGGTAGGGGTCCAGGATCAGTTGCAGTCACAGTGATTTGAAGACAGGAGGTGGGTCCTAAGGAGGGTTTTAAATTGTCCAATTCTTTGCTCATTTGCTAGGGTGGAGGGAAGGTTGTTCATCCACACAGGGGCCCTATAGCTGAAAGACCTTTGGAATTGTGAGGTACAGCTAGAAGGACTCGAGAAGAGATGGTGAGCAGAGCTACGGGTAAACTTAACCTTTATGAATGGATGGATTAGAGGGGCGAGTCCAGAGGGGGAGAGGCCTAAGGTGATATTTTTATCCAGCAGACAGGTATGGAACATAATCCTATTGTTGAGATTAAACCAGTTGGTAGCACTGTAAAGTGAGCAGGTATGTGTAAGACAGTTACATCCTAATACAAGGCGACAGGCTTTGTTTATAGAGATACGGAGTCTGTCTAGGGATGAGGTGCATGCTGCCCCATATATGAATAAGCCATAGTCTAACAGCGAGAAGACTGAGGAGGAGATAGCGAGCCTGAGGGCATCAGGGGTAAGGCAATGCTTGAAGCGGTGTAGAATCCCCAGCCTGAGGTTTATGGCCTTGGATAGGTGGTGGATGTGCTTGTGGAAGTTAAGACCTGGATCCAAGGTGATGCCCAGGTATTTAAAGGAGTCCACCTGCTCCAAAGGGGTCAGATTTGAAGTTAGGACTTGCAGGCAGAGCACCTTTCTGGTGTTCTGTGGGTGTGAGAATATCATAACTTTGTTATTTTTATAGTTAAGAATAAGGCGATGTGCCGAGAACCAATTTTCAGCATGGCTGAAAGAGGACTGGAGGGAGCAGTGAAGGTGCATTGGGTCAGGACTGGAGGAAAAATAACTGCATCGTCCGCATATAGTAATAGATTGCCAGGGCAGGACTCAGGGAGGGCATTGAGGAAAAGGCTAAAAAGTAGCGGTCCCAGAATGGACCCCTGGGAGACACCAGAGAGGACAGGTAGTCTGTTAGAAACTGCGTTTCCAATTTGACCTGTTGATATCGGTTCGAGAGATAGTCAGCGAACCACCCCATGGCATCCCGAGATAGACTCAAGTTGACCAAAGTGGTTAGAAGGAGGGAGTGATTGACGGTGTCGAACGCCTTAGTGACATCAATGAAGATAGTACCAGTAATAAGTCCGTTATCCAGAACAGAGTGTATGTGTGTGGTAAATTCGAGAAGGGCAGTGGTGGTGCTGTGTCCTTTGAGGAAACCATGTTGCTGCTTACAGAGGAGGTTGTATTTGTTAACGTGCTCCGTGAGCTGATCAGATACAATCTGCTCTAATGCCTTGGAGACGGGAAGGGTATGGAGATAAGGCGGTAGTTATTTGTATTGGAATGATCACCGCCTTTAAATATTGGAGTGATGGAGGCAGATTTCCACTTGGAGGGGAATTTACCTAGGCAAATGGAGCAGTTTAAGATGTGGGTCAGGGGGCAGAGAACCTCATTTAGGGTGAGACGAAGGAGCTTTGAGTCCTGAGAGTTGGTGCTGTGTGAGGCGTGGCTAAGGTCTGCTTTAAGATATGGCTCCACAGTCCTAGTAGTGATACAGCGCAGGTAAAAGGGGGAAGCTACAGGAGGGGAGGTAGAGGCATTGGCTGTTGGAGGATCAAAGAAGTTAAGTGGGAGTACATTACTAAGGTTAGTGAATGCATTGTTGAAGGCTGCAATGATAAGGGACAGGTCAGTGGCCAATGAGTCATCAACCATGACCTGCGTTGGAACAGGGTTTGAGTCCTTACCACAGATTTCCTTTATGTTGTTCCAGAACTTGCGTCCAGAGCCCCAAAAGGAAGTTAGAGAGGATTTGTAATACTCTGTTTTGGCTTTGTGAACAGCCAAGTGCACTTGTTCGGAGCCTCTCTATACTTATGTCTGTCAAGCGGGAGGCCAGACTTGATGGAGCATTGCCACAAAGAAACTCTTGCCCTCAACAAGGCTATGAGTCGATCAGAGATCCAGAGCACATGATTGCCTTTGACCATTCTTTTAGTAAAAATGGTGCAAATTTGTCACATATGTTATTGAAGGACTGGATGAAGAGGTCAAGGGCTATATCTGGCTCAGGGGTGTTAGTAATGAAAGACTAGTCCGAGAACCTGAGGTGCACTTTAAGAGCAGCCAGTTTACTGGGTCCTAGTTTGCATTGGATTATTAGTTTAGGAGGGGGTTTAGTGGCTTTACAGGACCAGGAGAAGAGAACTGGTGAGTGGTCACTAAGGGCATTTGGGAGGACAGAGACACTAGTGATTTTGTGTGGACGGTTGGTGAAGACAAGGTCGAGCAGGGAGGAAGACCCAGTGTGCAGGTAATGACAGGTAGGGGAGGTAACCACTTGGGAGAGATCTTGAGCTGTGGCAATATCGATGGTGGGGAGGTATCCTTACTTAGCCAATTTATGTTAAAATCACCTAGTGCCATCATTTCAGTGTGAGATGGCAGGGTATCCAGATAGGACATTACCGAGCAGAAGGCTACTTTTTGGTCCCTAGGTGGACTGTAGACCATTGTGATGTGTAGCGGGTTGCAGGTGCGTCCCAAGGTAAGTCTAATTGTGAGGCATGTGAACCTGGTCCCAACTGGGGGAAGGGGAGCTGTTGAACTTGTGTTATGTCTTTAGTGTAGATGGAGCAACCACCCCCATGTTTACCCTGCCGGTCCACACGGTATAGATTGTAGCCGGCAAGGGTTACTGAAGAGTCAGGAATCTGAAGGGAAAGCCTGGTTTCAGTCATGGCTATAATATCAGGTTGATATTGTATGACCCAGCCCTGGAAGGTGTCCCACTTTTTTAATGTACTGCAAACATTGAGAGAGGCAATTCGCAAACCACCAGTAGAAGGTTGGGAAGGTGTCAAGGGTTCTGGGGGCCCAGGATTAGGATGGACATTGCCTGACATGAGAAGGAGGAGGATGAGTGACAGCCTTAGCACAGGGTGCCAGGGCATCTTCCTCTTGGTTAAATGAGAGTTTGGCAGTGTGCACAGGGGAAGAGATGGTATGAATGGGGAGAGTTTGTAAGTAAGGGATAGCCAGGAGTAGGAGTTGGCATGATAGGTGGGAGGACTGCAGCAGCTGATGAAGGTGGTGAGCTGCCAATCTACGTAGGGTGAATCATGTGTGATGCATCGAGGGTGGCGACCATAGTGAGTATATGTGGTGGAAGTCATATATGCAGCCCTACTTCCAACATCAGGGTGGGTGAGAGAGAATACCCATGAGTACATGAACTGCCAAGACATCACACTAAAGTAGGTATCATTGGGGGTTTATAGGGTGTGCCGGAACAGGGTCTACACAGTGAATAGTAGAGAGTACAGAAGGAGAATAAGAGGTAGCATTGCTCCACTGTAAGTGTGCTACGTTAGGAAATAAGAGAAAAGGCCAGTACAATGGTAGAAGAGCAGCCTCTAGAGGCGAGAGTGAATAGGCTGCTAATGGAGAAGTTAGCTGATTGGTTTAGGAGACCCTATATAATGGCAAGCCGACCAAAGGTGATGGTGGGGGAGGTGGGGAGCCAACGCCCTGTATCGGCGGGGCTTAAACAAAGCAAGTCCTTCCTGCCTTGAGGTTCTTAGTGGAGCTCCTCGCCACGTACCTGAAGCACTTCTGGGGATGGGGGAAGGTTTACTTGTCTCAAATCAGTATTTACAATAACATTTACAAGTTAAAAAAAAAACAAATTTCAAGAAGTAGCAGTGTTAGCGAATACTTGCAGTTTGATGGTGTTCATCAACACCAGTGGACTGATGAGCTGTTAATAGTGAGGGAAAGAACTGAGGCATGCTGGGGATGCCACTTTATATAAGCACTGATGAGGTGCATCGGCATGGGCAACCTCAGCCAGCAAACATTTCCAGGTGGTCCTGATGCTGATGACTTACAGTTCCATGATGTGGCTCAATGGAGGGAGATGTCCTCAAAAATTAAAGGTATACTACTATTACTATGTCTTAAAACTGGACCTCCAACAGCCCTGGAAGAAGTGACATAGGCCACGAAATGTTGGACTAACTGGTCATTTTTATTTACCTGTATTGATATTCACCATTGGGAGATTCACATAACACTGCTTTCTCCTTATGAGATACTTCCATCCCCCTACATGGATGTCCCCTAAAGCCCAGCATAGTGCCATTCACTTACATGTACCCCAATGCTAAAGTACTGCCATCCTACTCATACCCTAAGGTCCAGAGTACTGCCATCCCCTCACACGTCCTCCAAGGTCCAGGGTATTGTCATTCTCCTCTGCATTGCACTCCTGACTTCACAGTCCCAGTGCAGGGGAGTCAGTCTCAAGGACTGAACCCAGGTCTCCTATGTACGTAACAGTGCAGCGCACCACTAGCCAGTACTGCTGGTCTGGGCTTCTCTTTGTATGGTAGTATTCCATTGAATATTCTGTCCTTGCTTTTTAACTCTCCCCTAAAAACATATTGTTTCTTGTTTGCTGGCCAATGTGTTGCTGTAGCATCTTCTATGCACTGTAGCAGGGACTACAATATGTTCATGGAATTCAGCACCACCACCAATGCCTGTGGTTCTAGTCCAATGGGGCACAATAGCCTCTGATGCTATGTACAAACATAGCCTGCAGCTACTGACATATTGATCCAGTCTGACATACAGTTGGTGCTGTGAGCAGACCCAGCCTGTAGCTACCGACCTGTATTTCCAGTTTGACCTACAGGTGTTGCTGTGTGCACCCTGCAATAGTGCCGGACAATCCATATGGGAATCCATGTAAATCAGGCCATAATTTATTTATTTTATTTACTTATTTATTTAGTTTTTGTTGACCGGGTAAGTGCACTAGACAAATCCTACCTATTTTCAGGCACGACCCGGGGGAGGGGGAGATAGATGAATGCCAACTGACCTTGAACCAGATTAAGCTGTTGGTGGTATTTTTAGTGAATGAGGGAAATTTGGCCAGGACACCAGGGAAATTCTCCTACTCACCTGAGAGGGACTTTCTGGCAATCAAAGATGGTAGACGACAGTTCTGGTGTGCAGGAGGTTGCTATGGAGGTGGCTGAGTCTGTTTTGCCTGCACTTCACCTCTACCAAAATCAGTTTTGGAAAAGTCTGCTGTGGATGTTTCTCTTGGGGATATTTTATCTGTACCAGCCCCTGCACGATATGAGTGGGGTGACTCTGTAGTTGGTGACTTGGATCAGAAGTCTGCAGTACCTTTAGTTTCTACTCCTGTATCTGATATTTCTGAGTCGCATGAACATTTGGACTTACCCCATGCTACTTCAGGAGAGGCACAAGAATTACTGCGTTTGCTCGAATCAGAGGAACGGTCACTTCGTTCGAAAAGATCAACCCTGCTGCAGAAGATCCAATGGCTGAAGGTTGACAGCGCTCCTAGCCCTGTCAAGAAGTCTCCACTGAAGCCTGGACCTGCCTTAGCTACTGAGCTGCTGTCTGCTGGGGAAAACATTACCGCAGTTTGTGTGCCTGATATTTCCCAGACTTCTTCTACTCGGTTGTCCTGAGCCTTGGTTGGTTGATAAAGCACTTCGGGACGCGGGTTGGGAGAAACACCCTTCTTCGGGTCAGTGGACTTCTGGTTCATCTCCAATCCGCATGCCTTTGTCTCTGATCACAGTTGCTCCTTCAGCGGTCCCTCCTGCCATTGCTCCTGACCATGTTTTGGATGGATCTTTCCTGCAAGCTGATGCTTTGGCCTTGCCTGATGACTTCTTGCTGACCCAAAATCCTAGTCTTGCTTTTCCTACCTTGCCGACCACTTCTACAGCCTTACCCCCAAGCCCTAGCCTGGTGTTAGCTCTGCTAAATGTTCTACCTGATAGACAAAAGAAATCCTTTTCCTCCCTTTTTTGCTTGCCTGTTTTACCAGCTAAAAGGCATAATGCAGTTCGTTTTTCCTATATGGGGGGTATGGAGGAGCCTCCTGACCGTCTCTTTGTGGCCTGGACTCTGCTAAAAGATTTCATGAAATTCTTCACCCATGAGATTTATGCCCTTATCCACATTTCTGGAGACACTACCTTTGACATCAGTTTTAAGACGTCTAAGGGTTTGGACAGATTTTGGTCTAAATATCACACCTTGAAAAAGTCTGCCTTATGGTCTCCCTTTTTAGCCATTTTCCTGACAAAACCTGTTTATAAAACTATTTCCATTCTTTTTTGAAATGAAGGTGTGGACTTGGCGGGCATTCTCTACTGGTTAAAACTCAGATGTACTGTTCTGGGGGACCCATTTTGGATTCCGAACATATCTGGACTGGTGGATGGAAAGTTAAGGTTTTACTGAAGTCTGATGATTCTGGCACCCTTCACTTCCTGAACTCTTTTTTTGGGGGGCAGGGAAAGGGGGGTTTTGTTTTATCCAGGTCAGCCAAAGGTCTGTTATAGATGTCGGAATTCTTGTCTTTTGAATAGTGTCTGTGATACTGTGACGTGTAACCTATGTGGGAAATTGAGCCTTTTGGGTGCATCCTGTCTGTATGAATGTCGCTGTAACCTCTGTGACGAGCTTGGTCACACCTTTCAGAATTGCTCCTGGGTGGCACATAATTAGGAAAACCATGATGGTGGGGTGGACCAGCATTTCATTATTACTCAGGTTCAGGAAGCTAATTTCCGTAATAAATCTTGTCCCTCTGAGCTTTCTTGAGCCCCTGCTGGACCCTCCTCCTCTACTGTGCCTCCACCTGTTCCAGAGTGTGCTTTGCCTCTGAGTGACCCTGTTGTGTTAGCTCCCCCCCCACCTGTTTTTACAGACCCAGTAGTGGTTAACCCCAAGAATCAGGCGTTGGTATGTGATCCCCTGGATGCTATGCCTCCTCCTCAGGAACCTCTGTCGACATTCTGCACACTCCAAGCTAAAGTCTGCCCCCCCCCTTCTAAGGCTGTTCAGACTGCCCCTGTACACTTCTCGAACACCTATGATGTTTTTCAGGAGACTTTGGCGGACTCTGGTGAGAATACTGATTCCTCCTCTGTTCTGTCTTCCCATCCAGAAGGTACTACTGATACTGAGGTTTGCTCTATGGGTAGGGGGGCCCAAAAAACGGAAAGCCAGATCTAAATTGAAAGCTGTAGGTAGGAAGGATAAGAAAACATAATGCTGGCTATTTGCCCTCTCTGTTTTTGCTTTGTCTTACCATGGCATCCCACACATTTGCCTGTTACTCTCTGAATGTTAACAGTATCAAGAGACTGGATAAGCGTAACACTGTTTTCACTTTCCTAGCTTCCTTGCCAGGTGGTATAATATTCCTACAGGATGTTAGGTTTCATGCTTTGCATGAACTGAAACAGGCTCAAAGATACTGGCTTCTGGACCCTTCCTATTGGTCAATAGGTCCAGACAGATGTTCTGGTGTGGGGATTTTGGTTCACTCTGTTGCCTTTGTGCTTCTGAAGCTTTATGATATTGTCCCTGGTCGGGTACTGATTCTTGATGCTTTGCTTCACCAGGTCCCTTATTGCCTTATCTGTTTATATACCCCCCAAATTAAAACTGCAAGGATTGACAGTTTTTCTCAGATCCAGCCCATTTTGCATATTTCTAAACATGTGATTTTTGCAGGTGACTTTAACTGTGGGCTTAGCCTTTTGGATAAAGGCTTGCATACTACTACTAGAAAGCTATATTGTGAGTCCTGCTCGTTGAATTCCATGATCAGCACTGCGAACCTGCGGGATGCTGTCCTGGAATTTACAAGACATCATTCTCCCACATTTCAGAAAGGTGTCATGGCAACCAGGACTGACTGTTTTTTTGTCACCCCAGCTTGTTCTTTCGAAAGTCTCTGTTGATCCTGCTGAATTTTCAGACCACAGACTTATTTCTCTTACTTTTGATGATAACCCCTCCCCCTTTCTAAAGGCCCAGGTATTTGGAAATTTAATATTTCTTTACTGAAGGATGATGTCTTCTTATGCTCCTTAAGTCAATTTTTAACTGCCAGGAAATCTGTGCTCCTATGTTTTGAGAACCCTGTACAATGATGGGAGGATTCGAAGTTGGATCTTTCAAAGCTCCTTCGGTGGTACAGTAAGACTCAATGCACCTCGGCTTACTTGTCATACTTACAAGATCGCCAGTGCTTACAATCCCTCTTGTCCCTTGCTCATACTACTGGACAAGATCTGAGTGTGCATATTCACTCAGTTCGGCAGACTATGTTGTGTTATTCTAAAAATCGGGCTGCCCACCTTTATTGCCAGCATAACTTTGGCACTCAGGGTGCGGCTCATGAAACCTGTCCCTTTACCCATAACAAGTCATAGGTTGGCAAGAAAGACATCACTAGCCTGCTGGACGATTTGGGTACTCTTCATAGCTCCCCACATGACATTATGCAAACTGTGGCTGATTTTTCTTGTAACTTGTTTTCAGAACTCCCTTCAGAGGTTGGGCAGATCAAACGTTACTTATCTGATGTTTTTATCCCTGATCTTTCTCCACAGGTTCTTACAGGTTTGTGCCAGCTTATAACTTTGCATGAGCACTGGATGTTATCCATCATTTGAAGCCTAATGTTACCCCGGGCCCTGATGGGCTTCCAAATGAGTTGTATAAGCTTATGAGTGATTCCCTGGGTTCGGAATTGCCCCTGGTGTTTAACACTATGTTGGAATTAGGAGATGTTCCTCTTAACTTTACTAAAGGAGCCTTGATTTTTTTACATAAAAAAGGGGACAAATCTGACTTATATAAGTGGAGACCTATATGCATGCTTAATGCGGATTGTAAAATATTGTCCAAAATTCTGGCCAACAGATTGTTATCTGTTGCGGATCTTGTCATCTCCTCTGAGCAAGCTTGTGCTATTCCTCAGAGGAAAATACAGGACCATCTCATTTGGGTGCAGGAAATTTTTACTCCTGGGTATTGTGGTCGATGTTCAGGGTATGTCTTTTCTTTGGACCAAAAGTCTGCTTTTGACTCCATTTGTCACGATTTTTTGTGGGAAATTCTTTTACATTATCATATTCCTCCTACATTTGTCTCTTGGATACGATCTCTTTATCCGA
The DNA here is from genome assembly GCA_016271365.2 of Neoceratodus forsteri. Classification (NCBI taxonomy): domain Eukaryota; kingdom Metazoa; phylum Chordata; order Ceratodontiformes; family Ceratodontidae; genus Neoceratodus; species Neoceratodus forsteri. Next base: position 1,143,074,076 of record CM028129.1, on the reverse strand, counting down.
CCACCACTGTGGTCCCTCTGGTCAATGGTTGGCTGGGTCCCTTGGTTCCCATTAAGTGAGATGTGACACAAGGGTGCCCCCTGATCCCCCTTCTATATGTCTTTTTTATTGACCCTCTGCTATGTAAATTAAATATGTCCCTGAGTATTAGCCAGATTTTTAATTCTGCTGCTCAGGATACGCCCTCCTCTTTGGCTTGTGCTGATGATTTGTACTTGTTGACTGTGGATGCCTCCTCGGTTCAGGAAGCCCTTTCTGAATGCTTTTCTTTTGGTTTGGTCTCGGGGGCAAGCTTGAATTTGGACAAGTGTCATGCTTTTGTGCTTGGCTTCTCCTCACAGGCTGTCACCTATATTGGCCTGATTACTGTTTCTTCCTCTTCTATTACTGTCCTGGGAATTAAGTTTGGCCCTCTGGGGATTTATGTTCAAAATTGGGAGGAAAAGCTAGCTATTGGGTGATTCAAAGTTTCTCAATGGAATCGTAGCAAGATGGGGAAGAAAAAACGTGTGTTTTTGGTGAAAACCTTTCTTCTTCCTATTTTTTTATATTTAAGTTTTGTGTTCCCTATTCCAAAAAAACTTGAAACCCCTCTCTTAAGTTTGTTTTTCCAGGTGGTATGTGGTAGTCAACTTAACCCAATTAAAAAGGATGTTCTATATCTGCCCGTTCTGGAAGTTGGGCTGAACATGGTGAACCCGATTCTTTTCTTTTCTAATGTTTTTTTATTGTCTAATTTTCTACCTCTGTTGATTAATAGACAAAGAGGGTGGGAGAGCGGGCTCTATGGTAATTGCAGCTCATGGTTCCATTCTTGGGAACTGAACTCTATTACAGTTCTCCGGGGCTTGGAAGTCCTTCAATACCTAAAAGACACGTTCCTTCGTTTAAAACAATGGAAGGTTACGCCACATCAGCTCTTGATGGTTTCTTCACATAAGATGTTCTAAAGAACTTTGAGGGCTTCTGTCTGTCCCTCCCCTGACCCCCTTCCCTAAATGTGATGCATTGTACAGGGCTTCCCTGAAACTCCTGTTGATGAATCCTAGGATCCCTGCACATACGTGGGACTTCCATTGGCTCTCTTGCCATGAGAAGATTAATGTCAAGAGTAATAACAAACATAAGCAGCTCTCTGATAGTTTCTGCAGTAGACTGCAATGTACTGCCTCCCTTGAAACGATTGACCATTTATCTTTTCAGTACTCCTTTATTAAAGATTTTTGGACATATTTAGATGACAAATGGGGGGAGCTGCTTTTCTCTAGGATTTCTTATGCAAATCTTATGTATGGCCATGTGTCTTCTGCTTGGGGGAAATGGAATATGGAAACTCTGTGTGTTTTATTTTCAATTATCAAATGGAATATCTGGATGTCCCATTGTTTATTTACTTTGCAACAACACCATTGCACTTATGTTGAACTGCGCAACAAGATAGTTGCTGATGCACGTGTAGTTTATTTGTCGGACAGCTCACATTTTTTCTGCCCTGTGCCTTTCTGGCTTATGGAAGCATTTGCCCTGGATCACTGATACAGATGCGGCTGTTACTTGAATTGTGTGGGTATTGGTGTAATCTTTTTTTCTTTTTTCTTTTTACCCTAGATTTATTGTCTTGAATGCTTGTTTTTGTAAATTTTTTGTCCTGATTCTTGTTTTACTTCAATTGTGATTTTTTTGTATTGTTATTATGCTGGCGTGCTTGTGCAGCCAACATCTTGCAGTAGTACAGATTTGGAGGCGCAGTCACTGTTGGGCGAATGCAGGGCACGCATCAGTAGGTGCGTCCCTCATTCCCCGATCAGCCTGCATGCCAGCGCCACACCATGCATACATAAAGTGGTGAGCACATCTAAGGAAAGGTCTGCTGCAATGCTAGCAAAGCTCGTCACATGCAGCGGACCTCCCGACATGCTTCCCCAGCAACAGAAACATTGCGGCATATTGCCCACCAGACTACCGACTTCAGGGGTGCCCAATCCCCCTGTCAGCTTACCCTGCCCCCAATGTATGTGCCGATGGGGGATCCCACTCCCCATTGGCATAAAGAACCCCCCATTTGTTATATGCCGAGGGGGTGCCCAACTCCTCTGCTCTTGCCCCCGCTTTCTTAGTGTGCCAATGGGGCCCAATCCTGTCGGCATAAAGTAACCCCACCTTTGTTGTGTTGCCAACAGGGTGCCTAACCCCCATCAGCTACAGCTGCCCCCACAAAAGACTCTGCTGGCACTTTGGGAGCCCACCCCAGCATGCCCTGTGAAAACAAAATGGTCCTGCAATGTTTTTTTTGTTCCCTGTAAAAGAAAATGGTCCCTCGCTGTCTCCCTGCCCTCCCACAACCCGCACCCACTCACTGCACACCCTGCCTCCCCACACTTCCCACCCTCATACTTACCTTCTGAATCTGCGCGACGATCTTCGTGGACGAAACACATCTGCACTCGTCAAAGCTGACCGTGAACTGAGGAAATGCCAGTAAGCTGTATAATGGAATAAATAGGGTTTTTTCAACTTTGATGCATATCTCAGGCATTTTTGGGGATTTTTGCACCAAATTTTCAACATGGGGGTTTTGGGACTCCTCCTCATTATTTCTGGCACTGTCATGGCATTATTCGGTCCAGAAAGGTGATTTCGCAGTCACTGTGCAGAATCACCTTTTGGGACTGAGTAATGAAACAACAGTGCCACTGTTCATGAGGGGAGCTCAAAAAGCCTATGTTGCAAATTTGGTGAAAAACTCCCAAAATGGCTGTTTTACTTGACGCAGTATTGTGCTGTTTCTACCATGCTTGTAACGCCATGAATTTGTAATATTTTCACTCCAGATTTTCAAAATTGGCATTTTTCCATACCTCCTGATGAACAGTATAGCTGTCATTTTACATATCCTGCCCAAAATGTGTTTTCACATGTCCGGCGCAGAATAGCGCTGTCACTGTGCAAAATCACATTTCGGGACAATTTGAGAAAATGATGGTGACACTGTTCATGAGCAGAGGTCCTAATATGTCTATGTTGAAAATTTGGTGTTGACAGTCCATAAAATGACTGTGTTGCAAGTGTATGTTGCGCAGTTTCCACGCACCCTTGTAACTTCGCAAATTTGCAATATTTCCATGCCAGATTTTCAACACTGGCATTTTTGCACACCTCCTTATGAACAGTACAGCTGTCATTTTTCACATCCTGCCCAAAATGTGTTTCCACACCTGTGGTGCACAATGGCGTGGTCGCTGTGGGAAATCAACTTTTGGGACAGATTAACAATATCGCAGCACCACTGTTCATAAGGGGAGGTCCCAAAATGCCTATGTTACAAATGTGGCTACCAAACTGCAGAAAATAATTGGGTTACGGATATGTGTTGTGCAGTTTGTATGCATGCTCATTGCTTCACCAATATTTCATATTGTCACTCCAGATTTTCAATGTTGTCATTTTTTTACGACTCCTCATGAACAATACAGTTGTCATTCTCCACATCCTGCCCAAAAATGTGTTTTTATCCCTCTGTCACCAAATGCCACAGCCGCTGTGCAAAACCACCTTTCAGCTAACAAAGTGATTGTGCCGCTTTTCATGAGATGGCCTGACAAGAAGCCCATGTTGAAAATGTGGAGTGAAACTACCACCACATGCCTATGGTGTTAGGGTTTCCAACTGTAGCACCCCCACCCATTAAAGACTGACAGGCATCAGGGATGTGACTTGGGATCATCGGATGTAATTCTAATGCCATTCCACCCCCCGCCCCCACCCTGCAGCCACTGACAGGCCTCGTGGTGTGTCTTGCACTATTGGGCAGCAAAGTTCACCCCATGCTCCTATACTGCACCCACGTCCACGTATTTCCTTATGGAATGGGGTAAATATAATGCCCAAAGACCCCAAAGCACACCACAACACTTGTCAGTGTCTACAGGGTAGGGTGAGTACAATGGCATGAGTGTTATAGCTGATGACCCAAAGGCACATCCCAATGCCTCTCACTTTCTACAGGGAGGGGGTGGGGTTGGTGTCACTTCAATACTTCACTGCCATTCCTATTATGCATCTCTAGCTCTGGCACTGCCAATGCCAATGCCAGCGCAACAACATTCAGCATTGACAAATGCATGTTTCTTTTTTTGGAACTGTACCGATTTGTTCTTTAATAAAACTTTCCTCTACCTTTTTTCGATAAGTACCATGGGATCTTTAACATCCACCTGAACTACCACCAATCCAGGCAGATGGGACCTTGGTTTAATGTCTCATCCGAAAGATGGCACCTTAGAAGTGCAGCACCCCTCTCATGCTGCACTACAGTGTCAGTACTGGGATATTAACCCAAGTGCCAGATGTGGGAACTGAACCCACAGCCCTCTGATGACATGCTAATGTGGCTGTTTGCCCACAGACTGCCTACATAGGCTTATTTGCATATCACTTTTGAATATAGCAAAATGTTGCTTGGGCAAACCCGCAAACCTGTCAGAACCATAGCACAGTTCTGCAGTATTTGGTCTGCACTGTTGTTTGCAGTTTTTGTGACTCCATTTCTTTGCTAGCACACACATTGACCACATAGTTCAGCTTTGCCTTACTCCATGTCTGTGTGCACTGGGCTGCTATTGCAGTTTGCACTGCCCGGTTGTTATATTCAGAGCTGTCTTATTTGCTGGGCTATTACTGCACTGCACTCAAAGCCCTGTTTGCATGCTGTCATTTGCATGCTTTCTTCAACTGATTTAGCCCCTGGGCTATCCCTTTGAATATACCATGCAAATGGTTCCGGCATACCTCTCAATCTTTTGTCCCCCAAATGTGGAACATTGCCTCACAAAATGTGGAACAAATGAGCAAAATGTGGAACACTCAATCAAATCTTTACCTAAGAAGCTCAGAGCACTGTTAAAATGTTTGCATTTGTGTTCAGAAAGTCTGTTATTAATTGAATAATATATTTTTTTCATAATTTACTAGAGATTTTTTCCTTTAAAATGTTAACACTGAATGTGGGACAAGTCCTCACAATGTGGAACGAGGAGATTTTTGTGAAGTAAAATGAGGAACGTTCCTCCTAATGTGGTACAGTTGAGAGGTATGGGTTCCGGGCTATTTTTCCACGCCTGGCAGTGCTAATTATGCCCCGGGCTAAGTTTTTAATATTGGGCCCTACATGTCCTGGCCCTGTAGTAGAGAATAACAAGCATTTGTCATTGCCAAATATTGTCCTGCTGACTTTGGCATTGGTAGTGCAGGAGTTAGAGAGATGCAAAATAGGAATGGCAGTGAAGTATGGAAGTAATGCCAACCCAACACCACTCTGAAGAGACTGACAGGCACTGAGGTGTGCCTTTGGGTGTCGGCTATAATGCTCATACCATTTCACCTCATCCTACCCTGCAGAGTCCGACAAGTATAGCGTTCTGCCTTGGGGCCCTTGGGCCTTATGCTCACGCCATTCCACATGGAAATACATTGAGATGGGTGCAGTGTAGGAGAATGGGGTGAACTTTGGGGCCAAAGAGTGCAAGGCACACTTCGATGCCTGTCAGTGACTGCAGAGTGGGGGTGTGGGTGGAATAGCGTGAGCATTAGAAGTGATAATCTAAAGTCACACCCCTGGTGTTGATCAGTCTTTACAGGGTGGGACGTTATGGTTAGAAACCCTAATGCCCTGGGCGTTTGTTGGTATTTGCACTCCAGATTTTCAGTATGGGCTTTTTCTCACCCCACCTCATGAAAGCATTTGGGACCTCTGCTCATGAACAGTGGCATTGTGATTTTGTTAATCTGTCCTGAATGTTGATGTCTGACCGTGATTGCGCCATTCTGTGTTAGTTGCGTGAAACCACATTTTGGGCAGGATGTGAACAATGACAACTGTACTGTTCTTAAGGAGGTGTGCAAATATGGCAATGTTGAAAATCTGAAGTGAAAATATTAAAAATTCTCTAAGTTATGAGCGTGTGTGGAAACTGCACAATGCATGCTCGTAACACAGTCATTCTGTGAAATTTTCTCCCCAAATATCCAACATAGGCATTTTGGGACCTCCACTCATGAACAGCATCACAGTGATTTTCTTAATCTGCCCCGAACATTGATTTCCCACAGCGACTGCGCCATTGTGCATCGGATGTACAAAACCACATTTTGGACAGGATGTGAAAAATGACAACTCTACTGTTCTTAAGGAGGTGTCCAAAAATGGTAATGTTGAAAATCTGGAGTGAAAATACTAACAACTCTTGAACTTATGAATGTGCATGGAAATGGCATTTAGTGGAATTTATCACCAAATTTTCAACATAGGCATTTTTGGACCTCTGCTCATGAACAGCGGTACTGTGATTTTCTTAATCTGTCCCGGACATTAATTTCCCACAACGATCGCGCCATTGTGCGATGAATGTGTGAAAACACATTTTGGGCAGGATGTGAACAATGACAGCTATACTGTTCATAAGGAGGTGTGGAAAAATGGCAATGCTGGAAAATCTGGGGTGAAAATATCAAAATTCTAAAATTACAATGCGTCGCATGGAAACTACTCAATACACGCTAAGAACATAGTAATTTTTGAATTTTTCACCAAATTTGCAACATAGACTTTTTGGGAGCCCGCCTCATGAACACTGACACTGTCATTTCATTAATCGGTCCCAAAAAGTGATTCCGTGCAGTGATCGCGAAATCACCTTTTGGGACCAAATAACGAAATGACAGTGACTGAATTCATGGTGGGGTCCCAAGAACCCCATGTTGAAAATTTGAAGCAAAGATTCATAAAAATTTCTGAGATATCCACCCAAGTTGAAAAAAACCCATTTATGCCATTGTACAGCTTACAGGCATTTCTTCAGTTCGCGGTTAGCTTTGAAGAGTGTAGGCGTGTTCTCAGTCCACTGAAGATCATCACGCCAGGCTCCGGAGGTAAGTATTGGGGGAGGGTGGTGTTGAGAGGTGGGGTGTGTAGAGGGTGGGTGCGGGCTGTGTGGAGGGGACCTGACGGTGAGGGATGTGCCAGATGTGGGAACGGAACCCACAGCCCTCTGATGACATGCTAATGTGGCTATTTGCCCACAGACTGCCTAAGTAAGCTCATTTGCATATCACTTTGAATATAACAAAATGTTGCTCGGCAAACCTGCAAACCTGTCAGAACCATAGCACAGTTCTGCAGTACTTGGTCTGCACTGTTGCTTGCAGTTTTGTGAATCCAGAGGGTGGGTGCGGGTTGGGGGAGGGGAAGGGACCCGATGGGAAAGGACCATTTCCTTTGTTGCAGGTAACAGAAAAAAACATCACTGCGGACCGTTTTTGGCTTTTCCATAGGTTTTGGCCACATTGGGGTGGGCTCCCAGTGTGGCACATTTGGTATTGGGGGTCATGTCAGCCACACTGGGGTGGGATCCCAGTGTGGCACACAATCGATGTGTGGCCAGGAAAATGCCAGCGCGATGAGGGGGGTTAACATGCTGACAGGGGATTGGTCACCCTGTGTCGATAAGCATTTTGGCTTTTCCACATGTTTTGGCCACACTGGGTGGCTCTGTGTGTGGTACACAATCAGGTGTGGCCAGGAACATGCTAGTGCAATGGAAGAATATGCCGATAGGGGATTGGGCACCCCATCGGCAAGCATGTCTGTGTGTTGGGGCATGATGCCGGGGGATTGTGCACACCCCCTCACCACAACACTAAAGCAGCCACATATGCTGACAGGGGATTCAGCGCCTGAAGTCCAACCTCCCTAAGGACTGTGAGCGCAGCGGGCAGCGAGCCTGCCATGGTTATTGAGAATATTACAAGGCAAGGCATGCCTGCAATGGCGGGTCGGCTCCCTCATTGCAGAGGCGGTGTTTCAAGTTGGTGGCCGCTTTTGCGCACTGCTGCTGTCATAGACCGCATGCAATCAAATTGCGTCACAGGGCCCAGCCCAAAAAAGCAGTGGTGCCACCGGCCACAATACGACTGCACCTCCAAAACCTGCTATTCCGAGTTACCACAATATGTTTCTTGCACAAGCACAAGACAACATAAAAATTGTAACTTCCCTCTATATGCTGCAGAAAACTATACTAGCTTAACTAAAATATTTTAAAGTGATAAGAAACAATATAAGCAGCTAAAACACTACAACACTTAGTCTTAATTCCGATTATTTAGAGAAAACAAGTCTGTTGGTCTAGGTTACATATTGTCCTGAGAAAAATCATGATTCAGTAAGAAATGTCCCACTTTAGGCTTCTTAAAAGGTCGTAACCCAATGGGAGGAGGATCAAGCATCCATAGGACTGCTCTCCTCGGGGGGGGGAGCAAAGCCCAGTGCTTGCCTGGCTCCTGACAGAAGCTGAGGGAAAGGCAGGCCAAGCCAGGAAGGTCGAGAGGCATGGCAGGCATCATGCATATTGTGCAGGAGCATGTGGTGTGCACCATGATGTCATTGCATGTCATGCCTCCCTGGGACAGAAATGTGGAAAAGAGCAGTGGCGGGATGATGAGGAGCACACACAGGCCCCTCACCCGACCAGCTGGGCATGTCAGCTCAAACTGGATCTGTTCTGTTGCTGGGCTTGGGGAACACTGACAACCCTGCTGGGGGGGGGGGGGCATGCCCTGGCAGAAGATGGATGGTAGGCAAGTCCCAGCAGATGTCGGGGTAACGGGGCTAAGGGCGCTCCTCAGACAGATGGCCAACTGGAAGGAGGTGAAAAATAAAGTCTAAGTGTCAGGGATCTCATCTTCTTTAAATCAGTATCAGGACTGGTCTATAGCACAAGATTTGAAGGGGATCTAAACATTTGGTAGTGGGGGCTCATGGGTGCACTTGGTTCTGTGATGCCATATTCACAATGCTGAGAAAAATCCTATTTAATTAGAAAATAGATGTTTCACAGAAAGATGGTTAGTGTTTTCAAGATACGGATGGGTCCATCTGGCAATTTCTAGGTATCCAGGTGGCCCAGTCCTATGCCGTCCTATGTCACCCAGGGCCATACTGAAAAAACACAGTCCAGGAGCAGCCCCATGGACTGTGCCAGGGAGACAGGGACACTGCATCTGCAGGCCGCAGGTGATCTCTGGCTACTACAGAGAGCCACCTCCCTTGGGGTCTGCTTGTTTTGAAAACAGTAGCTTGTTCTGACAGCTTGTCTGTGGCAGCTCTGTGTCTCACAGGGCAGTCTCATCTTCTCCCTGTCACTTTGGATCCAGTCATCTATTCCAAGTGCTAAAAGCATAATCTGAAATTCTGTCCCCTGCCCTCCCCCACCACTGGACATGTATGAGACAGGCATGGTTGTGACATGGTATGTCAGTCAGCCATCAAGCTGGGGCCTCAGTTGCTAACCGACTGCAAACTGATTTTCAATGTCACTTTGAATAAGCTTTATCAATCCTTGTTTAGGTGGACGACGGGGATTGCTGACAGAGATGGACCATGATTCATTGCTGCCACTACAAAAAGGACAAGTAGCCCGCCTTAGCAGGAGCAAGGAGAAAATAAAGGCACTTCCAGTAAGGAATAAACAAGGGCAACTGGCATTGCATTTCCTCAAAGTGTGCAATGTATCATACTGAATCATTTTTCTCTATCATTGCTCTGACAAGAAGGTTTAGGAATATTGTATCCGCCCCACCCACCCTTTTTTTATTACATGCAACTGATTCTAGATTGAGGTTTAATCGGCTCCATTTTTAAGGCAGCCTGCGATTTCTCAGGTGCACCCTTGTTATGTGAGATATTCCTGTTTTAATTTCCCAAAGCTTCCCTTGCTCTCATATAAAAATTATGTTTTCCTCACTACATAGTGTAGTAATTAAGGAGCAATCAATGGTTGGGTGTGTAGCAATAGTGCAATAACTGCACGCCCACAGTGGGTTGTGAGGCATGAGACACAGCCAAGGGGCTTCAGTCACCCAAGAAGTATGGTTATTGCAGCTTTGCTGCACATACAGAGTGGATTATTCTACTTATTATAATCAGAAAATGGACAAGAATGTTATAATTTCTCATTACTGCCCCTCATTACCATACTTCTTAACTTCTATGCCTTGCAGTGGAGGATACTGGCCCCAAGAATGATGAAGAAATCAAAATCACATGAATGCTAGCACCAACTGCATCATGTCTGTTCAGTGCTGATACTTAACAGTCTATGTATCAGGCTGGTAGAATAATGTAGAAACAGCAGCAGGCACCATGCACAATGCCAGGGACCTGAGTTCAATCCTGAGCATGGGATACCAATACGCACCAACTGGGGGAGGAAGACTGAGCATCTGAAAAGTAGCAGTGAAGCTAGATGTGCTTACTAGGGAGAACAGTATGCACAGTGTGCATCTGGGGTCTAGCTATGAAAATAAACTGTGTACACTATAGTATAACCCTGGTTGTTAAACAGCAGTGATACACTCCATTTCCGTGGTTCTCTTGAATATTTGCCTTGTAATAGGAGAGGAAACCATAGCAGCACTCCACTTAAGGCAGTTGTATTGTGTTAAGTACAAACTGATTCAGAGCACAAAAATCGCTTTAAAGAGTCAGATAACAGGGGCAAATGGTGTTAATAATAATCCTTCTTGTCAGCCCGGTAGTGCTGAGGGTTGAAGCACTGGATACCACATCTTCTGCCACACCGTGATCTAAGTTAGAAAGCAAGCTCAGGCCACTGGGGAGTTGGCGAGGTGGGGGGGAGGGTTGGGAGATGATAGTAGTGGCTGTTAGACTGCTCTCATCTCCAAGATTGGGGAGGTGAGTTTCCTCGCTCTCAGCTGATGTCTGGTGGAGTTCAGGTGTTAGAGCAAGAAAGGTCTGGGGGAATGATGCAAAATGTTGGGACGGTGGAAAGAGCACTTGGTTTCTGGGAGTGTGCATGCGCCTCCACAGGCACATACTCGCCATGCATGCCACTGCTCCCCCGAGTGGGACGGAAAGAAAAAACACAGAAAAGCCCATGTCTCTCTGTGGCCTTAAGTGATGGCACCCACTGCTTTCAGACTCTGTTTCTTGTGGATCCCCACCAGTATGATGGTGGTAGGAGAGGCTGACAGGGTTGGGGGCGGAAGGTGGTCTGACGAAAGGAGTAGGTGACCACGGAGGAGTAAACAGCTAAATAAAAAAAGATTATAATCCTTCTTGTTGCCCCTCCAATGTAAATATCATGCCTCTGAAGCACGTATATACCATAGCATCCTACTGGGATGGGTTCGTGTGGGTGGGGGGGTGCAGAACTGACAAATGAGCAAGGCATTTAGTGTATAACACTCCTGCACTACTCTTCACCAGTTTATCAACCTAAAGCCACAAAGCCTGGCATTCTCTTCATCCTCCACCTGCCAAACAGGATTCTAAACATAGAATTTGTTGGCAGAAGAAGACCACTTAGTTCACCCAATCTCTCCATAAACATAGCACCCTCTCTGACTGAGAATTGAACCAGTGCTATAGTGGTGATAGCTCTGATTCCTCAGAGCAAGACAAAGTAGTGAGGTATCAGATCATGCACAGTCTCTGGAAACTTTAATTAAATGCTGATATAGCATAGCATTTGCAGTTTTCAGGTTTTATTTTTACCACCTCCACATGACACTTCATTCATGTCACCTCACTGTATTTTCCTGTGGGTTGTTTCCTGTTTGATTGGCTGCTGTTACTAAGCTCAGCACATTCATTTTCTGTTTTGTACTGCATGGTGTATCTGATGCACTTGTTGAGTGCTTTATATTATTAATTACAATAGCTGTACAAGAATTGGTTCAGATAAGTTCAGAACCTTCCTGAACCTGTGCCATTTTTTGGAGAAGAACCTTATCAGAATTGTTTTTGGGGGTTGGGGTTCTGATAAGGTTCTGATAACTTTTCAAACATTGATTTTGGAGCTAAATATAGTTCCTCAGCAGGTCCTTATTTTGAACAACAGCTTGTGGTGGTGGTGTAAAGACACTGAAAAAGGCTGGAGGTAAAGAAGGACCCAATGAACCAGATCTGTATTAAGTGATACTGTACTCACAATGGAGCCTATTCATGAAGGCGGGCAGGGGTACATGCGAAAGTTGCATAAACCGCACACACAGTTCTGCACCCATGGGAGATCTGTGTGTCTACCAGATTCCCATACACCAGCCTATGCACATCTCCCATACATGGCTCTGCGCCCCCCCCCCGTATGCAGGTTCATGGGTGGGTGGTGGGGTGTGGAGTGGCAGACTCAGACAGGCAGCCAATCAGCTGCCAGACCCAGGTCCCACAGTAAATTACTTGCACCTATGGGGTGCCATGTTGGCAGCCGGCACATGGTGCACTGACAGCAAAGGGAGGATTAGCCCAGTAGTTCACCCCAGCCCTTCCAGAGTGCCCCGACAGCCAGGGTGGCCACAGTGGGGGGGGGTCCCATGACCCCTGCCATCCAGGTCGCGGCATGTGGCAGCATCCCAGGGGGGTGCATAATAGTTACGGCTGCCCTCAGATGGCATAGCTGTCACCCCCTCATGCACTGCACTCCACATGTTTGTGAATGGCATTGAGTGTGGTCACCCTTCCCGTACCAGCCCCTAGCTCACCCCTGCATGGAGCTGTGTGTTTGGCCAGGATTCGGGTGCATAGGGGAAGGGTGTATATCCTTTATGCATGCCACGCAGGGGGAATGGGCAGGTGCAGGGTAAACCATGTGCTGGAGTTACGTGGCATGTACCCACTCTGCACGTTTGTGAATAGGCCCCCATGGTGTTACACAAAGAGAACTAATTACCAGTAGCTATATGACACTAAAATATTGTGGTACCATAGTATCACTCCACATTGTTTTTAGATTCCTTTCCCTTCACTGACTGTAACGTATGTTTCAATAGTTATATGCAGCTTAATGGGGAGTAGTGCCTGTTCAACATTGTTGACAGTTTGAAGGTAGTTGAATGAATGTGTTGTTTGTTATATGGGTATGTCTATGCTGTTTGTACTCTCTGTCCCATGGGGTACTACTACCTTGTCGTGTACTGCTAAGGCAAAGGAACCTTCTTGAGGAAGGTTCCACCCCTAGAAGTGCCATAGGAGCATAATCCCTCTAGGCTAAAGGTACATTAGGGAGGCGCTCCAAGGAGAGAGGTAAGGTGCTGGAGGCTAAGGGGAGGATGATGGGGCAATTGATGCTTCCAAATGAGGCTGTAGGAAGCTGGCTTAAATAGCTGCAGAACGGGGTGTGGCTGGTGGCTCCTGCCAAATTAACTGCAGGGATAGCCTTTGTGTTCAATTGGCGTACAACACTTATTGAGGAGTTATGCTTTTGCAACATTGTTGATAGTCTGAAGGTAGCTGAATGAATGAGTTGTTTAACTAGGAATTATGTGATAAGGACGAGTCCCTAACAGCGCCATACAGAAAGAGCAGCTCAAATATTGCCTGAAGCAAAAAAACGACTGAAAAGAACCGAGACTGCCGTAAACAGGGATGGTCCTCAGCCACAAACCACTGTTTCTGTTTTTTAGTGGGGGGGGGGCTATGCCCCCCCCGCACCCCACAAAACTTATAAAATCAACTCTGGGGGAGCAGACTTAAAATAGAAACAGAACATTTTATTTTCCATTGTAGGACCCAAATCCGGGTCTGCTGGCTCCGAAAACAGTGGCACTAGCCACTATGCAAAAACAGCCAGCTTGGCAGATTTTGGCCACAAACCTTCCTATATAGTGTCATAGCGAGTGTAGTTCACTGCTACATTCGCTATACAGGATCATTCGCTCAGTTCTGATGGTTGCCCTAAACAATCGCAGTATTATGGAGTCACTCATATTGAACCACTCAATAATACTCACCCTTATAAGGTGCTACCGTTTGACTATTATATGTGGATGCTTTGGACGTACGCACTCTCTGTCCCATTAGGAACTACCACCCTGTCAGCATACCATGCAGGCAAAGGAACCATCTTGAGGAAGATTCCACTCCTAGAGGTGCCGAGGGAACATTATTCCTCTGGGATAAAGGTACCATAGGAATGAGCCCAAAATCGTTGCTCAGCAGGTGGTGAACAAAGAGATTGAGTGGAGTGTTGACTGACAGCAACTGGTGATGACTGATGAAAGAGACTGATATGAGCAATGACTGATAGCAACTGGTAACTGACAGCAGACAGATGTATGACTTCTGTGGGGAGACGGGACAGCAGGACTGATGGACATGAGAGCCACAATCCAACTCCAACTCACAGCAGAAACCTACTACTAGGGTAAATGCCAGTGGTTACTGTGGCAAGGGTGTTTATACTGGGGCAGGGTGGATGCCACCAGCACATGGGACATGGTAGGGGGTTTCATACAGGGGCAGGGTGAGTAGTGTCAGATCAGTGGGACAGGGGCATATATACTGGGGCAGGATGGGTGCCAGGAGATGGGAGGAAGTTGACTAACACAGGGAGAGGCAAAACTGGGAGTACTCCTGTAAGCGCAGAGTTTGAAAAGTAAAACTGAAAGGTACCTGGCAGTAGATCATTTATTTACTAGCTTATGGTGGTACTTCTATTTGCTAGCAAATAAATACTTTGCTTATCAACTGCTAAGTACCTAAGATTTTTATTTTTACTTTTCAAACTGTGGGCTTACAGAAGAGCTTTAAGTTTTGTCTCTCCTAATCATATGATTTGACGAGCACCAGTCCTATCTATGATTGCATCTTTTCTGCTGTCTGTATACATACAGGGGCAGGGTGGGTGCTAGATGATGGGAGGAGAGAAGTGTGTAATACGTATTGGGGCAGGTGCCAACAGATAGGCAGGGGTGTGAATACATGGTTGGGGGAGTCAGTAGATAAGATGAGGTTTAGTGGAGAACTACTGGCAAAAGTAACACAGCAATCACTGCACAGATCGGGCTCCAGTACCCCGATGTCCCCTGCAGTCACAATATATAATGCTGTGTTTAAATACCTTATCACTTGTAAATTCTGATAATCCTTCTGGTGCAGCAGGCATTTTGTAATGGGGGTACTTACCATCAGAGATCGCTTTGCAAACGACATGATTTGATGACACGCCCTTGCCCCTTTCTGTATTGTGCCCATATGTACAGAGATTTAATAATCTCTGTATCTCCCATACCCATACACTGCTCTGCTGGAATTTACAAGTTTCATCCACGCCATGCTCGACCAAGGAAACTGGGGTGGGGGGGCAGCATTTCCTAGACCTGTCAAAGACCTTCAACACTGTTAATTACCCTCTACTACTCAGGTAAATGTCATCCATAGGGATCTCCAATGATGCCCTTCCATGGTTTGCTAGTTACCTTGATAATCGGGTCCAACGTGTGAGGATAGCAGTTATCTCATCTGATGAAAAGCCAGTCCTCTCTGGAGTCCCACATGGGTCTATTTTGGGCTCATTACTCTTCTCCCTCTTCCTCAACAGACTCCCTAGTGTCTGCCAGCAAAAAATATTACTCCACACAGATGATGCCGTCCTGTTTGCTAGCCACCATGACACTACAATCCTTGAAACCCAGCTACAGCTCGACTTTAAACATGTTGAAGACTGGTTCAGCTCACATAAACTTGTCCTGAACCACAGCAAGACCAAAGTCACGACCTTCTGTAATCCACGGAGCAGGCACAAATCTCTGTCTCTCACCTTCAAGAACCACTCAGGGAACTCACTTGAACAGGTTCAAGTACCTTGGTATCACGCTGGATAGTACCCTCTCCTACACTCTGCATATAGACACTGTTGCCAAGGCCGCCAATATATGGATTGGTCTGTTACACAAACACAAGCACTGTGTATCTGCGGATGCCCTTAGACTGGCCATCTACAGCTCTATCACCTCTATCATTGACTATGGTCTTGCCATCTACAGCTCTGCTTCTACAACTGCCCTCTGCAGAATCTCAGTTTCACTCAACAAAGCCTGAAGGCTATTAACAGGTACGGCCTGCCAAACACACACCTGTGACCTCTACGCACAGGCTGACTGGCTACCACTACTCAGCAGAATACAATACCAAACCTGCCTGCTTACCAAAAAGGTTCTCCTTAGACTCATGCCCTCAGGTGTAGGTATGCTCCTTCCTGCCTATAGTGGCATTCAGCATACTCGCAGTGCCTAATATCAAATCTTCTAGGTTCCCAGATGTCGTACCTCCATGGGTCAGCGGCCCTTCCCTGATATGGCTCCACAGTGGTTCAATACCCTCAACAAAGAAGCACTTTACTATGCCATGCTTGGACCCTTTCAATGGAATCTCTGACTTTACTTCACCTCTACCACTCCATGTGACTGCTTCTCCTGAAAGGTCTGCTCCAACCACCACCTAGTTGCTCAAAACCAGTGACCTGCCTCCTACCTGAGCATCATTCTCTCTGGTCCCTGCTCCTCTATGTGACCCCTTTCCTGCCCCCCCTTCTCCCTGGTACTAGACACCCTCCCTCACGCCCTCCTCCTGACAATGGCCCCTCAGCCTGCCTACTTCCTTCTCTCCCCCCTCCTACCCAATCATACGCTTATAGTCCAATTGCTTATTAATTGCTTATTCTCTTACTGTTACCTCAGCCAACTGCTTACCTAAGTTGTGATCTAGTTATGTCTTTTATTTCTAAAGTGTGTTGTAACTGTAAAAAATTGCCAACCTTTGTATGTGTTATGATTGTACATCTTGGACAACCTTTGTATGTATGTTTCCCCCCATCTTCTGATGTGGAACCGTTGTAAACAAGCAGTTACCACTCAAAGGTATTTGTAACACTAGAGTTTCATAAAGTAAAATAAAATAAAAAAATTAAAATAAACCCTGCTCTGTTTTCACTGACTTTGCCTAAATGCCATGTGTATGCCAGGCATACACATGGCATTTAGGCAAAGTCAATGAAAATAGAACAGGGCGTGGGAGATACGGAGATTAAATCTCTGTATGTATGGACACAATACAGGAAGGGGCAGTGGACTGTTAGCATATTGCATTGTTTGCAGTGTGATATCCAACGGTGAGTACCCCCTGTTATTATAAAATGATGGCTGCACTGGCAGGATTATCAGAATTTATGAGCGATAAGGTATTTAAACACGCCAATATACAGTATATATTGTGACTGCAGGAGAGATCAGGTTACTGGAACTCAAATCTGTACAGTGAACGCTGCATTACTTTTGCCAGTAGTTCTCCTTTAAGACACATTTGTTCCCATAGACGCCATATGGTGTCGGAACCATCCATTGCTAGATCTGACCCAAAAAGGCCACCTGGAGCAAATGAGTTAAGAAGGTACATATATACTGGGGAAGGACATGGCTGTCAGCAGATATGCATAGTGAGACGGGGGGGGGGGTGTGATACCATGCACTCTCGGAGAAAGTAAGGGAAAGATATTTGTGGAGTCTTATATACCCCCCTGGCCCCAGGGATGTCTGGATTACTACTGGGCCCTCTATATTTAGAGGGGCTGGCCAAGGTTCACATTATTTTTAGTAATGGTGGGACCACAGGGCATCTAGATACATAGGTACATACATGTTGTTGGCAGATAGGGGCCTTGTGGCTCATCCAGTCTGCCCTATCCCTCTTTCTTATGTTTAAGGTACCTTAGATGCTACATGACCCCCCAACCCTAGTGTGATAATCCCCATGTGCCTATCCCATGCATTCTTGAATCCCTGAACAGTGCCCACCCCCTCCACTTCCTGGAGGAGACTGTTCCATCTCTCCACCACTTTTTCAGTGAAGTAGAATTTCCTCACGTTCACTCTAAGTTTTCCACCCTTTAGTCTCATGCTGTGCCCCCTTGTTCTGCTATTTCCCTTCATGTGAAAGATGCTCTCATCTGATACCCTCTTGATCCGCTTTAGATATTTGAAGGTCTCTATCATGACCCCCCCTTCCTCTAGGGAGTACATATTTAGAGCTCTGAGTCTCTCCTCATACGACTTATGCTGCATCCCCGACACCATTTTTGTTGCCCTCCTCTGTACCTTCTCCATCCTGTCTATGTCTTTTCGGAGATGGGGCCTCCAGAATTGAACACAGTACTCCAAATGAGGCCTTACTAGGGAGTTGTACAACGGTACCACCACTTCCTCATTCTACTTGTTATACCCCTCCCTATGCACCCTAGCATTCCGTTAGCCTTTCCAACTGCTTTGTCACACTGTTTAGCCACTTTGAAGTTGTCTTCTATGACTACCACTAGATCTCTTTCCTCTGTGGTGGCCTCCAGTGTTACCCCTTCTAGTTCAAACTCAGCCCTAGGATTCCCTCTCCCTAGGTGCATAATCTTGCACTTTTTTGCATTGAAACCCAGCTGCCATTCCTTGTACCGGTTTTCTAGCCTCTTCAGATACCTTGTAATTTTTTCTATATCTTCCTGTGTATCTACCCTGTTACATAGCTTTGTATCATCCATGAACAGGCTAACCCTTCCTTCTAGACCGTCTGCAATATCGCTTATGAAGACATTGAAGAGCACTGGTTTCAGCACTGATCCCTGGGGTATGCCCATTGTTACCCATCCCTCCTGTGAGCTAACCCCATTTACCGCCACTCTTTGTGTTCTGTTACTCAACCAGTTTCTAACCCATGTGACCACCTCTATCCCCACCCACAGATTTGCCAGCTTGTGGCTTAGTCTCCTGTGTGGGACTGTGTTGAAGGCCTTCCTGAAGTCCAGATAGGCCACATCTACCACGCTGCCCTGGTCTATTTCCTTTGTCACCCACTCGAAGAAATCAATGAAGTTGGTCTGGCATGACCTCCCTGCAGTGAATCCATGTTGCCTTGACTCCAGCAGCCCCCTTGTCTCTAGGTAGTCCATTAGCCTTTCCTTAAATAGGGTTTCCATACTTTTACCTACTATTGAGGTCAACCTGACTGAGCTGTAGTTTCCTGCTTCCTCCTTGATACCTCTTTTATGCAAGGGTACCACTTGTGCCCTCCTCCACTCCTCTGGAACCACACCTATTTCTAGTGATCCACTGAACAACTTAGCCAGAGGTTTAGCCAATTCCTTCTGGAGTTCCTTTAGGATCCTGGGGTGTATCCCATTGGGCCCCATAGCTTTATCCACCCCCAAGCTCTTCTAGTGCTCTTTTTACTCTGTCCTATGAAACAGGTCTAATGTCCACCCCTTCTCCCTGTTTGCCCTTCTCCATTAATGGGGGGACCATCTCCATTGTCTTCTTCCGTGAATATGGAGCAGAAGTACTTGTTGAGGATGGTCACCTTGTCAATGTCTTTCTCCAGTACCCTGACTCCCTCTTCCTCAAGTCTCACAGTCCCTCCCCATCTTCCTCCTCCTCTTGCTAATATATCTAAAGAGTGCCTTCCTTCCTTCCTTCCTTCCTTCCTTCCTTCCTTCCTTCCTTCCTTCCTTCCTTCCTTTATTGATTTAACTAGCTTTTCCTCGGTTTCAGCCTTTGCTGCCCTACTGCCTTGTTTGCTTCCTTCCATTTTTCCAAGTATTCTTGTCTGTCCTCCTTGCTTTGTGTTGCCTTGTACCTCAGAAATTCCATCTTTTTTCCTCTTATTAGCTCTGCTACTCCCCTCGAGAACCACAGTGGTTTCCTCTTTCTTTTGCTCTTGCTGCAGGGCCTGGCACAATGGTTTGCTACCAGGTACAGGGATTCCCTTATCTTATCCCACTGTTTCACTACTCCCCTTATGTCATCATATCCCTGCATAGCCTTCCTGAATTCATTCTTCATCTTACCGAAGTCTGTCCTCCTGAAATCCAGGATTCTAGTCCTTGTGTGGCTAGCTTCCTGTGACGTCCTTATGGTGAACCTCACAGCTCGATGAGGACTAGTTCCTAGGGTCTAACCCACTGAGACCTCCTTTATCCTGTCCCCATTGCTTAGGACAAGATCCAGAATTGCATTCTCCCTTGTAGGCTGCCTCACTAGCTGTGTGAGACCTGCCCTTTGCAGAGACTGCAAGAATCCCTTACTCCTGGCTGAGGCTGCCACCAGGATGCTCCACATCTGGTAAGTTGAAGTCACCCATCAGAAGCAATTCGCCCTTTGTTGCCATGTTTTCTATAGTCTCCAGCAGTTCTCTGTCTACATCCTCTGCCTACTCTGGGGCCCTGTATATAACTCCCATTCTAATTACTGTTCCCCTTCCCACTTCCAGGGTTCCCCACAGTTCCTCTGCTTCCCTCCCTTGTCTTGTGGGACTGTTGCTTTTATCCCTTCCCTGATGTACAATGCCACCCTTCCTCTCTTCTTGCCTCCCCGTCCCGTCTCTGCAGTGTGTACCCTGGAATGGCTAGCTCCCAGGCATGGTTGTTATTGCACCATGTCTCTGTGGCTGCCATGATATCCAGATCCTCGGAGGCCATTAATGGCATAAATTCTGGGATTTTGTTACCCAGACTGGCCTCCCCCTCTGCTATAACTCCAGTACCATCCCCTTATTCTGTGTCTGCCCCTCCTGTACTTTACATGAGGTCCCTCCTTATTCACCTATGGCCACTCCTTGCTCATGGCCATGCCTGTTTCCTTTAGCCTGATGTTGGGGAGGGGTTCTCTTTCATTCGCTGATCCTCTTACCTTTGTATCTTTCTGCTGCATCCTCATTTAGGTCTTCTTCTCTGTGCTGGAGACCTCCCAGTTTAAACCCTCCATGAAGACCTCCAACTTCTGCCTTAACACTCTCACTTCTTCTCAGGTGAGATGTAGACCATCATGCTTGAAGAGCTTCCTGTCCCAGAAGGTCCCCCAGTCTCCAGTGTAGTGCATCCCATTGTCTGTACACCAACCCTAGAGCCACTGGTTGAATTCCCTGATCTCTTCATTCCTGATCTTGTCTTCACTTCTGCCCATCCTCCAAACTGGCAACACCTCCGAGAAGGCCAGGTGTGTTGTGTACTCCTTTAGGCTCTCCACTAGGGTCTTCATGTCTGTCTTGGCTTCTTCCATAGTCCTATTTGTTATGTCATTTGTCCCAAGGTGGACAATGATTGCTGCAAAATCCTGATCTCTTCTCACCAGCTGTCCTACTATGTCCTTTTATCTCCTTGCAGATACTCCTGGCATGTATTTCATCATGGTTGCAGCTCCCTTTGTACTGATGGACTGTGCCTCCACTCCTTGCAACACAGAGTCTCCCAAGACCAGAATCCTCCTGTTGCTCTGTATATTCTTCTTGTCTTTTTTTGTACATCCTTCCTGCTTTCTTGAATCAGGTTTGTCTTGCTCAAGTCTTCCTTCTTCCCCACCTGGTTTCCATTCCCTGGCTGGGGGGGGGGCCAAATGATTCTGTGTATGGATAGGGTGTGGCTGTCAGTGCCCCATCTTAGCTCTAGGTGCTCCACTGCCCCTCCCACCACCCTCCATCCCCCAAGACCCGTGGACATGTATCTTTAGCACTGTTTACTAAGCATGGTCATCTCTGCTTTGGCATTGTTTATAACTATGTTTGAACATGTTTTACACATGTTTGGTACACCGTACCTCTGTCAAAGCATGGTCAGATATGAGTAAGCTAGTAAACGTGGTCTGGACACAGTAATGTCAACATATTTTGGCCATGATTTTAATAACATGTTATTATTGTAATCATATTCTTACCATGGCCATAACATGTTCATATATGGGTTTTAAAAGCAACAGTAGCTTTCCCTAGCAAGAATAGCATGACTGAGCCATAGTTAACCATTGTCAGCAATAGTCAAACAAAACCTCAAAGGTATAAAAAACCATGGTCAGCAATAAAACATATTTCTACATGGCTCAGGTTATTTCATTTTGTTCAACAACCTTACCATTCTGTAATGAAAACAATATTACCCACATGTACTTGCAGCAGTGCAACAATCTGGTTAAAATTTTGATCTATACTTTTTTATGCAATTGTAGATTGCCACTTACCCCTGTCTTGAATGATACCCTTCTTTCCACAATTTGAGTCTGCTTTAGTACTTTTTTTCATGTCTGGAATAATACAAGGAGCGTTCTTTTTAATAGGTTGTGGACCAGGTCTTTATCAGTATTTTCAGCTGTTTTTTCCATCAGTTGTTTATATATCACTTCTGTTGTGACTAAAATGAATTTTTATGCAGCAGGCAGTGCTCTCTGACCTCACAGAACAATAGTTGTTCAAAAACAGCTGCAAATACTGATGAAAACCTGGTCCGAACTATATTAAAAGGAGTGCCCTTTCATTATTTCTGACATGAAAAAAGTACTAAAGCAGACTCAAATTATGGAAAGAAGGGTATAATACAGGTCAAGAGGTAGGTGGTAATCTAAAATAGCATAAAAAAGTATAGGTTAAAATTTTCGCCAGATTGTTGCACTGCTGCTTCGAAATAGATTTTATTTGCTTTCTCGCTGCTGCTGTTGTTCCTCTTCCTAATTGAATCTCTCCTCATTTATAAATGACAGACTGACCTAATCACTGTTTGTATAACCACAAAACTAAACTCTTTTAAGATGTGCTTATCATGCTCAAGTAATTAATTTATTTGCAGAACATTATTTTTGTTCATAAATTGCAAAAAAAGTTAGATTGTGATTATTTGAGATAAATGTGTCAAATTCTGCATTCTGATATGCAAACAACTGAAGCAGATTTGGTTGCTAGTTCATGCTCTTATGAAAATGGACAAGCCATGGTCAAACATGGGCGAACCATGATTAACCATAGTGTGTCCAGAAACATTAGGAAACATACTGGGAAATACCATAATTACAGTATATAGGTGCAGTAGTGCCTACATATTAGAGTTGCATTTGTGTTTTATTAAAAATGGACATTTTCAGAGCCTTATATCTCAGCCATCTTAGACCCTAGAAGTGCACAATTTGGCATGCAGCTTCTCAGTCCTAGAGTCTCTTAACTCCAAATTTCATGAAGATTGGATTTGTAGGTTTTGCGATACTAAGGGCTGAAATTACATATTATTGCCTAATTTGCAATCTCAATATTTGTGCTTGGGTAGCTAAAGACTTGAAAAGAGCTGAGCTATGAAACTTACAGATTTTGTAGGTATTATATAAGAATAGGTTCTTTTGGCCTTTTTAGTTAAAAACATTAATTAGTTTTAAAGTTAACTGCCAATATTTGGTCAGGCATGCACAGTCAAAAATATTAATTGAGAAAAATAACTAAAACCACATGGTGACTTTTTTCAATGTTAATATTCTACACGAACTAAAACTTAAACCTAATTTTACTTTTTATATACTTACAATTTAAGGGTAACAGTTAAGTGTTTGTTCGGGAGGAGCAGTGACAGGTGTACAAAGTATTTTGTTTTTAAAATATATTATTTACTAACTAATTGTGTTTAGTTAACAGCATGGTCACAAAGGAATCCATTATGAGTGTTTTTATTTATAAGAAATGTTCCTTAAGTACAAATATTTTACATAGTAGCTGTACGATGGTTTCTGTCTTTACAGCGATTTGTAAAATGTTCATGAAGGATTTGCTGAGTCTGATCAATAAATAGACATCATTCTACTGAATTCAAGAGTTGCTTGCTGTTTGTTATGTAGGTAATGAAAAACTATTAATATCACTAGATGTGGTATTGATGTGCCATGTGGCATTTCCTTATCCCTGTCATGTCAGCAGGATCATATCCTGTTGTATATTGCACATAACAGATATACCATTGTCTGCTCTGATCACTTTACCCCAGACAGTTAGCAAAGAGAATCTTCAGGTGTTTTAAAATTAAAATTGTATCATAATGTGAAATGTTTTTAAGATAATTATTTGGGCTCATGTCTGTACTATCAGTTAGACAGTAAAGTTTTATTTTGACAGATATAATTAATGTATCAGCTTCTTTTTAAAACTTAATGTATGAGATTTTGCAATCAAAGCTGAGTAAGAATGACATTTACAAATATTTTGCTGTTAACATATTTCAACTGAATATAAAACAAGTTAAAGTTAATATTTCATTTGGATTTGTACAATGTGAGTTAGAGATTTTGTTCCTTTCTTTGTGTGTATTTATGAAAACAGGTAACCCTGCCCCCACCCAACAAATGCACATATCCACAAATTTGAACTCATTCTTGCAGTGGTTATATTATGAATGTACCATCCACAACATGTGCTTGGAGTCAGGTGATCCTGGAAGGACTGCAGAGTGGATTCCTGACTTACAGCATCACAGAACCAACAATAGAAGAGGCAATTATTGATCTCTTGCTCACTAATAGTACAAGAATTAATGGTCAGGGAGCCCCTGGGTGGCAGTGACCATTGCATAGTATGGCTCCAGTTGGATATGGGCAGGGAAAGCATCCTGACTAAGACCAAAATCTTGGGTTTTAGGAGGGCAGACTTCAGGAAGATGGGTGAAGTGCTAAGGATCCAACTGGCAAACATCAGAGCAGATATGGGGGTGGAGCAAAAGTGGCTCATCATTAAGGAAGGAATACTGGTTGCTGCAGAGGAGTGTGTTATGCTCAGGTGGAAGAACACAAGGGCCAAAGCACCCAGCTGGTTCAGTTCTGGGGT
Source organism: Neoceratodus forsteri (assembly GCA_016271365.2). Classification (NCBI taxonomy): domain Eukaryota; kingdom Metazoa; phylum Chordata; order Ceratodontiformes; family Ceratodontidae; genus Neoceratodus; species Neoceratodus forsteri. The sequence continues at coordinate 1,143,049,625 of CM028129.1, read as the reverse complement.
CACCCAGGCAGTAAGGGAAAATAGGTTAGCTCATAGGAAATTAAGGAAGACCAAGAGAGAGTTGGATAGGGCAATTTACTTAAGGTTGGCTAGTAAGGCAAGTTAGGAAGTTTGGTGAACTAAAGCACAGAAGGAGCTACTGATAGCTGAAGGAATTAAAAAGGGGGAGAAGGCCTTCTTTTGCTATTTAAGTGAGAAAAGGGACAAGAAAAACAGGATTGTTAGGTTTAAGAAAGGGGATGATTGGGTAGAGGATAACGGGGGGAAGCAGAGATGCTAAATGAATACTTCTGTTCCATCTTCACCAGGGAGAAGGACAAACTAATGACTTCAGGAAGGAAATGAGAAGCAGGGGAGAGGGGAACACAGATGTAGTGATAAAGGAGGATAGAGTGATGGAGGGGCTGCTAGCATTGAAGGTGGACAAATCACCAGGCCAGGACAAAGTACATCTAAGGGTACTAAGGGAACTGGCTGAGGAGCTGGCAGGGCCACTGGCAGGCCTATTGTTTTCTCTCTCTTTCTCACCTGTCCAGTTGGTCCTCATTCGGGAGGGTGCCAAAGTTCCATCTCTTGTCATCCATCAGAACTTGCCAGCCTTCTTCCCTGAGGGCTTGTCCCCCTGGCAGGGTTGGTGGGGGGGTCAGGCCCCTGCTGAGGCATGGACTCAGTGCAGGCTGGCAACCCAGCTGTTTGGAAGCAGGACCTGTGAGCACCCACCATCATCCAGCCACTGGTGTTTTTTCTCCTCCATCTTTTTCTTCCCTGCAGAGGAAGGGCATGCAATGATGCCAGTGGTGATACTGTGCACACTCCCATGTGTGGCACGCCAGGCATCTGTCATGCCTCTGCCCCCATTCTGCATTGGTGTACCAACCCTGAGCCTCCACTAGGGGTCAGGCTAGCACCAGTCACTGAAACCCTTCCCTCCCCAGAGGAGGAGAGCAGTCCTGGAACACTTGATCCTTCTCTTCCCAGCCAACCCCAGGTGGCCCAAGGTCACTCCCAACCATGGGTTGCCAGCATGGCGGCAGGTAAGGCTGGTGCTTCAGCCCTCCATGCCACCGGGCTGGTGACTGGCAGGCCTATTTAATAGTTCACTGGAGTCAGGCATGGTATAGCAAGACTGGAGAACAGCATATGTGGTGCCCCTCCACAAAAAACAGTCCCGTGGATGACCCAGGGAATTACAGACCAGTCAGTCTGACCTCAATCATGTGCAAACTCATGGAGACCATACTTAAGAAAAGGTTGGTAGAATATTTAGAGGAGCACAGTCTCCAGGATGTGAGGCACCATGGGTTCATGATGGGAAGACTGTGTCAAACAAATCTGATTGACTTCTTTGACTGGGTCACTAAGACAGTAGACAGGGCCCAAACAATAGACATCCTCTTATGGATTTCAGTAAGGCCTTTGACTCTATGCCCCACAAAAGTTTGATCAGGAGGTTGGTGGAGCTAGAAGTTGGGGAGAAGATGACCAGATTGGTGGAAAACTGGCTAAGGGTCAGAACCCAGAGGGTGGTTGTGGGGGAAGAGTTATCTGGCACCAGAGATGTCATGAGTGGGATCTTACGGGACTCAGTGATGGGGCCAGTGTTGTTCAATATATTCATTAATGACACTGGGGATGGCATTGAGGGCCAAATGTAGCTATTTGCAGACGACACTAAGTTCTGTGGGAGAGTGGACACAGCTGATGGGATACAGGACCTACACGACGATCTGGAAAAGCTGGGGAGGTGATCTGGCAGCTTGGCTTCAATGCCAAAAAATGCAAAGTTATGTACATTAGAGCCAAGAATCGAAGGATGGAGTACTGCCTGGGTGGATTCCTGGTATCTGCATCTGAGGAGGAGAAGGACCTGGTTGTTTATTTATTTATTGCAATTGTTTCACCAGGAAAGTCACACTGGGCATCAAGATGCTCGTTTCCCAGTGCGACCTGGGGGGTATACATAGATATGATAACAGGCAGGTTATCAAGTGAACAGTTAACAGAAGCAAATAAAAAGCAGCATAAGGATACACCCTTGCATGAATATACAAGCAATGGACATTGAATGCTTAGGATATTACAGTATCAAATAACAATTTTTGTGACAAGAAGCAGCAGACAAGGTAATTTAGCACAGTAGTAATAGCTGTAACAACGGAGGACTTATATCACAGTTATACACAGTACATAGGGCAAAATAGGCCCAGGACATAAGTGCAAGATTGGGGTTATATGCCAGCTTCTGTAGCAAGGCTTAGGCCACTGGTCAGGCATTGGGGAGGGGATTGTGGGGCATGGCAGGTTCAGGGACAGGAGCAATTTGTAGTAAGGAAGTTTGCTAGGGAGGTAGACATAGAGTAGGAAGAGGAAGAGTGCCGAATTTGCAGTGGGAGGGCGTTCCAGAGCTTGGGTAGCTGGTGTAAGAAGGCAGCTTGACCGGCAGAGGTCTTCCACCTAGGGACTGAAAGTTAGTGGGAGTCACTGGATCTAAGATGATGGGAGGGGGGTGGGGCATCTGTGAGCAAGGTGGCAAGGTAGGAGGGGATGGACCTGAGCCAAAGGTTGGAGACAAATTTAGCACAGTGAGAGATGCTGCGGTTTTCGAGGGACGGTAATGCCAAGGCTCGGTAGAGGTCGCAGTGGTGGGTGAAGGGAGAGGCATCAAGAGCAAAGCAGCAGAAGGCATTACAAAAAAATGTGTCCAGTTTAGACATAGTGAACTTAGGGGCTGCACTGTATACAATGTCACAGTAGTCAATGGAGGGCAGTACCATCTTCAGGACCAGTTCACGTCGGACTTGGGGAGGGAGGCTGCTGTGGTTCCTATATAGTGCACTGAGCATGGGGCATAGTTTTTTTGAGATAGCATAGATGTGGTCAGAGAAGGAGAGATGGCTGTCAAGCCAGACCCCCAAGTAACAGAACGAGGAGACATCTTCAAGTTTTTGGCCATCCAGGGTGGCAAAGTAGGGAAGGGAGGGGAGTCTGACCAGGTGTTGTCATGTGCCGAAGGTCATAGTGACAGTTTTTTTTTGCATTTAGGGAGAGCTGGTGTGAGCTAAACCATTGCTGTACCTTGTTGAAGTCAGCTTGGAGGTTTGATTGTACCACATCGGGGCGGAGCCTGAGTAGTAGAGTACAGTATCATCTGCATACATGTGGATTGAGAAAGTAGAGCAGATGAGTGGCAGGTCGTTTAGGAATATAGAGAACAGAATGGGACCAAGAACTGACCTCTGTGGGACACCGTAGTTAAGGGAATGGGGGTGGAGATCGCATTTGAGACTCTAACGGACTGAGTTCTATCAGAGAGGTATGATCTGAACCAATTTGTGGCTGTGACAGAGAGGCCTGATTCAGTGAGACTCGAGAGCAATATGGGGTAGGAGAAGGTGCTGAAGGCTTTTGCAAGGTCGACAAAAACAGCTGAGGTGATCAGTCCACTGTCCATGCCTGTCAGGATAGTGTCTGTAAACCTTATCAGGGAGGAGGTAGTGGATTGTCCCTTCCTGAAGCCAGACTGGAATGGCGTGAAAATTTGGAGTCAGTGAGGAAGGAGGTAAGTTGGGTGAGTACAAGGTGCTCTTGTAGTTTTGCTAGGGCTGGGAGGAGGGAGATAGAGTGGTAGTTAGAGTGGGAGGTAGGGGCACCTCCTTTTGGCAGAGGGATGACAATGGCATGCTTCCATGCATGGGGGATGGCAGCAGCAGCAAAGGATTGGTGTAGGAGTTTGGCAAGTGGAGTTGCTAAAGCGGGGACGGAGAGGTATAGAAGTTTGGCTCTAATCCATCTGGGGAGTTGCCTTTTAAAGGGCTGAGAGAAAGTAATGCATCTAGGGCCTCAGTTGCAGAGATGTCTTTGAAGGAAAAGGAGCGAGGCCTAGTCTGGGCCTTTATGTCTGTAGGTGGTACGAGAGGTGTAGTGTTGGGCAAGGAAGAGAGGAGGGTGACAGCACAAGTGGAGAAGTACACATTGAACTCAGTGACGACTGCTGTTGGCTCTGATAGGACAGAGTTATTCACATTTAGCATTGGAGTGGGATTGGCAGCCAGTGAGGTGAAAAGGAAGTGAATGACCTTCCAGAATTTTGAAGGTTTATTTAGGTTTGACTGGAGGGAACTGCTGAAGTACTCTACTTTTGCAAGACGAGTGGCTCTGGTGCACTTGTTACGGTGCATGTGGTATGTGGAGAGGTGTTGTGGGAGGCATGAGGATTGATACATTTTCCAGGCTTTGTCCCATGCGATTTGACATGCAATCAGTTCTTGGGTGATCCAAGGTTGGTGGTTTCCTCATACTCTTGTACGATGCAGTGGGGCGTGTGTGTTCCAGATGCTGAGGAATGTGTTTTTAAAGTGTAGGAAGGCATCATCAATGGAGATCGTAAGAGGGGCAGGGGCCAAGTTTGCTAGCGCAAGGTCATCTAATACAGGGGCTAGATTGAGGGATTTATAGGAGCATTGGACTACAAATTTAATGAGGGATTTTGGGCGGTGGATTTTACGCACTAAGAAGCTTACGTTGGTGGTTGCTGAGGGAGTCTGGAAGAATACCGGCTTGTTTGACCCAGTGGGGGTGTGTGGTAAGGAGCCAGTCGATGAGCGAGTGGTTACCAGATTTCTGGTTAAGCTGGGTGGACTCAGTAATGATTTGTGAGAGGTTTAGGGTGGAAATTTCAGTCCTGGTTTTGTTGAAGGCAGGAGCTAGCCAATTGTGATTAAGATGGCCCATAATGTAGAGTTCCTCTGTCGTGATTAGGCAGGAGATTTGCTTGAGGAGGTCGGTGACAGCAGAACCTGGTGTACCAGGTCGGCAGTATATCCCAGTAATGTAGATTGGTAGCAAGAAGGGAAGGACAAGCTGAATTAGTATTACTTCAAGGACTTTTGGTGCAGACTTGGTCAGGACCACTGAGTAGTGTAAGTCCAAGCTTATGTGGATGGCTATTCCACCAACTTTAGAGTCTCTATTCTGCCGACCATAGTGTAGACTGGGATAGCGACAGAGGAGTTGTTGATGTTTTTGTTGAGCTAGGTTTTGGACAGGGTGAAAATATCTGGAGCGTAGTGGACGGCAAGAACCTGAAGGTAGTCAAGCTTGTGGACAAGGCTTTTTATATTTAGGTGCAGGAGGCACAGGGCACATGGGAGAAGGTCCCCAGAGTGAGGTGAAGAAGAGGCCGATGTTGGAGAGGGGCATGGGGGTGTAGCATTGGGGCTGGGGTTAGGGTGGATGTCACCTGCTGCAAGGAGCAGGAGAGCAAGAGTTAGGTAGTGAGCGAATAGCTGTATATGACTGACTGTGAGCATTCATCTCTTAAATTGATGGTGTGTATGAGCTGGGCATAGGGGAATAAGCTGAAAAATTACCCAGGGGAGTGAGGGGTTGAAAAGAAATGGGCTGGGATGTGTGGCAGAGTGTGTCCATGCTTGGGTGAAAGGGGAGGTGGATGCCGGGCTGGAGGGGGGGTGAGCTCAACAAGGTTTGGTAGGATTTGGGAAGGGGGGCATGGGAGAAGTGGGTGGCATGTTGGAAAGGAAGGGAGGAAGGGAGAAGAGAATAGGGATGAGCAGGTTCAGGTGGCCTGGTAGAAGTATCATGGCACAGATCAGGTGCTAGGAAGACCCTACTGCTGTGGTTACTTAGAGGGGAAGGTAAGTGCTTTAGTTACTTAGTGGAGAAGGTGGAGGGCTAGGATGCGGTGGCAGGGAAATGATAGGGACCTTTAAGGACTAGGAACCAATGGGGGAGCAGAGGGAATGAGGGGTTTTAGGTAGCCAATGAGGGAGCGAGTGCTGCTAGTCTTGATAACCAATGATGGAGCGAGAGGGAATGTGGGTGGGCAATAGTGTATTTAATCAGTGGAGGGGTGGGGGTGGCTGGGAGGGACAAAATCTTCTATGAGACACTTGAATTTTGCTTAGTTATAGCTAAATCTATTTGTAGAAAGTGCCAGGTGGCAAAAGCAGAGAAGAAGTCTTGGCCAATCGGAGTGGGCACGCTAAAGCAATCTGTTCGATTGGCCCGGGCTGTTGCTGTACCTCCAAAAGCTGCAGGCAGGCATCCTGGTCTCAGTTGGCTGGGTGTCGTCCGACTGTGGGGGAGCTGAAGCAGCCCTGTTCAAGGGCAGGCAGCTTCCAAGGAGCTGCAGGCAGGCGTCCTGGTCTCAGTCGGCTGGGTGCCATCCGACCGTGGGAGAGCTGAAGCAGGCAGCCGGTAGTGATGATCACTAGTAAACTAAAGTACTCCACACAATGCAAGAAAGCAGCAGTAATGGCAAACAAGATGCTGAGGTGCATAGCTAAGGGGATCAGCAGTAGGACAGAGGAGGTTATACTGCCCTTGTACAGGTCACTGGTGAGGTCGCATTAAGAGCATGGAGTTCAGTACTGGTGTCCACACCTCAAAAAGGACATTAACCTGCTAGAGAAGGTCCAGAAGAAGGCTTCAAAGATGATAGTGGGTCAGCAGGGTAAGGCATATGAGGAGAGGTTGAGGTTACTGAATATGTACTTCCTGGAGGACAGGAGAGAGAGAGAGAGGGGGTACATGACTGAGACCTTCAAGTACTTGAAAGGGGTAAATAAGGTAGTTAAGGAGGGTCTCTAAGCTGAGTGGCAACCAGAACATGAGGGTGCACAGTCTTAAGCTTGGGGGGGAGGTTTAGGAGGGAGGTCAAGGATCACTTTTTCACGGAGAAGGTGGTGGGCACTTGGAATGCACTGCCAGAAGAGGCGGTCTTGTTGAAGAAGGTAGACAGCTACAAGAGAGGCTGGGATAGGCATAGGAGGAAAGTAAGAATTATGGGTAGAGAGGATGGGAGGAGTGGGGTGGGGCAGGGACAGTAGCTCAAGCTGTGGACTCTGCAGTACAAGCAGACTAGATAGACCAAATGGCCTTCTTCTGCTGGCTTCTTCGTATATCTGTATGAAAATTTACCATCTGTCTGTGTTGGTATCATTGGGGATAAAATGATTTAAATGGTGAAAAATGTATTTTCAGCGCGTACTACTTCTTAATATAAATTACAATGCTGTCTGCAGGTTTATCTATATGGGGTATGGGAGTTGTGGATTGGGGGAGGAGTGCATAAGCAAAAGTGGTGATTTTGGACATAAACCAATGGCTTGTTATTCCAGATACTTCGCATCACTTTTCTATGTCTCTAAACACTATCTAAGTTAATGATGTCCATGGCCACTTGTTGTCAAACCTGTACATGGATGCTGTGTACTTTGACAACTTTGATATTGTGTCATAGTGAAACAATTTACTATTTATTCAGATAGCAGAATTTATAGTAGAATTTAAGTATGATAATTTTTTTTATGTATTTATGATCACCATTGTTGCAACAGTTGCATGATTCAGCATGCATATTTACAGGTTACAATTCTTTTGAAACCAAGTTAGGGCATCTGTGGTGTTTATGCTGTGACTACAGTTTATGCAGATGTAGAAGCAGCACAAGAGCTTTTATATATATGCTTGACTGTGGCTAAGTGCCATCTCAGAATCACTTAGCACAACAAATACAGCAATCCCAATCATAATCACACAAAACAGTGGCGGCAGCCATTCATTAAGTGATGACTCAGTGTTATTGGTCCATATTTGTCAAGTAGTACATATAAATTTGTAGAGGGGGAACTCTGAACACTGTTACAAGAGACAGAGAAGAAGACACTGGGCCCCATATTCAGAGCCAGTTGGCAGCGTGTGCACATGGAGGCACTGTGCGGAAAAAATAGGGCCGGCCGGCTCTGGCACCATATTCAGACAGACAGCATGATCCAAACTGACCATGCTATCCATCTGAATATTGAGCCTTGGTAGCGTAGCACACAGCCAGCGGTTGCAATGCTGTGTGATGTGCTACCAGAGTGCCAGGACGAAGATCGCCAATAGGGGTTAAGCGTGGCACACACTGGTTAATGCTGCAGCGTCTATGGGTGATATTCAGGCCAAACATGCAGATGAGCCAATTTGGCATGTGCAGCACTAGTGGACCATTTGCATGCTCATTTTGGGCTCATCTGCATGCCACCACAGTAGACGAGTGCATCGGGCCAGTTACCCCCTCCCAAGCCCCAATTCCTGACTATGTGAAAAGAAAGAAATCCTGTTGTTAGTAGTCTTTCATGCCCTTGATATCTCGACTATGAAAATGATAGAAATCCCTGGTGACAGCGGTCCTCCAATGCCCTGAGGGATGTCTTTCTTTTTCACATAGTCAGGGATCAGGGCATGGGAAGGACCACTAGACTATCAGGGATTTATTTCTTTTTCACATAGTCGGGGATCAGGGCATGGGAGGGACTGCTGGGCCACCAGGTTACCTAGCCCTTGATGGTGCCAGGATGGGGTGTGGGGTACCCACCCCATCTGTGCACTGTTAAGGGCTGGGTTTCAGAAAAATTAAACAACACCACACTTGTGGCCGCTTTGCACTTCTAGAACCTATCAATATTGTGCTGTGTGGCATATGCATGGGGGATCCCTCATTTGCATATGTGCAGCATGATTTTGTGTGTCACAGCACTGTCAGTACACCTCGCATAGGTGGCTTTTGAATATGGCCATCCCCCCGATGGCCAGCACTATTCCTGGTTAGCACAGCAGAAACCTGGTTTGTGCCATACTAACCTTTTGAAAATGGGACCCACTGTGTTCTAAACTTGCATTTCATCACTTTGTTTGTGGCTGCTGCACTGTTGACCACCAGCGATGTCTTTCTTTTTTTTACATAGTGGGGGATTGTTGCAGGGAAGTGACCACTAGACTACCAGAGATTTCTTTCATTTTCACATAGTCAGGGATCAGGGCATGGGAGGGACTGCTGGACCACCAATGATTTCTTTCTTTATCATATAGTAGGGGATCGTGACATGGGAGGGACCGATTGACCACCAGGGATGTCTTTCTTTTTCACATAGTTGGGGATCAGGCCATGGCGGGACCACTAGACTACCAGCGATTTGTTTCTTTTTCACATAGTCAGGGATCGGGGCATGGGAGGGATCACTGGACCACCAGGCTACACGGCCCTTGATGGTGCATGGATGGGGTGTGGGGTACCCACCCGTTCTGTGCACTGGTAAAGGCTGGGTTTCAGAAAAATTAAACTGCGCCATGCTTGCAGCCGCTTAGCACCTCTAAAACCTATCAATATCATGCTGTGTTGCGTATGCATGGGGGATCCCTCATTTGCATATGCACAGTGCGATATTGTGCGCAACAGCACTATTGGTGCACCTCGCATAGGTGGACTTTGAAGATGGCCACACCCCCAACGGCCGTCACTATTCTTGGGCAGCATGGCAGAAATCTGATTTGTGCCATGCTAACCTTTTGAAAATGGGGCCCACTGTGTTCCAAACTTGTATTTCATCACTTTGTTTGTGGCTGCTGCACTGTTGACTCTCCACAGCAGATCTTCATGGTGTGGCCATGTATTGCTGGCTTCTCTTTTCTGTTTTTAGCTAATCTCTATGTTCAGTGTCATCAGGCAGCAGCAAATTCATCACATGCTGACACTGTGTGTTGGAAACTGAAAGCTGCATCGTGAATTTTAAGGGCTTGCATTTATCTGAGTAGATGCATATAATTCATTAAAGTCATCTGAAAAACATGTGTATTTAATTGGATCTTGCTCTGGTTTTTATTCTAAACAAGCATTTGTCAATTTCAGATGTTCAGCACTGGTATTACTGTTGTACTGGATCTAAGGTGCAGATCCCCCTGCTGGAAGACTAATATGGACTGGGCTGGGGGCAATTACAGCATGGCAGTAACAGACATCGATGGACATTTTTCCTTTTACAGTGTTTATTTAAAACAAGTATTTGTCAATGTTGAATGTTGTCGCTCTGGCATTGGCATTGGCAGTGGCGCAGGTAGAGGCGCATAATAGGAATGGCAATGAAGTATTGAAGTGGTGCCAACCCAACCCCCACCCTGTAGAGAGCGACAGGCAGTGGGGTGTGCCTTTGGGTCATCAGCTATAATGCTCATGCCAGTGTACCTCACCCTACCCTGTAGACACTGACAAGTGTCATGGTGTGCTTTGGGGTCTTTGGCATCATACTTACCCATTCCATAAGGAAATATGCTGACGTGTGCAATATAGGAGTGGGGTGAAGTTTGTGGTCGAACAGTGCAAGACACACCACGATGCCTGTCAGTGGCTGCAGGGTGGGCGTGGGGGAGGGTGGAATGGCATGAGCATTACATCCGATGATCCCAAGTCAGAGCCCTGACGCCTGTCAGTTTGTACCGGGTTGGGTACTACAGTTGGAAACCCTAACACCATAGGCGTGTAGTGGTAGTTTCACTCTACATGTTCAACATGGGCTGCCTGTCAGGTCAGCTCATGAAAAGCGGCACAATCACTTTGTTAGCTGAAAGGTGGTTTTGCACAGCGGCTGTGGCATTTGGTGACAGAGGGATGAAAACACAGTTTTGGGCAGGATGTGGAGAATGACAACTGTATTGTTCATGAGGAGGTGTAAAAAATGGCAACGTTGAAAATCTGGAGTGGCAATATGAAATATTGGTGAAGCAATGAACATTTATTTATTTTTTTTATTTGTTTGTATTTCGGTTGACACCTTTGAGCCGAGGGCTCTTTTACAAAGGTTCCACATCAAGGCAATAAAGACAATAAGGTACAAAACATAACATGATCATTACAATGGAACCTACAAAAAAAAAAAGACAAATACGGTTACAATAATAGTAGCCAAAGGCATTGTCAAGGAATTGTGTTGTGAGTTAATTATACAGTACAAGTCATAGGCGGCTCAGTGAAGCTTTGTTAGCAGTGGGTTAGTGGGAAAAGAGAAAGAAGAGTGGTGGTGATGGGGTGGTATGGGAGACAGAGAGAGGGAGGAGGGTAGAAATGGGGAGGGCATTGTGTTGGGTATGTGGTAGATGGGAAACAACAAGGGAGGAGGAAAGGGGGGATGAAAAAGAAGGAGACAGATTCATCCTATACCCAGTAATGGGGGGTAGGAGAGGAGAAGGAGCTGAGGCAGTGAGGAGGGATGCTTGAGGGTAGTATGCCTGAAGGGGATTATAAGAAGCAATCACAGAAGGCACTAGCCACGAGTTGTTGACGCAGTTTACACTTAAAAGCACCAATCGTGGCAATGTTGGAGATTTCTGTAGGTAGCAAGCTGAACCAGGTGGAGGCTTTGACAAGGTAAGAACGCTGAGCTTGAGAGGTCCGACAGCAAGGTATTGTAAAGTTTAGACTGTCCGATCTTTCTAGTTAGGCAGCGGACACGCTCTGCGGGTCAATATTGATTGGACTCCAGGCATAAGGCCTAGTGATGTCTTCTTAGCTAGGATGCAGGTCTGGTACTTTAGCCTGCCGGATAGCTGGAGCCAGTTAGCCTGCTCGTAAATGTCACACGTGTGAGAAAGGCGGGCAGCTGAAATAAAGAGTCTGCATGCCTTATTAAGGGCTACAGCTATGCGCCGGAGTACAGTATCAGTAGCGGATCCATAGATAATAAGCCTGTAGTCAATAGTTGAGATAACAGCTCTGGATAGCGAGGTTCAAGGCTTCAGCCGTTAGGCAATGTTTATGCTTGTATAGTAGCCCTATACTGGAGTTCACAGTTTTAGCGATATTGTCAATGTGTTTGGTATACGAGAGGGAGCAGTCAAGGGTCAGGCCCAGATATTTAAACATATCCACCTGCTCAAGAGTGACGCCTTCGTGGTTGTTAATTATGAGCTCATGGTCCTTGTACTTGTTGTGGGTTCCATGGAACAACATTGTTTTCGTTTTTTTGTGGTTAAGGATGAGTTTATGTGAGCAAAATCCGTCTTCCACTTCTGTGAAACTTTTCTGTAGTTGAGACTAAAGGGAGGTGGGGTTGGTGTGGCAAGTGAAGATTACTGCATCATCTGCATACAGTAACATTCTGTCATGGCAGGAGGCAGGAAGATTGTTCAGGGATATGCTGAATAACAAGGGACCCAGGATAGAACCCTGGGGTACTCCAGAGTGGATTGGTAGGGATGACGAGAGGAATTCACCAATCCTGACCTGTTGGGTCCGGTTACTGAGGTAGCTTTGAAACCAGAGGGTAGTATCACTTGAAAGACCAAGGAGGGATAATTGTTTGAGGAGAATGGAGTGATTGACAGTGTCAAATGCCTTAGTCAGGTCAATAAAAGAGGCGCCGACCAACTGGCCCTGATCAAGTGCATGATGGATATGTGTGATGAATTAGAGGAGTGCCATGGTTGTGCTGTGCCCTTTGCAGAAGCCATGCTGCTGGGAACATTGTAAGCTGTATTTTACAAGGTACTCCATGAGCTGATCAGCCACTATCCATTCCAAGGCATGGAACATGCATACAAACTGCGCAACAGACGTCTGCAACCCAATTATTTGTGAGAGTTTTTTAGGCACATTTTCAACACAGGTATTTTGGGACCTCCCCTCATGAGCAGTGGCACTATGATTTTGTTAATATGTCCAAAAAGGTGATTTCCCACAGTGAGCACACCATTGTGTGCCACAGTTGCGGGAATGCATTTTGGGCAGGCTGTGAAAAATGGCAGCTGTACTGTTGATAAGGAGGTATGCACAAATGCCAGTGGTGAAAATGTGGCATGAAAATATTGCAAATGTACAATGCTACAAGGCTGCATGGAAACTGCTCAACACACACTTGCAGCATAGTCACTTTATGGACGTTCAGCACCAAATTTTCAACATAGGCATTTTAGGACCTCTGCTAATGAACAGTGTCACTGTCATTTTCATAATGTGTCTCAAACATGGACTTTTCCCAGCGACCGCACTATTCTGTGCCGGAACTGCGAAAACACATTTTAGTCAGGATGTGAAAAAGGACAGCTATACTGCTCATAAGGAGGTGCAGAACAATGGCAATGTTGAAAATCTGAAGTGAAAAAACTATAAATTTGTGAACTTACAAGCATGTGTGCAAACTGCACAGTGCACGCTCGTAACACAGTCATATCATGGAGTGTTGTCACCAAATTTTCAGCATAGGCATTTTAGGACCTCTGCTCATGAACAGTGTAACTGTCAGTTTCGTACTCTGCCCCGAGTACTGATTTCACAGCGACCGCTGGTATTGTGCCGAAGTGCAGAAACACATTTCGCCAGGATGAAAATGACAGCTGTATTGTTCAAAGGGAGGTATAGAAAATGACAATGTTGGAAAATCTGGCATGAAAATATTGTGAATTGTGAAGTGTGAGCGTGTGTAGCAACCAAGAACACACGCCGTGAAACAACCATTTTTTGATTTTTCCACTAAATTTGTAAATAGGCTTTTTGAGGAGGTCACCATGGACACTGCCATCAACTCTTAATAATCAGCCCCGAAAGGTGATTCCCACGCAGTGACGGCGAAATCACCTTTGGGACCGATTAACGCCATAACTGTGACAGAATTCATGAGGAGGGGTCCCAAAACCCAGTGTTGAAAATTTGGTGCAAAAATTCCCCAAAATGCCTGAGATATGCATCAAAGTTGAAAAAAAACCCTATTTATTCCATTATACAGCTTACCGGCATTTCTTCAGTTCGTGGTCGGCTTTGAAGAGTACAGACGTGTTCCCAGTCCACCGAAGATCATTGCGCCAAGCTCTGGAGGCAAGTATGGGGTGAGGGGGGTGTGGGGAGGCAGGGTGTGCAGTTGGTGGGTGCGGGTGGTGGGTAGGGAGACTACGAGGGACCGTTTTTGTGTTATAGGGTGAAAAAAAAACCCATCGCAGGACAGTTTTTTTCTTCTCAGTGGATTTGGCATGCTGGGATGGCTCCCCAGTGTGCCACCCTAACTGGTTGGAGGTTGCTGCAGCCAACGGGATTGGACACCCTTGTCTACACAGAACAAAAGGGGGTAATTTATGCCGATGGGGATTGGGCACCCCGTCGGCACACAAGGAAAGCGGGGGGCATGAGCCGAGAGGATTGGGCACCCCCCTCAGCATATAAGAAATGGGGGGAATGCTTCATGCCGACGGGGAGTGGGCTCCCTTGTTGGCACATACTTTGCAGCCACAGCAAGCCGGCAGTCAGCCCATCATGAATGCTATGTGGCTGAGCACGTAGGAAAGGTCCACTGCGTCTGATGAGCTTTGCTCAGATTGCAGCGGACCTTTCCTTAGATGTGCTCACCACATTAGTATGTATGGTGTGGCATCGGCATGCAGGCTAATTGGGGAATGAAGGACGCACCTACTGATGCGAGCCCTGTATTCGCCCAACAGCGGCTGCACCTCCAAATCCCCACTGCCGCAAGATGTTGGCTGCGCAAGCTTGACAACATAAAAAATTAAACTATAAGTGAGGGTTTTCTTTATTTCAGGTGGATACAGTGGGGGATTGGGCACCCCCATTGTCGGTATTATGAGCAGCCCCCCAGAAGCTCTGGGGTTTGAGATGCTCTGTGGGGCATTTTAAGGCTTACATGGAAGATAAAGCAAAGTTCTGTTAGGCCTCCCTCCACCCCTGACTCCAAGGAAACAACATAATTCTATGGCTGGCCTCAGACACCTAGAGACTGCAGCTGGGCCTGGCTGAGAGCAGGACTATTTCCCTGATTTTACCAGGGGATCTGTTTTTTCTTTCCTTCAAACAGAGAGTATGGGAGTCCTCCTCAAGAAATTGTTTAAACGGTACGTGTTCAAATTTGCAAGTTGTTGCACTTTGAAGTGGTAAACTAAATTCCAGTTTTATAGGCAACCATTATTTAAAAATCAGTGCTAGACACAGTTTATTTCATTGTTTGATCTACCCTATATTAATGTGAACTGGTCACTTATTTACTATCCTAGTAGCCAAGTGACCATTAATGTACTTAAATGTTTCATTTTCCTCTCTCTCAGCAGCCTTCTACAGCATGTGTAACCTGACTCTTGTGTGTGTGTGTGTGTGTGTGTGTGTGTGTGTGTGTGTGTGTGTGTGTGGCCAGGGAGAGAGAGAGAGAGACACATACACACATTAGCAAAGTGAGCAGTTTCAGGTTTCAGTTTCCATCCCTGGAATGTTACATGAAAGATAAAGCAAAGTTCTGCTATGTCTCACCACACCCCTGATTCCAAAGAAAAAATATGATTCTATGGCTGGCCTCAGCAGCTGGACCTATATAACCAGACTGCGTGTGTGTGTGTGTGTGTGTGTGTGTGTGTGTGTGTATATATACTTTTTTTAAATTAAATCAGCTTTATTGAGTTTTTAAATATAACCATCAACAGTATGAGTAGAACAGAATATTTATCAGAACAACCCCCCAACCCCATCCCCCCAGAAGCCCACCCTCCTCCCCATGTGTGTAAAATATGCTGGGGGGTGAGGAGCAGGCAGGCTGAGAGCACATGATGAGATCAGCAGTGCTTGCTGAAAGAGCTGATTTATGAATGTGTCTGTTGGCACATTGTTTTGAAGTCCACGCACTTTCATGCCTGAATAGTGTCATGATGAGGCTTGCTGATTATTGGTCAAGCCCCTTGTAAAGTCTCCTTCATTGGACCACCATGACACATCTCTCAAAACCCTGTACATAGCAAAATGTTCAACTTCTGCTAGCGTGCATGGCAAACGTAAAAATGGGGATAATTCTTTTAGTAGGCAGTTGTATTTTATAAATACAAAGCATTAATGATTGTCTTTTTGGTCAGATATTTATGGAGTGAGTCAGACCTTGTGACCATCCTTGTTTTTTTCTGAGTCAATGTCTATATAGCTATCTACTTAGAAGTCACTGAAATGTCTGTCTGCCATATTAGAAATGTGACTGACTCTCCAAAGTTTGTAAGTGTATGTAGCAGGAGTCAGACATCTCCATAAAATATCATGTGGTGTTTTCCTGTCACTACCACTTGATTTGTATTTATTAGTTAATACGTCTTTATATACTTTCAAGGGTTCATTATGCTCGTACATAAGTGGGTTGTCAAATACCTGTGCCCAGTTATACCCCCACCAGTTTACTGCCAACCACAGCTGAGTCACCTATCCAACTCTGCCTACACAGTAAATTGAGTGGAGAGATGCATTTCATTCTTCAGTTTTTTTTTATATACAGATAGGGCAAGACTTAGACACTGTAGCACTATAGTGATGCATAGTGTTCGGCTTGTAAACAAAGGCAATGCCAGAGTTGGGGACACAAGAGACGGTATCACAGAAGGTACCCCTAAACAGATTTGGGATAGGAGTGGGCTAGACTGCTGTGAGCCCAATCAAATTCTGACTCAGATGATGAACCTGAACCAGGAAAATCTGAACTAGTCTGAGTAAGCCAATATCAGAACATGTTCAGATCAAAATGTGCACCTTGCCACATGTTAGATCATATGCAACTAGCCTGTATGCAAGCTCTGATTAAGATCAGAAGTGTCTGGGAGATTATAAAATTACACTCAAACAATCTAAGAAACTCTGAGTAGAGGGGAGGTTGTCAGTATGATCCAGATTAAACAAGCATTTGTCAATGCCAAATGTTATCTCACTGGCATTGGCATTGGTAGTGCCGGAGTTAGAGATGCATAATAGGATTGGCAGTGAGGTATTAAAATGATGCCAACCCCACCCCCACCCTGTAGAGACTGACAGGCATTGGGGTGTGCCTTTGGGTCATCAGCTATAATGCTCATGCCATTGTACCTCACCCTACCCTGTAGACACTGACAAGTGTCATGGTGTGCTTTGGGGTCTTTAGGCATTATACTTACCTCATTCCATAAGGAAATATGCTGAGGTGGGTGCAGTATAGGAGAATGAGGTGAATTTTGTGGCCGAACAGTGCAAGGCACACCACGATGCCTGTCACTGGCTGCAGGGCGGGGGTGGGGATGGAATGGCATGAGCATTACAGCCGATGATCCCAAGTCACAGCCCTGACACCTGTAAGTCTCTACGGGGTGGAGTGCTACAGTTAGAAACCCTAACATCGTAGGCGTGTGTTGGTATTTTCACTCCAAATTTTCAACATTGGCTTTTTGTGAGCCCACCTCATGAAAAGCGACACTATCAGTTTGTTAGCTGAAAGGTGGTTTTGCACAGCGGTTATGCAATTTGGTGATACAGGGACGAAACATATTTTGGGCAAGATGTGGAAAATGACAGCTGTACTGTTCATGAGGAGATGTAAAAAAATGGCAATGTTGAAAATCTGGAGTGAAAATATGAAGAATTGGTGAAGGTATGAGCATGCATAGAAACTGTGCAACACATGTCAGTAACCCAATTATTTTGGGGATTTTTTTAACCACATCTTTAGCATAGGTATTTTGGGACCTCCCCTCATGAACAGTGGCAGTGTAATTCTGTTAATGTGTCCAAAACATTGATTTTGCACAGCGTCCACGCCGTTGTGCGCCACAGGTGCGAAAACACATTTAGGGCAGGATGTGAAAAATGACAGCTGTACTGTTCATAAGGAGGCTTAAAAAATACCAGTGTTGAAAATCTGGCATGAAAATAGTGCAAATTTGTGAAGTTACAAAGGTGGTGGAAACTGCGCAGCACACAATTGTAACACAGTCATTTTATGGAATTTTGTCACCAAATTTTCAACATAGGCATTTTAGGACTTCTGCTCATGAACACTGTCACTGTCATTTCCTGAAACTGTCCCGAAAACTGATTTTGCGCAGCGACCACGCTATTCTGCGCTGGCTGTGTGAAAACATATTTCGGCCAGGATGTGCAAAATGACAGCTTTACTGTTCATAAGGAGGTGTGGAAAAAAATGCCAATTTTGAAAATCTGAAGTGAAAATATTACAAATTCAAGAAGTTACGAGTGTGTGTGGAATCTGTGCAATGCACGCTCATAAAATAGTCATTTTTGGGATATTTTTCCACCAAATTTGCAACATAGGCTTTTTGAGAGCCCTCCTCAAGAACAGTGGCACTGTCATTTCGTTAATCAGTACTGAAAGGTGATTCCGCACAGTGTACGCAAAATCATGTTTCGAGGCCTATTAATGCAATGACAGTGTCAGAATTCATGAGGAGTGGTCCCAAAAACCCCATGTTGAAAATTTGTTGCCAAAATTCCAAAAAATGCCTGCGATATGCATCAAAGTTGAAAAAACCCTATTTATTCCATTATACAGCTTACCGGCATTTCCTCAGTTCGCAGTCAGCTTTGAAGAGTGCAGGCGTGTTCCCGGTCCATCAAGATCATCACGCCAGACTCGGAGGTAAGTATGGGGTGAGGGGAGGCAGGGTACAGGTGGGTGTGGGTTGTAGGAGGGGGCAGGGAGACCGTGAGGGACGCTTTCTTTTTTGATGGTCAAAAACATTGCGGGACAGTTTTTTTTTAACAGGGCATGTGGCATGCTGGGACTCTTTTTGGGGGGCAGCTGTAGCCGAGTGGATTGGTCACCCCTACGGCGCACAATAAAGGTGGGTGCATTATGCCGATGGGGATTGGGAACTCCCCATCGGCACACAACAAAAGCGGGGTGGTGTTACATAATGCAGACGGGAGTGGGCCCCCCTTCCGCAACATCACTCAGGCACTGCAGCTAAGGGATTGGGGCCCCTGTCGGCAAAGAAAAACTGTTGGGGGGTGCACATGATGCCGAGGGGGATTAGGCACCCCCTTGGCATACATTGTAAATGGGAGGGGGGTTATTATGCTGACGGGGAGTGGGTTCCCCTGTTGGCATTCTGACAGGAGGTAGTGGCAGTGTTGCATGCACGTCAGGAGGCATGCTATGGTCACACTGCATGAGAGCTCCGCTTTCAGTGCAGTGGACCTTTTGTTAGATCTGGTGGCCACATTCCACGTTGCTGATGGGAGACAATTTCTGTGGATAGACACTTCAGATTTTTAAAAAAATAATAGATTACATGATCATCATTAGAGCAAGCCCTTTCATCACACATCACGTAAAAAAGAATGGTCTGCATCTCAGTTCTTAGCATGTAGATTTTTATTTTACAAGAATCTTGGAAAACATAGCGCCTCAGCTTTGCAATTAAAAAGTGTGTATCAGCTGCTGATTGTTTTTTTCAGCTAGATTTCAGCCTTCAGAGGACTCTCAAGCATTACAGCCCTGGAAAATTGCTGCCGGCCGTGGGTCCACTCACAGCCGACTAACAGAGCTTCAGATTTCAACCCTCAGAGGGCTATCAAATGCTGTGGCCCCAGAGAATCACTGCCAGCCACGGGTCCACTCACACACGACCAGCAGAGATTCAGGTACGAGATATTTTCCCTTTCTAACCCTGGACCTCCCACGGATTGAAAGTCACGTTTGTGATTGGGCTCTTCCCTGGCTGCTTCTGGGACTCCATTGGCTGCCTCAACTATTTCACTGGCCTAATTGGGGCTTGCTGGGCATGCAGGACTAAGCTAGCATTTGAAACATTTTAAGTCTGCTGCTCGGCTGCAACGCCAGACAAGCTGATTTTGCTGGCTTTAGGAAAAAGAAAACAAAAAAACTCTTGCCATTTTTAGCTCTCCTAGCTGTTCCTAATTGCAATTTTTCAACAGCCTGAACTACGTAGTTGTACATAGCATCTATTTTATCATTAAATTGTTAGACCTACCTAGCCCTACCTGTTAGGACTGCTGATAGCCTAGTGCCTGGAAATTATACTGAACTGTATTATGGCATGGGAGGGCAGTCGTCTGTTAGCAATTCATACTGATAGTCCGTAATATGTAGTGCTGAATGAGTTAATTTAGGAATTTAAATTGTTTATTTCTCCTAGCAGCAGATTTGGAAACTTTATTATTTCCCCTGCCATCTTAAATTGGTACCGCATCACTGGGCCACTAGGGGCGCTAAATAGGATGGCAGCTTAAAGATCAGCTCCACAACCCAGAGGGAAATATCCTTTAAAATCCTTTTTCTACCAGCTGG
The DNA here is from genome assembly GCA_016271365.2 of Neoceratodus forsteri. Taxonomy (NCBI): domain Eukaryota; kingdom Metazoa; phylum Chordata; order Ceratodontiformes; family Ceratodontidae; genus Neoceratodus; species Neoceratodus forsteri. Next base: position 1,143,029,748 of record CM028129.1, on the reverse strand, counting down.
TATTATATCCTCACTCTACTGTAACTTGTGGGGTAATACTCCAGCTACACTAATTTAGCTTCATTGATACAAAAAGCCTTCATTTGCTCTGTGAAAATTGCTATTTTACTGAAGAGCCTCCTGGACGAGGTAGGCCTGAAAATATGGCTGAAGTCCGCTTGCCACAAACATGGAAGCAACCGTCAGTTGAGGCGATGTTCGGCCAACTTATGGCCCAGATGGCACAGGTCACTGTGGCAACTAATTGAAACATCCAAGTGGTTCAAAATTTAGAAGCAAGGATGCTGCATACCGAACAGCGGGTCTCAGCGACAGAGGGGCATGTTCAGGACTTAAAGGCAGAATTAAAAGATCAACAACAGACCATACAGATGCTGCGCAGTAAAATGGATGACCTCGAGAATCGAGGTCGCCGTAATAATCTTCGCTTCCTGGGCTTCCCTGAGCGTGTAGAAGGCAAAGATACTGAGGGATTTCTACAGTTAACCATCGCTGAAATGCTGCAGTTGGACCCATTGATACTGCTCCAGGTGGAATGCGCACACCGTACGTTAGCCCCCATGTCTCAGGCCCAGGACAGACCATGACCTATCATAGCCCAATTTATTGATTTTAGGGACAAAGAGAAGGTCCTAACTACAGCTCATGAGTTACAGCATGTAGTGTGGAGATCGAATAGGATCCGCATCTTTCAGGACTTCTCTAAGGATCTGTCGGACAAACGCCGAGCATACTCTGAGGCAAGGCATAAAATGCACAGTATTGGACTGTCATCCTCGCATTACCCAGCCACAATGCAGGTTATGCATAATGGGGTCCCAATCAGTTTTGAATCTCCTGATGCACTCATGGATTTTTTACGGTGCAACTGGCAACTAGAATTCACCACCACTACCCCAGGAGCCCCTTTGGCAAAAACTGCTACTGACGGGTTGGATTGCCGCTCCTCTCCATCAGTGAGCAGGTCTGCAGTTTGGCAAGACCTCAGGAAGCAACACTGGGAACACCCCCCAAAAGCACACCGAAAGAGGCAATCCTCAAAGAAACACGTCCGCCGGGAGCATCCTTTGGAGAGAGGGCATCATGACACAGAGGAGGCCACAAGCATAGACACTGTTGCTCCAGATCCGTTACAGGCCTACCACACCGCTAATAGATATGAAGCTTTATGCCCCAGCTGTCCAGATCAACACCCAGGCATTGTGGATTCGACTGTGGAAAGCAGGCCTACTCCTATGTTGCAGCCCAGCTACCTGTCCCCATCAGCAACTCCTCACCAGCCGCAGAACGGAGCTACAGATAGCGGAGAGCAGCGTCCACCAAAGGCTACGAGGGAGGCCTTCTTTACCAGTGGAGGTCTCATTTTCAGTGTGGACCGTCCTGAGCGTGCTACATCTCCAGGGCAATCAATCAGAGAAAACCCACTGGCGTGGTCAGATAAGTAGTCATCCTTCTATTTTCTTTCTATTCCTGTTCTTTTAATCCTCAAGGAGTTGTAGGTATGAGGCGAGTTTGGGGTGTCTAAATTGATCGTCAATGGACAATCTCCTTGGCTGACCCATCTGTTACCCTTTCTCCATGTTACCCATGTAAGGGAACTTTCGAGACCCTTTTCACCCCAACCTTGACCCCTAACTTGTACTGCCATATGGCAGAGAAGATGCCTCACTCCTATACCAGGAGGGATTCAACGAAGCCTACCAACAAGCTCTCAGTGAACATCCTGATCAAAGGTCCAGACACGTCTAGATGGCAAAAAAAGGCCTTTCTTGTACCATCTGATTAAACAGCAGAACTTTTGTGGGTTCTACCTCGCTTACTTGTGTGTGGGTGGGGGTGAGGTCTGCTGGGAAGCTGTGTCATATAATATGAAAGTATTTGTCGGCGTGCATAAACTGTTGTGCTGAATGGGTAGCCAGGACGTGTTTTACGTGAGGCCTTAAGTGGTGAATGGCGCAGGCCTGTGCCCCTCTGGTATTTTTTTTTTTAATTATTATTTTCTATCAAGGGGAGATCTCCCAGCCCCCACATTGGGTGGCTTACAGGACACTCTTCATAGGTGTGACGAGCCTGACCTCACCAAGATTTTTGTTGTGAGAACACGTTGACACCCATCAGCAATAACCCTAGGCTTTCCGAAATAGTGGGAAGTTCCCCCCCCACTTTCTTTCCTGCAAACTCCCACCTCATTAGAAGTGTTGTGTAGTCCCACTTTAACTACCCCAGCTTCTGACCTATTCCACTGGAGCAGCTCTCTCAACCCTCTGGGGTTGCAATGAACCACGTGGTCCAACCTTCTTATTGGGTTGTTCGATTCTCTCGCGGGGAAACCTCCCCACTCTGCACTCACTGTAGTGCTAAGGAAGGATGGATACCACTTGATAATGCCCTGGGAATAGGGGCTGGCCTACAGCAGGGATCTGCGGCTGAAGAGATGCCTCTATATCCCCAAATTTCATGGTACACTGTGCACAATGTATATAGTTTGTTAATGTGTTTATGTATGTTTGTTACACAAGAGACAAACACAGATGTTTCGTTATTTGTTAGTATAAGGTCATCTGGTAGGGGCAGGGCACATGGGCTTTACCCACTCTCTCCATATCTGGTGGCGCTCTATAGAAATTTGCTCTTCTGGTTGGGCTGCCCTCGCCCCCTATCTGCTGGTTGTTCTTGATATATCTCTTAATTAAATATTTGCTCCCTATAACTAACAGGTGATATCACTTGTCTGACATGGAACATCAGAGGGCTTAACACCCCAAACAAGAGGAAGCAAGTTTTGGGCCACCTTAAGAGACTGGGAGCAAGGGTCACCTTCCTGCAGGAGACCAAACTTACTGGGGGGGGGGATCCTGTGAGACTGAAGAGGAAGTGGGTAGGTCAGGTCATTCATGCCTCGGCCGCCTCTAGAAAGAGAGGGGTGGCAATTGTGCTTCACAAGCAACTACAATGGAAATTGCAGAGACAAGTGAGAGACCCTGAGGGTAGATGGGTGGTGGTACTCATGGATACTGGGGAGGGCCCTCTGATCCTGGGTAATGTATACCCTCCGAATGAGGACTCACCCTCCTTCTTCCACAAGTTGGCCCAGGTGCTGGGATTCATAGCTTCTGGAAGACACCCCCATTTTATTAGGGGGCGATTTTAATCTTAATCTGGACCCTTTCCTGGATAGATCCCCTTCCAATACTGAACCCCACTCCAGGGCTGTAATGGCAGTGGTTCAATTACAACAAGATTTGGCCCTTATGGACATCTGGAGAATATTTCACCCCTCCCAATGGACTAGACCTTTCATTCCCCAGTACATAGTTCTCTTAGTAAAATAAACTTCTGGCTCACCTCTCCTACTATTACTAGTAACACTGTTAATACCCTTATTCATCCCCTAGTTATCTCGGATCATGCCCCTGTGCATCTTGCCATCACATGGGGCCCTCCTCTCCCTAAGTCTCCGGCATGGGCTGGACCCATTGCTACTTCGTGACGCAGACTTTCCCCCTTGGCTTCAAAAGGAAGTAACGCTATTTTTTGGCATAACTTCATTGCAGACACTTCTGCAGGTACCACATGGGAGGTATCTACAAAGCTACTCTAAGAGGGGCGTATAATAGGTTATGCGAGCTGCACCGAAGAGGAGGGAATAACATTTGAGGGGTTTTCTAAACGACAACTCCGAGAAGTTGAGTTTGCTTTTAAGGCCCTTTGTGTCCCTTCCTTAGGTCAGAAGCAGGTCACAAGGTCACCTCTCTGCAGATGCAAGTAAATAAGCTGGTCTCTAGAAAGGCAGAGATTTCGATCATTAGACTCAAGCATAAATATTGGGAAGGGGGAGAAAAGGGGGTAAGCTGCTGGCATACTGTCTCAAAAAGTAGCAAGCCGAAAGGCATATAGCGGCTTCAGAGGACGCAGGGGGTAGGACCCAGACCTCAGCGCAAGGTATTAGTCAAATAATGATGGATTTTTACTCCTCGATATATAAATCCTCCAGATCTCCAGATCCCCAGGGGGTCTGCCCATTTCTGGAGTCCTTACAGCTCCCCAAAATCTCAGAAGCCCAAATTAATGTTCTAGATGCCCCAATCTCAACCCAGGAGGTGGCAGACACTATCCTCTCCCTTAAAAAGGGAAAGGCCCCAGGAGGGGATGGTTTCCCTATTGAAGTGTGGCAGCTGTTGCATCCCATAATCTCTCCGTTATTGCAACAAGTATTTACTGAGTCACTGCAAGCAGGGTCTCTCCCTTCATCCCTTAGGGAGGCGACTATTACTATCCTACCAAAAAAGGTGAAGACCCTCCTAAAGCGTCCAGCTACTGCACTATTTCATTATTGAATGCTGATAGCAAGATTGCTAGCTAAGATACTAGCTAACAGACAATCCTCTCCTTCCAGTTTGACCCACCGCATCCTAAGTGGGCTTTATTAAGGGCCGCTTTAGCATAAGACCATAATGAATCGTTAATGAAATTTAATCCATAAAGACTAAACATTATCTTCCCCGCTGCTTCCATTGCAATAGATTTCAAAAAAAGCCTTTGATTCCCTGGGTGGGACTGTGTCCAACAAGTACTTTGTACTATGGGCTTGGGGCGGGTTTCGGGCCTGATTGGGGCATATATTCAAACCCAGCTGCACGGACACTCACCAATACAATGCTGTCTCCCCCATTCATACTGGGTAGGGGTACCCATCAGGGCTGCTCACTTTCCCACTACTTTTTGTACTAGCAGTAGAACCCCTGGCGGCCGCTATTAGGCAAAATCCTCTCATTTCTGGGGTCCAGGTGGGAACAAGGGCATACCCTACTCTTATGTATGTGGATGACCTGTTGCTCCCTATAGCCAATATTATCACCTCCCTCCCTTCCCGACTGTCCACCTTGTCAGATTTCTCTACATTTTCAGGGCTCGAGATTAATCAGGCCAAGACGGAGGTCCTACATTTAAACTCTAAGTGTACCTCTCAAATGGTTACTCAGCATGGGTTCCGATGGGCCCCGGATAGGATTACCTACTTGGGCATTACTATCTCTCTTAATCTGCACAAAATCTGGGACCTGAATATGAAACCACTTTTTGCTTCCATTTGCACGAAACTGGACAGATGGAAATCTCTTTGACTGTAACATCAGGTAAAATATCTGCAATTAAAATGGTCACAGCACCAAAAATGATATCTTCTCTCCACATTCCTTTGAAAATACCTCGTTATTGGTTTACTAAGTTAGACTCCCTGCTGGGATCCTTTTTTGGGAGGGTAAGAAGCCCAGGTACAGTAAGAAATAAGCTCAGAGCTCATTGAGTCAGAGGGCTGGGGTCTTCCGTGGTTAGAGGGGGTATAAATGGGCCTTTCAGCCCCGCTCAGACATTAAAATGGTTCCTTCTCCCTAGACACAACAATCCCCAGTGGCTGGATATGACAGAGAAGTGTCAGCGTACTCACTTGGAACTACTGTTATTTAACCATCCCCTAAGGGCACTCGCTCTCATCCTACTATAGGTCCCTCTCTGGAATATTGGACCAAGGTGCATAAGAAGTTGGGTGCCTCCCCATCTCTCCTAAAACTTACCCCACTATGGGGCAATAATGAGATTACCATCAATAAACAGCCAATTGCATGGCCCTTATGGGAATGTGGTGGCATCTCATTGCTTCGAGATATGCTCATTCCTGGTACAGATACCCTTAATTCCATTGAGGGCCTGCGGAGCTCTTATGTGATTTCTCCCAAAGACTTCTGGCGATTCCTTTAAATAAGAAGTGCCATCCTTATGCACAGGCATAAGCAGCACCAAGAGCAACAAATCTCCCAGATAGAGTCATGGCTGGCCTAGAAAGAGGACAGTCAAGCCGGGTATATGTGGCCATTCGGAGCACCATCCTGTCCCAAGCAAAGGAATCCAAGCATAAATGGGAGAAAGCACGGCATGCCCCTATTACGAACCTGGAGTGGAAGTCTTGTCTAAAACTAGCTCATGGGGCATATTCTGACACCAGTAGTCAATTGATACAGAACAAGATAATTCACTCCTGGTATAGGACTCCTATAGTCCTCACCAAGGCAGAGCTGGCTCAATCTGACCTCTGTTGGAGGTGTCAGGAACTCCCAGGTGACCTGTTCCATATACTTTGGTCCTACAGGCTGATCCAGCCCCTGTGGCAGGCTACCTGTGAAATGGGGTCCAAAATACTTAGGAACCCTGTGCCTCAGTCCCCTGAGTTGCTTTTATTAGGACTCTGGACCCTGGACCCTCACCTGTGTCTCTCCGAGTTGAAACTACTTCTGACACTCAGTATGCAGGTTAAAAGACTCCTACTGTGTAAATGGCGGTCCCAGATAATCCACTCCCTGGGGGAGGTACTTACCTCCATGGCTCAAGTTGCCAACTGGGCCAGAATATCATATACTGTGACCAATACCCTCTTTAAATATACTTCCCTCTGGACTCCCTTCCTTCTGTTTTTGAAACCTAGGGAGGGAATCGGCTGAATAGGCACAACCATGCTACTATAATGGTCTCCTCTCATGGTGCATTAGGGGCAAGTGCTGGAGAGATTGTTACTGAGTTATAGGGGACCCTGCTCTATGGGTGACATGGTATAATATCAGTAAAGGATAGTATCTTCTCTGACAATGAAGACCTGTTTGCTTTGTGTGTGTGATCTCTTGTATTTTGTAGGTGTAAAGTAGAGGACAGCGGCCCTGGACCTCTCATAATTTCTGATGCTTTGTCAAATACTGCAGAAACTAGCCGGATGGGGCCAGATAAAATATGTTTGCATGAGTTAGCCATAATGCAATGCACCAACTGCTAATACTTTCAAAGTTAATCTCCAGCTGGATAGGTGTTGTACATCCAGGCACAGAGTATTCTCCTACTGCTTACCTGGCTAGTATATTCAGTTTGTTACTATTTAGCCAGCATGTTCTGTTCTCTGCTTCTACAGACATATGTAACAGTCTGTAAGATCTTTGCAATGTATCTGACTGTTTTAATGTTTGTATCGTCTTAATAAGTCAAATCAATAAAACTTATTAACCAAAAAAATTGGTACTGCATACCGTCTGATGTTTGTTAGGGCAAAATGAGGATTTTTTTATTTTACTCCTAGCAGCAGACCTGTATTTGTTATTGTATCCCCTGACTTAGTTGCTTTTTTCCTGTCTATTCTCTGGCTCCCTGCCACTTCCCTAGCTACTGCCTCATTCTGTTAAGAGTTTTCCCCTTCTGAAATGCCATCGGCACCCCCCCATGCCATCTTTAGCTCTCAGACATCCTGCCACTTCCCTAGCTTCTGCCTTAATCTGCTAAGAGTTTTTTCCCCTTCTGAAATGCCATCAGCACCTGCCCCGTGCCATCCTAGCTCCTAGACAACCTTTCCAATCCTCTCAATTCTCCTCCCCCCCCTCCTCCTCTCCTTTTCTCCTCCTCTGTTTATGGATTCGGTTGGTGCCGTTCCACCAGCCTCTTCTAACCTATTGTTGCTGCCTGTACTACCGGCTCTGTCTCAACCCCTCCCAAACTCCTTTGTCCTCTTAGTCTCTGCACGCTCATGCTGACACCCCTGTGGGCCTGCCCCTAATATATTAATTGGAGTCCCTCTCACTTTCTCCTGCAGATTTCAGCCCTCAGAGGGCTCTCAAGTGCATCGGCCCCGAAGAATCGCTGCCACCCGTGGGTCTACTCACAGCTGACCAGCAGAGCTTCAGGTACCAGATATTTTCCCTTCCTAGCCCTGGACCTCCCATGGATTAAAAGCCACATTTGTGATTGGGCTCTTCCCTGCAGTTTCAGTTACGAGATATTTTCCGTTCCTAGCCCTGGACCTCCCACGGATTGAAAGCCACGTTTGTGATTCGGCTCATCTCTGGCTGCTTCCCCGACCCCATTGGCTGCCTCAACTATTTCACCGGCCTAATTGGGACTTGCTGGGCACGTGGGACTGAGCTAGCATTTGGAACTTTTTAAGTCTGCTGCTTGGTGGCAATGCCAGACAAGCTGATTTTGCTGGCTTTAGAAAAAAGAAAACCAAAAACCTCTTGCCATTTTTAGCTCTCCTAGCTGCTTCTAATTTGCGGCCCCACCACCCTCCCCCTCCTACTTCCTTAATTAAATACTATTACTGGGGAGGCTACTACTCCCCCACCCCTTCCCATTGGGCTACATCTCTGGCTACCTTCCTCCTTAAAGGGACTCTGCTCCTCTGTCTTGGTACTCATTCATTGAAGGGATTCTGTACCACTGTCTTGGCAGTTCCTTTACAGCCTGCACCCTTGCTCTGTGCAGTCACCCCAGTCTGATGGCTGCGCTAACAGCCATTATCATTTTCAGATGGATCCTGCTTCTAAATAACAGCTTTGATGGAAAAATGGGTGATCCGCCACAACAGGACACACCTAGGCAGTATGTTCTGCCAAAGATCGTTTTCGCAAAATTCTTTACCCACACAAGGAGCACTGACTCCCTCCTGCTCTCCACTCTCTTTCCCCAGCTCAGACCTTCTATCTACATTTGTATACCACTCCTCCTTACAGTTAGAGTGGTGCTCTATGCCCTCTCTCTCTCTGCCACCACCTCACTGCCCCTAGCAACATGTCCCACAAATCTTCAAGTACCAAACATCAAAACAAAGCCGCCTTAAAAACAATTATAAACTGTGTCTGTAATTTGCTAGGACTTCTCCTACTCTGCTCAGGGAATGTTGGACTCAACCCTGGCCCACCCCTTCCGCTTGGAGCCCCATCAGACCTCTCGCAAGTTAAGGGCTTTAGTTTCCTGCACATGAATATTTTGCAGGTTACCAAACAAATTTGACATAGTCCAGGCTTGGGTATTACACACAGTACCTGACATAGTTATGATTTCGGAGTCATGGCTCTCAAGCTATATCCCTGACAAAAAGGTCAATATACATGGATATAACTTGTTCAGATATGACAGACCCGCTAGGGGAGGTGGAGTTGCTATCTATGCCAAGATCAAATACCATGTTTCAGACATTGTTCGGTCCTCCCTACCTTAGGAATTCAAATGTCTTGCCCTGAAGTTAACCATTTCACCTGAAGAAGCCCTCTTAATATCTGCCTGTTACAGGCTACCCTCTGTGATGCTTGGCATGTTAGAACATCTCCACTCCATACTGGATAAGGTGAACCTAGAAAGCATAATAATGGGAGATTTCAATCTGAACTGGAATGATGCCTGCACTAACAAGATTAAAGAGTTCTGTGATGTACACGGGTTAACCCAGATAATGTTGGAAAACACCCTACCAAACAAGAAAAACCCCAGCCACAGTACCCTACTGGATCTTATGCTTGTCAGCAAGCCTCATAACATCACCCATACAGGAGTTTTTCACAGTGACTTCAGTGATCACTATGCCACTGCCTGTATTTGCCTGTCCCATAACAGGTTGTCTACTTCTATCTTCAAGCTAAAAAGAAGCCTAAAAATCTTCTGCCAGACCACTTTCTTGACAGACCTTGGTAACATCAACTGGCAGAATTTCTATCTGGCCCCGTCTGTCACTGAGGATTTCAATATTTTCCAAAACCTACTAGTGGGACTGATAAATAAACATGCTCCACTTCGGAGGATCAAAACAAGGAAAAGGTCCCCAGACTGGTTCACGCCTACCTTGAAGAAAGCCCTCTGGGACAGGGATGTACTGTGGAAAAGAACCAGGAAAACAAACTTAGAAGTCAATTGGCTTGCTTTTTGAGTGGCTAGGAATGCCTGCACCAAGTTAATAAGGGCAGAAAAATCATGTTGTTTCCTGACCGACCTTGAAGACAACAAAAATTGCGCTGCCAATTTTTGGAACATTCTTAAAGAGGTTGAAGGTCACTCACCAGCCTCCCCCCTTCCTGCTAGAATAGTGGCAGGTAACATTTTCTACGTGACCAGAGTTGACATTCTTGAAAAACTCAACAATCATTTTGCCACAGCAGGCCTTGCTTTCAATGATTCGCCCCTCAGCAAGCTAAATGTCCGCAGCAATGCCACTGATGGCTTATCTTCTGACATTGCCACAAACCCGAGACACTCCTCCTTCTGCTTTTAACCAGTTACACTCAGACAGGTGGAGGACCTTCTAATATCCCTGGACACAAAAAAGTATGGCGGTGCTGATCTTATAGAACCATTTTTCTTGAAAACAGGCTTTTATCAGCTGACTGACCAAATCACCCACCTATTTAATAGTTCCCTGATTCAGGGTGAATTGCCTCCTCTTTGGAAGACAGCACATGTCATTCCCCTTTTCAAGTCTGGAGATCCAACTGACCTGAACAATTATCGTCCTATTTCACTGCTTCCTACACTGTCAAAACACCTGGAGAAACCTGTCAATTACCAACTTAGGGATTATCTAGAATCCGAGAACATCCTGAACCCGGCACGATCATGTTTTAGACCCAAGCACAGCACTATAACTGCCTTCACCAAAGACTCCAATGACTGGCAAAATGCTTTGGATACAAAAAAAATGTCTATGCCTTCTTTCTGGACCTTAGTAAGGCCTTTGATACTGTGGATCATAGCCTTCTGCTTAAGGTCCTGAACAGCCTAGACAATACTGCCCTAAAATAGTTTGAATGTTATCTCTCCAACAGACTATAACAGATAAAAGGACAAGGGGAACTGTCTCTGCTTAAAACCCTTCCTTGTGGTGTACCCAAAGGCTCCATCCTGGGCCCCACCTTATTCGCCTTATACATAAACCATATCGACTCTCACATACAATCAGGCTACATACATCTATTCACTGATGAAACAGTTCTCTACACTACTAACTCATCCCTGGACATTGCTTACGATGAGCTACAACACAACTTTGTCACCCTCCGACACAAGTTACTAAAGCACAAGCTCCTGCTTAAAGCAAAAAAAAAATACAAAGCAATGATCTTAGCTCCACGTGCCACTCATACCCAGGGGCCACCATCGAGCCACCTGATTTACACTGTATTAGGTGAACCTCTGGAAATAGTGGATAAGTGTAAGTACATGGGTGTCTGCTTGGATAACTGGCTTAATTTTGTGGTATATCTAAATGAGCTATCAAAAAAGCTAAGACGTCTAGGTATCTTTTATTGCATAAGACATCTCCTCACACTAGAAGCCAGAAAGATGCTGGTTCTTATGACCTTTACTCCGCTACTTGATTATGCTGTCATTCTTTACAGCCACTGTTCAAATCAGGCATTATGTAAATTAGACACCCTCTATCACCGTGCCTTGCGGTTTATTCTTGATATGTCCAGTAGTACCCACCACTGCCTGCTCTACCAAAAGCTCGCCTGGCCATCTCTGACATTAAGAAGGCAAAAAAATGCCCTTCTGTGGTTCTACAGGGCCTTAATCGATAAGCTACCAGATTATATCTCTGCTCTCTTTGTGCGTGTAATAGGAGCGTATGGCCTAAGAAGTACATCCTTGGTATCCTTCAAAGTGCCAAAAATAAGGTCCCAGTATGGTAAGGCTTCTATCAGTTTCTCTCTACCTTCCCTTTGGAACAACATGCAAAAGATACTAAGGTTCTCATCCCTGCCGGGTCCCCATACCTTTAAGCTGTCTATCATACACATCCTGAAGGACATATGTATCTTCCACTGGTGATTCTCCTACTGGCTCCCTGCCCTGCTCTCCATTTACTTAGCACTTACCTACAACTCCAGCACTTCTCTGCACATCTCCCTCTGTATATTCCTCTTACCACCTGATCTTACTATGTTCATGTAATCTCTCCCTCTAGTGCTTGACTTCCCCCTCCTGAATCCCCCCTCTTCCCATCCTTCTCCGCTATGGGTTGACCCTACTGGTCGGTCCATTCGTGCCTTATTGTTCTATTGTTTGTATAATCAGCTTACCACACCCTGTTACTTCTACTGCCTTGTTTAGTATCCCCCTCAGACGTTGGTGTTACCCTTAATTTAAATTGTTAACAATCTGCACACCCTGTATTATCCAATGTTGTTGTTGCTATTGTTTTACTGTATATGTCAGCCTGCATTAAGTGCCCATTGTATTGTTCCTTGCTCTGTTCCGGTCTGCCAGGAGCTTGCTCAATGATGTCTCTGCCTGGTTAAACAAAGTTTTGATTGATTGATTGATGACCTGTGCAATCAACTGCTTTTTGCGATTATTATACACAAATATACCTGATTATTATACACAAATATACCTGAATTTGATCCACACATTGTTCCATTACATGGCTTTTGTGGTTTGTAAATATGTTTGTGATACTGTGAGTATTGCGGTTATCTGCTCGGCGAGGATACTGATCTGACATACATATTTAACTATAGACATACTGGAGTGTGTTAAAGGGAAACAAGTGTACTTTTATTCATGAAAACAAATAAAAATGGATAAAAATTGCCCAAAGACTACATTAAATTTCTTTTTACTTTGCAACCATTTCAGAAAAATAAAACACATTTTTGCAATTAAAACTTGTGTGTGAGCTATGTTTTTATTTTAAGTATAAGTGGTAAATCACATTTATTTTAAACTTTAACTGCAGCATTTTGTACTTTTATGGGAGCTGTGACCTCCTAGCCACTTCTGGGTCACCTGAGGCTTTTAACTGAGCCCTACGGCAAGCAGGAGAGTTAAAGCACATCACACTTGTGCTGAAAGAGTTGCATATGTAACACTGATGTGGTAGCACTAAATGAAATATTATCTTGCTGTATTTTATTAGTAGTATGAGTGCACTTAGAAATGTGAGCCCTACAGGAAGTAGGAAGAGAGATGCAGTAATTTTCATTGCTTCACGGTGAACTACCGACCTAATCAGGGAGTATATTTTAATACAATAACACTTGCAGTGTGCTTTGAATGCTGAAACCACGTATACGTGGTAAATCACATTTATTTTAAACTTTAACTGCAGCATTTTGTACTTTTGTGGGAGCTGTGACCTCCTGCCATTTCCAGTTCACCTGAGGCTTTTAACTGAGCCCTGTGGTGGGCAGGGTGAGTGTGGGCAGGGCGCATGCATTTGCACATGTGGAGATGCTTGTAGAGACATGCATGTCTGTGCGTGTTATGTGAGTTGTGCGAGGGGAGAAGAAACCAAACATAGGACAGAACAGTGAAGCTGTACTTTAATGCCATTAAGACCCCGCAAAAAGAGGTAAACGGCATCATTTGACTAAATTGCAGACATTATGGACCTAACACTTACAATACTGCAGGAGTATATATACATCCAGAGACTATAAACATTTAGACATATTCAGCACTCAGAGAGCTAATGCAGATACTAAAGGGCAAAATGGGAACATTATGTGTAGTGTGCAACATGTATCTGTTCACAGATGTACCTGTGCTTGAAACTCTGTTTACTTATTTAAAATGTAGACAGAATGCTGAGATGCAAATAGAGATCTCACTGTTTATCACAAGATTAAAGGCACTTGAGAACAGCCAACAGAGATTAATACAGAGAATGGGCACAGATGACACGACACAAGTAATGAACACATTATGGTATGTATAAGTTCAGCTCGAGAAATACAACAAGGCTTCAATTTAAACTCAACTCAAAACCAGCCTTCTATTATTCCTTCTAATCAGGAACTAGAGTCATCTTTATGTTTAGCCCTAGAAATGCAGCAACCCATTTTAAACCCAACTCAAAAACCTCTATTCTTCAATTTAACCAGGAACAAGAGTCAAATATAGCATTTAATTCAACTCAAAATTGAAATAGAACTAGAGGAGATGAAGCCCAGGACAACCCAGATGATGATTGGTTTGACATACATACTAACAAACCATTTAAAAAAAAAAGGGGGAGGAAAGCTGAGGCGTTTACCTTACATCTCCACAACAGTTTTGATCCTCTCACAAAACTAAATGAGGATGAAAATATGACCCTTTTTGATTCCACTACCCCCCCAAATAATGGCTACCAATGAACCTGATAACACTAATGCGATACAGGAAATCTCTCCAGAGCCATTTGATGTTAACAAAACAAACATGGATCAGCCAGATACAAACATGATTTCTGTAGATTCTTCATCCCAAGCAAAATAATTACCAGAGCAAATATTTATACTTGGTGATTAAATAACGAGGTTCACAGATAGATACACCACAAGAGGTAATAAAGAAAATGTAACTAGCTGTAGCTACAGTGGGGCAACCATAAAAGACGTTGTTACACTGCTTCTTGGTATCCTACAAAATGTCCCAGAACCCAAAACTGTTGTTTTTCACATAGGCACTAATAATTTCGGTAAACAGGAAATGAGGGAAACAATCCATAAAATGGAGTTAGCAGTACAAACAATACAAAATATAAATGCAACTCCAATAATTTCAGAAGTCCTACCAGTTCCAAGGGCAAACTTTAAAAGACCTAAAAGCATTAAAAGCTTTAACAATTGGCTGCGTAGATGGTGCCTTACAAACAACATAATATGTATAAAAACATGGGAAAAATTTGAAAATAATAACATACTGTATGGACATGATGGGATTCATCTGAGTAAGCAAGGATCCCAGCTTCTAGGTTGTATTTTCTATAACACAATGAATCAAGAAAAAATAAAAAAAACTGAGTAAAACCGGCAAGGGGAACTTCCAATTTTCAAAAACAACAATCTACTAGAAGTTAATAATAAAACCAAAAACAAACAAATCATCAATAGCAAAAAACAGACATATCATTCTTCCTAACATATATAAGGAGTCTACATGGAACAAAAATGGATGAATTACAAATTTTATTGAATAAAGATAATATTGACATAGCAGCAATAATGGAAACTTGGTGGGGAGACACCTCAATTTGGACTACAAATATACCAGGGTATGCAACTTATTATAAAAACAGAACAGGGAAAAAAGGAGGAGGGGTGGCACTATTTATGAAAGACAATATTAATTTTAAACCAATCAAGGATCTAACTATAAATACATCTTGTGAAAACATTTTGATTGAGTTATTAAGGGATAAACAACCTAAATTACTTACTGGGCTATGTTATAGGCCACCCAATACAAATTTCTTAGCACACCAGGAAATCCTTGATAGTATAAATTGTAAATCAAACTATTATGAAACATTATTGGGTTATTTTAATCTCCCCTGCATAAATTGGAGTGATACCTTGGGTAGTAACAGTCAGGAGAATTCCTTCTTAAATGTATGCTTTACTAATGGTTTATATCAATTAATTAAAAAACCAACTAGGAAACACAATATATTAGATTTACTCTTGACTGATATTCCTGACAAAATTAGAAGCATCCAATTTAAAGAGCCGAAACAAAACAGTGACCACATGACCATAACTTTTGAAACCCATATACATACAAAACCTGAATTAGGGAAAACAGTCTTCAAAAACTACAACAAAGCAAATTTTGCCCAAATAAATCAAGACCTTCATGACTGGAAATGGGACAATGGGTCCACCTCTCCAAATGAGCTCTGGACAAGAGTTAGAAACAAAATCATACAACTCAAAGCAAAATAAGTTCCAAATAAGACAATATATAATAAAAAGGGCAAAATCCCTTTGTGGGTAACACCCAACATAACAAAATTAATAAAACAAAAAAAGGGCATATAAAATAATGAAAAAGCACAACAGTGACTATAATAAATGGGGACACAAGGCAATTCTAAAGAACTGCAAAAATAAAATAAAGATGGAAAATAAAAAGCTTGAGTTCAGACTAGCCTATAGGAATGATGGAGGAAAGAGTTTTTACTCTAACATAAATAATAAAAAACAAACAGCAAGGACAATTGGGCCCCTGACTATAAAGTCAGAGGAGATAACAGCACCTCAGGATATGGCTGAGGAATTCAATACATACTTCAGTTCTGTCTTTAATCCAAAAAAATAAAGTTAATAATACACCCCCAGGAAATAAAGTTGAAGACCACATGGAAATCTCCAAAACTGATATTTTAAGTAAACTGAATGTATTAATAAAAATAAATCTCCGGGTCCTGACAAACTGCACCCTAGATTACTCAGAGAAATCAAAGACTGGTTAGTGGAACCACTCCACAAAATATTTAATATGTCTTTACTGTTATATAAAATACCAAATAATTGGAAGATTGCTGCTGTCACCCCAATCTATAAAAGGGGCAATCAAGGAGACATATCAAATTATAGACCCATCAGTCTGACCAGTGCACTAGGAAAGATTTTTCAATCATTACTTAAAACTAAACTTGAAGAGGATAAAAAAATAAGGGGTTGGTGGACCGAACCCAACATGGATTTAAAAACAATAGGCCTGTCTGTCTGGGAACCTGATCTTCTATTAATTTATTAATAAAACCTTGGAGAGCAACATACCAGTAGATGTCATTTACCTGGACTTCTGTAAAGCGTTCAATAAAGTGCCCCATGACACGTTAATAACTAAAATGAGAACATTAGGAATAAACAATACAATCACTAACTGGGTGGAAGAATGGCTGAAAAATCAGACCCAGAGGGTGTGTATTAGGAGGTACATGTCAGAAGTAGCAGTGGAGTACCTCAGGGGTCAGTATTGGGCCCAACACTGTTTTCCATTTTTATATCTGACCTGACTAATAATATCAACAGCTTTGCCATCAAGTTTGCAGATGATATGAAAATAGCAGCACAGGTTAAACCTGAGGAAGACATCTTGAATCTCACTAATGATTTAAAAAAACTCGAGGAATGGGCTGTAAATAATTGTGTGACATTTAATAGCAGTAAATGCGTTACAATGCATCTGGGAATGACAAAATATCAAAACCAGTATACATTAAATGGTTATGACTTAACACCAGTATCGCAGCAAAAGGACCTACAGTGGCGTGAAAAAGTATTTGCCCCCTTCCTGATTTTCTCTATTATTGCATATTTGTCACACTGGATGTTTTCAGGTCTTTAGACAAAATGTAATATTAGATAAAGGGAACCTGAGTGAACAAATAACACTTGTTTTTTTTTTTTATTTCACTTATTTAATGAAAAAAAGTTAACCAACACCAATTGGCACTGTGTGAAAAAGTAATTGCCCCTTACACTTAATAACTGGTTAGCCACATTTAGCTGCAATGACTGCAACCAAACACTTCCTATAATTCAATATCAGTCTTTCACATCGCTGTGGAGTAATTTTAACCCACTCTTCCTCGCAGAACTGCTTTAATTCAGTAACATTTGGTAGGTTTTCGAGCATGAACTGCTCGCTTCAGGTCCTGCCACAGCATCTCTATTGGGTTTAAGTCTGGACTTTGACTAGACCACTCCAAAACTTTAATTTTACTTCTTTTAGCCATTCTGATGTGGATTTGCTTTTGTGTTTTGGATCATTGTCTGCTGCATGACCAACTACGCTTCAGCTTCAGCTGACGAAAGGATGACTGGACATTCTCCTTAAGAATTTTCTGGTACAGAGCAGAATTCATGGTTCCTTTAATTATGGCAAGTCATCCAAGTCCTTAGCAGCAAAGCATCCCACACCATCACACTACCACCACCATGTTTGACTGTTGGTATGGTGTTCTTACTGTGGAATGCTGTGTTTGCTTCTGTGAGACATTATGGGATCCATGTTGTCCAAAAGTTCCACTTTGGACTCATATGTCCATAGAACATTTTCCCAAAAGGCTTGTGGATCATCCAGGTGCTTCTTGGCAAATGAGAGACGAGCATTTATGTTCTTCTTGGTTAGCAGTGGTTTCTGCTTGCTACTCTCACATGAAGCCCATTTTGCCCAGTCTCTTTCTGATTGTGAGTCATGAACACTGACCTTAGCTGAGGCAAGAGAAGCCTGCAGTTCTTTGGATGTTGTTTTAGGATCCTTTGAGACTTCTTGGATGATTTTACACTGCACCCTTGGAGTGATTTTGGCAGGCCGCCACTCCTGGGAAGGTTCACTACTATTCCAAGTGTTCTCATTTGGAGATTATGGCTCTCACTGTGGTTCAATGGAGTTCCAGAGCCTTAGAAATAGCTTTGTAACCCTTTCCAGACTGATAGAGGGCAACAAAATGTTTTTCTGATCTTTTCAGGAACTTCCTTTGATCATGGCATAATGTGCTTGTTGAATCTTTGTGCTGGCAATGTGACTCTGATGGTAAGGGCAAAAATAAGTGAGGTTTATATTGAGCAGGGCTGGCTGTAATCAAGCCTGGCTGTGTTCAATCAGCTGACTCTAATTATCCCTTTAATTGGGTTGATTTAACTAGGGGGCAATTACTTTTTCACACAGTGCCAGTTGGTGTTGGTTAACTTTTTTCATTAAATAAATGAAATAAGTAAAAAAAAAAAGTGTTATTTGTCCACTCAGGTTCCCTTTATCTAATATTATATTTTGTCTAAAGACCTGAAAACATCCAGTGTGACAAATATGCAATAATAGAGAAAATCAGGAAGGGGGCAAATACTTTTTCACGCCACTGTAGGTATAATAATTACCTCAGATTTATCTTTCCATAGTCATTGCAATTATATTACAAACTGGGCTAACAGACTTATAGGAAATATCAAAAGGAGCTTTACATCAAGAGATTAGGGTTGTATCTTACCACTGTATAAGGCTTATGTTAGGCCACATTCGGACTACTGCTCTCCCCTGTGGAGCCCTTACCTTAGAAGGGATGTGAATAGGCTGTAAGGGGTGCAGAAGAGAGTCATCAAAGTTATTACTAACATGTATGATAAAGGGCACGATGAAAGACTGGATAAACTAAACATGTACTCCTTGGAGCAGTAGAGAATTAGAGGGGATCTTCTGCTAATGCATAAAAGTTCCACTGACGTTGAATTAATGTCAGATTTGGGAATGTCCTATAGTATATGGGATTGTGATCTAAGGAGCCATAAATATCAGCTGGCACTTACTTACCCCAGAACTAACAAAAGGCGTTCCTTCTATACCCAAAGAATTGTCCCCTTATTGAACTCACTTCCCAGGTCAAAACTGATTCCACTAACTTTACTAAATTTAAGCAAAACCTAAATTGCCAATTATTATAAATGGGGATGATGTACCAGCTTGGCTGGAGATATACATATATGGGCTACGGGCTTCTGTATATCTACTTTTCTAAGTATGAATCTTAGCATGAACTGGAGAGGTTAATGTTCTGTGCAAGCAGCATTTTACAGGAATTGTTATGCACACTTATCAATCAATATGCTCACGCATAATTCCAGTACTTAGCGAGTATGATTTTAAATTCAGTTTGTGGCAATGTGAGTATTGTGTTTATCCGCTCATCGCTGATACTGACATGGATAACACATTTTACCAAAACATACTTGAATGTGTGCATCTGAATGAAAAGCAGATGAAGTTTTATTCATGAAAAGAAATTAAAATGTATTACCATAGGGCATATTCTACACATAATTTTTCATTCTTAAATCATGACACACATTCAACACCTCTTTGAAACTGAGACTTGAGTGTGAGCAGCATATTTTGTATCCAACTGACCAGATTACAGATCTATGCAAACATTATTGTTGAGGTATTATATACACTTATCACTTAGTTTGCTCAGTATATAATACTGGTACTTAACCAGTGGATCTTATTACTCAGTTTATGACATTGTGAGCAGGGTAGTTATCCACTCTGCACAGATACTAAAAGTTTACATTACTTTCAATAGTGACTAAGTAGAATGAATGTATATGACTCAAATATGAATAGCTTTTCATTCACAAAAAGTTAGCAACAATATTCATGCCAAACAAAGCCTGTAAATAATGTTTTGCTTGACATAAATTTGATGATGGGGCTTTCCACCTGAAGTGTATGTGTTTCTGTACAGCAGCTTGCCTCGTAGAACTCAGGTACAAATGTGCATATTTAAACAAAAATATGCAGAGTGAAAGCTACTCAGTGTTAGTACTAACTGTCAACTCATACATTACCTCAGATCAGATGACTGATATTTTAGCAAATGCTTATTGTAATATGGTAGAGAACCAACCAATGAAATAGAGTGCTATGATTGGCTGAGAAAAATAAATTTGCCATGCATTAATTCCCTAGTAATGCACAGTACTCATAGTACTGCACATTACCAGTTCAACCTCCAAAGCACTGTTTCTTCCCACCCACCCACTCACCCTTCCACAGGACCGACATTAACGCACACCAAAATTCAGTATCCATTTCCAGAATACGCAATGTTTTCATAGTATATTTTTACATAAATATAAAGGATGTAACTAAGAGTTCTTGATGTACACCATGGTATAGCACGGCTTAAAATATTTCATAAGTATAAAGCATCTAGGTGTACACATGTTTTGAAAAGTTAAAAATGTAGTCTTTCTATAGAAATTTCCATATAGTTAAAATGTTAGATGTAGAACTGTAATGTTGCAGTGGTATTCAGGAAGCAGAATTTTGAGTTAGTAGCAGAGAGCACAGAACCAGAAGATGACCAAGCTGTACTACGTGCAGCTATCACTAAGCAGTAAGTACGTGATGCCCTCTGACACTGTGCAAGCTGAAAAAGTTGCATCTGCAGTCAAATAAGTAGTCGTTATATTGTGCACATTAGCCATTTACTCCATATTAGAACAGTTTGTGACGCGGTATTGTAAGTAAACATGTGGACATCGTTATAGTCAGATATTGTACCCACAATACACCTGTAGATACTGTTGTTCATGTCATTTGTCGAGCAACATAATTCTGTATTCGTAAGTATTCTGTTTTATTATCATAGTCAGGCTTACAAAACAAGTGTTGTTGAAATGTCGCAAACAGTTTTTTTTTCTTATCAGCAACCACAATGTATCTGTTTGTCTGTCACACAATTCTATTTCATTGAAGAGAAAACAGTACAAGAAATCCTGTCTCTGTGTCCTTTGTGCCTGCTGTTAACTGAATAGTTTTTCAACAATAGTACACATATACCACAGCACGTGCCATGTTACAAGTGCATTAAGGCACTCCCAAGGAGTGTTCTGCTGTGGAATTAATGCATGGTTGGATGGTTTTAGGCACTCGGCCTGTGGCCTAGTGCCACAAACTCCCCCCCAACCATGCATTAATTCCACAGTAGAACACTCCTTTGTTGTGACTAAATGCTTACATATGTAGACAGTGACTAGAAACACCAATCCACTGGAACATTTCTGAAATTTACTGATAATTGGGTGCATCCCTTCCAGTGTAAGAATTGCTCAATGGCTGAAAGATGGAGCTTGCACATGAGAAAAAAAGAGGCAAACACACCTTTTTCAGCAAAAGTTTATTATTTTCACACCCACAAAGTGAAGTTATGATATTCATCATGATAGATTGCATGCATATTTGTATAAAGCATGTACACAAATCACTGTAAAGTCACTGACAAAAAAAGGGATATTTGAATGGTGCAATAATTTATTCAATAAATATACGAGTAAAGCAGAAAAGCACAAATCAGAACTACACCTTGTGCAGGTGAAAAGTACAAACATAATACATTAATGCACTATATCCCACAAAATCTGGCATGGCAGTTGAGAGAGCCAAAGGAATATTGTGGCGACATGAAAATCAGGGGTTATTAAACTATGGTATTTATATCACTAGACGTAGTATTGCTGTCACATGTGGATTTCCCTTATCCTTGTTATGTCAATTTTTATTAATTCATTTTTTTTTATTTATTTATTTGTTAAATGGGTGGGTGCACTAATCAGAGGGACCATTTTCTGGCATGAACCGGGCCACAAAGATGGCACAAACATGGTAACAAGAAAAACAGGTACAAAAGATACAGGGAACAGCAAGTAGTTACAATACAGAAGGGAGACATTAAGTGATACGAAACAAATGGTACAGAATTGAACAAACTGGGTATAAAGTGACCACAGTGCTAGCAATTATAGTGCACAGAGTTTATGTGGCAGCACAGTGCCTAACATATATTGTTACAGTAACAATAGTTTCCAGAACCAGAAAAGGGATCGAGGGGAGTATGAGCTGTTGGCTAGAAGGGCCACTAGAGTGGTGAGGGTGGCTAAGGCAAGGAAGGAGCAGAACCTGGCCAGGGAAATTAAGAGAGGGAAAAAGGGGTTCTTTAGATACATTGGGGAAAGACGAAGAGTGAAGGGCAGATTAGCAGGATTAAATCAGAGGAGATGTGGGCACAAGACCCAGAGGAGCAGGCTGAGGTACTAAATGAGTACTTCACCAGTTTTCACCAGGGAAAATGGGGATGCTGCATCACACATGGAGGAGACAGAGATAATGAGGAGGGGGACCCTTACCAATCGGCAGGTCTGGGGGGCATCACTGGCAGGTGGGGGAGGGCTAGCAGGGAGAAGAGGTACTGGAAGGGAAATCACAGCAGAGAGAGGAGGGAAGCCTCAGCCCCCTTAAGACGGAGAAAGCATCAGATAGATAAATTACATCCTAGAGTGCTGAAGAAACTTGAGATGTCCTGGCGAAACCCTGGCAGAGCTTTCACCATCTCTCTGAGGACAGGGTGGGTGCCCCAAGACTGGAAGGTGGCGCATGTAGTGCCCATCCACAAGGGGGGATCAAGGGAGGTGGCAGGGAATACAGGCCTGTCAGCCTGACATCAGTGGTGGGCAAGGTGATGGAGGGCATTGTCAAGGAGTGGCTAGGGGGGCCCTGGATAAGTTAGGTGCCTGGACGATAGACAGCATGGATTCATCCGGGAAATCATGTCAGACAAACCTGGTGGAGTTCTATGACTGGGTGACAAGTGCCTGGACCTGGGTAGACCAGTGGATGTCCTCTTTCTGGACTTCAGCAAGGCATTTGACTCTGTTCCTCATGAGGGCCTGTTGGATAAACTAGGAGAAATGGGGTGGAAACCAGATGATCCGATGGATAGAAATTGGCTCCAGGATCGGACCCAGAGGGTCGTAGTTGGTGGGATAATCTCTTCCCAAGGAGGGTCATTAGTGGGTCCCACAGGGATCAGTCCTTGGGCCCCTTCTGTTCAATGCCCACGATCTGACATAAGGACAGGAATCAGGAGGAGATGAGTCTCTTTGCAGATGACTCAAACTGGGGGCAGTGGTGGATGGGGAGGAGGGAGGGTGGCCCTGCAGGGGACCTGGAGGCTCTGGAAAGATGGTCTAGAAAGTGGAAGCTGAGGTTTAATGCAGGAAATGCAAGGTACTCCACCTGGGGCCAGAAACCCAGGCCAAGTGTACACCTGGGGGAAATACTACAAGTCTCAATGGCTGAGAGGGACCTGGGGGTGGTGGTGGATGTCAAGATGAACAACTCTGAGACTTGTAGGAGGGCAGCAGCCAAGGCCAACAGGATGCTGGGATGCATCGCTAGGGGGATCACCTCCAGAAGGAGGGAAGTGATACTCCCTCTGTATAACTGCTTGGTGAGGCCGCACCTGGAGTACTGCGTGCAGTTTTGGAGGCCACACTTAAAGAGGGACATTAACCTCCTGGAGAGGGTCCAGAGGAGGGCAACCAAAATGATTTGGGGCTTGGGGGACAGGACCTATGAGGAGAGGCTGGAAGAGCTAAATATGTACACTTTGGAAGAGAGAAGGGACCGGGGGGACATGATAGAGGTCTTCAGGTACATGAAGAGGGTAAATAGGGGAGGAACAGTGAGGGTGCTTCGAAGGAAGGAGGAAGGGGCCACTAGAGGGCATGGGTGGAAGCTGGAGGGGGGAAGATTCAGGGGAGAAAGGAGGAGGTGCTACTTCACTGAGAGGGTGGTAGAGCCATGGAATGCACTACCTAGGGGCTGGTGGAGGCAGAGACAGTGGAGGGGTTCAAGAGGGGTGGGACAGGTACAGGAAGGTTGGAAGCAAAATCCAATGCAGCAAGAATATCCGGAACTGGGAAGGGAGAAGCCAGAGAAGGCGAGAGGGACAGCAAGGTCAGCACCCAGGGTGGGGGCTGACCAAACGAGCAGACACGAAAGACCATTAGGCCTATTCTGCTGGCATTTTAGTATGTTAGTATGTTAGTATGTTAACCACATATAAAAAAAAAAAGATTTCTAGAGTCATTGTGGCACTCCGGTTTTCCCAGCAAGATGGGGGGGGGGATCATATCCTTTGCCCTCGGACGGGGGGTCTCTTTGTCATTGGGAGGGGTCAAAACTGTGCTTAATTGGATTAGATATACTAACTCTGAAACTGCACAATGCTGTTATGACCATGAGGGTTCTGACTGCGCATATTTGCTGTCGCAGTTTTGACCGGATACCAGGTAAAACATATGAAGAGAGGTTGGTGGCCCTGTACATGTACTCCCTGGAGGACAGGAGGGAGAGAGGGGACATGAGTAAGACCTTCAAGAACTTGAAAGGGACAAATAGTGTGGATAAGAAGGGTCTCTTTAAGCTAAATGGCAGCCAAAACATGAGGGGACTCAGCCTTAAGCTGGTGGGGGGATGTTTAGCAGGGAGGTGTGGAAGCACTTCTTTATGGAGAGGATGGTGGCTAGTTGGAATGCACTGCCAGAGGATGTGGTCTCATTGAAGATGGTGGGCAGCTTTAACAGAGACTGGGATAGCTATAAGGGGAAAGTAAGGGTCGTGGGGGGGCAGATGGAAAGGATGGGAAGACTGGGGAATGTGGGCAGGGTCAGTAGCTTAAGCTGTGGACCCTGCAATACGAGCAGACTAGATAGAGCAAATGGCCTTATTCTGCAGGCTTCTTCACATGTTCATATACATCTGTGTAAATATGTTGTCTGCATTCTCGATCATCTGTTAAAAAGTAAAGTCTGTAGCACCCATAGCACCGAACACAAATCACACAGACTAGGTGAGATTCTAACAAGGTCGAATTTATAAAATGCTGATAACGCATTAAATGGCATAAGTGGCAAATTGTAAATAAAATGAACTGACGTTTCCTCTAGTGTGCTGCTAGGCTTCTTCAGAGTGATTTTAACAAAGATTAAGGTGCTGCATTTATACAAATTCAAAGGGATCATGTGCTGATAACAAGCCAATCAAAAAAAGTGCTAGTTAATCTATACATACAATCCACTTATTTAAAGGCAAAAGACATTAAATTTAAACTTACTTAACTCTCAAACTTAGAGCAGACATTTAACTTTTCATGACTTTACTTATCCTATACAGAAACCATTTAATTTACATCTCAGTTTATATAAAAAAACACACCAAATGAATCATATTTACATTTGTGTCTTCAAATATTAAGCATCTATTGCACATCTTTTTTATTAGGTTTCTGTGGCTAATGATTTTATTATATGGCTACTATAGTATATACATGTATGCCATGCCTGCTCCAGGCACCAACATTCTCATTATTCATTACAGACAGACAATACCAACCCCCCTTTACTTTTTCTATAGGGCCATATGTATGTGCAGCATCCTATAGTACACATATGAAACCTAAAAGGATGCATCCACAAAATTCTGCCCTATCTTGTCTAACACCTGTACTTCTTCAAAAAGGCAGACAAATCAATGCTGTCATTAAGGTCCTTGTTCCAATGTGCCCCCAGTTCAAAGATCCAATAACTTTCCCTTTTCCCTAAAAGTTTATTAAGATCGCCCCCTCTGTCTCCTATCCTGACTTGTTCAATTCCTGTAAACTGAATTTTGTGTTGTTTTGATCTGTCCCTCCGTGTATATTTGGCTATTGCATAGGAAAGATCCCTTTTTCCAACTGCTCTCACATGTTCCCTCATTCTTATACTGAATTTTCTAACTGTCCTGCCTATGTAAAAAGCCCCACACATACAGTTCAGCATACATATAAATATATATATATAATGCCACTACTACTACAAGTTATAAGGTACTTTATTTGTATCATCCTGTTCGAGGTAAGATGTGAAAATTATTTGCATGTGTGTGCAAATTTACAATAGGTGCACCTACCACAACAATGTGTACCTGTGGGGGCCGGGGCAAGCAATATTTGTCGTAATGGTTCAGGTCCTGGTAGTATGTTACTGCCCACCATATCCCCAATAGTTTTACATTTGTGGAATCATGTTCTAGGCCCCTGTTCCACTACAGTTTTGAGCCTTGGCTTGAATTGAAGTATAGACCAATTGCTACTAATTATCTGTCTCACATCCTCTGCTCTTCTACAGAAATTTGTGATAAAGGGGCACCCCATAGTATTATTATGTGTTTTGTCAGCATATTGCAATGTGTGTTCCCTACTCAAATCATTCACCTTCTGCATGGCAGAAGTAATACTGTCTATTGTAACCTCTTTCTTGGATTCTGTGAATTTGGACTTCCCTTTTCTGTATATATTCTCTTTTTTCTGTACAATTCTGTAAAGTGTGACTAATTGTCCCCTTGGGATATTATAACACACGTGGTAGGGGTGACAACTATCAAAACAATAAATTATCGCAAACAGTGTTTTTCTGAAACAAGGTTGTAAAAACACCACCTTTTCCATCTTTATATAGTTTCAGATCCAAAAAATTGGTGGTTGTCTGGTTTATTTCATACTTATAGTTCCTTTCCACACTGTTAAAATATCATCTATAAAGTGCCACCACAAATCCACCTTATGTAAATATGGATTTGTGGTGGCGCCATTCAGATGATCACACTCCCATTTCCCCACAAACACGTTGGCATAACTAGGGGCCATGACTGTACACATGGCTGTAATTCTGATCTGATGATAAAGCTTGTCCTGGAATAGAAAAACATTCTTTTGCAGTACCATACGGGCAAATTTCACTAAAGGAATGTGTGGGAATTGTCACACATTCCACTTCTGTTCTCATCTCCAAGAAGTAGGCCAGTGCATCCAATCCTTCCGAATGGGGGATAACTGAAAACAATGAATTGACACCAACCACAGCAAAATACCACTCAGGTTCCATCCATAGTTCTTCCACTAATCTAACAATTTCTGTTGAATCTTTAATGTATGATCTAAGACTTTCTACTAATAGTTGTAAAAACTGATCTAAATACATTGACAAGGGTTCTGTCAACCATCCACACCCAGAAACTATGGGCCGACCTGGAGGTTGCAACATACTCTTGTGTATTTTGGGCAGTATGTAAAGAACAGGTACAATGGAGCAATTCACTGTCATAGTGCAATAAATTACATTTCTTGATCAATATTGAATATCAGTACACACATATTTCTCAATTTTTTATTATTGATTTCTTGCCGGGAAACGTCTACTTCTGTACCATGAGAGAGAGACTTTGGAAATCTTCAGTTGATTGCACTTGTGTTTTTATGTGTGACATAATAGTCTTTGAAGGAAGAGTATTTTTAGGAAAGTTAATAAAGATATCTTTAACCAAATCTCTTACAGTTTAACATTTTTTTGGGACACCTACCAGCCTTGTGTTTCTAAACTGCAGTGTATATACCATTATTTCCATCTTGTAGTACAGTGTATATAGTCACAAAATTAAACGGATTTGCTGCAGCCATAAGTTCTAGACTGACTATCTTCAATTTATTTTCCGTTAATTGCATTTATCCCCAGCAACCTATATAGTACTCAAACATTGCTCACCAATGGGTTATTCATTGTCAATCCTATAGGCTGATGCACAATCCAATCAAATGTGAGCTGACCAGAGGTCATCACCAGCCCAGCACTGACTCTCCAGTTTATTTTGTGCATTCCTAGAGGCTGATTATGATTTAAGACTGCTCCCAAACTTCTAGGTATTTCCATTGTCTTCTCTTTACCCTAGCCCTTTTAAGTTTTCAGTATAGGCATTAGATTTGATGGCCAGCACATGGGATATTAGACTATTTTCTTGCCTTTATGAATCTTTGTATTGAAATTTCCTAATAGACTAACATGGATCCTCCTGAGTGTCTTAGTTCAGTTAAGAAAAAACACAACAGTTGGCATTTTTTTTTCTATTAGCTCTGGGTCCTCCTGAAGCATCCAGCTCTGAATGTTTTACAGAATTTCTTGTGTTCCAGTTTGGGTCTGGACCCTCCTGCAGCATCCAACCTCATCAGCATGTTATGGTACTGCATTTTAAATATTAATAAATTGCTTCCTTATATGATTGGACCCTCCTGAAGTGTCCAGCCCTCCTGATCTGCCAGCAGTTGTGCCTCTGTTTTGGATCTGGACACTCCTGCAGTGTCCCCCCATCCTAGCACCAACTTTGGAATTTGCCTACAGGAATAAACCCTTCTACAGCATCAATTCTCTGCAGCTAGGCTCTTTCCCTGCTACACTTTTAGGTCTGAACACTCCTGCATCATCCCAACCCTGCATGTTTATTGAGTCCCCTCTACAGTTATGTTTTCTTACATCCTCCCTTCTTCCCAACCACTTTGAGTCCATTTCAGCTTAAATCTCCTTTCTAGTCAGCAGCAATTTAAAAAAAATCATTCACTCTCCCTCTGCTCACCTGGAGTCAGCTACTGTATTTGCTCCACCATAAGATGCCTTCTCCATAGCATGCCAGCTTCCTATGGGCTGCATTCTCAGCAACTCAACATTCTGATGCTATTAACCTATCTAGTCCAGGTTTAGCCTCAGGTGTGGCCATCTTCTTTGTGTTTGCCTTCCAGGAGGTTTAGTCTTGTGAAAGTGTGTGATCCCCAATGAGATCACCAAAAATCTCACAAGACTCCTGGGTGGTTATTTTGGGTCATGCAGTCTTGGCTGCCATTTTCAGGACCTATTCTGCATTTGGCCCAACAGTGTAGCACCTCAGCAGATCTCACAGGATTGGCAAACATGCTGTCAAACCATATCTCAGTGACCAACTTAAGGGTGGCTTTCTGCAGTTCCCAGATTCCTACAGCCTATTTTTGCAGGAACAGCATCCATTTTGTAACCAAAATCTCACAGTGGCCATTTTAGGGTGCCCCTTCTGCACTTTACCAGCAACTATGCTGGTTTTATAGTACCGTGAAATCTTAGGTTCTCGGATGTGCTCCTCACACCCTTCAGCCATCTTGTGAATTAATGGGGAAGGGATACTCAGAATGACAACATGGATGCTGAAAGGCAAAGGCTGTTAGATACTGGCTACCACCTTCAAGCTGTGGATAATCTGTTGCAATCTAGAAGGTAATCAACCAGCAAAACCAATCACATACACTGGCATATATTCTGAAAGTGCTGCATTGCAAATGGTATGTTTTCCTTTGTTGCTGGTCTTCCAAAAATGCTGTACTTTCTAAATGATGAAGCAGAAAAAGGGCTCAGCCACTCCTCTCTAAGAGTTTAAAGTTCAGACATTTCTGCCATGAGAAGTCCACTTCCTGGAATTGGCCAATTAGGGGCTCACCCAGAAGTAGTCCGGCTGCTACAAACTGAACAAATCTCTTCTCCTCGCATGAGATCCACTTGTCCCCCCTGGCAACAGAACTTTGTTTTGGATGCCCTACACAAGCCACCTTTCCTACCAGACTCCTTGTACTGAACAACACTCAGGACTGTCTTTCTAGTAACCATGTGCTTGGTTAGGCAGGTTAGCAAACTCTAAGCACTGTCATGCAGAAAACCCTTCTTGTTATTTCAAAATGACAGAGTCAATTTGCGTCCGGTCCATTCCTTCATGCCAAAGGTACTGTCCCAGTTACACATAGAGGAGATTCACCTCCCGTCTCTACATCTGAAACAGGAAGTACTGGGGACAGTTCCACACCCTCTTGAAGTTGTTACCCATTTAAGACAGTACAATTGAGTCCACATAAACGCATATCGCTTAAACTCATAAACCACTTAGTTGCATAAAATTTAAAAGTCCCAATTTTTTCCTATGCCTTCCATGTTAAAAATCCCTCATAAATGCATAAAGCATCCTGTTTAAATGAATACTTTTTTGTACCTCACACAGCATTGTTAGTGTTACTGTCTCCCTGCCTGTCTGTGACTGTGTATCAGTGTGTATGAGTCATTGTTACTGATGTTAACTGAAACTCATTAGCACTCCTAATTGCATTTTATTGTGTGTGGATTTAAGCACCCTGTGTTGATCGGCCCCTAATCTGCTGACAATAGCGTCCACATCAAACCCATTCCATGTTCTCCTTGTCCCAAGGAAAAAGAGCTTACCTATGCAAATAAGACTGCTATCCTAGAAGATCTTGAGTTGCCTGCGGTTACTCGGAGTGAATTCGCCCGACGATGGGGAATCTCTCAATCTCAAGTGAGTTGGCTCCAAAAAATCAAAGACTCCATCCAAGCGGAATTTCACAGCAACTCAAACATGAACCATAAAAAAAAAAAACAACAAAAAAAAAAAACACTACAGGGTAAGGATTTAACAGTAGAGGATGCATTGCTGTGCCAGTTTGAAAATGCACGTGGCTCTGATATGCCGGTATCTGACTTTTAATGCATGCAAAAGCCAAAAAGCTAGCTGATGTGTTAGGGAAGCCAGAATTTGAACCCAGCAATGGGTAGTTGTGCCGGTTTAAACAGTGGAACAACATTATGTTTACAAAAGCACATGGTGAAAAAAGACGCTAACACTGCAGGGGGAGATAAGTGGGCACAGACAGTGCTACCCACAAGTTTGGCTGAATTCCAGCCCAAAAATGTCTACAATGCACATGAGATGGGCATTTATTACAGGTGACCCCAGATGGCACGTTTACATTTAAAAATGATTCCATTTTGGGCAGTAAAAAGGCAAAGGAGCGTATCACTGTCCTGACATGTGCAAACATGGGTGGCAGTGATAAGCATAAGTTAATGGTCACTGGAAAGAGTTTAAAGCCATGATGTTTCAAAGACCTCAATGTCTAATGCTTGCAGTCACTTACCGTGCGAATCAAAATACATGGATGGCTGCTTCATTGTTTACCAAGTGGCCAAAGAGTTTGACTGTGAAATGGGGTGCAAACTCCTAAAAACTGTCCTCTTCCTGGACAATTGTAACACCCCCCCTTACATCTCCAAAACATAAATGTAATTTTCTTGCCTCCCAACACAATGTCCTTGATTCAGCCCATGGACATGGGCATAATTAAGAACTTAAAAAGTCTGTACAGGCATCGCCTAATTGATAGAATCCTGACCACTTCCAGCAGTTAGGCAACCATATCAGTTAATGAACTAGCCAAAAAAATTGACCATATTTGATGTTATTCACATGCCATGTCAGTCATGGGGGAGATCAAGTGCGAGACTATACAAAACTGCTATAGAAAGGCAGGCTTCCACAAATATTCATCATCATCTCAGCCTGGAACTGACATACTGGGAACAGATGTGCCTGACAATATGACTGCGAGGAATTTGATGCCTTTGTTGAGATTAACAATGGTGTCCCATGCTTCAGTGAAATCACTGACTCTGAAATTGCAAAACAAGTGCTGCAGATAGAGGAGGAGAGGACGATGAGGAGGAGGAAGAGCCAGAAGTTGATGTCTCCACAAACTCCGAGGTACAGCAATGCCTTCGAAAATTCCCGTGGTACATAGAACATAATGCTGTCTCCGATAACAACTTTGTCACTTTCTACCACCTTTAGGACTTCTGTGCTTTAACTGTCACAAGAAAATCTCAGCAGAATAAAATCACAGAAATCTTCCCTGCAAAACAAAGCTGATTTTTTAATAGTGTGTGTAACAGCACCAATCACAAAGCCCAAAGCACCAAGCACAAATAAAAATGTTTTAAACAGTGTGTACAAGTATGTATGAGCACAAAGCATGACGCCCCAAGCACCAAGCACAAATTAATGTTTTAAACAGCATGTACAAGTATGTATCAGCACAAAGCATGATGCCCCAAGCACCAAGCACAAATAAAAATGTTTTAAACAGTGTGTACAAGTATGTATCAGCACAAAGCATGATGCCACAAGCACCCAAGCACAAATTAAAAGACTTCAAAAACCTTTAAGTTTTAAGTGTGTACGAGCACTGAGCATTAAGCCCCAAGCTCCAAGCACAAATCACCACTGCACTTTATAAAGTGAAAACGACCCCCTCCCAAAAAAAAAAAACAAACAAAAAAAAGTTTAAATCTTTGTTGCAGTCTTAGTTATTCAAGGCAAACAGAAGGCAGTTGCCCATAGTGTCTGTCTCCCTCGATAGAGGGGTCATCTGCTGCCATGCTTTGTTAGTAGATATTCGTCTAACCTTTGTTTAAAGGAGTTGGATGAGTCTGAGTTTATTATCTCCCTTGGCAATTCGTTCCATAATGCTATGACTCTCTGCGTGTAGAAATACCTTCTGGCATTTCTCCTAGGAAAGGTCAGTTTTATTTGTTTTGTGTGACTTCTCAAATTGGTGTTTCTATCATTAAACTGTATTCCTAGATTATGCATTAGTTCAGTATCCCCTAAGAATTTTTACAACTCCAGTACATCTCCTCTTGCTCTCCTAAGTGCTAGAGGATATAGGTCCAGTTTTTGCATTCCAGCTTCATATGGGTCATCCCCTAGTGCATGAGCAATCTTTGTCAAACACCTCTGCACCATCTCAAGGATATCTGTGACCCTCCTTACATACGGATTCCACAGTGGGGTGCAGTAGTCTAGGTGTGGTCGAACAAAAGTCTTGTAAAGTGGAACTACACGTGCTCTATTTATTGATTTAAATGCTTTTTTAATGTACCTTATGATCTTATTCAAGTTTTTAATAGCCTTATTGCAGTGTGGGCTGACGTTTAAATCATTGCTTATTAAAACAACTAAGTCCCTTTCATTATCTACCACTTTTAGTTGTACCCCTCCTAGTTCGTATGTGTTTTTATTGTACTTTGCTCCCATGTGCATTACGACATGTTTCTCTGATTGAATGTCATACTGTTCAATGTTGCCCATTTTTCCAGCAGTTTTTGGTCCTCCCTTACTGCATCCACATGTTTGCTGTTTCCTACTTCAGCCCCTAATTTTGTATCATCAGCAAATTTTGTGAACCAGTTCTTTGTACCCGAATTCATGTCTCTGATAAACAATGCAAACAGGACCGGTCCCAACATGGATCCATGTGGCACTCCACTTGCCACCTGTCCATAGTCAGATATATGTCCTCTAATCCTGACCATCTGGGTTCTCTCTGTTAACCACATACCAACCCATTTAATCACCTTGTTGTCAATACCAAGGTTTATCAGTTTGTTCATTAATGTGTTGTGTGGGACCTTGCTGAATGCCTTCTTGAAATCCAAGTATACCACATCTACAGGCTGGTTATTATCTATTGCTTCATTGACCTTTTCATAGAATACCAGAGTATTTGTTAGGCATGATCTATTTTTCTTAAACCTATGTCGAGACTCATCATTCAGATTTTTGTTCCTGATTTTGCTTTCTGTTCTATCCTTGATGATAAATTTTAGCAACTTTCCCAATAGAGCTGTCAGACTGATAGACTTTTAGTTACCCACCTCTCCTTTGTCTCCTTTCTTATGCACAGGGACTACTATCACTCTCCTCCAGTCTTCCGGGACCTCCCTTGTCTCTGTAGACATGTTGTAGAGTTTATGCGGAGGGCAAATCAGCCACGTACTTATTTCTTTTAGCATTCTTGGTTTAGATTGTCTGGCCCCGCTGACTTGGATGGATCAATGCCATGTAATTTCTTAATTATTTCATGCCCTGTGATTTGTATAGGAGTTTGGTCAGTATTGTCTGATTGATGAAATCCTGCTCCATTCCCTTTGTCTTTTTCCAAAACAGAACAAAAGTACTCATTAAATATCTTGGCCTGACTAGTAGGTTCTATACTCTCTGGTGTTCCTACTCTTAGGGGTCCCACTGTCCTGTCAACAACTGCTTTGTTATTTATTTATGCTTAAAACAATTTCTCATTATCTTTTGTATTTGCTAACCTGAATTCCAGCTTACTTTTCTCAAATCTGATAGTTGTTGTTTATATTTAATAATGTTATAATTGTTTTCTGTTTTCATTGCCCTATAGGTCCTCCTTTTTTTGCAAGCTGTTTCTTTACTTGATTGGTGAACCATATGGGAAACTTCCCTCTTTTATTATACAGTGGTTTATTGGGGACATGTTTGTCCTCAAGTTCTAATATTTTATTCTTTATTTTCCACCATAAGTTTTCTGTGTTAAGGTCTTCTTTGTCCCATTGCCACTCATTCAGTTCCTTTCTTATTTGTTTAAAATTGGTCCTGTGATAATTCTTTACTACTGCTCTACCTGACAGTTTTCTAGGTTTAATGTTGCTTGTAAATGATTGCAGATAAACAATGAAATATGTTTTTAACACAGATAATCAAACCCACTGTTTCCTAGAACACCCATATCACCCCCTGTAATCATCCCTGCGACAATAAAACTTAAGCATCCTCTGATACGTGGTCTAAAAAAAGACAGCGCAATGTAACGTATGTAGGACCACATAAGCACATAGCCCGCTTAAATGCATGTATTTCTTCCATCCCAAGGGTATGCATTTAAGCAGAATGCTCTGTATTTGCATATGACACAGCAGCTGCACAAAACTGACTGACGTTTGTACCCATATCTGAAAAGAGAACAGGTCAGATTGCATCTAAGAACACCATAGCCAGATGTCTCAGAGTCGCCATTGCAACCATTTACCCAGGGGTATCCAACCACCCCAAGGCATCAAAGCCCATTCCACCAGAGCAGTGGCCACGTCATGGACATGGAGGGATGTTGTCTCCACCCAGAACATTTGCTTGGCAGCTATCTGGTTTCAATCCATACATTATAAAATACTACCGACTGGATGTAATCTTGTCAGACAGCCTCATTTGGAAAAATAAAAATTTAGGCAGTCTCAGACTCTATTATTTGAATCTGACTGGGCATTATGTCTCCCAGTCTTTGACACACTGCTACTAAGACTCCATTGATGAGCAATGTCTGATGACTATAAAAGGTGCTGGGTATAATGTTATTTACTCACCTGGTTAAAGGGATTATGCCAGCACCTTTTATAGTACTCAGAGGCCCTCCCAGTGCATTGAGGACTGACAGTGAGGGACAACCAGAACTCCCACTTTTTCTGTATCTATCCAAGTTAGTCAAGTCCTAGTGCTACAATTGTAACTTCATTGATGTATATGTAAGCCCCCCTTTCATTTGAGAGAGGCTTGTGGTCCCATTGGGGACCCCTTCCTTCTCAGTTGCTCCCAGAGATTAGGGATTTGTTAGTGCTCTGGAGGTGCAAATTCTGTTAGCCGCCATTTGGTGGCAGCAGAGAGTAGGGTCTTGGCAGCATATAAGGAGAGGAATTGGAAGTTAGCAGGAGAGGGTTGGTAGAGAGAGGAGACTGACGGTGTGGCAAAGCAGAGCGGGGTTGGGGACCCAACCCCGCATGTTGGCAGGCTGGCTTCTTCAGTGGGGATGCATCAGATACCCTGGGTGAGGATCTGAGGGAGGGTATGAGTGCAGGTAGCTACAGTCATATTCGTGGGGTCTTGGGCTCTGGGGGGTGGAAGGGAGAGAAATGGAGATACAGGATAGGTAGGCCTCAGGGTCTGGGTGGTCCCGGTTGTCAGGTGGTTAGTGGGCCTAGGTCATCGGGGTGGCGGCAGGTGGTGTCAGGACCTCTGTCTCCTGATGTAGCAAGGTTGTCTAGGGCCCAGTGGTGAGTGGGTCTGGGAGAGCCTTTAGCCCCAGTAGGGCCTGCTTGGAGGGACAGGTCTTGGAGCTGCCGGTCATTAGCTGAGTGGGCCATGGAGTGCCCTGGAGATGTGTATCCCTTGGTGCTGGTTTGCACATAATGAACAGCGGGTTGGTTGAAGAAAGTTTATTCCAACTTTAGCACACTGTTTCATTGCCCCATCCCAGGGTCTTTGAGGGAGGGAAAATGTGGTCTGGGGAGACTGGGCAGACCAGGAGTGACCGGGTTGGAGAGTGTGGGGGTATGGTGCGGTGAGGTTTGGCTGATACTGCACAACCATGTCCCTTTAAGGCCGTAACAGGAAAGTCAGGGACTGGTGGGGAGTAAGCTGCATGCTGCCCCAGGTTAAATGAGTTTGTGATAGCCCCAATTCTTGAAACCCAGTAGGAAGCTCTAGCAGGTACGTTCCAGAGTCATTTAGTATCTATGGAGCTTCACTTTCCAGGAGAAGAGATCACTGAGGTTCCTGGGAAAAATCAGTTTTACTGGTTGTGAGCTGTGTAAAGGTCTTGCTCTGCCAAAAAGTGTGCTGCCAATACTCTCTGTATAAAATGCTTAGCCCCATGGAGCTGTAGAATGTTTAGTCAAGCTATGAATGAACCCCTGTGCTCACATTAAATCATTTTGGGCACAGAAGAAATAAAGTGATTGGTTTGGGAAGGGAATAATTAGAGTTGATGTCATATAAGTGTTTAATGAATTTAACAATCCCAAGCTTCAGTTGTTAATGAGCTTCTTTTCAGTGGGCTTTTTTATTTAACCATCCCGCATCTCTAGTCTCAGGATCAGTGGGGATCCTAATGGTGGAAAGAAATCAGAAGACGTCCAGAGCTGCGGATCCTGTTTGGGAGTTGGGGTGCCCAGTTTGATTGTGGCCACATTCCTCTGAAGTTGTCCTACCTGTTCTGAAGACATCTACAGGTAGGCCCTAATGTGTTTGTCCATGCTTTTGAACCTGGGGATTATGTCTGAAGGATTTCTGTGTGCTGGGCTGCCCACCCCCCCAGGGAAGATCATGTTTCTTTTATGCCCCTAGATGTGTGGGGAGGGGAGCAGGGGTACACATGTGGGGGCTCATCTGGGATGTTTCCTCACACCCCAAGACCCAAGAACCCTATAATTCCCCAGAGCGGAGGGGCTAGTGGGTTACTCTGCCTACTAGGCCGTATGGCACACTTTTAAATCCATTAGTGGCATGGTGGTGGTGGGTCTTCCCTGATACTAGGCCACAGGCCCCTTCTGGAGAGCTCTCGTGTAATCTGGGGGTCACGTGGAGGGACCCCTGTCTTCTGATTGGCTACTGGTTTGTGGAGGAGAAAGCAGTGCTCTGTGCTGGCACCATTTTGTGAAGCGTGGAGACAGGTGTGAGACTGGATCTTGTGGATGCTAGACGATGGAAGTTCTGTGGTCAGTAATCAAAGACTAGCCAATGTTTTCCCTAAATCCCAGTAAGAGACAGTGTGGGGAGATGATTATATGAACTCATGAGGCCATATAGCAGGCAGAGGATTCAAGCTGGAGTATGCGCTTCCCACGGAGGAGCCTATGTCAGTGGTGTCTACGTGTCTCTTGGAGTGGTTGTGGAACAATGGAGGGAAAGGACAGCCAGATGAATGGTGTGTCCCCTGTGGATTTCAGGGGGAAGGCATAGCTAGATTGACAGTGTGCAGCATCTGTTCCAGCTATGCCTCTGGAGGCATATTTGATCAAGCCCCACCCGTATTCTATTGGGGTTACCCTCTCAGCATTTCGAAGGCCCATCCTTGGCATGGTCACAGGGAAGTGTGGGGTCTGGACTGTTTGAGAGACTTTCTCTAGAAGACCCATCCCCAGCCAAAGAAGAGAAGCTGCCGGGACTTTCCTCCAACCTAATTGTGGAAATGGTGGAAGAGGAGAGTGGTGCTGCAGAACTAGATCCTAAGGGTGAGGAAGGGCATTGACATCTGCCCAGCTATCATCCCCATGGCAGAGAAAGGGATCTTAAGCAGTTAGCGGGTGGCCCTTCAGGGCCCTGGGGGTCACCGTCTCAATCTCTGCCTGGCAGAAGCCTTCTGACCCTGGACATAGGCCTGTGGATGCAGCATCAGTGTGACCAAAAAGTGCAGCAGAATGGCTGGCCCTGTGGCTCTGAGAGTTAAGGCGCTGGACGCCATACCTCATGCTACACTGGCAGCCTGGGTTCAGGAGTGAACTCAGGTGCTGGGGATCAGCCAGGGGGTGGACTTGGATTGAGCTATTTGCTGGTGGCCCTCCTTTCTTGGGGGAAGGTTCCTGGCTTCACGCTGTTCTGGTGGCTCCTGGTGGTATAGTGGAGGTACGTCAGGTACGGAGTATGCTGATGGGTTATGGAGGTTGTGGCAGAATGTCCTGCAGGTGGGTGCAGGAGTGTGCCCATGCTGCGTTGGATGACATTGCATGACCGCACCCTTGGGAACACAAGGAAAACATAGAAAACACCCCGTTCCTTAGTAGGCGAAGGTGGGTCCAGTAGTCATCTGCCACATCCACTGCCTGGTCTTCTAGCCTGCCTCTGGTGCTCCCTTCATTCACTGGGTCACCTGTCTAGATTGTAGAAAGGTCACCAGGAGGAGCTGGTGTTCCTGCCCCAGGGGGACTTAGATCCGGGGAGGTCGTAGACCAGTGAATGGAAGTGGAGATCCCCCCACCAGCAGGTAAGACAGGGGACTTCAGACTGGATGGGATAGAATGCAGTGTGACCACACTGGAGAGAGTCTGGGAGTCAGAGATGGAGGATGAAGAGAGTTAAAAAAAATGTAGTGACTAGGCTGGGGCCCATAAGAGAAAAGCCTAACAAAAAGGAGGAGAAAGGGTTAATTGCAGAGGATGAGAACTTTGATGACGAAAAGTATGTTGGCAAAAAGTTTCAATTCACAGACTATGAAGCATACCATGCCATTCCCAGACCATTCTATCATCCTTTGATTGCCTTTGGGGACCACATCCCACATATTCCACCACGCTGTAAGGCCCTTACATCCAAGATGGATGGACTAAACCAAAGCAATCCTTTGAACCCAGCCTATTATCAGGGAAGCTGGCTGGAACCAGGTCAAGCACGCACAACCTGTATCATGGATCTGCCTGAATGGAGTCAAGTTGAGAGGTGGGTGCGGTGAAGGATGAAGGTCGAGTATTCGCAGTTGTACTATCCATATGTCTCTGAATGGTTCTGGGATATCATCGAGAAGATGTGAGAGGAGTGGATCTTCAGGGAACAGCTTGAGCAACTATAGCATAAACCTGGAAATGGAGGCCTCCCCTCCAAACAACTATTCCAGAAGGAGCGGGCCATGTGTCATACTGCCCCTTGGACAGGGCTTACCATCTTCAAAAATGTTGCACTGGTCCAGGACTTGGCAGGCTGCCGAGTAAAATATGACTTTGTGTCAACAGACTCTTTCAGAGACATTACTACCAAACCAGACCCGGAGTTTTATTTCCCACCCGGTGGAAGCCAGCTACTTAAGCCGTCTCTGAAGGACTCTTTGGACTGTACCAGAAAGCTTCTCCCCAGAGCAGGTTATGGTGACTGTATAACCATTTAAATGACTAATGCCAAAACTGATCATTACTCATTGTTGATTTGGAGTGGAATGACAGATAGTAACCTAGTTTATTGCACTTAAGATGTGTTAATAGTGTGTGCAAGGTGTGTGTATGGTGTGTGAATGGTAGAATGTCTTTAGTTGTATATAAAGTAACTTGTTCTAGTGAGTAGGAGGTACAGTCAGGGGTAAGGGAGACTGTGCTGCCAAGCCTACCTCAAATCATTTGACATTACTGTTGTTTAAACTGTTATTTGAATTTCAATGAAAATAATTTTGTGGTTTAGAAATTAATGTTTTTAGCTATTTTTACGTTATGGACCTTCTGGCACAGGTAAGCTAGTTAGAGTTTTAGGTTAAGATAGGTTAGTAGGTAGTGTGGGAGGGAACCCCTTTCGGCCTAAAACAGGTGGTTTCTTTTCTGGCTGGCTGGGGAGATGCGCATTACCCAGTTGTTGGATGAGGCCCACCTGGGGTTGCCTGCTATCATTCCCAGGAGGGAATGATTCCCTGGGTAGGGGAGAGTGTAAGCCCTCTCTTATTTGAGAGAGGCTTGTGGTCCCTTTAGGGACCCCTTCCTTCTCAGTTGCCCCCAGAGATTAGGGATCTGTTACTGCTCTGGGGGTACAAATTCTGTTAGTCACCATTTGGTGGCAGCAGAGAGTAGGGTCTGGGCAGTATATAAGAGGAGAAACAGGAAGTTAACAGGAGAGGGTTGGTAGAGATAGGAGACCAATGGCTGCGGCAGGGCAGTGCGAGGATCCCCCCCCACA
Source organism: Neoceratodus forsteri (assembly GCA_016271365.2). NCBI lineage: Eukaryota > Metazoa > Chordata > Ceratodontiformes > Ceratodontidae > Neoceratodus > Neoceratodus forsteri. The sequence continues at coordinate 1,142,989,878 of CM028129.1, read as the reverse complement.
AGCAGGCAGGCTGGCTTCTTCAGTGGCTATGTGTCTGGTCCCCTGGGAGAGGATCTGAGAGAGGGTATGAGGCATGTAGCTGCAGCCGTATTCGTGGGGTCTCAGGCTCTGGGGGGTGGAAGGGAGAGAAATGGAGATGCAGGATAGGTAGGCCCCAGGATCTGAGTGGCCCCGGTTGGCAGGTGGTTAGTGGGCCTAGGTCATCGGGGTGGTGGCAGGGCCTCTGTCTCCCAGTGTAGCATGGCAGCCTAGGGCCCACTGTTGAGATGGCCTGGGAGAGCCTCTAACCCCAGTAGGGACTGTTTGGAGGGACAAGCCAGGGGGTTGCCGATCATTAGATGAGTGGGCCGTGGAGAGCTCTGGAGGTGTGTATCCCCTGGAATTGGCATGCACATATCGAGCAGAGGGATGGTTGAAGAAAGTTTATTCCAACTTTAGCACCCTGTTTTACTGCCCCATCCCAAGGTCTTGGAGAAAGTAAAATGTGGTCTGGGGAGACCGGACAGACCAGGAAAACAACCGGGTTGGGGAGAGGGGGGGGTATGGTGGAGTGGGTTTGGTTGGTACCGCACCAGCCATGTCCCTGGAAGGCCGTAATAGGGAAGTCACGGACTGGTGGGGAGTAAGCTGCACACTGCCCCAGGTCAAAGGAGTTTGTGATACCCCCCCCCCCATTGTTGAAACCCAGTAGGAAGCTCTTGCAGGTACATTCCAGTGCCATTTAGTATCTATGGAGCTTCACGTTCCAGGAGGAGAGGTCATTGAGGTTCCCAGGAAAAAACAGTTTTGCTGGTTGTGAGCCGCATAAAGATCTTGCTTTGCTGAAAAGTGTGCTGCCAATACTCTCTGTATAAAATGTTTAGCCCCATGGAGCTGTAGAATGTTTAGTCAAGCTATGAATGAACCCCTGTGCTCATATTAAATCATTTTGGGCACAGAAGAAATAAAGTGATTGGTTTGTGAAGGGAATAATTGGGAGTCAATGTCATTTGTAAATAAGTGTTTAATGAATTTAACAACCCCAAGCTTCAGTTGCTAATGAGTTTCTTTTCAGTGGGCCTTTTTATTTAGCCATCCTGCATCTCTGGTCTCAGGGTCAGTGGGAATCCTCATGGCGGAAAGAAATCAGAAGACATTCAGGGTCACGGATCCCAGTTGGAAGGTGTGGTGCCCAGTTCGATTATGGCCATATTCCTTTGAAGTTGTTCTAGCTGTTTTAAAGACATTTTCAGTTAGGCGCTATTGTGTTTGTCCATCCTTTTGAACCTGGGAATTATGTCAGGAGGATTTCTGTATGCTGGGCTGCCCCAAGGCAAGTTCGTGTTTCTTTTATGCCCCTAGATTTGTGGGGAGGCGAGCAAGGGGGCCACATATATATGATCAATATGTACCACTTGCTTGGTTAATTATCTTTTTTATTATATGGTAGTCTGTAGTTGCAGTAGTCGGAAAATGAACCAGTTTTTAGTACAGCTTTACCACGTTCCGAGTGCATTATTTTGCGTATACTTGGCTTCTGACTTTTGTGGTATATTTTCTCCTGTTTCTTAATTCTAGGGAAGTATCTCACTGGAGAGTCAGAAACGAGCTGGGGAATGGCCTCTGGCCAGCTCACATTTGGTTGGTTCATGCACCGGCATATAGGATGGATGGAGGATAACCCATTGGTGTGCGATGTCTGAGTACTATAATGGATGCAGGGATAATTACCTTTACCAGGTGAGTAAATACCATTCCTAACACAAGACATCAGAACATTAGACTTCCATGGTGTCAGCGTGGCTCAGTTGGTAGCACATCCGCCTCTGGACCAGAAGATCGTGGGTTCTCGTCCCACACCGGGATTGGACTTGCACCTAAAAATCGCTGGCATCCAAGTGCAGTATTGGGGGGTGCTGTACTGCTGGGGTGTGCCGTCCTTCGGATGAGACGTTAAACCGAGGTCCCTTCTGCCCATCCTGGTGTTGTCCTGGTGGGTGTCCAGGTGGAAGTAAAAGAACCCAGAACACTATTCGCAAAGAGCAGGGAACATTCCCGGTGCTCTGGCCAACATTCCCCTTCCCATAAACCGGTTCTTGCAATTATCCAGGCTGTGTGTGGATGATGATGTGCGATATGGCCGCCACCACACATTCAGTCACTTCACTACCAGTCTAGCATTGCTTGTAAAGCGCTTTGGATGTATGAAAAGCGCTATATAAATGCAGATTCTTCTTCTTCTTCATCAACCATGCATTGGGACATTAGACTCATATCAACCATGCAGACAGCAGCTATGACCCTTTCAGTTTTGTTTGCTCTGTTTTCTCCTATGGTGGAGGGGACAGTTTGTTGTTAGTGGAATCCAGTCTGGCAGAGATGGCTTCTGGAGAGGGAGCACCCAATATTCTGTGAGAGGGTTTTAATCATTCTGAAAAAATAACTCTCAATACTCACTGCTAGTACAGAGAACATGCCACATTAAAGGCCTAGAACCAAGCATTCAGACCTGCCATTCAAAAATGTACATACACGTGGCGATCAGTCCTCCAGGTGGTATCTTTGCAACTAATTAAGTGCCTACTAAAGAATTCAAGAGAAATACAACATTGCTCTAAACAGCAGTCAAGGATGAGCATCCCACTCTTGACCTCTGAACAAAAAAAGTGTGTATTCCCATGGACCACTTTACCAGGGATCAAAGAAAAGGTTTGCTCATCGGGGGCAGCAATGACCACATTACCTCATTTGCTGAGGAGGACAGAGTAGGCAGTCTGGACCTGCTCACCAGAAATGGAAAGAAACTGATGCGTGGGCATGAGTTGAGACTAGGCAGAGATTTAGTAGTGATGTAAGGAAGTTCTTCCTCACGGAAAGAGTGATGAAACAATAAAACAGATTGCCAAAAGAAGTGATGGAGGCAGGGTCTATAAATGGATTCAAGCTCTGGTGGGACAGATACAGGGGGCTCATAGCAACAAAATGATGGATGGGTAAGGAGGGAGGAAGTAGAAAGTGGAAGGGGTCTGCTTGGGGAAGTGGGGTAGACCTTGAGAAAAAAAAAACTCTTTCAACAGTAGTTCAAGTGGGAATAGATTGGGCAGGTGAGCAGACTGGATAGGCCTTGGGTCTGTTTCTGTCATCATTCTTTATGATTCAGTTTCACTGTGTGGCCTTGAGCAGTCACTTGACCTGTCTGTGTTTCGGTCCTCAAATTGGTGAAATGGTAAGACTCTTAGACATTGCACCTCATTTCAGCAATCCAGGTTTAATAAATTGCAACATTAAATAATTAGAGAGAGATTCTTTTTTTCCTTTTACAGTACGTTTACCCAGGTTAGCCTAGTTGAGAGTCAGTGTCTTGTTTTCAGTGAGGTACTTCTTTAGTCATTTTTATGGCTAAGTGGACTGAAGCACTTAAAGGTGAAGTGAATTGGTTCAGTGTCTCAATACATATATGTGGCATTGATGGGAATTTAACCTGGGTCTCCTGTGTCTCCTGGTTCCCATGCCTGTGCTCTAGCACCATTAGAGCACACTGCCTAATAGTAACCAACTCACCTCTATCACTGCTCTGAGGAGGCCATTTTTCAGAAAGATTAACCAATGGAATCTTCAGACTTCTAAAAGCACTATTGGAGCAGGAGAGTTGTAACAGTGATGCCATCATGAGAAAGTCACAGAAAATTCATTTGCAGGTATTTAAAACATGTATGTTTTCTCTAAGGCATTGCATCTACCAAACTGGTCCCTACCCAATCCTGACCAGCACACCATTGCAGAAACAGCATTTTTTTTACAAGAAAATAAAGCGGCCTGTTTTTTGGGCACCTGACAGGAGGAACACTTTGAAGCAGAAAGTAGGAACAGCTGTCTGCTTGAAAGGTAATTGTCATTCAAGTATTCTTACAACATTTTTGATAAGGAGTGGGACAGGAGGAGAGGGTATAATGGGAGGGACGAAGGGACAGAAAAAGGTGCAACCACATCAGGCATGATTACATCTAAAACCAGCCCTGCTCCTTTTTTTTTGTTTGTGACAGGATAATGCTGCCCATGTAGTGGTCATCTGCAAGCAACAACTTGCCTCCATTGGCTGCTGAAGAATTTAAACTGGCCAAAGTGGTCTGCCAACTCTCCTCGACAGAAGCTATTGTCTGAATGATTTTCAGAGTATCTAGTAAGTCATTTATATTCTGACAAGTAACTTTTCTTACTGGCTAATGTTATGGCCTACTGTGGCACATGAGGAGTAATGACCTTCCAGAGCCAAGCCCTAATCAGCAGAGCTGCTGTCAGTTACTAAGTGAATTTCACCATGACTTTTTCCTCCTCTTGCCCTTTTAGCCAAACAGCTAATAACTCGGTCTCAGGGATATTAACTTCAACAAACAGAATAATCTGCCAAAGAAAGGATATCCTCTAGAAGCTAACAAAGCCTCCGAAGCTCCAGGCAAATCCATTGTGCAAACCCCAAAGGATTTAAAGTGAGTGTTGGGCATCTCTGGTCATTGAGTAATCCAGATCAACAGTTGAGATGAGGGCGGAGGAGGTACTATCGTAATGACTGAATGTTTTTTCTGTTCTGGTCCAAGTTTTTTTTAAGCTGAGAAAAGGACAGCACAGGGTCAGCTAGTGGCAAGGCAACCTCCTCCCCATAAGGCAAAAGTTACATCAGCTTAATTCCTCCAAAGAGCTAGTTTTAGTGCCCAAATTAAAGCAAACACTTTTTACAGCCAGTTCTCAAACACACTTGGCCAATGCTCTAAGAGACAAAAAGTATGCTTCTTTATAACTGGTGAGGTGGTAAAACATTTGCATTGAAATGGAATGCCGGTTTACATGGAAGAGGCAGAACTCTGTGGCAAATAGTTTTACTTAAGTTTGGAAACTGAAGTTTTGTTTCTAATTTGGTATTTGACAAAAGCTGGGGGTAGAAAAGGAGGGATACCAGTTATTCCTCAAGGTCAGGTTTCCGTATGTCTGGGCCCCATCTTAGTATGAATGGTATCAATGTGATAGCCATCATGCAGCACAACTACAAATGAAGAGGCAGGAGCCCTCCATGACACAGGAGAAAAATAAAATACCAAACCTCCTACAGATTAGCCTGATTTAATATCACTCCCCCCATGACATGAATAAAAAGAAAAACATTTCCAAGCCTTCTCTTCTAGATAAAAAAATAATAACCCAATAAAAAAAACTAGACAAATGGTACACAACAGTTTGTGTTCTGAAGTGAATATTTTGACATTTAACATTTTAGAGTTCACACGAGTGTCCATAGAATTGAGATTTAATCTTACACTACATTATGTACTGAAGTAGAAAGTCTCTGTTCATAAACTCAGATACTGAATTTTCATGGATATCCCCTCGGGAGTCACTAACTGAATCCCAAAGCAGTGATGTGTCTTACACTTCTGTATGCCAGAGAGTCACATCCTGTTCTCATTTTCTTTGCAAGTGTCTGTGACTCTCAACAGCTTACACACAAATCCTCCAGGCACCCAGCTGGTCAGGGAAAGCCTCAGAAAGTGCTCATCTCACTCTCTCTCTCTCTCTCTCTCTCTCCCCTCCCTTACTCCTACAAATCCTCATCATGTTTATGGTACTGAAAAAATTAAGTGGCAATATATACCAAGTATATAAACCCCCTGTGCCTCAAGGTAGGATGAACAGGCTACACTTTCATCCCTGGTGTATGAGTCAACAATAAGGGACAGCGGAACGTAACAGTATAAACATCCTCACTTATGGAACAACAATAGTCAAAGCCAGGTACATAACCTACCTCTCACTACCTGTATTCACATGCTAGGGGAACAATAAGGGATAATAAAGTCAATCACCTATCTCTCCTTCAACCCAAATGTAAGTAGTAGTGATAATAAGGAAGAGTTGGACCCAGCAACATAAAGAAACGGTCACAGTATGAGGCAATCTAATTCTGCAGATTTCTCTGCATCCAGAATCACATATTGGCACATAGCTGGTAATTATTTCTCCGCATTTTGTCCCTTTTTCTTCCTGTCACCCCCCCCGCCCCCGACAATCAGTGTTGTCACAATTGCACCTTTCCTATGAAAGGCCTGTTCAGTGGGTGCCTTCACAGCCAGCATTAGTAGCCCACCTTGGTCAGTCGGCTGGGTCAGTGCAATTGCTGGGCTTCTTCTGATCTCCCAACCAGGAGTAAGCTGCCTCCCTTCCATGACATGTGGCCTGCAACCTGCTACAAAGCAGGACTGTGGTACTTGACCTTAAAACTTGGTCTCCCAGATATAAGTGCAAAAATGCGTTCTTCATGACATAGACTCATCTTAGCTTGTCAGTTTTTTGAAAATTGGGCTACTGGTGTATTGTGGTCATTTCCTCCTCTGAAAAGACCAAGATAAAAGCCCCACCATTCAATAGCTTCATAAAGCACTGCCAGGGCAATTCACTAACTGACTCAAAAAGGGTCTCTCTTAAAAGCTTGAGGTGTTTCCCTACAGTGAGTGTACTGTAGCTTGACTGGTTCAGATGCAGTATAAGTTTGATCATTACTTGTCACCAGCATAAATCTCTGGTACATCCACACATACAGCTTCTTGCGTAAAGACACATCCCAACATCATTATCAGTGAATCTGTATTATATAGGGGACATGTAAAATTATTTAACCTTGTGTAAGGGTGCTTTCTGGGTACAGTTCCACCTTACTCCACTTCCTGATAGCTGGTTGAGCTCCAGTGAGCCTCTGGACTTTGGGATGCATAACCTTTTTATTGTATGGTGCCTCCACTCAGAGACTATTACTTAGTGGGTTAGCTGATAGTGGGGTACAACCCCCTGGGAAGCTGCACTTACTCACATCCTCTTCAGGAGAGCCCTTCCCCACAATACAATATCCACAGCTGATGAGACACTAACAACACAAGTTCAGGCAGAAACAACACAAGTTCATTAGTCATGCTCACTCTATATGGTGATTTGCATATGCAGCCCATGATGCTTTGCATTGTGGGGGCATGTGTGATTTTTTACTCACTCTATATGATGAGCTCCAATTAGTTGCCCAACATAAGCATGCCAATTAAGCAGTAAATGCTTCTGTATAGTCAAACTCTACATGAGATAGAGATAAGATCAGATACCGGTAGCTGCCATTAACTAAACCCAACTATGAACAGCTCCAAAACTTTATCACCATTACAGTGAAAGTCTCCTTCTCCTGTATTGAAGACTGCTACCTGCACCCACCGGGTACCAGGTTTTTGAGCTTGTACCCTAATGGGAACTCCTGTATAGCAGTCCCTGGGTACCCAGTGTTGATTTTTTGTATGTCGGATGATGTTGCTGAGGGATGACTAGCATTGTTGCACTAATATTGTGCAATAACAATAGTTTTACTCAAACCACACCAGCCATGCAATTGCTTAAATGGCTATCCCACCTCTAAACATAGGGGATACGTGGCGGGGACCTGTGTGATAAATTTTTTAACTACACAAGAGCAATTTGGCCTTGGAGAACCTCTCAAGCATAAATACAAAAGGCTGCATGGTGGTTTGATTCAAGTAAAGGGGAATTAACCACTGAGAATTTTTCCGAGATAAAAAACTAACACCCTCCCCCTTTCCCAACTCTATCTACACAATAGGTTTTATGACCTTGCTGGCGTATTTCACCACTGAAGATGGTTTTACTTAACCAAGTCTCAGACAAGCCAATACTATTTAAATTATTTTCAACTGTCCAAGCATCCAATTCAGCTTTCTTGGAGAGAATGCAACCACTGAGAATTTTTCTGAGATAAAAAAAATGAACACCCCACCTTTTCCCAACTCTAGCTACACAATATATTTTACAATGTTGTGACATATTTTACCATCGGAGATGGTTTTCTTTAAACAAGTCTCAATCAAGCCAATTACATCAGTATTATTTTTAAATATCCAGGCATCCAATTTAGCTTTTCTTGGAGAGGATACTTTGGACATTAAGCTGTGCAAACTTGAAAAAGAATCTGGTTTAGAAGAATCATTAATAACTCCAGTTAAAGGGACAGGCTGGGGGTGGATATTGCCAACAATTAGAAGCAGGAGCAATTCCAACTGTCTTAATCAGGACACACAGCTGTGGAACCATGACTCCAGCAGGGCTGGACTGGTGCAGGTGAAGTGGGAATGTCAAACCCACTGGAAAACAAATAATTAAACCACAAATTATACATTTATGAAATTCCAGAAGAATAGTCCTTCACACTGTGATGATCCAGAATATCCAGTTTATTCATGAACTGTGCAAAGTGCAGAAAAAAAGGTAACAGTCAAGTGCTGGTGGGGCTGCAGGCCACTTGCCCCAGTGCTTCAACTTGAAGACTCTGTTCAGGTCAAAGCACCAGGGAAAGTGGCCAGGAGCTCCACTAACACTTGACTGTGAGCTTTTTTTCTGCACTTTGCACAGTTCATGAATAAACTGAATATTTTGGATTATCACAGTGTGAAGGACTATTCTTCTGGAATCCTGTGAGTGAGGTGTAATTGTATGGTTTGGCCAACTGTATCAGCTGTTGGGATTTAAGACACATCAACCACTGTAACTTGGTTAAAATTTGATTTGGTAGTTAACCTTTTTACTGAGCCAAAAAATAGCTTAAATTAAGTAAATCAATACTAATAAAAGTGGTATTTTGATTAAAATTTTACAACAGAAGGTAATCAAAAAAATTGCCATGACTAATTTTCCGAAGGTAAAACTTTTAAGAGTGGAGTTGAGGGTCCAGATTGATTAATGTCAATGAAATGTGAAAAGAAACTACATCAAAGTTTGGCTTATTGAACCAAGAGTTGTTACTGTGATTGTTATCAAACAGTCAAAGACCATGGCTAACTGAAACAGGAGACGGGGTTCAAATGAGTTCTGGAACAAATCAGCATCAGACCTTTATAGATTAGCAATGAGAGCAACACAGGACATAAAACACAAAACACACAATCAACCCATTTTTTACAACAACAAAATTGCATAGCGACATCCCTACAGCCCCTCCCCCTCCACCATGGACTCCCAACAGTGACTTCAGCCACTCCAGCGAGAGCCACTTACATGGAACGCTGCTCCATGGAGAGCTACTGGAGCAGTCCTGCTCTTAAATGCCACCTGTCTACACCCTATCATACATCACCGCCATGACCTAATCCCAGTAATCTCTCATTTTATTTAAATTTAATATGCTTTGTTATATATAGATTCACAGCACAAAACAACAATAAAAACCACAAAATACAACTAACATCCACCTATCCCTCAGCCCACCCCCCACCCATGGAGGAAACAAGAGAGAGAAAAAAATAGCGTAAGTAATCAGTCCAGACACATTATAAGATTAACAGATGATATCAATAAATATTCATAAAACGTAATGTGAGGCCTCATTAAGAATAGGGTCCAATACAGACAAAGAGTCAAATTAAAAGGTAAAGAAAGAAAAAAAGTGCTCAAGTGCTGTTCCTTAATAAGCTATGTGGTATGTACGGTGTGCAATTTGCTCCATTTCTTGTCATATGATGAAAGCTTATGAATAACACTCACAGTTAATTTCTCTAGCAGGAGGTTGAAAAGAAGCTCCTGCAACCATTCCTCATAGGTGACCGGTGATTGATTGACCCAGCGATGGAGGATCACCTTTTTAACTGAAAAAGAGATCAAAGCTACATGATATCGTTTTTCTTTAACTGCAATGTCACTATAATCTCCAAGTAAACCTATAGCGGGAGTAAAGGTGCCCTCAAGTCCCAAGAGGGGATCCACTCTAGACTTAATCAATTCCCACAAGGGAGCCACTTTAGAACATTCCCAGAAAACATGAAGTAGAGTTAATTCTGCTTGTCCACATCTTGTACATAAAGGTGAAACTAATTTGATCATTTTAACTAGCTTTACCCGTGTAAAATACAAATTATGTAATATATGAAACTAAACAAGTCGCAGTTTATCATGCAAAATATATATATATGGAAATCTGTCCAAATTTTTACTCAGTCGAAATCATAATGTGGGAAAACAGCATTCCAGTATGAAGATGCACCTTGTATTTCAGAGAATAATTTAAGGAAAAACAAATAAATGCAGTTTAGAGACAGCATGTGGCTATAAAACAAGATCAGTGGCTGATTGCAGGAATTCAGAAAAATTGACTTATCATGAGACAGGGCCATACCACTGAAGGAGAACTTGCCGAAGCTGATACACTTTAAATATACACTTACTATCCAGGTAATAAAAAATAAGAATCTCTTGATTTGATTTTGGTGAGCCTTCATGAAGCAAATCGCTCCTTAGCCCCCCCCCCCAATTGTGGTAACCATGTGGCAGTCAAAATTTGGCCACCTATTTTAAAACTGAGATTGTGCAAGATGGGTTGAAAGATATCCATGGAAAATTTATAATGCATAAATGAAAAGAACTGTGCATGAACTCGAACCAAAGTACCAATAACTGAGTACTGAAGATTCACAGGAAGCCATTTGGAGGGAGTGAAAACATAGTTTCAGGAGACACTCCAGCAGCCTTATTCTGATCTCTTTCTAGAGACAGCCAGATAGGAACATAGAAGAAGTCTCTCTCCAAAAAGATTGAGTTTGGCCATCATAAACATTTGCTAGCGTGGCTAGATAAATAATAAACCAAAAAGTTCAGGAGTCGTATGCCTCCTAACTGTTTAGGGGTTGCTTAACAGTTATATGATCGTCTAGGTGGTTTACCTAACCATATGAAGTTAGAAATTATCCCATGAACTTGCTTAAACCAGGATATAGGGAGGAATATATTAACCATATTAAGAGAGTAACACAAATGGGGAAGTATATTCATTTTAATGATATTAATATGACCCCACAAAGCCAACGGTAATCATCCATCTAGTCAAATCCTGTTGTAGCTTGGAGACTAACTCAACTAAACTAAGCTTCTTTATTTGCTTTCTACTCCTTGATAAAAAAAATATCCAGATATTTAAGCTGGGGGTCCACGAGAGTTCGGAGGCTAAAATATCAGACTTAGAAACATTAGCATTTAAAGGCATGACCTCCATTTTACTTAAATTTAGTTTATAATTAGAATGACAACCAAATTCCCATATTGTGGCTAAAGCTGCCAGAATAGAAATCCCAGGGTTGGTCACATGAAGGAGAATATCGTCAGCATACACAGATACAGTGAAGTCCGCCAGGATGAAGAGCAGTGTCACAGGTTTCCTGCATGACAAAAGGGATTAACTCCCATTTAAATGACATAGTTTGCTGCAGAAACTCTACTGCAGAATTCTGCAGAGTTGAACTTCATCCTTTGTGGGCTTCACTGTAGTTATAAATTCCAGGCACCTATTTGTGAACTGGTCCACTCAGGGTTACTTTTCAGTTTCCATAACAGAGGTTTCCATAACAGGGTTCCAAATATAAATTACATAACAGAGGAGAAATGAGACACCCTTGATGGGTCCCCAAAAAAAGAGAAAAAGAAGAGGAAAGGGCTGTGATACAATAAATGTGGACACATGGGTGTTAGAATAAAACTTTAATCCAGCGAATAAATGGGGATGGAAAACCAAATGCTTCTAAGGTAGAAAACAAAATGGACCAATTAACCCTATCAAAAGCTTTCTCTACATCCAGAGAAACCAGAGCTGCAGGGATAGCTGAATATCTGGATGCAAAAAAAATATGGGCCAGCTTATGGAGGTGGTTTTTTTCGATAAGCGGGAGGATTTAAAACCAATTTGAACTTTGTTAATAAGGGCCAACCAGACTGTACTAATCCTGGAAGCCAATACTTTAGGTAAAATCTTAATATCATAATTCATAAGAGATATGGGGTGATAACTCACAACCTCTTCTGGGGGCTTACCAGGCTTCAGTAGTAAAACTGTTAAGGCTTCTAAAAGTGTGCCATCCAAAATTCCAATGTTATACAGGGACAGAAAAAAATGGTGAAGCACAGGGACAAGTTCTTCAGTGACCCTCTTATAAAAATTAGGAGTGAGACCTTCTTGCCCTGGGGCTTTATCCAATAGTAAGGTTTGGATAGCGAGGAGAATACCGTGCTGAGTCAAAGGCTAACACAAAGAAGATTGTTGTGCCTGAGCCAAAGTAGGAAGAGGAATTCCTGACAGGTAGGACTGTAATGTCAAAACTGTAGGAGGGTCTAAAAGGGGCCCATATAAGGATTTATAAAACTGTCTGAATTCATGGTCAGTTTCTCTAGAAGATGTTTTAATTGTATCATTGCTCAGATTTGATGGAGGGAATGATACAGGATGCTTCCTGTCGGCATGGGCATAATATGAGAAGGTGCCTTGCCTTCTTGCCTTGGTCTACATAAGTAGAATGTGTCCTGAAAATAGTATATTCAGCCGGTTCCCACAAATAATAGGCATCTTTGTCTCTTAAGGCCAACTGTACAGTAGAATGCTCATCTGAGGAGCAAGGGGTTAGGTTTTTTCCATTGCTCTGTTATGACTCAGAGCATCTGACATTTCTGACTCACACCTACGCTTCCTCTTAGTGGCTACGTGAATAAATTCACCCATAATGAAGCACTTAAAGGCGTAACATTCAGTTTCTCTATTCTGAGTAGAATCTATGTTATAAAAGAAAACAACTTTTATCTCTTCTCTAAACCTTTCAACCACGAGTTCTTAGAAACATAGAAACATAGACTTTGATGGCAGAGAAGGACTGCTTGGCCCACCTAGTCTACTCATTTCCCTACCTACAGGATAAGCTGCAGATCCTAGTTAACCAACAGCCTATTTCTTCTTAACCCCCACAAGAAATGCCTCATGTCTGTCCCATGTATTCTTGAATTCTCCCACAGGTTTAGAGCCCACAACCTCCTCAGAAAGACTGTCCCATGTGTCCACCACCCTCTCTGTGAAAAAATACCTCCTCACATTGCCCCTGAACCGCACCCCTCTATCTTTAAATTGTGTCCCCTTGTTCTTGCACATCCCTTTTTCGGAAAGATGCTACCCTCTTTGACTTTGTTGATTCCAGTGAGGTACTTAAAAGTTTCTATCATGTCCCCCCTCTCCCTCCTTTCCTCAAGGGTATAAATATTAAGCTCCTTTAGTCTCTCCTCATATGGCTTCTCTTGCAGACCCTGCACTATTTTAGTTGCCCTCCTCTTGACTGCCTCTATCCTGTCTATGTCCTTGTGGAGATGGGGTCTCCAGAACTGGACGCAGTACTCCAGATGGAGTCTCACCAACTGTCTGCACAGAGGGATAACAACTTCCTATTTTCTGCTGGTGATACCTCTCCCTATACATCCCAGTATACCCCAAGCCCTTCCTACTGCCTTCTCACATTGCTTGCTAACCTTAAGGTCATCTGATATGATTACCCCAGGTCCCTTTCCATTTTTGTTGTTGTTACTACACCCCCCCCCCCCATTGTGTAATCTTCCCATGGGTTTTTTCCAGGTGCATTATTTTGCACTTCTTTGCATTGAATCCAAACAGTCATACTTCTGACCATTCCTCCAACCTTGCCAAGTCCCTTATCATCCTTTCCATGCCTTCTTGTGTATCAACCCTGTTGCAGATCTTTGTGTCATCTGCAAAGAGGCATGCTTTTCCTCCCAGTCCCTCTGCAATTTCACTTATAAAAACATTAAAAAGGACTGGACCCAGTACTGAACCCTGTGGTACCCTACTAGTAACCCCTCTTTCTTCAGAGTGGACTCCATTTATAATTGGGCAGTGGTATAAGGCTCTGAGCTGCAAATCTGGTGACATCCAGCAGACCAGACCTGGGTTTGAATCTCACAGCTTCCACTTGCATACTGTGTGACCCTGAGCAAGTCACTTAACCTCCTTGAGCTCCCAGGTCGCTCCTGTAAAAAAGCTTTCAGTTTAGTGTGCTATACCTGGTTAAACAACTAAATTAAAAAAAAAATTAAAAAATTACCTTCTGTGTCCTGTTGTCCAGCCAATGTTTTACCCAGGCTACCACCCTGGGATCCACTCCCACGCTGGTTAATTTGACTATTAATCTTTTGTGTGGGACTGTGTAAAATGCCTTGCTAAAGTCTAGGTAGGCCATGATTATTCAGTTTCCAGATGGTATTCTTCTGAAAATCTGATGTCAATCTATATTTCAGCCATACCAAAGAATGGTCTGAAAGGACACATGGGGCAATCTCGCTGCCCAGCATGCCATCCATACAATTCTGACTTAACAAAAAATAGTCCATGCAGGAGTAGGAGCCATGTGTCTGAGCATAAAAAGTGTATTCCTTGACTTGAGGATACAACACATACCAGGAATCACACAGACCTAAAGAACTGACCATATCTCGGATAGAGCACCGTGAAGGAAACAGTTCAGCCTGCTTCTTGCTTGTTATATGTAGATCTGGCAAAAGGATAGGTTCCAGTCTCCCCCTATTATACTGGGAAGCATTGTAGTTGGGGCTAAAGGACTGGTAAGCTCCATAAAGAAAGAAGGGGCATCTGCATTAGGGCCATAGCGCTCCCCAGCAAAATGTCTGTGCAGTCGAAGACTCCTCTAACAAAAATGCAGGGGCGTCATTTCAGCAAAATCATTGGGGTAGCAAGGTGGGCGGGGGGCACGATGTGGGTGGGGCCATGTTGTGGGCGGGGCCAGAGAGGGTGGCATTTGTCAATGTGACATAGGGTTAGTTACCAAGTAATTTAAAAATGGCTATAAATTGAATAGTAAAGTTTGAATATAAATCTGAAATGGGTTGTTACAGATGTTAATTCAAATTAAATAGCTAGTTTATCAAATTATGGAATCTTCAGTATAGTGGAAAAAATCACGCCAAAACCTGTAAAGAAAAAAAATAATAAAAGGAAAAAGAACCTATGTATGTGCAGTTTGATTGTGAAGGTAGATTTTAAAATACATTTTGTGGCATTCTACAATTTCTACAGCTATCAATATAATTTACAATACTTGGTGATACCTTGTAAGTCTCGGCTTATTTTTCTGCTAACAGTGCACTGAATCTGCCGAACCAACCAAACTGCACATGCAAGTGATTTATCCTCCCTGGGCCTGCATCCTAAGGTCGCAAGACACTCCATGTTTCCTTGAGTGTCAATGAATTACTAAAGAAAATTAAGGACATCTCAGTTTGAACTCTAACCTTTGCACCCGGCTGCATGAGTGGAGACTAATTTTAGCACATATTAACTGGCATAGCAACTGCTTTTGAAAGGAATCCAACCAATGGCAACCAAGATATGTAGAACTTTAACCAACATTAAAGGCTGGCATTATATATACAAGCCACATTACGTAAACATAAAACTCCACCTCCATGGGCATAAAACATTCAAGACATTGTCTGTTTAATTTAGTGTCACTGTAATGCCACATACACATACACACTACGGTCAAAGTTTTAGAACACCCCATTTTCCAGTTTTTATTGAAATTTCATGAGTTAATGTCTCAATGTACTCTGAAACTAAAGCATAGAACAAATAAACAATTGGAGATAAAAAGAAATCATAGAATCATTTTGTTTAACAAAATTTAATCTAAATTTTGACTCATCAAAGTAGCCACCTTTGCAGATATACTGTAACCGCGAACACACTCGTGGCATTCTTCCTACAATGGACATCAAATATTGTTCAGGAAGTTCTTCCCAACACTGTTGCAGAAGTTCCCACAAATGTGTTGCACTTGTAGGTTGCTTTGCTTTCACCCTTCTGCCAGTTCATCCCAAACCAGCTCGATGGGGTTTAGGTCTGGAGACTGTGCTGGCCATTCCATGATTTGAAGCCTACAGTCTTGTTCTTTTCCTCGAAGGTAGTTCTGACATAGCCTGGAGGTATGTTTTGGGTCATTATCTTGCTGTAGGATGAACCCCTCATCAACTAGGCATAGACCAGAGGGTATTGCATGGCGCTGCAAAATGCTGTGGTAGCCCTTTTGGTTCAGGGTGCCAGTCACTCTGTGCTGTTGTCCTGTGAGCTCTATCACGCAAGCTGTTGACTCTCAGAAACTTGTCTTCTGATTCTGTTGTGGCTTTGGGTCTGCCAGACCTCTTCCTGTCAGAGTTTCCTCCAGTTTCCAAGTACCTTTGATGGTGTGGAAACTGTACTCACTGACACCTTGGCTTTCTTTGTAATTTCTCTACAGCAGTTTTTGCTAACCTAAACTTTTTTTTTAACCTCTAGCAGTTTACCGCTTACCTTTGTACCATTTCAGGTTATTCACTGGACTTGAATTGCTTAAATTTCAATAAAAACTGGAAAAATGGGGGTGTTCTAAAACTTTTGACCGGTAGTGTATACCATGTGGCTTTTCTCAGACAGTCCCCGTAACACCTGCTTTTTCCCCAGGAACAAAGGATTGTGGGTTTATTGTAGGTGGTGACTCCTTGGCACATACTGAACCTACTATGTGGGTCATATACTGGCACCACTGCTAGAGAAGTCCTGCCAACATGATACTACCAGCCTTTCCTAATCATACAGTCAGGGATTACATGGGCAAGCCATATTTCCACATGCAAAACTGCTGGACTAACACTGCTGACACTATGTAAGCCCTAGAAATGAATCCAGAGGTAACATCACAGACGCTCATTTTCTAGTAGCTTGTGGATGGCTGCTGGGCTAATATCACTGACACTTTAGCAGACCTGGGTAAGGCAGCTGGGCTACCACCACAAAAACTGTGGTAGCCTTGGGGAAAGCTACTGATCTAATATCACTGAAATTCTAGCAGCCTTGAGGAAGGCTGCTGGGCTAGTACTGCTGACATCCTGGTAGCCCTGGGAATGGCTGCTAGGCTAGTACTGCTGGCACTCAGCCTTGGTGAAGGCCGCTAGACTAAAATCCTGACACTGATAGCTACGAGGAATGCTACTGGGCTTACACCACTGACATGCTAGCCTCAGAGGAGGCTTTGGGGCTAATACATGGGCACAACCACTGGGGCCAGTCCCCAACTTTTTAAGCCATGCCAGCTGCCCAATGATATTAGCATCAGCATGAAAGTCTAGGTAGGGATGTGTACACCCCAACTTTTCAGCTGTGGTTGCTCCCATAAACACCACAGACACTAATATCCTTGCAAACATCACTGACAGTAGCAACCCTGGGGAATGATGCTGGGCTAACATTCTTGCTTTCTGTTAGTGATGATGAACACTGCTAATGCCATCACTGACAATCTTGCAGCCCTGGGAAAGGCTGCTAGGCTAACACTGCTGACACTCTGATAGCCCTGAGAAAGACTGATGGGCCTGCACCTCTGACACACATGTAGCCCTGATGAGGATTTCCAGACTAGCACTGCTGACATTTCAGAAGCCTTGAGTAATGTTATCTTTGCTTTGATCCCATGCTATTAGCCCTCTTTTAGGAACCCCTGTTTCCACAAAGTGTAACAATGAGCCAGTACCTAATTTGTATTCAGTGAATTTGCTGAAATTTGGCTTGTTTACCTTCAGTTCAGTCCAGCTGAACTTTTGGGCCACTGGATCACTTCAGCCTTTGGCAAAAAAAAAAAATGTCTAGCCTTCATAATAAGTGGCCAAAACTAGTCCTATAGCCACTTCTTTGTTACCACCCAATCACTCTCCACCTCCCCAGACTTTTTTTATTAAGAAAACAAAATCCAGCTCCTGGCACAGCACCAGGTATTGAGTTTTGTTTCAAAACAACTGGAGAAATAGGAGAGGGTGGATGAGGTTAGAACTGACAGGAGTGACCCCAGTATCACTTGATCCTCCGGCATCCCTCAGCTGCTGCTGACCACCTCAGTCTTGACCCCAAAATCAGGTCATCAACCAATGTCTTGCTAACTGTTATACATTTGGTGTTTTTAAAAAGTAAGGATACTGATTACTGGAAATGTAAGCCTCCTTTAAAAAAAATATTCATGAAAACTTGCAGTTAGTTCACATTATGGAAAGACTGGAAGGCTGAATTAATCTTAGTGGGTTTGAATCTGATGATTCAAATGACTAAACTGACACATCCTCCACTTATCATTTAAACCACCATTAGAAGGAAAGGAGAATATTTATCATTTAAACAATAAACATTATAGGCCACTTGAGGAGAGGAAGTGCTATAGTTAGATGTATTGCTTTAAAACCTGGCAAGCTATCTGTGGTTTGCCCACATGGTCCTTCAGCGCAGTTTATATTTACTGACAATATATCTTTAGTGTTTTAGTATACCTGTAGTATTTGGGGGGGGGGAGTCGGATTGCATCCTTACCTTATGGCTTCTAGTCCAGACTGCCCTGCCCTTCTCTGTGACATAAACAATCAATGCTTCGCTTCATTCAATGCTTCGCTCCTCGCTTCTTTCCTCACTCTGCTCGCTCGCCTCACCCGCCACCCAGTTTAAGTAACTACCAGCTGAAAAGCTGAATTTCAAAAATCACTCGAGTCTATCTCATGCTCTAGCCTCTCATTGCTCGCACCTCAGTTGCACTCTCTTCAACTTGCCTGGAAGTTGTTTGTTAGTGGTGGTTGGGTAGGTTCCCAGGTTTTCACTGCTGCTCCGCTCAATCCACCAATTTGTCAGGTGACCCTCTCTCATGCCATGGCAGCAACAGGATGGATGTCGGGGTCGTGGAGTGGGTGGATGGTGGGGCTGAGAGTCGAGAATGTGTGCAGCACGTGCCAGGCACCATCACGCCAGACAGACTCCTTGCTGAAACGGCTCCTCCACACAGCAGCACAAAGCCACAACAACTTGCACAAGCCACAGGTGCATGCACAGGCACGCATGTAATGCCAGGGAGGCAAAAAAAATACATTTTAATATTCTTAAGCGTCCATTAAGCCATGGCAAGGGCAGAAGTCGCAAGCCCTGTCATGGGGTCGCAAAATGTTCATGGGGTGGATGCACCTGGCGACCCTAAATGATGCCCCTGAAGGAGGTGGGTTATCTTGGGCAGACTCAATGGGACTTAATGGTATTTGTCTGCTGGCATGATTCTAGAATTCTTAGAATCTAATGGTTTACAGGACAGTAAGCAACATAGTTTCCCTAGGGTGAAGTAGTACTGGATGACAAGGAGGTGAACAGAAGTGTACTGTCAATGTGGCCTATATGAACTTCAGTAAAGTCTTTTACACAAGTTAACAGGCCTAGTGGTAGGTGACAAAAACAATAAACAAAAAAAACAATGGGTGGGAAATTGAAACATAGAAATTATCGGCAAAACTGCCACTTGGCTCACCCAGCCCTTCCAGATTTTCCCTGCCTGTTCTATCTCTGCAGACCTAACCTGGTCTCCATCTACCCTCCCCTCCCTCCCCTCTCTGCCTGCCTATTTACCAATATCCCTTATGCCTATCCCATGTGTGTTTGAAGTACCCTCCCACACTGTTTGTGCTCCCACCACCTCTGCTGGCAGCCTATTCCAGACATCCACCATCTTTCACTGAAGTAGTACTTTCTTACATCCCCTTAAACTTCCCCATCCCAGCTTCATTGCAGTCCCCTTGTCCTGGTCCACTTCCTCATTTGAAATAGACCTCTCCTGTACCCTGTTCACCCCATGAGATACTTGTACGCCTGCATCATTTCCTCTCCATCCTCTCTTGTAGAGTGTACATGTTGAGATCCCTCAGTCTCTCTTCATAGGGTTTTAATGTAACCCTGGACTATTTTAGTTGCCCTCCTCTGGACTATCTCCACCTTGTCTATGTCTTTCTGAGATGTGGCCTCCAGAACTCGACACAGTACTCCAAGTGGGGGTCTCATGAGCTTTCGATACAGTGGCAACATCACCTCCTCTTCCTGCTGGTGATGCTCTCCATATGCTCTACAGCATCCAATCAGCCCTGCTCACTGCCTTGTCACACTGCCCCACCAATTTGAGGTCATCAGATATGATAACCCTAAGGTCTCTTTCCTGCTTAATGATGGTCAGTACCTTTGCCCTCATTTATAACCAGCTCCTGGATTTCTATGCCCCACGCATGTTTTGCACGCTTTAGCATTGAATCCCAGCTAATAATCATACCAGAGGGTTGGAAATCTCTACCCTGCTCATTTATCAAATTTTAATCATGTTTCTTATAAATTCATGCATTTTCTAGGAGTGCTAGCATTGTAGGCCCATATCAAAGCAATCATTATAAAATGGGCAAATAAGTTCAAGGAATCTGATTGGTTGTTAGCCATGCATTAGAAGTGTCTAAGGTACTGCTAAACTAGAAACCCCATGTGGAATAAACAGACCCATTTTATAAGCGCAATAAGCCACTCTGGGGATGTGTGTTAGACAGTTCTAGGAGACTGAATGCACTCGGCCTGCAGCTTCATACCTCACTACACCCCTAGCTGTCCATTAGAACTGTTTAACACACACCCCGTTATGTCTTATTGCTGACTCTGTGTTCAGTTCAGTTCATTCCCCCAGCTGCCATGCCCGGACCACTCCTCAAGTTTCCAAGGTACCTATTCATTCTCTTCACCCTCCTAGGTATCCACCCTATTACAGATTTTGATGTCATCTTCAACAAGCATTTGTCAATGCTGAATGTTTGCTTGCTGATATTAGCATTGGAAGTGCAGGAGTTAGATAGATGCAGGATAGGAATGGCAGTGAAGTACTGAAGTCATGCCAACCCCACCTCCACCCTGCAGAGATGGACAGGCATTGGGGTGTGCCTTTGGGACATCGCCCATAACGCTCACGCCATGTCACCTCATTCTATCCTGTAGACACCGACAAGTGTTGAGGTGTGCCTTGGGGTGTTTGGCTTTATAGTCACACCATTCCATAAGCACATATGCTGAAATGGGTGCAGTATAGGAAAATGGGGTGAACTCTGGGGCGAAGAATCAAGGCACACCTTGATGCCTGTCACTGGCTTCCAGGTGGGGTGGGGTGGAGTGGCATGAGTATTACAACCCGGCAATTCAAAGGCGCAGACGCCTGTCAGTCTGTATAGGGTGGGACATTATGGTTAGAAACCCTAACATCCTGGGTGTTTGTTGGTATTTGCACTACAAATTTTCAACATGGCCTTTTTGTGACCCTACCTCATGAAAGCATTTGGGACCTCTGCTCATGAACAGTGGCACTGTGATTTTGTGAATCTGTCCCTAAGGTTGATTTCCCACAGTGACCGCGCCATTCTGTGCCAGATGTGCAAAAACACAGTTTGGACAGGATGTGGAAAATAACATCTGTACCATTCATACGGAGGTGTGAAGAGATGGCAATGTTGAAAATCTGGAATGAAAATATTAAAGTGCTCGAACATATGACGTACATGGAGAGCACTGCAATGCCTTCGTAACACAGTCATTTAGTGGAATTATTTTCTAAATTTTCAACATAGGCATTTTGACTCTCTGCTCATGAACAGTGGCACTATGATTTTCTTAATCTGTCCCGGAAGTTGATTTCCACAGCGATCTGCCATTGTGCGCCAGATGTGCAAAACACATTTTGGGCAGGATATGGAAAATGACAGCTGTACTGTTCATAAGGAGGTATGCAAAATGACAATGTTGAAAATCTTGAGTGAAAATATTACAAATTCTTGAAGTTACAGTGTGCATGGAACTATCCAACACGCTTGAAACAGTCATTTTTTGGAATTTTTTTCACCAAATTTGCAACATAGGCTTTTGGGAGCCCATCTCATAAACAGTGATACTATTGTTTTGTTAATTGGTCACAAAAGATGATTCTGCACAGTGACTGCGAAATCACCTTTGGGACCGAATAACCAGATGACAGTGATTAAATTATGAGGTGGGGTCCCAAGAACCCCATGTTGAAAATTTGGTGCTAAAATTCACAAAATGGCTGAGATATCCACCTAAGTTGAAAAAACATTTATGCCATTATACAGCTTACGGCATTTCTTCAGTTTGTGGTCGGCTTTGAAGAGTGCAGACATGTTCCGCTCCACCAAGATCATCGCGCCAAGCTCTGGAGGTAAGTATGGGATGAGGTGTGTGTGGGGAGGTCAGGTGTGCAGAGGGTGGGTGCGGGTTGGGGAGGGGGCACGGAGACAACAAGGGACCGTTTTTTTCTTTTATAGGTTAAAAACAATACCAGCAGGAAGGTTTTTCTTACAGGTTTGTTTTGGTACACTGGGGTGGGCCCCAGTGTGTCACCTGTATTTTTGGGAGGGAACTGAAGCCAATGGGGACTGGGCTTCCCATCAGCACAGAAAAAGAGTCTGTGTTTTGGGGTCGATGATACCGAGGGGGATTGGGCACCCCCTCGGCATACAAAACTATTACATGGGGGACATTATGCCGATGGGGATTGGGCTCCCCTGTCGGCTTCCATGGGGACTGTGAGAGGCGGATGGTGACAGCCACCATGTTTATTGAAATGGGACACCAGACAAGGCAAGCTGTGATTCGCCACTGGAATCAGGGACCACCCCAGCAGCAAAAACAGCTGATTGTTAAATGATGGGTGCTCCCTGATTGCAGCGGCAAATTTCTTTCAAGTTGGCGGCACGCTGCAATACTGCTGTCATCAACAGCATGCTCCTCTAATGGCACCACAGAGACCAGCCCCAAAAAGCACTGCCAGCATTGACCACAACACTGCCTCACCTCCACAACCCGCTACTCCAGCAAGCTGCCACAACATGTTTCTTGCATAGCGCAAGCAAACATAAAAAGGCATACCTTCCTTCTAAGCTCTTCTGCAATGTGACTTATGAAGACATTGAAGAGGACCGTCCCAATGGTGAGCCCTGCAGCACCCCACTGGTCACTCTCCCTAATTAGAATGAATGCTATTTACCATCACCTCTGTTGCCTATCCTAACCAATGATCCCCAGTTGGTTAAGGAATAGAACCCAGAGGGTTGTACTAAATAGGGAATTCTCAGGGAGATGGGAGTCATGAGTACTTTGCCTGTTCTCTTCAATATATTCATAGGGGACATAAGGTGAAGCATGAAGGAGTAGTCTATCTATTTGCTGATGACACCAAGATCTGCAATAGTGTGGACATAATGGAGGGAATGGAGGCCATGAGGAGGGACCTGGAAAGACTAGAAGAGTAGTCCAGAATTTTACAGCTGGGATTCAATGCCAAAAAAGTGCAAAGTCATGCCCATCAGACACAAAAAACCCCGAGCCGAGTACGAGATGGGAGGAGAGGTCATGGCATATATCTCTTAGGAAAGGGACCTCAGGGTTATCAATCAAATGATCTGAAAGTAGTGGCCCAATGTTCAACGGTGGTGGGAGAGCAATAGGATGATGGACTGCATAGGAGGGGATAGCATGCAGAAGGAGGTAGGTTATACTCAGTAACATTATTTCACTAGAATCATAGGGGTTGCAAAGTCCCATTTCAGCAAACTCATAGGGGTTGTTAAACTCCCCCAACCACCACATTTATATAAATAAATACTAGGGAAACCTTGTTTCAGGGTTCTTAGGGGTTGCAGTGGGCATCATAGGGGTTGCAAAAAAATCATAGGGGTCTCAACCGCAACCCCTGGCTACCCCTAAATGACGCCCCTGCAAAAATGTAATGACCCTGAGGATTCTCAAGGCTCTCTGTGCACTGAAATCCTAAATGATTAAAAATTAAAATAGCAACCCCTTTATTATTGGTACTGTTACCAGCTGCATAAACTTGACCAATCCCATTTCTATGAAAAAGACAACCTTCAGAAGATAGTAAATGAGTTTCTTGCAAAAAGATATTATCACACTTCAGATGTTTCAAGTGCTTAATTATTTGGTACCATTTAAGTCTGGAGCAAGCACCTTTTACATTCCAGGTAGCATATGTTTTAATATTAGACATACTGGAAAGCCATTTGAAAAATTGAAATTAAAGGCCTCACTGTAAAGAAACAAGTAAAAAAGCCATAAAACAAAAATTCACCCATTATATCCACTTCTCAAACATAACCCCCATCCCACTGAAAAACACATTACAAAACCCATCCCCATTAAGGAACATAGAAATATTACAACAAATAAGAGGACTCCCAATCCCAACAAAATCTCAACAGATAACATTAAAAACCTTTGTGAACAAAAAAAAATTAGACTTTGTCCCCCCCCCCCAAGTAGGTCCAGTAAATCCAATTTGTAACGAAGAAAAAGGGAACAATTCAAAAGACCCTGGACCCCACTAGCTTACTTTCTCAAACTTCCAAGTTCATGATGATCACACCACTTACATGCTGATTCCCCCACCATCCTGCCTTCCCCAATCGAAACTGGACAAAACTTGAGAAAAATTAAACTGTAAACCAATCTATTCTATTAATATCTGTATACAGTGATGAAAACTAATTAAATAATCTAAGATCCATTCTAGCAACCATTACGACCAAAAAGTTGGGTCTAAAATGTAAATCTCCGAGACTCAAAACACACTCAATCCCAGCAAAACCTGAAAAGAAAAAAAATTAGATTACAGTATAACTACAATAGTAATATCAAGTATTATGAAATGTAAAAAATAGGTCATGGACTAGTGCCATCACACACAATAAACCTAACCAACTAGGCAACTGACACTATTTAGGTTCATACACAATAAAAGAAAAACTAATTAAAATACCCTGATTACAGGACTGTACACTCTTATGAGAAGTATCCACCTTTATATGCAAATAACTAGAATACAAAACCTAAATTGTCCACGAAAAGAACTAAAGAGGTCATAGACTGCTCACTAAAATAAAACATAGAATACATAATTTTAATTGTTCCTATGTATATTGCAAACTGTTTTCAGTATAACATTGTCGACTGGTAGGTTCAAAGAAATCTAATATCAAAAACGGACCAATCGGCTTATATAAAAACTATAGTTCTTCCTATCAAATCCTGAAATAAAATATAAAAATCCAGCAGGCAATTGCAGAGTGTTGTACTATACAGATTGTGGGGCTAAAGTCCCTAAAAAATACAAAAAACAGAGATAAAACAGCCGTTCTCAAAACATTAGGGACGGTTCTTGCACCACATGATGATTGGAGGGACCAGGTTGAAAGTAACCTTCAGGTAACAGGAGCTCACCACCTATAAATGAAAATCAAAAAGAGATATGCTGATTGCACTGTAAAAAGAAAGTCCATCCAGAAAGGGGTAATGGCTCCACTTTAAAATATCAGAAAGACACCACTGGGATGTTGAAAGCAGTCCAGAACTAATCGAACAGCCAGAATAGTAGTAAAGGTGGTGCAGATGCAAGGCACTCCAAACCATTATGGCAACTATTCTGTATGCAGCAGGAAGAAAGGAGGGGAGAAAACAAATCAGATCCACTGTCCAATTTAAAGATAGCCTTGCCATTCAGAAAATATTCCGGATACCAATGGTTGAGACCTAATTATCATCCAACTAGGAATAATAGAGCGCAAGCGGTCTAGAAAGTAATAACATATGACAGGGTGTGCCGGAATTGGGGATTAACAAACACCCGGGTGCATTGTGATGCATGAGGCCACAGGCCAAGTGTCCTCACAGCACCTGAATGTGTGTTAATCCCCAATAATGGCAAACCTGGAGTGTGTTATTGCACTTATAACATGGGCAATGTAGAAAAACAGTCCTAAATGCTGTAAATATTGATTATACTGTCTTAAAGCTGCAGAAAAACGGATGCAACCTGCCACGTTGTAAAATAGTCCGTACTATCAAGGAAGATATTCTGCTATTTAAGCACTGATAAATGTTATATATGTGCACAGTGTGCCTCTGTGGGTTCTGTGACCCCCCTGCCCCCTTAAAAAACAGCTCTGAAACTGTACAAAAATGTACAAAACAAGAACAGTGCACTGGGAAAACCATTGTTTAGTTGGAGGGTCAGGAAAGCAGCATGCCCAACATTAATACCACATTTGTAAGTAAGTAGAGAGAAAAAAATGAATAAATAAACAGAGTTAAGAGTAAGCATTCAAAACAACAGTTAAGGGGCCAGAAATAAGACATGATGGGAGTGGTGCAGTGCAGTGGCTGTGGAGCAGCTGTCTTCTGGGAGACTTTTTGGAGGATGCAGTGTTGTCCCATCTGCAGGCACCTCTCTGGGCTGAGAGAGGAGGTTGATCATCTCCAGGCTGAGATGGCCAGGATTTTGGGGACCTCCTCTTCCACACAGGGACCACCAGGGCCACTGCCGTTGCCTCAGAGGTTGCCAAGAAATAGGAGAAGTTGGACAACAATGGGCTCAGGGAGGGTGACGGGGGTGGAACAGAGGTGCATTCCTCTAGTTGTACCTCTCCATAATTCATATGCCATTCTGGCAAAGTGTGGTTCCTCTATGGAGACACCTGCAGTGGAGACCAAGGAGGATGCTGGGAACCTCCACAAAGGAGGCTCACAGAAGGGTGACATGGGATCCCACAGGGGAAAGAAACAACTCCTGGTGGGGGACTCCATTGTTAGGAGGGTAGAACTGGGGGAAGAAGGGAGAGGGAGGGAGGTAAGGTGCCTATCTGGTGCCATGGCTTGAAAGAACAGGGAGTGAATCCTCAGGATCACCAGAGCAGCTGCACGGGGGGAGGAAGCTGGATTTCATTGTACACCTAGGGACAAATGACCTGGCTGAGAAAGGGATCAGAGCAGTGCAGAAAGAGTTTATGGAGTTAGGGAAGGGCCTTAGACAAGTAGCATGCACGGTAACCTTCTCAGAGGTGCTGCCTGTCTATGGCATGGCTGAGGCTAGGGTGCTCCACACCATGGGATTCAATCAGTGGTTGAAAAATTGGTGCAGAGCTCAGGGGTTTGGCTTCACTGAGGACTGGGGACCACCTGGAGTGATGCAGGCCTATACTGGCACAATGATCTGCATCTGTCCAGGAGGGGAACCAAGATCCTAGGTGATAGGTTTAAATGCTTCATTGGCAAGCATTTAAATTAGCCAAGGGGGGAAACTGAAAAGGAGCGGGGAAATCCTAGTCCCCCCCTAAAAAAAATTAGGGTAGTAAGTGAGGTAAACACCAAGACAGAGATGTCAATAGGGAGAAAGGCAGGGGTAAATGGAGAAAATGACAAAGGCAAAAAGGACAGGGATGGGGCAAAAAGGGGTAAGGCCATCAAGAAATGGAGGGTAATGAGTACCAATGCCCGTAGTCTGGGAAACAAGCTCCCTGAACTGGTGGCCTTTATGGAAGAGGGATGCCTGCATATCGTAGCAGTCACAGAAACATGGTACACAGAGAACCATGACTGGAATGTTAACATACCAGGGTACACTACCTATAGTAGAGACGGGGAAGGGAGAAGAGGGGGAGGAGCAGCTCTCTATGTAAGGGAAGGGATAAAAGCAAAGGAACAAAAGAGTAAACAGGGAGAAGAGAAGGCACTGTGGGTCATCTTAGAGACTGGAAATGGCACCACAGTCTGCACAGGGGTTGTATACAGACCCCATGTCAGGGGGAGGGAATGGACAAGGATATGATAGAAGGCATCCTTAGGATGACAGACAAAGGGGAGATACTGTTGAAGGGGGACCTCAATATACCATATGTTAACTGGAGCACCTTTACTGCAGCCACATCCAGGAGCAGGGCCATTCTCAATGCCCTACAGGGGGCATGGCTCAGACAGCTAGTTTTGGAACCCGCTCGTGAGGGAGCAATCTTAGACCTTGTACTCTCAAATGGTGACATTGAGAGGATCTCAGATCTAGAAGTGGGTAGCCATCTGGGAACAAGTGACCACCAAACAGTGTGGTTCATGATAAAACTCAGTTACAGAGTCAAGCCATACAAAAGTGAGGGCACTGAACCAAGGGCTGACTTTGGCAAGATGGAAGAGTGCCTTAGAAAAGCACTGGTAAACAGGCTAGAAGGAGGGGTGGAGCAACAATGAGGACACATCAGAACTGCCATCACAGAGGCAACAAGCCTTTGTGTGAAGCAAATAAATAAATCAAAATGAAAGAAAAAGCCACTATGGTTCAAAAAAGAGGTGGCGGGGAAGGTTAGGGAGAAAAAGTTAACATTTAGGAAGTATAAGGTAACACAGAAGGAGCAAGACAGAGAACTGCACCAGTTAAGACAGAAGGAAGCAAGGAGGGAAGTTAGAATAGCAAAGGCCCAAACTGAGGAAAAGATAGCCAACTTGGTTAAGAAGGGGGATAAAACATTTTATAGGTACAACAGGGAGCATAGAAAGACAAAGGGAGGGATAGTGAGGCTGAATAGAATGGATGGTGGGTGGTCAGAGAGGGACAGTGAAAAAGCACGGATCCTGAATGAATACTTCTGCTCATTATTCACAAAAGAGGAGGAGGAGGAGGGGGAGGTACCTAATCCAATTAACAGAAGCACTCTGGATGGAGGGGTTGATCCCAGTCCTTTCACAGAAGAAAGGGTTCTGAAAAAACTCCTAAAACTGAAGGTGGACAAAGCAATGGGGCCTGACGGGATTCACCCCATAATTCTAAAAGAATTAAGGGGAGAACTAGTGACACCACTGACTACCCTTTTTAACAAATCGTGGGAGGATGGTGTGGTATCTGAGGACTGGAGGAATGTGAATGTGATTCCCCTTCACAAACGTGGGAGCAAGACAGAGGCAGGAAACTACAGACCTGGCAGTTTGTCCTCTATGGTAGGGAAAGTGATAGAATCACTTCTAAAGATAAGAATTGTTGAGTACCTAGAGGTCAGTGGGGCACAGGACGCAAGGCAGCATGGGTTCACAGCGGGAAGGTCATATCAGATGAATCTAATTGATTTCTTTGACTGGGTGACCAAAGTAGTAGACCAGGGAGGGGCTGTGGACATGGCCTATCTAGACTTTAGCAAGGCATTTGACACAGTCCCACACAACAGATTAATAAACATATTAACCAACCTGGGAGTGGGTCCGAGGGTGGTAGCCTGGGTAAAACATTGGCTGGACAACAGGACACAGATGGTGATTGTAAATGGAGCCCACTCTGAAGAAAGGGAGGTTATTAGTGGGGTACCACAGGGTTCAGTACTGGTCCAGTCCTTTTTAATGTCTTTGTAAGTGACATTGCAGAGGGACTGGGAGGAAAAGTATGCCTCTTTGCAGATGACACAAAGATCTACAACAAGGTTGATACACAGGGAGGTGTGGAAAGGATGAGAAAGGACTTGGCAAGGTTGGAGGAATGGTCAAAAGTATGGCAGCTTGGATTCAATGCAAAGAAGTGCAAAATAATGTTCCTGGAAACAAAAACCCATGGGAAGATTACACAATGGAGGGGAGGCAGTAAAAACAATAAAAATGGAAAGGGATCTGGGGGTAATCATATCAGATGACCTTAAAGTTGGCAAGCAATGTGAGAAGGTGGTAAGGAGGGCTGGGAGGATACTGGGATGTATAGGAAGAGGCATCACCAGCAGAAAACAGGAAGTTGTTATCCCTCTGTACAGACAGCTGGTGAGACCCCATCTAGAGTACTGCATCCAGTTCTGGAGACCCCATCTCCCAAGGACATAGACAGGATGGAGGCAGCCAGAGGAGGGCAACTAAAATGGTGCAGGGTCTGCAAGAGAAGCCATATGAGGAGAGACTAAAGGAACTTAATATGTATACCTTTGAGGAAAGGAGGGAGAGGGGGACATGATAAAAACTTTTAAGTACCTCAGTGGAATCAACAAAGTCCAAGAAGGTAGCATCTTTCAGAAAAAGAGATGTGCAAAAACAAGGGGACACAATTTGAAGATAGAGGAAGGACAGCTCGAGGGCAATGTGAGGAAGTATTTTTTCAGAGATGGTGGTGGACACATGGAACAGATTTCTTGAGGAGGTTATAGGGTCTAAAACTGTGGGAGAATTCAAGAATGCATGGGACAGACATAAGGCAATTCTTGTGGGGGGGTTGGAAGAAATAGACTGTTGGTTAACTAGCATCTGAGGCGTATCCTGTTGATAGGGAAATGGGCAGACTAAGTGGGCCAAGTGGTCCTTATTTGCCATCAAAGTCTATGTTTCTATGGTACTGGACAGACAAAACATTATGTAATTTGCACACAGTGAGTGCTGCTGCTCAGGTACTCACTGAACCGTCTTCTGTACAACCCAGAAACAGAAGGACACAGTCATGTGGAACACTACTCTTTTTCTCTACTGAACAATGTGCTGCCACTTCTGTAACACTTGGATGAATAAAAACACATGCATAATGGAACAATACTTTTATTGTAACAAAAAACAATATTTCACATAGGTGCTGCCACTTCTGTGTCACTTGTATGAATAACAAGACGTGCATAATGCAATAATGCTTTTATTGTAACAAAAATAAACAGTTCAGATGTGTGTTGGCACATTGGTCTCACTTCTATGAATATCAATAGATGCAGAATGGAAGAATGCATTAATTATAACAAAAAGCAATTTTTCAGATGTGTCCTGCCACTTCTCTGTCACTTGTATGAATAACAGCACATGCATAATAGAACAATGCCTTTATTGTAACAAACATGAACACTTGACATATCTGGTGGCACTTCTCTGTCACTTGTATCAATATCAACACGTGACATACATAATCGAACAATGCCTTTATCATAACAAAAATCCATATTTCAGATATGTGCTACCATGTCTCTGTCACGTATATAAATAAGAGCACATGTGTAATGTAACAATACCTTTATTGTAACAAAAATTAATATTTCAGATATGTTGTACCAGTTCTGTGTCACTTCTATGAATACCAACAGATGCATAATGGAACAATGCCCCTTTCTCTACCCACCACTGTGTCCTATACAACTTTGTTGGATGGCTCCCATTGCAAGGCCGCTTTGACCTCACCCTCTGCTGCCTGACAGATACTGTTATCTGTACTGGTCAGGAATCCCCCTTGCAGCTCTCCTCAAGAACCAAACTCCCTGCCACTGCCTCCACTCAAACAGCACCCCCCCACACACTAGCAGTTCCTAGGGTACGCACGAATATGGGTGGCAGAACTTTGTCGGCAGCAGCCCCTACTCAGTGGAACAAACTGCCACCTGTACTCCGCTCCACTGACACACACTCTAGTTTCAATTCCTGCCTCAAAAGTTGGCTCCTTGCAAATGCCTCCTGTTTCTGTTCCACTTGGTAGGCCACCTGTTTTTTTGTCAAATTTGTCCACTCACCCCAGGAGTCAACTGTAACCTTTTTTTGCACTAGCCAGCAGGGCAAGTTGATTCAAAATTACCCTAGCCTGCAGATGGTTGCACTAGCCCTTAATTATAATGGTAAATTTTGATAACGTATACAGGGAGCAATGCCAGCAAAGCCAAGGATTACTCTGATTATTGCACATTTATCCTGCTCCCACATTTCTTCCAGCTCCCCAGCAGAAAAAAAAAGACTGCAATGCCATCCATCACAGACAGTGAGCCCCATACCTCTCAACCTCTTGCCTCATGAATCAGGGACAAGGCTTAAAAAAATCAGGAACAAAGACCCAAAATCAGGGACACATCTTAAAAATTGGTACAATTCACTCAGAAAGCTGATATAATAAAGGGATATGTGTTAAGATGCATTTTCTGAAGAAGAACAAGTCTATAACGTTAATGTTTGACATTATTTTGTGATTTTAGTCCCACAGTTCTGTCACAAACACACAAAGGGACACAGGAAAATTTTGAGGCAAAATCAGGGATGCCCCTGAAAATCAGGGACAGTTGAGAGGTATGGTGAGCTCCCCCCCTTGTTTTGTACCATGGCCTCCTCTATTCCTCTTCCTGCCCCCCCCACACACCAAGCAGAGAGAGGATATCACAACAGCAAATGTTCAATCAAACAGCCCTAGCTCTGTGAACACAATAGCTGACATCATCATGCACCAAGTTACCACACTGTCACCACCACCCAGAGGGCAATAAACAGAGTCAGGCAGAGAAAGACACTCTCAACTCCCACCCTGTAGTCAACTGGAGACCTGCACTTTTGAAAGTTTTTGTACAGTCTCAAGTGAGCTAGGAGCACATCTAAGATTTCTTTGGGGTGGGGGCTAGACAAACCTAAGGGGCTTGGGAAATAGAAAACTATGACATTTTTATTTGTAAAAGCATTTGTTTTAATATGCTCTGCCCTAACAATAACAGATTTTTCTTTAGCATTGTCCTTTCATCAGCCCAGGGGAAACAGTACACAGGCATAATACTATACTATACTATCTCTATTTCTGTATAGGATGATCTATGCACCCCAGGAATGCCTATTTCAAGATTTCAAATTATGCATTTTATCAAGGTTTATTTTTGTACCATACATGATCCAAAGCTTTGTTTTTATGCTGAAAGGACATGCTGAGTGGGATATGGGTGGAATTGTATGGATGGTGATGGCATGGTCCCCCTATACTTGCCAGTAATGTCAGCTATGGATCTGTAGATGGTCATTTCAGAGTCTGGTCTGCAGTGGTGTTCAGGGAAAGAACAGAGTTAAGATATTTGGAGTGGATAGGGAAGTCATGGTGAGGCTGGGATAAAACTCACCACCTGCAGAGCCAATCTTGTATACCTATTTGCATTTTGTTACTGAAATGTTGGATACAAACACTCAAAATGTAGAGAAATGAGGGGCACTGGTCTTAATAATATTGGACAAATTATTAGACATAGACACATTCAGAAAACTGGAACCTAGTGACTTAACAGCACTCTGCCCTTGATCACACCCTGGACACTAGCTGAAAGTCTTAACAGTGG
The DNA here is from genome assembly GCA_016271365.2 of Neoceratodus forsteri. Taxonomy (NCBI): domain Eukaryota; kingdom Metazoa; phylum Chordata; order Ceratodontiformes; family Ceratodontidae; genus Neoceratodus; species Neoceratodus forsteri. The sequence continues at coordinate 1,142,957,256 of CM028129.1, read as the reverse complement.
AGTGATAATGACTCACATTGAGTCTTTTGTGGGATCCCTCTCTTGAACTGCCAGATAATTGCATCTCTTAATGAGCTGTTAATCACACCTGGCCATCTGGAACACTGAGAGAGATTAGCATGAGGACTAGAGAATGCTAAAGTAGAGACTTTTTTAACTTCATTAACAGCCATGAAAAACTGCACTAGTCAAGATGGGCAAGTAGAGAGTTAGCTGCACTAGCCCTGGTCAATTTGCACTAGTGTTTGGGCTAGTAAAACAATGTTAAGATCGACCCCTGACTCACCCGCTGAGTCTTGTTTTTGCCTCCCTCTGTTTCCCCCTTCATCCACTCACTACCAACTGCAGTGTTTTGCTTCGATTGCAGGTAATGTACTCATACTGCCTACCGCAAAATGTACTTATGTAATAATTACTTATATATATGTAAATAACTGACTTATGTTATCCAATCTTGTTTTATTTGACTTGTGTATCCTATCTTGTGTTATTGTAACCTGTATCACAGCTTTTTATCTCCAGCGAAGTACTAGGCTCAATCTACATTGACTTAACTAAAGCCTTCGACACTGTCAATTACCGCCTCCTGCTTGTTCAGCTTCAGAACACTGGGCTTGCAACCGACTCCATTGGCTGGTTTAAGAGCTACCTTGAAGAACGATCCCAAACAGTAAGAATCGCTGATACACTCTTGGACCCTAGTCCTGTCCACTCGGGAGTGTGAGGGATTTTATTTTTAAAAGAATATGAAATAATGCTTAGTCTCACATGATTTAACTAAGTAGCTAAAATAAATGCGCATGTCCAGGCTTGCTGAAGCAGGGTTACTTTAGGTGAAAAATATAGCTGTGTAGCTGAATAAAGCTAGTTAGAACTGGCAGTTGCTGTCTGATAAGAAAGAACTGAATAAGGTAGAAAACAACTCCATATAAGGAAAAATGCTGATAATAGAGTTCTGTGCATCTGTTGTAAGCAGAAAAAATCAAGTGAAGCCACGCCAAGTATGTATAAAAACTGCTGTAAATTCTCCTAGTAGCTTCTCCTTTGCAGAACTCCCGCATGCATGTGAAAGGTTTGATCAAATAAAGCGAAGTTAAGAGAAAACCCAGTGGTGTGGTTTTTGTCCTGGTGACGACAGGGACGTTTGCTCAGGTAATACTTACAGTGAGAGAATTTGCGATCACAGTTTTGACATAGTCGGCAGGATGAGTTCTTCGGTCCGTGTCACCTCGTGATCGGGTTTTTCCCTTGGACAAAAAGAAGGATATTTTTGTGGAACCCCATCAGGACGTGACGCCTAGGGGCCGGCGACACTCATCATCACTGTGGGCATAAGAATACCTTGGAGTGAGTGTACTATAAAGGACAGGCCTAGATAATATGGGAAACAAGGAACAAAATAAGCTGGGTCCAGAATTAGTTTTATCTGGACCGCAAATGTATGTTTGATAGTTTATTAAACAAATTACAAGGGCAACTGCACTGCCTTTTGCCCTTGTAATTTGTTCTTGCTGCAAGTATATACTGTTAGAGCCAATGATGGCTTTCACAGTTCAGGCTGCTTTTAGGAGAAAAGCAGCGGCTGATTAAGTAACGTTAGATAAACAACATTTAGAGAAAGAAAAATAAACTACTGTGGATGTACGCACAGTAGGTGACTACAGACGGGATGATTTGAAAATCCTCCCCCCCCCCATGTTGCCTATCTGTGTAGTTTCAAGTTTTTCTGTATCAATTTCAAGTCCCCTTGTCTCTTATAGAGGCTGAAACATTTGATCCCAAACCTAGGTACTGGGGACCTCCACCAGATAGATCTCAACCTAGTACCTAGTACTGTTACAGATTTTTTGTGTGTTGTTTGTTTTAAACTGCAAACCAGAGCTCTGGGAAGATACTTGGTTTGGTAGGTTACTAAAATGGCCAAAAGAAAACCTTTGAAAGGGTTAATAGCTGCAGTATTTGGTAATGATCATGAAGGTCCTGCAGTCAGTTTTCTCACTCAGACCAGTGTATCAGAAAAGAAGAAGGAAAATACCGTGGCACCGGGTAAGTCTGAATTTTTTTTATTTTAAAGTTGTTTTATGTCTGTCTGTTTTATTTCTGTGATATATATACTAAACAAGGTAATGCTCCGTCTCTCTCGTGCATATTTTCTAGCGTATATCCGTGTTCTGTAATTATGTTCTGTTGTCCAAATTGCAAAATAGCATTGACTGCCTTTGGTGCATGACATGTTACAGTAAAAAAAAAAGAGAAGAAGCTTCTTTGCCTCATATCTGACTGTTTTAATTGGTTTTATTCTTAATGAAACATGTGTGCTGCCTAGATAGGGTCAGAGAAGAACTTTTGTATGTAGTTGGTTGGAGCAGGTAGTGTTGATGGTGAAGAGTTATGACGTCATAGATTGCAATGTGCAGAAAGATTTGTAGTTTGCAGGCAAAGTGCCAAGCCACTGCTAGGTGAAAAGGTAATGTGTTAACAGCTATGAATGGCTTTATCATACTTCTAGTTAAAACCAGAAACTTTTTGCAAAATGGCAGAGTGCCATATTTTGGGTATGTGCCAAAAGGTGTAACCATGTTATACTAGATGTGTCCACTTACAGATGGTACGGTGTGTTGTATTTTAAAGGAGTTGGAAGGTGTTTAAAAAAGTGTTTTGTTCTGAAAAGATTTGGCATGGAGATATGTATAAATTTGTTGGTTTAACAGGTTGTCAGTGTTACAAGATGGGCAGGAGGCAGCACATATATCTAAAACATGTACAGTTTTCTAATGAAACTATGGGCATTACCTCAGCAAATTGGTGTAAATTAATGTCAGTCTTATTTTCTGTTAAGTATTTCTTTTTGTGTATGTGTACTGTCTTAGCCAGCAGTTTTATTGTATGCTCTATTATTATTTAAAGATATTTTAATATCAGTAGTGTTCAAGGACACTACAAAAATAACTGGGTTTGAATGACCCTTGCATGCAAGCTGTGACCTTTTGCACGTTATTTGACCTTCTTGTGTTTCAACATTCTATGTTACTACCAGTTCAAACTTGATGTGTATTCCATACCTAAAGCACAACTTTTCACACAAAATGTATGTTTTCATAAAAGCACACCAAGAGTGAACCATGTAATTTGATTTTTATTGCAAAACTAGTATTCTAAGTAAAAAGGAACAAACTTTTTTTCTCTTCTCATTTCTTCTGACTTGCAGCTGTTTTTGAGAGATTACCATCTACAGTTAAAAACAATGGCTTTTGTTTTTTTGTGTGACCATGGTGTAATCATTTTTTTTCCTTTTAAAATGCATTCTAAGTGATACGTATGTACGGTATTACCATCAATCCGGATTTTTTATAAACTCAGCTGACATTTTGTCATGCTTAGGATAAGGGAACCCAGGGACGCTTGGCTTCTTTTATCCTATGGAAATAATCTTGTTTTATTTTTAAACTTGTGTATATTTGCTTTTGTTGTTTGTCTGTGTTTCTTCTCTTTCTTCTAGAGAAAAGAAGTTCCCCATCTTTATAGTAAGGTATGAAACTTAACTAAACTAATTGTAATATTATCTTGTTATAATTTAAAGTGTAGTAGGTGGGGATCATGTCACCATCCACAGCTAACCTTTTTATTGCTACAGTATTTGAGCTGTCTCTTCCACCAGTAGGAACTTGGGGGAAGGGGGTAAGCTACCCTTCCTCCCTTCCAGTGTAATACCCACAAAGGTTGCAAGGTACATCACTGTCCCCCCAAAGGGGTAAATAAAGAAAATGTGTATTTGCCTATAATTGTTTCTTATTTACAGGGTTTTAAAAAGACCCAAGGTATTTTGACAGCATAACCCAGCCCAAGCCCTTCTGCTTTGTCTAGTGCAAACAGTTAAATCTCACACCTATTATTAGTACAAGGGCTTCTGCCCTCAGCAAGTAATCAGTTACGCTGGAGGGTGAAGTCGTGTATGTATGTCCACACATATTCATTCTTTTGATTGTCTTTTCAGCTTTCTTATCCTGTCAAAACAAATGTAAAACAACTTTTGTCATAGCCTTGCAGCAATGAATGCATTTTTATCCAACCAGTAAATTCACAATATTCTAACATTTCCAGACTCTAAGCTAAGTTTACAGTCTATATTTGTTGTTTAAAATGTATGTTATGCATTATGCTCAATACTGAAATTGTTCTATTGCAAACACTAATGTTTCACGTTTATGTTATAATGTTTTGATATACATCTTGCTACACTGTATCATGTGTGTATTCAGAAAAGTGCTCCACATGTATAACGTTTAATGCTCATAACCAAACTTAAATACTGGGGCCAGCATTGCTGACCCACCTCTACAATATGTTCCAAAGCAAAACCAAAAGTCAAATTAATGCTCGCTTGTCTTATTACTCACAGGTACCCCTAAAAATAAGTCACTCTATGCAGGTTTTGTCATTTTAAATTTTAACAATTATAATATGCAAAATTTAGATTGTACTCAAACCTATGCTTCAAGCCTTACCCCACTCAGTACTTTGAGTATTTCACTATACAGGGTAAAGAAGGTAGACCTTTCACTTGTCACAGGTGCTATAGGCACTGTTATTAAACTGGCATAGGCCAACAACATATGTATTTGTCCCACTAATTGATTGCTATGAACTATATGTTTAAAGCGTGTTATTGTAACATTACAAGATTTTATAACTCAGGTCTCAGTCAGGCCTGCTTGCAAATAGACAGGGAAATAATGTTCATCACTGTCATAACTGCTTCTGTGATTTGAAAGCAGGTAACCATAACATTGTCATGATTTACAGATGGTCAAATGGTATAATTGAATCTTGGCCTGCACTCCAGGTGTGCGGTTGATGTCCCATTTTTATTTTTCTTCCAATTGCCAGAATTTAGGCTCTGTCACACCACTCTTTACAAAACAAAAAAGTAAATGGTTTAAAGATTGTTATTTATGTGTTTTAACTCAGTGTCTAACACACTTTGCAAGTTTGCAGGTTTCCACGGTTTCCACGGTGTGGCACACATAAGATCTCCACGTTCAATAGCAGTAATACTTTCATCTAAGTTGCCAAGACCTTCATCTTTTTCCTTAAAAAGAAAACAACTGCCACAGTTTTGATGTTATCACCATCTTTGTGCCCGACTGGTTCCTTATAAGGACTATTGCATGAATCCAGTTATTATTAAATCAACTGAAGAAGGTCCAGTCAGTTCAGACTCTGCAATCAAGCTTATTATTTCTGCTTACTATGAAGTTAAGTCTGGGGTAGGGGCAATCCCCTAACTTCAGCAAAAGCATTTTTTCCAATTGATCTTCAAGCAAGACATCCATTTTCTTTGCTGCTGCTTGTTCCAAACATGGCTGGTACTTTCTACAACCCTATCGCTCTGTTATGGACTGTGTTCTTAATGGTTTATTGTCAATTGTTACCTTTTTATGGACTTCTAATCTTTATGCTGGGGTGTAATCAACTACCACAACACAAATGCCATGCCAGTGTGTGTGTGGCTACTCCATTAAAAGGACTCAATGCAAAATCTAATGCACCCCTGGCCAATGTGTCTGCTAATCAGCCATCCAGCAGCCAGCAACATGAACAGTGACTTTTCTACTGTGCTGGTGTTTTGTTTTTAAATTACTGTCTGCATTGCCCCATGTGCTTTGTGGGGTTACCACCATTCTGCAAATGACATTTCACCTGTACTGTAACTACACCAACCTGTGGTTACTTATATAGACTTATGAACTGTTAATTTCATGGACTATTATGTTTTATAAGGACTTATCTGTCATGAGACAATATCAACAGATTCTTCAATCAAGCTCCAAGGGTGTGCCACACCTCAACACAAGGTAGCATCTACCTTATTCACTCTCAAAGTGGATTCCATGAACTCTTTTTCATCAACAAAATTGTTATATTATATTGTGTTATATGTGGTGTCACGTTAGCATTTTTTCACATATTTCAATTGTGGTGTTGACATCCCTCAATTCTGTATTATGTTTTACAAACTCACAATTTGTGTTCTGTCTGTAACCACCCCTGTACCAACTCCAGAACAGGATGCTTTTTATAAATGCCTTGACTATCTGTATGCTGGCAACCAGTTTTAAATCATATACCGATTCACCTAGTCTAACAGTCTAAAAGTAAAAATGTTTAGTTTTTTTTAACCTTCAGTTAATAACTAATATCTTTACATTTATATTCAATTTTTGTGAATGTTCGAGTCCCTCAGGGGCCTCCTATCTTCAAGGTGGAAATTATTAAAAGTGGCCAGTGGCCAAGGTTTTAGTAATCAGTGACCAAACTTTATCAACAATATGTAGTTGGCTAACCAAAAGGTTGAGGAAATAGAAAGGTGTAAAATGGCTAGTGTAAATTGCCAAAGGGCTAGTAAAAGGTAAAATGGTTAGTAAATGACAAATGATGCCAACATGTAAATTGGTATATCTAGTAGCAAAGGCTGCAAGTGGCTAAATACTACCATGTCACTTAATATGTGTGTGTGTGTAAGACTTTGAAAGGGTTAATTGTAAGATTCTATACAATAAAGAAAATAGCTGAAAGATTAAGGTGAGGCTGTGGTCAAAACATGCACACAGCTGTGTTTAGCCTTGACTGTTAAAAGTTTCCATCATATAATTCTCTTGTGTTAAAAAATATGTTTAACAGAAACTGATAAGAAATATTGAGATACCTTTTTGGTTGCTGGTACAAGGTTACTTTTGACATTTGTTAGCAAGCTAGTCACTTCTCTCATATGCTTTCTGGCTCCAAAACAAAAGTTATTTGTGATAAATATAATTCCGCACCATTTGTTTTCCCATTCCGTAATGAGCCAAACGTGACTATAGTGTAGGGTGGTAGCCAGTTGATACAGAATATCAAAAGGGGAGTGGAGGGATTTTATTTTAAAAGAATATGAAATAATGCTTAGTCTCACATGATTTAACTAAGTAGCTAAAATAAATGCGCATGTCCAGGCTTGCTGAAGCAGGGTTACTTTAGGTGAAAAATATAGCTGTGTAGCTGAATAAAACTAGTTAGAACTGGCAGTTGCTGTCTGATAAGAAAGAACTGAATAAGGTAGAAAACAACTCCATATAAGGAAAAATGCTGATAATAGAGATCTGTGTATCTGTTGTAAGCAGAAAAAATCAAGTGAAGCCACGCCAAGTATGTATAAAAACTGCTGTAAATTGTAATCGGGGAGCTTCTCCTTTGCAGAACTCCCACATGCATGTGAAAGGTTTGATCAAATAAAGTGAAGTTAAGAGAAAACCCAGTGGTGTGGTTTTTGTCCTCGTGACGACGGGGAACGTTTGCTTAGGTAATACTTACAGTGAGAGAATTTGCGATCACAGGAGTCCCTCAGGGCTCCATCCTGGGACCTCTTCTCTTCAGCCTATTCTTAAACTCACTACCAGACAGCTGCCCAGAACAAATAATTCTCTATCCTGACGATGCTGTTATCCTCACCTCGGACCCTGATCCAATCCAATTACAAAATAAACTTAAGCGGGCCTTCTCCTCCTAAATCATAAACTGCTTCTCAATCAGAAAAAAAACAAGTCTATGGTCTTCTGCAGCCCCCACAACAAAAACAAACCACTCCACCTCTCCATTGCAACCGAACAAGGAGCCATCCTAGAGCAAACACAATCGTTCAAGTACCTTGGCATCACCGTTGATCCCCACCTCTCATAAGCTGTCCATATCAGCAATGTTGCAAAGTCTGCCAATGTGAGGTTAAGCATATTATTCTGGCACAGGAAACATCTAGCCCCAGAAGCACTATCAGTGGCTGTCCAAAGCGCCATCATCAGCATCATAGACTATGGTCTTACCATATATGGGTCTGCAACTACCACTGCTCTCAAACGTATTGCGACATCCCTGAATAAGGCCTGTCATCTCATCACTGGCTCACATCACCGTACCTGTGACCTTTATTCCAAATCTGGATGGCTTCAACTGGACAAATGCATAAAATACCAAACCTGCATCACGGCCAAGAAAATTATAATGGGGCTTGCCCCACCTGGTGTCTGTGCCTTCCTTAAGCCTAGAAATAGGAATGTCACTACAAGAGATCCAATTCCCATCTACTACATATCCCACGATGTCACACAACCCAAGGACAAAGATAATTTGCCTATTGGGCATCCAACTGGCTCAACTCTCTTGGCAGTGACATAGTGACCGCTCCAACACTCGGCCTCTTCAAGTCCAAGCTGTGCCTTTCACTGCTTGTATCCTGTGATTGCCCATCTTAACATTTTAACATTTCTACCATTCCAGCTGCACATGCCCCAGCACCCAGCACTTACAATTAGTCTTTGCACCCCTAGCACCTTACCTGTCATATTCCCTCGACAAGGCCCCCTGGCTGCACTGTCTCCTGCCCTTGCCCACCTCCCCCCAGTATCTCCACTCTGCCCCACCCCAACCACCTCTCGTACTCCCTTACCCCATCTCTCCCTCCCCACCTTGATCTCCTACTTTCCCCCACCCACCCCCCTTCCCTTGTCTTGCTCATAGCTCAAGTCTTTGTACTGGTTATTACATGTCTGTAAGTCAATGATTATATGTTTGTAACTAAAATGATGACTGTTGCACATGCTGACGTGGAACCTTTGCAAAAGAGCCTCGGCTCAAAGGTATTGTAATCCTAGATTGAAATAAATAAATAAATAAATAAATTATTTGTTTTGCCTTTTATGTTTTTTTTCTGTTCTATGTTATCCATGCCATTCTGTAAATGGCCTGGGTAGTGCCTGAAAATGGTCCCTGGGATCAGCCCACCTACCCGGTTATCAAAGTCATAAATAAAATAAATAAATAAAAAGCCTTCATTGTAACAAAAATCAATACTTGAGATATACCACATGCTGTATATCTTCATCTTATTCAGCAATGCTGTGCTACTCAGTTATCTGACAGTCTTTATTATCGCCTAAAGAAATGCTTCACATATACTACATGTAACTTGCTAACTGTATGCTACTCTCTAATGATTATAGAATGCTTTTATGTTATGAGTAACAAAAAAATTCTTCAGATAGAATATCTTCATGACAATGAAAACAAATGCATAACAGATACATCTATGTTTTAGTTAACAATTGTATGCTACTCAGTAGATATCACTGATCTGCAGATACACTGCAAACATCAATCAATCAATCTATATTTTACCAGGTGAAACACCATTGCGTGAACTCATTTACAAGGAGGACCCGGACATGTACACGTGATCAGTACAACAATATGATAAGGTACAAAGTAGAGAGGATATACAATAATTAGTACAACAAGTTGGAGATCACCAATAATACAAAGATTCCACAGCAATACATACAACATATACAAACTGGATATGTACATCAAAATATGCAGTATATACATATAAGTCTTATCGGGAGAGGTAAGGATAAGGAGAGGATATATATATATAAGAGAAATAATTCTGAAGGATTATTGGTTTATTTACATAAAACTGGGAATAGAGCTGACATTTTGAATTGGAGACCGATTATTCTGTTGAATTCCGATTATAAAATTTTGGCCCATATTCTTAACTCCAGACTCAAAAATTATGCGTCCTTTGTACTTTCAGCACAACAATTTTGTGGTGTTCCGGGAAAGAAAATACAAGATGCTGTTATTATAATTAGAGATTTTATTGAAACTTTACTTATGCAGGGTAATAGAGGATGTATACTTTCTATAGATCAAGACAAAGCGTTCGATCGTGTTGATGGGTTCTTTCTTTTTTCAGCGCTTGCTAAATATGGCGTACCAGTGTCAATAATCAGGAATATACAGTTGTTATACTCCCATGTTTTTGTCAAGGTTTTATTGAGAGGTCAAATAACAGATGGTTTTGTTATTTCTACAGGAGTTAGGCAGGGTTGTCCCCTCAGCCCTTTGTTATATCTTTTTTCCATTGATCCCCTATTGCGATGTCTGGCCAGGGTGACCAGATGGAACGGATTACCAGAGTGGTGTGAACTTGCTAACCTTTCAGTGTTGGCCTATGCAGATGACATCTGTGGGGTTTTTTTGCATTATAATCAAATCCCCCTTTTTTTGAAGGAGTTGCAAAAACACGCTGCGGTATCTAATTCAAAACTTAATTTTTCCAAATGTAAGGGGTTAATGATAGGCGCTTGGGATACTCCCTCCTGTCATATATTGGGGATCACTTTCACAAACAAGTCAATAGTTATTTGGGGTATTATTTTTGAAGCAACTAATTTGCTCCTAGATAATTGGGATTTAGCTTTATCTAAAGCCCAGAATAAGGTTAGAAGATGGCAGTTTTGGAAATTATCAAAATTAAAGAGAATTCAAATATTGAAACGTTTTATTGTCCCTCAGTTGCAATATGTGGCATATATTTTTCATCTTCCTTCCTCTTTAGAAACAACTATGTATGGGATGTTTTTTCAAATGCTTTGGAGGAATCGGATTAATCCAGTTAAGCGTCGCTATACCTATCTAAGTAAGGCTCAAGGGGGTCTAGGTATGGTTGAACCTATATATTTTTTTCATTCTTTGTTTATTTACCATACAGTTTGGTATGGTATTTCTGCTACAACAGTTGGAGTTATGGGCATGGTAAAGCAGGTGCTCGAGCGTTATTTAGCTGCATGACATGAGATAGCACCAAAGCTTCATACAAGGTTACGATTACCTGAATATTTTCGACCCGCTGCTCAGAAGTTATTTAAGTGGAAAATTTCCTGAGCATGTATTTTGAATAGTAGTAGGAATGATTTTTATAATCAGTTATTATCCCAATTATACCCTATTGAGCCAAGTTTTAAGGATTGTCCTCCTGTTTTTAATGGACAGGTTTTGAAACAGCTAACTAATAAACGAGTACCTGCTACAATGTGGGAAGTATTATGCTTACTGTATATGGTAGGCTAAATGTTAGAGGAAATGCCAAGCATAAAAACCTGGCAGATAGAAATTGTCCATATATAACATGTATTAATTTAGAGGGAACTATGGCTCATTTTCTGCTCACTTGCTCTTATTCAAAACCGCTTTGGTCTTTCCTTAAAACTAAATGGTGAATGGATTGGTTACTGACTTTAGATTATGATACTCTGGTATTGGGTCTCCTTCCTAAGGAGAAAGCTGATTTACATTTAGGAACATATCTAATTTTTTATGTTGTTTACGGTTTTATTTATGGCAAGCCCAATGCCAGTGGGTGCTTTCCTAGAAAATGATGCCTTATTCTGTGTATAGTTATCTGGTAGCACAGGCAATGAATTCTGTATATCATTCTGATTTATTGCATTACTCAGGTGATAAGGTTTACCGGTGGTGGAAAGGTTTTCAAATTTTTATAAAATATAAATGAAAGGTTTTTATGTTTACCTCCTGAAGAAAGAAGGATGTTAAGTTTCATTTGTTTATCATTGTGATTTCATTCTTGTAAGTATTACGTGAATTTCAATAAACCCCCCAACTCTTTTCGATAAGTGACATGGGATCTTTAACATCCACCTGAACTACCACCAATCCAGGCAGATGGGACCTCGGCTTAACATCTCATCCGAAAGACGGCACATCAGAAGTGCAGCACCCCTCTCATGCTGTACTTCAGTGTCAGTACTGGGATATTAACCCAAGTGCCAGATGTGGGAACTGAACCCACAGCCCTCTGATCTCCTGGCCTCAGAGGTGAGTGTACTACCTACTGAGCCACTGACACTGTTTCACTAATTCACTACTTCTAGTTTTCCCTTTTTTTGTGCTTATGACAAAGTAATAGTGCATCCCCATCCCCATCACTTTCCTTTCATTTTCTTGTCATGTTTGATTATTTAAGTTTTAAAAAACTGAGCACTCACTGACAAAAGGAGCAGCATTGTTTTTTTGGGGGGATGTTTTATGTGTGGAATATATGGCATGAATTATCCGTATTCATCTGTTTTGATATGGGTGAGCATGTGATTCACACAGGTCTAGATGACTTCATGTGGACAGTAACCTCTGGGAGAGGTACTATAGAGTGGTGGCAAAACGTTTCTATCTATTCATGATTAAGTTGTAATGACCTTCACATTCTGAACCTCACCTTTGGTAAAGCTGTTTACTGGTAAACTGTTTCCTGCCTTACAGTTTTGAAGTGTTGTTGGTGTTTGTTTCCCTGCTATCAGCTGTAATAAAAATGTAAATGGTACAATGAAGAAATCTCTTGGCTAATTAAAAACATTAACTGTAACTTCTTAGAGTTCCAGAACTGCTCAGTTTTGCTTCACAGTCCTTGAACCTGAAGAGAATCAAGATGTTCAGATTAGCCAAGAGACAGCCTCAGTGTGCCCTTTACTTAAAAAGTAATCGCTCCCCTGGAACAGCTGTTGCATTGTACAGAATAGGTGTTACCATTTCTAGCCTGCATAATTTCAGTATGCAGTACTGCATTCATGTCTGCAGGTAGTGTTTTCAAATATTAACCTTGAAAAGTACAGCAACATTATTAAAAACTAAACAAATAGTTCTGTGAGGCTGGATATGTGGCAGTTTAGCCTGATTGCTTACTCAGGGCTGTAATACCACTTTGACCAACTATAAAGAGATCTGAAAAATCCCTGCTGTTTCAAGATAAAGCAGTGCCTTGCATGTTTTCAGAATTGTACTTTTTGATTGCGTAGCTTTCTCACTGAATCAGTAATTTTTTATTTGAAGTAGCTGTTGAGGTTGTTAAGGGTATCATGCAAAAATGTTTTCCTACAGTCATGACCTGCTCTCTTGGCCTTGTTACACAAGTTCCCTTGCCTCTAACTTAAAAAGCACCAATCATGCTCAGCTTTAAAGGAAACTTTTTTTTTGGGGGGGGGGGTTGTTTAATCAAGAAAGGCACACTAAGTCGGAGCTTGTTTCCTTGTGCAACCTTGGCGCCATAAGGACATTAAGTGATGTGCTCAGTGTCACACACAGAATGCAAGTATGGGCTAATGGGATTCAAACCCAAGTATCCAGGATTGCAGCTCAGTGCCTTTAACCACTACCCTATACTGCCTCCTTTTTTCACATTTTTTAATATTTAATTGGAAATTTGGACATTTATGCAATCTATTTAATGCCACCCAGTGTATTGTCTCATGTTGTTCTTGAAATAGTCGAGATGACAGATGTTTTTGGTGCAGTATTAGCTACTGCTAAGCAATTAACTTGCAAACTGTAGAGAGAAAACAGTACTGTGGCCTACTAGGAATTGAACCCTGGCCCCAAGAATACTGTCCCATTGCTGTAACCACTGAGCAACAGGCTGACTGTAAGGGACAGGGGTTAAACGCAGTATAAGACCATCTGACTGGCCTGGCTTACATTTTTAGAAGCTCAGCTGGGAGCTCTATTTACATTCTAGAAAGCCACCCAAGCTAGCTTCTTTCTCCACCCCAGACTCCTGCCACAGGTATCAGCACTGTGGGCTGGATCAGATAGGGGCAGGTCAACAAAACATAATCAGCTCAGCCCTTGCCAACCTCATCCACCCACTACCACCACAACTGTCAACCTCTGCTTAGTTCATATCCTCTTAGGCTGATGTATTTATTTATGTGCACATCTTAACATTTAATTGGCAGCATCCTGTCTTTCCTTGCACAGATGGGGGGATTGGCACAGAGGACAGTTCTATTTAACTTTATTAGGGAGTGTAACCACTGAGGCAAGCTCATTTGTAATGGAGTCCCTTCTAAAAGTCCTGCATTCCCCAGTGTTTCTGTTTGGGTTTGATGCTTAAGTATTTGATTTCTGTCTATTCCTGTGTGAGCAGTGTAGACCAACCTCTGATATTTAAACTGTGACTTTTTCGACATAAAGGAATGTAAAATTTAAAGACTTGGCTGGTGTATTCCTTGGTTATTGCATGAATCTGAAATCTGTTTACTAGAGCTTAATGTTTGCTCACAGTTGATAAATGTAATGTCAATATGCATAAATAGTGGAAAATTTGGACTGGGTTGTTAATATCTCAATGGGAAACTGCCTTGAATCAGCAAAAATGCATTTTTGTAGTTCTTTTTAAGTACCAGTTCACATTTTGTTACTGTTTTATCTTAACTGTACTTTTGCAAAAATTAATTGATGTTTCTGATTTACACACTGCTGGTCAAGACCATTTTAAAACAGTATGATGTAGTGTATGTCCTTGTTAAGGATTTACATGGTTGGTGCAATGCATCTGTGTTCTAATTTAGAATTCTGAGGTTCATGGGGATATAAACTACATCATACAATTCTAAAATGGCACTTAGCAGCAGTGTGTAATTCAAATATCCACTGGGTTAACTAAAAGGCTAGTAAAGATGGGGCAGTAACATAATGAGACCCACTATATGAAAAAAGAACCTTCTACAGGAAAACATGACTCACAGGTTCAGTGCAATTCTCCTTTAACTAAGCTTTACAGAGAATGCCACGTATTGTATCCAAATTGCAAGGAACTATAACCTGAACATTCTCTGTAACACCCTAGACCATTATTAGATGGCAAATATTCCACTACATGATTACAGCAAAAGACTACATCAAACTATCTTGCTTATGATATTTTATACAATTTGTAAACCATTCCTTGCATACGTTACAGGTAACATTGTTAATATGGTGCAATTTTACCTCTTACCTTAAATTGAACTGCCATTCTTTATGCAATTCAATGGGGTTTATTGCTGTCTAATAGGATAACTTAGAGTGGCTTACTTATTTAATTTTGAAAAATAAGCTGGAACTGGAATACACAAGCTGAGCCTTTAATATTATATATTAAATATTCCCATATGGTATAAATGTGTTTTTAAAAATTACTGTCATCATCATAAATGTGTATTGCTGTATTCCCATATATAAAAACCTGGTTTGGAAAAGTGCCCTTTATACCGCAAGAAGTGCCCTTCTTATCTTCAGCACCCCCACCTCTTACAATCTTCCGGCGCCCTTGGTGTGAGTACACTATTTTGAACATGGATAGTTTTACTGGGGTGGCCAATGTCAAGGTTTTTTGAAGTTTGTTCCATAGTTGGGGTAGTGCATAACTTATAGACAATCTACCAAAGTGAGAATTAACTTTGGGAATGATTAGAGAGATGTATGATAGACTTCTCAGGGAGTAGCTACCTACAGTACAGATTGGCAAGCAATCCAAAATGTACTGAGGGAGCTTCTTGGTAATTGCTCTAAATGTCCAAAAAGCAGCGTTTCTTTGCCTTCTAAATTTAAGGGATGTCCAATATACTATGGTGTAAAGGGAGCAGTGGTGGGAGGAGTTAGGCACTCCTGAAATAAATCTTTTGGCTCTATGATAGAGAATGTCAAGCCTGGAAAGTGCAGAAGCAGGATCCTGACCATAAAGAAAATAAGCATAGCCCAAAAGTGATAGGTTGTTTGGACCAACCTCTTTTTAGCATCTTAGGTGAGTAAATGTTTAATCCGGTAAAAGAGGCCAAGTCTCTGTTTCAATTTTTTCGAGATCTTCTCAGTATGGTCAGAGAAAGATAGTTTGTGGTCAGTTCAGACCCCCAGGTATTTAAATTTGGCCACAAAGTCTAGGGATTCACCTAGGAGCAAGGCAATTTGAGGTATTGTGCCTAGGATGGAGGGATTTGAAGCATGAACATAAGGTGAAAAAAACACTGCTGGGCTGTGTGCAGGACATTTATCTGCTTTGCAGGCATGGTGACAGTACTCACTCTTGCATATTATGTGGCGTACAGTCGGGGACAATCACCCTGTCATGCAGTACTGCTGTGCAACCACCTCATAAGTCACATACTTTTTCAGTAATATCTGTGCAGAAACACATAACTCTTTCACAGTGCAAAGCATTACAATATAAAAGTGATAACTCACCACAACAGTAATACAGACACATGACATACTGTTCAGTTTCTACATGAAGGTAGATCCCATATCATTAGTACATGCAGTCAATTACTTTGTGAGATAATGCATGTTCCCAGTGC
The DNA here is from genome assembly GCA_016271365.2 of Neoceratodus forsteri. Lineage (NCBI taxonomy): Eukaryota > Metazoa > Chordata > Ceratodontiformes > Ceratodontidae > Neoceratodus > Neoceratodus forsteri. The sequence goes on along the minus strand of CM028129.1, from coordinate 1,142,941,255 downwards.
CATGATTGGTAAAATGAGTGACAAGAAATCCATGAAACACTGTGGTTGTATATCGGATGACAACAGGTGACTCCATTTTTCATGATCAGTTGTGGATGCCATCCAATAGTTTCTTAAACTTGTTTCGCAGTGGTGACCAGTCATGCTCATGATTTTGCTAGATAACTGGCCTGCATTTGAGAGTATTTGAATAGCGGTACTACGAATGCAGTGACTTGTGTACTACTGTGATAAACAAGCCTTTCAGAAATTTGACACATCAGTGTACCCAGATAATTTACAGCCATTGGTTGCAATGTGTACCACTGGGTATCTAGCAGATGTATGACTTTCTTGCAGTGAAGATATACTGTAGTGCTGGAACATTTGGTGTACAGCTACTCAAATATTTTTTATACAGAGTAACAGGGCATTATGGGATACTGAGATCAGCAAAGAGAAAGCCACATAAACTTTCTTTGTTCTGTTGATGCACATTGGAGTGGTTCTTGCTATGCGGTTTAAAAGACAATGTGAGGTACTCCCTTCCGGAATCATCTTTCTTCCCTTGAAAAGAGTCTTGCTTCATTTCTCTTCCTCATTATGCCAAACCAAGCTATATTTTGAACCACAGATGTTTTACAAGACCAGAGGCAGAACTGGGAGACATAGCTTCTGCCTGCCGTAGTTTTGCAAGATCACTAGCAGGAATTGGGGGATGGTCACTTGAACATACTTTTCTGATTTGCTTTATAACTGCAATCAGCGCATTGTTTGTGGGCCGAAAGACAGAATCACTGTGAATATTTATCATTCTATTATTCTCACCATTTTTGAGAAATTGATGTATACCTGCTCACAGACACAACATGCTACTGACCGTATATTGGTTACCCCTGAACATCACGAACAGATCCATAGAATTCATGAAGCACACTACTTAACTCCAATAGACTTACTGTCGTATAGTCTATGGAGCTGTCTTTAGCTGTTAGCCAGTCTTTGAACAACTTGACTGCCCACACTGCTTCACTGTGTGCTCAACTCATCTTGTGATTTCTCAAGATCATACAGCTCAGCACTTGATAGTGTAGCATGTCTCTTGTTGCTGACAAATTCAGTCAAATGGTCCGCACTACTGGCACCTGCTGCTTTTCCAACTGCTTCAGCACCACAGCCACGTGACTGTGACACTCAGACAGCTGCTTCTGATTCATCTATGATTTTTGTAATATAAAAATGTGTTATTGAATGTTTCTCATGAGAGATGCTGACAGCCTGTGGAATGACACCCCCCTCCCAGGTTTTAGCTACAACATGTTATCTGGAAGGTCAAGAGATAATTACAGGCTAGAAGAGACTTAAAATTGAGAATCTCCTTTTTATGTGACTAATTGCAGCTTGCAACTGCCAAGATAGATAATAAACTTTTATAACGTTCAGAGGAAACACAGCTAAAATTCACATGGTGATACAAAGCATGTTGCACCTCTGTGAGATCTAGCAGAGAGAAATAACAAGTCCTTTGATGTCCTGGAAAGGGGATGCTGCTCGTAGATAAAAGGGTCATATGAGAAAATGAGTTGTGCCGAGGTCATACAATTTTAATTTTCCTTTGATAAGACATCCTGTTTTGCATAGATATATTTTTTTATATTCTGACAGGGAGGAGCTAGGTGACCTCACTCAAAGAGATTGGCAAAGCAAGTTTTTAAACAGTATTTTGTTTTCCATTAAAACACAAATGTTTGGACTCTGAAAAAGAAACATCTACAGCAATGTAAGATAAGAATACCTTAGAACAGACAAGTCTAAGTGTGTTAGTGGTAGGAATCTGCACTTTTTAAAACCTTATTCTGTTAAGTGATTTGTATGTTTTGTGATATATGGTCCTGTATTTACATTTTACATTTTTTTATCTATCTTTAAGTAAACCTCTACTTTAGAGACTACTGTACTTGGTGTGCCTTTGAAATTCTTTTTCTTGACAAGTGTAGCATACATGGTTAAAGCTGATATGATACAAAGCTTACTGGTTTTACCAAACTGGGAAAATGTTAGAATTTTTTCTGAGGTCTTTAATATAGTTTTAAGGGTTTATTTTGTACTCCTGGTTAGGTGCCCATAGGCAAAAGATATCTGCCCCCCCTAAAGAGCAGAATTATTTGAGCCTGTACAGTGGATATGCTAGCAAGAGGTTCACAGTTTGAATCCCTCCAAGACTTGAGACCAAAGTTTGATTCAAACCCACAAAACAGACAGGAAGGTTACCCTGTTTCTGTTAACTGTTTACAAGACTGCGCTCAGAGGTTGGCACTGTGGGAGCAGAGGGCCTGACCTGCTGAGTGGGTTTGTGACAGTGACCTCTTTCCTTTTTTAGCTATAGTACCAGGTTTGGAATACTCACTCAATACAGCTGTTGTTATGCTGTCTACTGGTTGACTGCTTCCACTAATAGTACTAATACTGTTAATGTCCTGTTGTTGCACTACTGTGTGACTTCTGCTGCTGTGTTGCTTGCGTGCATTCACACTGTCCTTATTTTGCGCTGTGGCTCTTTTTCTTGCTGCTTGCAGCTCCAGTGCTTTGAACTCTGCTAGTCTTTCTCGTGTCTAGTAAATGGCTACTTCTTCCAGTGCTGTGTACTCAGCTACCCTCTGGGCAGTGCTGACAGTCGCACTATTGCTGACCTGGTTTGAAATGATGCAACATGTAGGTTCGCAACCTGACCCGCCAGAGCCAGCAGTAAACTGATGAGCTGCCAATCATACACTCTCTGGTGTGGCTGGCTCGTGAAGTTTAGTAGGACTGCTGGACGAGTTACTAACTACGCTTTTTGCTATGCTTACTGATTGTTGCATCACTGTGCTGACAGAATGGTCACTGCAGTTTGTGGACTTGCACCTGTCTCCTGCTAGAGTATTCCAGCCGATCCCTTGTAGACAGGGTTTTAAATTGTTGCACGTTTCTGTCTATGCTTTCTCTTTTTTTCATACCTTCCACCATTCTATACTTAGCCAGTATCTCTACTGTCCAGTACACTGATGATGGCTCACTAGTAGTACTGGCTTCTGAAGACGGATATACATTGCTTTCTTCTGAGTCACTGTTGTCATTGTCAGCTACTCCTCCAGCAAAATGGGAACTGAGACACTTGTTCATTGTAAGATTGCCAAATAAGTAAAAAGACACCTCCGTATTAGCTCTCATCAACTTTATGCTATGCTGTCGGTTCCTCTTCTTTCCCTTCAGTTACTGACATAAACTTCTGTTCACTAATGCTGCAGCATGAATGACTGGACAAATGACCTACTGTCTGAGGAATTGAACTCTGATCTCTCATACACCGGTTGTCTACTGCTGCCTGCCTGCTTTTCTGACTAATGTCAATGTGTATGGTGACCCTTCCTCACATTCACTGCTTTACACACACACACACACACACAGGCACAAACACTCTGAACACATTCACATTTGGCATCGATTGACTCTCTGATCAGTGTCCTGTGATTTATTTAGCTGTCTGGCTCTGCAATTGTCCTGAGTCTCTGTTACAGTGCTGCACACACTTCTGTCTCTGTACATGTCAGAAACTCCTTGTGCAGAGGCAGATGGCAATCACACAGTTTACAACAAAGTAAGTAGCAGATTAAGACTTGCATGAAAATCACCAAGCAACACTGATGAGGGAGATACAGGACACCCACTGCATATCTAGCTTCAACACTGTGTAGATACAGCTGTGATCGGGTTGATGTGGGTGTTCTACTCTTTTTCATTGGGGGGGTGAAAGAGAACCTTGTGAGCCCCGAGCATGATCCCTTCATGTGTCCAACACAAGTGGTAATTACATGCATAATGGTGCCATCTAATGTTTCAAGACAGATGCAGACAGAGACACAAGTTTACAATTCATTTGCTGCTCACTCTCGATCTCTCTGTTGCTTTGTGGCAGGTCTCTGTGTATCTGTCTCAGTAATCTATGTCAGTGTCCATACCGCTTGCTCCAGCATGGCACAGAAGTGATCCCTCTTTCAAAATATGGCATCATAACACATACTCCACCTCTCTCTCTCTTCCATCACTTTTGCTGCCTCTCTATTCTGCTATGAAGATGAACTGTGCTATTTTCATGCTGTTCCCACTATGTGTGCTGTCAGGCGTTGAGCTGAACAACAGAGACAGCACAGTTTCAAAGTTGGCTAACGTTGCAGTGTCCTGCTGGGCAGGTGGGTGGGGATGACAAAAGAGATTATAGAAATCAACATGTAGCACTCCTACTATGGCTGTTACCAGTAAGCTTAACAAGGGAGAAACATTGCAGAGGTTGCGATGTCTCACTGGGTGGGTCGGTGGGGAGGACAAGACAGACAACTAAGCAATAACGTAGGCTACACAGAGTAACAGTTGGGAGGAATAAACCCACTATCTCAGATACTGTATGTTTACAAGTGTACTTGCTCGCTATACAAAAACACACTTTTGAAAGTCAGCTGTGTATTGCACATTGATTGTGCCACCCACTTAGTGAGAATGAAGATGGCTTCTGTTGCAAAATTCTGTTTCCCTACAGAAGGAGTGCAGGTCTGCCAGGAATCTCACTAAGGCCCTTTCACCCTAACTGTGCCAATAAGGGCAGTTTAATCTATTGTCAGGAGATGCCTTTCCACCAATTACCTACATCTCTCTTGCCCATGTTAAATGTAATCATAAAGCAGCGCCAGTCTTCATAATGCTTAATAAAGGTATACAAGGACATGCAGCACAAATACTAACAATATAAAGGGGAAACATGCAGGATCCAAAATCTTGAGCCTGTCAGTGATCCTTAAACAATTTAGGAAACAAAGTCTTAACTTCGGACGCAGAGTGTTCTGCTGACTCAGATGATCGCCAGGTGCCTTCATGTAAAATTTGGAGCTGGGCAGGGTACATCATTTTAAAGTGAATGCCCACCACAATGAGCTTGGATACCATAGGATGATAGGTGGCTTTCTGTTGTTGCACTGTGCTGGGCAAGTCCTGCACTATTTGTAAACAGGTCCCGTCCCAGGTTACCTCTTGCAGCTCCCTAATTTTCAAAAGTAAATGTTGCTTATCCCAGAAATTTAGAAATTTTATTATGAGTGGTTGAGGGGGAGATCCATCAGGAGGCATGGCCCATAATGAGTGGTGAGCCTGCTTTATAACTTAGGTCGGCCTGTGAGGAGATGTGCCAGGCAATTTAGTGCAAAGCTTCTGGGCAAACAAAATAGCATTAGAGCCCTCTTCACATTCTGGCAAACCAAAAATAAGCACATTATTCCTATAGCTTCTCCCTTCCAGGTCCTCTAACTTAGCTTCAAAGCAGGTGGATTTTTTCCATAGGGCCACAACTTCAGGCTCCAGGTGGGTATGCCAGTCTTCTGGTAAGCTCATTCGTACTTCATTATCTCCGACCCTCTGATTTAAATTGTCCACTGACATCTATAATGCATGAATTTCAGATGTTAGCTTTTGTAAATCCTCCTTAATTGGTAGAAATTCTTGCATACACTTTTCCTCCGACAGTGCCATGACTGTAGTGGCAGGATGTCTTGAGGAAGCAGCTTGGGCCTTGGCATGCTTTGAAGATTTATACAGTGTCGTTGGTGGCATGTGTTTTAGAGGGTCTGATTTCATCTCTGCATCCATTATCACCAATACTGGTAAGTCCACAGCAGACCACTAGTAAGAAGAAGATGTCAAGGGTAGTTTTAACTAGTTATTTGATTGTGAGCTGCATGTAAAAGAGATATATTGACTGAGGGGAGTGGGAGCTCTGCAGGGAAGCTGCTAGCAGATAGTGCACATCACGTGACTCCCCCCTTCCCCAGTAACCTCTCATGATTTCAGAAGCTCTGGACCCTCTTCTTGCAGGTAGCATGTCAGCACCCATCCCAAGTACGTACCAAGCAAATAGGAGATGGGGCAGACTCAAAAGACACAAATATGCACCTACTCCCCTCACTTATTCATTGGAGAGGAACAGAGAGCTTTATTAAAATACATCCTACTCCTCTGAGGAGGACAGCATAACCAAATACAGAAGTGTCATTAATGTCACTTAGGGTTCAATCCCCAAAAGTTGCACAGCTGTTTTGCACCCGCAGAGGAGTGTGGACAGCCACAGAGTGCCCCATATGTACAGCATGCACACATTTGGGGCACCCCATGCCATCCACATCCATGGCTGCATGACTATACCATACTTGACCCCAGCTGCATGACAATCTCTGCACTGGACTGGGGACAGGCTAGGGGTCAAGGGTGGACATCCACCTGATCCAGGAAACTGCAGCTGGTGGAGACGCTCAACACTATGCAGTCCTAAGTGCTGCCATAGTGCCTATGTGCCTCACTCTGCTCGGCCATCCTAGCACTGAAGGGGCATGGATAGCCCATCCTCCACCGGCCACCATCTCCAGGAGCAAAGGTATGGAGCTGAGGGCATAACTGGCATGGGCCAGTCACTTTGACACTCATAAGACACATGTAAAAATGGATATGGCAGCCCATGGAGGACTAGCACAGACTGCCATAGCCTGTGCCCCCCTCCTCAGAGTGGGAGATCCATTGGCATTTGATTGGATGCCCCGCGATCTCTACCATTGCATCCCTGACATCACCCACAGCCCTTACACAGGGGCTACACACCAGCAGGGTGTGGGGGATGGGACTGTGGATCGCACCCTCCCTCATGCGGTCCAGGAGCATGTGGCTGTGCTGCGGTGATATGCTAATTTCGAGCATATCCCCTCATGTTTTGTGGATTGAGCCCTAAGTCAGCTATCTTATAACCTCTAACATATGTTGTAACAATTGTCTTTCTATTTCTTATTTCTGTTGTTAGTTGAATTTTATATACAAATATATATTAAAACTTTGTGTTTTTAGCACAACTGTTGAGATATGACTATATTGAATAAATAAAAAATATTCTATGATAAAAAAAACTTTGTGTTTTCAAAATACTGCAAAATTGTACTCAGCATGAGGAAGACTAATATTTGCTGTATTGTAAATGATTGCATGACATTGTTCTCCTCAATAAAATCCACTTGAAAAAAGATGGCAGCCATTTTTTCAAGGTTTAGCAAAATAGATAGTGACCGGATGTTTTGGAATTTAGTGGGAAAATCTTGACCCCTTGGGATGAACTGTTGCCTTCCAATAGTCATATTGCCTTCAGCCTATAGCTTTAGGCACTATAACTATTGTCAGGCAATAGTTCATCCAACAGGGTGACTATTTTCCCACTATATCCCTCGACTTCAATCAATATTTGTATATTGTGTGCATCCCTACAGTGGGCTTGGTGGACACAGCACCTACGACATACGAGTTAGGAGCCCCATACATAGTCACAGTTGGTGGTGGCACAATTTTGGGATGCAAACTTCCTTCTCATTATGCCACTACCACAAACTGCCATACACATAGGGGACTTAGTAGTCACAGGGGACGGTGAGGTAGGGGAGGAGTCCCCCCAGTGAATAAGTCACAATGCAAGTGATGATCCCCAGGCATTACTGATCACAAGCAGTGTTTTTGAATAACACCTCAACAACAACACTTCTAGGAGGACAGTGCATGACACCACACCTGTTGCATGGTGCTATGCCATGCACCATGTTATCACCATTGTTCTCTGCCACCCATCCACTATGTACCTTTAAGTTTGCTTCTGGGATAAAGACTCTGTTAATTGCCCTGTGGACCTCTGTAGATAGCTGGTAGTCTAATGGATCCCTTTCCCCTTCTCAGCCCATTGCAATCCCAGGTATCCACTGGAGCACTCCCCTCCATAGTCCTGTTCCTTCATGCCATCTCTCAGTTTTCAGGTTCCTGGCTAATCTCCACCCTCACTAGAGCAAATGTTCCTGGAAGCTGCCTGCACCACCACGAAGAACTTCTTCAAATAGTTCCTCAGTACTGCAGAGAGGGACTGGGAAGTTTGGGGCTTGGCATAGTTCTGTGCAAGGCACAGCATACAATTTGTGTGCTGGCACCCTGCCCCTTTACACGTGTGGCTGCAATGCCCTGTGCAACCATGCAAGGAAAGGCTTGTGATCTCATGTATGACACAATGAGATTCAACGTTGACTATTGGCACAAATGCAAAGTGGTCATTCTGATCACTGTATGCAGCTAAACTGTGTCTGAATATAAGACCTCAGATGTCATCATAACAGTCACTTTAAATTTTGTCAATATTTGACCCCTCCATCCACATACATACACAGCCACACAAGATACTGATCCTTACAGAAAACCATTCCCCCCAAAGTACAAATACAACAGACAAAACAATATTACAGTACACTTCGTCTGTGTTTTTTTCTCTGACACCTTGACCCCTTGAGATTATCAAGTGGTACAGGATATCCCCCTTCCGAGGCAGCACAGTGTCAATAAAACACATGAAACAATGTGAGACAAAGAAGCCTTCTGGCTTTTATCTTCCAATCATTAAGAAAAACAGTGGGAATGAAGTGTTGGTGAAAGATAGTGTTGTTGTGTGAAGCAATCAGAAAAACACTAAAATGTAAAAATGAATTAAAACTTTACAAAAAAATAAGAAAACCAGGGACATTAAAGGACTAGTGGTTGTTTCTTGTTTATATTTTCCACCATTTGGAATCAAAGATACACTTTCCTTCTGTCAGTTGATTTAACAGTGTACTTTAAAGGGTTTTACTGTACCATGGTGCAGCAAGAGCTTGTTGAATAGCCCACATACTGTATACTTAGTCAATTAACTGGTGGTGTTAGACTTGGCTAATTTCATAGTGGCATAGCAGCATCATGCATCATTTTCTGTACACAGTGCCCCATTATGAGAAGGGCAGGGCAGCATCACAGTCTCAAACATTTTTCAGCAGCTTGATCACTGGATTCATTTCAATGTCATGTCAGTCTTGAGTAGATGCTTGGAGAAACAGCTGTGTTAAACCATCTTTTCAGCTTGAATTCTTGAGATGAGAGCCTCCTGAAATGACACAGAAATCTACTTCAGCGCAGTCCCATGAATGCAGCACAGGAACATGGTGGGAAAGTAAATTTTTGAGTCAAACAGCAGCAGTATTTGTTTATTTAAAATGTTTACATGTGAGATAGGCACGAAAAGTCAAACTCATTTCCAAGTGCAATCTGCAGGATGGAGTGCTATGGTGGGGGGGATAACAGTAAAATTACAGCAGCAAATGAAAATGACCATGTTGCCAAGGTTACATTATGGTCATATGGGAAGTCTGCAACACCCTGACATGTGTCTGCCCGGCACACAATATCTCAACAGTCACTTGCCTGACAATAGACGTTTGCATGCCACGGAGGTGATTATATTTTAGTATCACTTTCGTGGAGCTCACACTTGGATTGTCAGGCAAGTGACTGTCAGGCAAACTGAGTCAGGATATTGTGTGTTTGGCAAGCACATGTCAGGATTTCGTAGGAAAAATACATATAATACTATGGACATAACATGCATTACTGTAGCCGTGAGGCAAAGAGCACTGAAAAGTGGCTGAGGCAGCAGTGGGGAGCAGGGATGGAGTTTGGGTGTGGGAAGAAAAGCAGCAGTACAGGAAGAGGAGGAGAAAGTGGGGGAGATAAAGAGACTAGATAAACTAATTGTGTCTTTGATTTCAGACAGTGGTTAATGTTGCTTTGGAGTTGCATTCCTGAGATCAATGTACACAAAGCACACAAAAACCAACACTTTGTTCTCCTTTAGGCAAATGTTTTAGGGTAGGATCATACATGATGTAAACAGTAACACATGCCAGGGCATGAGTTTCTGGATAATTAATGCATGCCTTGGGTGAACTGGAAACCATGGGCCAACCATTGAATGCTTTTCAAGTTACCCAGGAAGTGCATTAATACTTACGATACCAATGTCCTGGAGTTGGTTATTGTGTATACTAAGGTGACGGAGACATAGGAAGACATTTATTTTTCTATCAAAAAATGTCTCCCTGCTACATTTGCAGGTTTTCTTGTGGTAATGAGTATCCATATATTTAACTAATTGAAAAAGGTTTTATTTGAATGGGAAAATGTTTTACTTTCATGTAATTAGGCTGTTACTATGAAGAATACGTGAGTTTGGTGAAATTGGCCAATCGCCTTTGAATGCATTCTGGAAGTACATTAATTCTGAAGAAAGCTGTGCCCTGTTGTGGGTAATTGCACTTATAAACTAGAAAGTTTTTATTTTAAGAGAAAAACAGGTTTTTATTTTTATATAGTTAGGCTGTTGCTATGTGAAATATGTGAGTTTGGTGAAAAAGACTAAGTGCCTCTGAATACATTCCAGGAGTACATTAATTCTAAAGAAATCTGTGCCATGTTGTGGGTAATTGCACTTATTAACTAGAACAAGTTTTTATTTTAAGAGAAAAATGCTTTATTTTCATGTAGTTAGGCTGTTGCTTGGTGTATTAAGTCAGATTAGATAGAACTGGAGATTTCCAAGGGAATTAATGTGCAGTCAGGTGATATGTTTAGACCAATAGTTCTTAGACTTTGTCACAGTGAGCCTCCCCAAATCCATGGAAAAGATTTTGAGCCTCCCCAAAAACTGAAATAATCTGGGGCCTCCCTAAAGAAAAATAACATACTGTACTTTATGCAGTACACCATGAATAAATTGAAACCCCTTTGAGTACTTGACCACATCCAGTTCTTTGTCTTATACTGATGTGGAACATTTGAAAAGAGCTCCTGTGCTCAAAGGTGCTATCTGAATAAAAATAAATAAAATAAACAAATATTATTATTCAGCTTATTGTACCCCCCCCCAACACACACACAGGCCAGCCTACTTGCTCTGCTATTTTCAGTCTTGAACCATTGTTACCCCTTGTTGCAGTACCTTCATGGGTCAGACTACTTTTTTCTATTTCCTCTCTATATGAAATAACCTTCTTACATACTTTGCCTCTCCCCCCTCCTTCCCTGCTCCTAAGAAACTTCTCTGGGATTACTTTGCTCCTTCCTGCTATTGTTCTGAGCACTTCTATGCTCAACCCTTGTATTTGGGCTGCTCTGCCATCAGTCTACAATTGATCAATTACCACCACTCATTATAAATTTATTGTTCATATTTGTTTGGACTATTGCTCAATGTGTGTTTCTTGATTGTTTTGCAGTTACCTTTTGAAATGTATTCACTACCTACCCTTCCCTGAGTACACCTGAAATGAGCCTTGGCTCATTCACCTTCCTTTGTCACCCATTAGTAAATAACTACATAAAATTCACCTACTATTATCCTCTTTCAGTTTGCTTCATTTCTTTACACAAAATACATAAAACTCAAAATTTAAATGCAGTACTTTTTCAGACTTGCTTAAGCCTCCCCTTGAACAGGTCAGGGCCTCCCCAGGGAGGCTGGCCTCACCATTTGAGAACCCCTGATTTAGACCAATTAAGTTTCTTGGATTATTCCCTTTCTCAAAACCCATTTTATATGGCTAAATAATCCATACAGTGCTCCAAGTGAACAAAGGTGATGCCCATAATTAAAAAAATCATTTCAGATGGTCTTGGGATTGCAGCAGCCCACTTTTTCAGAAAGTATTTCCTGAACCACGTGCACATGCTTATGTGAATTAGTCTAGGACATGAACAAAATGCAGATTATATCAACACCTGAAAGGAACAAACTGAACTTACAAGCTCAAATGGGCAGACTGGGTGGGCCATAGGCCCTTATCTGCCGACACTGTCTATGTATCTATGTATGTATCTATGTAACTAGGAAATCTGACAGGCCTAACAGCTGCTCTTTTCCACCTGTCAGACTGACCTTGATGTGTGCAGAGGTAATTAGTAAAACACTGTCCTACCTGTTTTCTGATGTTACCACTGCATCATAGTAATCCACTGGTTTGGTGAAGTTTCAAACAATTCCCATTTAGACGCATATAAGGATATAGATAGTTAAGTTTTGATATTTATGGTAGATGAAGCAGTGAAGGCAAACTCCTACCAGCTAAGAGTAAACCACTGGTTAATTACTGGTGTGTATTTCCCCACCCTGTTCTGAGGGGCTGGTGTGAAAGGGCATGTGCACATGGGCAAATGCCTCTGGTTTCTGCTATACTGGTCTTGTATGATCACGGAGCAGAGGATGGTACAGATTCTTACTGCTAGATCACCAACTCACTATCTGCAACTGCTGGAATGAAAGGCATGTGGCAGAACAGCAAAAGAAGTTAACCAAGAGATGGGACAATGTTGTGATGCAACTTGTGCAGCACTCTGGGTGAGACAAGGGTATGGAGTGCATTTGGGGCTAGTAGACAACTGAGGTGCAGCTGTACTGCAGAGGTGTTGCTCTTATCCTTCAGAGGGGACTGCTATACAGTACAACCACTTGATTTAACCCCTCCCAGCTAGTCAACTCTAAAACGAGTGTTGCCACTGGTAGCCAGAGGGGGTTGTCTGCTGACTAGGCTAAGGTACAGCAGAGACAGCTATGATGTAATGCAGTAGCTTGCAGTAAATGACATGTCATGAATAAGGCAGTAAAATATGGCTCAATTGCCATTGAATTACATTGTTTCCTGCAGCATACTGCAGTATTTTGTAATATACCTCAGCATTCCTCCATTGCATCCTTGCTGATGCAACTATAAGGTGTTAATACAGGTGACCTGAGCGGTAGACAGAGCAGGAGAGAGTATCTCAATGTGAAAGATAAAGGCCAGACTGAAGGGCTAGTGGTTTGTGTTTTCTTAATATGTCAGGGACTAGGTTCATGTCCTGAGTCTAGGACCCCTGTCAGAGTTGGTACATAGAAACACTGAAGTTGTTGGCAGAAAAGGACCTCTTGGCCCACCTAGTCTGCCCTCAAGTCCCTAGCTACTGTGCCACCATATACTCTAATTGATTTCCATCCTTAACTCCCTCCCAGCCCTGTTACTAAGGTCCCCCTGTGTCCATTCCATGCATGTTTGAAACCTGTTTCCATTTCGGTACCCATCGCCTCCTCTGCTGGGAGGCTGTTCCAGGTGTTCTCCACCATTTCCTTGAAGAAATATTTCATCACATCCCCTCTATGTCTCCCCCTTCCAGCTTCATAACATGCCCCCGCATCTTTGAACATATCTTTCTGCGCAATATGCCACCTCCTGTACCTTATTGATACCCTTGAGGTATCTGGATGTTTATATCATGTCTCCCCTTTCTCTCCTTTCCTCCAGTGAGTACGTATTTAATTCCTTGAGTCTTTACTTGTAGGGCTTCTGATGCAGGCCATGCATCAATCTGGTTTCCCTTTCTCTCTACTGCCTCCACCCGGTCTATGTCCTTCCTGAGATGGAGCCTCCAGAACTGGACTCGGTACTCCAGATGTAGCCTCTCCATTGATATATATAGGAGTAGCACTACCTTCCTTTTTCTGCTGGTGATACCCCACCCTATACACTCCAGCATCCTACTAGCCTTTCCTGCTGCCTTATCTCACTGCTTTGCTACCTTCAAGTCATCAGATATGATAAATCTCACATCCCTTTCCTGTGTCATGGTTGTTAACACCTCCCCCCCTAAATTATACATTGCCCTTTGGTTTCTGTGCCCCATGTGCATAATTTTACATTTTTTGGTGTTGAAGCCCAGTTGCCAAGCCCTTGGCCAGTCTTCCAGTTTTTTAGATCTTCCTTCATTTTCTCCACCCCACCCCGGTATGTCCACTCTGTTGCAGATTTTTGTGTCATCTGCAAACAGCATACCTTTCCTTCCAGTCCCTCTGCAATGTCGCTAATAAAGACAGGCACAGGCATAGCGCAGTCCCTATGGAATGTCCATTGCCTCTGGAGCAGGTCTGCACCATCTTCTCTGCTTGGTTGCCCCCTGGCAGCTTGGATGCAGGGTGGGAGCTGAGCAGAACATCACCCTCCCCTTCCTCTCCTTCCCCGATGCATAATGAAGTCTAGTTGCTGAGCTGCAATGGTGGCCCTGGCTCTGTTCAAACATGCAGTGATAGCATGCACATGAGACTTTCTGCTGGGTGTGCTTCCCCAAATGACACTTCTGGGATTGATACATCTATGTTATCAAGACTGTCTACAGTGGTAACTGCCAGGATGCAAGGCAGTGTCTCACATTACAGCATGACAAAAGGGATTAACTGCCACTGAAATTCTTTGTTTACTTCAGTAACTGTTGCAGAATGCTGCAGTGTTGTGCTACATCCTAGTGTGCTCCACTGTACTGGGGGGGAAGTCATGGGGCTTCATAGGTGGCAAATGGAGGCTTCCCCAATGTGAGCCTACTTTACCCTGCAGAAGGCACGAAGGAGCCAAGAAGTAGGTTCCACAGAGGGAGGAAGGCAGAAGGGGATGAGAGGGGATGATCTTTAAAATTTGAATTCCAAGGGCCGGCCCACCAGCTCAGCAGTTGGATTTCCGTTTGTAACACCCCAGCGAACCGGGCTAGGGAACGAGCCTGGTTCATCGGAGGGCCGGCTGGGAGGAGAAGGATTGAGCATAATAAGGACTGCTCCCCTTCTTCAGGGGTGGGGGTTCCTGTGGTTGGTGATGAAATGTGCTAAGCGCAGCTAGGCACATCAACCCTAACACCGATGTAAAGTCAAGGCTCTGGAGGGATGACATTGGCTGCCATTGAACGTCCCCACCCCAGCCTATAGGGATAAAAACTGTCTTGGCTGAACGTCTCCATGACATCCTGCCCCTGGGACTCAATTAGCTGCCTGGCCGAGGGCTCCCTCAACCAGATATGGACCCACGGCACTAGTTCCCACTGCAGTGCTGAGCCCCACCTCCCGGGGGGCCAGCCGGAAGTGACTGGGGGGAGCAAGGGGCTCATAAGGTGGTGGAGTCCCGGGGCACCGTGACCAGGGTGGAGCCATGACAAATGGCAGAGGAAGGGGCAAAAAGTAAGATAAATGTAAAAAAAAAATGAATTTCAAAATAAAGAGAGTATAAGTTCAGACAGTAGGCTGGTTGACACTTGCTGGTGGGTTTATACCTTGAGATCCCCTGGTGACCAAATCCTGTCAGGGGCAAGATATGCTGGTAGTCAAATGTCAAAAGGATCACTTTAAAAGGACATGTTTGATGATGCACATCATTCAAAAATATAGAAACATAGAGTTTGACGGTAGATAAGGATCACTTGACCCACTGAGTCTGCCAATTTTCCCTACTTACAGCAACACCGCAGACCCTACTTGATCTCTGGCTTTACCTCCCCCTTTCCCTACAACTAAAGTTCCCTTTTGCCTATCCCATGCCTTCTTGAATCCCATTATGGTTTTTGGCCCCACCATTTCTGCTGGGAGGCTGTTCCAGGCATGCACCACTCTTTCTGTGAAGAAGTACTTCCTTACATCTCCCTTGAGTCTACACCCCTTCAGCTTCATAGCATGACCCCTTATTCTTGAGCATCTTTTACTCTGAAAAAGGATTCCTTCTTGGACCTTATTTATACCCTTGAGATATTTGAAAGTCTCTCTCACATCCCTTCTCTCTCTCTCTCTCCTTTCCTCCAGGGTATACATATTGAGGTCCTTCATTGTCTCTTCATAGGGCTTTTGATGCAGACCCTACAACATTTTAGTTGCTCTCCTCAGAAGTGCCTCAATCCTGTCTATGTTTATCCAGAGATGTGGTCTCCAGAACTGAACACAATACTCTAGGTGAGGCCTTACCAGTGATTTATACAGCGGTATCACCACCTCCCTCTTTCTGCTGGTGATACCCCTCCCTATGCCCCCTAGCATCCCACTGGCTGTCCCAACTACCTTGGCACACTGTTTGGCCACTTATAAGTCATCAAATATCAGTACCCCCAGGTCTCTTTCCTGCTTGGTGGTTGCCAGTACCACTTCACCCTCCATTTTATACTCCACTCCCATGTTTCTGCACCCCCAATGCATGATTTTGCACTTCTTTGCTTTGAAATATATTTGCCATTCTTTTGACTACTCCTCAAGTTTTCTTAGATCGCTCTTCATTTTTTCCACCCCCCTGGAGTGTCAACCCTATTATAGATCTTAGTGTCATCCACAAAAAGGGATTCTTTCCCTTCTAGTCCCTCTGCAATGTTGCCAATAAAGACATTAAAGAGGACCGGTCCCAGTACTGATCCTTGTGGCAATCCACTGTTCACCCTGCCTTTCTTGGAGTGAACTCTGTTTACCACCACCCTCTGTCTCCTATCCCCCAACCAATTTCTGATCCAGTTTACCAAATTTTAACCCACTCCTAGGCTACATAGATATTTTATGAGCCTCCAATGTGGAACAGTGTCGACTGCCTTTCTGAAATCTAGGAAGGCCACATCCAGTGCTCCACCCTGCTCCACTTCCCTGGTCACCCAGTCAAAGACATCTATCAGATTTGTTTGACATGACCTCCCCCTGGTGAATCCATGCTGCTTCAGATCTTGTAAGCCACTGGATTCAAGGTATTCCACAATTCTTTCCTTCATTAGTGATTCCATTAATTTTCCCACCACCGAAGTCAGGCTGACTGGTCTGTAATTACCAGCCTCCTCTTTGGTATCGCTTTTGTGAAGTATATGTGCAGTAAAAAAGATGAACATTTTACACCATTTGCAAATATAATTCTTGCTATGGTTTTGCCAAAAGTGTAAAGATTAAAATACTTATGTAGTGGGGTGTTTAAAGTATCAGTATTGTGAAAAATGTTATTTAAATAATATTGTCCACAGTATAACAAACAATAACATCAATATAGCCATTTGCTTTGCATTTTCGATGTGCAATGTCAGTGTCAGTGGCTCAGTAGGTAGCACACTCGTCTCTGAAGCCGGGAGAGCAGAGAGCTGAGGGTTCAGTTCCACATCTGGCACCAGGTAATATCCCAGTACTGACACTGCAGTGCAACATGAGAGGGGTACTGCACTCTGAGGTGCCGCCTTTTGATGAAACGTTAAAACCGAGGTCCAATCTGCCTGGATTGGTGGTAGTTCAGGTGGATGTTAAAGATCTCATGGCACTTATCGAAAAAGAGTAGAAATTTATTGGTAATAAAGTGGGCTTCATTACAAAAACAAAACAACTCAATAAACAGGAACAATCCAAACAAGGCAGAAATCAGTTAACAGAAAAAAGTATCACAATGTTTACAAACAATACAGCTTGCGAAAGTAGAAAAAGTGAAATCAGACCTTTTACCAGAACAACAAAGCTCACTCGAATATTACAAAGCACTTCATGAATGGAAATAGTTTTTGGTGTAACACTAACAAACATCTGGCTTGCCATAAATAATAACGAATAATAGCAAAATGATATATAAACTGTCAACATGATACTTTCTATTAAGCAGATCATTCGTGCAAAACATAACATGTTCATAAGAAAGAGAGCCAACAAGGGTTCTGCCAGCTAGTAGATAAATAGACCAAACTTCCAAAGAAAGGACATTCACAAAATAAATGCTGTTGAGTTTCACAAACATTGAGGCAAGAGGTTCTAGGACAATATCTCAAAGACAGGGCTTTATGCTTGTGATTATTGTTAACCCTAATCTATCATAGTTGCATACATACCAGATCCCATAAATATGATGGTAGCCGTTGATTTAGCAAGTTGGTGGAGTACCCAGGGGCGCCCAGGGGGCAGAACGGAAAAACAAATCTCCCTGAGCCTCCAACCTCCAAAGTCTCTCTCATAGCTGGGATCTAGATAAGATACAAAAGTCCTGAGGATAGAAGACACCAGGTCAAGGCCATCATAAAACTCTCTTTCCCATAAGTAGGAATCAGTTGGGATTTGGAAATAACCCTTTATAACGGGCATGCCAATTATCAAGACAGAGGGAGAACCATGCTAAAAAATAGGGCTTCCAAAAAACAGTCCCTGGTTTCAGCACTTTCCCATAATTATAATGAAGAAAAAGGCTGTAAAAAAAAATAAGGGGGTGGATCATACCAAGTCCACCTTCCTTGAGTGGTCTGTAAGTAATATTTCTTTTAATGGGGTTTAACCTGGATCCCCATAATCCCTTGAAAAAAATCCCTGTTAATCTGGAAAATAGGAAATAGTTGGGGGAACACATAACAAAGATGCAGAAAAGCGGTATAACCAGAGTTTAAGAAGCTTAACCCTTTCTTCTTCCCAATTAAATGTCTTTTCCACCCATTAATCACATTATCTGCCCTTTGCAGGGCAAGATTCCAATTATATATATCGGATCATCACAACCAAAAAAAATACTCTAAATATGAAAAAACATTAGTAGATACAGAAACACCAGCATAGAGGCCCGTGCTAGGGAGGAAGCATGCCCTAGTGAGTACACAAATACTTTTTGTAAAATTAATCCATAGAACCTGAAACAGAAGAGAATGTCTATGTAAACCTGAACAATAATAGCCTTGTTTCGTGGAAGAATCCACAGCCAAAATTAAATCATCCATAAGCCAATATTTTAAGTGGTAGAGGGAAGTACAAGAGCAACCCAATAATCTGAGGGCAAGAAAATGGCTCTCAAAGAAAGTATCAATAAAAAGGTATACAATAAGGGACTTAACAGACCCCTGAGCGTACCCCACGGGCCAAAAAGTAGGACGGCCTCATCCAGCCGCTCACATTAGACGATCCACAACATTCTATATAATAAACGGTCAGGAAAGGAAGCATACCGAACCCAAAAAGCTTCTAGGCCAAAAAATAAAACTCATGAGAGACAGTATCAAACGCTTTTCCTGGTCTAAGCTTATAATCCATCCGGTGACAGCATTATGTTTTCCCAGAGTAAACAATTCTCTTAATAAAATCAAATTATCAGAAAGATGCTACCTGGGATACCACAGGTTTGAGTTGGACTAATCATGTGTGATGCCAAAGTAATCATTCTAGATAAAAGAATTTTGGCAAGGATCTTATAATCCACATTAAGCAAACTGATTGGTCTCCAATTTTTAATGTCAGAAAGATCCCCTTTTTTCTTAAACAGTAAAATCAGTAAAGCGTCTTTCATAGAATTAGCCAAGGCATCAGATTGTAACATCTCATTATAGAGAATAGTAAGAACTGGAACAAGATCAGCAGAGAAAGTTTTGTAAAAATGTGGGGTTAGGCCATCAGACCCCGAGACAGAATGTGATTTTAGACTAGTAATGGCAGCTAATACCTCCGTCTCAGTAATGACAGAAGAAAGCTTGTCTTGATCAGAGTCCGAAAGCTGAGGTAAGGACAGTGAGTGAAGAAAATGATCTGCATTGACAAGGTCAGCTTTAGTACCAAACATGTTGAAAACATAATTTTCAACACAGTGAAGCAAATCTTCAGGTCTCTTAAGTAACTCCCCCGACGGAGACAATAGAGAGGTAATTAATTTAGCTTCAACTCTATCTTTACAGGCCTTAAGCAAGTCTAAACAACCTTTAGTAAGATGAGTGCCAAAGCGCGCCTCCTGACCCAAAGAGTCAACATGATTATACTGGGATAACCTCATTTTAGCTGACCTCACTAATCAGAACTAAAATCATGAGTAGTAGAGCTAGCTAAAGAAAAAAGTGCTGTAACTGATGCCGTAATGATAAATAAGACAAATATTTAGTATTCTGTTTTTTAGCAGCTACCTTCTGAAAAAACTGTTTCCAATTTAGCTTAGATTCCTCCCACCAGTCCATCCCAGTATCATAAAATTCAACTACTGACAAACTAGCTGTAAACTCTTTGTGCCAAAATTTAAGAAAAGAGGTCACTAAGTAGAGAATCGTTAAGGCGCCAGCAGGCTTTCTTACATCTTGGAGCAGAGGCCCAAGAAAAAAGTGGCACATAAGGCAACGTGGTCCAATGGATTAGGTAACACAGTTATTACAAGAAAGTAAAATCAAAATCTTAGAAAAAAAGAAAATCTATCCAGTATGTAAGGACCCCTTAAAAAAGTAGACCCACCTGTTTTGTGGAAATGTCTATAAACGTCCACAAGCTTAGCCATAGAGACCACATCATTTAAAGCCACAGAGTCACAAAATAACTTGGAAGTCTGTAGGCCTCGATCTGTTTGATGTAGGCCGCAATTGAAATCACCGACCCATAGGAGTAATCTGGATGAAAAATGGTAGGGTTTAATCTGGTGAAAAAGGGAAGCCGTCTGAGCCTTGGTTTGAGGTGCGTAGGTCCCAATCATACCAAATCTCTCAGATTTATATGAGAAATCTAATAACAAAGCTCTACTGGGAAATATCTACTAGTCTAGAGACTGTAAAATCAGAGCTGGAGAACAATATCCTGACCATCACAAGTATCAGGTCCAACAGACCAAAAAGAAGGGCCTGCAGTCCATGCCTTAGAGGCCTAGAATAATTCCCCATGGGTCTTTAATCTAGTGTCAACAAGGCAGATAATGTCACACTGTAAATCAGAAAGGGTTAAAAAAATCCCTCCTAATTTTCTTTTCCCTTTAATGCTGTTCACGTTTAGAGAGCAGATCTTTAAGGACGACAGGATTTAAGTAATGGGTGGTGACTTACCCCTTCGTCTCTGCCTAGTACGTTTTGCAATGGGGTCCGTATCAGCCCTGTCACCCCCATCCGGGAAAGAAAGAAGGGAGGAGGAATCAGTATCTTCACCCCTGAGTCTTTGTCTGAAAAGTCTGTAGCTAAAACCGAAATTTGTTAGAGGTTTGCCAGTTACGCGAGGGGTTCTTACTGAAGAAGCAACAGCTAAACCTCTTCCTAGTCCATTTATGGGTAACAGTGGTAAAACTAAAGTTATCTCCCCCTTGAGCCGAGGAGGGGGGAGGCATATCCATATCTGGAATAGCGGGGGTAGCATCAGGGGAAACCACAATGGTAGTAGAAGTGGGTATAACAGAAAAAGAGGGTTGGGAAGCTGGAACAGAAGAGACAGCTCCAACTACCGGAGGAGGGGTAACCTCTGAGGTAGAGGAGGCTAGACTATGGGCAAGCAACTGTTGAGCAATAGTAATAATGCCATCATGAGAGGGACAATCTTCTCTGTTATGAGAGGCCCTGGGGCACCTGCCATACGCGTGGCCAGTCCCCTCACATAAGTTACACTTAAATGAATTAGCACATTTAGCTGCAAGATGACCAGATTCAAAACAGTGGCTACATTTAAGGGTGTCACAAGTCGAACTTTAAATGGGTACATGACCCACATTTAAAGCAGGACTTGGGTTGTCCAGCAAAAATGAAGCCCTTGTCCTTACTCTAGAAAGAAAAATTAGGCAAATGTCGTAGGCCAGTGTTAGTGGAAAAGCTTAACACAGACCTTCAACTGCCATCCCAAATCTGTTCAGAGTCTAGATTAGGGTAGGCCTATTCAAGACTTCACAGCGTTTGTTCAACCAAAATAAAATGTCTTCAATGTGAACTCCCTCATTTTTAAAACAACAGTAATGTTACTAAGAATGGCAGGTTTGGTGAGAGGAATGTCCTGAAGGGGACCAAATGGGTGTAGACTGAAGTTTGTCATAATGGGCCCAGAATCTATCAAGCCCAGACATTTGTTTAAAACTAATATCAAAATTGGAGTTACCTATATTAATCAGGGCAAAATCTCAGAGAAAAAACTTCAGGATCCCTTAAGGAGGGTTTTAGCTATATACACAGATCTGGTGGGAGTTCTAATCCACCCTTATAAGCTAATCGAACTCGCATTCCTCCTAGGCAGGTTCGCCATGGAGGAAAATAAATCAGTAAGTTTAAATGCTGAACTTTTAGATGCATCAACAGTAGGTAACAAAGTAGGTCCTGAAAAAACAGTAGGGGGTTTATGTACAGTAGAAATAGGCTTAGAAACAGTAATAGTGTCACTAGTAGCAGTAGAAGTAGGAAGAGTCACACCCCGGGGTTTGTTGGAGCTCATATCGTTATTCTTAGTAGATTTCTGAAGCATATTAAGGTAGACAGGGTCCTGAGAATCAGGAGTCCAAGTCCTCAATATCCTTTCCCAGCCAGCGCTTTGTAAAGCTGACTCGTGACCAATCTAAACCAGTGTTTTGGCCAGTTTTAATTTTTTGGGAATAAGGAACCCCTCGCTTGGGACCAGCCAGGTTCCTGTGTAGCCGAAAAAAAACACTGTAGGTTTCCTCCGAAAATGAAGCGAAGCATCTGTAGCACTAAAGTCACTTACAGAACAGGGAATAGCTGCAGGAGTGCAGGATCTGGTTTTCCGACGTCGACAGCTGAAGGGGCAGTTGAAGCAGTCCGAGGAGCAGCAGTAACAGGGGCTGATGAGAACTCTCACAGCAGGAACAGAAGCCAATCCACCGTAGGAGCGCCGACTGGGGGCTTTCCAGTGCCGACGTCCGGGGAAGGAGAACAAGGAAGTGGCGTCGCGAGGCGATGCCTGCGGAAACTTCGCAATGCAGAATCCAAAGCTGCAATTGCAGGACTAACGCCTCGCCTGCTGCCCTGAAGACTGGGACTGAACGCGGAGCCACTTTGCACAGCAGGTAAACTAGAAACAACTTCTTTAGGGTCATTTTGAGAAACGGAGTCCAATTCCAAAACAGTCATGTTACTGATATCAGCTACAGCAAGACATGCATCTGGGGCCTCTTGAGAAGGTAACACAGAGGAGGAGGTCGACTCCCCTGAGCTAACAGCGTCCATCTCCTCCAGGGGATCATGCAAACTGGCCATCTTGCAGCCAGCGCAAAGGCTCCACCTACTCAGAGTAGGGGAATTTCCCCGGTGTCCTGGCCAAATTTCCCTCATTCACAAAAAAATACCACCAACAGCTTAATCTGGTTCAAGGTCAGTTGGCATTCATCTGTATCCCTTCCCCCAGGTCATGCCTGAAAATAGGCAGGATTTGTCTAGTGCACTTACCCGGTCAACAAAAGCTAAATAAAAAAATAAATAATATATACATTTTTATTTTATTTCATTTCATTCTCAAACTAATAGAAGATATGTGCTGTTAAAGTGTTTAAAATGTCCATCTCTCTTGACTCATATCCTCTGTGACAAAACTAAACATCTCTATGTGGTGATGTACTAAACATCTCTGTGTGGTACTGTACCATTGTATTTATCATCAAAAATATATGCTGGCACCATTCTAATTCATTCACAGTATGAATCAAGCACTTAAATGTAACTGTAAGGGAAGGTCTTTAAGAACTGCTGGTGTCTGTCATATTTTCTGACTCAAGTCCATTATGAAACTAGTAATAAAAGTGGTTCTAAAAATGTTTAAGAGTCATAATAGACAAGTTGCTAAAGCAGGGTAAGCTGTGTGCAGCTGCTGTTAAGAAGGTGGGAAGAATGTTGAGGTGCATCAAAGATGTGACCAGCATAGCAGTGGAAGTAATCCTGACACTTTATAACAACCTGGTATGGCCTCACTTGGAGTACTACATGAGTTCTGGATGTCTCATTACAGGAAGAATATTGAGGTTAGTCAAAAGGGTACAATGCAGAGCTGCCAAAATGATCAGGGGCTTGGAAGATAAAAGCTATGAAGAGAGAGAGACTGGAGGTCCTTAACATGTTCACCCTGAGGAAAGGAGGCTGAGAGGGATATCAGTCTTCTGCATACTGAAGAGTATTGACAAGGTTAAACTAATAGAGATAGAGAATTTGATCACGAGTGCTCCAGCGGGGCACAGAGACTCACTCTGAAGCTCAAAGGGGGTAAATTTAGGGATCATACTAGGAGGCATGTCTTCTTCCAGAGGGCTATGAACCCATGGGATAGCCTATCAACACAGGTAGTGCACACAAATACAGTGCAAGCCTTCAAGGCAAGCCTTGACAAGTTTCTCTGCTTACCCAGAGAATTGCAGGATATCCTGGGTATGTGATGAATCCCTATGAATTGGTACTTCTGCAGAGAATACTTATTGTTCCCTGCTTATGAGACGGGGGGGGGGGGGCTTGATGGTACAAGGGTCCCTTCTGACCTTAAATTGCTATGTTCCTATGTTCATTTTGCAGCTAACAAATAATGCTGTTTGGATTTGGATATGTTTGATGTCTGGGTTTGGATGGTTTAGATGTTTAGGTTTAGATGTTTTTGATGATTAACTTTAGATTGACGTGTTAAAATGTTTGGATTTGGATGTTTTTGGGAGAGGTGAATTCAATGTTTTAAAATGTTTGAACCTGGGTGTGTTCGATGTTCACAATTTGATGCTTTAGGTTTTTCATTTGGATGTTTCTGACACTTGATTAGAATGTTTTTGTAGAGGAGGTTGATCTGTATATTTTAGATGTTTTGTATGGATTTAGGTGTTTGGATTCTGGTGTTTTGATTTGGGTGTTTCTGATGTTTGCATTTGGACATTGTTGAATACTTGTCCATGGGCGCAGCCGCTGGGGGTAATGAAGGGGATCAGTCACCCTCAACTTCTTAGGCCCTGCAAAATGGCCAGTGACATTGGCATTGGCTTGAAAGACTTGGTAGAGCTATGTCCCTCCAAACCTTTCAGCTGTCAATGCACCCATGCTTGCAATTGGATGTTTTTGGATAGATGAATATGAGTGTTTCTGGATGTTGCCATTGGATGCATTTTGTATTGTTATATGTGGTGTTTTATTATTTATTTGTAACTTATTTGTATTTTCATTTAAACCTAATTTCCTCACAAATCAAAGTTAGAGCAACATTTTTTCCTCACCTCCTCTCAAACTGTCTATATTTGCATTTTCCTGACCTTTTAACCTGTCTTTTGGATAAGATGTTAAACCTAGGTCCTATTTACCTGTTCTAGTGATTGCTAAGGTGATATTTGACATCCCCTGACAATTCCCAAAACTGAAGTCCAGTTTCCCCTATGTCTTATCAAATCTGTTTTATTAACTAACCAACAAATAGACGAATAATCTGCTGCATTATCAATCAAATGGGTTATCTGAGCGGTGCACAGTAAGCGTGGGGTGCTCCAGCTGGAGGTAGCTAGCCTTTGTACAAACTGGAAAATGAAACAAAAGGAGCACTCCAGATGGAAAAGTTTTGCAAAAATAAATGCTAAGAAAGCTTTTTAATACATGCCAGTAGAAATGAACCAGGACTACAGCCCTGAGTCAGGAACCCACTCTGCAGTCCTTCCAGGATCACCTGACTCCTAGCACATGTTGTGGATGGTATGCTCCAGTCCACTTTGGGCAGGTTGAAATCCTCCACAATTACCACCTCTCCTTTCCCCACAGCTTTTATTACTTGTGACCTCAGTTCCCTGTCCCTCTCCTCATCCTGGCTGGGTGATCTGTAAACCACCCCCAACCTCACCTCTCACCTTTCTCCCTCTATTGAACCTTAACTGAACCCATAATGCCTCCACCTCCCCTTCCTCTGACTCCTCCCTCAAGCAAGTTATTCCTTCCCTAATATAAACTGCCACCCCTCCCCCCTTCCCGACTACCCTTTCCCTCCTGTATAGTTTATATCCAGGGATCGCAAGGTCCCAGTCATGGTGTGATGTTGCCCAATCTCGGTTACTGCAGCTATGTCCACCCTCCTGTCTGCTAATAGTGCTTGCAGATCATCCATCTTGTTTCCAAGACTCAGCACATTCAGAGACACCACCCTCCACCTAGCATCTGACCTTCCTTCTCATTCCTCTATTGTTCTATTCACATTTATCCCCTCTGTGTGCACCTCTCCACGTACCCTTGTTATGTGTTCCTTACCCCCGTCACCATTTGCTAACTGTGATCTTGCCCCTTCCACCTCCTCCCTCCAGATCTCTTCTATCACTGTGGGGGGAGGTTTATTGACCTCCTCTTCTCAGAGTCTGTGGGTGTACATGCCCACTGCCCCCCAGTAGTTTAAATTAAGTGTAGTGGCTATGTATTCCCCCAGTTTGTCCCTGAGTGCCCTCAAACCCTCTCTACTGAGGTGTAGCCTGTCTGGTGAAAAGAGTGCTTTGTTTGACCAGGTCTCCTCCCAGTCCCCTATGCAGATGAACATCTCCTCCCTGAACCATTTCCTCAGCCAGTCATTAAAATCCTCTATTCTTCTTTTCCTGGCTTTGCTGGCCTGTGGTACTGGTATAGCCTCTGAGAAGGCCAGCGAACGTCTTTCCTCCTTGCAGATTTTCCCTAACTCTCTGAACCTACTTTGCACTACCTCAACCTCCTCCCCAGCAAGGTTGTTGGTTCCCAAATAGCTCCAGTTATATTGCTAGGGTGCATGCAAGTGTGAGTTCATGAATGGGGTTTTGTGTGTGTGTGTGTGTGTGTGTGTGTGTGTGTGTGTGTGTGTGTGTGTGTCTATGATAAGATGAGTTACAGTACAGCAGAGCTCCTGCTGAGCTTGCTCGGGTATTGAATTCAGTATCTGTCATAACTTTCATCTAGTCTGCAGATCAGCCCTATAATTCTTGCATTGCTAGTGCGGGAAAGAGCTCAATACATGATTTAGCTTCCTTAGCACTGTGACTAAAAATAAACAGAATGGAGACTTGTGGGTTTGAATCTGCATCTGTGTCACTGCTGAATGAGATCTGCTTGCAGTATAACATCCTGAATACATCCTGTGGCCTGTACTTGTGCATTCTGCTGAAGTTTAAGTGACAATGGGATTTACTGTGGTATCTAATTCCGGTGTGAGAGAGAGAGAGAGAGAGAGAGAGAGAGAGAGAGAGAGAGAGAGAGAGAGAGAGAGAGGAGAGAGAGAGAGAGAGAGAGAGAGATTAAGAAACAATGCAAAGAAGGAGTGAGTGATTGACTGTACCTGGCTCTGAGAGAGTCAGAGGGAGAAAGAGAAAGGGAAAAAGGAACAGGGGAGGGGCACAAGCAGATTCAACAATGCAGCAAGTAGCGTTATCAGATACAGGAGGATTTTAATGAGCATTTGTCAATGCTGAACATTTTCTGCTTGTTAAACATTTTTTTTTAAATGTTGACCCCAACTTTTGAAGATACTTGTTTTAGGAATAGCATCAAATACCCAAGTACGAGGCTGGAAAGCATGATGTTCAGCTGTACAGTGCCACTTGCCACCTTAGTAAAAAAACAAAACAAAAGTGAGCCCTGATCACTTGCTATGTGGGAGGTCAAAGTGAGGCTTAGGGTCACCAGCAAAGATATCGGTATTTCCTGGCTGTCCTAGTGCGGATGTCTTTGACTCTGGTGGCTGCCAAACAACTGCTGAGATATTGACTGGCCGGGGAGGGATCCGCCGATGTCCAGATTGGGAACACTGCCTCGGACCTGGGGATCACCATAGGCAAGGATGAGGTAACATTTGGTTTGGAGTCAGGGGATAGCTGGGCACAACTGAGTGCCAGATAGACTGTGAGAAGCTGCCACAGTTCCAGATGATCTTTGGCAAAAACGAGTGTGCTTTTCACTTTGAGGTGTCAGTGATCAGCCCCTCACAGAGCTAGAGGGACCTACCTCTTCGATGGGCCAGTGATCATCTTGTACATCAATGACAACACTCTGACTGTTACCTCCCCAGTACTGTTGCTGGTCTTCAAGAAGAACCCAATTGATTTGTTCCACCAATAAATCCATTAACTCCTGGAGATAATCAGCTGATGCTGTAATCTCAAATTGAAAAACCCCATTGCAAATTGACATTTTTGTGAAGCAAGGTGTTGTTTCATATTACAAACATGAAAAGGGGACACTCTGTAGAGATATAGTGCTATGGCAGTACACTTTATCTCAGGAGAAAACAGAGGAAGGTGGGCACTTACCAGGATTCAGTAAAAAACCTGGAAAAGTAATATTACAGCTTCTGCTTAGAATAATTTATTTGTGGAACATGGTGAAGACCGGTGAGCACAACCCCCAACCGTTTGCCGGATGTGGCCCCATGTTATGCACTTCAATTAAAGGGGAACACATAGTGTAAAACAGCAAAGATCATTTAATGCTAGTCAACAAAGAGCACAAATTATTTTCTTTTTTATGACTATGTTTGAGGTATGCCCTTGATGGTGTCCTGCTACCCCAGTTAATTTGAATGTTTTGGAGTTTTTTTGCAGCACATCAATAGGATCTTCTAGGGCTGCAACGTCCACCAGGAGTAATGTGAGTGTGACTCTGGTAGCTGCCAATATCACCAAATCCATAATTTCATGCCCTGGCTTTGTGAAATTGCTAATGAGTGATCCGACGAATGCTGCTGCAACCAGTGATGATGTCACACATGTCAGACTTGTAACTATCAAGTAAGCCATTGCACTTTATGAAAGAGCATACTGTATGTGAAGGCACACAGGTTAGTGAGGCAGCAGGTAACAAATGAAAAATATACGAAGATCAGGCATGTTCCCTGGGACCTACATATTCTTAAATTCCCCTCCTTTGGACAGGATCGGCCTGAGTTTTTTGAGCCCTGGAAAGTAGAACTATATGAATCATCCTTAAGACTTATAAAATTAATTGTAGTTAATTCAGCATGATTACAGAAATGTCTGACAGCTGAATGGAAAGTACCTGAGGAGCAATTACTCTAGTTTTTAAATTCAGTTGAATCTGGTTATTAGAGTGCATGGGGACTTGCCTCTTTGAAGATGGTGGTGGTAGAAGTTTGAGGTACTGTGTTTTGGGGTTGATTGGATAAGCTGTGGAGGGAATTAGGTGTCAGAACTGGGTTTACGGGGCTGGGAATGTGAGGATTCCAGCTGCGTTCTTGCTGGGAATGGAGGACCAGAGCTGGTGCCTGCTGTTTTTGTATTCCAGGCTGGCTTCACCCCAGCTCCTCTATTGGGATGAGATGTATAGTAGTGTTCCAGCTTCCCCTTTGCCAAATTCTGTCAGAGTGAGTTCGGGTGCAGCAGTAAGCTGCAGCCGACAAACTTGACAACCTGCTGTCAGAACACGGGGGCAGGATTCTCACAGTGTGGCACTGGCTAGCAAACCAGGCTAGCAAAAGATACCTGTCTTGCAACAAGAAAAAAACACACTGTACTCAGCTGGTTGCTGGGTGGAGTCATTCAAATTAAACGAGTCAGCCGCTGTCTGATAGGAGTGGCTGATTTGTTTCAAGTACACAAAGTTTCTGCCCAGCAAGCAGTGAGTAGTGTCACAACCAGCATGTCCTGTGATTGGTCTGCACTGCCAAGCCCCATGGAATTTCAGCTACAATTGGTTCAGTAGTGACACACCTCTGATAATGCCGTTCATTGTTGCAAAATGTTTGGCGCGCAAGCGCAGCAAATATAACAAGCATGTATCAATGCCGGACGTTCACTTGCAGCTATTTGCAGTGGTGTTTGGCACGTATGGTGCTTTACCCTAATGCCCTGTGCGATTGCTGGTATTTGCACTACAAATTTTCAGCATGACCTTTTTGTTACCCCCACCTCATAAAAGCATTTGAGACCTCTGCTTATGAACAGTACCACTGTTATTTTGTTAATCTGTCCTGAACGTTGATTTCCCACAGCGACCACACCATTCTGCTCCACATGTGCAAAAACACAGTTTGGGCAGGATGTGAAAAATGACAGCTGTAGCATTCATAGGGAGGTGTGAAGGGATGGCAATGTTGAACATCTGGAGTGAAAATACAACAATTTCTCGAACTTACGAGCATACATGGAAACTGCGCAATGAACGCTCATGACACAGTCATTTTGTGGACTTTTGTCACCAGATTTTCAACATAGGCATTTTGGGACCTTTGCTCATGAACAGTGTCACTATGATTTTCATAGTCTGTCCTGAGCATTGATTTCTCACTCTGACCACACCATTGTGTGCTGGATGTGCAAAAACACATTTCAGCCAGGATGTGAAAAATGTCAGCTGTACTGTTCATAAGGAGGTGTGAAAAAATGCCAGTGTTGAAAATCTGGAGTGAAAATATTTCAAATTCTCGAAGTTATGAGTGTGCGTGGAAAGTGCGCAACGCACGCTCGTAACACAGTCATTTTTTGACATTTTTTTCACCAAATTTGCAACATAGGCTTTTAGAGACCTCTGCTCATGAACAGTGTCACTGTGATTTTCTTAATGTGTCCCATACATTGAGTTTGTACACCGACTGCGTCATTGTGCGCTACATGGGCAGAAACACATTTTAGGCAGGATGTGAAAAATGACAGCTGTACTGCTCATGAGGAGGTGTGGTAAAATGGCAATGTTGAAAATCTGGAGTGAAAATATTGAAAATTCACGAACTTACGAGCCTGTGTAGGAACTGTACAACGCAAGCTAAATAAAACAGTCATTTTAGGAATTTTTCACCAAATTTGCAACATAGCCATTTTAAGACCTCTGCTAATGAACAGTGTCACTGTGATTTTCTTTAATGTGTCCCATACATTGATTTCGCAGAAACAACTGCACCATTGTGCGCCTACATGGGCGGAAACACATTTTGGGTGAGATGTGAAAAATGACAGCTATACTACTCATAAGAAGGTGTGGTAAAATGGCAATGTTGAAAATCTGGAGTGAAAATATTGAAAATTTGCGAACTTATGAGCCTGCATAGGAACTGCGCAGCGAGCGCTCGTAAAATGGTCATTTTTAGGAATTTTTCCACCAAATTTTCAAAATAGGCTTTTTGAGAGCCCACCTTATGAACGCTGGCAGTGTTTTTTCATTAATCAGGCCCAAAAGGTGATTTCACGCAGTGACTGCAAAATCACCCTTCGGGCTCGAATAACACAATGACACTGACATCATTCATAAGAAGGGGTCCCAAAAACCCCATGTTGAAAATTTGGTGCAAAACTTCCAAAAAATGCCTGAGATATGCAACAAAGTTGAAAAAACCCATCTAGCCCATTAAACAGCTTACCAGCATTTCCTCAGTTCGAGGTCGGCTTTGAAGAGTGCAGACGTGTTCCCGTCCACGAAGATCGTCGTGCGGACTCGGGAGATAAGTATGGGGTGAGGGGTGTGGGAGGCAGAGTGCGCCAGTGGGCGCAGTGGGTGGAGTGCGGGTTGTGGGAGGGCCAGGGAGAGCGCCGTGGGACCATTTTAATTTACAGGTTTTTAAAAAGATGGCGGAGCGTTGTCACACTGGGGTGGGCTCCCAGCATGGCAGAAGGATGGCTGGGGGCGTGGAGCCGACAAGGATTGGGCACCCCATCGGCCCAAAACAAGGTTTGCCACGCTGGGTAGGCTCTCAGCGGCACCAAAGCTGGGGGTGGAGGCGCTATAGCACACAGCGTGCGACAAGGATGTTTAAGCATGCGGGGTGGGCTTCCAGCATGGCAGCAGGGAAAGCTGTTTGGGGACGTGGAGCCGACAGGGGATTGGGCACCCCATTGGCCAAAACAAGATTTGCCACGCTGGGGTGGGCTCCCAGCGTGGCACCAAAGCTTTGGGGAGGCGTGAGGCACTGCGAGCACACAGCAGTGGTTTTCTTTGAAGTGAAGACCACCGCTGTCATACACAGCACCCGCATCCATTGGTGCAGGACCGACACGCCTGCTCAACAGAGCAGTGCATTGCACAGGACAGTCACACCTCCAAACTGTCCTATTCTGCCAAGACGTTCCTTGCGCATGCACGCAAGCGAATGTAAAAAGGGTCCAACAATCATAACAATAGAGGTCAGAGTTAAATGCATTGGACTGCTCAGTGAGGAGACAGAGTGCTTATGTATCTATTATCTTGTATTGAACATGATAACTGTGGGTAATAGACCATGATAATGTTATTTTTTTGTATAAGAAATAAATTATAGTGTGTTAGATTGCTTATATGTCATTCAAATGTCAAAGAAGAGTCCTGCTGCCACAAGATCTTTAGCAAAGCTGGATTTACCACTGGAAAGTAGCAACTAATCCTTTGAACCAGCAAAAAGTAACTGTTTTAACCTAATCTGAGCTTTAAAGGGAAATGTCCACCAAAAATTGGGTCCCACTTCAGTGTCAGGCAGGGCCCAATTAGCATTTTCACAAAAAATTGTTTTTTATCACTTACTGTGCATAGTTTTTTTATTTAGAATTTATCTGGTTGATACTGTGTCCCTTCCCACCAGCATTTTAAATCCAAGTGCCCTGAGCGGCACATCCACAACCTCCAACGGCTGTCCAGAGAATGATGTATGATGTGGGGAGCAGTCACAGGAGCATCCATAGGTTTACTTTATAGCCAGAGCTTGTAATAGCTCTGGATTTAAATGTGCATGTCTCAATGCCATACCGAGACATGTATATATCAAAGTAGAGTTATTACAAGCTCTGGCTATATAGAAAACTTATGGACCCTTCTGTGGCTGCTCCCTGCATCATACATCATTCTCTGGACAGCTGCAGGAGGTTGCTGGCGAGTCACTTGGGGGCACATAGATTTAAAATGCTGTTGTGGAGGGATGCAGAATCAACCAAATAAATTCTAAACAAAAAACTCTGCACAGTAAGTAATAAAAAAAAAACTTTTTGTGAAAATGCTAATTGGGCCCTGTCTCACGCTGAGGTAGGGCCCAATTTTAGGTGGACGCTTCCCCTAAAAAGTGAGCATATTTAATTTTAGGGGTAAAGTGTTACCCCTTGACAAAATTCTAGATCCACCTCCTAGAGAGAGAGAAAAAGAGAGAGAGAGAGTGAGAGATAGATAGAGAGAAAGAGAGTGAGAGAGAGAGAGAGAGAGAGAGAGAGAGACAGACAGACAGAGAGAGACAGACAGACAGAGATGGGGGGGGATCTGGGAGAGTCAGAAAGTCAGTGAGAAGCAGAAGACAGATTGTACCTATCTGTAATCCACTCATTCAAAATCTTCTGTAGGTATGAATTAGGTTCCATGTATTTTACATTTCTTGTGCAAAGTTAATCTTATTAGTAGGTAATAGCATTGGAAATTCGTGTGTAGTACTGTAGTGCCATATCAATAAAGCAACAAGAACAGAATTGATTGATTGACTGAGAAGCAGTGGAGGAAAGGGGAAGTGAAAGGGAGACAGAAAGGATAAATCATGAAGGAAAAGAGGGTGGAGAAAGAGAGTCCTACTTTTCTTATGGTAAAAAAGCAAATAGGGCTGACATTTTCTTAATAAATATGAGAAAGGCAGAAACTTGTCTGTAACCTTTGAAATATAAACTCATGTTTTTTTCTGTTAAAATAAAATTGATCTAAGGACTTTGGACTGCTATACAACATAAAACTCCACTGATTTCATACTATCTGCACATGGGACGGTAGAAGTAAAGCTGCCATTAGTTCTCTTCTGATCCGAAGTCAACACTTCCCAAAATCTGTGGGAGACAGTCGTCTCAAACAGGACACCAGATCTCCGAGTCGGCAATGGAACTGTTTGTAGGTGAGCCATCCAAATGTTATCATACGCTTGTAAGTTGCATTCCTTGCTTCCCATTTTTATAAATAGGGCAATTTTGTGGAGTGGGATTTCATGTCAGATCTGTACAAACAAACACTCTTTAAGAAAGATTATGTCAAGTAAATCTGACTAGGTCTTTCAAACCAGTCAGCAGAGTATTAGACAAAGGTTTACCAGTAGATCTAGTGTACATAGACTACAGTAAGGCTTTCGACACTGTGCCACATGAAGAACTAGTGGATGAAATTACCAAATTAGACATTAATAGTAAAATAGTGTAGTGGCTAAGACCATTGCTTACTAGTAGATGGCAAAGAATAACCATAAAAGGCTATGTTTCAGACTGGGGCCATGTGACTAGTGGTGTGCTGCACAACTCTGTGTTGGGACCAATCTTCTTCAATATCTATGTCTCATCAGTGCAATGCACTGGCGAGACATGGATGTGCAGATTTGAGGATGATGCTAAGTTAAGTGCCATTGTGGATAGTGACGTTGGAATAGAGACCATGAGAAGGAATTTGGAAAGGATTGAGGAGTGGGCAAAAAAGTCCATATTGGCTTTAATATAAATAAATGCACTATTATGCATTTGGGCCACGAAAATCCAAGAAAAATTTAAAAATTATACAGGCAGGACTTGACGGAATCCATAGAAGAAAGAGACCTTAAGATCATTTTTGATAGCCAATACAAGCAAGTAGCTAAAAAGGTATAGAATATTAGACTGAATTGGCAGAAATATCAGCAGCAGGAATAGGGCAGTGCTCCTGCCACTGTACAGAACCATGATGAGGCCTCATACTGAGGACTGTGGACAATTTTGGGCACCTCAGTGCATAATTATGTTGTTAGAGGGTATGTTGAAAAGGGCAACCAGAATGGTAGGAGGCATGAAGGGTATCGGATATGAGGAGAGACTGTAGGAGCTGGGAATCTATAGCCTTGAGATGCAAAGGCTGCAAGGGGATGTGTCTTTATA
This sequence comes from Neoceratodus forsteri, assembly GCA_016271365.2. Classification (NCBI taxonomy): domain Eukaryota; kingdom Metazoa; phylum Chordata; order Ceratodontiformes; family Ceratodontidae; genus Neoceratodus; species Neoceratodus forsteri. Next base: position 1,142,907,095 of record CM028129.1, on the reverse strand, counting down.
GTTAAAGCATTCCAGAATATAGACCTATGGAATTTGGGGGGGTTTACAGGCAAAAGGTAGCCAGTATGAACGGAGAAAGAGTAGTAGGCAACTTAAAGAACATGTTTATGGAACAAGAAGGAGAAGCTAGTTTACACAGACTGTAGTCACTAGGTGGAATTGTGAAACAAAACAAATGCCAGCACCGCCAATCGAGTGAAAAGTGGCTTGGGAGTATGTTCCTCTACCTGATGATGCAGTTTTCACTGCAAAACTGGTAGAGGAACATATGTCCAAGCTACAATGGCTGTAAACTCACCTGAATATAGCTACTTTTCACTCGATTGGCGGTGCTGGCATTTGTTTGTTTCACTATTGGAGTTGTTTGCTGAGCAAACCGGGCAGATTGTACTGGAATTTGCTTTGGATTCTAGTAGGCAGAATTCACTATCAGACCCAGTTGTTTTATGTAAGACCATAAATTGTTTCAAGGCTAACCTGGATGAACATTTGAAATGGAATTTTATCCATGGAAACAGCCGTTTTTAAATGGCAAACATTCAAAAGGCTCCAGTAGCTTAACTATGCATGTGTAACCCCCCCCCTACAAATTGGGGTTTACTAAAGTGTCTTCCTGGGCTCCTAAGATGCCCACTGTCAGCATGGTGTCCTGTGTGCAGTAGCTCTATTTGTCTGCATGAGAGTGCTTTAGTAAGCCTCCATGCCTCTTTAAGAAAATGCTAGCCTGTGTTAGAAAATTAGTCTGGGCTGGGTCTGAGTGATTTATGGCTCATGACCAGCCAGACAGTACATATTTCTGCTCCATTCTGCAGTTGCTATTTGTGCAGAGGGAGCTCTGTTAGGGAAAGTGATTATTTACTGTATAACTGCTATAGTAATAATAATAGAGGAATTTGTCTAACCTGCTTTTCTTTGCAGCTTGAGGTTTTGAAATAGAGCCACCAATTTGGCTCTGGACTGCCAGTGTTGGACCAATCGAACCTTGGGGAACCTAAAATGGAGACTGTCCCGAGGTCTTGTGAGACTGAAATTCTGTAGGAAGTGTAGTTTTAAGGGTATGGCGCCTAAATGGACCTGGAGGAGGAGCCCTTTCTGTGACAGACAGTTCCCTCAGTCAGCCGAACCCTTTGGATCTCAGATGATCTACCCAGAACTGCCTGAAGCAGAGTGTCAGTTGAGAGCTGGAGTTGTAGAGTGAACAACTTGAGCCATCGAGCAGCTGCTCCTGTTAGGAGCACAGGAGAATCGGCGGGAAGGCTCTGTTGGCCTGCCTGTCACATCTTCCAGTGTGAAGTATTGCCTTGAGTGTGAAAGTTGGATTTATCCAATTACCAGACTGAGACCTGTATCTGAAGAGAGAAAGTGTGTTAGTGCTACTTAAGAGTGGATCAAAGACTTGCTCCAGAAGTGATTGGTCCGCCTATTACCGAAGTGAGCCTCAGATTGAAAGGTTTGTGCAGAGAAGCTGCAATTTGCAAATGGACTTTATCTGAACTGTGGCAAAATATTTTAAGTGTTATAGATGTGCTGAATGTGTTTCATGGGTCGTGATTTGGTTCCCCACGGCAAGTTCTGTTATGCCAGCTGGAGGCTGTTCCAGCACCTCATCACAGACTTCATCCAAACTGCCTGCTCTGCCTGAGCCCTGCCATCTCAGCCTAGGCCACTGCTCCTGATTCAGAGACATTCTCGGTAAAAGACCCACTCTGGGATTTGGCCCTCTACTCAACACCACCGAACAGGTAGCGACCACTCGGGGGTGAGTCGAGTAGGCCCTGCTTCCCCTGGCAATACAGTATAACACCATGAGGTCTTCATCTCACCTGTCCTGCATCCTGGTCTGGGTAGCGTGAGTACAAAACAGGGTAGCTCCCTGCAACAAAAGCTGCAATCACTTGTGTGTGTCATCTGATTTTCTTGTTTGGGTTTATTGCAACAGACTGAGCAATCCGGCCCCGGATTACAAATATTTGGGTTGAATGCATGTTAATTGTTTTCCTTCCTAAGGGCCCGAACAACAGCTGCAACGCCGGCTTACCCCGGGCAATGCTTCAGGATAGCCTGTTGTCATACTGGGTACCCAGGGCTGTGGGACAGTGCCAGAAGGACTTACAGTGCATGCTTAATCAACCTCAATTTAATCAGAATTGCCAAACACTTGCTAGATTTACGCCCCACCCTTGTTCACACCCCCCTGAATAAATCAGATTGTTGGATTTGTCATGTTTAACCTGGCTAGTGTGTACCTTATTGGCGGGGATACTGTACTGCTATTGTATTGTAGCATCACTGGTCTTATTTTCCAGGGGGTCTCCAGGGCAGTTGCAGAAGATAAGTGCAAGGAGTGTGAGCATATTAGTACTGTCATATGGTAAATGTGAATATTCTGTCATTAGACTGTGTAGGCCACTGAAAGGATTGGTGGGTGGTTATAGCATCCTGGATGGCTATATTAACAGCAGCTATGCTACCCCAAAACCATTCCTCTGGGTGGAGGCACCCGTTCACAGAGCTCAGGTCCCTTAACCTGTGCATAGTCACGTAGGCAGGGGTATTAACCCATAGGATAGCACCACTTAGGGGTTACATCTTGGAGGCACCACTGGCATAAGCGCCCCCCTAGTGGCCAAAACCAAAAATTGCAATCAAAATTTTTATCGGTATCACTGAGAAAATGGCTGTGTATCAGTTAGTCAGTTGGTGTACGGGGCATGCAATTGACCCCCAGAACACTTTATTAATACTAGATATTCCCCTGGGCACTAGCAAAGACACTGTAGAAGGGACACTTTCAAAAATGTAATGCCTGGGAAAGGCTGTAGTGGTAGGCTGACAAGCTGACTTGACTGCCCAAATCCTAATGGCTCTAGTGGAGTGTGGCAACCCCATGGACAGCACTAAGGTGCCCAAAACTATTGTCATTGATGGGTCCCTGGTTGCATGGAGGGTGGTAACTAAAGATAGTAAGGATCCCTCAGAACCCAAGCCTCCACCTTTGTCTGAGTGTTTTGAGGAGAAACTAGCTAGCTTGCTACTGGATGAGATCCAGACCATCGAGGACTTAGAGAAGTTATTCAAGCCTTCGGGGGTGTCCCTTTCCCGGCTCCTGTGCCTGTGTCCAACCCAGCCAGTTATGACTCTTACAGCAAGCTTAAAATGTTTTCTGGTATCCTCCCCACACCTAATGGGGAAGTCAATCTGGAGACCTGGATGGACTCAGCTACTACCGTAGTACAAGACTGGCAATGTTCAGAGGCCGAAATAATGGTATGCTTGGTGGAAAGCCTCCAGGGGCCCGCCTTACATGCTTTTCGTTCCCTGAGGTCCTCTAAACCTAATGCCAGCGCCCAAGAGTATTTAGTCACCCTTGAAAATGTGCTTGGGGGTACTGCTAGTGTCGAAGCCTTAAAGTGGAAACTCAAAGATGTTAAACAGCAGCCAGGAGAATTGTTATCAGCTTACATAAGTCGATTAGAGGAACTCCTACAAACAATTTTTCAAAAAGGAGGCTGGGCCTCTAGCAAGTTGGACCAGATAAGACTTGATCATATACTTTACTCTGCCCGACATTCCAGCTGGGCGTTGCTCAAAGTGCAACTGCACGAAAGGCGATCTGATCCCTTGCCCTTCCATATGCTGATGAAAGAGGTATGTGAAGCTGAGGAGGAGGAGGAAGAATCTCGGGAACCCTGCGTGGTTGTCGCTACTGCAGCTCCAGCTCTTGGTAAGGGGTCAGTCTCTGATGGCCCTGAATTTCAAGAACCACGTAAAGGGATCTGAGAATGAAACACTGGTACCAGCTCCAGAGAGCCCAGTGAGAGACAGAGAGAGAGAGAGAGACTGCTAGGAATAACCCACCTTGGGCAGAACTGCTGCTGAAAGAGGACAGAGGATTGAAACCTGGTTCCTCTACTTGGGGCATCATTGATAAGGACTATGACCACCCCCCAATAGGAGTGGGAGTGCACACTCAGGTGTCCCCTTGAGGATGGCTGCTTAAAGGCTGAAATAAGTGAATTGACTGCCACGCTAAGAGAATTCATGAGGCATGCTGTGCCACCTGCGGCATGGCTGAGAGAGAGAGAGAGAGAGAGAGAGGGGGAGAGGCTGAGTCAAGACCCCCTAAGGTCAGTGCTCTGGATCCAGCGCTAAGTATGTACTCCTCCCCACCCCCAAGTTGAGAATGGAGATAGGCTTCCAATGTAATGTTGCAGCCAAAGCAAACCAAGGAAAGTATGTTTTGTCACAGTCGTGGAAAAAATAGGCATATGAATAGAGATTGATGGTCTCAAAGGGGCCTAGAAAAAGTGGTGAACAAACTACAAGGGGAGCTCCGAAAAGCAAGGCAACTGCAGAGGGGTGCAGAACATGATCACAGTGGAGGTTCGGGTAGTCCCAAATCCAATTTCTTTGTGGCTAGGATGTCTGGCCAAGTTCCTGCTAATGTTCCCCCAGACTGGTCCAAGATGGTAGGCCCCTCCATGGAGACTGCAGTGACAGCCAATGGCATCTCCCCTCATGCTGTGTTGGACAGTGGCTCGCAAGTCACCATTATATTTTGGGACTGGTATGACCAGCACTTATCTGACCTCCCACTCCAACCCCTTGAAGGACTGCATGTATGGGGGTTGAGTGAGAAATCCTATCCTTATCTAGGGTATGTACAAGTTTGGTTGTCCTTCCCTACTGCTGTAGTAGGTGTGGATGAGCAAGTGGAGACCCTGGCCTTGGTGTCCCCGAAAACTGGGCTGTATGACAGTGTCCCTCTACTAATTGGTACAAATGCACATATGTTCAGATGGTTAGCTCAACTTTGTCTGGAAAAGCAAGCCAAGTGAATTGGATAGTTCCTGTGCATTCTGGCCCTAGTACAGCGAGCCTACAACTTACAGATGTGAGCACAGGAGATTGAGAAGGATGGGAGTGGTCTGGAAAAAGGATCATGACTCACTGGTACTATCGCCAATACTTAGTGCACTATCAGTGGTGAAGTGTACCTAAAAACAGATGTTAAAAATAAGATCCTTATGCTGGATGCCCCAGAAGAGGGGAAACTGCCTGAGGGACTGTTGGTGAAACCTAGCATTCTACCTGCTCGGGCCCATACATACGCTCAGCGGGTAGTGGTGCAAGTCCAGAATATGTCAGATCGAGAGGTTCGGGTGAATTGAGGGTGCACACTAGCCACTGTGTATTGTGTGGATACTGCTGTGCTTCCCAGCATGAAGTTCCCCAGCAAGGGTAATGAGGTGACCCCTGACCTGTTTGACTTCGGGGAGTCCCCCCTTCCTGCCAAATGGAAAGCCAGGATTAGCCAGAAGTTGTCCCAGAGAAGTCAAGTATTCTCCTTGAAGGAGTGGGATGTAGGTTGTCTCACTGGGGCTGAACACTACATAAGACTTCATGATGAGAGGCCATTCAGAGAGCAGTCCCATCACCTTGCACCAGCTGACATAGATTATGTTAGATGTCACCTTCAAGAAATGCTGGCTACAGGGATTATTCAAGAGTCTTGAAGCCCTTATGCCTCCCCAATTGTGGTAGTCTGAAAAAAGAATGGATCAGTGAGGATGTGCGTGGACTACAGGATGTTAAATCAGACAACTGTCCCGGACCAGTACAGATCTGGTGCTCACAAATGGGGAGCATGTACAGGAAATAATGGTCAGGGAGCCACTGAGTGGAAGTGACCATTGCACAGTGTGGTTCCAGTTGGATATGGGCAGGGAAAGCATTCCGACTAAGACCAAAATCTTGGATTTCAGGAGGCCAGACTTCAGGAAAATGGGTGAAGTACTAAGGAGCCATCTGGCGGGCATCAGAGCAGATATGGGGGTGGACCAAAGGAAGGAATACTGGTTGCCACAGATGAGTGTGTTAGGCTAAGGGGAAGAACACAAGGGCCAAAGCGCCCAGCTGATTCAGTTCTGGGGTTGCCCAGGCAGTAAGGGAAAAGAGATTGGCCTATAGAAAATTCAGGAAGACCAAGAGAGAGGTGGATAGGGAAAAATTACCTAAGGTTGGCTAGTGAGGCAAGTAAGGATGTCCGGCAAGCAAAGGAGCAGAAGGAGCTGCAGTTAGCTGAAGGAATTAAGAAGGGGGAGAAGGCTTTCTTTCACTATATCAGTGAGAAAAGGGACAAGAAGGAAGGGATTGTTAGGCTTAAGAAAGGGGTGGAGTGGTGGAGGATAATGGAGAAAAGCAGAGATACTAAATGAATACTTCTGTTCCGTCTTCACCAGGGAGAAGGATGGACCAGTGCTTTCAGGAGGGAAAAGAGGAGCAGCGGGGAAGGGAACACAGATGTGATAGAGGAGGATAGAGTGAGGGAGAGGCTGCTGGCATTGAAGGTGGACAAATCACCAGGCCTGGGCAGAGTACATCCAAGGGTGCTAAAGGGAACTGGCTGAGGAGCTGGCAGGGCCACTGGCAGACCTATTTAATGGTTCACTGGAGTCAGGTGTGATACTGCAGGACTGGAGAACATCACATGTTGTGCCTCTCTACAAAAGCGGTCCCAAGGATGACCCAGGGAATTACAGACCAGTCAGCCTGACTTTCATTGTGGAAAAGCTCATGGAGACCATACTAAAGGAAAGGTTGGTGGACTACCTAGAGGAGCATGGTCTCCAGGATGATAGGCAGCATGGGTTCATGGGGGGAGATCATGTCAAACAAATCTGATTGACTTCTTTGACTGTGTCACTAAGACAGTAGACAGGGGCCAAGTGGTAGACATCCTCTATCTTGATTTCAGCAAGGCCTTTGACTCTGTGCCCCACAAAAGGTTAATCAGGAAGTTGGTGGATCTCGGGGTTGTGGAAAAGATGGCCAGATGGGTGTAAAACTGGCTGAGGGACAGAACCCAGAGGGTTGTTGTCGGGGGGGAAGAGTTATCTGGCACCAGAGAGGTAACCAGTGGGGTCACGCAGGGCTCAGAGCTGGGGCCAGTGTTGTTCAATGTCTTCATCAATGACATTGGAGATGGCATTATGGGCAAAATGTGCCTATTTGCAGATGACACCAAGCTCTGGGGGAGAGTGGACACAGCTGAAGGGATACAGGACCTACAGGAAGATCTGGAAAGCTAGGGAGGTGGTCCAGGATCTGACAGCTTGGGTTCAATGCCAATAAATGCAAAGTTATGCATATTGGAGCCAGGAATCCCAGGACAGAGTACTACCTGGGTGGAGTCCAAGTATCTGCATCAGAGGAGGAAAAGGACCTGGGGGTGATGATCACTAGTGACCTGAAGCATTCCACACAGTGCAAGAAAGCAACAGCAAAGGCAAACAAGATGCTGGGACACCTATCTAGGGGGAATCAGTAGTAGGAGAGAGGAGGTTATACTGCCTTTGTACAGGTCACTGGTAAGGCCACATCTTAGAGTATGGAGTTCAGTACTGGTGCCCACACCTCACAAAGGACATTAACCTGCTGGAGAAGGTCCAGAGGAGGGCTACAAAGATGATAGCAGGTCAGCAGAGTAAGGCATATGAGGAGAGGTTGAGGGCCATGTACTCCCTGGAAGACAGGAGAGAGAGGAGACATGATTGGGATGTTCAAGTACTTGAAAGGGATAAATAAGGTTGATAAGGAGAGTCTCTTTAAGCTGAGTGGCAACCATAACATGAGGGGGCACAGTCTTAAGCTGGAGGGTGTGAGGTTTAGGAGAGAGGTCAGAAAGCACTTCTTCACAGAGTGGGTGGTGGAAAATTGGAATGCGCTGCCAGAAGAGGTAATCTCGTTGAAGACAGTGGGCAGCTTTAAGAGAGGATGGGATAGGCATGGGGGGAGGTAAGGATCAGGAGTAGGGAGTATGGGAGGAGTGGGGTGGGAGGGCAGGGACATTAGCTCAAGCTGTGGACCCTGCAACATGAGCAGACTTGATAGACCAAATGGCCTTCTTCTGCTGGCTTCTTCTATGTTTGTATGTACTCAGGTCATAATAGGCAGTGTAGCATAGAAGAGTACAGAGCTATGCACCTTAAAGAGCTAGTATAGCCAAAGCAGGCAGACAGAAAAATAAGACAAATTTTAAAAAGTAGTGAGTTGTAACTTTTTATTTTTGAAGTAATTTTATTTTTCCTTTTGCTCATCAGAAAGTCTTCTGCGTGATAATATTGTGCTGGATTTGTGGTGCAGCTCTTAGCCTGGCAGCTGACATATCTAGCTATTCTGCCTCCCTCTACATCATCAGCATTGTGATCTTACTGACAGCGACATCACAAGTGAATGAGCTGGCAGCTGTTGAGTGGCTGTTCCTAAACAGGAGTGATGTCACAGTCAGTGAGATCACAATGCAAATGATGTAGTGAGGGGCAGTAGAGCTATATCTGTCAGCTGCCATGCAGAGTGGTGTTCTACACGTTACACCTACTAACATCAGATAAACAACCTTCTAATTAAATAAAGAGAAAAGGAAAAGTACCTCAGATATAAAAGGTAATGATTGACTTTTTAAAATCTAATATTAGTTTTAGGCAGTACACTAGCTCTTCAAGACCCAGGTTTGAATCCCACTAGTGCCCCTTTACCACTGTGACCCAGAGCAAATCTCATAACCTTCCTGTATTTATCTTCCTGTGTCTGCTTAAACTTTCTGTGCTTTGCCTAAAGTTATTATCTTGTTTCCTGAATAACATTGGCAGTTTGCATCAGTTGGACTCAAATCTCAGAGTATTCTTCTCAAAACTGAATTTCAGAACATTCCATCCTTTAGCCTTTAGCATAAAAACAGACTCTTTGCCCATTAGCCATCATCAGTTCCTGCAGTTTCTTCTGCCTGAAGTCACTGTCCTCTGCTTCAGACTTCAGAATCATTTCCAGGCTTTGATGTCATAAGCAAAGGATTATGACATCACGGTAGGAATAAGCAACAGGAACCAATGAAATCTACGGGGGAAGACCCTGTTTTAAACACAGAAGCATAGACTTTGTTACCAGATAAGGACCGCTTGGCCACCCAGTCACCCCCTCACCACCACTCTTCTTTCTCTTTTCCCACTAACCCACTCCTAACAAAGCTTCACTGAGCCGCCTATGACTTGTACTGTATAATTAACTCACAACACAATTCCTTGACAATGCCTTTGGCTGCTATTATTGTAACCTTACTTGTCTTTTTTTTTTTTTTTGCAAGTTCCATTGTAATGATCATGTTATATTTTGTACCTTATTGTCCTTATTGCCTGGATGTGGAACCTTTGTAAAAGAGCCCTCGGCTCAAAGGTGTCATCCGAAATACAAATAAATAAATAAATAAATAAAAACTGTGCTCTATATGTACACCAGAACCCGTCCAGTGCAATCATCTTCAGAGAATCAGTCTCTTCCTCTCACAAGCTCCTACTTGCTGACCTATTCCTTCCCTCTACCCTCCCTATTTATGTTGGTGTCCTATATGCCTCCCCAAAGATCTCTCCCTCCTTCCTTCTGCACACCCTGTCTTCCCTTGATTCCAATGCTGGCTCCAGCAAGCTTATCCTTTTGGGAGACTTCACCTTAAACTGGCTTTCCCCTACCTCCAGACCCACACTCCAAAGGACTGAGTGCCTAAACCTAATGCAATTAATTTCTGAATCCACCTGACTCAACCTGCACTCCCCCAATCACTCCCTTTTGGACTGGGCACTTGCCTCCCACCACCACTACATCATTACAGTAGGCATATGGCTGGATACCTTATGTGACCACAGCATGACCTACTGTATCAGGAAAGTGAGACCTTCCCACTCCCTCCCCAAATACATATAGCCCAGAGCCCTCATGTCTCCCTACACATATGGCTTACAACACGACCTTGCTGCCTCTGACTGATCCCCCGTCTATCATGCTCCTGACAGTGACACTGCCCTATCACATTTCCAAGCCATACTTACCCACACATGGAATATTAATGCCTCGTAAGAAAATCAAGGGTCAAGCGTGCCCACCACCCTTCGATCACTCCTGACCTTATTGCCTTGTGTGAATCCTGTGACCAAGCATTGTCCTGTTTTAAATCTTCCCAATCACTACCTGACCTTCTATTCTACAGGTCACTCAGGAATTCTTACACTAAAGCTATCCACTCTGCTAAGACCCTCTATTTCAAATCTAGCCTCCAGTCCAATCTCAATTACTTGCAAAATTCTGGAAAGTTATCCACTTCATCATTGACCCCCCTGCCCAGTCCACTCCCCCTCTCCTCATGGTAGATGGCTCACCAGTCTCTAATCCTTTCTTCAGTTCTGCTTGTTTTAATAATTTCTCCACCACCTGTGCTCTATCCTCCCCCTCCTTCTCTAGCCTTCTCCCCATTCCCCTCTGCATCCCCATCTCCACTATTACCTGAAGGCTTCCATTTCCCCCGTCTCCACCCACAAAGTCTTCCTCACCCTAACCTTACTTAACCCCTCTAATTCCAGCCCTAATGGGATGAGCCCCAAACTCCTATGTATCTCGGCCCCAGACATTGCCTTCCTACTAGCTCAAAACTGCACCTTTCCTTCTTCCTATGCGCTGTCCTTCTTTGGAAACTTCTATCTAATCTTTCTCCTCCCATCCCTTGCTAAGCTCAAGGAGACCCTTGTCTACACCAGGCTTGCAAACTACCTCCGCTCCTTTGAGTTCCTCTCCCCTTCCAGGCTGGTTTTAGGAAACAACACTCCACCGTATTCTCCTTACTGTGAGCTGCCGACTCTATCCTCACTGAAATGGATCAGGGCCACATCACCTCAGCTATATTCATTGACCTGGCCAAAGTCTTCGACTCGGTGTTCCATCCTCTCTTCCTTAACAAACTGTGCTCTGCTGGCCTCTCAACTGCTGCTGTTAACTGGTTTCATTCATACCTCTCAAGCTCTCAACAGTCGGTGCAGGTGGGAGGCATCCTGCCCCCCCCCATCCTAGCCAGAGTGTTACAGGGTGTACTTCATTTCTGACACAACGTTGGTATCCCCCAGATGGTTGATTTTGGGGATTTCAATGCTTGGGTCAATGATGAACTCTTGCAGTTACATAAATATATATAGTTACATAGACACTGTTGGCAGGCAAGGGCTTGTGGCTCACCCAGTCTGCCCATTTGAGCTTGTAAGTTCCCTTTACATTTTCCTAGAAGTCTGTTGCCACTTACCCCTGACCTCCAGAATTCCCTTTTGTCTATCCCATGCATTCTTAAATCCAGTGATTGTTTCAGCCCCCACCATTTCCTCTGGCAGGGCATGCCACATGTCCACCACCCTTTCTGTGAAGAAATTCTTCCTCACGTTTCCTCTGAATTGCCCTCTCTCCAACTTCATCCCATGCCCTCTAGTACTGGAACATGTTTTGTCTCTGGAAAAATAGTGTTTTCTTGCACCCTGTTTCTCCCTGTAAGGTACTTGTATGTCTCTATCATATCCCCTCTCTCCCTCCTCTCCTTCAGGGAGTACATATTCAAGTCCTTTAGCCTGTCCTCATAGGACTTGTGATGCAATTCCTGTACCACCTTTGTTGCCCTCCTCTGAACCTTCTCTACCTTGTCTATGTCCTTACATAGATAAGGTCTCCAGAAATGTACACTGTACTCCAGGTGGGACCTCACTAGTGTCTTGTATAGTGGAATTATGACCTTCCTTTTCCTGCTTGTGATGCCCTTGCCTATGCATCTCAGCATCCTATTTGCTTTACCTGCTGCCTTGTTACACTGTTTCCCTACCTTGAGGTCATCAGAGATGATAACCCCAAGGTCCCTTTCCTGTTTGGTGCATGCTATATCCTCACCCCCAAACTGATATGTTATTCCAGGGTTTTTGTCCCCCATATGCATTATCTTGTACTTCTTTGCATTGAATTTCGACTGCCAAACCCTTGACCATTCTTTCAGTTTCTGCAGGTCCCTCCTCATTCTGTCTATACCCTCTGGCATGTCCACTCTGTTACAGAGCTTTGTGTCATCAGCCAACAGAGAAATTCTGCCTTTTAGGTCCTGTGCAATGTCATTGATGAAGACGTGGATGAGAAGTTTGGACAGGACTTCCTCCAACTAATAAATTCACCGGGCCTCAAACAGGTAGTTACCTCAGTGATCCACAGTCATGGTCATTCACTGGCCTTCTATGGATGGAGATCAATGATCTGGCGGTGCAGTCAGTCAGATGGTCTCACCATCACACCATAAGGTTCAGTTCCGAGGCACCCACCAATAGACCTGGCCCCACGGTGATGGTCCGCTACCACCCTTTAAGGGGTTTGACCCCAGATGGTCTTATGGCAGTGCTGGATCTATCAGGTGTGTCAAGTATTTGCAGGAAGCTAGGGGAGCTGGTACATGCCTATAATAAGGCTGTGACAGATGCCCTCGACTCTCTAGCACCTGTCCGTGTTCGCCCCCTTACCCTTCGACGAAAGTCCCCCTGGCTTGATGGAACTTTGAAGGAGCTGAGGCACAGGGGTCAAAGGTTGGAGTGACACTAGCAGAAATCTGGACTGGAGGTTGACAAGCTTAGGTTGATAGCTTATTATAAAGACTATCAATTGGCAATCTCTTGTAAGAAGACAGAAATCCTGTCCAAGGAGATTGCTGCGGCAACGAACCGACCCGCTCAGCTCTTCCAGACTGTGAATAGGTTGTGCAGTCCAACCTGTCTCCAGCCACAGAGTGCCTTTTCACAAGCTAAGTGTGATGAGTTTGCTTGGTTCTTGGCAGATAAGATTACCACAATCAGATCAGAGATCCACTCAGTGTCCTCAAATGGGCACTGCAGTAGTCGGCACGGGGTGGCAAGCACCCAGTCCACCTGGTTCGACTTCAGCCAATTGGCAATACAGGACATTGTGCAGGTTGTCCAGAGTATGCACCCAACCTGCTGTAGTCTGGATCCGGGCCCAGCGTGCCTATTAGTGGGGTACGTTGAGGTCATCAGTCCAATCCATGCTGAGATAGTCTGGTGCTCGTTGGAAACAGGGATGTTTCCTGACTCCCTGAAGGAGGCGTTAGTAGTACCCCTCCTTAAGAAATATTCCCTCAACCCTGACTGCTTAGCCAACTACAGACCAGTCTCATAACCTACCTTTTGTGGGTAAGGATTGAGAAGGTGGTTGCGGTGCAGCTGGATGACCATTTAACATCTCATAATGTCTACGATCCTCTCCAGTCCAGGTTTAGGAAGAGGCACAGTACCAAGATGGCTCTGGTTCAGTTGTCTAATGATCTCCTGATAGTGAGAGATTGAGGGAGCTGTACAATCTTGGTTCTCCTTGATCTCTCTGCAGCATTTGACACTGTTGACCATGGGGTGCTGCTGGAGTGGCTGGGGACTCTCTGTGGACTGTTTGGTACAGTCTTCAGATGGTTTTGATCATTCCTCACTGGCAGGACTCAGACTGGTGTCGGGGATTTTTTCCTGTGCCCCCATCCCCCTGTCATGTGGGGTTCTACAGGGCTCTGTGCTGTCCTCCATGTTGTTTGTAGCATATATGCTGCCATTGGGAGATATTATAAGGTGGTATGGGCTGAGTTTTCATTGCTTTGCAGAAGATGCTCAGCTTTACATGTCCTTTGCACCAGAACAGAGTAGAGTTGTCTCAGTATTTAATAGTTGCCTCACTGAGATCCAGGATTGGATGAGTACCAACTGGCTAAAGTTGAACCCAGGGAAGACCGAGGTGTTGGTTGTGGACCCAGGTCGCCATGGGTTTGGGTTGTCAGCGGGTCAATCTTCTGGGCTTTGGCTCGGGGGTGACCAGCTCTCTACCTTGGACTGGGCTTGAAATCTGGACGTTTTATTCGACAGTGGCCTGACGTTAAAATCTCAGGTGTCTGCTGTCGTTAAGACCTCTTTTTTCCATCTGAGGAAGATCGCCCAGATGAAGCACCTGGTCCCACCAGGTGATCTTCCAGCCTTTGGTCCATGCCTTTGTCACCTCTCGCCTTGACTACTGCAATGCCCTATACCTAGGGCTACCGGGAGTTGATATCCGCCGACTGCAGATGGTGCAGAATGCAACTGCCAGGTTGTTGACTGGTCTTTCAAGATCTTGTCATGTCACTCCTGTGCTCCATGGCCTGCACTGGCTGCCAGTTCAGTGGGGGATCACCTTCAAAGTAGGACTGTTGACCTACAAAGCCCTACATGGCCAGAGTCTGGGCTACTTGCAATACCTTCTCCATCCCTATCACCCCCTCTGCTCTCTCTGCTTCACCAACGAGGGATTGCTAGAGGTTGCCAGGGTCCATTTAAAGACCTCTGGGGCCCCGGTCCTTTGTGTTTGTTGCCCCTACCCTGTGGAAATCTCTACCTCATTGGATCAGAGAGTGCCTGACCACCGAGAGTTTTTAAACTGCATTAAAGACCCACTTGTATGAGTTAACTTTTCCAGAGCTATATGTAAGCTAGTGTTCTGTTTAAATTTTTAATATTTTAACTGTCTGATGATCTGCTTTTTATGATTATTTGTTTTATCTTATTTTATGTATTACTGTGTTGATGTTTATTAATTGTACAGAGCTGTAATCATAGGAACAGCGCTTAAAAATAAAGTTGATTGATTGATCCTGGGCTCTGTTCTCTTCTCCAATTTCCTCAATGACCTGTCCTGTGTGTGTGTGTCTCATCCCACGTCCACAAGTACACGGATGACACAATCATTTACACTTCTGGTTCCATGGCCTTAGCCATGGTTGAGCCGCTCCAGCAGGACTTTCACAACATACTGCACTGGTTCCATGACAACCAGCTCATGGTCAACATCAAGAAGACAGTGTCCATAACCTTTGGTACCTGCCAGAAACTGGCCAGGCTCTTTCCCCCCGCCTTCCCCATTCTAGATGGCATCTCTATTTAAGTGGTCCCTGCTTTCAGTACCTTGCATTTGGCTTGACAGCAAACTTGACTTCTCTTTCCACATACTGTAGATACCATCCATGCCAAACTCCATCCCAGACTAGGCGGTCTGTACCACAATAAAGACTGCTTCTCCCCATAGGGCCACAGGGAACTAGTAGCCAAAATAGTTCCCCAGTCTTTGATTATGTGGACATACTGTAAGGCTGGATTCTCAAAGAGAGTCAAACATTTTGTAGTTGCAGAAAAATGGCTTGCAGCACAGCGCAAATTTAGTTGCGGCATATTCACAAAGAAAATTTCTGCAGTTGCGGAAAATCGCAAAATAGGCAAGTTGCGGAATTCTGCAAGTGCTGAAAATCCACATAATTTTTTCCACAGCTGCTGAAAATTCACAAGTGCGGATCCGCAGCTGAAGAAAAGGCTCAGCAGGCACAACAACAGGTGATCCATATTAACCTGAGCAGCAGACTTTGACAGTCTTGCCATAGATGCAGCAGAAAGTACTTCCAGAGAGACCAGTAGCCAGTTCCTCAACTGGGACCACTGCAGTACCACTGGTACCAGCAGGACCATGCACCACAGTGGCTGTCTGTAACTGTGGTGAAACTGATGGTTGTGTCTCTACCTGGAGTGTTTATGTTGCCTGCTTCAGTAGCACTCACTGCAGGCTGTTACCAGCTCTGCCTCTACTGCCTGTGGGGCTCTTTTATGGGCTGCACTGGATCTAGTGGTTGTGGTTTGTTGCCTTTCAATGAAAATGTGTGCTATTTTTGTTGTAACAACTGACACTACTATAGACCCACTGGTTTTTTGTTGCTTGGTGCCTGAATCTCCACTATAATTGTAGCTCAATTGTAGGTACACTGCATTTTGCTCAGGGAGAGTTACGCCTCACTCTCTATGGTGAAGCATGTGTGCAACACATCAGAAAAACACTGGCTGAGAATATCCTTTAAGGGGATATGCCATACTTTTCAATGGCTTTTATTCCTCAGGAACATTCGCAGATCCATGTTTTTCCAAAGTCCGTAGTGTATTTTTTCTGCAGCTGCTGAAGTTTTATGTATACCACTCAGTGCAATTTCCCCTTTTTTTCTGCAACTGCAGAACTTTTGTGGACTTGCGGGGGTTTTGCACCTTCAGAGTGTTTTATAAATCCAGCCCATAGTCTTTAGCTCATACTTTGCCAGACAGGACCCCTTGTGCTGTGCCTTCTGATGCTTTACCACCAACTCCCCCCTCCTTACCTATCACTACTCCCTTTACTCCACCTTCTCCAGCCCATCCCTGCCATCATGTTGCCATGGCAGCTGCTTTTATCACCAAATGCTGGTTTGGGACCCTTCCCTTCTACCTTTCTTCACTGACCACTCCTCTTCCCTTACTCTTTCTTCTCTCTTTGCAGCAGGGGTTTCTGTACCTTCTCCATTGCCCACCCTCACTCTTCTGCTGGACAAGCTGACTTTTCCCACCACCTCCCTTCCCTCTGGAATCTGCTCCCCTTCTCTCTCCACCTTTAGTCATCATTTAAGGCAACTTCCTGCACTGTCCTGTTTCTGTCTACCCCCTTCCTAATCTCTTACTCTGTCCCTTGACCCTTTCCTGCTCTTCTAGTTTGATGTCTTTCAGCATTTGACCGCTATCCCAACACTCACTGTGCACTTTGCCTCACCTATGACTGATCACTTTTCATTGCTGTATAAAAGCTGTTATTATATTACTCTGGTTCATTTGCTGCTGCCTCTGTATTTTTCTAACTGCATCCAGTATCTTGTAATGTAAGTTGTATCTGTACTTGTTTTGTAAGTTGTTCTCCTTACATCCCCTTCCCCAGGGTTGCACCTGGAAATGAGCCTCAGCTCAGTGTGCCTTTCCTGGTTACCAACTTTTAAACAAACAAATAAATAAATCTAACCCTGCTCGAAGGTAGTCTAGAGCAACATTTTATACCAACATGGTAGCATTAACTGATATTGACAGCAGTGTGGATGCAATCCATGCTGTAACATAGGTTAAGGCAACCACCTGCGACCCAAAATCTGTTTTTGACTGTTCCTGACAACAAAAAAGAAAACATTTTCATAATCTTGAGCTCACATAGAGCTAATGTGCCAATCCTGACTTTTTTCCCAAAATTCACATCCATGCCTGATCCCAAGTATCATTGAATGTGTTGCTTTGTGTTGGTGCCGCAGTCCTGCCTTGGAGCTTGCTTGGGCTAGCATGGTGCAGGAGTGCATTCTGGACACTCCAACAATCATACTTAAACACTGTCCAGTAATGCTTTCAGTAATGATATTGGAAATGGTGAACAGTGTGTACAGGGCCTTGGTATCCCTGTACTCACCTTATGGCTGATACATCTGTTCATGGCCTGTAAAGTGCTGCGCGATAAAGTATTCTGTATGTGAAAGCCGCTACATGAAACCAAGTACCTGTGAATTCTTCCTAGCACAGGTGGCACAATGCAGTGCCAGAGAAGTAAAGGATAAAAGTTGCCAGACTTCTTGTTATAAAAGCAAAATTTAAAGAAAAAATATACTGTTGTGGCCCAATTGGGGGTGGGGGTGGGGATCTTCAGCAAGAGAACTTTTCAGTGCCCATCAGACATGTTTGTCTGTGGTTTTGGATTTTTGGTTACCAATTTCAGGGTGGAAAGTAGTTGGTATAGCATGGCATAGCATAGCATTGCACTGCATAGCATAGCATAGCATTGCACTGCATTGCATAGCATAGCATAGCATTGCACTGCATTGCACAGCATAGCATAGCATAGCAAAACACTACAGAAATTGGGGAGAGGGGACAACCCATTTCTGAAATGCATAGCAGTAGGCTATGTGGGTCCATTGCGCAAGAGAAGATGTCAATAAAAAAAATGTACATAGTTTCAACATTTCCAACTTTGCTATTCATTTTCTGACAACTGATATGCCTTTTCAAAACTGATCAGCAGTATGTACCATGTAAAACTGCTAACCATGTTTCTTCTTAGGTTATTTTTCTAGCTTAAATTTAGAGTGACGTTATCTGGCAATTTACTACTTGGGTACACTGCAATATGACCGGCAGTCTCACAGCTCATTGTGCCCTTACTTTCAACAGTAGCACTCCTGGAATATACACAACACTGGGGTCAGCAGTTTTTTATCAGTCCCTCCTCCTCACTTGTTATGTCTGCCCCCTGTATGGGAGGACACATATCCAACTTGTGCTGGGAATCAAACATGTGCCCTAAGTCCCAAAGGCAGGAGCTCTAAACGTTTAAGGGAAACTGCCCCTAGCTTGGAGGTTTGAGAGTTCCTTAGCATATTATACTTGCTGTCCCATGGACAGCCAGTACTGTAGAGTGCTCACTATTTGCTTTTACAATTTTTCATACTTTTTGTTGCAATATCATTTGTTGCTAATATGTAAGAAAAGTTTGGTTGTTTTGAGCAAAACGTACTGAGGCCATTAACTTTGGTTTCTGGCATGGCTTTTTTCCTGGAATGGAGGCAGAACAAGGGGGCGGAAGGGCTTGCAAGGCCAATGTACCCCTCCAACTAAGGCTGAAGGGAGGCATTTTGTGAAGGGGCCTTCGTCTCACCCACTCAACTTACTGGGAAGCCTGCTCTCCCTCTTTCTCCTCATTACCTAGCACCAAAGTTTCTGGTGGCATCAGGTGAAGGAAGGCAACTTTCAGAAAACTGTTATGTGACAAAATAAGTTTATAACTATTTCTTTGCCTGCAACCTGAACTGCTGCCAGAACAGACTGCTGGACTGCACCAAAAACCTTTCATAAGCCTGCCCACAGGTTCCTTTTCAGGACTTCTTGGCAGCTCGTTGCATCTCTCCTTGACTTCAGCTTGTCTGCTTTTCTACTTGTGGTGTGATCACTGTCACCTCTTCCCATTCCTTCTACTGTTGCATTGTGTCAGACTCCTGCTCCTTCTCCTGGTGCTTCCACAGGCTGCTTTTCCCACCAGCATATCCCTGATAGTAATGATCAGATTACTGGGCCCTGGTTGCTGCCATGGGCATGGAGTGGATCCAGTGATCACTCAACCTCTAGGGAGGTTGTAGGTCTGGGTCAGCAGCCCCAGAGGAGGGCTTTGGTGGCTGGGGTACTGGAGTCACCTGGTGCACCCACCGGCAAAGGAATTATTCAATACCATGAGGGCCGCCCTGGCACCCACATAAGCAGCAAATAGCAATACATATGCCCAAATACTGATCATAAGCAGTAAAGGCACAGAGAACAGAGCCCTTAACCAACAGTGCAATTGTTAAGAAAATTTAGCTTTATTGGCTTTAGATAAATTGCCATTCTTATTAAAATCTGTGCCCCCCCAAGCCATTATATTGTTTATTTTCAGAATTCTGTCTACATGGCTGAGGCTTCCATGGGATTTCAATCCAAAAGAATATAGTTTATATTGCAGTTAAATTCTATAACAAAATTAGCCGGCCCAGTGGCACTAAGGGTTGAGATGCTGAACACCACATCTCACGCCATGCTGGTGACCCGGGTTTGGGAACAGACTCGGCCACCAGGGGTCAGCAGGGGAGGGAAGGGATCGAGCATCTGGAGGACTGCTCTCCCTTCCCACAGAGAGTCTTGGGCATAGCGCCACTCCTGTGTGGCTCCTGGCGGTGGCCGGGGGCAGTGCCGGATCATGTGGTGCAAGCGGAAGCTGGGGGCAAAGCGATAGCGGGAATCGGTGCATCAACATCATGGATGCCACTGCATGACTACACTCCAAGGGGAGAAAACCTACAAAATACTCCGGTGTGCTAGTGGAGGTAAATGGGGCCCCAGTGACCCATCCACATTACAACGCCAGACTACCTCCTAGGAGTTCCTCTCCCCTACCGGATACCATGGCTGTCCCTCTAATAACCAGAAAGGCTGCCAAGGGTGGGCGGGGTGGGTGGACTCTACCCTGGGGGTGATCCGGGGCTGGACAGACCATGGGAGCTGGAGGAGACTGGGGGTGGGGTTTCAGGCAGGGAGTAGAGGTAGTGTTGAGAGGGTACCCTGGAGAGAAGCCTTAGGCCTCCAGAGAATAAAGAGACTTAACAAAAAAAAAATTCTATAACAAAATTACTGGTACTTACTCATGGTGAATACTAAGGGCATGTAAATACCTAAACTCTACTATGCAAGCCAAGTAATCATATTCAGGGTCAAATATTGACATATTTGTTATTCATGTTACAAATATCTGTAATTTATGTTAACAAAGTAAAACAAAAGCAACTTTCACACTACCCTAGGTGGCTAGGGATCATCCCATGGCCATGCTCCATCTCATGGTCTCAACATCACCTTCTACCCATCCCCTTTGTCCTTCCTTATAAAATAAACATTGATTTTTGAGGAGCTAGCCTTACAGGGTCTTTTAAAGATATATCCCCCCCACAAATCTGACTTACGTCTAGCCCCATAATAGCATATTTCTCAGTATAGCCCCCGTCCTCAGCCAGATCTACAATTGATGACGAGAAACAACTGTATCACAAGCAAACTTCACATCTGAGCATCCACAGTCTGCCACTTGCCTCGGCGCTTCAGTCACCTTCCTCAGGGATGTGGCTTGACTTTAAATAAAAAATACAAGCTTCTTGCTGTCTGGTAATGCAGTTTATCTGAGCCTCTGTTATTGAAGTGGGTCGAGTGCTGCCTTTCTGGATCTTTTTACCTATGGCAGTATCAAATTTCTAGCAGATCTGATTTCTTTACTAATTAAAAATTAATCCACTGGGATAACCTTATGAGATGGAGCTTCTCACATAGGTATCCTAGAGTAGCAGTTAAGAGCAAGCAAAAAAAAACACACCTGGTAAAGTAAGGATGAATCATTTTTAGAGACAGGAACCAGCACCTGCCTGCTGCTCTTTCCTCCAAAACCATGCCTTAATGGTCAATCCAGGTCACATAATTCCTCCACAACATTTGAAGGTGCAAACAGGGTCTTTATTCAAGCATCACAGGAATGTGCAAAACATGATACAGCATCAACATGTAACCCCCAGGGGGGCGCTATTCCAAGGGCTACCACCCCTACCTGTCTCAGCAGTGACAGGGTAAGGGGCCCAGATCCATTGACAGGTGCCTCCACCCAGAGGTTGGGGTTAGGACAGCCTAGGGTGACTCAGTCACAGCCCTCTGGGTTGCTGCAACCCCCCCCCCCTTTCTTCCCACTAGTGGCTCAAACAGAGTAATTACAGTGCTCTCCCCCAAAACACTTACCCCCAGGCTCGGAACACTCAGCTCACTCCGGGGACTCCCTGAAAAGTAAGGTACAGTTATCAAACATCAATTGTGCAGTATGTCCTCAGTAAGACACAAACCAGCCTGGGTACAGTTGCAAAATGAACAATCTGATTTATTTGAAGGGGGATAACAAGAACTGGGGGTAATCAGGGTGATTAGCTTATCACTATTACCTATATTTAACTACCTATGGCTCTGTGCACAGGCCTGAACCTATCAGTTATTGTCCATGGGTACCCAAGCCCTAATGGCTAGTCCCCTCGTGGCAGCTGGTTGGGGCCCTGACACAAATGAGCTTTCACTTTCCTGAGCAGATCAGCACGAGCAGAAAGATCTATTAGTGCAGTTAGCAGTACAACGAAAATGACATTTAGCCACTGCTTGTTAGCTTAACAGGGAGCTGTCCTGATCCAGTACTCACAACTCCAGCAGACACCCTTTCTTCACCACTTGCAGGGCCGAGCCTGAACTTCAGAAGCCTCCTCACACATTTATATGGCGAACAACAGAGGGGTACCATACCAGGCAACGACTTTCAGGACCCAAACAAACTCACAGCCACTTCGGGCGGTAGCAGACACTCCCAAACGTCCTGATGGACCAAGCATGATTCAGTAGATTCTCCAGTCCCCCTCAGGTGAAGCCTGGTAGGTAGCTGTGTTCCTACACAGCCTCCTCCGACCGCACGCCGGCAGATTTAGTCCGAAACGCTGACAAGGCAAACGGCCCCTCAGGCCTTTCACGTGCTTCCTGCGCGAACACTCAAAATGGCGCAGAAGCTCAGAGCTCCCTTCTCCTTCACAGCCACAACGAATCTGCCCCTAGCAGCATGGGGCACTCCTTACAGTTCGGGCACTACCCGATTCCATTGGCTGGCGTCACCTGCCAGTCAATTACTTTGGCCCTCAGTGGCCTGAAAAAGCGCCATAGCCCATAATGCCTTTTCCAAAGTTACAAGCAGGCCCTCTATTGGTCAGATGGCTCCACGAGAGTCCCGAGGTACTGATTGGTCCAAGTCGGCAGTTCGCTACCAAAATGGAGGAGATAACCAAAACAGTCTTTGCTGCAAAGGAAGCAGGTTAGAACAACTACATTATCATTACCACTCTAAGCTATCCTCAGCAAATAGTTACATCTTTCAGATAGGCTCCCCTGACACATCTAACGATGGCAGAATGGAGCGCTTACTCAGCAGCCCAGGCGGGACTCGGGCATAGAACCACACAGCTCCCCTCCCATTTTAATTAATTATGACTGCGGACAGGCAGCCCTTAAAGAAGCAGTTCATGGAGGCTTTAAAAGCGCTCACTAGCTACAATATTTAAACGGCTTAAACGCCGAACACCAGCCAGGCATGGAGCACTTAAACAAGCTCCGGGAAAGCTTTTAGGAACCCCCATTTGTAGGGGGGTTACAAACACAAATGCAGTGACTCCCGCAAACCACGTCATCCCAGAGTAGCAGTAGATAAAACATTGATTTTCACAGTTAAGATGAGGCAGTACATATATTGTCACATGCACATGCAACCCCCAAATGGGTGGCCTACTTTAAGGTTTCCTGCCTGGAAGCAAAACACCTCTTCTCCCTGTCACTAGAGCCAGCAGATGCCAACAGTGCTACAGTGTTGGTTCCCATGGACTGCAGCAATGTGCAGCACACACAGAAAGGGGCCCTCTTTTCTTCTTTGCACCACAGAGATGCACTGTGGAGCAGCTGCCACAACTGGGACAGATTTTGTGTCCCTATAATGTCTCCCCTCCTCATTCAAATGCCATGATACCTGTAATCCTTTTATGGCCTCTTCCAAACAATACGTATTCCAGATTTCAGATTTCTATCTATTGTACTGATTGATTTATGAGCTATGAAAGAATTTCAGAACATTGCCTGGACTCCATTTTCAAGTGTGGCTTCTCTGGAGTGCTCTGTGCAGTCCAGAGAAGCCACACATGTAAATGGAGTACACAGTGGGGGAGGGGGGTACTAACAACAACAATCAGACAACCTTAAGGAATGCAAGCAATGTGAGAAGGCAGCAAGGAGGGCTGGGGGATACCGGGATGCATAGGGAGAGGCATCACCAGCAGAAAACAAGAAGTTGTTATCCCTCTTTACAGACAGTTGGTGAGACCTCATCTGGACTACTGCATGCAGTTCTGGAGACCCCATCTCAGCAAGGACATAGATAGGATGGAGGCAGTCCAGATGAGGGCAACTAAAATGGTGCAGGGTCTGCAACAGAAGCCCATATGAAGTGAGACTAAAGGAGCTTAATATGTATACCCTTGAGGAAGGGGAGGGGCATCATAAAAACTTTCAAGTACCTCAAGGGAATAAACAAAGTCCAAGAGGGTAGCATCTTTCAGAAAAAGAGATGTGCAAGAACAAGGGGGCACAATTTGAAGATAGAGGGGGGCCGGCTCAGGGGCAACGTGAGGAAGTATTTTATTATGGAGAGGGTGGTGGACACATGGAACCACCTTCCTGAGGAGGTCATGGGGTCAAAAACAGTGGGGGAATTCAAGAATGCATGGGACAGACATAAGGCAATTATAGAGGGGGGGGGGAGGAAATAGGCTGTTGGTTAACTAGAATCTGCAGCTTATCCAATAGGTAGGGGAAATGGGCAGACTAGGTGGGCCAAGCAGTCCTTATCTGCCATCAAAGTCTATGTTTCTATGTTTCTGTGGCATGGGGTAGAGATGGCCAGAAGTCATGCTGCAGGACTGAGTTTTGAAAATAGTTACACTTTTGTTCCCTCTCATGGAGCCAGCACAGAGCATTCCAGAGAAGCCACACTTGACAATGGAGTCCAGTCAATTTTCTGAAATTCTTTCATTGCTCATAACTCAGTCAGTACAATAGCTAGCAATCTGAATTTTGGAATATGCATTGTTTGGAAGAGGCCATAAAAGGATTACAAGTGTTATGGCATTTGGATGAGGGGGAGATATTATAGGAGCTCAAAATCTGTCCTGATTTATTATTCATGTGAAAATTTCTTAAAAGATTTCTCTGCTTACAACTTAGCCACCTTTGGAACCAGATAATTGAAATTTTATATGCACAGTTTCTGGGAAGAGTCATAGAAACTGTTAAATAGAGAGATGATTGCTTGTGTAAATTGTTCAGGAGTTCAACATTTCACAATTTTTTTTTGTTTCTTCTATTTTTTCCGCTCCGTGCTCGCTGGTCCCCCACTTCTTCTGGCTCCACAAGTTCCCCCCAGCCCCACTGTCCTTACCCAGCCCTCCTCTGGTCCTCATATTGCAGCGGATCCCCGGGATATCCCGGCGTATCCCTTCACCGGGCGGGTACCCCTCCTCCGAGGGGGAAGGCACAGGGGGGAGAGAGATGGCCCCAGCACACACTACTAGGGCCCAGGGATGCTGCTGAGGAGCATGAGGCCCTGGTAAGGCACTGGAGGCACTCAGGGAACAGAGAGCCATCATCCGGTGGCCAGCGAGCGATTTTCCTGGTTTCCTTGAGGTGCATGACGTCCAGACGTCAAGGCAAGAGCTGACATCTGCCACGCACCACCCAGCAATGACCCCGACGTGTTGCCCTACCCCTGGCCTCCACCAGCGGTCACCCAACACCGGGTCACAGCCCTCCCTCCCTCCCTGAAGACAACGAGCAGTCGTGGGATGCTCAAGCTGTCTCCGCCTGGCTGGCCCTCCAGCGACCCAAGCTTGTTCCCGAACCTGAGTCGCTGATGTCGCAAGCAGAAATCCAACCACTGTGCCGGCAGGCTGGCTCAACATTTCACAATTTAATGACTTGTTAAATTTTGTGAACATTTTCAAAATATCTGAATGTTTATAGCTGCACTGCTATTGCAGATATACACTTAAGATGTGGCATGTATACCAAAGTAAACATGTCCTGGAATCTAATAAAGCTAGATAAATGTGGTTTAGTATGTTAAAATGTATTGTGAAAAAAAGCAGCAGGCGGTGGCTACATGAAACAAACATTAGTGCTTCCATGTCGTATTCAATAGAAAAAAGCACAAGAGTAGGGCAACTCAATGTACCAGCTAGTAATAGACCTCATATGCTAGGTCAGGTTTAAAAAGCACATTTATTGCAAGGGTTAAAAAGAATCTCAGACCAGCAGCACCTGCATGCATGACACCAAAGTTTCTTGTCACTCTGACACTTTTTCAAGGCATGGCTACAAGAAGGGTTATTACACTCTTAGAAAGTACTCTCTTAAAGAGACAATATCCCAATAGAGCAACATACAATTTATAATACCACGTCACCAGAGCTGAGTTAATTATTTCATATAAAGTGCATAGTGAAAGTAACTAGTGATACACCCTCACTCAAAAAATAGTAAACAATAGATAAATAACCTGAACTACATACATTTAGGGTTAGATATTCAAAAGTGAGCCCTAAACATGCGCAATGGGAAGAGCAGCGCAACCCAGTTGCGTCATAGGAAAACATATACAATATTCAGTGGATGCGTCACAGAAATGCTCCTGTGCAAAAAACACTGAATATAGCACAAATGCGCCATTGTGCAAACAGTCATGAGCTGGAGCAACCTGAACTGCGCAGGAACAAGTGTGCATGCTGAAAATAGCAGGTGGAGCAAGGCGCACCATGCGCAAGAGAACATAGGCTGGGCTACCCAAGGGCACAGTAGCAAGGAAGGGGAAGCAGGGGCAAACCAAAAGGGGACAATGGCCATGAGGCACAGGACAGAGCCCAATGGCCATGGACAATGCACGTAGCCCCACACAGACCCTGGTGACCAAAGTGACATAGCATGGTACACCCATGGAACAGATGGCTGCAGGGACTGGGCACTCCATGACTATGGTCCCAACAGCCAACATGGGACAGGCAGATGCCGCAGCCACTGTATGAAGGGACTATGCAAGTACACTGTGCCACACCCACCCCACCACACAGGCACCAGGCTGCATGTTGCACACGCCACACAGACACACATGGAGACAGGATACAGCACCGCACAGCACTGTGTCACCAGGATGGGCAACATGGCTGGGGGTGTACAGCCCTGCACAGGCAGACAGGGGAACAATGCACCATGCCATGCACAGGGGAGGTGCAGAGCCCATGCCCAGGGAACTGCGACACACAGGGAAGTGGCACACAGGCCACTGTGCACCCATCAGAACCGCACTGCAGGGATAGCCCGGGCACAGATAGGGACATGCCTAACCACAGCAATGAACAACAGCAGCACAGTGCAGCAACATGCATGCGGAGAGACAGAAACACATGAGCATATAGTACAAAACACTTTATTAAAGTAGGGAAAACAAAGCAAAACAAACAGAAACAGTGGTGTCAACAGGCAAACACAGGAACGGACAAGGGGACAAAATGGCCATCAACTGAAATAGGGGTACCAAATGGTACGATCAGGGGGCAGTGTAGGGAGTACAGTGGAACACACAAAACAGTACAAGTGGGTTGGTGGGCAGGGGAGGTTGAAATCGGGAGGGAAAGGGCAGTGTCCAGCAACTATCGCTGTGGCCATCTCAAGGCCATACACATCCGGTGGACCTCCACCACCAACTCCCCGGCAGCTGCCAGCAGTCTTCTGCTCAGCTGAATGTGTTCTGCAGTACACGATATGAGCCTCAGTGTTAGGCGCTGCAATTGTAGCAGTCCACAGCTGAGGACGCCGACACACCTCCATCCACCACCTGGCCCAGGATGCCCAATGAAAGGGAAACACTGAACAGCCACTAAGTGAGAGACCTCACACAGCAGATGCTCCTCCACCCCTGTCTGTGTGTGCATAGGACAACAGCGGTGCCCCCCATGCATGATGCACCACCAGCACGTGCATAGCAGACAGCCACAGAAGCCCAGCGCAGAATCCGACATACATACTGGGTGGCACACCATACAGTGCCATGCACCTACACCTGTGCACAGGCACCCTACAGTTTGGGACCACTGCACCCATGGGTAACACAGGATCTGGCCAATAGCAGCATGTGCACACCATGTGACACACACACACACACACCACCTGAGACAGCAATAGGATACCACCACACAGAAGCCACGTGCATGATGGGGCCACCCATGACCCTGACCATCACAGGCAGCGGTGACAGAGCACCAACACACACCATAGCCCTGCATGGTAGCAGTATCCTGGAGGTGTACTGGTCCCACCCAACCCAAACCCTGCAATGATGTCTGATGCAGACTGCACACACTCACCTGCCACCTGTCGTGCTGGCCCTGCCGTAGCACCATCATCAGGGCACTGGTCCCCCCCAAGTGGCAGCTTCCTGGCCCTCCGGTGCACCTCCTGCCCTGTGGAGGAAACACATACAGAAAAGAACGTGAGTGGCATGCCATGAACAGGCACCCAACCCCCCGCCCACGCAGGCTGGACATGGTGCACAGTGCCACCGCAGCCCATGCAGTGACCCGGCCCGGGGGCCGGGTCTGGTGTCGAGGCCACTGGCACCATGCAACATACAGGCACACAGAGTGCAGCAGTGCCACAACACCATACACGCACACACACCACCAGTGCCAGGCCCCCCATGTTCAGGTGCATGCACACAAGCAGCACACCCAATTGCACAAATACTGGACAGTGGCAGCATGCACATTGCACGGAGACACTTACCTGGTTGTAGGACTGAACCACGCTGGGCACAGTCCTGCAGCCTCCTCAGCTGCTCAGGGTCACAGTGCAGCAGGTCCCCATATGGTTGACAACACTGCTCCCCCGTCCGGGCAACACTCATGCGCCTCTCCAGTCCCTCTACCATACGGGCCCACACCTGGGACTGGGCCTCCTGCAGATTCCCTGCACCAAACAGTTGGTCCACCAGGGGGTTCCACCAATGCCACCAGGTTGGTCATTTCATCCTCTGACCAGTTCCTGGCCCATGCCCCATGTCCAGCCGACCACGCCATACCTGCCGCGCAGACCACCGGTTGTCCAGAGCAATGTGGCATAGTCTGGAAACACATGCAGCACTGCTTTGCCACATGCACAACACAAACATGCAGCACATGAGCGCGCAGCACATAGATGCACTATTGACATGCACAGCCGTGGCCTATCGCACAATACCACACATGCACACAGCCAGAAGTGTGGGTAGGAGTTTGGGGTCACGTCCTCAACCCACGTATGTGTAGGCCAGCATAGCTACCATGTTGTGAAGGTCATGTGTTGCCACACATGCTGCATGACAATGGTGCAGTGTCCACACATGCACGGTCAATGGCAATATGCAGCAGGGCCAGGTGCATGGTATGTCACCAATGCACATCCATGCTGCATGCGTAGCACGCACTGAGGATGCATGCATGACAGGATAGGCATGCACAGTGCAGTATACCATCGCCGCATCAAATCCCTGATGGCGAAGACCACCACAGCAACAGGATTCGGCCAAAATCCGCATGTCGCTGTGATGGTCTCCGCACGGCCAGGGGATTGCCTTGCAGGGTGTTCACCTCCCGGTCAACTCTGACACAGAGTTGGAATCCCTAGAACTAGAGTGTGGGGGCTTAGGGCGCAGCTCATAGTGAAACAGGAGGTATCCCCAACACTGCATTGCCGACACTCGGCAATGCAGCTGTCACTGTTGGGGATGTCTCCATAGCTGCTGTCGCTGTGGCATGGTAAAACTGCACAGCACAATCTGCTGCACGATGCGTGGCACAGAATGATGCCCTGCCACCTCTGCACATGAAAAGGGCACTACTGCGCATTGCACATGTGCTGGAAATGCACCTGTGGATTGCTCCGGTGCATTCACATTGCACATGGCACATTCCGTTGCACAAGGAGCAATTCTGCAAATTTCAGCTGGAGTATGCAGATAGCCTCATGAGTCAATGCCAAGCACAGTTGCTCACATTAGCATCTCATTACTTGTTGCGCATGACCTCATTTGCATGAGTTGAGCCATATAAGCGCCACCACACAGCACTGGCCACTGACAGGTATTGCAGCCATTAAGGTAAGACTGTCAACACTGTGATGGGTCACTGTTACTGCTATGCTGTGGGCCAATGCTGCACTGTGTAATGGACTGCTACCATGCTGCTCATCGTTGCACCATCTTACTCTTCACAGGTCACAGCAAGTCGGATTCCGGGTCAGCAGAGGAGCAGGGGCCTGCCAGGAAGCGCAGGCCAAACTTCACAAAGGATGAAAAGCAGGCCCTATTTGAGACCTACTGGACCATGCCACTGGGTGGGAGGAGGTGGCAATGTATGTCAATGCCCATGGCCACCACAACCACAGCACACGGGAGTGCAAAAAGAAGATGGGCACTGACAGAAGGCGCATCAAGGAAAAGATTGCTGCCATCAGGGCATCCCGCAACAGGACGGCCGGTGAACCGGCTACAGCACCCGCCCTGTCAGCAGGGGAGGAGCTTGTAGCGGCCATCATCAGCAGGGCAGCCATTGAGGGTGTCCCAGTAGGAGGATTCCAGACAGGTGGCAGCCCATCACAGCACTGTGAGTATATCTACAGGTGTTGTGGGGAGGAGGCATGTGCATGCCACCGGCATGCCTGGTACACTGCGGGTGTGCTACACACATGTGACTGTTGCGGCATGGTGTGGTGCACACTGCACCTGAGCACACCATGCCTGTCCCTTGTCCGATGTGTGCAGTGTGTCTGCTGCATGGGGCATGTGATCGTGGGGTGGTGCAGGGTCCAGGAGGTACATGTCACCATACACACCCTACAGCTGTGCGGGCACTGCAGTGTGTGCTGGTGCATGCAGGGCCACAGTGGTCACAGACAGCATTGCAACACATTGTACAGGGCATGGTGAAGGGACCTACTGGGGGTGGGCCATGCCTGCAGGCCATGTGCAGGTGCAACACAGCATTGTTTGGATTCACATAATGGTCTACATGTCCTGTGCCACACCTGTGGCATGGTTGATCTGTAGTGCAGTGCTGCACAGAGATCTGCTGGTGTGGCCTGGCACACCTATGTCACACATGCAGACATTACACAGTACACAACACTACATGCACTGCAACAAAGTCACTGGTGACACTACACATTCTGTCTTCCAGCTTCATCACACCTCAGGAGTGCAGTGTGGGATGACTCTAGTGATGTTGGTCCTGATAATGCTGTGCCATCCACTTCATCCAGCATTGTTGCCACAGACCAGGGGCGCCATGACTGTATGGGACTTGTGGAGCTTCTTGGCCTGGGTGATGACGATTGACTGGCAGACCTATTTCTCCTGGATGACCTACCAGTGCTCATGCCTGCAACACAGGAGGTAGGCGCATGTGACAGTGATGGTGACCTCACCCTGATCCTGGGCAGCACAATAATAGTCACACCGCCTCAGGGTCAGGCATCAACACAGGCGGTGGCAGGCAGCATGGGTGGTATGGCCGACACACAGGCCCCTCCACACCATGGCCGTACAGTGGCATTTGGCACCACTGCTGGTGCTGGCCATGGTCAGGGTGCAGGTGTGGGCACCAGTGCCGCAGGGCAGGTTCAGCAGGCTGCTGGTGTGCAGCAGTGGGCCATGGGGGTCACTGTGCAGCCCTCCTCAGAGGCCAACATCGGAGCACCCCAATCACTCCACACCAACTGTGCGGACACATTTGCGGTGTTCCCAGTCAAAGGATGTTGCATGACATGCCATAACCCCTCCAGCATGTCAGCGACAGCACTATGAACCGCCTGATGCTATCAGGCTGGATGAGCACATCAGACTGCTGCGTTCATCGGTGGACAATCAGGCAATGCTCGGGGCCGAGATATGTGTGCTGCAGGTAGAGGTGCATCAACTGGCTGGGCATCGGGACATTGGGTATGTTCAGCTGACTGGTGAGATCCGGCAACTGTGGGAGGCCACAGTCACATCGCTGGATCACATAGCCAGGACCATTGCTGACGGTTTTGCATCACTGGCATCCACTGGACACAGCAGGGCATGCAGGACTCCCTGTAGCACTACATCCACACCACAGTCACAGCATCTGGTGACTCCAGCATGGCTGACATGGTCCACTGCCTTGCCCATCCCAGACACACCCAGCAATAGTCTGTTTGCTTGCCTGTACACACCCGTGAGGACCCGGTCCCGTTCTCAGGCCTCTACCCCGTTAATTTGTTGGTGACACCACCTGTGGCTGTTGAGCAGCCTGTGCCTGCCACACAGTCAGGGCATGGCCGCCTATGTGGCCATGGCAGCCGTGACTCCACATGGTAGTCCTGTCGTGTGTGCTGCCAGTCCTGTTACCTGCTACTGTTGTCTGCTATGAACATGGCGGGTGTGGCCTTGTTTGTGTGCTGTTACATACGTGTGGCCTGGTTCACATCTAGCTTGTGTGTGGGCAGTCCTGCTGGGCCACATGGTGTGGGTGTGATGAGTGCAGCATTGTGCTGTCATTGCCTGTGTGCCAGCGCGTACCCTCTGATCCATGCCACAGGCCGCTGTACTGCTATGTGTGATGACTCCTCGCCATCCACACTTGTTTGTGTGTCCCACCTGGTCTCCTGTGCCCTGCTGTGCACCCTGTGGTGGTACTGCTGTGTGTGCCAGCCTGTGTACGGCCACATGTGTGTCCAGCACATGGCACATGGGTGGGTACATCTGCCTGTGCTGCTCCACTGTGGTGTGGGCATGGGTCTGCATGCCTGTGCGTACACCTGTGTGTGCTGTGTGTGTGCATTTGTCTCTGCATGCATCCCTGTGTGTCCATGCATGTCTATGTGTATGTGTGTGGGGGTTGGAGCCGTGCATGCACAGCTGCTCTGTGTGGTCCTCACCTGTGGTTCCCGTAGTGTTCTTCAACAATGGTGTCTCTTTGCCTCCTGGCACAGGCCACCAGCCTGGGGTCCCTCCTCTCCATGGGTGACTTCACACCCCCATCCAGCTGGTCCTCATCATCATTGCTGCTGTTGCCCTCATCCACCTGGACAGCTACCCCACGGTCAATGGCCATGTTATGCGGCATGCAGCCGGTCAGGAATATGCCATAAGCTTTCGCAGGGCTGTACTGTAGGGCACCACTGGCTCTATCTAGGCAACAGAATCACATATTGAGCATGCCAAAGACATGCTCTATGGTATTGCATGTGGTTATGTGAGTCTCATTGTACCGCTCCTCTGCAGCATTAGATGGTCGCCAGATGGGGGTGAGCAGCCAGGGCTGGAGGGGTTATGCAGTCACTTGTGGGGTGAACACATGTGATGGTTAACACCTGTTATTGCCTGTTTCCATGACCACCCCCTACGGTTCACACTGCCACTGCCCACCACCCTGTGCTCCTTGGCCATGGGCTCCCCTGCATGGCTGCTGTGCCACCATTCACATCATGCAATCTGTGTTCGGCATGGCTGGCCTCTGCTGTCCATGCTCCCCTGCACTGTTTCCATTCACATTCCCTGTCCTGTTCCCTCACCTTTCACTGGCCAAAACCCCCATCACCCCATACTGTCGCTGTGTGGTGCCCTGCACAGCTGCTCTGTCGCCTCTTCCCAGGACCTGCTCACCTACTAGGTGTCCCGTGGGGATCACCCCACTCTCAAATTGCTGGCACAGGCTAGACTGGTGCCATATGAATGCATCATGTGTTCTCCCAGTGTGTGTGTCACACTCATTGATGGTGCACCCAGTGGCACTGCACACCACCTGGCAGTTGAAGGAGGGGTAGCCCTTTCTGGTGATATATACAGCCCCTTCCAGACCAGGTAGTGTGTGTATGGTCACATGGGTGCAGTCAATGGCCCCTATCATGCTGGGCATGCCTGCCACCCTGGGGAATTCCTGCATGTTTGCTGTATGCTCTGCCTATGTGCTTGGGAATCTCATGTACTCCGAAGCATGTGAAAGCAGGGCTTTGAGGATCTGGGTGAGGAGGCAGGATGTGACCGACTGTGATATACCAGCAGTTGTGCCCACTGGTGTCTAGAAAGTGACTGTGGTGAGCAGGCACATTACCGCTGTCACCTTGGTCTCCACCATCATGGCATGACTCCTTCTGGTGGGTGCCTGCAGCTCATCATGGCACAGATCACATAGTTGCCTCAGAATTTCCCTGTTCAGACGGTACTGGCCCACTATCTTGGTGTCACCATAGTCCTCAAATGTGAGCTGGGCACGGTACTGTCTGTGTTGGGAATACTGCCGCTGGGCCCTTCCTCGGCCACATTGGTGTTCCTCCCTCCTCCTCACACCCCTCATCACCTGTACCATAAGGAATGGTCCTGCATCCATGGCCTATGCTCCCCTTTATTGTGCATCTGCTGTGTGTGTACTTGAGCCTCCTTTATATGTGCTCAACTATATGTGGCACATTTTATGACTTGCAACTCAGTTGAGCCATGTGTTTTGGCTGAATATGTCATTGCGCAGCATTTTCATGGGCACGCCCCCCTGTACTTGCGCTGCATACATCACTATTATGCAGCGGCGCAATGGATTTTGTGCTGCGCATTCCTGCTGGTTGAATATGGCTCCGGGGCACATTTCTGTGTTTGCGCTGGCGTAATTCAGTTGCGTATTATGTAGCTCCTCTGAATATCTAGCCCATTGTCCCTAATTAGCATAAATACATCAACACTATATAGCAGCAAACTAAATAAATAAATAGATAAACAGCTGGCAGACATAAATAGAGATACCATATCAATAATAAGATATATCAGCATAAATAGTAGCACAGAATCCAGACATTTTATGTTTTCTTTAAAAATGGGACTAAGCTAAACATGGCGTTTAGACCTTTGTGACCATGGGCCTTAAGTATATATTGTCATTTGCTTTCAACCTGTAGAAGTTTAAAGTCTTGATTCCCCCTACGAATGTTCAAAACTGTCTAAACCTTGAAATTTTAAAGTGTGCCCTGGTCCCTTTTGCATAGCATGTAGGGCCAATGCATTAGTTTTGTCTGTTTCATTGCACTTCCCAATTCTATTCTTAAAGGGTCTTTTGGTTTTCCCCACAAAAAAAAAAGTTCTGGCACACACAACTTGCAATGTAGACAACATTTGCTGTAGAGCAGTTTATAAAGTGTCTATTCTCATATTTTTTACCTGAAACAGAGTGTTCAAAAATGTACATGTATGGACATGTAAAAACAGAAGGAGCAGTCACCACATTATATACTATATACATATGGTCTCTAATTAGCATAAATACATCAACACTATATAGCAGCAAGCTAAATAGATAAATAAATGAACAGATAGATAGCTGGCAGACACAGAGATACCATATCAATAATAAGATATATCAGCATAAATAGTAGCACAGAATCCAGAAATGTGCAATAGATTTCATGCTAGAGCTTATGATAGAACTACTTTGGAACAAACTAAAAATAGTTAGTTTGATGAACAGAAATGATCTTTTGGAAAAAAAAAAACCAGAAGGAATAACCCAGAGTGTTTGAATTTTGTTACAGAATTCACACCCCAGAGCTACAAGATTAGAGAAATTCTACTTAAAAATTGGAACAAGTGGCCGGCCCACCGGGCAGTGGTTGGATTTTCATGGCCACCAGCAGTCCGGTTCAGGAACAAGCCCGGTTGCTGGAGGGGTCGCCGGGGAAGAAGGATTGAGCATCCCATGGACAGCTCTCCTTCTCCGGGAGGGTATGCGACTGGTCCGTGCTGCTGGACGAAGGAGGCTGGGAGTAGTGCAGACACATGGCCCAAATGCTAACTGGGGGAGAAGCAGACGTCGGTGTATGCCATGACATCACTATGCTTCCCCCAACAGAACAAGGGAAAAATGGCTGGGAGTTCACCGGATAATGGCCTCCAGATCCTCTGCATCTCTGCATCCCCCAAGGAGCCGTTCCTCGCGGGTGCCCAGCAGCATCCTGCAGCCTAACAAAGTAAGTGCTAGTGTTCCCCCTCCACTGGTGCATTCCCCCTTTGAGGAGGGGATCCGCCCGGTGAAGGGAAACACCGGGATACTGCGGGAGGGCTGCTATGTGAGACCCACAGGGGAGTCAGGACTCGAGAGGGGATGGCAGAGGCAGGGAAGGACCCTAGGAGAGCTCAAAGGAGTGGCGGGCACCCGAGCAGGAGTGAGGAGATAAAACAGATTACACAAAAAAAAAAAAAAATTGGAACATTTTAATTTTGGAGCCTAGGCTGGAAAAAGAAGTACAGAATCCCTCCTGCATGGTCTATAAGAGGGGACAGAACATTGCAAATTTGGTTTCAAGGAGGTTATACACTACACCAGAAGAAAAGACATGCCCCCAAAACTTCCAGGTAGGACATTTCAATGTGGCAACTGCTCCTTCTGTTTACATGTCTATACAGACATTTTTCAAACACCCTGTTTCAGGTAAAAAATATGAGAATAAACACTTTATAAACTGCTCTACTGCAAATGTTGTCTATGTTGCAAGTTGTGTACACCATAACTTTTACGTGGGGAAAACCAAAAGACCCTTTAAGAGCAGAATAGCAGAACATTTGAGAAGTGTAGTAAAACAGGACAGAACTAATGCATTGGCACTGCATGCTGTAAAAAGGGACCTGGGCACACTTTTAAATTTCAAGGTTTAGACAAAGTGTCTTTGAACAGTTGACGGTTCGGGGGATTGAGATAATAAACCTCGACAGGTTGAAAGCAAATGGCAATATATACTTAAGGCCCATGTACACAAAGGTCTAAACCCATGTTTAGCTTAGTCCCATTTTTAAAGAAAACATACAGGGCCGGATATTCAAAAGGGATGTGCCATGCGCAATAGGGTTGCGCATGCGCAAGTCCGAAAGTGCGCCATTCTGCGATATTCAGCAGGAGGCAGTTGCGCCACCGAAAACAGGCTGAGCAACAGCACAATTCAAATGAAGGCATGCACAACCAAAGGGGGTGGATCCCTGCATAAAGAGCTCAATGCGATATTCAAAGGGTTGCGCAATGCACAATAGCGGAACAGCCGGAAGTTGCGTCACAGCGGAAATGAGCCAAAATAAAAAGGCTCAAGGAAGAGGCACAAGAACGCTACAGGGATGCCAAGCGAGACAGACAGAGAGAGACAGACAGCGACAGTCCAGAACAGGGCAGGCAAGGAAGTTGTGTGGGCCATAGGCTGCAGAGGCCAGCCAGGGTACCGGTGCAGTGGAGAGGTAGCAGTCAGGACAGCGGGGGGTAACAAGGCAACATCAGCCAGGGTCACAAGCCAGGGAGATGGACAGTGCCAGCTTTCACATGGAAGCTGTAATGAGGGGGGTGAGAATGCATGCTGCAGGGGGACGTGGCCATGGAAGGGCCCGTCGGCGGTACACCCCCAACAGGCAGTACTGTGCCTGCATCAGCTTTGAGCTGTACACAGATGTAGAGATCTTGGGCTGGTACTGCCTGAACAGGGCAATACTGAGGCGGCTCTGGGAGCTGTGCAGTGATGTGATGCAGGCACCCTCACGACGGAGTCACGCCCTGTCAGTGGAGACCAAGGTGACAGCCTGCAAGTGCCTGCTCACCACGGATACCTTTCCAGAGGCCGACAGGGGACACCACAGGCATCACACAGTCGGCCACATCACGCATTCTCAACTAATTCCTCAGCGCACTGCTGCCACATGCTGCAGAGCACATCCATTTCCCCAGCACCGCGGCAGAGCGCACAGCAAACATGCATTAGTTCCACAGGGTAGCATGTATGCCTGGCGTGCTAGGGGCCATAGACTGCACCCATGTGGCCATTCACACGCCACCTGGCCCCGATGGGGCCGCATATAGGAACAGGAAGGGCTATTCCAGTGTCAACTGCCAGGTGGTGTGTGATGCTACTGGGCGCCATAATCAATGTCTGTGCCACACACCCTGGCAGAGCACATGATGCCTTCATATGGTATCAGTCCGCACTGTGTCATCGATTCGAGAGTGGGGACATCCCCACAGGCCATCTGGTGGGTGAGTACGCATGTAGGAATTGCAAACGTGGGGCAAGGGTGGAATGCCACAGGTGCTATGGTAGTGGCACACAGGATATTGGCAATATGGACCTGAACATGATACTCATCTCCACCATCTCCACACAGGTGACAGCGGATACCACTCTGTCCCTGGCTGCTCACACCATACCGGCGCCCATGACCCCATCGCAGCAATGCTATAATGAGACGCATGCCGCCACACGCAACATCATCGAGTGGGTGTTTGGGATGCTCAAGGCACGCTTCTGATGCCTAGACACCTCCAGCGGTGCCCTACAGTACAGCCCCTCAAAGGCCTGTGGGATATTCCTGGCCTGTTGTATCCTGCACAACATGGCCAAAGACTGTGGGATAGCCATTCAGGTCGAGGAGGGAGACAGCAATGGGGACACCAGCGGTGCTGGTGATGATGGTGATGAGCAGCCCCCCCTTGGACGGCGGGACCCCCGACTGATCCGGCAGGCCCAGCTGCACCGGGACACCATCACGGAGGAGCATTATGCACGACACAGGTAAGTCAAGGGGCCATGTGCAACCAACACTGTCCTGGCGCAACCCACAGGCACACAGAGTAACACACCAGGGGTGCATGACAGCAAGGGGAGTGGAAGGGACCAGGCACACAAACACACCATCAGGGAGGGGTGAACAGTCATATGGACACGCACACACACACACACACACCAGGCACAAAGCGTACATGGGCAGGTGCACAGCAGAGAAGGAACAGACATGGCAAACACACAGATCCACAGACCACACCCACCTCCCGTACTGTCCAAGTACGTGTGTCAGATGCTGGGCACCCTTACACCTTGGTGTACAGTACAATGCAGGCATCATCATGCACACGCACCTGTGGACAGCAGTCGGGATGGCGTGCAGGTGGTCTGTGTGTCGGCGTGATGGGCAGGGCACCCACCAGTGCACTGCCCACCATGACGCACATTGCACACAGGGCTGCACCAGACAGGGCCCGCACTGGGAGACAGGTCAGTCATGTTGCACTGTTCCACGGCCACCGTGGATGCATGGGCGGCCCCGCCATGACCCAACAGCACTGGCAGGATGAGCAGGGGCCCCATGGGGTGGCACCGATGGACCACCAGGGGTCCCACTGCGCGATTGCGACCTTGTCCGCACAGGGGTCTGTAGTATGCCAGACATACCTGCAGCAGGGGTGCCCGGGATGCCCACAGCAGAACCCAGCGTTGACAGGCTGGGTGTCGCATGATGCCAGGAATGGGGAGTGGAGAGCATACTGTGTGGGGTGCGTGGTACAGGGGCACCTGCATGTGTGCCCAATGCAGCCACGACAGCGACCAATGCCTGGGTCTGCCTGTCAATGGCGGCGGTCACATCCATCCGCATATGGACCATCTCTGCAAGGATCAGAGCACAGTCCCTGCTGTGCCGCTCCACAGCCACGCACAGTGCCTCCACGGGACGTTGCAACCCGCCTTTGCTGCTGTACTGATTCCCGCAGCAGGCGGGTGTGCTCTTCAAATGGGTACTGTGCCACAACGGCATCCTGTCCCCCAGGGTATGGAAGGTCCTGATGCTCAACACCCCTTGAGGGTGGGCGCTGTTCACCAGGACCAGGAATGGGCATATCAAAGGGCGGTGGGCATGTGCCACCGCTGGACACTGTACCCCCAGACCTGGTGGGTGACTGCTGCTGCTGCCCCTCCAACCGCTGTGCCTCAGGGACCACTCGTTCCACTGCTGTGGCCGCAACAGTGCCAGACACCTGCACAGCCACTGGTGCTGCCCCAGCGGTGCTGACAGGCACAGCCTGGGACTGTGCCGACATGCTGGCACACACGTTGGAACCAGCTAGGTCCAGGGGCATGTGCTGGCCTGCTGTGTGTCCGTCATGGGACACACACATGTCACTGCCCATTGCAGTCCTTGGATCATCAATGGTGCAAGTACGTGCTATAGCCACAGTCACAGTGTGCTGGCATGCTTGCATGCCAGACTGCTGAGACACAGACTGTGCACCCCCCACACCTGACTCACCGACAGCAGAGTTGGCAGCCAGGTGTGCATGATGGTGCAGTGCATGCTGGCTGGTGACAGAGGTGGATGGACCCTCCTCCAACTCCGGCAGGTCTTCCTCACTGCCTGGACCCACCACCACCATCCCCTGAAGACGAACAGGATCTGTAACAGAAAGTGAGGACATGTGAGTGCATGTAAACAACCTCCCCCCCCAACACCACCACCATGTCATACCGTGCAGTGATGGGCTTCCACCTGTCTGGAATCCACCTCCTGGTACGCCCTCAATAGCACTCCACTGCATTGATGCAGCCAGTTGGTCCTCAGCCGGGGTCAGCTCCGCCACCGCTGGCTGGCCCCCGCCTATGCCAGCACGTGCCACCCTGAGGGCTGCCACCTTCTCCTTCACCCTCCTGCGGTCTGTCCCCATCTTCTTTTTGCATTCCTGCACGGAGCACTGGTGGCTTCCGTGCAGGTTCACTGCCAGAGCTACCCCTCCCATGCAGCCGCACGGGCCTGAGGGGTGCCCCGCCGTCCACTCAGTAGTGGCTCCTCCTCCAGGTAGGCCTAGAAGAGGGCCTTTGTCTCCGCCGTGGTGAAGTTGGTCCTCCTCCTCCGCCCACCATACTCACCCTCACCTTGGCTCTGCTCGGTCATGTTGGTCTGTATGGGTGGAAGTGGACACCTGTCAC
Source organism: Neoceratodus forsteri (assembly GCA_016271365.2). Classification (NCBI taxonomy): domain Eukaryota; kingdom Metazoa; phylum Chordata; order Ceratodontiformes; family Ceratodontidae; genus Neoceratodus; species Neoceratodus forsteri. The sequence goes on along the minus strand of CM028129.1, from coordinate 1,142,867,394 downwards.
TGTGCAGTCTACAGCGTTATTCCATGACCATTGGCCAGAATATCACACAGCATGCAACTCACCTCTCACCTGCAGTAACCGAATCTGGCCAGCGCAGCCCAATGTCGCCCATTATAGTGCAATGCATGCAAATTAGGGAGTGGAGCAACTGTAATGAGATGCAAATCACACCACTGCGCCTTTGAATGGCTGATCAGATGATTTGCATGTGTCGGCTGAATATCGCGCCGTTGCGCTTTGTGCAATACGGTTCAGCCGGCTGAGCCAATGGCACATTTCTGTGACTGTGTGGTACACTGCATTGTGCATGCCCAGGTAGCTTACGCAGGTGACTGCCGGGCTGATGACGTGCTGTGCACTATCAGCAATTCAGGCCACGGCCACCATTGTGCCAATGGCGCTACAGCGCTGGTCACCATATGGCGCTGTGGCAGTACTGCGCAATAGTCCACTGTGGCACTGGCACGCAGGTGTCTGATTGCCCAGGATGTGTGGACGTCCGATGGCACTGTGCGTGGCCTTGCGCCACTGACCCATGACCTTGTGCCCGACCTTTGCCCCCTGGCGCTGTACGTCTGGCATGTGTAACGGCTCTATCACGCTGTTCAGTGACAGCGTGATGTGGACCAACAGTGCTGTCTGAACAGCGCGATAGGCAGTGATGGAGTTGTATTGCGCAACATTTCCACGTGGGGTTGCCGCGCTGCAGAGAGCCATATTACCACTGTACTTTTTGAAATGGCATGCAGGAGAGCACCACAATGGGGGGCTTTGGAAATAGCTAACCTGGTGGCTGTGATGGAGCCTCACTATGGCTCACTGTTTGAGGGAGTGCCCCTGCAGCTGCCATGTACCCATGTGTGGCAGCAGGTCGCCGCTGCCCTGGAGCAGGCCACTGGGTGGAGGAGGACCCCGGAGCAGTGCAGGCACCACTATGTCAACCTGCAGAGGAGGGAGCGTGCTCTGCTTGCGCGCCTCAGGTCACGTGCCAGGAGGGGCATTGTGCCCAGGCCAGGTGGGTGTGCTGTGTATGCACTGGTATTGTCTGCATGGGTGACTGTGTAATGTAATCTGCGCATGAGGGTGGGTTGGGCTGTGGTTTGCTGTGAGGGTGTTTGCAGGTGTGTGCTGTTTGGGTCTGGTTGTGTGGGCAGGCATACTCAATGGGGCAAGGGGCTGTCTGCTTTGGGATCTCACTGATGTATTTCTCTTCCTTTGTCTCCCACAGGCATGGAGGAGCAGAGGCGGGCACAGGCTGAGGCCTGGGATGGCGGTGCCAGGGTGGCTGGCGGAGGAGGTGTGCAACAGCCACAGCCACAGCAGCAGCAACAGCAGCAGCCGCAGCCGCAGCAGCACCTGCTGTAGCGGCTTGATGAGGGTGAGTGTCATTACATCATGGATGCTATTGCATGCTGGGGGGGGCACGGACACCTTCCAGGGACAACACTACCATGCATGCAACACGTGACAGTCATCACTGTCCAGTGGCACTGCATGTGCGTGTGTGTGCATCACTGGAGGTCCATGCATGCACCGGGCACATGGCTGTGGCACTAGCATCCCACCACGTAGCCACGTCACTGGGCAGCCTTGGTTGTGCTGTGCTGGACATGGGCGGTGTGTGTGTGCAGTGGTACACATGGCCTTTGCTGGCTGGTTGGGCTTGTCTTGTGCACGGTCACTGTGGGTGGGTGCAGTCCATCACAGGAGCGGGGCACTTGGCTATCTGCCATGCATGATGGGTGGGATTCAGGGATGTGGACAGTCACAGCCATTGACTCTGATCCCTTGTCCTAGGTATCTGGATCCTGCGCCTGATGGGCGGGGCCTGCGGAGGCTCACTCAGGTGGCCATCGACTACACCATTCTCCTGGACTTGCAGCAGCATGGGATGTGGCGCGGAGGAGCCATGGGCACAGCACCAGGCAGGAGGAGGGCAGGCTGCCAGGCAGTAGCTGAACGTCAGCGAACCCCTCTCCCTCTCCCGGTTGTTCACTCTGCCCTTACCACTCTCTACCTCATACCCATACCCCCACCCCTGCTTTGTAAATATGTTGTTGTTTGTTGTTCTTGTTATGCATCTTATTATTACATTTATATTTTGATATGAATACTGTGGTGGTCTCTGATTTGCAGCTGGCTATAGGTGCTCAGTTGCAGTGGTGTGCATGGCATCTGGTGTGTATGGTCATGGGTATGTGTGTGCATGTGTGTGGGCGGTGTCTCTGGTGTGGTGAGGCTTCCAGTCAGTATTGCTGTGTGCTACCCACTGCTGGGTGCTCATGGTGGGTGTGGCTTGTATGGTTCTGTGGTTCACGAGGTTGCAGTGTGCCGGGGGGGGGCCTGGGGATTCCTGCAGTGCTGGTCACTGCGCATGGGTGGTGTCTTGGGGTCACAGTACTGGGAGTGCTGTGCACACGGGGGGGGCGCTGGACACTGGGGTGCTCCGGCCACTTTGTGTGCCAGTCTCAGGTTGACAGTGGGTGTGCTGCAGTAACACGGCCGGGATGTGCTTTGTTTGCTTGTCCCCATGGTCCGGTGGCTGTTCCATCCCTTCCCCAGTTCTGCTGTGCTTGGGGTGTGGGGGTACATTGTTGGTTCGGCAGTGTGTCCCTGTGCCCATCTGTGGCATGGGTGGTGGGCCCCTGCCTACCTCCCTGGTTGTGCAGTTCCATTGCTATGCTGCTGGGGCCTCTTTGCTTGTGCTATGGTGCCTCTGGACTGCTCAACTGGGCCGCCTTTGTTGCGCTGTGGTGCATCAGCTCTGCTCAGCTTCCCCTTCCTGGTTGTGCTATGGTGCAGATTGTGCGACATTCAGACGTTGGCTGCTTGTGCAATTTGTCTTGCTCCATGTTTGAATATCGCGTGTGTTGCGCATGTGTGCAATTGACTTGCGCTTGCTCCTGCTGTTGCGCACTTTTTGGGCGCAGTTTGACTATCTGGCCCACAATATTTAGATTCTGTGCTATTTATTTATTTATTTAGCTTTTGTTTACCGGGTAAGTACACTAGACAAGTATTATGCCTATTTTCAGGAATAACCCGGGAGAGTACAACATGAGGAACAACAGTCAAGGAGACATGGCAAAGAGAGTACAGTTTTTTGTCACAGTAAACAAACATGTGGGAAATACATCATTAGCTAGGGGAAACATACAGTAGTAAGCACATTTTAGATTATACACTCTAGACTAGTTAGTTCAACTGACAGATATTTACAGGTCATCATACATAGGAGTGAAGCATAGCTCAAGGACTGGATTGGTATTTATGCTGATATATCCTATTATTGATATGGTGTCTCTATTTATGTCTGCCAATTATCGCTCTATTCATTTATTTAGCTTGGTGCTATATAGTGTTGATGTATTTATGCTAATTAGGGACCTTATGTATATAGTTCAGGTTTTCTATTGTTTATTATTTTTTGAATGAGGGTGTATCATTAGCCATTTCCACTATGCTCTTTATATGTAATAATTAACTCAGCTCTGGTGACGTTGCATTATGAGTTGCGTATTGCTCTATTGGGATATTGTCTCTTTAAGAGAGCACCTTATAAGAGTGTAATAGCCTTCTTGTAGCCACGCCTTGATAAAGCATTAGAGTGACGTGAAATATCAGTGTCATGTATGTGGGTGCTGCTGGTCTGAGATTCTTTTTAACCTTTGCAATAAATGTGCCTTTTAAACTTGGCATAGCATATGAGATCTATTACTAGCCGATACACTGAGTTTCCCTACTGTTGTGCTTTTTTCTTCTAAAATGTATTGTGGACACTTTATTAATTACTAATTGTCAAAATATGCTAAAGAATTAATACATGCATAATAGATAGTGCCACTAGAATTCCACTTGTGGAATCTAACTTTCACAAAGTACTTCTCACCACTGAATCACCTTATCTGCACTAGCATCATGGCTTTGCAATACCCATCCAACACTCCTGCAACAGTGATGCCCAGCATCATGCTCCACCATGACTAAAGATATCCAGATACTTCTGTCACGATGGCTAAGTCACAACTAGTTGTAAGTCTTGGCATCCCTTTGTGCCACTGTTTTCAAAAATAAAAATATACATTGTTATCTACTTGGTTGTTAAAGAGTCGCCAGGTGGTATTGTACAGAAACGCTGCTACACATGCATGTGCTTCCACATATCATTAAGCCGGTGAGCTCTAGTGATTATTTGGCATATTGCAAGGATTCATGCAAGTGCAAAGTGATGTCCATAACTGTTCTTCATGGTTCATCACTCAAGATAGTGACCTGACACTTGGCACACTATACTTTCACTTTGGAGCCTGCTATGAATGCTACCATATTGCCACTTTACCCAGGCTTTACCTTCCTCTACAATGGCAACTCAAACATATGACTGGACAAAATGCATGGACATGGATTTAACAAAAGTATCACAAAAGTCCACAATTTCACAAAGGCTTATGAAATTCAACTTTGATTACTGATGTTATTTTGGAATCTTTGACTGCTTATAAATTGGCAAGCCTTTGAGCAAGAAATTGGAACATTGACACTCACATCCTCTTGTTTTTGATAGTGTTTTTTCCTCTGGCCAGCAGCTTGTCTCTCAGGGATATACCCTGTTCACATGGATATACCCTGATCAGGCTCAACCCAACAATAATTTAGTTGGTTAGGTTTCTCTCAAGCATTGTTTTCCCTCCCGCCTGCCCTGGTGGGGGCAGTCCCTCTATTAGCCTTGCACAGCCACAGCTTCCCCTTCAGCAGGAGCAAAGCCCCAGGGGTGGCAGTGCTGGTGGAACCCCACCACCAACCCTCCATGACTGAGATGCACTGCCAGTGACAACTGTCTTGGCCATGGCCTGCTTCCTGACGTGATTTCCCAAGCTCGCTTCCAATCCCAGATCGTCAACATGGCATTGCAACGCTCTGCTGCTGGGCCATGGAGGTGACCTCAAAGCCTTATATTTTGGGTCACTAAACCTAACAAAATTGGTAATATTACGTTCTCTAGTTTTAATGTTGTGGAAGCATAAGATTCTTCATTTTACAGAATCACTTAATGTCATTTTAACATTTCTGAAAGTGTGGAGCTTATTAATCAGTTACTTTTAAAGATAGAGAGCTAAAACTTAGTACACATTTGTATAGACTTTGTTAAAGTGATTACTCCAAATGTTTTGCAGTTCAGATAAATACATTTTAAATTAGACGGAAATAAAGGAAATAACACTTTTGGCAAAATGTCGCAAACCTTCATGGAAGTGAAATCGTTGTTTTACCAGAATTTCACTGGTGGAAGATGGAGTTTCACCCAGAGTTGTTTTCTAACATAATGTGAATTGCTGGGCTGCATTTTTGTTAATGATGGTACTGCATGGGCACTGCTGAGTTCAACACAACTGGCAGTGTTTGTTTGGAAATCTGCTGTTCTACGCCATGATTTCATCAACAGCTCTTAAAATACACTGTTTCTTTGCATTCTTAAAACTCATACTTACAACTAGTTCATTGATGGAACCAATGGCAACCAATATCAACAAGTTCATTTCCCTGTAGGCTGCAGGGAGAGGGATCTCGATGGGGTGGGGGTGTGGGGGGCATAAAGTTTACTCTGAATCAGAGCAAACTCTCCTGCTGCAGTGCCTTTACCATTCTCAGTTGGGAGCATGAAACCACAAACCACAAGTGAATATGAGTCTCACTACTGACGGACTTCAAGGCAGAGGTTTGTGCCTCAAACCAGATAATCAAGACATCCATTGGGGGAAATTACTACAACGTGTGCTGCTACTGATGCAAGAATTGAGAGTGCGGAGAAGGCTACTAAACTGAATGAAAAGGAGATCTTCTCTGTCTCTGCACATGCCTTAACCCTCAGGGTTCTATTAAAACAGTTCTTCATGAGCAGCTTCCTCAGTTTGCCAGTTTTGAGAAGTTGGAGAGTAATTTGCTGCAGGCAGTGGGATAATTGATTCAGATGGTCCAGAAGCCAGCAATAGATTACCAGCAGTATAAGATCTGCACTTTTTTATGACTCAAGCCTACTACCTGTTGGAAGGAGAACTTGGACACATGGATTGAACAGGCTACACAGGACCTAAAGTGCTCATATGAGGAAAGGAAAGTCTGGATGGGTAAGTGTCCAAGAGAACCAAAACTGAGCATCTTCCAAGCCTTGAAGGTTACTAGACCTAACTGTAACTCATTAAGGAGTGTGAAGAAACCTGGAGGAGTTCTGAATAAGTTAACAGTGATGGAGCAGAAAAAACTAAAGTGACTCTCCAACTTCCTGATGTGGATGGAGAAAGTGGTACAGAAGGCATGCCAGAAAGAAAGCTTGCTAGATGCTGATGTAATCTAGGTCCATGTGGAATAAACATTACAAGGAGCTGTGTATTGTGATCAAATTTTAAATAACTTTCACCTGAGGGACCATATGGATCTGCTGCCATCTTATACAGATCTGATTATGGAGATACAGTAGCTCGAAGACTGGATTCCAAAAGGAGACATTTTTTGAGCACCTCTGAGGGTGGCTCACAGTTCAATGCCCATAAATGTTAACTGCAGATGAAGTAAGTGGATTGGTCATCAGTGATCTGCAAGCACAGATGAGAAATTTGACAAAGCTTGTGATGAGACTCTTCAAGCACAATAACAACTTCCAGGCCGTGAAGCTGCCTTTGGAGGGACACACAAGCCCAGATCCTACTCAACTGAAGGATCCTGCCAAGATGCCCTGGGGTAAAACCCCCAGGAAAGGAGGTGGACCTTGATGCTTATGATGTGAGTGCGTATGAGTGTGCCACCATCTAACTGAACACAGTGAGAAGGAATCTTCTTCTGTTATTGTCAGAAGGATGGACATCTGTGGACAGAGTTCCAATCCCCAGAACACCTGAGGAAGGTCACCACCATAGAAACATAGACTTTGATGGCAGATAAGGACTGCTTGGACCACCTAGTCTGCCATTTCCCTACCTACAGGATAAGCTGCAGATCCTAGTTAACCAACAGCCTATTTCTTCCTGCCCCCCACAAGAATTGCCTTATGTCTGTCCTATGCATTCTCCCACAGTTTTAGACCCCACAACCTCCTCAGGAAGGCTGTTCCATGCGTCCACCACTCTCTCTGTGAAAAATACTTCCTCACATTGCCTCTGAGCCATCACCCCTCTATCTTTAAATTGTGTCCCCTTGTTCTTGCACATCTCTTTTCTGAAAGATGCTACCCTCGTGGACTTTGTTGATTCCACTGAGGTATTTAAAAGTGTCTATCATGTCCACCCTCTCCCTCCTTTCCTTGAGGGTATACATATTAAGCTCCTTTAGTCTATCCTCATATGGCTTCTCATGCAGACCTTGCACCATTTTAGTTACCCTCCTCTGGACTTCCTCCATCCTGTCTGTGTCCTTTCAGAGATGGGGTCTCCAGAACTGGACACAGTACTCCAGACAGGGTCTCACCAACTGTCTGTACAGAAGGATAACAACATATTGTTTTCTGCTGGTGATGCCTCTCCCTATACATCCCAGTATCCCCCGCCCTCCCTACTGCCTTCTCATATTGCTTGCTAACCTTAAGGTCATCTGATATGATTGCTCCCAGGTCCTTTTCCATTTTTTGTTGTTGTTACTACCTCTCCCCAATATTTAAAGAAAGATTCAGAAATCAGGGAAACTTCAGAGGGGCTTGGAAAAGGAATGCCCTGGAGCCTCAGAAAGCAGAGAAAGAGAGGTCCAACAAAAAGAATGAGCACTTGCCTGTGCATGGACTGGTGATGCAAGCCTACCAGAGGCAGGCACAACAAGAGCCTGGAGATAGCAAGGATGTGGTTGGAGTAGTGTCGTACCAAGATTCTAAGGAGATGGTATTGTTGCCCAACACTAGGATCAATGTCATGCTTGGCTCCTCCAACACTAAATATGCTATCAGCAGAGTGGTAAGGTTAAAGAAAAATGTGAAGACCCAAATACTGATGACTGACACCCTCAAAGAACAAGGCTTAGCAGAGGGACTGTTAGTCAAACCTATCATATTGCCACTATGGGCACGTGCCTCTGTGGGGAGGATCACCATACATGTGAAAATCATGACTGCCTGTGATATCACTGTGAGGAAGGGATGGACTTTGGAAAGAGTGTACTGTTCAGATATGAAAGTGCATCCCAACACTTTAGCAGAAGGAGCCAAGCATGGCATTGATCCTATCGGTTTTGACGTTGGGACTCCCTTCTACCAGAGGAATGAAAGACCAGAGAAAGCCACCAACTGACTATAAGGACAAATATGTTCTTGTTGATTGACTAGGATGTTGGGAATGTGACAGGGGAAGAGTATCACATCCACCTGCATGACAATAGGCACCAGACATTAAGACCAGGAGGTCTTGATGCCTGGTGCCTATGGACAACGATGATGTACAAAACAACTGTAAGCACTCTTAGTAGCTGAAGTAATACAAGAGTCAAGAAGCCCCTAAGCATTACCCATGGTAGTCTTAAGAAAGTAGAATGGGATTTTATGCTTGTGCATGGACTACGGTGGGTATCCTGATTCTGTGGCTGACCATTCCAGAATGGATGGCATCTTGCATGCCATTCATTTTGCAGAACACCTGGAAAAGTGCTTCCTGGTCTTGTCTGTGGGCATGCCATCCTTGGCAGGGCCTCTTCTCTAGGTTGTTTCCTTACATTTCAGCAGCTGCTATATGCTCTGATGCCACAATGATGCACAGTGGAGACTGCCAGGATGCAACATGCTGTCACAAATTCCTGTGTGGCAAAACAGATTAACTCATTGAAATTGCACTGTTGGCTGCATTAATGCTGCAGAATTCAGCAGTATTCTGGGATGCAGCCTGGTGGGCTCCACTGTAGCAACTGTTGTACAAAAACCTTTTCATCACTGGTATATTACAACAGCTTTTTTAAACATATGGATTCACATACATAAGACCACCAAACCATGTACTGTAATCACATGCGCAATAACACTAGATTTCAGAGACTAGGAAATTGAAGGGATTTTTTTCATATAGCTCTCTGTCTGTCTGTGTCTGTCTGTCTGTCTATCTATCTATCTATCTATCTATCTATCTATCTATCTATCTATCTATCTGTCTATCCAAATTGTATCACAAACCACTTTATAATCCAATAGAGGGAGAATGCTTGTGGCAGCTATTTTCAGCACAAAGAGAGATTCAAAGAACACAGAGATAGATTACGTTAGACAATGTCGGGATTAGTACTGTCAGGAAATTATGCATTGGGCAGTTATACTGATCCCGATGAGTAAGAGATTATAAGATATGTGTTCCACTCAGTGTCACACGGTGAGAAAGTGACTGCTGTGAGATTCAAACCTGGGATTCCAGGTTCATAGCACAGTGCTCTAACTGTTAGGTTAAACTGACTAATGAAATCAAATCAAATCATTCTTTATTTCTGACAAGCACCTTTCCAAAATCAAAGCTCTTGTACATAAAAACTATATAAATAAACATTTTAAAACAATCAATTTTCAGCCAGAACAAATATAAATGAACAGTAAACTGAAATCATACACCAAAAGTAAGATCATGTACTAGAGTCTGGAAACACCTAATTAAATAAGTGTGTTTTTAATGCTGTTTTAAAATTCTGGATGGTCCGGCACTCTTGAACCCAACAAGGTAGAGAATTCCACTGGGTAGGGACTGCAAAAGCAAAAGACTGAGCCCCAGATGTCTTTAAGTACACCCTGAGAATCTCCAGCAATCCCTCATTGGCGAAGTGAAGTGGGTGGAGGGGGCAGTAAGGATGAAGGAGATCTTGCAGGTAGTGGGCTCCCTGTTCATGTAAGGTTTTATAAGTCAGTAACCCGACCTTGAAGGTGATTTGCCACTGTACTGGCAGCCAGTGCAGTTTGTGCAGAACAGGCATAATATGACTGGTCCTGGAAGTACCAGTAAAAAGCCTGGCTGCAGAATTCTGCACTGGCTGCAAGCAGCAGATATCAACCCATGGTATCCCTAGGTAAAGGGCATTGCAGTATTTAAGGCAGAAGGTCACAAAGGCATGGACCAATGTTGGAAGATCATCAGGAAGAACCAGATGCTTCACTTGGGCGATATTCCTCAGATGGAAAAATGAGGTCTTAACAATGGACGATACCTGAGTTCTAAGAGTCAGGCCGCTGGCAAAAATAATGCCCAGGTTCCACACCCAGTCTGAGGTAGTCAGCTGAATACCCCCGAGACAAAGTCCAGAGGGCTGCCCTACCGACAAACCCACCTCTCAATGACCTGGGTCCACAACCAACACCTCAGTCTTAACCTGGTTCAACTGCAGCCAGCTGGCTTGCATCCAATCCTGAATCTCAGAGAGACAGTTGTTAAAAGCCGAGAGAAAACCATCTTGCCTGGGCACAAAGGACATAGACAGCTGAGTATCATCTGCGTAGCAGTGAAAACTCAGACCCTATCACCTAATGATATCTCCCAATGGCAGCATGTACACTGCAAACAACATGGGTGACAAAATGGAGCCCTGTGGTACCCTGCAGGACAGGGGGAAAGGTGCTGAGGAATAAATCCCAGACACCACTCTCTGAGTCCTACCCTCGAGAAAGGATCAAAACCATCTGAGGACCATACCAGACAGTCCACGATAAACCGCAGGTGCTTCAGTAACACACCACCATCCGCAGTGTCAAACACTGCAGAGAGATCAAGGAAGATCAATACAGAACAAGTCCTCCAATCTCTCACTATCAAGAGATCATTTATCACCCGGACTAGGGCCATCTCAATACTATGTCTTTTCCTACAGCCTGACTGGAGAGAATCATAGGCATCATGGATGGATAGATGATCATCCAGCTGTAGCGCAACCACCTTCTCCATAACCTTACCCACAAAGGGCAGGTTAGAGACAGGTCTGTAATTAGCCAGACAGTCAGGGTCGAGGGAGGATTTCTTAAGGAAAGGTCATACAACCTCCTCCTTTAAGGGGTCTGGAAAGACCCCCTCTCCAATGAACTCCAGACTATCTCAGCTAAGACAGGGATGAACTCATCAATGCACCCTACAAGAAGGTGCATTGGGCCCAGGTCCAAACTACAGCAGGTTGACCGCAAAGTCTGGATGATCCTCATGATGTCCATGAATTCTGGCCAGCCGAAGTCAGACCAAGCAAGCCAGGTTTCCTCAGCCCCCAGCCAACCTCTGCAGTACCCAATGGGGGGCTGAACAGATCCCGGACCTGATGGTGACAACCTTATCTGTGAAGAACCAAGCAAACTCATCACATCTCACTTGTGAAAAAGCTCTACCAGGCCGAAGACAGATTGGATTTCACAATCTGTCGACAGTCCGGAAGAGCTGAGCTGGTCAATTCTGCACAGCAACTATCTTCCTGGACAGGAACTCTGCCTTCTTAAGGTTGATTGCCAATTGATAGACAACATAATGGTCCATCAATCTAAGTCTGTCACCATCCAGGCCCAATTTCTGCCAGCACCTCTCTAACCTTCATCCCTTTCTCCTCATCTCCTTCAAGGTCCCATCAAACCATGGAGACCTTGGGCAAAGTGTGAGGAGATGAACCCGAACAGAAGCTATAGAATCCAGGGCCCCCGTCATCGCCTTTTTATAGGCTAGTACTAGATTCGCTGGATCCATGCATTCATTTGATATGCTTGATAGGTCCAGCACCACCATCAGACCATCTGGGGTCACACCCCTCAAGGGGTGGAACGGGACCATCTCCAACTAGATTACCTTCTATCTCATCAACAATCAATGGTTTTCTAGTTCTTAAGACAGGGGCATAACTCTTAGAGGAGTGAACAGTTATAAACCAGGCTTATCTTAATTTTTGTTATGTTCTTTACTTGGGCCTCTGATTTTTTTTTACAACAATTACTATGTGGGTACATCCTGTTTACTGGACTTGTGGTAAATTGCTTGGGGGCTCTGAAGAATTGCTATGTAAATAGAAGTTATTAATCTGAACAAATGCATGTCTCACAGCTGGAATTTTTGAAAGAGAAAAGGGCTTCTGATAAGCAGGGGGCCATGACATAAGTGTAGTAGACTAAGACAAAAAAGTATACTGTATCTTGAGAAACTGGAGCATGTGTCCTGAAAAACAATAAGAGAAGAGATATCAAATCTCTTTTCCCTCATCCATCAGTCAATCAATCACTCAATCAATCAATCAAAATCTTTATTTAACCAGGCAAACACCATTGAGCAAAGCTCATTTTTGAGATGGACCTGGACAATATACATAGTATGGGATTACAGACACAAAAGGATTATAACATAACTATGATGCAAATATAATTTGTGACAATGAACAATAAGCAATGTACAATATACAAAATGAATAAGAATGTCATATACGTAGAAATCAACATATACAAAATATACATGGAGCTTGTCAGTAGGCGTAAGTGAGAGGAACTTAGTAAGGTGTGAAAGTAGGTTATTCCCAGTAGGGGGAGGGGGTGAAAGAGAGTGGAAGCATTTGAAGAGCCAGGGGTGCCTGAAGGAAGGCCACTGTTTGTTGAGGACAGATGGCAACAGTCGGAGAGAGTAAATACGGGGCTCCAAAATTGCAGATGGTGGAGAAGGATGTATAAGAGCACAAAATGTTAGCAGGAGCCATGGGGACACAATGTGGGAGACTCTATTATCTGATCAAAAGGCAGCAGACAGACAGTAAATACAGGGCTCCAAAATTGCAGGTGGAGGAGGAGGAAGAACATGGGAATGGAATGGAATGTTAACAGGGGCAGAGGGACACAGTGTGGGAGACTCTATTATCTGGAGATAAGGTAAGAATCAGGGGAAACAGTTACAGGATTCCTTAAAAGAACGAGCATGAAGTGTTTTGAATGCTGATAATTTGATAGGGTGGACCAATCTCAATGTTTTATGCAGTTTGTTCCAGAGTAGGGGTAGCGCGTAGTATAAAGATGTCCTTCCAAATTGCAATCTGACCTTCGGTACAGTAAGGATATATAGGAGGTGCTCCACAGGGCATACTTGCCTATTGTGCTTAGTGGAAGACTATCCAAAATATATTGAGGCAGTTTCTTAGTGATGGCTATGAAGGTCAAGAAGGTGGCGTTTCTCTGTCTTTTATAAGTGAAGGATGTCCATCTCACTGCAGTGTAAAGGATGCAGTGATGTGTAGAGTATGGAAGACCAGAAATTAATCTTATAGCTCTATGGTAGAGCTTGTCGAGTTTGACTAGTGCAGAGGCAATGCCTTGGCTGTAAAGGAAATCTGCATAGTCCAGTAATGAGAGGAAAGTGGTTTGGACCAGTTTCTTCTTGGCATCCCGTGTCAGTAGGTGTTTGATCCTGTAAAAAAGGCCAAGCTTCTGCCTAAACTTTTTTATCAGTTCTTCATTATGGTCATGAAAGGAAACTCTATGGTCAATCCAAACCTCCAGGTATTTGAACTTGGTTACGTATTCCAGTGGCTCATCAAGAAGTGTAATGATCTGAGGTATGGTTGCTTGGGTGGCAGGGTTAATTGCCTGTACAAAGGGTGAAAACAGCATTGCCTTAGTTTTTTTGCATTCAAGAGAAGTTTCTGGTTCAATAGTTGCAACTGCAGCTGACTGAATTCCTGTTGTAGATCCATACATGCTGCTTCAGTAGTAGGTCTGCTAATGTATAGTACCATATCATCTGCGAAGAAATGTATGTTGGCAGATTTTATGCTAACATCAATTCCATTAATATGTATTGCGAAGAGCAATGGACCCCATATGGAGCCTTGCAGTATGCCCCTCAACAGTGGATTCAGGGGAGAGAATTTACCATCTGCTTTTACCTGCTGCTGATGACCTATAAGCTAATTAGAGAACCATCTCAGGGATAGAGGGTCCAGGCCAATGTTACAGAGGGGTACAAGGAGCAGGTCATGGTTGACAGTATAGAATGCCTTGCTTAAGTAAAGAAATACTGCGCAAATGAAGTTCTTGGTATCCAGACCACACTGCCAGTCATTAGTCACCTTCGCTATGGCCGAAATTGTGCTATGATATGGCCTAAAGCCTGATTGTAGTGGGTTTAGCAGATTTGCGGATTCTAGGTAGTTCTTGAGCTGTGCACTCACAATTTTCTTCAGCAGTTTAGATAGGATAGGAAGTAGGGAGATTGGCCTATAGTTACTGAGGCCACTAGGGTCTCTGAATTTGAGAAGGGGATCATGTGGGCAGTTTTCCAAAAGGGGGGAAGATCACCCTGCAAAAGGGATAGGTTAAAGAGATGCGTAATTGGCATAGCCAGGATGTGAGGTATCCAGTGAACAAGGCAATTGAAATTGGGTGCCTACAAAAATGACGACTCAATTACGGCACCTGTGTTCATGGCTACCTAGCAGAGTGGTGACAAGATACTGGGGTGGGCAAAATACCACGACAGGATGTGGTGGGTATACGCATGCATGCCCACACATGGGGGGGAGAGGCAGGGGAGTGATAGTATGTGGGAGGGGGGTGTGGTGGGCAGCTGCTGAGCTGGTCCACAAGTGTGGTGGGGAGGGTGGTTGACTGGGAGGTGCAGGGTGCAGTGTTCGGGTCCGGCATGGCTCAGGTTTGTTTTTTTTGCCGCCAAGTGGCTTTACATTTATTTCCGTTTTTCAGCCCCCCAGCATGCACCCCCCTGGAGTTGAGAATCCTTAAGTAGGGGGGTGCGAGGGGCACCACCTCCCACATTAAAAATAAAATCCGTAGGTCTCAGGCACCGATTTTGTCCATGCTGCGAGTGTGCATCACCAAAATACATTTTCGGCGATGTACACTCGTCGTAATGGCGATCACTATTCTGCGATCATCTTTATGGCATGGAACCAGGACATGATGACTAAGTTTCAGGGAAAATGGGTCTAATAGATTCACACCAGCACTCTTCCTGGTATCCAGATATAATAGTAGTTCCTCAACTTCTTTCAAAGATGCGGGCTGAAAGGAGAATGCAGTATTAGTGACTGGAGCTACTGAGTCCTGTACGCTGAGTTGTGAGTAGAGGTTATCGGCAGGGGAGGTATCAAAGAATAACCCTGCAGCAGCAAAGAGGCTGTTGAGAGAGTCAAGGCTTGTTGGCTTATCTGAAAATGTGGTGGCACCAATAGTAATTTTTGTGGGTAGGGAATTTGGGGATGCATGACCTTCGATGTCCTTAAGGGTTTTCCAGAATTAAGAGGAACTCTTAAAGGAAGAGTCAGGTTCTGCACAGAAATAGTTTGGCCTCTGTCTCTCTAACCATCTTAGTACAGAGATTCCTAGCCCTCCCAAACAAAATCCAGTCAGCTGGAAGCTTTGCTCTTTGAGCTTTTTTTCTAAAGCAAGTCTCTATTAAGCAGGGTGGCCTTCAAATCTGCTGAAAACCATGGGCATGATTTTTTCTTAGAGTGGACTTTAACCAGGGGTGCAAGCTTATCAAATGCCCCAGTACAATTTCCTGGAAAATGTTATAAGCTGTGTTCACTAATTTTGCTAGGTAGTAGTACTGCCAACTCAAGGAATCCCACAGGTCAGAGATGAATGCACAGGGGTCAAAATTACGACTATTACTCTTGACAGTAAATTTGGATGTAGAAGGTGATTTTGAGGTGGATCTTACACAGGCAATGGAACAGTGGTCACTAACATCAGAGAAGAACACACTAGCATGAGAAAACACATGAGGTTTGCTTACTAAAATACGATCCAACAGAGTGCTATTATTTGGGTTCTTCTTATTAGGATGCATTGCTTCCGTGATAATTTGTGATAATCCAGAAGAGTCACAGATGGATTTAAGGGGTATGGAGATACTGGAAAACCAGTCCAGATTAAGGTCTACTAATATAATAATCTCCAAGGGCAGGGATCCTAGTGTGTTGTTTAGGTCTAAAAACTGTAATCCCGCAGACGGGGCCTATAGCATCCTAAGATACAGAATGAGACAGAAGAGGAGAACTCGACTTTGAGAGTCAGGCTTTCAAATTCTTTGGGAACTGAGATCGAATTGATGACTGTGGTTGAAAATGTAACGTTAATATAGATGGTAACTCCTCCTCCTCCTCCTCTTGTCTGTCTATCTGTTCTGAACAAGCTATGAGGTGGGATATTCACCTCACCGTCTGTGGTACCTGATCTGAGCCAAGAGTCAGTGACCACCAGGACCTCAGGTATAGTATGGCAAATCCAGACCTGAATGGAAGCAAACTTCTTTAATAGGCTACATGCATTGACCTGCATAAAGCTCATACCTTTAATACAGGCTACGTTGGCAGGAGGTGAGATAGCTGCTGGGGGACCAGGGTTGAGTTCAACATTGCCAAAGTACAACAATAGAAGCAGCAATAGTTTCTTAATAGCTCCTATAAGAAGTCTAGGTCCTCTAATCAGCTCCCATTTGCAAGGATTTTTAGGTAGGATCGGAGGGTCCCTGAGTAGAATACCTAGGGGGGCCTAGCATTGTACAGATAAGTACCCTAGTCATGTAGAGCAGGGAGAGCTAAAGGTCTTGGGTGAATGAAGATGGAGTCATAGCCTCTATTGCCCACACAGAAGCAGTTCCAACTCACCAAGGTAGATGTATTGCAGGTTCTAATTTGGGTATCTTAAAAACCCACATGTGGAATTCTGAGTTGTCAAAAACACCCTGGCAGTCTAATGTGGTGCTTGGCTTGAACACGCTACTGGGTGACTGAAGTGGAGTAGTATGACATTCTAGAGAGCATAGCAGAATAAGGGACAAAAAGGGGAACAATAAATGGCCCTCATTCTGAAGCCTGGACACAATGTTTGCCATAATGTTTTACTAATTCTGGTTTTATAGGCCGGATATGGGAGGCGAGCTACAGCAGCTCTTGATCCAAATTCCAGTAAGATTAGAAGAGAGTAATGTTTGTGGTCTCAGCAGACACACAGTCTGGGAAAAAGCAATGTGTCCTCTTAAGAATACCTCCAACAGATTGCAAGCAAAACTGTTGCCCAATGGGGAATTCATCCTAGAAAGTGGGCATGGTTAATGTGTATTTAAGGTGGCCTAAGGAGGGGGTGTAGGAGTGGGCCAAAAAACAGAGAGGACAGAGTAGTCCAAGCGCTTCTAGGTGGCTTACGACACAGCAGCTGAGAAGAAGCTGTGGGAAAGTGGCCCAAGAAAGCCAGCAAGTGTTGCAGTCAATCGGAGCTTGGCTGCTACTGGAATCAGCCAGTCGGCTTCTTCCTCCAGCAGCTGTGGTCCAATCATTTCCCAGGCTAAGGAGCCAGGTCTGAGACACCGTACCTGGAGTTTTTTGTTGGGGAGAGTCCTCGGGGACACAGCTTGCAAAGGGTCTGGCTGGCGACTTCCTCCCACCGGTCATGGAGATGCAGATGGCCCGGTGGGGCTGCACCTAAAGAAAGAAAGGGGGAAGATTACAAATATAGCCCCAAGACAAAGGCTTAGCAGGGTGCTTAATGGCAGGCTGATGCCATGACCACAACTTGGAGGGTGGAGGAGTGGCAGCCATCTGGCATCAGGTGTGTGCATAGTGACATCATTGACAGCACTGCACATCACTCCACCATAAGGGAGAAAATAAGGTAGACTATCGTCTTGGCTGGCAGGATGATTGCCCAACCGCTAGCAGACCCTGCACTGATGACCTTGGCATGGTTTCACTGGTTCCTTGAAGGGTAGATTGAACTAGGTCCTCTGCCACCCTGACACATAGAATTTGAAACCCACCTAGTCTGCCCATTTCCCTGCCTAATGGATCAGCTGCAGATCCTAGTTAACCAACAGCCTACTTCCTCCTACCCCCACTAGAATTGCCTTGTGTCTGTCCCATGCGTTCTTGAATTCCCCCGTTTTTAACTATATAACCTCATCAGGAAGGCTGTTCCATGCATCCACAACCCTCACTGTGAAGAAATACTTTCTCACATTACCTCTGAGCCGTCCTCCCTCTATCTTCAGATTGTGCCCCCTTGTTCTTGCATATCTATTTTTCTGAAAGATGCTACCCTTTTGATTCCCTTAAGGTATTTGAAAGTTTCTATCATGTCCCCCTCTCCCTCCTTTCCTTGAGGCTATACATATTAAGCTCCTTTAGTCTTTCTTCATATGTCTTCTGGTGCAGACCCTGCACCATTTTGGTTGCCCTCCTCTGGACAGCCTCCACCTTGTCTATGTCTTTGTGGAGATGGGGTCTCCAGAACTGCACACAGTATGCCAGATGTGGTCTTACCAACTGTCTGTACAGAGGGACAATAACTTCCTGTTTTCTACTGCTGATGCCTCTCCCCATGCAACCCAATATCCCCCAGCCCTCCTTACTGCCTTCTCACATTGCTTGCCCTCCTTTGGGTCATCTGATATGACTACCCCCAGGTCCCTTTCCTTTTTTGTTGTTGTCAGTATCTCACCCCCTATTGTGTACTCTTCCCCTGGGTTTTTGTTTCCTAGGTGCATTACTTTGCACTTCTTTGCATTAAATCTAAGATGCCATAGATTTGACCATTCCTCCAACCTTGCCAAGTTCCTTTTCATCTTTACCACCCCACCTTGCCTATCAACTCTGTTGCAGATCTTTGTGTCATCTGCAAAGAGACATACTTTTCCTTCCAGTCCCTTTGCAATGTCACTTATAAAGTTATTAAAAAGGACCGGTCCCAGTACTGAACCTTGCGGTACTCCACTAGTAGCCCCCCTTTCTTCACTGTGGACTCCATTTACTATTACCCTCTGTGTCCTGTTGCCCAGCCAATGTTTTACCCAGGCTACCACTCTGGGACCCACTCCCAGGCCGGCTAATTTGTTTATTAATCTTTTGTGCGGGACTGTGTCAAATGCCTTGCTAAAGTCTAGGTAGACCATGTCCACAGCCCCTCCTTGGTCTACTACTTTGGTCACCCAGTCAAGGAAATCAATTAAATTTGTCTGACATGACCTTCCTGCTGTGATTCCATACTGCCTTGGGTCCTGTGCCCCACTGGCCTCTAGGTACTCAACAATTCTTTCCTTCAGAAGTGATTCCAACAATTTCCCTACCACCGAGGTCAAACTGACAGGTCTGTAGTTTTCTGCCTCTGTCTTGCTCCCACTTTTGTGAAGGGGAATCACATATGCCCTTCTCCAGTCCTCAGGTACCACACCATCCTCCCATGATTTATTAAAAAAGGTAGTCAGTGGTGTTACTAGTTTTCCCTTAGTTCTCTTAGTATTCTGGGGTGAATCCCATCAGGCCACATTGCTTTATCCACCTTCAGTTTTAGGAGTTCTTTCTGAACCCTTTCATCTGTGAAAGGACTAATATCAACCCCCCTATCCAATGTGCTTCTATTGACTGGATTAGATATCTACCCCTGCTGTTCCTTTGTGAATACTGAGCAGAAGTATTCATTCAGTATCCCTGCTTTTTCACTGTCTGTCTCTGACCAACCTCCCTTCTCTTTGTTTAACCTCATTATCCCTGTCTTAGTCTTTCTTTGCTCCCTAATGTACCTATAAAAGGTTTTATCCCCCTTCTTAACCAAGTTGGCTATCTTTTCCTTGGTTTGGGCCTTTGCTGTTCTGACTGCTTTCCCCGCTTCCTTCTGCTTTAACTGGTACAGTTCTCTGTCCTGCTCCTTCTGTGTTTCCTTATACTGTACTTGCTGAATGATATATTTTTCTCCCAAACCTTTCCAGCCACTTCTTTTGAGAACCATAGTGGTTTTTTCTTTCATTTTGATTTGTTTATTTGCTTCACACAAAGGCTTGTTGCCTCTGTGATGGTGGTTTTGATATTTCTCCATTGTTGCTCCACCCCACCATCTTGCCTGTTTGCTAGTGCTTTTCTAAGGCACTCTCCCATTTTGACAAAATCAGCCCTCCTGAAGTCCAGTACCTTCACTTTTGTGTGGCTTGACTCTACAGCTAAGTTTATAGTGAACCACACTGTTTGGTGGTTACTTGTTCCCAAATAACTCCCACTTCAGATCAGAGATCCTCTCTGTCCCATTTGAGTACCAGGTCTAACCTGCTCCCTCCTGAGTGGGTTCCAAAACTAGCTGTCAGAGGCATGCCCCTGTAGGGCATTGAGAATGGCCCTGCTCTTGGATGTGGCTGCAGCAAAGGCACTCCAGTTAACATCTGGCACATTCAGGTCCCCCATCAGCAATATCTCCCCTTTCTCTGCCATCCTAAGGATGCCTTCTATCATTTCCTTGTCCATTTCCTCCCCCTGATACAGGGGTATATATACAACTGCTGTGCAGATTGTGGTGCCATTTCTAGTCTCTAGGGTGACCCACAGTGCCTCCTCTCCTCCCTGTTTGTCCTTTAGTTCTGTTGCCTTGATCCCTTCCCTTACATGAGAGCTACGCCTCCTCCTCTTCTACCCTCCCTGTTCCTCCTGTAGATTGTGTAACCTGGTATGTTGACACCCCAGTCATGGTTCTCTGTGTACCATGTTTCTGTGACTGCCATGATATCCAGGCATCCCTCTTTCATCAAGGCCACCAGTTCAGGAAGCTTTTTACCTAGACTACGGGCATTGGCACTCATTACCCTCCATTTTTTTATGGCCTTATTTCTTTTTGCCCCATTTCTGTCCTTACTGCCTTTGTCTTTTTCTCCATTTACCCCATGCCCTTCTCCCTATTGACTGCTCTGTCTTGGTGTTTACCTCCCTAACTACCCTGATTTTTTTTGGGGGGTGGGGCTAGGATTTCCTTTCTCTTTTTCAGGGCCTCCCCCTTGGCTAGTTTAAATGCTTGCCAATGAAGCATTTAAGCCATGGGAGAACAGAGTTGGAAAGTCTCAGATCTGTTGGGTAATGGAATGGGGAGGTCAGGGGGATAGGTACCAGCCAGGTAGGGAAGAAAATGATAGAAAATACAATAAAAAAATAAAAAACAAACCTGCATCTGATACGGAGATAGTGTAACATGTACTGAGAGACTAGGGTGAGTCCTATGTCCAAGAAGCCTTGTACTGTGTAAGCTAGAGATTGGCCTTATTCTGTGTGAGCTGGAACTTGTGGTGGGACTTTGTGGAAGTAGTCTTGCATGAATCATGACCAGGTTGGTGGCAACATGACTTAGTGAGCAAGTCATTTCACAATGACTGACTAGGGAATCCTGGGAGGTGTTGTGACAAGGAGGGACAGCAGATAATTCTTAAAATTTCCCGTGATAGCAGCAAGTTTCAGTTGGTTCAGTGTAAACCTGCTTGAACCCATTCAGTCCTTAAAACCTGAAACAATGTTTACCCCTGTGATGGAGAGCATATCCCCTGCACCTGTCACATTCAAATAATTCTCTATTTTGGGGAAATTGGGCTCTTTATGAGATGCATGGCAGACTCCAGATACTGCTACTACTGCTGGTTAGTCAAGCTACAACCCACCTGTGCAGATACAGCTTAATAAAAGTGGGCTAAACTGCACTCATTAAGAGAGGATGCTGAAACTGAGGGACAGAGGGAGAGGATCTGAAAGAACTGCTAGAGACAATGTTAACAGATATATCATTTGTTTCTGAAAGTAGCTGCCATACAGAAAGAACTGAAAAGCCCTCAGAAAGATTCAGGGAGAAGATTTGTGAGCAGGTCTGACAAAACAAAAGGTACCTGTGAAGCTGAAAGAGAGAGAGACAGACATTTTTCAATGCTGAATGTTTGCTTGCTGGCATTGGCAGTGGTAGTGTAGAAGTTACAGAGCTGCGTAATAGGAATGGCAGTGACGCATTGAACTGAAGCCAACCCCCCCACCACCCTGCAGAGAGTGACAGGCATTGGGGTGTGTGTTTGGGTCATCAGGCATAACTGCCACGCCATTTCACCACACCCCACCCTGCAGACACTGACAAGTGTCATGGTGTTCCTTGGGGTCTTTGGCCCTTATGCACACCCCATTTCATTAGGAAATATGGTGAGATGGGTGCGATATAGGAGAATGGGGCCAAAGAGTCCAAGGCATACCTCGATGCCTCTCGCTGACTGCAGGGTGTGGAATGGTATGAGCATCACAGTCAAGAATCCCAAGTCACACCCCGATGCCTGTCATTCTCTACAGGGTTGGGCGTTATGATTGGAAACCCTAATACCTTAGGCATTCATTGGTATTTTCATTCCAAATTTTCAACATGTTGTTTTTGTGACCCCACCTCATGAACAGGGGGAATATCAGTTTGTTAGCCAAAAGCAGCTTATGCACAGTGACTACGGCATTCAGCACCACAGGTGCAAAAACATTCCAAACAGGATGTAAAAAATAACAGCTGTACTGTTCATGGGGAGGTGTAAATAATGGCAATGTTGCAAATCTGTAGTAAAAATATTTAAAAAAATGGTGAAGTCACGAGCGTACATAGAAACTGTGCAACGCACACCCGTAATATAATTAGGTTGGGGATATTTTACAGCAGATTGTCAACTCAGGCATTTTGGTGCCTCTGATCATGAACAGTGTCACTGTGATTTTCTTTATCTGTGCTGAACAATGATTTCCCACAGCGACCACGCATCTCTGCGCTGAAAGTGTGAAAACACAGTTCAGCCATGTTGTGAAAAATGACAGCTGTACTGTTCATAAGGAAGTGTGGAAAAATGGCACTGGTGAAAATTTGTACTGAAAATATTACAAAGTCATGAACTAACGAGGGTGCGTGGAAACTGCGCAATGCTCACTCATAACACAGTCATTTTATGGACTTTTGTCGCCAAATTTTCAACATAGCCATTTTAAGACCTCTGCTCATGAACAGTGTAACTGTGATTTTCTTAATCTGTCCTAAACATTGCTTTCGCACACCAACAGCACCATTGTGCGCTACATGTGCGAAAACATATTTTGGGTGACATATGAAAAATTGCAGCTGTACTGTTCATAAGGAAGTGTAATAAAATGGCAATGTTGAAAATCTGGAGTGAAAATATTAAATTTGCAAACTTACAAGCATGCATAGGAACTGTGCAACGCATGCTCGTAAAACAGTCATTTTTAGGAATTTTTTCACCAAATTTTCAACATAGCCATTTTAAGACCTCTGCTCATGAACAGTGTCACTGTGATTTTCTTAATTTGTCCCGTACATTGATTTCGCACACCGACTGCACCATTGTGCACTACATGGGCAGAAACACATTTGGGTGCGATGTGAAACATGACAGCTGTACTGCTCATAAGCAGGTGTGGTAAAATGACAATGTTGAAAATCTGGAGTGAAAATATTGAAAATTCGTGAACTTATGAGCCTGCGTAGGAACTGCGCAATGCACGCTCGTAAAACATTCATTTTTTGGAACTTTGGCACTAAATTTTCAACATGGGGTTTTTGGGACCCCCTCTCATGAATGATGTTACTGTCATGGTGTTATTCAGGCCCGAAGGGTGATTTACGTGCAGTGACTGCGAAATCACCTTGCGGCCAATAACGCCATGACAGTGACATCATTCGGTGACAAAGGTCCCAAAACCCATGTTAGTATTGCAAATCAAAAATGCCTGAGATAAACAAAGTTGAAACCCCCTATCTAGCCCATTATACAGCTTACGGCATTTCCTCAGTTCGCGGTTGGCTTTGAAGAGTGCAGACATGTTCCCGGTCCACCAAAGATCGTCACGCCAAGGTCCGGAGGTAAGTATGGGGTGGGGGTGTGGGGAGGCAGGGTCCGCAGTGGGTGGGTGCGGGTTGTGGGAGGGGCCAGCGAGACTACGTGGGACTGTTTTTTCTTTACAGGTTAAAAAAAGAAAAAGGACGGCCTTGGGGCGTTTACCACGCTGAGGGTGGAGCTCTCGGCGTGCTAAGGACGCTGGGGGCCTTCAGCCAATGAGGATGGCACCCCATTGGCCTAAGCATCGATTGCCATGCTGGGGTGGGCTCCCAGCGTGGCAGTTACTACTCGGGGGTGAGGACGTGGAGCCGACTGGGGATTGGGCACCGCCATCGGCTATATCATTAGTTGCCATGCTGGGGTGGGCACCCAGGCGTGGCATTTGGAAGCTTTGGCGGGGGAACACAGCACAGCCGATGGGGATTGGGCACCCCATCGGTTATACAGTGTGTGCGTGCGGGGGGCGCGCACACCTGTGTGGGCGTGTGTGTGTGGTGGAGGGGAGCTGCGCATGAGCAGGCGATATCTTATCGCTGCTCACTCAAGCGTAGCTCCTCCTTTGAACTGTATGCCACTGCATTTTGGAGCTTGTCATAGACAACTCCAGCATGCATTGGCTTACAGGGGCCGTGCCTGCCAACACACTGACTGAATTGGAGGAGGAGGTGACACACCTCCGAAATCTCCGATGATGGCACTATGTTTCTTGCACATGCGTGCAAGCAAACATAATAAAACAGAGAAAGAGACAGTCTTGGATCCAAAGGATGTGACCTCAAGAGACACAATTTCTTTCAGTTTGTATATGCTGAAGTAAGCACCTTTTGTTTCATGTTTTGATACTTTTTATTTCTTGAACCCTGAAGAAGAAAAGCAATTAAACTTGCACCTGGTAGTAAACAGAACTTTATTTTTTGAATGTAGAAACAAAAACTGGTGCCTGGTACTGTCTTATGGTAGTCCCTGAAGTGCCCAAGTGCAGGCATACAAGAAAGTCTGTGACTGCCCCCATTATTGATTCAAAGGTGCCAGGAGAGATAGCCTTAACTGCAGTGAGCTGGACGCTCTGGCTTCAGATTACACAACAGACACCTTTCAATTACTTAAAACCTATGGTGAATAAAAACTGTATAACTTACAGCAGTAGTGCAATAAAAATGTTTTTCCAAAAAAGCCAGGTTCAGCAACACTTAATAAAAATTTTAGCATACCTGTCAAATGTACTTGTCTAGGTATCTTCCATGTTGTGCATCATAAGCTCTCTTTTATTTTCTTGATGCTAACCCTTGCTAGATCTACAATGCTATTTCTATGTAAAATGTGGCAGCCACCTTTTTCTCTTGGTCAGTGTGTATGCGTGTGGAAAGAAGCCGATCCAACCTTTGCACCCCTATGACCATGTAGAGCCTGTAGTCTACATTTAAATTTGAGATTGATCAGTGGGGTGATGTAGGGGTTACATCTTTACCTGTCTTAGGGATGGCTGGTATAGTAGTATATTTCCAGGTAGAAGGGGAAATGGTACCTTTGCGAACTGCCTCAAAGGCCTGAAGTAAGTGAGGGTTAAGTGCTGCCCAAAAGGTTTTCTACCATTCCACCATGTATCCATCAGGACCAAGGCAGTTTTGAATTTTGGTGCTTATCATCAAGACTGATTGTATCTCTTCCACTGTTAAGATTCTATCCATGTTTCAGTGAGTTTCAGCAGTGCCAACCCTGAGAGAAGAGCTCTTATGGTTGGGGGAGATGGCTGCGATGGTTTATGGTAGAGAGCTTGGTAAAAGGATATGAAAATTTCAGTGTTTTTGTTAGCATTATTTGTTAAGGACCTTGTTTGGGGGTAGAGGTGAGTGAAAGTTGTGAATTCTGTTGTCGTGGAACTTTCGCAAAACTTTGGAAATTTCGCAGAATTTTCCAAACTCCTGCCATTTGCGAGACCGGAATCTTCTGAATATGTTTGGTGGATTTTCACCTGGTTCCACAGAATTTTTGACTGAACTGTGGAATAATACACATGGACTGCAGAATAACAGTTCTAAGTAATGGTTTTTCTGCAGTTTAATGAATAGTTACTCAGTACATGTAATTATTCTATAGTTCAGTGATCAGTTCTGCAGACTTTTTTCCTTTCAGTTTAATACAATAATTCACAGTTTATACATTTATTCCGCCATTCTAAGTCAGAATTTCTGCAAAAGTTGCTAATTAGATTTCTGCAGTTTGGCAGAAGTGAAAATCCGACTTTCACGGAAATTCCACCGGCGGACGTTTATTTTCGCACACCTCTATTTGGGTGTCGAAAATCTGGGGTATGCATGCTGACCTTTTCTGTTGACAGAGCCTTTGCCCAAGAAGTCTTGCACTTTGTTCCCCTTCTTCATAATACAAGTGTTTCAGAAAAGTGCAGGTCTGAAGAAACTGTACATCCAGGATCTCTTAAGTCTCGTGTTTCAAACATTTTTTTGTTCACTGTTAGCCGATTATCATGTATGTAGAGAATTGGCAGGGCATGTAATTGTTCAGTTAGTTCCATTTTTTTCCTGTTGTTGCCTCAACTAAGAAGCAAAAGCTATTATATCTCACCTCAGCACTATCTTAAGATTATCCCAAAGAATGGGTGGTGAGATGTCAGGGGCCCAATTTTCAATCACTAGTTGCTGTATCCACTCCTTATGGAATTTCTTAAAATCTGTATCATCAAGGGAGGATCACATGATGAGCCTGGCGTGAGAAGATGTCTTCTGTGCTGCTCCTAGACCCTGCTAATATAAATAAGCTTTTAAATTTTCTCGGGCCCCTATTTCAAGTCTAAATACCTTATTCCAGTTGGCAAGGTGCTTCTGTCTAGATTTCTCTGCAGAAACGTTATGGGTCTGAGCAAGTGAAAGCGGCTATACTTCTCTGACATTGCACTTTCGGCGTCAGCAATAGGCCGAACTGCAGCATCAGGATGGAAGCTAAAGCCATAGAGCACCTGGTGGCATGAACTCTGGTGGTAAAGTGACCGAAACCTCTATCGCCCATACCAGATGAACAGACAGGCCATTTAGAAATGGAAGGGGTAAATATGACCATGGAGGACATTCTAGAAATAAAGCAAATGTTGCAGGGGCTGGTGGTCGATTTCACCACAGTCAAGCCAGCATTGCACTCGCTGGCTCAGAGGATGGGGAACATGGAAGCTAGAGTCTCCTTCCAAGAAAGGAAGGTATCCACTATGGAGCAGGAACTGGTTGCTGTACATAAACAAGTCAAGAAGCTCGAGGATCGGATGGAAGACCAAGAATCCAGGAGTAGGAGGAATAATCTTATCCTGGCAGGGCTTCCAGAGTGGGCTGAAGGGTCTGACTGTGTTTCCTTTTTATAAGATCTCTTGCTCAAATTACTTGGCCCCTCACCATTTGGAAAGGCTTACAACTTGGAAAGAGCACACAGAGCATTAAGAGAGATATCCCCGACGGGAGCGAGACCTCGGGTCCTAATGATGCGGTTCCTGAACTACAAGGAAAAGTCCCATGTGCTTTTCACTGCTAGTCAAAATAAAGCTCTGCAATGGAATGGTGCATCTATCTGGCTGTTCCAGGATCAAGCAACATCAGTTAGGGAGAAGCAAAAGGAGTATTCAGAGATAAAGAAAAAATTGTATCTTGCTGGAATTAAATTTCATTTGCAATATCCTGCGACTCTGATGCTACGACTTCAATCTCTGGAGAAGAGGTACCTGACTGCGTGTGACAACATGGAGGGTCTGCAGTTTGAACTTCCAGTGTTGTTTAAGTAGCCGTCTTGAGTTTCTGAAGAAACGAAGAGGGCCGGTATGACCTAACAAGTTGGGACTTCAGAGATGGAAAGGAGATGCAAAGCTTGTACTTCTTTTTCAGGTTCTTCTATAAAAGTTGAATACACTTGGTTAAAATGTTATGGTTAATGTTGTTAGGTTACACAGGGGTTAGTTTGGGGCTGAAGGTGGATTGACACCCTTAAGAGGTTGTAGGGTTTGAATCAGGAGCCTGGTAGTTTACGTGTGGAGAGGGCTGGGATGGGTCATGAGGGAGTGCAATTTACTGTTATATATTGAGGGGTTATTGGAAACACTGTTCTGGGATCCATGTTTAGTGTTCTTGAGACTGAGAGGATGGGGGGGGGGGAATGTAGAGAGGACTGGAAGAATGAAGCTTAGGGAGTTGCAAAGACCAGGAGGTGACCCTTCTCTGTGGGGTTGACTTTGAAAGGAGTTTAGGATACTTAGGAGTTGTTGGATTTAAACATTGAGTCAAGGGAAGGGGGGCTAACCTCTCATCCTAATGTGTGATGTAGGAGTGGAATAGGGGTGTGATTAGCGTTCCATTATTTGACGAAGCTGACAACTCCTCTAGAGGTATTATAGGAACACTCTTGGGTTTGAGGGACTTTGCATCCCTAAAGGGTAATGATAGGAGTAAGGGAGGGGGGTTGGGCAATGTTCTGGCAAAGGAGGATGGTAGACGGAATAACTTGGAGCATATTATCCATTCTGCAAGTTTGGATTCCCTTACAGATTGGATTAAGGGTGTGGGCATCGCTCTGTTCAGCTAACCATCTATCAATTTAACAAGCTAGAGGATGAGAGAGCTTACTGGACAAAATATAATAAATCTGAATGGGGACAGAATCGGAATCTAAATGTGAGTGAATTATGGGGATGAGGGAATCTGAGCAGAACAAATGAGATGGGGATCCAGGGGAGGAGATGTAAAGCTGCAATAGATGTCTTAAGTTAAGGGCAGGGTCGTGTGAGTTGCTCATTTAATTTGAGGGGCTGGGGGGGTGCACAGAAAATGGCTCATCGATGAATCAATCTTTGAATGGAGGACGAACCAGGGATCGGGGGACAGGGGGGTTGGGGGTTAATGGGATCTGGAAGGAGAGAGAGAGAGTTCAATAAAGTGCAAGAGAGAGATGCAGACCTTGAGAGGGCAAAGCATGATGGTTTGGAACAAAATCCTTTTTATATTTAACAATGTCAAGTGTTAAAATTATTTCATGGAATGTAAAAGGTCTCAGGGATAGATGCAAAAGAATGGTAATCTTGAGGCATATTGGTCAGATGGGGGCTCACATAGCTGCACTACAAGAGACCCACTTATTGACAGAGGAGCTGAGCTTCCTTAAGCGGCTGTGGGTGGGCCAGGTTTATGGGGTAGGTAAGGAAACAGCCTTGGAGGGGTGTGGCGATCTTAATAGGGAAAACCTATCTGTATACCACAGCACAGGTGATTACAAGGGATTATAGTAGAGGGATTTACCTCTTGGGTAATATGTTGGGTAAAGAGCTCTCAGTTGCTTCTATTTATGGTCCAACCCCTTTTAATCCTGTTTGCTTTGCTTCACTTGAGCTAGATATTACTATATTTTTTCTGCATTCCCTCATTTTGGCAGGGGATTGGAACCTTTGTTTAAATAACTGGGAGGATAGGATACCACCATCCAGAGGGCCTCTGTCCAGGGCTCAGATCACCATGAATAGATTATTGGAGGTCACTGCCTTGGTAGATCCACTCTGGACCCATTCTACAGGGGGCAATAACATGACATTCTTTTCTGTGGCCCACAAGAGTCAATCTAGAATTTATTTTTTTCTGGTTAATAGGGAGGCACTTTGTGAGGTTAAGGAGGTGACAACCTGGTGTAGAATTTTATCGGATCATTCCCCAATTTAGCTGATTTGGGAGCCAACAGCTGCTCCTCCTAGGCTGTATAGGTGGAGGCTGAATGATGCCCTATTGATTGAGATCGCAGTCCGGAGTAAATTAGAGGAAGCCCTCCTAGAGATAATACAGAAGCAATTGCCTACGCTTCAGAACAAAAACTTAGTGTGGTGAACCTGCAAGGTGTTATATGCAGGTGTAGCACAGGGTTTCACAACATGGAGAAATAGAATGAGACGTGCAAAGGAGGAGTTTATATTGGGGGCCATTGAATCACTGGCTTCTTTGGAAGGGTCCTCCATGGAAATAAATACTGAACTTAAAAGTCTAAGAAGGAAAATGGCAGACATCGTGTATGGTAAAGTAGAATTCTGGTTAGAAAAGATTCAAGCTAAATAGTTAATGCAAGGAGACATGCCTGGCCACCTCCTTGCAGCTAGAGTTAATGAATGGGAAGCCACTAGAACAGTCACTTCTATACGGTATGCTGGGATAATTTTAACAGATCCTCAGAAAATGGCAGATGCATTTGTGTCCTATTATAAAGAAATTTACCAAGCAGGACATCTTGCTGGGGAGAAGGAAATCAGGACATTCCTAGAGGGAATATCATTACCAGTGCTAGACCCAGCACAGGTCAGAGAGTTAGCAGCTCCAATTAGAGAATCTGAGATAATAGATGTGGTACAATCTCTGCCTTCTGGTAAAACTCCAGGGCCGGATGGCCTTATGGCTAAGTTTTATCAGGCACATCTCCATACTATACTTTCCCTACTTAAGGTATCTTTCAGTAATATAATGCAAGACAGGGTGTGTCACCCTCTGCTATACCAGGCATATATCACCCTGTTCCAAAACCAGACAAGCCTAAGGATTTACCTGGCAGTTATAGGCCTATAGCCTTGATGAATCAAGATATTAAGATCCTCATGAGGATTATTGCTAATAGAATCCTGAATATTGCTCCAACTTTAATCAGTCATGAACAGGTAGGATTTATGTCAGGTAGGGGGGCACATTATGCCGTTAGGAAACTCCACCACATAGTCAGTTATGCGTGGATTCCCAACTACCTCTAGCCTTAATATCCTTAGACACGGAGAAAACTTTTGACAGAGTTTCCCATCCATTTCTATTTGCTACAATGGAGAAGATGGGTTTCCCTAAGGGCCTTCTCAGAGGTATCAAAAACCTATATGCTGCTCCTACAGCCAGAGTGTTGTGTAATGGTTATGTCTCACAGGAGATTTGGTTAGAAAATGGGACCAGACAGGGATGCCCCCTCTCGCCAATATTGTTTAATATATACCTGGAGCCCCTGTTAAAAGCTATTAATAAAGATGCTAACATAAAGGGGGATTACAATAGTGGGGAGGGACCTACAATTTTCAGTCTTTGCAGACAATATACTTCTACATTTAAAAGACCCAGCCGCAAGCTTCAAAAGAACAGTTGAAATTATAGGGCAATTTT
The DNA here is from genome assembly GCA_016271365.2 of Neoceratodus forsteri. Classification (NCBI taxonomy): domain Eukaryota; kingdom Metazoa; phylum Chordata; order Ceratodontiformes; family Ceratodontidae; genus Neoceratodus; species Neoceratodus forsteri. The sequence goes on along the minus strand of CM028129.1, from coordinate 1,142,836,664 downwards.
CCAGTCTCAAACTATAAATTAAATTTGAACAAGACACAAATTCTCCCTTTGACACCACATGTATGCAGAGCAGGTTTTGTGCCAATGCAGTTACACTGGGCAACGGAAAGGATTAAATACTTGGGTATATGGATTACAGCTAGTATGGAGGATGGGGCTGCAACAAATATGGACAAGGTCCTGTTAGCAGTTAGAGGGGACATACTCAGATGGAATAAGCTCCCTTTGAACTTTGCAGCTAGATTGGGACTAGTTAAAATGAACCTATTGCCTAGGTTATTATATCCAATATACTTAGCCCCATATAGCATTCCCAAATTATGGTTCATAAAAATTAGGAAACTGTTATCCGAATTTCTGTGGAATTCCAAGCCTCCCAGGAAAAAACATAGCATCCTTTGTTTACCGCACAACATGGGGAGGATCGAACTGCCTGATCTCCATTTATATTATATGGTGGGACAACTGGGTCTTAAGAGTCAATGAGTTAGAAACTTGGAGGGAGAGACATATATTCCAATATGGCTACAAATAGAGGCAAATATTAAAAGATTTAGGCCTCTCTCCAGAGGCGTTGCTTTTTACTAATCCAGAGAAATGCCTTAAAAAAGCAACCTCGACTCCAATTGTTAAATCAGCACTGGCCTGGTGGTTATTTCTCACTCCTGCCCAGAGAAGAGAACAAATGAGGACCAGAGACCAACCTGTGCTGGGTAACCCCAATTTACTGATTGGGGGTAAGGTAATCACTAAACATTGGGCTGATCAGCTGCTGGGCCTAAAACTAATGGATGTTATAAAGGATAATAAGGTGGTTCTCCTGGCTAGGTGTGATGCAATGCAGTTTTTCAGAAGGTTACAGCTCACCAAAATGCTGGAGGGGGTATGGAGAAGGCTATGGGGATCACCAGAAAAGCCGTTCACCTGTGACAATCTAAAGGAAGTTGATCCTACATCTAACTCTCTTTCTAAAGTATACAAGGTGCTATTAGACTATAATTACTGGTGATCAATTTTTTCAATTGGATCACCGAGTTGATATTTGCCATAATAACCAGTTGGTTATTACGGCATTCACGCGACCCGTCTATCAAAAGGGAGCACTCCCTCATTGGCTCCTATTTTCTGTGTGGGCGGGCTAAACAGTTCTGAAAACATGGCGGCTCCGTATCTTAGTTAGCGAAGAGCCGCCATGGTTACATCTTCACCTACTCATTCTTTTAATTTATTTTGTTGCTTCTACTTGAAATACTTCCATTATATTTTTATATAAAGTATCTGGTTTATCCTGCAGTTCGCTAGCTTTGCGCGACACACACCATTGCTGGGAATGAGTCTGTGGCTGACGCAGGTAAGCACGAGCGTAGTCGCAATCATGGTTTTAGCTGTTAAATTTAAAAAAATATATTTTTTTAATCTGAGAGTACAGTGAGCTGGAGGGTGATGTGGGGCAAGAGGGAGAGGGACTGGGGACTGCTGCACAGCTCAGTTGGGGACTTCAGAGTGGGAGCTGGGGGGGGGAAAGGAAGCTGCACTAGGGTTTGAAAAAATTGCTCTCCAGCAAATTATATAAAATAAAAAATGGGGAAGTGTGTATCCTATGAGAATTTAATGAGCACCCTCGGTGTGGGATGCTTTTTTATGTAGCATCCCACACCTTGGGTGTGCATTAAATTCTCATAACACACACCCCCCCATCCTTTATTCTCTATATATTAGCCCAAACTCTCCAACAAGGGTTCTACATTGGGACAGGATTTTGGCCCCCCAGAAACCTGTTTGGGACGATATCTGGAGGAGTAACAAGTATATACCTATACCCAAGTATAAGCTTATGCTGTTTTTTTATTGTTTCTAATATGTATTTCACCCCTGTGAAACTATGTGATAGACACCTTAGACAGACAGACCTGTGTTTTAGATGTGGAAGTGGGATCAGGTGATATCCTACATGTGTTGTGGGAATGTAGTAAAATATCACCTTTATGGGTTGAAATTAAACAACATATGGACCCTTTGTTGGATTATTCAGAATTTATATTTCCTGAAATTTGCATATTAGGTGAAATGTCACAAATATCAAGTGCCACACCCAAATACCATTTATCTCTGATGACAGCGATAGTCAAATCTTTTATATTGAAACACTGGAAAGATGACCATATCTATACCTATGAACAATGGGTGAGAGATCTTATTCGGGCTTTGGGAAGAATAAAGAGGCATATTTATTTGGAGGGTAGGAAGGGGTTATATAATAAAAGATGGTTGGCACTTGAGGGAATCTATTCACTGCAGGTTAATAATACCCAGACACAGGCCTGTCTGTCGGGTTGTAATTAGCAAGAGATTACTATCTCAGAGAAATGTACAGTCTTATATGGATTTATTTCAATTCTAAATGGCCAGATTATATACAACTGTTTTTGGGTTGAGTTGGTATTAGTAAAATGGTATTAGGATAAGGGTTTTGGTCTGCTTTAGTTCAAGGGTGGGTGGGGACTCTCTCTCTCTTTCCAGGGGACACAGCTCAGGGCCACCTCCTAGGTGTAATATTATTTAGGTTGTGGCTTAGGTTTTATAAATCCAGTGGATAACAAAACTTATGTTTCAGGGGTTTTACCTCTGTTGGTTAAGTTAAGTCGATGATATTGTTACCCTAAGATATAGATGCAATAAGAATTTCTAACTATAATGGAGGGTCAACCCCATCAGCTGTGTATGTACATAGTTGTTACTGTACATAGTTTACACAAGCAGTTTTGGGATTGTGGGTCCTGGGTCCACCCAGGATAACTGTGTGTTATTCTAAAGCCTGAAACAAACTAATGAAGATGCTTTAAAAAAAAAATCTGTATTGTCAAGAAGTGTCAAATTAAACAGCCAGAAACTAGTTTTGTGTCACTTATCTAGATCTAGTTTTTGGAGCAGAAGCGTATGATTTGATAGCAGATGTAGTTCATAGGAGAGGTTCTGAGCGTGATGAAAATGTTCACAAGAGGAAAATAGTGATCTATCCAACAATAAATGCCATACCAGGGAGAGTAGTAAGAATGTGCAGTATGCTCTAGTTGTGAGGAAAAAGGACTGCTTGACATCCGTAAAACCTAGTGGTGTAAAATTATGCTTAAGAAACATCTGTGCTGCTGCAGATCAAGATTTGATTGGATTGGCGGTGTCCAACCCAGGGGACAGTGTCATATTAAGATCACCCACCCCAGAATAAGTTGCCTTGGAACAAGTCGAGTAATTTGTTCAAGAAGCAGTGGATGACCAGGATGGTCAAGTTAGGAGGGAGGTATAGGTTTCACAGTGTTATCTGTTTCATAAAGGTGACTCCATAGAGGCACATAACCTCTTGCTGAGTTACTGTATTCCATTTGGAGAACAAATGGAGTGGTGGAGGGAATCAGTATTGCCAAACCATAACATCTGCCCTTTTAATAGGAAGAAACATAATGGTGTACCAACCCCGGAGGAAAAATTTGCATGTTCCAATGGAGTCAGGTGGTTCTCCTAGGAAAAAATCATATCTGCCGGTTAGGCGTGTAGGTACTGAAGAAATTGAGTTCACTTTATAGGGTTATTCAGTCCATTAATGTTCAGAGATAGAATCATTACTGGTGTTGTGTCCATTGATGGATTAACTGGGTATGCACCCAGGTCCGCAACACCATTACAGTGAAAACATTGATGCCGTCAACATTAAAAATTTTTGCTGTAATGCAGGGTTTTAAATAATTGATTAGCATTTTTTTTCTTGGGACAATGCTAACTGTACGGAAAGTATTTATATAGGTTTTCTAGAAGTGTTATGTTTGTTAAACACAGTGAGGCAAGTGCTATGCATTTTCACAATGTTTTAGCACTTTTATGAGCAAAACGCTAATCAAATTTTGGAGTTAAATAAATCCCTGTAATGGACCGCCAGAGACCTCGGCACACTCTCTTCCAGTCCTGCACCCCCTTCCTAATCCAACTCTGACTCAGAGTTGGAATTCTAGAGATTGGGGGTGCAGGGGGCTGAACCCCACCCACATTGGGGGTTGGAGGGCAAAGCCCCCCAATGAAAAAAGGCCGGGGTCTCAAGTCGGATTTATGTCGACCACAATTTGCAGTCAACATAAATCTGTCACTGTGATGGTACTCGATGGCTTAGTTGTTGAACCTTCATCGTAGAGCTGATGAACTGCAGGGACATACACTGTTGCCATTGATCTGAGGTGTGCAAAGGTACCTCAGTCAGCCTCCAGTGTGTGATTGGAGCTGAGGGGACCCACCAGACTGGAGCCCATCCTGTAGGACCTAACACAGCAGGGCTACCAATGTAACATATTTCCCTATCCCCACCACCCCAGGGGTACCAGCTGGACCACTCAATTCTGTGTAGTCTAATGTGTTCTGAATGCTGCCTGTCTGTACTTTATGCATTCTAGGTTTTACATGTATAGAAACAAAAACAACATCAACATCTATGAAAATCTGAGTGGACAACAAATGTGTGTCTAAAACCTAAATCTAGCCAGCCTCCAGGGAACTACATAGTGTCCCAGGGCCCCAGTAAAAGGGGAACCTACTCCTACCAAACCAGAAGATGGGTCAGCTATATACAATGTGACTTCCAAGGGTAAGGCTTGGTGTAACACCAGCCCTATTTGCTCAGATCCAGTTGCTCAGTAAGGGGGTGCTGGTAGTCAGCTGGAGGATAGAAAAACAGAAATGTAAATAGGGACTGCTTGGCCCACCTAGTCTGCTCATTTCCCTACCTGTTGCATAAGCTGCAGATCCTAGTTAACTAACAGCCTACTTCTTCCTTCCTCCACCAGAATTGCCTTAGATCTGTCCCATGCATTCTTGAATTCTCCAACTGTTTATCACCCCATGACCTCCTCAGAAAGGCCTCTCTATGTGTCCACAACCCTCTCTGTGAAAAAATACTTTCTCACATTGCCTCTGAGCCTTCCTCCCTCTGTCTTCAAATTGTGTCCCCTTGTTCTTGCACATCTCTTTTTCTGACAGATGCAACCCTCTTGGACTTTGCTGATTCCCTTGAGGTACTTGAAAGTTTCTATCATGTCCCTCCTCTCCCTCCTTTCCCCAAGGGTATACATATTAAGCTCCTTTAATCTCTCTTCATATGGCTTCTGTTGCAGAACCTGCACCATTTTAGTTGCCTCTTCTGGGCTGCCTCCATCCTGTCTATGTCCTTATGGAGATGGGATCTCCAGAACAGCACACAGTACTCCATATGGGGTCTCACCAACTGTCTGTAACAATGGATAACAAATTCCTGTTTTCTACTGGTGATGCCTCTCCTTACACATTCCAGTATCCCCATCCCTCCTTACTGCCTTCTCACATTGCTTGCTTTCCTCTAGGTCATCTGTTACAATTACCCTCAGAACCCTTTCCATTTGTGTTGTTATTAATACCCCCCACCATTGTGTACTCTTCCCCTGGGTTTTTGTTTCCCAGGTGCATTAATTTGCACTTCTCTGCATTGAATCTAAGCTGCCATACTTTTGACCATTCCTCCAACCTTGCCAAGTCCCTTCTCATCCTTTCCACCCCGTGTATCAACCCTGTTGCAGATCTTTGTGTCATCTGCAAAGAGGCATACTGTTCCTTCCAGTCCCTCTGCAATGTCACTTATAAAGACATGAAAAAGGACCGGACCCAGTACTAAACCCTGCGGTACCCTACTAGTAATGTCCCTTTCTTCAGAGTGGACTCCGTTTACCATTACCCTCTGTGTCCTGTTGTCCAGCCAATTTTTTACCCAAGCTACCACCCTGGAACCCTTTCCAGGCTGGCTAATTTGTTTACTAATCTTTTGTGGGGGACTGTGTCAAATGCCTAGAAGTGTCCAAATCCAGGCCTCAAATGGGGGAGGCAGCAGACCCCCAATGAAAATATGGGGAGGGAATAAGAGGAACAGGAAACTGAGGAGGTGGGCTAGGTGAGATGAGAAACCCATCAGAGGTGGCAAAAACGCTGAATGTGGGGCCCTCCTTTCCCCTATAGGACTCTTTCAAGTAGTACTGAGAGGCCTTTAAGGAATACTGTCATAGGGTGGGGAGGCAAAACCTCAGCAAATCTATGAAATCCAAGTGGAGGCTTGGCGTGGAAAACAAAATCTGGTCAGATCCACCACGCCTGCATAATGAAGTTAGTGAAGTTGTGTGGAATTGTTAAGGAGGTATGGAGAAACAACACAATATGTTATATGTAGTAAGATTTATTTTAATTTCTGTTCTAAGGAAGGCATACACATTATTAGGAAAATATATGGAGGTGTACATTTTAATGGAAGAAATAGGAAGCAATATAGGTTTACAAAAGAACCCCAAAGCAAATGCCACTGAGGTATGCATCCTGGATGATACCGGCCAGACAGCCAAATTTTAAAGAAAACAGAATGGCACATACCTCAATAATGCAAAGCATCATGGGAAACATATGCAAATCCCCATGATGGTACAGAATGTGGCAGTACATGAAAACGTAATGGCTAGCATATGTTCAGCCTTTGGATTATTTACAGGTTTTTTTTTTGAAGAAATAGGGTTTTTGTCCATGAGGTGATGTAAGTTATATTTAAGCAATGTGTTGATGTCAGGAAGTCAGGTGTAATGATGGGCTATTAGCAGAGACAATGTGATAGTAACTTTCAAAGGGGGGCACTTTTGATAAGGGCAAGGTAGTTATGCTTGTGATAATGTGAATATTAGGAAAGTATGAGGTCTATGCAGAAGTGGAGTACAAATAGGCACCATTTCATAAGCATGTGCTCGGAGTGCAGGTAAATTTGATATGTAGGTTTGTTTTAGAAATAGGTAAAAATATTGATACAGGCAATTAATAGAAAGATAGATAATTACATAGACATATAGATAGATAGAGAGAGAGAGAGAGAGAGGCCAAATAGGAATGGCAGTGACATAAAAAAATTGGTGAAGTCATGACACTGCTCCTGCTAGTGTATACTTCTTTTCAAATTCATCTGCATCCCATTGTTTTCATCTCTATTGCTGTTATGTGACTTCTTAATCTATCAACAGAATTTAAGGACATGTAAATGTTTTTAATACATTTACAGACAGCTACATAGACTTAATTTCCTTCATGGAATAATTTAAATTTAGTAACAGTGGTTGTACAAAGCAATTACTCGGACAACTTGAAAACTATAACTACTTTATATTGTACATTGACATCCCATGAAGACCTCCTTGAAATTGAGATGCAAATGTCATACATTTATCAGTTTTCTAACAGGAATATTTTACTATCCTAAATACATCTCTTGCTTCACTAACTGCTCAGCACATCTATTGCATGATCTACTTATTGACATTTTACACCTGGTATGCAATGTACTACTGCTTACTATACCAACATCATGAACCATAAAACAGATGACTGCCATAACTAGGGAGGCAGTATAGCACAGTGGTTTAAGTCTCTGATCTGCAAATCTGGAGATCTAGGTTTGAATCCCACAGCCCCCACTTGTATACTGGGTGACCCTCAGCAAGTCACTTAACTTCATGTGCTCCCAGGTTGCCCTTGTAAACAAGATTTCAGCTTAGTGTGCCACTCCTGGTTAAACAATTGAAAGAAAAAAAACAATATATTATTTTTCTTGCTTTATTTTGCTACAACAAGCTTTGACTAATACATTTATCCTTAAATGTACTTTTTATAGCATATGTGTCTGTGATCTAGGCAGAACTGCACTTAAAATCTTACACATAAATAAATAAATCATCAGAATAACATTTATTTCAGTAGTATCTCCTTCCTTTTCAGGTGGCCATGACACTATATATATATATTTATATCTTTTAACTTCGAAGCACTAAACCTATTCAAATGCACAAAACACAAGACTTTATTCTCTTCACACATTACTGTTAAACTTCAGGTCCCAGAATGGCCAAGAAACAATTGTTAGACTTCATTCTTGCATGCCACTGTCATGCCCACTTCTCATGCAAACAACAATCAATTAGGCAAACCCTTCCATTTCTGTGCTATGCACTCTTACATCAGAGAGACATAAATCTTACAGAACTGCTGAAAAAAACAAATTTGTCAAGACTGGATTTCTGAATTAAAACCTGTTGTTTACAGTACCTACATAAATAATAGTGTACTGGCTACAAAGGATGCTACAGACATGACAATAACAACATTTCTGTTTTACATGGAAACCATCCATATAATGAACTTGTCATGCAGAATTTGTGACCTTCTGTCTGCATGTATCTGACAAAGGAAAAGGCACCTGTTTGATCCTTTTTTTCTATTTTATTTTTATGCCCAACTTGCCCATACTGTTAAAGTCAAATATTGACATGCTTAGAGTTAAATAAAAATAAAATCATGATGTCTATGTGTGTGTGGGGGGCGGGGGGAGGCAGGGGATATGTCTAGATGCAGTTTCAGGCACTCCTTAACTACTTCTCCCAGGCAGCTCTGATAGTCAGTTGTTCCAACATAAAAGATTCACCTCATGCCCCTCCCACATGAACCACAAAAAGGGTGGGGGGTGGATCTTTAGGAGCTTCTCGGGTGGCAGTGGAGTGCTGCAAATTGTCACAGTTGTTTTGCAAAACAAAGGGAATTTGTGCAGAAAATTGTGGCAATGTCCCATTGTTTTGTGAAACAATTGACCAGTGTGTCATGTAAACAGCTTCTGCAATTAGCAGCACAAATGCATCCATGGAAAAAAATGTTCTAGCAATTTTTGGGACAAACTGACCCCATAGTCCAATTCCTCATCCCACTATAGGTAAACACCTGTTGGTGTTTACCTAATTCTCATATTGTTTGCTCATTTTATAGCCTCTAAGGGGAAGGGGGCTGAGGCATGCTAATATACATTTTCTGACATCTGATGTGCCCAATCCCCATGTCAGAAGTAGAGGCCCCCTGCCACTGTGGGACACTGGAGAGCCCACTTCCAGTGTACTGAGATATGTATCCCCCCCCCCCTCAGCAGTGTGGGACACTGGAGAGCCCACTCCCAGTGTTCCAAAATATCTATTAAATTTTATACTGTAAAAAAACAGAAAACATTCCCTTGATGTAGATTACAGTTGCCGACATTGGGGGGAGCCCAATCCCCATGCTGGGACTAGAAGCACCTCCCCACACCAGTGTGGGACACTGGGGAGCCCATTCCCACTATCCTGAGATATGCATCCCCCTCAGCAGTGTGGGACACTGGGGAGCCCATTCCCACTATCCTGAGATATGCATCCCCCTCAGCAGTGTGGGACACTGGGGAGCCCACTCCCAGTGTCCCAAAATATGTATGCATTTAAAACCTGTAAAAAAGAAAACAGTCCCCTGGCATCTTTTTTTTTACCTGTAAAAAAGAAAACATTCCCGCATCATCCCCGCTGTCCCTCCCACATCCTGATCCTCCCACTGAGCACCCCCCTTGCCCTATACTTAGCATCGAAAGTTCTCGGCTGTCATCTTCTGTGGACCAGGACATGTCTTCACTATTCAAAGCTAAACCATAAACTGAGGAATCAAGGTAAGTGCCGTATAATGTATTTCAGTTTAGAACTTATGCTAATAACTTTACTATTTTTTGGACTTTTTGCAGCAAATTTTCAACATGGCCTTTTTGTAACCCCACATCATGAACACTTCCACTGTCATTTCATTAATCAGGCAAGGAAGGTGATTTCGCAGTCGCTGCACAAAATCAACTTTTGGGCCTGAATAATGAAATTTCACAAACAATGTTCATAAGGTGGGGTCTCAAAAAGGCCATGTTGAAAATCTGATGAAAAAATTCATATAACTGCTGCGTTACAAACGTTCATTGAAATTTTTCTATGCACATGCATAACTTTGGTAAATTTCAATATTTTGATGCCAAATTTTCAACGTAGCCATTTTTTCACAAAACCGCATAAACAGTGCAGATGTATTTTTTTAAATACTGCCTGAAATGTGTTTTTGCACCTGTGGCATGGAATGGTCTTTTAGCATGGCTTTTATAGTTTTTACTTATTGGTTTTATGAGGTGTGGTCATAAGAACACTGTTGAAAATTTGGGGTCAAAATATGAAAAAAGGCTGAAGTAATGACATTTAGTTCCAATTTTTCTAAAACAGCTCATAAATTAAGAAATGTTAACTATTTTTACCATAGATTTTCATCATAGTCTTCTTATTACCCCACCTCAAGCATGTCAATGCTGTCATTTTTCAAATCCTGCCCAAAATGTGTTTTTGCACCTGTGGCGTGTATAGGCATTATAGTTGCACAGAATTATATTTTGGCATGCATTTGACAGCTTTTCTGTATTGAGGTATATGACGTGAGACAATCAGAAGGCTGTGCTGACAATTTGGTCACTGTTGCCCTATAAATGGAAGCCCAGGGCTGTATGCATCTATGGAGGGAGTTCTCACAGACAAATAAGGATATCATTATAATATCTGGAAAAGTAAGACAATTCATTGCAAAAAACTTTGTTAATGCATCATCAGGGTTCTTACTAAAGCGACAAACCACCCCTCACCTTGCAGACACTGACAACACACTACATTTTTCTGCTTTTGTCACTTTAGTAAGAACCCTAACTGATGCATTAATAAAGTATATATATATATATATATATATATATATATATATATATATATATATATATATATATATATATACATATATACATATATATATACATATATATATATATATATATATATATATATATATATATATATATATATATATATATATACATATATATATATATACACACACACACACATATATTATACTGGCACAGTCATGCCAGTATTGTTAAGGTGAAACTGTGCTGCTATGTTAAAGTCCAAACTCTGAACCTTAATAACTCTGGGACCATTCAAAGGATTTGCATGAGGGCAGGTCTCTTGACCTGCCAAACCTAGTGGGAATCCATTGAGTGGTTTCTGAGATATAAAGTGTTCAAAAAACTGACAAATCTAGATTGTTATTAATATTTCTTTGTCATCCTGGATCTCAGAAATGGCTATATAGTTTGGTCTGAAGTTTCCAGAGGAGAAAGCCTGGGGGTCACAGATGTGCCTTTTTAAGATTTGGTGAAAAAATATTAATCCATTCAAAAGTTATGACATTTTAAAGTTTCTCATTATTTCCTATTGGAAAATGTATATGTCAGGAACAAAAATATATATTTTTTGTACAATACGGTACTGTGCACAAAATACCAGCTTATTTTCACAAAGAAGGCTGGTATTGTGCACATGATATGAGTACTGTGCACACAATACCAGCTTCTTTTCACACAGAAGGCTGGTATTGTGTGCACAGCTCACAGAGTTTCAATCAATTGAACTGTGTTGCTTCTGCCATCTTGTTTGCTGCTTAGTGAGGATGCTGAAGTACCGAACATTTTAAAAAAACCCCATCAGAACACAGCTAAAGAGGACCCCTTCAGGTGTATTCTGATGTTTTTTCTTTGTTTTCAGCTGGACCCAAAGAAGTGTCTTGTTGGGTGCTAGCTTAAAGAGACAGATTGTATGCCATTCTCTGTATGAAAAGAGCAGTATTTTCTTTACTTCTGCAGCCACAGCTGGAACTTGATCTGCCAGCTGCAGAGTCAATGAAGACTCACTTTGTTCGCACCGACAAGGGGTGCCCAATTCCAGTGTCGGTATGTATCCCCTTCACACACACACACACACACTTATTTGGCACACTGGGAGCACACCCTAGTGTGCCCTACATTATTTGAAATCCTTTGAAAAAGAGAAAACTGTCCCCCGATGTCTTTTCTTTGATGCAAAATTCTGCATCGAAATTTACGGTCATTTCAATGCAGGATCCTGCATCAAACTAGTCTGCTCCCTCCCCAAGTTCCTATGTTTTGCACCAACATAGGGGTTCCCAATCCCTGTGTCGGTGTGTATCCCCCCCAGTTTTGTGGCACACAGACAGCCCACTCCAGTGTGCCGAGGTTTCTTTTAAAAAAACATTTCCAACACTGGGATGCCCACTCCTGGTGTTGGATGCCCCCTCCAGCCCATTTTTATTCCCAATCGGGGTGTCCAGTCCCCCTGTTGGCATCATGATCCCCCAAACATATGTGGCACACTGGGAGCCCACCCCAGTGTGCCCATATTATGTTTTTTTATTTTTACCTGTGAATAAAGAAAACCATCCCTGATGTCTTTATTTTTTCATAAACCTGTAAGAAAGAAAATTGTCCCTCGTAATCTCCCCAGTCCCTCATCACATCCCCATCCCCACTCCCTCTGTGCACCCACCTTGAAATTATTTTGCAATATATATATATCTATATATATATATTTGGGTGCAGTTGCTCCTATAGTTAGTGTTGAATAGGCACTTTAATGTTAAGCCACAAATTTTGCACGGTAATAACTGCAACCATTCAACAGATTTGCACAAAATTCAGAATGCACAATCCCATACGGTACGTCTCTTGATTTGCCAAGTTGTGTTTCAATCAGATTTTCAATTTTTCATGCAGCAAAGTGCCAAAAACTGCATTTTTCTCTTTTTTTTGTTTGCCAATCTTTGCTGATTTTTGCTCATCACACTGCGGCCACATGGTTTGGAACTTTGATCTGGCATTTTCAGGGTAGAAAGAGGATGCCCAAAGAACAATCCAATGTTAACTTGATGAAAAAATATTAATCCATTCCAAAGTTATTTAATTTCTAATTTTCGGGTTCTGAGCATGCTCAGTCCAGTCTTAGATTTATATGTATTTTTTTTGAAAGAGGATTTGGTTCATGATCAAGGATTTTGTCACCTCACAAATGGTGATTTATAAAATCCCTGTTCATGAGGAAAAATTCCCCTTTCACAAGCTGTCATCTTGTTTTGTTCAGAGCGACACCCTGTACAAACCCATTGCTTTGCTTTGTTTTTCTGGAAAAATGACTGTTTTTACTTTTTAAAATTCTTGGTTGTCACTCACTAACGATCCTTGTTTGTGAGACAATCTTTGTGAGCTGTCAAAATTCTTGATCGCGATTTCTGGACCAGATGACCCAATCTCACAAACAAGAATTGGCTCATGAACAGGGATTTTGTCAGCTCATGAAAGGGGATTGGCTCACAAAAGGGGTTTTTGACAGCTCACGAAAGGGGATTGGTTTTTTGGATCCCCTTTCGAAAGCAGTCAAAATCCTCTTTCATGAGCTGTCAAAATCCTTTTTCATGAGCCGATCCTTGTACATAACCTGTCAAACTCCTTGATCACGATTTCTGGACCAGATGCACCTATCTTGTGAACAAGGATTGGCTCACGAACAGGGATTTTGTCACCTCATGAAAGGGGATTGCCTGGTGAAAGGGAATTTTGACAGATCACAGAAGGGGATTGTTTTTTTAAATCCTCTTTCATAAGCTGTCAAAATCCTCATTTGTGAGGTGTAAAAATCCCTGTTCGTGAGATGAAGGCCAAATAGTCAGATAGGGTCATCTGGCCCTCATCTCACCTCATGAACAGTGATGGGCACACAAATGGGGATGCATAATAGTGGATTTCCCAATGGAAAAAAACTGTCCCAGCACTTATTCTTTAAATGCCGACATCGAGGTGCCCAATGCCCATGCCCCATGTATATGTATATGTATATATATACTGTGTATTGTGTATATATATATATATATATATATATATATATATATATTTATAAAATGCTTGAGACAATCATGATCAGCAGCACCATCAGCACTGGACAAACACCATCACATGACCGTGCGTGTATATCAGGCGCACCGCATACCTGCACTTTTACCCCCTCAAAACAATTTTGACATTTTATAAGATAGATATACCACTCTGAGGTGTGGGTGGCGCTCTGATATCTGCTTTACCTTGGGCGGTTCGCGCACTGTTGCTAGCGACACCGATGCGTGCAAAGCGCCGCCAAGGCTGCGTATATCAGAGCGCATCGCACACCTCAGAGTGGTATATCTATTACATATATATACTGTATATATACATATATATATATATATATATATATATCATATTCATTACAAAAAAAAACATTGTTAATGCATCAGTTAGGGTTGAAGTGACAAAGAAGGAAATGAGGCATTAGGGTTGACACCCTAACACCTACCACCCTACCACCCCAACCCACCCTCACCCACCACAGACCAACAGGTGATGGGGTGTGCCTTGGGGTCGTCGGGCCTAACTCTCACCCCAGTCTTCTATACTGTATCATGTAAGCTTTGTTACACATGGAATGGGGTGAGAGTTAGAGCTGATGACCCCATGGTACACCCTGTCACTTTCTGGTCTGTGGTGGGTAGGAGGGGGATGGGGTGATAGGGTGGCGGGGTGTTAGGGCATGAGCCCTAATGCCTCATTTCCCTACTTTTGTTACTTCAACCCTAACTGATGCATTAACAAAGTTTTTTGCAATGAATATATATACAGTATATATATATATATATATATATATATATATATACTGTATATGTGTGTATATGTGTGTTGCAAAAAACGTTGTTAATGCTTCAGTTAGGAGAGCAGGTGCAAGGTGTGCATTGGGCTTCTCAAGCCATTCCATCTGTAAATAAGGTCAGACATGTAGACTTTACAAGAATGGGGTGAGCATTAGGCTTGAGAAACCCAAGGCACACCCCACACCTGCTCTCCTGCATGGTTTGGGAGGGTGGGGTGTTAAGGAAACCCTAATGCCTCATTTCCCAACTTTTGTCACTTTGACCCTAATGGAAGCATTAATGTTTTTTGCAACTTATTTCCTTAATTTTTGAGGTAGTATAATAGTATCTTTACTTTATTTTGGGAGTGCAGGGTCCTTTGGACCCTGTGCTCCCATCCCTCTGAAGATCGTGAATATATATATATATATATATATTAGAGGCAAAAAACTCCATTTAATGCGTTAGTTAGGAGGTTGTTCCACAGTGACAAAGTGAAATTCGGTGTTAGGGTTGAAAACCCCTAGGACCAGCCCCACCCCCAGCAACTGTGGCATCAGGGTGCGCATTGGTGTTGCCGTCCCTAAATCTCACCCCATCAGATGTTTGAAGAAGCAGAGGTATAGGAGAATGGGGTGAGAGTTAGGACTGACAACCCCAATGTGCACCCCGATGCTGGTTGGGGTGTGGGCGTGGGGGTCCTATGGGGGCTTTCAACCCTATCACAGAATTTCCTCACTTTTCTCACTGTGGAACAACCCTAACTAATGCATTAAACAGAGTTTTTTGCCTCGAATTTCCCTTCTTTTTGAGAATTAGTCTGAGAAATAATGAATGTAATGCGGCAGCAGGAGTGTGGGGCCCTTTGGGCCCATGCTTCCACCACGTGATGTCTTGTCACATAGTAACATGGTGCCCGCAAATGCAAATGGTAATGCGCATGTGACGCAAAGTGAAACACAAAGATAAACAGCACTGTAGACACAAATGGTTAAAATAATGCAAACGCAAGTGCAAATGAAAACGCAAAGGGTAACGCACATGGTGGCGTAGATGGGAACAGTAAGCAAAACGGGTACAGAACCACAAAATGAAGTGGTAAGGGTAACAGTAATGTAAGTGCACAGGCTGGTTTTCCCCAAAAGCTGCACAGAGAAAGACAGTGAGTACAAATTATGTATGCATAATAATGGGTCTCAGAGCAGAAAATGAGGAGTTGGAATACTAAATCGCTTATATCTCAGGAACCGTATGACGTAGAAAAAAACCTTGAAGTCATATGATTTATGACTTGCCTGGCTAGTTTTGTACATAGTCCCATTAGGGGTCTAAGCATTTTTCTGATGAAAAATCCATATCTTGCACCGTTTCCGAGATACGGGCCCTGAAAGGCGCGGCGAATGCTGTAATGTTATCCTATGGGAAAAAAAGAGAAGTTTGGAGTGCCATAACTTTGCCTTCCTGTAATATTTTTTCACCAAAAGGCACATCTGTAGGATGTTGGCTTTTTTCCCTTCAAATTTCAGCCCAAAAGACCAAAGCGTTATTTTGCAGCAGGGCGGCAAAGGATTCTTGTAATGTTGCGGACGCCGTAATGTTATCATATGGGAAAAAGTGTCAACTTTGGAGTGCCATAACTATGCCGCACTGTAATATTTTTTCACCAAAATACTGAAAGGCACATACATAAGATGTTGGCTGCGTTCCCTCCAAATTTCAGCCCAAAAGACTAAACCATTCTTTTGCCACAGGGTGGCAAACAATTGCTGTCATTTTGCCACAACCTGGAAAAATACTGTTGAACTTTGCAAAGGCTTTCACAAATTCATATGACAGTATCACAAATGTGAAAATACTTTGTGAAAGTACTTTTTCCAGAAATGTGAAAAACATATTTCTGGGGTGTTTTACACCCAAATAAAGACATGCCTAGCATCCTCAGGGCCGACTAGGTGAATACAAAAAGAATTAGGTTGCTACAGGGTCCCAAATTTAAATGCCAAGCATTTTTCTGATGACCAACTGAAGACAAAATGGCAGATTTGCGACAGTAAAAGGGCCATTTGCGAAGGTAAAAACCGCATTTGCGACACTTTCGACCTTTTTGTTAACTTTTCCCATTGACTTATAATGGGAACTTGTTTTTTGAATAACTTTTGAACCGTTTAATGTTTTTTCACAACATTTTCAAAAGGCACATCAGGGATCCTGATCGCACGGTCTCTGAAGTTTTCAGACTGGTCGCACAAACCGTGCAACCTGTAGGGAACAGCAAAGAATTCACAAAAAAGCATAAACACGCATGCAGATCATGCTTAATAACTCCACAGCCGTATATCTAAACAGTACAAAAGTTGGCAGATCCCAAGATATATGGGTCTTGATTGTGTATTCCAAATTTCGGGCAAATCCGTTAAATGGTTGCAAAGTTATTAAGGTGAAAAATTTTAGGATTAACATGTACATGGCTTCTCAACCCTAACTATGGTAGCACTACCGTGCTACCATAATATATTCTATATCTATATATTTATATATATATATATATATATATATATATATATAGATATATAGATATATATTCTATGCAAAATGTTTTGTTAATGCATCAGTTAGGGTTCTTCTACAGCAACAAAAGTGTGTAAATTAGACATTAGTATTTCACCCCTTGCACCCCACCCCACCCTGCCCCAACAGGTATCGGTGTGTGCGTTGGGGTCATCATGCCTAACTCTCACCCCATCCTATGTGTAAACAAGCTGAGGTGGTGCAGTGTAGGAGAATGGGATGAGATTTAGGACCAACGACCGCAACACACACCCCGATGCCTGTTGGTGGGGGCCGGGTGGAGGTGTGGTGCAAGGGGTGGTAACCCTAATGTTGAATTTCCACACTTTTGTCACTGTAGAAGAACCCTAACTGATGCATTAACAAAGTTTTTTCTATAGAATTTCCTTACTTTTTAAGAAAGAATAGAAAAGTAGAAAATTGTGCAATGTCGGGCCACAGTACACACCTAATGACTAAAACGTACATTGAGAACAGCAAGAACAGCCAACAAACAAATGTTAATGTAGCAGAACAATAGAAAATGCTGTTCGCAAAACTGTGCCATGCAATATCTTCGAAAAAAATATATTGTCCGACACATAAACACTGCATTTTCACATCTACAGGACATGCCGTCAACACCCTCAACATTTCAAGTGAAAAGATCAAACCGTGTCCATATATAACATGTCAAAGTTTGAAATTTTCATTCGTCAGAGTGGCATAGTTCCACACCTGTTGAAATTTAACACACAGAATGACTGAAAACTACATCCAGGACTACACATCCTATCAATTTCAACCCACCACCACAAGCAAACCATTGTCCGCAGGACATAAATTGCGCCACACCATATCTCCGTAAAATACAATTTATGACACATAAATACTGTAATTTACATCCACATGACATGCCGTACACACCCTCCAAATTTCAAGTAAAAAGACCAAACCATTTCCAAGATATTAAATGTCAAAGATTGGTAAAATTTCCCTATTTATTCCATTATAAAAAATCTGGCCATCTTGTCCCTATTTCGCAATCAAAGATCACGATCAAAGAATCTCACGATCAAAGAATTTTCAGGCTCACGATCAAAGAATTTTCAGGCTCACGAACAAAGAATTAAAAATCATATAAATCAAAAAATTGAAGAAATTGCAGTAAACCACCACCATGGTTTGACAGAACGAGGCTCCCTGAGTAAAATCCACCCCCATTTGATTTCCTAGGACACCCCTGGGCTGAGACAATTGATTTTTAAATTGGGCCATCTTGTTCCTCACTCGCAATGCACGATCGCGATCAAAGAATCTCACAATCAAAGAATTAGCGGGCTCGAGACCAAAGAATTTGCAGGCTCATGAACAAAGAATAAAAAATGTTATAAATAAACAATATGAAGGAATGGCGGTAAATCACTGACATGGTTCAACAGAATGAAACCCTTCCCCTGAGTAAAACCCACGCTCATTTGACTTCCTAGGACACCCCTGGGCTGATAAAATAGATTTTTTAATCCGGCCACCTCGTCTCTTGCTCACTATGCCCAATCATGATCAAAGAATCTCATGATCAAAGAATCTGCAGGCTTGCGATCAAAGAAATGACATGCTCATGATCAAAAAATAAAAAATGGTGAAACGCAAATATTTCACCGATTTGAACCGAATCAACACCATGTCTCAATAGAACTGACCCTCCTGAGCAAAACCCACCCTCATGTGTGTCCCTAGCCTACCCCCCTGAGCTGAGATATTAGTGGTTTTAGGTCATGATGCAAGATCGCGATCAAAGAATCTCACGATCAAAGAATTTGCAGGCTCACGATCAAAGATCATTAATGAGCTGCAAATTAAGATTTTAAAAGCTTATAACTCTATTTTTTGACTGATTTGGATGAAACCAAAGGCATGGTTCAATAGATCAGAGACCCCTGAGTAAAACCCATCCAAGTTTTACTTCAGAAGTGACCCCTGAGCCGAGATATTTGTGTTTTCTGATCAGAAAACAAAAAACAAGATGGCGGACCTCACAATCAAAGAATTTTGAAAATTCTTGGGGACAAAAATTCTTGAACCATGAGGCTGCAAATTCTTTGATTGCCAGGTGGGACCAGATGGCCAGAACCCCATTCTTTGTTCGCAAAACATACATATAAATATTCCCTTTGACTTATAATGGGAACTTAAAAAGTGGCATAACTTTTGAATGCCTTAATATATTTTCACCAAATGAAAAGCAGCATGTTCAGCCACTAAAGCTCTTTCAAATGAGCCATCACACAGAGTGCCATTCCACATTATGGCCGTGCAGGGCCACATCCAAAAATCCCAAAAGCTGCCTCTAAAAATGGATAATTTTGCATTTTTCAGTGTTTTTGTACGCAAAGACCATAAGTCCAACCAAAACGCAATTTGGCAGATCAAGAGAACCCTAACTATAGTGGTGCGACCATGCCACTATATATATATATATATATATATATATATGCAAGCAATAACACGATGAGGTGTGGTTTATCGCCTGATAAGAGCAGCCGGGGTGTACTAAGGCACGAGGCGCTATGCCGAAAGTGCCTTATGCCACTGCGGTTTTATCAGGCGATAAACCACACCTCGGAGTGTGTTATTGCGCTTTATAAAATGGGCTGATAAGTAACTAGTTCATTATAAAAAATAAAAAATAAAAATTAGTAAAAAGATGTAAAGTGAGGTTTAAGAATGAACCAGTAAAAATAGTCCCTCATTGGTCCAGATACAGAAAGAAAGGTACTGGTCAAATTATTTGTTTTTCTCTCCTGACAATGTATTTGTAACTGAGAGAGAGGATTTTAATTTTGTAGTCTCATCATACTGTATTGCTAAGTGACACTTACTGTGCTTACTAGTTTGGATCTCTTTAAATCCCTGTGACTTTTTATTTTACTGTTTTCACTGTGAGAGTACTGTTTTTTAACAGTCAGCTTGCACTTTCACTGATAGCTGCCTGACCTGCGGTTTCTGAATCTTGGTTGCTACTCTGGACTCCACCCCCGTACTGAGGGTCAGAAGAACTGTGGCAGTGGCAGTAATACGGAGTAATTCTTTTCTTTACTTTTCTGTGTTTTTTTTTTTAAAGGAGATAGAGAGACACACAGTACAATGGAGCGATCGAGGGAGACTGGGAGCGAGCATGTCCCTCAGGAGCCTCCGTGAACAGCGTTTGAAGTGGTTTACGTTTGTCAAACGTCAAATTAGAGTCAGGTTTTCGAGGTAGCGCTCCTGTTTCTGGACCAAACTGCAGGTTACTTTTTTATATTATAGTGGTATCCTGTAGATGAAATGGAGTGTTTTTGTGGGAAATGGATGTTTTTATATTGGCCATTTGTTTGAAAGCACGTCATGCTGGCACGCGATGTGGTGATGAGCTCGGCAACCGTTTTGTGGCGGCGAGGCTACAATTTCCATGCGAAATTTGGAAAAACAGTTTAAAAAAATTTTGCTGTTGTTGTATCATTACAGGTTTTGTTGTGTTGTGAAAGAGGCAGAGGTAGGCAGACCAGAGCTAGGTCACAGCGATGGGATGTCACGCTGCGAGCTGTGCCAGGCTTTGTTTCTGTTTTCAGCAGGCACAGCTCACTGATCCTGTGCTGTTGTTGGGCTGGGGAATGAAGGGTAGTGCCGGTTGGTACAATACCAGGGATTAAGGACACGGCTAGGAGGGTGAAACAGCCAATCAGTGGCTTCGTTTTTTTTGCCCATTTTATAAATATATATATGCAATGGGGCAGACATATATTCAGTGTGATAAATGCGTTTATCTGAGTCACTGTATGTATAAATACATTTATACGTACGGTGACCATTTATACACACAGTTACTATGTCACAAATCTCTTTAGAATTCACTTCACCCACAGAAGCAGTACTAACCATATTCAAATGGGAGTAACTTTAAAATGAAAAATATATAGCATGGTACTGTGAGCAAGAAAATTGTTCAGCACACAATTATGTACAAAATGAGTGGTATGTCATGTATAGATATAGATTTTTTACAATTAACAAAAAAGTAGAAGAAAATAAAAATTTTTTGTTCACTTTTTTGACAAACAAATGTGAATTACTTTAAAACAAAAAATGATAGCATGGTACTGTGAGCATGCAAAATGTCCAGCACAAAAATATCTACAAAATGAGTAGTGTTTCATTTATAGATACCTTTTAGGTTTTTTATAATTAGCAAAAAACAGCATAAAATTAAATTTTCTTTTCCCTTTTTTTGACAAACAAATGTGAATAACTCTAAAATGAAAAAGGTAGCATAGTACTGTGAGCATGACATTTGTTCAGCAAGAATTATTCTACAAAATGAGTGGTATTTCATTTCATAGCAACCACTATGCTAGGCAGACATACTCTAGGAAAGTTAACCAAAACTAACAGAAATTGTCATTTACAATAAACAGTCCAAACCAAATGTTCCTGCGCTGATAGAAAGCATCTCTATTACATAAATGAAATATACAATGGTGAGCAACCCCAAAAACACTGTACTAATTTGGCAACCAAACTTAAACATTCTATGAAACACTTAGGGTTGGTCGATTTCTAGAGATGCATATGTCCATCCTTATCGGGTTTTACATACTATTCCACAAGATTTAAATCCTATTCTAGATTAGATTATTTTTTGACAACATATGAACATCTGTCAAATGTTCAGGATATTGCTTTGGGTCCAAACTTTTTATCAGACCATCATCCCCTGACCTTAAAACTTGATACTGGAAGGGAAGCGAAGAAATCTCTTTGGAGACTTAACCTATCTTTATTTAGGGATAATAAATTTCAAGAAACCATTCAGCGACGGCTCAGCCTCTTTTTTCAAGAGAATGTGGATCCAAAAATCCCTGAAACAATACAATGGGATGCCATGAAAGCCACTATCTGGAGCAAAATTATAGCATATTCGGCCAAACAACATCGAGAGAAAGAAACAGAATATCATAGGCTATCAAACCTATTAACTAATTAAAAGTTCTTACACAGGAAGGGAGACGAGGACCTCCAGATACTAATAAAAGACACCAAGGCAGCCTTACAAAAAATAATTGACAATAAAGTACAACAATCTTTATATTTTCTTCGCTTATCCACACACAAGGGAGGCTCCAGAGGCACAAAGAATTTGGTGCGTTGACTACGTGAACAAAAGAGATTTGCAACTATCCTGAAACTTAAAAATCTATTGACAGGTATAACATATCATTCTGAAGCACATATTTAAAAAGCATTTTCAGACTACTACTCTAATCTATACTCTACTGACCCTCACTATGCTCAAGCTTCAGCACAACAGTTCCTGAAGAATGCAGGACTGCCAACCCTAACACCCCTACAAACTAAAACATTAACTGACCCATATCTAAATTAGAGATAGAAGAAACCATCAAAGGCCTAAAACCGGGAAAATGTCCCAGTCCCGATGGCTACTCTTCAGAATGGTACAGAAGATTTCTTAAAGAGCCAATCACTAAAATGCACTCTTTATATAACCACATCTTTAAGGGTGGACAATCCCCTCCTTCTTGTGATTTTGCCACAATAGCCCCCATCCCAAACCAAATAAAGACCCCTTTGATCTGGGATCTTATCGTCCGATTTCTATCCTTAATGTTGACTACAAAATCTATATGGCCATACTGGCAACCAGACTAGAATCAATAATCTACCAAATAATACATCCTGACCAATCTGGCTTTATTAAAAAAAGAAATACGTCAGATAATATACGACAGACCCTATTACTACAGGAATATGTCACCACTCACCAAATCCCCTCAGTCTTTATTAGCCTTGAGGCAGAGAAAGTCTTTGATCGTGTCTCATGGCCCTTTCTCTGGGATACCTTGAAAGCATTCCAGTCCCCCCCCAATTTACTACAAATTTAGTTAACCTCTACAAAGCCCCACAGGCCTACATCCGCTTCAGTGGATGTTTGTCCTCCTCTATTCCTCTAGGTAGAGGTACCAGTCAGGGATGCCCCCCTATCTCCCTACCTTATTGCTCTTTTTCTTGAGCCCCTAGTGGCAGTCCTTAGGAACTCCCCAGAAATTGAGGGAATACAAATTGGACATCAGGATTACAAAATCTGCATGTTTGCAGATGATGTTTTACTGACTTTGTCATCCCCTTCTCGGTCCATCCTGGAAACTTGGAAACTTGTAGTCCAATTCGAAAAAATATCCGCCTTTAAACTTAACCTAGCCAAGACAGAGATTCTTTCATTTAACTTTACCCCTTCCCTACAACTTAAAAAAACACACACTTTTAAATGGTTATCCATTAAGATCTCATACCTGGGCCTCCAACTCCCCAGGGATCTCGGTCTGTTGGAAGTAATTAATTAGGAACCCTATCTAACCAGATCCAGTCTGATCTTAACCATTGGGCAACAGGTATCTTCCCCTTCCATCAAAGGGTTGAGATTATTCGTACAAATATTCTTTCTTGAATACTTTACCTATTACAAACGATTCCTACATACTCCTCTAAATTTTATTTCAAATCGTGGGATGGGCTGATCTCGTTTTTTTATGGGGCAATAAATGTCCGAGAATCAGACTCTCCATCCTAAAACTATCACTTTCACAGGGGGGCCTCAATCTTCCTAATCTATCCCTGTACACCCAAGCAGCTTTTCTAAGAATTCTGATATTGTGGTTAGCAGAGTCTTTCTGCTCTCCCTGGAAGACAATAGAATTCCATCTAAATGACCTTTACGACATTAAAAAGAACCTCTTCTCCTCAGACAAGAGGTCTATCCCATCCTCAGATCTAACAAATATAACAACCCAACCCTATAGGCTGTGGAGAAGACTGAGAAAGAGGAATCCTATTCAAAAAATTTATGAATATTGCAAACTTATATCACAAGATGAAACATTTGTTCCTAACTTCCAAGACCAGACCTTTGCCCAATGGAGAAATCTTGGCCTTTCTCATATATATCAATTTATTTCCCCTTTGGGTATAATCTCCTTTGAAAGTTTTCAATCTCAATTCACACTTCAAACTTCTGACCTATTTTGATATTTCCAAATTAACAATCATATCCTGCTAAATGAAAACTTCTTACCCATACTTCCATTTCCCACACCAAACCTACTAAAACTATTCATCAAATCAATGAAAGGCAATTTGGGTCTAAAATTCATAGGTTTAATATATAAAGAGATGAGAAATGAAGATCAGGACTCAACTGGATCTGTCCTCATAGAAAGGAACAAAGATCTGGATCTAATAATTCCAACTGACTTATGGTTCAGATTGTCTCTTACAGAGATTAAGTCCACTCAGTCCCCCCATTGGAGGGAATTTGACTGGAGGTGCAGATCTCATTATTTTAGGGCGCCAGCAGCTCTTGTCAAATTTCTTCCTCCTAATTATGGTTTTTGTTGGAGACAGTGTGGATGTATGATTGCCACCCTAGGTCACATCTTCTGGCTATGTCCATGCCTTATGCCCTTTATACTCTCCCTCCAAAATGAACTTTCTCTCCTGTTCAATGATACTGTTGAACTCACTGAAGAGCAATTCTTGCTGGGGATCTATCAGGACCACGCTCCTCATTGGAAAGACTCGATACTACCAGTTTGCCTTCTGGCTGCTAAAAAAGCAATTACCTGACGCTGGATGTCTGACCAAACTCCAACAATACAAGAATGGAGGAATTTGATGTCTGAAATTTATGTAGCTGAAAGATTTAATGGTGAATTACAGGGTAGAGGCTCATCACCTATACAGAAATGGCAGGGCTGGGTTAGCTACTGCAATGAGCATGACCCCACCTTTTGTCCTTAAGTGAACAGAAAATAGCTGCCCTTTGTAGTGGATCTGGATGTACTACAACCATCAGCTATATCCCCCCCAAAAAAATGTATAATAAGGGGGGGAGGGAGAGGGAGACCCAACAATAAAACTCCAAATCATATTACATACCTATAATAAGTGGAGATGGACCTTTACCTCTATTAGAATCTGACAGTTAACTACAGTCTCTTGAAATATGCCATAAAAATCAACCTTCTTCTATGAACTCTATGCCTGTAATAGTCTGCCTAATATTTATTGTGCATATTGGTTCTATAATATCTATGTAATGTGTGGAACAAAAATGGAAATAAAAATGCATTTAAAAAAATATATATATATATATATATATATATATATATATATATATATATATATATATATAAATGGTGAGCTGTCAGATAAATGATTTATCTACACTTGTGATGTTTGACCTTGGACACCTCACTCATGGCTTATGCCACTCATGAGGTTACCCAAGGTCAAACAGCACTTGTGTAGATAAATCATTTATCTGACAGCTCACCACTGTATATCATATATATATATATATATATATATATATATATATATATATATAGTGCAGAAGCACAGGACCCTCCAGGCCTTCCATTTATAGAACAACAGTGACCAAATTGTCAGCATAGCCTTCTTATTAGTGCACCTCATGTACCAGTTACAGAAAATGTTCTAATCCCAGCCAAAATGTATTTCTGCACAACTGCAATGCCATTCTGCACCACAGGTGTGAAAACATATTTTGGCCAGGGTTTGAAAATTGACAGCTGTGACATACATGAGGTGGGATAATAAGGAGACTATGTTAGAAATCTTGGGTCAAAATATTTTAAATTTTGAAAGTTGCAAGCTGGCATAGTGAAATTACAATGAACGGTCATAACATTGGAATTTTTTCATATTTTGACACCAAATGTTCAACATAGTCTTCTTATGACCTGGATCCATGACACCGCATCAACAATTTCTTGTTGATGCTGTGTTTCCCCGACACCACTGTGTAGGCCGCAATTGTGGACAACATGATGCCATGGAGAACAAAGTTGTTTATTTGCAGGGGGGGATGTGCACACCCCCAACTTACTATTATCAACTCCAAGACAGAGCTCACTCAGGGATGGGGTGCAGGACCTTGGGAAAGGGTGCCGGGATCCCGAGTGGACTTAACAGTGATGTGTCGATGTTGTCAGCATTGACCACATCGCTGAAAAGTTGTCGCTATAGAGATGGCATACCTTATGACCCTACCTCATAAACCCCATAGGTGAAAATGTTCAAATCTGTGCTAAAATGCCATTCCATGCCACAGAAAACACATTTAGGACAGGATGTGGAAAATGATAGCTATACTGTTCATGAGGTGGTGTGAAAAAATGGCTATGTTGAAAATTAGGACTCAAAATATTGAAAATTACAAAAGTTATGCACGTACTTAGAAAATTTTAAATGAATGCTCATGACTCAGCCATGTTTAGGATTTTTTCACCAAATTTTTAACATGGGCTTTTTGAGACCCCACCTCATGAACACTGGTGGTGAAACTTTGTTATTCGGTCCCTAAAGGTGATTGTGAGCAGCAACCAAGAAATCATCTCCTGGACCTGATTAACAAAATGATAGTGCCAGTGTTCATGCTGTAGGGTCCCAAAAAGGCCATGTTGAAAATCTGGTGAATAAATTCCTTAAAATGGCAAAGTTATGAACATAAGTTCAAACACAATTGAAAAACATTATATGGCACTTACCTTGATTCCTTAGTTCACAGTTCAGCTTTGAAGAGTGTAGATGTGTCTCAGTCCACAGAAGATGATAGCCTATGACCTCTGGTGGTAAGTATATGGTAAGGGGTGCGTGTGAGTGTGTGTGGGTTGGTGGTTTCTCAGTTGAAGGATTGGGATGGGGAAGAGGGACAGCGGGACGATGAGGGACCATTTTCTTTTTTTTAGGTTACAAAAAATTAAAAGATGTCAGGGGACTGTTTTCTTTTTATAGGATTAATGTAAAAACATAGTTCAGGACACTGGTGGTGGGCTCCCCAATGTCCACCACTGCTTGGGTGGACTGTAAATACCAACATGGGGATTGGGTCCCCGATGTCAGCTAATTAATAAAACAACAGGCTGCAGGTGGGGGCATCCAACACTGGGGTGGGCATCCCAGTGTCAGATTATATTAATAAATAAACAAGGGACTAGGGGATGGCGATCGGAGAGTGGGGGTGCCACTAGACACCAGAGAATATATGGGGCAGTTATCAGGGAATGAGGGGTGTCACTATACACCAGAGAAAATGGCGGCTCACAACTCACACTGCAGCTGGCAGCAGGAGTTTAGCTGCAGCTGCAGAATTACAGTAAATAAAAGCAGCTTTTCCCATACAGAGAATGTGGTGGAAGGCTCCTCTCGCTAGGAGGAACTAAATTGGGCACCCAGGATTTCAGGTGCCCAGAAAATGTATTGCTAGGCCTAATTGTGAAAAACAAACACCAGAATCTTCCTTAAATGGGCCCATTTAGCTAGGTGCTGGTGTTTGACTTATAAAACGACAACATTTTTATATATTTTCCACACTTTTTAATTCTTGAAAAAAAAAAAAAAAACAAGAAAAGGGATTTTTTCCTCATAACAAAGGAATGGCTCTCATGAGAATGAATCCTTTTTTGAGAGATCAAATCCTTTGTCGAACCTTTTACCTGTATCCTGGAATGTGATCTTCCCATATGAAATAATGGGAACTTAAAAACTGAATAACTTTGCAACAGATTAATATTTTTTCACCAAACAAATGCTGGCAGTTCTGTTACCCAAGTTCTTTTTACCATTAAAAAGTCACACCAAAATTCCATATCATCTAGGCACAAGGTGAGCAAGAAAAAACTGCAAAAATTGATGACTTTTAAGGTTTTTGCACTGTCTAGATCTTGAAATCTGCACATCTACCTAGAACAAAACTTGCCACATCAAGAGATGTACCCCACAGGACAATGCATACCAAATTTTGTGCAAATCCATTAATCGGTTGCAAAGTTATTAAAGTGCAAAATTTGATGCTTAACATTAAACAGGCTAATCAACCCTAACTATAGGGGCGCAACCATGCCCCTATAATACACTAGTATATTACACATCAGCAATGTTTGCTTCATCTGTACATACCATTAGTTTGTCTTTGTGAAGCATGGTTATGTGTGCTGTAGGGTACAACATACTGTAAATATGCATGTCAGTGTCTTGCTTCTTCACATTAGCCTGCTACTTATCTTTAATCCTCCAAGTGCAGCACCTAACCGACAGCAGCTTGTGGCAAAATCTCACAGATGTTACATCTGTTTGGCACACGGCCACAGTTGCTGCAAGCTGTGAGACTTTGTCTTCGAGACCCTATCTGATACAGAATAGGGTGCAGGGCCCCTGGCATACTGACAATCGGTGCAAGCTGCCATTGGTGCAGCTTGCTCTGCCCTTTGAGAACTAAGCCCAGAAAGTCAAGGCAACAGGTTATCAATGCTGATCTTTGGAATAAGTTCAGATGGGTGAGGATGTCCACCTTGGTAGGTTCAATTTGTCATCTGCTGTCTTGGCTATCCTTCATACTATGGCATTTTGATGGTTGCAAGGAAGCAGGAGCATGAGTTGCTGTTGATTTGGGGAGTGGAATGCCACAGGCCATGATGTCATCTCACACCTCTGCTGCATTCTGGTACTCCTTCAAACCATCTGGATATTGGACAGTTATGCAAGTGGGACGTGATGTATGAAATTTTAACTTTTATTGACAGGCAGCTTGTAAAAGAGGGATAATCCCACCTGTACTTCACAGTGTCATAGGCATAGTCATTATCAAAAAATAACCTAGTTTGGCAATAAATGATAATTTTTAGTATGATCTAGTTTGTTCATAAAACATTGTATTTTTCCTCCATGCCATTTGTAAGATCTTCTCTTTGGTTGCATAGTTCAAAAAGTGCATTGTAATGGAGCATGGGCAGGCCGTGGTGGCAGATGGTTTTAGGCCCAAGGCCCTGGAAGTACATTTAGTTTCAAGTGGGAGAGTGGAGTCCAATTCAAGCACCATGTGAAGGACGGCCTCCAGGAATTCTGAAACATTGGTCCCTTCTCTATTCTCTGTGAGATCATGAGTTCTAATATTCTTTCTCCTTGCATGGTTTTTCCGCATCCTCCTATTGGGTCATTATAAGGGCTTGAGTGTCCAGTATTCTTGCATTGCTGTCTCAGGATCATCTACCCTATTGTCTGTAGCCATTGCCTGGTGCTATACATCATCAGCCCTCTGTTCTAGGGAAGTGACATCTTTTCTCATTTCCCTCACTGCCTCATTCATATGTGCACAGAAGGTCAATATTTCTTTGTAAATTGTTTCAATGTGTATTTTTTTCTTCAGCATTTGCTTTGCCTTGGCTAGCTGATCCTCAATTTTCTGCCCCATCTTGGAGGCCTAGGAGAGCTCCAACTCAGATCATTCATCTCGGGATCCCTCATCATCCTCTCACCAGGTTGCCCCTTTACTTTTGCTGGGCTTCATTTCTGTCCAGTATCTCTGTTACCTGACTAATGTTCACAATTTTAACAGGTTAGAGTCACAAAAAACAATGGAGCTATAGCAGGAGATTGAATGGAGCTCCATGCTTAAGCAGCCATTACACCGATAAAACCATCAGAAGTTGCGGATATCTTTTTTTCGTGAGAAAAAAAAACTAAATTAAAATGTAAAAATACTCAGATGTTGGTGAAATTAGAAAGCTGTACCACCAGAACAACTGGAAGATGCTTGGATTTTTTTTTTATAGTGGAGAAAAAAAGATAGGGTCAGATTTGTTTGCCCAATTTCATTGTACGGCTGCTTTAAAGGGGAATGGACATACTCAGTATTCCAAATTCATATTTGCTTATCCCATGTTCTCTTTCTGCATGTTGTTCTTTTTATGTTGTCAGTCTGTCTAGTCTTTAGAATCAGCCCATTATGTA
Organism: Neoceratodus forsteri; assembly: GCA_016271365.2. NCBI lineage: Eukaryota > Metazoa > Chordata > Ceratodontiformes > Ceratodontidae > Neoceratodus > Neoceratodus forsteri. Next base: position 1,142,806,784 of record CM028129.1, on the reverse strand, counting down.
GCCCCATCATTGCACAATGATAAGATCTTCAACAAGTGACATCATCAGATGCAATCAGTCAATGGCACTGATACCACAATGAGCATGGGCTGCTGCATTGGTGAAACTGGAAAAGCTCCTCAATTTGCCCAGATTTTATCAAGGTATCAACCTGTACAAGTAGCAGTATCAGCAATATGAGCCTCTGATTGGTTGTAACTAATGATGTCATAGGTAAGAATAGCTATGATGAAGCAAATACAAAGCTGGTTTGAAAGGGAACATTAAACCTTGTTTTAGCCCTTTTTAGTTATTTTCTTTATCTCGCTTGTCACCAGCCATGCCTCCATCATAACAACATCCCCATCCCCTTCACCTGGATTCCCTTGGACTCACCATCAGCTCTATTTCCCCCATGGCTTACCCTGCCCCCCCCCATGCATGGCAGTGGAGCTCAAAACTTTGGCCACAGAATAGGCCCAGAATTTGGAGAAGGGCCAAGACATCAGTACAGGGCCTGTGGGAGGATGGAAATTATCCAGAGCTGGCTGCATTTTTCAACATTTAAGTTCCCATGCCCTCAGGACATCAGCGGCTACGGTGCACATGCAAATACAGGCAAGTGTGCATTCCCCATAGAGCTACCCCAGCAGCAGCCCCCTGTGGCCATCCAGGTGGCAGTGTCATAGCAGATGCCATGGACCTCCCTCTACAGAGGAAGAGAGTGTCCTCTGGGATGCTAGATCCTCCTCCTCCTCTTCCCCCCTGGCTAACACCTGATGGCCCAGGCTCATATCTGGTTCTGAGTTACTGGGAGTCAGGAGCTGCAGCTCTACCTCTGCACTGACTACCCAACGTTTTAGCCTTTTTTAATACAATCGGACATTTGGGCATGTGTTTAGCCTCCTTAATCTTCCTATTAAACTTTTACTTTTGCTTGCTTTGAAATAATCTTTTTTGTTTCCATTTTTTCAGGGCTTATTTTTAATGCTGCCCCTCCCACCTAATATTCATTTCAATAATTATTGATCCATTCTGGAACCTGCTAGCATCAGCTGAGTGGAGGCCCTGCACTGAAAACTGTGCTGTAAGCTTCTTCTCAAACGATGTCACCAGGTTCCAGACCTGTTCATTAATTACACAAAACTGGTGACCCTCAAAATCCCTGTGGGTTCCCAGAGTAAGTGTTTTAGGTTGTTGCTGCACCAAAAGGGTCAATCCTTGGGTTCCCTCTGGCTCCTTTGTCAGTCAGGGACTGTGGTATCGGAGGGGGGGAGAACAGAGGGAGAGGACTGCCTGTCTCTCTCTTCCTGAACACCCATTTTTTCTAGAGAAGAGAGAAGAGAGAATTCTAGTCCATTAGTGAAGTGCAGCGGCCATCTACATGTAGATCCCCAAGGGGATAAGAGACTCTTTCTTGGGCTAGTGTGTTCATCACTACAAGTACTGAACTTTGTTCAACACAAAGACTGTTAGATCCATAGTAGCATGTGTTTGAGAAAGAAATGCAACACAGAATCCATAGGCTGTGTCTAGTTGGAGATGTTCTAATTAACAATTAGGTTCAGGAAATCTTGGGTGAGTTAGAGGGGGGACCCAGTAGTCCATCTGTTATCATCCCCACAGCAGATTGGGGTGGAAAGGATGAGCAGAGATGTGAGAAAACTAGAGGTGTGGTCAAAGGTATGGCAGCTGGGTTTCAATGCGAAAAAGTGTAACATAATGCCCTTAGGGCACAGAAACCCAGGGACGGACTACAAAATGGATGGAATGGTATTGACAACTGCCAAGCAGCAAAGAGACCTAGGGAAAATCATGTCTGATAACCTAGAGGTGGCCAGACAGTGCTACAAGGCAGTCAAGAGGGCTGGTGGGATGCTTGGGTACATAGGAATGGTATCACCAGCAGAAAGAGGGAGGTGGTGTTGTCTCTGTATAGATCAGTGGTAAAACCCTACCTAATGTACTGTGTCCATTTCTGCAGACTGCATTTCTGGAATGACATAGACTAAGTGGAGGTGGTCCAGAGGAAGGCAACTAAAATGGACCAGGGTCTGCATCAAAAGCCCTATGAGGAGAAACTAAATGACCTCAATATGTACACCTGAAGGAGAGAAGGGAGCGAGAAGATATGATATACATCTTTAAATACCTCACAGGGGTAAATAAGGTACAGAATGAAAGTATTTTTCAGAAAAAAAGGTGCTCAAGAACAAGTGGACATGCCAAGAAGCTGGCAGGAGGAAGATCTAGGAGAGATGTGAGAAAGTACTTCTTTAAAGAAAGAGTAGTGGATTCCTGGAACCGCCTTCCAGCATAGGTGGTGGGGGTGAAAACAATGGTGGGGTTCAAGAATGCATGGGATGGGCACCAGGAAATCAAAATGGAAAGGAAGGGGGAAAGGAGAAAGAGCTGTAGATCAAGTATAGTCTGCAGTATTAATGTAGGTAGGGAAAAATGGGCAGACTGGTGTAACCCCTAGGTGGTGCTACTCCTAGTGTTACACCACTGCCTACTACCTACAAGTTAGGCTGAGGCATTTGGGTTAGTTAACTTACCTCAAGGCTAAACCTTTGCACAGTGCCTCCACTCAAAGTATGTTTTACGTGGGCTAGCTGTCACCTGGTATAACCCCCTGAGATGTTATACTAACTACAAATACCATTTGCCACCCCCAAACATGACCCAATAGACATTTACCCACATTTCTACATTTTGCAGTTAATGACTCTCTCTAATAATATGCTCACGCACAATTTTCAAAACAGTAACAACAGTATTTATTTGGGGGGACATAGGAGCTAGGATGGGGAAACAGGAGCAGTAGAAGTTATGCAGATCTCTATTTACAAATGTACATGGGTTTGTTAGTTTGTGCTGGTGAACCAAGACTACATAACAAACAATTAAACATTATAAAGGCAAGAACAAATAAAAGACAATATTTTTTCTCTACTAGGGCATCTAAACTGTGGAATAAACTACCTCAACATCTAGTAGAATGCCCAAATATCACCATCTTTAAAAATCAATTGGATAACTGTTTTTTGGACTAAAACTATTTTGGGTAACAATATCCCACAATGTGGGGGACAATCTCGATGGGCCTTGGCCTTCTTTTGTCTCTAATACCAAGTACCAAGTACCAAGTACCAAGTACCAAGTACCCTCCAGCTGGGAGGCTACTAGATTACAGAAAATGCAATCACTATTTAAACGACCAGTCATGATACCCAGAGCCCTGGCTATCTAAGCTGCTGACTAAATCAGTTGATACACATACCATTTTCCCACCAGTGGTAACAGTCCCAGATACAGATGAAACCCAGGAATCTCACACTATACATTGGGTGCCCAGATACCAAAGTCCTGGATGTTGCAGGCCTGGTAGATGTTGCAGCTGGTCAAGTTGGCTGGCTTTAATTAGAAGGAATGGGCAAACTTGGAAACAAATTTCAACAATAACAGTCTTATCAAGGATGCAGGGATTGCCCTGCATTTGGCAGACTAGCAGGGGTTGCCCTACTTGTCACAGAACGGGCAGGGATTGCCCTGCAGATCACAGACTGAACATTTCAGAAAAGGCAACTGGTCTGAGTTACCTTGGCTAGATCTTGGATTGCAAATCCTGAACATTCAGCGCCTCTATATTGTCACATCCAGTACACTCATACACCAATGCTCTTCAAAGCACGTCTGGGGTCTCAGACAAAATATGATAAAGTGGAAATCTGTCATTTCCAGGTATAAAGTTTAGTCACAACAAACTCTAGGGCCTCATGTCCTTTGAAGTGGCAACGTGACTATAGCTGACAGCTCCAAAAGGGCAATCTTGACTAATAGAGGGTACAGATAAACAGCACATTTATATGGTTTTGCCTAAGTACACGCTGTCTGGGCTCTTTTGGGTCCCCCAGCAACAACGGTACTATACATAGCACAGTCTCAAAGATACACCTGCCCTGGCCAGCTGGGTAGCAGGCAAGGTGCAAACAGTATAACTACTAGGTAACAGTCTCTTCGGGCAAAGCGGTCCAGACTAATTTCTTCCACAGTTTCTCCCAACTAAGTAGATAGACAGCATGTCAGCCCAGGTTGCTTACATCCTCTTTCTTGGCACAGAACAACTACAAGGGCTGGCAGGTCCATGGGTTAGCTTGCAAGACAATTTTCTCCCTTCCACTTGGAGTACAAGGGTACTCACGCAGGTCCTCCATGGGTGATCTCCACTATAGAAGGCATCCTGGTGTCATTAGTCCTCTCATGACTGAGGTTCGGGTCAATGCTCTCACCGCTGCTTGGTGACATCTGGTCTTCAGTCCACATCTTTCCCAGGCATGGGAGAGAAGGCTAGCACCTGGAGAACAAATCTGGCAACCCCCAGACAAGCAGATGAAACAAAACTAAATTACTTTAACATTAATTAGTAAAGATGCAAACCCTCTCCAGGCTGGAGAGGATCAACTGGAACTCCAGGCTTGGCAGCATGACCCCCCTCTTCCCGGAAGGGAGGGTGTCCTGCTTGAATCTGCAGGCTGGAATCTGGCCCTCAATCTGGCAAAATGCTGGCTTACACTGTCTCTTACAGGGCTTTCCCAAGGTTCCTGATTGGCTGGGATGATGGAGTGATTGGCTTTCTATTGGCTGGAGGACCTGTTAATCACAGAAATGAATAATGCATGAACCTCACTCAATGCACTGTTGCTCTGGTGTTTTGGCACCTAGAATAAGGTCCCTGTAAGGCCCCATGAGCACTTGGCATTTACCCAATGAGCTTTAGTGAAAATCCCACAAGTCCTGGCTTTGTTTTTCTGGCTTTCCAATTGGCTGTTACTGCTGGTAATGGCTGCTTAACCCACTGTCCCTTTAGCATGATGAGCATAGTCCTGAATAAAAGTTCTGGTGCAGTCAGGGATAAAATGATATTTGCCCCCAGTACCCCACGGTTCTTTAGCCCAGGTTGAATACTTGTGGACGCTGTGCAGAGAAAGGATTTTGCTCAGTATTTTTTCCTGTCACTGCTGCCAATGTTTAGTGAGCCCTGATTTGCAGCAGCAGACAGGATGACACTGAGTCCCAATAAAAAGTTCTGGTCCAGCCAGGAAGAAGCATCTATTTTTAAACACTTTTCCCCTTGCAGCACACTTTCTCCAATATGCATCAGTTACAATATTTATTTTGCAAAACACTTTCTTTTCTTTCTTTTTCGGCCACAGCCGAGATACATGCTGCTCCGAGGGCAGACAGGCCCTCATGAATATTCAGAGGGATCGGGGGCTCAGCTCATGAATATGCTAATGGCCCCTGACCGAACACACTTGCAGAACTCCCTTAATTTTCATGGGAACGGCCTCTCAGCGGCCTGTCTGTCCATGGTCACTGGGTCCCAATTAGGTGATGGGGATCCTGGGACCAACAGAACACTCCCTGAAGTGACTGCAAAACAGCGTAGTCGGAGATCAAAGGCACTGCTCATGCCTACGCGATCCCTGCTGCCCCGAGGGCTGAACAACAAGCAGGTGATTGCAGTGGCCATTTTCGAGCACTGCAGGGCTGGATTTTAACTTGGGCTGCAAGCTGGTGCACAAGAGGGGTAGAAAGGGACCTGGGGAGGCAGAACAAGTTGTTGGATCGATCGGGAGAAGCCCAGAAATAGCAGAAAGAGTCCAGAGAGGCAGGGCTAAGGAAAGCGCAGGCAGACATTTTAGGGAACCCCATTTGTTGGAGGGTTACACTGGGTGGGCCAAGCGTTCCTTATCTGCCATCAAATTCTATGTTTTTATGTTTCTATGACTGAGGACCCATGCTCAGTGGAATTAATATGCTGTTATTTTCAGATCTATGGAATGTGGGTTAGTGGATGGATAGCCCCATCCAGTTCACCCTTTAATGGAGGGAAAGGTTCCAAGTAGGGCCCCTCCCATGAGGAGGCTGCTGGCTGTGCCTGGGCAATATACACAGTGTTTATGGAATGACGTGCATAAATAGGCAGATAGGTAGATAGTAGACACACCCCCTGAGGAAGACTGGTAATGGTTGAAGCACTGGGGCTTTTGTTGCTGTATCCTCCATGCTGGAATAAAATTGCTTAACTGCCACAGTAGATTGATTTCTGTATTGTTTTCCCACGAGTGCAAATTTTCTTTTTACAGTTCCTGTTTGGTTGGCTGCCTCCTAGTTGCACCACCAAGCTGCTGTCTCATGAGCACACCTGTTTTGTCCTTGAAAAATTTACAGAACAGTAAACCTGTCAAAAAAGTAATCTATTAGATATCATTCTAAATCACGTCTGCGGATCCTGCTGAGTTGCTAGTGAGAGCTCTTTCTCCAGCTTAAGAGGGTGCAAGTTCTGAAGCAATCATCTTATATGTGCAATCAACTTGTGCCCCTGGGTCCTTTTCTTTGTGAGGACTAGCAAAGAAAGACATGGTAGTCTTTGACCTATTTCTGCTGCAGTCCCCCAGTGGGAACTACTGTAGGCACATTGTAAGCCCAGTGAGAACATCTATGACAAAGGTTCTGTGGACTGGAGATGAAATGTATCGTCTCTATCAACAATACCCATACAGTTCCTGCTGGGACTGCCATTTAGGTTAACCAAAGTGAAGATGTGGTAATATAAATTGTGAAGTACACAATTAAGCATGGGGCTTAATGTTTAGGCAGCCACCCCTTTAACAGCACTTAGAACATACATGTTGTCGATTGTTGCACTGCCTGGCAATGCCATGTTTTTTCTGGGACAGTCTGTTAAACCTCTCAGTCAAGGAATAGCCTCAGGGTGTGCAGAAGTTGACTGTGATGAATAAAACATTTTCTACCTTTGCTTTAATGCTCTGACTCAGTTTTTCGCATGGTCTAGCAAGACGGTGTTTGCAGGAACAGCGAGAGATGGGTATGGTAGACCTAAAGAATAAGTAAGGGTCCTGGTGTCTCCAAAAGGCATGCATCCATGGAGATGGTCCAGTACTGCCCTTTAAGAGGTTTGACCCCAGACTGCCTAATGGTGATGCTGGACCTATAAGGCCTATCGAGTGAATGCTTGGATCTGGGGTACCTTGTGCTCGCCTATAACAGGGTGGTTACGGGGGCACTGGATTCCATTGCTTCTGTTCGTGTTCATCTACTCACCCTTCGCCCAAGGTCCCGGATGGTTTGATGGGGCCCTGAAGGAGTTGAGGAGAGTGGGGCGAAGGCTAGAGATGGCTTGGTGGAAGTCGGGCCTGGATGTTGACAAGCTTAGATTGACGGATCATTACTTTGTCTATTAATCGACAATCACCCATAAGAAGGCAACATTCCTGTCCAGGGAGATTGCCGCTGTGAAGAATCAACCAGCTTAGCTGTTCTGGACTGTGGACAGTTCATGCAATCTGACCTATCTCTGGTCTGGTGGAGCATTGTCACAAGAGAGATGTGATGAGTTTGCTCAATTCTTCGCAGATAAGGTTGTCACCATCATGTTTGGCATCCATCTCGTCCCCTCTAATGGGTGCTGTGGAGGTCAGTGGGAGGTTGCAAGCACCTGGCTTGTCTGGTCTAACTTTGGCTTATTGGATATCATTGATGTTGTGAAGATCATTTAGACCTTGTGGCCAACCAGCTGTAGTTCGGATCCAGGCCCAATGCACCTCCTTGTGGGGTGTGTGGAGAAAATCTGCCTGGTCCTGGCTGAGATGGTCTGGCAATCATTGGAGAGGAGGAATCTTCCCAGATCCCTTTAAGGAAGCGCTTGTTCGACTGCTTCTGAAAAAGCCCTCCCTTGATCCAGATAATCTTGTCAACTACAGACCAGTCTCTAACCTGTCCTTTGCAGGTAAGGTTACTGAGAAAGTGGTTGCGCAGCAGCTGGATGATCATTTGTCTATCCACAACATCTATGGTTCTCTCCAGTCTGGATTTAGGAGGTGGCATAGCACTGAGACAGCCCTTGTTTGGGTACTTAATGATCTCATAATACTGAGAGATTGAAAGACCCATTCCATCTTGGTCCTCCTTTATCTCTCCATGGCATTTGACACTGTGGACCATGGTGTGCTATTGGAGTGCCTGCGGTTCATCTGTGGATCATCTGGTACTGTCCTTAGGTGGTTTCAATCTTACCTCAAGGGTAGAACACAAAGAGTAGTCTCTGGAATTTATTCCCCTGATCCTCTTCCCCTATACTTTGGGGTGCCATGGGGCTTCATTTTGGTGCCCATGTTGTTTATGTTGTATATGCTGCCATTAGGGGACATTATTAGGCAGTACCAGCTGATTTTTCACTGCTATGCGGATGATACTCAGCTGTACATGTCCTTTGCGCCCAAGCAGGGAGATGTTCTTGCTGTGTTTAACAACTGCCTATCTGAGATCCAAGATTGGATGAGTTCTAGTTGTCTGAGGTTGAACCTGATAAGACTGAGGTGTTGGTGGTGGACCCTGATCATCAGAGGGCAGGTGTGTTGGCAGGGAAATCCTCTGGTCTTTGGCTCCAGGGTGTCCAGCTAACCACCTCAGACCAAGTGAAGAACATGGGTGTTATTTTTGATGATGGTCAGACCTTGAAATCACAGGTATCAGTCGTTGTCAAGACCTCTTTTTACCATTTGAGGAATATTGCCCAGGTGAAACACTTTGTTTCTTCTGATGATCTTCCTATGCTGGTCCACACCTCTGTGACCACTCACCTTGACTACTGCAAGACCCTGTACCTAGGGCTCCCGGGGGTTGATGTGCATCACCTGCAGCTAGTGCAGAATGCAGCTGCCAGGCTACTGACTGGTACATCTAGGACCAGTCATATATAATGCCTCTTGGCAGAAGACACCAGGAGAAAGGACTGCTGTGTGACTGAACTTCTCTACTGGGACTATATTGTCTTCCTTCCTCCCCTTCCCTCCACCCCCCACCCAAAGCAAGTTCTATTTTTATAGGCACAGGATTTGACTGACAATAGGAACTTCCTGTTTGGGAGCAGGAAGTGAGTGATCACAGAACCACCAAAGACCCACCATCCTAGAAGGGCAAGAGTAACTCTCCGCCCCCTCTAGTTGCTGGAGGTCTGCCTCTGAGCAAGTAAGTGGTCTACTGAGAAATATAGGATATTCTTGTCTCAGAACAGGACAATCAGGAGCTTAAAGGGCACACAGGCAGAAAGTAAGGAGAGAGAGAAAAAAACAGAGGAAAGAGTAAGGATTGCAAACACTTAAGGGGCCAGAAATAAGACATGATTGGAGTGGTGCAGTGCAGTGGCTGTGGAGCAGCAGTCTTCTGGGAGACGTTCTGGAGGATGCGGTGTTGTCCCATCTGCAGGAACCTCTCTGGGCTGAGGGAGGAGGTTGCTCATCTCCAGGCTGAGTTGGCCAGGATTTGTGGGACCTCCTCTTCCATCCAGGGACCACCAGTGCCACTGCCATTGCCTCAGAGGTTGCCAAGAAAGAGGAGCGGTTGGACCACAGTGGGCTTATGGAGGGTGAGGGTGGTGGAACAGAGGTGCATCCCTCCAGTTGTACCTCTCCACAATTCCTATGCCATTCTGGCAAAGTGTGGTTCCTCTATGGAGGCACCCACAGTGGAGACTAAGGAGGATGCTGGGAACCTCCACTAAGCGAGACCCACAGGAGGGTGGCAGGGACCCTCTGGGGAAGAAACAACTCCTGGTGGGGACTCCATTGTTAGGAAGGTAGAACTGGGGAGGAAGGAGAGGGAGGTAAGGTGTTGCCTGGCCGCCATGGCTTAGAGGGACAGGGAGCAAATCCTCAGGATTGTGGGAGCAGCTTCACAGGGAGGAGCTGGATGTCATTGTCCACCTAGGGACAAATGACCTGGCTAAGAAAGGATTAGAGCGCAGGAAGAATTTGTGGAATGGGAGGGTCTAGTCAAGTAGCACGCACAGTAACCTTCTCGGAGGTGCTGCCCATCTATGGCATAGGAGAAGCTAGGGTGTTCCGTACCATGGGATTCACTCAGTGGTTGAAAAACTGGTGTGGAGCTCAGGGATTTGGCTTCATTGGGGACTGCGGGTCCACCTGGTGTGATGCAAGCCTATACTGGCATGATGGGCTGCATCTGTCTGGGAGAGGAACCAGGATCCTAGGTGATAGGTTTAAATGCTTCTTTGGCAAGCTTTTAAACTAGCCAAGGGGGGAGACACTGGAAAGGAGCAGGAAATCCTAGTCCCCCAAATAATCATGGTAGTAAGGTGCAAACACCAACAAAGAGGTGTCGATAGGGAGAAGGGCAGGGTAAATGGAGAAAGTGACAAAGGCAAGAAGGACAGGATGGGGTAAAGGGAGTAAGGCCATCAGGAAATGGAGGGTAATGAGTACCAATGCTCAGAGGTCTGGGCAACAAGCTCCCTGAGCTGGTGGCCTTGATGGAAGAGGGATGCCTGGATGTCATAGCAGTCACAGAAACATGGTACACAGAGAATCATGACTGGGATGTTAACATACCAGGGTACATAACCTACAGGAGAGACAGGCAGGGGAGAAGAGGGGAGAAGCTCTCATGTAAAGGAAGGATAAAAGCAACTGAACAAAAGAGTAAACAGGGTGGAGAGGAGGCACTGTGGGTCACCTTGGAGACTGGAAAGGGCACCACAATCCGCACAGGGTTGTGTACAGACCCCATGTCAGGGGAGGAATGGACAAGGATATGATAGAAGGCATTCTTAGAATGGCAGAGAAAGGGAAATACTGTTAATGGGAGACCTGAATATGCCAGATGTTAACTGGAGACATTTGCTGCAGACACATCCAAGAGCAGGGCTATTCTTGATGCCCTGCAGGTGGCGGGCATTAGACAGCTAGTTTTGAACCCACTGTTGAGGGAGCAATCTTAGACCTCATACTCCTCAAATGGGGGCAGTGAGAGGATCTCAGATCTAGAATTGGTTGCCATCTGGGGACAAGTGACCATCAAACAGTGTGGTTCACGTGTAAACTCAGCTACAGAGTCAAGCCATACAAAGTGAGGGTACTGGACTTTAGGAGGGCTGACTTTGGCAAGATGGGAGAGTGCCTCAGAAAAGCACTAGCAAACAGGCTAGAAGGAGGTGTGGAGCAACAATGGGGAATCATCAAAACTACCATCACAGAGGCAACAAGCCTTTGTGTGAAGCAAATAAACAAATCAAAACGAAAGAAAAAGCCACTATGGTTCTCAAAAGAGGTGGCTGTGAAAGTCAGGAAGAATAAGATAGCATTCTGGAAGTATAAGGAAACACAGAAGAAGCAGGACAGAGAGCTGTACCAGTTAAGGCAGAAGGAAGCAGGGAGGGAAGTCAGAATAGCAAAGGCCCAAACTGAGGAAAAGATAGCCAACTCAGTTAAGAAGGGGGATAAAAACTTTTATAGGTACATCAACGAGTGTAGAAAGACAAAGGGAGGGATAGTGAGGCTGAATAGAATGAACGGTGGGTGGGCAGAGGGGACAGTGAAAAAGCAGGGATACTGAATGAATATTTCTGCTCAGTATTCACAAAAGAGGAGGGGGAAGTGCCTAATCCAATTAACAGAAGCACTCTTGATAGGGGGGTCGATCCCAGTTCTTTCACAGAAGAAAGGGTTCTGCAAGAACTCCTAAAACTGAAGGTGGACAAAGCAATGGGTCCTGATGGAATTCACCCCAGAATTCTAAAAGAATTAAGGGAGGAACTAGTGAAACCACTGGCTACTCTTTTTAATAAATCATGGGAGGATGGTGTGGTACCTGAGGACTGGAGGAAGGCGGATGTGATTCCCCTTCACAAAAGTGGGACCAAGACAGAGGCAGGAAACTACAGACCTGTCAGTCTAACCTCTGTGGTAGGGAAAGTGATGGAGTCACTTCTGAAGGAAAGAATAGTTGAGTACCTAGAGGCCAGTGGGCACAGGACCCAAGGCAGCATGGGTTCACAGTGGAAGGTCATGTCAGACGAATCTAATAGATTTCTTTGACTGGGTGACCGAAGTAGTAGACCAGGGGGGCTGTGGACATGGCCTACCTAGACTTTGTAGAAGGCATTTGACACAGTCCCACACAAAGATTAATAGTCAAATTAAGCAGCCTGGAGTGGGTCCTAGGGTGTAGCCTGGGAAACATTGGCTGCACAACAGGACACAGAAGGTAATTGTAAATGGAGTCCACTCTGAAGAAAGAGGCGTTACTAGTGGGGTACCGCAGGGTTCAGTATTGGGTCCAGTCCTTTTTAATGTCTTCATCAGTGACATTGCTGAGGGACTGGAAGGAAAAGTATGCCTTTTTGCAGATGACACAAAAATATGCAACAGGGTTGATACACAAGGAGGAGTGGAAAGGATGAAAAGGGACTTGACAAGGTTGGAGGAATGGTCAGAAGTATGGCAGCTTGGATTCAATGCAAAGAAGTGCAAAATAATGCACCTGGGAAACAAGAACCCAGGGGAAGAATACACAATGGGTGGGGAGCTAGTAACAACAACAAAAAAGGAAAGGGACCTGGGGGTAATCATATCAGATGACCTTAAGGTTAGCAAGCAATGTGAGAAGGCAGTAGGGAGGGCTGGGGGTATACTGGGATGCATAGGGAGAGGCATCAGCAGCAGAAAACAGGAAGTTGTTATTCCTCTGTACAGACAGTTGGTGAGACCCCATCTGGAGTACTGTGTCCAATTCTGAGACCCCATCTCCACAAGGACATAGACAGGATAGAGGTAGTCAGAGGAGGGCAACTAAAATGGTGCAGGATCTGCAAGAGAAGCCGTATGAGGAGAGACTAAGGAGCTTAATATGTATACCCTTGAGGAAAGAAGGGAGAGGGGGACACATAGAAACTTTAAGTACCTCAGTGGAATCAACAAAGTCCAAGAGGGTAGCATCTTTCATAAAAAGAGACTTGCAAGAACAAGGGACACAATTTAAAGATAGAAGGAGGGCGGTTCTAGGGGCAATGAGGAAGCATTATTTCACAGAGAGGGTAGTGGATGGTGGAACAGCCTTCCTGAGGAGGTTGTGGGGTCTAAAACTGTGGGAGAATTCAAGAATGCATGGGACAGACATAAGGCAATTCTTGTGGGGGGTAGGAAGAAATAGGCTGTTGGTTAACTAGGATCTGCGGCCTATCCTGTAGGTAGGGAAATGGGCAGACTAGATGGGCCAAGTGGTCCTTATCTGCCGTCAAAGTCTATGTTTCTATGTTTCTGTGCTCTGTGGACTGCATTGGCTGCCAGTGAGATGGCATATCACCTTCAAGGTTGGTTTGCTGACTTATAAAGCCCTACATGACCAGGGACCCCACTACCTGCAAGATCTCCTTTCTCTCTACTGCCCCTCTCAACCACTTCAATCCACTGATAAGGGATTGCTAGAGATTCCCAGGGTGTGATTACAAACATCTGGGTCCGTTCTTTTGCTTATATGGCCCTGACCCTGTGGAATTTTCTACCTCATAGGATAAGGGACCGCCTGACCCTCCAAAGTTTTTAAAAGGAACTAATAACATACCTGTTCAGCCTGGCATTTATGGATGAAGATTAAATATAGTGGCGCCAAAGTTATGATTTATATTAATTAATTACTGTTTCATATTTATGGTTTTAAATGTTTTATTGGAGATTGATAATTTTTGTACAGGTACCTTGGTTTAAGAAAGGCACCTTTTAAAGAAATAAAGTTTGATTTGATTTGATTTGATAGTGGCAAACCAATACTAAGATGTCACAAAATAAACTAACATTTACTTGATTCTACAGTTTTGTGGGCATTAATGTGTGTTTGTGTGTGTTTTCAAAGGTTGTCACTTGTGATACTACGCATCCATAGTCCCTCCATCCTCGGAAGACCTGGTTTGTGCAAAATATAAATCTTCATGATGTGCACCCCTTCCTGAGAATCAATGTCATCCTTGAAATATCCAGATTGGGAGGGTTGCTTACATGAATATTAGATAGGAAAAAGGCAGCATAAAGAAATGGTCACTAAAAATGGCAAAATATCAAATCACATCATATAAAAAACTAAGAGAAGTGTTATGTTGCCTTTAAGGACCAACTACAGGTATATTAGAAACATAAATTGTACTATTGTTTTCCCTAACATAAGGACAGTCAGACCTTATTTATTACTATGAAATGAAGAAAGTGCCATTTTTCATGTACAGATAATATTTTAATGCTCTCTTAATTGATGGTTCCACAGAAAATTCCCTCGGACATTTTCAGATTGGCTAGCAGAATCTTGGGTGAGTGCTGATGTAATTCAGGCAAAAATGTCATTATTTTCCACAAGGCCCTGGCAGCTCAGTATACACACACACACACACACACACACACACACACACAGCGGTAAATCAAATTGTACAATGGCAACAACTAATGTTTACTTTCAGCTGTCTGAGGATCTTTTCCAATTGAATTTTATCAATACAGTATTACAGAAAATATTTACTTTCACAGATTAATCAGTAATCTTTAACTGACAATACTTTGAAATAAGGAGAAAGCTGTGGGGGCTTCATCAGGGCTGGAAGAGAACAAAGAAACAAAAATGATCATGTTAAGAGCCTGCCAGGATGTTTTTTTTTTGGGGGGGGGGGGTAATACTAAGCACCAAGTGTTGGTGATCAGCTTAGAGAAATTGGAAGATATTTACTCACTAGTGTTTCACATGAATAATTTGATTAATAAAGGCCACCATCAGAAAACTGGAAGCAAAGACTGATTTTTGAATGTCATAATCTGCTGTATTCTGTATATATTTAGCTGCCAGGACCTTGACGAAAATTATGTCATTATTGCTTGAATGACATCAGCACTCACATGATTCCACCAGGTGGTCTGAAAATGTCTTAGGGACTTTCTGTGAAAATGCCAAATAAGACAGGCAATAAAACAATATCTAGACATGGCAGTTCTTGCACTTTGCTTGCAATATGTATGGACGGATTGTTCTCATGATGATCAAACAATTTATTTCTTTTCACATTGGTAACCAGGTAAGTGCACTGGAACCAAATGCCTTTTTCAGTCATAAAATATGTTCAAAGTACCATTACAATTGATTTTTAAAGACATAGCAGATATGAAAAAAGCTACAGAAAGAGAACAGAGAGCAAGCTGGGAGAATCTAGAATTGCGGGGGGGGGGGTGGACATAAGTCCATTTTCAGTGGAAAGAGTTGTGAAAGGACCTGCAGCCCTGAAAGTGGAAAAAGCTTTGGGACCAGATGAGGTTCACCCCAGAGCACTAAATGAACTCAGGGAGGTTCTAGCTGCCCCCACTGACAGCCTTGTTCAACAATCCACTGGAAACAGCAGTCATTCCAAAGGACTGGAGAAGGGCTTACATGGTCCCATTAAATAAGAGTAGCATCAGGGAGCGAGGCTAGCAAATACAGGCTGATCAGTCTATTTTCAGTGGTGGGGAAATTAATTAAACCCTACTGAAAGAAAGACTGGTACAGTATCTTGAATCCAAGGGCCTAATGTAATGCTAATGAAACCTGATACATTTCTTCGACTTGGTGACCAGGGAAATAGATCAGGGGAGGGCGGTGGATGTAGTGTAATGCCCCAAAGTTGGAGCATTCCAGAGAAATAAAATAAAATAAATAAATTAAGGGTCCACAGGTGCTCAGGGTACCTGCTGCAGGAGTAGGCAGCAGGGTACTATGCTAAGGGGCCCCTGGGAAATAAAGATTCACCTCCTTGTAAAGAGAAACTGCAAAATAAAGCAGAAAAGTGCCCTTTGTACTTACAGCTTGGTCAAAAGACAGATTTTAATAGCAATAGATGTCATAATGGCCTGGATGGAATGCTGTGCTGAGTGGCTCATGCACAGCATTCCACTCCAGCCAATCTAGAACCCAGGCAGGTTTAAGTTTAAAAAATAGTTCTACAGTTAGTCAGTTGTTGCTGGACTGTGGAGTAGAGAGGATCACAGGAGTGTAACAGGGACTTGTGGCTTACCTGAGGTTGTGAAGCCGGTCCGGTTGACTCTGTGGTGAGTCCCCTCCTCCAGTCCACTGAAGACTCCCTCTTCAGCTGTGTCCTGTGGTCGGTGGTGTCATCGGGGCACTACGAAGATGAAAACCATTAGTTTCCTGCGGGTTTGGGCTAAAAAGCCCTTCATTTTATAGTTTTAGCCCCGAGTCATTTAAAAAGTTAATTCTTGGTCCCACGCCGGCGGCAGAGAACAGATCGCCGAAGTTTCCCATTTCTGCCGCTTGAGGCCCCTGTTGTCCCCCAGAGGCCTGCCCATTTTTTCCCTCCCACTGCCAGCATCCTCCCACCTCCCTTCAGCACAGGGAATCTCCTTCTGCCTCCAGAAGCGGTGGGAGTCGGGCGGCAGCACACGCAGTGCTGACCGCCTGTTTAAGAAGGAGACTCTGTTTGCGGGGAAAGCGCAATAGGCACATTGAAAGGTGTCCAAGTGCCGCAGAGGCATCGGGTCGCTAGGACCCTTCATTTTAATATAAAAAATAGGAGGAGGGGTTAGCGATGCCCTCAGGGAGGGGCCAGAAACATAAGGCCAGTTCAAAGCCTATAAATATTCATTAGGGGTGGGATTTAAGGCGGCAACCTGCCAAATAAATGACAGCAGGTTCAGGGAGTCTGCAGATTTAAAGGGGCAATACATTTAAAAGGGCAAGTCAGGCCCAGTGCTAAGTAGGGCATCAGGCCCAGCATTTAGAGGGGCACCAGGCCCAGTATTAAGTGGGGCACCAGGCCCAAAGTAATGTAGGGCATCAGGCCCGAGGTAAAGGTAGGGCATTAGGCCCAAGGTAAAGCTTGGAATAAAGGGAGGCCCTGGCCTAGCGGAATAGGGCAAGCCAGCCTAGTGGTTCTATAGGGAGGCCCCGGCCTAGCGGAATAGGGCAAGCCAGCCTAGTGGTACTATAGGGAGGCTCCGGCCTACCGGAATAGGGCAAGCCAGCCTAGTGGTATTATAGGGAGGCCCAGGCCTAGCGGAATAGGTCAAGCCAGCCAATTGGTACTAAAGTGAGGCCTCGACCTAGCGGAATAGGGCAAGCCAGCCTAGTGGTACTATAGGGAGGCCCCGGTCTAGCGGAATAGGGCAAGCCAGCCTAGTGGTACTATAGTGAGGCCCCGGCCTAGCAGAATAGGGCAAACCAGCCTAGTGGTATTATATGACTCTTTAGCCACGACGTACTGAAAGAGATCCTATTCCAGAAGACTCTATGTTTAGAAACAGGGGTTCATTTGAGGGTGTTCAATTTGCCTATACTGTGAAACTACTTTAATTACTGTACTGCTTATGCTGAGCTATTGCCCTAAGTACCTGAACTATTGCCCTAAGCACCTGAACTATTGCCCTAAGTACCTGAACTATTGTCCGAAGTACCTGAACTATTGCCCTAAGTACCTGAACTACTGCCCTAAGTACCTGAACTATTGTCCTAAGTACCTGAACTGTTGCTCTAAGTACCTGAACTATTGCTCTAAGTACCTGAACTATTGTCCTAAGTACTTGAACTATTGCTCTAAGCACCTGGACATTGGCCCTCATCAGCAAGAGGCACTCCTAAAGTTATAATTTTCCCTCCTGCAGCAAATTATTGTATCATTCCACAGTTCTCTGGGCATTTTTCAGTTATATGGTTACTACTGTATGAAGACAGTCTCAATCTTCTACCACACTGCAGTCTCATAGTGTGGTCTGTAACACCACGTACTCAGAATCAGTCTCTACTCAAGACGTCCACAAAGCATTCTTCACTCCTGGGAGATCATCCATTAGCTCATCATGTCCGTCTGTATCATCCGACGAAGTCGAGTCCATCACCAATGGTACAAGTTGTGCCCGTCGTTTTCTTGTTTTCACAGATTGAAGGTACGTCCGCCGAAACGCATCACAACAGCCATGCCAGTGTCAATCTGAATGGTTCCTGTTCCAGATGTCCAGAAGTTGGTCACCCTCTACAGAAGAGTGAGCTCATCCTGGAGAACCTAGTCTGTGCCCCACCTGGTCGTTTGCCGAAAGTTGAGTCTGTCGAAGCCCAGTACGGACACGTCCGCCATTTCTTTGTTTTGTGTTAGTTCCTGATCCTAGGATTGCAGAGTCAACCATCATCTCTTCAGATTCTTATGGTTCCTGGTCCTGCCAGAGTTCCTTCCGAGTTCAGCTGGCCCTTGGAGTACCGCAGCATCAGTCAGGTCGTGGTAGTCCTCCATTGGATTCATCGTCAGGCAGATCTTGATCTATCTCCATCCTTGGCAACCCTGCAAGTGGGTTTTGGCTGAGGAACCCTTTGTTTTCAGTGTGTTATCTCAGGAACTAGTTGCTCTGGTTCTACATTCCGGCAGCCTTGGAGAGAGTGGGCTTTTGCCGAAGATATATGGTCTGTTTACCAAACCTTTCACCACCCCAGTGGCCTTAACTAGGTCCTTGCTGGGAACTGAGATTAGGGTTCTACAGTTCTGTTTTACTTCCCTTGTAGCTACTAACGAAGAACGACGGTGTACACGAAGACGCCAGATCTCTGGACTCTTGTAATATCTGGACTCTTGTGGAAATGTGTGATGATAATTACCCTAGTACCGTTCTGAGTAGCTTATGTCACCTGATCCTCATTTAGAGTATTGAAGTATAGAATAGTGTCAGAATAAGAGTGGCAGTAGGCCTAAAGTTTATTCTTGTGGTAATAACCTTAGTAGTGGTAGATAAAGGTATTTCCCTGTTTATTGCCCTATTGTTCTCGGGCAACCCCTCTTCCCTCTTGTGACTGTGTCTCTCTACCCTTGGTACAAAATAAATGCCTGGCGGGCATTGAAGCACTAAGTTGACTCCTGCCTCTCCTTGTCTGGGTAATGGTTATCCTATCCACATAATTCGGACCTTGGTGCCTCACTCATCTCTTTTCACCACCTTTAGAGTAGAGCACTCTTCACAGAGCACCGCTATAGACCATCACATACTAAAATTTTTGGCGTAGTCGGCAAGATAGAGATAATTATTTTTCCAAGGAGTCCAAAGTTGAAGTGGCTTAGTAAGAAGCACAGATGGAGCCAGGGTGTAGTAGTGGATTGTCTGGGGAAGATAGAGAGTCAGCTGGAGGAGACCGAGATAGACTTAGAGGAAACATCCCACCATCTCCACTAACCATGCCATATTACTTTGGAGCGCCATGGCTTCCACAGTTTTCCGGAGAGAAAGATGGGGACGGAACCAGCAACCTGGGGGAATTCCATTCAAAGATGCAGGCCATGTTTTGGCTGTATCAGATCCCTGAGCAACAGAAGGTTGAAATTTTAATCGGGCAACTAAAGGGAGCTGCCCACCATGAAGTCCAATCATGGCCGAGTGGAGCAAAAGCCACAGAAGACCAGGTACTCCAGAGGCTACAGCAGATCTTCGATGCAAGGACCGTGTCTGACCTCAAAATGAAGTTCTTTTCACGTACCCAGAAGTCTCAAGAGACCCTGAGAGAGTTTGCACTGAGTTTGCAAGAGCTGTTACGAGCGATAGAGAGAGTAGATGCAGCAGACATCCGAGATGCATATCGAGTACTAGTCGAAAAATTTGTTGAAGGAGTGCAAAGTGAGGCCCTGAAAAGAGAACTACGCATGCTGCATTTACAAAACCCTGAAGTCGACTTTCTGGATTTTAAAGAGAAAGCCATTCGAATATTTGGTTCAGGACATTCCAGAGAGGAGGCTCCAGCATACCCCCAAAAGGCAATTTCTATGGGAACTCAATGTCCGACCTACACTACCAAAGGATGGAAAGAAGGCCATTCTTGGCAATTAGGACTCCAGCCAGAGGAAATGTCCTTACAAAGATGAGAACCGGGAAGAGAAGCTGTTGCCTACCCGAGCCAGCGTTCAGAACATGAGCAGATACATGACCCAAGGATACAGACACCGATATGTTCTGTACAGACGGGTGCTCAACAACACTCAGAGCTGACTGAGTAGATTGCTACACTGAACAAAAAGATGGCAGAGATGTATAAGGAGATGCAGAGTTGGAAAGCTGGGTGGAAGAATGAGAAAAGCTTTCTTCCATTAGGGAAAGAAGGGAAGCATGACCAAATGAACCACTTGAGAAGTAGTGAAGAGAGACGCTCCACAGATCAGTTTGATAGCCAAGGAATACCCATATGTCACCGGTGCGGTGTTAGTGGCCATATAGAGAGGAGATGTGGTCAACCAATCAATAACATCTAAAATTTAAACAGGAATTCTTTGGGGATGAGGACCGATCCTCGAAGAGCAGCCGATCAGGTCCAGCAGTCCCACTAGAGCAGTCGTGTTTTGTTGGTAGAAACCCCATGATACAAGTCAAGGTCAATGGCATCCCGCTTATGGCATTATTGGACACTGGATCGCAGGTTACCACATTGCAAGGGTGAGAGTTCTGAAGATACTGGACACCTAATGATCTGAAGCCACGTCCTAGATTGTGGGTAAAGTTAATTGTGAGCAACGGTGATGAAGTACCATATTTAGGCTACCTAGAAGCCGATGTACAGCTAGGAAAGAATGTTCAATGCAACACAGGCATCATTGTGAGCAACATTGAGAGTGATCAGCTGCCACCACTCATTCTAGGGTTGAACGTTCTACAAAATTGCTTCGGTGAATTAGTGAGTATCCTCCAGCAGCAAGCCAAACATGTGCCTCGAGTGGAGAAACATGCCCTGCAACAAACTAACTACAACTTGCAATGCCATCAACGATTCGCTAATGCTGAGGGTGAAATAGGTAAAGTAAGAGTGACAAATGCTCGACCAGTAACCTTGAAGCCAGGCACCGAAACCACTTTGTGGTGCAAAGCAAAGGTGGGCCTGAGGGGTCAAGATTATGATGCCCTGGTGGAACCTTACCCAATGAACAAGAAAGAGCCAATAATAGTAGCTTGGAGTGTAGCTACGGTGATCAGAGGTAGGATACCAGTCCAAGTGCTAAATTACAGGACTCATGATGTACAGCTGTAACGGAACCAGCCAGTTGCTCAGATCCACACGGTGTGTTTACAGGACATTGTGGAAGCTGGGGAAGAAATAGAGAAAGTGCTGGAAGATGGGATGGAAAGTGACCAGAGACCAGAATGGACCAAGGAGATTAAAGTCGGCAATACGAAGTCCAGCATGAAGCAAAGAGCCGATGTTTTGAGAGTGGTTTTACATCAAAAGGAAGCTTTCAGCCAACACCCCTTAGATTTTGGATCAGCTCGTGGGGTACAACATCACATCAGTTCCCATGGACATCCGCCTATCACAGAGCGATTTAGGCCTATTCTACCAGCCAGGTACCAGCAAGTCAAAGAAATGATTAAGGTAATGAAAGAGGCTAATGTGATAAAAGAAAGTCACAGCCCTTGGGCAGTGCCAATTGTTCTGGTAAAAAAAAAAGGATGGTAATATCTGATTCTGTGTGGATTACCGCAAGTTAAATGCCATCACCCATAAAGACGCATACCCTTTGCCTAGGATAGAAGATTCCCTCACGGCTCTTCAATCAGCAGCCGTATTCTCCACTCCAGATTTGACCACCGGATACTGGAAAGTTCCTATGGCATCAAAGGATCAAGAGAAAACAGCCTTTATTACCCCCCATGGGTCTCTTTGAATTCACCAGGATGCCTTTTGGATTGTGTAATGCAACGGGAACTTTTCAAAGGCTAGTGGAACATTGTCTTGGAAGCCAAAATTTTGATACCCTGTTGCTATATTTAAATGATATCATTGTATATTCAAAGACTCACGAAGATCATTTGTGTCACCTGGATGAAGTGTTCCAAAAGTTGATCCAATACAGTCTGAAAATAAAACCCTCCAAATGTCACCTGTTGCACACTAAAGTGAGTTATCTGGGACATATAGTCTCCATGGATGGAGTAACACCAGACCCAGAGAAGATCAAAGCAGTAAAAAAATGGCCTGTTCCTACTACCATTAGAGAGATCCGAAAATTCTTGGGATTTGTTGGATATTATCGTAGATTTTGTAAGAACTTCTCCAAAATTGCTGTGCCTTTACACGAACTTTTGAGAGGATCAGCAGAGGGTAGAGACCCAAAGAA
This sequence comes from Neoceratodus forsteri, assembly GCA_016271365.2. Lineage (NCBI taxonomy): Eukaryota > Metazoa > Chordata > Ceratodontiformes > Ceratodontidae > Neoceratodus > Neoceratodus forsteri. Next base: position 1,142,784,820 of record CM028129.1, on the reverse strand, counting down.
TCGCCTGGTTACATGGGGTACTGAGCAACAAGAGGCCTTTGATCAATTGAAAAAGATACTAACTGAGGCTCCTATATTGGCGTGTCAGACTATGAAACCTTTTCTGTTGTATACCGATGCCAGCAACAAAGGTATGGGAGCGGTACTGCACAAGAACAGAATGGTGTGGAAAGAGTAATAGCTTACGCAAGCAGAGGATTAAGAGGTTCTTGAGCGGAACGATGCCCATACTATAGCTCTTTCAAACTGGAATTTTAGCACTAGTCTGGGCTATCACCGAGAAATTTTTGGCAATATTTAGCTGCCACCTTTTCACGGTTTTCACGGACAATAATCCTTTTTAGCATTAATTCTGTATACCGTAAAAGCTAGAAGCCCTCGAGCAAAGGTGGCCCCTCGACTCGTGAATTACCAATTTTCCATAAAGTATCACTCGGGTAAAGCTAATGTGAATGCTGATGCCTTGTCCCAGATGCCTGAACAAGGAGAATCAGAAATAGATGACACCCCGCTGGAAAATATAGAAATGCCACCTTTTCTGTATGTACCAGCTGAGATTGTGCTGACATGTTGTCAAATTGCTCCCGAGTTTAAAGTGGAAGATCAACCAGAAGTCGATGACATGATTGCGAATCAAAAGAATCTATGGGTAAAACTACAAAGCCAAGACCCTATAGTTCGCCAAGTAAAAGCTCTTGTTGCTCAACAGAAGCGCATGACCAAAAGAGAAAGAAAGAAGTTCAACACAGAAGTGATGAAACTTTGGAGACACAGAACTCGTTTGACCATAGAAGATTATCGTCTGGTTAAGAAAAGTAGAGATCCTACCACACACACAGAAGTAACTCAGATCGTAGTTCCAAAGACCAGTGCTTCCGTAGTGTTAGAGGCGTACTATGATAATTCAGGACATTTTGGTCACAAGAAAACTGAAGCTAACATTAGAAGGAGATTTTATTGGGTAGGAATGTGAAACGATATAATAAAATGGTGTGAGGAATGTCCAGCATGTAACTTAAAGCGCAAGGAAAAGGTGAATCAGAGAGCTCCTCTCCATCCAATAGTCAGTAATGCACCATTGGAACTAGTTGCTCTTGATCATTTGAAGTTAGACCCTAGCACAAATGGACACATTTATATCCTTACTATGATGGATCACTTTTCCAAGGTCATGGTTGCAAGCTTAGTAAAAGACCTATCTGCTCAAACTACTGCTGAAACCTTTATGAGATGTTTTGTACGACCTTATGGATATCCTACAAAAATCCTAACGGATCAAGGAACATCTTTCGAATCTCAACTCTTTCATGAACTTTGCGCTCTGTATGGAAGCCATAAGTTAAAAACCACTGCTTACCACCCCCAAGGTAATGGACTTTGCGAAAGAACAAACCAGATTCTCCTAGAAATGATGCGAGCTCTACCGGAATATAAACGTCCCTTCTGGCCAGCTTTGCTTCCCGAACCCACGTATCTTTATAATAATACGATTCATTGCTCCACGGGTTATATAACTCATTATTTAATTTTTGGAGGACACGGAAGACTTCCAATGGACTTAGTGCTGGAAGTACCACAAGAAGAGACTAAAGGAAAGAAACCAGTGATAAATTGGGTCCAAGAACATAATCAACATTTACAGGAAGCTGGAAAAGTTGTTGGTAGACACATGGAGCAAGTATGGTAAAAGCAGAAAGCAAACGATGATATCAAGGCCAAAGCTACACCTTTCTTGTCGGAGAAACAGTCTTGTTGAAGAAGACCCAAAAATGCAGCAAACAGTCCTCAAAGTGGGAATCAGAACCTTATTATATTATCGAGATACCTTATCCTGAACTACCGGTATACAAGATCCAACAGGAATTTGGACATGGTACCAAGATTGTTCATCGAAACCTACTAAAAGCTTGCACTTTCAGAGACACTGTGATCATTAAAGAACAGGACAGTCCTACGCCAAAAGAGAGGCAGGAGTCCACAAAAGACAAAATGTGGGAACTAGAATCACCAACCAATTGGTGTACAGAACCTTGGACTCGTACTTTGTATATGCATTCCCTTGACCGTTCGAATTGTGTACCAGTGATAGCTCCAGAAATACTGGACTTCCTGGAAGGAGAACGTATTGTTCACGAACCTGTTGATTTCCAACCCCGCAGATCTCAAAGACCGAACGCAGGTATCCCTCCTAGAAGGTATATCACAGAAGCCTCTCAACTCGTACCTTGGTACAACAGGTAGATCTAATCAAAGTAATTTCCCAACCACAGTCACTTTAGGGTAAATCATTAAAACTTCAAAAATTTACAGTATAGTGGATGTTTTAAGAATATTTTAGAGATATTAGGAGTGTTTTCTTAATGTAAGATTTCACAGAGTGTTAAGTAAGATTTTAGACGTTGTTAAGATGATAAACTTTATAAAAGTGTTAAGGGAATACATGGGAACATGTATTTTTAGGCGGGCCCGAATCTGTAATGCCCCAAAGTTGGAGCATTCCAGAGAAATAAAATAAAATAAATGAAGGGTCCACAGGTGCTCAGGGTACCTGCTGCAGGTGTAGGCATCATGGTACTATGCTAAGGGGCCCCTGAGAAATAAAGATTCCCTCCTTGTAAAGAGAAACTGCAAAATAAAGCAGAAAAGTGCCCTGTGCACTTACAGCTTGGTCAAAAGACAGATTTTAACAGCAATAGATGTCATAATGGCCTGAATGGAATGCTGTGCTGAGTGGCTCATGCACAGCATTCCACTCCAGCCAATCTAGTACCCAGGCAGGTTTAAGTTTAAAAAATAGTTCTACAGTTAGTCAGTTGTTGCTGGACTGTGGAGTAGAGAGGATCACAGGAGTGTAACAGGGACTGTGACTTACCTGAGGTTGTGAAGCAGGGCCTGTTGACTCGTGCAGGAGTCCCTCCTCCAGTCCACTGAGAGACTCCCTCTTGGCTGTGTCCTGCAGTGCGGTGGTGCCATCGGGGCACCACAAGATGAAAACCTTCCATTTTCTCGGTTTTGGGCTTAAAGCCCTTTGTTTTATTGTTTTGGCCCTCGGAGTGATTTAAAAGTTAATTCTCGGTCCACGCCATGCAGAGAAGCCGCATCGCAGAGTTTCCACTTGGCCATCTGAGGCCCCTAGTCATACTCCCCAGCTGCCTGCCCATTTTCCCTCCACTGCCAGCATCCCTCCCACCTCCCTTCAGCACAGGAATCCTCCTTCTGCCTCCAGAAGCAGTGAGTCGAAGGCAGCACACGCAGTCTGACCGCCTGTTTAGAGGGAGACTCTGTTTGTGGGAAAGTGCAGTAGTGCATTGAAAGGCGGCAAGAGCACCGTGAGAGGGCATCGGGTCTAGGACCCTTTATTTTAATATAAATAATAGGAGGCGGGGTTAGCGACGCCCTCAGGGAGGGGCCAGAAACATAAGGCCAGTTCAAAGGCCTATAAATATTCATTAGGGGCGGGATCTAAGGTGGCAACCTGCTGAATAAATGACAACAGGTTCAGGGAGCCTGCAGATTTAAAGGGGCAATACATTTAAAAGGGCAAGTCAGGCCCAATGCAAAGTAGGGCATCAGGCCCAGCATTTAGAGGGGCACCAGGCCCAGCATTTAGAGGGGCACAAGGCCCAGTAGTAAGTGGGGCACCAGTCCCAAAGTAATGTGGGGCACCAGGCCCAATCTAAAGTGGGGCACCAGGCCCAAGCTAACGTAGGGCATCAGGCCTGAGGTAAAGGCAGGGCATTAGGCCCGAGGTAAAGCTTGATATAAAAGGAGGCCCTGGCGTAGCAGAATGGGGCAAGCCAGCCTAGTGGTACTATAGGGAGGCCCTGGGCTAGTGGAATAGGGCAGGCCAGCCTAGTGGAACTATAGTGAGACCTCGGCCTAGCAGAATAGGGCAAACCAGCCTAGTTGTACTATAGGACTCCTTAGCCACAACGTACTGAAAGAGATCCTATTCCAGAAGTCTCTACGTTTAGAAACAAGGGTTCATTTGAGAGTGTTCGATTTGCCTATACTGTGAAACTACTGTAATTACTGTACTGCTTATGCTGAGCTATTGCCCTAAGTACCTGAACTATTGCCCAGGGTACCTAAACTATTGCCCTAAGTACCTGAACTATTGCCCTAAGTACCTGAACTATTGTCTGAAGTACCTGAACTACTGCCCTAAGTACCTGAACTATTGCCCTAAGTACCTGAACTATTGCTCTAAGTACCTGAACTATTTTTCTAAGTCCCTGAACTATTGCTCTAAGCACCTGGACATTGGCCCTCATCAGTAAGAGGTACTCCTAAAGTTATAATTTGCCCTCCTCTGGCAAATTATTGTATCATTCCACAGTTCTCTCAGCATTTTTCAGTTATATGGTTACTACTGTATGAAGACAGTCTCAATCTTCTACCACTCTGCAGTTTCATAGTGTGGTCTATAACACCACGTACTCAGAATCAGTCTCTACTCAGAAGAAGACGTCCGCTCAGCATTCTTCACTCCTGGGAGATCATCCATTAGCTCGTCATGTCTGTCTGTGTCGTCTGCCGAAGTCGAGTCCATCGCCAGTCGTACAAGTCGTACCCGTCGTTTTCTTGTTTTCACAGCTTGAAGGTACGTCCGCCGAAATGCATCACGACAGCTGTGCCAGTGTCGTTCTGTATGGTTCCTGTTGCAAATGTCCCGAAGTTGGTCACCCTCTACAGAAGAGTGAGCTCATCCTGGAGAACCTAGTCTGTGCCCCACCTGGTCGTTCGTTGAAATTCGAGTCCGTTGAAGCCCAGTATGGGAGGCGTCAGCCGTTTCTTTGTTTTGTGTTAGTTCCTGATCCTAGGATTGCAGAGTCAACCAGCGTCTCTTCAGATTCTTATGGTTCCTGGTCCTGTCAGAGTCCTTTCTGAGTTCTGCTGGCCGTTGGAGTGCCGCAGCATCAGTCAGGTCATGGTAGTCCTCCATTGGATTCATCGCCACACAGATCTTGATCTATCTCCATCCTTGGCAACCCTGGAAGTGGGTTTTGGCCAACCAACCCTTTGTTTTCAGTGTGTTATCTCAGGAACCAGTTGCTCTGGTTCTACATTCCAGCAGCCTTGGAGAGAGTGGGCTTTTGCCGAAGATATATGGTCTGTTTACCAATCTTCTCACCACCCCAGTGGCCTTAACTAGGTCCTTGCTGGGAATTGAGATTAGGGTTCTACAGTTCTGTTTTACTTCCCTTGTGGCTACCAATGAAGAATGACGGTGTACACAAAGACGCCGGATCTCTGGACTCTTGTAATATCTGGACTCTTATGGAAATGTGTGATGATAATTACCCTAGTACCGTTCTGAGTAGCTTATGTCACCTGATCCACATTTAGAGTATTGAAGTATAGAATAGTGTCAGAATAAGAGTGGCAGTAGGCCTAAAGTTTATTCTTGTGGTAATAACCTTAGTAGTGGTAGATAAAGGTATTTCCCTGTTTATTGCCCTATTGTTCTCGGGCAACCCCTCTTCCCTCTTGTGACTGTGTCTCTCTACCTTTGGTACAAAATAAATGCCCTGCGGGCATTGAAGCACTAAGTTGACTCCTGCCTATCCTTGTCTGGGAAACGGTTATCCTATTCATATAATTCGGGCCTTGATGGCTAGCTCATCTCTTTTCACCACCTTTAGAGTAGAGCACTCTTCACAGAGCACCACTATAGACCATCACATACTAAAATTTTTGGCGTAGTCGGCAGGATAGAGATAAATATTTATCCAAGGAGTCCCAAGTTGGAGTGGCTTAGTAAGAAGCACAGATGGAACCAGGGTGCAGTAGTGGATTGTCTGGGGAAGATAGAGAGTTGGCTGGAGGAGATCGAGATGGACTTAGAGGAAATATCCCACCATCTCCACTAACCATGCCATACTACTTTGGAGCACCATGGCTTCCACAGTTTTCCAGAGAGAAAGATGGGGATGGAACCAGCAACCTGGGGGAATTCTGTTCAAAGATGCAGGCCATGTTTCGGCTGTATCAGATCCCCTAGCAACAGAAGGTTGAAATTTTAATCGGGCAACTAAAGGGAGCTGCCCACCATGAAGTCCAATCATGGCGAGTAGAGCAAAAGCCACAGCAGACTAGATACTCCAGAGCTACAGCAGATCTTGATGCAGGGCCGTGTCTGACCTCAAAATGAAGTTCTTTTCGCATGCCAGAAGTCTCAAGAGACCCTGAGAGTTTGCACTGAGGTTGCAAGAGCTGTTCTGGCGATAGAAAGAGTAGAAGCAGCAGACGATCCGAGATGCAGATCAAGTACTAGTCGAAAATGTGTTGAAGGAGTCCAAAGTGAGGCCCTGAAAAGAGAACTACGCATGCTGCATTTACAAAACCCTGAAGTTGACTTTCTGGATTTTAAAGAGAAAGCCATTCGAATATTTGGTTCAGGACATTCCAGAGAGGAGGCTCCGGCATACCCCCAAACGGCAACCTCTATGGGAACTCAATGGCCGACCTACACTACCAAAGAATGTAAAGAATACCATTCTTGGCAATTAGGACTCCAGCCAGAGGAAATGTCCTTACAAAGACAAGAACAGGGAAGAGAAGCTGTTGCCTACCCGAGCCAGCGTTCAGAACATGAGCAGATACATGACCCAAGGATACAGACACCGATATGTTCTGTATAGATGGGAGCTCAACAACACTCGGAGCTGACTGAGAAGATTGCTATGCTGACCAACCAGATGGCAGAGATGTATAAGGAGATGCAGAGGTGGAAAGCTGGGTGGAAGAACGAGAAAAGCTTCGTTCCATCAGGGAAAGAAAGGACGCATGACCAAATGAACCACTCAAGAAGGAGTGAAGAGAGACACTCCACAGATCAGTTTGATCGCCAAGGAAGGCCCACATGTGGCCAGTGCGGTGTTAGTGGCCATATAAAGAGGAGATGTGGTCAACCAGTCAATAACACCTTAAATTTAAACAGGAATTCTTTGGGGATGAGGACCGATCCTCGAAGAGCAGACAATCAGGTCCAGTAGTCCCGCTAGAGCAGTCGTGTTTTGTTGGTAGAAGCCCATGATACAAGTCAAGGTCGATGGCATCGAGCGTATGGTATTATTGGACACTGGATCGCAGGTTACCACATTGCAAGGGCGAGAGTTCCGAAGATACTGGACACCTAATGATCTGAAGCCACGTCCTAGATTGTGGGTAAAGTTAATCGCGAGCAACGGTGATGAAGTACCATATTTAGGCTACCTAGAAGCCAATGTACAGCTAGGAAAGAACATTCAATGCAACACAGGCATCATTGTGAGCGACATTGAGAGTGATCAGCTACTACCACTCATTCTAGGGATGAACGTTCTACAAAATTGCTTCGGTGAAATAGTGAGTATCCTCCCGAAGCAAGCCAAACATGTGCCTCGAGTGGAGAAACATGTCCTACAACAAACTATCTAAAACTTGCAATGCCATCAGTGATTAGCTAATGCTGAGGGTGAAATTGGTAAAGTAAGAGTGGCGGATGCTAGACCAGTAACCTTGAAGCCAGGCACCGAAGCCACTTTGTGGTGCAAAGCAAAGGTGGGCCCGAGGTGTCAAGATTATGATGCCCTGGTGGAACCTTACCCAATGAACAAGGAAGAGCCAATAATAGTAGCTTGGAGTGTAGCTACAGTGATCAGAGGTAGGATACCAGTCCGAGTGCTAAATTACGGGACTCATGATGTACAGCTGTACCGGAATCAGCCAGTTGGTCAGCTCCACACGGTGTGTTTACAGGACATTGTCATAGCTGGGTAAGAAATAGAGAAAGGGCCAGAAGATGGGATGGAAAGTGACCAGAGACCAGAATGGACCAAGGAGATTAAAGTTGGCTATACGAAGACCAGCATGAAGCAAAAAGCCGATGTTTTGAAAGCGGTTTTACACCGAAAGAAGCTTTCAGCCAACACCCCTTAGATTTTGGGTTAGCTTGTGGGGTACAACATCACATCAGTACCCATGGATATCTGCCTATCAGAGAGCGATTTAGGCCTATTCCACCAGTCATGTACCAGTAAGTCAAAGAAATGATTAAGGAAATGAAAGAGGCTAATGTGATAAAAGAAAGTCACAGCACTTGGGTAGTGCCAATTGTTCTGGTAAAAAAAAAGGATGGTAAGATCCGATTCTGTGTGGATTACCGCAAGTTAAATGCCATCACCCATAAAGATGCGTACCCTTTGCCTAGGATAGAAGATTCCCTCAAGGCTCTTCAATCAGCAGCCGTATTCTCCACTATAGATTTGACCAGCAGATACTGGCAAGTTCCTATGGCATCAAAGGATCAAGAGAAAACAGCCTTTATTACCCCCATGGGTCTCTTTGAATTCACCAGGATGCCTTTTGGATTGTGTAATGCACCGGGAACTTTTCAAAGGCTAGTGGAACATTGTCTTGGAAGCTGAAATTTCGATACCCTGTTGCTATATTTAGATGATATCATTGCATATTCAAAGACTCACGAAGATCATGTGTGTCACCTGGATGAAGTGTTCCAAAAGTTGATCCAATATGGTCTGAAAATAAAACCCTCCAAATGTCACCTGTTGCAAACTAAAGTGAGTTATCTGGGACATATAGTCTCCATGGATGGAGTGACGCCAGACCCAGAGAAGATCGAAGCAGTAAAAAAATGGTCTGTTCCTACTACCATTAGAGAGGTCCGAAAATTCTTGGGATTTGTTGGATATTATCGTAGATTTAGTAAGAACTTTTCCAAAAATGTTGTGCCTTTACACAAACTTTTGAGAGGATCAGCAGAAGGTAGAGTCCCAAAGAATCACCTGGTTACATGGGGTACTGAGCAACAAGAGGCCTTCGATCAATTAAAAAAGATACTAACTGAGGCTCCTATATTGGCGTATCCAGACTATGCGAAACCTTTTCTGCTGTATACCGATGCCAGCAACAAAGGATTGGGCGCGGTACTCACACAAGAACAGAATGGTGTGGAAAAAGTAATAGCCTATGCAAGCAGAGGATTAAGAGGCTCCGAGCGGAACAACGCCCGCTATAGCTCTTTCAAACTGGAATTTTTAGCACTAGTCTGGGCTATCACCGAGAAATTTTGGCAATATTTAGCTGCCACCCCTTTCACGGTTTTCACTGACAATAATCCTTTAGCACACTTGAATACTGCAAAGCTAGAAGCCCTCGAGCAAAGGTGGGCCTCTTGACTCGTGAATTACCAATTTTCCATTAAGTAACACTCTGGTAAAGCTAATGCGAATGCTGATGCCTTGTCCCAGATGCCTGAACAAGGAGAATCAGAAATAGATGACACCCCCTGGAAAATATAGAAATGCCACCTTTTCTGCAGCTACCAGCTGAGATTGTACAGGCATGTTGTCAAATTGCTCCCGAGTTTAAAGTGGAAGATCAACCAGAAGTGGATGACATGATTGCGAATCAAAAGAATCTATGGGTAAAACTACAAAGCCAAGACCCTATAGTTCGCCAAGTAAAAGCTCTTGTTGCTCAACAGAAGCGCATGACCAAAAGAGAAAGAAAGAAGTTGAACACAGAAGTGATGAAACTTTGGAGACACAGAACCCGTTTGACTATAGAAGATTATCGTCTGGTTAAGAAAAGTAGAGATCCTACCATACACACAGAAGTAACTCAGATCGTAGTTCCAAAGACCAGTGCTTCCATTGTGTTAGAGGCGTACCATGATAATCCAGGACATTTTGGTCACAAGAAAACTGAAGCTAACATTAGAAGGAGATTTTATTGGGTAGGAATGCGAAACAATATAATAAAATGGTGTGAGGAATGTCCAGTATGTAACTTAAAGCGCAAGGAAAAGGTAAATCAGAGAGCTCCTCTCCATCCAATAGTCAGTAACACACCATTGGAACTAGTTGCTCTTGATCATTTGAAGTTAGACCCTAGCACTAGTGGACACATTTATATCCTCACTATGGTGGATCACTTTTCCAAGTTCGTGGTTGCAAGTGCTGTAAAAGACCTATCTGCTTGAACTACTGCTGAAACCTTTATGAGATGTTTTGTACGACCTTATGGATATCCTACAAAAATCCTCACTGATCAAGGAACGTCTTTCGAATCTCAATTCTGTCATGAACTTTGCGCTCTGTATGGAAGCCATAAGTTAAAAACCACTGCTTATCACCCCCAAGATAATGGACTTTGCGAAAGAACAAACCAGATTCTCCTAGAAATGTTGCGAGCTCTACTGCAATATAAACATCCCTTCTGGCCAGCTTTGCTTCCCGAACTCACGTATCTTTATAATAATACGATTCATTGCTCCATGGGTTATACACCTCATTATTTAATGTTTGGACGACACGGAAGACTTCCGATGGACGTAGTGCTGGAAGAAGAAGAGACTAAAGGAAAGAAACTAGTGACAAATTGGGTCCAAAAACATAATCAATGTTTACAGGAAGCTGGAAAAATTGTTGGTAGACACATGAAGGAAGTACGGCAAAAGCAGAAAGCAAACTATGATATCAAGGCCAAAGTTACACCTTTACTTGTTGGAGAAAGAGTGATGTTGAAGAAGACCCAAAAATGCAGCAAACTGTCCTCAAAGTGGGAATCAGAACCTTATTATATTATCAAGATACCTTATCCTGAACTACCGGTATACAAGATCCAACAGGAATTTGGACATGGTACCAAGATTGTTCATCGAAACCTACTAAAAGCTTGCATTTTCAGAGACACTGTGATCATTAAAGAACAGGACAGTCCTACGCCAAAAGAGAGGCAGGAGTCCACAAAAGACAAAATGTGGGAACTAGAATCACCAACCAATTGGTGTACAGAACCTTGGACTTGTACTTCATATATGCATTCCCTTGACCATTCGAATTGTGTACCAGTGACAGCTCCAGAAATATCGGATTTCCTGGAAGGAGAACGTATTGTTCATGAACCTGTTGATTTCCAACCCCGCAGATCTCAAAGATCGAACACAGGTATCCCTCCTAGAAGGCATATCACAGAAGCTTCTCAACTCGTACCTTGGTACAATAGGTAGATCTAATCCAAGTAATTTCCCAGACACAGTCACTTTAGGGTAAATCTTTAAAACTTCACAAATTTACAGTATAGTGGACGTTTTAAGAATATTTTAGAGATATTAAGAGTGTTTTCTTAACGTAAGATTTCACAGAGTGTTAAGTAAGATTTTAGAGGTTGTTAAGATGATAAATTTTATAAAAGTGTTAAGGGAATACATGGGGGCATGTAGTTTTAGGCGGGCCCGAATCTGTAATGCCCCAAAGTTGGAGCATTCTAGAGAAATAATATAAAATAAATAAATGAAGGGTCCACAGGTGCTCAGGGTACCTGCTGCAGGTGTAGGCATCAGGGTACTATGCTAAGGGGCCCCTGAGAAATAAAGACTCACCTCCTTGTAAAGAGAAACTGCAAAATAAAGCAGAAAAGTGCCCTGTGCACTTACAGCTTGGTCAAAAGACAGATTTTAACAGCAATAGATGTCATAGTGGCCTGAATGGAATGCTGTGCTGAGTGGCTCATGCACAGCATTCCACTCCAGCCAATCTAGAACTCAGGCAGGTTTAAGTTTAAAAAATAGTTCTACAGTTAGTCAGTTGTTGCTGGACTGTGGAGTAGAGAGGATCACAGGAGTGCAACAGGGACTTGTGGCTTACCTGGGGTTGTGAAGCAGGTCCTGTTGACTCCGTGGTGAGTCCCCTCCTCCAGTCCACTGAAGACTCCCTCTTCGGCTGTGTCCTGCGGTCGGTGGTGCCATCGGGGCACCACAAAGATGAAAACCTTCCATTTTCTGCGGTTTTGGGCTTAAAAGCCCTTTGTTTTATTGTTTTAGCCCCCGAGTGATTTAAAAAGTTAATTCTCGGTCCCACGCCGGCGGCAGAGAAGCGCCGCATCGCAGAGTTTCCAATTTGGCCATCTGAGGCCCCCTAGTCATACTCCCAGCTGCCTGCCCATTTTTCCCTCCCACTGCCAGCATCCCTCCCACCTCCCTTCAGCACAGGAATCCTCCTTCTGCCTCCAGAAGCAGTGAGTCGGCGGCAGCACACGCAGTGCTGACCGCCTGTTTAGAAAGGAGACTCTGTTTGTGAGGGAAAGTGCAGAAGGCGCATTGAAAGGCGGCTGAGCACCGCAGAGGCATCGGGTAGCTAGGACCCTTCATTTTAATATAAAAAATAGGAGGCGGGGTTAGCGATGCCCTCAGGGAGGGGCCAGAAACATAAGGCCAGTTCAAAGGCCTATGAATATTCATTAGGGGGCAGGATTTAAGGTGGCAACCTGCCGAATAAATGACAGCAGGTTCAGGGAGGCTGCAGATTTAAAGGGGCAATACATTTAAAAGGGCAAGTCAGGCCCAGTGCAAAGTAGGGCATCAGGCCCAGCATTTAGAGAGGCACCAGGCCCGGCATTTAGAGGGGCACCAGGCCCAGTATTAAGTGGGACACCAGGCCCAAAGTAAAATGGGGCACCAGGCCCAATCTAAAGTGGGGCACCATGCCCAAGCTAACGTAGGGCGTCAGGCCTGAGGTAAAGGTAGGGCATTAGGCCCCAGGTAAAGTTTGGTATAAAGGGAGACCCCGGCCTAGCAGAATAGGGCAAGCCAGCCTAGTGGTACTATAGGGAGGCCCCGGCCTAGCGGAATAGGGCAAGCCAGCCTAGTGGTACTAAAGGGAGGCCCCGGCCTAGCGGAATAGGGCAAGCCAGCCTAGTGGTACTAAAGGGAGGCTCCGGCCTAGCGGAATAGGGCAAGCCAGCCTAGTGGTACTATAGGGAGGCCCCGGCCTCGTGGAATAGGGCAAGCCAGCCTAGTGGTACTATAGGGAGGCCCCGGCCTAGCGGAATATTGCAAGCCAGCCTAGTGGTACTATAGGGAGGCCCCGGCCTAGCGGAATAGGGCAAGCCAGCCTAGTGGTACTATAGGGAGGCCCCAGCCTAGCGAATTAGGTCAAGCCAGCCTAGTGGTACTATAATGAGGCCCCGGCCTAGCAGAATAGGGCAAACCAGCCTAATGTTACTATAGGACTCCTTAGCCACGACGTACTGAAAGAGATCCTATTCCAGAAGACTCTACATTTAGAAACAGGGGTTCATTTGAGAGTGTTCGATTTGCCTATACTGTGAAACTACTGTAATTACTGTACTGCTTATGCTGAGCTATCGCCCTAGGTACCTGAACTATTGTCCTAAGTACCTGAACTATTGCCCTAAGTACCTGAACTATTGTCCTAAGTACCTGAACTATTGCCCTAAGTACCTGAACTACTGCCCTAAGTACCTGAACTATTGTCCTAAGTACCTGAACTATTGCCCTAAGTACCTGAACTATTGCTCTAAGTACCTGAACTATTGTCCTAAGTACCTGAACTATTGCTCTAAACACCTGGACATTGGCCCTCATCAGTTAGAGGTACTCCTAAAGTTATAATTTGCCCTCCTCCGGCAAATTATTGTATCATTCCACAGTTCTCTGGGCATTTTTCAGTTATATGGTTACTACTGTATGAAGACAGTCTCAATCTTCTACCACATTGCAGTCTCATAGTATGGTCTGTAACACCACGTACTCAGAATCAGTCTCTACTCAGAAGAAGATGTCCGCTCAGCATTCTTCACTCCTGGGAGATCATCCATCAGCTCGTCACGTCCATTTGTGTCATCTGCCGAAGTCGAGTCCGTCGCCAGTCGTACAATTTGTACCCGTCATTTTCTTGTTTTCACAGCTTGAAGGTACGTCCGCCGAAACGCCAGTGTCGTTCCGTATGGTTCCTGTTCCAGATGTCCCTAAATTGGATGCCCTCTACAGAAGTGTGAGTGCATCCTGGAGAACCTAGTCTGCACCCCACCTGGTCATTCGCTGAAAGTCTAGTCCGTCGAAGCCCAGTACGGGACGCGTCTGCCGTTTCTTTGTTTTGTGTTAGTTCCTGATCCTAGGATTGCAGAGCCAACCAGCATCTCTTCAGATTCTTATGGTTCCTGGTCCTGTCAGAGTTCCTTCCAAGATCAGCTGGCCCTTGGAGTGCCGCAGCATCAGTCAGGTCGTGGTAGTCCTCCATTGGATTCATCGCCATGCAGATCTTGATCTATCTTCATTCTTGGCAACCCTGGAAGTGGGTTTTGGCCAAGGAACCCTTTGTTTTCAGTGTGTTATCTCAGGAACCTGTTGCTCTGGTTCTACATTCCAGCAGCCTTGGAGAGAGTGGGCTTTTGCCGAAGATATATGGTCTGTTTACCAAACTTCTCACCACCCCAATGGCCTTAACTAGGTCCTTGCTGGGAACTGAGATTAGGGTTCTACAGTTCTGTTTTACTTCCCTTGTAGCTACCAATGAAGAACGACGGTGTACACGAAGACTCCGGATCTCTGGACTCTTGTAATATCTGGACTCTTGTGGAAATGTGTGATGATAATTACCCTAGTACCATTCTGAGTAGCTTATGTCACCTGATCCTCATTTAGAGTATCGAAGTATAGAATAGTGTCAGAATAACAGTGGCAGTATGCCTAAAGTTTATTCTTGTGGTAATAACCTTAGTAGTGGTAGATAAAGGTATTTCCCTGTTTATTGCCCTATTGTTCTCGGGCAACCCCCCTTCAAACAACATGAAGTCTTGCTATATTATGACAATTGCAGTATGACCGCAGGTTAGAACTGCTCTGGAGGTGAAACAGTTAACTTTCCATGCAGGCATGGAACTTAGAGCGCGAGCTCAGTTGAAAACTCTGTCTGTAGTGCTTCAAACGCAAACTGTCAGATTCTTTACTCTGCCTCACTGAACAGTCGCTCCGGAGATTTCTTCTTCTCGGTTCATTTTGTCGGTTTAAAAAGTATTATTTTTCGGTTTTGGCTGAAATTAAACCGCAACCGGTCGGTTCAAGCTCTGTCTGTGGTAATGTAAGTAATAGGTTTTACGTTTATTTTTTCTGTGTGGAACTTGTAATTCTTTATCGGTTCGGTTTGAACCGATCAGGTTGTATTTAAAGTCTACTAGTCCTTTTTTAGAGTGCGGTTCCCGGTTCTTATCGGTTCTAAAAAAAACGGATTTCATTACGGTTTTTTCCACGACCCGTGACATGGTTGGGAACCGATAAGGGTGGCTTGCTTGGTGGATTGCCATAAATGGGCAAGTTGGTTAGGCTGGCATTATGGCTGAGAAACCCAAAAGAAAAACCGGACCCACTGGGTTTCAACACTGTAGTGTTTGTGGGGAAGCTTTTGCTAAGGCTGACCCACACACCACATGTGTCTATTGTCTGGGGTTTGACCACCTCAATTCAGACTGCCAGATTTGTCACAATTTCCCTGCTGCCACCGTAGATAAGAGAGTTGGTAGGCTCAGGGAAAGGGAGGCCAAAAAGTCTGCTGACCTGGATGGCCAGCCCAGTTCGGTACCAACCGAACCAGAGGAAGTGCCCTCTGACCAGGGCGATACTTCCTCGGGCAAACGAAGAGCCGGTTCTGAGGAGCCGGTTCCAGCAAAAAGGACTAGAAAGTCAGCTAGTGTAGAGCCAAAAGTTCTCTCCCCAACTGCTGAGGAAATAGTTAAGCAATTCAAATTGTCCAGTCTATCTCTCCGATTCCGACCGAACCGACACCTTCAGGTAAGCGTTCGGTTCGACCGGTTCCACCGGTTCAAGATTATGATTTTGAGGATTTTTATGAACCGGGGGAGGGGGAAGAGGAATATGAGGAGAGTGAATATGGTTTTGAAGATCTGGATGTGCCCATTGATCCGGACATCTCTCCAGATAGACCCCTAGGGTTCTCCTCCAAGGCTTTCTGAGTCCCCTTCTCATTTCATGTTTTATAAAAAAGTTGCTGAAACTCTCCAGCTCCCTGTTGAGGAAGCTGTTGATGACCAACAGGAACCAGACTATGTAGAAATGATGGATATTCCAGAGTCTAGGAGAGTGTCTATCCCTTTGCATAAATCTTTTCGGAAACAGACAGTAAAAGTTTTAAAAACTCCTCACACTATACCTCCTGTGGATAAAAGGATGGACAAGAGGTATAGCTTATCAGGCTCTGACACTGATTTCCTCACTCAACAATGCAGCCATGTGGGGGTAGTGCAGGCTGCAGCCTGTGACAAGGCTAATATTCCCCTAGCTTCACACCCCCCTGAGAAGTACTCCAGGAAGATTGATGCTATGGCAAAGAAACAGTACATGGCAGCATCTTTGGGACTCAGACAAGCAAATTATATGGCTTATGCTGCTAGGTACCAGAAATCCAGATGGGATACTGTGCTGGCCCTAGCGAAACAAGTCCCCTGACCAGCTTGCCAGGGAGCTGGAACAGGTGGCTATGGATGGTATTGAGGTATCCAAGGTGCAATTTCATGCTGCAGTGGACTCTAATGATGTTTCATCAAGGGTCATGGCTACATCTGTGGCCCTGCAGGATGGCTTGGCTCAGATGTACTACCCTGTCTCAGGATACCCAGTCTAAGGCCATGGATTTTCCTGTTAGGGAAATTCTCTATTGGGGAGCAAACAGAGAATTACATGAAGAAATGGATGGATATAGGACCACCTATAGGAGTGCACAGGCCAAGGAAAGGCAGGACACCCTCAAAAGCAGCTTCCTAGAGGCAGGGGCAGGCCTTTTCATAGGCCTTTACCAAGCCTAAGCTCTCCTCCGCCTATGCTCAGAGGGGGTTCTTAGAGGGAGAGGCAGACGGGGCACAAGCAGGTCTGCTTCCCATCCTCAGCCCAAAGCCCCTGCCAAGCAGGCACCCTGATGGGATTGCCAGGGCTGATTCTCCTCTACCTGTAGGCAGGCTGGCTTACTTTGTCCAGGACTGGAAGTCTTTAACATCAGACAAGTGGGTCCTGGAAGTAGTAGTCAGGGACTGGTTCTCAGCTTCAAAAATTTCCAAAGCTGAGAACCAGATCTTTCCACCTGCAACTCCATCAGAGGCACTTCACCGAGAGGCAGAGGTCTCTACCCTCCTGGCTCTCAGAGCTGTGAAAAGGGTTTCTCCCACACAGGGCAAAGGTTTGTACCCAGGTACTTCCTTACCACAAAAGACAGGAGAATGGTGGCCCATCCTGGATCTCAGATATTTAAACAAGCACCTTTTAAAGCCAAAGTTCAAAATGGTGACTCTGGGAATTATCCTACCCTCTCTAAGGCCAGGGGACTAGCTAGCTTCCCTGGATCTCAAGGATGCCTACTTCCATATTCCCATCAGAAGCTCCCATCGAAAGTACCTCAGGTTCGAGCTGCCCTCAGGCCACTACCAGTTCAGAGCAATGCCCTTCGGCCTCACTTCTGCCCCAAGGGTATTTACCAAATGCCTGGCTATAGCAGTTGCCCACCTAAGAAGGCAAAAGATTGCCATCTTTCCTTACCTGGACGATTGGCTCTTAGTAGGCCAGTCCCCAGACCAGGTCAATTTATACCTTCAGATAATGCAGCAACTGCTTACCTCTCTAGGTTTCCTTCTGAATCTCTCAAAGTCAGTTCTAGAGTCTGTCCAGCTTCTTACCTTCATAGGCGCAGAACTGAACACACAGGAAGCCAGGGCCTTCTTCCCCCTGGACAGGGCAAAGACCCTAGTCTCCCTGGCCTCCTCATTTACCCTGCAGGTCTCCCAGCCAGCAAGGCATTTTCTGCAGCTCCTAGGACACATGGCTGTTTCCACAGCAGTTGTGCAAGGAGCAAGATTTCAGATGAGGGACATCCAGTTCCATTTGAGAGCTTTTGGTCTCAAAGAAAGGATCCTCTTACCAAGTTGATCCCAGTAACTCGAACCCTGATCCAAGCCCTACAGTGGTGGCAGGATCAGAGCAACCTGAGACAAGGGTTCCTTTGTCACCAGTCTCATTCTCTAATCCTTACTGCAGATGCGTCCCTCTTGGGCTGGGAGCTCACATGGGCGACCTCACCAACCGGGGTCTGTGGTCTCCCAGGAATCTCTGCTCCACATCAACCTGTTGGAGCTCAGAGCAGTTTTTCTAGCACTTCAAGCTTTTTCCAAATCTGTTCAGAACAAGAGTATTCAGGTCAGAACAGACAACACCACTACAATGTGGTACATCAACAAGCAAGGGACACTCGGTCTACGGCCTTGTGCACCGAAGCGATGAAGTTGTGGTCTCTGGCTTACTCTCTGAACACCTCCCTTATGGCAGTTCACCTCCCAGGCAAGGACAATGTCCTGGCAGATGCTCTCAGCAGGATTTCCCAGGGCCACCATGAATGGTCACTGGATCCCTGGTCTTAGGGTAGCATTTGCCAGATGGGGCACCACAGATAGATCTTTTTGCAGCCCCAGACAATCACCAACTTCCTCTTTTTGCTGTAGGCCCCCAGTGTGGGCTCACTCCCTGGATGCCTTAGCCCTCAGTTGGGAGGGAAGTTTCTCTATGCCTTCCTCCCTTTCCTCTCCTGTTCAAAGTGCTAGTCAAAATCAGATCCCAATCCTGCAAAGTCATTCTGATAGCTCCAGATTGGGCCAGACAGCCCTGGTATCCACTCCTGCTGTCCTTAGCAGTCCATCCTCTCTCCTGTCCCTTCCCAGGAATCACAATCTGTTAACCTGTGCCCAGGGAAGGGTCTGGTACCCAAATCTTAAATCTCTCAATCTCAAGGCTTGGTTTTTGAAGAGTTAGAGTTTGCTGATTTACACCTTTCCCAAGGTGTAATGGATATATTGAAGGCCGCAAGGAAGCCTTCCACCAGGGCTACTTAAAATTCCAAATGGAAAAGGTTTTCCATATGGTGCTCAGAAAAGCATATTTCCCCAGTGTCTGCTGATCTACCCACAGTCCTGGATTATATGGTCCACCTGAATTCTTTGGGGCTGAGACCAGCTACCCTAAAGGTGCACTTGGCAGCTGTGTCTGCTTTTATTTCAGCAGGTAAATCCTCTTCCCTTTCAGCTCATTCTGTATTTTCCAAGTTTTTTAAGGGGTTGTTTCACACCAACCCTCCATTCAGGGATCCTGCCCCTGCCTGGGATCTTAATGTTTGCAATGCTCAGCTTATGCATCCCGCCTTTGAGCCCTTGTCTTCAGCTGAGCTCAAGTACTTGACTTGGAAAACTGTGTTTTTGGTAGCCATCACCTCTGCCAGACGCAAAAGTGAATTACAAGCGTTGTCAGTGGAGCAGGAGTTTATCTCTTTTCACAGAGATAAGGTGGTCCTTCGGACTAACAGAAAGGTCCTGCCTAAGGTGGTTTCAGATTTCCACCTTAATCAATCTATTTCACTTCCAGTGTACTTCACTGACCACTCCTCCTCTAGGGAGAGGAGGCTGCACAGCCTAGATGTGAAGAAAGCCCTTAGTTACTACATAGAGCGTACCAAGGGTCATAGGTTTGACTCCCTCCAACTGTTCCTCACCTATGGCGAGGTTGGTAAAGGGAAGCCAGCCACTAAAAGATCCATTGCCAGGTGGATTGTCTCTTGTATCCAATTCTGCTATGTGAAGTTGGGTAAAGTTCCCCCCCCCAGGCCTGAGGGCTCACTCTACCAGAGGTACAGCTGCTTCTCTGGCTGCTGCCAGAGATATCTCTATTCTAGAAATATGTCAAGCAGCTACCTGGAAAACAGTTCACACTTTTACCAAGCATTACTCCCTGGACATCCAGGCTAGGAGAGATGCTTGGTTTTGCATAGCCGTGCTTCAGAGCCTATTTCCTAGGTAGGTTCTGTCCCTCCTCCATGGGGGTACTGCTGTGTAGTCTGCAATTGTCATAATATAGCAAGACTTCATGTTGTTTGAAGAAAAAATTACTCACCTTAGTAATGTTGTTTCTTCTAATGGAGTCTTGCTATATTATGACCTCCCTCCTGCCTGCCCTCTCAGAACCTCTGTTTTGGGGATGTGGGTGGGTAATACAGGGTTGGCACTTTCTTGATGCCCACCTTGTTGTTTTTCACCTACCTTTTTGGGTGAATTGGTGTTGTGTTTTTGCATTTTTGGGTCTCCTGACTTGAGTCTTTGTTTTAGGCCAAAAATGTGTGTTTATGTTAGTAGCCAGTTGGCTAGTGTAGGTTTACAGCTTCCACACAGAACCTTAGTGAGTTTTAGCTCGTAAAGATCTGACAGTTTGCGTCTGAAGCACTACAGACAGAGTTTTCAACCGAGTTCGCGCTCTAAGTTCCATGCCTGCATGGAAAGTTAACTATTTCACCTCCAGAGCAGTTCTAACCTGCGGTCATACTGCAATTGTCATAATATAGCAAGACTCCATTAGAAGAAACAACATTACTAAGGTGAGTAATTTTTTCTTCCCTGTTGTGACTGTGTCTCTCTACCCTTGGTACAAAATAAATGCCCTGCCAGCACTGAAGCACTAAGTTGACTCCTGCTGCTCCTTGTCTGGGTAATGGTTATCCTATCCACATAATTCGGACCTTGGTGCCTCGCTCATCTCTTTTCACCACCTTTTGAGTAGAGTACTCTTCACAGAGCACCACTATAGACCATCACAGTAGCTTTTCTAGACGCTAGCAAGGCCTTCAAAACTATTCTACACCATACACAGGAGGCTGATTAGGAAGTTGACCAGGTTAGGAATGGGTTTCAAAGCAATAAATGGGTTTAGAAACTGGCTAATGGAAGGAGACAGAGGGTGGTAGTTAATGGCACTAATTCAAAGGATGAGAGGGTGACTAGCAGCATACCACAGGGCTCGGTACTGGGACCAGTCCTCTTCAATGTCTTCATAAGAGGCATCGAAGAAGAACAGGAATGGATGGAATGCCTTTCTACAGATGACACCAAACTCTGCCATGGGTGGACACAGGACACTTAGGAGAGAGTGGATAAAATGCACCAAGATCTTGGGAAACTCAAGGATTTGTCAAAAACATGGCAGTTGCTGGCCAATGTCCCAAAAAAGCAAAATCATGCACCTAGAACATAGAAACCCCAGTGCTGAGTACAGAATGGGGAAGGGGGGTATTGATAGTCACTCGACAGGAAAAGGACCCTGGCATTATTATATTTAAGGACCTCAAGGTGGCAGAACATTGTGACAAGGAAGTGGGTAAGGTTAGTGTGATGCTGGGGTAGGAGGGGTATCTGCAGCAGAAGGACGGAGGTGGTGTCGCCACTGTATCACTCACTGGTGTGACCCAACCTAGAGTACGGAGTCCAGTTTTGCAGACCACACCTCAGAAAGTACATTGAGAGGATGGAAGAAGTCCAGAGGAGGGCACCTAAAGTGGTGCATGGTTTTGCAAGAGAAGCCTTTTGAGGAGAGACTGAGGGAAGAAGAGAGGATAGTCTACCCCTATACCTTAGAGAAGGCTTGATGAAGATTGAAATTAAGTACATTTCTACAGCAACACTTGAGCCTATATGGGTTTCAAGCAGTAACAGCAAATTAAGTAAACTGATCATTTGTGTAGTATATATGCCTCCAGGTATTCATAATAACAGTTTTAATGAACATTAACAAAAATAAATAACCCCCGTTCATGACATGGGTGACATATTGATCCTAGGAAATGTTTACATGCCTGGAACAGATTGGTCAAACGATGTGTCATCTGATTCAATGGACAATACATTCCTAGATGCTATTAGAGAATGTAGACTTACTCAATTTGCTAGGAAACCTACAAGGAGCAACAATATTTTGAACTTGGTGTTAAATAGCAACAGTTCTTATTCCTACAGATTAATTGGCCCTCTGGATTCTGATGATCATTCAACAGTGATATTAGCAATTAGTATGGGATACAGTCACACAAAAGGCAAAACAACCTATTACAAGTTAGCAAAAGGTTACCATGGTAAGATGAGAGAGGATTTTGCACACTGGGACTGGAAACATGAGATGGAAAATCAGGATGCAAACAAATGTTGGGAATTATTTAAAACCATATTACAAATGTAACAGAAACATATCTGCCACACAAACCTTTATACAAAAAGAGTGGGAAAGTTCCGACTTGGTACTCTAAAATAATAACATGCCTTTTAAACAAGAAAAGTAGGGGCTTCAAGATGTTAAGGATGTACCCATGTAAGAGAAATGAAGATAAATACAAGAAACGGCTATGGGAACTTAGGAAGACGATAACAGCAAGAAGAAATGAATTATGAAATAAAACTAGCCACTGATCAACAAAGCATCAAAGCCTTTTGAGGGTACATGAACTCTAGGAAAAAACATTGGTCAACTGTGGGACCGTCGCTGCATTGATTGCAACCTTTTACAAACCAACTGGAAATATCTGAGGTTTCGTACTCTTTATTTCTGTACAGTGTTCCAGAACAAACATGGCTACATTCTTTGACCTTTCTAAGTGAAGTAGTGCAGATAGTGTAAAATCTATGCTACTCAAATTACAAACCTCAAAATCAGTAGGACTAGGTGGCATTTCTCAGTACACGCTGAAGGAAGTGACACACATAATCTCAGAACCACTATTACACTTACTTAATCATTGAAGCTGGAAGAGATATCTCTTGATTGGAGGAGTTGCAGAGGTGTGCCAATTTTCAAAACAGGTAACACACAGTATCCCAACTATAGGAACATTAATGTAACATCAATTGTAGGCAAGATAATGGAATCCATACTAAAAGAAATTATAATCTCAGACTGTTGTCAGTCTGGCATTTTGGGCAATCTCCAGCACAGATTCAGAAAGGGGAAATCTTGCACTACAAACCTTATTGGCTTCGGTGAGCCTGTAAGTCATGTGCTGGATTAGGGCAGTATGGTCAGCATCATCTTCCTTGACTTTAGCAAGGCTTTAGATGTTGTACCCCATGGATGTCTTACAAATAAGCTTGAAGCACGTGACCCCAATAGTAACCCATTAGGTTTTTTGATCTTCTATTTTTCCTCCCATTTCCCAAGCAGCCCCCTTCCACCAGCCCCCAGCCCCTTCACCCCGGCATCTACTGGACTCACCTCGGGATGCCTAATGAGGTGCCAGGTAGCCAGGTGTGGTGCCTGCGACGGGCTGGCATTATCTCACCGGTCAGAGTATTTCCTTGTTTTGTCAGTCCCCTGAGTATGGAGTGGAGGCGTGCAATGATGCTAATAATGGAGCCGTGCATGCTTCCGGATGCGGCATGCTAGGCATCTGCCTCGTATCCACCCCCTTTGTATCAGTCAATTGCACCCCCCCAGCCATCACTAGTGGACAGGCAAACAGAGGACTCCATCCCCACCACTCTGTGAGATAGGAGAGCTGTCATCCAGATGCTCAATCCTCTCCCTCCCCAGCCTACCCCCTGGTGACCTGCTCGCACCACAAACATGGGTCACCAGTATGGCAGGAGGTAATGCATGGATGCCTCAGTCCTCCATGCCACTGGGTCGGCTAAATATTAACCCATTAGTAATTAGATGGCTGGAAAAATGGTTAACTGACTATATACAGAGAGGGAAGTTGAATGGGTACCACTCAACAGAGGGAAATTTTACCAGTGGGGTCCTCAAGTGATTGGTATCAGGGCCAGTTTTATTGAGATTATTTATATCTGATCTGGGAACTGATATTTCAGATTGGTGTAATAATTTCCCTGACAACACCAAACTGGGAGGTATAGTTAACAGTCATGAGGATCGTCATCAGCTCTAGAAAGATCTGGACTCCATGGCCGCTTAGGTGCACAATTACTGGGTAATGAGTTTCAACAAAGATGAATGTACAGTAATGTACCTATGAAAAAATAATCGAAACGGATCTTCGAGGCCATCTCCTTCCATTGAGCCACCTCATGGAACTGTAAGCCATGAGATAGCCATATCAACGTGCCTCATCCATGTCTGTATAACGTGGTTATCCCCAGCATGCTTCCATACATTCCCCCACCATCAACTGCTCATCGGTATACCACTGCTGAAAAATGCCATTGAACCTTTGCAAGTGTAACCTAGGCGCTCTGTACCAGTGGGCTACTACCCCTGCCTGGGTGGCCACAAACCAGATTGAGGGGCCTGGGCTCTGTTCTGGATGGAAAAGGCCGGGGGGGTTCTTTCCCAACGATAGAAATAAATAGCACAGTTCCTCCACCCAGAGTAAAATATAGTGGGCCAGATGTTTGTAGGGTACAATCTTCTGGGATGCTGTACCTCCCCACCTCCCCTTCCAGTCATCCCACACATGGAATACCAACTTAAACTAATACTTTCCTATTCATGCAATTAATGACTACAGCTAATAATATGCTCACAGACAGTTTTAACAGTAACAATAACAACAGTTTTATTATTAGGGAAAGGGGAAGGCAAAAATGTAACAACAGCTTGCAATTAGTAACTTGGGAACAACAGTAACCCACAACAATAACTATGCCCATCCCCAACAGCAACAGCATTTAACTTGCCACCTCCCCACTGATACCAGTGCCCCAATAGTTCTAACTGGGTACCCAGATAAAGGTGCAGGCCTGATCTTTGCTGTGATTTGGCCAGCATTGGGGCCCTTTGGAATAAAGAATTGGAACTCTAGTTGGCTTTGTACAAATTGGTTTTGAGTAACTGGTTTCAAGTAACCCCTTCCAGGGGCTTACTCACAGTTCTACAGTTCAACAGTATGGGGGTTGAGACTGTGTCACTGTAACTGGAGTCCCTGATGGCAGCAACATGCAGTAATGGGGATTGAGAATGGCATCTTGCAGCTTGCCCCCCAGGGACTGACAGCAAAGACTAGCAGCTTTCCCCCTGCAGGTGGTTGTGGGCTCTCACAGTTTGTCACTTTCTGTCAAGCTGAACTGGATGCCGGAGCAAGGGATTTAGGGATCAGAGCCAACACGCCTCTCATGGAGATGAACAGTAGGGTCCAGCAGCTGTCCTACCTGGCTGATTCTCAGGCCATCCTTGCTGGTAGCAGATTCTGCCCTGGGGCTCTGGAGATCATGTAGCCTTTACCTCCTCTGTGGCTGGCAATAATGGATACCTCTGGGCACACCCAGCCCAGCCCCTAAGGCTAGGAGTGGCATTTAGTCTTTAGGCAGAGTTTGAACTGCAGCTTCCAACCACAACTGGCGATCTCACTTCAAGCTGACTTTGTGTTCCCAGACAATGGGGAATTTGTGCAGGTGTCCCCAAAATCTGGCTGCTTGAACCCAGGACACATTGAGTTTCTAAAGAATGAAACACAGTCCAAACTTTCTTCACATAGAAACATAGAAACATAGAATTTGATGGCAGATAAGGACCGCTTGGCCCACCCAGTCTGCCCATTTCCCTACCTACTGGATAAGCTGCAGATCCTAGTTAACCAGCAGCCTACTTCTTCCTACCCCCAACCCCCAGAATTGCCTTATGACTATCCCATGCATGCTTGAATTCCCCCACTGATTTTGACTCCACAACCTCCTCC
The DNA here is from genome assembly GCA_016271365.2 of Neoceratodus forsteri. NCBI lineage: Eukaryota > Metazoa > Chordata > Ceratodontiformes > Ceratodontidae > Neoceratodus > Neoceratodus forsteri. The sequence continues at coordinate 1,142,759,519 of CM028129.1, read as the reverse complement.
GGAAGGCCGTTCCATGCATCCACAACCCTCTCTGTGAAAAATACTTTTAAATTACCTCTGAGCCGCCCCCCCTCTATCTTCAAATTGTGCCCTCTTGTTCTTGCACACCTCTTTTTTTGAAAGATGCTACCCTCTTGGACTTTGTTGATTCCCTTGAGGTATTTGAAAGTTTCTATCATGTCCCCCCCACTCCCTCCTTTCCTCGAGGCTATACATATTAAGCTCCTTAAGTCTCTCTTCATATGACTTCCGGTGCAGACCCTGCACCATTTTAGTTGCCCTCCTCTGGACAGCTTTCATTCTGTCTATGTCTTTGAGGAGATTGGGTCTCCAGAACTGCACACAGTACTCCAGATGGGGTCTCACCAGCTGTCTGTACAGAGGGATAATAACTTCCTGTTTTCTACTGGTGATGCCTCTCCTTATGCATCCTAGTATCCCCCCAGCCCTCCTTGCTGCCCTCTCACATTGCTTGCCCATCTTTAGGTCATCTGATATGACTACCCCCAGGTCACAGGCCGATGACTTTTCTCAGGAATGATGCAGAGTTCGGCTGCAGACACTCTGGCTTTCTGGCAGAAGAACTGGCCAGTCCCCTGGTTTTGGCTGTGGAAGCCTTAGGCAGACTCTCAAACTGTCCCTCTCACACATAGTCCAAGCCCTCCTGCTTGCTGAGAGCCCAAGTTAGAACTGCTTGGAGCTGTTACAGTCTGTGGGGTCTCAAGAAACAATGGCAGCTTCTGATTGGCTGGATACAGCTGTCCATCTGCAAAATTAGTGAACATTCAGTGTTCTCAATGCTTGATTGGGCAGCAGTTTGGGCTCCGAGACAATATCCTTTCCCTCTTCCCAGGAGCCATAACTGTAGGTCCATAGGCTTCTCGAATGCTGATTGGCTGGCTTGTAGGCATGGTTCACAAACATGGCTGCCAAAGTAAACAGTTTTTATGCAGCCCCAACTTTTAAGTCCTTGTGCAGCCAAAGTACAGTAATTTTTTTAGATACTCAAGTCAAGTTCAATTTATTGATCAGCCATAGTCCTTTACAAATCTAAAATTGTAATTGAATAAGTATAAAAGTTTCACAATAAAATGTATAAAAGTGCAAAATAGTCATAGTCAGTTTATACATCCAGCAGTCCATATGATATTGTAAGGTAGTATTTTCTGTAACTAGCAAATGAAAATTGTTTTAAGAGAACATCAATCTTCTTGACAGTGTACTAATATGTTATTCATTTTGAAATGAAACTAAGACAGTAGTTCCGGGCTACTATCCAAATTGGATCATAATTTTATAGTCAGCAAAAAGCCCAATAGTTTATCCAGCATGAACATATCCCTAGTGTTATATAGAAATATCATTACCTGATCCAAAGGAAGACTGAGTTCTGCAGGTATATGACCCAATCACACCAATCTACCTCATTACTTAATGTATCTTAGAGACATAGACTGGACCGACTTTTATCTAGCCACAAACATCAAAGATGCGACAACCCTCTTCAGCAACACATTAGGCACTATCAGCAATAAACTCTCCCCTATGTTAAAATGTTGACCCCAAAAACATTCTTGCATGCGGTTCACTGCTATCCTAAAGGCTGCATTAAATGTAAGAGATCGTCTCTGGGCTACAGCCAGAAGGACCAAGCTCCCAACGGACTGGGCAGCCTTCAGAGTCTGCCAATATGTGTGCACAGTTCAAATCAGGGTTGCAAAAGCTTCCTACTTCCTCATTGCTTTTGAAGCTGCAAAGGGAAACCCAAGCAAATTCTGGCATATCATTAAAGCAGCAGAAGGCAATAAACCTTCCTCCACACTACTCAGTGAGATCTCTCTCAGTGTTCAGACCCTTTCCGATAAACCTAGCATACTATGTAGCTTTAACTACCACTTCTCCACTGCCAGACTTACTTTTTATACTTCAAAAGCAGCTGCTCTAGCATCCAACGTACACAGACATTCACCTCCACTGAAAAACAGCATCTCCTCCTTCACTGCCTTGCCAACCAAAAAACAAACACGCAGAGCTTCAGTAGATACCAATTAGGATCCAATTTATTCCACACGCATATTGCAGAATAATTGGATTCTAATTGGTATCTACTGGAGCCCTGCATGTTTGTTTTTTGGTTGGTGAGTGCCCTTCTTTGCTTGAACTGTGTTGCTTTGTTTGGTGCACCACCCTTCCTAGTGCAGCCTGTTTTTTGATGCTGTCCTTCACTCCTTTCCAGTTCAAAGAAGTAGAAGACCTCTTATTTCAACTAGATATTAACAAAGGTGCTGGTGCTGACGGTATACTTACTTACTTACTTACTTGGTATGAAAGAACAGAAGAAGGCCAGAGCCCATCGAGACTGTTCCCCACACTATGTGGGACATTATTTATCTATTATCCCTCAACCAAACATCTAATTTGTTTTTAAAGACAGTGGCACTAGTTGCCTCTACCAAGTCTTGTGGCAAGGTGTTCCATACAATGGATGCTCTTATTGGAAAAAAGTTTCCCCTTTTGCTGGTTTTATAAATTTTTACTTCAAGCTGTTTATTATGCAGTCTCAGAACATGTCTTCTTTTGAAGAGTGTTAGACCACATTTTTCCATTAGATCTGGTGAATTTATTAAATTAAAAACCATAAGAATATCACCTCTTAATCTACTAGTTTGAAGAGAGACGAGACCAGTAGCTCTTAATCTGTTCTGATAATCCAAGTTTGTTAATCTTTGAATCATTCTAGTTGCTCTCCTTTGAACCTGTTCAAGAATTGCTATGTCTTTTTTTTTGGTTTGGATTCCAGAAAGGGGAGCCTTAGTCTAGATACGGTCTAATGTATGCCCTATACAATGGAATAAGGCATTGTTCAGTGCGATTAACAAAAGTGCGTTTTATTTGCCTCAAAAGTCTGTTGGTCATGCAAGCAGTTCTAACACAGTGATCATTTGATGTAAGTTTATTATTAACATATATCCATAAATCTTTTTCACAATTTGATGAGTGAAGTGGTAGTCCATTTATATATCGTTTTTGGATTATTTACACCGAAATGCACTACTAAACATTTGTCTTGATTAAACTGCATATCATTTTTATTTGCCCAAAGTGTTAATTTTTCCAAATCCTTCTTTAATGCAGAAATATTTACTTGATTATTAACCTTGCCCCCCAATTTAGTATCATCTGCAAATGTAACCATGAAGTTATTTGGCCCTGTTTGTAAATCACTGATAAAGAGATTAAACAATGTTGGTCCCAAGACCAACCCCTGTGGTACACCACTTGTCACACTACCCGAATCAGACAAGATATCATTAATTCTGATTCTCTGAGAACGATTTGTCAACCCGTTTAAAGTCCAGTTGACAATATCAGGTGACAAACCTAGATTGTGCATTTTAGTAATGTGTTTTTCATGTGAGACTTTATCGAAAGCTCTACTAAGGTCCAAAAGAATTACATCAGTAGGGATACCCACATCTAGTAGAGTACTTATATTATTGTAAAAAGATATCAGATTGGTGGTGCAGGAATACTTGGGAGTAAACCCATGCTGATTTGAATCATAAATTCCTAATTTTTCACAATCTTGATCTATTAGAGACTTCATTACTCGTTCCATTAATTTACCAGCCACTGAGGTCAGGCTAATTGGATGATAATTTTGCACAGAACCTCTATTGCCTTTTTTAAATATGGGAGTAACTATTGCTGAACACCAATCATTTGGTACAATGCTTTCTTGTAGGGATTTGTTGAAGATAATTGACAAAGGTATAGAAATATTTATGGAGGTTTCGATCAGAAACCATGGATGAATACCGTCTGGGCCCGGACTAGTATTTTTTTTAGTTTTTTGATAGCCTGTATAATGTCAGTTGAATAGAACCTATGATAATCTACGTGGTGAACTTTAAATGTACTAATAGGTGATTTTTGAGAGAAGACAGAACAAAAATACTTATTAAAGAGATTCAAGGTTTCTATATCAGCTAGAGAAGAGCCATTGGTTATAATGGGACCAATACTCCTTGATCCACCTTTTTTACTATTTATATAGGAGAAAAGAGATTTGTGACAGTCTTTTGTGTGAGCTAGTTTAAATTGTAGCTTATCTTTTGCCAATTTAATAGAATTTTTTTAGTTTTTCACAGATAGTCTATGTTTATGTAATAGAGTAGTTTTAAATGGAACAGAACTATTCTTAAGTTTCCTAAAAAGTTTAATTTTTATTTTAATCTGATTTTTAATTGTCTTGTTGAACCAAGGGGGAATGTTTCCTTTATTATTAAATTTCCACTTAGATGGAATAAAGGTATTTTCCAAATAATGTACAATGTTTTTAAAAAAGTCCCAAGCTTGTTGTGTTGTACAAGTAAGAAGATTAGATTTCCAGTCTATGTTTTGTAAGTATTCATTGATTTTAGAAAAATTTGCTTTATTATAATTTTTCATTCAGTATAACTTCCTTTGTGTAGTTTTAAACTGTTGAATTTCAAAAAGAATAGATGAATGATCACTGGTCCCAAGTGGATCCCAAATTTGTAAATTGCTAATTTGTTGCTCTATGTTAGTAAATAATAGATCCAAAATATTAGGACCTCGAGTGGGTTCAGTAACAAGTTGTAATCCAGTACTAACTACCACATCTATTAGTCCTTTCTTGGCATAGGACTGTCCTGAGAATGAGTCCCAGTTAATATGAGGGAGGTTAAATTCACCAAATATTACAGTATCTTGAGATTCTGAAAAATGTGTAATTTCTTTAAACATATCAGTTGTGTAATCTGAATTTGCAGATGGTGGTCGATAGATGTTATCAATATTTATATAGGACTGCTCCTTCAATAAGATTTTAACCCATATACTTTCCAAAGGAAAGGGAGAACACGCTTCAAAAGAAGGAATATCATTTTGTATGTACATACAAACTCCACAGCCTTGCTTATCTAATTTGTTTTTATAATATAACTTATAACCTGGAATTTCTCTGGACCAAGTTGAGGATGCGTCCCACCAAGTTTCAGTTACTCCCACCACATCTATATTTAAAGTTTTACATCTGGCTTCGAGTTCTGCTAATTTGAGTTGGTTTAAAGATATTGCATTCAAAGCTAGGAATTTACATTTAGTTGTAATAATATTTTGGTAAGTATTCAGAGACTTGGGAATAGACCCATTCTCCCCCATTGTTTTTAGTTTAAACAATGATTTATGATTTTACTGATACTTTTCCCCATAAGTATACTACCCCTAAGACTGAGATGTAAACCGTCCTAGCAAAACAAGGAAGAACGATCTGAAAATGATTCCCAGTGGGTAATATAGGGTATATCCTGCTTAAAACACCACTTTCTCAGCCATTCATTTAGGGCTTTGATTTTCTGCATCATGGGAGATGTTGCTTTTGGGACAGGTAGAATTTCAGATATACATACACAGCATCCCCTATCGGTCCTTACTTCATCAAAGCTGGCGTTTGGTACCTAACAGTCCCCATACTGCACTTGCTTAATATGTCCATCTTCTCTAGCACTGTGCCTGACCTATGAAAAACTGCCCAGGTACTTCCTCTATTTAAGTTAGGTGATCCCATGGACCTAAATAACTACTGCCCCATATCCATCCTTTCCTTGCTATCTAAACTACTTGAGAAGTTGGTAAATGTCCAAATAAGTGACTATCTTGACAAAAACAACTTAATAACTCCATCCCAGTCATGCTTCAGACCAGCCCACAGCACCACATCAGCCCTAGCCTCAGTTACTAATGACTAGCTCTTGGCCATGGATACAAAACAAGACACAGGAGCTGTTTATTTGGACCTTAGCAAAGCATTCAATACTGTCAGTCATGCTATACTCCTAGACACGCTCCAATGGCATGGCATCTCTTGACCAGCACTAACATGGTTCAACAGCTACTTGACAAATAGAATGCAACAAGTAAAATCAGGTGGTTCCCTCTCCCCACTCCTTCCTGTCTTGAGAGGCATACCACACTCGATCCTTGGTCCCCTTCTGTTTATGCTATACATCAACACCATTGGTAACAACATAAACAAAGCAAAGCTGCACCTTTTCGCAGATGACACAGTAATATATATATATATATATATATATATATATATCCAAACCTTTGGCAGCTGAAGCCCACATGGAGCTCCAGTCAAAATTTGACCATCTCCAGCTCAGCCTTGCTCAGTTTAATTTCTTTTAAATGCAAAATATAAAGATCATGTTTTTCCATTCCAATCTTCATATTGCCATTCAAAGGGATCTGCTATCCCTGCCCCCTATAAAGACCCTTCTTGAAGACAACCTCTAGGTAGTTACCAAATTCAAATATTTAGGCTGCAACCTAGACCTGCATCTAACATTCTCTGCTCATATCTCCTCCCTTGCAAAGAAATTATGGCAGAGACTTGTTTTTTTCTAAAGGAATAAATCTCTGTTTATCACTGATGGCAGACTTAGACTGGTCCAGACAACCTTTGTGCTGCTACTTGATTACGCGGACATCCTTTATGGCCGCTGTTCAGACTCCCTCCTTCACCAATTTGATACACTATACCACAGAGCAATACAATTCATTTCAAATGCTCATTGTCACACTCACCACTGCAACTTTTATGCCTCACTAGGCTGGACTTCATCAGCTACTAGACAGCTTTCTCACTTCCTCACCTGTCAATATAAAGCCCTCATGCTAAAGCTCCTCCCATACATAAACAAACTCTTCTGGTGAACTACCTCATCATACACACTCCATAGTACCACTTACATTAGGCTGGAGGTCCCTAGGATCCGCTCCTGCATTGAGGGCTCGGCCATAAGTCATACCCTACCTGCTGCCTGGAACAAAGCTCAGTCTATTCTCAAGCTACATCAGCTACTCACCCTAAGCAGTTTCAAAAAACTACTTGCTAGCAAGTTACGTGACTCCTGTCAATGCTACTGACCGCTATGCTCTTCACTGACAGATTGCCATCACCCTCTGTCATCATTGGCATGGGTTACCTCACTTAAGGTCCCCTCCCCTTATACTTACCTTGACTCACCTACCCTGCAACTCTCTTCCATCCCACCAATCTACCAGAACTATGCCTCCATGCCTCGATCTCTACTTATCTGACCACTACCTTTCTTGCCTCCCACAGTATTCTTCCCTATCCACCCTTACCACATCTACCCTACTTAACCTACCTACCCATTCCACTTCCTCTCCACCACTCAGGGCTGTCCCCCCCTCAATCTTTCTTGACAACCCAGGCTCCCCCTCTCCACTATTATCCCTACCTGGTCTACCTTCCTCTCCTCCTCCTCCTCTCCGCAACTCATGGATGACTCCTCCTTCTCTTCACTCCTAGAATCCCATACCTTCAATTTTAGGTTTCTCATTGCTACTTTTTTCAAAGGACATTTTTTATACTGCCTATTGCTAATTGTGCCATCTGACTGACTGTTGTACTGCAACATCTTAACTTTGTTAATTATTCTGCCCCATGTGTATATTTTCCCTTGGGAAGCTGTATGATAATGTATATTGCAATGTGTATTCCCTGTATATGTTTGTCCTTGGCTCATTGTACATACATTGCACATTGCTTGTCTCTCAGGGCCTCCTTGTAAATGAGCTTGCTTAATGGAGTTTCTTTCCTGCCAATAAACTTTGACTTGACTTGACTTTCCCTTGTTTGAGTACAATGGATATATTAGTGTAATGTGTTTGAGATCATCCTCCATGTTCATACCACATTTGCAGTAGGGGTCTGACACACCAAATGTTTTTGTTTAAAAAGAACATAGTAACTGGAAAGCAATTTTTCCCATTGCTTGAGCCAGTTATAATTTGCCGTTATAACCAGTGAACATGCGCCATGCCACTCAAACAAAAATTGCATCCTAATTGGCTTATAACTTCCCCTGGGTGGGCTTACCGGAAAAAAACATGGCGACTCCTTCATCCCACTTAATGAGGAGCTGCCACAGTGAGAGCATGTCTTTTATGTTTTAATTTCTTAAAACAGTTCTCTCTCCTTATTTATTCCATCTGGTTGATCCTGCTGTTCAAAAACTGCACCGAGCAGTTTGCAGCCACACCGGAGAAAAAACAGAGAAAAATTTTCCTCGGATATGCTTCAGAGGTAAGCGCCAAATGAGAAGGGACAAACCAGAAGCCAAATAAATGTAAAATTATGACAAAAATGAAAACATATGCTGTCAAAAGACAAATTGGTGCTTTGTGTGTGTGTGTGTCTCTCTCTGTGTCTGTGTGTGTGAGTCTGTCTGTGTCTGTCTCAGACATAGGAAAAATAAAGTGTGGGAAAAAATTGCTTACCAGCAATTATAAATAACAAAAGATGGGGAAGTGGGCTTAAATTCAAAATTAATGGTTGTCCTTGGTGTGGGATGCTTTAATAAACCCCTCGGGTTTCGCCCTCGGGGTTTATGTAGCATCCCACACCTTGGGCAACCATTAATTTCTCATTAAGCACACTTCCCCATCCATTATTGTATATATAATTAGTATTATATAATTCCATCCTGAACCTGGTTAATATTTTCCTGGCAAAAGGATTTGACAAACTAATTAAATAAGGTTCAAAAAAGTGGTTAGTTTTAAATTGTTTATGCCATTGAATGTTCTTGAGACTAGAGATTCGTGAAAAATCTTCCATAGTAGCGATATCCCTTATTCATCTTTTAATCTGGAGGATGATCTTAGAAATAGGTCTATAATATATTATATGTAACACTTGACCCAGTCCTGTTGGAAAAAGGATCTCCTTAATAACTTTAATCAGAGGGAAAGCAAACCCCACCTTGAATATTCAGTCTTCTCTTCCAGGCACTGTCTGGGAAGATGGTCGTCAAATAAGAGCAAAGTTTTAATAAATAAAATGTTCTCTGTAATATGGGTGTGAATCAAGAACTGCCCTAATTCAAATCTTAACACCTCCTCTGGTACGGATTGAGGTACATCCAAAACATGATGGTAGATTTTATTAAATAGAACCTCCAGATTTTTTGTTCTAGTGGAGGTCCAAACTTCAGCCACATATGATATACTAGTTTTAATTTCTGTATTTATAACTCTAAGTATGCCGCTTGTTGAACATTTTCCTAACTGAGTATTAAATCTTTTAAAAGCATTAAAACAGTCTGAAGTTTGGCCTCGATCAGCAAAATGTGCCTCTTCTAGAAAAAAATTGGAGAATCTCACCCCCAGATAATCAAAATACTTCTCAGTTGTTATCTTCTGTTTATTAAAGTACAATGTTTCAATAATCTATTTCCTCAGTGTCCAATAACTGCCCCTCTGCCCTGTTGCCTGCTGGTAGAGTGGGGCTGGATAGGGACTTCCTTTGATTGTCACTGCCTCTGTTAGACAGTCCCCTCATACAGCAGGTGGAACTCCCATTCAGTGCTGGTGTAGGGACTTCAACTCCCAGAAGCCATGGCTGCTGTGAAATTTACATGCGTTCTTAACGCTTTTTACAAGTGACTTTTTGGGGTCCCTTTGGTCCCTCCCTCGTGTCTCTGGACCCCAGTTAGCTGATCCAGGGATCCAGGAGCATTGGGGGAACCTTTGTTTTGCCACAAGAGTGACGTTAAAATGATACTGTGCTACCGCACATGCGTGGACTGCCAAAATGCACATTTGTGATGCAGCTGCATGGTGGTTGCTCATCTTTGCTCCTCTGGCCCCTCTACTGTAGGAAAACATTGCTAGGGTTGGACAGAAACCTCAGGGGGCACCAGGGACCTGGACCAGGAGGTGGCGGGCAATGGGAGGAGGGAAGAGGCGCCACTGGTAAGCCCCCAACTTTGGGGGAGTGTTACACAAGTATTTACTAACACTCTACTTCTCATAGGCTTGTTATTTTAAAACTTTCTTTTATGCCATCACCAAAAGACAAGGAACTGCTGTTCTATTACTGCCATTGTGATGACATTGAGCTTTATAATGACAAAAAATACCCCATTTGTGTCCATTGCCTCAGCACAAACCACAGTGTTAAAGCCTGCTCAGTTTTTTAGAACTTTAATCAGGCAAACAGGAGATGTCACAAGACAGCTTTATATTAGAAGTTTTTCTAAAGATTTAAGAAATGGAGAAATGGGTTGTGGCAAAGGCGGCTTCACCATTGTCAGCCTCTTTTGTTCCTGGTTTACCGTTGGCCTATCAATTCCCATACTGACTCATCAAAGAAAAAGGATAAGTGCAAAAGGACAAGGCCATTTTCTTGACCATTCTCATTCACCTATCGGATGGGTAAGTCTACTGAAAAAGATGGGTCCCTGGCTATGGATGTGGGTTCTGCTGTCCCCCATGACCATCTCTCAGACACAGGATTGGGGTCTGGCATGAGCCCATCTCTCCTATCAGGGTATTGGCAGCCTTCTCTGCTGTCAAACACTGTGCAATCAACAGCTCAGACATCATCGACTTCCTCGGAGCCCGTTAATGCACAGATGTTGCATCAAACAATGTCTGAGCTGTTTCAGTGTCTACTGCCTCTGTCATCATCATTGCTTGATCCCTTTGTGCCCTCAGCTGGTCTGTCATCGATATTATAATTGACCTTCCCATTCTCTGTCTCTGCCACGGTGCTGGGCCCAAAACAGCCTCCATCGATGGGACTTCCACAAATGATTATTCCTCCATTGTCTCTTCGTCCAGTCGACCATCAGCCAAAGGTGGTTGATGATGAACTGGAGCATAATCCAGAGTATATAGAAGAGGAGGAGGAGGCCATGGATGAAGAAGAAGAAGCCATAGATGTGGTGGGATTAAGTATCACTCTGTGCCCTTGCTCAGAGGAGGATGTGGAAAATACACCAAGGTCTTCACCTGAGGATGCCTCATTTCAAACCTTTCTTAAGCAGGTTCAGGCTAAAATTGGGGTTTCAAGCAGAGGAGTAGTATTCCAAAAGAAATATGTACAAGTTCTTTGAGGTTTCTGTCTCTCCTACTGACTTATTTCTCCTGTGGAGTCTACACTTGAGGATGTGACTTTCGTAGCCTGGCACAGGCCTGTTCAACTGCCTGTAGTACCTAGTAACACCAATAAACAGTATCCAGCCTGTACTGCAAAGCCTTATTATTTCTCAGTCTAAAACAGAATCTGGTAATTATGGCTGCTCATGACAGGTCCAAGACTCCCAAGCACATGAGTTCCTTTCCTCCTGACAAGGAGTCGAGGAAGCTGGATATAGTAGGAAAGAGGATTGTTGCTTCTGCTTCTCTCAGCCTGAGATTTGCTAGCTATCAAGCATATATGATTAAATGTCAGAATTGTTTTTGGAAGACTATGGCCACCCTGATTAAGGAATTGCGAGGGAGCCAGGATAAAATATTGGCACAGCAAACTATTGTGTATGGCCAGGAGGCTGGTAAGCATCTGCTGCAATCTGCATATCATGTCTCTGATGCTGCTGCCATGGCTGCTACCTCTGAGATATGCTTTCGCTACCACACTGTGGTTAAGGGTGGCTGGTTTTGCTACAGATATACAACAGTCTGTGATGAATGTTCCATTCAGGGGCAAACAATTGTTCCACACTGGTGTTGAAAATGCTGTATGGGATTTACAGTCCTCTAAAATGACTCTTAGATCCCTGTATATTTTGAGCCCTAAACCCTGGGGAAAGGGTCATGGTTCTTTTCACAGGGTCTATGCTCGACCAGGCTGTGGCTATTCAAAGGGCCCAGGACGTGGTCCCCAGAGACCTCAGCTTTCCACTTCCCAAGCTGCCAACCTGCCTCCAGGTTACCATGCCTGACTTACAATATGTCAAACCATTACCAGCACTCCCACCACCACCAGCACATTCTGACTCCCCTGCCATTCTTCACACCTCACTACATCAGGATGTTTTAGTGGGAAGCCTCATCTCCCTCTTTCTTCAAAAATAGATGGAGATCACCACCGATGCACTGGAAATTCTTCAGCACGACGCACCTTAGAGCTCCTTACTGTTCCTCCAGTTACCTTCCCCCATTACCCAACAGATTACCCAACAGATATTCTCCAGGATATCTTGATCTCCTGCTGGAGGAGGTTCAAACCCTTCTCCATAAAAGGACTGTAGAATTAGTCCATTTCAGAAATAAACCAAGGCTTTTACTCCTGGTACTTTCAGGGATTGAAGGTAAGTGCTAGATCTTTGGGGCCTGAACCTTTATATAGAACACAAGAAGTTCAGGAAGGTCTCCCTGCAATCTCTCCTTAAAAAAAAAAAACTGTTACAGTATGTCTTCCCATACACAGATGCCTGGCTGTTAAATGCCTCATCTCAGGAAGTCATTGTCTACACACTGTTTCAGACTCAGCAATTGTTCAACCATCTAGGCATACTGGTGATCAAGCTAAAGTTGGTCCTTACCCCTTGCTAGAGGCTACTGTACATAGGGAATGTTCTGGATAAGGGGCTGAGTCAGGCATTTCTGCTCTCTGACCATGCAGAAGCACTAGTGGCTCATGCAAAGCTGGTCTCCTCCACTGATTATATGTCAGCCAGATGTTTTCTAAGCTTAATTGGCCTGATGGCAGTTGACATCCTAACTGATCCACTGGCCTGCCTCCAGTATCTACTTTTTAACCTCTTCCTCAACTCCCTCCCCATGGCCTGCCCCGGTAATGTGTTACTATATGCAGATGATGCTGTCATACTCTCCTCCGACCCTGACCCCGCTCAACTTCATCATTCCCTGCAATCCACTTTTAGCTGCGCAGAGAACTGGTTCACTGCTCAGCGCCTTATCTTCAACTATAAGAAGACCAAAATTATGCTCTTTTCTCACCCTCTCAGCACCCGGAAGGTGCATTGCCTCCAAGTTCTCACCACCAACCAGGCCCCCTTAGAGTCAGTGGACTCCTTCAAGTACCTGGGCATCACACTAGACCCCGTGCTCAACTTCCACCAACATATCCATCTCCTGTCTAATGCCCTTAATGCTAGGCTGGGACTTCTGTACCGCTTCAAGCACTGCCTTACTACTGAGGCCCTTAGGCTCGCCGTCTCCTCATCCGTCCTCTCACTGCTCGACTATGGTATACTCATTTACAGTGCTGCTAGTTCCACAGCCCTCCATAGACTTTGCTTCACACTAAACAAAGCATGTCACCTTATACTGGGATGTGATCATCTCACCCATACTTGTTCCCTCTATAACACCACCAACTGGCTCAACCTCGACAATAGGATCAAGTTCCACACCTGCCACATGGCTAAAAAAATCACCCTTGGCCTCGCCCCCCTGGTCTCACTTCTCTAGTCCACCCGGCTCCAAAGCTTAAGTGCACTCAAAGATCTGCCAAACCACTCCTCGCGGTTCCTTTCTGCTGAACCTCGCAATTACAAAGGTCTTTCAGCTTTAAAGCCCCCACTGTCATGAACAACCTCCCAACCTGGCTTGTAAATGAAATTAGACTTGGCCCTTTCAAAACACTTCTTAGGCACCACCTCCAGACTACCAATACCTGTGACTGTTACCTAAACCCCACCCTCTCTGCTCCCCCACTGACCTTCCCCACTGGCCTCTCTTCCTAGGCCTCAAAGATCCAAGACTTTTTCTGGGCATTACCATTTATCTCTGACTGTACTAGTTCACCCTAGTCTCTGATTGTTAGCCTTCACTCTCTTCTTGTATTCATAGCTGATTGTGTACTCATTGTATGGTTATGTAAAGTCTGTTATGTTACCTAATTCTTGTGACGTGGAACCTTTGTAAATAAGTCTTTGACTCAAAGGTATTTCCAATTCCTCAATAAATAAATAAATATGAGGATCCCTCAATGGTACCTCAGAGCACAATAGACAGAGCATTTTGGATGAGTTGGAGTATCTCATACAGGTAATGCCCCCTCTCCATCACTCCCTGCTCTGATGGTTGGACTCTGCAACTTAGAGAGAGGGTCCCTGTTCCTCTGGCAATTCCTCTTCCTGGTGATAACCACAGACAACTCAGGTTTAGGCTGGGTGCTCATCTTGGCCCTTTCATATCCCAGGCACAGTAGGTCCCTCTGGATATGGTTCTTCCCAGTGACACTCTGGAAATTAGAGCTGTTCTGTGAGGCCTACAGGCCTTTGCCACCCTCCTACCTGTGAATCACCTGCTGATCCGTACAGACATGTCAGTGATGTACTACATCAATCAACAGGACAGAGTTTATTTGTATTCTCTCTGCAGAGATGCAACGAGAGTTTAGCACTGAGTAGGGGAACAAGACGTACTCCTCTCAACAGTGTCCCCCCCCCGGCACCCTGAACACACTAGCGGATTATCTAAGTCAGTTCTGTGTGCTTGGCCATGAATGGAAACTGTCAGACTCTGTTGAGGTTGGCCTGTTTGAAATATGGGGTAATGAAAACACACCTGTTTTCGTCTCCTTACAATGCAACACTGATGTGTTTCTGCTCCCTCAGATGGAGTTTTCGGGTGAGACATTGTCCCTTTCTTGGAAAGGGAGGTTTCTGTATGCTTCTTCCCCTTTCCCTTAAATATAGAGGGTTCTGGTCTAGCTGAGGGCTGAGCCAACCACCATGATTCTGTTGGGTCCTTACTGGGCCAGACATATTGGTTTCCACTACTCCAGAAACTGGTGGTGGAACTCCTGGTCCCTCTCCCCCTGCAAGCTGAACTTCTAATGCAGAAACAGGGTGCTCTGGTGCACCTTGATCTTCAATCTCTACATCTCCATGCCTGGCTCTTGAGGATATAGAGCTGTCCCACTTTAGAATGTCCCCAGCAGTAGCAGGTGATGTCTTGGCAGCTAGAAAGTCATCTGCATGGTACACTTATTAACAAAAATGGAAAAATGTTATGGTATGGTGTACTCAGTGTGGCCTGGATCCCATTATGTGTTTACTTCCAAAAGCGCTGGACTACCTCTTGTCCCTTACCAGTTCAGGACTCAGCTATTGCTCTATTAAGGTCCACGTGGCTGCTGTGTTGACTTTTCATGCTCTAACAGAGGACAAGATTGTGGCCCAGATGGAGGCTTCCTGTAGATTCCTAAGAGGTATTCTCCTCCTGTAACCCCTAGTCTGAGATCCAGTTCTGGTGTGGGACTTTAATTCGGTCTTAGCCTGCAGCAGCTTTTGAGCTGAGCTTCCTGTCTTGAAATTTTCAGATGTGTTACTGAGTAACAGGCTCTGGCGGCAGATCCTCCTTTTATTTTTCATAAGGATAGGATTACATTACTTACAAATCCTTGTTTTCTTCTGAAGGTTAAATCTGAAAGAACATTAAATCAGACTATAGACCTTCCTGTTTGCTTTTCATCTCCCACTGATAGTGGAGAATGTTGTTTGCACATGCAGGATGTCTAAAGGACACTTCTGTGGTATTTGGACCATGCAAAGGATTGTAGAATATCCTTTTAGCTGTATATTGCTTTTGCTGCTACGATGGTGTGCTTCCGGATTACTAAACAGGGCCTGTTCATATGGCTGGCTAATTGTGTTATGTTTTGTTAGCAGAAGTATGGTAAGCAGCTTCCTGTTCCAGTTTGTGCACATTCCTCCTGTGGGATGGCGACCTCAGTGGCTTGTTTTCAACATGTGTCCACTGCTGACATGTGTGCTGCTGCCACTTGGAGTACTGTTCATACATTCACTAAACACTGCATTCTGGACATCATCTCTTTTAAATGTGCCAGCTTTGGCCTCAGTGTTCTGCAAGACCTCCTTACACAGGATCATTAGATCCTGTCATCCCTCTTCTGTGCTTGGCACTGCTTGAGAATCATTCCATGATGTGGCTCATTGGAGGGAGATACTGGAATAGTTACCTGAAGTAACAGTAAATCTTTAAGAGAATCTCCTCCGTTGAGCCACAGCTCTCTCTACCACCTCCCCCCCCTTGTTACACTCTGAAGAAAGGGGGTTACTAGTGGGGTACCACAGGGTTCAGTACTGGGACGGATCCTCTTTAATGTCTTTATAGGAGAAATTGCAGAGGGGCTGGAAGGAAAAATATGCCTCTTTGCAGATGATACAAAGATCTGCAACAGGGTTGATTCACAAGGGGGAGTGGAAAGGATGAGAAGGGACTTGGCAAGGTTGGAGGAATGGTCAAAAATATGGTGGCTTAGATTCAGTGCAAAAAAGAGCAAAGTAATGCACCTGGGAAACAAAAACCCCAGGGGAAGAGTATGCAAATGGGGGGGTACTAACAACAACAAAAATGGAAAGGGACCTGGGGGTAGTCATATCAGATGACCTTAAGGTAGGTAAGCAATGTAAGAAGGCAGTAAGGAGGGCTGGGGGGATACTAGAATGTATAGGGAGAGGCATCACCAGTAGAAAACTCTGTACAGACAGTTGGTGAGACCCCATCTGGAGTACTGTGTGCAGTTCAGATCACATCTCCACGGGGACATAGACAGAATGCAGGCAGTCCAGAGGAGGACAACTAAAATGGTGCAGGATCTGCAATAGAAGCCATATGAAGAGAGACTAAAAGTGCTTAATATGTGTATCCTTGAGGAAAGGAGGGAGAGAGAGGGGACATGATAGAAACTTTCAAGTACCTGAAGGGAATAAAGAAAGTACAAGATGGGAGCATCTTTCAGAAAAAGAGATGTGCAAGAACAAGGGGGCACAATCTGAAGATGGGGGGGTGGCTCAGGGTCAACGTGAGGAAGTATTTTTTCACAGAGAGGGTGGTGAATGCATGGAGCCACCTTCCTGAGGAGGTTGTGGGGTCAAAAACAGTGGAGGAATTCAGGAATGCATGGGACAGACATAAGGCAATTATATTGAGGGGTAGGAGGAAGTAGGCTGTTGGTTAACTAGAATCTGCAGCTTATCCAATAGGTAGGGAAATGGGCAGACTAGGTGGACCAAGTGGTCCTTATCTGCCATCAATGTCTATGTTTCTATGTTGAGTGACAGGTGACTATCCTGCCTGCTTTCACAAGCTGGTTCTTCTCTGCCACCTATTATGGCATCTGTACTCAGGTTTCCATATTCTCTCCTGCCTTGTGTGGTCCTGGTTGCGCCAGTCCCTGCCGGTCTGATGACTGTCCAAGCTTGTCGCTGGCAGGGATCTATGGCATGTTGGGAATGCTCACATTATATAAGTGCTGGCAAGGTGAGTCGACATGGATAGCCGGAGCCAGAAAATATTTCTAGATGGTCCTCACACCGACAGCTTATAGTTCCATGATGAGGCTCAATAGAGGAGATTCTCTCAAAGATCTGTTACAGTAGGTAATTACTCTTTACTTCAAAAAGGTTAGCAAACTTTCAATGATAACAGAAGAAAAGAACATAGAGAGTAAAATAACTTTGGACATGAAACATAAAAGACAAAAGTATTTATTTTTATTTTATTCTTTGGTAACTGGGTAAGACCAAACTGGCACAATGCCTGTTTTCAGGGGTGACCCAAGAACACTGCGAAGGTTAAGTGACTTGTTCAAAGTCACACAGTATGCAAGTGGAGGTTGTGAGAACCAAATCCAGGTCCTGGATATACCAAGCTCAATCACAGCTCATTATTCTAAGCTCTAGGCTAGTCGGCCTGTCCAAATAAGCACAATCATCAACAAGGCAAACTTCCTACTTAATACAGTAAGAAGGCATTTTAATCACAAATCAAAGGAGGTACCTCTTCTGCTTTATAAATCATATGCTAGACCCATTACAGATTGTACCAGATTAAAACAGAGATGATGGAATAACGTTGGTGAAAACTGCACTGTCACAACAGCAAATGGTAAAACACCTACAGGGATTGCGTAGTGAAGGGCATTACCGTTACCCCTTTTTCTGTCATCAGAGGGGAAGAAGTGGAGAAATAAGTAAAAGAAGGATGCCTCACTGAGCTGCTCCCATGGTGGAGAGGGCTAGGGAACGAGCAGCAAGGAAGGGGCAAGCCAGAGACCGGGGTTCTGTTACCGGTTTCCCAATGTTATGACCCCCAACCTTTAGATTTTATAATTTGCACCCTCAAGAGACGTAAACAGCCTCCTCCAAGTTTCTTTCCATCCTCAAGTTCTACCCCTCTCCCCATGGAGTTGATTAATTACATTTTGGGGGCTGTGGGGGGCAGAGCCCCCCCCCCCACAAAAACTAAATTTCTTGATGTTCCTTAGCCATGGTAGTGGTTGTCTGTGTGTTTTTGGACTGCTACTATTGGCACTGTTGTTCCCGATGGCATTGTCACTGGGTGCTGTTTTTAGCAGCATCATTTTTCCTGCATGGTTTTGATTGCACTGTCCTTGGTTTCACAGTGTTGACCTAGTCCCATTACAGATTACTGTTCCTAAGACTGGGGAAATATAAACATAGGTGAAAGGCACAGATTACAGAAGATACAGTGCAAAGCAAGCAAGATAATGGTAAGTTTGGATAAACTATATGAGTAAAGGTTGAATAACCTGTCACAAACGCACTCCACAGGTCAGGCCCTCTGCTCCCACAGTGCCAACCTCAGAGTGCAATAGTGTGAACAGGTAACAGACAGGGTAACTCTCCTGTCTGCTTTGGGTTCAAATCACCTTTAGCCTCGAGTTCTGGGGGGGATTCAAACTGTGAACCTTATGCTCGCATACCCAATGTACAGGCTGAGATATGTACCCTCTTTGGGACTGCAGTACAATCTTTTGCTAGGGGCACCTAACCAGGTATCCAAAATGAACCCTTACAACTCTATAAGAGACCTTAGGTATAGTTTTACCTTATTATACAAGCTCAGTACACAATCAAGTTTTTCAACAGCTGTCAGACTTGAAATACAGGCACTTCACATGCAAAAAAAAATTGAGAAGACGCAGGCAGTATTTCAAAGAAATGGTTGTTTACTAAAAATATGATAAAAAGGTAAAATTAAACACAGAACAATATATCATACAGCATACAATCATGTAAAATAAAAAGGAAGTTACAGACAAAACACTCCTACCACAAAGACTTAATTTCTTTCTAAGTATTATGTTTCTAAGTGCGTTTAAGTTAGAGAGAACTTTCTGTCTCAGAGTCCAAGATGATATAACACCTATTCCCCAGATACAATGTTCATTTCACTCTATCTCCTCACTCCCTTTTGGTGAGTCAGCTAGCTCCTCTTTTTAGAATTAATTCTAACATAATTTCTAACATAGAAACATAGAAACATAGAAGTTGATGGCAGATAAGGACCGCAAGGCCCATCCAGTTTGCCCATTTCTTTTTCTACCTTATGAATATGCCATAGGCCTTTGCTCTGTCAATGGTCTATCTATTCATACTCATCTGTATTACTCCTTTATGCCTATCCCTTGCCTGTTTGATGCCCTGCACTGTATTCATATCCACCTCTTCCTGAGGTAGGCCATTCCATGCATCCACCACCCTTTCTGTGAAAAAGAACTTCCTCACATTACCCCTTAATCGGCCTCCCTCTAATCTCACGCTGTGTCCTCTTGTCCTGTTATTTTTCTTATAATGAAACATGTTAGACTCTTTCACCTTGTTAATGCCCTTAAGGTGTTTGAATGTTTCAATCATATCACCTCTCTCCCTCCTTTGCTCTATGGTATACATACTGAGTTCAGTTAATCTGTCCTCATATGTTTTCTGATGCAGTCCCTGCACCATTTTGGTTGCCCTTTTCTGGACTGCCTCAATTTGGTTAATGTCCTTGTGCAGGTGTGGCCTCCAGTACTGCACACAGTACTCCAGATGGGACCCAACCAGTGTCTTGTAAAGAGGGATTATTACCTCCCTCTTCTGACTTGTGATACCCTTACTAATATACCCCAACATCCCTCTAGCCTTACCTGCTGCTTTAGAGGTCTGCTTGGATGATTTCAGGTCATCGGTGATGATGATGCCCAAGTCTCTTTCTTCCTTTGTGACTGCCAGCACCTCCCCTCCCAGCCTATAGGTGGCATCAGGGTTTCTCTTCCCTATGTGCATGATCTTGCACTTCTTTGCATTAAACCCCAGTTGCCACTCTTCCGACCATTTTGCTAGTTTATCCAGATCTCTTCTCATTCTGCCCACACCATCTGGATCATCTACTCTGTTGCAGATCTTGGTGTCATCTGCAAACAGACAAACCTTACCCTCCAGTCCAGGAGGTATTTTTAATTAATGGTAACATCAGGAAAAAAAAAAACATTTCCTAAATATGACATTCTTTAATCAAACATTTCTCTTCGAACTTAACAACCTTACCATTTGTCATTATTTCTTGGCTGCTTGTTAAAATTTGAAAGGAACCTGCCAAATTACTCTTCATCCTGTTATGTCATAAACTTTATGTTTGGTCTCAACTTCAAAAGCCTGGGCAGGTCATAAAAAGGTAATAAAATGCCCTCTGGAAGTCTTAATTAATGGGTTTCCCTGGTCAGTTTAATTATATCCTATAGTTCCAGCTACTGACCTTTAAAGTTACAGGCCAAATTTGTTAACTTGTGTGAGACAATTTCATAGACAGACCAGTTATTTATAATATAAATATCATACAGGTAACCAGAAGCAGGAGCAGAGGGTCACATAACCTATCACTTCTTACCCTATAGAAGAGGTACATTGTGGGGGGGGGGGCTCCTCTTATTTTACAGCATGCACCATGATGCACAACTGATATAAAATTTAAACATAGTATACAGGGAAGAGGTGCACAGTACAAGAAGCCATACCTGGCATATAAGACAAGCTAGCTTCAAAACAAACACCAGAAAGTTATTCTGTACACAAAGAATTACACAATTTTGGAATGCTCTACCTGGTGAGATAGTAAATAGTAGAATTACTGATACTTTTAAACTAAAACTGGATGGATACATGGATGGACGACACCTAAAAGGGCATTATGTGTAAATTTTGAGGCAGTGTTAAATGGACACATGCATCTACTACTGTCTTTGTCACTTCAGGTATAACTCCAAGTATTTCAACATGTACGCCATGGAAGACAGGAGAGAGAGTTGACATGATAGAAACCATAGCACCTCAAAGTGATGACAGGGAGCAGGCAGGAAGTCTCTTTCAAATGAGAATGGGGACAAGGGGTATGGGATGAAGCTGGAGGGGGGAAGCTCAATAGTGATGTGATGAAATATTTCTTCACTGAAAGCATGCTTCCTTTCCTACTGCTCCCATTCAATTTCCTATGGAGTACCACAGGGCTCAGTTTTGGGCCCTTTATTATTTCTCCCTTTTTATGAATGCTGTTCCATCACCTGTGTTGGGTCTAGAATGATCTTATACTCACATGATGCCATTTTGTTTGCTGATGGATCTAACCTTGATTACGCGTTAACCAAGGTCCAACAGGACTTTGAAAAATTTCAAAACTGGTTACTCTCACACAATTTAGTTCTTAATTCTGGGAAGACCAAGGTAATGGTTTTCACATGCCCCAGGAAGGTAAGAGACATTAATGTCTTAAATGTTGATTTGAAAGGGAATGTAATTGAATTGGTAGATAGTTTTAACTATATTGGGGATTATCCTAGACTCTCTTCTTTCTTTTGATATTCAGGTTAGTAAAATAATTAAAAAAATACATCAGAGGCTAGGAATGCTGTTTTGCATTCAATCATTTCTTATTCCAGAATTTTGAAGGCTCCTGAGTCATACTTTCTTGAGAAGTGCATTTGATTATGGATTGATGATTTACTCAGGATCAAGTGAAAAAATGTTATAAAAACTTCAGGTCACCCATCACAGTATTTTACAATTCATGACAGGCTCATCACTCAGAACTCACCATTGCATTCTGATTAGGGAAGCAAATTGTCGTTCATTTTTAGATAGGATCAAAATTAAATTGGGAGTATTTGTGTTTAAAGGGATTCGAGGTTCTCTACCCCAACTATTCAAGATCTTTTTTCTAATTTGCATACTTCTCTGGGTACTAGATCTCAGTCTAGGGGTCTGTTTAGGGTCCCCTTATTTAAGAAAACAATTGGTCAGAGGTCCATTGTTTATAGGGCTATAGCCTTTTTTAATAGTATTCCGTCAGCTGTCACTAACTGTAGAACAGTCAGGTCATTTAAGCACAGGCTTGTTCAATGGCTTAACACTCTCTCAGAATACAATTGTTTTCATTAAGATATAATTGTCCAGTGTATGTTTGTGATATTATCTATTGTCTTTATACAGTATGTTCTCTTTACTTGTTTAAATGTATAAACTTGTCACTTGTGAAAACAGGCAGCTTGCTCATCTTGCTAACAAGTATAAACAAGCATTTGTCAATGCCGAATGTTGTCTTGCTGGCATTGGCATTGGTAGTGCAGGAGTTAGAGAGATGCATAATAGGAATGGCAGTGAAGTACTGAACTGATGCCAACCCCACCTCACCCTGTAGAGACTGTCAGACATAGAGGTGTGCCTTTGGGTCATTGGCCATAACGCTCATGCCATTACACTTCACCCTACCCTGCAGACTCCAAAAAGTGTTGCATTGTGTCTTGGCATCATCAGACCTTATGCTCACCCCATTCCTTAAGAAAATACATTGAGATGGATGCAGTATAGGAGAATGGGGTGAACTTTGGGGCCAAAGAGTCCAAGGCACACCTTGATGCCTGTCACTGGATGCAGGGTGGGGTGGGGGTGGAATAGCATAAGTATTACAGCCAACAATCCAAAGACACACCCCTAATGCCTGTCAGTCTCTACAGGGTGGAACATTATGGTTACATCAGATTTGCAACATAGGCATTTTGGGACCTCTGCTCATGAACAGTGGCACTGTGATTCTGTTAATCTGTCCCGAACATTGATTTCCCACAGTGACCGTGCCGTTCTATGCCAGATGTGCAAAAACACATTTTGGGCATTATGTGAAAACTGACAGTTGAACCATTCATAAGGAGGTGTGAAGAAATGGCAATGTTGAAAATCTGGAGAGGAAATATTAAAAATTCTCGAACTTACGAGCGTGCGTGGAAACTTCACAATGCACACTTGTAACACAGTCATTTTGTGGACTTGTTTCACCAAATCTTCAACATAGGCATTCAAACACCATGAAGTCTTGCTATATTATAACATTAGCAGTCAGCCACTGCAGCTGAACTGCCCCGGAGAGGAAGGAGTTAACTCCAGAGGATCTGGAGTTCTACAGCGCGAGGGCGCTGTGCCCAAAGCTCTATCTGGCAGTTTCAAATGAAACTGTCAGATTCTTTACTCCGCTTCACTGAACAGTCGCTCCGGAGATCAGCTCCTTCAGCTCGGTTCATTCTCGGTTCAAGCGAGTATTTTTCGGTTCATTTGAACTGGCAAAAGTCATTATTTTTACCGCATTTCGGTTTTAAAGCTCTATCTGGTAACCATAAGTACTAAATTTTAAGTCTGTGTGGAAAATTAATTATCGGTTCAGTTTTGAACCGATCGCTTTGTTATTTCTACATTTTAAAAGTGTACAGTGGGTTTTAGAGTGCGGTTCCCGGTTCTTATCGGTTCTAAAAAAAACAGAATTATAACGTCTTTTTCAAATACCCGTGACATGGTTAGGAACCGATAAGGGTGTCTTGCCTGGCACTGCCATCAAAGGGCAAGTTTTGGTTAGGCTGGCATTATGTCTGAGAACCAAAAGAAAAACCGGGCCCACTGGGTTTCAACACTGTGATGTCTGTGGGGAGGCCTTTGCCAGGCTGACCCACACACCACTTGTGTTTATTGTCTGGGGCTGACCACCTCCTGTCAGACTGCCAGGTGTGAAAAATTTCCCTGCAGCCACCCTGAAAGAGATTGGGCCGGCTCAGGGCAGGAGAGGCCAAAAGTCCACTGACCGGATGGCCAGCCGGTCCAGTACCCACTGGACCAGAGGGAGTGCCCTCTGACCAGGGCGAGACTTCCTCGGGCAAAAGGAAGGCTGGTTCAGAGGAACCAGTCCCGAGTAAAAAGACAAGGAAATCAGTAGGTTTGGGGTCCAAAATTGTGTCTCCAACTGCTGCAGAGATAGCTAAAGCCATTCAGATTGTCCAGTCACTGTCTCAGGGATCTGTAGAACCACCAACAGTTGGTAAAAGGTTGGTTCATTCAGTCCCAGTGGTTCAGGATTTTGAAGTTGAGGATTTTTATGAACCACAGGAGGGGGAGGAGGAATATATGTGTGGCTGGGGGGGTCTGGACGAGCCCATTGAACCGGACATTTCTCCAGACAGACCTTTAGAATCTCCTCCTATTCTGTCTGAGTCCCCTTCTTTCTTTATTTTTTACAAAAAGGTTGCAGAAACCCTCCAGCTTCCTTTAGAGGAGGCTGTGGATGAACAAGAGGAGCCTGATTATGTGGAAATGATGGATATTCCAGAGTCTAGGAGGTTGTCTATTCCTTTGCATAAGTCATTTAGGAAGCAAACAACAAAGATTTTAAAAATCCTCATTCTGTCCCTCCTGTAGATAAAAAATGGACAGAAGGTATACTTTGTCAGGCTCGGATACAGACTTCCTTACTGAACAGTGTAGTCATGTAGGTGTGGTACAAGCTGCAGCCTGTGACAAGGTTAATATTCCTCTGGCCTCACATCCTCCTGATAAAGATTCCAGGAAGATTGATGCCATGGCGAAGAAACAGTATATGGCAGCTTCTTTGGGACTCAGGCAGGCAAATTATATGGCTTATGTGGCTAGATATCAGAAACTAGGTGGGACACAGTATTGCAGTTAGCCAAGCAGGCCCATGGCCAGCGCTGGCTAGTGAGTTGGAACAGGTGGCTGCTGATGGCATTGAAGCCTCTAAAGTTCAATTTCATACTGCTGTTGATGTTAATGATGTTTCCTCTAGGGTCATGGCCACTTCTGTAGCTTTCCGTAGGTTGGCATGGCTCAGATGCACTAATCTGTCCCAAGATACCCAGTCAAAGGCTATGGATTTTCCTGTAGTGGGAAATTCTCTGTTTGGGGAGCAAACAGAAAACTATATGAAAAAGATGGATGAATACAGAACTACCTACAAAAGTGCCCAGGCTAAGGAGAAGCATGCCATGCCACAAAGGCATGCTCCCAGAGTGAGGGGCAGGCCTTTTTCAGGCCTTTTACCAATTTCAAGCCTCCTCTGCTGTCTGCAGAAGGGTTTCTTCAGATGCAGGGGTAGGCGAGGCACAAGCAGACCATCCCTCCCCTCAGCCTAAGGCTGCTGCTAAAGGCACCCTGATGGGGTGCCCAGGGCCGATTCTCCTGTACCAGTGGGGGGCAGGTTGGCCTATTTCAGCCGGAACTGGCTGTCCCTAACTACGGACAGATGGGTTCTGGAGGTAATAGGCCAGGGTCTGGTTCTCAGCTTCAAACACTTTCCAAAGATGAGAGTCAGACATTTTCCACCTGCAAATCCTTCAGAAGCCCTTGCTTTGGAAGCAGAGGTTTCTTCTCTTCTGGACTGCAAAGCAGTGGAAAGGGTTCCTCCTTGCCATCAGGGCAAGGGGCTTTATTCAAGATACTTTCTTACCCCAAAAAAGACAGGAGAATGGAGGCCCATTCTAGATTTAAGGTACCTGAACAAGCATCTTTTGAAACCAAAGTTCAAAATGTTGACTCTGGCAATGATATTGCCTTCCCTAAGGCCAGGGGACTGGCTAGCTTCCCTGGACCTCAAGGATGCCTATTTTCATGTTCTGATCAGGCCTTCTCACGAAAGTACCTCAGGTTCGAACTGCCCTCAGGCCACTACCAGTTCAGGGCAATGCCCTTCGGCCTGACCTCTGCACCAAGGGTATTCACAAAATGTCTCGCTGTAGTGTGGCTCACTTAAGAAGGCAAGGGTTGCTGTGTTTCCCTACCTGGACGACTGGCTCATTGTGGGTCAGTCTCCAGGTCAGGTGAGCTCCATTTGCAAGTCACCCAGCAGCTTCTCACTTCCCTGGGATTCCTGCTAAACTTACCAAAGTCAGTTCTGGAACTGGTTCAGGTCCTAACTTTCATAGGCGAGAATTGAACACAAGGTTAGCCAGGGCTTTTCTTCCCTCGGAAAGGGTGGACAGACTCATCGCCCTGGCATCCTCCTTTACCCTGCGGGTCTCTCGACCAGCAAGGCATTTTCTGCAACTCCTTGGGCACATGGCTGCTTCCACAGCTGTCGTGCAGGGAGCAAGATTCCAGATGAGGGACATTCAGTTCCATTTGAGGGCCTATTGGTCTCAAAGGAAGGACCCCCTTACCAAGTTGGTTCCAGTTACTCAAACTCTGATCCTAGCCCTCCACTGGTGGCAGGTCCAGAGCAATTTAAGACAGGGGGTTCCCTTCATTCCCATTTCTCACTCCCTCACCCTCACCACGGATGCCTCCCTGTTAGGGTGGGGGGCTCACCTGGGCGATCTTGCCACCCAGGGGGTGTGGTCTCCTCAGGAATCTCTGCTCCACATCAATCTGTTGGAACTCAGAGCTGTCTTTTTAGCTCTTCGGGTGTTTTCAGATTCTGTCCAGAACAAAGTGGTTCAAGTCAGGACAGACAATACCACCACAATGTGGTACATCAACAAGCAAGGGGGCACTCGGTCTTCAGCCTTGTGCACCGAAGCAATGAAGTTGTGGTCTCTGGCCTACTCCCTGAACACCTCCCTGATAGCGGTTCACCTCCCAGGGAAGGACAATGTCCTGGCAGACGCCCTCAGCAGAATTTCTCAGGGCCATCACGAATGGGCTCTGAATCCACAAGTGCTGGGATCCGTCTTTGCCAGATGGGGCACTCCTCAGATAGATCTTTTCGCAGCCCCAGACAACCATCAACTTCCTCTTTTCTGTTGCAGGCCTCCAGTACTGGGCTCAGTCCCTCTGGACGCCTTTCTGTTGGACTGGAAAAGGAAGTTCCTGTATGCCTTTCCTCCTTTCCTCTTCTTTTCAGGGTACTAGTAAAAATCAGATCTCAACCTTGCAGAGTGATTCTGATTGCCCCAGATTGGGCCAGACAGCCCTGGTACCTCTCTTCTGTCCTTGGCAGTCCACCCTGCCCTGAGCCTACCCAGAGTCCACGACTTACTGGCCTGTGCACAGGGAGAGTGTGGTATCCGGACCTCAAATCCCTCCACCTCAAGGCTTGGCTCTTGAGGAGCTAAAATTGCTGACTTACACCTTTCTCAAGGTGTCATGGATATTTAAAGGCTTCTAGGAAGCCTTCCACTAGAGACCACTTATAATTCTAAGTGGAAGAGTTTTTCCATCTGGTGCTCTGAGAGGCAGATTATCCCAGAATCTGCTGATCTTCCATTCTTTTGGAATATTTGGTCCATCTGAATTCCCTAGGCCTTAGACCAGCTACCTGAAGGTTCATCTGGCAGCTGTCTCTGCTTTTGTGTCAGCAGGAAAGCCTGCCTCCCTTTCTTCTCACCCTGTGTTCTCCAAGTTTTTAAAGGGTTACTTCATACTAACCTCCTTTTGGGAACCAGCTCCGCCTGGGACCCTGAATATTTGCATTGCTCAGTTAATGCAACCCCCTTTGAGCCTCTGTCTTCAGCAGAGCTCAAGTATTTAACGGAAAACCGTTTTCCTAGTAGCTATCACCTCTGCCAGACGCATAAGTGAGTTACAGGCCCTGTCAGTGGAAGAAGATTTTATCTCTTTCCACAGAGATAAGAGTGAGTCCTTAGGACTAATAGAAAGTTTTGCCTAAGGTGGTTTCTGATTTCCACCTGAATCAATCTATCTCTCTCCCAGTATTTTCACTGAGCATTCTTCCTCAGGTGAGAGGAGACTGCACAGCTTGGATGTCAAGAGCCTTAAGCTACTATTTAGAGCGCACCAGAGGTCATAGGTTCGAATCCCTCCAACTGTTTCTTACCTATGGCGAGGTTGGCAAGGAAAACCTGCCACTAAGAGAACAATTGCAAGGTGGATTGTTTCTTGTATCCAATTCTGTTATCAGAAACTAGGTAGAGTACCCCCTCAGGATTGAGGGCCCACTCCACCAGGGGTACAGCTGCACCTCTAGCGGCTGCTAGGACATTCCCATTCTGGAGATTTGTCAAGCTGCTACCTGGAAGACAGTTCACACCTTTACCAAGCATTATTCCCTGGATGTCCAGTCCAGGAGAGATGCTCGTTTGGCACAGCTGTGCTTCAGAGCCTATTTCCTAAGTAGGTTCTGACCCTCCTCCATGGAGGTACTGCTGTGTAATCTGCTAATGTTATAATATAGCAAGACTTCATGGTGTTTGAAGAAAAATTACTCACCTTAGTAATTGCTTTTCTTCTCATGGAGTCTTGCTATATTATAACCACCCTCCCTCCTGCCCCTCTCAGAACCTCTACTTGGGTAGGGGTGGCGAATTGGTGCAAGCACTGTGTCATGCCATTATAGTTATCCCTTTACCCTCTTTCCTTTGGGTTAGGGATCTGGTTGCTTTCATTTAGGTTATTTATATTGCCCCCTTCCTGGACTTGAGTCTTGGGGGGAAGGGGGGGTTCATAATGTGCTTGTCAAGGGTGGTAAACAGAACCATAATACCATCAATTTTTGTTATTATGGTTTTGGGTGTTCTTTGTTGTTTATATTGTTGTTACTACTACTAGTAGGTAGCCATGGGCTAGTGTAGTTTTCCACACAGACTTTCTGTTCTTTGATGTTAACCCGTAAAGATCTGACAGTTTCATTTGAAACTGCCAAATAGAGCTTTGGGCACAGCGCCCTCGCGCTGTAGAACTCCAGATCCTCTGGAGTTAACTCCTTCCTCTCCGGGGCAGTTCAGCTGCAGTGGCTGACTGCTAATGTTATAATATAGCAAGACTCCATGAGAAGAAAAGCAATTACTAAGGTGAGTAATTTTTTTCTTTTGGGACCTCCACTCATGAACAGTATCACTGCAATTTTCTTAATCTGTCCCAAACGATGATTTCCCACAGTGACCATGCCATTGTGTGCCAGATGTGCGAAAACACTTTTCGGGCAGGATGTGAAAACTGACAGCTGTACTGTTCATAAGGAGGTGTGAAAAACTGGCAATGATGAAAATCTGGAGTGAAAATATTAAAAAGTCTTGAGCTTACGAGCATGCATGGAAACTGTGTAATGCACACGTAACACAGTCATTTTTGGGAATTTTTTCACCAAATTTGCAACGTAGGCTTTTTGGCAGCCCTCCTCATGAACAGTGACACTGTCATTTTGTTAATCAGTTCTGAAAGGTGATTCTGTGCACTGACCGCAAAATCAACTTTTGGGACAAAATAACAGTGATTGAGTTAATGAGGTGGGGTCCCAAGAACCCCATGTTGAAAATTTGGAGCCAAACGTCACAAAAATGGCCGAGATACCCACGTAAGTTACCCCCCCATTGATGCCATTATACAGCTTATCATGATTTTCTTCAGTTTGCGGTTGGCTCTGAAGAGTGCACACATGTTCCTGCTCCACCAAAGATCATCATGCTGGGCTCTGGAGGTAAGTATGGGGTGAGGGGTGCGGAGAGGTGGGATGCACAGAGGGTGGGTGCGGGTTGGGGGAAGGGATCCATCGTGACCATGAGGGACTGTTTTCTGTTTTACAGGGTAAAAAAAATGTCACAGGAAGGTTTTTTTTCTTTCAGGGTGTGACAAGGACATTTTGGAGCACTGGGGTGGGCTCCCAGTGTGCCACCTGTGTTTTTTTGGGACAGGGGACTGAAGCAGCATGTCTGTGTTTGGGGGGGGCATGATGCTGAGGGGGATTGGGCACCCCCCTCAGCAGACAAAACAGGAGGACCATAATACCGATGGGGATTGGGCTCCCCTGTCAGCAAACTAACCGGGGAGGGGGCATGCCAACAGGGGGATTGGGCACCCTTGACGTTGGCTTTCATGGGACTGTGTGAGGTGGATGGCAGCAGCTGCTGCCATGTTTATTGAAATGTTTCAGAAGGCAAGGCATGCCCTGCAATGATGGGGCTCTCTCTTATTGCATTGGTGAAATTCTTTCAAGTTGGTGGCACACTTCTGAACTGCTGTCATAGACAGCATGTTCATTCATTGGTGCCACAGAGACCAGCCCAAAAAAGCAGTGGCACCATTGGCCACAAGACGACTACACCTCCGCAACCTGCTACTCCAGCAACTGTCACAAAATGTTACTTATGCTGCTTGCGCAAGACAACATAAAAATGAAAACGAAATGAAATGAAATGAAATGGTAAATGCACAGAATAGACTGCCAGCTGAAGTGGTAGAGGCTGGAACAGCAGATGGCTTCAGGGATGCATGGATTAGACATAGATAGGAGTCTGGGAGGTGGGAAGGTCACTAGAGACTAGATAGGGTTTGCAGAGACAGAAACATAGATGATGATGGTAGAAATAGACCAAAGGTTCATCTGGTCTGCCCAGAATTCCATATCTACCTCTGGACCTATTGTCCATACAGGGTTTTATCCTCCTGGTCCACCCCCTGCTTCCCTTCCACCAGATCCTTCACTCTGTCCCAACAATGCTTGAAACCATTTAAGATCTTGACGCCCACCACCTCCACTGGCAGTCTGTTCCATTGTTCCAGTACCCTTTCTGTAAAACAGAACTTTCTCACATTCTTCTTCAACCTTCACCCTGCCAGTTTCAACTTGTGACCTTGGGTTCTTGACTCTGTACTCCTGCTAAACAGTTCTTTGTATTTCACCTTTTTTATTCTCTTCAGGAACTTGAGGATCTCTGTCATAGTCCTCCTCTCTCACCCAGTCTGCAGTGAGTACATGATCAGTGCCTTGAGACGATCTTAGTAAGACGTGCCTGTTGACCCAGAACTATCTTGGTCACCCTGCATTGCACTGTCTCCAGCCAGTGCCTGTTCTTCCTTAGTAAAGAAATCCAGAACTAAGCACTGTATTCCAGGTGCAACCTCAGCAGTAACCTATATAGTGATAGTAGTATTTCCTTTTTCCTGCTGGCAGTACCCCTGCTGATACACCCCAGCAACTTGCTAGCCATGTTATAGGCCTTGCTACTCTGGCTTAATTGTTTGAGGGAATCAATAATGATGATCCTTGTCCTCAGCCACAGTGCTTAATTTAACTCCTGCCATCCGGTACTCTGTCCTGTTTTTCTCCCCTAAATACATAACCTTGCATTTCTTGGCAATGAATTTCAATTGCCAAACCTTAGACCACCTCTCTAGCCTTTGTAGATCCCTCCTCTCTCCCTGATCCCTTCATCACCATTTACTGTACCCCAACAATGAGCCTTGCATTATCTGCAAAGAGACACAACTTGCCCTGGATGCCCTATCCAATGTTGCTGATGAGCACATTGAAGAGGACAGGACTAAGGACAGATCCTTGTGGCACCCCACCTGTGACATCTCTTCCAGTTTCACCCCATTTTCCATCACCCTCTGCTGTCTCTCCTTCAACCAGTTGCCTACCCATCTAACTATGTCCCTAGCCAAGCCCAGGACCTCCAGCTTCTTCAGCAGTCTTCTGTGTGGCACTGAGTTGAAAGCCTTGCTGAAATTAAAGTAGAATAAATCTTCAGCATCACCTTATCTTAAGTTATCTACTGCTTTTGTTTCCCAGTCAAAGAAAACTATCAGGTTAGTCTGATTACTGTCTTGTAGACTGTTGCTCTCTAGGTAGTCTGCAAGGTCCTGTTTGATCAGTGACTCCATCAGTTTACCCACTACAGAGGTAAGGTTGACAGGTCTATAATTCCCAGTTTGCTTCCTCGCCCCCCTTTTCGTATTGGGACTATGCCCACTACCCACCATTCTTCCAGAACTACCTCTGTCTGAACTGAGCTACTAAATAGCCCTACTATGGGTTCAGCCAGATCCACAAGCAATACCTTGAGCACCCTTGGGGTCCATCTCATCTGAGCTTGGGGCTTTATCTACCTTAGGGCTTCAAGACCCTTCTGTATCCTTTCTCTGGTAAATACTGGCTGCCTTATTTCAGGAATGTTCCTGACAGTCACCTTAATGCCACTTTTAGGTTGGGGCCCACTGTTTTCCCTTTTGAAGACAGAGCAGAAGTAATCGTTACAGATGGCTGTTTTTTGTTCATCTGCCTCTTGTACCCACCCTCCCTCCTTCTTACATAGAAACATATAGAAACATAGAATTTGATGGCAGATAAGGACCGCTTGGCCCACCCAGTCTACCCATTTCCCTACCTAATGGATAAGCTGCAGATCCTAGTTAACTAGCAGCCTACTTCTTCCTACCCCCACCCCCTGGAATTGCCTTATGACTGTCCCATGCATGCTTGAATTCCACCACTGTTTTTGACTCCACAACCTCCTCTGGAAGGCCGTTCCATGCATCCACAACCCTCTCTGTGAAAAAATACTTCCTTAAATTACCTCTGAGCTGCCCCTCTATCTTCAAATTGTGCCCCCTTGTTCTTGCACACCTCTTTTTTTGAAAGATGCTATGCTCTTGGACTTTGTTGATTCCCTTGAGGTACTTGAAAGTTTCTATCATGTCCCCCCTCTCCCTCCTTTCCTCGAGGCTATACATATTAAGCTCCTTAAGTCTCTCTTCATATGTCTTCCGGTGCAGACCCTGCACCATTTTAATTGCCCTCCTCTGGACAGCTTCCATCCTGTCTATGTCTTTGTGGAGATTGGGTCTCCAGAACTGCATGCAGTACTCCAGATGGGGTCTCACCAGCTGTCTGTACAGAGGGATAATAACTTCCTGTTTTCTACTGGTGATGCCTCTCCCTATGCATCCCAGTATCCCCCCAAGCCTTCTTTGCTGCCCTCTCACATTGCTTACCCACTTTAAGGTCATCTGATATGACTACCCCCAGGTCCCTTTCCATTTTTGTTGTTGTTAGTATCTCATCCCCCATTGTGTACTCTTCCCCTGGGTTTTTGTTTCCCAGGTGCATTACCTTGCACTTCTTAGCATTGAATCTAAGCTGCCATACATTTGACCATTCCTCTAACCTTGCCAAGTCCCTTCTCATCCTTTCCACCCCACCTTGTGCATCAACTCTGTTGCAGATCTTTGTGTCATCTGCAAAGAGACATACTTTTCCCTCCAGTCCCTCTGCAATGTCACTTATAAAGACATTGAAGAGGACCGGTCCTAATACTGAACCCTGCGGTACCCCACTAGTAACCCCCCTTTCTTCAGAGTGGACTCCATTTACTATTACTCTCTGTGTCCTATTCTCCAGCCAATTCTTTACCCAGGCTGTCATCTTGGGACCCACTCCCAGGCTGGCTAACTTGTATATTAATGTTTTGTGTGGGACTGTGTCAAATGCCTTGCTAAAGTCTAGGTAGGCCATGTCCACAGCCCCTCCCTGATCTACTACTTTGGTCACCCAGTCAAAGAAATCTATCAGATTCATCTGGCATGACCTTCCCGCTGTGAATCCATGCTGCCTTGGGTCCTCAGCCTCTGGCCTCTAGATACTTGACAATTCTTTCCTTCAGAAGTGATTCCATCATTTTCCCTATCACTGAGGTTAAACTAAAAGGTCTATAGTTTCCTGCTTCTGCCTTGCTCCCACTTTTGTGAAGGAGAATCACATATGCCCTCCTCCAGTCCTCAGGTACCACCCCATCCTCCCATGATTTGTTAAAGAGGGTAGTCAGTGGTGTCACTAGTTCTACCCTTAGTTATTTTAGAATTCTGGGATGAATCCCATCAGGCCCCATTGCTTTGTCCACCTTCAGTTTAAGAGTTCTTTCAGAACCCTTTCTTCTGTAAATGGGCTGGTATCAACTTCTGTATCCAGAGTGTTTCTACTGTTTGTTTTAGGTACCTCTCCTCTTCATTTGTAAATACTGAGCAAAATATTTGTTTAGTATCTCTGCCTTTTCACAGTCACCCTCTGCCCACCCTCCTCCCTTTATTAAGCCTCACTATCTCTCCTTGGTCTTCCTTCGCTCCCTGATGTACCTATAAAAGGTTTTATCCTCCTTCTTAACTGAGTTGGCTATCTTTCCTCGGTTTGGGCCTTTGCTGTTCTGACTGCCTTCCCAGCTTCCTTTTGCTTTAACTGATACAGTTCTCTGTCCTGCTCTTTCTGTGATTCCTTGTACTTCCTGAATGCTTTCTTTTTCTCTTGAACCTTCACTGCCACTTCCTTTGAGAACCATAGTGGTTTCTTACATTGTTTCATTTTGTTTATTTGCTTCACACAAAGGCTTGTTACCTCTGTGATGGCAGTTTTTATTATTCCCCATTGTTCTTCCACCCCTCCTTCCTGCCCATTTGCTAGTGCATTCCTTAGGCTCTCACCCATTTTGGCAAAGTCATCCCTCCTAAAGTCCAGTACTTTTGCCTTTGTATGGCTTGACTCTATTGCTGTGTTTATTGTGAACCATACTGTTCGATGGTCACTAGTTCCCAGATGGCTACCCACTTCTACATCTGTGATCCTCTTTTCATCTTTATTTGAGAGAACCAGGTCTAAGATTGCTCCCTCTTGAGTGGGCTCCAATACTAGTTGTCTAAGGCATGCCCCCTGTAGGGCATCTAGAATAACCCCACTCTTCGAAGTGGCTGCTGCAACTGCATTCCAGTTAACATCTGGCATAGTCAGATCACCCATCAGCAATATCTCCCCTTTTTCTGCCATTCTAAGTATACTTTCTATCATTTCCTTGTCCATTTCCTCCCCCTGTGAAGGGGGTCTGTATACAACCCCTGTGTGGATTGTGGTGCCATTGCTAATATTCTTCAGGTGAAGCTACCTCTGGCTGGAAGCTGCAATACTGAACAAAGGATTTGCAAGAAAATGAGTTGTGCTCACAACAGAGGGAGGTGAACCTTACAATTGTCTTTGGTTTGTAGCAGATATTCTGCAGGTGGAGGCTACTTCTAACTGAAAGGTGAAATAAGGAACTTAGAATTATTAGGAAAAGACAGTCTTTTAAGCAACAGAGGGAGGTGGATCTAGCTTTACTTTTGTTCCAATTCTTAAGATTTTCAGTGCAGAAAGAGTTTAAACCCTGGGCTAAGAATTTGTCATAAGTCTTGAAGTAAGTGCAGGTACAGGCTGTGTATTTGACTCAGACAGTGCCCTAGGGGGTGGAAACTGTTTTTGTGTTTATCTGTGTGTGCCTTTAAAGGCCAGACCAGACTGTGTCAGGAAGTGCTTACATCATAGCTACTTATCAGCCAATAGCTTTGGAAGTCTTACAGACCTGAGAACAATAGTATTATAAGCAAGTGTTTTATAGCAAACTCATCAGAACAGCTAAAGTCTAAAAATACCCCCTTCCCATTTCCTTTTTTTAATATATCTGAAGATTTGCTTTTCTCCATTCTTGCCACCTTCACAATATGCATCTCAGTGTCTGTCTTTACCTACCTGACCATCCTACAGAGTAGGCAGGGAAAATCTGGGCAGACGGGGTGGGCCAAGTGATCCTTTTCTGCTGACAAATTTTATGTATTTATGTAAGCAGATGTGAAATGGGAATGCTGTCAGGCTTTTCTTCCCCTTTAAATGTTTACAACAAAATTGATCTACCAAAAGTTGAGAGGGCCAAACCCCTGTACAGCAGCTTTTTAGAAAATAATGAACTCCTCAAAGGGGGCACTCATAAAGCAATGTGCAAGTAACAATCCATGATCAATTGTAGCTTATTCAAGGATTGTTCAGTTGGTCAAAGGTTTAATTTACAAAAGTATGTGATACGGAATGCAAAGTGCTTAAAGTGCCAAAATGTTTAAAGTGACGAGAAGGCAGAATAGCTACCCCACACTTGGGTCCAACAGTCACTTTGTTAGGGGTGTCAATGTTTAACTTCACTTTCCTTGTATAGGCTGCAGAATTACCTTTCTAGGTGATGTAGTCATCGGTTAAATTGACCAATCAAAAAGCTCTAAAATTAATCTGGCTATTCATTCTCATTAGCAATTACACTTGATTTTGCAGCTTGTAAGTCACAAAAGGAAAGAGTAAGTCCACTATATTCAAAATGTTAGTGCAGCACTTACCATGTTAGCACAGCACTAAACAGGAATAGCATGACTGGAATGAGCAACAGCCATATCTGAAGGCCCTCAGCGGATGGCACTTGCACGATAGTGCAGTTTTGCACATATACCACTGTGCACATGAAAATGAGGGATCCCCTTGCACATATGGTGCTGTGGCATTTTCATAGGTTTTGAAAGTGATAAACAGCCTCTATCACAGTGCTATTTATTTATTACAAATCCCTACCCTTATCACTGCACAAACTGGTGCATGAACAATCCCCCATCCAAGTACTGGGGAGTGGATTGACAGCAAGTGCTCTGAGTCCCTGCCAGTATTTCCTTCCACTACCAATTGCTGACTGAACACATGGTAACCCATTCCTTGATGTCCAGTGGTCCCCCCTCCCCCAATCAGTGATCTAATTCCCAGCCCCCAATAGACAGTGTGACCCATTTTCCCAACCCACTCACTCAGGACCCTTCACCCCCACCCACAAGGTAGCCCCCACTTGTCCCAGTAGTAAAGGAAGACCCTGTGGTGACAGCAACTGACACAGCCCCTTTACTCATCACCCTAGCTGGCCACCATCTACTTGGCAGGAAGTCAGTGAGTGCCTTTTGTGGAGACAGTTGTTTTTATAGTAGGCACGCGCTTGCTCTCTCAATCATGTGGCAGCCATCCATGGTGGTTAGCAGTGGGGCTGTGCCAGTCACTTTCACGGTGAGTGTGGCAATAGCCATCTACTTGTTATTATGTGTATATAATTTTTGTTATACATCTATGTGTTGTATGGCAGTCCTGCTTAGGAAACAGGCCGAGCAGCAGAGCCTCATGGGACACTGGATTTTAAAAGAGAAGAAAAAAATGGTCTTCCCTCTCACTGACCTAGAGGATAAGCTAGTTAGAGCTTCCTTTCTTGACAACTACCTGTCAGAGCCTGGGTAGCTGCTATACAACCAGGTTGTAAAAAGACAACTGCTTTGAGCTTAGGAAGACTGCCATAAAAGGTTACATTTTATAGGATAACAAGAGGGAGATGATTTTTTGGAAAGCATATGTGAATTAACCTTACAGAATATTTCTGCAACACCAAAGGGTGTCATAAAGCATACTCTGAGGCAGACAGACTCTCTATTTATAATTAAAAAAATATTGCTGTATTTGCAGATTCCAATCCAATCTGGCCTGTTCGCCTATGTACACTGGGCATGTTACAAATTAATTACAGGACTAAAAGTGAACTCATGAGCTATGACATCACAAGTAGGGTGGGACTTTAACTGATATTGCCAAGCTGGCTGAAGGGACTGAGACACTTGTGTTTGGACTTTCAAGACAGACACTTCTGTTTCTGAACTCAAAGAGAGGCACTGCAATCAAAATAGGTAATTTCAGCACCACTATTTACCAAATGAAACTGGGGTTGGATTAGTTATTCAGTACAAGGCAGTTTGTTTATAGTTGTCCATTTATTTTCAGACTGTACCATTAATGTATATATGTCAGATCCGGCCTGGAAAAGGACCTTTGGTCTAGTGCCTTTACCCAGTTACCAAAGCATAAATGAAATGAAATGAAATGTTCTGTTTTGTATTTTATCTACTATTTTGAATTTTAGTAAGCTCTGTTTTCTAAATGCTGCCTGAGGCATGCTCATTTGTGTATGAATGGTGAAACAGTCTTAATATTCTAACACAGCTGTTAAATGCTTACTGTGTCACTTTATGCAGCCACGCTAAGAAAGATCTGTGTAAAGATCCAGCAAGGTAAGAAACATACCCAAGTCTCATTGAGTCAGAAGGGGGGATTTGTGAACCAGGTTGATTGTATTCCTGCTGGGTCAAGTATTGTGCTGCTTTCCCCAAAGAGAGTGTGATACTTGGACCTGTTACCTGGGTATGCTAGCTAAAAAGGGTTCATAATTGACCCCAGGACTCAAAACTGGTAGTTGTCTGGACCCAAAGCAAACAGGAGGGTGTCCCTGTTTGTCCCCTGTTCATAAATTGCACTCAAAGGTTAAGCACTGTGGTAGCAGAGGGCCTGACCGCAGGAGTGGGTTTGTGACAGTGAGGTCATCTTTTACTACTGGGGTAAGTGGGGGCCACCGGGTCTTTAGTGCGTGGGATGGGCAGGAGGATTACACTGTCCATCAGGGAGGGGATTGGATCGGTGATCAGGGGAAAGGGCGAACACTAGAAACCAAGGATCGTACAGTAACATATTTCTGGGACATCATTACAGAGATCAGGGATGGGGAACCATTAGACACTGAGGGTACTAAAATAATATAATTCATGGACATATTTACAGTAACTGGGGGGGGGCAGTGGACACCAGGGAATGAGCTACTGCATGGTTCAATTGGCAATCTGTTGTAGGGGGCTGGCACAGATCTGCACAAGACCTTCATGCAGTCCTGCATGGTGGCATTGGCTGGCATGCTAATAAGTCAATAATGTCATGCAAGTGGCCTTTGGTGCCTTGAATGCCTGTTGGGCTTATTATTATACTCTGGCTGAAAATGGCATACTGGAGAAATGGTGGTATCCCATTTGTGTCACTATCTCCATTTCTTTCTTGAGCCATGTTCCAGTAAGGGGCTTTGTGAAAACAGTGAATAGTTACTATGCACTGTGCTAACAAAGCTTCATATTCAGCTAGTTAGTGCACTCCAATCAGAGCATGCCAACTGTCTAAATAGTGCCTACAAGCTGGCCGTGCACTGTCTCATGCACAACACTAATGGGTGCATGACACACATGACCCATTCTGGTAACATGTCAAAATGGACAAATTAATTTGTGTCAATGATAAAGCATGATTTCAAAATGAGCAACTGGTAATATACAGCGACATGCCAATTTGAGCGAATATGAACATTCAGCAACCTCCAGAGGCAAAGAGCACCTTGGAGTTACTATAATAAAAACAGGGGGGGTTACAAGGGCAAAGCCTCCATGGGGATGTAGGGGGGCACAGCCCCCCTGCAAAACAATGGTACATGCATTAATGTTTTCAGGAGTGCCTTGCTGCACCTTTGCACAGTTACATTCAATCAGCAGCCATAGGAGGTATCGCGACCTGACTGAGTGACTTCCTCAGGTTGTTGGTGAATATACGACCCATATTCTCCTGATACATCTTCATGGTTTAGCATGTAATTTTCAGCTCCAGGTATAAATTATGGGCTGAAATGTGCTTTGCTGAATGTGCCAGTCACTCATTTTTTCCGCACTATGAATAATTTGTTCAAATTGCAGTCGCTGTGAATGATTTGATGAAATGACACGGAGCCCCAGTTCTGAATATGGGGGGAATTTGAGATGCTCAAAGGTGCAATCACTAAAACTGCACACATTATTTAAGCAAATGAAATAGTGATTGAAATAGTAACCTAAAATCTTCTAAACAAAAACATCAAGCAAATATCTTGGTTCATGAAATCTGATTTTCGTAAGAACCTCAGTTGCGATGTTACTAGAGTTACAAAATAATGTCCTGCCATGGACTGCTGCTTCAAAATATCATTTTATAAATGCAATATTGTTAATTTCCATCTTGAATTTATAATTTCCTTCTACCTCTAGCATGTCTCTCTAGGGGTTTCTAATGACCTGTGATGGTAGGTTTTCCCATAGAAGTCCTAATATGGGGGTTAGGGATTCCCTTAGCAGTAGAGACAGAGAACTTGGACTGAAGTCTGCGTTAACCAACAACTCCATTACCCATCAGCCTCCACTCCAGTCTTCTCTGATGTGACCCATAGGAGAGGTTTTCCTGGAGTTAACTGGAAGGCAACACATGAAACTGTCACAGAGAGCTGTTTGTTCTGATCTATTAGTAAAGATGATCTTTTCCAACTACATGTTGCTAAGGATTATCACCACTATAGTGAAAGATGAGGGAAAAGAAACATTTTAAAATTTCTACAGTTGTAGTAGGATTCAAACCCCTAGTTCACAGCCATGCATGAAGCTACAAAGCTGCTGTTTTGAATGTTTCTGGATAGACTCATCTTGTATGCAGGAATGGTGAGGGTGGATTTTGGTTGAGTTGCGTGGTTGGAGTGGAATTTGTGTCAAGCTATATCGTATGCTACCACTCTGGAAGTGCTGTCCTTCTGCCAGTACTCCGGGACTTTTATCTGGCATTTTTAGAACTTGCAGTTAATTGCTCACTAGCATGGGGGGGTGATAAAGTCCCACCATGGGGTACAACATTGCACCCACTTATAACATAAATCCCTTCAAGCACACAAATTCCAAAAATTTCATCACAATTAGCACTAATTGGCATCATTGTTGGCAGTCTTGCATAAGAGACACAGGACTGAATGGGCATAGAGTCTGAACTGCCCTCTCCCCCCTGTGGTGGTGCCTGCATGACATGGTTGAGGCACATTGGTGGGGCAGTATGGGGGAAGCTTGCACTGTGATTGCCCATACTGTATCTGCCATGTGGATGAACAGAAGGCTATAGTTTCCAGTATTGTCAGTCTGACACCTTTCACAAGCACGAAATTCACAAAACAAAGAAAGAACTCGCATTAAGTTAAAGAGCAATGGGACTTTGATCTGGGGCTAATAACGCTATCTGTTGATTGGGTGAGATAGAACCAGGGTAACCAAGAAAAGATATTCATGTGGTCTCTCCACACCTCAGTTATACAGGCTAAGTACAGGATGAACTGATGAGGCCAGCTTCATATTGATATGGTTGTGGGGACCTAGAGCTA
This sequence comes from Neoceratodus forsteri, assembly GCA_016271365.2. Taxonomy (NCBI): domain Eukaryota; kingdom Metazoa; phylum Chordata; order Ceratodontiformes; family Ceratodontidae; genus Neoceratodus; species Neoceratodus forsteri. The sequence goes on along the minus strand of CM028129.1, from coordinate 1,142,718,991 downwards.
CTACTTATCATACATTGTGGTTTTTCTCAATGCGACACCCTCATTGGCGCATAATCACCTCTAAATAAGGAGATATCTTTTCAGCCATGATGACTCTGGATCACAGTGTTTTTTTACTTTTACCACTGTTTCGACCATTTATTAGGTCAGCTACAGATAAAAAATAGTTTTTGGCATTTTGCAGGCAGTGGTCCTTTAGGTCATTACTCAATTATAGATGTCAGTAGCTGTCCCTTGTTTCACTGATTAATAGAAAACTGTCAGCAGTATCTATTCCATGAAAAATATTACTTTTTCTTTGAGGTGATTTCCAAACTTCTTCAAGATCAGATGGAAACACAAGGTCCTTTACATGATGCCTCATATTATGACATTTGTACTCTGATATACCTTTGCTTTTGTTGTATTGTATGTAACTATGTGTATGTGTTAGCATATATCAAGGTGTGTGGTTATGCTGCATGATATTAAAACATCCCTTTCAGCCAATGCAAGCACAGAGCTAGGATTCCATTACTCTGTGACTATACAGTAAACAGAATAAAGGGATGGTATACTAATCATAGTGTTCTGATTGGCTACCGCTAATGCTATTCAGTATCTGTGAGAAACCTTGTAACATTTTGGAATTTCTCACAGATGCACTGTAGCACAAGAGAGTGATTTTAGCACTGTAATTCAAAACTGGTTTCTTTTTGTTTCAGTGTTTCTTTTTTTTCCATCATAAGAGCAATAACCAATATAGTGGTTGTGAGCTTTACTTGGTAATAACCCTTTCTGACAGACTCATGCTAATGCTAGAGCACGTCTGTGAGGAACTGCTAAACATTTTCCTTTTTCTCACAGATGAGCTGTAGCATTACAGAGGGATTTTGGTGCTCTGGCTCAAAACCTTTCTTTCTATTTGTTCAGTATAATAGTGATAACAGATATGGTAGTCATGGATAGAGGTGGGCAAAGTTGGCAAACTATGCTCTGTGAAAAATTTTATGAAATTCGCACATGTGAAATTTTTTGCAGGTGGGACATGTGGAATTTCACTCATGGAGTGCAAAATTTTGTCCATGGAGAGTGAAATGTCCCCCATGGACAGCAGAATTTCACCACTTGTGGGTAAAATTCTGCCGTTTTGGGGCAAAATTTTGCATTTCATGGGTGGAATTTCACAATTTTGCACCCACACAATTGTTTGCATTGCAAAATTGCCAATTTTGCAGGAACTTCACCTGCAAAATTTAACTTCGCACCATAACTAGTCAGGGGTGGAGGTATGTGAAGCTGGGTAAATTCACTTTGTGAAGTGCTTCACAAAGTTTTCATGACTTTGCTTCACTGAGGAAGGGTGGCACACTTTACATAGATTTCACCTTGCGAAATGTCCATCTTCACTCAGTGAAACTACACACAGTGGCAGTTTGCTGTCAAAAATGGTGACAAAGTGCCACTATGTGTAGTTTCGCTGGGAGAAGTATCACTTCACAGGTGAAGAATATACAAAGTGTTTTTACCTTTAACTTAATAAGATTAGGCATAATAATCCTTTCCTCACAGTCAGTTCAAATCAAGTATTTGTAATAGCTACCCACTTTCCCACCACATAATTTACTCTAATAGTGTACCTCCCACCTTATCCACCCTGTAGCATCCCCCAAGCCCCCAAAGTATAAGGATACAGTTGTCCTATAAACACCAAAAACCATCCAGTGATGGAGCAATCATACTCAGTCTTCAGCATACAGCATAACAATAAATGAATTATGATGTCCCCCTATAGTGACACCTGATTGGTTGACAGCCAATCAGGTTTTACTATATGAGGATGGTCATTCCTGCAGCACACTGATGAGTAAGCATGATTGCTCCACAGTGGGACAGTTTTCTGCTTTTATGGGGGTCACATTATCCATCTGCAGTCATGGAGAGTGCGCAGAAGTATAATGGTGCACCAAACAACACAAGATACTGGACCACAAGGTTCAGATACACACCTACCCCATAAGAGGGACGCCAGACATCAAAAATCAAATAAAATGTATTTTATTGAAATAGCAAAAACAGCTATATGTCCTGCCTGACATGTTTTGGACCATTTGTGGTTCCTTCTAAAAGGACCAAGAAAGGTCTGAAACGTGTCAGGCAGGACACGTAGCTGTTTTTGCTATTTCAATAAAATTACTTTTATTTTATTTTTGATGTCTGGTGTCCCTCTTATGGGGTTGGTATGCACCAGAACTTTGTGGTCCAGTCACTGTAACCATATAGATTGGGGCTGAGGGGGAAGGTTGGGTGTGAGCGGTGGGTGTGGTGACGGCATGATGAATATGGGTATTTCTGGTGTGGGAAGAGGTGAGTGGTTATTACAGTTAGACGACTTGGCAAGGGTGAAGGGACGGGGTTATTATGCCTAGTCAGCCTGTTATTATTAATTGTAGAAAAGTTCTCTGTGACTGGTGAGGTGAGAGGGAGGAGCTGGGTACTAGAGGGTAACAGGGTGAGGAGACAGTATTTTTAAAGGTCTGTCTGGTGGGAGGAGAGTAGCATTTGTTTGCTCTTTGAGTAGAAAAATCTTTTGGAGTGAAGTTGGGAAACATTGCCCCGCTACACATAATGGGCCCCATGCATTAAGATGCAGGTTGCCTATATGCTGTGAATCCATAATGTGTAGGCAACCCTAAGGCCTTGAGCCACACATTGGGGGTCCTCTTCTGCACCTGGTTCCTGCCCGTTCATGTAGCTACTTGCATGGTCAGTGTGGGGGGGGCTTGCCCACACTTTGTGCCATTCACAAAGGCATGGAATGCTGGAAAAAGGAACCACAGGATACAACATTGAGGAACCCTGCTTTATCTTTTGTGTACCACCTGAATGGCACCTACTGCCTATGGCAGCACTTGGAATCCACTCACCATGATGCCCAAGCCCACTGGGCAGACAGGAATGGCTGGGGGCATCTATCCAGGCACTTGCCCATACTTTTAAAAATAGGTAGACTTGTGCCTGCCCAGAATCCCCTGCTCACATGGAGCAGGGGATCCACTGTGGGACCCAAGATGGGCATCTGATTGAATGCCCACCTGTATCCCTCTATCTGCCCCCTACTGTGTACTGGGGGGTTGGGGCCACAGACAGGTACCCTGTGGGAATGCATGGTTGTGTATACCATGCATCCCGCAGCTATCCACGGGCAAGGGTGTAGGCAGGCATACTCACTGTACACATTTGAGTACAGTTTTTTGAGTGCCTGTCACAAACCATATGCATTTCTGTTAACATTTTCATTCTAATCTGTAGCATTTGGCTTAGTTTAGGCCACTGAGGAGTGTCTCTGTTCAAACTTCTGTTGTTTAGGAGACAGATACATGTATAATCTCTTTAGAGATTAGAAGAATTATCTGACAACAATCTGACTTGTTTGGAAGGGGGTACCATTTGGAGAGGATGTGTACATTTATTACTTGGGGGGTGTAACTGTTAGAGGCTGTGTACTAAACAGAAATTTCTGGCTATAGCCCTGTCCATGTGTGCATAGCTACCTGGGCTGGGTACATGTGAATTGCATGTACCCGGGCTGCATTAGTGCATGTTCCCCAAACTGAAGCTCCTGTGTTCTCACCAGCTTCACCAGCAAATTATAAAATTTCCTGCATCTCTAGACATGTGCTTTACTCCTAACCAGGTGAGTGGGTTAATAAACTCCTCAGCCTATGGTCTTGGTGTTTATTATCCCCTAGCCTAGGTATAATCTCAGAAACCATGACCTCTATACTGTTATTGCTTGAATAACTGTATGTTCATATGACTGGATTCCACCAATCATTGTCACAGTTCTATCACACACTTTATAAATGTAGATGAGGTCATATTTCTTGTTTTCTGCTACAGTACTCCTTCATGCATTAGTCTGTGCTTGTATCCTCCCTTCATCTGGTGGTAATTGACCCTTTTTTTTCCTTAAAAAAATATAAATGTCAAGTATAGAAAGAATCCTTCACAAAAAGAAGAAAGTTGCTCTACCTACAGTCTATGGTGCCTATGGCAAATGCCAATGTCAATGAAACAAACTGCATGAAAGCCAAGTACACAGACATGCTAGTCCCACTGAAGGAAGGAAAATGCAACTTTACAAGTATTTCTTCAGAAGTTGCTCCTTTTATTTGTTCAGCATAAAAACATGGACCAGGCAGGCAGGCCCCTCTCCAGGTACAAACCTTCAAAGTTTCATGTTTACACACTTTGTCAAGAGGATAACTGACACACCTGAGTTATACTCTTAAATAGTGCTCCCTTAAAGCTATAGCATACTATTTTATATTACATGACTTGAGTGTGTCAGTTCTTAAATGAAGTAAAACTAAAAATTGTGACAAAAAATGAAACCAAATCATCAAACTAATCAATCTTAGTTACAATAAATAAAAATAATTCATTAAGATGTACTTTTATCAGTTTTTACAATTTTTCCATTTTTAATTTTTAAATTTGTTAAATTTTTAATACAGAATACTGCTGCCTTATTTAGTAAATGTTCTACTTTTGAACCTGTTTATTATAACAACAAAATACTCACACATATTCTTAAAGTGTTATAAAAATGCATATAATTTATACTACCTATACACTATAAGTATGGAGAAATTTCAGTTTTCTCATTTAGACCAGGTAAGTTCATAGCATTTGATTTTAAAATCCAAAATTGCTCTCTTCGAGCCAATTTATCATCAATATTGCCCCCCTCTGGGGCACATACATATTTTCTGTAGTGCTACAAAAGACCATACATGACTTACATTATCTTGTGCATTCTCTGCATATGTGGGGCATACTACATAGGATGCACTAAAAGAAAATTTAAAGAAAGAGTAGGCAACTATGTTAGGGCAACAGTAGCTAAAAATAAATATTATGCTACAGCCCTTCACCTATGCAATGCAGAGAATGCACAACATAATGTAAATCATGTATGGTCTTTTGTAGCAATAAAGAAAATATGTATGGGCCCCAGAGGGGGGCAATATTGATGATAAATTGGCTCAAAAAGAGCAATTTTGGATTTGTAAAACAAATGCTATGAACTTACCTGGTCTAAATGAGATAATTGAAATTTCTCCATATTTATATTGTATAGGTAGCATAAATTATATGCATTTTTATAACACTTTAAGAACATGTGTGAGTATTTTGTTGTTATAAAAAACAGGTTAAAAGGTAGAAAATGTAATAAATATGGCAGCAATATTCTATATTAAAAAATTAAAAAATGAAAAATGTTAAAATTGTAAAAACTGATAAAAGTACATCTTAATGAATGATTTTTATTTATTGTCACTAAGAATGATTAGTTTGATGATTTGGTTTCATTTTTTGATCACAATTTTTAGTTTTACTACATTTAAGAACTGACACACTCAAGTCATGAAATATAAAATGGTATGCAATAGCTTTAAGGGAGCACTATTTAAGAGTGTCACTCAGGTGTGTCAATTATCCTCTTGACAAAGCATGTAAATGTGAAATGTTGAGGGTTTGTACCTGGAGAGGGGCCCACCTGGTCCATGTATGCTGCTTTTATGCTGAACAAAAAAAAAAGGAGCAACTTCTGAAGAAATACTTGTAAGGTTACATTTTCCTTCCTTCAATGGGACTGGTGTATGTATGTGTGTCTAATTGGCTTCCATGCAGTTTGTTTTATAGAAAGAATCCCTTCAAGCGGCTATAAAATTTACACCATTCTTTGTGACAGAGATGAAAACTCACAATTGCTATACAAATTTCAATACCATTTTAATACCTGTATATTTTCTATATTTGAAGTATTCCTCCTTTACAATAACTATTCTTAATCTGAGGAATGATTGAAAAGCTTTAATGTGTACTCTCTGGAGGTAAGAAGGGAAGGGGAAGGATAAGATAGAGATCTTTAAGTTTTTGTAGGGTTACAGTAGTCACCCACTCAGAACTGTTCCAAATGAATAAGAGATTGAGCACAAAGGAATATACCCTTAACTCTGTGGGAGGCAAATTCAAAAAGGATAAGAAGAGAGTCTTCATTGAGAGAGTAGAGGGCAAGTGAAATGACTTGTCTAACGTGATGGTCAGTGCAAGTACTATTGCGGGGATCAGCACTGACTGGGATGATTCCAATGTGCTTATTAAAAAGAAGAAATGGAAGGGGGCAGAGAAGCAATAGTTTCAAGACAGAGTTCTAAAGCAGACTGGATAGACTCTGTGCCAGATATTCAAAAGGGTTGCGCCATGCGCAATAGGGTTGCTCCAGCACAAGTCCTAAAATGTGCCATTCTGCGATATTCAGCTGGAGGTAGATGCTCCCCCCAAATCATGCTGAGCAAGATCGCAATGATAATGAATGCATGCGCAACTGAAGGGGGAGGAACCATGCATAAATGGTGAAGTGTGATATTCAACAACAGGCGCCATGTGCAGTAGGGGAGCAAGCAGAAGCTGTGCAATAGCGGAAGTGAGCCAAAATAAAAAGGAACAAGGGAGAGGTGCAAGAATGCTACAGGGAAGGCACATGTGGCTGAACTCTAGCCAGACACACAGGGCAGGACAGACACACAGGGCAGGACAGGAAAAGTGCACCCTGAACCCACAGGCACAGGGAAGGTGTGGGGAGCCACAGCCAAACAGAGTGCAGAAGGGGGAAGTGCCACACAACACTGAGGCCACCAGAGGAAGGTGTTCCCAGTGCAGGGGAAGTAGCAGCCAGGACAGCAGGGGGAAGACAGAAACAGCTGCTGGTGGGGGGGACACAAGCCAGGGACATGGCCAGTGCCACCATCCAGATGGAGGCAGTAATGAGGGGGGTGAGAAGGCAGGCAGCAGGGGGGCATGGCCTTGGAAGGGCCCATTGGCGGTATGCACCCAACAGGCAGTACTGAGCCTGCACCAGCATTGAGCTGTACAGCGATACCGAGATTGTGGGCCGGTACCGCCTGAATCTGGCAATTCTGAGGTGGCTCTGTGACCTGTGCAGTGATGTCATGCAGGCACCCATATGACAGAGTCATGCTCTGTCAGTGGAGACAAAAGTGACAGCTTGCATGTGCCTGCTCACCACGGGTACCTTCCAGAGACCAACAGGGGACACCACAGGCATAACCCAGTTGGCCACATCACGCCACCTCACCCAATTCCTCAGTGCACTGCTGCCACATGCTGCAGAGTACATCCATTTCCCAAGCACACTGGCGGAGCACACAACAAACATATAGGAGTTCCACAGAGTAGCACTTATGCCTGGCATGCTAGGGGCAATAGACTGCACCCATGTGGCCATCCGCACACCACTTGGTCCTGAAGAGGCCGCTTATATCAATCAGAAGGGCTATGCAAGCTTCAATTACCAGGTGGTGTGCAATGCCTGAGGCACATAATCAATGTCTGTGCCACGCTCCTTGGAGGAGCACATGATGCCTTCATCTGGCACCAGTCGGCACTGTGTCACAGATTTGAGAGTATGGACATCCCCACAGGCCACTTAGTGGGTGAGTATGCAAACCACATGGGCAAACATAGAGCTTGGGAGGGGCACAGTCAGAGGTGACATGGGTATTGGCCTAGATGGCCCAAGGCAGGGCGACGCTGATCACCAAACTAACCTCCACCATCTACACACAGGTGACAGTGGATACCCACTCCTTCCCTGGCTGCTCACACCATACCGTCGTCCCGCAACCCCATCACAGCAATGCTACAATGAGGCACATGCCACCACATGCAATGTCATTGAGCGGGTGTTTGGGATGCTGAAGGCATGATTCCATTGCCTGGACACATCTGGTGGTGCCCTACAGTACAGCCCCTCAAAGGCCTGCTGGCTATTCCTGGCCTGTTGCATCCTGCACAACATGGCCAACGACTGTGGGATAGCCGTTCAGGTCAAAAAGGGGGACAGCGATGGGGACGATGAGGACGCTGGTGAAGATGGTGATGTACAGCCCTTCCCTTGGGCAACGGGACCCTCGACTGATCCGGCTGGCACAGCTGCACCGGGACACCATCACAGAGGAGCACTTCAGCCAACCCAGGTAAGTCATAGGGACATGTGCAACCACCAGTGGCAAAGGCACAACCCACAAACACTCATGAACACACACACCAGGGGTGCATGCTGTCAAGGGAAGTGGCCGAGCATGGAACGCACACTGCCAGGGATGGGTGAGGTCTAACATGGCCGCAGCGTCATACACACACACACACACACACACACTCACAAGACATGCACAAAGGGTAGGGCACGCCAGCGGACCGCCACCCCTAGCCACATACACGTCCACAGACCACCACGCCCACTGCCTGACATTGTGCTTGTGTCAGACATTGGGCACCATTGCACAGTGGTGTACAGTGCAACGCAGGCATCATCATGCACATGCCATGGTGGACAGCAGCCAGGAGGGTGTGCAGATGGAACGTGTGTGTGCATGCAGGGCCGGGTACTCCACCCATGCATTGCCCGCTGAATGACACAATGCACACAGGACAGCATCAGACAGTAGCCATGCTGGGAGACAGGTCAGTCATGCGCCACAGTGCCACAGCCACCACGGATGCATGGGCGACCCCATTGAGACCCACCAGCAGTGACAGGCTGACCACTGGCCTCATGGGGTGGCACTGATGGTCCCTCAGGGGTTCCACTGTGTGAACGCAACCGTGCTCATGCAGAGGTCTGCAGCACACCAAACATGCCTGCACCAGGCATGCTCGGGATGCCCACAGCTGAACCCGGTGTCGACAAGGATGGTGTCGCATGACGCCAGGAATGGGGGGTGGACATTGCACTGCATGGTGTCTGTGATGCATGGGCAAATAACTGTGTGCCCATTGTGGCCATGACAGCTGTGAATGCCTGTGTCTGCCTGTCAGTGGCAGTGGTCACATCCTCCCGCAACTGGTCCATCCCTGCCAGGAGCAGAGTGGTGTCTCTGCTGTGCTGCTCCTCTGCCTGGCACAGATCTGCACTCAGTGCATCCACCGCCATCACAAGTCACAATTGCTGACTGACTGATGCTTGGTGTGCTCATCTAAGAGGTCATCTGCCTGATCGGCATGCTGTCCCTCATGGTGTGACCAGCCCTGATGGTCATCATCCCGTGAGGGTGGGCACTGCACACCAGGGCCAGGCCTGGGCATGTCCACAGGTGGTGCACTGATGCCGCCCTCTGATACTGTATCCCCATGGCCATTGGCCGACTGCTGATACTGCCCTTCTGGCTGCCACTCTCCAGGGCTCAATGGTGCTGCTGCAGTGGCTGCAACAGCCCCACTGTCCTGGACACACGCCAGTGCTGCCCCACTGGTGCAGACAAGCACAGGCTGGATCTGTGATGTCACGCAGGCCTCCACGGCAGCACCACCCACAGCCATGGCTGCGATGTCACCTGCTGTGTGGCCATCCTGTGGCCCACACGTCTCACTGCCCATGACGTTAGCTCCATCATCATCGGTGATGGATCTGGCACCAGCCCGAGTCTCAGCATGCTGGCATCCATGGACGCTGACATGCTGGGACACGGGCAGGGCCTCCTCCACACCTTCGCCACAAACATCAGTCCGGACCACCAGGTGGGTCCACTGTAGCCCTGACCCCCGTATGCCTGTGGAGGTGGATGGGCCCTCCTCCATCTCCATGCTACTGCCCTTAGTGGAGAAGCCCACCACAGTTGACCCATGTAGATGCTCAGGAGCTCTAAGGGAAAAACAGTAGCATTACTGCATGTGACTTACCCTGTCCCGCTCCCCCCAATTGACAGACCATGACCTACCATGCAGTGATGGGCTACCACCCGTCTGGAATCCACCACCCGGAACACCCTCAATGGCGCAATGCTGCATGCTGCCAGCAACCTGCTCTTCTTGTGGGGTCAGGCATTGCACCTCCGGCTGTCCCCACCGGTTGCAGACCGTGCTGCCCTGATGGCAGCTACCTTCTCTTTAATTCTCCGCCTGTCCGTGCCCATCTTCTTTTTGCACTCCTGCATGGAGCGCTGGTGGCTGCCATGCAGGTTGACAGCACACACCACCTCCTCCTATGCAGCAGCATGGGACTGTGGCATTCCCTGGTGTCCGCTGAGCAGCGGCTCCTGGTCGAGGTAGGCCTCAATCAGGGCATCTGTCTCTGCCTTTGTGAAGTTTGGCCTCCTCTTCCTCCCACATCTCTGTTCCTCTTCCTCCACCTCATGATCGGTCAGAATTCATCCTGTGAAGAATGACAGGCATTACCCATGTGACTGTGCAGTCCCATGCATGTCCCAAACACTCACAGTCCACACCCCAAACAACATGCAACTCACCGCAATAGACCTCCAGAGAACCAACTATGGCCAGTACAGCCCAATGTCACATTTTTATAGCGCAACCCATGCAAATGAGGTGAGGCGCATCTTTAAGTGGATGCAAATTGCAGTGACTGTGCCATTGAATGGCTGATTAGATGATTTGCATATGCCAGCTGAATATCGCGCTGTTGCGCTTTGCTCAATTATGTTGAACATGCTGAGCCAAGAGCGCAGTTCTGTGACATGTGCAGTACACACCTAACTGCACATGCCCGGTTGATGACATAGGCACCTGCCATGCTGCTGACATGCTGTGCATGGGAGGCAATGCAGGGCATGGCCACCATTGTGCCAGTGGCGCTACGGCGCAGTTCACATATATGGCGCTGTGGCACTGGGGCATCGTGAAGCGCACTGGGGCAACAGTGCTGTAGGCTACCAAGGAGGTGGCACGTACAATCACACTACAGCCATTGGGACAATCACCATGGCTGTCTGGCGCCGAGACCCCGGCCTGTGCCGAAACTTGCCCCAGGTGCCGCGCCAGGCATGGATGCACACCAGCACTGTTCGGTGACAGCCAGGGAATGGCAGCGCTGTACGCGTAGCATCTGCATAGCGGACCTCATGCGAATCATTTTGAATCCACCACACTGAAGAGAGGGGCGCAGAGGTAGTGGTAATGTGAGCAAGGTTGACTAGCCAACCTGGTGGCAATAATAGGCCCATGCTGGGGCTGGCAGGAATGCACCTGGACCGGAGCCCAGGGTGCAGTTTGGAGCGGTGGCTGACACCTGGAGGAGGCCATCAGGATGGGGCACACAATGAGCAGGAATCACCACTGTTACGGGACATGAGGCAGGACCCAGACCTGCTTGCCCAACCAAGGAGCACATGCCAGGAGGGCACAGTGCCGCATAGTCAGGTAGGTACAACATCCATCACTATTAGAAATCACACATATGGGTATCATGGTTGCATGGGTCCTGCGCATGGGGGCCGGCAGTGTTGGCTGTGGGTGGTGGTATTGGGGTGTGGGGTGGATGGTATGGCTGTGGGATTGCACACACATGGGAGCAGGAAGACTTTGCTACAGATTGTACTGATGTTCCTCTCCCATGTTTGCAACTTAGGGCTCAAGAACACCGCAGGCCAGGCGAAACGAGGCGCCTGGAGGAGCAGCAGGGCGGGAGGGATAGGCAGTCAGCGTGCATGGACCAGCCTGATGATGGTGAGTGCCTTACATCCATGATTACTAATGCATGCTGTATAACTGGGCAAGCAGCGGGGCATGGCCACCATCCACTGACACCACTGCCATGCACATACTGTAACTTGTTACAGTCAGCACTGTCCAGTGGCACTGCATGTCTGGGAGTGCGTCAATGGTGGTACATGCGTGCACCGGGCAGATGGCTGTGGCACTGCCTTCACACCGCATAGCCAAGTCACTGTACAGCCGTGGTGGTGTTGTGCAGGACATGGGTGGTGGGTGTGTGCAGTAGTCCACATGGCTGTGGCTGCTTGGGTAGGCAGGTCTTGTGGACACAGTCACTGTGGGTGGTCGCACACATCACAGGGGTGTGGCACATGGCTGTATGCCATGCACAATGGGTGGGCTGCAGGGGGCTGGACAGTCACACTACTGACTCTGCTCCCTCGTCCTAGATGAACGGCGACTCCAGGTGCTGGAAAGGAGTGTTTGGTAGCTGCTCCAGGTAGCAAGGGCGACACTGGAGCTCTTCCATAGGATCCACTGCCACGGGGTGAGGAGGAGGAGGAGGAGGACCGGCAGACATAGGTGTCATGTGGAGGAGGACCAGGGTGCACATTAAAGTCTTCATGCCCCTACTACCACCTTCCCCCTTTGACCCACCCTCACACCCTTCTTCCTCTCCCATATGTTCACCCTGCCCCCACCTGCCCCCACCTCGTTATGTGGCTTCCCCTCTGTAAAATAGTTGTATATAGGTTTTTGCTTCTTTTAAATATAAGCATTTTGTGTGACAACTGTGGTGGTCTCTGATTTGCAGTGGGCTACAGGTGCTCAAGCTGCAGTAGTAGTGCATGGCGTCAGAGGTGGTGCGCATGGGCATGTGTGTGTGTGCAGAGGCGAACCGCCTATGGTGTGCAGGGGATCAGTCACTATCTGTGGTTTGTGTGTTGTACTTTGTGCACTGGATGCCTGTGTGCAGTGGTCCATGGGGTCTGCACTGTGTGCATGGCACCCCTGTCAGACCATCCATGGCCTGTGCAGCTGACACTCTTGCATGTCTGTGATATGCACGGTCTGCTGGCATGCCAGTGGTGGCTGTCCATGCTGAATAACAACTGTACCTGGGACAATGCTAGGTTGCCTTCCATCACCAGTATGGTGCACTTCTGCCTCCGGTGGCACTGTGGCCTCCGCTGTTGTTGTCCCCCCTCCATACTGTCGCTTGTGTCTGTTGCAGGGGATGTGCTCCAGTGTCTGTCACCTGTGCTCCGGCGGCATGCTGGTGGCATACAGCATCATGATGCCTGCGCAGGATGTCTGACACACCTGTACAATGTAGTGGTGCTGGCCATGTGTACACATCAGCATTGGCCACATGCCAGTGGCTTGGTTGACCTGCTACTGTGTCCCTGTGTTGGTGTGCCCTTGGGTATGGGTGGGTGTTTGTCCATGCACTGTGTTGCATCCTGTGTGGTGCATGCTTCCATGCTACACTGTGCGTGTCTGTGCTGGCTGTTGTCGCCATGCTGGGATGGGATTTGTCCTTGGGAGGGTGTGCAGGGTGCTGTATCGCTGGGAGGGGTCAGGGCATGCCCTGTCACGTATGTACCTCGCGTGGCAACGCATTGTCAGTCTCTCAGCTGTACCTCGGGGGATGTGCAGGTGGCACTTGTATGCTGTTGTTGCACTGCTGTCTGCCGCCCCCACAGCAGGGTGCACATGGTGGGATGCCTTGCATGGCTCTGTGGTGCACAGGGTTGCATTGTCACAGTGGGGTGGTGGCATGCAGCCGGTGTCTGCACTAGTTGGGTGCTACTCCTGGGAAGGGTGTATGGTGATTATGGTGCAGGGTGTGCTCTGCATTGGTGGGATGGGGTGCCGGGTGAGTCGGCCCCTCCTTGTGTGCTGGTCACAGCTTGCCAGGGGGTTTGCTGGGGCACCATGGCCTGGCTGTGGGTTGGTTGCTTGTATCCATGGGCCGGTGGTTATTCCAGCTGTCCCCCGGATGTGCAGTGCATGGGATGTAGGGGACGATGTCTGTTCTGCTCTGTGCTCCTCTGCCCATCTGTGGCATGGGTGGTGGGCCCCTGAATCCCTGGTTGTGCTGTTGCATTGCTGCCCTGCTGCAGGGGGCATCCCTGGTTGCGCTATGGCACATCTGGACTGCTCCTCTGAGCATCCCTTGTTGCACTATGGTACATCAGATATGCTCAGCTTCACATCCCTAGTTGCACTATGGTGCAGGTGGTGCGATATTCAGTCATTGGCTGTAGGCGCATCTTGGCCTGCGCAATTTTTGAATATCGCGCTTCTTGCACATGGGCACAGTGGACTTATGCTTGCTCCTGCTGTTGCATACTTTTTGGGTGCAGTTTGACTATCTGGGCCTCTGTGTCTGTTTCTGCTTGTACTTTTCTATGTTTCTACTTAAACATGAGTACTGATCTGTAAACATCACCTGATTTGATTGCTTATCTATACTTGACATCACAATCCCTGGCTTGTGACATCACAGTCTGTTGCTGTAGAAATGAATCTGATGCCACAAACCAAGGATTATGTTGTCACGTGTTAGCACGCAGCCAGAACAAATGAAGTCGTAGGGACAGCGATCCTGTGTTCATGTTAACATGCCTAGTTGTAAAGAAAAAATTTATAAAATATTTTAATTTTTTTATACAGATATGTTTCTTTAAGAGTTTCCCTTGACCCCCCGGGGATCTTTAACACTGAAACAGCTTTGCTTCACACCTTATAAACAAGCATTTGTCAATGCCGAATGTTGGCTTGCTGGCATTGGCATTGGTAGTGCAGGAGTTAGACAGATGCATCATAGGAATGGCAGTGAAGTATTGAACTGATGCCAACCCACCCCCACCCTACAGAGAGTGACAAGCAGTAGGGTGTCCCTTTGGGTGTTTGGTAGTGCAGTGCAGGAAAACATGTCGGGCAGGATGTGAAAAATGACAGCTGCACAGTTCATAAGGAGGCGGAAAAAAATGCCAGTGTTGAAAATGTGGCATGTAAATATACCAAATTTGTGAAGCTACTAGGGTGCGTGGGAAATATGCAATGCACGCTTGCAGCACTGCCATTTTATGGGCGTTCTGCACCAAATTTTCAACATAGGTATTTTAGCACCTCTGCTCATGTACAGTGTTACTGTTATTTCCTCAAAGTGTCCCAAGAAGTGATTTCGCACAGCGACCACGCTATTCTGCGCCGGAAGTGCGAAAACACATTTTGGGCATGATATGTCAAATGACGGCTGTACTGTTCATCAAGAGGTGTGGAAAAATGGCAATGGTGAAAATCCAGACTGAAAATATCACAAATGCCACGGTACAAGCGTCGTGCAATCTATAAATGCTCGTAACACAGTTATTTTATGGAGTATCATCACCACATTTTCAACATAGCCATTTTAGGTCCTCTGCTCATGAACTGTGTCACTGTCATTTTCATAATCTAGCCCAAACACTGATTTCCCACAGCGACTGCGCTATTGTGCGCCGGAAGTGCGGAAACACATTTTGGGCAGGATGTGGAAAATGACAGCTGTACTGTTCACAAGGAGGTGTACAAAAATGACAATGCTGAAAATCCGGCAGTAAAATATTGTGAATGCGCGAAGTTACGAGCCTGCATAGCAACTGCGCAACGCATGCTCGTAAAACAGGCATTTGTTGGATTTTTTTTCACCAAATTTGGAACTTAGGCTTTTTAAGAGGGCACCTCATGAACACCACCACTGTCATTTCGTTAATGGGCCCCGGAAGGTGATTTCGCACAGTGACTGCGAAATCACCTTTCGAGGCCAATAAACGCCATGACAGTGACAGAATTCATGATGAGGGGCCCCAAAAACCAAATTTTGAAAATTGGGTGCAAAAAGTCAAAGAAATGGCTGAGATATGCAACAAAGTTGAAAATACCCTATTCACTCCATTATACAGCTTACCGGCATTTCCTCAGTTCGCGGTCGGCTTTGAAAGAGTGCAGGCGTGTTCCGGTCCACAGATAGATCGCGCCGGACTCCGGAGGTAAGTATGGGGTGGGGTGGGGGAGAGCAGGAGTGCGCAGTGGGTGGGTGCAGGTAGAGGAGGCGGACTTAGACTACGAGGGACTGTTTTCGTATTGTAGGTACAGAAAACACCGCGGGACAAGTTTTGCACGCTGGGGTGGGCACCAGCATGCCACCTAAGTGGGTTTGGGGGTCACTAGCCAATGGGGATTAGGCACCCTTTGTCACACACACACGGGAGGAGGTAATGCCGCCGGGATTGGGCACTCCCGGCAAACAAAGTCGGGGGCAGCGAGCTGAGGGATTGGGCACCCCCCGGCATTCAACAGTTGGTGGGGTGGTGCTGACAGGGAGTGGGCTCCCCCATTGGCGTGTCACACAAGGGGGGCTTGAGCTTCACCCACCATGCGGGGGCTTCGACACTATGTTTCTAGAAATGTTTGCGTTAGAAAGGCACGTACGGGAGGCATGTCTTTATGCCGCTGCATGACGAGCTTGTCTCTGATTGCAGCAGCACTTTGTTTACAACTTTTGTCCACTTTACATAATGTTGGTGTCAGCGCTAGCATGCTAGCTTATTGGGGAATGAGGGACACACCTACTGATGCGTGCCCTGCATTCGCCCAACAGCAGCCGCGCCTCCAAATCTCCACTCTCCCAATATGTTGACCTGCGCACAAGCGCGGCAAGCCAACATAACAAGCCAATATAAAAATCAAACAAGATGCCATACAGTTTGTAGTGGAATATAATTCCAGAAAGCATCATTTACAAACCAACATGTAAACATGAAGAAAACTGCCCCAATGCCTCCACTGAGTATGAGGTTAGTTAAAACTGGACAAGCTCTACATCATAGATGTCTACATTTTAAATAGGAAGCAAACTGCAATGTGAAAATTAGGCTAGTGAATGCAGGGCCACCTTTACATCACAACTTGCAGTTTCAATAGAGCGAAGTGCTTAGCTATGTTTAATAAGATTCAGGACAATGAAAACCTGGCAGGCTTTGCATCACAGCCTATGACCTGGGAGCTGAAGACCATTCCATCATGAATGGTGATTACAAAGGAAACGTGTATTTTCAGACACATCTAGTGCTGTTGGTTCTCCATATCTTAAATGTTCTTAGCTAAACTATTTAAACATTGGCAATACTACCTGGCATTGCTGTTTCAAGGAATGGTAACCAAGTTGACAGCTAGGTGTATCCTTAAAAAGCCCATGATGCCATTGTGACAGATTTGAGTAAATGTAATTTTTAGACACAATTCTGTGTATATTACTTTTTTCTGTTTTTCTTAATTTTGCTTCTTTATTAATAAGGACATGCGCATGAAAATCAGGATATCTGCCCTATCTGCTTGCTTGTATGCAGCTGACAATATAATTATGTTTATGTCATCTGAATCTGATATAATATAATTATGATTTCATGAACAGGTGATTATGGTGTCAGGTGCAGACAAGTAGCCAGAGCAGATAAAATCTATAGGACAGGGATGCCGTTTGCTTGCAGCTGTCCTCGGCAATAAAAATAAGGGAAATAACTACAGAAAAAATACATGAAATATAAACTAAACTTTACCTAAATCATACATTTTTTCAAATATTTTCCAATGATGTTAGGAGCTCTTTAAGAATCCTGATACATGCAAAAATGAGCCTTTAACATTACTTCACCTTCGCCGTGTAAGACAACATGAGCTATTGAAAAAACTCAGGGTTTCCCCTTTACCATCCCGTCTATTTTTAGAATTGCTTTTCAAATGAAAGCAGCTTACTCGGGTGTGCACATGTCAGGAGAATACAATGCTTAACATTCCAAAAGCAGTTGCAAATGCACCTTAGTAGGATCTGACAATAACAACATTTGGCCAGTATCGAGGTTACTCCTCCCACAGTACTGATCTGTATTCCCAGCTGATCTGAATGAGCGAGGCATTGTGATTTGAATGAGCTAGGCACTGTGTGAATGGCATGCCAATGAGCTGCATATCGAGCGCAGCCAATTTAACTCTCTACAGCCCAGACAGTTTAGCTTTTAAGCTTCAGTTTCCATAGTCCCTGTATCCTTCCATCCACCAGTTCTACAAGTGAGTTAACTGCTTACCATCAGGACTCAACTATCACCCACTACAGGAGAATGACCAGAGTTTCTCCCCTTGGCCCCTACGCCCTCAATGATTCTCTTTTCTTGCCTTGTAATCAGTTACTTTGCTGCTGCAGGAATACAGATGCACGTTTACTATTTCTGTCCATCTGCCATGAGTTATTGCCCAGGCTCAGCTATTTCACAATTCTTTCAAAGGTTTCAATCCAGTGATAGCACCAGCAAGACTCCCTGCAGGGTACTTAGGCCTATGTCTGTCTATTATTTGTAGCCTGTAACAAATGTGTGTGTGTAGTCAGTTTTAGGTGGCAAGTGATAATATGCAACGTCTCTTGTAGTTGTGCATTCTCCTTTGTGCAGTTTTTTTAAGATTACTGTTATGTTTAATTTGTGTGAGTCGGCTGTAGTGAGGTTCTATGTAGTGACATGGCTTGCAAAATGCAGTACCTGTTGGGAGATTTCATGTAAAGCTCATACTCTAAAAGACCTGTATACCACACATAGGAACCAACATCCTAGGGTGTCGTGTTGCATTTCTTAAATGTGTAACTAAAAATTATATATATATTTTACTCAAATTAGATATCTATTTTTTTTACAAATTGACAAAGACCTTCAACACAAAAGCACTGAGGCAAGGGTTATGCATAAAGGGCATGGGCAACAAAGCCACGTTTCAAAGAAATACAAAATCATACATACCCCTAAATGAAAATCACCATGACAATGCAGACTGGTTCTGCTTTAAGCATGAATGCATGGTGCCAAAGGGTCTCACCCTAGGTTGAGATACAGATGTGGTACACTGATGAGTCCTAAGTAGGACAAAATGTGTCTGTGGCTTCCATTCTCAGGCTTTGCAGATTGTGTGAGAGGCCCTTTGGCACCATACATTCCTGCTTAAAAGAAGAACCAGACTGATTTGCTTATACATCCCATGATGAGTTGCATTATAGGGGTTTATGTCATTTTTTTATTTTTTTTATAAATGTTTACAGGGAAAAAGTTATACGGGGAAAAGTACAAAAGTTAGTCCCCCTAACTCAAAGCTGTCAATCATTAGTATGCCTGACCTAGATGGGTCATCCTAATACAGGGAAATTAGGCTTAGTCAGCTCCTTGCTTACTCCACACATGTTGCAGCTTGGATCACCTGTCCGGTTTTGTGTTGCTGTTTGGTTTGTTTCTGTGACGTTGTTGTTCTGGTTCTAGTTCCCTTTCCTATTTGGTGTGGCATAGGTGAGATGAGAGAGAAGGTGGAAGACTTGAATGCCAGTGTTCTGACTGAGTGTCGTTAGCAGAACAATAGTTGAAGTACATACTTGACAGGGAAGAGGTAATTTATAGGTTAAAAATTTAAGTTTTGAGTTCAGAGAACCGTAAGTGCTGTGTTGGACTACAGCTCACATAATGGAAGTTCTCAAGTGCCTCTAGGATTTGAAATCCGTATTGGTAGTCACGGTTGTGCTAACAAAAAATAAAGCAGAGACAGCGTGTCCTTTTTATGAATAAAGAAAGAGACAGAAATTTACTTTAGTCAGTACAGAATAAGATATTGGGCACTTGTGAGGTAAGGTTTCTGCAGGTATGTTAAACTGGATAATATTGACATTTCTGAAAGAAAAAAAAGACTCCAAATCTGAGTAAGATGGGGAAGTTGGAGAGCATTAGGTAAATCCCCCAAAATTTATTAAAAAAAATAAAATACTAAAGTTTATTTATTGATATGGGTAAAGTTGGGGAGATTTATGTTATAGAAGATGAAAACTCAGCGAGGGAGGAGGAAGGGAAATTGTGTGTGTGTGTGTGGGGGGGGGGGGGTTGGCTGCCAACTGGATTTAATAACTTGAAAAGGTGGCTCAGGGATATGACAATTTGTTTTTGGCATGTCCTGATTGTCAGAATAACAACAAAACCCACAGAGTTCAGCATAACAGTAAAACCCAAAGAGTTCTAGAAACTACTGTAGAGCATGAATACTCCTTTCTGTTAGTGGACTCAAGGTGAAGCCAACTGTAGGGCATATTACTACTGGTCTTTTCCTGAGTGGACCAACAGAAGAAAATGTTCTAACTGCTCTTCTCCTTTCCTTCAGCATCATCTGGCACTGATACGATAATCAAAATAATTACCTGTAAGTAAAGTTTTCTAAAAAGGACAAAAATCAATTGACTTTCAAGCCAGCAGCATGGTTTCTCCTAAGAGGCATCCATTGTTCTCCCAGTCAGTGCTCTAGTTCGTAATAGAACTTAGTGGTAAAACAGTTGGTTAATGTTATGGAAACAGATGGCTTTGGAGTCTTTTCAGCCAGTCTGGAAACATAGAATTATCTACCTATTTTATTACTCATTAAAACAGAAGAGAGAGAGAGAGAAAGAAATAAGTGTCTTAGCTGGGACTTGAACCCTGGCTGCCCCGAATACCATTCCGATTGAGCTACCAGCTGTGTTGTTTCATAAATCATAATATATAACTGGCTAAAAGAAAAATCACAGCAGCTGTAACTGCAGTGGACATCATTCAATCTGCTGTGTGGTGCTGATGTTGCTCAATAAAATATTTACAATGCAAAGCTGGCAGGAAAAAGCACAGCAGTCATGATTGCATTTTGTGCCACTTTACACACTATGTGATGGTGGTTGAGAGAGCCACTCTGAAAAAGATTCACACTTTGATACTTTCTTAAAAGACAACAGCGGCAAAAACTGTGTTCCACTGTGCATGCCATTTGATAGTGGCGGCACTATAAGAGATTCACCATCTTAAAACTTTAGAAAGAGAAAATTCTAATTCTAAAATAAAATGTGACCATGTTGTGGTAGCTTTGCAAAAAATCAGTTGGATATTTTTTAATAGATTTATTGAGTCTAACTTACTCTATCTAAAGATTTTGTTCCTTCTGGAGGTCATTACTTCCTTTCCTTAACTACTGAAGCTACCCATGAACAGAAAGCCACTTGGTGTATGTATGTGCATGTGCAGGTATGCATGGAGCAGAAGTGCTCCCAAAAGGGTCACCGCTCCTTGATGTCTACTACTAAATGACCAAGTGACTGGATAGTAACTCTCAAATATGAGGTAAAAGGATATTCAGCTGCCATAAATCACAATATCCTTTGACCCAGATGGAACCTTTGTCTGTGCTATCCAGATCATGAAGAATAGCATGTGCCCAGCCCTATTAACAGTGTCATTCACAATATCTGGGGAGGTTTGTGAATTCAGGCCCTTGTATTAGTAGAATGTTTATACTAGGTGTGTGCAGATGTTACAGAAGGAGTCAATTCCAATCAAAAACTAAAATGGTGCTAAAAGGTTCTTGCTCTTGAAACAGTAATTTGCATACCTTTGAATGCAAAAATGCAAATTACTCAACTTTATTTCAAATCCATGATGCCACACTAGGATGTGACTCAGTCCACAGATATGGGTTAGGGCATAATTTTTAACCATCCAGGTAACAGGATCTGGGTTGTTGATGATTGCTTACACCTTTAAAAAAGTACAAAATGGCAATGCCTCCACCCAGAAGCCCCACTGACTTACCAGCACAAAAGTCAAGATGATACCACTTCACTCCCCAAGGAAAACACTGTATTGGACCCTAGTAGACTCTGTCTGCAGCACCTACACTGGCAATTCAGCAAAAATAGAAATATAATAGCAGGCAATGCAATATAACCCAGAAAATACAGTCAAGCAGAGAATAGGTTTGATTGAGGAAAACAGGAATAGGGAACTGGGGAATGAAAGATATGGGTTAAGCAACAGCAGGGGTAATAAATTAAATCAATGTACAATATGCACTTTGGTTAAAATCCGTGGACCCCTCTGACCTCCCATCAAACAGTCCCATACGATGTTGATGAGCTTGCTGGTACACCAGACTTTCAATTTCCCCACATCCAGGGACCTCCTTTACTATGGTTAGTTGGTGGTACCATGTATACGCAACAACAGATGGTGCAGCCCTCATGCAGGGTAGGCATAAGTAAAGCAATCACTGACTGGAGAAAGCTAGCAGTAAAACAGTGCAACACAAATTATAATCCAGAACCAAACAACTCTTATCCAGGTCTTTGGTCTCAGTTAAGTCCCTCCACACAGTACTTACCCAGATCAGGGCTTCTGAGAAACAAAAAAAAACAAAAGCTATGCTGTTCTGTCTGGCTACTCATTCAGTGAACCCTGCTATCTCTGGCTCCTTACTTCCCATAAACACTTTACTAGGAGATAGGTTGGAATTTGTTACAAAATTCAAGTACCTAGGGATTTGGCTAGACCACAGATTCTCCTTCGTGGAGCATGTCGAGGATCTGCTGAAAAAGTTGAGACAGAGACTTGGTCTCCTCTTTAGAATAAACCACCTCCTGACCAAAGATGCCAAGATGCAGTTAGTTCAATCCACATTTCTATCCCTAATTGATTATGCCAATTTCATTTATAGTCAGTGTAATGCCTTCTGTCTTACTGAACTGGACACCTTATACCACAGAGCCTTGAGATTCATAACTGGCCTACTTATCTCCACCCACCACTGCTCCTTATATGCAGCTGTGGGGTGGACTTCCCTTCAGTACAGAAGGAATAGAAATGTGGCTATCTGGACTTACAGAGCTATTACCAACAAATTACCACAATACATTTCCGAATGCTTGCTGTTATATGTGGTAGGCAACTACGCACTGAGAAGCTATTCTCTGCTTCTACTGAAGGTACCTAGGGCCGATACACACTTTGGGAGAGTGGCCATAGGCTTTGTGTTGCCCTCACTCTGGAACAAACTACAGAAATCTATGAAACTGAGTCTTCTGTTAGTCCTACCATCTTCAAGACCTTGTATGCCAAGGCTGTTAAGGAGTTATTCAGCTGTTCCAGCACACTTAGCATGCTAGGGTGCCTGCTGCTTACCTGTCCACGACATCTCCACCTAGCCTGGCCCCTTGATTGTCTCCACCTATAACCCCCTTTTTTTCTGCTAATCCACTACCTTTCATACCCTCAGACTCCTAATATATATGTCCCCAGCCCATCTACCGTAGCACCCCTCCTAGAACAGCTGCAGTCCTGTACCCCTACCCTCCATATCTGCCCCTTAACTTTGTACATGTCCTGACCAATGATATGCTGTGCTGTTTGAAAATGTTTTAATAAGCTGGCTGTTTCAGAATGTTTTAATTCCCCTTCTCATACCATTCTCCCTAACCTTGTTAACCCAGTTCCTGAAATACTTGTTATTGCTCTGTGTATTTTTTTTTCTATTTCTGTATAATTATGTCTATTTATTATATGTACATAAAAGTGCTATTCTTGATCTTGTGTAGTACAGGTCCACCTTGTAAGTGAACCTGCTCAATAGTGTTCACCTGGATAAATAAAGTCTTGATTGATTGATTTATTGATAGTAGAGGTGCCTGATGGAGCTAGGATAGGGCTGCAAAAAATTAAGTGGTCCAGAAGTTATCATGTTAATACAACTCTGCATCCTACACACAGAGTGAAGACCTTTGACATGGAGGAGAGGAAGAAAAACACCTGTGCAGGAAACTTTCTTGTTGTAGACTTTGGATGTAGATTTGGTAGCAATCTAATGTTCGTGTTCCACAAATTTTTATTTATTTATTTATTTATTTGCAATATCGGATTTACAGACCTTTGAGTCAAAGACTTGTTTACAAAGGCACCTCGTCATAATGAACAAAGACAGACAATATTACATGGATTAAATACACAGCAATAGCTACAGACAATATTACACTGATCAATACACAGCAATAGTTACAAGTTTCAGACAATAGTTACAAGGTTTAACAGATGTTACAGGAGACAATACCTTGGTAATACAATAGTTGTGACAGTTGGCAGAGTGAAATACTGAGCAAGCACATTGAGGTGCCAGGAATCAATAGAAGATATGGGATGAAAACAAAAGAGCCCTGTGGGGGACAATAGTACCTGTGACAGTATGAGGGTGACAGACTTGAGGAGAGGCTTGTGGCATAGCTTTGGTGAAGGTAAAAGCAGTCCAAGGGACATTGTCAGGCTCCAAGGTGGTACGACCATTAGGCATGGCAGATTAGGCTCCACAGGGAGGGTCCAGAGCGGAGAGGAGCCCGAAGCTAGGTACACTTTTTGATTATATACTGAGGAACCGTTTGTCATGAGGCCTATGTTTTGACTTGTTTCCAAAAGGAATGGCCAGAGTATAGAAGAGGGTTCGATCAAGGCACATTAACAATATTCAGAGATATGTAATGAACCGTGGTGTTGTTATGACTGAGCTGTTCTTGGAGATGAGCAAGGATGTCAGGATTGCTGCCGGGTCTTTTGTTGAAAGAAAATGACTGAAGATAGCTATTCTCCATGTTACTGTTTATTTCAAAATAATGGATTTGAACTCCATCCTGCAGTCTATCAGTTTTAGACCTTCTCAAATGTTAAGTATAGGAATCATGGGATACTTTTTGCAAGTTTCAAACATGTAAGTATTTGACTGGGTTAAAGTTTGAGGAAGATGTAGAAAATTCTCCTGAGCAGAGAAATCCATAGAAACCCAGGGCAATCACAGCCTGACGCTTCAGATTGACAGTGAGAGAAAATACTCCAGAGCTCAGTAAGATGATGAGTTAATTGCAGATGATATCATGAATAGGAACCCAGTTTGGTTGAGGATTTGGAGCCATTCTTTTTAAACTAAGTAGGTACTCTTTAATAATTGGTCTTGATAAGATAGATAGAAATCCAGGGACCCGGATCTGGTGCAAGAATTTAATTCTTTTTTTTGTAAACTTTATTTCAAGCACAGAGCACAATACATTAGCATTGATAGCAGGGTATACCAATAATATAATGCCATACAGAAGTTTAGTCCACAGAGTAAATTATTCAAACTTGTAAAGTTTAACACTTATTGGTGTCAGGTGACAAGCAAGGAATTTGGGGTGATACATCAGAATTGGGAGAGTGTCACAAACTAATGAAACTAAGAATATCCTTGAGAGACATGTGAGGGTGGTCCTAGGATGAAGTTCCGACCATACCTCAGCAGGGGAGGTACCACAGTTGGGAGGCTGTATACAATTAAGGGACTCCAGCAATGAGGGAAGGCAACTTCAGAATAGCAGGAACCAGGTTTGTAGCATCGCCCATTACAGTGGGCCCCATATTGTCATATATTTGTCCATTTGCCTTCTCACCTTGTATTGGGTTTTCTCCAATTTCATACATTCTAGTAGAGAGTTTAGCCATACAGACACAGACGGGGCCTCTTTTGTCATCCAGTACATCACAATATTTCACATACCCACTGCTATCCCCAATCAGTATAGGCCCTGGTTAAGCCCACTGACCTCCCCACAAACTCAGGGGGAGCCCCAAAAGCACCTCAATGGGGTCCAGCCTCAAGGGTAAGCTCAAAACTTGTAACAACAGAGCCAAGACTCCAGCCCCAAAGAAATGAATCCTTGGGCATTCCCAAATTATATAAAGAAGGACCCAACATGAACCTCACATCATGGACATTAGATCAGAGACAGAGGCATTTATTTTTTTTGCCAATTCAGGAGTAAAGTATGCTTGCATAAAAATATTATACTGGGTGGCATGTAATTTATTATTAACTTATGAGTTTAATAAATTCTTGAGAATCTGATACCAATCCCCACCTGTAAGGCCATCTGGGAGCACATCATTCTCTCATCTAGACTGAAGACTCTCTAGTGGGTTCTTAAGTGCCCCCATCAACATTCTGTAGCAGCTTCTCACAGGCCTAAATGAGGGGTCACCACTATGACCTATGAATAGTTCCTCTAAGGGGGAGTGGGTGAAGGCCCCCCCCCCCATGCCAGCCGGGTTCTCACATCTCGCTGGACCCTAAGCAGTAGGAAAAATGGGATGCCTTGACAGAAAATCTGCTGGATAATTCCCTGAAGGGGATAGTCTCCCCATCCTCCTATATTTGACCCACAGTATGAAATCCCTTTTTCTTCCATAGTTTGATAATCTGACGTTCCCACCCTGAAGTTCCCATGTCACCCTTAAGCAGTGCACCCAAGTCTGTGTCAGGGGAGAAAGAGGGAATGTGTCAGAGTAACAGGTGGGCTTCTCTCCAGGTACGGAGGGTAATGTTCGAGCATGGGTTGGAGAGATTGGAATAACTCCCATCATATAAGCATCCCACCATTGTGCTACAATAGAGGGGACTAGGTAAGGAATTCTCCAACGCTACCCATCCCAGACAGGTCTGGCCCTCCCTCACCACGTCCTGGATATGGGTTAGTTGGGCAGCAAGGAAGTAGTGTCTAACACTGGGTAGCCTGAAACCTCCCCTACCCACTGGTAGCTAGAGGACTTCCTTTTTTACTCAGGGCCATTTTCCTTGCCACAACAACTGGGTAATCGCACCCTCTAGGGCTTTAATGTATTTGTTAGGAATACTTATTGGGAGGGTCTGGAAGATGTATAGAAACTGTGGAAGGATGCTCATTTTGACCAGGTTGACACGACCAATCAAAGTTAATGGTAGTGCTCTCCACTTGGTGCACTGTTCTTCAATTTTCTGAATCACCAGGGTGAGATTGGCCCTGGCTAGAAAGGGTAACCTAGCAGCTAGTATTACTTCCAAATATTTAATAGAGACAGAGGGGAGTATCCACACTGGTCCCAAGGTTATAGATTTCTTTATTTTCCCCATAGGCAACCAATCACATTTTGACCACTTAATCTTGTGTCCAGATGGGGGACCATATATTTGGAAAATTCTGACCAGAGCAGGTAAAGCCTGATTGGGGTGTCTTAGAAAAAGGAGGATGTCATTGGCAAAAAGTGAGAACACATGGTTCTGTTCCCCCCAGGCTAATCCCTCAATGGTCCCGTCTTGCAGAAAAGCTGCTACCAAGGCCTCAATAGTGAGGACATAGAGTAGAAGGGAGAGAGGACAACCCTGTCGCATTCCCAGAAAGAGAGATTAAAAGGGGATGAGAGCACACTGTTAGTCAAGATTTGGGATGGGGGTTTTCATAAAGAGCTTGAATCCAACCCATGATTCCCTCCTCCAACCCAAATTTATGGAGCACCGGCAGCATAAATGGCCATTCAACCTAGTCGAATGCCTTTTGGGCATCTAGTGCCAAAAGGCCTGATCACTCCACCTTCCTCCCCTCCCATGAGTACATAATATTTATTGCCCTCCTAAGATTATGTTTTGCCTACCTACCCTTCACAAAGCCTCCTTGATCTGGTTGGATAAGTTTCAGGAGGTGCTGCTCCAACCTGGAAGCAAGTATTTTGTCAATAATTTTGTAAACCGAATTAAGCAGGGAAATTGGGTGGTATGAGTCACACTTGGTGGGGTCTTTCCCTGGTTTGGGCAGAACAGTGATAGTGGTCAAGCACAGAGAAGGAAGGAGTACCCTCCTCCCAGTTCTCCATCCACCATTCTGAACATTAATGGTCCCAGAGAGTCCAAGGTGATCCTGTAAAATTCCACCAGGATACCGTCAGGGCTGGGGACCTTCCCCTACCTGCCTTCCAGACAGCCCTTTAGACCTCTGAGAACAAGAGGGGAGAATCCAGTTAATCTGCCTCCTGGGGATCCAGTGAAGGCAACTGGATGTTGTCTAGAAGGAAATCTGGGTTTGCTCTGGCTGAAAATTCAGTAGAATAGAGAGCAGAGTAGAAAGCCTTGAATATATTATTTATTCCCCGCTGGTTGTACGTAAGCAAACCTGGAGCATTTTCAAGTGAGAGAATAGTCCTGTCCGCTCATCTCCCCTTAATTAAGCTAGATAGCCGCTTCCCTCCTCTGTCTTCATCAAAGTAAGAATGTGATTTAGTGACTACTAAGTCACGCTCCAGTTTCCTAGATTATAGTTGACTAAGCCTTGATAAGTACGATATCCTGTGCGCTCAACAGCATGGTTTTAGAAAAGGTCACAGTACCACCTCAGCCCTCCTTGAATTCACTGGTGCAATCCATAGTTCCCTGGACAATAGCTTTCTTACAGGATTGGTCTTCATTGACCTGACGAAGGCATTCGATAGCGTCCATCACCATCTGCTCTCTCAGCTGCTAAATAACAGCCTGTCCTCTAAATCTACTACCTGGTTTAAGAGCTACCTGGAAAACTGCTCACAAAGAGTGAAAATAGCTGATGTCCTCTCTGATGCCAGACCAGTGTGCTCTGGAGTGCCACAAGGCTCCATCCCTGGGCCTCTTCTCTTCAGCATCTTCCTAAATAGTCTTCCACAATCCTGTACTGAGCAACTCCTCCTATATGGCGACGATGCTGTCATCCACTCCACCCACAAGGACCCCCACCTTCTGCAAAGCAAACTACAGCATTTATTTATTTAGTTTTTGTTGACCGGGTAAGTGCACTAGACAAATCCTGCCTATTTTCAGACACGACCCAGGGGAGAGGGATACAGATGAATGCCGACTGACCTTGAACCAGATTAAGCTGTTGGTGGTATTTTTTTTTTCAGTGAATGAGGGAACTTTGGCCAGGACGCTGGGGAAATTCCCTATTCTTTTTGAGAAGTGCCATGGGATCTTTAACATCCACCTGAACTACCACCAATCCAGGCAGATGGGACCTCGGTTTAATGTCTCATCCGAAAGACTTCTCCTTGGTTAAAAACTGGTTCAGTAAACACAAACTTGTCCTCAACTATAAAAAAATAAAGTCTATGCTTTTCTGCAGCTTGAAAAACAAGCACTGGGACCACCCCCTCACTATTGCAAACTGCCTAGGTGCAATCCTAGAACAAGTGCAATCCTTCAAATACCTTGGAATTACTCTTGACGGTAATCTATCCTATGGGACTCATATTGACAATGTTGCAAAAGTGGCTAACACATGCATTGGCCTGCTTTACAGGCATAGGCAATGCCTAACTCTCGAAGCCTTAAGGATCTCAGTCGAGAGCTCAGTGATCTCAACTATCGACTATGGCTTCTTCATCTACAGTTCTGCTTCCACCACCACCCTCAGACACATATCTATGGCCTTGAACAAAGCTTGTGGACTTATCACTGGATCCCATCATCTCACCCATGTGACCTATACACCCAAACTGGGTGGCTTCAACTCTCAAGCCACATCAAGTCTCAAACATGCATAATGGCTAAAAAACATTGATGGGCTTTGCCCCCCCAGAGTTCAAGCTTTGCTATGATCTGCACAGAATCCCCGCCTCACCAGGGGCTCTGAGTCTCAATTGCTCCATATCCCGAGATGCCGGACCTCACAGGGACAAAGATCCTTTGCCTACAGATCTCCCAGCTGGCTAAATGGTCTCACCAGGGACAGCTCCTCCCTACCTAACCTAGGCCCATTCAAATCTAACCTCCACCTATTGCTCTCTGCCTCTAGCACATGCAACTGTCTTCTCTAACCTGCTGTTCCCTTTTGGCACTTGTCCCGTTTCATCCACACCCCTACTATCCCCCCTCTACCTTCCGGCCTCCCCCTCCTCTTACTTGCACTTTCCACTTGAACTTCCTGTGTGTTTTGACAATTGCCTCCGGCAGCATCTTCTTCCTGAGTCTCACCAAGTTCTTGTTATCAATGTTATCCCTGTCTTGTGCATGCCCCTAGTACCACCTAACTGTATGTACTCATGTGATGATAAACAACTGTAACCTGTTATCCTGTAATAATTAAAGTCCTGCTTGTTTGTTCTCATCCTGATGTGGAACCTTTGTAAAAGAACCTTGGCTCAAAGGTAACTGTAATCCTAGACTCTAATAAATAAATAAAAATAAAATAAATAAACAAATAAAGCCTCCCCTTTAGTAACTTTAAAGATTTAGATGTTTGGGGGGTAGGGGCCATCATGTTCCACATTTCCAAGCTCTCTATGATTCTCCCTAGATCTTCCTCCTCCTGAGCCAAGGCCATCTTTTTAAATGCAGCATATGATATGGTCCTCACCCCGAATGAAGGCCTTAAGGGAATCCCAGACAGTGCTGACACTAGCGTCTTCAGGGGGGTTCAGTAAAATATACTCCTCAATCTTTACTTTGATTTGGGCTACATATTGTAGGTCCAATAGTAAAGCTGGATCCATCCTTCACTGCGGGTCAGCAGGACGCACACTCGAGAGGCAGAGGGTCACCCCTAGGGGGGCATGGTCAGAGATGGCCAGTGGGCCATAAGAGGCTTCTGCGACCTCTCTCAAACACTCCGAGGGCAGAAAGAGGTAGTCAAGTCTGGTATAAATCCCATGGGCATGAGAGAAGAAAGATTACTTTCTGGTACCGGGGTGACAATGTCTCCAGGTCTCACAGAGGGCCCTACTCTTCACCAAGGCTCCCAAGGCTCCCATACTGTGGTGAGAAGGAGCCAGGGCCACCCCTCAAATGATCCAGACCAAAGTCTAGATACGTGTTAAAGTCCCCAGCAAGGATAATGTGATTGGGGTATGGCCCAAGGGTAACTGCCAGATGATTGAAGAAGTCAGGGGAATCAAAGTTTGGCCCATAGACAGATACCAATGTCATTTTCCTAGAACCCATCTTCATCTCTGCAATGACATACCTGCCTTGGGGGTCAGAAAGGATCAAAAAAACCCTATGTGGGAGGCCTGGCCAGATCCAAATTGCCACTCCCCTCACCCTAGATGTGAAGCGTGAAACCAGAAAGGAGCCCCCAAGATTCTGCGAGGTGAGAAGCCTCATTTTTATCCATGTGTATTTCTTGCAAAAAGATAATATCCCCTCTGAGTTTTTTAATTAAGGACCATGCCCTTTGCCTCTTTACAACAGTTTTTAGACCATTCACATTCCAAGACATGAACCTTATTTGATACCTAGGTATCGTAGAAGAGCTAAATCAATACCCTCCTGTTGAACATTTGAAGTTAGTAATATGGCTCTGTGCATTTTTTCAGCTTTTAACCAAACAACTCCAACATTTCCCCCAAAATTCAACCAATGCAACCCAAAAGAAACCTTGTAACTCCTCTTCAATCAGAAGGATTGTCTTAAACTACTTGGAAACAGCCCTCTACTCCCCCCAACCCCCCATCCCCCTATCAATATGTACATGCCTCTAACTTTCATGGATTGAGCTATGAATCCACTGAAAACACACCTGAAGGGTTGTTTAAGTTTGAGAGGGGTCTTCCCCACCCCCCTCGATCCACTCTGAGTACTAGGTAATAAAAGAAAAAGAAAAGCCAAAACTAACAGAAGGGATGCTGCCTGCATAGAAAAGGACTCAAGCAAAAAATGTTTGTCTCAAGCTGCACCTCATAGGAGGTAATGTAAATGGAGAGATGTCAAGGGTCTCTCCATCTACCCACAGAACCACAGCTGAGCTATCAATACAGCCCCCTCCAGGCAGCCAAGAAGTGAAGTGGAGCAGGGGGAAGGAACGGCATGCACTGCCCAACAAGGGAGGACACCTGGCCACCCCCCCCGCTCATGCCCAGGGAGGTAAAAAACCCAGGATGCAAACACATCCAACGAGGCTCAAGTGGTAGCAACAGCCCGCAGCTAGTGGAGGATTTGTTATAAGGTTCGAGCCTGCGGGGTACAAATAACATCTCGGGAGGACCCTTCACCAGGGCCATCCCCCTTTCTAAGGGTATAGAGGTGGGGCATCCCCCCGAAAAAGGCATCAGTCAGATTAGCTATAATTGCTCTTATGGCCCGGCCAGGATACCTGAAGATAAAGGGTCCCCCAACCTGCCACTAGTCGGTATCCACTACGCAGTTTATAACCATAGTTCAGTGTAGAGGATCAAAACAGTAGATCAGCCTGAGTAATGATATATAAGCATAACAAATTAAAACAGAAATAAGAGCACACAACTCAAAGTCAACATGACCAAAATCCTGCAGTATTCAAAAATCCGGTGGTATGCATGAAGTACTGTAAGCCCCATGCCACGCAGACTATTAAAGCTGGCCAGCGGGGTAAGAATATGGAGACACTATGAGTGATAAGAGAATAAATGGACTGAATTTCCAACTTGCAAGCCCAAGGGTGTTAACCCTCAACCACTCCAGAATAGATATACCAGGCCCAAATAAAGGGGAGAGGGCTAGATGGGGTTCCCCAGTTCCAGCCGTGATAGACCACCAGAGCATGGGGCTAGATTATTCCTCCATCCCACCTGACCCTCCTGGGACTGGAAAGTAGGCAACATCTGAAGGAATAAAGGAATAGAAGGAGAAAGGCATTCAATAGTACTTGCAGGAACCCATATTAGACGTCCTGGCCATTTTGGTCTCTTCGCCTTCTGTCCTCCTCAAGCTCAGTTACGTAGGCCAGGACAGACTCTGGAGAGGTGAAGGAGTGCTGGTTTGTACCCTGTGGGCGGATGATCAGACATGCTGGATACACAAGGCAGAACTGACAGTCCATGGTGTGCAATTTTCTTTTTATCTCATTGAAAGCCTATCTCTGTATCTGGAGCTGGTGAGAGTAATCCAGGAAAATGCTTACATGGGCTTGTTGCACCATCAAGGGGCCCTGCCTCCTGGCAGCCTCCAACACTTTCTGCCAGTCCTGATAATGGAGAAACTTGGCTAGGACATGACGGGGCCTCTGCTCCGGGGAAGGTTTAGCCCCCAGGGACTGATACACCCTTTGGATCTCCAGAGAGACTTTGGGTGGGAGCTGCAGAGACTGTCAAAGCCATTTCTGGATGTATGAAGCACAGTCTCATCCCTCTACAGATTCAGGTAGGCCAATGATCCAGATGTTACAGCGCCTCTCCCAATTTTCATGATCGTTGATACTTTGTTTTAAACAATCAATCTCCCACAGAGCATTTTGCAGGTCCAGGCTCATTCTATTAGTAATGTCCCCTTGAGAGCTCACCCGTGTCTCCAACTCCCCCAACTGGGTTTCATGTGAATCAATGGTATCAGATACAGTGGTAACCATCTGTTGCAGATGTTGTATTTGCGAGGCGACGTTGTCAAATCCTGTCTCCATGCCTGTTCCTAGGTCATACTTTAATTCTTTAATTAGATGTTCAATTGCTTGGTAGTTATCCGACATCACTGTGAGGGTCTCTGTCTCTCTTAGCAGAGCTGAGGTAGTCTATTGATTCTCTTGCAGGTCAAGGTTCCCAGCTGGGGCAAGGGATGATGGTAGGCCCGAGCTGCTTGCCTGAGTCTTTGAGGAGTTAAAAGTGAGTTTTACCTGTTTCTTTGCTAGTTTAGTGGAGGAAGGCATCTGGGCTTTGTTAGTCACTAGATATTCAGAGAAAGCAGAAGTTTTAGCTTAGGATGGAGGGGAAATTCAGCGGAATAGAGCAGAGAGATAGATTTAAGCATCCGTGCTGCTCTTAGACCATGCCCCCCCACCCCCAAGAACTGAATACTAAAGAGATGTTGTTTAGTCCAGGTAAAAGAAAGATTTTTGGATTCCTTACAGTCTGCTGCATATGTGAAGAAGTGTTTGGATAATGCTGTATCTGGTATCAAACCAATTTGGAAGCCAAGTAATGAGAACAATTTCAAAGCCATTGAATGAGATTTTATGGATGATGGAGTTTAAGAATTCCAGTCGGATTAGCAGGCAAGAATGATGTAATTAGTCAGGTCGTTATGAAGTCATGTAGTGGTGAAGGCTGGAAGGAGGTTGGAGGCACTAGGGCATGAAATTTCTGCAACAGAAATTGGGATAGACTATCAGCAGTATGGTTTGTGGAACTTGGAAAGTAAACAGCTTTGAATATGAAGTGACTGTGCCAGAAAACCCAAGACAGCCTCCAAAGGGATGTCATGTGAACTGGAGAAGACAATCAGCTTTGTTAGTGGTATTGACTGTTGCTTGCTTTGCACAATAAAACAACCTTGATGAGTGTGACAAATAGATCCCTAAAGGATAGGTGCTACTACTGTAGGAATTATTTCAAAGAGAGAGATGATGACTGGCAAAATACAGATAGAGAAAATAATTCAGGAGGCATTAAGAGATGCTGTACCTGTGGTAATATATAGCATAACCAAATGAACGAGATGAATTAGTGAACACTTGAGGTGCATGCTTATTAACCTGTTTGCCATAAAGCTTAGTGATGTTTTTCCAGTTTTCAAGAAAGTAGTCCCACATAGTTCAGATTTGGCCATGGCTATAGCAGTAATGTAATTATCCAAATATGAAACTGTGGTTATGAGTTGAAGTAGCTGTGAAACAAAAGCACTTGCAGTACTTGAGGATGATTCTTCTTGTGAATGTCACGTGACCTAGTAGTGAGAGCAGTTCTCCTTTTGAAGCTGGACATTTAAAAGAGAAGATCAAAACCATGTCTTTAGTGTGAGAGAGCATGTCTAGTTGTAGACTGGCTTTCTTATGGTCAGAGTCCAAGATTATACCTACTAATTCCAGGTCAGTAGTGGGGCTTTGCATTTTCTCTCATGCCAGAGGGATGTCCAGATGACAAAATAGGTGTATGAGGCATGTGAATCATTGTACAGGTGAGGAAATTGGTAGATCCACAATAAGGAACTTGTTGAGCGGTTGTAGAATGAATGTGCAATGATACATGTTTAGTAAAATTCAGCAGATGGTTTATGAGATTGATTTAAGTATTTTGGGACTACTTTTGCAGCTAAAGGATAAGCAAACCAAAATATAGTATGAATCCTCCAATTTTATATCATACAGGTGCCATAATGAGTGAAGGATTGGTATGATCTTGAAGGAGTCTGTAGTATTAACTTCTGCTAGCTAAGTACCTGGACTGGGGACTTTGATTAAGTGAAAAGCATCATCTATCCTGGATTATACTAAGAAATAATCATCTGAAAATATCAGTAAATTCATACTGTGTATTTTCAGACGAGTGAGAAGCTGACAAGTTAAATATAAACCTCTTTATGCCTGAATATCCATGGGTTGCAATGTGAAAGGTAGGAAATGATGAATTAAGGATGTTTAAGGAAGACTTTGAAGTCTTCTTTAGCAAGCAGCTGTGAGTTGATATGTATAGTGGAGCCTGCCAGGATGCAAGGCAGTGTCACAGATTCCACAATGACAAAAGAGATTAACTGCCATGAAAGGTGCCTTCTTTCCTGCAGTAACTCTGCTGCAGAATTAGGTTGCATCCTGGTGGGCTCCATCGTAGTTCTAGTAATGCTGAGTGCAGATTAAGGCATTCAGAAGATGACTCTGTAAGTGCTGAATTCCTAGTATGAAAGCCGTATTGAGGCTTTGGCATAAGTAGGAAAGAAGTGTGGAACTGTAATGGTCAAAGAGAAAGTCTGTTAGGTGAAAGACTTCCACTGGAGTGGAAAGATGCTAAGAATGTCATGTAACACCCTTCTCCTCTAAGCTAGGCTGCAGAAGCTCTAGACTTGTGTTATCAGTGCATGTTTCTGTTTTGCAACCAAAGGGCTAAAATATTCAGAATATTGTTTTCTTTTTAGGAACCAAGCTAATTGAAGCACATCCTGTATGGATTGTACTTTTGTATGTTTTGAAGTTCCAAGCTGTCTAGTATGGGTGACAAAAAACTTAATGAGGGGCATAGTCAGAAGGCAAGCTGCTGTCAATAATGTCAGAATTTTCTGACCATCACTGCAGTTCCTGTAAACAACTTAATTGGCTAGGGTATAAAAGCTAAAGGTTTTCAGAGATCCAGTGGCCTTCTGTAAGTCCACCTCTTTGGGGGATGACTGGAAATGAGTGTCCGTGAAGCAGAAAATTATGTAAGATCCTTCTGTGAGACAATTCCTCCAGGGAATGGCTGGAAGGAGTCCTCAAATTCTAATCTTTTTCAAGGTTATCAGCAGACAAATTGAGTTGAACCTCTGTGGGGGCTGCCAATTCAAGACATTAACTGTGACTGATCTTCAGAGGCTTGCCGGCCTCAAGGGGTGACAACGGGCCTTGAGTTTGGGAATTGCACAGGTCACTTGAGGGCTTGGTCACTTGTCATCTGTAAGACATTTGAGTTTTAATTGCTGGTACACTTTGTGAGGCTGAGGAGGTGTATGCACTGAAATTGTAGCCTGGAATTCCAACTGGGGTTTATTTCAGAGTTTAGTACCCATGTGGGAGTAAATCATTATCTCAAGAGGGAGATTTATAAGTAGAGACACAGGGTGCTCCCAGTCGGAGTACCACTCTTTTCCAAGGGTCTGATAGGGATTTACAGAGAAAGAGAAAAGACATTGGAGCAGGTGTCTATAGGGAACATAGTACTGGTGTCCCTGGAGCTGTAAGCTGAAGTGCCATAGTTTGATTTAACCACCACAGAATGTTAATTTGCTGTGTGCAGCACTACTGAGGACAAGTGCTAATATCAAAAGAACCCAAGTCTGCAACTGTGTCTGACCATTCCAGACATACCTCTCAGCATTAAACTGCATAGTACAGTCCATCACAACGCAGAGCAAATGACCAGAATGTGCAGCACTTTCTTATTTTAAAGAATAACATGTTTAACACCTGCCCAGTGACATGGAGGGTTGAAGTAAGTAAATATGTAAGTAAAAGTTTATTTGTTGAGCACCCCATCCCAGAGGCTCTGAGCACTGTACAAATAGGTAGGAGACAAGTACATCAATAAATGAACATAAAAAGACAAATAGTACAACTAAAACAAGTTAAAATCCAGCTTACATAAAATATTGCTAAAAATGTTGCAACAGTTTGCAATTGTTTATGGACTTTCTAAGAACTTTTGTCCTAAGAGATGCTCTGTTAGGCCCTGCTTAAAAACCTCCACCGATGGGGCTTCTCTCAAGGATCTTGGTAGCGAGTTCCACAGTACCGGGACCACAACCTCAAATGGTCGATCTCCAGAGGACTTAAGGCAGGCCCTCGGAACCACTAGGAGGCCTTCAGTAGTGGAGTGAAGAGAGTGCAGGGGACAGGCAGGAGTGAGGAGGTCATTCAGGTAACCAGGGACCGATCCGTCTAGGGCCTTATAGATGAGGAAGCCCGCCTTGAAGGTGATTCTTCACCTAACCGGCAACCAGTGCAGTTCACGCAAAACTGAGGTCACATGACAGGATCTCGGAAGGCAACTAACCTTGTTGCCATGTTCTGCACTATCTACAGTCACCAGAGAACCCCTCCAGTGACCCTGAAATACTAAGCATTGCAGTAGCCGAGCTGCAATGTCACAAATGCATGTACCAGTGAAGGCAGATCGTCAGGCAGAATCAAGGCTGTGATCTGGGCAACATTCCTCAAGTGGTAGAACCCATTTCTCACAACGGATGACACCTTAGCCTCAAGTGTCAACCTGTCATCAAGGATGATGCCCAGATTTTTCACCTTGGTGGACACCACTAAGAGAATGGGGCCAAGAAATAATCTTGTTCCCATCCCAGCAGCATTCACATCCTGCCGATGACCAGGCTTAGTCACTAGCACCTTCATCTTGTCAGGACTGAGTCTTAGTAAGCCAGAGGATATCCCATCCTGGATCTCAGCCAGACGTCTATTTAGCACCTCCATGGCACCATCTGTCTTAGGTGCAGATCACATGTACAGTTGGATATTATCTGCATAGTAGTGAAAACCCAAGCAGTACCATCTAATGATCTCACCCAGGGGAAGCATGTACACTGCAAACTATGTGCTATACCTGGTTAAACAACTAAATTAAAAAAAACAAAAAAACAGTGCAGGTGACAGGATTGAGCCCTAGGGAATGCCACAAGGCAGGGTTTTTAGGCAGGATGAGAAATTTCCCATCACCACCCTCTGCATCTTGCCTGTTTAAAAGGACTCAAACCAGTCAATTACAGTACTGGTGAGTCCACAAAGCTCCCTTAGGCATACCAACAGCACTGCATGGTCCACAGTGTCAAATGCGAGAAAAGATCAAGGAGAACAAGAATTGACCACTCCCATCTATCTCTCACCCTGAGGAGATCATTCTGCACCCTGACTAGCGCCGTCTCAGTGTTATGTCTTTACTTAAATCCTGACTGAAAGGGCTCATAGATGCCATGGGTTGTGAGGTGTGCCTTGAGCTGCAGCACCAGCACTTTCTCAATAACCTTACCCATGAATGGGAGGTTAGAGATAGGGCTAATGTTCACCAAGATGTCAGGATCAAGAGATGGTTTCTTAAGGAGGGGTCTCACCAGCGCCTCTATAAGGGTATCGGGAAAACATCCCTCAAACAGCGAACACCGGACAATCTCGGTGACTACTGGCCCAACAGACTCAACACTTCCCATTAAGAGATAAGTTAGGCCCAAGTCCAGTTTTCAGCATGTGAGCTGCAGCTTCAAAATCACCTCAGTCACCCCAACCGGCCTAAACTCAGTCCACAATAAGAGTGCCTCTGAACACACACATGACTACCCACCACGGGACTGCAAGTGCCCCATTGGGGAGATCCCAGCTCTGATGGAGGACACCCTGTCAGAGAAGAACAGAGCAAACTCCTAGCACCAGGCAACTGAAGATGTTTTTTTTTCAGTTGTAGACAGGTGGGATGGAGAAGCCTGTTCACAGGTTGAAAAAACAGAGCTGGTCTGTTCCTCCCTGCAGCAATCTCCCAGGACAGGAGCTCTGCCTTCTTACAATTGATTGCCCTTTGATATTCACCACAGTGAAATCTCAAAGTCAGTTTATTCCCTTAGACCAGGTCCTCCTTCAACAACTCTCCAACCTCCGGCCTTTGGTCTTCATTTCGTTAAGAGCCCCATCAAACCACTGGGGTCTCAAGTAAGAAGACCTGGGTCTTACACAGACTGGAGCAACAGAGTCAAGTGCCTTGGTAACAGCCCCATTACAGGTTGCAACTGCCTCACTCACATCTGCTGCACAAACAACACTCACACCAGATAGGTCCACCACTGCCATTAGTCCCTCTGGGGACAGCCCCTTCAAAGGGCAGTGGTGGTACATCTCTACAGGGAAAGGACTAATGGGGGGGGCCTGAATGAAAACCTCACTCTGCAGTGATCTGACCAGAGGACTGGCTCAATCCTGAGATCAGAGACCTCAAGCCCCAGTTAGAACAGTAAGTCCAAGGCATGACTGTGGCTGTGGGTCTCAGAAGCAACAGCTTGTACAAGGCGCAGCAATGACATCAACTGGAGAAAGTCATAACAGAACTATGAATGTTTGTCATTGACCCAGGCACTGAATCCATTACAGGTACTGGATCCTACACCTCCCACCATCCTGGCAACATGGGTTCGAGGCCGGATACACGTCACTGGGGGTCAGCCAGGGAGGGAGAGGATTGAGTGTCCATTTGACTACTCTCCTCTCCTGAGGAGAAGCGATCAGTTGCACCACTCCAAGACTGCCACCGCATGGAGACGTGGTGGCAGGGCAGCAGGAGCAAATCTTGAGCCAGCTGGGTGTGAACGTTGTAGTTCATGTGGGCCTCAATGCGTATGCATGCCTAGCATCACTGTACTCTGGCAGTCGCGGAGGCACCAGAACATAGAAAAGTGAAAGCAGGCATATGAAGCTTCTCTCACCTGCTTCTGCCCGCTCCACTATTTGGGGCCCCTGGCCAACCATCTGAATATGTGTCTCCAGGAAAGGGAGGATAGTTGTCCCTAACAAACCCCACCACAGGGAGGGAGGGCACGGGAGATTCTCAGGTGGGTGAGTCACAAGGGCAGTAGTAGATGGCAGGAGAGGTGGGCAGGGGCTGAGAAGCCCACCTGAAACCTGAAGGGAAAAAAGCTTTATGGGAAAAAAAAGAATAATAAGTTTAAAAATAGTGGGCCCCATATGTTAAGTGTCAAGGAATGTTTCTATCAAGTTATATTGTTTTATAGTTGGTGAATCCAGAAATAGCTCCAACAATTATGTGGAACATCAGTAAATATTCAAAGAACAAGGGTAAATTTAAGCAGTAATGCAAGACAGGGTGTGTGTCAGGCTGGGATAACATCATGGCTCAGGTATTTTGGCATGAGGCCGCATGCTGAGTGCATATAGCACCCGAGAAGTGACATTATCCCAGTACGAAACACACCCTAGAGTGCATTATTGCTATTATAGAATAGCTCTTACTTATGAAAAAAATGATATAAAAATACAGTTTTAAAATATATTTTCAGGGTCTTTTGGTATGGGGGAAGTATACCATTTAAAAAATAAGTTCTGTTCTTCCTCTTTTGGTGAGTAGATAGTGCAGCATTCATATCTGTAAGTGTTTTGCTCGCCCCCCTCAACCATCATGTCTCTGTTCCCTATGTCTCTTTTGTTCCCCCTCTGTTCAGCTCTGCTTTTGCCCCTGAGTTTAATTCAGCTGGTCCTACTGCCTGCAGTGGGACCGGGTGAATGTGTTCAATTTAAAGAGCTGTTTGAGAGGCATGGAGCCATGATCATGAAATGGAGCTGATCAGCTGATTGACTTGTGGGAACTGAGAGACTTCGGCTGCTTTGCATTTGATAGTATGTCACTCAGTTCCGCTGGTTATGTTTTATTGTTTTTGAGAAAACTGGTTGTTACACAGACACCACCAAGGGATTAGGAAAGCTTAGTGAAAAGTCATTCAGAGTAGAGTGGTGGAGTGTTGAGGTTTCCACGTATGGTCACTCCTGTGTTGTGAGTCACATCTCAGGAACCGCTTGTAATGGCAGTTTACTTAAAAAAAAAATATACATTAGCTGTTTGCTGGTGGTTTTCAGTGTTGAGTTGGAGTCCAACAAAAAGTCCTGGAATAAAGAATTGATTTGCCTGGGGGAAGGGAGAACTGGCAGGAAGCGATGGCAGTTTTGAGAGGGAAGAGTGTGGATAGTGGAGAAGGCACAGTGATTTTATTTTCCTCGTTCGGTGTGGTCATGTGTGTTGGACATTAATACTGTAATATTATGCCCGGATAACATCACTGTTCAAGGCACACTCCGACCAATTAGAACCCTATACATTTTTCTTGACATTGAATAATTAAGTGTGAAATACATAATGCTATGCAAAATCCATAGCAGTGGAGGGGTATGGTCCCAGAGCAATGGAGAGGTAGCTCCAACTACTAGGTGTACAATTTGCTGAAATCTTTAGATGTGCTTGTTGGAGGCCTTGAAGTTTAAAACTGTGAGAGTGAAGGTTGTTGGGTACTGTAAACATTAGGAACCATTGTTTGTTGTTTTCACTTTTGTGTAGCTGACACTAAGATTTTGGAAATAAAATAATTATTTAGTGCAAGTAATAATGTGCATATTTCAGAATCCGTGGAGAATGGATCGGTGGATGTTCAACTCCAGAGCACCCCTTAACTGAGGATCAGGCTCCATTGCTGGTTCCTCCTGAATGCAGAACCTTTGAGGGCCAGGGCCAATGCTCAGCATGAGTGATAAGAAGTAAACAGTTAGCTCCAGTTTGAGTTATATTGCCACAAGCAATGCAGATGTAGGAGTTATTTTCCAAAGCTTGTCACACCTTGGAAACAATGTGGGTAAAAGAGTTAAGATTTGTAGTCCCCAGAAAAGTGTGCCCTAGGTACTCTTGGTTTATGGGGGCAGGAGATGTGTAAAAGGGGTTAGTCTGGGACCAGTTGTTAATGTAGACCCCAGTGGGAACTGATTACCCATAATCCTAGTGTAATATCTGTACCACAGTTACAGTACATATATAAAAATGAATGATGTGTTTGCATAAAGAGTACCCTTGCAGTTCCAATTGGGTCTGCATTCTCGGTAGTAAGCTGAAGATGTAACAACTAATAATGAAAAGTAAAAGTATTCAGTGCACTGTCTACTGCCTCCAGACTATTTATTCAGTGGTAGGCCTGCTTTTATGCTTGTATGCCCGGGATGCTTGTGTGTCACTCCAGACCCAGTTAAACATAAATATTGGTGGTGAACACTTTCCATTGGAGCCATGCCAGCTACAAACCCCTAGTGGTGAAAGGTACACAGAGTACCTGAAGGGTTTGTTAGCATTTTATGCTAGCTCATGCTAGCTTTGGTAGAATTACTGGCTTCTGGTCGGTGGTCTAGAAAGGGTGCAGTTTTCCTGAGCCTCCTTTAAAAATTATTTTTTGGAGACTTACTGGCTCTCCATCAGAAAAACTGACAGTCTCAGCATAAAATCTCAGTGAAGATGGTGATACAGGACTGATTTATTATCTATTTAATAAAATGCTTGATTTGGAGGTATAGTTAATATGAGGTCAAGGTCTGGTGGATAATTTTCATAAATAAAGGGTGGACCCAAAGGACAAGCACCATAATACTGGTAACAGATAACCCAGTATGATTATCCTTTGACAAGACTCAAAACCTAATGAGCTATAATGTGAGCACTGGGACAGGACCAGGAGACACCATGCATACTGGTCAGTAGGTGATCATCCCATTTGGTTCCCTAGATCTGGTAAGTAGGGGGAGTGGCTTAGCTAGAAGGAAGCTACATTTAAAAACAGCCTTAGAAAGATTCTGCTAGTAGCTTGGCAGAAGACACCAGGTGAAAGGACGGCTGTGTGACTGCACTTCTCAGCTGGGACTATATTGCCCTCCTTCCCTCCCCTCCAAAGCTAGTTCTACTTTTATAGGCACAGGATTTGACTGACAACAGGAACTTCCTGTTTGGGAGCAGGAAGTGAGTGATCACAGAGCCACCAAAGACCCACCATCCTAGAAGGGCAAGAGTAGCTCTCTGGCCCCCTCTAGCTGCTGGAGGTCTGCCTCTGAGCAAGTAAGGGGTCTACTGAGAAATATGGGATATTCTTGTCTCAGAACAGGACAAACAGGAGCTTAAAGGGCACACAGGCAGAAAGTAAGGAGAAAGAGAAAAAAAACAGAGGAAAGAGTAAGGATTGCAAACAGTTAAGGGGTCAGAAATAAGACATGATGGGAGTGGTGCAGTGCAGTGGCTGTGGAGCAGCAGTCTTCCGGGAGATGTTCTGGAGGATGCGGTGTTGTCCCATCTGCAGGCACCTCTCTGGGCTGAGGGAGGAGGTTGCTAATCTCCATGCTGAGTTGGCCAGGATTTGTGGGACCTCCTCTTCCATCCAGGGACCACCAGTGCCACTGCCGTTGCCTCAGAAGTTGCCAAGAAAGAGGAGCAGTTGGACCACAGTAGGCTCAGGGAGGGTGAGGGTGGTGGAGCAGAGGCGCATCCCTCCAGTTGTACCTCTCCCCAATTCCTATGCCATTCTGGCAAAGTGTGGTTCCTCTGTGGAGGCACCCACAGTGGAGACCAAGGGGAATGCTGAGAACCTCCACAAAGGAGACCCACAGGAGGGTGGCAGGGGACCCCACAGGGGAAGGAAACAACTCCTGGTGGGGGACTTCAGTGTTAGGAAGGTAGAAGCGGGGAGGAAGGGGAGAGGAGGTAGGTGCCTGCCTGCGCCATGGCTTGGAGGGACAGGAGGCGAATCCTCAGGATTGCGGAGCAGCTGCACAGGGGAGGAGCTGGATGTCATTGTCCACCTAGGGACAAATGACCTGGCTAAGAAAGGGATTAGAAAGTGCAGGAAGAGTTTGTGGGAATGGGGAGGGCATTAGATAAGTATGCGCATGGTAACCTTCTTGGAGGTGCTGCCCATCTATGGCGTAGGAGAGGCTAGGGTGTTCCGCACCATGGGATTCAATCAATGGTGGAAAAACTGGTGTGGAGCTCAGGGATTTGGCTTCGCTGGGGACTGGGGGTCCACCTGGAGTGATGCAAGTCTATACTGGCATGATGGGCTGCATCTGTCCAAGGGGGAACCAGGATCCTAGGTGATAGGTTTAAATGCTTCATTGACAAGCATTTAAACTAGCCAAGGGAAGAGGCACTGGAAAGGATTAGGGAAATTCTAGCCCCCCCAAAAAAATCACGGTAGTAAGTGCGGTAAACACCAACATAGAGGTGTCGATAGGGAGAAGGGCA
This sequence comes from Neoceratodus forsteri, assembly GCA_016271365.2. Taxonomy (NCBI): domain Eukaryota; kingdom Metazoa; phylum Chordata; order Ceratodontiformes; family Ceratodontidae; genus Neoceratodus; species Neoceratodus forsteri. Next base: position 1,142,675,561 of record CM028129.1, on the reverse strand, counting down.
GGGGTAAATGGAGAAAATGACAAAGGCAAGAAGGACAGGGATGAGGCAAAAAGGAGTAAGGCCATCAGGAAATGGAGGGTAATGAGTACCAATGCCCGTAGTCTGGGCAACAAGCTCCCTGAGCTGGTGGCCTTGATGGAAGAGGGATGCCTGGATATCGTAACAGTCACAGAAACATGGTACACAGAGAACCATGACTGGGATGTTAACATACCAGGGTACATAACCTACAGGAGAGACAGGCAGGGGAGAAGAGGGGGAGGAGTAGCTCTCTATGTAAAGGAAGGATAAAGCAACTGAACAAAAAGTAAACAGGGAGGAGAGGAGGCACTGTGGGTCACCTTGGAGACTGGAAAGAACGCACAATCCTTTGCAGGGGTTGTGTACAGACCCCATGTCAGGAGAGGAATGGACAAGGATATGATATAAGGCATTCTTAGAATGGCAGAGAAAGGGGAGATACTGTTGATGGGAGACTGAATATGCCAGATGTTAACTGGAGCACATTGCTGCAGCCACAGCCAAAACAGGGCCATTCTTGATGTCCTACAGGTGGCAGGCCTCAGAACAGCTAGTTTGGAACCCACTCATGAGGGAGCAATCTTAGACCTCGTACTCTCAAACAGGGATAGTGAGAGGATCTCAGATCTAGAAGTGGGTTGCCATCTGGGAACAAGTGACCATCAAACAGTGTGGTTCACGTTAAACTCAGCTACAGAGTCAAGCCATGCAAAAGTGAGGCTACTGGACTTTAGGAGGGCTGACTTTGGCAAGATGGGAGAATGCCTCAGAAAAGCACTAGCAAACAGGCTAGAAGGAGGTGTGGAGCAACAATGGGAAATCATCAAAACTGCCATCGCAGAGGCAACAAGCCTTTGTGTGAAGCAAGTAAACAAATCAAAATGAAAGAAAAAGCCACTATGGTTCTCAAAAGAGGTGGCTGTGAAAGTCAGGAAGAAAAAGATAGCATTCCGGAAGTATAAGGAAACACAGAAGGATCAGGACAGACAGCTGTACTAATTAAGGCAGAAGGATGCAGGGAGGGAAGTCAGAATAGCAAAGGCCCAAACTGAGGAAAAGATAGGCAACTCAGTTAAGAAGGGGGATAAAACCTTTTATAGGTACATCAGCGAGCGTAGAAAGACAAAGGGAGGGATAGTGAAGCTGAATAGAATGAACAGTGGGTGGGCAGAGGGGGACAGTGAAAAAGCAGGGATACTGAATGAATATTTCTGTTCAGTATTCACAAAAGAGGAGGGGAAGTGCCTAATCCAATTAACAGAAGCACTCTTGATGGGGGTGATCCCAGTCCTTTCACAGAAGAAAGGGTTTGCAAGAACTCCTAAAACTGAAGGTGGGCAAAGCAATGGGGCCTGATAGAATTCACCCCAGAATTCTAAAAGAAATAAGGGGAACTAGTGAAACCACTGGCTACTCTTTTAATAAATCATGGGAGGATGGTGTGGTACCCGAGGACTGGAGGAAGGCGGATGTGATTCCCTTACAAAAGTGGGACCAAGACAGAGGCAGGAAACTACAGACCTGTCAGTCTGACCTCTGTGGTAGGAAAAATGATGGAATCACTTCTGAAGGAAAGAATAGTTGAGTACCTAGAGGCCAGTGGGGCATAGGACCCAAGGCAGTATGGGTTCACAGCGGGAAGGTCATGTCAGACGAATCTAATAGATTTCTTTAACTGGCTGACCAAAGTAGTAGACCAGGGAGGGGCTATGGACATGGCCTACCTAGACTTTAGCAAGGCATTTGACACAGTCCCACACAAATAAGTAATAGTCAAATTAACCATCCTGGTAGTGGGTCCCAGGGTGGTAGCCTGGGTAAAACATTGGCTGGACAACAGGACACAGAAGGTAATTGTAAATGGAATCCACTCTGAAGAAAGAAGGGTTACTAGTGGGGTACCGCAGGGTTCAGTATTGGGTCCAGTCCTTTTTAATGTTTTCATAAGTGACATTGCAGAGGGACTGAAAGGAAAAGTATGCCTCTTTGCAGATGACACAAAGATCTGCAACAGGGTTGATACACAAGGAGGCGTGGAAAGGATGAGAAGGAACTTGGCAGATTGGAGAATGGTCAGAAGTATGGCAGCTAGGATTCAATGCAAAGAAGTGCAAAATAATGCACCGGGAAACAAGAACCCAGGGAAGAATACACAATGGGGGAGGTAGTAACAACAACAAAAAGAGAAAGGGACCTGGGGGTAATCATATCAGATGACCTTAAGGTTAGCAAGCAATGTGAGAAAGCAGTTGGAGGGCTGGGGTATACTGGGATGCATAGGAGAGGCATCAGCAGCAGAAACAGGAAGTTGTTATCCTCTTTACAGACAGTTGGTGAGACCACATCTGAGTACTCGGTCCAGTTCTGGAGACCCCATCTCGCAAGGACATAAACAGGATAGAGGCAGTCCAGAGGACGCAACTAAAATGTGCAGGGTCTGCAAGAGAAGCCGTATGAGGAGAGACTAAAGGAGCTTAATATGTATACCCTTGAGGAAAGAAGAGAGGGACACAATAGAAACTTTAAGTACCTCAGTGGAATCAACAAAGTCCAAGAAGGTAACATCTTTCAGAAAAAGAGATGTGCAAGAACAAGAGGACACAATTTAAAGATAGAGGGGGGGCAGTTCAGGGGCAATGTGAGGAAGTATTATTTCACAGAGAGGGTAGTGGATGCATGGAACAGCCTTCCTGAGGAGGTTGTGGGGTCTAAAACTGTGGGAGAATTCAAGAATGCATGGGACAATTCTTGTGGGGGGTAGGAAGAAATAAGCTGTTGGTTAACTAGGATCTGCAGCCTATCCTGTAGGTAGGGAAATGAGCAGACCAGATGGGCCAAGCGGTCCTTATCTGCCGTCAAAGTCTATGTTTCTATGTTACCTAATTTTTGGGTGAGGGACTGACAATGGCCTAAAGGGAAAATTCACCCCGGTTCTTTTAACTAGAGTGGGTTAGGACAATGGCCTGGATCAGTGAAGTATTGCTAAATGAGGATGGGGTCCCACTTAATGTTCCAGCTGATCTTCAGTGGGTAGTTTTACTTAATAATAATAATAAAAATAAAATTTATTTGATTGAGCGCCTTTCAAATAATTCAAGGCGCTGTACTTGGTGAAACCTTGGTAAGGTACAGAACAGCACTTTGGCAAGATGTAGTCTAGAAGGCATTCAGAAAAGTACACTTCCTGGAAATCAGTGGGTGTGCCTAGAGAGTTCTCTTCTCCAAATTTTTTGTATTTGGTATTTTCTAATTGGATCTGGTATTCAAGTTGGTTGAAGGAATAACAGGGTGGGCACTTTTGTCCTGAGTGTATAGTTGTATATGTAATAATATATTTCCATTATTGGGAAAATAACCAGGCTTGTCTCGAATTTAAGGGACCCTACCACAAATTATCCTGAGTTAAAGAACATCAGTAATATCCAAATGGTTTTAAAATTAGGCCTAAGTCTGGGGCTTTATTTAAATTATTTATTTATTTAGCTTTTGTTTACCGGGTAGGTGCGCTAGCCAGCAGGTGACTATTTTCAGGCACGACCCGGGAGAGTACAAAACAGGATAACACAAGGAAACAACATTACAGATTGAGGCAAAAACCATACAGAGTACATTCCAAACATATACAGAGGCAGTTCCAGCTAGTCTAACATGATATAGGCTATACTGGGCAATGAGCAGCAGGCCAAGAGCAGGGAGGTGTTTCAGGGGAGTGTTGGTACAGGTAACGGGTAAAGAAAGGGAGTTTAGAGCCACTCGGGAAACCTACGGCTTTACCGGGGAAAGCAGATGGAGTTAGCTGGGCTTGTGGTTCCCCAACCTGGCAGGATGATGTGGAGTGGCAGGGAAGGGTGTAGGCAACAAGAATCGTGGTGGAGGTAGTCAGCCAGTGCGTGTCAGGAGGGGGGGTGGGTCATATTGGGGAGACAGTTAAAGCACCCAGCAGCGAAAAATAGATGGCAGGAAGGGTAGGAAGAAGCTGTAACCTGGCGGCCGGCAGCAGCCAGCCCGAGCAGCAGCAGGCTGCCCAAGGAAAGTGAGGGAAGATGCCAGAGACATCTCGGCGGCAGGCTAGGGGGACCCAAGTTCATGGCTCCATTGTCAGGGATGCGGAAACTGGGAGGGGTGGACGGGAGGAAAAGTGGCTTGAAATACGGCTTTAGCGGTAGGAGGAGGGTAGGTGCAGCCGAGCTCGTGGTTCCAAGGCTGGGCATAAAAGCCGGTGGCAGTCCCTGGCCGTGGACATTCTGCGGTAAAGGTAGGCAAGGGGGGGGGAGGGAGGAGGTGAGGCCTAACTGTACCAACATCCATCTGTAGTTAGTTTAGGCAGTGCCCTGGTAGCGCAAAGGTACTGTCAAGTTTCAAATGTTATATAATCACTCATAATTCCATGGAAACAAAATATAGGTTATATGTGAAAGGATTTCTTTTTCCTTTTTCTTTTGTTAGATCCGACAAATTTTTCCACTGCAATTCCTTGGCTGTAACCCTAATTTTCTGTAGCAGACAAGGCTCCACTTGAGCTGGTGAATGTATGATGTGTTTACTTGTCCTTTGTCCTATATTGATGTGGAACCTTTGGAAAAGAGTACTTATGCTCAAAGGTGTTTTTTTTCCGAATTACAAATAAATAAATAAATAAAATAAGATTACATGCCTAACAAGATGGCAATTGAGGTATTTGCAGATGCAGTCATTATTTAAAAAAGTAATATGCTGATTTAGGGTATTATCTTGGGGATGATTAATGCACTTTTGAGTACCATATTGTTTGGTTATATGAGAGGGACTGCAATAGTTAACTTTTGGGGGGTTTAATCCCCATATCACAAATGTTTTTGTATCCACAATCCTGTAATGAAAGGTGATTACACATAAAAGGTGATGTAGCATAGGGATTTCTTACTCTTTGTAAACTGTTTCATGAATATTTATTAGTTTGTCAACTGTATTTTGTAATGCGTTTTTATTGCTAACTCATAATGATCTATGATTGAATGAATAAATCTTGAAACCGAAACTGGTGGAAGGGCTACAATCATTTCGGAGGCTTGGGCTGGTAATTGCAGCTAGATCAAGAGCCAGCTTTTTCACAATAGCTGCAGCTGTGTAGGAATTTGCATGTAGCAGAAGAACTATAGGAGTCATTAAAGTTATTATACAGTTGCCATTCTGAGGAGAGGTTTACGTGGCATCCATTCTGTGAAATTCTGAGGCTTAAAGAATATACTGGGGTGGTTGAAAGATGGATCAGAAGTCTCAACAGGAGATGTCTGAGTTGCGAGAGCCCAGGGCAGAGATGTTTGATGCAGTAAGGAAGAACATTTGAAACTTGACAGTACCTTTGGCCCTGCAAAATACAGGTAAAAAACAATTTGCTGTCTAATGAAGCCCAGTTCATATGAATGTTAAACTGCTGGAGCATTGGTTGCAGCTTTGACTGTAAATATAGGATGGTAATCGTTTAATGCTATACTGCAGAGGATGGTCAGGTCCAATACTAGGTACAGGTAGGCACCCAGTTATGAGCACCTGGAAGGAAAACATTTGCATAAAATGTCACAAAACATACTAAATGCTGGCACAAATTCTAGGATGGTAAGCTTTCTCAACAATTTGATACCTTTAACTTTAAGTATTACTGACACATCTTTTCATGTGCATGATATAATTTAATATTGAACTGCATTGTGTGAAGGAGATACTGTATTTATTTATTTATTGTCACTCTAGGAATAACACCTTTGAGCTGGGAGCTCATTTACAAAGGTTCCATGTCAGCAGAACATCAACATATTACATACAATTCAAACATTAATTTAATACAATAGATTAAATGCAATAACCAGGGAACAGTTAACAATACAGGGAATTAAATGATACATACAGAGAAGCATAGAACAGTAAAACATGGCAAATTTATGCAGAAATAATTTTCTTTGTCAAGTGGAAGAGTGAATGGGGTAGAGGAGAGAGGAATGTGTTGAAAATAAGTGCCCACATGGAGGAAATCAGAAGACACACATATGCAGGGGAGGATGAGGAATGGATCAAAAGGGGGTGGGCGGGAAAGTGGAGGTTTAAGAGGACCGGAAGAAAAGGGGAAGAGATACAGGGTATGGCAGAGACAGTAAACGTACAGATGAGGGAATTAGGTTGATATATTTTCCTTCTATCATGTCCTACCTAAGGTTGACTGGAATTAAATGTATAGGTCTCATGGTTATGGTATAGATTAGACTATAGCAGTAGAGAGGGTATAAGTATAGCAGTTATACCTGGATGAATAGGCATAGGGATTGAAGGCTTGACAGACAGGGCCAAGCTGGAAGATGCACCTTGGTTTAAAGTTCTTGATATGGAAGATACAGCTGGAGTAGTGTGAGAAGGCACCAGGCTGGGATTAGGTTGGGAAGGACCCATGTTAGAATCAGGATTTGTTGCAGGAAGTCTAAATTCCATATTAGTCATTTGGGATTCTAGCTGAAAGATAGAAGATTGCACATGGAACATTCAACCCTTCAGTTCAGATAGTGGATCATGAGTGCTAAGTCGGGTATGAAGAGCACTGCTGTTTGGATTGGCTTCAGATACTGCTGCTAGGAGATCAAAGAGCTGGTATTTTATAGCTTTAGAAGAAAAGGGGATAGTTTCGGCTCAAAGTCTGGAAGGTAGTTTGGGAATAGTATAATATTTTGAAGAAGGAGGTATCAGTTTTTTTGGGAGCTATGTTTTGTGGGCCATTTAGGTGAGCTCTGAGGATCTGATTCATCCCTTTCTGCTTCTCAAGGATCATCCACTGGAGATGCTGGGTAGGATCTCAGGAAACAGACTTTAAATGGGGCACCTGCTTGCAGAATAGGTCTTTGAAGAGGTGTTTAAAAATAGGGTCTTACAGCACTGAATAAGCTACTGTTCACTTATGTCTTAAAGGACAGATATGAGGTCTTGGCCATAGGGAGATGGAAGCCTGTGATTGAGAGACAAGCTGGTCGAATCAGGCGAAGAATGAATATAGTTAGTAGCTGGAGTTTAGTAGATGTTCTTTTGCTGTTTGAGTTTTAAGAAATTTGAAGTGAGTCAGAAGTGCCTTTTGTTGCCATTAGCGATAGCTTTGATGGAGGGTTGCAGTCAGAAGCTCCTGAACACTGAAGCCACTGTAACTGGAGAAGGTGCCTGCAGCTGGGTGTGGATGGCACATGTGAATGAGCAGCCATTGCATATGGGCACTCAGTGAGTGAAGCGTGAGAGAAGGGTTCACTGTGAGCACTTGTGAAAGCCACTAGCTGTAGCTGTATGGTGTCTGGACTGGGAACTAGTTAGACCACCTGGGGGATGGATCTGCCTCACAGAGTGGCCAGAGCTCCAAGGACTGGCTTAAAGGGTATGAGTAAGGACATCAACAGCAAGGCTCACACAGTCAAAGGTTCCCCTGCAACAAGAGCAAACTCCCTGACCCACTAACAGGGGGTCACTGTGTTGGTGAATCCAATAATTAAACCTCCCTGACTGAGATGTACTGTGGGGTAGCAACTGTCTCAGCCATGGACTGCCTCCCGACGTGACTTATGCTCATTTTTGAACCCTGGTCATCAGCATGGCAGTGCAATGCTCTGCTGCCAGGCCATGGGGGTGGCCTCAAAGCCTAATATTCAGGGTTAATGAATCTAAAAAAAATTGGTGCTTTTCAGCTCTCCAGTTTTAATGTTATAGGTACTTAAAACTCTGCAGTTTACATTATTGCAAAATGTAATTTAAACATTTCTGAAAGTTTGGATGCTTATAACAGTCACCATAAAGATAAAGCTTGGACACTTTGGGTGGGATATTCAGAGTGTGCCAGGCAGGGGCGCAAGCTGGGCACAGTGCAACTGGGATGCGCCAGGGAGTGTGCGGGGTGATATTCAATGGTGCTGTGCCATGGCTCAGCACTGTTGAATATGGCAACATGGCCTCCCGCATTGTGCACGGTACAGTGGCACTGCACCAGCGCAAGTGGCAAGAGAGGAGCAGGGGGATGCGCCAGCGCAAGTGCGGTTGCACTAGGTGCAGGAACCATGCTATTCAGTGGTGGATATGCAAATGGGGCTATAATGCATGCAAGGTGCAACTGGGGCCATTAGCTTGTCATTATAGCCCCATTTGCATGCAGGTGCGCTGATACCCGGCAACTTGCGCCTGGCGCCCTGCCAGGCTGCAGCAGTTGGGGACCGATCCTCCTGCACACGCAGCAAAGAACCCCAATGCATGATCGTGGGCATGTGTATAATAAAAGACATGTCCCATATCCCAGGTGGTCCAGTGGACCACTTCCAATGATCAGGCATAGCATAAGCAAAATATTTAATGGCCCCTGATGGTCCAGTGCAGCCCCTCCCACCCACCCACTGAACTCTGCCACTCTGCTCCCCGGTCAGCAGCGGGTGGCTTGTGGGTGGGGAGCTGCTGCCCACTGACTGACAGTATACAGTACAGTGTGCCCATTGGTCCACAGTGTGGGCCAACGGGCGCAGCAGACTGTACATACTACACAGTCCAGATGTGAATGGATCCATTCACATATCGGACTGTTAATATGACATGAAACAGACACCTACTGGCCCACACTGTGGACCAATGGGTGATAGCTGCACTGTATGCTGTCAGTCGTACAGCCAGGCGGCTTATGTGGTGGGCAGCTGCCGCCACCACTGACCGGGGGAGCAGTGGTGGGGCCCAGTGCGCGGGTTGGGAGGGGGGTACTGCTGGACAACCAGGGATAATTTAAAATGTTTTTTATTATACTTATGCCCATGATTGGGCTGGAAGGGGTCCGCTGGTCCACCAGGGTTATTGGACATGTCTTTTCTTATACTTATGCCCGCAATTGGGCTGGAAGTGGTCCACTGGATCACCAGGGTTATTGGACATGTCTTTTCTTATACTTATGCCCATGACTGGGCTGGAAGTGGTCCACTAGACCACCAGGGTTATTGGACATGTCTTTTCTTATACTTACGTCCACGATCAGGCTGGAAGCGGTCCACTGGACCACCAGGGATATCATTCTTATTACAATGTCCACAATCGGGCGTGGGGGAGGCATGAAGCCGGCAGACCCTGGACCCGGAACTCAGGTGGTCACCCACAGCTAGCAGCTGCCGTGTTGCACCCTGCAATATGGCAGTTCACCTGTGGGTGGCCAGCCCTTGATCCTATTTCTTTTTGGCTCAACTTTGAGCACCAGTGTTCGGCGCAAGTAGGGGTTGCACCTGCATATGCGCCGCACATCCCAGGCTGAATAACGGGATGTATGTGAATATGCATGGGCACGCCCCACACTTGCGCTCAAGATACGCCATTGGTGCACCCCACCGCATCGGGATCTGTGTGGTGCAACATCCCCTTTGAATGTCATGTCGGGCAAGATTAGTGGCTGCGCATGGCGCAACATTGTTGTGCCATGCGCAACCCCTTTGAATATCCCGGCCTTAGTATACATCTGTATTGGCCTAAGTAATGTGGTGCAGTAGTGACAAGTATTGTTACATTAGATGGAAATAACTCAAACCACAATCTTGCCAGAATTTTACACATTTTTATGGCAATTTTATTTTGATGTATTATTTCTTCCGAGCTCCCAGCCTCTGCTTTCAGTTGTCCCCCAGCGCGCCCTCCCCCGAAGGTTAGACCCCCTCCCTTGTGCACACCACGACTTACCCTTCGTGGCAGGGTGGTGGGGAGTGACTCAATCCACCCCAAATGGATCCATGCCAGGGAGTTGCCTTCTCAGTGGTGGCAAGCTGCGGGGACCACATCATCCAGCTGGAGCTTTTTCCACTTTTTCCACTTTTCTCCCCTTGTGAGGAGGCAGGGCATGCAATGATGCCTGCGGTGAGAGCGCACACACTACTGCATGCGATCTCACCAAGCGTCTGCCTGTCTCCTCTCCTTCAGCTGTAGCATTGGCACGCTGCCCCCCAGCAGCTGCTAGGGGCCAGTAGAGCACCGACGGCTAGTGTCCCCCCACCCTGGAGAAGGATAGCAGTCCAACGGATGCTCGAACCTTCTCCTCCCCGCCAACCCCTGATGACCCGTGCTCGTTCCCGAACACAGGTCGCCAGCATGGCTTGAGATAAGGTGTCTAGCACCTCAGCCCTCAACGCCACTGGGCCAGCTGTATTTTTATGGCAATTTTGAAAAATATCATGGAAGTAAAATCAAACTTTTGATCTGGATCCTAAAGACTGAAGCTGCCCAACAGGGGTTTTGAACTTCTCTTTTTGAAATTCTGCCTACTTATAGTGTCTTATACATTGCTTTGCTTAAATTTTCCATGTTTGCATTTTTCTGCAGTTTGCTAGATTGTTAAAAATTCTTAAACCATGTTGGATTATACTCTAACGATATCCTTATTGTTTATATACAGGTTACCACCTTACCCATAATGGAGATCGATCATAGTGGGAGCAATGGTATGCTCCACTCAATTTGTGAACTATTAATTATACCTCTTGTAAATAGCCAGTTTCCCTACCAGCCATCTGGTATGTGCTCTAGTGGTGAGGGGTGCTACTCAATGTAATTGAGCCCAGAACTCCTGATATAACCATTCTATGGTTTCCTTGTGGGGGGGGGGGGTCAGTCTTTCAACATATATCATCTACCCTGTGAGGGGCAAGAAATTGTGGTTGCTATCTTATAAGTCGCGGAATAGGTAAGGGTGGACTTTTCTACACCATTATCTTGCTGGACTTTACTCCTAAGTCATACCTGGCAGCCCAGGTGTAATCAGTGGACATATTTTTCTCATAATAAGTGCTGAGCGATTATTTAGCCTGCACATTTATGCTATGGACTGTCAGTGCTTTACCTGATGCTGTATCAAGTGAATATAGTATATGCTTTATCTCATAAAATGCTATAAATAAAAAGTGAAAAAAAAAAAAAAGAATTAAACTTTTGGCAGAGCTCCCAGGAGAAGATACATTTTGCATAGCCCTCCTGGTAAACAAACATACCTTCTATTAAATATGTAAAAGACAAGGAGAAGCAGGTAGAAACCATCTGTGGAGGTACTATTTAATGTGTTGTAAGTAATATTTAATTGTTTTGTCTTTTTTATCTTTTAAAGCTTTTATTAAAAATTTGCCCAACCCATTTTTCAAACACAATGAGATATTTCAGGGTGTGCAATATAGGTGGATACCTGCACTTTCAGGGGATGTAAAACCCTTTTCCTTCAGTGGAGGGCCTTATCATGCTCCCAGGCATGTGAGTATCCACCAGTACCCCTCACAATCTCTGGTCTTATTGCTTACATGGAGTGTGGGTTATCTGAAAGCTTCCAAGGGCCAAGCAACACAATTGGAAGGTGAAGCAGAACATCACAAAACACACTGGCACTAATGACATAGGGTGCACAAGTTCAGAGGTCATGAAGGAGTTATTTATCGAATAAGTGATGTTTCTGAATGGAAGGGATCATGGGTGATATTTTTCAGATCAGCAAGTCTTGTGGGCTAGTGAGAAGCAGCAGTGGACCATTAAGAATAACAATTCTGGGCTCAGGTAAGATAGAGGGGCTTCTTCTTAACAAGAAGGCCTTTTGGGGTAAGGGATGGCTGTACACCCAGGATGGGCTGTATCTGTGCTAGGTGTGATTGGGGGTATTTGCCAGGAAAATGGACATGACAGTTAGAGGGATTTAAACTAGAGTATAATGGGAGAGGTCCAGTGCAGGGGTTCACCATGGCCAGTACATGGTAACGGGTTTCACCATGGGGTCAGACACAGGATCACCAAATAGGGACGTCAGTGCATGGGAGCAACAAGGGAGGAGAAGACCCACAGTGAGAGCCAGAAAGCATTTAAGAGCAAATATACTCTCTTCCATGCATGCCAATTTGAGTAGCTCACCCAGAAAAAATAGATGGGCTTAAAGGTCTGGCGTACTTTGAAATCAGGACTAAGGGCACTCAAAGAGACCTGGTGGGGGAAGAAAATGACTGGGACTCCAGGATAGAGGGCTACTATCTGTTGCAAAGGGATAGGCCTGATAGCAGATGGTGTGGGGAGGCTCTCTTCATAAGGGTGGAAGTCACTGTGAAGGACAAGGAGGACAACAAGAGGAAAACAGTAGTACAGAGTACATCTGGGTCATGTTAGAGGAAAAGGGAGGCAAAACATTAGCTTGGGGTATTCTGCAGGCCCCTAAGCAGTTCAGTTGAGCAACTACCCAGCTGGTTGGGTAAATTGCAAAGGCAGCTTAATAAGATGCAGTGGTGATCCTGTATTATATAAATCTCTCAGGCTTATACTGGCATTTTGAGAAAGCTAATTGTATGGATGAGACAGATTTCCTGTCCATTTTCAAGGAAGGCTGCATTAAGGGACTATGTTTGAATGCACTCTTGACCTTGTTCACAGCAGTGGGGGTTGGATCAACTCCAGTGTGAACATCAAGGAATTGAAAGGCTATGCCTGCAGTTCAATGTGCGAGAGCAACCAGTCACCTCCTGCCTGAGCTATTTCAGTTAGCTCCTTCCAGTCTCACTCAGAAGCACTGTTTCTTTGCAGCAGCCAGTGGTTCTGTTGCTGCCCCCCTTTCTTCCAGCATTGTCTCCCACGTTTGGTCTGTGCTTTGGACTCTGCTCGGTTTGTGCCTTACCCACCTTTCCAGGTTAGTGTTTTGTTTTCCACCTTGTGGCTGCAGTTTGTGCTTCTGTCTGTCTCTTATTTCTGCTGCACTCCTGCTCTCCAGTACCTTATGCTTCTTCTGTTTTGTTTCTTTTTTGGGCCATCTAGTTTTCTTAGTAGCCTTCCTTTCTTCTTTGCTTGACTTGTGCTATTCAAGCTCCCATTTTGCTGTTTACTCTGCTTACAGCAATCTCCCTGTGAAAATCCATGATTAGTTGTTTCAACCTGGCTCCTAGCAGGCAGCCGCTCCCTTTTGGCTTTTGTTGTTCACTCAGCAGTTACTGCTCTCAACTTTTCAGTTCCCATGTGCTTGCCTTTCCTAGCAGTTTTATTTTAGTTTCTGCACTCTCAGCCCACTTGACATGCAATGCATTAGCACCTAACACTAACCTCCCCTATGGAACTGGTTGGCATGCATTCCTCAGTCAGTCCAAGCTCTTTTCCTTCAGACTCTTCCCATGTGCTTATGGCCATCAGGCTGCACCAAGGCCTCCCATGACTCCTGCAGGTCTCATTCACTACTCTCATTGCCATTTTATTTCTCCATTATTCATTCAGCATTACCCATGTTTCGTTTTTCTCATGTGCTCATGGCCATCAGGCTCCACCATAGCCTCCATGACTCCTGCATTCAGATGCATGCCAGCCACAACCAAACCATGGCTTCCAGGGCCCTGCCTTTTAAGAAATTGGTCTCACTTTGCCACCTTGAAGTCTGCATCTTGAAGGTGGGCCCCTCAACTGTGCATGGTTCTTCTCTTTCTGCCCTTCGGATGAGAATGTCCTCCACTCTGGGGGAAGCTTTAGCCGTGCAGATTGACTCAGCAGCATCTCATGATGTAGTATTTAAAACTTCAGCTGATGAATCTGGTCACGTGAAGCGCATGGAGTAAGGCAGCAGCTTGTGGGTCTCCCGCTCCCTGCCAACATAAAGTACATTTTTGCACAGCAAAACAAGGCGAACAGGCATTGGGACACTGCTAGGTGCCTGTAGGAGTGGGTTTTGTGGCATTTGGTGATAATGCCCATTTTTGGAAAGTGCAGGCAGCAGAAACAGAATCGGAAGCTAAACGCCCGCAGTAAGGCAGCAGCTTGTGGGCCTCCCGCTCCCTGCCAACATAAATTACAATTTTGCACAGCAAAACAAGGCGAACAGGCATTGGGACACTGCTAGGTGCCTGTAGGAGTGGATTTTATGGCATTTGGTGATAACGCCCGGTTTTGGAAAATGCAGGCAGCTGAAACAGAATCGAAGCTAAACGCCTACCCATCGGGCCTCGCTATTACATCACTCCAGGAACAAGAGCTAAAACCTGAAAAGATCTACAACGATCTTTCTACCATAAAAGATGCCTTATTTAAACTCATAGAGGAAGTGGCGGAGATAAAGCCAGCCCTGACACAGTTAGCGAGAAGGGTGACTGATGCTGAGGCCAGAATCTCATCCTTGGAGAGAGCTATGGATAAGACAGGGCCTAATATGGTGGAGTGCAAAAGAAATATTACTAAATTGGAGGATCGTCTAGATGACCTGGAGGGCAAACAGACGCAATAACTTGGTCCTGCTGGGTCTTCCAGAAGGAGAGGAAGGGCCGAACACTATCCAGTTTCTACAGAGGCTTATTAAAATTGGTGGGCCCTCACCTAATGGGCCGGAGTATATTATAGGAGGGGTCATCGGGCCCTTAGAGGCCAAACCTCCGCTGAGCCACCGAGGCCAATTATTTTCAAATTACTGAACTATCTGGACAGGGAGCACATTTTAAATGGAGTTAAAAACTGGCAGCTTTCAATGGGAGGTAAAAAGCTGCGCCTGGTGCCTGACTTAACCTGGAAGATGAGACAGGCTCGAGCTAGCTGAGCCAATCACCTGGCTCTGGGCGGCAGGGATTCGACACCATTTACTTTATCCTGCGAGGCTGGAGGTCACACTTAAGGAAGGCCCGAAGAGGTTCAACTCGACTGAAGAAGCACTCGAATCCTTGAGATCTCTGCTACCTGACCTGTTTCCTAAGGGATGAAAGCTAAGTTCAACTATATGGACAGCACATAGGAACTTTCTGATTTTTGGCAAGATTGTGGCTATGATTCTTTACTTGCTGTTAATAACTATTATTTGAATTTGATTGGGGGTATCGGAGCAGTAGATATCTTTAGTGTGCCCCAGAAAACTATTGACAAGTTGGGTGAGGCATTATGTATGTGGTTATGTGATACACTCAACTCTTATACAGATGGGCAAGGGAGCTTTATCAACTAAATAGTTGCTATATTCTGGCTAGAAGTAATATAGTACTTTGGATTATAAATAAAGAGTGGGGGGGGTTTGTGTTCACCTTTACAGCTATAAACCTAAGGTTAATATGTTAAAGAGGATGCAGGCTATGATGACTGCATTTATACCAGTAAGAATGCTTTAGTTTTCTTTTCTGTGATGCCTACATGATTGGTGCCTTAAGAATATTAACAGTTTTCTTAACTGTAAATCATAGGCATGGGGCTTAACTAGTTAAACATGTCAAGTTAGGACTGAGTAGCCAAGGGGTATAATGCAAGGAAAGACTTTATGGTAGGCCAGACAGCTATGCTTTGATTATGTAATAGTCTCTGCTGGGAGCAGCTCGGCCTGACCTCGATTTTGTAGACCTAGTTAGAGCCTTTTACAGGGACTGATGCTTGGAGCGTTATGGAAAGGCTTGTAACCTCGCTTGCTAATGTCTAGAAGGCTGGAGGTATTTATTGGTCCAATGTACACTTTATTAGTTGAATGGATGCATTATACCCCTTAACTCTTATTTGTTAACTCTTATTTGTTAGTGTTTTGCTATTTGACTTAATTGAAGATCTGAAGATGGAAGTTAATTCTCTTTTAATAGCCTGGTTCATAGATAGGGTTTGATATGACTATGTATTCAATTTATAATAACAATTGTGGCAGGGGTGGGTATACCCGTCTCTATGTAGCATCACGTTCCAGTGGACAGGTAGTTGGCTTCGGACCAGGAGGGAAAGCTGTAAGTTATCCATGGGTGTGTTGTTATTTTGTTTCAGGGATGGAGGGTTAATTTGGGAGGTAAATTTTCTGCTTTTGGGGGTTGTATGGGGGCAGCTATCCCAAGACCTATATAGTCTGAGCAATAAATGGAGGATAGGTTGAATATAATCTCTTGGAATATTAAAGGAGGAAAGGACAATTGCAAAAATTTGTCATTTTGAACCATCTTGCCCGCTTGAAACCAGCATTAGTATTTTTACAAGAAACCCATGTCCTTGCTGACCGCCTGGCCCATTTCAAGAAAAAGTGGGTGAATCAGGTTTTTGGTAGGGATTCTCCTCCTAGTCGGGGAGTTGCTATTTTAATTGCTAGGTAGGTTCATTCCTCACTCTAAAATAATATCAAACCATAAAGATCGATTTACTATTTATTTCAGGTAGTATTGGAGGGATTAATTTAGTGCTGGGTTCAGTATATGGGCCTAACTTAGACTCACCTGATTTCTTTACACAGCTAGGATTGGCCTTGGCTTCTTTTGGGAATGTCCCAATAATCCTAGGCGGACTGGAATTTAGTCCAGTCTAACCGGTTAGACAGATCGCATTGTAAAGGCTCTTCCTTCTCCCCAGCACAGAAGGCCCTAAGGGAGTTTACGCTATCAGTGGGCCTAATAGACCCCTGGCGTACTTTGAACCCCAACCTCCGGGAGTACACATTTTCTTCTGTAGTGCATAAGTCGCACTCGAGAATAGATTTTTTTCTGGTCAGCCAGTATAGTTTGTCCTGGGTGGTGGAGGCCACAACTTTGCCCCGTGTAATTTCTGATCATTCCCCTATAAATATTATATGTTCTTTACCACTTCAACCAAGTAGGTCATACTCATGGTCATTAAATAACAGTATTTTAAAGGAATCCAAGGCATTAACCAGATTT
This sequence comes from Neoceratodus forsteri, assembly GCA_016271365.2. NCBI lineage: Eukaryota > Metazoa > Chordata > Ceratodontiformes > Ceratodontidae > Neoceratodus > Neoceratodus forsteri. Next base: position 1,142,658,936 of record CM028129.1, on the reverse strand, counting down.
AGATCTTTTTTAGAAAGTTCCATTATCAGTAATTGGGGTTCTATCAATGCTATAGACCAAACTTGGGTGGCTCTTAAGTCTATGTGGCGAGGTGAACTAATACGCCTGGCAACTGTCCGCAAGGCGAAAACAAGAAAACTTCTGGATGAGTGCTTAAGGGAGATTAAGAAACTAGAAAAGATAAATGACAACCAAAGAACGGAAGAACAAGAAAGTAAATTAATCTCCTTGAGAAATTGGTATGCGGGTAAACAGAGAGAGAAAGTTACTAGTTTAGCCTCCAGAGTTAAGGCTTTGTACCGGGGACAAGGTAGCAGGGCAGGGAGGTTGCTGGCTTGGCAGTTGAAACAAAAATCTTAGGGCAAGGTGGGTGACTGCTCTTAACCACCCAGAATCAGGGCAATTGATCACAGATTCGGCTGAGATACTAGGAATTTTTAAGTTTTTCTATCAAAAACTTTATACAAGCCAGCAGCCCTCCACCCAGGTATTAGATGAGATTCAAGAGTTCTTGGAAGCTATCCCTTTACCGAGACTGTCAAATGATGTTGGCCCTCAATTAACAGCCTCCATCTCTGTGGAAGAAATAGACAAAGCTATCGACTCTTTCTGCCCGGACAAGGCGCCTGGCCCGGACGGATTCACAGCTTTTTTTTTCCAGCAATTTAAAAATAATCTTGCACCCTTATTACAGGAGCTATTTTCTTTCTGGTGTGATCAAGGGATCAGGGATCAGACGCCGTTCGAGGCCAAGATTATTTTGTTGCCAAAGCCAGACAAGCCCCCTGAGGAAGTGAGTAGTTACAGACCGATTTCTCTACTAAATCTGGATGTGAAAATTTTCGCAAAAATTTGGCCAACAGATTAAAACAAGTATGGCGGATTTTATTGAGCCCAGAGCAAGCTGACTTTGTCGAGGGTCGCTCCTCAGCTGATCATTTTCACAAATTGTTTTACCTAATCTCGGATTCTGCAGATCCTGCGTTGGAAGCGTCACTAGTTTCATTAGACGCAGAGAAAGCCTTTGACAGGGTGGAATGGACCTTTATGTTCACTATCCTGTCAAAGCTAGGCCTCCCAGATAGATTTATTCACATGGTTCGTATCTTGTATTCTTGCCCTGTAGCTAAGATCCAATGCAACAACTTAATCTCGGAGGCTTTTCTTCTTTCTAGGGGTACCTGACAGGGTTGCCCTTTGTCGCCCTACCTTTTCAATCTATATATTGAACCGTTAATCAGATCCATAAAGTCTAATAGAGAGGTGAAGGGGCTAAAGATTGGGGACTCTGAATTTAAACTATCTGCATTTGCTGATGATTTATTGCTACATATTTCGGATACTACCTCTTCCCTTCCTAAGGCTCTTGATTTAATTGATAAGTTTAGTATGTTTTCAGGGTATAGTTTAAATAAGGCTAAAACGTCAGTATATTCCTTGACCCCATTTCTTCAGAAGTTGGTGCCTTTCCTGGGACTTAGCTGGCAAACCAAATCACTAACCTATTTGGGGATTCAGATATCTAAAATTTAGAGAACTTAGCGATTTAAATCTCAAACCGTTAATTAAAACCATTAAGGAAGATTTGGTCAGGTGGTCAAAGCTTCCTGACTTTCTCGGGAAGAGCCAAAATGATAAAAATGGTGGTTATGCCCAAACTTTTTACATTATCTAATTTAAATGTCTACTTGCCAAGATCCTTTTCAAGCTTATTCCAACAATGTCGTTTTTGTGGAATAGGAAACCTCCTAGAAGCGTTACCTCAAACTTACTCGGCAGCGGCGATTTGGAAAGCTTCAGTTACAGTTTCTATGTCTATTACCTTGCAATCCACTTGGCAAGGTTGGGTGCTTGGGCTTGTGACGAGGGTTTTGCTTAACCCGGACTTCATTTAGATCGATTATTTGTTAAAGGCCTTAAGCTGGATTTAGAATCATTACTCTATACCCCATGGGCTAAGATTCCCAAGAGGGTGGGGATACTGCCGTTAGGATGGGATATTAAAGCTTTGCAAACAATTTTATACGAAGTTTCAAGTCTCTATAGCAGTATGATCTATCCCAACCTATATTAGGAAATCGAATTTGATTATTGGGAATCAACCAATATCTAATTAGGAACCAAATGAGGCAACGAAATTGCGTGTCAAGGATCTCTATCAGGACAATAGGTTACTCTCACTCCAGGCACTGGTGGAGAAATTGGAGGAAACCCCAATCCTCTCTAAAATTAAGTCAAATATTAAGTTGTGTTAGATCGTATTTGGCAAAGGGCTGGGACAAGACATTCTGGGACCTATGTTTCCCGGAGTTGAAAGGGTTTGTGCAAGTGGGCAAGGTGATATCTAAAATTTACAAATATATAATAGTTAAAGGGAACTCAAAAGTGTCCCCAGTCCGTACATTGGGAATTAAACTTGTCTTTGGGTAAATCAGCAGAGACATGGGAGAAGGCTTGGGTTGATATCTATAAATTTATTAAGCAAGATAGATTGAGAGAAGTTCAATTTAAGTTACTTCATAACCTATATTTTCACCGGCTAAGCTTTCTAGAATGGGTAGTCGCTTTACAGCACATTGTACTGAGTGTAATGACTCTCTGGCTACCAGTTACCACAAGTTTTGGACTTGCCCCAAGGTGGTTGGATTGTGGCATTTGGTGAAGCAAAAGATTAGTCAATTTTACGATCTGGACAGGTTTTTCACTCCAGAGGCTTGTATATTCGGGGTGTTTGACAAAATACAAGGCAATTTAACTAAATGTCGAATAGCTATGGTAGCATCGGTAACTAAATTAATAATTTTGCGCCACTGGAGAGGTGATTGGACTCCATCGTTCAGGGAGTGGTGGGAGGAGTTTATGAATGCATTGAATGCAGAAAGATCGGTTCTCTCTTTTTATAATGCTTCACCAATATTTCAACAGTGTTGGGGTAAGCTATTCCAATGTTTGAAGGATAGGTATGGGTACTAGAGATAATTGTCTCTTTACTCTCGTTTCTTATTATTGGAATGATATCGACCCTGACTCGGTACGTTAATTTTGTATATCCTTTCCTCCTTGGTGCCTCCCCTTGTGGATCCAGTTAAACTATATATAGTCAGGTTATACTTTGCCTGTTTCTTTGAGGATATACGATGATTTAATATCAATCATGTGAGTCAGCCATAGGGATAGCTGCCAGGGGTGGGTAGGGGGTGGGGGCTGGATGGGTTTATTTTTTTTTTTTCTTTCTTATTTCTGAGGGGTTTTGGGGTCTTCTTTCGTTTTGTTATTTCCTTTTTATTTATTATTTTATGGTTTCTATGTATCATGTATTTGTTTGGTGTATATTTTATGTTGGATATGGTTCAATAAAGCTTGGTTATTTGCCAAAAAAAAAAAACAAAACTTCAGCTGATGAAGCTGGGGCCCTTAAGTCCAAGGGGGCTCCATTAGCTGCACTGACCAAGTTGGCAACACCTTCGAAAGCTATTCTTCCTACAGCCACCTAAGGTTCACCTGGTCTCCACCTCCGTCCCTTCCTCTGCCTCTCAAGGGTGAAGATCGTACAACTTCAAGTACCAAACCCTAAAAGGCTCAACTCCTTGCTTTACCCCTCAAGGGTTTGGCTTCCTCTCTAAACCTCCCCTCATTGAGGTCAGATAAACATGCCTTTCAGTGGTTTTGCTCTCTTTCTTTTTCCTTCTGGTGTGGGCCTCCTTGCCTGGAGTCTCCCTTGGCCACAGAGATCACTCGTAACTCTCCCATGGCTTTCCCATTAAAGGAATAGAGTAAGAGGCTGCCTCTAAGATATTTTTCCCTGAATTGGGTCTCTAAATCACAGTAACTGAGCCATCACTAATATATCCCAAAGCCTGGAGGGAAGGTGACCAAGGCCTTGGATCCCCAGAGGTTTCCTCCTTATAGAGGTTTTTTCCTCTCCTCCATGCCGAAGGTCATAGGTAGTTCATAGTGTAGTACATTTCTATTAGTTTACCCTGGTAGGTTTCTGCTGTTGGATGGGGTTGGATGGTGGCCATCCTCATTGCCATTCCCTCTCTCCTTTGAAAATCATGCCCCTCTGCTATCAGTTCTGATATTTGTCAGTCATTGCTTATCTCATTTTTCCTCACTCAGGCTCTGTAGTCATTGCCTGCTGCTCAGTACTTTTCTGGGACTCCTTCCTAAGGTACCTTTAGCCTAAGGGAATTCTTCCTGAGGTACCTCTAGAGGTGGAACCCTCCTTTAGGGTTCCTTGCCTTCATGGTACCCTGAAAGAGTGGTAGTTCCCCATGGAATAGAGAGTGTAAACAGGCAAAGTATTCATCTATGACAATTTACAGCTCATTCAAATTCCTCCGTCTAGCAACAAAGTTTCACAAGCATAACTCCACACTAGGTTGCATAAGCCTATTGAATTGAAAGACTATCCCTGCAGTTCAGTGGGTGGGAGCAACCAGCTATGCCCCCGCCTGAGCTATTTAAGTAAGCTCCTTCCAGCCTCACTCAAAACCACTGTTTCTTTGCCCCATCCACCATCTTCTCCTACTCCTCCAGTGGCACACATCTCTCCTCAGGGCTCCTTCCTAAGGTACCTTTAGCCTAATGGAATCCTTTCTGTGGCACTTCTAGGGGTGGAACCCTCCTTGAGGGTGTGTTGCCTTCACAGTACCCCAACAGGGTGGTAGCTTCCAGTAGAACAGAGAGTGTGAACAGCCAAAGTCTTCACCTATGACAATTTACAGCTCATTCAAACTCCTCAAGTCTGTCAACAAAGTTGCACAAGCATAACTCCACTCTTGGTTGAGTAAGCCCATTGGACCAATGGGAAGTAGTAATCAACACCAGGTAACCCTTTCCCTGTTGATGGGAATGAGTAGTCCTTCCTTAGTCACCAGGACCCAGAACTTCAGAAAGGAAAACTGCATGGAAATGAGAGATCTGATGTCCAGGGATCTGGAGAAGTTACAAAAGGCTGATAATCGTAGCATATTTGGGGTTTGTTGAGGGAGGTGCTTGATGGAGCTGTGGTGGCCTGCCTCCCTGTAAGCAATAAATGAAAAAGGGCCTAAATATGGCTCAACAGGGACCTAAGGGAATTTATCCTACACAAATGACAGTACGTACTTGCTGAAAAGAGACAGGTTGCCGCCAAGCATGGAGGCATACAGAGCAGCACTGAGAAATAGTAAAAATACAAGTAAAGAAGCCAAACAGGGTCTGGAAAATAGGATAGCAGATAACACTTAACCCTTCAAGAACATAAATGAAAAAAGGAAAGTGAGGGAAGGAGACAATTGAGCCCATGAAAACAAGGGTATTGAACAGAACCTAAGCATCAGTTTGGGGTAAATACTAAAATGCTGAATGAATGCTTTAGTGTTCACCAAATGGACCCAATGTTTGTGTGTGTGTGTGTGTATATGTGTGTGTAAGGGGAGGTTCACTGTGGGAGCCCATGACATCAAGGGTATAAATGATGCAAACTGTGGACATCATGTCCACCTTGGTGCTAACTACTTGGCAAAGATCCAGCCAGGTAAATCCTAACTGGTGGATAGGATACAACCCAGAATCACAGTGGACTTAAAGGAACTACTGTTGGAGCCTCTTGTGATAATCTTTAATTAATCTGCCTGTGCAGGTGTTATGCAGAAGGATAGGAATGTGGCCTTTGTGGTCCCCATTTTCAAGAAGGGAGCAAGGTAAAACACAGGTAATTATAAGCCAGTCAGTCTGACATCTGTGTTGGGCAAAATCTAAGAATCTGTTATCAAGGACAGACTAATAGATCACTTGATTGATGCCAAGGTTCTTACTGTCTGTGAGCTTGACTTTATGAAGGGCAGATCATGCTAAAGAAAACTGATCAGGGAATTTGCAGAGGGGAGCAGGGAGGTGGACAGGGACAGGGCTAATCTAGTTGGACTTCAGCGAGGCCTTTGACTCTGGGGTGCATGATATGCTTATGGGCAATGGACATCAGTGTGGTATACATATGCACATACAAGGAGGATTGCTAACTGACTTAGAGGCACAAAGTCGAGGGTTGTAGTTAATGGGCACTAATCTGAGCAGAGAAGGATAATCAGTGGCATCCATCAGGCACTGGTGCTGTGGCCAGTGCATTTCAACATTTGCATTAACAATCTGGTAGCTGGAGTCTCCGTCAGACTGCTTAAGTTTGCTGAAGACACTAAGCCATCCATAACAATTGTGGCCTTCTTTGAAGATGGGGTAATCTTCAGGTGGATCTAAACAAGCTGTGTGACTGGTCGGCTCCTAGAGTCTGTGGGCTTGATTCTCAAAAGTTGGTTTATGCTGCACCAAAGGCACCTTGCGCAGATTGTCCATGCCCAGGGACCCTGCACCCTATTCTCCATCAGGTAGGGTCCCAGCGGCAAAGTCCCATGGATTGTGCCAACCATAGTGGTACACCAAACAGAGGGGGCACCAGGACAGGTTGCCGCAAACCATGGCAGGCCATGTGGCAATGTCCCAGAGTAGTCCCTTATGGTCTGGTGGACTGCCCCAGCCCTGATCCCTTATCATTAAAATAATAGTATTCCTGGTGGGCTAGCAGATCCCCCTTCTCCAGCCCCAGTCCTGTTATGTTAAATAAAGATTCCTGGTGGTCTAGCAGATCTCCCCAAGACCCAATCCCCTATTATTAAAATATTAGTATCCCTGGTGGTCTAATGGACAACACCACAAGCCCCAATCCCCTATTATTAATCAATGTCAATCACTGGGCGTGTACTGCATACAATACAGTACTCACTGAGAGCTCAGTTGGGGGCTGGCCTTGGTGGTGAGCAGGGGCCTTTGCTTTTCCTCAGTTCAGTTTGGGGATGGGGGAGCAGAGTGGTGGGACACTGCCTGCCAGGGTGGGGGCTGGGGTCCACTAGACCACCAATGATGTGTTAATATGTCATAATAATGGTGTTTGGGGCTTGGGGAGCCGCTACATCACCAATGTTCATTTATAATATTAATGGGGGATCGGGGCTTGGTGAAGTCCACTAGACCACTAGGATACTAGTATTTTAGTAATGGTGGATTGGAGCTGGGGGTCTTCTAGACCACCAGGGATACTAATAATTTAATAAATGGGGATTGGGGCTTGGGGTGTCCAATAGACCAGTAAGGATCTTTATTTAACATAATGGGGGATCAGGACTGGAAAAGAGGGGCCACTAGCCCACCAGGGATACTATTATTGTAATAAAAGGGGATCAGGGCCTGGGGTTCAGTAGACCACCAAGAATACTGTTAATGTAATATCAGGGAACCAGGGCTTGGGGGGGGACCACTAGATCACCAGGGATAATTATTTATAACAATGGCAGATTGGGGATGGGGAAGGGGGACTATGACACATTTCCACAAACAGGTCAGCTCTCCTGGAGGGCATATTTCTAAGTACCCTTAGACCAGCCTGGACTGGTCTAATGGTACTTAAAAATGTGTCCTTTGGGAGAGTTTTGAGAATCCTGATTTAAGAGATTTGGCAGCCTGCATCTGCTGCAAGCCCCTAGCATCATGCCACAGCCCATTGTGTGGTGCACAGGCAGCGCAAGCCCTGTCTGATAAAGGCAGACATAACTGATGCAAGTTGCCTTTCAGAATCACTCCCGGTGCAACATTTGGTGCAAGGGGCACTTTACACCATTCCTTGAGACACAAACCCCTTGCACAGCACTGGGGACTTTGAGAATCAGACCCTTACATTCAATATAACCAGATGCAAGGGGCTACACTTGGAAATAAAGGAGAACCAGAGATACTGTGTGGGTTTCTCTTGCTGCATTGGTGGACAGTGGAAGAGAAAAGACATTGGTGTCATAATAAACAAGGGGCTGAAGCATGACAAGCAGTATGCAGGTGCTGCAAACAAGGCTGGAAGAATGCTAGAGTACATAAAAGGGGATGACCAGCAGAGCAGGGGAAGAAACCACTTTACAAGGCACTGGTTGGGCCCCAGCAGGAGTACTATGAGGCAAGGGTATAGGCAGGCATACTCACTGTATGCATTTGAGTATAGTTTTGTTGAGTGTCTGTCACAAACCATATGCCATTCTGTTAGCATTTTCATTCTAATCTGTAGTATTTTGGTTAGTGTAGGCCACTGAGGAGTGTCTCTGTTCAAACTTCTGTTGTTTGGGAGACAGATATATGTATAACCTCTTTAGAGATTAGAAAAATCATGTGACAACAATCTGACTTGTTTGGAAGGGGGTGCCATTTGGAGAGGACATGTACATTTTTTTAATTGGGGGGGTGTAACTGTTGGAGACTGTGTACAAAATGAAAATTTTTGGTTACACCCGTGTGCAGTTTTGGGCTTCCCCATAATGAAATGGCACTGAAACAGTAGAGAGGGGCAATGCAGGGCCACCAAAATAATTAGGATTATGGAGAATAAAAGCTACAATGAGATAAAAGCTATGTGGAGAGACAGGAGAACCTTACCTTGTTCATCCTGAGGCTGAGGGGGAAATTATCTCAGTTGTATACTGAAGGGTATCAACGGGTTAAACAGGTGGAAATGTTTTATGTGCTACAGTAGGGTGCAAGAAGAGGTACTTTTTCTCTGACAGAGTGGTGAGCCTATGGAACAGCCTTGCAGCAGAGATAATGGATATAAAAGACATTACAAGCCTTCATGGTAAGTGTAGAGACAGTTCTGCTACCCCAGAGAATCACTGGGTAGTTGGGAGAAGTAAGGTAGAGTGGGAAATCACTGTAATTCAGTACTTGTTTACTCAGCATAAATGTTGGTTCTTCTTATAAGGTGAGGTGGGGGGAAATGTGATGGAGCTAGTGTCTCCTCCAACCTAAAATTGCTGTTACTACATTTAATTCAATTTACAAAAGAATATTGTTTGTTTGTTTTTTATGAAGTAACAGAAGAAAGTCAAAAAATGCAGAAAAACACTCGTTAAAATACCATAGATTTTATGTCTTTTATTTGCAGCTATCAGCTCTTTAGGAGATGAACACCTACTGGAATGGGGAAATTTATAAACAGTCCTAATCAAAATATGGTTTTGTTATGAAATGTATTGATTCAGGTTTCTTGAAAGGTGACAACCTTACATGGGTCTGGAGAACTATCATGCTGTGATTTGAATTCAGTGAACTTGGAAATGCAGAGGGCCTTTGCACCAACACAGAAAGTGTTATGAGTCACGTAGCATATTTAATCTCGGAATTCTTGAGTATAGCCAGTAAAGCGATTGTTACACCAGTGTATTAGCATACTGTGCTGCTAGCTCTCACTCTGAATACATATGCACTGGAAAAGGGGTTAGAAATTTGACTATTAAATACTTCATTTTTTCCCCCTGACAGCGACTGAAAAACATCTGGTCACACAAGAAAGAAAGGGAAGAATCACCTGCTTGTCAGTAATAAAATCAGAGGTCTCAGAACCTGAATTCCAGCACTGTCATGTGAAAGCAGAGACCCTGCTGAGAAAAAAGATAGCCAAGCATGACCTGCAGTCACAATTATTCATTTCTGTATCGCAGGCAACATTTAACATGTCTTAGTGGTACTGATGGAAAATATTTTTTTAAAGAATATAGAGGGCATTGAAGCTGCCAGTTTTCTGTTTTATCATCTTAGGACAGGGACATCAATGCCCAGATCTGTCCTTATTTGAACTTTAATTCTCTTTTCTCTTATATCTGCTGTTGCCCCATTCATCTACCAATGAAGAATTTAACAGAAGAAAATAATGCCAAACATTAAGGTTCTAACTGATATAAGGATTCCTTTAAAACTACATTTCATTGCACTTTGCTTACTTTCAGACTTTGGGAGATATTTTTAGCATTAAAGGCTAGCTGTTTGTGAAGCTTTAAACCAACACAAGGTGTGAAATCTGGGCAAACAATTGCCACAGCTTAAACTTGCTTCTTTATAGGTATTTTTAGACGTTATCAGCATGATAAATGGTCTACGATACAGAAATATCTATTTTTGGGGGTTTATGTCCTCTCTCTCTCTCTCTCTCTTTTCCCTAAACACATAAACGCACACCCATCAGATTGTTCACCTGAACACTTACCTAGTGGTAGCCTGATCCAGAAGCAGTTGGTTCCTGAAGTAGTTTTCCTATGCAATAAAGTATGATAGGGCATTGGTTTTAGTAGGTTTACCACAGTCCCAGGGATCTAGTCAGGCATGAGACACAGGGCTGTTTCACCCCTGGAAATGTGGTAAACTAAGAACAATCAGTGCCCTGGAGTGTCTCATTGTGCTTATAATACTTTTTTTGGGGGGGACTTTAAAAACAAACATGCAAAACTAGTGAAAAGTTATAAAAATATGACAATAGTTGGTAACATAGTCTCTCAATTAAAGGACTGTCACCAGAGGCTACTGTGCCAGTTCTGTGTATCTTCTTGGTCTTTTTTGTTGCTTACAGGGGGTGTATACCTATACCCAATTCAAGTAGGATACCACAGAAATGCTTAATAAGATAGAAAAAGAAACACAGATTTCATCAAAACTGCCTTCCTGGCTGCCTACTTGGTATTCATAAGTACTGCTGTTTGCATATTTTTATGTTAGGAGAAAAAACAGTAGTGGCTACTTCACACAAAAAAGTTGAAGAGACTGGCAAAGGTATTTTTAACAGTTATGCTTCCTGATTGGCATGGGCCTGTTTCTAACCATTGGTTCTAGTCTCCCAAGGCCATGGCCAGAAACGGGTCTTGTTCAGTCAGGAGACATGATATTTTCTACCCATAATATAATTTAGTACATCTTACTGTTTCCTGCAGTTAAAGTGGATGTACGATTCCAGCACCACACTGCTGCGGATCACTCTGTTTGCGCCAGATTCCTACATTTCACACTAGTGAAATGTTAGGGTGGTAAAGAAGTTAGGTGACTTGAGATTCAAACCAAGATCTTCTGCTTTGCAGCCTTGTGCCTTAACCACTAAGCTATGCTGGTTGCTGAGTTGCATGGTCCTATGTGTTACTTTGACACAAAGCACTGGACTGGAGTCAGCGTTGCCCTAAGATCAGGGCTTGAGAAATCACTAGTCTCTGCTCACCAAGTTCACTCCACCAAGCTCATTTCAAAAAGAATTATGCAAACCCTTGTATAGGATAGGCTGACGAGCCATAGCAGCACACAGTTCTCACCTTTCTGCTTCTTATACTACCTCTCTGAGTGTATTAAATAGCCATTTTCTGTTTTGGTCATTACAGCAAATAATTTATTCACTGGAAAGAGGTTAAACATCCCTTCTCTAACATTTGCTGATGGTACTCTGAATCCCCCCTATCCTCTTTTTAATTAGGTGCTGCACCGAAATACATTTATGCTGATTTAGAAAAAAAGAGAACGTTTTAAAATCTACACTTCCGTGTTTTTTTTTGTGGCTGCAGAACTCTCCTCATACCCTGCTGCAGATTTCACCATTTCTGGAAATTTAGATTTTGTTTTAGGGTTTTTTTTTTTGTATAAAAAAGTAATGGTTTTCTATAGTTCTAGCCTCTTTTCCCCTCTTTAGCTGCCATAAAGCTGTTTGCTAAGCTTAATACTTGATTTCTTTCAATGACATCACCTGAGATAGTCTTCAGTAATGGGGTATAAAGGTGCCACAGAATCAAGCAATTTCTGCCACTGACTAGAAATAAGATTACCACAGAAGGGAAATGAATGTGCCACAGAAATTTGGGACAATTTCCACTGAAATTAGGGCTGAAGTGCCACACCAAAACATAGACTGGAATATGATACTGCCTTCCACATTCTTGCAGAAAAAGTCTACTGGAAATGCAGAAGTACACGTGACAATGGTATAGAAAACTATTAAAATATGACTGAATGACCCAAGCTTGGGATGAGGAGTTGCTGTTCTAAACTAGGCATGTAGGAAACAGAAACTGTTTTACAACTACAGCAAACACCTGTAAATGTTTTGATTGGTGAGACATAGCACTATAGTACAACTACAGTGTGTACTTTTAAATATTATAGCTGGGTACACATACCAGTGTAGTTGAGGATAAATATTGTATGTAGTTAGGCATGCCAATCTAAAACAAACTACTGTGTTTGAGACTAAATATTGTGTTGGGGCAGATATGCCAACATAGAACAACTACAGCATGTAATTGTAATAATACAATGGCAAGAAAGAATCCTGGCTTCTGATTGGTCTGTTAACCATCACAGTAGGGATATTATCCTGGCATAACATCCCTGCTGATTTTTTGCATCATTTGTTACATTGTCATTGCATTGTGATTGCATTTTCTCTTAAGAAACAAAAATATTTTTACACAATAACAAAAACAGTCTTTAAAATTATTTTATTTTATTCTGTGTAAAACAACAAGCCATTGCATAATAGGAATAATGCCCTCCAGGGTGGGTGTTATGCTGGGATAACATTCCTTCTCGGGTGTTGGATGCCCTTGGCCTATGGTCTCAGACCCAACCACACGAGGCAGGATGTTATTCCAGTGTAACACCCACCCTGTCATGCATTATTCCTTCAATATTGCACCTGATGAGACATACCAATATGGTATAACTAAGTATATTTGCATTTAATTGTACTATTTAATTTACTATTTACAGTCGATTCCACTAGTGTACCATTCGGTTATGTGCACTTGCTGGTTGTGTGTACACATTTTACAGGTCCCGAATAATTTCTTATCTATCCCCATGTTAGAACAACCTGATGTGTGCACACTGATTTTTGCTTGTGCGCACACATTTTACTGCTCTGATAGCTGTTATAGAGCTCCTGTGGCTCGCTTCTCATGTCGGGCGAGTGGGCGGACCTCCCTGGTGACTCAAAACAGGCACAGAGCCTGAATAACAGCAGTTTACCTTGAACTGCTCACTGGACTGGGGCAGTAGCTTTATCTTTGTCTCCAGGACTGTTGGACTGTTTCAGCTGGGGACTTGCAGCGTTTGGGCACCAAAAAATCATTTTAAAAGCTGCTCTGCACCTGATTGGCTACAGCGACTTGCCAGAAATGAAGAAATACTGGCCAGGGAGCCTCGTGGCTCAGTAATCTAAGCGTGCTGCTGGAGGAGGAAGCGAGGGGGTTTTGAGATCGAGGGTCCCCCCTCCCGACTAGGACGGCCATAAGGTTCCTGGGTTGAGGCGCCAGCTCACTTCTCATGTTGAGTGAGCGGGCAACCCCCTGGTGACTCAAAACAGGCACAGAGCCTGAATAACAGCAGTTTACCTTGAACTGCTCACTGGACTGGGGCAGTAGCTTTATCTTTGTCTCTGGGACTGTTGGACTGTTTCAGCTGGGGACTTGCGGTGTTTGGGCGCCAAAAAATCATTTTGAAAGCTGCACTGCACCTGATTGGCTACATCGACTCACCAGAAATGAAGAAATACTGGCCAGGGAGCCTCGTGGCTCAGTAATCTAAGCGTGCTGCTGGAGGAGGAAGCGAGGGGGGTTTGAGATCGAGGGTCCCCCCTCCCGACTAGGACAGCCATAAGGTTCCTGGGTTGAGGCGCCAGCTCACTTCTCATGTTGAGTGAGCGGGCAACCCCCTGGTGACTCAAAACAGGCACAGAGCCTGAATAACAGCAGTTTACCTTGAACTGCTCACTGGACTGGGGCAGTAGCTTTATCTTTGTCTCTGGGACTGTTGGACTGTTTCAGCTGGGGACTTGCGGTGTTTGGGCACCAAAAAATCATTTTGAAAGCTGCACTGCACCTGATTGGCTACATCGACTCACCAGAAATGAAGAAATACTGGACAGGGAGCCTCGTGGCTCAGTAATCTAAGTGTGCTGCTGGAGGAGGAAGCAAGGGATTTTCGGCCCACCCGCCCTCCCTGTTCCCTCCTCCCATTAAATGCTTGCTAGTTCCACCCACAAGACCTGGTGGCCACTCCCAAACTGGTGAATCGGCCAATCCACTGCCTAGGTCTCCTTATTCGTTGTTGGAACGCCCAGGCAGCTGGAACCTCAATAATGCCCTCACTGACTGTAATGTTGTGGCCCTTACCCTGTCATCATTAGGTCTGACAGTAGCAAACCACTGAAATTTCTGATACCAGTCTTACTGAATCATTATATTACCTGGCCATGACAGTTAAAGTAGAATTGTAGGATTTTTAGGGCACCATTAATATCAAGTCAGCTTGTTGATACAACTTCATAGAGTCACTCAGTTATAAATGTAAAATCTCAGTGCATGACCTGGCAACTAAACTGTATACTATCATTGCATGACTTGGCAACTAAACTGTATTAGCATAAACCTCCAACTATCCTGCTTTAACAATTGGGAGATTTAACTGAGAGTGAGACAGGCTAAATCGCTGCATGCTTGACAAATCTTTGAAATAGGTAGAAATTCCTGTACTATAGTACTAAAATGTAAAGGCAAGTAACCTGCATTGTCTGGAGTGGCAGCCCCTGAAGTCTGTAGCAACAATTAGCCTACTTCTTGCTTCACTCGGTCCTGGGGTTACCCAGCCAGGGATAACGCCTATTGCATACGGGCACACAACTGCCTCACTTCCTACAGGGGGATCCAGTGCCTGCTCGATAACCAAGAAGTGATCTGCACAAGGGGAGTACACTGCTACACCCCTGTGACTAGCAATCTCACCAGACAACCTAGGACAACCCCCCCCGGCGACTTCAGAGGATGCCTCCACTGAGAGGCTGTCCTGGGTGGCACGGGCTGGCTGGGGCCCCTACTCAAATTATGGGCTTGATGAATGCTAGACCCTCCCTGAAACCACCCTCCTCCTGGCTATCGGCCAAAGGCTTGAGGCTCGTGCACTTAAACATACGCAGCCTTCTACCAAACCTTACTGAGCTAACAGCTTGGGTGGCCCACTATAATCCGGACATCATGGGGATCACTGAGACATGGCTTAAGCCACACATATCTGACTCAGCTTGTGACCTTCCAGGCTACAACCTCATTAGGCTGGACAGACCCCAGAACAAGAGGGGGGGTGGAGTACTCATATACTACAAGACGCACTTTAACGTCTCAGTCATAGGACACTCGCAATCTGCATCGTAGCTCTGTGAGTTCCTACAAGTCCTCCTCCTGCTAGGGAACACCAAAAAGGTGCATGTGATATGTACCTACAACCCTCCCAAGGGTGGTGTGTCTGGGCTCTCCTACCTCCTAGACAGTCTCAGCCCAAAGGTTGGCTCGAACGAGTTACTAGTCATGGGGGACTTCAACCTTAACTGGGCAGGTCATAGTGCCCAGCAATATGAACCACTGCTGGCTGGACTGGCCATAAGTCAGCTCATCTCTGAACCCACTAGACCCTCTCTCAGAGGTGACAAGAGCTCTGTCATCGACTGGGTACTAAGTAACAAAATGGAGAAAATTATCTCCTGTGGAGTTGTACCTGATGCTATATCGGATCATTCTCCTACCTTCTCCATATGGGGCAAAATCCCTCCCAAAATCCCACACAAGGTGACTCAAATGAGATATTACTCCAAACTCAATGCTGGAGACTTCCTTGAAGACCTGAGGCACACTGACTGGTCTCAGGTCATGGCCACCAAAGACCCCTCAGTGGCCCTCGACAACTTTCTAAAAGTGTTCACCCCACTTCAAGACAGGCATGCCCCCTCACAAGAAGGAGAATGAGGGGCACTGCAACTAAATTGCTCCATGGAGGCCTGTACACTCTCATGAGGCAAAGGGATAAATGCTTGGTGAGGTATAAGGGCTCACTGTCCAGCACGGATCTCCTGAATTACAGGCAGCTGAGGAACTCTTGCAAGAGAACCATTCGCTCAGCAAAAAGTGAATACTGTCAGTCCATCCTGCTCTCCACAGCCAAAAATCCAAGGACTTTCTGGCAGAGCATAAAGAAAGTGGTGGGTGGGACCACAAGAGCGCAGGTCACTGATATGCTCATTGACGGGGTTAACTGCAATAACCCCCTCACTATTGCCAATGTCTTCAATGTTCAGTTCACAGACCTGCCTGCTTTACCCAAACTGCTGCACTACCCTGCTGGCCGGGCCTCCTCACCCAGAGGGACAACCCCCCTACTGCCCTTTTACCTCAAGGCAGTAACTGACATGGAGGCCCAGAAGCTCCTGGCTGGTCTATCCCCATACAATGGAGCTGGGCATGACTGCCTGGAGCCCAAGCTGCTGAGGCTAGGGGCATCAGTACTAGCCTGGCCTATAGCCCATGTCTTCAACGCATCACTCACCTCAGGCATAGTCCTGGACATCTGGAAGATGGCCAAGGTGATACCTGTACCCAAGCAAGGGAACACAAAAGACCTCAAGAACTACCATCCCATTGCAATCCTATCAGCGATCAGCAAGCTCCTGGAAAAGATAGTCACCTCTCAGGTCACCCACTACCTACAGACCCACAACCTTCTCTCCCCTGCACAGCATGGTTTTAGAATGGGGCATAGCACCTCCACGGCCCTAGCAGTTGTTACCTTGGAGATCAGGTCTGCTGCGGACTGAGGTGAACTAACAGGGGCCATCTTTGTTGATCTATCAAAAGCCTTTGATTGGGTTGACCACACATTACTGTGCTCCTCTCTCCTGTCACTTGGCTTCTCCTCCCCAGCTCTTGCATGGATCAGTAATTACCTCACAGGCAGGCATCAGTACACCAAATTCAACAAGGTCTTGTCTGAGCCTGCCCAGGTAAACTGCAAAGTCCCCCAAGGCTCTGCCCTGGGGCCTCTTCTGTTCTCTCTCTTCATAAATGAGCTGCCCTTGGCTCCAGCTCTAGGGTCCTCAGTGCTGTATGCAGACGACCTAGTCATCATGGACAAATCCCAGGACATCGCCACCATTAACACTAAACTAAACTCGGACTTCGACCACAGCCAAACTTGGTTACAGGGCCACAAACTTGTTATTAACCTACAGAAGATGCAGGCCATGCTATTTGGCTCAGCAGCCAAGTTAAAAGCCACCCCGGATTCACTACAGATCTCCGGGGCTGATGGGTCACCGCTGACTGTTGCAGGCTCAGTCAAGTACCTGGGGGTGACTCTTGACCCACAGCTGGATATGAACCAGCACATACGAAATACATGCAAGGCCTCAAACTGCAAGCTGGGTCAGGCTTACAGAGCAAAATGCTGTCTTACTCCAGCTGCCCGTTTTGCTCTAACCAGGGGAGTCCTCCTACCCATGCTTTGCTACGGACTAATCACCTTTGCCCATGTTGCAAAAAACTAGTCTAGTAAAGTGGGACTCAGCGTACAACAATATATGCCATTTTGCGCTCTCAGCCCCACACCTCACTCACCGCTGTGAGCTTTACACCCGGCTTGAGTGGCTCCCACCGGAAACTCACCGCTCTTACGTCGTGGGCAACTTCATTGACAATATTGTCAGAACTGTCACCCCTCAAAACCTTGCTGAGACCCTTGCTCCTGCTACACCCTCCTACAACCTGTGATCCAGGGGCTCTCATGCCCTCCTGGTACCAAAAACCCCGCACACAAATGGGTGACAGCCTTCGCGGCGTACGCGCCCAGGGTTTGGAACTCGCTTCTGACTAGCACTCACTCCTCTCCCTCACACCAGAGATTTAAAGCCTCCCTTTGGGGTTTTCTTTTTTTTTTTTCAATTTAAAGTTTATTGATACATTTTCCACAATAATAGGCAGTTTAAATGACAGTGACATTAACATTCCGATACAGTATAAAGGAATAACTGCCTGACCCACACTTCCCTCCCCCTTACTGCAGTAACCCAACCTAATGCCCATCAAATGCCAAGCTCCTTACTTAAGGTCTTACATGACAATATAGTCTGAGATATACTTAGACTTGAACCAGAGAAATTAAAGAGTGAAAGGGATCCCAGATTTTGGTATATGTTGCCATTCTATTGTGGAGACTGGCAATCGCTTTTTCTGTGCGCAGATTGGACAGAATTTCTTTTACCCATTCCTGGACAGATGGAGAGAACTTATCTTTCCAGTGGCGTAGAATAAGCTTCTTAGCCAATAAGACAATCATGTAAATGTGAAACTTTCGTACCTTAACTCTAATAAATGATAAGTCCCCTAACAGACAGATCTCGGGAGTAAAGTATTCCTGAAGGCCCAGCAGAGGGTCCAGGAAAGTTTTAATTGAATCCCATAAGGAGGAGATTTTAGGAAAGGACCAAAACTTGTGGAGAAGTGTTCCTTCTTCCTGCAAACATTTATTGCATATATTGGAATTCAGGTAACCCCACTTCTGTAATTTTACCGGGGTGTAGTACAAGTTATATAAAATATGATATTGCATGAGACGCAGTCTGTCTTGAGAAATATATTTATGACATGATCTCCACAGAGAATACTAATCCAAATAATGTTGAGGGAAAAAATTATTCCAGAATCTTGTAGGTTCAAAGGGATCACCATATTTTTTGTGAAACAAAACCTGATATAGCTTAGAGGTTACACCTGAAGATCCAGAAAGTGGGGAAACCTCAGGTATCAGAGAAGTGATGGTCTGAGAGGGAGGATTATTACCTAAATTGATTACAAGTAAATGCTTTAATTGTATAACTTTGAAATGAGAGGAAACCGGAATGAGAAATTTCTGAATAATATCTTCCACTGATAACCAATGCCCCTCTCCATCCGTAAAAGAAAAAAGCTTCCCATCCCCCAATTGGGACAACCATTGACAGGAAATCTGGTTCTTGTTAATAGTGAAAGATGGAGAATTCCAAATAGACTGGGCCAGGTCCCAATGAGGGGAATATTGTAAAAATGAACATATTTGAGAATAAATCTTTAAAGAAGCCATTATTCTGGGGCACTCTTCAGTCATACGTTCCTGGGGAAACTTAAGGAAAAATAGTGTAAGAGGGTCCAAATTCTTGGACTTGATTGCATCCAGTTCTATTCTAAGCCAAACCGGTTGCTCTTTTTCTGGGCTGGGGGATACCCATCTCAGACATTTTGCTAAGTGACTAGCCCAGTGATATATGGCCAGATGGGGAATTCGTAAACCCCCCTTCAATTTTGGGGCTGCCAGCTTATGATAAACCAGCTGAGGATATCTGTCGGCCCAGATAAATCTGGTGAATACACCATGTATCTTTTTGAACCAGAGTAAAGGAATAAAAGTGTTAAGAAGAGATAATGGATAGAAAATTCTAGGAAATATGTTCATCTTAATTATGTTGATCTGGCCCCATAATGAAAGTCTGGATCACCTCTCGAGGTTGTGAGCTATCAACTGCGAGAGAGAATCCAGGTTTTCCTTAAACCATGTTAGAGGGTTACGAGAAAGCTTGATACCCAAATATTTAAATGACCTGGAAGTCCAACACAAACCAAAAGGACTAATGTCATTTTTGAAAACTTTATGGTTTAGTGGGAAAAATAGAGATTTACTAGCATTCAGTTTATAATTGGACAGGTTGCTAAATCTTGCTATTTCCCTTAGCAAAGCCGGAACAGAGGATACAGGGTGAGATAAGTGTATCAACAGGTCGTCCGCATATGCAGTGACTTTAATTTCATGTCGCCCAACTCTAACAACCTGTATAGAAACATTATTGAAAATATTTTGAATGAGAGGTTCCAAATATAAATTAAATAACAAAGGAGATAAGGGACATCCTTGTCTAGTTCCTGAGTGAAGCGAAAAGGGCTTAGAGAATGGCCTATTCACAGAAATTCTTGCAGTAGGGTTTTTATAAAGTGTGGCAATCCAGGAAATGAACAGAGAGGGAAAATGAAATGCTTCCAGAACTTGGAACAGAAGGTTCCAGTTCACTCTATCAAATGCCTTCTCGGCATCCAGGAAGACCAGTCCTGCAGAGAACTCAGCATTCCTGGTGGCCAAGAAGACATGTGACAAGGTACGTAAGTGGTCAGAAGATGAGCGACCTTTCATAATTCCTATCTGGTTTATACCTATCAACTCAGGAAGAACTACCGTTAACCTATTGGCTAATATTTTGGAGAGAATTTTAATATCCTGATTTAAAAGCGAGATAGGTCTGTAACTCTGAACCAGCTCAAGATCTTTATCTGGTTTGGGGAGCAGAACAATCAAAGCCTCAAAAAGGTGGGAGTCGGCCTCTGCCCCAGCTAAAATGTGCTGGAATAGATGGCAAAGTACTGGTGATAGAAGGTCCCGAAAAACTTTATAAAATAAGGAGGAAAAAACATTGGGGCCTGGGACCTTGTCTGCAGGCAATTCACTAATAACATTAGCAATTTCCTCCTGAAAATAAGACAGCAGAAAATCCTTGTGTCGGTCAGAGAGGGCTAATGTAGAATCTTTCGGTAACTACTTGCAACTCCCAGAGCAAGGGAAGATGCTCCATGTCACTGTACAAGTTTGTATAGTAACTGGCAAATTCTTGAACTATTTCAGTGGGAGATACTTTTAAGGATCCATCAGCCATTGCCCTGATAGGAGGGATAAATCTCACTGATTCTTGTTGCTTAATACGCAGTGCCAGTAGGTGCCCCACCTTTTCTCCCTGGTCAGAGTAACTAGCTTTTGTACGAATAATAGCTAATTCTGCTTTGTCTTGGAGTAACTCCAAATATCTATCTTTCAACACTAAGAGTTTCCTCATATCCTCATCGGGAGGATTAATCAAGAAATTATTTTCAAGTGATCTAATTTGGGATAGTAAAGATATTAATTCCTTCTCCTGTGCCCTTTTCCTACCAACCGCCATGCTGATAAGGATCCCTCTCATGAAGGCCTTAAAGGCCCTCCACAAAATGTCCGGCTTTGCACTATCTAACGGGTTAGATGAAAAAAAGGATTCAATTTGCTCCCTTATAAGTTTGCAGTATTTAACATCCTTGAGAAGTTGTTCATTAAGTTTCCATCTGGTTTCCCTGTTAGGTAAATTAAGCAGCACCAATTTACATAAAACTAGTGAGTGGTCAAAGATTTGGCCAGGTTGAATCATGGAAGTCTTAACCCCAGGTAATAGGCACTGAGAAATAAGTATGTAATCAATGAGGGACTGCGAGCCATGCGTCATTGACCTGAAAGTCAATTCCCTGGAATCGGGATGTAAAACATGCCAGACATCGGAGAGCCTGCATTGATCCAATAGATCTTTAAAAGCCTTCTGCCGTGGGGAGACCCCTCCCAGACCTCTGCCTGACCTATCTAAATTAGACTTAAGTACTTGGTTAAAATTCCCCCTAAAATAATCTTGAAGGGAAGCATTGGGAGAATAGCAGATATAAGTCTCATAAAAAATCCTGGGTCATCTATGTTAGGGGCCCTTTGGGGTTTTCTCAAAATGGCTGCCACTTGTCTCTGCACTAGACAAACACTCTCTGCCTGAGATGCCCCAACAAACTGAGAAGCTATCTAAGCATTAAGACTTGGGCAGAGCACAACTGTGCTCATACTCATCCTGCTCTCATAGCATCTATAAAAATGGACCTTTCTCGCCCACTGGCAAA
Source organism: Neoceratodus forsteri (assembly GCA_016271365.2). Lineage (NCBI taxonomy): Eukaryota > Metazoa > Chordata > Ceratodontiformes > Ceratodontidae > Neoceratodus > Neoceratodus forsteri. Next base: position 1,142,637,529 of record CM028129.1, on the reverse strand, counting down.
ACAGGGTGAGCACTAGAACTATGCACTCCTTTCTCTCACACTGGGCCCACTCTATCCCAGCTGTGACTCCCCCTTATTCCAACTGCTAGCCTTATAACTTGCTGCCTGGAGCGTTGAACTCACACTGCACTTCTTCCTACTGACTGCAATGTTTAATACTGTATTGTAATCCCTGTTTATGGTATTGTTGTCTTACAGTGTCCCTGTGTTCTGCTCACTTTATATTAACTCTTCACTACTATTTGCTAGATGAAATCTGATGCTTGTAAAGTCCCTATTGTGCTAATTATATGCAATGTAATCCTTCACTTGTATCTGCCTCATGTTCATGTATGTACTGAGTAATGTACCTTGTAATCTCCCAGGTCGCACCTGAAAATAGGCACTTGGCTGTCTAGTGTGCTTACCTGGTTAACAAAAGCAAATAAATAAAAATAAAAATAAATAAATCATTGCTTATCACCCGCTAATTGCCTCCCATGGTGTAAAAAAGAGAGATCACATTAGCTAATCTAGCAATAACAAGGGGATAACAAGGGAATTAGGTGCAGGTCTTAACTAGTGCTCAACTGCCCATTGAAAAAGCAACTAATGCTTAACAGGATTCAGATTCTTATCGAAACATGGAGTTATCAAAGCTTAAGCTTAATGTCTTGACCCTGGAATGCAAGATAGCACTTCTTGATAAAGCTCTCCTACCTGGTTTATTCCACAAAGACCTCGCTAATGAGTCTGGGGTTGATGTCTCTTGTGTAGGGCACATATTGAAAAACAAAGAGACAATCTTGCAGGAATAGTGTGCTGGTGGCAACAATGACCACAAAAAGAAATGGGATGGCATGGGTAGCAGGATCGAGGATGACCTGCTCAGATGGTTTACTGCTGCCCAAGACCATGGTGTCACTCTCCCTAGACAAATCCTATGTGAAAAAGCAAGAAGCCTTGCATCAGTAATGAGGCTTGATTTCCAACCCACCATAGGATGGCTCTCCCGTTGGATGGAGAGGAACAGTATTGGTTACAAAAGGGTGCATGGTGAGAAGGCAGAAAGTGATTTTGACAGCTCGGAGCAGTGGCTCCATGGGGTTCTACCAACCATAACGTTAGCCTTTTCACCACAAGACATTTTCAGCGTGGATGAGACCACACTCTTCTGAACTACCATGGACTGCTCACTGTCTTTTAAAAAAGAAATGGTCTCCGGCCACAAAAAGACCAAAGAGTGGGTGTCAGTGATGGTCTGTGCAAACAGTACAGGCAGTGAAAAACTACCATTGCTGCTTGTGGAAAAATCAAAAAAGCCCCATTGCTTTAAACGGGTGAATGTGGAAGCATTGCCAATTTTGTATCAGGCTAATTCAAATGCATGGATGACATGTGTTATCTTTCAATGACTGGCTAAAAGAGATCGACAAACAGATGAGGAGACAGCATCGAAAGATAGCAATGATAGTTAACAACTGTCCCGCTCACAATCCTATAACTATATGAAACATACAAGTGGTGTTTCTCCCCCCAAACTGCACTGCTCTGATTCAACCAATGGATCAGGGTGTTATCAACAATTTGAAATAACATTACAGAAAGAAAATTGCAAACAAAATCTTACTCGGACTTGATGGACAGGACACATTCCAATTTAACCAAATTGCTAAGTCCACTACAATCTTGGATGCAATACACATGCTGCATTCAGCTTGGGAAAAGGTAACCCCAGAAACAATACACAATTGTTTTAGGAAGGCAGGCATAGGCTGAATTAAGCCTTGTGATCAGGAACAGGAGCAGGAGACTAATCTACCGACTATCCCCATGGTTACCCCACCTGAAGGAATGCTGGTGGTGCAGTTCAATGAATTTGTGACCATAGACATCGATAAGCTAGCCAGCGGGGAGTTAACTGATGTGGAAATTTGTGCCACCACTTTGGATAAAACCCCAACACCAGACGAAGAGGATGAGGATGAACCTGAGGTGACTGTTTCTTCAACTGCGGAGGTATGGAATATGATGCACCAAATATGCCACTATGTCGAACGCAGGGAACAAAGATACTTTACGTGGTTTTATAGTTCCAAAAAAAAGGTTGAACTTTTAAGCACTCACACTTCCAAACAGTTCAGTATAACTGACTTTTACAATACTAATGTGACTATTCTGTGACTTCTTAATGCTTGTGTGGTTTTAAACTTTTTAGACTTTACAGTTCACGTATGCTTCAGTACAGCACAGTACTATATTTAAATTTATATTTAAATGCTTTTAAATGCTTTAATTGCTCTTTTAAACTCTTTTAAGCATAATTCAGAATAAATTGAAGTCTTTAAAATAATTGCTATATTGTGGGGTGATTGTGTATTAGCACTTGAGCATTGCATTGACTGTTTTCATTGATTTTCAGTTGTGTGCAATTTTGGTTATGTGCACACCTTCGGGTGTGCCCAGCCATGTGTGCACAAGTGGATTTGACTGTATTTACAGTTTGTTTAATTAGACTTTTACTTTGTATTCACTGTTGTTTCTTACCCCACTGTATGTAACCTCCTGGGTCGTGCCTGAAAATAGGCAACTTTGCAGTCTAGTGCACTTACCCGGTCAACAATAAATAAATAACTAAATAAATAAATACATATGAGGGTAAATATTGATTCTGGTGAGATGTGTCACTATACAGTGCCAGTGTACAAGAGTGCATGTTTTATATCAATCAATCAATCAATCAATCAAGTCTTTATTTAACCAGGCGTTCATCATTGAGCAGAAGCTCATTTGCAAGATGGACCTGGGTGGAGCATGAACAATTGTATATACAGGTCAACACAGGTATTTACAAGGCAATACAAATAATACTATCTACAGAGAGGAAGAAAAAGAAGTTCATGTGTACATAGAATTATACAGATATTGTACAGATTGCACGGTATTTACATACATAGAAGTATCTATAGGAAGATAAAGCAGGTTATCTAAGGTTGCAGGAGGAAGTAATGGAAGAAAAAAAATAAAAATAAAAATATACACCAGGTAGAGGTGAAGGTGGGGGAAGGAGGAGGTAGGGAAGAAAGGCTAGGAGGGCACGGTGCACAGAGAGAGTTGGTAAGCAGGGATGTAGAGAAGGTGGATGGAGAAAAGGTATGTGTGAGCCCGGGATTGAATGCTATAAAGTATGGGGCATGGTAGGATGTCACAACCCAGGGTAGTGAGCTCCTATCCGAGGTTGGAAAAGGAAGAATAAAGGGGATGGAGCGGGCCTAGTGTTGATAAGGCAGGGGATAAGAGAGAACAATTAGGCTGGTGAGGAGCAAGCTGGGGGGTCAGTACTTAAAATTGGGTCTAGGCGTGGCTATATACCAGTGCAGACACTGGTACTGGGTCTGAGTGGGTGAAGCAGTTACATACTTCTCTGATTGTACGGAAATAAAGCATCTTGAAGGCATTTATACTGATTAGAGCGCTTAATTTGAGTTTTTTTTGTAGGTTGTTCCATAAGGTAGGTAGCACAAAGCTTATGGCTGCCCTGCCGAAGTGGGATTTTGCTTTGGGTACTTTAAGTGTAATAGCTGAGTAACTTCTTAACGCGTATTTCCCAATTATACTCAGGGAAAGATAGCAGGAGATATAGTAAGGCAGCTTATTAAAGATGGCTCTATAGGTCCAGAGAGTGGCATTTCTGTGGCGCCTGAACTTTAGTGATGTCCACCCCACTGCCGCATATAGGGTGCAGTGATGCGTGTCAAAGGGGAGTCCCGTTATAAACCTCAGTGCTCGATGGTAGAGTGTGTCCAATTTAGCCATGTAAGAGTTGGGGCATTGGCTGTAGAGGAAATCAGCGTAATCAACCAATGATAGGAAAATGGATTGGACCAGTTGTTTCTTGGCATCTCTGGTGAGAAATTGGTTGATTCTAAAAAACAGTCCAAGCCTTTGCCAAAGTCATTTATGCAAGTCCTCGATATGTTCAATGAAGGAGAGTCTTTGGTCTATCCAAACTCCCAGATACTTGAATTTTGTAACAAATTCTAGTTTTTCACCTAGAACTGTGGTAATTTGAGGAACTGTCCCACTGGACACAGGGTTAGCTGTATGGATAAAAGGGAGAGGACCATCGCTTTAGTTTTTTTGGCATTAAGGAGTAGCTTTTTTTGGAGGAGTTGGCTTTGCAAAAGGTTGAATTCTGACTGTAGGTCATTGCAGGCAGCTTCAGGTGTTGGGCGACTCATGTAGAGAACAGTATCATCTTCAAACAGATGGATGTTGGCTTCTTTTATACAGTAGTCGATGTTATTAATGTAGATTGCAAAAAGTAAGGGCCCTAAAATAGAACCTTGAGGTACCCCACTTTGCAGAGTTTTTAAAGGGGACAGGCCTCCTTCGGCTTTAACTTGTTGAAGGCACCCTGTAAGATAGTCAGTAAACCAATGCAAAGAGGAGGGGTCCACACCTATGATTTGAAGGGAGGAGAGGAGCAGACTATGGTCGACGGTGTCAAAAGTCTTGCTTAGATCAAGGCAAACAGCACAAATAATGTTTTTGCTCTCAAGATTAAGTTGCCAGTCGTTAGTAACTTTGGCGAGGGCTGAGATAATGCTATGTTTAGCTCTGAATCCGGACTGCATAGGATTTAGCAGTTCCCTAGACTCAAGGTGAGTCCTCAGCTGTGCATTTACAATTTTCTCTAGGAGCTTGGACAGGACCGGAAGGAAAGAAATTGGCCTGTAGTTATTGTGATCGCCAGGGTCACCTGATTTGAACAGTGGTATGACATGTGCTGTCTTCCATATAGGTGGCAATGTGCCCTGAGACAGGGATAAGTTAAAAAGGTGGGTGACGGGTATTGCTAGTACGTGGTAGGCAATTTTTAGGAAGTAAGAGTCAAGGGTGTCAGCCCCAGCACTTTTTCTAGTATCCAACTGAAGCAAGAGGTCCTCTACCTCTTTCAATGGGGCAGGTTGAAGTGAGAAAGGTGGCAAAGCTATCGGAGTTTCAGGCAGTTGGCTGGCAGTCTGGGAGTGAAGTATGTTTGCAGGGGAGTTATCAAATGCCATGCCTGCAGTAGCAAAGTGGTTATTGAATGCATCAAGTATATCCATTTTTTCGGTTATAGTCAAGTTGCCAGAGGTAATATTGGTCGGGAGTGAATTTCCTGGGGAGTGGCCTAGCAGATCATTGATTGTGTTCCAGAGCTTGATTGGGCTCTTTGTGGCAGAGTCAAGTTCAGTTTGAAGAAGGTGGCCTTTGATTCTCTGATTGTTTGGTACATAAATTTAGTCTCCTGAACTGGTTCCAATCCTCTGCAGTGTTCAGTCTCGCACTTTTCCAGAGCTTATCTCTTTCTAGAAGCAAGGACTTGATCTGAGGGGTGAACCATTTACAGGTTTTGGTCCCAGTTTGAACTTTAATCAGGGGAGCATACTTATTAAGGGCCCTTGATAGAATGTTGTGGAAGAAATTGTAAGCTGACGTCATCGTTTTGGCCAGGTAGAAATCTTGCCACTGAGGGGAGTACTTAAGCTTGTTTAGGTAGGCATGTTCATTGAAGTTGCACCTGGATCTCTTCATAGAGAACTTGCTGATGGTGCTGGGTTGTTGGTGGATCTTACTACCGCAATAAAACAATGGTCGCTGGCGTCTGAGAAGAAGACTTCAGCGTGGGAGAAGAGATGAGGTTTGCTCACCATTAGCACATCCAAAAGTGTACTTTTACTGGGGTTCTTCACGTTTGGGCGTGTTGGTTCAGTAATAATTTGTGTCAGCCCATGTTCATCACAGAAGGATGCAAGGAGGGCAGCTGTGTTAGAGAGCCAGTCAAAGTTGAGGTCTCCTAAAATAATAGTTTCTGGCAGCACCTGTCCCAACTTGTCACTTAGAAATGACACAAGCTGTAGGCCAGCAGACGGTGGTCTGTAGCATCCTATCACGCAGAGTGCAGTAGTCTGTGTAATTTCCACTTTGAGAATTAGGCATTAAAATTCTCTGGTGACAGATGCTGAGGATAAGCAGAAGGCAGAAAATTTGTCTTTAACATAGATAGCTACCCCTCCTCCTCTGGCATGCCTATCAGCTCTGAACAAGGCATAGTTGGGTATGTTTACTTCTCTATCAGTGGTGCTGGGTCTAAACCAAGTTTCAGAAATCACAAGTATGTCAGGAGAGGTATGATTTACCCAGGTTTGTATTAAGGTTATCTTTTTAAGGAGGCTACATACGTTAATATGCAAGAAGCTTATTCCTTTTAAATTTGCTAGTTCTGCTGGCAAAGCAATAGCTTCTGGGGGGCCAGGGTTGAGTTCTACGTTGCCTGAACATAGCAGGAGGATAAGTAGGATTTTTCTAAGAGCGCTAATTATAAGCTTGTAATTCCTGCCTTTCTCCCTTCTAGTAGATCTGATGTTTTTAGGGACTGGAAAGTAGCCACCATAGAAGAGCTGATCTGTTGTAGCAAGAGCTAGTACCCCTACCACAATAGGCAGGGAGGAGATAGAAGTCTGCGTGGTGGGAGGTGAGCCTTGTGGTGGGAGAGTGTTATAAGTACTACTGGTATGTGTGGTCCAAGAGCAGGGTTCGAGGTATTGGTACTTGGAATCACGGAGGCAATTAAAGGATAAGTTACCATGTGGTATACAGCACAAGGTGCCGTTATAGACCAAACATGATGGTAGTCCAGGTGTCCAATGCTGGGCAGCTGGTATCAGCAGAAAAAGGGGCAGTATAAGGAGCCATATAGGGCCCGACATGATGGTACCTCAAAAAAGGAGCCACTCAATTAGCACGGGGGCCAGTGGGGTTGCTGGATTAATGCAGCTTATCAGTAGCTTTCCAATCCAGGTCGAACTGAATTTGATAGCATTAAAAACATTTAGTGGTGAAGGCACAGCCAAGGAGAGCCTATGCGTTTTAGTAAGGCGAAGCCCTAAAAGTTGGATCCCGTAGGCTGGACAGAGAAGAGGGGGATCACGAGCTAAGTCTCTATTGGTGGGGCACTGCACCAGGGGGATGTGGACTAATATTTTGGCAGGAGCTACTGTATTTAATAATCAGCAGAGGTGGGGGAGGGGGGGCGGTCGAAAAAGTTGCGGCAGTTGCCATACCGGGTCCGTGTCTGCGGTCTAGAGCGTTGGCTAGAGGGGTGCAGACTGCCCAGTAGCCGGGAATCCCGCGGCCTAGGAGCTGGGAGTCTGGGCGACAGTTCCTCAGCTAAGGGAGAGAAGGAGAGTGAGGGTTAATAAAGAGGATTCACATAAAGGGTTAGACAGAACAGCTGGGAGTCCAAAATTTGTAGAACAAAAGTATGTGTATTACTTTGGCACCCAAAAGTGTCTAGGGCCAGTGCACGTATGCAGGGAAAGGGCTGTAAACACTAGATTTCTTTCCAAACCACAATTCAAGTCCTTTCAATTACAGACTGGGTTAAAACTTGACTTTTAACATTTGTCCCAACATGAACATTTTAGGGTTTAAAATCAAAGAGCAGAAGCTGGCTTCCACAGGGACCAATCAGGCGTGGTCTGAAGGCGCTCACGAATCAGTTAGTTGCGGCAGTTGCCGTACCTTGTAGAACCTTGGGTCCGTGTCTGCAGGCTCGAGCATCGGCTAGAGGGGCGCCGATCACCGGTAGCCGGGAATCCTGTGGCTTATGAGCTGGGAGCCTGGGTGGCAGTTCCTCGGCTGAATCTGTCTGGGGGTCAGTCAGGTGGTTTGTTAGCTGTGGCCTGCTCTGAGAGAGCCAAGGCCACAGGAGCAGCTTAGGAAGCCCACAGATGGGCTGTCTGAATCTGTCCGGGGGTCAGTCGGGTGGTCTGTTAGCTGTGGCCTGCTTGGAGAGAGCCAAGGCCACAGGAGCAGCTGAGAGAAGCCCGCAGATGGGCTGTCTGAATCTGTCCGGGGGTCAGTCGGGTGGTCTGTTAGCTGTGGCCTGCTCGGAGAGAGCCAAGGCCACAGGAGCAGCTTGGGAAGCCCACAGATGGGCTGTCTGAATCTGTCCGGGGGTCAGTTGGATGGTCTGTTAGCTGTGACCTGCTCAGAGAGAGCCAAGGCCACAGGAGTAGCTTGGGAAGCCCGCAGATGGGCTGTCTGGTGAGTCATACCAATATTGTACATCTACAGTGTATGAGGGTAAATATTGTTTCTGGTAAAACATACCAATATAGAACAACTAGAAAATATGCTTGTAAGTACTGTTATCTGGTGAGGCATAACAACATAGAACAACTATGGTGTACAGTATGATAGTAACAATTGTATTTGGAGATACGAGATATACAGGTACAGAACAACAACAGTGTTTGAGGATGTATTTTGCATCTGGTCAGCGATACCAATACCAAACAACAAAATTTATGATTGGAAGTATTGTATCTGGTGAGCCATATAAATACAGTACAACAAAAGTGCATGATTGAAAATATTGTATCTGGTGTGAGATAATGGATATAGAACAACTATTGTGCATGAAGGGAAAAAATTGTATCTGATCAGACATGCCAATATAGAACAATTAAAATGTAGGATTAAAAATATTGAATCTGAGAGATGTGCCAATATAGAACAATTAAAGAATATGACTGAAAATGTTGCATCTGGGGAGACATATCAATATAGTACGACTACAGTGCTGGATTGTAAATATTGTATCTGGTAATCTATATAAATATAGTTCAACTAGTATGTATGAGGTTAAATAATTTTTTTGGGAGACATGCATGTGTTAAACATCTACAATCTATGAAGATAAATATTTTATCTGGTGAGAAATACTGAAATTGTATAACTTCAGTGTACAGGGGTAAATATTTTATTTGGTCAGACATGTCAATGTAGAACAACTACAATATATGAGAGGAAATATTTTATCTAATGAGGCATACCAACATAGAACTGCTACAGTGAAAAAAGATAACTATTGTATCTGCTGCTACATGCCAACATAGAATGTCAGTGTATGATGGTAAACAATATATCTGGTAAGACAGGCTGTAAGCTCCCTGCCAGGGATGGCTCCCCTCCCTTAAGGCATCTCCTTTGGCTACTACTGCTGACCCTAGCAGTAGCGGGAGACATTGAGCTCAACCCTGGACTGCCTGGTCTGGCTTCCTCCTCTGCGGTGGGCTGGTCGGCTGTCAAAGGGCTGAAAATAGCTCATCTCAATATACACAATCTCCTGCCCAGTTTAGCGGAACTTCTTGCCTGGGTCACGTATCACAGTCCTGACATTCTTGGTATTACAGAAACTTGGCTTAAACCCTCTACTCCAAATTCTGTGTGTGCCCTTCCTGGATATGACGTTGTCAGGGTCGATCATCCAGGGAAAAAGAGGGGAGCCGGGGCATCTTGGTCTATTTCAGGAGACACCTCAACCTGTCGGTGTTACCCTGCCAACAGCCAGTGCAGTCCCCCTGTGAGTTATTACACACGGTTCTGTTGCTTGGGATGACCAAAAAGATACATGTCATATTTACCTACAATCCCCCCAAGGGGGGCCTGGAGGGGCTGTCTGCCCTCCTTGACACAGTTGGTGTCATGACCCAGCATAATGAGCTAATTATCCTAGGTGATCTTAACCTTAACTGGCTTGGTAGTAACACTGAGGCATTTAAACCACTGCTTCCTGGTCTCGCCTTATCGCAGCTTATCAAGGACCCTACCAGGTGCTCACCCAGTGGTGGAATGAGCTCTCTGTTGGACTGGGTACTGATAAATAGACCGGAGAGGATCGGTTCATCAGGCATCCTTCCCGACTCCATCTCTGACCACTCCCCCGTGTACTATGTGTGAAAGATCCCTTCCCTGAAAATTCTGTACAAGATCATTCAGGTCAGAGACTACTCTGGGTTTGACCCTGGCTCCTTTCATAATGATCTCCAGCACACCGACTGGTCTGCATTATGGAATGTCCAGGACGCCCCATCTGCTGTCAGTCAATTCCTCATCACCCTCAGGTCTCTGCAGGATAAGCATGCCCCCTCATCAGGCAGAGGGTCAGGGGATTGGCTACAAAGTGGTTACATGGTAGCCTCCTAGCCCTCATGAAATATAGAGATAAGTGCTGGGCAAATTTCAAGGCCACGGCAGATCAGGCTGTATTTCAGCAGTACAGAAAACTCAGAAATGAGTGTAAGAAGGCTGTAAGGGCAGCCAAAAGTGAGTTTTGCAAAACTGCACTGATGAACTCAGCCCGAGACCCCAGGAGGTTCTGGAGAAATATTAAAAACATAATTAGTGGTTCCCAGAGTGGGGAGACTACTGATATGATTATTGATGGCGCTAGCTGCAATAACTCGCTAACCATCATAAATGCTTTTAACATGTATTTTTCTGACCTGTCTGCTTTCACCTCGTCATTCCCCCCAGTGGAGGTGATAATGGTGAAAAGGTCCCAGCACTGACACCACCCCACCCACCCTTTCATTTTAAGGCTGTGATGGTGCGAGAGGTACAGAGATTGCTCTCGGGCCTCTCCCCCTTCTCGAGAGCTGGCCATGATGGGTTGGAACCGAAGCTCCTCAGTCTTGGTGCTTTTAATCTTTCCCCCCTGATGGCCCATATTTTCAATTTGCCCCTGACATCTGGTGTTATTCCAGACATATGGAAGGTCACCAGGGTGGTCCCAATCCTGAAACAGGGGAACCCCAAACTAATAGAAAACTACCGCCCGATATCAATTCTGTCAGTGGTCAGTAAACTCCTTGAGAAAGTTGTAGCAGGGCAACTCTCAGAGTACTTACAGTCACATGACCTATTGTCACCTGTGCAGCATGGCTTAAGGAAAGGGCACAGCACATCCTCTGCCCTTGTCACTGTCTCATCCTGGATCAGGGAGGCTGTGGACCAGGGCAAACTCTCTGGAGCTATCTTTATAGATCTCTCTAAAGCCTTCAATCTTGTTGATCATGCCTTGCTCTCCACTCAGCTTAGATCCGTTGGTCTATCCCCTGATGTGCTCAGTTGGTTCTCCAACTACCTACATGGTAGAAAGCAACTTGTTAAATATGGCAAGGAAATCTCAGGCCCTATTTCTGTTACCACGGGTGTCTCCCAAGGCTCTGTCCTGGGCCCCTGCTCTTCTCCATATTTGTAAACGATCTCCCCACTGCAGCTGTTCACTGCAAGCCAATCCTCTATGCTGATGACTTAGTCATCCTGACTCACTCCCAGGAGATAGGGGTCATAAATCACCATCTGAGTGTGGACTTGGGGAACATTCAGTCAAGGATCTCATCCCACAAGCTGGTTCTTAATCTAAAAAAAACCCAGGCCATGCTCTTTGGGTCTCAGGCCAAGATTAAGGCCTCACCTGCTCTGTTATATGTTTCAGGTACTGACAGTACTCCGATCCCGGTTACTGACAACTTTAAATATCTTGGGGTGACGCTGGACCCGCAGCTTGACCTTGGCCACCATATTCAGAATACATGTAAGACTGTCAACTGCAAATTGGGTCTGGCCTACAGAGCTAAAAGCAACCTCACTCTTGCGGCCCGTATTGCACTTGCCAGAGGTGTGCTCCTCCCTTCGCTCTGTTATGGGATCCTTTTGTTTACCCGCTCCCCCAAAGCTCACCTATCTAGGTGGTCCACTGCATACAACAATGTCTGCTGCTTTGCTTTGGCTGCCCCCATCTTACCCACCACTGTGACCTTTATAGCAAGGTAAACTGGCTCTCCCCCCTCAAATCACATAGACTTTGTCCTCGGGTGCTTCAGGGAAAGGTCCTTGGCACTGATACCCTCCTGGGGCTAGCAAAATTCCTTGTCCCAGCTGCCTCCTCAATCTATTCCCTCAGGTCTCAGGGGCCCGCTATCCTTAAGATACCTGCTACCTGGACTCTTATGGGAGGTAGGAATCTTGCTGCATGTGCTCCCAGACTGTGGAACGCTTTCCCTGCCCAGGTCTGCTCCTCCCACTCACAGGCGTGTCTTCGTTCCATCCTATGGAACCACCTCAAACTCACTTCGGCCTGTGGTTGCCCCAAACCACCGTGATCTATCATAGCACTCCTGGATGTATTCCTGGACAAAAGACTCGGCTTCCGTGGCTGTTTATTTGTAAATAGTGTCGTATCTGCTGTATCTCAGCTGTACCTATTGTACTGCTCTTTGTTGCTACATATGTTACTCTGCTGTGTACATACTGAACTAGACTATGCTTACTTGACTTGTAAGCTGTAGTAATCTGTATTTATGTTGCCCTCACATGACTTGTATGCTATCTGTAATCTGTACCATGGTATCTTATGTACCTAAATCTGTAATTCCTGTACTCTCCCGGATCGTGCCTGAAACTAGGCAATTGTCTTGTCTAGTGTACTTAACCTGGTCAACAAAAGCTAAATAAATAAATAAAGAATGATTCTAGTGTATGATGGTAAACAGTGTATCTAGTGAGACACACTGATCCAACATGACTACAGTGTATGAAGGTAAACTGTGAATTTAGGAAGCCATACTAATATTGAATGACTACAATGTATGACTGTAAATACTGTTTTTGGTGAGACACATGTGACAACTACAGTGTACAAAGATGAATACTGAATATGATGAGACCAGTCAATATAGGACAACTACAGTGTACAATGGTAAAGATTGTATCTGGTGAGACAAACTAATATAGAACAACTACCAATGAACAAGGATACATTTTCCATGTGGTGAAACATGACACATAAGACAACAATTGAATGAGTGCACTCCAGCCTCACAATTTATTCTGAAGTTGGGTTTTAAATGGTGAAAAAAATCACCCAGTTTATTAACACATATCAAAACATATGCAAAGACAGAAACAAAACAGACATAGGGAGTGTAGACAGGATACCCCAGTGGCATTTCATGCTCAGTGCACTTTGTCAAAGGGTGGAGTCCTTGAGTACCATAACAACATACATTATTAACTTTTAAAGTAACAGTGACTATGAACTGATAATTCATTTAATAATTACTTTTATTTCACTACACTCCCTAATGGGGATACTTTAAGTTATCAGTTCCTAAATAAGAGAAGCAGCATATGGTTTAACGATGATATCATAAATTATAAGTTGAGTGCCTAGCTAATGGATTTATTGTTTCAGGTATCACGATATGCATGAGGGGGACTTCTGAAATGGAGGGTCCAGATGTTTATTTTAACCAAGACCTACAAAGGGATTTGGTTATAATGGATATTACAGACACAGTGCTGGCTTACAATGTGGATTATAATGGTGGTATGGGACTAAGTGAACTCCACTGAAAACTAAATAAGCAGCTGGGATACCTGAGGACTCAACCCTCGGCTGAAGTTTATGGAGCATGAAACACTGTCAGGATGTCCTGTCCCAACTTTAAGGATGCCCTGTCCTGATTTCTAAGGTCTGTATTGTTTTTGTCTTTGTACATGTTTTTATATACCTTAAGAGAATAGTTGATTTTTCACCATTTAAAACATAACTGCAGTAGAAAGTGTGAGGTTTGAGTATGCAAGAATTTTGTTTTTCCCTGATAATTTATTTCACTAGGTGTACCAACAAGCTTCATGTGTACCCCCCCGATTTCTGTATTTCTTGACAGTTGTATGAGTATAGCCAAGGCCCATGCCCCCGACATAATCATCCTATCTGAGCCCTGGCTAAACCCTACCCTTCCAGATAATACCATCACTATTCCAGGGTACACCATCACACGGCAAGACCGGCCATCCAGAGGTGGTGGTGTGGCTATGTACATCAAATCAGCCCTACACTTTACTGTCTCCCTCACTAAAGCTGAACCCAAAGCTTTCGAGCTCCTAATGGCAAAACTGTCCCCTCCCTCCTCATTACACATCTTTGTGGCTGGAATCTCTTGCTGCCCAGGTACATCAACCACAATAGTCACCGACCTTCTAGGCCAGCTCTCATCTCTCGCACAGTCAGGTGAACTATATGTCATGGGTGACTTTAACCACAACTGGCTAGCACCCACTTTTAGCAAAACCCAAACCGAAATAACCACTCTCAACCTAAGTCAAACCATTTTGGAACCCACACGCTCTAACCATAAGTCCGGTAATCACTCCCTCCTCGACTGGGCACTTACATCCCACCCACACCGCATCATCAGTTCAGGCCTCCTCCCTGATTCCATCAGTGACCACCATCTTATCTACTTGGTACGCAAGATCTACAGAATTAAATCCCGTCCCAAATTCTTATTCCAATGGTCTTACAAATCCCCCAACCTCTCCCCCTCCTGGCTGATTTGGCTCACTCTAATTGGGTCCCGAGCCCTACCTGCTCTAACATGGACGCGGCCCTCTCACACTTTCGGAACACTTTCCTCACTGCCTGGGTCAAACATGCCCCCCTGTGCAGGGCTAGAGTCCGGGGGTCTCACCTACCCTGGATCTCCCCTGAGCTGATAGCTTCCCAACAAGCCCGTGACAAGGCCTGGCGAAACTACAAATCCACACTCCTCCCAGGGAACTACATCACCTACCGCACTCTCCACAATAAGTGCATAAAGGCCACCCGCTTAGCTAAGGCTGATTACTTCAACAACACCCTAAATGCAAACCTTGGGAGCCCTTCTAAATTCTGGAAAGTCATTAACTCCCTCTTCACCCCCCAAACAACAAGCCCCCCTCCTGTCCTCCTCTCCCAAGGGACTCTCCTCTCCGACCCCCTTAAGGTAGCCTCCGAGTTTAATTCCTACCTTACTACATGTGCCCAGGCCCTCCTAGATTCCCTTCCTCCAGCAACCACACCCGCTCCCCAGACACCCATCCACCTTCTGACTGGTAGGAACCCTTTTTCCTTCAGACCTATCTCCCCTGCCGAAACCCTAGACGCCCTGCACTCCCTGAACCCCTCCAAAGGCAAATCCCCTGATGGTCTGGATAACAAACTCCTCTTCCTATCTGCCCCCGCCATTGCTACTCCCTTCACAGCCCTACTAAACCTCTCTTTCTCCACAGAGACACTCCCCTCCGAATGGAAGCATGCCACTGTCATACCCCTCCCTAAAGGTGGTGATCCTACCTCCACAACAAACTACCATCCCATCTCCCTCCTCCCCGCTCTCGCCAAACTCCAGGAACACCTAGTGCTTTCCCAACTCTCCGACTTTCTCTCTGAATCTAACTTCTTCACCCCTTTTCAGTCTGGTTTCCGAAAATACCACTCTACTACCTCCTCCCTACTAAGACTCATGGACTCCATCCTCACTGGGATGGATAAAGGACTAATCACTGCCGCTATCTTCATCGACCTAGCAAAAGCTTTTGACACGGTAACCCATCCTCTCCTCCTATCCCACCTATCTGGGGCTGGGTTAGCAGAGTCTGCCACTAACTGGTTCAGTGCCTACCTTCTAAATAGAACCCAATCCACTAAAATAGGTGACCATACCTCCCCCCCTCCCTATCACCACCGGTGTCCCCCAAGGCTCAGTTCTTGGCCTCATCCTTTTCTCCATCTTTCTCAATGATCTGCCTAAATCTTGCTCTTCTTCCGCAGTCCACATGTATGCAGACGACACGGTCCTCTTTACTTCCGGCCGGACCCATGAAAAAGTCTCCTCCAAACCGATTTCAACAAAATCCAACGCTGGTTCAATACTAACCAGTTCTCCCTAAACGCCAAAAAAACTGTCTCTATGACTTTCGGCACTAGACAGCGTCTATCCAAACTCACCTGCCCCCTGATCTTCCATACCCTAAATAACTCCATCCTCAAGGAAGTGCCTTCCTTCAGGTATCTAGGGGTTTGGCTCGATCAACACCTCTCCTTTTCCACACACGTGGATGCCATCATTTCAAAACTGTGCCCAAAACTTGGTGCCCTCTATCGAAACTGCTCCAGTCTCCCACTACCGGTCAGACGGGAGCTAGTCCAGAAAATGATTCTACCCTCCTTTGACTACTGCGACATCATTTACAGCTCCGCTGCCAAGACCTCCCTAACCAGACTTGACCCCCTCTTTAATGCTTTCTGCCGCTTCGCCCTCGATGCCCCCGGCCCCTCACATCACTGCGAGCTCTACCGCTCACTGGCCCTGCCATCCCTGAGCAACCGGCACCTAATTCATAGTGCCAAATTCACTTCCAATTTCTGGCTCGGCTCACTCCCTCCCTACCTCGCTTCCTCCTTATCTTCCCCTCCCACCCCTACCCACTCCCTCAGGTCTTCGGATGCTAGGCTTCTGGTCATCCCTCACCGTAGGATCACCACTGGCCAATCAGCCTTCTCTTACCTCTTCCCTAAACTCTGGAACTGCCTGCTGGGTCAGATCCGCCATTCATCATCCAAACACTCCCTATCCCTTGCCCTCATTAACTTCCTTGCACCAAATTGTAACTGCCCCTGACCCCCCCCGATAGCTCCCTTCCACCTTCCCCCCTTGCGCCTGACCAGTGGCTCGGCCTTCGCCTAATTGCTGGCTTATACACTACCCTATGCACTTCACTCACTCCCACTCTCTAATTCCCTCCTAATCTCTTCCTTCCCCTCCCTCCCTCCTAATTAACCTTTGCTTCTCAACCACTTGCACTGCTACTGCTCTCCTCCCTCCCCCACTCTTACTCACCCCTCATCCTCTCCTCCAGCTCCTACTATCAGCTTGGTGTATCCCTCCTCAACTCAATTTCCTGCTACTGGCACTCAAGTATTGTTATTGGCATTTACTTATTCATGTATTAACCTTGAACTGTTCCCTGATATGTTTTCCCTGTCCATGATGTTTGATTCCTGTACTGTTTCACCTATTGTAAAAAAAAAAAAAATGTGCTAATGTAATCCTTTACTGCTCCATCTATTGTAAAAATGTCCTAATGTAATCCCACCCAACTGTACATTTCTGTATTTAGGCTATTCAATATTCAATGTTGGTATGTTGATTTGCCTCCACTTGTAACCCTTCCTCCCAGGTCACACCGTGAGACAAGCATCTTTTTGCTCAGTGTGCCTTTCCTGGTGAAACATTTTCAATAAATAAATAAAATTCTGCGGTTGCGAAATTTGCCGCAGAATTTGCATCATGCTGCAGAATATATGTAGTGCCACAGAATTCATTGTTTTTGGTGAATTTTCATATAAATATACTGTTTTTCCATAGTGTCAGGCTTTCTTTCCCACCTCGTTTATCCTGAAGCCCCTCCTCTATGCTCAGCATATGATGTCATCAGTGACATCACATCATATTTAGTAAATGACAGGACTGCATTCTGCCAGAGAAATGAATAAATCATGCAGCAGAAATCAGAAAATGCTGACGCAAAAGTCAAGGAGCCCTGCTGCAGAAATCAGAAAATTCTGCCGCAGAACACCAGGGGCCCTGAGTATAACTCTTTCATATAGGTGAAACATGCAGATAATAGACAACTTCAGTTGTACAAGGGTAAATAGTATAACAGGTGAGATGAATAAGTAATAAGAACTGACAGGGTTTGGGGTGTTGGGGGAATACCTACATACCTGGGACATAGAAAGTCCAATGCCAAAGGTGAAAGGCCTTACAGCCCCTGAAAGTACAGGATTCTCTCAACACCCCACACCCTGAAGGGCTTCATTTTGCTTAGAAAATGGGCTTAAACATCGATTTTGCTATAACATAATATTAAAAAATATTTTAAATCACTTTCAAAAGTTTAATGGTCCTTATGTGGGAGCAGTGCTCGCTCAGTTTTTTTAGAGGACTCTGTTGGCTGATAAACATATGACTTTTGAATGCTGTCAGTAAATCAGGTTACAGGATTTTCCCAACCCATTTTTCTAAACCAACATAGGACACCAACAGCACATGATTGCAAATACTTATTGTATCAGGTGAGACACAGTGATACAGGACACCTAAAACATATAATTGTAAGTATTTGTATCCAGTGAGACATACTGATATAGGACAACTACAGTGTATGAGGGTAAACCTATCTGGTGATATATATCAAAATAGGAAAACAATAGCGTATGTGGGTAATATTGTATCTGACAAGCCATAATGATATATAACAACTACCAAGTGCAAGGGTGGAAGAAAAACAGTTGGGCCTGGATATTCAGACTGCGCCAGGCTGTGGCGCAAGCCTGGGCGCAGCGCAACTTGGCTGCACAGGGGCATTGACAGGGTGATATTCAATGGAGCTGTGCCATGGCACAACATCACTGAATATCGCAGCCTGGCCACCCGCAGTGCACATGGCGCAGTGGCACTGCACCAGCGCAAGTGACCAGAGTGGAGCAGGGGGATGCGCTAGCGCAAGTTCCGTTGCGCTAGGTGCAACAACCGAGATATTCAAAAGTGCACATGCAAATGGGGCCATAATGCATGCAAGGCACAAATGGGGCCATTTGCATGTCATTATGGCCCCATTTGTATGCAGGTGCGCTGATCCCCAGTGACTTGCGCCTGACGCCTTTCCAGGCTGTAGCCAATAGGGACCGATGCCGCCTGCACATCACGGAAAAGTGCTCCAATGCCTGAACGCGGGCATATGTTGAATAAAATAATCATCCCATATCCCTAGTGGTCCAGTGGACCGCTCGCAGCCCGATCACAAGCATAAGTAATAAACAGGAGCGGTCCAATATCCCTAGTGGTCCAGCGGTACCCCCTCCCACTCGCCCACTGGAGCCCACACCACCCCACTCCCTCCCAGTCAGCAGCGGGCGGCAGCACCCACCGCCTGCCACCCTCCGACTGACACCATACGGTAGGCTGTCGCCCTCTGGTCCACAGCGTGAGCCATGTACGCCAAGAGCCCGTATCAGACACAGTCCAGATATGTGAATGGATCCATTCACATATCTGACTGTGTAGTACGGCACGTGCAGTGCATGCCCATTGGCTCACACTGTGGACCAATGGGTGTACAGCCCTACCATACTGTGTGTTAAGTCGGCGGGCGCGGGCAGCAGGGCGGGCAGGTGGGTGGTGCTGGCTGCCGCCCGCCATTGACTGGGGGAGCGGGGCGGTTGGGCTCAGTGGGTGGGGAGGGGGGTACCGCTAAACCACCAGGGATATTGGACCTCTTCTGTTTATTACTTATGCCCGCGATTGCGCTGCAAGTGGTCCACTGGACCACCAGGGATCTAGGATGTTTATTTTATTCAACCTATGCCCACGATCGGGCTGAGAGTGGTCCACTGGACCACCAGGGATATTGGACGATTATTTACATCTACATATGCCAGTGATTGAGCTGCGAGTGGTCCACTGGACCACCAGGGATATAGGATGTGTATTTTATTCAACTTATGCCCGCAATCGGGATGCGAGCGGTCCACTGGACCACCAGGGATATTGGACGATTATATTCTTCTATGTATGCCCGCAATCAGGCATGGGTAGGGCGCCGCCACGGAGGTGCAGCCAGAGCTCGGGTGGCCACCCACAGGTGGCAGCTGCCGTGTTGCACCCTGCAATATGGCAGCTCACCTGTGGGTGGCCAGCCATTGTTCCTTTTTTTTGGCTCACCTGTGTGCAGCGCAGGTAGGGGTTGCACATGCATGGGCTCAGCACATCCCGGCTGAATATCAGGATGTGTGGAGTATGTATGGGCATGCCCCCCCTACTTGCGCCGCATACATTACTGATCGCTCCGGGCGATCAGGATTTGATGCCAGGCTCAATCCC
This sequence comes from Neoceratodus forsteri, assembly GCA_016271365.2. Classification (NCBI taxonomy): domain Eukaryota; kingdom Metazoa; phylum Chordata; order Ceratodontiformes; family Ceratodontidae; genus Neoceratodus; species Neoceratodus forsteri. The sequence goes on along the minus strand of CM028129.1, from coordinate 1,142,617,943 downwards.
TGTTTGAATATCGTGCTGGGTGCATCAGTGGGTTGCGATGGCACAACACTGTTGCGCCATGCGCAACCCTTCTGAATATCCGGACCTTGGTATTTACGTAATTTCATACACATTGTATCCCAAAGAACTTTATAAGCAATGAGAGAGAGAGATAGAGAGAGAGACAGAGAGTGTGTGAAAGAGAGAGAGTGAGAGAATGAATGATAGTGAACGCATATATTTTAATTGGTGAAACATACATCATTATACAGGTGAAAATATGCCATCTGGTGAGACATAAGAATATAAAGCAACTATAGTGTACAAGAGTAAATCCTGTATTTGGTGAGACATACCAAAATAGAACAACTGCAGTGCACCAGGGTAAACATTGTATCTGGTGAGATGTACAAGGGTAAATATTGTATACGGTGATACCTACCAAGGAAGAACACTTGTAGGGAAAATTACTTATGTCTTGCAGAATTTGTTTTCACAAAAACATTTTTGGCTGGTGACCCAGGTTTGAGGATGAACCCCAGGCTCTTTGTGCTGGCCTGAGAGCACTACAAGAAAAGCAATGACTGCTCACTCACCAGATGTAATAAAATGCAGGTTTCAATTCTTTCAGTTTTCACCGGCCATTACAATATGCTCACAACTGGTTCAAGTAAGAAGGAACTGTAGCCAAAATGGAGAAAATGAACAGCAGAAATTGATGATTGTGGTGCTGAGATTTAAGGAAAGTGGTTACAAGCCTCAGATACTACAAATGGCCACAGAGAGCTGACTCTCCAGAGGGAAGTGCCTTTGAATACAAGGGGAAGAAGGAAGGAAGAAACAGGATTACATTCAGCACCACACACTGCCAAGAGATGCTACATATTAAACAGATTATAAACAAACACTGGCAACACCAACAGACAGGACAAGTTTTTTATAAAAAGCCACTAGTCACATCCAATAAAGCACCAGACTTGAGAATGAAACTAATCCAGACAGACCATTTCAATCATCAGCCACTAACAGGACAATTTTTGTCAGAACCTTTGAAAGCAGGAATGTATCACTGTGGCAGATGCTTGCTATGTGTGGGGATACCTCTGACAAGGATGTTCTCAACACCCCCACACCAAACAGAAGTTCTCCACTAAAATATATATATCAGCTGTCAGTCCATGGGCATTGCATATGCATTGTTATATCATGTACATTTCAAGTTCAAGTTCAAGCTTATTGTGAAGTGACAGAGCCATTGAGCAAGCTCATTTGCAAGAGGTCCATTATGCAAACAGAGTACAGATATGCGCAACAGTGATATAAGCAATGCATGGTACAAAATACAAAATAGAGATACACAGTATTAAATAAAATATGAATAGCAGTTTCTGAAGGCATGGGGTCATAATGTTACAAGACATTATGCAGCATGCAAAAAGCTTGCTGCCATACAGTGTAATTTCTTCCCCAATAAGTATTCTAAACTCTGGGGGAGGGGTGGGGGAGTTATCAGTAAAATCACACAAAGTGCAAAAAAGAAAAAATGTACTTGCATCTGATACTGGGAATTGAACCTGGTCCCAAATGCTCTGCCTGCATTCCCTGCTGCCAGTGGCTCATCTCACAGAACCATGCTTGGTGGAAGCCTGTTGCAGCAGAGTTCTTATCCTCTGCCTGGGAGAGTGAGAGGGTGCACTACCGTGCACAGCAGCATTCACGGTATTGCACCCTCTCGCTGTCATGTACAGTGCTATTTCGGCTTAGTGCTCATGTCGTACTTTATTAAGTGTATAACATATTGACCCGGTAGGGTTTCAGCACAAGGTATATACAGTATGTACAATACAATATTAAATTCAGCAAGGACGTCAGATTATACACTTCCAGTAAACATTATTTGACATGTTACATGTGGGAAAAAGCTATTAGGGAGGTGACTTCAGGAGAAACGGTGAAACTAGTAGTGTGTCTGTTCATTTTAAAGCTAGGGGGACACACAGGTGCATGAATGAGTTTTGGGGACTATAGTAGGTATTGCCGCTCATCGGGGAGGGGGGGGCAGCCATAATAAAATACTGGGGAAAGCTGAAATAGAGAGTTTCCATAGACTGGGCACTTTGTGTAATCCATGGGGCCTCACTGAGGGTGCCAATTGGTCTGCATGTTGGCAGTTGTCAATAGTGGGATAAATTAGATTCTTCCCCAGTTCCTATTTCTGTAACCTAATATTATCAGTAGTAGCGTTATACCAGCACAATCTGTGCATCTCATAGTTATTCTTAGACAATGGCAGGCTTACCTTGAAGTAAAGGTTACAAATGTCAGTGCAGTTTTCTCCTGCTATGAATGCAGTCTTATTTAAGTTTTCAGTAGCATATGTATACAGAAATGCTTCAGTAAGGATGATGTTACTGTAAGGATGGAACTTGTACATTTTGGATTACTAGGCTACAGTATAAACAAGCATTTCATTTATAATTATATAATTACATTTTTAGAATACTACCTCTGTGGAGTCCAGGTCAGCACCATGCAGGAAGACAGGGACCTGGGTGTCATTATAAGCAACACGGTTAAAGGGAAATGTTCATGTACAAGTGGACCCCACCTCAGTCTGAGGTGGGGTCCACTTGTACATGGACAAGTGGACCCCACCTCAGTCTGAGGTAGGGCCCGATTAGCACTTCCAAAAAAGATTTAAATGTTTACCTCTGGCAATGTTTTATTTTTGTAATTTATCTGGTTGATCCTGCCTCCCTCCATGCCGGCATATCAAACAGTAGCATCATGCGCGGCGCACCCACTACCACCCGCAGCTGTCCCAAAAATGACATGGCATGTGGGGAGCAGCTGTGGGGTCTGTTCATTAATGCTATGTATCCCTGTAGCTTATTAAAGTTCTGGTTTGGAGCATACATGTCTTGGTGCTATACTGAGACCAGATATAGACTGACAGTCCGCTACCAGTCTATGTTTGATCTCAGTATAGCACTAAGACACGTATGCTCCAAAATGGAGCTTTCAGAAGCTACAGGGATAAATAGCATTAATGGACAGACCTGCAACTGCTCCCCACATGCCACGTCATTTTCAGGATAGCCGTGGGTGGTTGTGGGCATGTCGTGCACAGAGCAACTGTTTGAAATGCTGACACGGAGGGAGGCAGGATCAACCAGATAAAATTAAAAAAAAAAACGTGGCCCGAGGTAAAAAATGTAAACCTTTTCTGGAAGTTCTAATTGGACCCTACCTCAAACTGAGGTGGGGTCTGTTTTTACATGGATGTTTCCCTTTAAACTGACCAGCCAATGCAACACAGCTTATAGCAAGGCCAACAAAATGCTGGGGTGCGTAGTGAAGAGATTCAACAGCAGGAGAAAGGAGATGATACTGCCACTCTACAGGTCCCTGGTAAGATCCCACTTGGAATACTGTGTCCAATTTTGGAGTCCACATCTGAAAAGGGATAAAATCAGGCTGGAGGCTGTTGATGGAAGAAGAGCGACCAAAATGATTCAAGGCCTTCAAGGGCACTCGTACGAGAAGCATCTGGAAGCATTAAATATTTTCTCACTGGAGACAAGGAGGGAGAGGGTGGACATGATTGAAACATACAAGTTCCTGAGAGGAATAAATAAGGTGCCATCCTCTGACTTGTTCAACAGAGTCTCCAACTCAAATACTGGAGGGTATGAGTAGAGGTTGAGGAGGTTGAGGGGGGAGCTTCAAGTGGGAGCTTAGTAAACACTATTGTACAGAAAGAGTCATGGAACCATGGAATAAACTACCAACTGAGGTAATAGAAGCAAAGTCTATGACATCATTCAAACTGGGGAGGGACAGGACTAATGAGGGATCAAAAGCAGCAGGAAAAGTAGGTGGCATTAGCAGAAGGGGGGTTAGTTCCTGGGATCTGAATAGGTGCAAGGAACACATGGGCAGACTAGATGGACCCTTGGTCTCCTTCTACCATCTTTTTTTCTAAGTTTCTGTAATTGATATGCTGGTGCTTTAAGGAATGGACAAGATTGTCATTGTCTGATATGTCCACAGACACCCAGTGGTTAGGCACTGACCAATTGCCAAGCAGTCACAGCTGTTGGCCATGTGCAGACATCATCAGTGACATCAACATGTTCACATGTCTGTGATCATAAGAGGAGATGCCACACAGGTGTCCTGTGCTGCTGGGTCACAGTGTTACCCTGAACCGAACCAAGAAAGCTGAGAGCGGAAAACTGAGGACAGTTTCTGCATTTTTAAATTAAGTATTAGTCTAAAAGCCACAATTCACTAGTTTACTCTTTGGCGTGAACGCAGGTGGCATGAAACATGCATGGTGCTCTGATAATTTAACAGGTACATATAAAAAATGTCTATATATCAAGCTTAAAACAGTAGTCAGCTGTTTCAAAATATCAAACTGAGACTTATTTTCATCAGCACACAGTCTGTATATATTTTTTTCATTCAGGTGTTTTTCCTCCTGGGAGCCTGGCAGGTGGATCTGGCCCCTTCCTCAGTGGGAACTCATTCTCCGGCCACAATGTTCCCTGCTCAACACCCTCTAAATTCCCCATGGGGTCCCCCTCATGAAAGGGCCAAAGTGATGGGGCACCAGCTTTCCCGTAACCCGGAGTGAAATCCAGACATCAGGGGAGCTGGAACATGGTGCTTGGTTTGGCTATCATGGAGCCTGCCATCTCCTTTTTCCTCCTTTTTCTCCCCGCTCCCCGCCCCACCAACAACGGACATTGGCGACGTGCCTCCCTGCTCGCATCTCCCCTTGGCTACCGCCAGAGGGTGATTGATGAGCAGAACAGCAAGCCCTCCCTCCAGAAAGAGGAGAGCAGTCCTACAGATGTTTAAAGCTCTCTCCCCTGCTGAAACCCGGCGGCCCGGGCTCATTCTTGAACCCCCTGTCACCAGCATGGCGCAAGGTGTGGTGTCCAGCACCTCAACCCTCAGCACCACTGGATGGCCCAGTCTGTATATTTTTTAGGTCACTGATGTTGCCACTGGGTAAACAAAGCCTAATGAACTATTGCGGTAACCTTCAAAATTCTATTACTTAATACATATCTAAATGTAATTTAATTATTTTATTTTAAAAATGCTTTACAAAACTCAGATGAACCTTCTAATGTCACAGCTATTTGCCAAATCAGGAAACACACTAATCACAGCAGTGCTGGCCCCCAGCAAGGTGGATTACCCCTGATGGGCATATGTAAATATAATACACAACTGTGAATGTCTATTCGTTCTGTTTCATTAGCATTGAAAAGTACACAGAGCAGCAATATAGGTATTTAGTCTATGCAATGTGTATCACAAAAATTAAATGAACACATCAAGGACAATGACCTTCATTTATATTTATTGTTATATATATTTAATAATAGAATGTCCAAAACAGTCCATGAGGTGAAACGTTGGGCTAGCAAATAAAACAGATGCTGCCATATTAGTTGTGAGGAATTTTCTTTGTTCAACAGTAGGCCCCCATACACTGTTTTTCTTCAGTGTCCTATGCCTTTGGGGGTCCCTTTCACCGAGACTTATTTTCAGTTAAAACTCTGATTACCTGCAGGTGTTAGTTATCACATTTTATAAAATGGGCTAACAAATCCCAAGGCACTGATTGGCTACAACATCATCTGAGCCGTGTCCTTATCAGATGATATTGTAGCCAACCGGTACTACTGCCCACCAACAAGCCAAATGACCAAAAAAATTAATGAGCTCTGCCAAGCATTAACAGAAACATTGACTGGCAGAGCTCACTGAAGCGGCAACACAACATCACTCGTGGACAGCACTGTGCATTCAATAAGATATCATACTCCACTACATTGAAGCAAAAAAACCTGGTACCTCATATATGAGTCTCTTTGGCTTGTCTGCCCCCTGCCACCATTACCAGCTTTTGAAAAGGACCGCCGACAAACGGCGAAAAAAAGCAAGCAGTATTTTTCAAACCGCAGCAAATCCCAATGACCACCTACCCGGCCGCACCATCGCCAAGCTAACGAAGCAGTGCAGCGAAGCAGTGTTCTTCAGACACTCAGCAGGCACTCGCTTTACTATTTTTAAATAAATAACGATCCAAATATTGCCAAAAAACGAAACCAGGAAACCGGAAGAAATATTGTCAGTGCTTTTCTACAGTGTCTGCTGAGGGACACGCTCGCTTCCAGTCAACAGACACTCTCCTCTGTTAACACTTCAATTCCCGAAGTAAACACAGGCAAACAAAGAAATAAAAAAAAAAAAAAAAACAACAAAAAAAAGACATACTGTAAATGTATGAGTAACTTTTTCTGTGCGGGGGGGGGACACAATAAATACATTGCACAGAAACTTAATACAAGGGACTATTTTTTCACTGTTTTCACAATTTTAAACCTATTCTTATATTTCTCTATTTTTTTTACACATTAAAAAAAAATTACTTTACAAAGGGCCCATTTTATAAGCGCAATAACACACTCCGAGGTGTGGGTTACGTGCTGATAAGAGCACGCCTAGGGGCATAAGGCACTCGGCGCAAGCGCCTCGTGCCTTAGTACACCCTTAGCGCGTCTTATCATCGCACGAACCCACACCTCGCCATGTGTTATTGCTAACATAATATAAGCCCCAATGTTCCGTGAAAATACCACTTCCTCAGGGGAAAAATTCCAGTGTATTCTAAGAAAACAAACTTCACATTCATCTGCGTTTCTCATCTATTTTTTTAATTCTTTGTAATGTGTAGCTCCTAAAAGAACCTTTTTGTTTTACTTGAGATTCTGTAATTTACTTCACTGGATTTTTCGTGAGCTATAAACTGCTCAGTTTTGTAGGATGGATGGGGATATTGAATCAAGCTGCCAACAGGATGATCTTTTTCTCCTGGGAGAAAGGGTAGCAGATTTTGCTGATTAATTGCCACCTGGAGACCACGGGTGGCATTGCAGCAGAAGCTGCTTGTGAAAGGGTATAAGCTGGCTGGTGCAATATCACTCAGAATGCTTTACATGCACACATATTCACTAATGCCCTGAGCTGCTGGCGCCCAAGTGACTGAAAGACATACAAATGGAAAATCCCTGAAAAGTGTTAGAAGACAAATCAGTATTCTCGGGCTCTGCCATCCATAACTGACTGTTACTGTCCCACACATGACATACCCATGGGGAACAAAGAATGCCGGGTCATCTTGAAAAATCCACACCTGGTGCTGGAGTCTTATGGAACCCTGAAGAATGGATTAGGGCCAGACAAGGGATAGGAAGGGGCTGGTGGCAAGCCGAGCAGAGAAAGGCAGCTCCAGAGACAAGGGGGTAAATAGAATAAGAAAAAAAAAAAGAAAGGGTATTTGGCACTATTTTGACTTCCAACCAAACACAGTTACAAATTTAGGGGCTTAAGGATTGGGATACTTGGAATTGGTCAATTCTGATCTGATTGGAGATAAGGACTGCTTGGCCCACCCAATCTACCCATGTTTCCCTATCTACAGTATCACTGCAGAAAAGTCTATGTCAATACATGTTTTAACCATAAATTTCACAATTATGATTTTTTAGACTGCAGTTCTGAAAATCCTAATTCAGAAAATCTGATTGAAATCCAGCTAATCCAATTCCATGACACAGAATCTGAGTAATTTCACTTAAGGAGACCCTGACATCTCAAGAAAATGGGGAGGCAATCAGCCAGAGCAGATGAAGTCTAATTAAGCATTAAGACATCACCAAGGGTTGGGTTGGTAAGCAATAAGGCACAACCGGGCATTGGCTGCCTGGTGTTAATGCACACCCAGGTACATCGTGAGGCATGAGGCAGTTGTGCTGAGTGCCTTCAGCACCTGGAAGTGCATTAACCCCAGTTTACCAGTGGCCAAGAGTGTCTTATAGTGTGTTAAAATAGGTAAACTAAAAAGCTGTTAAAAAACACAACAAAACATAACAACTTTTTTGTTTAAAAACATGTATTTTCTTTGTTCAAAGTAAGGAGAGGAAGCAGGATAGGATAAGGAGGGAGGTAATTGAGGAGTTCAATGGATGACTTAAGGGATGGTGTAAGGATAAAGGGTATAATTTTGTGGAGGACTGGGGGACTTCTGGGACGGGAGGCTCTTCAAGGGTGATGGACTTCACCTGATGAGAGAGAGGGCCTGCAGGCTGGGGCAGAGGTTTGATATCTATATTGGATGTTTAAATTGACTGCAGGGAAGACTGGATCTGGGTGAACCTGGATGGCAAGGGAGAGGAAAGGGATCCTAGCTAGTACTCCACCACATCTGTGGGCTTGTAGCAGCACAGCAGGTACAAAGAAATCGGTGGCCTTTACCATACTGGACTAGGTGAAAGAGCTTTGGAGAGGGGGAACTCAAAGGGTGCAAGCATCAAGAAAAACAAGGGAATGAGAGGACATGTGAAGAGCAAGGGTAGTAGCAAAGCAGGATCAGGGATCAGGTGGAAGGGGGTATATCTTAATGTCAGGAACCTAGGTAATAAAATCAGTGCACTTCAGGCACTGATGTCAGACACTGAGGTGGATATTGTAGTAAAAGGGTCCTGAAAGGGCTGGTAGCCCTAATGATTGATAAGGCCCCAGGAATGGATGGATTGTATCGGAAGATACTCAGGAAATCGATAGTAGAACTAGCCAGTCCTCTGGTAGGTCTATTCAAGTGCTGCCAAAGTACTGGGGTGGTTCCAAAAGATTGGAGGCTGGTGGACATAGTTCTGCTCCATGGTGTAGGGTGGGGGCGGAGGCAAGAAACAAGCAGGAAACTACAGGCCTGTCAGTCTTACCTCTATTGTAGGAAAACTGATGGAGTTACTGGTCAAACAGGATCTTGTGGACTACTTGGAGAGCAATAATCTCCAGGGTAGCAAACAACACAGATTTGTGGCAGGGGGGTCTCGTCAGACTAACCTGATAGTTTTCTTTGACTGGATGATGAAGAAACTGGCTAGGGGCCTTGCTGTGGATTCGCTGTACTTCAATTTTGGCACAGATGCTTGCTGAAGAAGATGGAGGATCTGAGTGCAGCTGAGGTCATAGTAAACTGGGTAGGTAACTGGCTAAAGGGAAGCAGCAGAGGGTAGTGGTTAAGGAAGTAAAATCAGAAGAGAGGGAGATCGTGAGCAGGGTTCTACCAGGATCTGTCCTGGGTATGGTCCTCTTCAACATGTTCCTCAGTGACATTAGTGAGGGGATTCAGGGCAGGCTGTGTCTCTTCACAGATGACACTAAGCACTGTGGAAGGGCAGATAGTAATGAGGAAATAAATGAAATGCTGAGAGACTTGCAAAAGATGAAGGGCTGGTCAGGGGTTTGCCAGTTGAAATTCAATTCCAAAAAGTATGAAGTGATGCACCTAGTGAACATGAACCCCAGGACAGAGTACTGGAAGGTAGGGGGGAGACTCAGTATCATGGCTGAGGAATGAGACCTTGGAGTTATCATCAGCGACTCCCTGAAGCAATCAAGTAAGTGCAACAAGCCTTATAGCAATGCAAATAGGATGCTTAGATGTAGCAGGAGGGGTACTGATAGCAGAAAAAGGGAGGTAATACTTTCCCTGTATAGATCGCTGGTGAGACCACACCTAGAGTACTGTGTCCAGTTCTTTTTTTTTTTCAATTTATTCTTTTTGTTCCACACCTCTCTCTGCCAGGCCATCTGCCCGGTCACAGACCCCTAGGCTGTGCCATCCCCACATGATCCACACTCCTGGGACCCCCTGGATTACCCCCCAGGGTGGAGACATGGCACCCAGCCTGTAAGGTGCCACAAACAACAGGATAGGACAGGAGTTGTCCTGGGGAGCCGATCGCAGTGGAGGGGAGGGCATCACTTAGGCAGAGAGAGGCAGGCTTGTTTCTTTTTCTCCCACTAGGGGGCATGAACGAGCAATGACACTGGTGGCCATTCTGCCCCTTTGTAACCTACTGGTGCCGTATGCTGAGGCATTCCTGGCCTCCACCAGGTGTCCCCTTTGCACCGGCGACATCCCGTACCCTCCTCCTGGAAAAGGAGAGCAGTCATGGGATGCTTAATCCTTCTCCCCCAGCCGGCCCTCCAATGACCTGGTACTGTGCCCAGTTCTGGGATGTTCACCTCAAGAAGGATAGAGATAGGCTTGAGAGATGGTGCAGTACAGGGTAACAAAAAATTATTTAGGGCCAGCATGGCATGTTTTATGAGGAGCACTTCAAGGCATTGAACATGTACTTGCTGGAGACCATAAGGGACAAAGGAGATATGACTGAGACCTTCAAATTCCTAAAAGGAAATAACAAGGTGAATTGCAAGGAACTATTTAACTTGAATACCAGCTCACAGTTACGTAGTCAGGAGTGGAAGCTAACAGGAGGGAGGTTCAGGAGGGACTTGAGGAAATACGATTTTACAGAATGGGTGGTTGGGCCACAGGATAGGCTGCCAGCCGAGGTGGTGGATACAAAAACCATTAGTGGTTTTAAGTATGGCAGGGACAGAATGAAGGAGGTAGTGGCTGCTGGGAGCATCAGAATTGGGGAGGAGAATGGAAGGGAAGTGGGGAATGCTAGGACCCTGGTGGAACAGTGGGTCCCAGTGTCAAATAGGGAACTATGCCAGACTGGGTGGACCTTTGGTCTTTTTTTGCTATCATAGTTTGTGTTTCTGTGTTTCTAACTTATAAAATATATTCCTTTCAACCTGTCAAGGATTATGCATACTTTCTACAGAAACATAGAAACCTGGAGGAGAGGTGGATACCAGTCCATTCATAGGGGAGAGAGTCCTAAAGGAACTCTCGAAACTAAAAGTAGACAAGGCAATGGGTCCAGATGGGATGTATCTCAGAATACTGAAAGAACTCAGAGAAGTACTAGGGATACCACTGACAGCCCTATTCAACAAATCACCGGTGAAGGGAGTGGCACCAAAGGACTGGAGAACGGCGAATGTGGTATCACTACACAAAAGTGGGAACAAGGTAGAGACTTCGTATTACAGGCTGGTCAGTTTGACCTCAGTGGTGAGGAAAATAATGGAATCCATGCTAAAGGAAAGGATTGTGACATATCTTGAGGCTAGTGGGGCACAAGACTCAAGGCTGCATGGATTCACTGGTGGATAGATCTTGTCAGACAAATCTGATAGATTTCTTGACTGTGTAACCAGGGTGGTTGATTGGGGAAGGGGGGCGTAGACATGGCCTACCTAAATTTTAGCAAGGCATTTGACACAGTCCCACAAAGGAAGCTAGTAAACAAGTTGGGCAGTCTGGGAATGGGTCCCAGGGTGGAAAATGGGGTCAGAAATTGAATGAGCCACAGGACACAGAGGGTGGTGGTTGATAGAGTGATAGAGTTCAATCCTAGGAGGGGGGGGTCACCAGTGGGGTACCACAGGGCTCAGTACTTGGGTCAGTCCTCTTCAATGTCTTCATTAGTGACATTGTAGAGCAGCTAGAAGGGAAGGTAAGCCTCTTTATAGAAAACACCAACATCTGCAAAAGGGTGGACACTCCAGATGGGGTGGAAAGAATGAGAAGAGACCTAGGCAAGTTGGAGGAGTGGTCAAGAGTCTGGCAGCTTAAATTCAATACAAAGAAATGCAAAGTCATGCACTTGGGGCACAGGAATCCTGGAGAGGAATAAACAATGGGAAGGGGATAGTAACAACAACAACAAAACTGGAAAGGGACCTGACAGTATAGCCTAGGGGTTAGATTAATGAGCTGTGAATGAGCTAGGTATATCCCACAGACAGACCTGGGTTTGATTCCCACAACCTCCATTTGCATACTGTGTCACTCTGAACAAGTCACTTAACCTCCCCAGTGCTCCGGGGTCGCCCGTGACAACAGACACCTTTGCCTAGTGGGCCTTACCTGATTACCAAATAATAAAAAAGTAAATAAATTGTTCAGTTGTTCAGATGACCTGAAAGTAGCCAAGCAATGGGAGAAGGCGGTTGGGAGGGCTGGAGGGGTGCTGGGGTGCATAGGGAGAGGTATCACCGGTAGAAAACAGGAGGTGGCGATGCCACTGTACAGACAACTGGTAAAGCCGCATCTGGAACACTGTGTTCAGTTCTGGAGACCACATCTCCAGAAGGACATGGACAGAATGGATGCGATCCAGAAAAGGGTACTCTAGATGGTGAAAGGAATGCACCAGAAAACATATGAGGAAAGACTGAGGGACCTCAATATGTATACCCTGGAGGAAAGGCGGGAGAGAGGGGATATGATAGAGACATTCAAGTACCTCAAGGGGATCAACATTATTAAGGAGGGCAGCATCTTTCGGAAAAAGAGATGTGCAAGAACAAGGGGTCACAATATGAAGCTGGGGGGAAGACTCAGGGGTAATGTAAGGAAGTACTTTTTCACAGAAAAGGTAGTAGATGCATGGAACAGTCTCCCTGTGGAGAGTATCAGATGAATATAGTGCCACAATTACAGGGCTACAAAAAAACACGCAGTACAAAGCACAAAAACATTCAGAGCAACGGGACATAGCAGTGTATGGAATTACCATTACCCCTGTCACAGACTACAAAGTAGAGGAAGGGCTCGAGAAGGCTGTGTTGCTGTGCCTGGTCAAGCTGCTCCCATGGTGGAGAGACTAGGGCACCGGCACATGGTGCAGCTCATTCTGTACCCCCCCCCCCAGGTCTCCCCTGCTGCAACTTTTGCTGGCACTTTTTTTTTTAATAAAACTTCCTCCCTCCTGAGTTTCTCCCCCCATCCCCAAAGTCTGCATCCACCCCTGGAGTTTGTTATTTAAGTTCTGGGGGATGTGGGAAATGTGGGGGGCAAAGCTCCCCTCCAAAAAAACATACATACCCATTTTTTGCAATGGGCACAGTACGTGGAACAGGTCATGTTTTGCCAGACTGTTGTTGTGCTGTGCTCTTTCGCTACGGCATTTTCAGCTGCGCAGTTTTGGCATGTGGTGGTATAGCCCCATGCCCCTGCTGAGGCCATAGGAGTTAAGATGATAGGTGAATTCAAAAATGCCTGGATTAGACAGAAGGCAATTTATTTATTTATTTATTAAATTCTCGAATTACAAATACCTTTGAGCAGAAACCGCTCATTTACAAAGGTTCCACGTCAAAGGATGAGGGTCAACATATAGATACATAGATACATAGACAGTGTCGGCAGATAAGGGCCTATGGCCCACCTAGTCTGCACATTTGAGCTTGTAAGTTCAGTTTGTTTTCCTAGAAGTCTATTTCCCCTTACCCCTGACCTCTAGAATTCCTTTATGTCTATCCCATGCATTCTTAAATTCCGTGATTGTTTCAGCCCCCACCACTTCCTCTGGCAGGGTGTTCCACTTGTCCACCACCGTTCTGTGAAGAATTCTTTCTCATGTTTCCTCTAGATACGTCCTCCCTCCAACTTCATCCCATGCCCTCTAGTCCTGAAACATCTTTTTCGCTTAAAATAGTGTTTTCCTGCACCCTGTTCCTCCCTGTAAGATACTTGTATGTCTCTATCATATCCCTCTCCCTCCTCTCCTCTAGGGAGTACATGTTCAGTTCCTTCAACCTGTCTTCATAGGACTTGTGATGCAACCCATGCACCATCTTTGTTGCCCTCCTCTGAACCTTCTCTACCCCTGTCTATGTCCTTACGTGAGTATGGTCTCCAGAACTGTACACTGTACTCAGGTGGGGCCTCACTAGTGTCTTGTATAGCAGATTATGACCTCCCTTTTCCTGCTGGTGATGCCCCTGCCTATACATCCCAGCATCCTATTTGCTTTACCTGATGCCTTGTCACACTGTTTCCCTACCTTGGGGTCATCAGGATGACAACCCCAAGATCCCTTTCCTGCTTGGTGCATGCTATATCCTCACCCCCAACTGATATATTGTGCCAGGGTTTTTGTCCCCATATGCATTATCTTGCACTTCGTTGCATTAATTTCAACTGCCAAACCCTTGACCATTCTTCAAGTTTCTGCAGGTCCCTTCTCATTCTGTCTACACCCTCTGGTGTCTACTCTGTTACAGAGCTTTGTGTCATCAGCGAACAGTGAAATTCTGCCTTCTATATCCTGTGCAATGTCACTGATGAAGATGTTTGAATAGGACCTGTTCCAGCACTGATCCTGTGGTACCCCACTGGTCACTCTTCCCTCTGTGGAGTGACAGCCATTTACCACCACCCTCTGTGTCCTGCCACCCAGCCAGTTACCTACCCACCACACTACTGTCCTGCCCACACCCATATTCCCCAGTTTGTGTAATAGTCTTCTATGGCACAGTGTCAAAGGCCCTGCTGAAGTCCAGATAGGCCATGTCCACTGCCCTCCCTGATCCACCTCCCTAGTCACCCAGTCAAAATTCAATGAGGTTGGTCTGACATGACCTCCCCTGGTGAAACCATGCTGCCTTGGGTCCTGTAGTCCATTGACAACAGATGTTCCACCAATCTCTCCTTCAGTAGTGCTTCCATGATCTTTCCCACTACCGAGGTGAGGCTGACTGGTCTGTAGTTCCCTGCTTCCTCTTTGTTCCCACTTTTGTATAAGGGGACTACATCTGCTGTCCTCCAGTCTTTGGGTACCTCCCTGTTTCCAGTGATTGGCTGAACAGGATAGCCAGAGAGTTCAGCCACCACCTCTTAGTTCTTTAAGGACCCAGGGTGCACCCATCTGGCCCCATTGCTTTATCAGCTCTTATTACTTCCAGTTCCTTCAGGACCCTTTCTCGTGTAAAGGACTTGTGTCCATTTCTGCACCATTCTCACCCCTTGTACTCCTTCAGACCCATTACCCCCTCTTCTTTAGTAAAGACTGAGCAGAAATACCTGTTCAAATGTCAGCTTTACTGTTGTCATCCTCCACGGCTCCCATCCTCCCCCTTCAGTCTCACTATCCCTCCCTTTGTCCTTCTTTTTCCTTATGTACCTGTAAAGGTTTTGTCCCCTTTAACCACTGATTTTGCAATGTGTTCTTCTGTCTGAGCTTTGGCTTCCCTTACTGACTTCCTGCCTCCCTTTGTTTCTCCTGGTACTTCTCCCTATCCCCTTCTGCCTGTGTCTTTGTATTGCCTGAATGCAATCTTTTGGCTTTCACTTTCTTTGCTACCTCTTTTGGAAAACCATAATGGTCTCCTCTTTCTTTTCCTCTTGCTAACCTGCTTAATGCATAATTCTGTTGTTCTTATAAATCCCCATTTTAAATACTGCCCACTGTTCCTCAATCCCTGATTCCTGTCCCATTCCCTTAATGCCTCTTTCAGGCATCTCCCCTTTTCCCAAAGTCTGCCCCCTAAAATCCAGGATCGTGTTTTTGTGTGGTTTGGTTCTGCTCTTTCTGTGATTTCAAACCACAATGACTGGTGGTCACTGTTACCAGTGCTCCCCACTGTTACCCCATCACACTGTCCCTGTTTGTGAGCACAAGGTCCAGTATTGCCTTCTGACGAGTTGGTTCCATGACCAGTTGCTTGAGGAAGGCACCTGAAGGAGCCCAGGATAAATCTGCTCCTAGTTGATGCTGCTGCTGGGATGCTCAGTCCACGTCTGGTATATTGAAGTCTCCAACCAGTACTACCTCACCCTTGTCTGCCATCCTTTGGATGGCTAGCATCAACTCCTATCTGTTTCTTCCTCCTGGGCTGGTGGTCTATAGACCACACCTGTACGGATGGCTGGCCCCATTTTCCTTTCCAGCTTAACCCACAGTATCTCTCCCCCATTTTGTTCCTCCTGGATCTGTGTGGCCCTTATGTCATTTTCACATACAGTGCCACTCCTCCTCCCTTCCTGCCTGCTCTGTCTCTCTTCTGAATATGTTGTAGCCAGGTATGGCCATCTCCCAGTCATGGTTCTCATTACACCAGGTTTCAGTGATGGCCACAATGTCCAGGTCTGACTGTACCATGACAGCCTCCAGATCTTCCATCTTGTTGCTAAGGCTCCTGGCATTTGCACACATGACTTTCCATGATTTGACCTCCCTAGACTGCTTCACTGTTCTACTCCAGCCCCTTCCTTGGTTGTCATTTATAAACATACATACAGAGGTAGTAAAAGAATGCACAATAAACAACCAAAACAACTAAAAGAAAAAATAAAGGTACTCAGTTATAACATGTGGTAACCTTGTGGTACGAAAGAGATGGTAAGCTGCAGATCATTTAGGTTCTGTAGTTTATGTAGGTAGGGAAATGAGCAGACTAGGTGGGCCAGGCGGTCCTTATCTGCCATAAAATTCTACGTTTCTGGGTCAGTAACCTGTCTTCCCACACATTCAATTGATGGAGTGTTTGTTTATCATGGAATAGAGGAATAGAGGAATTCTGCCATCTACTGAATTCCTCTGGTAGGATGTTCACGTCCTCACATGTGACAGAAGGTCTTATACGTAGTCAAGGTCTCAGTTTTATCTGTGGTAGTGTAAGCAGCATAGATTGCCCAGGCAAGCTGGTAAGGATGGGGGGGGGGGCACTTTCTATGGTCACAATCGAAACATCAGGAATTAAAACTGTGAATAGTACTTCATTTTTAAATGTATGGGCTGGGAAAATGAGAGAAAATAATGTTTAATTAATTTATTTAAAAAACAAGAGAGTTTTACTTGTTAGGTCCTTGTTGAAGGTTTTCAGCCATCTTTGCAATAGCAATCGGGAATGAGGGATGTACAGTAGGTCATGAATTATGTCTATGATTTGCCACAATTCCAAATCCCACTGCCTGAACTTATTCCGGCCTACGCATTTCTCTGCAATTAACATATGTGTCTTGGAACTTATTAAGCCAATTATTAAGCAGGTATAATGCCCCATGACTCATGAACCCCTCCCCAGGGTAAGGTTATCAAAGGAAACCCAACCCCTGCAGTGTCTTAAAATTTGCTATTAAACTAAAACGTTTTTACTTTTTTTAAATGAATGATTTCAGTTACAAGTCTAATGAAAGGGCATGGTGGAATGTTGTTCTGCATGAAAATCCATGCCTAGAATGGGGGTTGTTGTGTTTCAGTAATGACATCAATATGTTGTTGTGCTACAGTGATGATGTCACTACTGCCAGCACAACAACACAGAATACCGCTGCACAGCTGCTTTCCTCCAGCCAACTGCACAGGAAATAGTTTTTTTTCTTAAACTTGACCTTACAGAAACAGCTGTAACTGCAGTCACTAGTTGCATGTTAAATCAGTAATTTGAGCATGGCACCAAACCTCAAGTGCGGCTCCCCCCCCCCAGCTGCCAGTTCACTGAATGGAAGAGGAATGTCTGAAATGGGCATGGATGCCCATACACTATAAAAGATAATGTATAAGCATTCCATCACAGACAAGCCTGTGTCTTCAGCTCAAGTTTTCTATGGCAGACAGGTAACCTCTTGATGCAGGCACAGGCTTGTTATATATGGCTGACCATACATTATCCTGTATGTTATATTGTAAATTAGGGGGTTCCAGTCAGTAACCTATCCCTTTTAGAATGCTGTTAGCCAATCAGACTGCTTTATTTCTAGCCATTGTTTTACAACAGATAGAAATGTGGTTTTCATGTGTAGTTACAGTATGTGGTTATGAAGACAACAGACAAGCTAAATAGAAAAGATAAGTAATATATGCAGAATTGTGTTTAAAATGATTTTTTAGGTTTCCTTTTGACATCAGCAATGCTTTAATCTTCATAAATGATTTACTTATTATTTTTTTTAATTCTGCACTGAGCCCTGTAGAATGCACATGTGTATCCTTTGCACAGTTTTTCTGGGCTAGAGCTGGCACTAGTACATGATTTTTTGCACCATACAATGAAACAGGACAAGACAGAATAATTGAGACAAAATCATAACTCAGAATTAATAACATGTGCAGCTATCAGTGAGAAATACAGTACAACATTAAAGTGACCGATGGTTGATTAAGTCCTAATATGAAGCAGAAGTTTGTTCCAGCCAAGCGGAACTACATACTCGATTGCTATTTCTCCAGCTCCTGTTTTGACTTTAGGGACTAAAATAGATTCTTTCAATGCCGGTCTTCATTGCTAATCAGAAGAGACAGCATTGAAATACAGATGTGTATACTGCAGCTGAGTGGATCGGGT
Organism: Neoceratodus forsteri; assembly: GCA_016271365.2. Lineage (NCBI taxonomy): Eukaryota > Metazoa > Chordata > Ceratodontiformes > Ceratodontidae > Neoceratodus > Neoceratodus forsteri. Next base: position 1,142,599,880 of record CM028129.1, on the reverse strand, counting down.
GGGGGGGGGGAGTATCCAAAACCAAGTAGGGACAGGCCACAGTTCTTGTCCTTGCATTAATAACCACTCTGTTGTTGGAAAGGTTGGGGAAAAGCATTGAGCATGAAAACCTAGCAGTTACGGTTATCCCTCTGATAGACAGAGTCTTAACACCGAGGGTACAGAACATATTTGTTTACTGAAACATACAATTACCCTTTGTCTCACCCCCACTCGGGGCTCGCCTTCAGCACTTCACTCCTGCTCTTGTTTGAGAGAAATATAACTCTGTATCTCATAAAACTAGTTAAAACAATAAACAGCATTGATTTGATTCACACACACACACACACACACACACACACACACACACACACACAGTGATAAGAAGGCATTTGATTTTCTGACCATTAAAGGGACATTGTCAATCTTTTTTGCATCATATTATTTTAAGCTAAAAACCTACATTTAATGATTGCTTCCCTTCTCTAAAATGTGTTGGTTTTGCTGTTTGTTTAATTTGCTCCTCACTTAGTACAAGTTAAATGCTTGATAGTGATGTAGTTATTCCTAACCTTATTCTGTTTCAAATCCCTGATCTCCTATTGTATACTTCCTGAAAATTAGCACGTAAACAAACTTTTATTTATAAAGCACTCATTCCTGTAGGCTCTGGGCACTGTACATTATAAAATGCCAAACCATTACATGTAAAACATAAAATAAAATACTAAATGATTACGATATTAAGATTAAAAAACAAACTGCAATAAATAATAAAAAGTTAAAACAGTTACAACCAGCCAGTGAACTACAGTAAGTCAAAAGCTGCCATAAAAAGGTGATACTTCAGACCCCTTTTGAAGGCTTCCAGTTAGGAAGCCTCCATCAATAACTTTGGAAGTGAGTTCCATAGGGCTGGACCAGCTACATCAAAGGCCCTCTTGCCCAAGGATTTCAACAGAACCCTGGGACCACATGGAAGCCCACCTCAGAGGAATGGCGAGCTCAGGTGGTCTAATAAGGCAACAGAAGGTCCTGCAAGTAGCTAGGGCCCAGTCCCTGTAGGGCTTTATAGGTCAGTAAACTGACCTTGAAGAAAATCTGCCATCTCACCAGCTGCCAGATCTCACAAGACCAGAGTTATATGACATGATCTAACGAGACCTGTCAACAACCTGGCTGTAGCATTCTGCACCAGCTGGAGGTGATGTAAGGTCCCGCCATTCGACTTGAGATAAAGGACATTGAAGTAATCAAGTCTGGATGTCAAAAAAGGTAGTGAGGGGAGCTAGTTGGGTGGGATGAAAGATTTAATCCAGGCAATATTCCTAAAATGGTAAAAAAACATTTTGGACCACGGACAACACCCGAGCCTCCAGTGTCAATTCACTATCCAGGATATGTCCATATTCTTCATCTTTATTGAGGCCGAACATGACGAAGAACTAAACACAAGTCCAATTGCCTCTCCTGCCACCACATCTCCCCACTGATAACCAAGACCAATCACCAACACTTCTGTCTTATCTGGGTTAAGCTTCAGTAAGATGAAGGACATCCAATCTTGGATCTTGGCCAGACAAGAATTCAGCAGAGACTGCACCCTGTGTCCCTGGTGCAAAATTCATATATAATTGAGTGTCATCTGCATAGCAATGAAAACGCATCCTGTAATTTGTAATGATGTCCCCCAAGGGTAGCATGTACACTGAAAATAACATGGGTGAGAGGATCAAGCCTTGGGGAACGACACAGGATAGGGGCTTCAGGTGGGAGAAATAATTTCTCATCAACACACTTTACATCCTACCTGTGAGAAAGGATTCAACTTGTTGATGACAGTACCAGCAAGTCCACAAAGCTCCCTAAGATAATTCAACAACACCCCATGATCCACGGTGTCAAATGCTGAAGAAAGATCGAGTAGAATGAGAACCGATCATTCACCTGTATCCCTCACCCTGAGAAGATCATTATGCACCCTGACTAGTGCCATGTCAGTACTGTGCCTGGACTGGAAACCAGTCTGAAGTGGCTCATAGATGTCAATGGCAGTGAGATGTGCCTCGAGATGCACAGCCACTACTTTCCCAATGACCTTCCCTGAACAAGGGAGATTAGAGACGGGTCTATAATTCACCAGGCAATCTGTAGAAACATAGAAACATAGAACCTGATGGCACATAGGGACTGCCAGGCCCACCCAGTCTGTTCATTTTATCTACTTGCCACAAAAACTTCGGGCCCTACTTGATCTCCATCCTTGTTCTCCTTCCAATCGCTAGGGTTCCCCTATGCCTATCCCATGCATTTTTGAATTCTACTTTTGAATTTGCTCCTACCACCACTGCTGGGAGGCAGTTCCATGCATCTACCATCCTTTCTGTGAAGAAATACTTCATCACATTACCCTTTAGTCTACTCACTTCCAGTCTCACGTCATGACCCCCTGTTCTAGAACATCTCTATTTCTGAAAGGTGCTATCCTCCTGTACCTTATTTATGCCCTTGAGATATTTCATCCAGGTCCAAAGATGGTTTCTTCAAAAGAGGCTTCACCAGTGTCTCCTCAAGAATACTGGGGTAATACCCCCTTTAAGAAGGAGCACTGGATTATCTTGGAGAAAACTGGACCAACTGACTATAAATCACATTGAGAAATCTTGGGCCTGGGTCCAGTTTACAACACTTGGGTCGCACCTGCAAGATTACCTCGCTGACCTCTTCTGTTCCACAGGACTAAACTCACTGCAGACATACAAACATATGAACAAATGAACATACAAAGAAGCCAGCAGAAGAAGGCCATTTAGTCTGTCAAGTCTGCTCGTATTGCAGGCTCAAGAGGTTGAGCTAAGTTCTGTGCCCTCCCTTCCCACTCCTGTCATACTCTGTACCCATGATCCTTACCTTCCCCCTATGTCTATCCCATCCTGTCTTAAAGCTGCCCACTGTCTTTAACGAGATGACCTCTTCTGGCGTGCATTCCAAGTTTCCACCACCATCTCTGTGAATAAGTGCTTCTTTACCTCCCTCCTAAACCTCCCACCCTTCAGCTTAAGACTGTACCCCCTCGTATTATGGTTGTCACTCAGCTTAAATAGACTCTGCTTACCAACCTTATTTATGCCTTTCAAGTACTTGAGCATCCCAGTCATGTGCCCTTTCTCTCTCTCCTGTCTTCCAGGGAGTACATGTTCAGTGCCCTCAACCTCTCCTCATATGCCTTACTCTGTTGACCAGCTATCATCTTTGTAGCCCTCCTCTGGGCCTTCTTCAGCAGGTTAATGTCCCTTTTGAGATGTGGGCACCAGTACTGAACTCCATACTCTAGAGGCAGCCTTACCAGTGACCTGTACAAAGGCAGTATAACCTCCTCTCTCCTATTACTGATCCCCCTAGATATGCATCCCAGCATCTTGTTTGGCTTTGCTGCTGCTTTCGTGCACTGTGTAGAGTGCTTCAGGTCTCTAGTGATCATCACCCCCAGGTCCTTCTCCTCTTCTGATGCAGATACTCAGACTCCACCCAGGTAGTACTCTGTCCTTGGATTCCTGGCTCCAATATGCATAACTGCATTTCTTAGCATTGAAGCCAAGCTGCCAGATCCTGGACCACCACCCTAGCTTTTTCAGATTTTCCTGTGGGTCCTATATCCCATTAGCTGTGTCCACTCTGCCATAGAACTTAGTGTCATCTGCAAATCTGTGGGACCCCACTGGTTACCTCTCAGGTGACAGATAACTCTTCCCCCACAACCACGCTCTGGGTTCTGTCCCTCAGCTAGTTTTCCACCCATCTGGTGATCTTTTCCCCAATCCCGAGATCCACCAACTTCCTGATCAACCTTTTGTGGGGCACAGAGTCAAAGGCCTTATTAAAATCAAGATAGAGGATGTCTACCACTTGGCCCCTATCTACTGTCTTAGTGTCACAGTCAAAGAAGTCAATCAGATTTATTTGACTCTATCCACCCCCCATGAACCCATGCTGCCTATCATCCTGGAGACCATGTTCCTCTAGACATTCCACCAACCTTTTCTTTAGTATGGTCTCCATGAGCTTGCCCACAATGGAAGTCAGGCTAACTGGTCTGTAATTCCCTTGGTCATCCTTAGGATCCCTTTTTTTTTTTACTTTCTATATTTGTGTTCCACCCCTCCCGCGGCACTCCACTCCCTTCAGGAGAAGCCTATGGCCATTGTAGTCTCCAACTCCTACTTGTATCCCATGGTGGTCCATCCTCCATGTAGCCTTGGCTTACCCCCAGGCGGGGATGACGTGGGGGGGCAAGCACCCTGAATTACTGAGTCTTGTCAGGACGCTGGTCACTGGGGCAGGTGGGGGTATTTGGGATTGGGGCCTGGCGCTCCGTCTACCCAGGAGTCTATGGGTGTTTTTCTGATGTTCTGGGGGAGTGGCCTATGCCCTGACATCAAGGCGCCTCCGCCGACATCCGCCACTTCCCAACCACTCTGTACACTCATTTGTCTGCTATGCTTCTGGCTTCCGCCAAAGGCCAGTTAGGTACTGAGTGTGTATCCCCCTCCCTTGAGAGGAGAGCTGTCCTTGGATGTTCAGTCCACTCCCTCACCTGCTGAGTCCTGATGTTCCGGGCTCATTCCCGAACCCCGGTCGCCGGCGTGGCACGAGGTGTGGCGTCCAGTGCCTCAAACCTCAGCGCCACCAAGCCGGGACTGCTTTTGTGAAGGGGCATTACATATGCTGTTCACCAGTCCTGCAGGACCATGCCTGACTCTAGCAAACTATTAAATAGGTTTGCCAGTGGTCCTACCAGCTCCTCAGACAGTTCCTTTAGTACTCTTGGATGTACTCTGTCCGGGTCTGGTAATTTGTCCACCTTCAATGCCAGCAGCCCCTCTCCACTCTATCCTCCTCTATTGCTACATCTGTGTTCTCTCCCCCTCCACTCCTCTTTCCCTCCTGAAGGCACTGGTCCATCCTTCTCCCTGGTGAAGATGGAACAGAAGTATTTATTTAGTATCTCTGCTTTTCCCACATTATCCTCCGCCCACTCCACCCCTTTCTTAAGCCTAACAATCTCTTCCTTCTTGTCCCTTTTCTCACTTATACAATGAAAAAAAGCCTTCTCCCCCTTCTTAATTCCTTTGGCTATCTGCAGCTCTTTCTGTGCCTTTGCTTACCAGACTTTCTTACTTCACTAGCCAACCTTAACGAATTTTCCCTATCCACCTCTCTCTTGGTCTTCGTGAATTTTCTATAGGCCAACCTCTTTTCCCTTACTGCCTGAGCAACCCCAGAACTGAACCAGCTGGGCTCTTTGGCCCTTGTGTTCTTCCCCTTGGCCTAATACACTCATCTGTGACAACCAGTATTCCTTTCTTAATGATGGACCACCTTTGGTTCACGCCATATCTGCTCGGATACCTGCCTTAGCACTTCACCCATTTTCTTGAAGTCTACCCTCCTGAAATCCAAGATTTTGGTCTTAGTTGGAATGCTTTTCCTGCCCATATCCAACTGGAACCACACTGTGCAATTATCACTATCACCCAGTGACTCTCTGACCATTATTTCCTGTATATGCTCCCCAATTTTGAGCACCAGATCAAGAATTGCCTCTTGTTGGTTCAGTGATGTCCTGAGTCAGGAACTCACTCTGCAGTCCTTCTAGGATCACCTGACTCCTAGCACATGAAGTCCACCACAATTACCACCTCTCCTTTCTCTGCAGCTTCCAATATTTGTGAGCTCAGTTCCCTGTTCCTCTCCTCATCCTGTCTGGGTGGTCTGTAAACTACCACCTACCTCATCTTTCTCTCTCTAATGGATTTTAACTGAACCCATAATGCCTCCACCTCCCCTTCCTCTGACTCCTCCCTCATGTATATAATTCCCTCCCTCATATAAACTGCCACCCCTCCCCCTTCCTGACTACCCTATCCCTACTGTGTAGTTTATATCCAGGGATCACAAGGTCCCAGTCATGGTGTGATGTTGCCCAAGTCTCGGTTACTGCAGCTATGTCCACCCTCCTGTCTGCTAAAAGTGCCTGCAGGTCATCCATCTTGTTTCCAAGACTCCATATATTCAGACACCACCTTCCACCTGGAATCTGACCTTCCTTCTCTTCCCTCTCCTATACTGTTCTATTCACATTTATCCCCTCTGTGTGCACTCCTCCACGTACCCTTGTTATGTGTTTCTCAACCCCCTCCAGCCTTTGCTAACTATGATCTTGCCCCTTCCACCTCTTTTCTCCAAACCTCTTCCATCACTGTGGGGGCAGGTTCACTGACCTCCTCCTCTCAGAGTCTGTGGGTCTGCATGCCCGTTGCCCACCCTCAGTAGTTTAAATTAAGTGTAGTGGTTATGTATGCCCCCAGTTTATTCCTGAGTACCCTCAAACCCTCCCTACTGAGGTGTAGCCTGTCAGGTGAAAAGAGTGCTATGTTTGACCAGATCTCCTCCCAGTCCCCAATACAGATGAACATCTCCTCCCAGCACCATTTCCTCATCCAGTCATTAAAATCCTCTATTCTTCTTTTTCTGGCTGTGCTGGCCTGTGGTACTGGTATCATCTCTGAGAAGGCCAGCAAACTTCCTTCCTTCCTTCCTGCAGATCTTCCCCCACTCTCTGAAAAAAATTTGCACTACCTCAACCTCTTTCCCAGTATGGCCGTCAGAGTTGAGGATTGCTTCTATTGACCACAGACCTGACACTGCATGCCTTCTGATGCCCCTCTGGGGAGATACCCACCCTGATGGAGGACACCTTGTCAGCAAAGAACAGAGCAAACTCTTTGCACTTAGCAACTTATAATGCTCTCACCAGCTGGAAACAGGTAAGATGGATAAGTCTGTCTACCATCTGGAAGAACTGAACCAGTCTGTTTCTTGCTGTGGAAATCTCCCTGGATAGGAACTCTGCCTTCTTACACAAGATTGCCCTTTGACACTCATTGTAATAAGTTTTCTTAGCCAACCTTTCTCCTTCAGAGCAGGGCCTCTGCCAATGATGCTCTAACCTCAGACCATTGGCTTCGGCCCCCTGAGTTCCCCATCAAACTATGGGGACCTCATGCGAGAATGGCTGGGTCATACATGGAAAGGTGATAAAGAATCAAGAGCTGAGGCAACAGCCCTGTTATAGGCCACCACTGCTTCCCCCAGTCCTGTCTTGCAAGGAAACAGTACACTTGATAGGTCCATCTCCACCATCAGTCCTGCTGTGGTCACGCTCTTTAAAGTATGGAAGGGGGACTTCTCCACAGGGGAAGACTCTCAGGGGGGACCTAAATGAGAACTTCACTGTGCAGTGGTCTGACCAGATGACTAGATCAGTCTTGAAATTATTAACCTCAAGCCCCAATGAGAATACCAAGTCCAATGTGTAGCCATCAGGAATATCCCTAAACAGTGCCACTACTCATGATGCAATAGTCTCTTCTACACCCACTGCTTCAAGTGGAAAAACCATGTTGGAGGTGTTCCTAAGCCCAGAAGAGATGCAGTAGAAGTCGATCAAGGACTGTAAACAAACACTTTGTGTGGTAACACCGGGGTAGTGGTGGGCAGTCTGTTTTTCACTTTTAAAAAGAAAAAAGAAAGCAGAATCAAACAAACCAGCAACATCAACAAATTCTACAGAATTTGAATAATCATAAAATACATTTTTTAAACTACAGACACTTTAAAGCCTAAATGGGTTGACAATATCCTAAAGGGGTTGACAGTGTCCTTTTAAAGGAAAACATTACAAAATGAAGAGCCTTCCCCACCCATAGAGCACCCCACATTTTAATGCATTACAAAATATTAAGTACCTTAATGTATTTATTTTTGTCTTCTCATTATTTCTCTATAACTTTAGATTGCAAAGGCTACCCAGTACCACACTGAGACCAAGACTGCCACGAAAATATAGTTGCATTTCATGAGCTCGCTTTACTTACTTAGTTTACTTATTTAGTTTACTTAGTTCGAGTGGTCAAAAGAAGGCTTGTCGCCCATCACGACTGTCCTCCACACTATGTGTGCCATTCATTCAACTCTGGTTAAGAACAAAAAAATTAGTCTAATTCTTTCTTAACTGAGCTAAAGCAATTTAGATCAATTAATTCCTGTGGTAATAGGTTCCCTTGTTTGACTTCCCTTATTGTAAAAAAAATCATCCCTTTTTGAGCCCTTAACCCATGGGACTACCATCGGTTTATTGTTGGTTCTTGGCACATTACATCTGTTAGAATTTTCCAAGCCACACTGGATCATCAACTTAGGAGATTGATGAATTTTACATAAAAATAACAAATATCCCCCCTTCTTCTAGTTTCCAGTGAGACTAGACCAGTTACCTTTAATCTTTTGTGGTAGTCTCTTTTAGCCACCCTAGGGACCATTTTTGTTACCCATCTGTACTTGTTGCAGAAGCAAGATATCTTCTTTTAAGTAGGGATTCCAAATGGGGGATCCATAATCAAGGTAAGGCCTTATATAGGACATATACAGTGGTATCAGACAATGTACTAACCTGAATACAAAAGTACGGCCAACACTTTTTACTAAACCATTTACTAACCTAGTTATTTTAGTGCATTGGTCTGATGCTGTGAGTTTAATTTTGTCAATTATGCCTAGGCCACGCTCATTCGTGGAGTCATGGATTAAGGTGTTATTCAGATAATACTTATATTTCATTTTTTTCCCCCAAAGTGCGTGACTGCACATTTCTTAACATTAAATGCTATACCATTATCTGAAGTCCAACTTTCAATATTCTTTAAATCTCTTTTTAATGACAAGAACTTGGGAACTATATTGACTATTCCTCCAAGCTTAGTGTCATCAGCAAATTTCATAAGCATATTGTTATGACTAAATCTCATATCATCAATCAAACGTATAACCTGAATTGAAATTAGAAAAACCTCCAAGCCTCAAAGGAAATATAAGAAACAAAAATTAAAGAAGGGGGAATCTTCCTTGTCTGAAGTGATGTACCTTTGAAGAAAGGTTCAACAGAGAATTTTAGCTGTCCCTTACCATACCTGGGTGCTGCTGCAATTGTGATGGAAGCTGCAGGAGAGAACACAGTGACTGAAGCTCCAGAGATGCCAGTCCTGATGTTAGAGCTTTCCTTTCTTGAGGTCCTCAGATGTATAGAGCAACTTAAAACTGATGTCAGTGCTGCAAAATATGAGGAACATGAAAACTTTGAAGGTGTTTCTTGGACCATACAGGGGCCTTTGGAGTTCATAAAGAATTCAGACTTTAAAAGTGAGCAAAAACCTGACTCTCTCATTCAGAACACCACAAACACAGAGCACAAAATTAAAGGACTAAGAGCTGAAACTTCCAATTTAAAGGACACTTATAAAAGTAATGAGAAGCAGCTGATTGATTTTAACTGGTAAAATTGGAACCATAGATGTACTCACTATAACAAACACTAGAATTTTAATTGTTTTACACAGAAAAATAGAAATGATGGAAAACAACTTGAAATATTTGGACATGTGACTGGTAGGGCCGCCAAACTGACTATATTTATTTTTTATTTATTTCAAATTTTGGTGACCGGGAAAGGCATGCTGAGCCAAGGCTCATTTCTGGGTGTTACCCAGGGACAGTGAAATACTAGACAGACAATGATGATGCAATACAAGCAAAGAAGTAGTAGTAGTACAGACAAGGATTTACATGGGATATGCACAACATACACAAATAAAACAAGGCATGTACATACAAGATACAATAGTGCAATTCATTTCAACAGACGTGCTAGAAAATATTTAGGCCATGGAAGAAAATTGGAAGCACTTATCGATGGTTTGGATTTGGTGAAGAAAATGGAGGGGAGGTCTTGAAGCAGGAGCATGAGGGGGGAAGGAAGGAGATGTAGGTGCTGTTTGATTGAGGGGAAAGAGACAGAGTTTCAGAGATGGGAAGGAAGACAGTTCCAGAGGGAGGGTAGTCTGTATGAGAATGTGGTTTGGCTGGCTGTCATGTGAGAACAGGGGAGGGCGAATGAGCAGGTGTCCCTTGTACACAGGTCATAGGAGAAGTGGGCTGCTGGGGCTAGCATAGTGAAGAGATGGAGGGAAGTTGGTCAAACCAGTATCTGGCTATGAGAGTTAATGAGTGGATATAGCATCTATGGGATAGTGGCAGGATGCCAAGGGAACAACAGAGGTTGCAGTGATGAGTTGGGGGGGCATCTGTTGAAAAATTACACAACACATTTAGAAGGTTAACTAGTCTAGATAGAGAGGAAGCAGGGGCTGTGCTGTATGTGGCAGGCTATTCCACTGTCAGTCAGAGGTACAGATATGTAGTGCTATGTTCTGTTACTGTTTGTGTATGTGTAGATGTCACAAGAAGGTCTCATAGGACAGTGAGAGAGACTGGATTTCATTTAAATTTTATTTTTTTTGTACTTGCCCGGCACCTTGGTTTCAGAGGGGGCTTTGTACCCCTTCCTACTCCATCTGCCAGGTTCTATCAAAGTTTCACTCCCCCAGTTTCATGTTGCTCAACAGGCCAGGGGTGCATGTATTTTTTCCCCATTTTCTCCTCAATACCCCCTGAGGACACTGGCACAGAGGATGTACATCCAGATAGACAACATGCTGATGCATGCTGTTGTCAAGTGCCCGACAGCATCCCCCTGACTCCAGAGAGCCATGTGCCCCACCTGCCCATGCTTCCCCAGGCAGAGGAGCTACAGGTGCTGTATGCTACCCAGTAACCCACCCCAGGAGGAGGACAGCATCCATTGGGATGCTCAGTCCTGCTCCCCATCTGACCCATGGCAGCCTGAATCCATTCCCGAATTCGGGTCACCGGCATAGCGCGAGGTGTGGTGTCCAGCACCTCAGCCCTCAGCACCACCGGGCTGGCTCTCTTTTAAAATGTTTGACCTTCCTCTGACCTAAGAGGAACCAGCTTGCTTGCCAGGAAGCTGACAATTACTTGTCAAAGGCTTGAGGGTAGCTTATCAAAAGGTATTTCCCTGGTTGACAAACTGAGGAAAACAGAGGTAAATAAAATGTTCATCAGATAGCCCCTTTTCATGTCAGAGGTAGGATACTTTGGTCCCAGGAAACTGTCATGGTATATTGCCTTTGATGAGATAAAAGGAAAGGACAGAAATATCCATTCTGGCAGGCTATTGTGAATTCTCTTACAGGTGTTACAATTGTCAGGGAAGTATGACATCACAGGGTAGCCAGAAATTTGTGTTGTTGGGAAAGCTCAAGATTGACCTCTATTGGCCTAAAGAAGAAGGCTATCTTTTGTACCAGACAGGTTTTTTTTTTGTTCAGGCTTCCTCCAGTTATATAAGGAACTGAACCAAAGTTATTCTCTATTATTTTGCTTAGCATCTTCAAGGGACACTTTTCTCTTGACATACAAGAAGCAAGACTTCTATCAAAGGAACTTGGAATTTTCATTTACTTTTCCTGGACTTCAACCCACTACAAACTTAAAGTAGAACTGAGCTAACAGTTTTAATGCATTTTTTTTGTATGTACTTGCCCACTCTTTATTTGTGTTATTCTGATACCAAATTGATCAAACCTTTTTGCTGTAATGTTTGATAATTACTTAATTACTTAGTAAAGACATCTGTTTGGTTTAAGAAACCTGCCTGAGTGAGATTTCTATATTGGGTGTATGATTGTGGGATGTTTCAGTAATAATTTGTGACTAAACTGTTATTGTTAAGGGGTGCCATCATAAGCTACCAAATTGAACAAAGGGTCTGAAAAGGGAAAGTTTGGATAAAGATAGGGGAAATATTAAAGTATCAAGGAAGGGTGTGTGGAGATTTGAACCAGGTTATTGCATGCTTTTTAGGAGAAGGTAGAATCAAGGTTACAATGCTACCCTAAAGAGGTTGTAATACCTGGATTTTCCCCCTTTGTGTAACAACCAAGCAGGGTTCATATTTGGCTACATGACTCAAGACTAATATTGTACCCTGATCCAGAGTAAAGGGGGAGCCTGAGACTGTGTGGTGAGTGTTCACTTGTGAATTCAGCAAGCACTGTAGAAGGACATGAAGAGGGTATCCTCTGTTTCCCCCTCCTTGTCACAGATTGCACTTAGGGGTGAGCACTGTGAGCTCAGTGGACCTGACCCTCAGTAGTGGGTTCATAACATATTTGGTGCACAGTGATGGGATCTGAGAAATATTGGTGGCACAGGCATAACAGTTGGGTTCGAGGCTAATGTATCAGACTGATAAACTGAAAACAATCCATACACAATCAAGGCAGAGGTTTGGAAACAAATAATTTGGTCATAGTATAAAGTTCTCTACTTTTTTTTGGTGTAAGTTAATGTAGTAGCAGTAGTTAGGGAAGAAGATGGCTTCCAACTACAGTGAATACACTACAAACTACCTAAGGCAGTTGGATCAGGAAACAGGGGTCCGGTACGAGGGGTGAACCAAAAAGCACCTTGTGGAAGCTCCCATGGCAGCCAATGTGCAAGCAGTTGCCTCGACCCTTGAGTCATGGACAGTGACTGAAAATGAACACAGCCTGGGAGCATGAGGGTGCTGGGGTCCATCACAGAGTCTAGTCCCAGGGAGGAGGATGGCGAGACCAGAAGGAACCCAGAGCCACAGCAGCAGGAGAAGGTTACCACAGACTGTGGCTAGAAGGGATCAGGCTTCAGCTGGAGTTGAGGAAGTAGGAACTGGAATTTGAGCAGAGGACATTCAAGATGGAGTTACAAGAAAGACAGCACCAGAGAGAGGCTGATAGAGAGGAAAAAGAACACCAGATAGAATTTGAACTGGAGAGGCTAAAACTCCAATGACCAATGCCAGAGGAGGTAAGTGGCAGGGATAAACCTAAAATTCCAGGGCTGGGGTATAAATTAAGTTCCAAATTAATAGCAGAATTTAAAGATGAGGAAGATATGGATGCATTTTTGAATTTGTTCGAAAAGATCTGCATCCAGGCCAAGGTACCCATGGAGTCCTGGAGCTTCCAGCTGTCCCTGCTACCTACTGTAAAGGGCGTGAGGCACTATGACAACTGGATAATGATAATAGCCAAGACTATGAGAAACTTAAAGCTGCTTTACTTAAAAAGCATGAACTGATGCCTGAGGCTTGCAAGGTTAAATTCCATAAACTCCAAAACAGCCCTGATATAAGCTAGCCACAAAGCAGTTGCAGTTTTTAAAGCATTGATGGGAGCGGATAGAAGCAAACTCTGTAGGGAAAATTGAGGAGGCTATACTTTTAGAGCAGTACTTTTGGGGTTGCCCAGCAGAGTTGAAAACCTGGCTAGAGGACCGACACTCAAAAACAGCACAGCAAGCTGCTGAGCTCTTGGATCGCTATGCCAGGAGCAGGCCCATTCTGATAGGAAGTGGAGTGGGTGTGGCAGTGCAGAAAGGGAAAGTGTGCCTTCAGGGCAGCTAAAACCCTCACTGCCTCCACAGAAAGGGGGAAGCCCCATGTTACAAAAAAGGGGTTTATCAGATAAAAGAAATTATGACTGTTGGTTTTGTAAACAGCCAGGGCATCTTGCTAGACAGTGTCCTAAAATGGTACAGAGTGGACAAGGTGGTGCTCGAACAGAGTTGGGTGCATTGTGTATCCCTGAAAGCATGCTCAGAAACATGAGAGACAACATGCACCCAGTTGCTGTAAATGGGGTGCAGACCCATGGGTTGAAGAAAATGGGATCATTTCTTACTTTAGTAAAAGGGGATTTGGTTGGACCTGAACAGCTTATACCTAATTAGTTGGTACCGATAATAGGATTCACTGGGGAGTAGAAAACTCTGCTAGTGTTCTCTTGTACTGGAGTGAGACAGGAGAGACGGTGCAACTAGTGGCAGTGGCAGACAATCTCATCCTGGATGTGATTATAAGGAACAATCTCCAGAAGGGGTGGTGTATGTGGTTACCCACAGTCAGACGGCAAAGGCCACTTGGGGAACCAGCCACCCAATTTTTCCCACAGGTGCTTCTATGGGGCTCCAGGGAACTGGCCCCATAGAAGCACCTGTGGGAAAAAATGGGTGGCTGGTTCCCCAACCAATGTCTCCTGGAATGAAGAGTAGTGAAAGGGAGGTAGGACTTTCCCAGGTAGCCATTCACAAGACAACTACAGAAGGTTACTCTGAGGAGGAAAAGGTAACAACTGGTCAGAAGGTTAGGGATGGTAGTGACTCTGAAGGCCCTGATGCTAGAGCTATGGATCCCAGTTTAGGATCCGAGGGGGGGACATGTCCCATACATTGGGAAAATGTGAAGATTTTGCAGATGCACAGAGAACTGACCCTAGTTTAGAGAAGCTGAGGGCACGTGCAGAATCTGATGGGACACAGGGAGGTGACATAAGACATAGCGTATTTTGGGACAATGGACTGTTGTATACACAGAACATAAGTACAGAGGGAAGGGTGATAGGCAGGCAACTTGTTGTTCCCCAGGGGTAGTGTGAGCAGTTGCTCAAGATTACTCATGATATCCCCATGTCTGGACATCTGGGCACCACACGCACCATGCAGCAACTGGTTCAGAATTTCTGTTGGCCCAACTTCACCTAGCAGGAGAAGGAATATTGCAGGTCTTGTCACCAGTGCCAACTGATAGGGATGGCGGGTAGTAAAACAAAAGCTGCCCTAATTCGCTTGCCCATTGTGAAGGAGTCATTCCAGAGGGTGGGAATGGATACTTTGGGACCTTTGAGTACCCCAAGCTTCTCCAGGAAAAAGTTTATCCTGACGTTGGTCGATTAAGCCACCAGATACCCAGAGGTGGTCATCCTCTCCTTACTTAGGACAGATAAAGTGGCAGATGCCTTGCTAGGGGTTTTCTCCCATGTCGGGGTTCTGCAGGAGGTTATCACTGATCAAGGGATACCTTCATGTTGGACCTGATGAAGTGTTTGTGGGAAAAGTATAGGGTGGTGCAGAGATGCATGGCACCTTATTACCCACAAGCCAATGAGGTTGTGGAAAGGTTTAATGGTACCCTAAAATTGATGCTCCAAGTGTTTGCTGAACAGTCTGGGAGGAAATGGGAGAAATACCTTCCCCACCTGTTGTTTGCATACAGGGAGGCATCCCAAGAGTCGACAAGGTTCTCCCCCTTTAAACTCTTATATGGATGTGGGTGCATGGGCACCTAGACTTGATCCTGGAAGACTGGGAAGGCAAGCACGCCACCCAAGGAACTCCCATAGTGGAGTATGTCCTTAAGTTTAGGGAGAAGTTGAAGGAGCTTATGACAGTGGCTCAAAGCAACCTGTCAGCTGCCCAACAGAAACAAAAAGTTGATACTATCATGGATCCAGAGCTCTCAAGTACAGTGCAGGTCAGAAAGCCATGGTCCTAATTCCTGTCTGGAAGGACAAGCTACAGGCTGAGTGGGCGGGACCATATAAGGTAGTCCAACAGGTCACTGAAGTAAATTATTTTGTGGAACTGCCTGACAGGAGACATACTCGTAGGATGTACCACATCTACATGATGAAGCCATATGCAAATAGGATTGACATGGTATTTGCAGGGTGTAGATCTGGAGAGGGAATGGATGGAGAAAATCCCTTACTGGACTTGCTAGAGGAATGCAAACCAGAGTCCTCTGTGGAGACAATCAAACTGTTGCCCCTGTTGACCCCGAAACAATCCCAGGAAGTGAAGGAGGTTTTAGAGAACTTTGTCCCTTTGTTTATGGCCAAACCTGGATGAACCCCTATTGCGACACATGATGTAGACATGGGAACGCAAGCACCCATATGTAGACAGCCTACTGGGTGTCTGAGGCCATCGTAAAGGACATTAGGAGAGAGGTGGAGGAAATGCTGGATTTAGGGGTAATCCTGAAATCCCACAGTTCCTGGTCCTCACCTGCAGTCTTCTTTCCCAAGCCAGATGGCTCAATTCACTTTTGTGTGGACTATCGTGGACTCAACATGGTCACAAAGTCTGATGCCCAGCCAATGCCACAGACAGACAAATTACTAGACAAGTTAGGAGGGGTGACATACCTTACCACCCTTGACTTGATGAAAGGGTATTGTCAGGTGGAGTTAACTGCCCGAGCTAGGGAGCAGTTGGTCTTCATCACTCCAGTAGGGTTGTCTGAATTCAGTGCAATGCCTTTTGAAATGAAGAGCACCCCTGCTACCTTCCAAAGGTTAGTCAATCAGGTGTTACGTGGTACTGAAGAGTATGCAGTGGCTTATCTGGATGATATTGCCATCTTCAGTACCAGCTGGAAGGAACACCTGTCCCACCTGAAGGAAATGTTGGGCTGGATACAGAGGGTTGGGCTAACTGTCAAGGCTGTAAAGTGCCAGGTGACTATGGTGGAGGTGGCATACCTAGGCCATGTAGGGAACTTCTCCCTAATAAAGCAAAGATTGAGGCAATAGAGGTATGGCCTACACCTGAAACCCAGAAGCAGGTTAGGAGCTTCCTAGGGACCACAGGGTACTACCGAAAGTTTGTTACAACTTACAGTACCCTGACAGCTAACCTATATGGCCTGCCAAAGAAAAGAAAGCCTAAAAAGGTAGACTGGGAACCAGCCTGTGAACGAACCTTTGAACGTCTAAAGGAGGCACTGTGCAATGCTTCTGTGTTAGCCAGTCTAGATTACAGTAAGCCATTAGTAGTTCAGACAGATGCCTCAGATGTGAGGATTGCAGCAGTCCTCATCCAGCTCTTTAATCAGAGAAAAGATCAACCAATCCTATCCCTGAGCAAAAAGTTACTTCCCTGGAAACAGGCATATTCCACAGTGGAAAAGGAATGCCTTGCGCTGGTATGGGCCAGGAAGAAATTAGAGCTGTACCTCTACAGGAGATGCTTTGAGGTACAGACTGATTATAACCTCCTAGTGGGGCTAAATCAGATGGTTAAAACAAATGGTTGTCTCTTAAGGTACAGTATAGCCCTACAGGCCTACAACATGACAATTACCCACATGGCTGGATCGGCCAAAGCCAACAAAGATGGCCAGTCTTGCCAGTTAGAGTAGTATCCAAATTTGTGAAACCTTACCATGCAGTAGGGCCATGTTCCCACAAATTCAGTCTAGGAGGGAGGGATGTTCCAAGCTATGCCACTGGCAGTCAGAGGTACAGATATATGGTGTGATATTCTGTTATAGTTTGCGTATGTGTACATGTCACAAGAATGCCAGTGTTAAAGGAAGGTCTCAAAGAATAGTGAGAGATAATGGATTTCTTTTAAAATGTTTAACCTTCTGACCTGAGAGGAACCAGCTTGCTTGCAAGGAAGCTGACAATTACTTGTCAAAGGCTTGGGGGCAGCTGATCAAAGGGTATTTCCCTGGTTAACTAACTGAGGGAAACAAAGGTAAATAAAATGGTAAGGAGATAGCCATTTTTCACCTCAAAGGCAGTATGCTTTGGTCCCAGGAAACTGTCATGGTATATTGCCTTTGATAAGATGAAAGGAAAGGACAGAAATATCTATTCTTCATTTATTTATTTTGCTTTTGTTGACCGGGTGAGTACACTAGACAAGACATTTGCCTATTTTCAGGTACGGCCCGGGAGACTACAATGAAATACAAGTTCATGCAGAGGACAACATGACACAAGTTAGGCATTGCATAGAATCAGGTAGAACCAGAAGAACATAACACAAGCAGTCAGTAAACACAGTTAGAATAGGAACAAAATATATACATAGAGTCACCAAGGTTATGAACAGTGCATTATACAATTCTATACAGCTCGGAGCCCCAAAGGCAGAGCTGCAGTCAAAGCATCGCCTGAAACAGAGAGTAAATACATATATACAGAGCAGAACCCAAGCAGGCAGGATGCATCAGTAGGACCTGTGCAAGGGTACCAAAAGAAGGACATGTAAGTCCAGTGCAGGGGACCAAGGTTAGTTATGACAGTTTAGGACAACCACAAGCAGAGGAGAGCTTCAAATAATTCCACAGAGAGCTCCGAAGGCATGAGTGGGAGGGGGAGGAGCGGACCTAGGTGGGAAAGGCATTCCATACTCTGAGGGCACATGAAGTAAAATCCCTGTCCCCCGTTTGCAATCGAGTAGCAGGAACTTTGAGAACAGCAGAGCCCAATGACCTAAGGGAGTAAGAAGAAGAGGCAGCTGGTTTGAGGAGCTCAGTCAGTCCTGAGGGGGGTGCCAGTTCTGAGAACCTTGCCTGTGAAGCTGCCCAAGACAAAATTCAAGTGGTTGGGTGGGGAGAGACAGTCAAGTTTGTTATACAGGTCACAGTGGTGGGTGAGGCATGGGGCAGTAAGTGCAAAGCAGCAAATGCTATTATAGGTTATGTTCTACCTAGAGAGGTGAACTTTGGAGGTGCATGCAAACAGGATGAATCCATAGCAGAGAGAAGGGAAAAACACACCTCTGGCCAGCACAAGGCAAGTAGCAGAAGTAAGATTGTTCTTCACTCTGTAGTCCAGACCCAGTTTGCAGTTGACAGCTCTGCATACATTTTGGATATGATGCCCAAGGTCAAGCTGGGGGTCAAGTGTCACCCCAAGGTATTTCATGGAGTCAATGATTAGGACAGGAGTACCATCAATACCAGTAATAGTAGTGCAGGGGATGCCTTTATCTTGGCCAGGGATCAAAAAAGCATGGCCTGAGTTTTTTTAAGGTTGAGGACCAGCTTGTGGATTGTTATCCAGGACTGAATATACCTGAAATCCTCACTCAGTTCATGGTTGATGACCCCAATGTCACAGGACTGGGTGAGGATAACCAGGTCATCCACATATAGGATAGAGCTACAGTTGGAAGAAGTAGAGGGGAGATTATTGACAAAGATAGAGAGGAGAAGGGGCCCTAGGACTGAACCCTGGGGGACATCAGAGGTCATAGGAGTGGTAGCCGAGAGGACCTTACTGAATTTAGTAAGTTGCTGTCTGCCCTGGAGGTAATTAGTGAACCATCTTAGGACAGGTGGGGACAGACCAAGGGACTGAAGTTGAGAGCAAAGTAAGACATGGTCAGCTAGGTTGAAGGCCTTAGATAGGTCAGTGAAGATGGTGCCTCAGAGCTTACCCTGGTCCATAGCTGCACTGATCCCAGAGGAGATAGTGGCAAGGGCAGAGGATGTACTGTACCCTTTGTAAAAGTCATGCTGCATGGGAGACAGTAGCTCATGGGCCTGAATATACTCTGTGAGTTGCCCAGCCACAACTCTCTCCAGAAGTTTACTGACAGCTGACAAGATGGCTATTGGTCGGTAGTTGTCGAGGATCTTTGGGTTGCCCTGTTGGAGAACAGAGACAATCCTCACCACCTTCCAGAGGTTGGGGATAACTCCAGAGGCTAGGGACATGTTGAAGATGTGGTTCATTTGGGGAGGCAATATAAGAGGCACCAAGATGGAGAAGCTTAGGTTCCATGCTATCATGGCTGGCACTAGAGTGAGGGGAGAGACCAGAGAGAAGTCTCTGCATCTCCCATGCTGTCACAGTCCTGAAGTGGAGTAACAGATGGGAGATAGGGGCCGGCTGTGGGGCAGAGGCCAGGACACGACTATCACTCCCACCAGTGGAGAATAGGGAGGTGAAGGCAGACAGATCCAAGAAGTGGGAGTTGAATGCATTGATGATGGTTAGTGGATTATTACAATTAGATCCATCTATGAGCATGTCAGAGACCTCACAGTTGGAAGAACCACTTACTGTATTTTTAATGTTCCTCCAGAAATTCCTAGGGTCCTTAGTTGAGTTTAGTAAGGCAGTTTTGCAGTATTCACTTTTGACAGCCCTGATTGCTTTTTTGCATTCATTCCTGAGCCTCCTATATTGTTGAAATATGGCCTGGTCCATTGTGACCTTGAAGTTGGCCCAGCACTTGTCTCTAGCCCTCATGAGGGCTAGGAGGCTCCCATGCAGCCATTTAGTGGCAGACCCCCTTACCCTCTGCCTGATAAGAATGGCTTGCTTGTCCTGCAGTGCCCCGAAGGTGCTGAGAAAATGACTAACAGCAGTGGAAGAGTCCTGAGCATTTAACACCACAGACCAGTCTGTAAGCCTCAGATCCTCATGGAAGGACCCTAGGTCAAACCTAGAGAAATCCCTTACTTGGATGATTTTGTGAGGAATTTTCTGGGAGGAAATCTTCCATATGCAGTACACATGGGTGTGGTTGGAGATAGAGTCAGGAAGGGTACCAGAAAAGCTGATCTTTTCAGGTCTATTGGACAGGATTCAAACCAGGAGGGAGCTAGTACCACCAGTGGTAGATCACCTAGTGGGATCCTGAATATGTTGAGACAAGGAGAGGCCATCAAGTAGAGGTACATAAAGCTTGGTGTTTCCTCCAAGCCAGTTTAAATTAAGATCTCCCAAGATCATTGGCTTATTATCCCAAGTCTTAGCACCAACATTATCAAGGAGGTAGGATAACCCTGACAGATAACCCTTGGGGGGATTGTATGTACAGATGATGTGCAGCTTCTTAGTGTTCCCAAGTAACAGGACTGTGTGAAGCAGCTCACAAGAAGACAGTAAGGGCTGTTGGTGGGATGCAACAGACAGGTTTAGGTGACTTTTGTAGTAGACTAAGATACCACTACCATGCTTTTTCCCAAGCTGACCTTGCCTAATGAGATCAAAGCCAGGAAGCATGCAGGCCTAGTAAGGGGTGGAAGGTTTCAGCCAAGTCTCGGTAATACCATGGAAGTCAGGCTTGTAGTGAGTGAGCCAGGCAGAGTTCAACCAGATTGGGCAGGAGGCTGCGGATGTTGAGGTGAGCTATTTTCATCCCTTGCATAACAGACAGCCCACAGGAAATGAGGAGGCTTGATAAGTAGGACCAGGGTAAGTCCAATATCCCCAGCCAGGGCTAGTGTCACCAGGAGAAGCCAGAGGAGATGCCTTATAGGGGGAGAACCACCTCCGACCAAAGACTTGCGAGCAGGACACCTGACCACTATGGCAGGATACAGAAAGCACCTGAGGTCAAGACAGTAGATAGGCCAGAGGGGCTGTCTGCCACAGGCAATTAGATTAGAGAAGGAAGAGAGGTGGAGGAAATACTGGAACAGAAGAAAAGAAGGAGAAGTCATGCTCCTCATGCTGTTCAAGTGTAACCCAGGGGCACCCCGAGGGAGGGGAGCAATCAGCAATAAGTAGAGGGAGGCATAAGGCAGTGAGAAGGTCAATGATGAGGGCACTGATAAATGGGGCAGGCTATTGCGAATTCTGTTACAGGTGTCATCATTGTCAGGGAAGTATGACATCACAAGGTAGCCAGAAATTTGTGCTGTTGGGAAACCACAAGAGTGACCTCTACTGGCCTAAAGGTCAAGGCCAACTTTGTTTTTCAGGCTTCCTCTAGCTATATAAGGAATTGAACCAGAGTCATTCTCTCTCATTTTGCTGAGCATCTTCAAGGGACACTCTTCTCCTGACACACAAGAAGCAAGACTGCTATTAAAGGAAACTGAAACTTTCATTTGCTTTTCCTGGACTTTAAGCCACTATGAACTTACGGTAGAACTTAGCTAACAGTTTTAAGACATTTTTTTTGTATGTACATGCCCACTTTTTAAGTTTCCTTATGCTTGCAGCACACGAGAAACATACTGCAATAGTAGAGCATTGCAGAGATGTGGCAGTTTTGTGGCCATTCTAGTGAATGCTGTAATGGGCACATCCGTTGGCCACCAATTAATGCTGAAGTTGCCAGTGATGGCAGTTTTGGAGCGAGTGCCACACTTGAAAGAAATCTGCCACTGCAATGAGGGGCAGGTTTGTCATTGCAGTAGCAGTCCCCCCTTCCTCCCAACCAGTCACACAGCAGGACAACAAATGAGCTCCCTCCCACTGCTGCTGCCCGCCCTGGACCATCCGTGGATTCTGCTGCTGCAATCAGGGACAGTTTTGTCATTGCAGTGGCAGTCCCCCCTCCCTCCCAACCAGTCACACAGCAGGGCAACAAATTAGCTCCCTCCCTCCCTCTGCTGCTGCCCACCCCACACCCTCCATTCTCCATCCCCTGCCAACATCAGAGTGCTCAATCCCTGTGTCAGCATGTATCCCCTCCCCCCATTAATGTGGCACATTGGGAGACCACCCCAGTGTGCCATAAAATACTTCTTTGATGTTTCCGACACTGGGATGCCCACTCCGGGTGTCAGATGTGTGGCCGCCCCATGCCCCTATGTTCTCAGCTGACCTTGAGGTGCCTAATCCCCAGGTCAGCATTGATCTCCCCGGTACTCTGGCATGCTGGGAGCCCACCCCAGTGTGCCAAAATCCATTTTGTGATATTTCACCTGTAGAAAAGAAAATAGTCCCATGCTGTATTGTTTTTAACCTGAAAAAAAAAAAGAAAATGGTCCCTCATTGTTCCAGCTGGCCCCCCCCCAACCCACATCCTCCCTCTGTGCACTCCACCTCCCTGCACCCCCCCTCACCCATACTTACCTTCAGATGTCAGGAGCAGTGATCTTCTGTGGACTGGGAACACGCCTGCACTCTTCAAAGACCAACTGGGAACTGAAGAAATGATGGTAAGCCCTATAATGGCAGTCAATGGGGTGTTTTCAATTTAGGTTGATATCTCAGACAATTTTTGGAGTTTTAGTCCCAAATTTTCAACATGGGGTTCTTGAAACCCCACCACGTGAACACTCACTGTCATTTTGTGTCTCTGTCCCGGAAGGTGATTTTGTGGTTGCTACACAGAATCAGCTATCAGGACCAATTAATGAAATGACAGTGCCACTGTTCATGAGGTGGGATCCCAAAAAGCCCTTGTTGCAAATTTGGTGAAAAAATGCCAGAAAATGACTGTATTATGAGAGTCCGTTATGCAGTTTCACACATGCTTGTAAGTTCGTCAGTTTTTAATATTTTCACTCCAAATTTCCAATATTGGCATTTTTTCACACCCCATTATGAACAGTACAGCTGTCATTTTTCGCATCCTTCCTGAAATGTGTTTTTGCACCTGCGGCTCAGAACGGTGCGGTCACTGTGCGATATCAACTTTTGGGACAGATTAACAAAACCCCAGTGCCACTGTCCATGAGGGGAGGTCCCAAAAATGCCATGTTGAAAATTTGGTGAAAACATTCCAAACAAATGACTGTTACAAGTGTGTGTTGCACAGTTTCTACGCATAATTGTAACTTTGCTACTTTTTCATATTTTCACTCCAGATTGTCAGCATTGCCATTTCTTCACACCTCCTCATGAACAATACAGCTGTCATTTTTTACATCCTGCCTGACATGTGTTTTTGCACCTGTGGTGCCAAATGGCACACTTGCTATGCAAAATCACCTTCTGGAATTGAGTAACGAAATGATACTGCCACTGTTCATTAGGTGCAGGGGCGTCATTTAGGGGTAGCCAGGGGTTGCCGGTGAGACCCCTAAGATTTTTTTGCAACCCCTATGATGCCCACTGCAACCCCTAAGAACCCTAAAACAAGGTTTCCCTAGCATTTATGTATATAGATGTGGTGGTTGGGGGAGTTTTACAACCCCTATGATTTTGCTGAAATGGTACTTTGCAACCCCTATGATTCTACCGAAATAATGCTACTGAGTATAACCTACTTCCTTCTGCTTGCTATCCCCCTCCCTATGCAGTCCATCATCCTTTTGCTTTCCCCACCACCATTGAAAATTGGGCCACTACTCTCAGATCATCCTGATTGATAACCCTGAGGTCTCTTTCCTACAAGGTATATGCCATGACCTCTTCTCCCGTTTTGTACTCAGCTCGTTTTTTTTTTGTGTCTGATGGGCATGACTTTGCACTTTTTTGGCATTGAATCCCAGCTGTGAAATTCTGGACCACTCTTCTAGTCTTTCCAAGTCCCTCCTCATGGCCTCCATTCCCTTCATTATGTCCACACTATTGCAGATCTTGGTGTCATCTGCAAATAGATAGATTATGCATTCATGCTTCACCCTTGTGTCCCTTATGAATGTATTGAAGAGAACAGGGCAAAGTACTGACTCTTAATCCCCATCTCCCCCGAGACTTCCTTATTTAGTACAACCCTCTGGGTTCTATTCCTTTATGCTTCACCCTTATGTCCCCTATGAATACATTGAAGAGAACAGTTATGAGGAAAGGCTTGAGGCCTGTAACATGGTTATGCTCAGAGCCTTTCACTTTTCAGCCACAAACCTCACCTGTTCTATGTACTTCCATGGAGCAAAACATGTTCCTTTAACGAGTTTCCTCAAGTGGTGTATCGGTGAATACTAACATACCCAGAAGTCTGCAACTGTAGAGATATATTGGTCTGTATTTAAAATAGCCTGCCAATGATTCAGTGGTCAGGGGCACAGAGGAAATTCAAATCTATGCATCCAACATTTTAGCCATTTATTCCACATTTGACTGGCATTTAGTAAGATGATGGGTTTGCTCTGAGCATGTTGTATTTAATCAAGTGTTTACGCCAAGAAAAGAAATACTTCACAGCCACAGGTGACACCTGAAATGCACTGCTAACACTCACCAGATACCAGTCCAGCTTGTCAGCAGTGTCTCCAGTCAGGTCAGCTACCAATCTAGTTTGCTAGTAGTGTCTGCAGTCAGCTACCAGTCCAGTTTGCCTGCAATGTCTACAGCCAGGTTTGCTAGCTACCAGTCCAATATGCCACCAGTCTCTCCAGTCAGCTACCAGTCCAGCTTGCCAGCAGTGTCTCCACTCAGATACCAGTCCAGCTTGCCAGCAGTGTCTCTAGTCAGGTCAACCACCAATCCAGTTTGCCAACAGTTTCTCCAGTCAGCTACCAGTTCAGTGTGCCAGTAGCATCTACAATCAGCTACCAGTTCAGTTTTCCAGCAGGATCTACAGTCAGCTACCAATCTAGCTTCTCAGCAGTGTCTCCAGTGAGCTACCAGTCCAGCTTGCCAGCAATGTCTCCAGTCAGATACTAGTCCAGCTTGTCAGCAGTGTCTCCAGTCAGATCAGCTACCAGTCCAGTTTGCCAGCAGTCTCCAGTCAGCTGCCAGTCCAGCTTGCAAACAGTGTCTTCAGTCAGGTTGCTAGCTACCAAGTCTAGTTTGCCAGCAGTGTCTCCAGTCAGCCACCAGTCCAGCTTGTCAGCAGTGTCAACAGGCAGCTACCAGTGTGGCTTTCCAGCAGTGTCTGCAGTCAGCAACCAGTCCAACTGGCCAGCAGTGTTTGCAGTCAGCTATCAGTTCAGTTTTCCAGCAGTGACTACAGCCAGGTTGCTAGCTACCAGTCCAATTTGCCACCAGTCTCTTCAGTCAGCTACCAGTCTAGTTTTCCAGCAGTGTCTCCAGTCAGTTACATACCAGCTTGCCTGCAGTGTCCCCAGTTAGCTACAAGTCCAGCTAGCCAGCAGTGTCTCGAGCCAGCCTCCAGTCCAGCTTGCCAGCAGTTTCTCCAGTCAGCTACCAGTCCAGCTTGCCAGCAATGTTTCCAGCCATCTACCAGTCCAGCTTTCCTGCAGTGTCTCCAGTCAGCTACCAATCAAGCTTGCTAGCAGTGTGTCCAGTCAGGTCAGCTACCAGTCCAGTTTGTCAGCAGTGTCTCCAGTCAGCTTGCCAGTAGTGTCTCCAATCAGCTACCAGTCCAGTTTGCCAGCAGTCTACAGCCCGGTGGCTAGTTACCAGTCAAGTTTTCCAGTAGTGTCTCCAGTCAGCTACTTGTGCAGTTTTCCAGCAGTGTTTCCAGTCAGCTTGCTAGCTATCAGTCCAGTTTTCCAGCAGTGTTTCCAGTCACCTACTTGTCCAGTTTGCCAGAAGTGTCACCAGTCAGCTTGCAGCTTCCAGTCCAGTTTGCAGGCAGTATCTTCAGTCAGCTACCAGTCCTGTTTGCAGGCAGTGTCTTCAGTCAGCTACAAATCCAGTTTGCAGGCAGTGTCTTTAGTCAGCTGCCAGTCCAGTTTGCAGGCAGTATCTCTACTCAGTTTCTAGGCTAGTTTGCAAGACCCAAGCAAGGTAAGACATGTCACTAGTAAATATTTCTAAGAGTAATAAAGGTAAACCCAACTTAATGGGGGGTGTCCAGTAAGCTGAGCATTAATGTTGAAAAAAAGAAACATCCAGGGGCTTAAGTACTTTATGTAAGAATGGGCATCGCCATTGACTAGTCTTGGAACCCTTATGGTTTTGGTGAAATGTTATGGAGAGGGTGGCACAAGTAATATTCTGGACTGTTGTGACTCTGGGGAGGGACAAGGGTGCAAATTACTGGGCATGGGGAGGAGGTAACAAGGTAGCAAAATCTGTTTCAAATGACCTCCAAAATGCACTGAATTTACTTTTTTTTTACGGGGGCCTAGGAGCCCCCCAGCCTACAGTTTTCCTTGCAACCCCTATGTTTTTTCTGAAATGATGCCCCTGATTAGGTGGGGTCCCAAAAAGCCCATGTTCAAAATTTGGAGCAAAAATACCAACAAACACCCAGGGTCTTAGGGTTTCCAACCGTATTGCCCACCCTGTACAGACTGATAGGCATTTTGGGGGGGGGGTGATTTGGGGTCATCAGCCATAATGCTCACTCAATTCCACCCCCAACCCCACCCTGCAGCCACTGACAGGTATCGAGGTGTGCCTTGGGATCTTCAGCCCTAACATTCATCCCATTCCCCATACCTTATCCATCTCTGCTTATTTCCTTCTGGAATGGGGTGAGTGTAAGGGATGAAGACCTCAAGGCACACTGTGACACCTGTCAGTGTCTGCAGGGTGGGGTGAGGTGGAATTGCATGAGTGTTATGGTCAAAGACCCAAAGGCACATCCCCAATGCCTGTCAGTCTCTGCAGGGACTGGGTGGGGTGTTGGCTTTACTTCAATACTTCACTGCTATTCATATTATGCATCTCTCTAACTCCTGCACTACCAATGCCAATACTAGCAAGCAAACATTTGCCATTGACACATGCTTGCTTTTGTGTTATTTTGTGACCAAATTTATCAAACCTTTGTGTTATAATGTATGATAATGAATTACTTAGTAAAGACATTTGTTTAGTTTAAGAAACCTGCCAGAGTGAGATTTCTATATTGCATGTGTAACTGTGAGAGGTTTCAGTACTAATCTGTGACTAAGCTGCTATTGCTTAGAAACATAGAAACATAGACTTTGATGGCAGATAAAGACCACTTGGCTCACCCGGTCTGCCCATTTCCTTACCTATTGGATAAGCTGCAGATTCTAGTTAACCAACAGCCTACTTCCTCCCACCTGCCACTATAATTGCCTTATGTCTGTCTCATGCATGTTTGAATTCCCCCACATATTTAGATTCCACAACCTCCCCAGGAAGGTCGT
The DNA here is from genome assembly GCA_016271365.2 of Neoceratodus forsteri. NCBI lineage: Eukaryota > Metazoa > Chordata > Ceratodontiformes > Ceratodontidae > Neoceratodus > Neoceratodus forsteri. Next base: position 1,142,572,639 of record CM028129.1, on the reverse strand, counting down.
TCCATGCATCCAACACTCTCTCCATGAAAAAAAAATTCCTCACATTGCCATTGAGACATCCCCCCTCTATCTTTAAATTGTGCCCCCTTGTTCTTGCGCATCTCTTTTTCTGAAAGATGCTACCCTCCTGGACTTTGTTGATTCCCTTGAGGTACTTGAAAGTTTCTGTCATGTCCCTCCCGTCCCTCCTTTTGTCAAGGGTATACATATTAAGCTCTCTCAGTCTCTCTTCTTATGGTTTCTGATGCAGACCCTGCACCATTTTAGTTGCCCTCATCTGGACTGTCTCCATCCTGTCTATGTCCTTGCGAAGATGGGGTCTCCAAAACTACATGCAGTACTCCAGATGGGGTCTCACCAACTGTCTGTACAGAGGGATAAAAACTTCTCTTTTTCTACTTGTGATGCCTCTCCCTTTGTATCCCAGTATCTCCCCGGCTCCTCTGACTTCTCACATTGCTTTCCCACCTTTAGGTCATCTGATATGATTACCCCAGGTCCCTTTCCATTATTGTTGTAGTTAGTACCTCCCCTGCCATTGTGTACTCTTCTCCTGGGTTTTTGTTTCCCAGGTGCATTACTTTGCACTTCTTTGCATTGAATCTAAGTTGCCATATGTCTGACCATTCCTCCAACCTTGCCAAGTCCCTTCTCATCCTTTCCACCCCCCTTCTGTATCAGCTCTGTTACAGATCTTTGTGTCATCTGCAAAGAGGCATACCTTTCCTTCCAGACCCTCTGCAATGTCACCTATAAAGACGTTAAAGAGGATGGGACCCAGTACTGAACCCTGAGGTACCCCACTAGTAATCCCCCCTTTCTTCAGAGTGAGTTCCATTCACTATTACCTTCTGTGTCCTGTTGTGCAGCCAGTTTACCACCCAGGCTACCACCCTGGGACTCACTCACAGGCTGGCTAACTTGATTATTAATCTTTTGTGTGGGACTGTGGCAAATGCCTTGCTAAAGTCTAAGTAGGCCATATCCACAGCTCCTCCCTGGTTATTAACTTTGGTCACCCAGTCAAAGAAATCGATTAGATTTGTCTGACATGATCTTCTCGCTATGAATCCATGCTGCCTTGGGTTCTGTGCCCCGCTGGCCTCTAGGTACTCAACAATTCTTTCTTTCAGAAGTGATTCCATCATTTTCCCTACCACTGAGGTCAAACTAACAGGTCTGAAGTTTCCTGCTTCTGCCTTGCTCCCACTTTTGTGAAGGGGAATCACATCTGCCTTATTCCAGTCCTTGGGTACCACCCCATCCTCCCATGATTTGTTAAAAAGGGTGGTCAGTGGTGTCACTAGGTACCCCCTTAGTTCTTTTAGGATTCTGGGGTGAATCCCATCAGGCCCCATTGCTTTGTTCACCTTGAGTTTTAGGAGTTCTTTCAGGACTTTTCTTCTGTAAATGGACTGGTGTCAACCCCCACCCAGAGTGCATCTATTGTTTGGTTTAGGTAACTCCTCCTCTTCTTCTTTTGTGAATACTGAGCAAAAATATTCATTCAGTATCTCTGCCTTTTCACTGTCTCCCTCTGCCCACCTTCCCCTACTTTATTAATCTTCACTATCCCTCTCTTAACATTTCTATGCTCCCTAATGTACCTATAAAAGGTTTTATCCCCCTTCTTAACTCCGTTTGGGCCTTTGCTATTCTGACTGCTTTCCCCACTTCTTTCTGCTTTAACTGATACAATTCCATCGTGCTCCTTCTGTGATTCCTTTTACTTTTTGAATGCTACATTTTTCTCCCTAACCTTCTCTGCCACCTCTTTTGAGACCCATAGTTGTTTTTTACTCCGCTTTGTTTTCTTTATTTGATTCACACAAAGGCTTGTTGCCTTCATGATGGCAGTTTTGATTTTTCTCCATTGTTCTTCCACTCCTCCTTTCTACCCATTTGCTAGTGCATTCCTTAGGTATTCACCCATTTTGCCAAAGTCAGCCTTTCTGAGGTCCAATATCCTTGTTTTTATATGGCTTGTCTCCATGGTTGAGCTTATTGTGAACCACACTGTGTGGTGGTCACTTGTTCCCAGATGGCTACTGACTTCTAAATCTGTGATCCTCTCTCCATTTGAGAGTACCAGGTCTAATATTGCTCCCTCCCGAGTGGGTTCCAATACTAGCTGTCTAAGGCATGCCCCCTGTAGGGCATCGAGAATGACTCTGCTCTTGGATGTGGCTGCAGTACATGTTGTCCAGTTAACACTAAGCATATTGCGGTCCCCCATCAACAACATCTCCCCTTTTCCAGCCACTTTGAGAATGTCTTCTATCATTTTCTTGTCCATTTCCTCCCCTTGAGACGGGGGTCTGTATACAACCCCTGTGCGGAATGTGATGCCACTTCCTGTCTCCAAGATGACCCACAGTGTCTCTTGTCCTCCCCCTTTACCTTTCAATTCTGTGGTTTGATTCATTCCCTTATGTAGAGCTACTCCACCTCCTCTTTTACCCTCCGTCCCTTCTATATTTTGTGTACCCCGGTATCTTGAAATCCTAGTCATGGTTCTCGGTGTACCATGTTTCCATGACTGCCACAATATCCAAGTGTTCCTCTTCCATCAGGGCTACTAGCACAGGAAGCTTGTTTCCCAGACTATGGGCATTGGTGCTCATTGCCCTCCATTTAATGATGACTTTATCCTTCCTCCCCCATACCTGCTCTTATTGCCTTTGTCTGCTTTTCCATTTACCCCTGTCCTGCCCTCTGTCAAGCTCTGTACCTTGGTGTTTATCTTACTACCTGCCATGTTTTGTGGGGAAAGACTTGACATTTCCTGCTTCCTAGCAACACCTCCCCCCTTGGCTAGTTTAAAAGCTTGCCAAGAAAGCTTTTAAACCTATCACCTGGGAGCTTGGTTACCTTACTGGACAGATGCAGACCATCATGCCAGTATAGACCTTACATCTCTCCAGGTGGACCCCTAGTCCCCAATGAAGCCAAAGCCCTGTGCTCTGCACCAGTTTTGCAACCATTCATTAAACTGCATGGTGTGCAGTACCCTAGCCTCACCCATGCCATAGACTGGCAGCACCTCTGAGAAGGTTACCATGCTTGCTACCTGTCTGAGGCCCTTCCCCAACTCCACAAACTCATCCTGCTCTGTACTGATCTCATGCCTAGCTGGGTCATTTGTCCCAAGGTTGATAATGATATCTAGTTCCCGCTTCTGTGATGCTGCTTCTGAAATCCTGAGGATTCGCTTCCTGTCACTCTAAGCCATGGCACCAGACAGGCACCTTACCTCTATCTCCCCTTTCTTCTCCAGTTCTACCCCCCTAACAACTGAGTCCCCTACCAGAAGCTATTTCCTTCCCCTGTGGTGTCCATTGCCACCCTTTTGTGGGTCTCCCTTGAGGATGTCCCCAACATTCTTCTTGGTCTCCACTGAGGGAGTCATCATAGAGGAACCTTGCTCTGCCAGAATGGCATATGAATTGCTTAAAGGTACAACTAGAGGGATGCACCTCTGTTTCACCACCCTTACCCTCCCAGAACCCACTGTGGTTGAACTGCTCCTCATACTTAGCAACCTCTGAGGCAGCAGTGGTGGCACTGGTTCTCTTTGGGTGGGGGAGGCCTCCACAGTCCTTGCCAGTTCAACCTGGAGATGGGCAACCTCCTCCCTCAGAGCTGACTGTTGCCTGCAAATAGGGCAGCAATGTAGTTTCCAGAATTTCTCCTGGAAAACTGCTGCTCCACAGCCAGTACATTGCACCACTCCCCAAATGTCTCTCTCCCTTATAATATATAATATGTAATATACATATATATACATATATATATATATATATATATATATATATAAAGATGTCTTGTGTGTGTGTACTTACTTTTTAAGCACTGTGCTGGGTTATTAAGGATATGACAGAGTTCTGCCTCCTGACCTGTTGAGGAAGTCATGTCAGAACCTTGGCTATAAAGGAAATGCCATGCCTGGGGTGGGTGGGTGTGCCACAACCACCAGTGACTGTCAGAAACAATCAACTACACCACTGCTTCTCCACCTTGGTGAGTACTGCCCTTCTTTACAGTAAATCAACCCACACCGCAATTTAATAGACCACTGCTCCTACACAAACCACTCTACTGAACCCAGGGATAAAAATGAACTCACTTCTCAGCCAGCAGGACACTTCTAAAAATTTGCAAAAATATCCTTCCAAATTCTAGGTCTCAAGCAGGTAAAAAAGCAAATTCAGTTGTGCCATCGTAAGCTTCCAAATCAAACAAAGGGTCTGAAAAGAGAAGTCTGGATGAAGATAGGTGGAATACCAAAGTCTCTAGGAAGGGTCTGTTGAGGTTTGAACCAGGTTATTGCACACCTTGTGGGAGTAGGCAGAATCAGGGTTACAATGCTACCCTGAAGAGGTTGCAATGTCTGGATATTCTCCCTTTGTGTAACAACCAAGAAGGGTTCATATTTGGCTACAAGACTCGAGACTAGTATCTAAAGTCAAGAGAGGACCCAGAGACTTTGTGGTGAGTGTTTAGCTGTGAATTCAGTGAGCACTGTAGAAGTACACAAATGGTATCCCCTGTTTTAACCCCCATCACAGATTGCACTTAGGTGTGGGCACTGTGAGCTCAGTGGACCCGACCCTCAGGAGTGGGTTTGTGACACTGTAAATGATATCAGCATAGTTGAAAATAGGAATATCATTTTAGTCACTAATTCATGACAGATTGGGAGAGAGAGACAGTCTTTGTTGTGAAAGAGAATTCCAAGTTTGGGACAGAGCAGGTTCTCTTTCTATATGCAAGTTCTCTTTCTATTAGAGATCTATTGAAAGAGATTTTCACTGCATTGTCCTCCAGGCAGTTTGCTCCCTGTATACAGGGCCTACAAAATCTAGCAAAAAAAAGGAAAAGAAATAATGCTCGAATGGGACTGCATCATTCAAGTCTCAACATCAAAGTCAGGACCGCTGTGAATTGACCAAGTCACTTACACTCCCTCAGTTTCAAAAGTAATATTGCTTTTGAAACCATTGGTGAAATCATAATTATAACTGCCAGAAAAGGGGGTATTAGTGTAGAACTGGTTATTTTCATGCAAAGTAAATTTAGCACAAACAAAAATGCAACCATAATTGTGTACATTTAGTTTAGCACTTAGTCTCAATCACCACATTCACTATAATGAAAAAATTACTAAAGATGCTAGTTAGCGTGAATTTATTTTCACGCAAATTTGTGCTTCAGCTAAAATAGTGAAAAGGACTTGACAGTGAAAATTTCAAGTTCTATAGCATTTTAAGACAACATATTTCACAAATTTCCAGATATATGTAATACCAATCCACGCAGGAAAGGTATGGCATTTCATGTCCTACATTAGAGGATCTTCTGGAAATTGGCAGCTGTTTCAAAACTCCATTTCTTGCTAAATGTTTGACTTTATTTGGATCAAAAAATATCTTTATTATGATACCTACGTACTGAGGGAGCTCATTAAAGAGACAAAGTCTGAGTTCAAAAAGATAAAAAAACACCAGGCTCACTGTACTAATTAAAATGATAAGGATGGTCTGTGGGCCTGTCCTGGAAGATTAAAATTAAAGATATATAGATAAACAAATTGTTACATAAAAATTACTTTTGAAATGTTCAATTAATTACAAATAATCTGCAACATTGGTGCAAACGAAATACATTTTCATGATTTTCACTTATGGAGACCCTTTTATATGACTACTATTTTGAACATGGAAATATACACATTTCTCTTTTTGGTTTTCTTCATTCCTGATTGTAGATCATTAAAAAAGAATCATTAAAATAATCAACACAGTGCTGTGCAGTTTACCATCATGAACATGTGGTAATATTATCCTAGTACTGCCACAGTATGAATCTAGTGTTTACATTTAACAGGTAACTGCAATAGAAGAGATTTCTAAAAATGGTGAGTGGTGGCCATCTTTAATTACTTGAGGAACTAATTACAAAGTTAGTTATGCCAGTTGTTTTAAAAATATCTGAGAAAATTAAATATTCACTGGTGATGACTTTAAGGATGCCAGAAATGCATTTTTTGCTAAAGAAAACTATGCAGTGCAATTTGTGCCAACTAACAAATATTGCCTCTTTATATGGTAAAATTTTAAAAAATAGTTTAAATAAGTTTTATTACTGGAGCACAAGTTCCAGAGCAAAAAGGTATCAGATTTGGGGGCATCAGTAGCAGTCAGAAGCAAATGCTGCCCCATGTGTGCTGCCCCTTCTGAGTGCCTACTACCTCTACATCTGCTTTAGTGTTCCTCTAAGTGTTACTGCTGTTTTGCTGTTATATTCCCTAAGATGGCTACCTCAGTTTATAGCTTATTGCAGTCTCTTGCTGCTTCATTCCTTACTATGTCTGTCTCCCTTACCTGCACAGATCCATAGTCATTAGGCTCCTAGTTATTACTTATCCAAGTCATGTTTGTGTTTTGTTCTTGCTCCTGCATCTGAATATTAGGGTACCTGGCTATAAGCTGCATTCTGTGTACTGCTTATCACCAGTTTTACTGGATTTTCCAGGATGCACCCCTGAATCTACTCACTGCTTGTGTTAGTCACTTACGTAATCAGCCTTATAAATTAAAGCAGTGCTCCTGACCAATCAGAGCACTTCTTTCCTCTGTGCATTTGATATTCTTATTCTGCGAAGAGTATCTCATGTGAAGCTGCCCTGGATACCAGCATGTTACAGTAAGATTTAAAAAAAATCAATACATTATTCTGAGCTTGATCAGTAATATATTAATGCTGCCACCAAGACCACTCTTATGGTTGTAAGAGTGGTCTCACTTACTTTCTTAGGGTATCAGAACAGCTCACCATTGGTTTGCAGTTCTCATACCCTAAGAATGTGTGTGAGAACACTCTTAAAACTGCAAGAGTGATCTCGGTGGTGGTATTAACATGCATTATACAGTTAGATTATTCTTTACCCTCTGCATTGGTTCACTTAAGCAGCTCACATTTATGCTTACTGTTATACAGTACAAAGCATGCCTGTCTCTTAGTTCCACACTTATCCTATAGTTAGTTTTTTTGGAACCAATACCCTTTAACTGCTTATTACTCTAGTAACACAGAATACTAGTTGTGTTATTCCCTGCATTACCCTGTTTACCCAGTCAGCGTTGCTATTTCACAAGATTTGCATTGTGCAATTTTGTCACTTACTACAGTATTTACTATGTTTCTATTTTTGTTATTGCTCTGTACTGTCCCCACTGGCTTGTTTCCTCCCTTTATACTTCCTCCTTATTATGTTGGCAGGTGATATGGACCCCAACCTTGGTCCCAAACATTTTTCTATTGCCATTTTATTCTGCCCAAATGGCTCAGGGTGGCCCATAGAAATATCCATAGCCTGCTCCTCAAGACTAGATGATTTCTGTCTCTGTTGCCTTCAAAGGCCTGATGTGATTATCATAGCATAGACATTGCTATCTAAAAAGCCCTGGACACTGATATCTCCATTCCATACTATCATATCTATAGACAAGATCAGGGCAAGAGTGGATGGCATTGCCATTCATACCTTACTCAGGCTAAATGTTTCTATTGTACACGCCTCAGTTGTTCCCATGTCTTATGAATTACTTACTGGTAAAATCTACTTTCCTCACACCTGCACTATTTTTTATTAGTGGCACTTACTGCCATCCAGGTGTTTCTAAGAGTGTTGTACTGAATATCATTTTCACCACTGCTCCCATGGCCACCTCTGGCAAGCTTCTGCTTTTGGGTGCTCTGAACACTGACTGGATATGTCCTTCTTCAAAGAAACTCACTTGGGACATCCAAGTCCAACACCTGTCTTACTTGTCAAGGAGTTCATCTATCTGAGCCCTAAATTCACAAACCAGTCATTAATTGACTGGATCCTCACTCCCCTCATAGGATAGTTGCTGCACGTGTCTCGCCTGACATGTGCAGTGACTGTTGATCTATCTTCTGCAAGATGAAGATTCATAGGCCCAAACCTTCTCCCTGAATTATCTCCTCATGCTCTTTTCACACTCTACATCTCCATTCCTTACTGGCTGACCTCTCCAGTATTGACAGGTCTCTAATCTCACAAGCCCCTAATTTTGATGGTGCTCTGGAGTAGTTCCATACCAATCTCCTCTTGTTCTGGGACTCCTACACCCTCTTCCAGAAATCTAGGGTGAATAGATTTCATCACCTTTGGGTCTCAGTTGACCTGTACTTGGCAAGGAGCTTGATGCAGACTGGGCCTTTCACAAGGACTCTGGCTCCTCCACTGACTTCGGCTATAATCAACTCAACAATGCTTGCCTTTGGCAACCGCAAGCTGCCAAGGCCAACTATTTTCAAGCCACCTTTCAATCAAGCATAAATTGCCCATCCAAATTCTGAAAGGTGGTCCATGATCTCTTTGACCTTCTCCTCACTCATCTATCCTCTCACTGTAAGTTTCTGACTCTCTACTCTCTGACTCCCAGAAGTCATAGACACAGTTAGCAAGTACTTTAGTAGTTGCGCTAAATCCTTCATCATACAGCCTATACCTACTACTCCCCCTATTTCTCCTGTAACATGTCCTCCCACCACATCCCATACTCCTCCCGTTTTTGAGTCTCCCTTGTCCCTCCTACCATCAATCTAAGGGCCTAGCAGGCTCTGGATCCCATAAACAGCAACAGTATATATTGTCCGGACCAGGCCTCTTCTTGTACTGCTTTTACAATTACCATCCCAGTCTCCTTCCTCCTAAACCTGTTGTTTACCTTTTCTACAGTTTCATAGACCTGGAAGGTGGCAAGGGGCATTCCTTTCCAGAGGGGAGGTAATTCAACCCTACCTGGCAGTTACAGACACATCTTCCTCCCTCTTGTCCTTGTGAAACTACAAGAGGACTTTGTTCATGCTGAATTCAAGGTTTTCCTCGCCTCCTTTGTTTTCCTCGGTCATTTCCAATCAGACTTCAGGGTTAATCCCTCCACCATTACTTCTCTGTTAATTGTTAACTGACTACATCCTTAAAGGAGATAGCAAATGATTTACAGTTCTTTTCAACTGTTAAATAAATCATAAATAACAAGCAATGGTCTCAGTATGTGTTTTTCATTATTGTAAATGTTTAAAATGCATATTTACATGCTGCCCTGTTACTGTTGAAACCTGCATCGGTTTGACAGACATTTTTTTAATCAGGAGTCAGCGTGTGCCAAGCTGTGAAATGTCACATCACTTACTCCGATGTTAGACTACTAGAACTGTGGGTGATGGTCAGACTATCAACCATTTAAGCAGCAGCTTTGTGAAATCACACTCCTTCTGGCCAATGTAAATAATGCCAGATGGAAAATAACCTTCACATTTTGGTGACCAGTTCACTCCATAACACCCCCACCACCACCACCAACTTGGCTGGTTATTGAAACCTTTTGTTTTTTGGATGTCCTGTCCATGCACACACATTACCCTCTTGCTGTATGGTAACCTCCTCCCACCCAGTCAGGAGCTCAGTTTACCTTCCCTTGCATATGTCCCAGAAGCATTGTCAGCCTCCGCTGAAATCATTCATTAAACAGCTGGCAACCACCTGTGTCTTTGCTCCTCCTGGCTCACTCTTGAATGGCATCTCGTGCATTGTGCTCACATCCACACCTCTCTGCCCATTATGTTGGGGGGGGGGGAACAAAACTCCAATCTTGACTGCCTGCTTATCCAACCAGGCACAATGTGCCAGAAGTGCTGGTGAATATTCCTGCCCAAATGCTGGAATGTCTCAGAGATATGGGGAGGGTAGTGAGAAAATCTGTGACTTTTTGGGCCACCAAGAAGAGTGGCATGCTGTTGCATTTCCCGGCCGCAATTTGCAGAGTTCCTGGGGGGCCGGGAGAATGATCTCTTTGAGCAGTTGGCCCGCCATAGATGAAATGGTTGCTCTGAATATTTGAAGTGCCTGAGAATTTTTCATGTGGGTATGCCATCATAATGGCAACTGCAATTAAGTGACTTGAATATAAGTGGCTCAATTTCAATGCCTGTTATGCTGGCTACAGTGCAAGGTTAGCAATCAGAGTGATAGGAAGAAGGGAAGGTTGACAGGAAGAATGGGAGGGAGACCAGAAGAGGAGGGAGGGTATTTAGGAATTGTGCAGTGGGAGGCTTCCAAGCTGGCATCATGTGGGAGTGGTGAGGTTGGCAGGCCACAGTGAGAAAGGTGCAGGGTTTGGGGCTGGGAGGGATACAGATTTTTATTTCCACTCATACTGTGAAAGCAAATGTGTTTTTTGCAGGTTTTTCCCCCTTCCCAACGTGCACCCCCACTGGAGTTAGTAATCATTAAGTAGGGGGCTACTTAAGTAGTAATCATTAAGTAATCCGCACCCCCTCGCAGAACAACCTCTTCAAGTTTCACTGTTTCTTTGCTGTGAGTGCACAACGTTTCTTTTTTTTTCAGTGATGTGCACTTGCTGTAATAGCGATTGCTATTCCTCTATCGCTGTTATGAGACAGAACCTTTCATATGTTCCCCCAGCCCTGATGCCATTCAAGAGTGGTCAGCGGAGAAAAGACACAGGTGGTTGCCAGCCATTAAATGAATGATTTCAGCAGAGGCTTATAGTGCTTCTGGGACATGTGCAAGGGAAGGGAAGGTAAACTAAGCTGTTGATCGAGGTGTGTGTGGGGGGGTGATGGTTACTGTACAGAAAGAGGGTAATGGACAGGGCATCCGAAAAACAAGAGTCGTAATAATATCCTGACTTTTCCTTGCTTTGTAAGGTGAGACAGCCAAGTTGGGGGGGTGGGGGTTATGGAGTGAACTGTTTGCTAAAAAGTGAAAGTTGTTTTCTGTCTGGTGTTATTTACGTAGGCCAGGAGGAGTGTGATTTCGAAAAGCTGCTGTTTAAACAGTTGCTAGTCCAGCACCCGCAGTTCAAGCAGTCTAAAATCAGAGTTAGTGATGTGACATTTCACAGTTTGGCAAGCGCTGACTCCCAATTAAAAAAAAAAAGTCTGTCAAACCGAAGCAGGTTTCAGCAGTAACAGGGCAAGCATGTAAGTATCCATTTTAAACATTTATAATAATGAAAAACACACACGGAGGCCATTGTTTGTTATTTATGAATTATTTAACAGTTGAAAAAAAACTGTAAATTATTTCCTATCTCTTTTAAAGGGAAACACTGGAAAAGGCAAAGCTTTACCCAGGAGCTACAAAAATGCCTGATTAGTGCTTTCAGACAGTAACATTGGTTTAAAAAATGACCTTTAGTTGCTTTTTCAGTGATTTAAACAGTAGCCTTCAACTTTCACTTTCTATTGCAGGAAGCTACCATCTCATGAGCAGCGGAGAGCTTTCTGAGCTCACTCTATGCTAATATGTACTACCAACCAATAGCAGAGGTCAAACAGACATATTAGCACACCGTGAGCTCAGGAATCTCACTGCTGCTCATGAGATGGTGGCTGCCAGCAACAGAAAGTGGAAGTTGAGGGTACCTGTTTTAAATCATTAAGAAAAGTTGTTACTGTCTGAAAGCACTAATTGAGAGTTTATGTAGTGTCTGAGGAAAACTGTGTCTTTTCCAATGTTTTCCTTTAATAGTATGGATCAGGGTCTCCTCACAGCTGCCATGTTTATTGATCTCTCTAAGGCCTTTGACATGGTTTCCCACCCATTACTACTAAACAAGTTGTCCAGTACTGGGTTGTCTCCACAAACCATTTTCTGGTTTACTACTAACCTGTGCAACAGAGTCCAGTCTTCCCTGCCCATTGACAAAGGGGTCTCCCCAAGGTTCTGTTATTGGCTCAACTGTCTTTTCTGTAATCCTAAATAGCTTGCATCAGCCTGTTCCTTGTCTCTCATACAGATGTACATGCACTATACAGTTTTGTTTGCCAGTGGCTCTGACATTTTCTACCCCAAATCCAGTTTACTATGTGTCTTGGAGGCCATTCAGTGTGGATTCATTCAAACCAACCAACCAACCCTGAATGCCACAAACACTGAGGCCATGACCTTCTGTACCACACGTAAGCTGACATCACTGTCCTCCCGCTCTCTACTTAAGACCTGTGATGATTTCTCTCTGAACCATATCATGTCTTTGAAATAATAAGGTGTGTAGCTGGATCAGTCATTGGGCTTTTCTGCCCACATAGAGATCATCTCCTCTATGATTCTCCCTAAGCTGGGTGCACTTCACATGAACAAAGCTTGCCTTCTTAATTCCACTAGATGTGAAATTGTTCAGAAAATGATCCTCCCTGCCTTCAGCTACAGTGCCATTGTCTGGGGTGCTGCCTTCAAAGTCCTGTTAACAACCCTAAATCCCCTGCACCTTGCATTTTGCCGATTTGCTGACAACTGCCCACCCCACACTCACCACTGCAAGCTCTATGCTGCTGTTGGGTAGCTTTCCCTTGAGAGCTACTGTCACCTGCATGTTGCCCTTTAGATCTGTAAGTACTGGTCAAACTGCCTCCTGGAATGTCTTTCCTAACTGCTGATGCCCACCATCGGCCTATCTCTTCAGCCACTCTAGCCGCTGCTCCTTTCTTACCCCAGGCATCGCAGGTCACTTGGGACAGGAACTTTCTTTTGTAAACTCCCCTCCCTATGGAACTCCCTTCTCCCCTCCTTCAAACCTCCTCCTCCTCATGTTGGTCATTGAAGAGGCACTTAGGGAATTGCTTCCCATGTCCTGTGTCTGATCATCCATGGGCCCCTTGGTTGGCATCCACTTACTAGCAACAGTCCACTTCCTTGGCTTTTGCATCCAATATTTGCTGCAGAGTGTTTGTTTCTTTGACTTCAGTGGTCCCCTTTATGGGGTTTGTTTGATTCATGGATGTTCTGTTCTTTTTGTTGTACACAAACTGTTTGATAGTCTGTGCTTTGTACACCTTTTGAGTTAAAGAAAAACTACAGACACAATTTGTAAAAACATATGTTGTGGAGAGTATTTTGATTTGTGTGTACTCCTAGTGTATTCTTCCTTTTGTTTGCTATTGGGAGTTTTTTCTAAATTTGTCTATTTTATGCTTGCTGGGGATCTCCATGTTTGAATATTTCATTGCTGTTCTTTTTCCTACAGTGCCTTTTGTCCCATGTGACAGTGATGCATCCAGGATTGTTCAGTCAGACAGTAATAACTGCTGCAGCAGCCATCTACTGTTATGAGCCTGATATTCTGACTTCAACTAAATAAGTCTGTCTAATCCAAACTTTTTGTTTTCTAGGTATGTGTCTAGGTGCAGTGGGGCAGAAGTGAATGTTTTGATTTCAAAACATTTTGTTTCATCAGACTACATGCAACAATTAAAAAGTATACAAATCGTCCAAGGTCACAAATGCTATAATTACTAAAGACCCTAGCTGTTTCCTGACAGAACTGGCCTCTCAGTTATCCCTCAGGCATTTGCTATCAGTAAATATTGCCTTCATTAGGGCCCACAGGACAAGGAGAGTTACTTAAAATCACAGCACTACTACTGTAAACTTGACAAAAATCAGGGCTCTTGTTGAATTAATGGTCTCAAACACATCAATGTCACATGGGACAGGAGGCATTGTAGGAAAAAGAAGACCAATAAAAAAAGCAAACATGAAGATCCTCAGTGGTCATAAAACTAGCAGACAAATGTAGAAAAAAAAACTCCTTACAGCAAATAAAGGGAAGGGCACACTAGGACTACACCTACAAATCAAAACACCCTGCACAACATATCTTTTGGTAAATTTTGACTTTACTTCTCCCTTAACTATTCTGACTCATTGTTAAATCTGCTATACTTTTTCAGGTACGGTATTTGAATTATTCCATTGTACATTTCCCCAGGATTCACCATGAAATGAGTTGTAGCAGAGTGTATTTCTCTCCAACTCACTTAAATAATAAAATATAGTAAATAAAGAAAATATTCATATAATGTATGGCAAGTGCCTGTTAACCACCATAATCAGTAGTCACACAGCTTTGTTATGCACTGTTTAGAATTTTCTAAAGTTGTTAACCGCACTTCGGAACTTCCAAACAGTGGCATAACAAAAAAGAATGCACCAGAGTTCCATAATTCTCATACATAGAATGCAAACAGTGTTTTTTTGACCATACACTATAAAAGATGATGGCTGGGGATCGGGTGATAACCACACTGAAATCACCTCTCATGGTTGCTAGGGCTACAGTAAACCTCTCGAGCTGCGCTCTTGAGGTTTATCATGTTGCCCTAGCAACCACTCGAGGTGATTACAGTGTGGTTATCACCCGACCCCCAGCCATTATCCTCCATGTTATTCCTCTGTTATGCTGCTAGAAAAGCTTGCTCCTGCTTTTGGCACTTGCTCTATGTTAATGTCTAGTCATAATGAAACCTTACTCTTTTTCCATCTACCTGCTTTTAAGCTTCTCTATTTATCCTCTTTGTTTATACCATGTACTGATTTGTATGTTTGTTCCTTTTTGCTGTTTTTATATGCACTCCTGTATATTTCTATCCCCCACCTGATTGTGTTCCACTAGTATGCTTCATCCTGATTGTATTTTGCCTTCTTGATGCTTCCTATTGTATCTTGCATATCCCAGGTCCCTACCCCCAAATCACACCTGGAGACATGCTTCAGCTCAGTGTGTCTTTCCTGGTTACCAAATGTTTAAATAAAAATGTAACTGATTGTAAATAACTGTATATATGCAACTGAATGTAAATAACTTCTCTGTACAAAATTATGTGAATGGTATATAATATTCTCAAGTATCTATTCTATGAAAGTATATTGTTTGTAACTCCCTCCCCCACACCCCCTGGTCACACCTGGAAATGAGCTTTAGCTCAGTGTTCTTTTCCCGGTTATCAAATATTTAAATAAATAAATAAAAATATGTTTCTTGCTGACTCAGCCATTGGTTAGCAGATCACATTAGTAAATAAAGACCAAAGGAACTGCAGGGCTTCCTGGAGGATGGTGTGAGATGACAGGGCATATTAGCATATATTGACCAAGGGAAGTGTGTAGCTCCTCATAAGATGGTGCGAGTTGATAGGGCATATTAGCATATCATGATCAAGGGAAGTGCATGACTCCCAACCAGATGACATGAGTCAGCAGAGCACATTAGCATAGAGCAAGCATAGGAAGAGCGCAGCTGCTCATGAGGTGGTGGCAGTTATGTGGTAATGATATTTCTCCATCGCAACACAGGCCAAGTAAGGAGTGCCTCAATGTAGTCTATTAATATTGATTCCAAATGTACCTGTTTTAAAGTGTAAATTGTTGTTTTATTTATTTTGTTTAATTTTTATATGAATCAATTTCTTGTATTATTTCTTGTATATTAACATGTTATATTCCAATCCAGATACTGCTGTTAATGGACTTTTGATCCAGTTTACTTTCTGGATATAAAATAGACACACAAACTTATAAAATAAGAACAAAATTTATAAAATGCCAATCGGGGGCGGGGTGGGACCTCCCTTGTTGGGAGCTTGGTGACTGATTCATTGCTCTTTTTTTTTCCAGGTCCATTTAACAGGTTCCAGAAGAAATATAATCCCTATGACAATATGCCCAACTGGAACAAATTCCCTTGCTCAGGGTGCAACATGGGCTGCAGCAGGATCAGTCTGGAATGGAACTTAACCATCACTCTTCTCTGAGTACCTGTCTGGCCCACCATGGGAGCTCTGGACCTTGATGGCTCTGTCCAAGGATAAATTCTTCGATATGGCCTAAGCCCAATTGTTTCTCTTTTTGGTGGGACAATCTTTTCCTCTTTGGAGGAGTTCCAACCTGCCCTGATGTGTGAAACAACCTCTTCCTTGGGAGCTCTGGAATTTGTCTGTGGCACATTTATGCCTCTGGTATTTAACCTGCAGGCTGAGAACACTTTCTAAAGCTAGTCTGCCCTCCAGATTGCCACACTCTTATTCTCTTCATGTTCTGGTGGGTGCCTCTCTTGAGGAGCAAGCCTGCTCTCTGTCTTCTTTGTATGCTAGGGTACCTTCAAAAACTGGTGCCAGCAGAGGATGAAAGAGCCTGCTAAACCAAGGCCCTGCAATACCCTGGACATTATGCACACTCTTGCCAAGACAGTTACAGCTGCATATACCCCCAGCACTATTTTTTTCAGACCATCTTCTGGCCCGTGGCTCTCAGGAACTGGTTAAGCAGAAACCCCCCCTGAAGAATTGGATCTTAGGCTGTGTATTCACCATAAGTTGGTGGACCCTCCCAGCCACTGCTGCACTGGGATTCCCCTTTCCTTGACTTGCACCAACATGAACCACAGACAGACTGAATCCTATTATTCCTGGGTTCCTGCTTAATTACCCCAGGATGATACTAAGTCAGGACCAAAGGCTCTACAAGGAAACAATTAAGTAGTACCATACTATCCCCCAATGGCAGGGAGGTGGTTACACAATGGTGGAACTAGATCTCCTCCTTGCTAATGCATACCACCTGCAACATCCCACAGGGACAGGCTGGCAGCTTTAAATACCCTGAAATCTGAGCCAGTGCTCTGCTAACATATAGCAAACATGACTACATTTGTCTCCACAAATACCAAAAAGAGCAATAAACAAGTAACTGTACTAAGCCTGATGCACAATTACAGTTGGTGGGAGCACATATTTGGGGTACAAAGAGGCACTGTGTTTGTCCGTCACTGAAAATTGCTTTCCACAAAGCTCAATCTTGGCTGCTGGGGGGGACCGAGTTTCCCCTGGCAACTAAGTCATTATGCAAGTCGGTGGGACAGACATTAGTCAGTACAAGGGAGTTTGCAGCTGCTAACATACTGTCTTGCAACAGCCCCAGTAGTCTGAGTTCAGCATAGTGACATCTGCCTTGCACTATTCATTGTCCAGAGCCCAGAACAAGAGAACAATTGTCCTAGTTTCCCCCCACTTCTCCTTCATCCCACACCTTTAACTTGTGGTCCCACCTAAATTAGATTTTTCTTTCCCCTGTTCAGTCTTCACTGGTGGTCCAGTGTCCCCCCCCCCCCACTACCTGGTCTATATCCTCTCCTTGTTGTCCATTGAAATCCATCCTCTTGCCCTGTTCCTCTAAGTGCTGATGTTAGCCAACAGGTTTCACATGGATCTCCATTCCATGCTGGCTCTACTGTTTATTGGTGCAGAGTAGCGCTACCCATACCACCTGTCTGTAATAGATGTACAGGCAGAGAGTGCCACTATACTCCGCAACCACATCAATGGGAGCTGCCATGCTTTGTCACAGCCCATGAGCTCACTGCATAATAACCCCTACCCCCTTCCCCACATGCTTACAATTCCATAAGTGAACAGGCAGGGAAAGATGTGGCAGTGTTGTATATTATATGATGGGGGTGCAAAACAAGGGATTTGTGCTAAGTGGTCACTGTGGCCACTTAGTAATAGTCATTATGACTGTGCCTGGAGTCATCTGTCTCTGTGGGTAAATATAGCACGTAGAGCAGTTTCCAGAAGCAGTGTCTCCTTCCAACTTCTATGTTTTTTTTTGTTCACACTGCTAGAAAATTTGTGCAAGAAAAAGTTCACAGCTACCTGATTTGTTTTTCACAGGGTTGTGAGGTATTATTATGAGTCTGGTGGAAGAGTAGGAAGTGAACAGGTGGAACATCTTACCAGTGTGTTAAGGTGGGGAGTCAGTGCAACACTAGGATTCAAACTCGGGGCACTGGGTTCACTGAGCAACACCTATACCTAGTCAGCTTCCTTATTAGCCAGTTCAGATCCCGGGCATTCAAAATGTGTGATAAACAAACGACTAAGCTGTGGAGCATCCTTCTGTATGTGGGGATGCAGCATGACCCAGAGGTTACAGCTCAACAATGAAACATAACATCCCAGATTCCAGTTCTACCAGTCACTGGCTTCCAGGGTGACAATAAGGAAGGCATTTGCGCTTCTTGGCTTTCGGTCCAATCAGCTGTTACATGGGTAGAAGCAGGACTGCACTGAACAGAAGTTGTTGCATCCCTGTTGAATAGCCATTGGCAAGCCCATTAGAAAAAAATGTGTTTTGGGGGTGATAATGAGCAACTAGTGTAGTCAGATGTGTTTACCTGGGGCTCCCAACCCCAGCATAAACCCCCCCCCCCACAAATAAATAGTGATTTACCTCCACAAAACTGCAGACTTTAAATAAAAACATCATTGCTCCACCAAAGAGATCTACCATACTCATTATCAGGAAAATTGAGGAATTCCTGACTGCACCAGCTCAACAACAACGGGGAGCTGCAATGAAGGACGTGAGGCAGTAGGCCCAGGGTGCAGGATTGGAGGCCTGTGCTGAGCAAGAAGCTCTGTCAGGAGTGATGGCAGCAATTGGCCAGTTTGTCTCAGCCTAGGTGCTTGCCGCCCTGAGTCCCAAGTTAGACAGCCTGGCTGGAAAGTTATCATCTCTCTTGAAAGACTTTGCGGGGCAGAATCAGTGGATAGAAAGTACAACGGTGCAGATCACGGCACTGTAAAAGCTCTTGGAAGGTCTCCTGGGCAGACTACAACAGCCACAGAAAAGGTAGAGGAGCTGGAGGAGGCCCTGGATTGCCAGGAAACCACCAGCTGCAGGAATAATTTATAAATCCATGGCCTGCCCAAGGGGATAGAGGGGCCTGACCCAGTGACTTACTTTGAGCAGTTTCTCCTGAAGCTGCTGAGTTTAACTTGCAAAGAAGGTTGGATCAAGTTGGATTGAGAGTACCAAAGCCCAGCACTGAAACCACCAGCAGATCCGCCACTGTGACAAGTCATCATCATCAGGCTACATAACTTTAGTGACAAGCAACTCATCCTGAGAGCAAAGAGAGGCTGAGCAAGTCAGCTTTGTGGGCACTGAACTTTATATCTACCAAAACTACTCACAACATCTCTAGAGGAAACGGCAGAGTTACAACCCAATCATGGATGACCTTTGTGCCCAAAGAATAGAGTTTACCCTCACCTACCCAGCGGTGCTCAGTATGAAGTATAACAGTGCCTCATACACATACTGGGATACAAACAAGGCTAAACATTTAATCAGGGACACCACTGACAAATCTGAGGGGGGAAGGTGCTGTGTCCAAGGCAATGGGGTGGAGATCTGAACCCAGTGACTCCCACCATCATGGCTACCACAAGATACGTCAGCATGCCTAGCCACTGACATCTGATGTAACGTACAGTGAAAGTGAGCATCACAATGTCATCACACTTCCTCCTTCACAACAGTGGCAATCACGAGATTCAGCTCGGCTAGAACTCCCTGTAATGACTGTAATGTACATTTGGTAACTGGTCAAGTGGGGAAGGGAATGCACAGGTGGGGAGGAAGGGGTCTAGTGAAATCAAGAATGTGTGGCTGTATTCATGTAAGGACCTGACTGGAACTATTCCTGCTGCTCCCTGATGTGATTGTAAGCAAGGGCTTGCTGAAATAATCTGCTCTCCAGATACAGTGAGCAGGTAATACCTGAACTCAGTACGAACTGACAGCTTGAATGTTCACAAATGTAAACTTATTTAAGGGGGAGAAGAGATCACTGTTGTTAATTCTTGCATCTAATGTTTTCCCAAGGGAGTCCCTAAAATAAAATGATTGCGGAAGGGGTTTAAAGTTAATACAACATTACAGAAGGTTTGCTAGCTACCATGTGTGGGGGTGGGGGAAATCCCTAGGGGAGCCTTTTTCCCTTCTCTTCCTGCTCTCTTTCTCTGTTTGGTGAGGGGGTGGGAATTAATCCTGGGCAGTGGTAGGGTGATGCATAGGAGTAAGCCTCCCAGTGGTCTCTATCAGCATCCCTCCCTTTTTGCCCTCTTGGGCTGCCCTGTCCTTCACTCGCACCTCATGGTGAGGGTGCTGCACACACAGAAAGTGGACTGTAGGTGCCAGTTCTTGGAAGGAAAATCACAATGGTCAGGGGAGCTGGATCAGAAGGGGATGTTGTGCAGCTGGACTCAAAGATCTCCACAATGTCTCAGCCTTATGCCTGTATACAGTGGCAAGGGTCCATAGTTGTGGAAACTGGCATTCCTTGTCCTTTGTTTTGGGTACCTGGACCCCTCACTTCAGAGGGCAATGGGATGAGAGTCTGTTAGAGGCAGATTCCCAAGGCAGAGTCATTTTCTTCTTTGTTGTTTTTCTTTTTTGGGGCCTGTCTGGGGCTTTGGTGGGCAGTTTGGTTTAGGGCAGCCTGCTGTGGATTCCACAGCCACCCCAGAGGGACCTTAATCCTGGAGGTTGAGGGGACTCCATACCCGTGAGCACTAGTAACATGGGGGCAACTGGTTAAGTGTCTCATAGGGCTTTAGGCTGCATAGCCATATCTCAACAGCCATCATGGGGCAGTGATGTTTGTCCTGAAAATAGATCACTGTTGATGTTGTTGGTGGGGGAGAGAACACAGTTGTTCTTACTAGTCTCAAGACACCAGCTGCATGGCCTTAAATGTGAAATGTTGCAAATCAGGGCTTTTTGTTTGTGAAGCTATGACAATGCAACTTCTTTTTTACATAACTATTGTTTTACTTGTGTCAGGTGTATTAGCTGGTTTATGTAGTTATTACTGTGTTAGCGTGTCCTGTCATATTTGTGTCTCTAATGAACACAGGTTCATATATGAGGATTCCTAGATATATTTTCTTTCAGGGTCACAGCTGGGGGGCAGCCATGCTACCCTGGGATGGGGGAGTTCTCCTAATGAAGCTGGTGTCAGATACTGTGTCAGGGGTAATGGCCCTATCTGCTCCAGCTCATTATGGTGACTGTAGATGAGAATCGGATGATCTCATGTAACATCAAGTTTTTTTGCCACATCTGTGAAGCGGAAGACTTCTCTTAAACAGAGAGCCACACAGGTGGCTCTTTTACAGGAAACCCACCTCAGTCAAGCTGGGAACTGACTGGGTGGGGAGGTGCTATGCAACATCCTACAACTCTCACAAGAGAGGGGTTGCAATACTTATGCATAAAAGCTTGCTGTTTGAGTGTGAGAGAGAGTGGTGGTGGACCCAGAGGAGTGGGTGCCCGGAATGTCACATTTTCCTTGGTGTATGCCCCAGCAATTTTTGACCCCCAATTCTTGCAAGATCTCTTGGCCCTGGTCCTCCAGGATGGTTTAATTCTGGGAGGGTATTTTTACTGTGCCCTCAGACCACATCTAGACAGAGACTGGCCAGAGTTGGAATGGACAGGGGGGTTGAACAATGATACCAGAGCCTCCTTGACCATGACCTCTTAGATGTCTGGTGGACGGCTAACCTGTCAAGTAGAGTGCACTTTCTGCTCTAACCACCATGCCTTATGCTCAAGAATTGACTACATTTTTATCCCACAGGGGTGGTACCAGCAGGTACAGGAGGCAGACACTAGTGGAATTATTATCTCTGATCATGCTCATATGGGGACCATGCTTAGATGGGAGGGGCAGCTCCCTTAGCTGGCCTGGAGATTTCCTACCCACCTGCTCACCTTGGATGAGCTTAGGGACTTTGTATCTTCCCACTAGGATATCTACTCCTCGACTAATAGGACATCTTCCTTTTCAGCCACCACCTTTTGGGAGGCTGGAAAGGCATATATGAAAGGAATGATAATCCCTATGAAGCAGCCAAATGTAAGGCCCACAAAAGAAAGGCAGAGGACATGAAGTCCTAGCTGAAGATGCTGGAGAGGCAATCCTATCAAGACAAGTCTCCGGAACGTCTGGGGAAATTAGCTGTAGCCCGGGCTACACTCAATCTACTCCTTTGGGAGCAGGCCAAAGTAGCTCTTTTTTATATAAAGTAAATGTTCTTTGAATCGGGTACTAAGCCCAGCACCTTGTTGGCCAGGTGTGCTCGAGGGAGGAGGGGTTCCAATATCATTCCTGCCATCCGCATTCAGCAAGGGGTTGTGACCAGTAGCACTAGAGAGATTGGAGTGCATCTGTTGCATTTTAAGAGGCCCTTTTCTGCATGGAATTTATTGGAATGGCTGAAAAGGCCAAATGTTTTTTGGAACACTTGCCATCCCTCAACTTTCCCAGGAACAGACTGAGGAACTGGGAAAAGTTATTACCCCCCCTCCTCCCCGGAGGTGAGTAGGGCCATCCAGTCAGTAAAGAAAGGCAAGGCCTGTGGACCAGATAGGTTCTCTGTGGAATTTTTTTAAACTTCTCCAAGCTCGTATGTGAAGACAGGTCCTCTGTAAGGGGAGACAGAGAAAAGAGAAAAACTGTCACCCTTGACCAGCAACCCATGGTTCCTACCAAGCACAAGAGAAGGAATGGGCAAAGATTGTTGGAATAGAGGAATCCAGTGCCTGGATGACTTGGAAATCAAAGTGGGGATGCACTCCTTTGCTGAGATCCAAGACTGATGGGGGAGTCCCTTCTAATCACTTCTTCTACCTACAGGTACAACACTATTTTGAGGGGCTGGGTAGGAACATCCACTCAGAGGCAACTATTAGCTTCTTGGAGCAAATTATTCTGTGCAAAAGGAAGCAACCCAAACAAATGATTTCAGAGTTGGTGAAACAAAGCAGAGCTCTTGGGAATAACCCCACCATTAAAATCAGACTGAGATAAGGAGAGGACCTGATATGCCAGATCTCGGACTTGGTAAACGCTATTTTCATAACACATGGGGCCTTTTGTTTGTAATACGTATAAGGAGATATAGTACAAATTCCTCTACAGATCAACCCCCCCCCCAAACATTGTCCATAAGTTTCACCCTGAGATTTCCCTATATGTGGCAGGTGCACTAAGGATATAGGGAGCTACTACCACTGCTTCTGGGGCTATAAGATGTTACAGCACTTCTGGAAGGCCTTAGCCTTTAAAGTGGGACAGATTAATAACTGCAATATCCCAAGTGCACATGCTGGCCTTGTTATTGGGAGGTGAGGACCAGGAAGGGGAGGGCTGAATATTATATCCAAGTTATATTCACCTATTGCTGGTTCTAGCCAGACACTGCATCCGGTACACCTGGATTTCCCTTCTGAGTGCTGATTTCCCAATGGGAGGACCTCATACTGAATGTTGACAACCCTCTCACCCAAAGAGGCAGGGAGGACCTATTTGAAAGGGTCTTTGGCCCCTATCTAGAATCTCTCCCCCCACAATGTGCAGCCCTGATTAGGTCAGGTATCACCTAAAGGGTTTAACGGGTGTTGATTTCTGCACAAAATGAAGTGATCTGCCCCAGGGCACTCTAACCCATGCTGTACATTTGGGCTCTTCTACAATTAACTAAGCCCAGTACAGGAATCCTTGGGTATATTTTTATAGAGGTGCTATCATAAACACTCCACCTTCAACCAGTGTGCTGTGTGCCATTTTCTGTCGAGGTAAGGTTTAGCCCGTATTGTGGGGTGTATATGGCTTAATGTCTCAGCCAATGAACTTTGCTCTGTATATTAAGTTCAAAAGAATGAGGACACCATCAAACTGTATGAGATACATGAACTTGTATACATTACTCTTCCAGTTATTGGCTACTGTTCTTGTCTGTGTATTGTTGTGAAAGGAAATCCAATTAACATAACTTTCAAAAAAAATGTGCTTCCCTGCTAGTCATCTCATGTCATTGCATGTTATAGTTTGTAGATCTGAAGAAGAACAACAAGACTGTTATTGGGCAAAGACAGAACATTTCATGTTGTATGAAAAACTTTGAAAACTAAGGTATTTGCACAAGAAAACATTAACAAAAACCACAGATTAGATGTTGTTTACCATTCCGCAGTGTGGCCTAGTGGTAAGAGTACAGGCTTGGGAAGCAGGAGAGAATGGAATTAAATCCCACCAAAGTCACTCAGTGTATGACCCTTAACAAATTATTTAACCTCCCAGTGATTCAGTCCATCCTGCAAAAAGAAGTGTTGGGAATGGGACCCCACTGAAGAAGACGTTTTACATCCATATAGTGTATGGTGGAATGCTGTTCCGCATGGAAATCCATGCCTGGAACAGCGTTGTTTTCCTGCACTCGTTGCGTCACGATCTTGTTGTGCTGCACCGAGTATGTCACCAGTGCAGCACAACAAGATCGAACACATTCGGCATGTGCAATTGAGCACACATATGACAGCGATGGAAGTAAGCATCACGGCAAAACAAATAAGATTTTTAAAATACTTGTTTCTGTGTTATATACGTATAGTTGCCCATACACTATAAAGATTGTGTATGAGCAAGCATACCACGAACAAGAGCAGTTGTTAGATCTTGAGGTTTCCGTAGTAACGGACCTCTTGAGCTACGCTCTCAAGGTCTCTGGTTACCACGGAAAACCTCTCGATCACAACTGCCTTGTTGTGTATGCTTGCTCATACACAATCCTCTATGTTCTACCTCCTGCCCTCATCTAATCCCCCTTTTCTCCCTGTTGCTAAGAGCTTCCTCACTCACTCTCCCCCCCCCCCAACTTACTCCTATCACATCTCCTCCCTCCTTGCTTGGTCTGAGCAGATTGCTTCTTCTCTTGCAGAATTTCAACACCCTTGGTGGATTATCATGTGTTTTTACTGCAGCATATGTTAGCTGCTTTTCGCACCTTAATTTTATTTATAATTCATGTATATGTTTCCTTTTTTTTTGTTTATATTTCAGCCTTCAGTTGTTTTTCATAAACTGCAGTTAGCTGTTGCTTTTTGACAATTGCCTAATTTTCATCTCTTTTGTTTGATTTTTGACCCTTCACCACTGTTACCTCTGCCTTTGGGTTACACCTAGAAATGAGCTTAAATCACTGTCTTTCCCAATCAACATTTTACAAATAAAAAATTAAATACAAATTTTCTCAACTGAACCACCTTGTGTAAATTGTAAACAAACAAAAAATGGAACAACAGAAATCTGATTATCTGTTTCCATGGGGATTATGTTGAATCCTTTGCATCCCTAGCAAAAGTTCTGACAGGCATGCAACTCGTCCAGTCATTCCCCAACACCCTCTATTTGTGTCATGGGTGAAAGATCATGCAGGAAATGGAGAGGTATTTGCCTTGGTTACCACAGATATTCTGAATCATATGTATTGTCTTTTTAAGTTTCCAGACCACTCGCTTTTTCTCCAGTGGAAAATGATTATTAGCCATGACATTTTCAGTAAATGAGAAACCAAAACAGCATGTTTCCAGTCCAGCTGACCTTTCAGAAGGCTCTTGTTCTACTGATGAATATCTTATCTGTTTAGATCAGACATTGTTCTTTGTAACAGCTTGCAGAAGACCTGAAATCTTCATTACTGTAAACAAGTTTAGCATTTGACTCAAAAGACACTTCTTCAGTCACCCCGCCTGACACGTGGCTTCTTGGCACCTTCTAGGCTCTATATTTAAGAAATAAACATTTCATCCACATTGGTCTTCTAGCCAAAATAATAGTGTCAGCCTCACCCAATTCACTGCTGATTTAGCAGGTTAAGCCTGGGGTTTGGTGGGGAAGCTAGCATAAAAAGAAAAACTGCCCCCCCCACACCAAGCACTATTTACACATGCTGTACGACCTTGGGATGTGTCCTTGACACTGCTTGCTGATGTGGGAGGCTGTACTGTGTTCCTTGACATTTTCTTCCCTGCCTCATTCATCTTATGCTTGCAAGGCTGCTGCTGTCTGTACCCTGGCTTCTCCTTCTCCTACTCAGACACACTGTGTGGCACTACCACTGCCCGAGATCCACTGTCCTGCCATTTGTACAGCTTCTACTAAGTCTGGCCTTTTCTGTTCAGGTCCTGCTATGCTCCCTGCGTGTGTTCTTTTAGCTAAGCTGACTCAGCTGTGCTTCACCTTGCATAAGTAGGCATCCTTCACAAACTGGAGGCAGGGCTCCTACTACCTTCCCCGAACAAGTGCCCTGCACACTATGAATGACCCACTGCTGCAACTGCCACTGTGCATGAAAATCCATTGTCACTGCTTGATCATCAACTCTTTGCTCTGATCACCTGTTTTCCATCTCCTAGAATTTCCTAGTCTGCCCAGAGCTATGCATGGCCTCAACCTGTTCTCTCCTTCCTTTAGCAGGACCAAGTCCTCATTAATTAATACCTGGTAATTAAATTGTCACTGGGGTGGGGGATCAATTAGTCATATGTCAAATAATAGAGCCCCGTGAAATTCATTTTATTTTTATTTTTCTGGAATTTCTTGTTATTTCTTTCTGTTCATTGAAAATGTAGTTTTATTTCTTGTTAGGAAACATAGAAACATAGTGCCGGATTCAGAGAAGCCAAAGCAGAACACAAGGCAACTTGCATCAGAAAAAATGGTGCAAGTTGCACTTGCATCCTGAGTTGCATCCCAGCGGGATTCATATAGGCAGCCTGTGACATGCGGCAGGCTGCCTGGGCCCAACTGCACCTATGTACCTGAAACCCCCTTGTGACATGGCGTAGGGGGGTTTCTGGCAGTATTTACACCCTATTCAGGTAGGGTGGCCACTACGTCAACAAATGGGATTCAGTGCCAACCACCAGTGACCATCTGTCAAAGACCAGTTATGCCAACAAAAAGGTGGTCTAACTGGTCTTTGCTAATCCACTGGAGGTTGCCACTGTCTTAACCCACAACCCCTGTGGTCACGGACCCCATGGGCTCACAGACTCAGGCATGGCAAGCACGTGTGGCACACCCCAATGCCCAGAACCCCACACACACACATGTCGAGGCTCCCATGTCCTGAGGCATGATCTCCCCTGCCATCCCACAACCCCTGGTAGTCTAGTGGCCCCACCCCACCCCACAGTGTAAGCCCCCACACCCCTCAATACCCCACCGTGACTGGCACAGCCCTCCCTCACCATCAGGGCCAGTCGCCAACTCATCCGCCGGGTGTATATGTGTTGGGGGGGTGATGGACCACTGGGCCACCAGGGCAGGTAAGGGTCCTTGATCTGGGGGGGTCCATGGCAAGGGGGCTTGGGGCTGGTGCCCACACCATATGGAGCCTCATAGGTGGGCATGGGGGTGCCATGGCAGCCCTCAACTGGTGCAACTGCTGCTTACCCTGTCCCGCGACCTGCGGCATTCCCAGGTACTGCACCCTACCTTGTGCAGTTACCGCAAGTCGCAGGACACAGACCGCTGCACTCACTCTGATTCTGAATTGGGTGCAAGGGCCAGGTCACATGGAATGTCACCCGCAAGTTACCATTGCCGCAGCTTGTGGCAGGCCTTTCTGAATCCAGCCCATAGACCTTGATGGCAGACAAGGAACGTTTGGCCCACCTAGTCTGCCCATTTCCTTACCTATTGGATAAGCTGCAGATCCTAGTTAACCAACAGTCTTCTTCTTCCTACCCCCTCCAGAGTTGCCTTATGTCTATCCCGTGCATTCTTACATTCCCACACTGTTTTTGACGCCATGTCCTCCTCAGTAAGGCCGCTCCATGCATCCACCACCTTCTCTGTGAAAGAATACTTCCTCACATTGCCCCTGAGCCATCCCCCCCATCTTCAAATTGTGTCCCCTTGTCCTTGCACATCTCTTTTTCTGAAAGATGCTATCCTTTTGGACTTTGTTGATTCTCTTGAGGTACTTGAAAGTTTCTATCATGTTCCCCCTCCCTCATTTCCTCAAGGGTGTGCATATTAACCTCCTTTAGTCTCTCTTTGTATGGCTTCTGTTGCAGACCCTGCACTATTTTAATTGCCCTCTTCTGGACTGCGTCTATCCTGTCTATGTCCTTGCAGAGATGGGGTCTCCAGAACTGTCCACAGTACACCAGATGGGGCCTTACCAACTGACTGTAGAAAGGGATAACAACTTCTTGTTTTGTAGTGGTAATGCCTCCCCCTATACATCCTGGTATCCCCCCAGCCATCCTTACTGCCTTCTCACTTTGCTCACTTACTTTAAGGTCATGTGATATCACTACCCCACATGTCCCTTTCCATTTTTGTTGTTGTTAATACCCCCAACCCCATTGTGTACTCTTCCCCTGGGTTTTTGTTTCCCAGGTGCAATTCTTTACACTTCTTTGCAATGAATCTAAGCTGCCATACTTTTGACCATTCCTCCAACCTTGCCAAGTTCCTTCTCATCCTTTCCATGCCCCCTTGTGTATCAACCCTGTTGCAGATCTTTATTGCATCTGCAAAGAGGCATACTTTTCCTTCCAGTTCCTCTGCAATATCACTAATAAAGACATTAAAAAGGAGCAGACCCAGTACTGAACCTTGCGGTACTCTGCTAGTAACCCACCTTTGTTCAGTGTGGACTCCGATTCCTATCACCCTCTGTGTCCTGTTGTCCAGACAAATTTTTACCCAGGCTACCACCCTGGGACCTACTCCCAGGCTGGCTAATTTGTTTATTAATCTTTTTTGTGGGACTGTGTCAAACACCTTGCTAAAGTCTAGGTAGGCCATGTCCACAGCCCCTCCCTGGTCTACTACTTTGGTAACCCATTCAAAGAAATCTATTAGATTCATCTGACATGACCTTCCTATTGCGAATCCATGCTGCCTTGGGTCCTGTTCCCCACTGACCTCTAGGTACTCAACAATTCTTCCTTTCAGAAGTGATTCCGTCATTTTCCCTGCCATTGAGGTCAAGCTAACAGGTCTGTAGTTTTCTGCCTCTGCTTTGCTCCCAGTTTTGTGAAGAAGAATCACATCCACCCTCCTCTAGTCCTTAGGTACCACACCATCCTCCCATGATTTGTTAAAAAGGGTAGTCAGTGGTGTCTCTAGTTCTCCCATTAATTCTTTTAGAATTCTGGGGTGAATCCCATCAGGCCCCATTGCTTTGTCCACATTCAGTTTTAGAAGTTCTTTCAGAACACTTTGTTCTGTGATAGGACTGATATTGATCCCCTTATCCAGAGTGCTTCTATTGATTGGATTAAGAACCTCCTCCTCCACTTCTTTTGTGAATACTGAGCAGTAGTATTCTTTCAGTATCCCTGCTTTTCACTGTCCCTCTCTGCCCACCCACCCTCCCTTTATTAAGCCTCACTGTCCCTCTCTTGGTCTTTGTTCCTCCCTAATGTACCTAGAAAAGGTTTTATCCCCATTCTTAACTGAGTTGGTTATCTTTTCCTCGGTTTGGACCTTTGCTTTTCTCACTGCCTTCCCCGCTTCCTTCTTCTTTAACTGGTACAGTTCTCTGTCCTACTCCTTCTGTGTTTTCTTATACTTCCTGAATGCTATCTTTTTCTCCCTAACCTTCCCCTCCATCTTTTTTGAGAACCAAAGTGTTTTTTTCTTTCATTTTGATTTACTTTTTTGCTTCACACAAAGGCTTGTTGCCTCTGTGATGGCAGTTTTGATGTTTCCCCATCTCGACCTCTCCGTTTTGCCCATTTGGTAGTGCTTTCCTGAGGCACTCTCCCATTTTGACAAAGTCAACCCTCCTAAAGTCCAGTACCCTCACTTTTGTATGGATTGACTCAGCGGCTGTGTGTATCATGAACCACACTGTTTGGTGGTCACTAGTTCCCAGATGGCTACCCACTTCCGGATCTGAGATCCTCTCTCCATCCCCATTTGAGAGTACCAGGTCTAAGACTGCTCTCTCCCGAGTGGGTTCCAACACTAGCTGTCTGAGACATGCCCCCTATAGAGCAACGATAATGACACTGCTCTTGGATGTGGCTGCAGCAAAGGTGCTCCAGTTAACATCTGGCATATTCAGGTCCTCCATCAACAATATCTCCCCTTTTTCTGCCATCCTAAGGATGCCTTTGATCATTTTACTGTTAATTTCTTCTCCTTCAGATGGGGATCTATATACAACTCCCATGCGGATTGTGTTGCCATTTCCGGTGTCCAAGGTGATCCACAGTGCCTCCTCTCCTCCCTGTTTACCCTTTAGTTCCATTGCTTTAATCCCTTCCTTTATGTAGAGTGCTACTCCTCCTCCTTGTGTTCTACCCTCCCTGTCCTTCCTATAAATTGTGTACCCTGGTATGTTGACATCCCAGTCATGTTTCCCTGTTTACCATGTTTCTGTGACTGCCACACTATCCAGGCATCCCTGTTCCATCAAGGCCACCAGTTCAGAGAGCTTGTTACCTAGACTATGGGCATTTGTGCTCATTACCCTCCATTTTTTTGATGGCCTTACCCCTTTTTGCCCTATCCCTGTCCTTACTGCTTTTGCCTTTTCACATTTACATTCATAAAATACCTCAAAATGACCTTGTACATACTAGAAATCACATTTCTAGTATACTACAGTGTATTAAGTAGCATTACTCTATGGTCTTGAAAGGTTTTGTGAATCAGACAGTTCCACTGATGCTTCCTTGTGGACTGTCTCTGTACAGTAATAATAACAGAGCCTAAACAACAACTGATGCGAGATTTATTTAGTTTTTGCCAAAAAAACAAGCAATTTTGATTTTTTTTATTTTGTGCTTGTTTTTTATACCTTGAATTTCTTGTTATTTCTTATTTAAGAAAAAACATGGGTCTGTAATCATGCTGATTGAGCTTTTTGGCACCCTTTTGTTAGGACTCCTTTGGGACCAGAGCTCAGGCATCCTTATCATGCAGAAACTGTTTACTAAGCAATAAGGCATGACCAAGGGTTATGTTAATGGTCTGTTAATCACCCTCTAGGGATGTAATGTTGTGTGAGGCATAACTGAGTGCTATATGCCCCTAGAGGGTGATTAACTGACCATTAACATAACCCTTGGGAGTGCCTTATTGATATTATAATAAAAACAGTTTTAAACATGTTAAACTTTGCTCAGCATATGATTAGGCTCTATATGTATGTTAATACTCTTTTCAAGTGGCTTTGAATTCCTACCATGCTTTGGCTGCTGGTCTGTTTGGCGCCTCTAGGTGTAAGGCCCTCACCAGGTTGGTGGCTCTTTCAGTCATATTGACCAAACTCTGTGAAACCTTGAAGACTGAAATCCCATTAGAAGGATGGTATGAGAGTTCAGTTGCTCACCCTTCAAACTGCTAATGCTCCTCCATTGATGCTAATTCACATTAAAAATTCCATGCAGTGTTTGAAATTGCCATTCACTTCTCATACTAAATAATAATTTACAAAAACTGTCAAGCTAGGAGGTTAGCGATCTAAGGCATTGGTTGCCTGTGAAGTTTCCTCCAAAGATTTGTTTTTGCCCTCTTCTCCATGCCAACGGTCATTAAACATTGATAATGAAAAACAAATACACCGATTTAAAACCTGAAACTTTCAGGTTCATTAGATATTTGCCCACAATAGGTACTTTAATTGGTTTTGTAATGAAAAAATGCCAAATGAAACAGTTACGTGTCTTTGTGCAAATTAAAAAAGCCATAAAAATATATGGGAAAAAAAAAAAAACATGAGGCCTTTTTCATTTGTGATTGACTTCTAAGTCAATAATGAATAAAAAACCCTTGTGACTTCCGATTGTCTACTGCTGGTACCACAATGCCAGCAACCCAACCCTAGTGATACCCACAGTCAAGTGCCCAGCTCCACAGTGACACCCCCACCCTCCAACATTACTGACATCAACAGTATGGTACCACCATTGGTATCCCCATCTCCCAAAAGTATGGCCATTAGCAGTCAACTGTCCAGCCCTGCTGATGGTACCCCTGCCCTCCTACAGTAGTGACACTGGTGGTCTGGTGTTTAACCCCTCCACCAGTACCCCCATTTCCCCAATAGTACTGAGTCAGCTGGTCAGGTGCCCAACCACATCACTGGTACACCAATCACTAACATTACAATCGGTTGGGTGCCCAGCACTGCCAATGGTGCCCCCTGCTCCAACACAAAAACCTTTCCCCCAACAACTGTACTATGTTATTTACTTACAATGCTAAAACCTATGTTTGATATCTAGATTATGCTTTTGTATTCACTTTGGTGGAGTTCCCTGGATTGGTGTGTGGGGTGGGTGGATTAAGGGTTCAAAAACCCAACATTGCCTTTCCTTACGTTTGTTGTTTTAAGAAGAAACCCTAAATTGTGTATTAATAAATGTTTGGGGAATTAATTTTTTTTTCTTTTTTAGATAGCCATTGCAGCTTACTTTGTGAGGTGATGTTTGGTTTTTGAACCCATAAGCACAGCAGCTGCGTCACACACATTGTGCCAGACATGTAGTGGACTTCATGAGTGGCCCACAGTACATCATCAATCCCACAGACCTGCAACAGCACAAACATGGCCCTACAAAACCATCTAGAATTTTCTTGTTTTGAGACTGTGACCAAAGTGAAGTTGTATCTCACAAAAATGGGTTCATAAGCCAGAAAAGCAGGTTCACAAATGAAGAAAGCCGATCAGCCAGACCGTCAGTGCAGAAACAAGGCTATTGTTCTCAACACTGTTAACCTGGGTTCAGGAATAAGCCTGGGTAATAGAGGCCAGTCAGCAAGAAGAAGATCAAGCATCCCAGAGGACATTCTCCTCCTCTGGGGCAGGAGGGTGCCATGTCCTCGCATTGCTACTGCTACCTATAATTGTACAGGTGGCAGTATGCTCAGGACACAGGGAGGGAGGGACGTTGTGCCACGTACCACAGAGATCTCACATCAGGGACCTTGGTCTCATCACACTGGCATCTCTGGGGGCACAAGGCACAAGAAGAAGAAGTGGAAAGCATAACAAGGGGTAAATCCTACTCCACCTATAGCCACTCGATGGCTAGTGCGCCTGTCCAGAAGGCAATATATGGCAAGGATGAAAAGAAAAATCCCCAAAAGTGATATCAGCGATATCAGTGAAGAATTAACTGTATACCTTCCAATTTTGAACACATAAGTTTCAGACTTAACTTCCAACACATTTTCATGTTTTTGATGCACAAAGGTTTCTCATTTTGCCCCACTTCCTTAACTACTAAGGCTCAAAAAACAGCACAATTGTTTCAGGATGCCCAGAGCTCGACTTAGAAACCTTGTTGGATGAGATGGAGGAACTCATGTAAGGGTAGATGAGAAACCAAACACAACACACAAAAAAAAGGTGAACTCTCAAGATAGTCCACCTATTAGGACTATGTTTCATGGTAAATGCCACTTCATCAAGAGTGGCGGTTTCCTTTGTAGAATATATTTGAGCTCTCAGGAACTGAAATCTGCCTTTCACTCTTTCTGTTTACCAGCTTTCATAACCTCCCAGGGAACTAAAGTGCTTCTACATTCACAGCCATCTCACTGTGCTTATTGAATATGCAAGTAAATATTCCTGGGACTGGCTGACTTTCCACAGGAATGGTACTGGCGCACAGGTTTGAATTGCTTATTTGCTTGTCTATTTTGTATGTTAAGGTGCACAAACTGAGATGTAACATAGAACTTCCTACTTAACCCTAATAATAGTGGCATCACAGAACCACTAAATATACGTATAGTGGAGCCAGCCAGTATGCAACACAATATCGTGTGACACTGCAAGACAAAAGGGATTACCTGCAATTGAAATTGCTTTGTTTACTGCAGTAACTCTGAGGTAGTATACTACAGTTTTGTGTTGCATTCTAGCCAGTTCCATAGCATGTATGGCTGTGTGTGTGTGTGTGTATGCATGGGTATGTGCTAAATCTATAAAACAGATAATCCACTACAGGGTGTGCGGTTGTGCTTGTGTGTTGTATGGCTTGGGGCAACAGGCTGAGTGCATTCAACCACTCAAAGTGTGCATAAATCAGAGCACAACTACACATCCTGTGGTGGATTGTCTGTCTCATAAATGGCCAAAAGGGTTTTGGAGGAGGGTGCTTGACAGAAGTGCAGGTATGCAGTCATTGTAGAGCAATGCACAGTCACATGGTATGTTTCATCCAACCAGGAGACAGCATTTTTACTGATTTTTCTGATGCATTTTATATATATTTATTCACACATTCATATATATGTACCTACATGATGAAATGATACTGGTACACAAGTCTGAGTTGCTGTTTTGTATTTTAAGTGAACATTATGGATTTTGCACTCTACTGTTGCTCAAACTCTCATATAATGTTCAAGAACATTTTGGAATAAACATGATTAACCATAAAAGATAAGGGCACTGATAATAGGGATGTTCATTTAAAAGGGACATTTCCATTGAAACTATTTCACTCTCTATTAGCACAGTGTTAATTTAAGCGGTAAATGGGGACTATAATTCTGTTTAATATGGATAATTAGCACCTAATTTACAATGCCCATAGAGGCCATTTAGAGGCTAAAAAACTCACCATAGGTCACCTGCTAAAGACCGTAGTGTCTACTTCTACTCCACTTAAACAAAATAAATTCCCTGTTTCTGACCATGTGTAAGTTAAAGAAGCTCAAACCCATTATTTTCAAAGATAAGTGCTGTATTAAAACTAATTGAAAATGCACAAATACAATTTTAATTGTTTTCATGCATTGATTAGAAAAACATGAAGAAACAGTAAAAAACGACAATCTTGTCTAAACTCTGACCTGCTTCTGCAAAGATCATGTGCAACAGTTTTTACATATTTTTTTAAAAAAGCTTGAAAAAATGAAATTCAAGTCCCTGTGTCATGATTAGTGTTTCTTGAAAATGTCATGCTGTTTGGTTTTGTAGTTTTCTTTAAATCAGCATGTGTTAACTTGCTCTATAGTGGCTGAAAACAGTGGAGTTATTTCTGTCCTCTCAGTCAAGCTTAGAGAGCAATGACATCATTTTGGAGTAGCTTGCTGTTTCAGATTCCCAATCAGAGCTGCTCTCTGTAGAGTTAATGGTTTGCTGAGCTCTCCAGGTTTCTTACAAACCCAGTCTCTGGTTTGTGTTTAGATAGATCAGCTTAGAATCTATCATTCTCTTCTTATAAAAAGCTGATTATTTCAGTTTTAATGCTGAATTGAAGTAATGGAAATCTTTCTGAGTGAGAAATCAGCTTGCCTCAACTGTATCATAGTTCTCAGTTCTTTCTAATGAAAATTCTGTTTTTTTTTAACTGTATAAGACAGGACTGTTTAATGAATATAAAATAAATAATTTTTTTTTTCATTCGCACAAACAGTTTGTCTTTGATGTAACCTTCATAAATACATTTATGTAAGAATTTTTTTTTATGTCTAATTGACAAACAGGTGCCTGTGACACTCTGCTACAGTATTTCAAGCACATGTACTGTCTGAAGTCAAGTCAAGTAGAATTTATTGTTCGACTTTTTAAGCCATTACAATATTCATATAACTAGTACAAGTACATACATACACATCATACAGCAGAATTAAAATTAGAACACTATGGCCCAGATATTCAAAAGGGTTGCACCATGCGCAATAGGGTTGCGCCTGCGCAAGTCCAAAAGTGCGCCATTCTGCGATATTCAGCAGGAGGCAGTTGCGCCACCGAAAACATGCTGAGCAACAGCGCAATGCAAATGACGGCATGTGCAACCAAAGGGGGTGGATCCATGCATAAAGAGCACAATGCGATATCCAAAGACTTGCACAATGCGCAACAAGCGGAACAGCGGAAGTTGCGCACCAGCGGAAATGAGCCAAAATAAAAGGCTCAAGGAAGAGCGCAAAAACGCCACAAGGGATGCCAAGTGGGGAAGAGAGAAAAGACAGTCAGTGACAGGCCAGGGCAGGCAAGGGAAGCAGTGTGGGCCATAGGCTGCAGAGGCCAGGAGGTGCCGGTGCAGTGGAAGTAGCAATCAGGACAGCGGGGGTAACAGAGCAACATCAGCCAGGGGGGGTCACAAGCCAGGGAGATGGACAGTGGCAGCTTCCACATGGAGGCTGTAATGAGGGGGGTGAGAATGCAAGGTGTAGGGGGACGTGGCTGTGGATGGGCCCGTCGGTGGTATGCCCCCAACAGGCAGTACCGTGCCCACATCAGCTTTGACCTGTACACAGATGTAGAGATCGTGGGCCGGTACCGCCTGAACAGGGCAATACTGAGGCGGCTCTGTGAGCTGTGCAGTGATGTGATGCAGGCACCCTCACGACGGAGTCATGCTCTGTCAGTGGAGACCAAAGTGACAGCCTGCATGTGCTTGCTCACCACAGGCACCTTCCAGAGGCCAACAGGGGACACCACAGGCATCACACAATCGGCCATGTCACACATCCTCACCCAATTCCTCAGCGCACTGCTGCCACATGCTGAGAGCACATCCATTTCCCCAGCACTGCAGCAGGCGCAGCAAACATGCAGGCGTTCCACAGGGTATACGTATGCCTGGCGTGCTAGGGGCCATAGACTGCACCCATGGGCCATTAAGCAGCCACCTGGCCCCATGGGGACGCATATAGAATAGAAGGGCTTCCCAGTGTCAACTGCCAGGTGGTGTGTGATGCCACTGGGTGTATAATCAATGTCTGTGCCATACACCCTGGCGGAGCACATGATGCCTTCATATGGCATCAGTCACACTGTGCCATCGATTGAGAGTGGGGACATCCCCACAGGCCATCTAGTGGGTGAGTACGCATGTAGAAATGCAAACTCAGGGCAAGGGTGGAATGCCACAGGTGCCATGGTAGTGGCACACAGGGATATGGGCAATATGGACCTGAACATGAGACTGATCTCCACTATCTCCACACAGGTGACAGCGGATACCCACTCCGTCCCTGGCTGCTCACACCGTAGCGGCACCCCATCACCCCATCGCAGCAATGCTATAATGAGGCACATGCCGCAACATGCAACATCATCGAACGGGTGTTTGGGATGCTCAAGGCATGCTTCCGATGCCTAGATACCTCCAGCGGTGCCCTACAGTACAGCCCCTCAAAGGCTTGTGGGATATTCCTGGCCTGTTGTATCCTGCACAACATGGCCAATGACTGTGGGATAGCCGTACAGGTTGAAGAGGGGGACAGCGATGGGGACACCAGTGGTGCCGGTGTTGATGGTGATAGCAGCCTCCCTTGGACGGACGGGACCCCAACTAATCCGGCGGGCCCAGCTGCACTGGGACACCATCACGGAGGCATTTTGCACAACACAGGTAAGTCAAGGGCCATGTGCAGACAACACTGTCCTGGCGCAACCCACAGGCACACAGAGTAACACACCAGGGGTGCCTGGCGGCAAGGGGTTGAAGGGACCAGGCACCCAACACACCATCAGGTGAGGGGTGAACAGTCAAATGGAGACACACACACAAACACACCAGGCACAAAGCATACATGGGCAGGTGCACAGCAGAGCAGGAACAGACATGGCAACACACAGATCCACAGACCACACCACCACCTGTACTTGTCAAGCACATGTGTCAGATGCTGGGCACCCTTGCACCTTGGTGTACAGTACAATGCAGGCATCATCATGCCGCGCACCTGTGGACAGCAGTCGGGATGGTGTGCAGGTGGTCCGTATGTCAGCGTGATGGGCAGGGCACCCACCAGTGCACTGCCCACCATGACGCACAGTGCACACAGGGCAGCACCAGACAGGGCCCGCACTGGGAGACAGGTCAGTCATGTTGCACCATTCCACAGCCACCGCGGATGCGTGGGTGGCCCCGCCGTGACCCAACAGCACTGGCAGGCTGAGCTGGGGCCACATGGGGTGGCACCGATGGACCACCAGGGGTCCCACTGCATGATCGCGACCTTGTCCGCAGTGGGGTCTGTAGGATGCTAAACATACCTGCACCAGGGGTGCTTGGGATGCCCACAGCAGAACCCGGCATCGGCAGGCTTGGCGTCGCACGATGCCGGGAATGAGGAGTGGAGAGCGTACTGTGTGGGGTGCACAGTACAGGAGCACCTGCATGTGTGCCCAATGCAGCCACGACAGCGACCAATGCCTGGGTCTGCCTGTCAATGGTGGCGGTCACATCCATCCACATGTGGACCATCTCTGCACAGTCCAGAGCACATTCCCTGCTGTGCTGCTCCACAGCCACACACAGTGCCTCCACAGACGTTGCAACCCGACTTTGCTGCTGTACTGATTCCCACAGCAGGCGGGTGTGCTCTTCAGGTGGGTACTCTGCCACAACAGCATCCTGTACCCCAGGGTGTGGAAGGTCCTGATGCTCAACACCCCTTGAGGGTGGGCGCTGTTCACCAGGACCAGAAATGGGCGTATCAAAGGGCGGCGGGCATGTGCCACCGCTGGACACTGTACCCCCAGACCTGGTGGGTGACTGATGCTGCTGCCCCTCAACCGCTGTGCCCAGGGACCACTCGTTCCACTGCTGTGCCGCAACAGTGCCAGACACCTGCACAGCCACTGGTGCTGCCCACGGTGGTGACAGGCACAGCCTGGGACTGTGCCGACATGCTGGCACACATGTTGGAACCAGCTAGCCCAGGGGCACGTGCTGGCCTGCTGTGTGTCCTTCGTGGGACACATGCATGTCACTGCCCATTGCAGTCCTTGCATCATCAATGGTGCAGGTACGTGCTACAGCCACAGTCATAGCGTGCTGGCATGCTTGCATGCCAGACTGCTGAGACACAAGCTGTGCACCCCCCACACCCGACTCACCAACACCAGAGTTGGCAGCCCAGCGTGCATGCTGGTGCAGTGCATGCTGGCTGGCGACAGAGGTGGATGGACCCTCCTCCATGTCCAGCAGGTCATCCTCACTGCCTGGACCCACCACCACCATCCCCTGAAGATGAACAGGATCTGTAACAGAAAGAGAGGACATGTGAGTGCATATGAACAACCTTCCCCCCCAACACCACCACCATGTCATACCGTGCAGTGATGGGCTTCCACCTGTCTGGAATCCAACTCCTGGTATGTCCTCAATAGCACTGCACTGCATTGATGCAGCCAGTCTGTCCTCAGCCAGGGTCAGCTCCACCACCGCTGGCTGGCCCCCGCCAGTGCCAGCACGTGCCGCCCTGAGGGTTGCCACCTTCTCCTTCACCCCCCTGCGGTCTGTCCCAATCTTCTTTTTGCATTCCTGCACAGAGTGCTGGTGGCTTCCGTGCAGGTTCACTGCCTGAGCTACCCCCTCCCATGCAGCTGCATGGCCCTGAGGGGTGCCCTGCTGTCCACTCAGTAGTGACTCCTCCTCCAGATAGGCCTGGAAGAGGGCCTCTGTCTCTGCCGTGGTGAAGTTGGGCCTCCTCCTCCTTCGCCCACCATCCTCACCCTCACCTTGGCTCTGCTCGGTCATGGCGATCTGTATGGGTGGAAGTGGACACCTGTCACTGTGCAGTCTACAGTGCTATCCCATGCCCATTGTCCAGAACATCCCACAGCATGCAACCCACCTCTCACCTGCAGTAACCGAATCTGGCCAGCGCAGCCCAATGTCGCACATTTATAGCGCAATGCATGCAAATTAGGAGTGGAGCAACTGTAATGAGATGCAAATCACGCCACTGCGCCTTTGAATGGCTGATCAGATGATTTGCATGTGTCGGCTGCATATCGCGCTATTGCGCTTTTCGCAATACGGTTGAGCCGGCTGAGCCAATGGCGCAGATCTGTGACTGTGTGGTACACTGCATTGCGCATGCCCACGTAGCTTACGCAGGCATCTGCCATGCTGATGACGTGCTGTGTGCGATCGGCAATTCAGACTATGGCCACCATTGTGTCAGTGGCGCTACAGCAATGGGCACCATATGGCGCTGTGGCACTACTGCGCAATAGTCCACTGTGGCATTAGCATGCAGGTGGTTGGTCGCGCAGGATGCGTAGACATCATATGGCGCTTTGCGTGGCCTTGTGTCATAGACCCCTGACCTGGTGTCCGACCTTTGCCCCCTAGCGCAGTTCGGCTGCCATGTGTACGGCCCTATTGTGCTGTTTGGTGACAGCGCTATGTGAACCGACGGCGCTGTACGAACAGCACAATTGGAACCTATGGTGGTTTATTGCGCAACATTTCCACGTGGGGTTGCGCGCTGTGGGGCGCCATATTGCCTGCTGTAAAGATACAACAATGGCACGCAGGAGGGCACGCCAATGGAGCCCGGTGGAGGTGGCCAACCTGGTGGCCCTGGTTGAGCCCCACTATGGGGCACTGTATGGGGAGGAGCCCCTCACCATGGCTCGAACCCAGGTCTGGCTGCAGGTGGCCAATGACCTGGTGGGGGTCACAGGGCGGCGCCGGTCTGCCGAGCAGTGCCGGCACAGGTACAGTGACCTCCACAGGAGGGAGCTGGATTTGCTTCACCGACTACAGTCACGTGCCAGGAGGGGCATTGTGCCTAGGCCAGGTGGGTGTACCATCTATGCACCTGTATTCTCCGTAGGGGTGTGAGTGTGTTTTGGTGGCTGTGCATGGGTGATGGCTCTGCCATGGTTGGCTGTGTCAGTGTGTGCAGGTGTGAGATGCATGGGTCTGGCTGTGTGGGCAGGCACACTCACTGGGGCAGGGGGCAGTCTGCTTTGGAGTCACACTGATGTTTTTTTCAACATTTGTCTCCCACAGGCCAGGCAGAGAGGATGCAGGCACAGGATGAGGAGGGCCGTGGCAGGGCCCATGTGGCGGATGGTGGTGCTGCGAGGGGTGGGCCACAGCAGCAGCAGCAGCAGCAGCAGCCACAGCTGCTTGCAGTGTGAGTATCATTACATCATGGATGCTATTGCATGCTGGAGAGGTGGGTATGACCACCAGCCGCGGACAACACAACCTGCGGCGCGGGGCGTGGTCATCACTGTCCAGTGTCACTGCCGCGTCTGTGTGTGCGTCACTGGTGGTCCATGCATGCACTGGGCACATGGCTGTGGAACTGGCATCCCACCACATTGCCACATCACTTGACAGCCTTGTTTGTGCTGTGATGGACATGGGCAGTGTGTGTGTGCAGTGGTGCACATAGCTGGTGCCGCCTGGTTGGGCTTGTCATGTGCATGGTCACTGTGGGTGGGTGCATACCATCACAGGTGCGGGACATTGGGCTATATGCCTTGCAGGTTGGGTGGTGTTCAGGGTTGTGGTCAGTCACAGCCATTGACTGTGTTCCCTTTTCCTAGGCCTCATTGTGCTCCACAGGATTGAGTGGGCACTGCACCAGCTGACCCGGGTGTCCCTGGAGAACCGGAACATCCTCCATGATATCCAGTGCCATGGGCTCTGGAGGAGGCACAGCCAAGCGAGACGGCACCAGGCAGCGGAGGACCAGCCTGCTAGGCCTTAGACCGGCTTTCCCTTCCCACTTCACCCATCCCTCCCACCCTGCCTTCCCTCTCCAAGTTGTTCATCCCTACCCCTTGCCCACCCTACCTTGTACCCCTACCCCCTCTTGTAAATAGTTTTGTTGTTGTTCTTGTTCTACTTTCCATTTTTAAATATATATATATTTTGTTATGAATACTGTGGTGGTCTCTGATTTGCAGCTGGCTATAGTTGCTCAGTTGCAGTGGTGTGCATGCCATCTGGGGTGGTATGGTCCTGGGTATGTGTGTGTGTGTGTGTGTGTGTGTGTGTGTGTGGGGAGGTGTCTCCAGTGTGGCAGTGACTTTCTGTTGGTCTTGCCATCTGCTGCCGCCCACTGCTGGGTGCACAGGGTGGGTCTGGCTTGTATGGTTCTCTGCTACTCGAGGTTGATGTGTGCCGGGGGGGGATGCATGGTGTTTCCTGCAGTGCCAGTCACTGCACATGGGTGGTGTCTTGGGGTCACGGTGCAGGGTGTGCTGTGCATACGGGGGGCTGATGTGCACTGTGGTTGTCACCCCATGTGTGTGGCAGTCTCAGCCTGACAGTGGTTGTGCTGGGGTGTCATGGCCCTGCTGTGCTTTGTTGGCTTGTC
Organism: Neoceratodus forsteri; assembly: GCA_016271365.2. Lineage (NCBI taxonomy): Eukaryota > Metazoa > Chordata > Ceratodontiformes > Ceratodontidae > Neoceratodus > Neoceratodus forsteri. The sequence goes on along the minus strand of CM028129.1, from coordinate 1,142,531,036 downwards.
CCCATGGGCCAGTGGATCATCTGTCCCACCCCCAGTGATGCTGTGCTTGGGGTGTGCAGGTGTCTTGTTGGTTCTGCAGTGTGTTCCTGTGCCCATGTGTGGCATGGCTGGCGGTGGGCCCCAGCCTGCCTCCCTGGTTGTGCAGTTCCATTGCTCTGCTGGGGGTGGGGGGGGCTCTGCTTACGCTATGGCACCTCTGGACTGCTCAGCTGGGCTAGCCTTGTTGCGCTATGGCACAACCTTTCTGCTCAGCTTCACCTTCCTGGTTGCGCTATGGCGCAGTTTGTGCGATATTCAGACGTTGGCTGCTTTCGCAATTTGTTTTGCTCCATGTTTGAATATCGCGTCTGTTGTGCATATGCGCAATTGACTTGTGCTTGCTCCTGCTATTGCACACATTTTGGGCGCAGTTTGAATATCTGGGCCTATATTTAAAAATGGAGTTCCTTTTCATGCTAAGTCAAAGAAAGAATAATTGCAATCTAATAAAATAGACTCATGTTATACCCTTTACTATATAATCACCTAAAAAAGGCATCTATACCTCCAAATAACATAACATCTGATGACCGTTTCTAGTAAATCTGAACAAACCCTAAAACGCACAGTTTGCCCAAAACTCATTATTTTGTTCTTGAGTAATCATTTCAGGCTACACAAGTTGGAAAACCTACCATACCACAGACTTAATACTAACAGATTGCCCACATCACATCGGAAGACCTGGAGAATACACAATCATTACTACACCATACCATGGAGCTATTACTTTTCTGTATCTTTGCTTTGTCCAAGAGCACTTAGTGTAGTACCCTGTCTCCCTTAAATGGGAACTCAGAGTAAGCTAAAGCTAAAGGGGTTATCACTCAGGTGTATTAGGATCTCCTGCTAAGGTAAACCAAGTTGAACCCTCCCTAAATGGTTCCTCCTGGGCAGACTTCCTGGAGAGGCCTCAGATGGGTCCACTGGTTCTTAACCCACGACTTATGGGGAAACCTGCACCAAATAAGCCCATCGACATGGGGATGGGGCAACTAAATGTGCCATCCCTGCCTGCACAACTCGTTCCCGTAACAATAGTTATTCCCAGAATTTCCAGTTCCACAATTTAAGGTTGGTAAATTTTATCACACATCCAAATCATTCCATCTGATCTAAAGCAAACTGCAGAATGGCCCAGGAATATTTAAGCAATAGTGCCCGAAAGGGTGTATGTCGTGCTGGGATAATGGCACGCCTCAGGTGGTTGGGCACGAGGCTACAGGCTGAGTGTGTCCAACGACTAAGGCGTAATGCTATTCCAAATGACACACAACTTGGAGGGCATTATTGTTATTATACAATAGCTCTTTTTTATACAGAATAAAAAAACATAATTTTAAAGATGTTTTTGTGTGGAAAAATATTTTTTGTTTTTTTAAGAGAAGATGAAACAATCAATCAAAGGTTCCATAAAACAATCAATCAAAAGCTCCATAAAATGCTCATCTGCAGGTTCACAGTGAGGTTGAGACTAGAGCCGTGATGTTGTACTGGGATAACATCATGGCTCCAGCCCAAGACTAACCAATCAGAGTCCAGGATTTTTTCTTGCCATTGTATAATCAGGCTTAGAAAATGGGCTTTTTATTTCCTGGCATCTGATTGGCTAGTACCCTAGCCAGGGGGGTACATTAACTTTCAATAGATGCCCAGGAAATAAAAGGTGCCAGCTCAAATGCCCCTTCACCCGTACAAGTATCTTTGTGCACATCCTGCTTGATGATTGGCCAAAACCACACAGCTGAATTTCAAAAAACCACCATTTTTTCCCCTCGCTTAGTAAAAAATACTGCTCCCCAACACTCAGTGCCAACTCTTAAATCACACATAATCCCTTATTACTTTTTTCTGTCTTTCTTTAACCTTGCCCCCCCTTCAAAGTGAAGCTACGCATTAAAGCAGCGATCCATAATGCCTCGAATGCCTGTTAGCCGACAACGCGACGTTGAGAACCAGTCCCCCACCAACTCACGAGACAACCACCTTAGCGGGTCAGCGGACAGCGCTACCGATCTCCACCAACAAGTTTCCCTTCTCACAAGCCTCACATGTTAAAAAAATAAACAAAAGTTGCACCTTGCTTCTGATGTTCACCTCCTCGTTCAGTGAACATGCCCACAGCACGTAGCTCATTCCTGTCGTTGACCGATTTAAGTTATGGCTCCTCTGGTTCGGCAGGCAAGCTCACTCGCTCTCTGGACAAACCAGATGCTCCTCGTCACACTCCCGGTCCTCATGGAAGGCAGCGAGGATCGGGAACTCATAAAAAAAATTAACAAGTTAAGCAGCTCCCGGTCCTCATGGAAGGCAGCGAGGATTGAGAACTCATAAAAAATTTACAAGTTACAGCAGGCACAGTGCGGAAACTGAACAACTGGCACCTGTTCATGCTCACCTCCCAACTACCTTGCTTAAACTGCCTCAAAAAAAAAAAACTGCGGGAGTTAAACATTTTAAAATACTGTACTGAATAGTGGTGTATGTGGGGTGGGGATAATTACAACAGAATAGCTGGAGGGTGCAACTGCAGATGGAACAGCACAAAACAAAGGACTATTTTACCACAAAATAGTTTTCTGCTGTTTCTATCCAATTTCAAAATATTATCCTCTTTTAGTCAATAACCTAATTAAAATTTACACAGATGCCCATTTCTAAGCGCAATAATGCCCTCCAGGAAGGCGGTATAGGCAATACCGGACAGCCAAGGGCTATAAGGCCCTCCGCCTGCGGCGTCGGGCCTCACTACGCCCCTGGCCGGTCCGGTATTGCCCAATACCGCCCACCCTGTCGGGCATTATTGCTTACTTAACCCCCCTGACAACAGCCTTCATGATGATAATCAATCAACAATTATCAAACAATCCAAAACAATTAAACATTTGTTATAAAAAGAAGATTCTACTCTTCCTTATCTAACTGCAAAGTGACCTTAATATCTTCAAATTTAATTCCTTGAAAGCAGCCTTAATAAAATTATACACTTCCTTAATTAAAAGCATCTGTAAATGCCTATAAAGTCATATAAACTTAAGGCCACATGCACATTATTTACCAATTCTATTCTTAATTAAGCTGACTGTCCTGCTTTCTATTTTAAACTCTCTAACTCAGTGTCACAGTGTCACAGCTGAAAACAAAAACAAATATCTCATAACATAAATAAACAACACATAAAATAGTTAAAACAATTTCACAATAACTCAAAAAAGTGCTAAGATTTTTCTCAGAGAATTCACAAACGGGTTATTTAAACTGCTTAGGTGTTTAAATAATTTCATCTTAAAAACTTAAAAATGAAAAAAAATATGAACAAAGAGGGTTTTACCCCACAACTGTCTTCTGCCAGTCACTAGTTCAACACCATGCTTTGCCCAAAAAACTGTTCTGGTCACAAGTCAAAAGTTCAGACCTAAGGTTTGTATCAGAGTTATTTTATTGTCATTAAATACTCACTGAATGCTCCATCCCTTAAAAGGAAAATATTCCACTCTCATACCATAAGGTATGTAGTGCACTTCAGTTTTCCTTAAATTATCCCGATACTGGACATAAGCCACAGGGAGAGGCTTTTGAGCTAAAAGAGAGAAAAAAGAGCTTTCCTCACACCAATTACATTTCACCAAAAAAGCATTTTACAAACTGCTAATAGCGAGGATTAATGTACTTAGCTCCAGCCTCTGAACACCTGTAAACTCCTCCACAGGTCTCCAACAAACAGTTAATGCAAGATATCACTCCTGCTTTCCATTTTCCCATACCGGAGTTCATTTTAACTCAGCAGGCTATATTCAGCATTTCTATTAGCTCCAGACAAACTCGGGGGCACTACACAGCAGCTTCTCCGTCTCCATAGAGGGTCCTCTCACTCCATCTCCCCATTTCTCCAAGGAGATGTTAACTCTTGGAGTGAACACAAACAGTTCATTTCCAGGAGTAACAGCCATCTCCTTTCATCCTTCTCCAGTAATGTACCTGCAACAAACAAGCAAACAAAAGTGCTCCTCTAAGCGGAATAACTTTGTGGAATCAAGCCCACCACTAATTAATCTAAACCCCCCGGGTAGTGCTGGCATACCTTTTGTATTTAATGTATATGCATATCGGCATAAAATGCCACATCCTTCTCCTCTCAGGCCTTCATCCTCCTTTTTGTTAACCACCACAGGAGCAATCCTGATTCAGCCCTGAAAAATTCAAGGCAAAAGAATCCTTGTACTCGTGACATTCAGCCACCTAGAACGCCATCATGCTTGTTCTGCCACAGCTCCACAGCTGCTGATATCAATATTAAAACTTATTACTTCAGAGCCAACAGCATAACAGCAAAATAGTATCTGTTTTATTCATCGATTGCACAAAAAAGTTAATGCCAAAGAATACTAGAAACCAAAAGCACAGCATATTGAGGGAAAAAAAAAACAGCGGTAGTCTTTCAACCCCGCATTCCGAGAGCATACAGCTTAGAACAGCTGGTACATCTATTCAGCTATATTTTCCGATACTTGATAAGTAAGCCTCAGTATAGACATTTGCTGTATATTCTACATACAAAACCAGCAAAAGTTTCATAAGGAAAAAAAAAAAGGTTTACGGAAGAAATGCTGTGTTAAACACGACGCTACAGAGAGTGGGGCAGCTTTGCAGTCATCTTGCTGCCCTGCACCTCCCCCGTCTGAAGTCACAAATTTCAGTTCCTGGGTGGTTTCTGTGTAAAAATACATCATGTATGTGTATAACTAGAAGCACTGTATGGTATCCTGATGTACTGTGTCTCTGCCCCACAGTTAAAGCAGCTCCAGGCTACTACCACCTGCCCACTGCCCCACAAGCCCCCTGCCTTCTGCTCCACATTCAAAGCTGCTGCACCCTGATACCCACTGTCTTCTCCCACACAGTCAGGGATTGTGCACCCTGCTGCCTCCATACCCTGTCTAAAGAATCAGGACTGCTGCACCCTGCCACTCTCTGCCCAAACAGTTGGGGTTGCTACACACTGCTGCCCTCTCTCCCCCACCCTCACAGTTAGGGACACTGCACCTGTTGCTCCCTGTTCCTGTCTCCACAGTCAGGGCTGCTGCACCATGCTGCCCTAGCCACCAGAGGTGAGGCTTTTGCTGCACCCTGCTACCATCTTCCATTGCCCTAAATGGGCAGGGCTGCTGCACCACGTGTACCCCATATAACAGTCAGCACTGCTGTACACTGATGCCCCATGTCTTGCCCCACAGCCGAGGCTTCTGTACCATGCTGTCCACTATCCCCTGTACCATAGACATGACTGCTGCACCCTGCTCCTTTCTACACAGTTGGGATTGCTGTAGTCTTCTATGCCCTAGAGACCCATGCCTCTACAATTACGGCTGCTGCACCATACTGCCACTTGCCACAAGATTCCAGGCATTTGCTGCAGCTTGCTGCATGTCTCTTCAGTTGAGATAGATGAACCCTGCTGTCTCCTTGCCACCAGAGTCAGATCCTTTGCTACACACTGCTGAGACTGGAACAGGGGGCAACAGGTGCAGTGTCCCTGACTGTGAGGGTGGGAGATAGTGGGCAGCAGGATGCAGCAACCCCAACTGTTCAGGAAGGGTGCAGCACAAGAGTAAGGGCATTTGCTGTACCCTGTCCTCTGCCTGTGGAGGCAAAGGGCTGTATGGTGCAGCAGGGCACAGTGATGGTTGGGGACAGAGGACAGCATGATGCAGAAGCTTTGACTGTGAGTCAAGACACAGGTGGGTATCAGGGTACAGCAGCCCTGACATGGCACAGGATGCACACTGTGCAGCAGCCCAGCCCATTTGGGGTGATGGAAATGTGTAGCAGGGTTCAGCAGCCCCAACTATGGAGACAGGGGGCATGAGACTCTAGGGTGTAGCACAGCACAGTAGCCCTGACTGTGGAGATAGGAACAGGGGGCAACAGGGTGCCATGGCCCTGACTGTGGGGGTGGGGACAGAGAGCAGCAGGGTGCAGCAGCCCTGAATGTTCTGGCAGGAAATAAGATAATAAGTGGCATCAAGATACAGCAGCCAAAACTGTGAGACAGGGTGCAGCAGCCATGCCTGTTTGGGACAAAGGATATTGGCAGCAGGGTGTAGCAAAGAATCTGACTCTAGTGGCAGAGGAATAGCAGGGTGCAACTGCCTCAACTGTGGAGGCACACAACAGGGTGCAGCAAATGCCCCGACTCTTGTGGCAAGTGGCAGCATGGTGCAGCAGCCCAAATTGCAGAGGCATTGGGCTCCAGGGCACAGCAGGCCGCAGCAACCCTAACTGTGTAGAAAGGAGCACAGTGCAGCAGCCCTGTCTGTGGTGACAGAGGATAGAGGACAGCATAGTGCAGAAGTCTCAACAGTGGTGCAGGACACAGGGGGCATTGGGGTACAGCAGCCCTGCCTGTGAGATGGGGTACACATGGTGCAGCAGCCCTGCCCATTTGGGGCAATGTAAGTGGGTAGCAGGGTGCAGCAAAAGTCCCACCTCTGATGACTAGGGCAGCATAGTGCAGCAGCCCCAGCTATGGAGTCAGGGAACCTGGCACACCTAGGCTTAGCACAGCATAGCAGCCCTGACTGTGGAGACAGGAACAGGGGGCAACAGGTGCAGTGTCCCTAACTGTGAAGGTTGGGGGGGGGAGAGGGCAGCAGGGTGCAGCAACCCCAACTTTCTGGGCAGAGAGTGGCAGGATGCAGCAGCCCTGATTCTTTAGACAGGGGATGGAGGCAGCAGGGTGCACAGTCCCTGACTGTGTATGAGAAGACAGTGGGCAGCAGGGTGCAGCAGCCTTGAATGTGGAGTAGAAGGCAGGGGGCTTGTGGGGCAGGGGACAGGTGGCAGTAGACTGCAGCTGCCTCAACTGTGGGGCAGAGACACGGTGCATCAGGATGCCATATAGTGTTTCTAGCTATACACATACATGATGTATTTTCACACAGAAACCACTAAAGAACTGACATTTGTGAGCTCAAACAGTACATGTGCTTGAAATACTGCAGCAGTGTAACAGGCATGTGACAGGCACCTGTTTGTCAATCTGACATGAAAAAACATGTTCTTACATGAATGTATTTATGAAGGTGACATCAAAGACAAACCGTTTCTGTAAATGAACATTTAGATTTATTTTATATTCATTAAACAGCCCTGTGTTATATAGTTAGAAAAACATTACTTTTGATTAGAAAGAACTGAGAGCTGTGGTACAAACAAGCTGATTTCTCACACAGAAAGATTTCCACTACTTCAATTCAGCATTGAAACTGAAATGATGAGCTATCTATTTATTTATTTAGTTATGTAAGAGTTTAACCAGGAAGGCATTCTTAGATAATGATAGATTCTAAGCTGATCTATCTAAACAGAAACCAGAAACTGGGTTTGTAAGAAACCTGGAGAGCTCAGCAAATCATTAACTCTACAGCCTGCTGCTCTGACTGGAAATCTGAAACAGCAATCTACTCCAAAATGATGTCATTGCTCTATAAGCTAGACTAAAAGGACAGAAATAACTCCACTGTTTTCAGGCACTATAGAGCATGTTAACAAATGCTGACATAAAAAAAAAAACACAAACCCAAACAGCATGACATTTTCAGGAAAGAGTAATCATAACACAGGGACTTGAATTTCAGCTTCTCAAGCTTTTATTAAAAATATGTAAAAACCGTTGCATATGATCTTTAATAGGGATGAATTGATGTGAACCCAGACATCCCTATTAAGAGAGAGAGTGTGTGTGTGTGTGTGTGTGTGTGTGTGTGTGTGTGTGTGTGTGTGTATGATAGGAGGAGGAGTAGTAAATATTTTTATTCACAAAATTAAATTTATGAATATGGATTAGCCAGTTGAGCCAATGGCTTATTCTCAATGAGGTCCAGATGACATACAAGGATAGTATAAAATATTTGCTTCACAACTAATGTTACGGAAAAAACAGGTATGCCAAATATTCAATGTAATATTGGCAATGCATGCTAATTAAGCAACAATATATTATCACTTTTAAGTGCCAAATCAGTTAAATATTGGGCATAGAGTCTAAAACACAATGGACATTATGGATAGTCAAAGTGCAAAAGAAAAACACATCTGCAATAGATCTCAATCCAAGCAAGCAGCCAGAATGTTAAATAGATCTAAATCTTAGATCAAAATGGATCTTAACTAGGTCATATAAATGGATCTGGACCTTTTGTCAATGACCAGTGATGCCTGGTCCTTTTTAAAGCCCCATTATAATTGTGGTAACATTGCAGTAGTTTATTAGATACATCCAACAGCAATTTTTTGATCTTAGTAAATGTTATCAGACCATTTAATAACCTCAAAGAATAAGGAACTGAATTTCATATATTTGGTCCAAAATAAAAAAGGCAATCTCCCTATAGTTGTCCTATATATATATATTCAATCCCAGCTACTGTTATTAGAGCCTACTTATCTTTTCTTAATCCCAAGATATTCATAATATATTCTGGAGTCCTGCCTTTAAAACAATGGAACACAGAAATGATGATATGGAGTTCCCTTCTTTCACGCAATCTATGCCTTCCCAATTAAAAGTACATATGACAATGATGAACACCTCGGGGGCATCAAGGATGAAGCTGATGAAGCTGCTGTAAATCACATCTAGCTTTGAGAGCTCCCTCCTGATTCTCCCCAGGAGCAAAATATCCCCATAATCCAGAATCGGCACAGTCAGACTATTTAGAGTGTGTTTCTGGGCCTCTAAAGATAAGTATTGTTTGAACCAATAGAGCATACCCTATTTTCTACCTATATCCCTTTTACATCTTTCGCCTATCCAGAAGCCCAAAGGCACGGGGTCATAATGTCACAAGACATTATGCTGCATAGCAAAATTGTGCTGCCAATACAGCGCGATTTCTGCCATGTGGCATCATTTTTTGGGGGGCCTGTCCCCCACCCCCGTTATGGGGGGCTGCACCCCCGAACCCTCCAGTACGATTCTCAACTCTGGCAGGGAGTTCAACTTTGGGAGCACACAAAGTTTAAAAAAATATAAAGACCAGCCCATCAGCGCAGCGGTTGGATTTCTGCTTGTGACACCAGCAACCCGGGTTCAGAAGCAGACTTGAGTCACTGGAGGACCGGCCAGAGGGAGAATGGCTTGAGCATCCCATGACAGATCGCCATCTCCAGGGGGAAGGTAGGGGGCCATTGCCCACAACACACTTGTGTGACCTCGGGTGGAGGCTCAGGGGACCACAAGCCCCCACTTGGAGGGATGGGCAGCCAAGATACACAGTGGATGTTGATGCACAGCACCTCAACATCAGGGGCTTTCACTGAGTAGGGGAGAAAAATGGGAAAAACACCTGCCAGCTCCAGGATGACGGGCTTCCTGGAGCATGCCTCCGATGTGCCCCCACTCACCTGGCCACCTCTCTGGACCACCAAAATGAAGAATTATGGGGTGAAGAAACCTCACCTCATCCCTGCCCAGGTGGGGCAAGCTGCAGCTGTATGGGGACCAGGAGGTAGGTCTGGGTGGAGCGGGTGGCAGGAGGATGGCTCCTTGGATGCCCGGAAGGGTCGGGGTCAGCAGGCTGTAGGGCGGATAAACAGCAATTTAAAAATGAAAAAATAAATAAAAGTTACTGGGACCGGGAATCAAACTCACTCCCAGACACAGCGCCTGGTTTCCAGGCTGCAGTGGCTCAGTCTGTTGAGCCACAGCAGCTGCTCAGCAGAACCCCCATCCCAGCAGAGGTCTTAATCTCTGCCTGGGATGTTTCAAGTGGTGCAATACCATGTACAACAGTATTCGTGGTATTGCACCACTCACTGTAACCTACAGTGCTGTGCAGGTTTAGCCATAATATCATACGCTATTAAGCATGCAACATTATGACCCGGTAGAAAGCCCAAATATTGATATGAGTGAACCTGTTATTGTACCTTCAACAGTTAAAATTTTTAGTAGATCTTTTTTTGGCCCTACTAAACAATAAAGTCTGTGACTTTTTTATTTATTTATTTTGCATTAAGAAAAAGCTTTTTTTTTTTTTTTTAAAAAGCACTGTACCTGATAAAATGCTGCCTGGAGATCACTCTCAATTTGCACTACACTATTTCCTGGAGTATAAATAACTGTATCAGCATAAAGATGAATTTTTGTTTAGGAGTTATTTTTTTTATCATGAAAAATTTTATTGTTTTCCAATTTTTAACAAACATCATAGGACTACATAACAGTATTGTATCATATTGTAGTTACAGTTAAGCCTTCTACCCCCCTCCCCAAAGAAGGAGGGACCATACACTTAAAAGGACTCTGCTATAGTGTACAATGCTTCAAATCAGAAACTTTCATAGGATAGTTACAACAAAATACACTCTATCAAGAGATTGCTTTGACGTTTGCAAACAGCTTAGTATACCTGATGCTAATCTGTGACAGCTTCCCCACCTTGACTTCTAAGGGGGTGGGGAGTGAAAGGAGACCCCAATACCTGCCCAGAGGGAGAAGATAAGGGGGAGAGCAGAACTGTGTCAGTGATCCACACCGAGCTGTGAATGAATAGCCACTTGGACTGCCAGCAAATCTTGGATATAGTGGAATAGGTCAAGTGAGCCCTTAAGCAGGGGGGATGCCAGGCAGCATAGGTGGCACGAAGCATAAATATGAATGTAAATAGGCATCCCATTTCTTATGGAACTTGTGAATTTGGTTTTGGCTAGAGAAGGAAGGTCTTTCAAAAATAGCCGTCTTCGCCAGTGCAGAGTGCCAGGTCACAATTGAGGGTGGTTGAGACTGTCTCCATTTCATCAATATTGCACGCTTGGCTTCAAGCAAGGTGGCCAGAACCCAGCTCTTACGAGAAGATGGGAAGGGATCAAGAGAAGATGAGTCACCAAATAGCAACAAAGGGCATGACTGGCCAATTGTTCTGCCAACCACTCTGGAACAGTCCACCAGCACCAATATCCAAAATGATGCCAGCATTGGGCAGTACCAGAGTACATGCAATAGGTGGGTGGGACACTGTTGGCACCTCCAGCATTGCGAGTGGCTAAGTAGCCTCATGGAGTGAAGTACAGCCAGGGTCCTATATCACCTCAGCAGGATCTTAAGTTGAATTACCTGGCTTCTGGCATCCTTATACGCAGTGTGTGCAACCCTAATACATCGACCCCATGTATCGTGGAAGATGGTCACCTGAGTATTAGACTCCCAGAGCTGTCTGCACTTCTCAGTGAAGTCTGGCTGGGAGTCTCCAAGGTCCAAAAAACTTGTTGGTATCTGGGACTTGCCAGGTATGGAGGGTGTGAACGGCACTCTGAACTTGGAGATACCTACAAAAGTCCTGGGCTGGGAGGTCAAATTGGCCTTTAACTGTTCAAAAGACATCAGCACCTTGGTGTTGGGTATGTAGAGGTCTCTAAGCAGCTTCATACCTCTACTAGCCCATGCTGGCCAGTGGAGTGGTTCTTTATGTCTGGAGATATGTCAATTTTTCCAGAGATGAGTGAATTTAAGAGGGGGGTACCAGGCTGACTGTGATGTGTGGAAAACAGCCATGGCAGTCCGCCAAGCTCTCCCAGTTTCCAGCATGATAGGGTTAGCCTGAGAAAGTGGGGAGTGTGTTGAGGAGAGAAGTGTACACAAGGTATCTTCCCACGCCAGAGAGGTTTCCAGTCTGACCCACAGAGGGGGGTGGGAGGAAGGAGGGGTGAACCATTTAGTTTGCTGTGCTACCATGTATGCTAGCTGGTACCCCTGGAACAAGGGGAGACTGGGGCCACCCCTAGACCAATGGGCCAGAAGTTTGGATCAACCTCAGTGAGCAGTTTTGCCTTACCAAAGCAGAAGGGAGACTAATTTATCCGAGGATGGAAATAGCTTTGGGGACAAGCAGATGGGAAGATCATGGAAAAGTAGGCGACTCTGGGAAGGAGAAACATCTGCACTGCCTTAATCCTGCCTTTCAGGGAAAGGTTAAGTTTGCACCAGCAGTCAATTTCAGCTGTTAAGGAGACAAGTAAGGGAGTAATGTTGGCACTTTCCAGCTCCTTCCATCTGGTGGTAATAGTCACCCCTGAGTAAGAAAAACCCGGAGGGGCCCATGATATAACTGTTCCCCACAAGCAATCTTTGGAACAGGCCAAGTTTAGGGGAGAAACAGTCATTTTTTTTCTGGTTTACCTGGAGTCCAGATAATCTTGTGAAGTCCTGGAGTATAGAGCTAGGGCCTTGGGCAGTGACCACTCTGGCTTGGACATGGTAAGGAGGAGGTCATTCGCATAGGAATTGAGCAGATAAGATTGTTCTCCAACCTGGATCCCTGAGAAGTCCATGGGGGCTATAAGTTTCCTTGCCAAGGGATCTTGGGCAATGAGAAAAAGCAGGGGGAAGAGGGGAAAGCCCTAGTGTGTGCCCCTCTGCAGATGGAAGGGGGGGAGATGTATTTGTTAGTTGGAATCCTAGAAGAGGATGAGATGTACAGGACAGATATCCACCCCCGAAAATAAAGGCAAAAGCTATAGAGGCTTAAGACACTGTGAATGTAATTCCACTCCACAGAGTCAAAAGCATTAGAGAAGTCTATGGCCAGGGCCACCATGGGCACCAAAGATTGCAGAGCAAGCCATTTAATATTGAGTACCAATCACAAGTTATCTGACCCAGATTTCCCTTTGGTAAATCTCGCCTGGGACGGGTGAATCAGGGTAGGTAGGATGTCCACCATTCTATTAGCAAGCACCTTTGCTACTATTTTGGTGTTCAGGGACAACAGTGAAATAGGGTGGAACTTGGCGCAGTTTAAGTGGTCTGAGGATTTCTTGGGAAGCAGAGTGACTAGTGCCTCCTTCATGGTTGGGGAAAGAGATCCTTTGTCATGGGCCTCCTGGATGGCTTGAAGAAGTGGAGTTGAGATTTCTTCCTGCAAAAGCCGGTAAAGCTCAACCGTCATGCCATCCAGCCCAGGGCAATTTCCCTTTGGCCAGCTGGGACAGGACAGTTCTGAGTTCCTCCGCTGTGATGGGGCTATCCAGTCTTTGTCTTAACTCTGAAGAGAGTCAGGGAATGTGAACGGACTCACAAAATTCTTCCAGTTCCCTTGAGATGCTCGAGTCATCCAAGAGAGTTTTAGACTGATATAGGGACTGATAAAAGAGTCGCATGACTTCATTAATACTTTTGGGATCTGAGACAGCCTTCTCAGTGAAGTCCCGCAGAGCTTGTATGCGAAATGCGGCCTGCTGCTTCCTAAGCTGGTAGGCAAGCAGTTTGCCTCCCATGTCACCTCCCTCCCAATACTTGTGCTTGGACCTAAGATGTTGTTATTCTGCCTTACATTGCAAAAGGGTGTTAATGCGATACTTGAGCCCGGGTATAGAGGTCAGGAGGGAATTATCTGCATTTGGAGGAGGAGCGGAGCGGAGAGGACTTGGACTTTGACTCCAGGACAGTTAGTTCCACCTGCAGCTTAGTGATCTCCTCCTTGTGGGCCTTATTTTTAGCGGCCATGTAGGAAATAATATGGCCTTGCAGCACTGCCTTAAAGGCCTCCCAAATGGTACCAGATCCTACCTCCCCCTCCCTGCATTATTGAGGAAGTAAATCTTCACCTATTCCACTATAGCAGAGCAGAACTCCTTGTCCTGGAGAAGTAGAGGATTACACCACCACCTAGTACAGGAAGAGTCTTGTCCAGATGGGAGGTAGCTGCAAGCGATCGGTGCATGATCAGAGATCAGAATATTACCTATTCTAGTGTCACTTATGCCCTGTGCTGCCTCCTGGTTTGCCAGCCAGTAATCAATGTGGCTGTGAGTGTTGTGTACAGAGAGAGAAAAATGTGTAATCCCGTCCTGTGGGGTTGTCCCTCCTCCAGGGGTCTGTCAACTCCCATTCCTCTGTAGTTCATGCAGGGTTGCTCTGGCCTTGGGGTGGGCCTGGGGTTGATGTGGGACTTATCTTGAAAGATATCCAGTGCCATATTAAAATCGCCTCCAAGTATAGTTGGCATGCCTTGGTGCCCCTCAGAAAGAGAAGCAAGTGCCTAACTGATTTCAGTGAAGAATTCGGCTGAATCTGTATTGGGGCTGTATACATTCACAACTATAGCTCTCCCTCCCTTTCTCCCAAGTATGAGAAATGGGCTGCAATCCAGTGGCCCTGAGCATCTGTCTTGGCAGCTTCCTCAACCCAGGGGCAAGCTTTATGGATCAGGGTAGCTACCCCTTTTGACTTTGTGGAAGCGGAGCTCTCCAGAACCTTGCCCACCCATAATTTTTTGAGCCATTGTATCGTCCTGGCAGTGACATGTGTTTGCTGGAGAAGGGCAATGCCTGCCCCTAGAGATTGGAGATATTGCAGAAGCTTGTTCCATTTTACTGGATGATTAAGCCCCTTGACATTTCAGGAAACACACCTCCACCCCTGACTAGCATTGCATGATATGACCTCTCTGGAGTAGTGACCAGATTCCATTTACGTCCAAGCCGATGAAATAGGTGGGACCAACAGTTACCTGACTCCTGACAGAGTTTCAGAGGCATATGTTCCTCAGCAGCTGCGTATACTGAGAGGTATAGCAGGGGGCAGTTTCCTAAGATAAGATGAGTGCTTGGTACAGTGCACAAAATAGTCCTGAGAAAAAAGGGAAATAACAATAACACAGACTTTATAAAGTATACTAGTACAACAAGAAACTGTCTATAACTGCCAAAAGTGAGGACATTATGGGTGAGGAGTTAAGCACATAAGGGGGGTTCCTGTAAAAAGTTGAGTCTCCTAGATACGTTGGCTCACACACCCAGTTGAGGTATGGGATAGGCTGACCATCAATGGCAGCCCATCCTACCCTGGATGAAACATCACTAATAGGTGATCCAGGGAAAGGAAAGGGGAGATCCCTGGTGTTGGGATCTGAAGGAATGGTCTGGAAGAATAGGGGGAAGGGGCGATTTAACTCCTAGCAGTTTGCCAGAGCTAGTAACCAGAGTAAATGTCAGAGAAACAGTTCCAGGCAGACTGTTGAACAGAAAACAGTTTAGGAAAGGTTAAGTAAATAACATAACCACATTCGAAACAGTGAACACAGCCAGCTTCTAAGCAGGATGCAAGGTAAATAGTTGCCAGCCAAATTTCCATAAGGAGCCCTCTTCCTAGCTCAAGGGCTGGAATGACTTTCATTCAGGCCACAAGAGGGAACCAGGGGAGGAGGGGAGTGTTGTCATATCCACCCCAAGGAGTGGATGAGGGGAGGGAGGTTAGATCATGGTGGGGGCATGGCCCACCACTAACAGGATCCATTCTATGATCGGGGCATGGGGGACCTGAGGACGGTGCCTCACTTCAAGGGGCCCAGCTCCCCGGCACCCAAACTCCCCAATATGCTAAGTGTGAAGGGCGGGGTGCTTCAGCACAGTGCAACCAATGTAGGACCCTCCCCAAGTGAACCCCTGGAAAGAAAGCTGGGAGGAGTGGGGAGCACAGTCTGGGCAGATAGACAGCCTGATGAATATAAGCCCGCAAGTTTCATGGACCCCCCCCCATGCCCCAAGAATGGTGGGTTGAGTCAATCAGCTAATGATGCTATGTAACCAGTCCAATATTACTAAAGTACAGAAGAGGGGAAAAGGAGAAATGTCCATAGCTTAGCCTTGAATGAGATAAATGTCCTCTTGCAGCAGGAACACTTTCTTGCTTCATCCCTCCTTCCCTGAGGTAACAGAACTAACATGGCAGCCTCCTGTGTCTCTGTGTGGTTGTTGGCCATCTGCCACTACTTCAGCAAAGAATTTTAGGCCTGGTTTGACCTGCGAGAGAGTTTCATCGGCATCCTCTGTTGGATCCAGTGCTTCAGTAGCCCAATCCAAGGGAGCAGTAGTGTCCATATGGTCAGCCATCTGATCAAAGAATCCAGCTTGCTCTTCTTCACTAAAAGAATCCTCCCTAGGGAGCTTTGCAGGAGGAGAGGCAGAGGACTGATGATGCTTTTGATGCTGATGGCTTCTGGACCTCAACCTTGGATGATTCACATGGGAAAGCTTATCTGTCTCGCTGACTGGTGCTAAAGTTTTCTGCCCTGGTCCAGGAGTACCAGGCACAGTAGAGCCCCGGACCTAGAAATCCTTCCTTCCACTCGGGCTGGCCATGGGGGACTCCTCTGTGGTGGGACTGGTCCGTCTGCGAGCATGGTCCCTGTGAAACAGCTTCCCCTTTCCACCATTCTATTTGTGCTGATTTTTTTCTCCTGGGACCCAGAGGCATCTGGGAGATGTAGTGTTTTTAAGAATGGCAGGTCAGTATGTATTAAGCCAGACTTCAACCTCTTGTGGATGTTGAACTAGTAAATCTTTGCCTTCTTTGGATATAAACAGAGATGTTAGGCCTTTAAACTGATATTTGAAGCTGTTAGCTTGTAGAATTCTTTTCAGTGGTGCAAAGGACTTATGTCGGGCTGCCACCTCATGGGAGTAATCTCTGTAGAACAAGATGTGGGCCCCTCTCCAAGTGATGTCCCCAATGTCTTTGGCTGCTCGTAGTACCTGCTCCTTCACAGAGTATCTCAGGAGGTAAGCAATAATGGGCCTGGGAGGGGAGTTTGGTGGGCCTGCTTTGCCAAAGACTCTATGTGCTCATTCCACCTCCACTGGGTCCCTCCAGTGGTCACCGAGTAACTTAGGGATAAGATCATTGAGGAACCGCTCCATATTCTGACCCTCCGCACCCCTTGGGGATGCCCAGGATCCTAATATTTTGTGGTCCTTCCAATTTTCTTGGCCCTCTGCCCATTCCCAAAGTCTGGCTAACTTTACTTCGTGGTCGTGCAACCACTGCCAGTTGAGGCCTTGATGCCTTTCCAGTTCTTCAGTCTGCTGCTCAGCCACGTTGAGATTATCTTCAAGCCAGCAGACATCAGCGACATTGCCTGTGAGAGCTGCACTAATCCCATCCACTTCAACAAGAAGGGCCTCCAGCATTTTTGTAATATATGATAATGAGTCCACCACTGGTGTTTGCTGTGCTGGAGTCGCTTGCACACCCACAGGAGTGATGGCAGATGGGGGAGAAGTAGATGTGGCCATTACCAGACGGGCTGCAGAAAGGCACTGGCCAGCTCCCCAAGGTACCAGGTTCTTGCAACAGAACGGCAGGGTTGCTTATAAGACCAGTATGAGTTGCTCTTAAATGGCAGGGTGTTCCGTTCAGTTGCTAGGGCAGTGCAGGAGTTGCTGGCTGAGGCCCATGTGGCCTGTATCACTTAGCGCACTGTCTCTTAGTTGCTGGCATGCTCTGCAGTTTCGGCTGACTGCATTCAAGAGATTAGTGCCTGGCAAGAGGCAGGGGTTCGTTGGGTCTTCCCCCAAGAGAGTTGAAGCAAATTAACCCTGGAGGACATCTGTGGACCGCAGACTGTGTCAAGGCAAGGACAGAGCAAATGAGTTAGGCAGCCATCACGCCAGCACTCAAGCCACGCACCCCTGTTTTGGAGTTATTAACAGAAAGGTTATTCATGCATATATTAAAAAGCAAAGATCTCAAAATTGAGCCCTGTGGGACTTCTGATTTAATTTTATGAACATACGAATATACGAAACTGCCAGTAGATACAGGCCAAATGGTCTATCGTGTCC
The DNA here is from genome assembly GCA_016271365.2 of Neoceratodus forsteri. Classification (NCBI taxonomy): domain Eukaryota; kingdom Metazoa; phylum Chordata; order Ceratodontiformes; family Ceratodontidae; genus Neoceratodus; species Neoceratodus forsteri. The sequence goes on along the minus strand of CM028129.1, from coordinate 1,142,513,375 downwards.
GCTCAATTGCACAGCACAGAGGTTAGACTCTTGCTGCTACCCCAATCACTTGCCCCCCTCTCTTCTCCCCTCATCTTCCCACTGACTAGTATTTTGCACTTAACTCTATCCCACCCCCTTTTAAAGCTCTCCACTGTTTTAAAAGATACCACTTCTTCAGGGAGTGCATTCCAACCCCCTACCACCCTCTCTGTGAAGTAATGCTGCCTCACCTCCCTCTTGACTCTGCCGCCCACAAACTTCAGGTTGTGTCCCCTAGTAACCCCTTCTCCCTTTAATCAAAACATGCCCTCCATACTTACCCTGTTAATGCTCTTTAAGTACTCGAAGGTTTCGATCACATCGTCCCTTTCCTTTCCCTCTTCCAATGAGTAGATGTTGAAGTCCCTCAAACAGTCCTCATAAGGCTTCCCATCCATAACTCTGATCATTTTAGAAAGGTTAGAGTGAAAGTTTTTCATACAGACAATTGATGTCGGCCTCTTAAATATTCTCCAAAGTATCTCAAAGGGGGAAGTGCAAGACTCAAAGATTCTAGTCTGGACAGGAGAAAGCCCATGGTCCAAGGTATCAAAAGGCTTTGATAAATCTATAAAGATTGCATCTACTGACATTCTGCTGTCCTGAGCTTTTTGCATGTCTCAGACTACCCTAATTAAGGCTGAAGTAGTACTATATTTTGCCCAAAATCCTAATTGGAAACCATTCAAATATTGTTATTGTCCAAAAAAAAGACTTTAACTGAGCACCTACAATTTTCTCCAAGATATTAGAGACTATATGTAAAAGTGAAACTGATTGAAAGATTTGAATACTGGGATAACCTTGGCAGTTTTCCAACCCAGGAAAATTCTCCAGTAGACAGTGACCAATTAAAATCCATCTATCTATTCATTGCAAAAAACTCTGTTAATGCATTAGGTAGGGTTCCTATTGCAGCGACAAAAGTATGGAAATTCGGCATTAGAATTCCCAACCCTACCACCCCAACCTCCACACACCAACAGCCATTGGGGTGTGCCTTGGGGTCGTCAGCCCTAACTCCTACCCCATTCCATATATAAACAAGCAGACATGGTACAGTACAGGAGAATGGGGTGAGAGTTAGGCTTGACGATCTCAAAACTTCCGATAACTATTGTATGAGGGTAGTGGAAAGGTTGGAGAACTGTAACTGAATTTCCATACTTTTTCACTGCAATAGGAACCCTAACTGATGCATTGACTTAGTTTTTTTGCAATTAATTTCTCTTTTTTTTCAGATAGTATAATAGTATTTATATTTTACTGTGAGAGCGAAGGGTCCTTTGGACCCTGCGCTCCAATCCCTCCGTAGATGTGCATATGTATGTAGGTGTGGAAGCACAGGGCCCTCTAACAACAGTGACCAAATTGTCGGCATAGCCATCTTATTACCCCACCTCATGTAACCTGGTACAGAGAAATTGTGAAATGCAAGGCAACATGTAATTATGCGTAACTGCTATGCCATTCCGCGTCACAGGTGCAAAATTGCATTTTGGGCAGGATGTGAAAAAAGACAGCTGTACTGTTCATGAGGTGGTGTGAAAAAATGGCCATGCTGAAAATTTGGCATCAAAAGATCGAAAAGTAGCAAAGTTATGCGTGTGCATAGAACAAATTCAATGGACACAAATAACTCGTGTATTTTCAGGAATTTTTTCACCAAATTTTCAAAATGTCCTTTTGGGGACCCCACCTCATGAAAAGTGGCACTGTCATTTTATTAATCCATCCCGGAAGTTGATTTTGCACAGTGACCATGCCATTCAGCGCCACAGGTACGAAAACATGTTTTGGGCAGGATGTGAAAAATTACAGCTGTATTGTTCATGAGGAGGTGTGAAAAAATGCCACTGTTGAAAGCTGGAGTGAAAATATTAAAAATTGGTGAAGTTACTAGCATGCGTACAAACTACTTATTTATTTATTTATTGAAATGTTTCACCAGGAAAGTACACTGAAAAACAAGTTGCTCATCTCACAGAATGTCTGGGGGCGGAGGGGGTACAGATAGGGAATATAGACAGGTAACCATACAATTAGTGACGGTTACAGCAATGAAACTTAAACAGATAATTACAGGTATCCAAATGCTTTTACAGGGGAACATAGCAAACACTGACAATTACAGCAAAGAAACTAGGACAGCCATTTATAGGTATACATAGGTTATTTACAGCAAGTGCAATTTAACAGTACAAGTGCAGGTTGGATGCAAGTAGTCTACGCTACATATATTACTTTAAGGGCTCCAGTCAGAACACACCACTGTTCATTGTACAATAGGATGAATGTTTACTCTTCAGAGCACAGAATCGAGTATAACACAGTAGCTTTTGTCTTTTCAGTATATAACAGGGGTCTCCTTGTATTCTTAATGATAGGCTCTCAAAACATACAGGAGTCTATTTAACTCGGCACACCAAGGCTTTTCTTTTCCACCCTAACCAACATAGATTGTCTCAGACCGAACAATCCTTTTCATGTTATGGTCCTCAACTGCTAAATACATTTTCACAAATCATCAAAAAAGCAAAAAGCACAAAGCACTTTAAAAAAATGCTTGTATCTTGCTATAGTCAAATAACCCACTGTTCTTGTGATAGCATTTGAACTGTGCACTTTTCAGTGCTTTCTTTTTTATTGTATTATTTATTACGTGTAAGTGTGTCTTGTTATGTACTCAGTGTTATTGTTTTGTATTTTATGTCAGGCATGACTGAAAAAGGGCTGTGCCTAGTCATCTTCCTGGTGAAAATAAATGAATGAAATGAAATTACAGTAACATAAGACCCTAAGTAATTGAAGGACAAAACCAGAACAACTGAGTCAAGAGAAAAGAAGATAGGGCAGAAGGAGGGATGAGGAAGCTAGAGAGGCAGTATTCAGGGTGGCACTTGCAAGAGCAGTTGATGGATAGAAAGTTGTGTAGGGTGGCAGTTAGGGATGATGTGGCGGATAAGTGATGAATCTGGGGGGGAGTGAGTTCTACAGCTTAGGGAGGTGGTGGGAGAAGCCATTTTGTCTCACTTTAGTATTACAGCAAGGGACTGCAAGGGACCTTGTGTCACCTGATCTGAGAGTAATGGGGAGGGGTAGGAATAGATAGAGTGGTAGCTAGATAGGGAGGGAGAGAGAGTGTATGCCTGCTAGTAAATGAGGGAAAGAACAAGGCACGATGGAGGTCACAGTGGTGAGTGAGAGGGGGAGAGTCAAGAGCGAAGTGCTGGAAAGAGTTAAAGAAGGTGTACAGTCTGCTTAGGGCAGACAATGGAGCAGCACTGTAGACTATGTTGCAGTAGTCAAAAATAGGGAGGGACATCTTCTGTATAATCCGCACACCTTGCCATAAGTGGGATGCACTTACGGTTTCTGTACAATGCACCTAGCTTGGGGTGCAGTGTTTCCAGAATGGCAACGATATGAATAGAGAAGCTGAGGTGTTGGTTCAGCCATACCCCAATGTATCAAAATGATAAGGTGTCTTCAAGAGTGATCCCATCAAGGATGTGGAAGGTGGGCATGACAGTTAGCCTTGAGAGTCTCTGCTTAGTGCCAAAGGTCATGGAGACAGTCTTCTTGACATTCAGAAAAAGCTGGTGTGACCTGAACCAGAGCTGGATCTTATTGAAGTCGTGCTGGAGTCTGGTGTTCACATCGCTAATAGATCTGCCAGATGTGTATATAACAGTATCATCCACAAACATATGTATGCATGCAGATGAGCAAACCTTTGGAAGGTCATTCAGAAAAACAGAGAAAAGGAGGGGGCCAAGCACTGATTCCTGTGGGACTCCAGTGCTGACGGGGAGAAGATGGGAGATGGAGTCAGCTATGCAAATTGATTGCAACCTGCCAGTCAGATAGGCCTTGAACCTATTAGTGGCAGTGGGAGTGAGGCCAGCTGAGGACAGATTAATCAGCAGGAGGGTGTGGGAGACTGTGTTGAAAGCTTTTGCTAAGTCGACAAATATGGCAGATGTGACCTGGCCACTATCCATTCCAGAGGTAATGGTGTCAGTAAGCCTCAGTAGGGAGGTGGCAGTAGAGTGTTTTTTCCTAAAACCAGACTGTAAAGGAGTGGAGAAGGAGGCGTCATCAAGAAAGGAGGAGAGTTGAGATTGGACAAGGTGTTCCTGAAACTTAGCCAGGGTTGGGATCAAGAAAATAGGACAACAGTTGCCTGTGGAGGTAGAGTCCCCACCCTTGGGTACATACGAACATATGAAATTGCTAGCAGAAACAGGCTTCATGGTCTATCAAGTCTGCTCAAGTGTGCAGCCAGCCCCACATCACGCAGCTGCCCCCCCCCTTCCCAGTATCCCTTACTTTGTCCCAACCACTCTTGAAACTACCCACCATCTTTCAGGACACTATCTCATCTGGTAAGGTGTTCCATTTGTTCACCACTCTTTCTGTGAAAAAACGTCATCTCATCTCCCCCTTGAATCTTCTCCCCCAATCTCAGTCCATGCCTTCTCGTGTCCCTCCCTCTTCTCATCTGAAAAAATCCCTTCTGTGTTGAGCTTCTTTATCTCCTTCAGATACTTAAAGATCTCGATCATGTCCCCCCATCCCTCCTCTCCTCCAGTGAATACATATTCAGCTCTCCCAGCCTGTCCTTGTAGGGCTTGCTCTCCAATCCCTGGATCATCTTTGTGGCTGTTCACTGCACCCCCGCCAACAATCTGATGTCCTTCCTCAGGAATGGGGGCCAGTACTGCTCACAGTACTCCAGGTGGGGCCTGACCAATGACCTATACAGGGGCAGGATAACCTCCCTCTTTCTGGAGGAGATCCCTCTTGCAATACATTCCAGCATTTTGTTGGCTTTCGCTGCCACCTTCCTGCACTGAGTAGAGTTGTTCATGTTCCCTGCAATGATCACTCCTAGGTCTTTCTCCTCTGTGGAGCTCCCCAACTATACCTTATTCAAGTGACAATCCATCCCCTGGTTCCTGGCTCTGAAGTGCATAACCTTGCACTTCTTGGCATTGAACCCCAACTGCCATGTTTCTGCACACTCCTGCAGCTTAGTCAGGTCCTCCTGCAACCCCTTCCACCCCGCCGTGTCATCAACCACAGCTTCCATCTTGGTATCATCTGCAAACAGGCTGATCTTGCTCCAGATCCTGTGTGAGATATCTGCAATAAAAATCCCAAACAGCACCAATCCCTGTGGTACTCCACTAATCACCACTCTCGGTGATGAGAGATCCCTCACCACCACTACTCTTTGCTGCCTTCCCTTTAGCCAGTTTGTGATCCATTTCACCAGTTTTGGTCCTGCCCCGACATATTCCAGTTTAACCAAAAACCTCCCATGCAGCACTGAATCAAAGGCATTGCTGAAGTCCAAATACAGGACATCCACTGCATGGCCCTTGTCCAGTTCCTGTGTCACCCAGCCATAGTACTCTACAAGGTTTGTCTGGCAGGATCTGCCTGCTATAAACCCATGCTGTTGACCATCCTGGAGACCAGTTTCCTCTACGAAGCTCACTAGCCTCTCTTTTAGTATGGTCTCCATGAACTTTCCCACGATTGATGTAAGGCTCACTGGCCTATAGTTTCCTGGTTCATCCTTTGGGCCACTTTTGTGGATGGGAACCACATGGGCCATTCTCTAGTCCTGTAGTACACATCCTGTATCCAGGGAAGTATTGAACAGGTCAGCTAGTGGCCCTGCCAGGATCTCTGCCAACTCCCATAGTACCCTAGGGTGAATGCCATCAGATCCAAGTGCTTTGCCCACCCTTAATGCCCTCAACCCATCTAGTACCCTGCTCTCTGTAATCCCTACAACTGTCATCCCTCCCTCCCTACCCACCCCCTCGCACCATAGGGGCAGGACAATGGTATGCTTCCAGGTTGAAGGGACAGTAGCAGTCAGGAAAGATAGATTTAAGAGGGCAGAAAGGGGGTATGAAATGTCAGGTGCTGAGAGGAAGTGCAGCTTAGGATCAAGGCCATCGGGAGAGCTGCCCTCGGAGGGGTTGATAGCAAAGAGAGCATTTAGAGTGTCAGCGGGAGTAATTGGAGAGAAGGAGGGGGGGAGGATGGGGTGGAGAAGGGGCTGACATTGGAGGAGGAAGGGGAGCAGGGTGTAGTTGGAGGGATGGAAGCTAAAAGGCCAGAGGCACAAGTAGTAAATTGGGTGTTAAAGCATTCAGTTACTGACATATGGTCAGAGACGAGTGTGTTATTTTGCTTGATCATAGGGTAAGTGGGAGAGCTGAGGGAGAGAAGAGTGCATGTACCCATACCTTTTAAGTGTCCCTGATTACGAGGGACATCCCTCATTTTGCCCATTAAAATGTCTCTGTCCCTCATGGAAAAATTCCTGCCCACACAGAGAATGTGCTGTAAATTCAGATTTTAAAGCAGAAACTCTTAATATTCTAAAATACTAAATCCAAAATAAACTTTATACAAGTAAACACTATGGTTTTCACAGTGTTCTGAGCTTGTATCTCCATGTTTGAGGATGTGTCCCTCATTCTGAGGGTCTGTGTCCATCATTGTCCCTCATTTTGAGTGTCCAAAAATGTCCATGTCCCTCATTTCAATGACAAAAGGTTGAGAGGTATGCATGTGCCACCTTCCAGAATTTTAAAGGGTTGTTTACATTGGCTTGGAAGGTGATCCGGAAATGCTTGGATTTGGCGAGGTGGATAGCCTTTGTGCATGCATTGCAAAGCATGTGGTAGTGTTGGTAGTCATGCGGGAGCTTAGTGTATTTGTGTTTACGCCAGGCATAATCACGTGAAACTGCACAACGCATGCTCATAACATGGGCTTTTTTCAACATTTTTGCACCAGATTTTCAACATGTGCTTTTTTGGGACTTCCCCTTATAAACACTGGTACTGTCATTTTGTTAAGCGGTCCTGAAAGAGGATTCTGTGCAACGACCGTGAAATCACCTTATGGGTCTGACTAATGAGATGACAGTGACTGTGTTCATGAATTAGGGCCCCAAAAAGCCCATGTTGAATATTTGGTGAAAAAAATTTTGAAAAATGCCAACGATATCAACCTAAGTTCAAAATGCCATAGACTGCCATTATACAGCACTTACCCTGATTCTTCAGTTCGAGGTTTGGCTTTGAAGCAGGGGTGTAGCCAGGGATTTTAGATCTACACACCAAGTGGACTCACTGCTACCCCCCAACCCGGGGGTGTAGCCAGGCAATATACAAATGTAAATGAGGACCGTGTTTGTTGCCTCATTTGACACAATAAATACAACTTTTGTTAGTTTTCATGGAAAAAGGTAACAGTTCAGTGCCGATTTGCTACCCCCCTTAAATAAAATTGCACACCATGGAGTACTTGGAGTATGCCTGGCTACACCCATACTTTGAAGAGTGCAGACATGTTCCGGTCCACAGAAGATGACAGCGCATAACCTCTGGAGGGTAAGTATGGGGTAAGGGGTGTGCAGGGAGGTGGTGCACAGAGGGAGGGTGGGGATGGGGCAGGGGATGGGGGCTGACAAGGGACCATTTTCTTTTTTGGCAGGATTAAAAAAGATGTTGGGGGACTGTTATCTTTGTTGCAGGCGTTGAACAAAAAAAAAACCTTTTGTAACACTGGGGGTGGGCTCCCCAGTGTTACTCATTACTGGTGGCTGTGGGGGTTGTGATATAACTGGAGACACTAGAAGTGAGCTACCCAGTGTCCCACCTTGGGGGGGGTTGACTGCTGACATGGGGACTGGGTACCCTGTAGTCAGTCAACATCTGGGGGAGTTTTCTTCTGTTGGGGGACACTGGGAGTAGGCTCCCCAGTGTCCCATACAGGTGTGTGGACATCTAGTGCTGACATGGAGATTGGGCTCCCCCATGTCGGCATAAACAGTTCTTTTTGGCATTTTCATCATATAAAGTGAGATCCTACTTTGTATTACGTGTATACAAATGAAGAACTGAAATATAAATTTAAAACATTTTTAGGATATTTTTACAAGCAGTAAAGTGCAGAATGCACTTAAGGGGTTACAGTAAGCAAGCTACATGTGTTGGATCCTCCCCAGAATGTTGTTTGGGAGGTTTCCAAATCTGAATTGCAGGCAAGACTGTAAACAAGATGGCAGCCATACGAAGCAGGAATTTTTCCATACAAATCAGGATTCCTACTTCGTTTCATATAGCTATATTGAAGTGCCTACTGATCATGCTCAGAAATTATTTTTTCCAATTTTTTTATTGCAATAAACTTAAAAACAGCTTATTATTTTTTCACCAGACTAGCAAAAGGCACATCTGTGAGGTAGACCCTTTCTGCCCTGAAAATTTCAGACCAAAGAAACCAAACCATTTGGGCTGGAGGCAAGTTCAAAGAAAAATCCCAGCAAAGTCAAAGGGTGAAAACATGTTTTTTCACCTCTATGTAACTCAGAGACTGCACAGTTGACCAGAATGTAACTTGCCAAATCAAGAGATCTACCCCCACAGGGAGGCGCATATAAAATCTCATGCAAAACCATTGAACAGTTGCAAAGTTATTAAGGTGCAAATGTTGAGTTTAACATTGAAGTGCCTACTCAACTCTAACTATAGGGGCATGGCCATGCCTATATATATATATATATATATATATGAGGCAAAAAACTCAGTTTAATGCATTACTTAGGGTTGTTCCACAGCGACAAAAGTGAGGAAATTCTCTGTTAAGGTTGAAAACCCTAACTCCAGTCACCCCCCCCAGCACCACACACACACACAGACACACACACACATTCAAGTATGGGGGAGGACCAAGTCAACACAACCAATGACAGACACCCAGCAGCAGGTGACAGAAATAACAAACAATTATCAAAATGTACTACGAGACATCCCCACCCACCTGACCAGGTACTGCATGCTCAGTGGAGATCAACAGCAAAACTGAGGCCATGTACACCAAACGTACACATCCCTGATTGCAGCTGCACACAGGAATACACGCTCATGCTTTCATCTACTTTTCGGAAGCAGGTGACTCTCTCAGATCTATCTCCAGTCAGCAGATTCTTTGAAAGAAAACTAAGTAAAGTTACAATTAAATACACTGTTTTCTAACTTTCTGAACTGAGATTGCCTTGTTGTAAACCTCTGCCAGTACATAATTTAGTACTATTGAGAGCAGTCAGTGTCAGTGACGCAGTACTGTTATCAGCTGAAGTCTATCAGCAGGTTGTCACTCGGTCACCAGATAACCTTTTTTTTTTTTTTGTTAAAAAAAAAAAAACAACAGTTATCTATTCTCAGCACTTAGTTTCAGTCTCACCTTAAGGAGAATGCTGAGATGACTGTGAAAAGGAAGCATACTGTTCATACTGTAGCCTATAAATTCTACATTTTTGAACAACTTGAGAATGGTGAATATCCTGTTGCACTGACTGCAGAGCATGGTATCAGTAAATCCTCTATCATCGATATCAAGGTTACCAAAATTAAGTTACACTCCTTTCCCATGATGATGATGGGACCTTTTCTACTAAGCAGAGGAAGAATATGAAAATGAGCACGGAGGATTACAGGGTTTACAAGATACTCTCAGTTCAAAAGAAAACTGAATTTAATCGTAACTTTACTTAGTTTTCTTTCAAAGAAAAATTTAGAAAACTGAATTTAATCATAACTTTACTTAGTTTTCTTTCAAAGAAGCTGCTGACTGGAAAGAAACCTGAGTGAGGGAGTCACCGGTTTCGAAAAGTAGGTGCAAACATACGTGTGTGTTGCTATAACAATGCTTGCGCCTACTTTTCATAAGCCGGTGACTCTCTCATTCAGCACTCTCTCCAGTCAGCAGCTTCTTTGAAAGAAAACTAAGTAAAGTTAAAATTAAATACACAGTTTTCTAACTTTTTGAACTGAGTGCCTTGTTGTAAACCTCTGTTGGCACATTTTTTAGAGGTATTGAGTGCACTTGGTCACGTTACCTTGGACCACTAATGACACAGCATTTCAGCTCTCTACAGCTGGAAGTTCTTTTGAACAAAGATAAGTAAATTTATGTTAAGAGGGACAGTTTAATAAGTTTTTCAAAAGGTAGTACCTTGTTTTCAATATATGACAGCACATCATTTTGCAGTATTGGGAGTGCTTGATCATGCTAAATTGGACCAATAAAAGTGAAAGTGGGTGTTCCTACGACAATGCCAAATATGGCAGTATCAACCACATAACTCTAAAATGACATATGCTGCTTGTTGTGTAGGGGTGGGGATATTGGTAGTTGTGTGTGGTGGGGGGACGTGTAAGCCACAGGAGGAGGGGGACAGGAGTTATGTGGCTGATTGTGTTATGGGGAGGATGTAGGGAGTTGTTGTGTTGAGGGGATGATGTAGGAGGTTGTGTTGGGAGATGGTCCCAAAACATTTGTTGTATAAACAGAACATGACATGGCCTGACAGAAGATATCATATGTATCTTATCTCAAGGCCAATGACATCAAGATATCTCACGCCTGGCTTCACCACTTCTGAGATATCATTGGCCTCTCGTGAAGACAAATATGATATCTTCAGTCAGGTCATGTCATATCCCCTATGTCTGTTACTGACCGAAAACTATGGAATACAATTACAGCTAAGATTATTCAATGTCCTTCAATGCAGGCCTTCAGTAGTTGTTACTGTTCCTACCTGCACAAGTCAGGTTCACCCATGCCAGTACATCTGCAAAAAGAACAGTCATCACTAGGGTGCAAGCACAATGCTGCTACCCAGCATTGCATTGGACCATTGTGCCACCTGACCCCAACAGCCCGCAAAGTGTTGGGGCAAGTATATGCCTTTTGTGGGATGCTGTGCCCCCTGCACCACCAATCTTAAATATAATCACCTCCATGTCTGAGGTGTTTCGAGAGGTGGGGCAACACCTTTGCACTGCTCTAAATCCAGAGCACTGCAACATCTGCTTTGCACACTGGATGACAGGCAAACTGGTTCCATCTGCCACATTATGCCACCCTAATGATGATGCTCTAAAAATGGTATATGCACAAATTGGCAGTGTTTTCCTGCTTCTAGCTGTGAGTTGTTGTAAGGGCCCCTCTGTAGGTATGTTGGATAGGTTTCCTGTCACCAATTACCTTTGCACTTGTCACTTTGTGTACTTGTTTAATAGCATGCTCCTTTGTTTCATATTTCCCTTTACCCATAATAACATCCACATTGTAAAGTATTTTGTTCCTTGGACTCAGTAATTTATGTTCCTGCCACTGTCAGTTACTATACTGTTGTTCCCATAGTAATCTCATGAGTAGTGCCTGAAAATAGGCAAATGTTTGTCTAGTGCTCCTACCTGGTAAAGAAAAACAAAATAGTAAGTTGCCAGGGCTGGAAGGATATACTGTAACATATAAAAAAATGGGACTAGGTAGTTTTTATAATCTAAACCCTCTTCTGTTTTGAAAGTAGCTATTTATGCCAGTGCTCATATTTATTCTTACAATGTATTATCTTCTTTTGCCTATTTAAGAAAGACAAGCCCCCCATTTGAATCATTACTCCAGTGAATCCTGCCACTGGAGATTGCATACCTATACCTATACAAGTGGAAGCGCCAACTGGATCCCTCCCTACACTTATATTTATGTTGATTCAAGAACCTGAATCTTCAGCATACATTTCTAGTACTTCTACATCACACTGAATTGCGTTCTTCTCTTTCGGGAAATGAATATTATCCACATAGGCTACAATACTCTAGTCTCCTTATCTCTCTCCCCCAGACCCTATTCCAAAGATTTGTGGATCAATATTAACTTTACATACTAAAGGATTTAAACAAAAGAGATATAACAGGGGAATTAAATGGCAACCTAAGACCTGCTAGAGGCACTTTTATACTTTATTGATTTTTGCAAAAAAGAACACAACCCAAAACAAACAATGAACAGTTAGTAGCATACAATACAACAGGTCCCATCTCACCCTCCACCCTCGGAGTTAAAATACATCATTATTAGGTTCAGAAATCTCATCATCAGGATAGTACAAATCATTTTACATGTTAGGCAGTGAATCATTTGAGATGATGGTCTTAAGCTGTACTGTTACAGAAAATATAAGAATCAATTACAATTATTGAGCAAGCTGAGAAATTGTACAGTTAATCCAGTTGCATAAGTACATACAGTTTTTTCCAGTTTCTCTTGAAAGCCTGAAGTCTATTCCCTATGCTAGCAATCGATTTTTCAGCCTTTAAGGCAAACAGTAGTTTGGCATGCCACTCCCTGTAGCTCGTGGTCTTCTAGTCTAGGTAATACTAAGTAATCCTTTTTGCACACATGCTGATATTAAAACAATGTGGTATTTCTGTGATCCTGTAAGTATGTGTTTCACCCAGAACATAGATTTCAGGAGAAAAGACTTGGCCAAGTAACTGGTCTAATTTCTGCTGGATGGCTTCCAAAAGAGCCTTGGACATAAGGCATTAACAAAGGATATATAATAAGGTACCTGCGGTTTCTGACATCATGAGCAGGTATCTGTTGCCAGCTTTTGCATTTTGAATAGTTTCTGCAGTGTGTAATACATGTTATGCAGAATGTCTAGCTGCATGAGCCTTTAGCTGTCAAATGTTATGTATTTATACAGGTCTTTCCAAATGGTTTGTCAATTGTATCCCCATCTTGTTTTGCTAAGTTAATTTGCCAATATAGGGCTGTACCAGCCACCTTGTCAGTGATAAAATCATAAATGCATTTTTATAAATTTGATATAGGGTGGGACAGCAAGGCACACTGTGCCACTGATAAACATGCCTACCATGATTGCCTGACCTGGGGTTTCTCAAAGTGTTTGGCTAACACCTGAGAAACTGGTAGGAATGAAAATACTTGACTGTTTGGCATGATATATCTTTGTTGAAATGTGGGAAATGAAATCAGCTTCCCCTTGAATACCAATTGTTAGACTTTAGAGATGTTAAGTGTAGTCCAGGAAGGTGCATTAATAGGGCAGACATCTATGTGGAGACTGGGGTCATGCAATAAAGTCTGCATTGGGTCAGAGTGTGCTTCCAATTGCAAAAATATGCAGAGCAGGTTATGGATCTGCACTGAGTAGGATAAGTGAGTACTATAAATCTCTTGAGCAGATGTTTGGAGAGGATAGCAAGAAGTGCCCCTGGACGAGTATTTTCTTTGAAGCAGAGATCTTTTTTAATGCATAACCAGAGTGCTATGTTTACCCTGGACTTCAGGAGGGCACATTTTTAAAAACATGGGTGAAAACTTCACATATGACCTGGCAGGGGTGATGACCTGGGTTGGGTGGAAGATCAATGGGCGAAGCTAAAAAGGACAATAAGAAAGGCAACAAACCTCTGCATCGAGCAAGTGAGCAAAAGTAAGAGGGAAAAAGAGACCACTATGGTTCTCGAAAAAGGTGGCAGAAGAGGTAAAGGCTAAAAGGGTAGCATTTAGAAGGTATAAGAAGATGCAGCGGGAGGGGGATAAGGTGGTGTATTAGGGGAAACAGAGGGAAGCAGGGAGAGCAGTAAAGAGTGCAAAGGCGCAAACTGAAGAGAGAATAGCCTAGGTGGTGACTAAGGTGGATAAGATAGCTTTTAGGTATATAAGTCAAAGGAGGAAGACCAGGGTGGGATCATTCATTTAAAAAAGGAAGGGAGGACTGTGCAGAAGTGGGCATATAAAAGGCAGAAATCTTGAACATTTACTTTTGTTCAGTGTTCGCAGAGGAACAAGAAGGGGTGGGGCCACTAAAAAGTAACTGGAGCATTGGAGGGAGGGTGGTGGACACTACTCCATTTTCAGAGGAGAGTGTCCTGAAGGGACCCACTAATCTGAAAGTGGACATAGCAATGGGGCCAGATGGGGTGCATTCAACAGAATTGAAGGAGCTCAGTGAGGTACTGGCCGCACCTCTGACAGTCCTGTTTAACAGCTCATTGGAAACAGAAGTGGTTCTGGAGAAGAGCAGATGTAGTCCCACTTCGCAAAAGTGGTAGCTTTGGAAGAGGCTGGCAATTATAGGCCACTCAGTCTGACTTCCATGGTGGAAATGTTAATGGCATTACAACTTAAGGAAAGGATTGTGGAATATCTTGAATCCAATGGATTACAACACCTGAGGCAGCATAGATTCATGGTGGGGGGGGGTCATATCAAATTAATCAGTCAGATTTCTTTGACTGAGTGACCAAATAATTAGATCAGGGTGGAGCAGTGGATATAGCCTACCTAGATTTCACTAAGGCTTTTGGCACTGTTCCATATGGGAGGCTAGCAAGCAAGCTGTGTAGCTTTGAAGTGGGTCTAACTGTGGTAAACTGGTCAGGAAATTGGTTAGGGAATAGGTGACAGAGGATGGTGGTAAATGGAGTTCACTCAAAAGAATGGAGGGTGACCAAGGGGGTGCTTCAATGATATGTGCTAGAACCAGTGCTGGGACCAGTCTTCGTTGATGTCTTTGTAAGTGACATTGCAGAGATGCTGGAAGGGGAGGTCTGCCTCTTTGCAGATGACACCAACATTTGCATTATTATACGGGTCTCAGGAATGCTTCAATTTGATTGGTCATCAGCATTCTGAGACCCTTATGTTAATCTCCTTATTAATGTACCTGTAGAGCCTATTTACTAGCGCATGAATTTGCCTGGGACCAGTTTTTTTTTTAATTCTTTTGTTAGAACTTAGGACCGCCATCATGTTCACCCATAGACGTGGTATGCCAGTGTGACTGGTAATCCAGAATTTAAAAAAAAGCAGCAAACCGAGTATTTGCTGTCTCAAAGGCATTCATCTATTCATCTATTTTGTTTGTGTCTCTGTTTTTTTTTTTTTTTTTTCATTTTCAGATGTACCACTAGAATATTGGGCACACAGCGTCTATCTGTTGTGACACTGGATGAATTCAAAATTCATCAGTGAAGTTGTGTAAGATTAGAAAAATAGAAAACTGGCTTAAGAAAAAAATGACTTGCTGTAATGTTACAGCAAACACTTTTTAAGCACAAAACAATTAAACAAAGCAGCAAATGTAACACTTTCCCCAATAAAATGTTAGACTGCTTCCAGCGTCATGTGCCTCTCACTGACCTGCAGTTTGTCTGTGTTGGTTATCGAACAGGGGGTCCTAGTGTAATCCTGCACCTTTTTCCAGCTGTTTTTTTTTTCTGATCTACAACAAAAATCTGCCTAGCGCATAAGCTAATTAGCCCAGCCCCCCCCCACCACCAAGCCTCTCAGGGTTTATAACTGCCAAGCGAAATCCTCACAACCTACGGACCTCAGGCTAAACTCTTCTTGAAGTTCCAAGGGTAAGGACTAAGGCAGGGGGCATGGCCTTTTCCCACACTGCCCCTTCCCTGTGGAACAACCTTCCTCTGGAGATATGGGAAGCTTCATCACCTGCGAGCTTCCGAACAAGACTCAAGGCACACATGCTCGCCACGAGTCAATGCCAATGCTATGTTACCTGACACTTCCCTCCTACCCTCCAGCCTGAGCACTTACCTCATCCTCAATCCTTTTCTACTGGCTCTCCTCCTAACATACTCTACTCGGGTAAATGCAACCCAGGTGTTGCTCTGGTTTTCCTCCATTGTTCACACTTGCTAATCACTGTAACCTGTTAAGTAATATGTCATTGTTATATGATACCTGTACATGCTATAACCTACATCTGTACTACTTGTACATCCTACTTGTCCTGTAACTCCTGGGTCGCCACTGAAAAAGGGACCTCCAGGGCCCAGTGGGCCTACCCAGTCATCAAAATTCAATAAATAAATAAATAACATCTAGCATATCTTCCATGTTTCTCTGCAGCCACAATCTCCTGAAGGGAGTACATCCGTGTTGGCTGCCAGCTGCTTGTACTCCTGAGTCATCCTCTCGGCATCATCCCAGCATGTGTGTGGTTTCTAGCATTTTTTTTTTTGGTGAGCCACTTCTCTAATATGGTACCAACAGAAAGCACTCCACATCAAGTCTTGGACTGAGGAGCAATAGTTAAATATAAGTGCTGTGATTAATTACACAACACAGAGTCGTAGGAGGGCTATGGGGCACAAGGTTTGGTTTTTCCATTGTTCACTACAGCTGACGGGTCAATGATACAAGGTCAGGTCATCACAGCATTGGGATGATGCAACTACTGGGGAATTGAGCTGCTATGCTTTTTGAGTTTATGCGATCGAGATGCGGCTCTAGAATGGGGAGTCCCAGTACTCGAGTAGTGCATGGTGTGAGGATGGCAGGGCAACTTTACAAAGAAAGTTTAAGCATTAAATGCAACAGCTGCCTGACAATTTCACCTTCATTTTAGATTCTACCTGATCCTTTCATTGCATAAGCAAACAATGTTGAAGTGTAGGATGCTGACTGTAGCTCAGGCACGTACAGTTGATTAGTTACCCCCCAACTACTATTGTAAACCTTTGGCAATACAAACTCAAGAATAAATGCTGTCTGTTACTAGAAAACTACAAGAAATACTGAACCCAGTTATAATAATAGCAATAAGATACTCCCAGGGGCTATGTTAATGTTCATCTTAATCACCCCCTGGGGGCAATTTGGCACTCAGCTGCACCTCATGCCACATTACACCTCCATGTGGTGATTAACTAGAACATTAACATAACCCCTGGAAGTACCTTATTGCTTAAATAGGGTGTGTGTGGAAAGGATGAGAAGAGGCCTGAGAAAACTAGAGAAGTGGTCAAGGGAATGACAGCTGGGTTTAAATGTGAAAAAGTGCAAAATACTGCACTTGGGGCACAGAAACCCAGGGGAAAGGTACAAAATGTGAGGAATGGTAGTGATGACCACCAAGCAGGAAAGAGACGAAGGGGTGATCATATCAGATTACCTAAAGGTGGCAAGGCAGTGTAACAAAGCAGTTGGGAAAACTAGTGGGATACTGGGGTACACAGAGAGGGGTATCACCAGCAGAAGGATAGAAGTGGTATTGCCTCTGTATAGATCATGAGTATGACCCACCTAGAGCACTGTGTCCAGTTCTGGAGACCACATCTCCAGAATGGCATAGAATGAGTGGAGGCGACCCAGAGGAGGGCAGCTACAATGGTGTAGAGTCTGCATCAGAAGCCCAATGAGGAGAGACTGAAGGACCTAAATATATACACCCTGGAAGAGAGGGTGGGGGATACTACAGAAACCTTTAAATACCTCATGTGGTAAATCAGGTACTGGAGGGAAGTATTATTCTGAAAATAAGGTGCTCAAGGACAAAGGGGCTTGATAAGAAGCTGGAGGGAGTAGATTCAGGGGAGATGTGAGGAAGTACTTCTTCACAGAAAGAGTGGAGAATTTCTGGATCAGTCTTCCAGCAGAGGTGGTGGGGTGAAAACAGTGATGTCTGGAGTTCAAGAATGCTTAGGATAAGCATAAGGGAATCTAAGGGAAAGCATGGGGTGGGTGAATGGGCTGGTGATCAAATAGGATCTTGAGTGATACTATAGGCAGGGGAAAAATGGGCAGGCTAGGTGGGCCAAGCAGTTCTTATCTTCCAGCAAATTCTATGTTTCCGTGTTTCCCTCTGTTCTCCATTAAGGTGTGCATGCACCACTGGAGATATTTACTACAATATGTGACTACATAATAAATGTAGAGGTTAGGGAGCTTAAGGCTGCCTTTTCATTTGGGGACTGACAGTTTATGATATACTCTTGTAACCTCCTTGTTACCCTGGGGTTACTAGAATCCAATTAAGACCTAGTGGTAGGCAGGGAAGGCAACTTGTGAAATTCCAGTTAAATGGATTTCACACTGTCTCACCCTGTTCTCAGTCTCAGCTGAGACTGAGGGATGACATCATCACAGAACTATTGCAGCTGCATGAGCCACAATGGAATCTGCAGCAGGGAGTTGGAATAGAATGTTGGGAGGTTTGAACAGTAGTCTGTAGTTCAGTTGGTGTTTGGAGCTTGCTGAGGGAGTAGCACAGCAGCTCTGTGTAGACTCTGGGAGCCTCAGCCGCCCTGACATAGGGCTACAGTTAGAAAAAAAAGGGGTGTGTTTCCACCTTAAGAGAGACACAGAAGATAATTGTAAAGTGGTGGAGACCGCTGTTTCGGGTCTCAGTGCCCCCTCCCTCCGGGGATGGGGGAAGGAAAGGGTTTCCTGCATATTTCAGGGGCAACCCCCTGGTTCTGCTACCAGTAGAGAAGCTGCCTATTTGTTCAAGAGTTTTGACAAACAAGAAGACTTGTGAATCACCTGTGGGGCACCTGCAACTGGAGGGTGAGTTTCTGCTCTTCCCAAAGGGCCTATGTTTTTCACCCTGGGACTTGTGTGATAGTGGGGATTGGACTACTGAAATAGTGGGAGGCCTAGAGTAATAGGCCTAGCCAAAGTTAAAAGTATGTTCAAGTCCAGCACTTATGGGAAGTCAAGACATGTAGAGGAGATGTGACATACGTCTACTCAGTAATCTACATTGCCAAGCTTTCAGAAAATAGTTGTTTAGTTTCCAGAAAAATGGCCGGGTATGGATTGTGGGAGCTGGAGGTGGGAGACCCCCCCATCTTTAGTGACCAGGTCCACCTCTACGGATTTGCTCTGTGGATTTCTACTTTGCCTCATGCACTTGGCCAGTGATGAGGGAAGTACCCAGAAGTGGGATTGGAAGAAAAATTCCCTCTAGGAGTCGATGGCTCTAAGTTGGTTTGGGGAGCCACAACAGGAAAATTGGTTCATTTCCCAAAATGGACCACTGATCAAGTGGCCAGTGGGGGACCCGGGCCCATGGTGAAAACCCAAATAGTGTACAAGTCGGGCTGTGTACCCAAAGCAGCATGCAAGTCCGGGCTGTGTGCCTTGTGGGTTCAGAGCCTGAGGGCTGGAAATAGTAAAGAAGTGTTCTGTTGTCTCTAATCTGCATTACCAGGAATGTAACCCCGTGGGGGTCCTTCTATTCTTTGTTTGTTCAGCTTGAATGTGTATAAAAGCCACACTGTAGAATCCCATTCCTGGTTCTGGACATTCCCTGTGTTCGGATTTGCTTGGGTGCCCCTTTGCAGAGTAGCCAAACCTAGGCCCCCTGTGCCGAGTAACCTCATCCTCCCCGAACCCAGTCCCCACCAGGTACTGCTGTCAGCTTCAACAGCATGCCACCTGTCATTTTGCAAAAAGGCAGGGATGAAGGGTTACAAAAATGGAGGCACCACTTTGGATTTTATTCTGGGAAGGAAGGTGCTTGGGCAAGGGTCTAGCGTTTTGGCTATCTGGCAGTGGGTAGCTCAAAAGCTGAAGCAATTTACTAGTGTGTCGCTGTGTGCTGTGGATCTTATGCTGCTGTTTAAAATGCCAACTGTTTACCAAATAGCAGTAAAGCCAAAGAGTGTGCCCTTGTCCTGCATCAAATTGTTTACAGCGTTTTTGCCTGCTTTTTAAAATGAACTGTGGTAAAGAAAAGTGTGGAAGACTAGGGGTAGCAACAGGAAAATTGTGCCCTGGACATTGGAAATGCTTTTAAAATGAACTGTGGTAAAGAAAAGTATGGAAGACTTGGGGTAGAAACAGGAAAATTGTGCCCTGGATGTTGGAAATGCTTTTTGAATGAACTGAAAGACTTGCAGGTGTAATGGCTATGTTAAATGGCTGAAATGGGCTCCCGCCGTGGAGTCAGTTGAGAAAAAAAAAATGCATTCTGCAGTTTAAATTTGCCTGCTCGACGATCACCGTGAGGAGAAGAGCACTCGCGAGGAAGAAGAGGCTCATTTGCATGGTGTCGTGTGATTGGTGAGGCTGCAATCAGTCCCGCCCCTCAGCCAGCTCTGCAGTGACTGCCCCAGCATTCGAGAGGGAGTGTGAGTAGAGTGCATGTACTGGCTTGTGGAGAAGTGTCGTGGAGTTTTAAAAATGCTGTAAACCTTCTAAAAATAGATTTGCTTGTTTAAAATTGGGCTCAACCCGCTAACCGATCATCTGAATTGCAAGTGTGGTGGTCGAGGAGACGATCGGCAGGACTGCCCACCCGTTTCTGTTCTGAGGCCTCCAAGAACTGGCTGCAGGCCATTTTTCCCCATCGTAGCAAACTGCTACTGATAACAGTAAGTACTAACATGGAAACTGCTCAGTGATTTTCTGCCCTATGCCATATAAATATGTGTGCAGCAGTGTAGTCGCTTTGCAGGTAATGACTGTGTCAAGTCCTGCCAGCAACTGCAAGTCTGTTAAGCCATTGACTGTGTGCATAGTAATGAGTTCAGCCTCAGTTTAAAGTTTAAAGCCAGAGAGAGACTGTGAGTTATAGCCAAATGTGCAGCACTGGTTTTACAGGCAATCCTGTGCTTAAAAACCTGAAGCTTTAAGGGACTGTGAGTTCAAGAAATGTTTCCAGCAAGTGAAAAGTCCATAGAAAATCATGTAAATGTGTTTAGAACAAGAACAGTGCAAGTGTGTGCAGTTTGAGCAAATGTTATCAGTAGTGTGTGTAAATCTGATGCGCAGTGGCTTGACCCAATTTCTGAATGTTGATGCACCGGAGTGCTGCCGCCGCCATTACAGGGTGGGGTAGTAAAGTAAACACAGCAGCAGAGGAGCCATTTTAAAAGTAAAGAAGATGTTCAGTAAAGTGGGCCTTTCAGTTACAGTGAGCTTTTTGTTTGTTTTCTGGGCAATTATGGCCTCAGGGACTAGGCTCACATCCGGATCATGCCCGGGTTGCAGTAACAGCAGCAGTAAATAGACTGAGGGATATTGAAAAGTGGTGCTATGGAGGACAACTGCCTTCTCATGTGGCGATTCCTGGTTTTCCAGTGCAAGTGAGTCAAATATGCTTGAGAGCTGGAAGGGACGTCTTCATGATTCCTCACTGTGCTGGATGCCTAGAAAAATATGGCTTGTATAAAGTGCCTCAAATTCATTTGGCTCCCACATGGACGAAGGTTCAGGAATCTGCAGTTGGCAGCACACAGCACCAGGCGGAGCCTGTTGAAGAAGGCCCCTCAGGGGAGTGTGGCACAAAGCTAGAGGGTGCAGAGTTAGAGACAGAACCAGAAGTTGAAGTTTCGGATGCTGGATCCCAGAAAGAAAGTTCGGATACAGCATCAGTAGACCCCTGGGGGGGGGCCTAGCCCAAGTCTCTTAGGAGAAGATGAGATGTGGGAGGCCTTTGAGTGGGAGGTGTCGGCCTCCGCACCTAGTGATGAGTGGATAGTCTCAGGAGTGAGGACGACTGCTCACTCCTGGGCTCAGATCCTCAGTGAAGAGGAAGATGAGGGGGAACCTATGTGGCCTTGTGAAAAAGGAACGGGTACGCAGCCTCAAGATCTTGCCTCGGAGGAATGCATGGAAGAGAGTGGTGATGCCACTGCCCTGGCTATGCAGGAAGAAGAAGTCAGGGATCCGTTTTTAATTTCTTTAAGGATGCGAAGCTGGCAGAACCAGGCCTGGCCACCCCCAAGCCAGGTCAGCAGTCTCAGGTTGACCAAAGCTAGTAAAGAGGAGAGACTGGTTCGTAGAAAGGCAAATGAGATCTATGGTATGACCTTTCCTACCTTTCCTCGGAAAGTCTGGGAGGAGATTGAGAACAGCAAGAAATCCTGGATCTGGGCCAAAGCAATGAAAGGTGTGCATCCTGGGGCAAACAAGCATGTAAAGGACAGACTGCTTCATGAGAAATATACCCAGTGGAAGAGAGGCAGGACACTGTTTATGGACAGAGTGTGAATAGTGGACGGAGAGGGACATGAAATCTCCCATTGTGCGAATTATGTGTGCCCAGATGGGGTAATAATTCAAGCTCCTGACCCCCGGTACTATTGGCCTCAGTGCAAGGACCTCCCAGCAAATGTGCCCTTGCCTACTAAATGGAAAGCCGAGCAGTGGTAGTCAATACTGCCACACCAGACTGTGAAGTGCCTTTATTGATTTGTCAGTATGGACATCCAGGACTCAGGTGCCCCACATTCATGAGTTCTACAGCGTACTGGCCTTTCCAGAATCCATCGACTGGCCCACCAGATGACTTCAGATCCAGAGAGGACACCAGCCCAGCTGTATCCTGTTTCATCGCCTGGTAATTGGATGACGTTGGACCAGCTGTTTTCTTTTTGTAGATTCCATCTCCAGAGATAACATCTTCCCAGCAGTTCCCAGATGTGCCCTCCTGTAGTTCCCAGAAGATGTCCGCCCAGCTGTATCGGAAGAAATGCTGCCAGGGAGAGTCTTCGTCAGAGGTGCAGGTCGGTTCAGAATTTTCCATTCTACAAGGGGCTGGTAAGTCAGAACTTTTCTATCTTTATGACATTGCAGTACACACCCTACACTAGCAGACTCCAAAATGAGTGAACTGTCCTCAAAGACTCTCCCCTTCGGGACTTTGGCCTGTTAGAACTGTGCTTCACCAGGCTCTGGCCCAGGAGAGACTCTTTAATGGACTAGCCTTCGAGCATTGTGGTCACTAGTTGGGACTTTTAAGGCACTCCATCCCCCCAAATGTGTATTGTAAATAATGTCATTGTTTTCTAATGTATATACTGTTTTTCTACCTTTTCTAAACAAAAAGAAATATTTTGGGATTCTTCAGTGTTTTGATGGTAGGGGTTTAGGTAGACTGTGTATGCAGATTAGGAGTATGTGTTGTCTTTATTTTTCTTGCAGGTGTTCCTGGAGAAGATAGAAGAGAAGACAAGAAGAGGAGGAGGGGGCTCATCGGAGTTCCTCATTAGTACTTTAGTGTGTAGTGATTTAACATACTGTGGTGCTGTTATTGTTGTTATTACTGTATTAACCCTTTTCCTTCCACAGGTGTGGTTGTGGGGGTAGGGAGGAGGCAGTAATATAAAATGTGGTATTATTCTTGGTGTGTGGTTGCAGGTTGCCTAAAGTCGGGGAGGTCCCCAGGTTGTTTTTGTTTTTGGGTGTTAAGACAAAGGCAGACAGATTTTCCCTAGAGGGTTAGGGGGGATAGACAGGCTGTGGTCCTGAATGGCCATAGGGACCACAGTGCTGATCTATTAGGGCTATGCTCTGGACAGTTCTACCAGATCCACTAGGTGGCCATAGTAAATGGGTAGTGTAGAGGCTGATATGTCAGCTAAAGGCCTCTAGGCCCTTAGTGTTGCCTGTCTGTGCTCGCATATGGTAGGAGGGGGCCTGATCACCCCCTCCGCAGGTAGCACATAGGGTGGTATGGCCTAAAGCCAGGTAAACAATGACTGCGGACAGTCATTTTCCTGGTCAAGGGTGAGTGTAACCCCCTTGTTACCCGGGGTTACTAGAACCCCAGTAAGACCTTGTGGTAGGCAGGGAAGGCAGCTCGTGAAATTTCAGTTAAATGGATTTCACACTGTCTCACTCTGTTCTCAGTCTCAGCTGAGACTGAGGGATGACATCACCATAGAACTATCGCAGCTGCATGAGCCACAGTGGAATCTGCAGCAGGGAGTTGGAATAGAATGTTGGGAGGTTTGAACAGTAGTTTGTAGTTCAGTTGGTGTTTGGAGCTTGCTGAGGGAGTAGCACAGCAGCTCTATGTAGGCTCTGGGAGCCTCAGCCCTAACGTAGGGCTACAGTTAGAAAAAAAAGGTGTGTGTTTCCACCTTAAGAGAGACACAGAAGATAATTATAAAGTGGTGGAGACCGCTGTTTCGGGTCTCAGTGCCCCCTTCCTCCAGGGATGGGGGCAGGAAAGGGTTTTCTGCAAATTCCAGGGGCAATCCCCTGGTTCTGCTACTAGTGGAGAAGCTGCCTATTTGTTCAAGAGTTTTGGGAAACAAGAAGACTTGTGAGTCACCTGTGGGGCACCTGCAACCTGAGGGTGAGTTTCTGCTCTTCCTAAAGGACCTATGTTTTTCACCCTGGGACTTGTGTGATAGTGGGAATTGGACTACTGAAATAGTGGGATGCCTAGAGTAATAGGCTTAGCCAAAGTTAAAAGTATGTTCAAGTCCAACACTTATGGGAAGTCAAAACATGTAGAGGAGATGTGACATATGTCTACCCAGTAATCTACATTGCCAAGCTTTCAGAAAAGAGTTGTTTAGTTTCTAGAGAAATGGCCAGGTATGGATTGTGGGAGCTGGAGGTGGACCCCCCCCATCTTTAGTGACCAGGTCCACCTCTACGGATTTGCTCTGTGGATTTCTACTTTGCCTCATGCACTTGGCCAGTGATGAGGGAAGTACCCAGACATGGGATTGGAAGAAAAATTCCCTCTAGAAGTCAAAGGCTCTAAGGTGGTTTGGGGAGCCACAACAGGAAAATTGGTTCATTTCCCAAAATGGACCGCGGATCAAGTGGCCAGAGGGGGAGCCTGGCCCCTGGGGAAAACCCAAGTAGTGTAGAAGTCAGGCTGTGTCCAAAGCTGCGTGCAAGTCCAGGCTGTGTGCCTGTTGGGTTCAGAGCCTGAGGGCTAGAAATAGTAAAAAAGTGTTCTGTTGTCTCTAATCTGCATTACTAGGAATGTAGCCCCATGGGAGTCCATCTATGCTTTGTTTGTTCAGCTTGGATGTGAATAAAAGCCACACTGTAGAATCCCATTCCTGGTTCTGGACATTACAGTTATTGCTTCCTGTGTTCGGATTTACTTGGGTGCCCCTGTGCAGAGTAACCAAACCTAGGCCCCCTGTGCCGAGTAACCTCATCTTCCCCGAACCCAGTCCCCACCAGGTACTGCTGTCAGCTTCAACAGCATGCCACCTGTCATTTTGCAGAAAGGCAGGGGTGAGGGGTTACACTCTTTGCACAGCTTTGCTGGCCCAAATAAAGTTAGAGGTTAAGGTGTGGAGATGGTCAAACCATTTATTTGGCCCCATAGAGTTTAACACAGTAAATGGTTAAGGACTTTGGGCAAAGATTTTATCTTTGTTGTGTTTATTTTGCCCAAAAGGGCTAGGGCTAGTTTTCCTCATCGGTTCAATTTACGTGAGCTGTGCCATCAAGGGATCAAGGTTCAAGGAATGCATGGTTCTGGATTGTCTGGAGACCTTAATACCAAGGTATTTGCAGGGAATCATATTTCCATTTCAGGTCTACAATGTTTGCCTTTTGAACCCCACTGTTAAGTGACATTGCTTCTGTTTCATCAACATTCAACTTGTAGTTAGAAATTTGCCTGATCTCTGAGATGACCCAAAGGGTAACGGGTAGGGATGTCTTGAGGTAGTAGTATGCCGTATGCTGACCGCATGTCAACACCGCCACTGAGAAGACCATCACAGCGACAGAATCTGGCAAAAAAGCATTCGGTCACTATGATGGTCCCCGCAGACACCAGCAGTACATCTCCCAGTGTTTCGCCTCCTCTCCAAGACAACTCCGACTTGAAGTTGTATAAATAGAGGCCAGGGTGTATGATGGGCATCCCTGACAGTACAATACCGACACTTGGCATTTTGTCTGTCACTGTCGGGGATGTCTAAGCACTATAGGTAAAAATATCATCAGCATATGTAGCCATTTTATACTGCTTTCCTGCTGTATCAGTACCAGTGACCTCAGGGTTGGAGTTAAACTGATGAGCTAGGGGCTGAAGAAATACATTAAACAAGAGTGGGGAGAAAGAACATCCCTGCCTTGATTTGTTTTCCAGACTGATTAGAGGAGAGTAGGTTCCATTACAAGATATTTGAACTAAGAGATGCGAGTACAACAATTCAACCCAATTAGTGTAAGTTTCCAGTATCACAAATGTAGCTAGTGTTTTAAACAGATATATCCATGAAACTCTGTCAAAAACTTTCTCTACATAAAGAAAGACCAGGACTTACATGGGTGCCTCGATCTCCAGACATAGAGATTAAATGGGCCAGTTTGCATAGGTGGTCTGTTGATACCCAGCCAGGCATATCCTCCATATGCTCATGACCGATTAGACAGCCCCAGAGTCTGTTCAGGTGGGTGGTGTGGTTAGTATCTTGGCTAGTATTTCAAGATCCAAGTTTAATAAAGAAATCAGTCTCTAATTGTTACCAGAGTGTGGTCCTGCCTGAGCTTAGTTATCAGGGTAATTAACACTTCAGGGAGGGGTATGATCAGTAAGCCCCTTTTTCCTGATGGGATCATACATATCTAATACCTGGGGACTTAGCTCAGCTATAAATCATTGGTAGAAACTGCAGTAGAAGCCATCTGGCCCTGAGGATTTGTCAGGATTCAGATCCTTAATAGCTTGATGGACTTCTTGAAAAATGTTACCCTGAAGCATTTCTAGTTGAGTGGGTTGTAACTGGGGGAGGTTAATCTGGTCTAGGTACCGATCTATATTTAGGGGCAACCTCTGGAATCCTCAGCACTGTACAGGTCTTTAGAAAATGTAGAACTCCTCTGCTATGTCTTTAGAGTCTGTGATGGGGATACTCTGTCCAGAGGGATTCAGACTTTGAATAGTGCAGAATGCTTCCTATTCACACAGTCATAGTGTCATCAATTTACTAGCCTTCTTGCCTTTGTCAAAGTATTCGACCCTTGCATGATATATTGCCAGTTCAAAGTGTTCTTCATTAAGCTCTGCATATGCAGCCCTTAAGTAACTGAGCTTTATCCAGGTCTCTTCAGGGGTATGGGAAGTGAGCTGTTTCTTTGTAAGTATCATTTGTTTTAATTGTTCCTGAGTCTTTTTTCTCTCTGTTTTTTTTTTTATTTTAGATGACAAGTGGATCAGCTTGCCTCGCACTCCGCACTTGAAGACCATCTATAAAGTGTTCCCATTAGTATCTGAATGTTTGCTGTGTCTAATTAAATCTGGGATAAAATCTTTAATGTGTGTAATGGTACTTTAATCTTAAAATCTGGGATAAAATCTTTAACCTCCATTTCCTATCCAGGGGCCCCATTCTGGCTAGGCCCAGGTACAAATGAACTGGAGGATGGTCCGAGACTACCAAGGCTTGTATTTCACAACTTCTGACCCCTGTAAGTGCCCAGCACTAATTAAAAAAGTCCAACCTCAAAGATGTGTTATGGGGTATTGAACAGATGGTAAAATTCCTTGTTTGAGGGTTTGGGGTATGTCAGAGGTCCAAGAGCCCCCTTGGTGTCCGCAAGGTCTTGAATTGCTCACTAGGCAGGGGAGAGGCCTCTTCATCCCTCAAGGGAATGATCCCTATCTGATTCAAATGCAATATTTCAATTCTTGGCAAGAAAGAGGGGCAAATGTGCCTAAACGGCTA
The DNA here is from genome assembly GCA_016271365.2 of Neoceratodus forsteri. NCBI lineage: Eukaryota > Metazoa > Chordata > Ceratodontiformes > Ceratodontidae > Neoceratodus > Neoceratodus forsteri. The sequence goes on along the minus strand of CM028129.1, from coordinate 1,142,486,244 downwards.
ATCAACAGACCAGCTCCATAAAGAACCCTGGGTCGTCTACGTTGGGTCCATATATGAATCCTAGTACCACCTCAGTTTTACCAAGTACCCTCTCAGGAGACTATAGCATCCCATCTGATCCCTCACTTCTAGTAAAAGTTTGAACTGGGTACTCCCCTCTTTCTTTGTATTATCACTTGCCCCATAGGCCTGGCCTACCCATTCTCAACAGAGGAGAAGGACTTGATTAAATTTCAGGTGTGTTTTCTGCAAGAAGGCAAATTGGCCCTGTAATTTCTTGAGATACTGCAGTACCTGATAGGGCTTCTATTTCATCTGTGCCCCTTTAACATTCCAAGTAATGTATTGGATGGGGTTATTCATTGCAAATACTGAATGCATATGTACTGTAGTTAATAGCATTGATACAACTGCACAGAAGAAACCTACAGATTAGCAGTAGTAAGGCGTAAATGCTCCTGACACATATCTGTCTCCAAAACACCCCATTAGTGAACAAGCACAACCATACGTAAAAAACAGAACCAGTAATCAAATAATTATAAGGGTTCCAGTTAGTCTATCCTCTGTACCCTGGACATACCCTCCACTCCCACATGGGCAAGCCCTTTTTCCATCTGGTCCATGAGGATCATGACCTAGTGGCAGCTGAATGAAACCCAAAGTGGAAGAAGTTCAGGATGAGCACCATACACCTATCTGTGGTCAAGTAGGGCCTCTGGGTCATTGAGGAAACTAGGGAGGGGGTGACATTAATCAGTGACTTGAGTAACCAGCAAAGATCAGTTATGTTAGCAATGTGCTCAGTGCTACAAGAGGGTCCAATGATAAACTATGCTTTTTATGCATTCACAAGCCATGGCAGTCCTCTGTAAGTTGCAGTATAACCAGAGAACATACTACTCCACTCCTTCCTCTGTACTATATCAGAAACCCTTACCGTATGCAACATCAAGTATTAAAGCATAACAGGAAAATAACCAAATGTGAAACAAAGTCAAGGCAACAGCCAGTTTGTGTGAAAGGTCCAGTAACTGTGGAAGCAGTAGTGGTGATGGTCTGCATGAGTCACTGCACTTGTTTCAGTGATCCAGTGTATTAGGTGGGTGAAGAAGCCTGATGGCACTAAAGTTGATAATGCAGAGAGGCAGATCAGTACGAGAAATGATGGCACATCCTTCATTCGCTGTGTGGTGGTGTTGCTGTATAGGCAAAATCCCTACACCTCCATAACACCCAACCACCCTGAGCTTTGGAAATAGTGAGTAAGGGGCAGAAGGCAGCTGTCAAAGGTCAGTCCCATTTCCCAAAGTAAATCCCGTTGTATAGGACCAGTCACAAGTTCAGGGCTGCCCTTCCCCTACCCAACAGTGATGGTGCCAAAACAAAATTTTCAGTCAAGAATATCTATAGTTACAAAGTGAGTGTAAGGTACTGGCCTTATGGTAAGGCACATTAATATAGGCAGCCTAGTCAGGAATAATTAAATCAAAGAGTTGATCTCACTAGACAGTGAAATCCAGCTGGTTGTCTGCAGCAGAGTGTACTATCAGCAGTGGGTGAGGAAGGTGATCAAGCCTCACAGAACTTGGTATCCCCTCTGTGGGGGTGGTTCAAACAGGCTGGGGAACAAAGCTGGAAGGTCTGCATTGGCCTCATTTGCAGAACTGAACTGGTGGATCTCCCTGTTGGTGGGGACCATGTGCTTGCTGGCTAGTTCATTCTGAAATGAATGCCCACTGCATTGAGCTTTGAATTGATCACTATATGTTCATTTTGCAATGCACGTGTTTGAGAACTGAGATAACTAAAAAAAAAAAAAGATCAATTTTTTGCCCAGTTGAGTAATGCCCCTTTTCTCATGTTCCATTGCATATGTGTCTTGTCGAGGAAGTTCAGCAAGTGGAAGATTATACTTCTAGGGTGCTCCATCTCCTAGGGCCTGGGTCATATGGCCCGATATGCATGTCCGCCGATGTAGCTGGAGCCATGAGGGTAAGGTCCGATGATGTCCATGCAAAACTGCTGCATAACTTTAGCATGTCTTGCCCTTCAGTCTTTTCCAGGACTCCCACCAAGATCAGATTATTGAGCCTGCTGTGCCCTTCCTGGGTTTCAATGTGGGTTTCAAACTTAGACACCTTCTGTTTTAGGCCAGTCGTCTCAGATTCAGCTCATGCTTGCTGCTGGTCCTCCACCAAACTGATGTGTGACTCAGTGTTGCCATCCTACCAGGTGATATCCTCTAGGGCAGGCTTCAAGGTTTTAAAATCCCCAGAGAGGTCCAAGATTTCTTCCTTGATTGCGCTAAGTTCTTTAAAGAACCAATCAAGAGTGTCCTTTTCCATGCTTTGGACTGGGGGGAGGGGGGATAAGACATTTGTTGAGTGTGTGGCACTTATGTACCTGTGATCACTCTGGAAGAGACAGTGGGATGGCTTGGGCCATCCATATCAATCAGGCTGATAGAAATATCCACTGAAATTGTGCTCCAAAACTGTGTTAGGTCCACCCTAAGAATGCTCTGTGCTAAGGTAAAGGTCCTGGAACATTTAAGAATTAAAATATTTAGTAGTTTATGGTTTAAAAAGTAGATTTAAAGCATTTACTGTTGAGCTCATGTTAACATGTCCATCTAGCTAGGTGGTATGATGTGACTCCTCTGGCCTTCTTAGCCCAGCCTGCTTCTGTACTGGCCACTCTTCAGTGCCTTCTGAGGTACAGCCAAACAGAATTTTCCCCAGGCTGAGCTTCAGTGCACTTCTAACCTCAGCTTCAAAGTGCACGTCCCCCACACCACAGTTCACATTACAGTTGATTTTCAATCACATGGATGAGGTGTGCATATTTATGGAACACATACAATCAAAGGAGAGAAAGAAGTAAGTGTCTTAGCTGGGACTGAGACCCAGGCCACCCAGAATACCGTTCTGGTCGCACTAATCTGCTACACCACCAAGGCAACTGGAATCTGGGCCATCCTGGAGCATGCATTACTCTTTCTCCAAGACTCAGCTGCTTCAGTTAGGACTTGAACCCAGGCCGCCCAGAATACCGTTCCCAGCTGAGGCACTTACTTCTTTATCTCCACTGTTTTTGTATGTTCCATAAATATGCACACTGCACCCATGTGATTAAAAATGAATTAATTATTTGTGCAGCATCAGGCTGTGCATTGGAGAGAGAGTAATTTTTGCTCCAGGACAGCCCAGGATCCAGTTGCCTTGGTGATGCAGCTGGTTAGCGTGACTGGAACGGTATTCCGGACAGTTTGGATTCAAGTCCCATTTGAAGAACTTACGTTTTTCCCTCCTCTGTTCACATTACAGCTGCTTTGATTTAGCCCACCTGTACTGGGACACTACTCCCTCTCCATTGTTACTAGTGCAATTCCTTTAGTTATACCTAGGGATCGCACTGAGCTTCACTCTAGCTGTGGAAAAGGTGTAGGTTCAGTGATGTTGCACGTGGTGGTGCACTTAAATAGGTTAGCTATGATTTGTGAATTAAATACCCAAGTCCAAAGCTTCTAAACCTCAGCTGAAGTATTTGCAACTCCTGACCAGTTGTCCTAGTACATTTAATGCTTCTCAGCTAAGATACAGATTTCTGTTGCAGGGCAAGCCCCTGGTTTGCTTACTGTTCCCCTAACTACTGTGCAGGGGTTGATGGTGCAGATTTTAGTGAATCCCTCTCTTGCAGGTGTCTGTCATACCCTGCTTCTCTCTTGCCCTCTGTTTCTCTCTTTTGCTCCTAGAAATTATGACAGTCCATGTTGCAAGGCTTTTGCATTCCCTCTAATACAGCTCAGGTCTCTACTGGCTCCATCAAACTACAGCTACATCTTCATTCGGAGGGCAACTCCTCCTGTGACAATCTCTGTAGATTCACCCCAACCAGCTGGGGGGAGGGGGAGAAGGCTCCCAAAGGTTTACAGAATTACTTAAGGTGACAAAGCATATAAAACAAAAAATAAAGATGAACAGCAAAGAAAAAAAGATTAAACATAATGCATTTAAATGGCAGAGGTAGTGTATATCCTATTCAGTTAGCCCTAGTGACATGGAACATTCTAGAATAAACTCCCCCATAAAAATGAAGCATATTTTGACATATGCAAACAAGCATAATATTAGCATAATGATGATACAGGAAACCCATTAAGATAATAAAGAAATATTAAAATTAAAAACAAGCTAGGTGAAACACATAATATTTTACTGGAACAACCAAAAGTAGGAAAGTAGCCATTTTAATAAGGGAAAATTTAGACTTTCAATATGAAAATCAATTTGTAGATGAAGAAGGTAGAATTATCCTAATAAAATGTAAAATTATGGGGAGATGTTATCTATTAGACTCAGTTTATGCACCCTTCATATATTAGAAACATAGAATTTGATGGCAGATAAGGACTGCTTGGCCCACCTATTCTGACCATTTTCCCTACCTGTTTCATATACCGTAGATCCTAATGACCTGTGGCTTACCCTCTCGTTCCTGTCGCTAGAGTTCCTCTATGTTTGTCCCATGCATTTTTGGATTCCCCTGCCATTTTCCCCCTACAACCTCTGCTAGGAGGCTGTCCCATAGATCCACCACCCTTTCCATGAAAAAATACTTTTCACGTTATCCCTAATTCTACCCCCCTCTATTTTCATATCATGGCCCCTTGTTCTTGAGCATCTTGTTTTTGAAAGATGCTACCCTCTTGTAACTTATTTACACCCTTGAGATATTTGAAAGTCTCTAGGATATCCACCCTCTCGCTCCTCTCCTCAGGGAATACATATTGAGATCCTCCAGTCTCCCCTCATATGACTCTTGGTGCAGCCCCTGCACCATTTTTGTTGCCCTTCTCTGAACCGCTTCTACTCTGTATATGATGTTCTGCAGCTGCAGCCCTCAGAACTGGACACAATACTCTAGATGAGGTCTCACCAATGTTCTATGCAGTAGCATCACTACCTCCTTTCTTCTGCTGGAGATACCTCTCCCTATGCACCCCAGCATTACACTGGCTCTCCTCACAGCCTTCTACGTTGCTTGGTAACCTTCAGATCATCAGATATAAGTACTCCCAGGTCCTTTTCCTGTTTGCTGGCTGTCAGTCCCCCCCCCCCATCATGTACTCCTCCCCTGCATTTCTGTGCCCCAGTTGCATGATCTTGCATTTCTTTGCATTTAATCTTAGCTGACACACCCTTGACCACTCCTCAAGCTTTCTTAGGTCCTTTCTCATTTTCTCTACCCCACCTCAAGTGTCAATCCTGTTGTAGAGCTTTATCTGCAAAGAGACACACCTTCCTTTCTAGCACCTCTGCAATGTCGCTTATGAAGACATTAAAGGAAAACTACAGCCTTATACAGGATTCAACCTTAACATTGTTTTACTAGCCCTGAACCTAGTGCAAATTGGCCAGGTCTAGTGCAGCTAACCCTCTACTTGTCCGACGTGACTAGTGCAGGTTTTTCATGGCTGTTAATGAAGTTGAAAAAAGTCCCTACTTTAGCAGGCTGTAGTCCTTTTGCTAATCTCCCTCAGTGTTCCAGGTGGCCTGGTGTGATTAACAGCTCATTAAGAGCTGCAATCATCTGGCAGTTTAAGAGGGGGATCCAACAAAAAACTCAGTGTGAGTCATTATCACTCAATTGTTAGGACATTCAGCTAGTGTGCATGCTGTGATCAAGGGCAGAGTGCTGTTAAGCAACTAGCTTCCAGTTTTACTGAACTTGTCTTTGATTTTCCCCACAATATTAAAACTAGTGTGCCTCATTTCCCAACCTTTTGAGTGCCTGTATCCAACGCTGCAGTGACAGAATGCTATCATGTATACATACACGGTCTGCCCAGCCAGATGGTCTCTCCACACTATACTTTCTCTGGACACCACTGCAGACTAGGCTCTGAAGTGGCCATCCATAGATGCCATTACTGACTGGTGTATGGTTCACAGCTCCTCTTAATGGATCACACCAGTCAATGCCGTCAATGCCGTACGACCCAGCATGTCATTTCATCCTAAAAACAATGCTTTGGAGTATGTATGTTACAAAGCAAATCCTTAGTAAAATACATATTTTGAAAGGTTAAAATAGATATTCCTGGTATGCACAGATCATCATATATAGAAAGCAAGGTAGTACAGCATCATGCCTGTATACTGCTCCCCTTTGACTGATGAAAGGACACTGTTATGAAAAATCTGTTTTTGTTAGGACAGAGCATGTTAAATCAATATTTTTGTGCCTGGCATACATAAACAGTATGTCAAAGTTTCTTACATCCCAGTCCCCTGTGTTTGTTTAACTCGCCTTCCTCGCTGCGCTGCCCGCTGATCACCAGACCGGAGCTTCACCCTTGACACGGGTGCGTCTGCTGCTTCAAGCAGCCGGGCGGACCCCTTCTGTCCGCCGGCTGCCTTTCTCGCTGCACTGCCCGCTGATCACCAGACCAAAGCTTCACCCTTGACATGGGTGCATCTGCTGCTTCAAGCAACCGGGCGGACCCCTTCTGTCCTCCGGCTGCCTTCCTCGCTGCACTGCCCACTGATCACAAGACCGAAGGTACGCTGCAGAAACTGGACTGTCAAGAACCATCGACTTTACCTGCTGACGGGCTGTTGCAGTTCTTTAATTCTTTGCTACTGCTGTTTCCTATCTGGATCTTAAGCTAATGTTATATTCTGATTGTGGTACTTGTTAAGTCTCTCCAAATTATCCTGTAAATCCTAACTAAAACACGAACCTAAGCTTGTTTACAGCAATTTTGCACTGTAAGGGTAGTTTGAAGTGCAAGTTCATTTAGGCTGCAGGTTTGTAGATTGCAAAATCTTTTTGTTTTAAGGTCCAGTGGTAAGCTACCCTGGATCAGAAAGTAAGTTTAAAGTGATACAGTTTTTTCTGTTTAGACCAGATTCCATTTGGGTCACAGTTGTAAGCTTTGCCCTGCAAATAATTCAATTTCTCTTTCACTTTCTGTCCTTCTGTCTCCTTGCTGCTTGAATTTGTACGCCCACCCCCCATCCCCCACCTCCAGCCTTTATTAAATACTCCCCCTCCCCCTCGGCACAACCCCTAGCAATGTTCATCCTCCCCTCTCTCTAATATTGCAACTCCTCTTAAAGATACAGAGTGCGCTATTAGGCCTAACACTTGTTCTGTCTTGCCTTTAAAGACATTTTCCTATTTTCACCACCTGCTTGCCTATCAGCATTGTTTAGTTCCTGCTCTGCTATCTGCTGTCTCAAGCGCCTTCACTACTGCAAGCTGCTGATGAGAGGAGGGGCGTGGGCGACCTACACGAGGCGCCCCAGTGCACTAGTTGTGGTGATCTGTTCCTTTTGAGGCCCTACCATACGGGGTGTCCTGGTTTGCCCCTTTTACAGGTTTCCAGGAGCCCTGGTTTGCTCCTTTTCTAGGTCTCCAATTGCCTATAATGTGTGGGGGTGGTTACTACTGTCCTTACCATGGAAGAACTGGAAGTCACCTCTCCTATGTTCAGGAGGGGGTGGCAGGTCAGTTTTACGACACTAATAATTATGATACTGGCCCTGGGGCTAGTCCTCCTTTTTGTGCTACCTCGACTCCTAGCCTATTTATTGACCCAGGGTTGTGGCCCTCTCCATGATGATACTGATTTCTCCTTTCCAACCTACTTGTAACTAAGGTAATGCACTACTGTACTGTCCTTAGCCTTGACACTAGATGCCTTATGTGTACGGTCAGGGTGAAGAAAGTCCAAAGCATGCACAGGCCTGGAGGTAGGCCGCTCGTAAGATTGTTCCTCCCCTGGCTAGCCCTACTCTCACTTCTCATGGCTGGAGATATTGAGATCAATCCTGGGCCATCTAAGCTTATCTCTAATATTCCCACCACCTGGAGTGGGAATAAGGGACTAAAAATAGTGCATATGAATATTAGGAGCTTGCTTCCTAACCAAGACGATCTCCTAGCATGGACTGAGCTATACAAGCCAGACATCCTAGGGATAACTGAGACTTGGCTCAAACCCTCAATTCCTGACTCTGCCTGCTTCCTAACAGGATCTGAGTTCATTAGTCTAGACAGGACTGGGGGTAGGAAGGGGTGGCACCCTCATCTACTACAGATCCCATCTGAAAATCTCCTGGTGGCACAGAGTAAACCTGATCATCCACCTTGTGAGGTGTCTTCATGTGCTCCTGTTGCTGGGCGTGCTAGAAGCTGCACTTGGTGTGCGCCTATAACCCCTCTGGGGGTCTGACAGGACTCACTTTCCTCTTAGATGCAGTTAGCTCCAGTATAGGTGACAATGAACCTCATTATTATAGGCGATATCAACATGAACTGGGAGTGTGGTAATCCTAGGAAATCACGAATCACAACTTGCCTGCCTATCCTTAACCAACTAATCCATGACCCGACAAGACAGGCAGCCAATGGTTCCTCAAGTTCCCTGCTGGACTGGATCCTGACCAACCAGCGGAGAGGATTGCCTCATCAGGCACGCTATCAGACTCCATATCTGACCACTCCCGGTATACTGTGTCTGGAAAATCCCTCCTAGAATTCCACACAAAATCATTCAAGTCAGAAATACTCCAGTTTTGACCCTGAGGCTTTCCTGGCTGATCTAGGATGTACTGACTGGACCAGGGTGCTTGAAGCCTCTGACCCCTCAGTGGCAGCCTCCTGCTTCATACATTCCTTTGGTGTTCTCCAAGATAGACATGCCCCCAGGGTCACCCAGAGGGTGAGGGGAACAGCCACCTTCTGTCTGAATGGTGACTTACTTGCCCAGATGTGGGAGAGAGACAAATGCTGGGCAAGTACTAAGGGTTCCAGAGATCCTGCTAATCTCCTGAGATATCGGCAACTCAGGAATCGGTGTAAAAAAGCCATTAGGGCTGCCAAAAGTAACTTCTGTAAATCGGCACTACTTAGCTCTGTCAGAGATCCTAGGAGGTTCTGGAGGAACATTAAATCCCTCGTCAGTGGGCCCTCTCACTCGGGTGTTGTGGACATGATTATTGATGGAGTCTCGTGCAATAATCCCCACACTATAGCCGACCATCTCAATCTCCACTTCTCTGACCTTTTGGCCCTCACCTCTCATTTCACGACCGATGGGGGTCGCTCGCTTAATATCCGTCCGATGCAGAGTGAACATCCTCCTCAGAGAGTATTTAATCTTAAGGCCGTGTCTGTCCTTGATGTTCAGAACCACTTGGCTGCCCTCTCCCAGCACTCCAGTGCAGGGCCTGACAACCTTGAGCCCAGGCTTCTCAAGCTGGGAGCAGCTTACATTGCCCCTCTGATTGCCCATATCTTTAACCTATCCCTTAGCTCGGGGATAATCCCTGACATCTGGAAGGAGGCAAGGATAGTCCCTGTTCTGAAGCAGGGAAATCCCAAACTCCCTGACAACTATCGCCCTATTGCTATTCTCCCATCCCTTGGTAAACTCCTGGAAAAGGTTGTGGCGGAGCAACTCAGATGCGTGGATACCCATGAGCTGCTTTCTGGGGCCCAACATGGTTTCCAGAAGGGTCATAGTACCACTACTGCCCTGATTACTGTAACCTCTAGTATTAGATCCACCATGGATCAGGGCAAACTGTCAGGTGCTATATTTATTGACTTGTCAAAAGCTTTTGACCTTGTCAACCATGACCTACTGGGGGAGCAGCTCAGGGCTCTCGGGTTCTCTCCACATGCCATGAGTTGGATGATGGGCTACCTAACGGGTAGAAAGCAGAGCACCTGCTTTAACAAGGTCCTCTCAGAGCCTAGGGCTGTGACCATGGGAATTCCCCAGGGATCGGTACTTGGACCTCTCCTATTCTCACTTTTTATTAATCAGCTCCCACAGGTGACCTCTCATTGCCAAGTCACGCTTTATGCAGATGACCTTGTGCTAGTGGCCCATGCTCGTAATGCTGCTGACCTTAACCAGTGCCTATCTGAAGACTTCAGCAGAGTTTCGGCCTGGATTACCAACCATAGACTGGTATTGAATCCTAACAAAACTCAGGCCATGCTCTTTGGTTCCCGGCCAAGTTAAAAGCCCCATCAGCTATGCTCAAAATAGCTTGTGATGGAGGCCCCTGTTGCCAACAGCGAGCTCAATTAAATATCTTGGGGTCACCCTTGACCCACAACTTGACATGGGAAGCCATATCCAAAACATCTGCAGAGCCACCAGGTGTAAGCTTTTCCTTGCCTACAGGGCCAAATACAACCTGACTCTGGGAGCGAGGCTGGCACTTGCGAGGGGAGTGCTTCTCCCCTCCCTTAGTTATGGATGCCACCTATTTGCCAGGTCACCCCAAATCCATCGTAGTCGGTGGAACACAGCATATAATGATATCTGTCAGTTTGCACTTGCTGCTCCCAAACTCACCCACCGATGTGAGCTCTATGACAAACTCAACTGGCTCCCCCCTGCAGAATTCCTGATCCTTGGTGTAGGAAACTTCACCAGGAAAGTGCTTGCCACGGGCATCCGTCGGGACTGGCGCATCTCCTCCCAAAACTGGACGCCATCCCCTACCAGCTCAGGTCACAGACCACTGAGTTGCTTAAAGTTCCCCTTACTCGGACCCTTATGGGGGATCGTGACTTTGCCGCTATTGTGCCAAGGCTATGGAACTCCATTCTGGACTCTGTTCGCTCTGCCCCTTCCCATGGGATCTTTCGCTCCTCCCTGTGGTCCCACCTAAAACAAACGACAAGATGTGACTGCTCCTAGTCTCTGTAATGTAATACTCTGCAGTCCACTATTGTCCACTCTGAGTCCATGATGGTCTATGAAATATGTATTCAGTGATTCTAATGTCTATCTATGTCCTGTAACAGTTTGTACTGTGTGGCAGTAACTCTGCCCTTATACAAGTGTTGTTATAGCTATTTTTTACTGTATCATGCTGTTTCTCCAATGTTGTCATGTATGTATACTGTATGTTTTGTGCTCTCCCAGGTCGTTCCTGAAAATAGGCATACTACTTGTCTAGTGTACTTACCCGGTAAACAAAAGCTAAATAAAATAAATAAACTCTGTCCAAAGAAATCCTAGAACTGCCCCAGGCTCACTTCACAGTGTAAGAATACTCCCAGAAGTGCAGTTCTGGTTAATCACAGGGTGGGGGATGAGAGTGTCTTTTTCTGCCTGATTCTGTACATTGCCCTGCAGGTCAGGGTGGGACTGTGATGACGTGCATGATGATGTTGGCTATTGTGTGTGCAGAGCTAGAACTGCCTGATTGAATATTTGCTGTTATGGTATTCTCTGGTTTGGTGGGGAGGGGGTGAAAAAAGAGGAAGCAAGGGGCACATGGTAAAAAAAACAATGGGGGTTCACACTGTGTGTCATTGGACTATAGTCTTTTTTTTTTTTTTTGGCTGGGGCAGGAAGCAATGTGGGAGCAGAATAAATATGCAGTAATCAGAGTATTTCTTGGCTTGCATTTTTCCTGTATAACCAATCAAAATTGACCATTATTATTGTGGGCTAGTGCAACCATTAGCAGGCTAGTGCAATTTTTAATTAACTTGTCCAGCTGGCTAGTGCAAAAAAAAGTTATGGCTGACTCCTGGCCTTATATCTTGTAAATTTTGTTTCCATGTCAACAGACAACTCTTTTTCCTGTAGCTGATGGTGATATACATGTTTGCTTGAATTTATTTTTACTGTTCATACTAGTCCTTGTAACTATCCTGGGTGTCTCCATTTTATGGATATTAAAATCTCGTTGTCCCTGAGAGCTGCAGTAGCATATGAGAACATGACGCGTCAGCACCCAGCTTTAGACCCTACAGTATGCCTGTTTGCTTAACTAGAGTTCAACAAAGCAACTTGCAGCAAGGTGTAAAATACCACATTTACCTTCAGTTAGCTTTGCAAACTGAGTTGTAAGGTAGGGTTTTTATTTTTAAATTGCTTTTCACATTCAGTTTGTGTGTTTCCATAGTGTTTTCTTGGGATATTTGTACTTTCAACATAGAGATACATAATATAAATGGCTGCTGTGTCACCATGTTCTCATATGCTAATGCTGCTGTCAGGGACAATCAGATTTCAACAGCCATAAAATGGATGCACCCAGGATAGTTACAGGGGACTAGTATGAACAGTGAAGACAAACTAAAGCAAACACGTATATCCCCAACAGCTACAGGAAAAGAATTGTCTGTTGACATGGAAACAAATACAATTAAACATATGAGGGTGTAGTTTTCCTTTAAAGAGGACTGGTCCAATCACTGATCCCTGCAGGACCCCACTGGTCACCCCCTCACTCTTTGGATTGAACTCCATTCACCACCACCCTCTGTGTCTTATCACTCAGCCAATTTTTGACCCAGTTTACCACCCAGAGACCCACTCCCAGGCTGCCTAGCTTGTTTACTAGTCTGCTATGTGGGATGGTGTTGAAGGCTCTGTTGAAATCCAGGTAGGCCACATCCACTGCCCCTCACTGATCCACCTCCCTAGTCACCCAGTCGAAGAAATCTATCAGATTTGTTTGACAAGATCTTCCCACTGTGAATCCATGCTGCCTTGGATCCTGTGCTCTGTTGGATTCAAGATATATCACAAACCTTTCTTTTAGTAGTGATTCCATTAGTTTTCCCACCACCGAGTGCTGGCTGGCCTGTAATTGCCAGCCTCCTCCCTGCTCCCAGTTTTGTGGAGAAGGACTACATTTACCCTCCTCCAGTTCTTTGGTACCACACCTCTTTCCAACAAACTGTTGAGCAGGGCTGTCAGTGGTGCTGACAGCACATCCCTGAGTTCTCTCAATACTCTGGGATATATCCCATTGGGCCCCATTGCCTTGTCCACTTTCAAATTAGTAAGTTCCTTTAAGACTCTCTCCCCCTTAAATGGACTGTTGTCCAGCTCCCTCCCAGTTGTGCTTCCGTTGCCTAACTTTGGTACCTTCCCTTCCCCTTTTTCTGTGAATACTGAGCAAAAATACTTGTTCAGGATTTCTGCTTTTTCTTGGTCCTTTTCTGCACACTACCCTCCTTCCCTTTTTAGTCTTACAGATCCACTCTTAGTCTTTTTTCTTTCACTAACATATCTGAAAAAGTTCTTGTCCCCTTTTGTTATTGTCTAGCCTATTTTTTCTTCTGTTTATGCCTTTGTGCTCCTGACTGATTTTTCTGCCTCTGTCTGCTTTTCCAGATACAGTGCTTGGTCTTCTTCCTTCAGTGTTTCCTTGTACCTCCTGAATGCCACCCTTTTTACCCTTACCTTGTCAGCCACTTCCTTTGAGAACCATAGTGTTTTTTTTCTTTCTCTTTGTTTTGCTTACTTGCCTAATGCAATGGCTTATTGCCTCCGCTAAGGCTCCCTTAAGATTCTCCCATTGTTCCCCCACCCCACCCACCATCTTTTCTCCTTTTCTGACAGTGATTTCCTAAGACATTCCTCCATCTTTGCAGAGTCAGCTGCCTGAAATCCAGGACCCTGGCTTTCGTGTGATTTGACTCTTCTGTTGTTCTCACATTGAACCACACCATACTGTGATTGCTTGATCCCAGATGGCTCCCAACTTTTACCTCGGTAATTCTGTCTCCATTGGTGAGTGCAAGGTCCAAAGTCACTCCCTCTTGTGTGGGTTCCATCACTAGTTGTCTTAGGCATGCCACCTGCAGGGCTTCCAGGATGTGTCTGTTCCTGGCTGAGGCTGCAGCCTGGTTGCTCCAATCCACATGTGGCAGATTGAAGTCTCCTACCAGCAGCACCTCCCCTTTAGCTGTCATTCTGTGAGTGGCTTCTAAAAATACCCTGTCCAGCTCTTCCCCTTGAATGGGAGGGCTGTAGATCACACCAGTGTGAATGGCAGTGCCATTTCCTGTCTCCAGGGTGATCCACAGTACCTCTGCCTCTCCCTGCATTTCCTGTACCTCAGTTGCCTTAATTACTTCCCTGTCATAGATAGCCACTTCTCCTCACTTTTTACCCACCCTGTCCCTCATGAATAGAGTGCAACCTGGTATTGTCCTATCCCAGTAATGGTTCCCCATGAACCATGTATCAGTAACAGTGACAATGTCCAGGTCTGTCTCAGCCATCAGGGCCACTTGACCCAGAATATTATTTCCCAGACTGTGGGCATTTGTGCACATGGCCTTCCAATTTTTACTGTCTCCTCTCCTAATAACTCCCCTCCTATTCCCATGTCTTTCTTCTATACCCCTCTTGTCCCTACTCCCACTCTGCCTTTTCTCTGCATTTTTAGCTATTTTGATTTTAGTTACTGTATCTTTGGTGATTTCTCAGCCTTAGGGTCCTCTTTGCTGCCTGTATCATTGTGTGCATTTGTGTGTGTGCAGGGGGCTGTTTGCTTCACCAAGCTTATTTCTGCCACCCTCTTGGCTAATTTAAATGATTGCTAATGAAACATTTTAACCTCTCACTAAGGATCCTGGTTCCCCCCAAATAGATGCAGGCCATCACCCCTGTACAGACCTACATCCCTCCGGGTGGAATCCCAGTCCCCAATGAAGCAAAATCCCTCTGCTCTGCACCAGTCCTTCATCCATGCATTGAATCACTTGGTGCAGAGTACCCCATTCACCCTCTTGTCCCCAACAGGCAACATCTCTGAAAAGGTTACTGAGTGTGCCATCTGTTTAAGACCCCTCCCCAACACTCTGAACTGCTCCTGCACTACCCTAGTCTCACCACTTGCCAGGTCATTTGTATTAGGATTTCTTGACAAAAATCTTATTACTGTAGGCATAGTTAGGACAACAGAATATAATTATAGGTGGGGATTTTAATGCTCATTTGGATCTGGAAAAAATGAACAAATCAACCCCCCCCCAACAAGTTCAGATAACAACCAAAATGTTAAAGGACTTTATAATAGATTTTAATCTGGTGGATATATGGAGATAAAACATTTAAAATTAAAGCAATACACATTTTATTTCAACCCCACAGGCATATCATCTAGATTAGATTATGTCCTTGTTTCCTCTGTTATATACCACAACATAATAGAAGTAGAAATACTAAACATACAGTACAAGTCACAATAAACTTTCCCCCAACTCACTGGTTTAGCATTTTTCAGTGAGTTGCTTAATGTGTGCACTTCTGGATGCAATGAATTTTAAAGAGTGTCACACTGCAGTGAAATCGAGCTCCAGTTCTCTAGCCGTGCGTGAAAAAAATTGAAATTCTTCCTGCCCTTCACGCTGTTTTAGCAGCTGTCACAGTGACCCAATCCCTGCCTGGTTGCCCCAAATAAATCCTTGGTGGCTAGCAGTACCCCCCCCATTACCTGCCTGCCAGAGGTAAAGAAAGAAAATCATCCTCCTGCCCATGTCCCGTAATATTGTACAGTACATGACTGTAGTACCTCCCCAATCCCCGAATCCTGATCTTCAATACTGTACAATACTTTTTGCTTAATTTTCTGGTGGTCTAGTGGTCCCTTCCGCAACCCCTCCCCATCCCGACAGGTAATATCCCACACTGTCCTTCCCATCCCCAAAAGGAGAGGGCCACCAGCACAGCCCTCCTCTCCTCCACAGCCGGCAGCCTGCTGAGAAGTTCATGAATGAATGTGTGCTGGCTGTGCACATGCTCATTCATTAACTTCCCAGTGGGTTGCTGGTCATGGAGGAGAGGAGGGCTGTGCTGGTGGCCCACTCCTTTTGGGGATGGGGAGAGCTGGGTGGGCTATTACCTGTTGGGATGGGGAGGAGTTGTGGGACGGACCACTAGACCACCAGAAAATAAAGCAAAAAGTACAGTGTTGAAGATTGGGATTTGGGGATTGGGGAGGGGGGTACTCCTGTACTGTACTGTTCAGTACCTGTATCATTAGACCATCAGGGAAAATATTTTTCTATTTTATAGCATAGTACAGTACTTTTAGGGGTGATTGAGACAGGATGACTGGAGGGAGGGGGTCAGCTTCATACAGTACAGATATCTACTGTACTGTACAGGTACTTCCGGTTTGCCATTCTCTCAGAGGTAACTCGCTGTACTGTTGGTAAACAAATAAAACATACAGTACATTAAGCATACAGTACGGTACTGAATAAGTAATATACAGTACTTAATGACTGAGTGAAATGTGGGACAGTGGCATAGGCAGTCAAGTTCAGAGCTAAGTGAGAGCAAGATGGTGAATACTGCAGTGCTGGAATTATGTACAGCACAGCACTGCACTGCAAATGCATTTGGGAAAATACATTACATGATCATTGGAGTGGGAGCTGAAGTGAATTGTATAGTGACTGGAAGTGCATTGCATGTGAGCTGATGATTAATTGAAACAGTGTTTGGGTTTTAAACATTTAGAATTGCCACTGCATTAGCAGCACGAAAAAACAATGCCAGAGTTGGCTTGTACTGTACATGTGTCAGATCATGCTATGTTGAAAACTTCAATCATGCCAATAAAAGACAGAAAAAGAACACAATAATGGAGATTTAATAATGCTTTGTTTAGGGGCCCCAACATTTTGTCCCATATGTCAGCCACTATTCATGAATTCTGGCATGTTAATTATAATAATTCCTTTACAGTGACTGATGTTTGGGATGCTTTTAAAGCCACTTTGAGGGCTCATATCATATGAGATAAAATACAATAAACAGGAAAAAGCAAAGATATCTCAGTTTCATGTGATAAAGGTGAGTCTTCTATCTCACCAAACACAATGAGCGACCACATATGCGCCCAACACAAAAAGGGCTACTAACATTTCACCAACCATCACAAACAGTGACAGTCACTTACTCCCTGATGCATGGCAATAACAATAAATCATTTTATGTGGGGGGGCTGTGCCCCATGCACCCCTCTGTGTGGGGACAAGCCACCCTGTACCTCTCAATCTATTTGTTCTTAACTCCAGGGGGAGCGGACTTAGAGGCATGATGAAAACAAAAATACCGAAAAAATCCATCCCATACCCAGAGACGAACCCAAGTCCACCAACTCAGGCTGCAGTGGCTCTAGCCATACATCAAATGGCAAGCTCAGCAGGGCTTGGCAAAACAAATGTTTATATCCTGTTACAGTGAATGCATCTCACTGCTACACTTGCTGTAACCTACTTGTCAGTGTCTTTTCCTACTTGCTCTCAGTGTGAGCAGTATTACTGAGTGGCTCAAAATGAGCCACTCAATAATACTCGCTCACATTATAATACACAGATATGGTAAATAGAAATGGAAATAAAGAAGTTAGCAGGATTATAAATGTAGAAACTTTTCTAAAGAAACAAAAAAGTGGAAAAGAAGTCACAGTTAAACGAATATTTAAATGCAGTTGTAGAGAAACGAATGAGAATCCTGGAAAATAATTTTTATTACTATGGTGATAGAAATGGACAAATTATTAGCGTATATGGTTAAAAAATAAACTGTACAAAGAATAATTGTAACTATTCAAGACACAGATTGGAAAATTGTCTCAGAAGGTAAGGAAATAGAGGAAGTATTATAGATGATTTCACCAAAATATATATCACCATATATCACAAAGTAATTTAACAAAATATCAGAATATGTAACTGAATTAGAAATACTAAAATTAAAAACACAGTGGCAATCAGTTATAGAGGAAGAGGTAATGTTTATTAATCAACAACTTCTAAAAATAAAACACCTGGACAGGATGGACTAACCTCTGAATTTTACTGTACATTTAAAGAAATATTTATTTATTTATTTAGTTAGTTTTTGTTTACCGGGTAGGTGCGCTAGCCAGCAGGTGACTATTTTCAGGCACGACCCAGGAGAGTACAATACATCATAACACATGGAAGCAACAATACAATTGAGGCAACAACCATACAAGTACATTCCAGACATATAGAGGTGGTTCCAACTAGTCTAACATGATTTAGGCTATACTAAGCAGTGACCAGCAGGCCAAGAGCAAGGAGGTGTTTACAGGGGAGTGTTGGTACAGGTAAGGGGTAAGGAAGGGAGTATAGGGCCAAAAGGACTGCTTACAGCTTTATCGGGGAATGCGCATGGAGACTGCCGATTTGTGGTTCCCCAGCCAGGCAGGATGATGTGGAGGACAGGGAAGGGTGCAGGCAACAGGAATAGCGGGAGAGAGTCGGCCAGTGCATATCGGGGGGGGGGTGGGCCATATATGGGAAACATATAGAGCACCCAGCAGCGAGAAAAGTCAGGAGGAGGGGTAGAAGGAGCTGTAACCTGGCGGCCGGCAACAGCCAGCCTGAGCAGCAGCAGGGGGACCCAGGGGAAGTAAGGGAGGATGCCAGAGACGTCCCAGCGGTAGGCTAGAGGGATGCCAGGTTCATGGCCCCACAGTCACGGATGAAGAATATGGGAGGGGTGGACGGGAGGAAAGGGCGGCATGAAATACAGCTTTGGCGGTAGGAGGCGTGTAGGTGCAGCCGGGGTCGTGGTTCTGAGGCTGGGCATGAGGGCTGGTGGCAGTCTCTGGCCTTGGACATCCTGCGGCAAATGGTAGACAAGAGAAGGGGAGGGAGGAGGTGAGGCCTTATTTTACCAACATCCACCTGTGGCAAGTTTGGGCAGTGCCCAGGTAGACACAGAGGATAAGAGACGGGAGGAAGGGTGGAAGGAGCCGTAATCTGTCGGCCATCAGCAGCCAGCCAGAGCAGCCGTAGGATGCCCAGGGAAGTAAGAGAGGATGTCAGAGACATCCCGGTGGCAGGCTAGAGGGACGCCAGGTTCATGGTACCACTGTCAGGGAAGAAGAAAATGGAAGGGGTGGGTGGGGAGTAAAGGCGGCTTGAAATACGGCTTTAGCGGTTGTCTCCATGTATTACAAAATTGGCAACAGAAATGGCAGAAACATCCAGAATTTTACCCTCTGTGGTAGATGAATTAGTAGTACTATTTTATAAGGAAAATAACAATCTTTCATTACCAGAAAGACCAATTTTTCTTGATGAATTCTGATTACAAGATTATAGCTAAAATCCTAATCAAAAGAACTGAGAATGAAGTTCTGAGACTGGTCCACCATAACCAAACAGATTTTGTGAAAGGCAGAACTATATTTCAAGATATAAGAAATGTCCAGGCATTGTTATATAAATACTGTATATGACCTCTCAGGAAGAATGTATGGCTCTAGCATTAGATTCTAGTAAGGCCTTTGACTTAATGAACTGGGAATTCATGTTTCAGTGCCTGAAGATACAATCCTTTCCTGTGTAGTTTATAAATATGACTGTAGCTTTTTACACTAATGTTAGAATTAGCTTTAAAATAAATAAGTTTCATACAAACATTATAATTATGCACAATGGTGTATGACAAGGGTGTCCACTCTCTCCAACACTTTTCATTTCAGCACTTGAACCTCTCTTAATTCATATTAGGAAAAATGAAAAAATAAAAAGATCATCCATTGGGGATGAAGCAATCAAACTAAATGTGTACACAGATGACATAATGGTATTAATGTGTACACAGATGACATAATGCTGTTATTTAATTATTGCATTACCCCTACACTTCTGCACCTTCACCAAGATGGGTGTCATACTCGGGGCGCCTCTAGAAGCCAGATGCCCATGGGAGAAAATCCACCATATCCTTCAAGCAATTATACTCCTTGGTGCTTCGCAGCAAGGGTTCTATGCTATGCATCTCTAGGACAACATAATACTAAAAACAGGTTCCTGCAAACATATTCGGATGCTTCTTCTAACTGACAAAGGACAAAACTCTCCAAAATATCCCTTGTTGCTTTGAGGAAACTTGTACTCCTCCAATTACTCTGTTCAGGCAATGTTGAACTCAATCCTGGTCCAACAAAAGACATTACATCACCCTCAGCGCTCACTACATTAAAAGGAATTAGTTTTATGCATGTCAATGCATGTAGCCTTTTAAAAAAATTCACCTTTATCCAGGCTTGGCTTACACACTCTGAACCTGACATACTTGTTATCTCAGAAACCTGGCTCTGGTCATCCACTCCTGACAAGGAGGTCAGCATTCCCAACTATCTGCTATTCAGAACTGATACACAAACTAGGGGTGGTGGGGTCACCATCTACATCAAGGACAAATTCACAGTCTTCACTCTTGACTCCTCTTTGATTCCCAATGGATTTGAATGCATGTTCTTAAAAATTGAAATCTCATCTGCGACAGCCATCCGTATCATCGGCTGCTACAGACCAACATCTGCTGGATCGCAGCTCCTGTCCCACCTTTCATCTATTATGGACACTAGTAACCTCAAAACAATTATACTGGGAGACCTTAACTATGACTGGCTGTCCAGTGCTTCGCTACCTCTCAAATCTTTCTGTGACTCCCATGGACTTTCACTACTCATCGACGAACCAACATGCATTAACAAGAAAAACCCTTTGAGTGGCACCCTTTTAGATGTTTTACTAGTAAACAAACTGCACTTCTTCTCCCATGCTGGCATCTTTCATGCCGATGTTAGTGACCACTGTTTTATTGCTGGTGTAAGAGACAACCCTAAGCCTACATCCACAACGAAATTCTCTACTAAAAGATCAAAACGGAATTTTGACCCACTGGCTTATATCAATGATCTAAAAGCCTCTCTGCTTTGGCAGAGATTTTTCCTTGCTAAATCAGTAAACAAAGCATACTCTATCTTCCAGGAAATTATAACTAATGCCCTCAGTACCCACGCTCTGCTGATCAAAACCCACATAAAGCCTGGAACGTTTTGTTGGTTCACTGCAGACCTTAAGTCTGCATTAGTAAAAAGAGACAAGCTTTGGAAAAATGCTCGCAAATCACAACTAGCCAAAGATTGGTGTCTCTTCAGAACTGCCAGAAACTCCCGTATTAAGCTGATCAGAGAGGCCAAGTCTAATTTCTACCACACAGAGCTAGACTCCACCTCAAAATGCCCAACCAAATTCTGGACTACAATAAAAAATCTATCTGGTAACACAACAGGAAATGCGCTCCCCTCAAAAATCTCCTTAGACAATGTCATTATCAGTGATAAAAAGGAAATATTGCAAGCCTTCAACAATCATTTCACCTCAGCAGGATTAGCATTCGACAACTTGCCCGCCTGCTGTCTGCGCTCTCAGATGACTGTATTGCCTCCTGAGCCCAACCTAACAAATGCTACCTTTTCCGTCTCACCTGCTACTCTGAAAGAGGTAGGTTGAAGACTTTCTCCTTCATTTGGACACTAAGAAAATCACTGGTGTGGATTCCCTGTACCCCTACTACCTAAGGATTACTTGACATGTTCTAGCTGTGCCAATTACTCATCTATTTAATCTGTCACTGTCCCAGGGTTCTCTCCCTAATCTATGGAAAACTGCTCACATCATTCCACTATTTAAGTCTGGGGTCCCTGTGATCTAAACAATTACAGGCCAATTTCACTGCTCCCCATACTGCCAAAACTTTTAGAAAAAATAGTGAATGCCCAGCTAAGAGCCTTCCTAGAAAACACAAACTTCCTAAACCCTACACAGTCAGGTTTCTGAACTAACCATAGTACGGTTATGGTGCTGGCCAAGGTAACAAATGATTGGCAATGTGATCTAGAGAACAAAAAGTTTGTCTGTGCTGTTTTCCTATACCTCAGCAAGGCAATCGATACTAGTGACCATTGCCTACTTCTTTCTTCGTTAAAAGCCTTAGGTCTAGACATCATTTAGATGGGCTGGTTCCAGGACTACTTAACGGACAGGCACCAGCAGGTCAAGGCAAAAGGGGAGCTTTCCTTCCTCAAATCATTATTAAGAGGTGTCCCTCAGGGTTCCATTCTTGGACCACTACTATTCACTATGTATATTAACAGCATTGATTTTGGCATCAAGGAGGCCAACATTCACCTGTTTGCAGATGACACAGACTCTATCTAAGCTGGACAACACCTGAAGCTGCCTGTAAAGACCAGCAACTTGACTTCAATATCTTGCAGTGCCAGCTTCTTAGCAAAAAACTGCTCCTCAATGCCAAGAAAACAAAGGCAATGATACTCTCACCTGGCAGCCACATGGCTCACCCTGCTACTACTGGCACTACCACCTATTACCACCTTATTGGGAGAAAACCTGGAGTTTGTTACTAAGTTTAAATACCTGGGGGTCTGGTTAGACCACAAACTCTCCTTCAGGGAACACTTGGAAGATTTTCTGAAAAAACAGAGGCAGAGGCTTGCTCTCTTCTATCGGATAAACCACCTTCTAACCACAGAGGCAAAAAGGCAGCTAGTCCAGTCTACATTCATCTCTTTAACTGACTACACTGATTTCATCTATAGTCATTGTAATGCCTCATATCTGGGTAAATTAGACATCCTATACCACAGAGCACTGCATTTCATTACCAGCATCCCCTATTCCACCTACCACTGCTCTTTATATGCTGCAGTGGGGTGGATTTCCCTATAATACAGGCACAATAGAAATGCAGCCATATGGACATTCAGAGTGGTTACCGGTAAATTACCACAGTTTATCATTGATTTACTGCCTATAAGCGAGCTCCGAAACTATGCCCTAAGGAGCTGCTCCCTAATCTCCTTGAGGATTCCCAGGGTCTCTACACATTTTGGGAGAGCGGCCATAGGCTTCTCACTGCCAACTCTCTGGAATAAGCTGCAGAAATCCTTGAAATTAAGATCCCCAGTTAGTCTTGCAGTGTTCAAGACTTTATATGCAAAAACAGTCACAGAAGTATGTCACTGTTTCCACTGCCTATAGCTGCTCCCTTTCTGTGTACTATCATCCTCTGCCCTCTTTTTGCACACAACAAACATTATCATTCAGAAACCCTATACCCTAACTCCTACCTATTACCCTACCTTTCCTTCCATCTCTCAAACCTCCTAACCTAATCCATAAGTGTGTATTCCCTGCCTCACTATGACCCTTGCCCCAGCACCCCTTCACCCCTTGATAACTTTACTTAGTGCGATGTTCCAACTAATTCTGACACTGTATCCACTTCACCTTATATAGCCTCCTTATCATTAACCCCTTTTTTCCTCCCTGAACATGATATGTATATAGTTAGAAATATTATAATATTTGCCCAAATTAGACCGCTTGTCTTATTATTATCTAGTCTGCCTTATTATGTATTCACATGTTTTGTCTTACTGCCTGTTCATAAGTGTATTGTACCCTGACCTTGTGTGATGCAGCTCCACCTTGTAAATGAGCTTGCTCAATGGTGTACACCTGGATAAATAAAGATTTGATTGATTAATTGGTTGATTATTAAAATAACCTGACTTATCTTTTCCCACTCTACTGAGAGAAGTGGACAGATACTACCACCTGTCTGGTCTTAAACTAAAATGAAGAAAATCAGTAATATTAGTAATAACAAAATTGTCAAACATGAGAGAATATATAACAAAAGATACTAAAAAACAAAAAGAAATTGAATATTTGGGTGTTATATTAACTAATGATGCCATATACACAGTAAATAAGAGTGCTGTAAGAGTAAAACAAAAATCATAAATATGCCTGACAGATGGCAGAATCTATTAGAGCTTTATCTCTGTGGGGTAGAATAGAACTATTAAAAAATAATGATTCTTCCACATTTGCTTTACTTATATCAGTCAAATATGGGGGTTATATCAGTAATAATGAAGAATACTTTCAAGGTGCTCTTTAAAAAAGTTGTTATGGTGTGTGGGAACACCAAGAATAACATGGCACATACTGTGTACACCTTGGGAATGGGGTGGTTTAGGATGTCCAGAACCTAGTACATATTACCAAGCAGTAAAACTGGCTAAATTTGGAATTTCTTAAACTGGGGAAAAACAGTGAAAAAATAATACAGTTTTGGAATTAATTTAACTAAAACAATGAGCATCCTTTTCCAATATATGGAATATTGTTTAACCCAAATATATATGAAGCTGCTCAAAATCAATCTTTTTGGGACATAAGAAATATTCTCATGTATGTAAAACATGAAAATGTAATGGATATTCCATGGACTTATACACATAATGGTATGGATATTGGAAAAAAAAATAGAACAAATGCTAAAGATTTAATTAGAAAACTGAAATAATAAAAACATGAAAAAAAAACCTTTGGAAGGAAATAATTGAAACAGAGGGTCTCAACTTTTTCTCAGTTACAAAAAAAGAATATCCAAATCAATTTCAGTTGGATGGAATATGAACAGCTGAGGCATTTATATAAAAATATAGGTAAGACTATACAAATAATGGGGAGTACAAGACTGGAAAAATGTAAGGTTTTTTTTGATGACGGAAGTGTGAATTTTATAATTATAAAACAATCAGTAAGTTGTATAAGATTTTGATAAAGCAAATACAAAAGAAAATGGGATTTTTAAAGAACAAAATAAGGTTAAAATGGCAACAGGAGGGTACCACAGTTATAAGGAATAAGGTTTGAGATATAGTATGGGAAAATGCAAATTAAAATTTTTACTATGCAAAGAACAAAACCATACAATATAAATTTATATCAAAGGAATTTTTTTTTTTACTAATAACAGACTTATAAGATGGGAGTGAGAAACTCCCCATACTGTTTACATAATTGTGGGAATAGAGGTAATATGTACCATCAAGTATGGGAATGCCCATATGTAACTGAGTGGTAGAAAAACACAAATCATTATTTGAAAGAATGTTTCATATAAATATACCAATAACTTTCCAAGTATTAATCCTAAATGATTTTTCCGGTCTGTCACTATCTAAAGAACAAAGATGTGTAGTTGCTCATGCAACTATGATTACAAAACATATGCTATTAGAAAATTGGAATACTCCAAACATGCCAAAACCTGATTATAACAGTTGGCATATTAACGTAAGGGGCACCTTAAGCATGGAAAATATTTTCATGAATTTTAAAGAACCATATGATCAAATGCAATCCTCTTGGGCTAGAATTCAACTGCTGCTCCCACCACTGTTAGAATTATAAGCTTCAATAAATGTACTGAATTTCGTACCTGTGATTTAGATAAAAGAATATATTTACTAGAAAAGAGGCTTAGTAATATGATGCAATGTTGTCACCTTGTATATCTTTGATAATGAGAATGAAATGTAAACTTGGATGGGGAATTTTGTTTTGTTATTGGTTGTAACAATTTGATAGTAATACTGATCTATATTTAAAAGAAAATCTAATAAAAATATTATTTATAAGATCCACCCCACCCAGCATATCAAGGTTTTCAGGGGGTGGCAATAAAAAGCACATGGCTATGGTACTGATCAGGCAGTTTTGGTTAAAGTCTCTGACTGTAGCACAGGTAAATTGTTGCATTACAAGCTGCAGCTTTCAGCTTTAAACTCCTTCAGCACTCAACATGTGATTATGTCTTTTCTGTAAGCAGGAATTCTACTCCTTACTCTGATTGGGCAGACTGGATGGGCCTTGCGGTCCTTATCTGCCGTCAACTTCTATGTTTCTATGTTTCTATGATTTTCAATCTCAGGCAGATGTGTAGTCTTCCTCTACAGCACAGTCTGTCTGTCTCAACAGCACTCAGATCCCAGTCTATTCAGCAGCCAAACTCAGCTTGAATTGAACTTGTAACAGCCCCTGCTGTTTACGGGGCAGTCCATAGCTCTGATTAGTTGTGTGAGCTATCTGTCAAATCTAACAGTCCATGAGGTCTGTCACTTGCCAGGCAGTTAATATCTACAAAGGCATCTGAATTAATCATGTCCTTCTAAAGTTCAGTAGCTCTTGTGGTTCTCTTCTTAGGCAACTACACCTGACTGGTTCACCAGTCACTCTCTGACACTGTCACCATGCCATATCAGGAAGGAGATTTTGAAAATGGCTGCTTAGTTATAGTCCATAGGAAGTTTTTCCAAAAAAGTGCTTATTTACATGAACCCTCCTGTTTAAACATAACTGCACATCCCAAAAGTGTCATGCATGTGTGCCATTACACATCTGGTTCAGTCGAGGTAATGGTTGGGTAAATCCTGGTTCAGTTGATAGCACTGATACCTCAGCTCAGTCGCAGAGGATAGCGTCTTTTATGTGTAATGCAAGGGGCCTTAAATAGTAATTCCATGGGGGGTTACACTAGCTACTAACATTCTGACTAAAATCTATAATCACAATTAAGGAGGCTGATTGGTCTCCAGTTACTTATATCCCACACCTCTCATGTATTCCATTAAAACACTACCATGGCCTCTTGCATATTTTCAGACAGTCGCTTATTTTCAGGGGCAGTTATAAACCATGGCCAGATCTGGCCGTACAATCTTAATTGCTTGAATATAAAATTCTGAGGTTAGCACATCTGTTCCTAGTGTTGTTCCTTTACTTACTATTTATTTTGTTTTTGTCAATAAAGTAAGTGTGCTGGTCAATTAAAATGCCTATTTTCAGGATAATTAATTAATCAATTACTTTATTGCCATAACTTCCAAGTTTGTCACAGGGACTTATAGCTTCTCTTCACTTCACTAGGTACTCTTGGTTCACCAATCTGTTCTAAAA
Organism: Neoceratodus forsteri; assembly: GCA_016271365.2. Taxonomy (NCBI): domain Eukaryota; kingdom Metazoa; phylum Chordata; order Ceratodontiformes; family Ceratodontidae; genus Neoceratodus; species Neoceratodus forsteri. The sequence continues at coordinate 1,142,459,778 of CM028129.1, read as the reverse complement.
ATATCTTGACCTGCTTTAGTGACATCATTGCCTTTCCTAATTAGTTCAGAAAAATGTCCTGCTATTCAGCTCAATATTTCCCTCTTCCCATTCACTACTGCCGCTTGCTTATTAATTGAAGTTATAATTAGTTTCCTTTTTACTCATTTGTCACTGCTGGCAAAGGTATTTTTATTTATTTATTGAAATGTTTGCATTTGTAGTGAGTACACACCCTGAGACCCATACCGCTGTTCTGCCCTAAGAGACTGTAATCAGTTACATTGAAATTGCAACATTTCTTCTTTTATCTGTGATCTGCCACTGTCTATCCCCTGTATCTGACATTAAACATTATAAAAGTCATCTAAGCTTTAAGGTCCACACATTCAAAGGAGATGTGAGGCCCAAACTGGAGATGCATGGCACATCCCAGAAAATGCAATGAAGTGCGATATTCATAAGGGACAGATGCGTCACACATTTCCAAATGTGCGATCATGCAGAAATAATGCATGCAGTGTAAAAAAACAGGGGCATGTACATGAATATGCCATGCATCTGTATATTCAGCCAAAATGTGCGACACATCTGCTGTGCATCTCAGAAGAGTGCCAAGCAAAGTTAGGCAGACAAAAGGATAGCCTAAATCGTCCAGCCACCCACAGGCAGATCAAGGAACTGCAGGCAGACCATCCTGAGACAGCCTTTGGAGATGCACCTGGACATACCCCAGGCACCCATAAACAGCAGTCATGCCAAGATGGAAGTACCCAAAGCCACAGGTGCTGGGACATTACCGGCACTGTCCAGAGAGCCACCTCCCACACTGCACCCAGGACATAGACACCCAGCAGCCACATGCCAGTGCTGTTGGGTGCCCCCCCATCACACCAGTGGAGCAGACAGCCACAATGCAGCACACATACCAGGGGCCATGGTCTGCACCATTGTGGCCTACAAGGTGCCACCTGGTGATGGCATGTGCCCTTGGTGATGTCTGGGGCAACGATGCCCAGGTAGCATGGTGGTACTAGTGGCAGCATGTCACAGGCTAAGGATTGACCTGTGGCACACACCCATGGTGGTACACCGTAGGTGCACACTGCGCAACCATGGCAGGCCCATACAATAGGGAGTCACAGACATGTCACCGATGCATGCCATGTGGTGTGACACCACCACAGGGGTGCTGTGGTGGGTTTGTGTGGTGTTTCTGTGGTGGACATAGCACAACAGTGGGCAGGGCAGGGGTGGCACAAGCTGTGGTCTGGGGGTGATGTGGGTATGCCTCACAAACAACCGACCCCCCCAGTGTTGGGCGTGTGGTCACCATGGGCACGTACATAGCCATTGTCAGACTGGCCTGCTGGGTTACCTGGAGTGGTCCAAGTGGGACACACACACTCGGGTATCTGGTCATTGTCTGAACAATGACATTCCTTGCATGTATCACCATGTTCCTATCATGTGGGTGTGTGTAGGCACTACAGATAACTGTAAGCTGCAAATGTAGCTAGTGTATCACATTCTTATGACATACCAATCAGAGTGTATCCTCTCTATGTCCCTTTGTCCTCCCTTGTTGCTTGACCAGGTGGGCCCCCTGTACCCCAGTTTGACCCTGTACATGGCTATGGGTAATAGCACTGTACTCAGGCTGATACAGCCCACCCACCCACACACAAACATTCCATCATACCTGCCTGCTAGGCTGCAGTACCTCCTGTTCACCATTGTGGAGTGGTGGGGCAGCCCTGCAAAGCTGGAACTGCACATGCCTTGGGTATGTAAATGGACTGAATACATTCCAGTAATGAGCTGCGGATGGGGAATGGACTCAGAATATGCACTGAAACCATTTACATATCCTGGCTGAATATTTCAATGTTGCATGCCATGCATGTGGCTGTCTATTGCGCATTTCCCTATGCCCCACACAGGTCTTGGGGCACCTGCCTCACCATGCATCTTCCACTGTGCGATTGTGGATTTTTGGGATATTCAGCTGGACATATGCAATCACCTCTTATGGCACATCTTCTGAATATACCATTATTTTATACTGGCACATCTCAGTTGTGCAGAGCAGGCACTTGCACGATGTAGTCTTGGACTTTTGAATATGGGGCCCATAATACTTATGATACTGAGACAAAGCTATAATTTGACTCCTATTGAGAAAAAGTTTTGATGTCCTTTTTTAAATCTCACCATTCTTCTGGATCATCATAAAAACACTGGACTGAACATCATGCCACATAAAGACCCACTAACTCACTCTAGTCTCTGTGTAGATTAGCAGACTTAGAATTTATATCTATAGAGCTTTTTTGTGCACTTGTGCACTAGATGACTCTTCAGACCCAACTCCTTAACTGACCATCATCCCCCAGGACTTACCTGACTTTGCTCCCCCATGGCTTGCCCCCTCCCCTCGGAGCAGGGCTCAAGATGGAGGGCCATCTCCCCAGAGGCTAGATCCAGTTTGGCAGGGCATGGGGTGATGGTGTGAGTCAAGGCAGGCAAGTGGGGCTTCCTTGTTACACAGCCCCTGCTTTTCCCATTTTCTGGTCCATGTACAGTACCTAAGGTTAGCATATGTGTAATGGCATGGGCATGCAACATGAAAATGCTGCATGCATTTAAATGCCAGGGCTTTAGAGAGGCAGACACATGCCACGCCACCCAGCCCCTGAGTGGCAGTCAAGCAGTGGCATATACTATTCTACCTTTCTGAAGGAGAAGAACCCTCTATGGATGCTCAGTCATCCTCCCCACAGCTGGCCCTGAGTGACCCTGGTCCATTCCTGAATCTGGATCACAGACATGGCAGGAGGTAAGGCACCAAGTGCCTCAGCTCTCCATGCCACTGGGCCAGCTTGCAGACTTGAATTTAACATCCATCATCCGTCACCAAAAATTATAGGTCTAATTAATTATTCATGAGCTAAACTAGCTCACTGATTGACTGCCGTGCTGGTCTGAAATTTCTTAGAAGTGTCTGGCACGGCAACAACATTAAAGCTCAAGCAGCCGGACTTCATCGTAAAGAAGCACTGCTCAGGCTATATTTGTGGTCAAAAAGTTAACTTTATTCAAAAGAAAAATGATGCAGAAAACTGAACAGTGGCCTATTAACAGGCGAAGTGTTGAGCTGAGAGAGTTACATGGGTGACTGGCTACAATTCAGTTTGCTGCATCTATTTTCCTTTTGAATAAAGATAACTTTTAAACGCAAATAAAGCCTGAGCAGACTTTCTTTCAGTTGGAGTTCAGCTAACTTGATCTTAGTTTGGAGTTTATCCACCCCTTAGCTGCACCCCCTGGAGCAGTGACACTGATGGCAAGAATACTGTATCTGCCCTAGATACTTACTGTCAGCAAGAGAAACCAGTCTCACATGCAGCAGTCTCAGTGCATGCTGCCAAGAAAAAAAGGAAAAACACTGAAAAACCTGTAAAAAAGCCTCATTATTGTGATTAGACTTATAATAGCAATAACGACCCCACAACTGGTCATTTCCTGGGGATTAATGACCAGCTGGTGGGGGTTGACCCCCCCCGCCAGATGTTGAGTCATTATTGCTTAGTTATAGAACCCATAGGATCCCTAGTACACACTAAAAGCATATAGTCCAAATATTCTATGGGTACTAGCTCAATTTTAGTTAAACAAATCACTCCTGTAACAAACCAATAATCTATTGTTATTTATTCTCTATGATATATGTCCTCCCATCTCTGTGAAAGTTTCTAAAGGCATCCTGTAGCCAAACCTCATTTCTCATGTCCCCCAAAAATGAAGCATTATAAAATGTTAACAGTTTAGCACCTGTGCCCCCCTCAGAGAGAGCACAATTAAAGGGGAACAGTCAGCACTAAGAACCCCACACCAAGTGTAAATCTGGTCCTAATTTGAACTTTGGGTGCAAAAACATTTTTGTTGCTTACTGTTTACTGCAGAACAGTAGATTGTAAATTAAACTGATGTTATTGACTTGCAAGCTGACATTTTCTGTAACTACAAATCTCATACTCCCTGCAGCTGAAGTCAGAGGAAGGCTGCAGCAGTAGGAGATTCAATAGCCTGCAATGCATGCTATAGCATATATAAGCCCTGATCTTTTGTTTGCTTGTCCTGCTGTTCTCCCTGGACTAAGAATAATTACTGAGGACTGCATGTAGCACCAGGAGAACAGCAGGACAAGCAAACATCTAATACGTGCTTATAAAAGACAAAAGGAGGACTGGCTAGCATCATAAAAAAGTGCAGGGATCAGTTATGGCAGCCTCATTAGGGCAAATGTCCTAAAGCAAAGGCATAAAAGCAATATAGTTCCAGCAGGTGGAGGGACTACCTCAGCAATATTCTTACATACGAACATACAAATGTGACAGCACATAAAGGCTTTATGGGCTATCCAGTCTGCTCGAGTGTGCAGTTCCCACTTGTTTACAGAGGGAACTGCCCCCATATCCCCTTTGACCCCTCTCAAATACTCCCTCCACCCCTATCTCCCCTCCTACTTGAAACTTTCCCCATCACCCCATCTCAACCTCTCTTGAAGCTGTAGACTATTTTTAAGGATATCACCTCCTCTGGCAACTCATTCCGCTTAGCTACCAACCTCTCTGTGAAAAAGGGCCTCCTCATCTCCCTCTTGAACCTACCCCACATCAGCTTTAGGCTGTTAACCCTAGTGGTCTTGTTTCCACTAAGGCTGAAAAGGCCCTCTGTGCTCACCCTGTTTCTGCCATTAAGATATGTGAAGGTCTCAACCATGTCACCCAACCCCCATGTCCTCAAGAGATTACATGTTGAGTCCCTGAGCCTCTCCTCCCTAGGTGTTGTCTTGCTGGCCCTAGATCATCATAGTTGCCCTTCTCTGGATCATTTCCAACAAGTTGGTTTCCTTCTTAAGGTAAGGGCACCAAAATTGCACACTACAATCTAGGTGTGGTCTCACTAGAGACCTGCACAGTGGCAGAGTAACCTCTGCTTTCCTGCTGGTAATTCCCCTGGCTGTGCAGCCCAGTATCTGATTATTTATTTATTTATTTATTATTTATTACATTTTGGTGACCGGGTAGGACCACTGAGCCCCAAAGGTCCATTTTTCAGGGGTGACCTGGGATAACAATACAAGTTATAAGAATGAACAAGGACATAAGGAACATTTGAGGCATTGTGAGTTACACCATGAGGTGGTTACAGTACAGAAAAATAGAGGATACAGGCATGGTTACATGCATGGTAAAAGAAACGCAGTGGATACAGGCATAGCTTACAGGCACGGTAAAAGAAAAGCAGTGGATGCAGGCATGGGTACAGGCATGGTTATCATCATGACATGTAAGCAATTGGTAGTACTTTGCATATACTGTAGTTTATTCAGGGGTTACACGTGGCCTCTGGCGAGCAGTCTGTATAAGGCAGGTAGTAGGAAGGTTAAGCTAGGAGACGGGAGTTGGAGAGGAGGGGAGTACCTTAGCTTTGGCCACAGCATTCCTGCAGTGTGCCAAGTGTTTTAGGTCACTTGTGATAATTACACCTAGGTTCTTTTCTTCCTCTGATCTGATTGTCTGCACACCACCCAACCAGTATTTGGTCATTGGGTTTTCCACCCTGAAATGCCTTTTATCACATCACATTAACATTACATGTAAAGTTAAGCTTTTTTTAATATTTAAACATGATTACTGTAATTATTAATACCATTTAAAAAGCCATTTTATAAGCACAATAACACAATGTAGGGTGTGTATTATGGAACATCACTACACTACCAGGGTGGTTGAAGGCACTTGGCTTGCAGCCGCATACCTCATAACATGGGACATGCAATGATCTATCATAATGCACACCCTTGTCATGTGTTGCTGCTTGCTTTTTCTTGGAGGGCTTCACCCATGGTTCAATGGGTGGGAATAACTCCACCTCCATACTATCTAAATTCACCTACTCCTGACATTCAGCACTTACACCACCTGAGTTGCTCTGTACTCCTTGGCTGTTTGCCTGCTTTTGCCCGCTCTCCTCTGCCTTGCCTCTCCTAACTCGCTTTCATTGTTTCCCATTTGTTTCTGCTGTTCCCTGCTTGTCTTTCCTGTTCCTTGTCTCCTGTGCCCCTGTCTCCCCTTCGTGTTCTTTCTCGTCATGTCCCCCTTCCTGTCTGCATTTCCCTTTTCATTCCTGCTGCTCCACGACTGTGCACTCAACCTTGTTTCTCATTCCCATTTGTCTCTTTCTCTCCCTGCTCTCTCTCCCCCCCCTTGTCTGTCTGACATTCTGCCACCCCGTGGCTTGTGCCTGTTTTTGCTTTCATATCTTGTTTGTTCACATTCCTTTTGGGTTCTTTCCAGTGTGACTTGTTCATTCTTTCCTCTGCACTGCGTCTTTTCTATTTTCTGCTTCTGCTGCCCTCTATTGCTGGCTCCTATTCTGGGTTTATGCTCATGACATCACCCCCTTTAAGCTAGACTGCCTCCTTTCCTATCCCTGCTGTTTTCCCCATCCTTTTCCACTGCATTTTCCTTACTCTGCTTTCTCTTCATGCAACATCCCTTACCTACGTGAAGGCTATGGGTGCACTACCAATAAAAACCTGCATTTTCCATTGGATTCTTGGACCCTTGTGTGGGCCTCAAGACTGGCTGGCCATGATATTTACACACTGTCCGGTACCTTCGTGGAGATGGCTATACGATGCCGAGTCGACAACAAACTTGTTGACCAGCATCACAGCGCCAGGCTCCCTGTTGACTGTGATTTGCAGTCGTCAGGGAGCCATGCACAGCAGGGTCTGTTTTTCCTTTGGGGACTTCGCCCCCGGAACCCCAACCCAGGGGGCTCTGCACTCCACACCCCCAGTACCTAAGGATATCAACTCCAAGTTAGAGTTCGTTCAGAGGGGGTGCAGGATGGGGGAAAGTGTGTTGCCGGGTCCCATGCACAACTCCTACAGTGACATGTTGCTGTTGTCGGTAGCGACGTACGTCGCTGTAGTGGTTTCACCGAAGGGGATGTATACCCATAGAGGTTACAGGATGCATAACAGCAAACACAACTGCATTTCTGTTGGTTTCTCAGACCCATGTGGGTCTCGGGACAAATTATTTGAGTGTCTTGTACCTACGTGGAATTACCTGCATTTTCTATGGGATTATTCAGACCCACGTGGAATTCTTGAGGGTATTACTTCTATCCCGAGCCTACCGGGAGACTCCAGGAATAATAACCAATACCTGAATCTTCTTTTGCATTTTTCAGACCTACGAGGAGGTCTCAAAAGGCCTAACTCTGCCCCATACAAACATGGAGGATATGGGAAGAATACCTACTACCTATATCTTGCATTCAGATTTGTCTGACCTGGCGGCTACAAGACAAACATCTTATAACTACTTCTTTCTATTGGATTATCAGACCCATGTGGGGGTCTCAAGAGTAGTTGGCTATGACACTTAATCTGTCCCATACCCAGGTGGAGGTTAAAGTAATCATATCACTTACAACTGCTTCCTTTTGTTGGAGTCTCAGACCCATGTGGGGGTCTCAAGAGTAGTATTTCTTTTTACTAACCTACATGGGGGTTTTAGTCTTTTATTTATTGTTGCTCTAATCCTACGTGGAGGTCTAGTGCACTTTATATTTGGTCATTCACCTACATAGAGGTCTCATTACCTGTTCATACTTATGTGGAAGCCTTTTTCGTGCTAACATCAGTGGAGGTCCCTTCACCTATTGACCTTCTTGGAGCTCTCATACCTGAACTATCTTTCATCTCCTGACCACCAGGAGACCCCTTTAGCTACTTGTTATTACCATGGCTGGGAATCCTTCAGGTTCCTACTTTCCAGATCCAGAAGAAGGCACCTCAAGTGCTCCTCACACCTCCCCATCTCCAGATCTGGACGAAAGCACCTTACCAGCCCCTTGTACTTCTTCTGACAATTCTTCCTATAGAAAACATTCTTCAAAATCTAAACACTTGTTAAAGAACTGGACTATTCCTCACCTAATAATAGAACTTCAAAACTTTGGTATCTTATATCCCGCTTTAGCTAGAAAAGAACTGTGTAAGTTATTTGTAGCTACAAAGTCTTAGAAGAATGAAACTCCTGCTTTGACATAGCCTATCCCACAGCCAGCTCCTGATGCCTTATCCGAAATTTGTGACCTCATCTCTCAACTTGCTACCTAGGTATTGGATATTCAATCTCAACTTTCATCCCTGGAAACTCCCCCTCTTGCTCAAACGATTTCTACAGTTTCTTCCAATATATCTCCTCTGACACTCCAGTCCTCTACCTTTTCTATTGAAGAAACAACTTTACCTCAGGTTACTTCTCCATCTGTGGTCACATCAACTGCTGCTTCAAACTCCCAGCAAGACCCTGGTATTTCATCTCCAAACCCTCCTTTACCACCTATTTCTCCGATAAACCTGATGCCAAGTCACCTCTGCAAGGACATCATTGAGGGAAAAGATGTTAATTTAATATCTCTCCTCATTGCTTTGCATGACTCCACAGAAAATAGAGTCATCTCCTATGGTGACATCTCTGTAGTCCTGAAATCTAAGGACCCCAGACCTATGAAAAAGTTAGTTATTTCAGAATTCTTTCTGGCTTTCAGACTATATAGAGATATTGTGTGTTCAGTGTCCCCTTCTAGATGTGAAGAACTGGATTCATATCTCTACCTTTTAGTCGACCTCGGCGTATGCTATGGAGGCACTCATATCTATGACTACCATAGATCCTTTTCTGCAAATGCTACAGCAGCTTTAGCCCACTTTAACATTATGTTAAATTGGGCCATATTAGATAATGAATTATTCTGCTATCATTTTGCTGGACAGCAAGATCTCTCCTATCAATTATGTGACTCCTATTCTCATTTTGCCCCCCTTTGCCCATTAACAGTCTTTGAGGCTCCTAGGCTTCCACAAAGAAGTTCATCTTTTGATCCAGCTTCTACATCCTCCACATCATTGGCCTGGACAATTCCTAACCCTGGTGCTCTTCCTCACTTCAATCATGACAAACTTGGTCACCCAGTGACCTTCATATGAAACAAACCTATATGCAACACTTTCAATTTACACGGCTGTTCACATCCAATTTGTAAATACCTTCACCTCTGCAACTTTTGTGGTGAAGCTCATTCCAGAATCATTGTCCAAGATTACATTGTCTGAACTATTCATATTTACAGCTTCTATCCCAGTGGAGGTTCAAGCCCTTGCTCAATTCCTTGTGATTCATCCTTTCCGTCAACTAGCGGATTTCCCCTTCTGGATGTACTGATGGCTTCCATACCAGACATTCTGTCCTTCGTCATGAATATGAATTCTTCATTACTTGCCAGATTTCTTGGCTTTGTTCACCTGGGGAAGTTTCAGTTGCAGCAGCATCATCTTCCTCAATCATCACTGTTGCACGTTTAATGAAACAAAAGACATCATACTCCAATTTACGAACGTCTAAATCTAATAGACTTTCTACAGATCTGTATCACTCATTATCCAACTGCAATGACTGGTACTCTGTATAGAAACTGGACTGACTCATCAGATATCATTGCTCACTTGAGCTCTTTTCTCCTCTATAGTTCAGTCCCCAACCAAAGCCTCTTGATGACCAAAGGGTTCATGGAAACTATATGAACTTTACTTCAATGCTCAGGACATAATCCATTTTCTTTACAGCCAACTCCTCAAACTGGAGCAGCTTCCTCAGCATACTATTCCATCAGTCTAATCTAAACTTGGCAAATGGTCATCTTTCTGTCCCCAACTTATATCCTGAACATTTCAATTCACCTCCTCGTAGTATGCCCAAAGTAAGGGTAATTCAGTAGCCATGGTTTCTCAGAGGTTTCCTCCACAGGTTTTTTTTTCCCTCTCCTGTATGCTGCTGACCACCCTTTCTGTGAGTTGGAGGAGGTTATTGTAATTATCATCTTACATTTCTTTTGGGCCTTCATTCCTGCTATGCTACCCAGTTTCCCTTCTGACGGTGGGAATGAGTAAGGCCAAATCAAGTCAATATAAGTTTACACTAAGCACAACCAAGTACAAAGGTTACATAAGCAAAATATTCCCACACACTGAATTGAAGGAGTTCACCTGTAGTCCAATGGGAGGAAATAAGTCTGCCTCCATATTACTTAAACCTAATATTCCTCACATTCAGTGCTTAGCTCGTTTTGATATCCACCATCCACCCCACCACCTCCTTCTCTCTTCTCACCCTTAGTGTAGGGCTTTCATTCCTACTATGCTACCCAGCTTCTCTACTGAGGGTGGGAATGAGTAAGGCCAAACCAAGTCAATATACGCTAGCACTATTTACAATCAAATACAAAGGTTATATAAGCAGATTATTCCCGCACACTGAACCCTAATATGTAAGATAGCACAAAAGCAGCATGAGAAAAGTAACCAGAACATTATTTCTTTATCATACCCAACCTATTTCTGGATCTGCCCTGTCTCTTCATGGCCACCTTGTGTTCCCCTCTGGTTTCTTCCCCTACAGATAGTACCAAGATCGCAGCAGTGATAAAGGATTCAGATACTTCCCTTTCTTCAGTGTCACCACACTTTCTTTCAGTCTGTAACACTTCAATGTATTTTCAGTTTCAAACTCAGAACTTTGGGTTTCTAATTTTTGATTCTTTTCTTTTTTACTCCCATGTTGTCTAGGACCTCCCCCGTACTTTTGTTTTGTGGAGCAGAGACCTCACAGTGGGGTACAAGATCAACTTGAAGGGTGCCCTCATCCTACACAAGCACCATTTCATCTCTGTGACTGGACCTTTCTCCAGAGAAGTAACATTGTCCATTGAGACCAGAGCAGCTACCTCCTCATCCCATTCTGAAATGCAGAACAAAGATTGCTCTAGCCCTTCATGAGTCTGGTTAATGTTCAGTCTGGCCTCACTCATAAGTCTGGTCAAAGCCTGGTTTACAGGTGCTCTGTGGGCCTGCAGTAAAAGATGCTTCAAGTCCTGACTGTGTTGTTCTTTTTTTAACATGAAACTGTTTATTGAATTTTCAGCAAATAAACAAATTCAACATCACAACTGGCAAACAACACAAAGCACAGAAGTAGCACAAAAAACAACTAGGTACAGGAGTTAAGTACTAGGTAGAACATTATAATCAAAACAATATAGTATAGACACCAATATGTAATATAGAGAGATGGCAGTAAAAATATGACTTGTAACAGCAAAACATACAGCTTAGAAGGTCAGTGGGATAAAGCACCCTAAAAGAAGCAGGAACAATACCAAACATCAGGAACATGGAAATTGACTTGTATAAAAGAAAAACAGGTAAGACAGCGGACCATATATCTGACATGTTAAGGCCTGGGGGATTAGAGAATTGAGGAAGGAGAACTGAACATAGATAAGAACTAAGAAAGGAAGATGATTTATTATTGAAATCATTCTCTCCCAGAGGATGCAAAAGTCAGTCTTTTCAAAAGTGCCAATTGAGATAGCTTTGAATACCAGGAGACTACTAACGGGAGAGAAGGGAGTTTCTGTGATTGAAGAAGGAGCCGTTTAGCCTCAAGTAATGCCATGATGAACCAATGTTGGTGGAGGAGGGGGAGCAGCCTGGAAGGAAGACCTAGGATGGCCAATTCAGGGTGGGGTAATATGAGTACATGCAAAATTTTAGAACAATTAGAAAAGATAGCCTCTCACCATGAAGCAAGGCATGGACAGCTCCACAAAAGATGTAATAAACCAGCCCCTGGCTGTGAGCAGCAGCAACAAGAAGACTCTGCTACAAGTGCCACAGCATGTAGGGTTTGAGGGTTATGTACCAACAGTGTATTATTTTAAAGTGGAGCAGCTGACTGTGAAATCAGAACAAGATTTTTGCACCAGGATTATCCCTGCTTGCCAGTCACCCTCCGCAATAGTTGAGTTAAGTTTGGTCTCCCACTTAGAATTATACTGCTAAAGAGCAGATAGCAAAGCTTTGCAAAGAGTGTGGTACATTTTACTAGCCTAGTCCTTAGAGTTGGATGTCCCATATATATGAGAGAGCCATCTCCAGGGGGGATGGAGAGGTCAGCTTCTTTTCATAAGTTCGAATAGCCACTCAAAGACTGTGCTGTTCTAAATGGTTATAAGCCAACACCTAAGGACATTGCCAATATGTATGATCTGTACATTCACAAAAATTACACCTCACCTTTTGTCTACATTGTAGGCCAGTATAGCCTAGGTCACCACAAAGTCCATGTTTCAAGTTTATCACAAACATTATTCAGGTGTGACCTGGAGTCACATTTGTGGCATACTTTAGGTTGTCCCAAATAAAAACAAGCCCCTTCGTCTCATGCCAGAAAGAAATTTTTTGGCAAATGGGCAACTCCTGCTGCTCCATCTCCTATTTGTTTCAGGCAAAATCAGAACCTCTCCTCATCCTGTCCAACAATGTTCAGGATCTATAATGGGTTGCGCTGTTTAACATCCACTTCTGTTGTAACCAACATTTGACATCAAGCACATTTACCTCATTACTTTTATATAGCATTGTTACTGTCTTCAACAAAGGTTTTTTTATTAGAATAACCATAAATGGCACCCACAATGGACAATTTTTCACTACCTAATACTTTATCCGAGAACATTCCAGAGAAGCAACAGATTTAAAACAGATATCAAAATTTAGATCTTTATGTTTTGATTTTATTCTCTTGTTAATATCTTATTATGCCATTCTGTATGCACCTTACTATTGTACATCATTTTTGCACTGTTGCTGCCATCTCTCCCCCCCTTCCTCCAGGATGCATCTGGAAGCTAACTGTTACCAGCTCAATATGTCTTTCCTGGTAAAACATTTAAACTAACTAACTAATTAAATGAATAATGTTTAAGTAGGTGCATAGATCTTGGGAGCAAAGAAGCTGAGAGTCATAATTCAGGGATCCACCCACAAACATTCTGTCTGACACCGAATTCAGACTTTCTTCATACTGATGTCTTACAGCATATTTCCCAAGAATTGGTTCCTTATGCACATTTTTTTTAAGTTCAGAAAAGGTTCTGATAATTTTTAGAACATTAATTTATGAGCCATGTGGTCCCACAGCAAGTCTTAATCTAGTAAGTAAGTAAGGCTGGTGGTAATAAGAGAAAGTCTCAGAAGGAAGCTGGATGTAGTGCAGTACCACTCCATATTGTTTTTAGATTCCTTTACCTTCACTGACAATAGCATATATATTTTTTTTTATTGAAATTTTGGAATTAAAATCCTTTGAGTCAAAGACTTCTTTGCAAAGGCTCCACGTCAATACAAAACAGAAACATTACTTAAAGACAATTTGTACATAGCTCACTAAGCAGAAACATTACATTAAGAAATATTTTACATGGTTACACGGTACAGGATAATTTACATTGCTTGGTTAGTATTTCTAGGGTTGTTAAATGACCCGGAGTCATTGAGGTGAAGTGGGACAGGTTACCGATTCAGAGACCTGCACCAAGCCTTGAGCTTGTGGTTTAAGTACCATTAGGTTTGTTGGCCTAGGTCTGGAGTTATGGGAAGAGCTAGTTTTCTATCACATTCCGAATTAGGGAGGACTGTTGGTAACAGCCACATGTCTCCAAGTCAAGGAGAAGTCTCTTGATACCATTTTTAAATAGGCCAAGGCTAGGGGCCAGGGAGATGTAGGAAGGAAGGTTATTAAGCCAGAGGGGAGCTCGATAATGGAAAGACCTTTGCCCTAGTGCGGTCATACAGTGGGGGACTAATTGGGGGGTGCTAGCCAGGTGCCTAGGGGTGCTCCTGTGAGGGATTTGTTGGATGAGGGGGTGAAGGCCCATGGGTGCAAGATTCATTAGGATCTTTTTGGCTTGGAGTCAAGTGTGGTACTTTAGTCTCCCTTCAAAGGTCAGCCAGTCTGCTTGCTTATAGTGCTCACATGCATGGGTTAATCTATCACTGCTTGTGATCAGTCAGCAGGCTTTGTTGAGGGGCTATATTGATGCTGTTAAGGGCTGTGTGGTCAGCCATGCCATAAATTATTATCCCATAATTGACCACAGATAGGACTGAGCAGGTTACAGCCAACCGTAGGGCATGGGGGGGAGGCAGTGTTTGTGTCTGTATAGAATCCCAAGCCGGCTGGGTGTTTGCAGAGGAGGAGAGGTGCTTAATGTGTATATGGTAGGTGAGGGATGTATCCAGTGTGAAGCCTAGATATTTAAAGTTTGGGACCTGTTCAATATGGATGCCCTGAGAATTTGAGATAGATAGCAGGGCATTACTGTTGTGGTTTTGGCAGTGAGCAAAGATCATAGATTTAGTCTTGTTGTAGTTTAGTATTAATTGATGATTGGTGAACCAGGATTCTAGTTCTCTAAAGCAGCCTTGCAGGGTATTTTGTAGAGAGTTTGGATTGGTGTGTTTCCAGTATACTACAGCATCATCTGCATAGAGCAATAACTTACCACTGCAGGCCTGTGAGAGGGAGTTTAGAAAGAGAGTGAATAGTAGAGGGCCTAAAATCGACCCTTGAGGGACACCTGCAAGAACTGGTTGCTTGGCGGAGATGGTGGTGTTAATTTTGACTTGTTGTTTCCGGTCAGTGAGATAGTTTTTGAACCAGGAGATTGCTTCAGTGGTGAGATGGAGGGAAGGGAGAGAATGGATAAGTAGTGTGTGACTGATAGTGTCAAATGCTTTGGTCAGATCAACAAAGATTGCTCCTGCTAATGACCCCTGTTCCAATGCCTCATGTATGTAAGAGGTAAATTTGAGAAGAGCAGTGGTAGTGCTGTGTCCTGCTTTGAACCCATGCTGTTCATGGCAAAGCAGATTGTGTTTGGCCAGGTATTCGGTGAACTGGTCTGACACAATTCTTTCTAGCACTTTGGAGGGGGGGGGGATAGTGATGGGGCTATAGTTACCAGGGTCAGTTAGATTACCTTTTTTTATGATTGGCATAATAATTCCCTTTTTCCAGGGCACAGGAAATTGACCAAGGTGCAGGGAGAAGTTTAAAATTTTGGTGAGGTGAGGCAGGGTCTCGTCAAGAGTTAGTCGGAGAATTTTAAGGTCTAGAGAGTTGCTACTGTACCGCAAGTTGCGCAAGGCTTTGGATAGGTAGTGTTTAGCCTCATTGCAGGAGATGATTCTTAGCCAGAAGGGAAGGAGTGTAATAGTAGAGGAGGTGATAGAGGGGTCATTGGGGATAGGGTCAAAGAAGTTTTGCAGTAGGATGTGGCTAAGATCAGAGAAGGAGTTGTTCAGGACATTAGATATGGTGGTAGGGTCCTAGAAGAGGGCTCAATGGTCAAGAATTTGCGATGTGGTATGGGAAACGGTTTTCCCACAGAGTTCATTGACATTATTCCAGAAGTTATTCACAGAGCCCCATGAGGAGGTGAGTGCTTGCTTATAGTAGTTAGGCGTAGCTAGCCGAATAACCCAGGTGCACTTGTTTCTTGCCTCTCTATAGAGTTGCCTGTCATGGGGAAGCTGGGAGTTCAATGCCCTATGCCAGAGGTTATCTCTGTGGCGCATCTGTTCAAGGAGGGTATGCAAGATCCAATTAGTGTCCCTGTTTTTCATAACCTTTTTTTGTGAAAGGGGCAAATATGTTGCAGGCAGTGTTAAAAATTGTAATAAAGGAGGTGAGGGCAGCGTCAATGGACTGAGCAGTGTGTATAGGTGCCCAGTCACAGGAGGAGAGATAGAATTTGAGGCAAGAGAGGGTACCCTTTCTGAGGTGCCTTTGGATGGAAATTTTAGGATGGCTGGGAGTGATTTTATTCGACCAACAGCAGGAGACGAGTGAGTGGTCACTTAGGAAGTCAGGGAGCACTTTAACTTTGGAGAGGTGGTTGGGAAGGTTTGTAAAGATGAGGTAAATTAGAGTGGAAGTCCCTGACCTGTGATCTTGCCTGGTGGGAGACTGGACAACCTGGGCAAGGTCATAGGCATGGACTACATCTTTGAACGTGGTGGATGCAGGAGATAACCAATTCACATT
Source organism: Neoceratodus forsteri (assembly GCA_016271365.2). NCBI lineage: Eukaryota > Metazoa > Chordata > Ceratodontiformes > Ceratodontidae > Neoceratodus > Neoceratodus forsteri. Next base: position 1,142,443,762 of record CM028129.1, on the reverse strand, counting down.
AAAGTTACCCATAATAATTAGTTCACTCCTGTGGGGGAGATGGATGATGCTGGCCAGGATAGAGTCAATGGCTTGTTTCTGGTTTGAGGGGGGGGGATGTAGACTGCCATAATGTACAGCAGTTTACCCAGCGTGCCTATGGTGGCTTTGATTGTTATGGCTTGGGCCCTGTGAGCCGGCGAAGGCAGGGGTACCAAAAGGGGCTGCAGATAAGTTCTGGCGTATACAGTATGGCAGAATCACTTCCTCTCTTGCCTGTCCTATCTACTCTGAAGATGGAGTAGTTGTTGAGGGAGACAGAGGCATCTGGGATATTTTTGGAGAACTGGGTTTCAGATAAGGCCAGGATGTCAGTGGAGTGTTGGGCGATCCATCCCTGTAGCTGCGTGAACTTCCTAGGTAGGCTGCAGATGTTAAGGGACGCCAGTAGTAGACCACCATGCCCGCACCCCTTGGGAACACTAGCTGATGTAGGCCCAGTATTGGGGTGTATGTTACCTGAGATAAGAAGGAGGAGGAGGAGAGCATGCCAGAGAGCAGCTTTCCGGAGCAATTTAGAAAGAGAGCTACGGAAGCGTGGGTTGGTGGGAAATTTGGTGAGCCCGACTGGTATGGGGATGGTGCAGACTAGTTTGGCTAATAGGGCTTGAGATAGGGAAATATGGGGGCTATTTAGCAGGTGTTTGCCTGTGGGGTGGTGGAGGTCGTGCCACTAAGGACCCGCTTATGGTGCAGCTTAGGCTTGAGGTAAAATTAGTGCTGAGTAGAACAGGGGAGAAAGGAGTTTGGTGATATGACGGGGTTGTATTTCTGAGGTAGTGAATGGTGAAGCAGATGTAAGGGTCCCTGGAGAGGGATTTTGCCACAGGAAGAGTGGGGTGGGAATGAGAAAAAAATGTTATTATTATGATGATATGGGTTAAGGTCCAAAAGATGCAAGTCATGCTGCCAGTGCAGGGAGTTTATAAATGTAAAAGTAATGTGAGGGAGCCCTCTAGTGTTTAACAAGTATAGGCTGCAGATGGCAAAGTGGGCTGATCGGTTTCAGACGATTGTGTGATCATCACTATAAAGCCCGATGCTGACCAAGGGTGGTGGTGGGGGTAGTGGGGAGCCGGCAGGGATCAATTTGAGCAGCTACACGGGGAGAGCAGAACTGGATCTGGCAGGCTCTGGGTGTATATGAGTTTGGCTTCTTTTGTGGCTTCGATGTGGGGGAGGGCTGCTAAACAGACCCTCATGACCTCCCTGAGTTCGGTTTCTTTAGGCTTCATTGTGGTGGAGGGCTGCTAAACGGACCCTCTCGATCTCCAGGTAGGTGGCCCAGCTGTGCACAAGGAACAGGGAGAAGGAGATGATTGTTTATAGTTGCAGGCTACAGGGGACATCACAACAGGATTAAGGTCTGATGCCGGAATGTAACCAGAGCAGGCACTGCAATTCAGATTAAAGCCCAGTTTAAACTAAGCAGCCCGACCGGAATTTCAATGTTAGCAGCTGGTAGATTTACTTTAAATGTAGCAGGTAGTAATTTAATTAATTAAGGCAGCAGGATTAATCCCATTAATTAATGTACTTCAAGTAAAGCAGATGGCTACAATCCCTCCACTCACAGTCTGGCTGGTTGCTTTATTTTCTTTTTTTTTTTCCAAATAGAGCTTTGGCGCCAAAACCCAAACAAAAGTACAGGGGTGAAGCAAATGATGTATTCCCTGCTAACAAGTGGTTTTGGGCAAATAAAACTATCTCCACATGTGTGGGGACATAAAATAGATTTTAGCCAGTATTACAGAAACACAGTTTGGAACAATTAAAGTCCTTAGAGCAATTAGAGCAGCCACACTGGGAGAGCAACACTGGATCTGGCAGGTTCCGGGCGTACCTGAGTTCGACTTCTGTTGTGGCTTCGATGTGGGGGAGGGTTGCTAAACAGACCCTCACAACCTCCCTGAGTTCAGCTTCTTTAGGCTTCATTGTGGGGAAGGGCTGCGAAACAGACCCTCTCAACTTCCAGGTAAGTGGCCCAGCTGAGTTCGGCTTCTTTTGTGGCTTGGATGTGGGGAAGGGCTGCTAAACAGACCTTCACGACCTCCCTGAGTTTGGCTTTTTTAGGCTTCATTGTGGGGCAGGGCTGCTAAACAGACTCTCTTGACCTCCAGGTAGGTGGCCCAGCTGAGTTCAGCTTCTTTTGTATCTTGAATGTGGGGGAGGGCTACTAAACAGGCCTTCACGACCTCCCTGAGTTCAGTTTATTTAGGCTTCATTGTGGGGGAGGGTTGCAAAACAGACCCTCTTGACCTCCAGGTAGGTGGCCCAGCTGTGGATGGACTGTGGTGATTAAAATAGTTTTTTTTTACTTTAAAGGAAAAGGTTCTGAACAGAACTTAGAAAATGGGTTGGTAGAATCCTAGTGTCTGATATGCTAGCTTCCCTTAGTTGCCAGTCCAGTATCAGGCAACAGAGACAGGTAAGTAATGAGTCCCAGTCTCTGGCTGCCTGATTGCAGTTGTAATATCACTGAGTCCATAGAATTTTCATTTTCAATATGCCACCTTTTTTTCTTGCTTAGTGACAGATACAGCCCCCCCCCCCCAGCACAATGCTCCATTTTGAATTCTGCACCATTTTTAGACATTGAAGGTGACTCGCCACTTTTTCCCCACCAAGCCAGTCTTTGTGGTTTTAATAAAAACAGTTTTACATTAAAAAGTCGAATCTGAATGTAAGGCACAGTCAAGCAACTTTCCCCCTACCCCCGGCCAGACACTGAAGGTGGCTCATCAACTTTCCCCACCCAGCCAGTCTTTGTACTCTTAATAAAAACCTGTTCAATTAAAAAGCTGAATCCAAATATAAGGCACAGTCAAGCTGCTTCCCCATTCACTCTGGAACACCGGCCTTCCTGCATCACAGAAAGAAATGCTTCTCCATACTCATTGAAAACACACTTGTTTTTTCCTTTCTTTTCACTCAGCATCCTAACAGACCACCATATATTCTCCATGGTACATTTCTCAGTTCCAATGCTCACCACTCCAGTCAGCACAAAAAAATAAAAAACCAAAAAACACAGCGGACACCTAAAAGACGGGGGACTTCTCAGTGTGAACAGGAGAGGAATGCAGATCTTATATTATCCGGTTTTTTTTTCACATATAGTGAACGGTCAGGAAATAGAGTAAAACTATCATAAGGGTGAGGACCGAGGACACTGGAGCATAAGGGACCTTGTACAGGGTGTGACAGTGAAAGCACAACACTGTACAGAACACAGCTGAAGTCAACAGTCAGCAGTAACATTTCACCGGCAAGTGGGTGAACAGTTAACTATTGCAATGCCATCAGCCATGCTCTAACATCAACAGTGAAACGTCCAGCTGCTATCCCTTCAGATTAGAGAGACAGTTCAAGGGACACACGAAAAAATAGACAGAAATACAGAAATGTGCTACAGAAATAAACAAAAAAATAGGAACACTGTCGAGAAGGGGGTGGACGTGCAGCGGGGGGACTGTTGAAGTTTCAAGTTGACAACAATGGAACACAGCAATAGAAGCACCCTCTGCTGGCAACTGTGCTAGGCAGGGAAGCCAGCTGTGTCAGGCAGGGACTACTTTATCATAAAACCTTTTTTTTGTATTTTTAAGACTTTTGCTTTGTATTTTGTACCTGTTTTTTAACTACGATATACAAATTTAAGCAGATACCCATTTTCTAAGTGCAATAATACCCTTCAAGGTGAGTGGTATGGGCTATTACGAACCTTCCATGAGCTATAAGGCCCTCCACCTGTAGCATCAGGCCTCATTACACCACTGGGCAGCCCAATATAACCCAAAACCACCCACCCTGCTGGGTATTATTGCTTACCTGTTATGGCTTATCACACCCTTTTAGAACCTCAGAACCTTTTGTGGTCTCCCATCCTCAGTTGAAACAGATCAGCCATAGTGGTAGTAGTTCTGTCTGAGTCCACTGAGGACCTTTTAGCACCTTGCTGATTTTGCACTCTCTTGTTCAAAAGTCTTTTCCCTGTAGTTTTACTTTCAGTCATACTTAGTGTTTTGCTCAGTCCTTTCTAGTGGCAGCACCAATTTATTGCTTGACTCCAATGGGGAAAAAAGATCCCTGCTGCAGAGTCTTGTTCCTTTGCTAGTTCTTCTAACCACTGCTCCACTTCAAGTAACTTCAGCACTTTCTCAGTTGATAGCTGCCCAGTGTCCATTTGAACTCCTTTTTTCACCTTCTGGCCTGACTTGCATCTGATGCTCCTTGCCCGCCTTCACTGTATCTCTGTGCATTGGGATTTTGATAGGCACCGAGCACTGACCAGCAGTAGCACCACTTGACAGGATGTAGTTGCCCAACCTTACCATATCCAGTCTTTTTAATTGTTGCACACTCCACTCAGCTGTGAACAGGAAGAAACCCAGTGATTCACCCAGAAATGCTTCTTTCCATTTGTTGTACCCTGCTGCCTCCAGGATATCTTGCTTCAGCTGCCCTGGTCCTATTCACTGCATGCTCAAGCCCTCTCTCACCACATGGAGCTGTTAATACTCTTTGCTGCCCCATCCCCTACCGTGGGCACCAACTTTGTGTATATGGAGAAGTATAGTGTAGGGGTTAAGGGCACTGAGCTGCAAACCATGGAGACCTGGGTTTGAATCCCATCAGCCCCCACTTGCATATTGTGTGACCCTGAGCAAGTCACTTAACTTTCTTGTGCTCCCAGGTCACACCTGGAAACAAGCTCTGGCTTAGCGTGCCATTCCTCGTTAAACAATTTCCCATTCCTCTTTCCCCTTATGTTCTACTGCAGATACTGCTGCTCCCTAAACCATGAGCCTCATCTTCTTCCATTAGTGACATAAGCTGCTTTCTTTTGTTTTTCATCAACTCCATCTGCCCCATGTCTCCAGATGTAGAAGTCATAATGACTGCATGTGTCAGCTTCTTGTCAGTCATGCTGTGACTGCATCCTGCTGTGTTTGATCAGCCCATTATCAGAGCCCTTGGCAACTTTGAGACAAGAAGGGGAACTGACCCTCCTGCTTCCACACCAAAGCACTTGCAACCTGAGTTCACCTCCATCACTGAGTGCTGAAGACATCCTGCTAGGTCCCCCTACCTCTCACAGGAACTGCAAGAGTAAGAGATTTTTCCCAGTGTCCTGTCCAACATTCTTCCTATCAGTTAAACAGGTCCATAGAATCTACCCACCAAAATACTCCTGTCAATGAGCTTTCACATTGACACAGCTCACTGTACTTTTCCTAGTAAAAATGTTGCAAATAAATAAAAACATCTGGGGAAAGCACAGGTGCCAAAACCAGACAACAAAGAATAAAAGGGTGATTGCCTGTTTTAAAGCAGTTGTACAATTCATAACATTGCTGATGAATCAGAAATCACTACAATGTTAAGAAAATACAATTTGTTTTAAATTTGGATTTACATCATGGTGCAAGATACTTTGTTCACTGTGTCTGTCCTCATGATGACATTACAGTTGGAGAGAGTTCTGACACATTTACAAAACTAAACCCCCTCTCAGGCTGCCATTGCAGTGAAAGATAGCCATGACCACAGCTGAACCTTTTCCTGTGATGACATCACAGTGGGAGAAAACCATGAAATAATTAAATGGCTGAGTCATTTCCCATCACAGCTGGGGAGGGTAGTAACTAGTGGTATAAAGATTTGCCAAAATCCATTGCAATAGCATTTTTTTTAATATTTTGAAAGATCATTTTGTGAACATAATCCATAATTCTAAAAGTTCTAGCAGACTAGAAGCACTTCTTGTATGGAATCAAAATCGGATTCTGTATTCTGAAATCCGATTTTGAAATTGAATTCTGATTTCATTTGACCTTTTGTAAGACTGTGGATTTTCCGTCTTCAGTTCTGAAAACACTGGAGCCTAAAAATGGATTGGAATCTGCCCTCACATTTAAAAAAATCTAGAGATAAGGCTTTTGGAGTAGCTGCCCTCTCCTCTGGAATTCCCTCCATATATTATGGCAGCCAGCTCGGTGGAGGCCTTTAAAGCCTCTCTCAAAATGTATTTATTTAGAAAGGTCTATGACTTAATATGATTTTATGCTGATTTTCTGATTCTTTGATTTTATGCTGTATTTCTTGGTGATAAATTGCTTTTTATTTTATTGCTTATGTAAAGTGCTCTGAGCCTTTGGATAGGGCGCTGCATAAATAAAAGTTACCTTGCCTTGAATCTGATTGAAAGTAGCCCTAGTAGTATTACAATTAGAAAGCTGAGCCTCCTCCCATGACATGCAAGTAGTGATGGGTGAAGTGGCCTCAATTTGCTCTGTGAAGCGATTTGTGGAGTCAAGGCGAATTCGTGAAGTGCTCCGCAATGTGAGCGGGTACTGCGTCATGCAGGTAATGCAAAGTCCATTGACAGCAATGACTTTGCGTTAATATGCCTTCTCCAAGCCACTACTACACAAATTTTAAGGTGTTAGGTGTTGTGTCTTTGCATCTGCATCTCTTCAGTGCACAGCTCAATCTTAATCTGTCTGTGCATTTGCACCTCTTTAGGGCCCAATCTCTAGCTGTAACTTAAGTCACAGTTGTTTCTTTGGCTTTCCTTATGAGTACTGGACTGGTGTGGTGCATTATCTCTGCATGAACATTGTACTCATTAATATGCATTTTTAAGTCAGGGCCATCATCATGAGTCACTCATGATACAAATCACGTTCTTCATCATCACGGTCACAAATGCAGTCATGAGTCACAATCACGTCATAAATCACAAAATTAATTTTTTTAATAGTTACTTGGATGTATTGAAATCCTGTTTTGTAGTATCTCTCCATGCTTCACCACCTCACCACTGTACTCATTAATAAGAGCTTTTAAATTGGGGAGTTTTGTGCTACAGCTCATCGGGGAAGTACAGCCACAGGCATTTGAGTTCGTTACAGTTTCATATTGGTTATCTCACACTGAATCACATTCTTTATCATCACTGTCACAAACGCAGTCACAAATCATGATTCACGATCACATCACGAATCACAAAATACATTTTTTTACTAGTTACTTGCATGTATTGTAAGCATGTTTTGTAGTATCTCTCCAGGCTTCACCACCCCCCCACTGTACTCATTAATAAGAATTTTTAAATTGGGGAGTTTTGTGCTACAGCTCATCAGGGAAGTATAGCCATAGACATTCACGTTCCCTACAGTTTCATATTGGTTATCTCACACACTGAATCACATTCTTCATCATCACGGTCACATATACAGTCACAAATCATGATTCACAATCACGTCACAAATCACAAAACTAATTTTTTTACTAGTTACTTGCATGTATTGTAAGCCTGTTTTGTAGTATCTCTCCAGACTTCACCAAATCACCACCACTGTACTCATTAATAAGAGTTTTTAAATTGGGGAGTTTTATGATACAGGCTCAGCTCATCAGGGAAGTACAGCCATAGGCATTATCATTCCTTCCTGTACAGCATGTGAGTTACAGTACTGTAAGTAGTGGTGGGCGAAGTGGCCTCAATTCACTCTGCGAAGTGATTCGTGGAGTAACACGGAATCTGTGGAGTACTTTGCAATGTGAAGCAGAGTACTTTGCATCATAATGAGGAATGCAAAGTCCATTGAAACCAATAACTTTGCATTTTTCCACCTTCCCCAAACCACTTCTCCACTAATTTTAAGGTGAAGTACATTGAAATCAATGTACTTTGCTTTACTTCACCTTGTAATTGAGCTCCAAATGAAATTCTGCAGTGATTCATGGGATTACAGGTCACTTGGGCTCTAGATTGTTCTGCACAGCCTCAGTTCTGACCTGGGTAGTGTGTGTGTAGTGGTAGCTGGAGACAGTTTGCTCTCAGAGCTCTGTGATTCAAAACCTCTAAAAGCTGTTAAAAATGCCTTTTTGAGTAATTTTTATTTGCTCAAAATTTAGTACATCGATTGTAGGAAACCCTACTGTGCTCATATCATCTAGTGTTTATTGTTTGTGTGTGGATTTTGAATGTTAATTTAGAACAGTCAGTCTGTGTACTGTGAAGTGTGTTTTGGGGGAAGGGAGTATTTGTGGTGTAGGTAGAGTAACTGGGAGGAAAAGGCAGTCTTTCTGTCTTGGTTATATATTTCTTGTATAACTGTGTTAATGTACACACAGTAATATTTTCAGTAATTCTTGACATTTTGTTGCTGATTGTTGTGGTGCAGCAGTGTATAATTTGTTTGTTTAAAATATTTGGTTATATTACTAAAGGTTTTCAATTCGCTACGCATCACTTGTATTGTGTGTGTGGGTGTGTGTGCGATGCAGGCCATTAAATCAGACACCGTTTATTGTGCCACATAGTAATTGCAGCAGTGTCAACCTGTTATCCACCGCACCTGTATTAATTTTTTGTACTGCTTTGTGGTATCTTTTCTTTACTGGTAGTGTATTGTTACTGCCGTGCACTAATCCCCCAACTGGCAAAAGGTATTCCTTTCCAGATTTGGATTTGTGACTTGTTTTGAGCACTTCGTAGGTGTTGTTGTGCCTTTTCTTCTGCATCTCTTTTCTGGACACAAGACAGTAGCATTTTGGGAATGCACATTCATTCTGGTGACTGTGTGACCACTGCGCATGACTGAGTGTGCCATTAATTCCGGGAGACTTTGCATTTCTTGTTATGCCCTCATTTCACTTCGTCAGCACTGGGGAATTTTCTGGACACAAGAGAGTAGCATTTTAGGGATGCATATTAATTCTGGTGACTGTGTGTGTGGGGGGCTGCCAATATTGTTGTCACCTCGCTTTACTTTGAATTAAGGGGGAATGACAATGCGAAATAATAGTCACAAGGCGAAGTGAGCCTTTCATATAGGCCACTCTGCATAGTGAAGTGACAATGTGCAGAATTTAAATTTGCTGCATCTCTACATACAAGACACATTCATACTGGTGTACTTGCTCCTCTGAGTACATGCTAGCAGGGATCAGTCGAATGGGACAAACTATCTGGGATCTAGATGGATTAAGTGACCTTACCAAACTCTGGTAGATTACAGTACTACTTAACTGTCAATACTGCTGTTGGCTGGGGATAGTCTCATTAGCCATTAAACAAGGCATTTATCACACCCAGAGGTAGCATACCAAGGAGGCAGTTTGGAAAAGGAGCAGGATGCAGGATCCATTATAGGCTGCAAGAAGATAACACATTTTCAAACTGTTTGGTTTCTGTGTCTCTCCAAACCTTCCACATACCCTGTCAAGTCTAAAACCCAGCACAAAGCATCACGGATATGCCAGTCCTCATTTAGGGGCAGGTTGACAAGGCTTCTCCAAAACAAAAGTTACATTCTATATTTTAGCCTCATCCGCAATGAACAATATGTAGCCTTCCCTCATATTACATTTGATATGTAAGTTTTTTTTAAGTATGCCTAAAGTATCACCATCTATGCTGTTAAATGTCTTGTAACAAGCTTATACAGACAACTCTGTAAAAAGGATTCACTATCTAAATCCTGTAATAAAAATAAAGTTGTTTTTATTACTACCATACTTTTAGATCTCAGTCCCTTATATTTCACTGTGGTACCACCAGACCCTTGTACAGTGGTGTTCCTAACTGTGGTTGGCTCCAATTATTTCTTGGCACTGCAATGAACACATGATACCTAGTTTGGGGGTGCTTCTGTGTAGTTCGCCCTTTAATTATCTTCAATCAGCTGATTTGCAAGTCCCAGTTTTCAAAATCATCTGGTTGCATTTTTGAAAACAACTGTTTACATTAGCTCTGATTAGATAGAACACGTTCTATAGCTTAGAATTTAACTTTACTAGAACACCAGTCTTTACTTTTCTCTCAGATGGGGTTGGGAGTTTTACACCACCTAGCTGGTATTTTTTCTCTGTTTTACAAATGACTTCCATGTTTTGACCTGGATTTACAAACCATTGTTTTTTTTTGACATTGCATTGTAGGATTGGCAGGGGTCCAAACACATCATGGAGCAGAGGCATGGTGGGGTGTTAAGGCAGCATCATAAGTCCAGGTGTGCTCACAGCATCCATCCATGGTTGAGGTGGGAACAGGTGAAAAAATATGGAAAAAATGGAGGGTGCATGCGTCTCAAAAAACAGTCAAAGTACCAACGGTACTGATCAGTGTCAAGGTATGGATGTGTCATTTTTTTATAGTAATTGACAAATTCACATGCTCAATAGTGTCCATGCAAATGCTACAAAATACAGACACATACATGCACACAAATTGCACACACACACCTCACAGAATAAAAAAGCATTCCCCACACCAAATACAGACTTTGAACTTTAAACCTAATCACATCCTGCACTAAGGCCTCTGGAGTCAACATGATCGTTTGTTAAAAAAAAGGTTATATGAGCTATGATTGATAAACCTCCATTATTCCCTCTTATGACTGATTAATCTCGAGAGTGGGACAGTTACATTTCCATTTTCTTTTTTCCTAGGTCACTAACAGTTCCATGATGTAAAGACCTACTCCAAGCCTTGAAACCCCTTTCACTGATTATCAGTAATGACATCTGATGATTTCTCTCATACAGTAAATGCATTCTAGCAACATAAATTGTAATAAGAAAGAAACACTGTTTCTCAATGAAAATCAAACCCAGGCCCTCTCCCAACTACTGTCCTGGTGCTCTTCCACTGAGCCATTGTTCCACATGGTGAGACAGAAGGTTTCTAGAGAGAGATGCATGCTAACAACATACATTTTAGTAAGAAAAATTGTTCCCCACTGGGAGTCGAACCCAGGCCCCCCTCCCAACTACTGCCCGGGTGCTCTGATGAGAAGGTGTCTAGAGAGAGAGAAAGCATGCTACAGTAACAATATAAAATTGTAGTGAGACAGAAAAAAATATTCAAAACTGGAATAAAATATAGGCCCCCACCCAGCTTCTGTCCTTGTGCTCTGCCACTGTGATATCATTTCACATGTTGAGACAAAAGGTTTCTAGAGATAGATGCCTGCTGACAAAATAAATTGCAGTGAGAAAGAAAATATTTTCCACACTGGAGATCAAATCTATGCCTCCTCCCACTAGTGTCCTGGTGCTCTGGCACTGTGTTGTTTTTCCACGTGGTGAGATAGAAGGTTGCTAGACAGAGGTGCATGCTAACAACATAAACTAAAGTGAAAAAAGAAGAAATACACAACAGAGAATAAAACTGATGCATCCTCCCAACTACTGTCCTGGTGCTCTGCCACTGTGCTATCATTTCTTGTGGTGAGACAGAAGGTTTCTAGAGAGAGATACATTCTAACAACATAAAGGGGTCTTGGATTCATTCACTTTTCTCATAAATGCCTTTTGTTTTATCACCGAAAAGTGAATTTCTTTCAAATGATAAATCCATAGCTTTGTTGTGGGTGTCCTGGGAAAGGATGGTAGTCCTTAACAAGGAGAATCTTTTTAAGGATGCTGTATGAGCTAGAACTCAAGCTGCAGTGTCATTATTATCCATAGAATTGTGGAAATGGTACTTAGCGGCATCCAGGGCTGATCTTACTGTGGCAGCCAAGTCCTACATTAGATCACTGTCTGCTCTATAAGCAAGGGCCAGAAGTGTGCTCCACAGTGATTTCTGGTACTGTGCTATATATGCTGAATAAACTGCCTGCCTAATGAGCAAGAAAGCTGTAGTATAAACTTTCTTGGCCATAGCATCCAGATTTTTGGAATCCTTTAATGTAGACTCTGCAGAGTGTGTGACTTTTGCTCTCTCTCAAGCAGCAGCCTGGACTGTATCTTAATGATGGGGGGGGGGCATATAGCTATTTTTCCTCTTATCTGTCTATCTGGTATTTTTGATCAATCTTTTTATCAATGGCAGCAGCTGAAGTAAGTGGATACATGACTTCTGATATGCCTTCTTAAGGGACTTATGCATGGGACTAGCAATCTTCCTGATGGAGTCGTACCCATCATGTCCATAAATTCAACATCCTCTTCATCCTTCACAGTTTTCTGAGGGTTGATGCTTTGACTCTCAAGCATTTGTCTGACAAATGAGAAAAATGAAGTATAGTCCTAATTATGCTCTGGAGGTGAGCTAACATTTTGCTCAGGTGAACCTTCTGATTCCAGGGTCACCTTCCTCCTCTTGTACATAGTACTCTTCTTCCTTCTCCCCCAGTGTCACATAGACTGGAACCTGAGCCTGGGGGTGGCAGTCTTATTATTAAAATGTCCCATAGTACTTGATTGTTTGGAAAAATTGTCACACTTTTGATATATCTTCTAATGAGGATATTTTGCCATTATCATCTGCATGTGTCTGTTCAGGAGGAGCGGCAGTGACATTTTTTCTTTAACTTTCTTTTTAGCAGGCACTGCTTCCAGTCTCTACTCAGAGGTTTTTTAGTTATATTTTTGACATCAATGGATTTAGAGCTCCCCTGTTGGACACCCTGATATCTGATCCATCTTTACTGTGCCTTTCAGATGGCTGAGCAGTTTTATCTTTTTGTCATCCTTTACATTTTTTGATGCTTCTGTTGACCATGAAGAGACAGATCCTTCTGATGCATGCTCTCCACCATCATTAGGAACTCCATCAGAGCCTTTTTATTATTGTTTGATGACAAGAAGACAGACTGTGAAGCTTCATTTATTTGCCCTGTTATTGTAAGGTTCCTGGGCAAAAACAATGCTGCCAACATAATGCTGGCAGTATAGCCCAGTGGTTAGTGTAACAAGCTGTGAATGAGCTTGCTACATCCAGCAGACCTGGGTTTGATTCCCACAACCTCCACTTGCATACTGTATGACTCTGAGCAAGTCACTTAACTAGCCCAAAGTTCATGAGTCACCCCAGAAAGCAGGCACTTGTGTCTAAGTGGGCCTTACCTGGTTACCAAAGAATAAATAAACAAAAATACAAGTAAATAAATAAATAAAGTTTTGATCTGGCCTCAGACAGTTGTACACTGAGCTCATGGTAGTCTGACTTTGCCAGGAGCTAAAAACAAATTATAAAAATATTTGTTTAACTTGTGGATCCCGTAAGATTCTATAGTATGCCAATTTAGTGAGATCCTAGTAATAAATTGAATATGATTCCAAAAACACAGCTATAATTAGTCAAAAAGTAAGAGCTCAGTAGTAAAAACATCTCTTTCCTCTAAGAACCGTGTGAAAGATCAAATGGCAGCTTCCTGTTCAGGAAGCAATTAATTAGCGGAAGGGCACAGATTGAAATGGAAAATAAAAACATTTATGTTTCTGAATAGCACAATTTCAAAAGAGGATCATTTACCCAAAAAATGCTAGTAAGTGATAACATTTAGCTAAAATAGCTAAAAATTAAAAAAGGGTAGTGAAAAATGTGGTCTCCTGTTCCTGGGAATCAAAACAAGAGCTGGAAGGACCACTGTTTAAAAATAGAAAAAACTAACTTATACAGAGTAGTTAGAAAGTTAGTTAAAACTTAAAACTACTAGCAAACTACTTGATTTAAAACAAATAAACCACTTGAGACCCAGTTGTAATGGAGCTGAACTCGGGGCAAGGGTTCTCTCCAGGTGGTGAAGCAAATCTGACAACTACCAGGGTGAAAGATGGCTGCAGACTCAGAGTTTTTCAAATACCTTTTCTAAATGTTATCATTAGAATAGGGTCTTTCTATGGGACATCTGTCTCTATGAAGATTGATGTATACACTGAAACCATAAGTGAGAGATTTCTGGAGTTAGAAAATATTTCCCCACTGGGGATCAAACCCATCCTCCCTCCCAAATACTGTCCTGGTTCCCTGGAACTGTGTTATTATTCCACATTGTGAGTCAGAAGGTTGCTAGACAGAGAAGCATGCTAGCAGCATAAATTGTAGTGAGAAATTAAAAATCTTCACAACATGGAATAAAACCCATGCCTCCTCCCACCTAGTGTCCTGGTGCTCTTCCACTGTGCTATCATTTCACATGGTGAGACAGAAGATTTCTAGAGAGAGATGCAAAATAACAACATAAATTGTATTCAGAAAAAAAAATGTTCAATCCCAGGCCCCATCCCAACTTCTGTCCTGGTGATCTGCCACTTTGCTATCTTTCTACAGGGTGAGACAGAAAGTTTCTACACTAGAGGTACTTTTACACGCAGCCCATGCTGAGCCCTTGCAGTTTCAATCCACTCCCTCCGCTCAGTCTGCGCTGCTTCAGTTTTGTTTACATGTAGTTGCTGAACATCAGTTTCAGGGCTCTTCTAGCATTTCTAGTAGTTTTCCAGCTGGTAGAGAACCTGAGATTTGGAGCTGGGTGCATGCATTTTTCTTCAGGAAGCCCCCGGAAATCTGTGCATGCCACCCAACTTGAGTTTAAGCAATCCCTATACTAACTTTGCATGATGAATGCTGCTAATTTTAAACTGTGTCGCAATGAAAACCAAGAGCTGCAACATACAAAAATTGTCAGAAAAGCCCAACCATATTGGGCATGCATGTATACATATGCATATTCACATGCATATGTATACATGCATGCCCAATGTCACAGCTTGGCTTTTCTAACTTGATTTTCATAAGTTGCAGCCCTCGGTATTCATTACTGCACAGTTTAATGGGCAGTATTCATTAAGCAGTGAGAGTATGTGGATAGCTTAAACTCATGTTTTGGAGGTGTGTGTAAGCCTCTGGGCACTTCAGCCTAGTTTCATTATGTAACTGGCAGTGGCAGTTACCAGGGGATACTAGAGGGTCTCGTGAGACTCTGTCCAGGAGTGCTGTCAGTGCTCCAGTGTTTTTACATGCCCACCTGATCCATTGCACAATGATGCGTGGAAACGGTGAACCCAGGAAAACAGGGAACGTTATTTCAGCGAGTGCTCATTTTGGCAGTGGATTGGGTTGCTTTCGCACACAAAAAAGACAACACTGCAGTTGATCTGTACCTATTAATGTGGTGCAGAGCACTGTGTGTAAAAGGGACTAAATAAATGCATACTATGGGAAAGCACATCTTGCATTTTGTGCAGACCCCCACAGTGAAGTTTAATAATAAACCGTCTGCCAGCTTGAAGTAATGCTCCCCGCCAAGCTGAATTTAAACCTAGACAATCCTCAAAATCTGAGCTGGAACTGATTAAGTTGACTGCAACATAGAAGTAACAGTTCAATGTTCTGAAAGTCTGCTTCAAACTTTGCTGAAATTTTATTTATTAAGCTTTTGTTAACCAGGTAAGCACACTAGACAAATGCCTACTGTAAAAACTCGCGTACAAGTCGGTTCGCCTATAAGTCGGGATCCTGACTTGAACATGGCAAATTACAACTTTGTCATTGACCCGCATATAAGTCAAGTACTGAGAAAGGATGCCCAGTTTCCAGTGACTGTCGTGGAGACCAACTGCTGCTGAAACTGTATATATTCCAGCTAGAAGGGGGCCTGAGGTATGTCAGCTGATTTTTATCCACATTCCAGGCAGGGACTGTGTATTTTAAATTGCCGCGCCACTCACAAGCGGCATTACGGACTGGGAACATCTGAAAGCTGTCTGTCTGCAATAGTGAGAGGACATTCCAGGCAGGCACTGTGTGTTTTAAATTGCTGCGCAGCTCGCAAGCGGCATTACGTACTGTGAACATCTGAAAGCTGTCTGCCTGCAATAGTGAGAGACTGCACGATTAAGTATATTCTGGAGAACAACTGCTGCTGAAACTGTGCATATTCCAGCAAGAAGGGGGCCTGAGGTGCCTGAGGTGTGTCAGCTGATTTTTATCCACATTCCAGGCGGGGACTCCCCCACAGATTCAGTGCCCAGAAGTTGTCAGCGTTATATCTCGTGTATAAGTTGGATGGTTAAACAACATGTAGATTTCAACTCCACAAAATCCGACTTATACGCGAGTATATACGGTATTTTCAGGTGTGACCCAGGAGAGTGCAAGAAGTATACAGGCAAGACAAGGATTTTGCAGGACAGCAGAGAAAAATGGTACAAATATTGTAGGATATTACAAAGAGGCAAGCAAGAACATCACATTTCATCATATTATCATTGACATAAGCAATAACACCTAGCAATTTTTATCATACTGCATCAATTGCAGCGAAAAAGAAGAACTGGGCCATACTGCAGATCAAACCCAGGCTGGTATAGGTCTGAAACACCACACCAATCCTTAAAAATCTTGTCAGTGATATCACAAATGACATCACACAGCAAAATCACTCAGAGTGAATGCAACCTTAAACCTGACTAAATGTAGAAAAAAGCATACATGACTACAAGAGGTGCTTCACAAGCAATGCTTGCTCTGGACTCCATCCACTGACAAATCCAAGGATTTCCAGTCCATGGGCCACAAGCACGTAGCCCCAAGGCAAGACTTAGAAGATCTTTTTTTTTGAAATTCGAACTTTTATTATGATATACCAGACATCCAAAGTCAAGTACATAACAAGAAGCATTTTACACCTTCATAACAATTGAATTAACGATTGACTCAGGTATACTATTTCTACTCTCCCCACTCCCCACCCTCCGCCCTCCCTCCTATCACCACCTAACCCCACCCCTAATAAAAAAAACCCTCCTCCCACCCCCAAACCCCTGACTTAGAGGATCTTGAAGTGCACCTGCTACAAAACTGGTAACAGGAGTGAATTCATGAACCACAGAGTCAGGGTCGAATTGTGGTACAGAGGTTCACCTAAAGACTTAGTAATGGGGGCCCACCTGGAAAATCCATAGTGGGTCCAGGGATGCACACTCTTATCAGCATTCCACTTAAATTTGGTGCTCTGGCACTGATTTTGCATTTTACACTTGCATGTAGTTATCAGAAAACCTCATTTAAAAGGGACAGAACATTTCTGCTACAATAGTCCCTCACTATAATGAATGCAAGGAAAGCCATAAGCTGTATTCATTATAACTCCCTGTTCGTTACATCAAGGGAAGCCTGGATACTGACAGCATATCTGACTCCTTCAAACATAGTCCAGTTAGTGTATTCAGAATTAGTTTTGTTCTCATTCTTTGCTGATTTAGTTATTTATTTTATCACAAAACTGAATTATTTTCTGATTCATACCAATTTGCTACTCAAAGACCTTTGTTGCTCTTTTACTGTCCATACCTCACAGACCTATTTCTCAACTCTGGTTAGACCCCTGGACTCTTCAAACATTTTTCTGTTCCCCCACTTCTCTAACTCACTGACCTTTTTTGTCACAATTTTTTTACCTGTTGCTTCCAGATCTGACTGCTACTGACAGCAGCTCTGCTCAGACCCCTGCACTCTCCAAACATGTTTCTGTTTGTCCTCCTCCCTGACATGCAAACCTATTTGCTGCCTACAAATCACAAAACTGAATTTCAGGCATACTGTAATATGATGACTGGTGAGAGAGTGAGTGGGTTGTGAGAATCCACTGTATAGATTGCTAGTGAGACCCCACCTAGAGTACTGAATCCAGTTCTGGAGACCACATCTAAGTGAGGACACAGATAGGGTGGAGACTGTCCAGAGGAGAGCAACTAAAATGGTGCAGGGGCTGCATCAGAAGCTCTATGAGGAGAGACTAAAGGACCTCAATATGTACACCCTGGAAGAGAGAACAGTGAGGGACATGATAGGGACCTACAAATACCTCACAGTGTTAAATAAGGTGCAGGAGGGGATTATTTTTCAGAATAAAATATGCACTACTGTACTTCTGTATAATAAAAGATAAAATAAATGCATATCCATTTTTTGTGTGGTAATTCTGCTATTAGTGCTATGGAGTGCTACTGTCTATAACCCTAATCTGACTTTTAGCACCATAGCTTTAATGTTAGTGCAGATACACTTTGCTCTTGAATTTTTATGACAACAAGGGGAATAGCAAAAGAGCCTCAGGAGGGGATCTTAGGAGAGATGTGAGTAAGTACAACATAGACACACGGGTGCTACTGAATAAGCACAGGCCCCTATGTAGCCATAGATGCAAATCTATGAAGGTAGCACATCAGTGCTATTACATTTGTGTCATCTGGAAACAGTTGCATGTTGTTTGTCTTAACCTGATGATGGCTGTCTGTGTGTGGTCTTGTCCTTTTGCTGCATGGGGGGTGAGTGTGGCAGGACTGAGTAAGATCCTGTCCCATTTGTTTTGCAGAGAGAGTTAAAAGCAAGGATCTATTTTGCCCTCTCCTATTCTGCCACATGTCTGTTTTTTGCATATATGATTACACAATAAAATTCTTTTGTGGCACCTAGGAATTGGCCACTCCAATGGTCCCATGATTTTCCCCAATATTCCCCCTCCTTCTCTTGCTATTTCTAGTCTTTCTTTCATTCTCCCCTTTCTTTTCTGTGATGAAGAAAGATGTATGTGAATCTTTATGGAAAACTGGGATCCCTTGATTTGCAAATGTATATGCTTATATTGTTGAACTGATTGCAGAAAGCTATTTGGGTTTCTTATAAAAATAGCAATCTGTAATACAGAAGCTTGACCTTCAGATGTATTTTGATATCCACAAACTTATTTATAGAATTGTCATAGGAAAACAGCTCTGGGACAGATTATTTTATTTTGTTGTACCTGTTAAATACTATGGCCCAGATATTCAAAAGGGTTGCGCCATGCGCAACAGGGTTGAGCGTGCGCAACTCCAAATATGCGCCATTCTGCAATATTCAGAAGGGGCCAGTTGCACCACCAAAAACATGCTGAGCAACAGCGCAATGGAAATGAAGGCATGCGCAACCGAAGGGGGCGGGTCCATGCATAAAGTCTTAATCACGATATCGAACACCTGCGCAATGTGCAAGAGTGGCTGAGCGGAGTTAGCGAGTACCAGATTTGAGCCAAAATAAAGGCTCAAGGAAGCGCGAAGAACCCCTAGTGCAGGCCGCAAACTGGGGAGAGAGAGACAGAGAGAGAGAGAGAGAGACAGAGCTGGAAGGGCAGAGAGGGACAGTGGGTCCAGGAGGACAGAGAGGCCAGTGGGGGTGCCGTGCAGTGGAAGCAGCAGTGGGGGCAGCGGGGCAACACAGGAACAGCAGCCAGGAGGCAGAAGCCAGGGAGATGGACAGTGTCAGCTTCCACATGGAAGCTGTAATGAGGGGGGTGAGACACCATGCTGCAGGGGGACGTGGCCGCGGAGGGGCCAGTCGGCGGTATGCCCCCGACAGGCGGTAATGTGCCCGCATCAGCTTCAAGCTGTACACAGATGTTGAGATTGTGGCCCGGTACCGCCTGAACAGGGCAATACTGAGACAGCTCAGCGAGCTGTGCAGTGATGTGATGCAGGCACCCTCACGACGGAGTCATGCTCTGTCCGTGGAGACCAAGGTGACAGCCTGCATGTGCCTGCTCACCACGGGCACCTTCCAGAGGCTGACAGGGGACACCACAGGCATTACACAGTCGGCCATGT
This sequence comes from Neoceratodus forsteri, assembly GCA_016271365.2. Taxonomy (NCBI): domain Eukaryota; kingdom Metazoa; phylum Chordata; order Ceratodontiformes; family Ceratodontidae; genus Neoceratodus; species Neoceratodus forsteri. Next base: position 1,142,424,334 of record CM028129.1, on the reverse strand, counting down.
CACGCATCCTCACCCAATTCCTCAGCGCACTGCTGCCTCATGCTGCGGAGTACATCAATTTCCCCAGCACCGCGGCAGAGCGTACAACAAACATGCAGGAGTTCCAAAGGGTAGCACATATGCCTGGCGTGCTAGGGGCCATAGACTGCACCCATGTGGCCATTCGCACGCCACCTGGCCCCGACGGCCATGCTTATCGGAACCGAAAGGGGTTTTCCAGTGTCAACTGCCAGGTGGTGTGTGATGCCCGGGCGATCATCAATGTCTGTGCCACAAACCTAGCGGAGCACATGATGCTTTCATATGGCACCAGTCTGCACTGTGCCATCGATTCGAGAGTGGGAACATCCCCACGGGTCATCTAGTGGGTGAGTACACATGTATGGAATGCAAACTCTGTGCAAGGGTGGGAATGACACAGGTGCCATGGTAGTGGCACACAAGGATATGGGCAATATGGACCTGACATGACACTGATCTCCACTATCTCCACACAGGTGACTGCAGATACCCACTCCGTCCCTGGCTGCTCACACCATACCAGCACCCCACGACCCCAGCGCAGCTCGGTTTCAATGAGGCACATGCCGCAACACGTAACATCATAGAGCGGGTGTTTGGGATGCTCAAGGCACGCTTCCGATGCCTGGACACCTCCGGCGGAGCCCTACAGTACAGCCCCCAAAAGGTCTGTGGGATATTCCTGGCCTGTTGCATCCTGCACAACATGGCCAAAGACCATGGGATAGCCGTACAGGTCCAAAAGGGGGACAGCGATGGGGACGCCAGTGGCGCCGGTGATGTGGGTGATGAGCAGCCCCCTCTAGGATGGAGGAACCCCCGACTGACCCGGCAGGCCCAGCTGCACCGGGACACCATTGCAGAAGAGCACTACACCCAACACAGGTAAGTCAAGGGGACATGTGCAGGCAACACTGTCCATACGCAAACCACAGGCACACAGGGGAACACACCGGGCATGAAGGTCAGGGGAGTTGAAGGGTCCAGGCATACCAACACACCATCAGAGAGGGATGAGCACTCATATGGACACACACACACACCAGGCAGCATACAGGGGCAGCAGCACAGCACTGCGGAAATGACATTGCCAACGCACAGCACCACCAACCACCCCCACCACCTGGACTGTCCACGTACGTGTGTCAGGACCTGGGCAACCTTGCACCTTGGTGTACAGTGCAATGCAGGCATCATCATGCACACGCACCTGTGGACAGCAGTTGGGAGAGTGTGCAGGTGGTCCGTGTGTCAGCTTGGTGAGCAGAGCACCCAGCAGTGCACTGCCCACCATGACACACATTGCACACAGGGCAGCACCAGACAGGGCCTGCATTGGGAGACAGCTCAGTCAGGTAGCACTGTCCCATGGCCACCACAGATGCATGGGCAGCCCCCGCTGTGGCCTAGCAGCACTGGCAGGCTGAGCAGGGGCCACATCGGGTGGTGCTGGTGCACCACCAGGGGTCCCAGTGCGTGACCGCGACTTTGTCCGCACAGGGGTCTGCATCCTGCCAAACAGACTTGCACCAGGGGTGCTCAGGATGCCCACAGCAGAACCCGGCGTTGACAGGCCTGGTGTCGCACGACGCCGGGAATGGGGAGTGGAGTGTGCACTGTGTGGGGTGTGTGGTACAGGGGCACCTGACAGTGTGGCCAATGCATTCGCCACAGAGACCACTGCCTGGGTCAGCCTGTCAATGGCAGCGGTCACATCCATCCGCATAAGGACCAGCTCGGCTCGGTCCCGAGCACACTCCCTGCTATGCCGCTCCACGGACACAGACAGTGCCTCCATGGACCTTGCAACCTGCCCCTGCAGCTGTACCAACTCCTGCAGCAGGTGGGTGTGCGCGTCCAATGGGTACTGTGCCCCAATGGCATCGTCACCCCAGGGTGTGGACGGTCCTGGTGCAGCACCCCTTGGGTGGGCGCCTGTTCACCAGGACCAGGTATGGGCGGATCAAAGGGCGTGGACATGTGCCACGCTTGACACTGTCCCCCAGACCTGGTGTGCAACTGCTGCTGCCGCCTCCAACTGCTGATCCCCAGGTCCACCTGTTCCACCTCCGTGCTGTCAACAGTGCCAGACACCTGCACAGCCACCATGCTGCCCCACCGGTGCTGACAGGCACAGCCTGGGACTGTGCCAGCATGCTGGTACACGGTGTGAACCAGGAAGGCCCAGGGGCACGTGCTGGCCTGCCATGTGTCCGTCGTGGGACACACACCTATCACTGGCCATTGCAGGCCTGCTATCATCAATGGTGCAGGTGCGTGCCACTGCCATAGGCATAGCATGTTGGCATACCTGCATGCCAGACTGCTGTGACACAGGCTGTGCACCCCCTGCACCCGTATCACTGACGCCGGAGTTGTTGGCCCAGCCTGCATGCTGCTGCAGTGCCTGCAGGCTGGTGGCGGAGGTGGATGGTCCCTCCTCCACGTCCAGCAGGTCTGCCTCACTGTCTGGACCCACCACCACCACCGTCTCCTGCAGACTGAACAGGATCTGTAACAGAAAGAGAGTACATGTGAGTGCATGTGAACAACAGCCCCCAACAACATCACCATGTCATACCGCAGTGATGGGCTTCCACCTGTCTGGAATCCTCTGCCTGAACGCCTGCAATGGCACTCGGCTGCATGGCCACCAGTGTCTCCCTCTGTAGGGGTCAGCTGCAACACCACTGGTGGGCCCCTACCAGTGCCAGCATCGTGCCACCCTGAAGGCTGCCACCTTCTCCTTCAGCCTCCCGCGTCAGTCCCCATCTTCTTCCGGCATTCCTGCACGGAGCGCTGGTGGCTTCTGTGCAGGTTGACGGCCCGAGCTACCCCCTCCCATGCAGCTGCATGCTCCTGAGGGGTGCCACTCCGTCCACTCAATACTGGCTCATCCTCCAGGTAGGCCTGGACGAGGGCCTCGGTCTCTGCCGTGGTGAAGTTCAGCCTCCTCCTACGCCCGCCGTCCACACCCTCAGCCTGGCTCTGGTCAGTCATGGTGATCTGTATGGGTGGAAGTGGACACCTGTCACTGTGCAGTCCACAGCATTTCCCATGAGCATAGCTGCCGCCCGGGGCAGATGGTCCCTGCTTCCTCTCTGCATGGCAGATACTGATAGAAAGGGTGCCTTTGTCCCTTTGTAGGTGCCTTTTCATGCTCAGCCCCTCAACCTTTATCATCCTCCAGCACCCCTGCCCATGAGCATTGTCCTGAGCATCACACAGCATGTAACTCACCTCACCTGCAGCAACCAAATCTGGCCGGCACAACCCACTGTCGCATTTTTATAGCGCAACACATGCAAATGAGGTGTGGCGCAACTTAATGAACATGCTAATCGTGCCACTGCGCCTTTGAATGGCTGATCGAATGATTTGCATATGTCGGCTGAATATCGCGTATTTGCATAGCGCCATCGGAAGGTCTGGCTGAGCCAATGGCGCATGTTTGTGGCTGCGTGCTACACTGCATTGCGCATGCCCAGACAGGTTACGCATGCATTGATTGTGCTGCAGACCTGCTGAGCGCGATAGGCGATTCAGGCCATGGCCACCATTGTGCCAGTGGCGCTACAGCACTGGGCACTATATGGCGCTGTGGCACTTCTGCTGCGATAGTCCACTGTGGCACTGGTGCTCTGCTTGGCAGTCGCGTGGGATGCCTATACATCCTATGGCGCTGTGCGTGTACTTGCCGTCGTGCCGAGACCTTGTGTATGCCCTCTGGCCCTGGCGCTGTTGGCATGCCGTGTCATGCGTCCTATTAGCTGTCTGGTGACAGTGCCATGTAAATATGGCGAGCTGTTCGAACAGCGCGATTAGACCTATTTTCTGGTCTATTGCGCAACAACCCACGTGGGGTTCGGGCGCAGCGCGCCCATATTACCTGCTGTAAAGTTGGTGCCATGGCTAGGAGGAGGCGGTGTCCTGGATCCAGCTTGAAGTGGCCAACCTGGTGGCCCTGGTGGAGCCCCACTGTGAGGCACTGTATGGTGAGACCCCCCTCACCATGCCTAGGACCCATGTGTGGCAGCAAGTGGCCATTGACCTGGTGGAGGTCACTGGCCGGGGCCGGTCTGCTGAGCAGTGCCGGCACCGGTACAGTGACCTCCGCCGGAGGGAGCCAGAACTGTTGATGCGGCTGCGTTCACGTGCCAGGCGGGGCGTGGTGCCTAGGCCAGGTGAGTGTACCATCTATGCACCTATATTCTCTGTAGGGGTGTGTGTGTGCTTGGGTGGCTGTGCATAGGTGTGTCAGTGTGTGCAGCTGTGCGATGGATGGTTATGGCTGTGTGGGCAGGCACTCTCACTGGGGCAGGGGGCACTCTGCTTTTGAGTCACACTGATGTTTGTCTCAACATATGTCTCCACAGGCTGGATTGTGAGGACACAGGACCAGGGTGATGTGGGCCATGCCAGTGCCCCGGTGCCAGGGGGTGTTGTGCCACAGCAGCAGCAGCAGCAGCAGCGTCAGACCCAGCTGCTGGAGGAGTGTGAGTATCATTACTTCATGGATGCTATTGCATGCTGGGGGGGCAAGACCACCAGCCATGTGGGACACAACCAAAGGGGAGGTCATAGTTCCACTATACAAAACACTAGTGAGTCCCCACACTGGAGTACAGTGTACAGTTCCGGAGACCATACCTGCATATGGACATGGACTGGGTGGAGAGGGTTCAGAGGAGGGCGACATGGATGGTGCATGGATTGCATCACAAGTCCTATGCAGACAGGTTGACGGAACTGAACATGTACTCCCTGGAGGGGAGGAGGGTGTGGGGATATGATGGGGACATACAAGTATCCTACAGGGGGGAACAGAGTGCAGGAAAACAATATTTGTAAGCGTAAAGGATGTTCCAGGACTAGAGGGCATGGGATGCAGTTGGAGGGGGGTCGTTTAAGAGGAAACATGAGAAAGTATTTCTTCGCAGGATGGGTGGTGGACAAGTGGAACACCCTGCCAGAGGAAGTGGTGGGGGCTGACTTGGTCACGGGATTTATGAATGCATGGGTTAGCCATAAAGGAATTCTGGAGGTCAGGGGTGAGGGGGAATGGACTTATAGGACAACAGAGTGAATGTACAAGGTCAAATGGACAGACTGGGTGTCCCATAGGCCCTTATCTGCTGACACTGTCTATGTATCCATGTATGTAGGCATGACACAGGTGACCTGCATCACAGTGCAGCATCACGGCACATCTGTGTATGCATCACAGGTGGTCCAGGCATGCACTGGGCACATAGCTGTGTAACTGGCATCGCACCATGTTGCCACATCACTTGCCAGCCTAGTTTGTACTGTGATTGATGTGGGCAGTGTGTGTGGGCGGTTGTGTGCATAGCTGGTGCCGCCTGTTTGTGATGGCCATGTGCATGTTCACTGTGGGGGGTGCATGCCATCACAGGTGCGGGACATTGGGTTATATGGCTTGCAGGTTGGGTGGTGTTCAGGGTTGTAGTCAGTCTCAGCCATTGACTGTGTTCCCATTTTCCTAGGCCTCGAGGTACTCAGGAGGATTGAGAGGGGTATTCGGCACCTCACCCAGGTGTCACAGGAGAACCAGGCGATACTGCAGGCCACACAGCGCCATGGTTCCAGGAGGCGGAGGCATAGGATGGGACACCAGCAGGGGGAAGACCGGCAGCCAGCTGAGCCATAGGCCACATTCCCTTCCCACTTCTCCCATCCCTATCACCCTGCCTTCCCTCTCCAGGTTTTTATTCCTCCCTTGAACACCCTGCCTTTTACCCGTCCCCCACTTGTACATAGTTTCACCTGTTTATGTTTATATGTTGATCTTTTAAATATACATTTCTATTTTGATCGACTGCTGTGTTGGTCTCTGATTTGCAACTGGTGGGTGCTCCGTTGCAGGGGTGTACATGCCATCTGGGCTGGTATGGTCCTGGGTATATGTGTGTGTGTGTGTGTCCATGGGAGGTATCACCAGCATGGCATTGACTTTCTGTTGGTCTTGCCGTCTGCTGCCACCACTGCTGGGTGCACAGGGTGGGTCTGGCTGGTATGCTTCTCTGCAGCATGGGGTTGGCGTGTGGCAGGGGGGATGCATGGTGTTTCCTGCAGTGCCAGTCACTGCACATGAGTGGTGTCTTGGGGTCACGGTGCACGGTGTGCTGTGCGTACGAGGGGGCTGATGTGCACTGTGGTTGTCAACCCCCTGTGTGTGGCACTCTCTGCCTGCCAGTGGTTGTGCTGGGGTGTCATGGCTCTGCTATGCATTGTTGGTTTGTCCCCATGGGCACGGTGGATCATCCGTCCGTCCCCAGTGATGCTGTGCTTAGGGTGTGCGGTGGTGTGGGTTCTGCAGTGTGTTCCTGTGCCCATGTGTGGCATGGCTGGCGGTGGGCCCAGCCTGCCTCCTGGATGTGCAGTTCCATTGCTCTGGGGGCTGTGCTTGCACTATGGCAGCTCTGGAATGCTCAGCTGAGCTTCCATGGTTGCGCCATAGCGCAGCATTTTGGCTCAGCTTCTCCTTCCTGGTTGCGCGATGGCGCAGTATGTGCGATATTGAGACGTTGGTTGCTTGCGCAATTTGCTCTGCTCCATGTTTGAATATCGCACCTGTTGCGCATTTGCGCAACTGGTTTGCGCTTGCTTCTACTGTTGCGCCAGTTTTCAGCGCAGTTTGAATATCCAGGCCTATATGTGTTTTTCAGATTGGCATCAGGAAAGAAATTGACAAAGTTCAGGTACATATTGTGAAACACAGGAGATGGTAAGTGTCAACAGCAGGAGGCAGAGCTTAAACTGCCAGGAAAATATATTTCATATAAAGAGAGCAATGTTTTCTTTTTTCAAATTTAAAAGAAAGAGACTCAAAGGAAGTATTTTTGTTTGTGCTGCCTGAATGAAGTATCCTGTACAACTTTAATTTTTCTGTTTTTTTTTTTGTAGTTTTAGTTATTGATAATAAAATGCTACTTGCAAATGTTATAACTTTTCCTAGTTTGTCTATGCATCTTGACCTATGCAACTGCAACAGGGGAGTTGGGTCTGGAAACCCTAACACTACATTTCCCTACTTTTGTGGTGCTAAGTAGAACCCTAACTGGTGAATTAATGCAGTCTTTTTGCAAAGAAATTCATTTCTTTTTGAGATAGTGGAATCATATCTTCATTCAGACAGGTACCTTTGGGACCTGCATGAACAGATGCAAATGCATAGGGACGTGGCAGAAGCAGTCAGGTAAAAGAGGAAGGCATTCAAATGCTACAAGTCAATAAGAAGAGAGAAGGATAAGAACATCTACAAGCACAGACTAAAAGAAGCAGGAAAAGTAATCAAAAATACAAAGGCACTAACGGAGAAGAGAATAGTGAAAGAGAGCACAGAAAAGGATAAAACATTCTTTAGACACATTAGCGAATTAAGAAGAAAGAGAGACGGTTTTGTTAAACTGACAAATGAAGGAGGAGGACAATCTGAAGAAGACCATGAAAAAGCTGAAATCTTAACTACTTCTGCTCAGTCTTCACAAAGGAAGAAGAGTGTGAAGGCCCCAGCAAAAGTAACACAAGTGATCCAAAAAATAGAGATGGACTCTAGTCCTTTTGTAGCTACCAGAGTCCTGGAGGAATTAAGAAAACTCAGAACGGATAAGGCTATGGGATCCAATGGCATTCATCCCATGGTATTGAAGGAACTAAAAGACGTTCTGGCTAAGCCACAGACAAAACTCTTTAATGACTCACTGCAGGGAGGGGTAGTCCCAGAGGACTGGAGGAGGGCAACTGTCGCCCACTCCATAAATCTGGTAGCAAGGAACATGCAGGAAATTACAGGCCAGTGAGCCTGACTTCAGTTGTGGGTAAACTGAAGGAGGCTCTGCTACAGGAGAGACTAATAACTTACCTAGAATCTAATAGAGTTTAGGACCCCAGGCAACATGGCTTCACAGCAGGCAGATCCTGCCAGACAAACTTGATCATCTTCTTTGACTGGGTGACAAGGGTGCTGGATCAAGGATGGGCCTTGGATGTGGCCTACCTTGACTTTAGCAAAGCCTTTGACTCAGTACCTCACAGAAAACTCCTAAGTAAGCTCAAAGGTGCAGCAGTGGGACAACAAATGGTGGACTGGGTAAACAATTGGCTAACCAGGAGAGCACAGAGGATCATGGTCAATGGGAGTATGTCCAATGTTAGAGAGGTTATCAGTGGGGTGCCTCAGGGATACATTCTGGGACCTGTCCTCTTCAACCTGCTCACCAGCGACATCTCAGAGGGCCTAGAGGGAAATGTGTGCCTGTTTGCAAATCACACAAAGACCTGCAACAGGGTTGATACTCCTGAAGGAATAAACAGTGTGGCATCTGACCTACAGAAGTTTGAAGACTGGTCCAGAACTGACAACTGAAGTTCAGCACAAAAAAGTGTAAGATCATACACTTAGGGTATACTAACCCAAGAAAGATGTACTTAATGGATGGAGTAGAACTGGAGGCTACACAGCAGGAAATGGACCTAGGGGTTATAAAATCAAGCAACTTAAAGGTGGCCAAATAGTGTGAGAAGGCAGTGTCAAGGGCTAGCGGTATGCTGGGATGTATTGGGAGGGGTATCACCAATAGAAAACGTGAGGTGATCATTGTCACAAACTCACTCAGCAGGTCAGGCCCTCTACTCCCAAAGTGCCAACATCTGAGCGCAGTATTATGAACAGTGTAACAGACAAGGTAACCCTCTTGTCTGTTTTTTTGAGTTCAGATCAACCTTTGGTCTCAGTTCTGGAGAGATTCAAACTATTAACCTCTTGCTAGCATACCAAATGCATAGGCTCAGATATATCTGTCTTCGGGGGATCAGATATCTTTGCTTACAGGCACCTAACCAGGCATGCAGAAATGAACCCTTTAAAACTTTAATAAAGACCTCAGATTTAAAACGCTTCTCTTTCCAGTTTGGTACCACCATACAAGCTTATGTCTGTTGTCTGCTATAACACAAATATTTCTTAGCAAAAGAAAGCAATTCAAAGACACACCAGGTATGCTCAAAAATTAGAGTTTAATGCTAAAATATATAATAATATGTCAAACATACAATATAGAACTCTTATATCACAAGACATACATATCTTTAAACAAAACAAGGTTAAAACAGTGCAATTCCTACAACATTGTTTAGATTTGTCTAGCTTTCTAAATACCTGTTTTCAGTGCTCAGATATTTTCTTGGTCAGTGTCAGATAAAAGTGTGTCTGTAGTGAAACAGAATAATCTTTAAAAGCTGGTTTTGCCCACCTCTTTTGCATGAGGTCATCTAGCGCCTCCCTGTCAAAATATCTAAAAAATGTTTATTTCTATACAACCACAGGATGTAATTTCAAAGTATTAATTCTGCAACCTTAGCATAACTCAATTTCAATGACACCTCTTTTGATTCATGCTGCATCCTCCTCACACAGGCTTCATATGAGCATTTACAACCTCTCACCTCTGTGTAATAACCTGTGATTTCTCTTCAACATCATAAACCTTTTTTATGATTTCCTTCTTAACAAAGTTACCTTAAACAACTCTGTAATTAACTCAGAGAAACAGGATCTTTGATTAAAGTTTTCCATGTAATGCATTGTCTCTAAAAACTGAGTGTGAGTGAACTCATATACTGTCAGCCGTTTCCCATGGCTTTAATCTCTCAGCTGAAATCTGTGGGGGGGGGGGGTGGAATGAGTGAGTTCATTCCTAAAGCATTAGAATTTTTCAACAGAGATAGTCATTAATACATTTTATGTTAAAAAAAAATTATACAGCACTCAGAACTGGCTGTCTGCATCATAATCATGCCCCAATATTGGCCCCTGATGCAACCTCATCTGGAGTACTGTGTACAGCTTAGGAGACTGCACCTTATCAAGGACATAAATAGAGCAGAGGCTGTTCAGAGGAGGGCCAACAAAATGGTGAAGGTCTACATCATAAACCATATGAGGAAAGACTATGGAACTCAATCTGTACTCTCTGCAGCAGCAAAGAGAGAGAGAGAGGATACATGATAGAGACCTTCAAATATCTCAGGGCATAAACAAAATAGAGGAGCAGCAACTCTTCCAGATCAATAAACAGACTAGGACAAGGGGACATGAGATGAGATTGAGGGGTGGTAAATTCAGGGGAACAGTAGGAAGTTCCTTTTCACTGAACAGGTGGTGGAAGAATGGAACCAGCTAACTGAGTCAGTAGTGGGAAGTTAGTGCCTTCAAATTGGCATGGGATAGATACAAGGGAATGGTGGCTATAGGGATGAAATAAGAGGCAAGGGAGGTAGTGAAACAAAATGGAAAAACTAGATGGACCATAAGGTCCCCATCTGCCAACACTTTCTATCTTTTTGTTTCACCAAGGAAAGACTCTGTCCACTTATTGAAGACCAGCGAAGGATGTCAAGAATTCATGGGGCTGTCAGGTGGGCTACAGAAGCACAGGGCCCTGTCAGCCCTGTGCTGCCATGTGGTTGTAGATACAGACGCACATGGCAAACAGTCCATCTCTCAGCCAGTGCACTGGGCCCTCTGTCACCAATGGATGCAGAGGTGCAGGGCCCTATGCCAAGAGAATAGTTGTCTTCACTGTGTGGTACTGGGGACCATGTGGGCAACCCTACACCTTCCCTTCTCTGGCAGGTGGGTGGTGATGCATAACAGCTCGTTCCCCCCCTTTGCCTTGCCCCATCCAACTGGCTCACTAAGCTTGCCCCAGAACTCAGCTCACCAGTACGGAATCACAAAGTGCTACCTGCTGGGGTAAAGGCTGGCACTACACACAATGTTTCTTAATAATTATTACTTTTTTTTAAATTTTGACCCCAGTTTTCAAGATAGTAATTTTATGATGCCTCCTTATAAACATGACATGTGGCATTTCTAGTATACTAGACAAGTATGAAAACATGTCTTATCCAGAATTTAAAAAAAAATGACAGCTGTCACATTTATCAGGTGGTATAAAAAATGCTTATGTTGAAAGTTTGGCACCAAAATATTGAACATTTATGAAGTTATGAGTGAACATTGAAATGTTTCAATGTTCCCTCATAACTTAGTCATTTAACCATATTTTTATACCAACAACTTCTTATGACATTCCGTTATGAACCTGGCAGGTAAACATTATCAAATCTTGCTCAAAATGTAATTTTGCACAGGGACTGCAAAATTATCTTTTGTCACATATTTTAAAAATATTCAACTGCCTCAACTGCCTTGTTCATGAGGTGGGGTCACAAAAACGCTATATTGAAAGTTTTGTGGAAAATGTTGAAAATTAGTGAAGTTATGAGTGAACACTGAAATATTTCAATGTTCACTCATAGCTTAGTCATTTTACCATATTTGTACACAATTTTCAACATAGCCCTCTTATGATCCATCATCCTGTCATCCATTTTGTCTGGCATCTCCTTCTATGAGGTCCTGCTGGTCTGGGGGGGGGGCAGATGGGCAGAAGCTCAGAGAAGGGGAGATAGGGGAGCTAAACATGTGGCTCAATGGCTGGTGCCAGGAAAAAGGACACAAATTTGTAGGTAACTGGCAACAGTTTTGTGAGTGAAAGTTCTTTAAAATCGATGGACTGCATCTGACTAAGAAGGGAGTCAGTGCATTAGTGCAGAAGTTTGATGTCTTTGCAGAATATTTAAACTAGCAAATGGGGAGAGGGGTGCAGCACCCAATACATCAGATTGGAAGAGTACCCCTGCCCCCTCGGCTAGCGATCAAACAGGAATTCAGCATGTTTATAGTTCATTTACATCACCAGGTGAGGAGAAAGGTCCAGATCCCCAAATGACATGCAGGAGAAAAGCCAGACTTCACCCCACAACTATTGCACATTAATCTGACCAATGGAAAATCATATACACAAATGTCCACAATCTGGGAAACAAGATTCCAGACCTGAAGGCAACAATGATAGAGGCTAAACTGGACTTAGTGACCATTAACAAGACATGGTTCACCAGTAACAACACTTTGGAGACTACAGTACCCAGCTATGTACTGTTCAGAAGAGACCGAGGTGAAAAGGGTGGGGGGGTGGCCCTTATGTCAATGAAAATATCAAAGCTACAGAAATTAAGAATACACATAAGGAGCCAGAAAAACTGTGGGTTACCCTGGAAACAGGAAATGGGACAGCCATACAAACTGGAGTGGTCTGCAGGCCTCCAGACCAGGGGGAGGACATAGGCACGTTACTGTTAGAAGATGTACAAAACATAACAGCTAAAGGGGAGGTTCTGTTAATGGTAGACTTCAACATGCCAGTTACCGATTGGTCAATACCAACCAGAGAATCCATCAGAACTAAGCACATAGTGGATTACCTGTGGGGGAGGGCCTCAAACAATTGGTACAGCAACCCACAAGAGACAGGGCTATCCTAGATCTAGTACTGACTAACAGGGAAAGGATCACAGATCTCCAGGTAGAAGGTCACCTGGGGGCCAGTGACCATCACATGGTATGGTTCAATTTGGCTACTAGAACTCAATCATCCCATTCCAAGGCAAAAATATGGGACTTCAGAAGAGCTGACTTTGATAAGATGACCAACAGAGTTAAGCTAGCCCTGGCAGGAAGAAATACAGGTGAGGGGGGTACAGGCAAAGTGGGCAAGCATTAAGTATGCAATACGTGAAGCAACATCCCATTGTGTTAGAGAGAAAGGCAAGGGCAAAAGAAGGAGGAAACCACTTTGGTTCTCAAAAACAGTAGCAGAAAAGGTCAGAGCCAAATGGCTGGTCTTCAGGAAATATAAGGAAATGCAGCAGGATGAAGACAGGGAGGTATACAAAACTTCCCTAAAGAAAGCAGAGAAGGCAGTAAGACAGGCAAAGGCCCAAACCAAGGAAACACTAGCATGAACAGTAAAAGAAGGGGATAAGTCTTTCTATAGATACATTAGTGAGAGGAGAAAGTCCAGAGGGGGTATTGTTAAGATCAAAGGGGATAAGGGGGAGTGTGTGGTGGAGGACCAAGGAACAGCATTTATCCTAAATAGATACTTCTGCTAAGTATTTACTGAGGAGAAGGTAGGGCAGGGCTCACAGCTCAGCACCATGGACACAGGGGGGAAGGAGGTGTGCACTAGTCCATTCACAAAAGAAAGGGTCCTGCAAGAACTCACTCAGCTCAGGGTGGACAAGACAATGGGACATGATGGCACACATCCCAGAGTACTAAAGGAGCTAAGGGTGGAACTAGCAGAGCCACTAGCAGCACTGTTTAGTGAGTCTCTGAGCACATTATAGGTCCCAGAAGACTGGAGAAGGTCTCATGTGATCCCACTCCACAACAGTGGCAGCAGGGAGGAGGCAGGGAACTACAGACCAGTCATTCTTACCTCAGTAGTGATCAAGATGATGGAGGGATTCCTTAAGGAAAGGATAGTGCAACACCTGGAATCCAAGGAGCACAGGATCCAAGACAGCATGGGTTTACAGCAGGAAGGTCCTGTCAAACTAATCTCATAGATTTCTTAGACTGGGTAACCTGAGTGACGGGCCAAGGGGGTGCAGCTGATGTCACCTACCTTGACTTCAGCAAAGCTTTCGATACTGTTCTACATGGAAAATTGATTAATAAGCTGGGTAGGCTCGGAGTGAGTCAAAAGTTGGTCAACTGGGTAGCAAACTGGTCGGCGGGTAGAAAACATAGAGTGGTGGTAAATGGTATACAGTCAGAAGATTTGACAGTCACAAGTGAGGTACAACATGGATTAGTCCTGGGGCCAGTCTTCTTCATTTTCTTCATCAGTGACATTGGAGATGGACTGGAGGAAGTGTGCCGACTGCACATCGAAACCCTGACAGCACAATCCCTCACAGCAACAATCTCGACAGATTTTGAGATTGTCACTGTGAGGGACCCAAAGGTGAAAATTTGCCCTTTCAGCGTGTTTCAACCCCTCCTCCAAATCAACTCCGACTCAGAGTTGATAATCTGTAGTGGGGGAGGAGTGGGGGTGGAGTCCCCCAAGTGAAACACACCAATGTTGGACAGGCGAAATTTCACCTGTCGACATTGGAGATGTCGCTATGCCGAACCTCGACAACAGTGTTGTCAATTTGGCATAGGTAAACCACTGGAGGATAAGGTTTGACTGTTTGCATATGACACCAAGATCTCCAAAGGAGTAGATGATCCAGATGGGGTGGGCAGAATGATGCAAGATCTGGAAAAACTGTCAAAATGGTCTGAAGAGTGGCAACTGGGTTTAATCAAAGAAGTGCAAGATGATGCACATAGGGAAGAGAAACCCTGGAGCTACCTATAGGTTGGGAAGGGAGTTTCTGGAAATCACAAGAGAAGAAAGAGACTTGGGCATCATCATCATCATTACTGATGACCTGAAATCATCCAGGCAGACCACTAAGGCAGTAGGTAAGGCTAGAGGGATGTTGGGGTATATTAGTAAGGGTATTGCAAGTTGAAAGAGGGAGGTAATAATCCCTCTTTACAAGACACTGGTTAGGCCCCATCTGGAGTACTGAATGCAGTACTGGAAGCCTCACCATCACAAGGACATTAACAAAATGGAGGCAGTCCAGAGAAGAGCAACCAAAATGGTGCAGGGTCTGCATTAGAAAACATATGAGGACAAGATTAACAGAGCTCAATATGTATACCCTAGAGCAAAGGATATAGGTAATTTGATCAAAGCATTCAAATATCTTAAGGACATTAACCAAGGTGAGAGTCTAACATGTTTCAAAATAAGAAAAATAGCAGGACAAGAGGGCACAGCATGAGATTAAAGGAAGGCCTATTAAGGAGTAATGTGAGGAAGTTCTTTTTCACAGAAAGGGTGATGGATGCATGGAATGGTCTACCTCAGGAAGTAGTGGATATGAATACAGTGCAGGGCTTCAGACAGGCTCAGGATAGGCATAAGGGAGCAATACAGATGAAAATTAAAAAAAAATAGGCCATTGACAGAGTAAAGGCCCAAGACACATTCATAAGGTAGAAAAAATGGGCAGACTGGATAGGCCTTGAGGTCCTTGTCTGCCGTCAACTTTTATGTTTCCATGACCCCACCTCATGAACCAGTAAGTGACTGTGAAATCACCTTTCAGAATGGATTTGAAAAGTTTCACCACCTTGTTCATGAGGTGAAGTCCCAAAAAAAGGCATTGTTGAAAATTTGTATACAAATATTTAAAAATGAGAAAGTTATAAGTTCAAACCCCTTTGAAATACATTAAACCAGATGTACCTTATTTTCTCTTATTGCAGTCATTAGTTCCAGCAGTGAGACGTCTTTTTGATTGAAATGTGGATCTATGATGTGGGACAGTTTTATGTGAGTGAGGGTGTGTGGCAGTGGGGGCTGGTGGGTGCTGAGTTGGGGGTAAGAGTGGGATGAGTGGGAGTTTGGGATGTCAGATTGGCAATGGACCATTTTCTTTTTTGCAGGTTTAATAAAAATAAAAAAGATCAACAAAGGAAAGTTTTCTTCATTTATAGGGGGACCCAAGATGGTACCAGGGATTGGCAACCCTAGTGTTAGGATGATGTTCAGGGGGAACCAGACGTGGGCCCTCTGGTGTTGCCACCTATTTCTTTATGGTGGAGCAACCTCAAGGGGTGGGAGGGTGATGAAAGAAGTGGTGCTGTGGTGGGCACCCCAGTCCGTTATTGCAAATTTTATATATCAGGAAGGTGCAGACAACCTGGAGGGGAGGGAGTAGAAAGTAGCAGTACTAGTGGATGGGCACCCCTGCTCACTTTATATAGATAGATAGGTAGGTAGATAGGCTAGATAGCTAGACAGACAGACAGACAGTAAAGAGAGAAAGAGAGAGAGAGAGAGAGAGAGAGAGAAAACAGGATTGCTGGCCCACTGCTCCAACTGATGCCAACATACTAACATACTAATTGCCAGCAGATTAGGTCTTAAGGTCCATCAAGTCTGCTCGAACCTCAGATCCCTAGTTGGGTGCCGAGGCCCTTCCCCCCTTGTGTTCCAGAAACCCCTATCATCCATCCCCTCCCCCCTGGGCCAAGCCATCATCTGATACATCCGCTTTCTGTGTCTGTCCCACCCTCTCTTGAAGCCCTCCAATGTGGATCTCTGAACCAGCTCGCCAGGCAGCGCATTCCAAGGGTCCACCACCCTCTCAGTGAAAAACCTCCTCCTCTTTTCCCCCTCACCCTTCCACCTTCCAACTTCAAACCATTCCCTCTGGTGATACCTCTCTGCTTTAGTCTAAAGATCCCCTCCATGTTTACCCTATTTATTCCCTTAAGGCAGCTGGCAGCATGACTCCAGCTGCGGCTCCAAAAGCCAAGAAAGTCCCACTGTTCTCATATAAAGAATACAGGTGAATGACTCCTGTCACTAACTTGGGTTTTTCATTACCCAGAAACATTATTTTCAGGGCAATTTTCAAAAAACAAACACCGAAATCTAGTTAAATGAGTCCCATTTACCCAGGATTAGGTGTTTGTTTTTTGAAAATACATCGGGATAGATTCACAGAGTGTTTTGGCACTAAGTCCCACTCTGCAACTCCAGATGCGGACCAAAAGCACTACAGCTAAGGGGAGTAGTATTCACAGCCCCCATAGCTGTGGAGATGTCACGCTGGGTCCCACCAATGGTAACAGTTTTCCACAGCTGTGGGGGACTTCCATGGCAACACCACTTGCAAGCTGTGTAAATCATGGAGCTGGTTGTAAACTGGCTCCACCTCTATGAATACTGCCGCTGCAGGAAAAACTGCTGATCCACAAGTGGCAACCCACTTGTGCCAGGTTTTTCCTACAGCTGCAGGAAATTCCTGAACTTTGTGAATCTGGCCACTTTTTAAGTATTTTCAATGTGTTTTAATTTAAAGCAGCCATTAGGATTGATATTTTTTTTCACAATCAATAAATCACGAAAGGTATGCCTTCGTGAACAATGTTTTTTATTGTTCGCATCGGAGAGTTAACTCAAACCTTACTGAGCATGCTCAGAAAGAAACTGAAAATCATTATAACTCTGGAACCTCTTACTATTTTTTCACAAAACCTATGAAAGGTACTAAATTGGCATAGGCTGCTTCTACCCTAAATGGTTTGTGAAAAAATGCCCTACCATCTAGGCTGTACGTGATAGCAAAGAAAAGCATATGTGAAGTATAGGGGAAAAAAGGTAATTCATTAAAAATTGATGCTCAATATCTCAGACACCGCACAAGATGACATCACAAAATTTTCCATCTCTTGAGACCCTGTCAGCCAGACTGTGCATGCAAAATGTTAGGTTATTACATTGAATGCCATCAATATTATTAATGTGCAAATATTGAGGTTTAACATTAAACACCTTACTCAACCATGATGACTATAATGGTGCTACAGTGCCAGTATTGTATAATATGTTATGCATGCACAGTAGTGCCTGAACCTTAGGACTGAATAAATACTTTAATGCTAAATCCCAGTTTTTGCGCCTTAATAACTTTGCCCCATTCAACCAATTTACTTGAAATTTGGAATGCACAGAGATGGTGCCTGGATCTCTGACTCCTGAAAATTTCTTGGCAATCTGTTCATGGGGGCAAAGTTAAAGAGGGTAAAAAATACACCGATTAAGACCAGCTTTTTGCTGACGTATAACTGAAAAACTAGAGTAATTTGAAACCTGAAGCTTTCAGGTCCAATAGAGTTTGGCCCAAGGTACTTGCTTTTGTTGTTTTTGTCTCATAAACTTAAGTAGTTTTTAAAATATTTAAGAAAAAAAATTCCCTATCTGATCATGCACAGTTTAAAATACCAGCATTGTAAGGATATCTGAATTTTTATGATGACATGAAGTCATGTGGTCGTATTATGGCAATATGCTCATTTATCAGCTGGCAGGGCCTGTCTGTGTATGCCCTTCTGTTGTTTTCATTTAGCAGGAACAGGGCTACCTGTCAGTGCGTAGCTCCACCTATCATGAGCGTGCCGTGCATGTGTGTGTGCTTTTTTTGGAGTGTCCACCATTTTTATTTTTATTTATTTAGTTTTTGTTTACCAGGTGGGTGGACTAGCCATAGCAATGACTATTTTCAGGCACGACCCGGGAGGGTACAGAGCAAATGACAGAAAACAAATTACAGTACATAGTAGACAATAGCATATCACGTGAACAGTGTCAGCAGGTGTAAATTAGTTGCATGAGTGGCTTTATTTATTTGAACTGGACACCAGTTTGCCCAATCCCCAGTGCCAGCTTAATTATTAAGAATATACTCCTGCACCAGAGAGCCCATCCACTGTGCTGGTTAGTTTCTTTCTCCCCTCCATAAAGTCCCCCCCAATCCCATAATTTCAACATGCCGACACTGAGGTGCCTAATCCCAAGTGTCTGCATAGGCAACCATCATTCCCCCAACTCACCAGTCTGAGACATTGGGGTGCCCACCCTCAGTGTTCCTAAGTATAATGCTGACACTGGGGTGCCCAATCCTCAGTGTTGGAAGTACTTTAAATAGAGAAAACCATCCTGTGATGTCGTTTTCTTTTTTAAGCATGTAATAAGGAAAATTGTCCCTCATTGTCTGCTACCATTCCCCACCTTCACTCCCCACCCCCCCACTCAGCACCGACCACCCCACACACCCCTTAACCTATACCTACCCAGTTGAGGTCCAACACCGTAACCCATAAGTGTCAGAATGGGGGGGGCACAAGGGCCATGGCCCTACCACTTTCATAAGTAGTAGGACATGGCACTATCAATTTTTGCAATCATGTTAATTTATTACTAGGGAAGACATTTCCTTTAAAATTGCAGCACGTGCAGTAAGCAGTGTTACTTTTTAATCACTCCTTTTGTGGCTTGCAGGGTGTCAGCAGAATTCTGAAAAGTGAAGGCCTGAGTAGTGTTGATGGGGTTGGGTGGGTTTCTGGCCTGCTGAGTTAAGGCACAGTAGTCAAACTTAAAAAAAGGAAAGGAATGGCCACATCTTCAGGTGCATATCAAGGAACTAGGCACTGGAAGCTGCTGTAATTCGGTGGGAGAAGGGCGTAGTTACTCAACAGAATACAAATTTGAATAAGAAAAAACTAATTATGTGGGTGTACCCACTTAATGGGGGGATTTAACCCTTACATCCTTGGCCTTACCACTTTTCAGAATATTCTGCCACCATTGCCGTAATCCTCTCTGGACTGGAAACACATCTTTACTGTTCAACACTGGATTGGGAACTGAGAAAAACAGGTAAGTGCTGTATACAGGAGATATGGTATGGGTGAGTGTGTCATACAGTTTTTATCTTCCTGAGAAGTATGTGACCTCTTGACCCCTCATGAGTGGCATAGCCATAAGTGAGGGATCAAGAGGTCACCGATCTCAAATGAAGACAAAAAAATTATGATATGCTTTCCCATGCCACTTCTGGTTTATAAAACTAGCGTATTGCCTAAAGGAACTAGACCAGCAATTTATTTACTATATTTTTTTTTTTGTATTTCTTTATGGTAGTGCGATGGTCTCCTTAACTGACGCATGCATCTCTGCCATTTGACAGATACACCATTGGATTCTGCAAGCCGATTGAGTCTTTGTTGTTATGGTAATGGAACAGTTGCTTTGTGATTATGATGACTTGGAATGTGGAGATAGCTGGTGTGGCAAACTCGATTCATAAGATAGAACTGCTATCTTACGAATCGGATTCGTCATCAGCTGAAATAGTGTTTTTTTATCTGGGTCCTTTACGCAACACTCTAGTTGAATAAAATGTATTTCAATGCATTTTGAACTTTTTTTTCATAATTTGGTCTTTCTTTTAACATTTGTTGCCCAGATTTTCAACATGCCTCTTTTGGGACCCCACCTCAAGAACAAGGGTGGTGAAATTATTTTAATCTGGCCCAAAAGGTGATTTCTCAGTCACGGTGTGAAATCACCTTTCAGGCCAGATATGAATAATTTCACTGCCCTTGTTCATGACATGAGGTGCCTAAATGGCCATGTTGAAAATTTGGGCAAAAAATATTAAAAAATGCCAAGTTAGGAGTGTACATTGAAATTTTTCCATGCTCTTTCATAACTTTGGTAATTTTCAATACTTTGACCTAATTTTGATAATTTTCAATATTTTGACTCCAAATTTTCTACATAACCATTTTTTCACACCACCTCATGAACATTCCAGCTATAATTTTTTAAATCCCGGACAAGATGTGTTTTCACACCTGTGCCACAAAATGACATTTCATTGGAGGTTTGAAATGTTTTCCTACTGGGTTCATGAGCTGGTGCCATAAGAAGACTATGTTGAAAATTTGGGGTCAAAATATTAAAAAAACAACAAAGTTATTGAGGTACATTTACATTTTTTAATGCTTGCTCATAACTTTGCTAATTTTCAATATTTTTACCCCAAATTTTCAACATAGCAATTTTTTCATCAGATCTCATGAATCCAAAAGCTATCATTTTTCAAATCCTTGTCCAAGTGTGATTTTGCAATTATGGTACAAAAAGACGTTTCAGACAGTATTTTATAAATGACACATGTCATGTTCAGAAGGGGGGGTCATAAAAAGAATATGTTGAAGTTTTGGTCACAAAAAAATTATAAAATAACATTGTTTGCAGGAACATCTGTAGGCCCACTGGGGACCATGTTGCCTTGCCATGCCAATTATCAGAGTTTGTGTGCAAGCTCAGTTAGCCGGCTGAATGGGCCGAGGCTGAGGGAAGGTGCTGCAGTGTTTAGCATCAGCACCAGCCTGGAGAGGCACAGAGCAGTGTTATGGCACAAACACACGGCACCTTGTGGGGTGCTGAGGAGCCTTCCCTCATGAGGGACTGATGTGCATTTCAAGGCTGATGGGCCTATTCATTGAGTCTGGACAAATAGGTGGCAAGAAAAATGTGGAAAAAAGTGCACTTGGCAGGATGAAGTCAGTTCACTACAGAAACATGGTAGACACAGAACCATGAATAGGATGTAAACATACCATGATACACTATCTACAGGAGGGGCAGGGAGGGTAAAAGAGGAGGAGGAGTAACTCTCTACATAAGGGAAGGAATCAAAGCTACAGAACAAAAGGGTACACAGGGAGGAGAGGAAGCACTGTGGGTCAATTTGGAGACAGGCAATGGCACCACAATCCACACAGGGGTTGTATACAGACCCCCATCTCAGGGGGAGGACATGGACAAGAAAATGATAGGAAGTATCCTTAGAATGGCAGAAAAAGGGAAGATGTTGCTGATGGGGGATCTGAATATGCCAGATGTTAATTGGAGTACATTTGCAGCAGACACTTCTAAGAGTGGGGTCATTCTAGATGCCCTACAGGGGGCATGCCTTAGACAACTAGTATTGGAACCCACTCGAGAGGGAGCAATCTTAGACCTGGTACTCTCAAATGGAGATGGTGAGAGGATCACAGATTCGGAAGTAGGTAACCATCTGGAAACTAGCGACCATCGAACAGTATGGTTCACAATAAACACAGCAGTAGAGTCAAGCCATACAAAGGCAAAGGTACTGAACTTCAGGAGGGCTGACTTTGCCAAAATGGGTGAGTGCCTAAGGAATGCACTTGCAAATGGGCAGGAAGGAGGGGTGGAAGAACAATGGGGAATAATCAAAACTGCCATCACAGAGGCAACAAGCCTTTGAGTGAAGCAAATAAACAAAACAAAATGATGTAAGAAACCACTATGGTTCTCAAAGGAGGTGGCAGGGAAGGTTAGGGAGAAAAAGAAAGCATTCAGGAAGTACAAGGAATCACAGAAGGAGCAGGACAGAGAACTGTATCAGTGGAAGCTGGGAAGGCAGTCAGAGCAGCAAAGCCCCAAACTGAGGAAAAGATAGCCAACACAGTTAAGAAGGGGATAAACCTTTTATAGGTACATCAGGGAGTGAAGAAAGACCAAGGGAGGGATAGTGAGGCTTAATAAAGGGAGGGGGGGCAGCGGGTGTCTGTGAAAAGGCAGAAATACTAAACTAATATTTTTGCTCAATATTCATAAATGAAGGGGGGGGGTCCCTAAACCAAACAATAGAAACACTCTGGATACAGAAGTTGATACGAGCCCATTTACAGAAGAAAGGGTTCTGAAGAAACTCTTAAAACTGAAGGTGGACAAAGCAATGGGGCCTGATGGGATTCATCCCAGAATTCTAAAAGAACTATGGGTAGAAATAGTGACACCACTGACTACCCTCTTTAACAAATTATGGGAGGATGGGGTGGTACCTGAGGACTGGAGGAGAGCAGATGTGATTCCACTTCACAAAAGTGGGAGCAGGGCAGAAGCAGGCAACTACAGACCTGTTAGTTTAACCTCAGTGATAGGGAAAATGATGGAATCACTTTTGAAGGAAAAAACTGTCAAGTACCTAGAGGCCAGAGGGGCACAGGACCCAAGGCAGCATGGATTCACAGCAGGAAGGTCATGTCAGATGAATCTAATAGATTTCTTTGACTGGGTGACCAAAGTAGTAGATGAGGGAGGGGCTGTGGACATGGCCTACCTAGACTTTAGCAAGGCATCTGACACAGTCCCATACAAAAGATTAATATACAAGTTAGCCAGCCTGGGAGTGGGTCCCAAGATGGTAGCCTGGGTAAAGAATTCACTGGAGAACAGGACACAGAGGGTAATAGTAAATGGAGTCCACTCTGAAGAAAGGAGGTTACTAGTGGGGTACCGCAGGGTTCAGTACTAGGACCGGTCCTCTTCAATGTCTTTAAAAGCGACATTGCAGAGGGACTGGAATGAAAAGTATGTCTCTTTGCAGACAACACAAAGATCTGCAACAGAGTTGATACACAAGGTGAGGTGGAAAGGATGAGAAGGGACTTGGCAAGGTTGGAGGAATGGTCAAATGTATGGCAGCTTAGATTCAACATTAAGAAGTGCACGGTAATGCACCTGGGAAACAAAAACCCAGGGGAAGAGTACACAATGGGGGGTGAGATAATAACAACAACAAAAATGGAAAGGGACCTGGGGGTAGTCATAGCAGATGGCTAAAGGTGGGCAAGCAATGTGAGAGGGCAGTAAGGAGGGCTGGGGGGATGCTGGGATGCACAGGGAGAGGCATCACCAGTAGAAAACAGGAAGTTGTTATCCCTCTGTACAGACAGCTGGTGAGACCCCATCTGGAGTACTGCATGCAGTTCTGGCGACCCAATCTCCACAAAGACATAAACAGGATGGAGGCAGTCCAGAGGAGGGCAACTAAAATGATGCAGGGTCTGCACCGAAAGACGTATGAAGAAAGACTTAAGGAGCTTAATATGTATAGCCTCGAGGAAAGGAGGGAGAGGGGGGACATGATAGAAACTTTTAAGTACCTCAAGGGAATCTACAAAGTCCAAGAGGGTAGCATCTTTCAGAAAAAGAGGTGTGCAAGAACAAGGGGGCACAATCTGAAGATGAGGGGTCATCTCAAAGGTAATGTAAGGAAGTATTTTTTCACAGAGAGGGTTGTGGATGCATGCAACAGCCTTCCAGAGGAGGTTGTGGACTCAAAAACAGTGGTTGAATTCAATCATGCATGGGACAGTCATATGGCAATTCTAGGGGGGTGGGGGTAGGAAGAAGTAGGCTGTTGGTTAACTATGATCTACAGCTTATTCATTAGGTAGGGAAATGGGCAGACTGGGTGGGCCAAGCGGTCCTTATCTGCCATAAAATTCTATGCTTCTATATGTTTCACCACATCAACAACAGGCCCCCTTCGGTCTACAACAGAAGCCATACGAAGAGAGACTAATAGTGTTTAATATGTATACCCTTGAGGAAAGGAGGGAGAAGGGGGACATGATAGAAACCTTCAAGTACTTTAAGGGAATTAAAGTCCAAAACAGGAGCATCTTTAAGAAATAAAAGATGCATAAGAACAAGGGGGGACAATTTGAAGATGGGGGGGCGGCTCAGGGGCAATGTGAGGAAGTACTTTTTTACAGAGAGGGTGGTGGATAAATGGAACCACCTTCCTGAGGAGTGTGTGGGGTCAAAAACAGTGAGGGAAGTTAAGAATGCATTGGGCAGACATAAGGCAATTTTAGTGAGGGGTAGGAGGAAGTAGGGGTGTTGGGTAACTGGAATCTGCAGCTTATCCAATAGGTAGGAAATGGGCAGACTAGGTGGGCCATCTGCTGTCAAAGTCTATGTTTCTATGTTTGTGCTGTCAGCCACATAGCCATGTCACCCTCCATCTCAGGAACTTACCTGGAACCTACTTGGTACCCCCCACAAAGATTCACTGATAACGGGGATAGGTGGAGGATGGACATTTGCCCCTTGACTGTCAGCCACTTTGCCAGTCTGTTGCCCTGTGGGTGTTTCACTTTGTCTACAGGTCCAATTGACATCAGCACCAGTACTGGAGGACACTGACCATGTGTATCAGTTTACTATTGCTTCATGTTTACAGTATCTTGTTTGTCTCAATTAGTTACTGGAGAACTGCAGAGCCTTTGTGAGCCCTTTGCTATTCTTATTTTATAGACATGACTGGATGTTCCCTCAAGCATCCACAATCCACAGCACCCAGGTAAGAAACATTTATTATTAGTGGTGTATCCCAGTTAATAGTTGTAATACTTGTAGTTGCTCAATTACACTGTATCATCATACAGTGCAACAGCGTAACTACAACTATTAAGACACTGTTGTCTTTCACTTGTTAGTTGATCAGGGAACATGGGCCAGAAATAACTCCATTATTCTGTTTATTTCATTTCATGCCAGTCCCTCTGGGATCTGCACGAATTAATATATGATTCCACTATGAGAAAAAGAAGGTAAATTACTTGCAAAAAACTATGTTAATGCAGATATTAGGATTGAAAAATAAAGAGTATAAAATAGGGAAATGAAAAACATTATGGTTTTGGGTCTCCAGAGTATTGGCGAATCAGTAGTGTGGTCTTCCCTGGGGTTGTCAACCTGAATGCCCTGCCACTTCTCCACCAGCCAATTGCCTCCTCTCCGAAGCACAAGGTACAGGTCCAAGACAGTGCTTCATAGTGATACGAACATACGAATCTGCCAGGAGAAACAGGCCTCATGATCTATCAAGTCTGCTCGAATGTGCAGCTAGAACGCTACATAGCAGCTGCTCCCCTCGCATTTACACCCCTCTCACCCTGTCCAATCCCCTTTCAATACTGCCTACCATCCTACAGGATACCACTTCCTCTGGCAGAGCATTCCACTTAGCCACCAACCTCTCTGTGAAAAAATGCTCCTCATCTCTCTTCTGTATCTTCCCCCCTCCAATCTGAGACCATGCCCTCTTGTGTCCTTCCCCTCCTCAAGTTAAATACCCCTTCTGTACCTGTTTTGTTTATCCCTGTCATGTATTTAAAGGTCTCAATCATAACCCACCGATCCCTTCTCTCCTCCAGTGAGTACATATTCAACTCCCTCAGCCTGTCCTTGTAGGGTCTGTTCTCCAAACCCTGGATCATCTTTGTTGCCCTGTGCTGCACCATCTCCAGTAATCTGATATCCTTCTTCAGAAATGGGTGCCAGAATTGCATGCAGTACTCCAAGTGTGGCCAGACCAGTGACCCGTACAGAGGCAGAATTACCTCCCTCCTTCTGGAGGAGATTCCTCTCACAGTACACCCCAGCATCCTGTTGACTTTAGCTGCCGCCTTTCTGTATTGAGTTAAGTTGTTCATATTCCCTGTAATAACCACCCCTAGATCCTTTTCTTCCTCAGTGGTACCTAACTGAACCCCTCCCAACTGGTAGCTCCTCCCAGGGTTCCTAGCTCCTAAGTGCAGTACCTGCACTTCTTAGCATTGAACCCCAACTGCCACGTTTCACTCTTCCAGTTTAGTTAGTTCACCTTGTAGCCCTTGCCACCCTATTATGTCATCCAGCACCGCCCCCATCTTGGTATTATCAGCGAATAAATTGATCTTACTCCTGATGCCATGTGAGATATCCAATATAAAAATCTCAAACAGTACCGGGCCCAGTACTGAGCCCTGTGGAACACCACTCATCACAACCCTTGGGGATGAGAGTCCCCCGCCACCACCACCACCACCCTTTGTTGCCTCCCCTTCAGCTCGTAAACAATCCAGTTCACCATCTTTGTCCCTGCCCCCATATACTCCAACTTTCCCCCCAACCGCCCAAGAGGCACCGAATCAAAGGCCTTGCTGAAGTCCAAATACAGGACATCCACTGCATGGCCCTTGTCCAGTTCCCTTGTTACCCAGTCATAATACTCAACTAGGCTGGTTTGGCGGGATCTCCCTGAGATGAACCCATGTTGCTGATTGTCCTGGAGTCCATTGTCTTCCAAAAAGGTCACCAGCCTCTCTTTCAGAATTGTCTCCATTAGTTTCCCTGCAATGGATGTGAGGCTTACTGGTCTGTAATTGCCTGGTTCATCCTTTGGGCCACTTTTGTGGAGGGGCACCACATGAGCCATCCTCCAGTCCTGTGGTATGCATCCTGTGTCCAGGGAGGTACTGAACAGGTCTGCCAGTGGCCTGACCAGGACTTCTGCCAGTTCTTTAAGCAACCTAGGGTGAATGCCACCCGGTCCTGGTGCCTTATCCACCCCCAGAGCCTACAGACCCTCCAGCACCCTGCTCTTTGTAATTACCTTATCTGTCACCCAACCTTGCTAACCTTCCCCATCCCCTGAGGTAGCTGTCCACCCTTCTCTTTTGTGAATACAGAACAGAACTACTCATTTAGTTCTTCTGCCTGCTTCACCCCGTCTCCATCCATGCCCCATCCTGATGAATCCTCACTATCTGGTCCTTGCAGCTCCTTCTCTCCCTTATGTACCTGGAGAAGTCCTTTTCCCCATCATTGATGCCCTTTGTCAGCCTCAGCTCCCTGGAAGCCTTGGCTGCCCCAACTAGTCTGGTTACCTCTTTGGACTTCTTCACATACACTCCCTGTCCTCTCCCTTCCCAGATTTCCTGAACCTCCTAAATGCTACTTTTTTTGCCTTCACTCCTTCCAAGGCCTCCCAATTCAACCAGCTTGGTTTCTTAGCCCTACCCGCCCACCCAAGAGATGCTCTGGGGACTGCTAAAATGTACAACCCCTGTATATTGTACTCCTTTAATCTTCTATAGTGCTTGATCTGCACATCAAAATAAGCCTAAACATCATGTAGGAGAAAGGGTGTGATTGCACCACAGCAAGTTCCTTACCCAATTACTAAAATGTCTGCTCCTCCTCCTTCTGCTAATCTCCAGGAATATCCAGCAGAACCCAGGTCCACAACTTGACAATCCCAACAACAAACTCAAGCCTGGGACTCTATCCATGGCTAGCATTAACATCTGCAGCCTACCAAGGAAACTAGACATGCTCACTACCTGGATCATACAATATACCCCTGATGTCTTATCAGTGCAAGAGACGTGGTTGTCATCCCTTAACCCAGATAATGCAATTGCAATTCAGGGATACATTGTCTTCCGGCAGGATAGACTTGCTAAAGAGGGGGAGGCTGTGCTATTTATATGAAAGAGACCCTTATGGGGCATGCTCTGACGATACCCAACACCGGCACTGATATTCAGTTCCTTGCTATCAAGCTGCTGCTCAGAGCCCACAACAAAGCCCTGACTGTTGTCTCTGTCTACATCCCTCCCAAATCGATGACTAGTGGACTCTATTCAATTCAAAACTGTATCCACAACCTAAAGCACAACTCTGAGGTCATATTACTTGGTGATTTCAATATTAATTGGCTGCTACCCAATGCCGGTGGCTATAAGGATGCTCTGACTGCAGCCAATTAGATGAAACTGATCCAGTCACCCACAAGGGTAAACTAACGGGCCGGGACCAGCACACTATTGGACTGGGTACTAACCAACTGCACTGACCATATAACGTACACAGAGGTTCTCCCTGACACCGTAAGTGATCATTCCCCTGTTTTATGTCTATTGACAAATAAACTCATTAAACCCCCACCTAAAACCATCAATAGCTGGGTACTCACCTGTGGGCATCTTGAACCCCTAAGAAATCTACTTCGACAACAAGACTGGACAAAAATAGACACAGCTGCTGATGTAGACACTGCTCTAGAATTCTTCATCATAAGCTTAATTCAGCCTGTAATATTCATGCCCCCCTTCAAAAAACAGAAGGTCGGGGTACTGACAACCTGTGGATCACTATGGATCTCCTGCACAAAATGAAATCTCGTGACCAACTGCGGTATCAAGCAAGGGTTACAGGCAAGCAAGCAAATTTACAGGCATACAAATCCACCAGGAATGCCTGTACCAGGGCCATTTGCTTAGAAAAAGTGAACTATTATAGCAACATCCTCACTGACACTTGGAAAGATGGTAGGAAATTCTGGAGCAACTTTAAGGAAATCATTGGGAAAGATTCCAGACCCCCTTCAAGCTGAATCTAGATGGCACCATAACCTTCAACCCCATAGTGATTGCCAACACGTTCAACTCTGTTTTTACCGACCTCAGCCATGTATTACCTTCAAACTTCTTTGACATCTCCATCGGTGCCACAACCAAGGGTGCTTAAGGCTTGGCCTCAGCGCATCCACCATTCTAGTTTAAGGCCGTAACTGAATGTGAAGCCAAAAAATATTTAAACAAAGTACTCGGGAAGACCAGATAAAGCAGAGACACGGTTGACCTAAAACTCATTGCCCTCACACTCGATGTAGTTCTGTCTCCTCTTACAAAGATCATCAACAAATCCCTCATGCTCTCCCAGTTCCCCAGCAAATGGAAGCTAGCCCTGGTGACCCCTATATATAAGAGCTGTGACACAGCCCAGCATGGCAACTACAGGCCCATCTCCATTCTTCTCCCATTATCCAAAGCACTCGAAAGAATTGTAGCCAACCAGCTGGTTGCGTACATGCAGAAGTATAATTTTCAATGTCCCCACCAACATGGTTTTAGGAAAGGGCACAGCACTACTTCTGCTCTGCTGGAATTCACGGGCTATATCCAGCAGGCCATGGACCTGGGTCAACTTGTCGGAGCCACCTTTATTAATCTCTTCAAGGTGTCTGACACAGTCAATCACCCTCAACTGCTGGAACAACTAGCTGAACTAGACATGTCTTCTAACACCATAGGATGGTTCTTCAGCTACCTCTCCGATGGCACACAGCAAGTGAGAATAGGTGACGTCCTGTCATCTAAGCTTCCTGTCCACTCAGGCGTACCACAAGGATCAATCCTGGGGCCATTGCTCTTCAGCGTTTTTCTCAAAAAGCTCCCAGCCTACTGTCCTGAACAAGTTCTACTTTATGCAGATGACATGGTAATTTTCACAAAGAAATCTGACTATTCTCAGCTGGAGGGGCAACTACAGGAAAGTTTCACAGATGTTGAGGAATGATTCATTGGGATTAAGCTTGTGCTCAATTATAAAAAAAATGAAATCTATGCTTTTCCACAGCTCCCACAGCAAGCATACAGCCAAATCACTGATAGTCAGGAACCTCTCTGGCACTGTCCTGGAACAGACACAAACTTTTAAGTACCTTGGTGTTACTCTGGATTCTACCCTGTCCTTTTTGAACTTGTTGCCAAAACTGTGAATATCCCCATAGGTCTCCACTACAAGCATACACACTATTTAATCGATCAAGCCCTTAAGCTAGCTATCCAAAGCTCTATTGTCTCTTTACTAGATTATGGGCTGGTGATCTATGGAGCAGCAACGGATTCTGCACTAAGGCACTTATCTGTAGCCTTAAATAAGGCCTGACGACTTCTTTGGGGGGCTGCTACATGGACACACGCTTGTGATCACTATGAGCAGGCTGACTGGTTACAACTGCATGGCCAAATTTTCTACCATACAAGTCTTGCAGTAAAGAAAGCCTCCCTTGGTCTACTGCCCCCTGGAGTGCAGAATCTCCTCAGCCCATCTTGTAATATCCACCACACCAGAAGTTCAGAGAACTCCACCCTACTAGTTCCTCACTGTCGTACAGCTCAAGGATAGTGGTCTTTCGCATTCAGAGCCCCAAAATGGTTTCAAATCAAATCAAATCAAATCAAATTTTATTTGTAGTGCGCTTTTCTAAAATTAAAGTGCATACACAATACAATGCCAAATCAAGCATACATAATGTAATATAAAATCAAATATGCAATCTAAAAAAATATAAAGATAAAAAGACAGCAACAGTAAAACTAAGTGTAGTTCCCAAAAGCTAGGTTAAATAAATATGTTTTTAATGAGGACTTAAAGGTCTCAGCAGACAGCCACTCTCTAATCTGACGAGGTAGAGGGTTCCACAGGGTCGAGGCTACAAAAGAAAAAGCCCTAGTGCCTGATGTTTGAAGATGGACCCTGGGAACCTCTAGCAATCCCTCGTTTGTGGAGCAAAGTGGGTGGGAGGGGGCACAAGGCCGAAGAAGGTCTTGCAAGTAACCTGGCCCTTGTCCATGTAGGGTCTTATAGGTCAGCAATGCGACCTTGAAGGTGATCCTCCATTGCACTGACAGCCAGTGCAGTTCATGTAGCACAGGACTGATATGGCTAGTTCTTGACAGCCCTGTCAACAATCTGACCGCAGCGTTCTGCACCAGCTACAGGCGATGGAGATCCACCCCCGGTAATCCTAGGTATAGAGCATTACAGTAATCAAGATGAGAGGACTCAAAGGTGTGGACCAACACAGGAAGGTCCTCGGGTGGAACAAGGTGCTTTATCTGGGCAATGTTCCTCAGATGATAAAATGAAGACTTAACAACCGCTGACACATGTGATTTTACTGTCAGTTTGTTATCAAGCACAATGCCCAGATTTCGCACCTGTTCGGAAGGTCTCAACTGGTTATCCCTGAGCACAAGGCCAGATGGTTGCCCAGGAGTCAACTTCTCTACCCGCTGACCTGGGTCCGCTACCAATACCTCAGTCTTATCCCGATTTAGACTCAGCCAGTCAGCACTCATCCAGTCCTGAATCTTGGTGAGGCAGTTGTTAAAAACTGAGATTGCACTATTTTACTCGGGTACAAAGGACATGTAGAGCTGGGTATTATCTGCATAGCAGTGAAAACTCAGCCCACACTGCCTTATAATGTCTCCTAATGGCATCATATACACTGTGAACAACATGTGGGAGAGCACGGAACCCTGCGGCACCCCACAGTGCAGGGCAAAGGGGGCAGAGGAAAAAACACCTGACACCACTCTCTGGATCCTGCCTGTGAGGAAAGAATGAAACCATCTGAGGATTATCCCAGACAGTCCACAGAACAGCTGCAAGCATTCCAGCAATACCCCATGATCCATGGTGTCAGATGCTGCTGAGAAATCAAGGAGGACCAAGATCGAATGATTCCTCCAATCCCTCACTATCAGGAGATCATTGAGTACCTGAACCAATGCTGTCTTGGTACTATGCCTCTTCCTGAAACCAGACTGGAGAGGATCATAGATTTCATGGGTGGTAAGAAAGTTTTCGAGCTGTAACACAACTACCTTCTCAAAAACCTTGCCCAAAAAGGTCAGGTTAGAGACAGGTCTGTAGTTCACAAGACAGTCTGGGTCACAGGAAGGTTTCTTTAAAAGGGGTGTCACCACGGCCTCCTTCAAGGAGTCCGGAAACACCCCTTGGTCCAGTGAGCACCAGACTATCTTAGCAAGTATTGGTCTGATGACATCAATACTCCCCACCAGGAGGTGGGTTGGACCAGGATCCAAACAACAGTAAGTCGGTCGCAGCTCTCGAACAATTTTCATGATGTCCACGATTGCTGGCTGGTCGAAATCTGTCCAGATAGACCGGATGTCTGCATCCTCGCATCAGCCACTGCCATACTCATTTAAATAAGTCAAGCAGATCTCTGACCTGATGGAGGACACCTTATCTGCAAAGAATTGAGCGAACTCCTCACACTTAATTTGTGAAAAAGCTCTCCGACCCTGAAGACAGGCTGGATTGCACAATCTGTGCATGGTCAGGAATAGCTGGGCCAGTCGATTCTTTCCTGCAGCAATCTCCCTGGACAGGAACTCTGCCTTCTTACTGGAGATTTCTGATTGATTGTCTAAATAATGGGCTATCAACCTAAGTCTGTCCTCCTCCAGGCCAGATTTCCGCCAACAATGTTTCAACCTTCGCCCAGTTCTCCTCAACTCCCTCAAGGTCCTAACAAACCAAGGGGACCGAGGGCGGAGAGGGAAATGGTGAACTCAGACAGGAGCTATGGAATCCAGGGCACTCAGCACCATACTATTATAGTGCACTACTAGGTTTCCTGGATATGAGCATTCCATTGGCCTACTTGATAGATCCAGTACTGCCATCAGACCCTCTGGGGTAATACCCCTCAAAGGGCGATACTGGACCATCTCCAAAGGGGTGGGTCTCACAGGGGGAGCAGCAAAACTGAACCTTATAGAGTGATGTTCTGACCATCCAACTGGTTCCACCACCAAGTCAGCGGCCTCCATCCCCAGGAGGAACACCAGGTCCAAGGAGTGACCTTGAATATGGGTTGCAGCTGTAACTACCTGTGTGAAGCCCAATGAGATCATCAATTGGAGGAAGGTTTAATTCTCTGCCCAGTGAGCTTATTAACGCAGCCAACCTTGGCCCATTTAAATAAAAGCTCCATGGCTACGTTGCTGCTTGTGTCTCCTGTGAATGTTTTGCATAATCCTATGTCCATTCCCCAACCTTCATACTGTCCATTCGTTTAGCTTCCCCTTTCTATCCCCTGCACTTTGACCCTCCCCATCACACCTACCCCATACATGCCTCCCATCTCCCCCCTTCTTCTCTGTCCTCCTACCAACCAATCTGCCCCCTGCAACCCTGATAAACCTGCATATCCCCCACTTCCCCTGCCAACCAGGTTAATCCCCTCTTGGCTCAAGCTTCCTCTTCACTCTCTGCCCCAACTACCCTACAAACCTGCTAACTCAACTTTCCCCTTCTATCCTGACAATAACCTACTTGGCTGAGCTCTCTTTCCTGCCTCCCTAACTGCCCCAGCCATGAAACAGGGCTGAGGCTTTCTTGCAACTTGTTCCTGTCCCCAGCATCTGTTTGACAAGGCCTTCTGGCTGCACCTCTGTGTATATTTTTGTGCAATTGTCAATTTCTCTCATCTAACATGCACTTGTTGCTTAGCCATCCTGCATTTTGTAAATACAATATTGTTGCCTAAGTCGCTTATTTTGCCCTCCTTCTATGCCTTTATGCTGTATTTACATTTTCTCTGACATATTTGCTTACCTGGACTGTATTGCCTGTTGCTGTCTTGACATGAAACCCATGTAAAAGAGCCTCTGGCTCAAACGTGTTAATCCAGAACTGAAATATATAAAAATAATTAAATGCCCTTCTTGCTCTGTGATTTGGTACGTGACCCATTAGTCTCCACTAGCCACAGCTTGATGATTTCCCATTTTCGGCATGCATCCAAGTGTGGATGAATTCCTGCCAGGTGCCTCTACAAAATTTCCCCCATCTTAACAAAGTCAGCCTTCCTGAAGTCGACCACCCTGGTTCCTGTACCTACTGCATCCTTGCCCATTTTGAGCGTGAACCACACCGAGTTATGGTCACTTCCAGCCAGCGGGTCTTCCAGCTCCAGCTACCTTACAGCCTCCCCATTACACAGTACTAGGTTTAGAGTTTTTCCCAACCAAGTCAGCTCGTTAACCATCTGTGACAAGAAGCTGTCCTAGAATGTATCCAGTAAGACCTGTTCCCTTGCACTCGAGGTGTCTGGGGTGGTCCAATCCACTCCTGGTAGATTGAAGTCCCCCACGATCACTGTATTTCCCTTCCCACAAACTCTCCTGATCTTCTCCACTAATTCCCTATCCAAGTCCTCAGCCTGAGCTGGTGGCCTGTACACCACTTCCATCCTAAGTGTCCTGAGTGTCCTGCTTTTTAAATCCTGGAACTGCATCCGTACTGCCTCAGTCCTACTCTCCACCCCCTCTTCCTTTACACATCTTATTCCCTCCCTTATGTAAATCGCCATCCCACCCCCTTTTCCCTTGCCTCTGTCCTTTCTGTACATCCTATACACTGGGATCATCAGATCCCAATCCTGATATTGGGTGGCCCAAGTCTCTGTGGAGGCTGCAATATCCACCACCCCCACTGCCAAGAGAGCCTGTGACTAAGCTGCTTTGTTCTCCAGGCTTCTTGCATTCATAGAAAGGACCCTCCAACTTATTCCCTTCCCTTCTTTAATCTGTTTCTCTCTATTCTTAACCCCCTCCTGTGATCCCTCCTTGGTACCATCCTTGTTAGCTTGGGGGGGGTAAGCTAATTTGGCTGCCCTCTCCGGCAGATCTGCATTCCTGCTGCACACTCGCCTCCCCCCACACCTAGTTTAAATCCACCTTAGTTGCTATGTATTTCCTCATACTCTGCTTTAATACCCCCTGCCCCACCTTACTTAAATGTAACCTGTCCTCTGCGAACAGGTCACTGTTTTCCCAGATGTTACCCCAGCCTCCCACTGGCCCATACCCTTTGGTTGGACACCACTCTCCCAGCCAAGTGTTGAACTCTTTTTATCTTTACTTTCCTCTCTGTGCTTGCCCTGGGTACTGGGAGCACTTCCAAGAAGGCCACTGATCTCCATACCTCTTCACACAACTTCTCCAGTTCCTTGAACCTCTTCCTTACCAACCCGACAGTGCTACCTGCCAAGTCATTTGTACCCAAGTGCACCACTACATGCAGTTTCTTCCTTCCTCGTCTTGCACACTTGAGAATAGATTATACCGCCCTATCCACTGTCAGTCCAGGTACTGATTCCACCCATATTCGACTATGCCACTCCCCTTTGCTTCCCCATCTTACTCCTTTCAGGATT
This sequence comes from Neoceratodus forsteri, assembly GCA_016271365.2. Lineage (NCBI taxonomy): Eukaryota > Metazoa > Chordata > Ceratodontiformes > Ceratodontidae > Neoceratodus > Neoceratodus forsteri. The sequence continues at coordinate 1,142,389,480 of CM028129.1, read as the reverse complement.
GAGTCACCCAGCACTAAATCCCCACCCCCCTCTCTCCTTTGTGCCCTGCACCATCCTACCTTCCTTGCACCTGCTTTCAGAACCCACTTTGTCATGCATTATAACAGCTTGATCTGCCCCCTCTGCTATGCTTCCCACCCCTACCAGCCGATTTGTCCCCACTGCTTTGCCCCCAGCCTCTACCCTAGTCCTTCCCCCTCCCCTAATGCTCCCCTCATCTGTCTTGCCCCCTACCCCCAATGTCCTCCCCGCATCATCCTCCTTCCCTACCTTGCCAGGCCCAATTTCACCTTCTCCTTCCTCCGCCTCATCCCCCTTGCCTTCCCTTTTACCCTTATCCCCTTTCCCCCTGCACCCTCTACTGCTGTCCCCATTGTCAGTCTGAGTGTTGCCACCTGGGCTTACATTACTCTCCTCTTCCTCCTGCTACCAGTTGGAGAGATCCTCCCTCATCATCTACCATTGAGGCCAGCAAAGCAAACCAATTGCTGGACCCAGCACTTCTATTGTTTGCTTCTTCCCTTGTGCTGTACCTAGATTCCCCATTGCTGCTTCTGTAATTGTTTACCCTGTTCCCTGTCCCCTTTGTTTCCACTGGTTCTGTGTTCCTGATTCCCAGAGGGGGTGGCTATCCTGTCCCAGTTGCCCCTCTCTTTCTCCCAATCCTCGCTTACTCCCTTTCTAGACACTGTACTTCTAATTCCAGACTCCTCAGTCTGTGACAAATTGGACACCCCCCTAGTTTCCATAATGTGTCCATCCAGATAGCCACCCCGCATTCATTGCAACCCACTATTCTTCCCATCCTGGATTGTCTGAGGTCTTCTTGCCCCCAGAACCAGTCCCCCTTCCTCTGCCACCAACCCCTCTGCTGCAGCAGTAATCCCCCCATTGAAACCTTCACTAGTCTGCCACATTGTTATTCTTCTACAGTAGCCCCCGTACTGGTACTCCTAATTTCATTATGTTGCTGCCCCTGCCCCCACAAAAAACAATCAGGCAACCAAAATAAAAATTTCCATCTATACACACAGACCCCCAGAACCTAAAACAAAGACCAATGTGAACAGGTAAACATGAAAGCACTTTATGTTGCAGTTACTTCCCTTCCCCAAAGATAGCAGCCACCTCTTCACTCACTGCTGTTCCTGCCCTGGATGTCCACTACACTCTTCAAAGGTAGAGAAGTATGGCTCACCACATGCTGCTAACATAATCTGTCATACGTTTCTTCACGCAGGGCTCTGGGGGCCCTGTGTGAAGAAAAGAGATCACATTTGAACTTATTTGCTCAAGGGAGGGGTAGGCACTAGGACTGACAACCCCAAGGAAGACCCCACCTCTGATTCAGCAATACTCTGGAGACACCAAACCCTAATGTTTTTAATTTCCCTACTTGCTTGCATTCTTCATCACCAATGTCTGCATTAATGTAGTTAATTGCAATGAATACATATGTATATGTGTTTCTATATATGTACAGTATCTAACCCCTGATGCTTTGCATTTTGGGGTTATGTATGACTTCATATTTCTTTGAATACTGGCTTTGTTGCAAATGCCCTTTTTGGGTAACACTTGCCTCAGTGCTTTTATGCTGAGGTTCTTTGTCTTTTTAACATTCTGTTGCTGTACTGCAGGCATGAGTTGAGACAGTGATAGGCAGAAATAAAACAGCTGATGAAATCAGGAGCCAACCGGGAGTGACAGGAGATGTTATTAATGCCCAACTTCTCACTATAGCTAGTTTGCTATAGCGAGGGAGAACTGTAATTATCTGCAGTTAATTATGCTCCTATTTACAGGAATGAAATTCACATTTCTAAAGGGCCCATATTTAGCTATACACGAATAAACGTTGATGTAAAAAACTGTATTTTCTTTTTTTAGGGGCAACATGATGCACAGTTCTTTTTATGGAAGCAGCAATTTGGAGTTTTTGCTGTGTCATGGTTTGTTTACAGAATGCTAAGCATGATTGACCTATCATAACCGTGCTTTAAGTTCTGCACAAAAACTGTGACAAAGTAAAAACTCTAAATTATTGGTTCCATAAAGAGAAGTGAAACAGACTACAGTTTTTCATATCACTTTTTATTCAGGTACAGTTACATATGGATCATTTAGGGGTATCAGTTTCATTTCTGAAAATAGGAACATTATAAGCAACTTCCAAGAAAAATGATTCACTGTCCTCTTTATAAAGAAATATATGATTTATTGCAAAGGTTTTCAGTCTGGAAGGTTGATAGGTACTTTAACTGAGGGTGGCCCGCCTGGAATTTTCCAGGCATACCGGTTGGCCAGTCTGAATCTGCAGTGAGTTTTGCTTCATCAGTTGTTATCCTTGTGCAGTTTGAGTCATAGGAAACCAGATATTAACAATAACTGTACTTCTTATTTGCGTGTGTGTGGGGGAATGGAGGGGAATCCTAAGACTCTGACATGGCTCAATGCCGTATAACCAAACTGCGCTGCCTTTTGCTGAACATCACTTCATTGTCCCTCCCTCACTCCCCTCCCAACTGCCACCTTTGTAGTGGTATTCTGCAGCCAGTATTGTGCTCCCATCCCCCCACCTGCCTGGCTACTGGCTCACCTGACTCCATTTTCTGCACCAATGCAGGGAGAGATACTGACTGTGAAACTGGATCTATGGAAGGACAGCTGTGGACTCTTACTCTTTCCAGATATGTCAAGGAAAGTCCGAATGGTAAATTTAGACCTTCCTCTGTAAGTACTGACAGATGCCTGATCTCTGACTCATACACCAAAAATATACCCACAGGTTCAGGTAATGTAAACTGTGGTTCTCAGCAGTGACTAAAAATGAAAAACCCAAAATAAGGGAAGAGGTTGTATCTCCAGACCCCTTCTTAGTAGGTCTTTGGCAGGAAACAGAAAAAGCTGTCTGGTTTTGTTCTGAACAAATATGAAAACAGGGACTGAAGCGTCTCTTGCTTGCTCGCTTGCTGTTCATACAGAGACATGACTTGTTTCCTGATGCAATGTGACATTTCCACTGCAAGCTAAACAAAACTCTCCAACCAAAGCTGCAGGCTCAGCCAATCACTATCCCCTTCACCCAAGTGCCTCCCTCTGATAGGCTGTTGCTTACAGGCTGCTGACCAATAGGCTCCCTCTTGCTTCAGAGCTGTAAAGTTCTGACCCTGAACTTCACCCCCTCCCCCCATAAACATCACAAACCTCAGAGACCCCCTTCCACCTCCCCTTGCTATTTAAATCATGTGCAGTAAATAAACAGAAGAGGCTGCCTGTGCAGTGAGGGAAGCAGGTTTATAACAGGCACTCACTCCAGTCTCAATGTCACCTCCAGGATCTGTCACACAAAGCAAGGGCTGATAGTACTGACAAAGCAGCCTAACAGATAAGTGCCTCCTGCCTTTAATTCCTCCTATGGGGAGCCCTGCATCTTTCACTGCAAAATCTGATTTAGCACTGCCTTCTTCTTAAAGCTGTAGGAGCTCTTTGGTGTACAGTCCTGTTGCCTGTAGCAGTGTTGCCAAATTGGAAAATGATGCACCCCCCCCACCCATCTTCTATTGGTTTGGGCTATTGAAGGCAATACAGAGAGAGCAAAAACATCAATCTTCAGAGGTTTTGTTGGAGAATGGACACCCAACTCCGATGCACTGATCAAGACACTTTGTCTGAAATAGGGCGGATCGCAATTTTGTAAATGTGGTAACATTTTTCCTAGACAAAAACTGTAAAATGTACTCTTTCAAAACTCAGATTAGACTGAGCTACTGTTTGCTGGCCCAAAAGGACAGTTGGTGCTACTGTATTTTGCAACATAGATGGATCTGCTAGTGGTCTAAAGTCTGAATCATGAATGCTGTGCCCTGGGTCATAAAGACATAAAAAGTTTTCTACTGTGATTTTCTGATCCAGTGCCCTGAGCCCTGGCTTAATGAAATCTTTGTCCACAGGTTTATTGGCACTTGGACCAGAAGAACGAACTATAAATTTGGAGCTCCAGGGCATTCCTGACCACCCCCTTACAGAAACTTTAGAATATTTACATTTTCTAATAAGAATGCAAATAGATGTTTATTTTTCTTTAAAAAAGGACAAGCTGCTTCCTCACACCTGATTTGCAAGTGTTTAGATAAGTGGTAGGCTATAAGAAAGAGAAGGAGAGGGAGAGAGAGAGAGAGAGAGAGAGAGCGAGAGAGAGAGAGAGAGAGAGAGAAATAGCAATGGTAAATACCAAACACCAAACGATGTCCTTTAATTCATTTAACTCCTTCACTGCTGTGTAAAGAAAATACCATACCATTAGCAAAACCAGCACTGCGACCAAGAGCACAGAAAATCGGGAGGTTAAATATATGTTGATCACTTTCATATTTCTTGATTCTGTTAATGCTAGTCATGCTGTGGGAAAGTAGAAGGCTGTTACTGCACTAGGAAACTGACAATGCTCCTTTTCTGGAGTGCCTAATCAGAGGAATTACTTCTGTCCTGACAAAAAAATGTAATCTAGTGTTATAGCTAGATTACGAAATATCCTTATGCCTCTAATTGAATATGCACTACTGCTGCTGAAGTGTACTTGGCTGGCCTCTGTAATATTAGAGTGCTACACTTGTAGTGTGAGGACTACAATGAAACACAGAGAAAGCGTGATTTCACTCTGCTATTTTAGTACAACTTACAGTGCAAGTTTTTTTAACCCCTTGTACTCCAGACGCTGCTCTCAACTTATATTATTTTATATCAAAAAGGAAAAAAAAGACAGCTTCCACCAGGTTTGAGAGCTTGCCCTCTTTGGATACAGTACTAGCATTTATCCAAGACTGATTTCCTTTCAGTTTTTCCCCTAGGTACCCCCTGTCTCCCATGCTTGGCAATGCGAGGGCCACAGCCTCACCCTTCCTTTAGCTGGGAGCCTTTTTAAATGTGAGAATTTACAATAATGCTGTGTGGAATATTCAGATTCCAGCAGAATGGAATTCTGCATAATTTCTGAAAATTCCACCTTAAATTCAATGTAATTCAATCAGCAGGGGAATTCTGAAATTTTGAAAGTAGAATGTTTTTCGTTGATTAATACTGGGCAGTTTACATAAACAGGGGATTCCTTTTTTGCAATCTATGAAAATTATTCTATAGTTTACTAATCTGCATAGAAATATAGATGCATACAATCTGTAAGCAGAAAAGGACTGCTTGGCCAGTTCAGTCTGCCCAGAAGGTCCCTGCCTAGTCTGTCTCTGCAGACCCTAACTGGTCTCCATCGACCCTCACTCTTCCCTGCCTGTTTATTAATACTCCACTATGTCTATCCTACACATGTTTGAAGCTCATACTGTTTTTGTCTCCACCATTTTAAGGGCAGCATGCCCACCACTCATTCAGTGAAGTAGTACTTCCTCACATCCCTCTTAAATTCCCTTCCCTCCACCTTTATTTCATGCTCTCTGCCCTGGTGCTTATTCTCGTTTGAAAGAGACTCCCCTTCTGCACCCTGTTCACCCCTGTGAGGAACTATTGGGTCTCTATCATGTCCCCTCTCACTCTCCTTTCTTCCAGGGTGTATAAGTTGACAGCCCTCAGTTTCTCTTCACAGGGCATCTGATGCAACCCAAACATAATTTTAGCTGCCAACCTCTGGACTGTCACACTCTGTATATGATTTTTCTGAGGTGCGACTCCAGAACTAAACACAGTCTTCCAAGTGGGCTTTTACAAGCAAGCAATACAATAACAAAACCACCTACCTCTTGCTTGAGGTACCTTTCTCTATGCATCCCAGCATCTCACTGGCCCTACTCACTGCTTTGTCACACTGCCCTGTCACTTTGAGGCCGTCAGATATGAAAATCCCAAGGTTTCTTTCCTGTTCAGTGGCAGTCACTGTGACGTGGACAGCCAGTTCTGAGTGCTGTAGTATCATTTTTTTTTGTGATATCAAAATGGGTTATGGACTGTCTGTCATGAGAGATGCTGAAAATCTGTTGCACCCCCCCCCCAGGTTTCAGCTGAAAGATGAGAGCCATGAGAAAATGCTGAAACAGCATGAGAGATCACACACACACCGGTTTTAGATACCAGGTGTTACATGGCAGGCCAAAAGCTATTTACAGACTTTTCTAAGTCAATTATAGATGTTGTTGTTAAGAGGGAAATCATAAAAAAAAAAGATTTATGATGTTAGATGGGGAAACCAGGTTTAGCAAACTGGCGAGAAGTTGTAAATGTTCCTCTGATGCCTGTGTGAGAGAGGATACTGATTAAGATCAAAGAGATGTCATTTGAAGAACATATGAGTATGCTGAGGTTGCAGAATTTAATTCCCAAAAAAGACAACCTCTTTTTTTATTAAATATATTTTTTTATATATTCTGACAGAGGAGGATCTAGGTGACCTCACCCAAAAAGGGGTTGGCAAATACAGTTTGCTTTAAGGAATATTCTGTTTTATTTCAGAGACACTTTTATCTAGACTCTGACAAGGAAACATCTGTGAGCACTTTTAAACCAGTATTTAGAAAGATAGACAAAATCTAAATATTGTTGTAAGAATTTGCACTGATTAAACCTTGTTCTTGTAAAATATTTGTATGTTTTGTGATATAGCAGTTCTGTATTTTGTGTTTTACATATTTTTATCTATTTTAGTAAAATTCTTTTTAGAGCATACTTGGTCTGCCTTTGAATTTTCTTCCATTTGTAAGAAAAGTATATATGGTTATAGCAGGCACTAGGCATAAGCTTGAATTGTGATACCAAACTGGAAAGATAAGCGTTTTAAATGTGAGGTCTTTATTAAAGTTTTTAAGGGTTCATCTCTGTATACCTGGTTAGGTGCCCGTAGGCAAAGATATCTGACCCCCCAAAGACAGAAATATCTGAGCTTGTGCTCTAGCAAGAGGTTCACAGTTTGAATCCCTCCAAGACTTGAGACCAAAGGTTGATCTGAACTCACAAATCAGACAAGAGGGTTACCTGCGCTCAGAGGTTGGCACTTTGGGAGTAGAGGGCCTGACCTGCTGAGTGAGTTTGTGACAGATTTGGTTGGCAGTGGTGGCATAATTTTGGTATTACAAGCTTGTATTGTTCTGTGTCAGCTGAGACCATAAGCTATCTTGCAAAGAAAGAAAAAAGGCAGAGTTTTATTTTTAAAGGAAACAGAACTATATATCACTTGGCATACAGTCAAGTTCCTACCCATTTTACTTTTTTTTCCTAAAGTGCAAGTCAGAGTAGCCATAGTCAGGGAAGAAGATGGCTTCTGACTACAGCAGGCACACTGTAGATTACTTGAAGCAGTTGTGCAGGGACACAGGAGTCCCGTTCAAGGTGACAGCCAAAAAGCAGAACCTCATAGAGGCCCTGATGGTAGCAGATACCCAGAGCAGCAAGTCACAGACCATGACTGAAAGGGACCAGACCTCGAGTGTGGCAGGACTAGTGGCCAGTGCTGTGCTCAGATCCAGTGAGGATGACAGCAGGGCCACTGTCAGTGATGGACCACAGCAGCAGGGGAAGGTCACCAGTATCCTGAATCCAGAGGTACTCAGGCTGCAAATTGAGTTGTGCAGGATGGAGCTGGAGTTCCAGGAGAAGCAAGAGTAGGAACAGAGAGACACAGACCATGAGGAGCATGAGCTCCAGCAAACTGTTGAGGAGAAGAGAGAACAAGAATGCAGAGACACAGACCGTGAGGAGCATGAGCGCCAGTGAGCTGCAAAGGAGAAGAGAGAGGAGCGCCAGAGGCAACATGAACTGGAGAAGCTATGACTCTGACCAGCAGCACCAGAGCAGGTAAGTGGCTTGTGTTTACCTGGGACTGCAGGACTGGGTTACAAATTGAATTCCAAATTAATAGCCGAGTTTAAAGAGGGGGAAGATATGGATGCCTTTTTAAATTCTTTTGAAAAAATTTGTATTCAGGCTAAAATTCCTAGAGAGTCCTGGAGCTTCCAGCTATCTCTGCTACTTACCGGGAAAGCTCGGGATGCATTGGGTCAATTGGACAATGAGGACAGCAATGATTACAGCAAGCTAAAAGCTGCACTGTTAAAAAAGTTTGAATTAACTGCTGAATCATACAGAGCTAAATTCCATAAGTGCAGGAGAAGCCCTGATATGAGCTATGAGGAGCTAGCCATGAAACAACGTCAGTTTTTAAAACATCGGTGGGAAGGAATTGATGCAAACTCTGCTGCTAAAATTGAAAATGTGATTTTATTAGAGCAGTTTTATTGGGCTTGCCCAGCAGAGCTAAAAACCTGGCTAGAGGACCTAGATCCCAAAACAGTGTAAGAGGCCACTGAACTCTCGGACCGCTATGCCAAGAGCAGACCTGCTCTGAGAGAAAGTGGGGCAGGTGTGGCAGTGCAGAAAGGGAAAAGCGCACCTTCAGAGCAGCTAAAACCCTTACTGCCTTCACTAAAACCAGTTAGCCCCAGGTTTCAGAGAAAAGATTTCTCTGAGAGAAGAAATGAATGTTGGTTGTGTAAAGAAACTGGGCATATTGCCAGACAGTGCCCCAAAAAGTGAGCAATACAAAACAGGGTGCTAGAAAAGAAGTAGATTGTTTGTGTGTCCTTGGAAGCATGCCAGTGAACATGAGGGAACACATGCACCCAGTCATGGTAAATGGTGTGCAGACGCAAGGGTTAAGGGACACAAGGGCATCCCTGATGTTAGTAAAGGGGGATCTGGTACAGCCTGGTCAGCTTATACCCAATAAATATGTCACTGTACAGGTCTTTGTGGGTGGGGAGAAAACATTGCCCCTGTCTAGTGTTCTCCTAGACTGGGATGAAACAGGGGGAACTGTGCAACAGGTGGCTGTAGCCAAAACATTAGCAGTGGATGTGATCCTGGGTAACAATCTCCAACAGGGGATGGTATGTGCAGTTACCTGTTGCCAAGCAGCAAAGGAAAATTATAATTCCCTGAACCCTATGGAGGCCATTGTGGAAACCACTGGGAGGCTGGTTCCCCAGCTGTGTATCCTGATATGGAGACTGATAAAAAGGGGGTAGAAATTTTCCCGGTAGCAAGTGACCATACAGCTATGGAAGGTTACTCCAAACAGGGAGAGGTGACCCATTGTCAGAGGGTTGGGATTGACAGTGATCCTGAAGACCCTGACACTAGTGCTAGGGACCCTAGTTTAGTGACTGAAGGGGACTTGTGCCATGCCTTGAGAATGTGTGAGGGGTTTGCAGCTGCTCAGAGAAGTGACCCTAGTTTAGAGAAGCTGAGGGCTTGGGCAGACTCAGATGGCACACAGGGAGGTGACAGCCGACATAAGGTTTATTGGGAATATGTTGTTATGTATACTCAGGCAGTGCAGACAAAAGGATGGATGCTAGGCAGGCAGCTTGTCATTCCCTAGGGGTATCATGAGAAGTTGCTCAAAATTGCACATGATATTCCCTTGTCTGATCATCTGGGAATTGCGCGCACTACGCAGTGGTTAGCCCAGAATTTCTACTGGCCTAACTTCACCCAGCAGGTGAAGGAGTAATGCAGGTCTTGTCACCAGTGCCAAGAAACAGGGAAGGTGGGCAAGAAAACCCAAGCCATCCTGATTCTCTTGCCCATAGTGAAGGAGCCATTCCAGAAGGTGGGAATGGATATTGTGGGGCCTTTAAATACTCCCAGCTCCTCAGGGAAGAGATTCATCCTGACTGTGATGGATTATGCCACCCAGTACCCAGAGGCCATTGCCCTATCCTCACTGAGGACAGACAAAGTGGCAGATGCCTTACTTGGGATTTTCTCCCATGGTGGGTTTCCGCAGGAGGTTATCACCAATCGAGGGGGTTCCTTCATGTCAGACCTGATGAAATGCTTATGGGAGAAGTGTGGGGTGGTGCACAGATGCACGACACCGTATCACCCACAAGCCAATGGACTTGTGAAACAATTCAGTGGTACTCTAAAGTCAATGCTCAGGGCATTTGCTGAACAGCATGGGAGGGACTGGGAGAAATACCTTCCCCACCTGTTGTTTGCATACAGGAAGGTGCCCCAAGAGTCAACTGTATTTTCCCCCTTCGAACTCTTATATGGACGCTGGGTATGTGAGCCCCCTAGACTTGATCCGGTAGGACTGGGAAGGCAAGCATGCTACCCAGGGAACTCCCATTGTGGATTACATCCTTAGGTTTAGGAAAAGGCTGAAGGAGCTTATGGGGACAGCCCAGAGCAACCTGGCAGCTGCCCAACAGAAACAAAAAGTGTGGTATGACTGCAGAGCCAGAGCTCGCTTGTAAATGGTGGGTCAGGAAGTCATGGTCCTTATTCTGGTCTGGAAAGACAAGCTGCAAACTGAGTGGGCAGGATCATACAAAGTGGTTAGGAAGGTAAATGACATGAACTGCATTGTGGAGTTACCTGACAGAAGACAGAGAGAAAGGATGTACCATGTCAACATGATGAAGCCATATGCAAATAGGGCTGACATGGTGTTTGCAGTGTGTAGTCATGGGGAAGGGACGGACAAAGGAGACCCCTTTCTGGACTTGCTGGAGGAAAGCAAGTGGGAGTCCTCTGTGAAGGCAGTAAAATTGTCTCCCCAGCTGGCCCTGAACAAGATTCAGAAAGTAAGGGAGGTTTTAGCAGGCTTTGCCCCATTGTTTAGCGCCAAGCCTGTACTAACCCCCTTAGCGACACACGATGTGGAGACAGGGACACAGACACCCATACGGTGGACAGCATATTAGGTGTCAGAGGCTGTCCAAAAGGACATTAGAAGGGAAGTGGAGGAGATGCTGGATTTAGGGGTAATCCAGAGATCCCACAGCCCCTGGGCCTCACCCGTAGTCCTTGTGCCCAAGCCAGATGGCTCAACTCATTTCTGTGTGGACTATAGTGGACTGAATGCAGTCATGAAGTCTGACACCCACCAGATGCCCCAGATGGATGAACTCCTGGACAAGTTGGGAGGGATGACCTACCTTACCACCATTGTCCTGACAAAGGGGTATTGGCAGGTAGTGTTGACAGACAGAGCTAGGGAGAGGTCGGCCTTCATCACTCCGATAGGCTTATTTGAGTTTAAAGTAATGCCTTTCAGAATGAAGAACGCCCCGGCCGCTTTCCAAAGGTTGGGGAACCAGGTGTTAAATGGTGCTGAGGAGTACACCGTGGCATACCTCGATGACATTGCCATCTTTAGTACCAGTTGGGAGGAATACCTGTCCCACCTTAGGGAAGTGCTGGACAGGATACAGAACACCAAGCTCAGTTTCAAAGTTGAGAAATGCTAGGTGGCCATGGGGGAAGTGGCATACCTCTGGCATGTGGTAGGCTGGAGACAGCTCTGTCCTAACTAAATAAAGATAGAGATGATCCAGGTGTGGCCCAGACCAGAAACCCAGAAGCCGGTCAGGAGCTTTCTAGGGACAGCAGGGTACTACAGGGAATTTGTACCCAATTACAGTGCCCTGGCTGCTCCCCTATCTGACCTGACAAAGAAAAGTATGCCAAAGAAAATTATCTGGGGCCCAGCCTGTGAGGGAGCCTTTACCAAAAAAAAGGAGGCACTGTGTAGTGCTCCTGTTTTGACAAGTCCTGACTATAGCAAGACCTTCATAGTTCAGACTGACACCTCAGGCGTGGGTATTGGGGCAGTACTGAGTCAGACATCTAGCCAAGGGACAGATCACCCAGTAGTGTACCTGAGTAGGAAGTTACTTCTCAGGGAGCAAGTGTACTCCATGGTGGAAAAGGAGTGTCTTGCCAGAGTGTGGGCCCTAAAGAAATTAGAGCCATACTTGTGTGGGCAGCATTTTTTGGAGCAGACTGACCACAACCCCCTTTTTTGGCTGATGCAGATGGAGAAAAACAATAGCCAATTGCTAAGACAGAGTCTTGCTTTACAAGGGTATGATCTGAAAATCATATATAGGCTGGAGCCAAAAACCAGAACTCAGATGGGCTGTCTAGCTTCTATGAGGAGTGAACTGATTTGGGAAGTTCATCCCATGCAGAGGATAGACTCCCCAAATTCAGTCTAGGTGGGGAGGATTGTTACGTGGACAGCCAGTTCTGAGTGCTGTAGTATCATTTTTTTTGTAATATCAAAATGGATTATGGACTGTCTGTCATGAGAGATGATGAAAATCTGCCCCCCAGGTTTCAGCTGAAAGATGAAAGCCATGAGAAAATGCTGAAACAGAATGTGAGATCACCAGGTGTTACATGGCAGGCCAGAAGATATTTACAGACTTTTCTAAGTTAATTATAGATGTTGTTGCTAAGAGGGAATCATAAAAAAAGGTTTATGATGTTAGAAGGGGAAACCAGGTTTAGCAAACTGGTGCAAAGTTGTAAATGTTCCTCTGATGCCTGTGTGAGAGAGGATACTGATTAAGATCAAAGATATGTCATTTGAAGAACATATGAGTATGCTGAGTTTGCAGAATTTAATTCTTGAAAAAGACATCCTGTTTTTTTATTAAATATTATTTTTTTATATATTTTGACAGAGGAGGAGCTAAGTGACCTCACCCAAAAAGGGGTTAGCAAATACAGTTTGCTTTAAGGAATATTCTGTGTTACTTCAGAGACACTTTTATCTAGACTCTGACAAGAAGACATCTGTGAGGACTTTTAAACAGGTATTTAGAAATATAGACAAAATCTAAATATTGTTGTAGGAATTTGCACTGTTTAAACCTTGTTCTTTTAAAAGAGTTGTACGTCTTGTGATATAACAGTTCTGTATTTTGTGTTTTACATATTTTTATCTATTTTAGTAAAATTCTTTTTAGAGCATACTTGGTCTGTCTTTGAATTTTCTTCCATTTGTAAGAAAAGTATATATGGTTATAGCAGACAGCAGGCATAAGCTTGAATGGTGATACCAAACTGGAAAGAGAAGTGTTTCAAATCTGAGGTCTTTATTAAAGTTTTTAAGGGTTTATCTCTGTATACCTGGTTAGGTGCCCATAGGCAAAGATATCTGCCCCCCCCAAAGACAGAGAAATCTGAGCCTGTGCATTGGGTAAGCTAGCAAGAGGTTCACAGTTTGAATCCCTCCAAGACTGTTCACAAGACTGCACTTGGAGGTTGGCACTTTGGGAGTGGAGGGCCTGACCTGCTGAGTGGGTTTGTGACAGTCACCACCTCAGCTCCCATCCTTTACCAAGTTCTGGGAATACTATGACTTAGGTGCTTGATTTAACACTTTTTGGGACTGAACCCCAACTGCCAAGCTCTTGCCCCCTCCTCTGGTTTTCCACAGTCCCTATGCATTGTCTCCACCCCCTCATGAGTGTCTACCCTATTACAGATTTTTGGTGTCATCTGCGAAAAGGAATACCTTCCAGTTCTTCTGCAATTTCAGTTATGAAGACATTGAAGAGGACCTGTCCCAGTACTGAGCCTGTGGCACCCTGCTGGTCACTATTCCCTTATTAGAGTGACTGCTGTTAATAGGGCTGGATGAAATTAGCAAATTCTGATTTCACTGAATTTTCAAAAAAATCCTCAAAATTTCACACAATTTCATGAACTTTTGCATAATTTTCTGTAATTCTTTTATTGATCATGTCTTAGTCAATATGATAGCTAGAGATATTGCATTTGGTGTTCTTATTGCTTGGAAGATGTCCTAAAAGGATACTGAGTTTAATAGCATTTGGATGAGGGGCAGGGAAGGTAAAGGGGCTCAATGTCTGGCAATTTATTATTGAAGTGAAAATTTCTGAAAATATTTCTATGCTTGAAACTTAGCCACTTTTGAAGCTAGATAATGCAAAATTGATATGCATACTGTCTTAGAAGGGTCATGGAAACTGCTAAATGAAGAGGAAATTGGTTATGTAAATTGTAAGTTACAGGAGTTTAAAATTTCACAACTGTTTGTTAAATTGTTGGAACATTTTCAAAATATGTGGATGTTTATATCACCACTGTTGTTGCAGGTATACACTAAAGATTCGGCATGCATACAAAAGCAAATATGTCCTGGAATCTAATTAAGTTGGATAAATGTGGTTTAGTAGGTTAACAGTTATTGTGGATACTTTAGAAATTACTAACTGGAAAAATTTGCTAAAAAATCATGGACCCATAATAGGTACTGCTACTAGAATTTCACTTGTAGAATTTAGGTTTTGTAAAGAAAGTATCCCCACTGAATAACCTTATCTGCACTAGCATCATGGCCCTGCAATATGCATTCAACACTCCTGTAAAAGTGATTCCCAGTATCATGCTCCATCCTGACTGAAGATATCCAGATACTTCTGTCAGAATGTCATACCTCACAACTATTTGTAAGGCCTGTCATAACTTGGTGACACTGTTTTCAAATAATAAAAATATACATTGTTATCTACAGGATTATTAATGAGTCAGCAGCTGGTCTTGTACAGAATCAATGCTGCACATGCATGCATGCACTTCCACAAGTAATTAAGTCAGCGAGCTCTAGTGGTTATCTGATATATTACAGGAATTCAGGCTAGTTGACAGTGATGTCCATAATTATTCTTCATGGTTTGTCACTCAAGATATTTATTTTTTTTAAATGTTCTTTCTTCACTGAGTTTCTAGGAACTCTCTCAGGCAGGCCACTCTCACTTCTACCGCTCTACCACCCCACCTGGTACTCGCTCTTCCCGCTCTTCCGGGAAATCATGGAACAGACACTCCCTACCTTGCCTGGCCCAACAGACTCCCTGACTGTGAACCCCCGGGGTGGGGCCATTGACCGACCCTGGTGCTCTGTCTATGAATCTAGTGTGCTGGACCAGAGCAAGGCAAGGGATTGGGAGAGCCAGAGAGATGCGTCCAGCATTGGGTGTGTGGCTGCAGGGCACTGGAGGCTGCTGTTGCCTGTCCTAGGACTCAGGTTTTTTTTTGCTTTTTGTGATTACACCTGAGGCAGCAGACGTGCAATGACATCGGTGCAGTGAAGGAACAGACTGCCCCGTCCCACAGATGTCTGCCGCCTTCTCTCCCAATGTTGCATCCCTGCCTGAAGCAGTGCCTTCGATCCCCGCCAGGGGTCACTGCAGGTGGGGATACCCCCTGGATCCCACCCTAGGAGAGGAGAGCAGTCCTCCAGATGCTTGATCCTCTCCTCCCCGCTGACCCTTGATGGCCTGAGTCTGCTCCCAAACCTGGGTCACCGGCATGGCACAAGGTGTGGCATCCAGCACCTCAACCCTCAGTACCACTGGGCTGTCACTCAAGATAGTGACCTGACACTTGACACCATTATTCTTTTACTATGGCACCTCCTATGAATGCTGCCTTATTGCAACTTTATCCAGGCTTTACCTTCCTCTACAATTGGCAACTCAAGTGTATTACTGGGGCAAAATGTATGGACATGACTTCAACAAAAGTATCACAACATTCTACAGTGTCACAAAAGGTCATGAAAATAAACTTTAATTACTGATGTTATTCTGGAATCTTTGGCTGCTCATAACTTGGCTAGTCTTCGAGCAAGAGATTAGAAAGTTGACACAGACAGTCTCTTTTTTTATGCTTAATGTTTTTTTTTTCTGTCCAGCAGCTCATCATTCAGGTATATACTGTAAAATAGGTTAATATAACTGCCAATAAAATCTTGCTATGTTCACAGATTTCTTTCCACTGCGAACATTAACAGACAACAATTACTGTTAGTATTTAAAAAACATAGGCTTTATTTGTTTAAACTTAAAAAATAACCAAAACCAACAAATGGAAGCACTGTTTACACTCAGTCCATCAAGCAGTTCATTGAGCAGCATTTGCTTACTGCATCATCCCCCACCCCACACTGCACACACACAGCACAGTTCATTGTGGCAGTGTCAGTTCAGCATCAGCTCACATTGTTGCAGGCAGAAGAAGCATCAGATGTAAAAAAAAAAAAAAAATTAAAAATAAGAAGGGGTTTTTGCTACCTTTAGTAGTAGTCACATACCCAGTAGTGCAGTAGTTTACTTGCCATATTTAGGGATTCGTTGTGCGCTTGTGATATCCCTGCCTCATCGAATCCACGGACAGCATCTTCCTTTCTCCCCTCAATTTCTGGAATGCAGTCATGAACCACTGTGAATGTTTCACTTTTAACACTGTCATCCTCAAGTCCACGGAAATGCTGGGTGACGCGGTTCCTTTGTTAAGTTGGTCCGTGATGAGCATTGCATGCCATTCCGTAAAAAGACATTTCAGCTAATCTTTGTACAGTTTATTTATGCTTAAATCGAGGGGCTGTAGTTGGTCATTGCAGTATGCAGGGATGAATATGGGGATAATGTTGCACTCCTATAACATGTCCAGCAGTGGTCGAGTTGTGCGGGCTCTGTAGAGGTCTAAAATCAGCATTGCCCTCTGTTTGTCTGGAAGCTGGCTGATTTCTTTAACCTTGGAGATATAGGGTATAAGGATGCAGTCTATGAATTGTATCATAGTGGCTTCATTTGCTCATCATTGCTCTCTCTATGCAGCAGTTGGTTGGACATCCTTACACCTTAGAAGGAACAAAAATGCTGCTTTATGGATTTACAAAGCTCTGTCTAACAATCTTCCATCCTACATCTTAGATTGCTTTACACTGGCTACAGCTAGGTCATATGCCCTAAGAAGCAACAGCCTCATCACTTTGAAGATACCAAAAGCCTGCACCCGGCATGGGAGATCTGCAATCAGCTACTCTCTAGCATTTGCTTGGAATTCTCTGCAAAAGACCCTAAAGCTGACCACCTTCATACCTATAGCATCTTTTAGAAAGCTATACACAAATCTTTTCCCTGAGATATGCAACTGCTTTCACAAGGCCTAATCCAATCTCACCACTTACCCCCCCACTTCTTTTCTCTTCTTTCTTTCTAAGCAGGTTTGCTACACCATTGCCGAAACCTCTTCTACTTCTCCTGGCACTTACCCTTTACCCATTCAATCACAACTAGCCAATTGAGTTCCTATCCAAATACTCCCACCAGGCACCATGTCTTCTCTTTTCAGAGGTTACTCCAACAACCACAACACTTTCCCACTTTTAAGTCATATCTGTCTTATTTAGTCTATTCTGGAGCTTAGAATCTCTGGCTACCCTGCTTGTATTTATGCTTGTATTTATGTTTATATTACTGCATCTGCTCATTTAGAAAGTTTTTTTTTTAATTTTTTATATGTCTGTTATTGTACCTTAATGTTGTTTCCCGACCTATCAGGTCCATCTTGTAACTGAGCTTTGCTCAATGATGTCTGCCTGAATAAATAAAGATTTTGATTGATTGATTGATTGATTTGCCCAATGATTATCACTATGTGAGATGTACCAGTCAGGAAACTCAAAGTTTGGGTGGCAGTTACTTGTCTTGCCTGCATAAATGACTTGCGGTGGCAGACAATGTCCTGAGAATGTTACTGCCATTGTCATAGAGACTTGTCATTTATTGTTTATGCCAGTAACCTCTCTCCCTCAATCCGCTCACCTCCATTCTCCAGGAAGCACAGGGTACTAAACCCCCGTTCCATCCATGTTTATAATTAGTTTGGCTGGAATCAATTCCTTCATGGAGGCATTTAAAATTCTCTCTAAAAGGCCTTTTTTTAAAATGAGGAAATCATTAGGGGCTTTTCTTCCAGCTTTGGTCCCTTCCCTCTTACAGTACCCCAGTCTATTTAATAACTGCCATGCCCACTGCCTGATGAAGCTCAAGTGGTTCCCATACTTTACCAGCAATTGAGGGTTTGTAGCTTTCACTACCCCAATTGCCACAGCCACAACTACTCTCGCATTGAAGACTGCACCCTCACAGAGTAAGCTTTTGATTATTGATATTAGTTCATTCTCTACCTCCTCCAGAAGGAAAGTAGGTCATCCCCTAGGTTTTGTGGGAAGGGAGGGTGTCATGCTGGAGGGATTGGGTACACTTTTCAGTTTTTCATAATAATTGTTTTTAAATTTGTGAACAGTACTTTCATTAATTGTTTTGCTGTACTTGCCAGAGTAATATCGCACAGTGTTCATTACACCATGCACAGCAGCTTAATGTCCAACTTCAAAACAGACTTCTGCTGTGTATGTGGTGTATTCCGTGCATCTACGTTTAGCAGGTGGGGTGGCAATTTGAAGTTCCTGCAAAACACTCTCTACTACCTTAAGTGACACTCCGCCACACTCACTTAGACCGTCTAGTGTCACTTCATTTAGTATTGCCAGGTCCCTTTTTACCTGCTTCAGATGCTGCAGCCATGAATAAAGAGACATTCTTGAAAAGCACTGAACAGAATGCAGCCAGTGTTAGACAGTGCTAAGACAGGGCAACCACAGTGAACCAGTTCCTAAGAGTTCACCTTAATTGAATGTATGTAATTGGTCTGTAATTGCAATCAGTCTACCCACAGAACTCGATTGGGCTGTTTGAAAGGAGTGAATACAGGACCAGATGAGAAGTGTTAACACTTGTTAGGAGAAAAAAGCAGAAGGTGAGGTTTTTTTTTCTGATGAACAGGAGAAAAAAGCAGTAGGTAAGTTTTTTTTTTAAGTGACACTATGCACAATAACTCATATAATCAGGTAACCACTGCACCGCAATCTTAATTTAACAAAAAACAGTGCGGGGGCTGGTCATCTCGAAATTATTAAGCTGCACAATTAAACAGTTTTATAGTACTCTGTTCATAGGGATATTTCCTGATCAGGCTGAACCCAGATCTCATTCAGTTGGCTACTGAGTTTTCTCCAACGTTTTGTTCACTCCCATCTCTCCTGTTGGGGGCAGTGCCTCTGTCAGCCTTGCACAGCCACAGGTTCCTCTGTGGCAGGAGTAAGCTCCCTGGCCCAGCTGCAGGGGTTGCTGTGTTGGTGGCATCTGCAATCAACCCTCCCCAATAGAGATGCACAGCCAAGCGGCAACTGTCTCGACCATGGCCTGCCTCCTGACTCAGCTTCCTGGGCTCGCTTCTGAACCTGGATCATCAGCATGGCAGCACAACGCTCTGGTGCTGGGACATGGGGTGGCCTCAAAGCCTAATACTTAGGGTCAATGAACCTAACAAAACTGGTGATATTTCATTTTCTAATTTTAAAGTTATGAGGGCTTAAAATTCTGCAGTTTACATAATTGCAAAATATAATTTTAAAATTTTGGAATGTTTGGAGGCTTATAACACAGTTACCTTTACAAAGAGAGATCTGAAACTTGGAACACATCTGTATGGACCATGGTAAAGCATCAGGACAAGTTTGGTGTAATTTTGGCAAACACATTTTAAATTAGATGGCAATAACTGAAATCGACATTTTGATGAAATTTAGAAAAATTGTCAAGACAGTTTTGTGAAATTTTGTGGAAGCAAAATCAGAATTTCAATAAAATTTCATTGGCAGAAGATAAACTTCATCCAGCTCCAGTAGGTAACCACTACCCTTTGTCACCTATCCATTAACTGTTCCTCATGCAATTAATTACTTTGGATCCCACCTCTAGGCAGCTCAGTTTCTTTAACAGTCTCCTGTGGGGTACACCCTTGCAAAAGTCCAGATAAGCCATGCCCACTGCCCTGCCCTGACCTGATCTATTTCCCTGGTCATCCAGATGAAGAAATCAGTCAGATTTTCCTGATGTGACCTCCCCCTGTGAATCGTTACTGCCTTTGGTCATGTAGCCATTGGATTCAAGACATCCAACAACCTTTCCTTTAACAGGGTTTCCATTAATTTTCCTACCACTAATGTGAGACTGACTGGTCTAAAGCTACTAACCGCCTTCCTGCTGCTACTCTGATGGAACGGGGCCATGTCTGTTCTCCTTCAGTTCTCCAGAACCACACCTGTTTCTAGTGAGCTGTTGAATAAGACCATCAGTGGAATAACTAGCACCTTCCCGAGTTCTTTTAGTACCCTTGGGTGTATCCTGTTCAGTTCAACAGCGTTGTCTACTTTCAGAGTTGCAAGTCCCTTCAGGATTCTTTCCACTGAAAAGTGACTTGTGTCTACCTTCCCCGTTGTTCCTGCTGCTCCCTGGTGGTCCATCCCCCCCTCCAATCAGCAGGGAAGTCAGCACCTTCTTGAGTTCTTTCAGTACTCTTGACTGTATCCAATACAGTCTCATAGCCTTGTCCACTTTCAGAGCTGCAAGTCCCTTCAGAACACTTTCCTCTACACATGGACATGAGTCTGTCTCCCCTTCCCCATTTTTCCTCCTGATTACTTGTGGTCCATTCACCTCCCTCTACTGTGAAGACTGAGCAGAAATACCTGTTTATGATGTCTGCTTTTTTCTTGATCCTCTTCTGCACAGTCTTCCCCTGCCACCCCCCTTATTCTTACTATCCCTTCCCTTGCTTTCCTCTTCTCACTTATGTCCCTGAAGAAAGTTTTAACTCCTTTAGCTTCCCCTCTGGCTATCCTTTTCTCTGTTTGTGCCTTTGCTCCCCTCGCTGCCTTTCAGCACCTCAGCACTGAGACATGCCTTGCCCTAGCTTACTCCAGTGTGCAATTCTAGGATCTGAATGCCAACCCTGATCTCACAGAAGCCATGAAACTGGGCTGCTAAAATGATTAATTGTCTTATGCTATGCCAATCATAGCTCAGAAAAGGTATGTAGCCTTATTTTGGAGCCAGGGCAGGATTCCTACTGCACAATAATATGCCAAGAAGGATAGCATTTATTTCACAGCTGGGACTGGGATGCTTACTGAAAGGGAAGGGAAAGAAAGGATTTTGGTTTTGTAAAAGGTAGTGCCTTTCGTGCACATTGTACTCCAAAGTATTTTACAATTCAGGAGGGGACACAATATTACTGCAATTAGTCACACAGGTAGATTCAAACAGAAGAGAGATCATATAGTAGCAGACAGTACATCAGTGGGTCTGAATGGTTATAAGCAAGCCATTATTTCTTTTTTTTTCAGTTCTATATTTTCTCCTACAGATGGAGGGGGTACTTTCCTCTATTCAGCCAGTTACGCAGTTGCTCAGCTAGCACCTATGAGCCAGCCTCTGCCACAACTGTGTGTACAGAGGAGGACGATAGCTTGCCCCCAATGGACGGCTCCCCCAATGAGGGGTGGACCAGGATGAGAGACCACATCACCCTGGAATTCCATCCCCGACTTATGTTGGGTTTTATTTGACTCCGGGAGCCAGTCAACTGTCTGTGGCACTATTAGTCCACCATATGGGTATTTACCTTATTGGTGTCCTCTGGGATGCAGTGTGTAGTGGTCTGCTGTGCAACTATTCCCTGTGCCTCTTGTTACTGGAGTCTGCCATTGTCCCACCCCTTACTATGTCCCTCTGCTTGTGCCACCTCCAGTCTCTGCCAGAGGCTGCCACAGCACCGGGAGTCCCCTGCAACCTACCCCTGTAGAGGAGTGCAGTCCTCTGGATGCTCAGTCCTCTCCCTCCCCTGCCAACCCACGGTAGGCCAGGTCTGTTCCTGAACCCAGGTCACCGGTGTAGCATATAGCATGAGGTGTGTGGTGTCCAGTGCCTCAACCCTCAGTGCCACCGGGCCGGCAGCAAGCCATTATTTCAGAACAGGTGCCAGCTGTTTATCAGATACCCATCAGCATACATCTAATCTGAGAGTCTGACATCAAGAGTTCAGTCTCTTTTCAGAGTCCAGATATGAATTCATTGCAAAAAATGTGAGAATGCATCAGTTAGGGTAACATAATGTTACAAAAGTAGGGAAATGTGGCATTAAGGTTTCCAACCCTAACTCCCCACCCCACAGCCCCCATGCAACACAAGGAAAAAAACATTACAGTTTTGACTATCCTCCTGAGTCTTGGCGAATAAGGGGTGGTATCTTCCTTGTGGTTTTCAATCAATCAATCAATCAATCAAAATCTTTATTTATCTAGGTGGGCACCATTGAGCAAGGCTCATTTGCAAGGTGGACCTGGTCATGAATACATCAAAGTACAATACAGAAGCAGGTATACAAAAAACAATAATATACAAGGAAGAAAAAGTATATACAGTGTATACAGTACAGTACAAGGTTGAAATAAATAAAAAAACAGCATTATTTTACAATTGAAGAAGTCAGCAGATGTACAATCAACCATAGGCATACAGGGGTTATAAGACGAGATATTTTGAGTGAGGCAGCTGGCAACTACACATATAGGGGAAAGAGGCTGTGTATGGGGTGGCAGGTTAGAGAGGTAAAGAAGAGGAGGGATATATTACCAATGACTGGGGAAACTTTGGGCTAAAACCACAGAAAGTGATGATGAATGTTGTGTACTTGTTTATTATGATAATGACGGAGGAGGGGTAGATGATTGGGACACTACTATAGATGGGGTGGGACTTTTAGCCAGGCTGGAGTGGACAGGGAAGGGTGGGTGCAGCAGGAAGAGTTAATAGGGAAAGAGTAAGAGCCAGGGGTAGAAACATGGCGAGCATCAGGATGCAAAGGGAGAGTTGCAGACTTAGTGGGCTAGTGGTGAGGAAAACATTTGCAAGGTGCTTTTATGTAACGATTTTCAACTGTAACTCTCACTCCATTCAGATATAGTGTTTAAACATACCGAACCGTGTCTCCCCACACGTTGACAACAACCTGTTGGTCCTGCCTGAAGGAAGCAAATCACATCTGACCTCATTTGCTCAAGGAGTGGAGTGAGCTTTAGGGTTGAAAACCCCAAGGAAATACCCACCCCTGATTCACCAAACTCAGGACAGCCAAAACTGTAACAATTTTTTTCGTTTTGCTGCTTGTGGGGTAGGGTGGGGGTAGTTAGGGTTGGAAACCCTATCACCACATTTCCCTACTTTTGAGGTGTTAAGTTAACATAACTGATGCATTAACAAAGTTTTTTTGCAAAGAATTTCCTTTCTTTTCGAGATAGTGGAATCATATTTTCATTCACATAGGTCCCTTCATGACCTACATGAACAGGTGCAGATATGCAGGGCCCTTTTGCCTCTGTGCCATGGGAAGATTCCATCCTCCTACAGAAGGGCAGGGCCTGGCACATTCACTCTTTACAGACTCACTCTACACATTTCTTTATTCTGCTTTGACCCCAAATGTTCAAGATAGTCATTTTGTGACTTACAAACATGACATGTAGCATAGGAGTACAGAAAAATGTCTTATCCAGGATTTAAAAAATAGCACCTATCACGTTTATGAGGTGGTGTGAAAAAATGGCTATTATGAAATTTTGACGTCAAAATATTGAAAATTAGCAAAGTTATGATTGAACATTGAAATACTACAATGTTCAGTCATAACCTATGCATTTTATCTTATGTGTACACCAAAAGTTCAGTATAGCCATTTTGTTACACCACCTCATAACTATGGTAGGTGGAGATTTTCCAGTCCCTGATGAAACGTGATTCCACACCAACAAACTGTCATTCCGCACCACAGGTGTGAAAACACATTTTGGCCAGGATTTGGAAAGTGACAGCTGTCATTTTCATGAGGTGATGTGAAAAAAACTGTGATGTTGAAAATCTAAGATTGAAATACTTAAAATTACTGAATTTATAAGGGAAAGTAGACAAATTTCAATGTACACTTATAACTTTGCTGTCTTTACATACTTTCACCTCACATTTTCAAAACAGCCTTCTTGTGACCCCACCTCATGAACAATGACAGTGAAAAATGTCCAATCCTGCCCAACATTTGATTTCTCCAAATGACCAGGAAATCACCTTTCAGGGCTGATTGGCATAATTGCACTGCCATTGTTTGTGAGAAGGGCTCCCAAAAGGGCCATGTTGAAAATTTGGGGTGAAAATATACAGAAATGACAAAGTTATGCATCAAAGTTCAAAACCCCAATAAAATACACTGAATTGCAGGCAGCCCAGTGGTGCAGACAGCAGAGGTGTTCAGAGTCTTTCTTCTCCCACAGTGGCAACCCATGTTTGGAAGCTAGCTCAAGCTGCTGGGGGTTGGCCGGTGGGGAGTGCTGGGGGAGGATCGAGAGGCCGCCAGGCAACTCTCCTCTCTTGGATTGGAGTAGTGAGCCCTACCATCCCTTGACTGCCACCAGGTGGAGGCTTAATGATAGTATCAGGCAGTGGGGGTCTGGCACTAAGGTGAGTAGGATGATTGGGGTTGCACAGGCCTTAGTGTGCATGCGTGCCTGCATGTGCATGTGTTACTGTGTTACTGTGACCTCCAGGATAAAGGGATAATAATGGAGGAAAAACACCCATGTTGATGGATGGCAACTGACCCTTTGCAGGCCTTGCACTGGTGGCTGGGCACCCATCGCAAGTCCTGTGGCAGAGGGTGTCAGCAGTAAGGTAAACCCTGGAGAAGCCGGGTAATGATGGCTGGGGGTGAGGTCAGCTGGATGGAGAAGTCACTATGGAAGAAGGAGAATAAACAGAGGATGGAAATATATTGAACTGCACTTACCTTAGTTTCTCATATTGCAGTTGCTGCTTCCAGCAGCAAGACTTATTTTCATTTCGAGAGGGGATGTATGCCATGGGACCTGGTCAGGTGAGTAAGGGTGTCCAGGCGGTGCAGTGGGGGTGTCAGATGGTGAGTGCTTTGTGGGAGGTTGGGGTGATGGGGGTCAGATTGGTGAGGGAACATTATTTACCAATTAAAAAAAAAGCAGAGGGACACTTTTCTTTATTATAGCTGATATTTCCCGCATTAATGCAGCAACAGCTATTGGAGGGTGGGGGTGCCACTATACACTGGGAAAACATGCAATATAGGATAGTGATTGGAGGGAGGGGATGTCACTAGACACCAGGCTAACATTTTATTACATAATGGGATAGTGATTGGAGGGTTGGGATGCCAATACACACCAGGGAAACATAGCATACATAAGGGGACAGTGATCAGAAGGTGGGGGTGCCACTAGACACCAGGGAAACATACCATACATAAGGGGACAGCAATTGGAGAACAGGGGCACCACTAAACACCAGGACAACATAACATACATGAGGGTATGGCGATGGGAGGGTGATGGGCACCACTAGACACCAGTGAAATGGTGACTCACTGCTCCCAGAGCAGCCTGCTGCATGAGTTCCAGCGGTGGCTGCAGAACTCAAGATAGTCATGCTGTTCTCATACAGAGAACGCAAGTCAATGACTCCTCTCACTAAGCTGGGCACCCAGGATTTTGGGGTGCCCTGAAAAGGTATTTTGGCCATTAATTTAAGAACCAAACATTAGAATCTCCTTAAACTTAACTAAGTTTTGGTGTTTGTTTTTTAAAATGGCGGATTTTAATGTATTTCCCATGCTTATTAGTTTGAGGAGAAAATAAACAAAATGGTGGTTCTTGTGGCACAAAAATTATTTTGTGCTGTAAGAAGCAAGTGGTGAAAAACCAAAAACGATCTTGGACAGAGAATCTTTGGTGTTGTATCAGAATGTGATCCCAAGAATCCTACTGTGTGTGATCATAACAGAAAAACACAAAATTTTAAAGCCTTATAACTCTGGGTCCATTTAATATTTTTTCACAAAACCTTTCAAAAGCATTACCTTATGACATCATGCCTGTATGGGGAAAGTTTGGGAAAAAAATTCCATTCTGTGTAGGCTGTAGGTGAGAGAAAAAAATACCATGTTAAGTATAGGACGCAAAATTAGACTTCTACAGAAAAATGACATATGCATATCTCAGAAACCACACAAGCTGTTGTCACAAAACTTTCCACAGAGTTAGATATTACCTCCTAAACAAGACTTGCACAATTTCAGCTGATTCCGTCAAACACTGCCAAAGCTATTAATGTGCAAAGCTAAAGGTTTACCAATTTGAACACCCTTCTCCAACCTAACTATAGGGGCACTACCGCACCCCTATAATAACAAATCCTTTGCAGAGCATCATGTATGTATGCATGATTAAAGCAGTAATCAGCGTATTTTATATGAGTATTTCTGTGGCAGACAGCTAGGTTCACAACAATAGTTGCTGATGGTCCAGAACTGGACCACATCCCTCTGTGCATGGATGCAGCACTGTAATGGGACAGAAGAAAGTTCATTTCAGAGCCAGAGCAGGAAATGCTTTAACAAGCCAGTAAAGCTAAAAGGCTGTATGCCTTAATAGTTGCAGGAAGCTTGCTGAGTAGTGATGGGACAGGAAATGCAAGCTGTTTGATTTCTGAGTCAGTAGTGGTACATACTGCTTTCAGCATGCTACTATGTGAGAAGAGGTTCACACAGCTTTATTTCAGAGCCATTTCCGAAAGTGCCACCTTCTCCTAAGCAGGGGAGGACTCAGAAATGTTTTAAGGGAAGGGAGGTGAAAACTTTCATAAAATGTTTCCTTTTCGAACTCAGATTAGACAAAACACTTAATGTTTTCCTAATGTAAGGGGGGAGTGTGTGTTACTTTGCTACACAGAAATACATGAACAGAAATAGACTAGCTGTCTGTAGTAGGGACGTGGGATTTCAAATCACAGAAACAGGCAGACAAAATGGTAGGTGCATAAAAAATACTTAAAAGCGTTTGTCATTTTATTTTTTATGAAATGTCAGGATCAAAAATAACAAAAAAAACCCCACAATCCTTACAACAGCAGTATGACAACTTATAGTACTACACACAGTGTGGATCACTATTAAGGTTTTTAAAGATCCACCTTCCTCTGTGCTCTTTCTCATACCATATATTGGCACAGGTCCTCCAGGTTCCTCTCACAAGGCTGATCTGAAGAAACCCTGGTAAAGGAGGGTTTTTATACTCTTTGATCTGGTCACCAGATCCACCCCTTTTCTAATACAGCATTGTATCTTTCCTATTACATACATTACAAATCAGTGTGACCCATTATTTAGTTAAGCATAATATCAGGAGGCTTATTATCCCATACATTCACTTATAACATCAATAAAATGTTTCAAATGCACTATCCATATATAATTGGTGCCTAATGGGTTATAGCTCCTCCCCTTTTTATTTGATTGACATCTGTAGTCTTACAAAAAGGACCCCTAGAGGCCGCTGTCACTCTAAAGGGCACATTGTAGTTTCAATTCCTCCTACAGGTAAGCTTTGTATTTAATTTACCAGCTTGTCTGTTTTATTTCAGTAACATACAAGTTCCACAGTCTTTCATTTTATTTACTGCCCTCTAAAATGCCTCTGAAAGGAATTTGCACTGAGAGGTAGGGCACCTTAGAGACATTCATGGTCTCTACACTTATTTTTATTGTGTTATAATGTATGGTAAGTGCACTCTCAAGGTTTACCATGTTGCCCTAGCAACAACTCGAGGTGATTACAGTGTGGTTATCACCCGATCCCCAGCCATTATCCTCTATATAATGTACAATAAGTGCCTATTAACCACCATAATCAGC
Organism: Neoceratodus forsteri; assembly: GCA_016271365.2. NCBI lineage: Eukaryota > Metazoa > Chordata > Ceratodontiformes > Ceratodontidae > Neoceratodus > Neoceratodus forsteri. The sequence continues at coordinate 1,142,362,198 of CM028129.1, read as the reverse complement.
TGTCATACAGCTTTGTTATGCACTGTTTAGAATTTTGAAAGTTGTTAACCACATTTCGGAACTTCCAAACAGTGGCATAACAGAAAAGAATGCATCAGAGTTCCATAATTCTCACACATAGAAAGCAAACAGTGTTTTTTTGACCATACACTATAAAAGATGATGGCTGGGGATCGGGTGAGAACCATGCTGAAATCACCTCTCGTGGTTGCTAGGACTACAGTAAACCTCTCGAGCTCTGATCCCCAGCCATTATCCTCTATTTATTCCTCTGTTTAACACATCTACCTTTCTCCTGGTACGCCTTTAAGGTGTTTCATACAGTTATCTATGTTTCATGTATTATATACAGTATTTTGTTTTCCCCAGAGCTGTTTTTTTTTCCTTAAAGAATAGCAGCATAATAATATCAGGGCTGAGTGAGCAGAGTGGTGGCTGCAATATCTATATTGTTTGGATAATTTGCAAGCTGCCCACTCCTATGCTGCTGCATCAGAGTTTGCAGAGGGAGAGTGCAAGGAGCTGCTTCGCTCCTGTATCTGAATACTCTATCCCTACTATTAATCTCCTGACTATTCCTCCTGCATTCTTGGTTACCAATAATATTTAAAAACACAATCGAGAGTCAAGCGGTTCATTTAGAGACATGGAGCAGCGGCTGAAAACACGAAAGTGAAAAGCTTTGCCGCTACATTCTGCACCGCACTCCCTGTACAGTTCGGGCGCTCTTTTTGTCTTTGGTAGGCACAGTAAAGGGGCTTCTGTTTAGGTTATGGAGGTTACGGAGTAGAGGCTTAGAACTAAAAGGAAAAGTTAATCTGTTCTGCCTACAACCTGCCTCCATGTTTACTTACTGTGGGAAAAACTACAAAACAAAAATAAAGAGGGTTTCTAAACAATGTGGAGTGGCTGCTGTCAGCGCAACAGGTTCTTACAGCTAGCTGCTTCCCTCCAGTAAAATGGTAAATAGTTATACTGGGGAACTCCATACTGCCCACAATAACATTTATTTTTGAAAGATCCCCACAGGCATTTCTCTATGGGCATGCATTTACACAACATCAAACTCCTTTTATCTATTTCTTTTCATCCTGCAGACTTTGTAGGATCACTGGACACTTTGCTTAGACGATTCTTCATACTTAGGCACTTTAATTAATCAGCCAGCATATAAGTCTGACAGGTTACCCATTTCTGTGCTTTCTTTACTTAAAGCAAGGTTTGGGTGGTCAAGGGGAAGGGTGGAAGGTGAAAAAGAATATCTAAGGATGGACAAAGATTCAGAATGGAACAGTAAAGACTGTGGTAGGTGGCCAACCTTAATCAGTTATATATAAAATAATAGAAAAGTTATTAGGGAGCACTGTTGTGCAACAGATTTATATAGGGAGAAGAGAAAAAGGATAAACAAGACATCCCTCCTCCTTGGCATGTGGACTGGTAGAACATAGTTCTACTACAGAGTCCATCAAGTCTGTTCATTTTCTACCACCAGTCTAGCACTGGCAGATCTTTATACAGAGACCTCATCTCACAGTTTCTAATGCCCAGACCCACTGCCCCCATTAGTATCATTCCTTCATTTAATCATTTTCTTAATCCCATGTGCCTATCCACTCTCTACTGAAACTAGCAACTGTCCTGCACTTCTGGTAGACAGTACTACTTTTTCATCATCATCTCCATGCAGACTTTCCTCCTTATTTCCATCCTAAATTTTCTTGCTTCAGTTTAATGTTGTGGTTCCTTGTAATGAGCCCCTTACTACACCTAAACAGTCGCTAGTAACCTGTTACTACACCTCAGATACTTGAAGTTTTCGGTCACATCCCCCCTCCCTCCCCCTTCCTGGCCTCCAGGGAGTTTGTGTTGAGATAAGCCAATCTTTCCTAATTGGTCATCCCCTGCTGGTTAGCAGTTATTTTGCTCACTGTCCTTTTGACTTTGTCCATGTAGTCCTTCTCTTTTTTTCAGGTGAGGTTACCAAAACTGTGCAGAGTACTCCAAGCTTAGCAAATCAAGGACCTCTATAGGGGAAGACTCACTTCCTTCCCTCTAATTGAAAAGCCTCTACCAATGCAGCCCAGCATCATACTAGCTCTTTCATGCACCTTGTTACATTGGGCCTGGTTCCTGAGGCTATCATGCTTATAATAACTCCCAGGTCCTCCTTTATGAGGTCTGTTCTAGCCTTACCTCCTCCCTCCATCCAATATTGAGTTCTCAAATTCCACTTCCCTAAGTGTATAACCCGTGAACCTTTTGGTGTTAAATTTCAGTTGCCAAATCTTGGATCACCTTTCCAGTTTCTTCAGATACCTTTTTAAGACCCATATGCCCTCATCACTATCCACCCTGCCACCTATATTAGTGGCATCTGCAAATAGACACATCTTGTGCTGAATCTCTTCTCCACTTTCACAATTAAATACACTGAAGAGTACTGGACACAGAACCGACCCTTGTGGCATATTGCTTATGACCCCCTTACCTCAGAGTGTGAACCATTCAGTGCCACCTTTCGGGTTCTCCCCCTGGTCAGTTCTGTACCCTCCTTGTGACTTCCCCGAGGTCCACACTGTAATTTCTTCACAAGCTTTTTCTGCAGCACTGAGTCAAAGGCCTTGCTGATGTCCAGGTACAGGATGTACAGTACTTGGCCTTTGTCCATCGCCTGGGGCATAGCATAGAAGAATTCTATGAGGTTCATCTGACATGACTTCCCTGTTACAAAGATGTGCTGCTTGCTGTCCTGGAGATCTCATGACTCCAGGAGGTTGACCATCCTTTCCTTTATTATAGTCTCAAAGAGCTTCCTCACAATGGAAGTCAGACTAACCGGTCTATAGTTCCCTGGATCTTCCCAATCCCCAATCCCATGCAGAGGACTACATCTGCCACCTTCCAGTCTCTGGGGACAAGGCCCATCTCAGTTGAGCTACATAGCTAGGATCTGAGAAGAGAAAAGTCAGCACTTTATGATTACTTGCGATTGTAATGATTATTTTAAAGGACTAAACAATAAACTGTACCATACCACTCATCTCCCTTATAAGAAAAAATGCTGCACATCTAGATAAATGGTGCAAAAGGTGTTGCAAAGCCTTAGATTGTACAGAACAGCTTTCTTAGGCAAAATGTCCCCCACAAACCAACCATAATATTTAACATTAAGAAACTCTTATCGAGGGTGCAACATTTTCCCTTTTGAGGGAGGGGAGTGCCAACCTTTTTGTTCCTCGATTGTTGACTTTGAGTTGGAGGACCACCACACCCTGGAACTGGCCTTACTTTTCATTTGTTGATAGCTGGGAATCTAATCTACTAGTGCACTTATGAATAATTAAAGGAAGATTATACAGTTTTCTGTTGGACAATGGGCTGCATGATTGTAACTTGATGAACCACTGGAGGATCAGGATGAGTCCATCAACAATGCTTTTGTCCTCCCACTGAAATGGGTGCTGGGGGCCAGGTGCAGGGGAGCATGGTTTAAATGGGTTGTTTCACTGATGTGTGCCAGCGACAAAAGAGGCGTCTGGTACCAAAGACAGACATGGGGAATCACTAATGTCATCACCATGAACCAAAGTATAAACTCAGCTGGCTTATGTGTTTCGAAAGTTTAAGCAAGCAGCGAGCAGCAAAGTGAACTATGTGAAACAGCAGCAGGTTGTGTATTCAGAACGTAAACAAATGGATGTTGCCATTTTGTTAACCCCTGACCCCAGTGATCAGCTCACTGGAATGAATGGTGTCCTGGCAAAAACTCAGGCACTTTGCAAGAACAGCAGCAGAGTTCTTGGTGCCATTTTCCAGCCACTAGGGTAGCCACAAACTTGAGTGACAAGCCTGTCAACTAACCAGAGACTGAGTTGGGAGTGTGCTCAACTGTACCCTTCCCCAGCTTAGGAGGATTTCAGAGCAGTCCTTCTGGGGCAGCGGAAAAGGAGAGTCAGACTGAAGAGGAGAGCTGTGGGCCTAGATCAGCTCCCAGCGGAGGTGGTGGGGGCAAACACAGTGAGGGAATTCAAAAACGCATCGGACAGGCATGGGGAACCCTAGCGATAGAAACAAGAAAGTAAAGTCAGAGATCAAAGAGGGTCTGTGGCTTTTGCAGTAGGTAGGGAAAATAAGCAGACTGGATGGGACTAATGGTCTTTATCTGCCATCAATTTCTATGTTTCTATATTTTGATTGTTTGCCTTTATAACAAAATCCATATAAAAAAGCAAAAGCAGTAAACTGTATTATTTCATTTGTTTCTACCAATGACCAGAACTGGGAAAACCTTTAGGGTAGCTTAAAGTAATGAAAGTGGAGGCTGTAAGCAGGAGCTGAGAGCTGCCCCCATCATTCTGGTATATGAATCCAGGCATCCGAATGGGGATTTATGCAAGCAGTTCCCTGTGCTCTCCAGTCCTCAAACTGCATCTATGTGGAGAAAGAAAGAAAAAGACAAAATGAGATTCCATTTCAAAACAAGCACATGTATATTGACAAATTTAACAAATATTCATTTTAAACTGAAATAACCAATGTCTACTGTTCAAAACCATTTTGCTGTTCAAAACCATTTTTCTCCACCACTCCACACCATCTATTCTGTTTCAAAGGGAAGGTCCTTTTCTCAATTTAATCTCTAATTTTGAATGCAAGATTGGTGGAGGTGGAAGGATGGGGGAGCCTGATTTTATTTACAAATTTCCATGAGGGATGAGGAAATGCTGAAGTCAAATTAAAACCTCATGACCTTCAGTTGGCATCCAGCACTGTGACCAAACAAATACATTTTGCTGTAGAGCTCTTTGGGGATGGCTTTGAATTTCAGTTATGTAAAGGTCAAGGGATTTAAGAGAAATTGGGGATTCATAAAAAGGGTTTAACATCCCAGTTTATGCTCAGACCCTTTGACTGTTTGCTGTTAAAGGAAAAAATCCTGTAGTTCTGTTTGTAAGAACCAATTTAGCCTGTTGTACACTCCTCTTTTGCACACTCTAACCTTTTCCCCGTCCCATAAAATGCAAATCACTGGGGCTGCTCTTACGGTGAGGTAGAAAATGTTCACCTACAGAGCTGTCTAAATTGTATTTTCTGATGTCTCAGACATGTTCTTGAATCCTTGACATACAGTTCTACCCACATAAGTTTTGTGGCAAGTACACCACAAGACATATACAATGAAATCTGTGTTGAATAAAATGACCTCTCTTATTTGCACTGTTCTTTCATAAGAGCTTAATAAGAAATGGGTACCTTGATGGCAAAAAGTGCAAATTTATTTATTTATTGAAATGTTTCACCAGGAAGGCACACTGAACAACAAGTTGCTCGTCTCATGGTGCAACCTGGGGGCAAATATTGCAGTTGCAACATTTAAACATACCAGGTGGTTTAGTTGGCAACCCTGTAGTGGTGGACTTGGTTGCAGCAAACTGACTTTGTATCAGCCTGTCTTTGATGCTGGTGCCTCTACTGCATGTTATTCTGGGTTTGGTGCCAATATTTTCTGCTAACAATGGATCTCGTAACAGTATTGGCCAATACTTTGTTGCCGCATTTCCTATTTTATCTGCTAGATGATTAACTTCAGTCACCGAACAGACTGGAGATTCACTTTGAGAGTTCCTAGCTTTAGGCTGTAGAAGTGTATCACATTTCTTTTTACAGTTAATCTTTTTATTGAGCTTTCAGAGATACAATAGCCAAACTTTTATAAAATTAGTAATGCATGAAAAAACAAAGGGTTTTATAGTTGACATGGTGCATTTGTTATCACATATAAATAGTCTATACAGGGCAGAAACAGTCTAACTTCGGAAACGATCTGTAGTACATCTATTTAGTTTAGACCTTCAGGTAAAAAACAATTTCCACTTTTGGTACAGTTTAAATATGAAGTATATTCATGTGAAATAGATACAGCCAGTTATTCCTTGAACACAGTACACGTTGAAATCCTTCCAAACCTTTGGGTTCTTTCATGGGGGTTTTAGTAAATCCTTGCTTTGGGGAGGTATGCTGAGCATAGCCCCTTTTTGGATGTATTGCAAGCAGGAGGCCCATATCCAGTGGAATTTTGGGCTACATTTATTTGCAAAGTGTGAGAGTCTGAAGAAAAAGGTTAATTTTTCCATGGCCTGGGACCATTCTGAGACAGATGAGGTCTCCTGTGACCTCCATCTCTGCAGGATTATTCTTCTGACCTCAACTGAGGCATATATCAGCCAGAGTTTATGGGATTGCTTCAATGGGATCTGCGGGGTAGTTAGGCCCAAGAGTAGCAGAGCTGGGGATGGAGGGATATGGATCTGCAGGATCTCCGAGCACTTTCTGAGAATGTTTCCCCATAGATGTCATATGAGGGAGCAGTCCCCAAAAATATGCAGAAGATCTACCCATGTACATCACATCTCCTAAAGTTGTCCTGTTGCAACAGACCCTTTGCTTTGAGTTGCACTGGGGTTTTATACCATAAGTGTTGGGTTTTATTCTGGATCAGAAAGCTATGTGGATCCTCACACACCTTGTCAGCAGATACCCAACATAGACACCATTCACCTTCTGATATGGATATGTTTAGCATGCTATGCCACTTAACTTTGGTCAACAGTGAGAGGTCTGGTGCCAATTCCCTCAGCATCTTGTAGATGCGACCTGCTAGGTCTGTAGGGCCCTTTAGCCAGCTCATTACTGGAAGGCCTTTAAGTTCCCCCTTCCCCTTCAAGCGGGTTGCATAGCTGGAACAAGAACACCCTTCTCTTATTTTTTTTGGTATAAACTTCTTAGCTGGAGGAATTTCCAAAAGTCACTCTTTGGTAAATTATACCTGTCTTGTAATGTTGTATAGGACTCTAAGTCTGACCTATCTGGTATTAACACATCCTGTACTCTGTTTATATTCCTGCTGTGCCATGTATTCCAGTAAAAAGGGCTGTTGTCTATGCACCATCATGGGTTATTCCACAGGTATGTGTGGCACCCTAGGCCTAGGCAAGAGTTCGCTAGTTACCCTACCCTTCGCCATGCCACATGTGCAGCCGGTACCATAAGCCACTTCTGGAACTGTCTCGGAAGTGCATAGCCCAGGTATGCTGTGGGGCAGGGCCCCAGTAGTATGTTTTGTTCTATGTTGTACCACACGGGGGTGTTTGGGCCTGGTTCTTGAAAGCCTCGGCAGGTATTGGCTCTCTTAAATGCATAGGTGTACCATTGGAAATGTGACAAGCACCATCCCCCTCTATTCCAGGGGGCTCTGAGCTTTGCTCCAGTTTATCTAAGGGTGGATGTTCTCCACAGAAACTTCCCTATTACAGTGTTCAACTTTTTAAATCAGTTTTCCGAGATAACCACTGGGAGGTGTGACAGAAGGTAAATACCTTTGGAGCAAACAACATCTTGATGGCATCTCTTTTTTCTACTATTGTAAGGTTCAGGTGCTTCCACCTGTTTACCTCTAATTGCAAGTGATTAAATAAAGGGTTAAGGTTACAGGAGACCAGATTGTGAGGGTCCGGGGTAATCTGCATGCCTACGTATTTTATTCCCTTGGCTGCCCATGCTAAGTCTGTACCTGCTATCAGATTCAAAGAGGCAAGCTTGTTTAGGGAGAGTATTTTGGATTTGCTGACATTAATTTTTAACCCCCGAAATGCATGCAAAGGATTTAAGAAAGTTCATCACATGTGGGATACTTGAGGATAGGTCAGTCATGAATATGACAATCATCCACATATAATTTAACCTTGTGGGAGTCAACTCTGATTTGTATCCTAGCAATTTGGGGGTGGGCCCATATGGCAGCCGCTAAGGGCTCAATGGCCAACACAAATAGCAATGGGGAGAGCTGGCACCCTTGTCTTGTACTCCTATATAGGCTGAAGGGTTCTGATACGGTATTGTTCACATGTAGCCATGCTTGGGGACCATTGTACAGTGTTTTAATCCAAGTACAGAATTGGGCTCAAAAATTATAGTGACGCAGAACTGCATGCAGAAACTCCAACTCCACCAAATCAGAAGCCTTTTCAAAGTCCACTGTAATAACCGCTGCTGGAGTGGGAAGATCTGCAGCAACCTGCATCAAGGTAACCAGGGCCCTCAGATGGTCTACACTGGCTCTGCCCTTCACAAACCCCACCTGCGATGGGTGAATCAGGAAGGGGAGCAGTTTTTCTAGTCTGGTGGTGAGTGTTTTGGACAAGATTTTGGCATCTGCATTTATGAGGGAAACTGATCTGTAACTAGCTGGAAGAGAGCGGTCTTTGCCTTCCTTCGGCAATACCGTTATGACTACCTCTTTCACGGTGTTCAGTAGTTCCCCTTTACTATGGGCCTCCTGTAGCATATTCATGAGTGGGGTTGAGACTTCTTTCATAAGTATTTGGTAGAAGTCCACTGGAAATCCATCTGCCCCTGGGGATTTATGACGGTCCATTCTCCCTATGGCTCAGCCTATTTTCTCTGGGGTAAAAGGGGCATCTTGGGTTTGTTTCTGAGAATCAGACAATTGAGGGATGTTTAGACCTTCCAGAAAGGCTGAGTATCGTCCCTCATCCCATTTATGTGTGAGCTATATAGATTCTTGTAAAATCCTACCATAGCTTGATTAATGGCCTTTGGGGTGGAGCATATCTGGTTGCAATGGACTACAGGACCCAAGGCAGCATGGTTTCACCAGGGGGAGTTCTTGTCAGACCAACCTAATTGAATATTTTGACTGGGTGACTAGGTAGGTGGATCAGGGGAGGGCAGTGGACATGGCCTATTTGGACTTCAGCAAGGTCTTTGACACTGTGCCACATAGAAGACTATTACACAAACTGGGGAATATGGGTGTGGGCAGGACAGTAGTGCAGTGGGTAGGTAACTGGCTGGGTGGCAGGACACAGAGGGCGGTGGTAAATGGCTGCCACTCCACAGAGGGAAGAGTGACCAGTGGGGTGCCACAGGGATCAGTGCTGGGACCGGTCCTATTCAACATCTTCATCAGTGACATTGCACAGGACCTAGAAGGCAGAATTTCCCTGTTTGCTGATGACACAAAGCTCTATAACAGAGTAGACACAGCAGAGGGTGTAGACAGAATGAGAAGGGACCAGCAGAAACTTGAAGAATGGTCAGGGGTTTGGCAGTTGAAATTCAATGCAAAGAAGTGTAAGATAATGCATATGGGGCACAAAAACCCTGGCACAATGTATCAGTTGGGGGTGAGGATATAGCATGCACCAAGCAGGAAAGGGATCTTGGGGTTATCATCTCTGATGACCTCAAGGTTGGGAAACTGTGTGACAAGGCAGCAGGTAAAGCAAACAGGATTCTGGGATGCATAGGCAGGGGCATCACCAGCAGGAAAAGGGAGGTCATAATTCCACTATACAAGACACTGGTGAGGCCCCACCTGGAGTACAGTGTACAGTTCGGGAGACCTTACTTACATAAGGACATAGAAAGGATAGAGAAGGTTCAGAAGAGGGCAACAAATATGGTACATGGATTGCATCACAAGTCCTATGAGGACAGGTTGAAGGAATTGAATATGTACTCCCTGGAGGAGAGGAGGGAGAGAGGGGATATGATAGAGACATACAAGTAACTTACAGGGAGGAAAAGGGTGCAGGAATACACTATTTTTAAGCAAAAAAGATGTTCCAGGACTAGAGGGCATGGGATGAAGTTGGAGGGAGGACAATTCAGATGAAATGTGAGGAAAAATTTCTTCACAGAACGGGTGATGGACAAGTGGAACACCCTGCCAGAGGGAGTGGTGGGGGCTGAAACAATCACAGGATTTAAGAATGCATGGGATAGACATAAAGGAATTCTGGAGGTCAGGGTTAAGGGGCAACAGACTTCTAGGAAAACATTAAGTAAACTTACAAGCTCAAATAGGCAGACTGAGTGGGCCGTAGGCCCTTATCTGCTGACACTGTCTATGTATCTGCAGTATGTATCTATGAGTATCTATTCCTTTGCATCTTTTAGGTGGGGGATATGCTGCTCTGCCTATTGTTTGTTTAACCCATAGTTACGCAGCTTCCCCGATTTTTCCCCATATGCCCAATATTTATGTTGGGATCTTTGAATTTGTAGCTCTGCCTTTCTGGTGACTAGGAGGTTTAGCTGGATTCGAAGTGATGTTAGCTCATGCAGTAGATTTTTACTGTTTAGAGAGTGTGGACCTTTTTTGTATCTACTCTCTGTTTCCCGCAGTTTTTCTTCTAACCTAGCTACTTCTTGTTCCCTTTGTTTATGGTGGAAGGCTGCATAACTGATTACTTTGCCTCTGACTTTGGCCTTAAAATCCTCCCAGATCATGGCTGAAGGTGCTGACCCCTGAGGGGTATCCAAGAAGAAGTTCTGAACCTCATTAATCATTCAGTGTGTAAATTTTTTTTCTTTTAGCAACAGGGGGTGCAGCTACCATGAAACCGATCTCTGGGGTAAGGGGTCCAAGATCATTGAAAGCACTACCGGGGCATGGTCAGAGATATATAGGGACACTATTGCCACATCCACTGCCAAAGTAGTCAGCCCAGGAGAAGTGAATCAACAATCTGCTGGCCATTGCACAAGCCTTTGAAAAGTATATAAAATCCCTGTCTGCTGGATGCTGGATACTCCATACATCAACTAACTGGTGCAGTGCCAGCAGATTTTGTAGTACTCGAAGCGATTGTATGTGTGGCTTGGGAAGTGAGTTTGATGTGTCCAGAAGGTAGTCAAGGGTAAAGTTAAAATCACCACCTATAAGAATTTCAGGGTTGTTGAATGCCAAGTTCATATGTACCTGTGAAATGTTATTGAAAATATTAAGGACATCCTCATTAGGTGCATAGATGTTCACCAGGACTATGGGAACTACTGGGGTGGTGAACATAACCATGACCCATCTCTCTTCCTCATCCTTCCTCTGTTCAATCAGCTGCCACCCACTTTGAACGATTATGGCATAAGATTGACACTCCTCTTTTTGCCTTGTTGGAAGTGCTGCGTTCCTCCCATCCCACCCATTCTCTTCTTAACTTTTGTGCTTCAATCCCTTTAAGTTTGGTTTCTTGTAAAAATGCTACCTGTGTAGTTTCAGTCTGGAGATAACTTTTTTCCTTTTTATGTGCAAGTTCATGCCCCTCACATTCCATGAGGTAGCTATCAGTGTATTTTTACTAACCATGACCGGATATAAGGGACATTAACTCTTCGATTTTGTTCCCTCCAGGCAGGAACAGGGCAACTCCTAACTGTAATCTTTCCAGATCAGTACCATAAAATCCATTTGTATTGTACCCAGTATAGTTTTCCTGATGCCCCTTTGTTCAGTGCATGACTGAGCCAATGTATCCTGTCTGCCCCTATTTTCCCATTTAAATAAAACAGTACACTGTTCACTATGAAGGCACGGAGCACTTGGTTTCGTTGCATACTTAATTCTAACAAACAAACTCTGTGCTCCAAGGCTCATTGTATAGGAAATCCAAACCTGAAAATATCATAAATGTGAACTGCAAAAACCATAGTTTGTAACAAGAAAGTTAACAAGTTATCCCAAAAGAAGAGTAGTGAGGGAAATTCCTTCTACGACCAGGTAGGCACTGTGTACAGCAACCTAATGTCAGCAAAGCCTCCTGTGGGAGGATGTACAAAGGTGTAAATATCACTACCTTGATAGCAAAATGCAGTTGACAAGGAGCAATCCTGAGGAGTGTTTCTTACAGTTCTCTATAGTAGCCAGAGAGATATACAGAGTGAGTTCTGTATCAAATGTGCTTGGAGGATTATGAGTTATATGTCTACTCTTCCTTCTTTCTATGCACCCTTTTTGCTGGCATAGATCCCTGTAGCTGGGGGTAATCCTTTGAGAGTCATGTGAAGAGTGTCTCCCCTCCCAGATTTGTTCAGCCCCTGAATATGTCTTTTACGGTGCATGGCAAAAGCTGGGGAGAGGGACTTGGGGGGGGGGTATGGTGGGCTCAGAATATATCCTCGGGACAAGATGTTAATCACCTCTGTCATTACCCTGAATTAAAAAAATCACCACCCTCCTGTTCCCATCTTGTAATATATTTCCAGTAAGTAGCAACCAATGAGGAGTTCAGCATCAGCTGCCTAGTAACATTGCTGACCGCTGTCTCCCAATTCCTTTCTCAACCTCTGGAGAACACGGAAGCAAAACTGTAAGTGGGGGTGTGGCTAAGCAGGATAGCCCATAATTTGATCAGGGATCATTATTCCTTGGCACTTCCTTATAGGAGCATGGGGATCACTTCTGAATTATCTAACTATTAAACAGCATGCTAAAACCTCCTGTTAAAACAACCTTAAACATGTACAGGGAGATCAAGGAAACTGGAACAAGGTTCACCTGCAATAAGGAAATGACTGCAACCAGATGATGCTGTTCAGACTATCAGATAGCACCTTTACAATTTTTTAGTTCAGTCAGCAGCTCTATGTGCCTGACTCCCATGCTATAAAGCCCTCCATCCATACTTTGCCCTGTTCACATTTTTTACAAAGCAACAGCCAGCCATGTATGGAAACATGCATCGGGTTTACTCCTTCATCAAAGTTGATGGGGGGGGGGCTCCATAAACAGATACAAGTGTACTGATCATGGCTTTGGGAAATTTAAAATTGCCAAACAGGCAGTTCAGCTACAAAGAAAACTCATGGCGAACTCTTACTGTATGCGGTCTGAGCTGCGCATCATCAGTTTAAAAGCAGGGACACTGACATGCGGATTATGGTAATTAGAGACTGTACCTTCCCTTGAAATTCACCTCAGTCGAGCACTTCAAGTTTTTGTCTACCCACCTTCAGGTTTCAGTTAGCCTTCCTACACCTGTGTGCCATGCTCAGAGAGCTCCGTTCCTTTTACAGCCTCTCGACACAGCTGGCCCACTCCTGACAGAAGGGAGCCCAGTCAGAAAGGGAGTCCAGTACTGTGCAGGCAATAATGGTGTTGCTCAAGTCAGGGTCCACCAGGATGATGGCTGTAGGAGCCAAATCTCCCAATGGCAGGAACTAGTTCTGTGTCCTGATGAGGGTGCTGTCCGGTGATGCGCTGTTGGTGTTGGAGAGCTCCTGCAACCTCTGCCTGCTCCTGAATTTGACTCTGGGATAAGAGGAGCTTCTTAGTTGTTGGGACCTGTTTCTTCTTCTTTGTTGCCCTCGTGTCACTTGTTGCCAAGGTTCTCATTGGGTCTTCTCAATCAGACCTCCTGTGTTATTTGATTGCAGCTGTTGTTCCTTGTCTCTCGTGTGCAGTGGTGACATCTCCATTGCCTGGGCATTCTCACCATGTGGTCGAGAAGGTAGTTGTCTCAAAGACTGCTGAGAAATACTTTCCCTTCCCAAAATTTGTTTAGCTTCTTCAGGGGTCTCAAACATAATAACCTCCCCTTTGACAGTTATTGACAGCATGGCAGGGTAGTGGAGGAAAGCAGGAATATTTAACTTTGAAAATTGCTGCTTTACCTCCGTATATGCCCTCCTTCTTTTTGACAGTTTGTATGAATAATCTTGAAATAGCTGAACTTGGTGGCCCTCCCAGCACACGGTGCCCATTTCTCTTGCCAACCTCAGATATTTCTCTTTGATTTGGGTATCTGAGGAATTTACACAGTATGGACTAAAGTCTCTCCCCTTGCCTGGGTCTAGAAGTTAGCGTCCTGTGGGGCCGTTCAATCTCCAGTGGCATCTCATTGTTTAAATGAAAAAGTTTGGGTAGTAAGTGCTGCATGAATCCTACCATATCCCTTTCTTTCACTTCCTTCAGAAATGCCCAGGATCCTAACATATTTTCTTCTGGCACGGTTCTCCATATCATCAACTTTTGATAATAAGTACTGATTTGGCCTTGGTGTTCCCAAAGTTGGCCCTGATGTCTGTGCAACTGCTCCTCATGGTGTCTAACAACCATCTCCATGCTCTCCACCCATCCTGACAGAGCCTACAGATCCACATTTGTTCTAGTAGTCGTCCTTTTTGGCTCCGTAGTGTCTTGTAAAACTTGAGCCAGCAGTTTTATTATAGTCTCCAGCTCAGTGCTGAAGGTTGATGTGTCCTGTGAAGCCACCGCCCTACTCATAATCCTACTATCAATGGCACCTCTGGTTGCTACCATCCAAGCTACTGTGAGCTGGCACTGTAGGGATTTGGCCCTGATTACTGCTGCAACATGTTTTGAGAGTCCCCATTCATTACGATCATTTTTTCTCAGCGAAGTCTTTTCTGTTCATGCCAGTTTTGGTATGGATTGAAAATCTGAGGTTTGCCCAATCTGACAAAACTTACGATACCCTCCAGAACCCACTGCTTTTAACAGATGGATGGAAAAAGCATCCCACTCGAGCTCTCTTATAGATTTAGCCTCCCACCATGTTGGTTGGTTAGCGCCATCCCTGAAATGTCTCACATTCAAAGGATTTTGCTTTTCAAATGCTAAGTCAAGAACTTTGACACTGTAACCCCCGTTCAGGAATCTATCCCTTAGTTCATTTGATTAATTGATAAATTCATCAAAATCTGAACAACTGCACCTAAGTAAAAAAATTGCCCATGGAAATGGAATCTTGAGTGGTTTGGAATGTACTACTGACCAATAACAAGCTGTAGATCCAAGTTGTTTTTTATAGCCATTTATTTTCACCTTGTTGTTTGAATCTGTCATTAATGTGATATCTAAGAAGTTATAGGCATGGGATCCACATTGCGGGTGAAACATAAATTAAGGTTATTTGTGTAACCGGCCCCTGATCCTCCACTTTGTCTAGGGGTCCCGATGTTATGGGAGGCATAGACCTGAAACATTCCTGGCTCTTGATTAATAAAATAGAGAGAAGGGAAGTCTTACCTGCAGATGTCTTCCAATTCATGCAGGCCTTCCCTTACCCTTGCAGCAGCTCTGTACTCCAGTTGGCATCTCTGCAGATCTTCATGGGGGGGAGGGGGCTGACATTTTCTAGAAAGCAAGAAATAATGTTGAGCAAGTGGATTTAATTAATTAAAGTAATCACTCACCACAGCCAGACTCAAAGGAACTATAAAGCTCTTTATTTTGGATGTGAAATGATTGCATCCAAACTCACATTAAATAACTAGGAGCAGCTCCTTGGAGCTGAGAAATCAGGTATAAGAGTACAGCGGCTTTCCAGGGCACACATGAGATGACCACAGCAACCACAGATTTTTGCAAGGCCTAGAATGTAGACCACTCTTGCTCCACATTTACCTTTTCCTTGGGCAGAGATCTCATATATATTCAGACCAGATTTTCCTTCCGATAACCTTTTTCATGCCTTAACCTCCTAGCAGGGGAGTACCTTACTCCTCCCATGCCAGCCAAGCCAAAGATTTGGACCTCGGGGTGAAGTGCAGCCTAAGCCTCCCACAGCTGCTCCCAAACAGTTTACCCAAACCAGTTCATCTGAGCCCAAATGGTGCATTCTCCTCCTTTTCCTCTCTGAGCCTGTTCCAGGCTGAACACCAGGCTTAGCGATGGCTCCCTTCTTCCCAAAAATTCCTGTTTCCCTATGGTCCTTAACAGGCCTGACAGTCCTGCCCCAGACATGGGCACAGCAGGCCCCATAGTGAATCCCAGACCACATTCCCCTTACTGAACTCTCCCTCCTGGCAGTATGCCACACTGGAAAGGCCCACTGGAGCTGCCCCCTCTGGTGACCCAGATGCCGTCCTGCAGCCATTGCAAGAGCCCCACTGTGAGGATGACTTGTACAAAAACAGGATACCGGGAACCCTGCACCACAGTAGGATTCTGGTGCCTTTACTTTTCACCTTTTGTTTTCAGCTTTCCCCTCCTGCTTGCAGATGATGAACACCACACTCTGAACCACACAGCTGCAAATCTCTTACCAGCCCTCCCTCAGAGACCATACTCCATGTCGCACCAATGCTACCATGTCAACTTCTCTAGGCCAGGGGGAAACACCCCCAGGCACTTGCCCTACTCAATGCCACCAACTCCCCATCTCTCCCTCCACCCCAGGGTACCAGGGTTTAAATAGAGGGCTCACACCACTGCCCTCTGGTGACAGTAAAGCGGAATGGCCTATAAACCTACAGGAGAAATAGGGGCACTACCAGAGGGGGGAGTCCAAAATAAAGGCTAGTGAGCCCACCCCATGGGGGGGCTTACATTTGTATTAAGCCTTTATATGAAATTCTCTGCTTCACTCACAGCACCATGCCATACACAGATTACATCATCCATATGTCTGTGCCATTTGACAGTTTTATGAAAAAATGGATTATAGTCTGCATTCAGGTCCCATAGCCCCTAAAAAAGATTTGCAAATGAGGGCAGCATGGCCGCTCTCATTGCAGTACCACTTGTATGTAATAGTCATTGTCAGATTTGAAATAACTGTGTGAAAGCACAACATTCCAACACTTCCAGTATTAAATTCAATGACATCATGTCCCATAATGAGTCTTGGAGGGGATAATACCTGCATACTGCTATACCATCTTGATAATGAATTGACGTATATAAAGTCTCAACATTAGTCCATGTGAAATCAGAGAATTTTTCAAGCACATGCAATATGGTATCTCAGTGGTGGGATCCCAAACAAGCCACACTTTTCTGCATGAAGAAGTCCAAAAACTTGCAGAGATTGTCTGTGAGGGATCCCACTCCCAAAACAATAGCATGACCAGATGGATTGAAAGGGTCTTTATGTACTGTATTTTGAGCAGGATATACATTGTGGGTGTCATAGGAAATATTGGAAATTGTTGAAGAACTAAACTCAGCCTTGCTGATCTCACCCACAGAATGTGCCCTGTCAAGCAATTCTAACAATTGCTGCTTGAATGTTCGTAATGGATTAGATGACAGTTTACAGTAATTTGTAATATGATGCAGTAATTCTAGGACTATTTTATTGTAATACTCTTTTATAAGCATTACAATGTCCCCCTCCATCTGCTAACTTAAGGATGACATCAAATAATTCCTCTAGCTCATGTAATACATTTTTAACATTAGGTAATAAATTCATATACATGTTACTCCTGTCAGACTCTAGAATGTTTTGTACCTCATTACAGACTGTTTTTTATATGATTAATAGCTGGGTTGACACTAGTAGTGCAAAAATCAAACTTTGGAGAGAAGAAAGATTTCCTCACTTTACAAAAATGTTGCTCATTTACATCATATAAAGAAACAATGAATTATCCAAGTTAGTTCTATTTAGGAGGGAGTCCAGGGTAAAATTAGTTACCCAGTATTTAACTAGAACTGCATTTTGAAAGAAATATAAATTAAAAGCATATTACAAGTGTGGAGATCTGCTACTGTGGGTAGTGGGGTGGTCTACATAAGGAATAAGGCACGACGAGATGTGGTTTATGGCCTGATAAGAGCATGTCCCTGGTGTGTAATGAGCGCCAAGTGTGTTTTGCACCTGGGAAGTGCTTTTTTAAGGTCATAAACCACACCTTGGAGTGTCTTATTCCGCTTATAAAATGGATCCCCTATAAAAAAATCATTAGAAAGTTCAGAAACTCAAATAAAAAACTGTCAAACACTGTAAAATATATTTGAAAAGAAAAGTAGTCCTTGCCACTAAGAGGGTGTTAATATCTGTGTGCCCCCTACCCCGACAAACATCCTGGAAAATAGACATATTTCCTTTCTTTATGCTCCCCATCCCTATAGAAATACCTTATAAATTGTTTTTTGATGTAAGCTGGTTTCCGTGGGAGCGAGCTTGTTGTTTATGGGCCGCTGTAGTTTTTTATTTTTTTTTATTTTTAGTTTTTGTTGACCGGGTAAGTGCACTAGACAAATCCTGCCTATTTTCAGGCATGACCCGGAGAAGGGGGATACAGAGGAATGCCAACTGACCTTGACCAAGATTAAGCTGTTGGTGATATTTTTAGTGAATGAGGGGAAATTTGGCCAGGACACCGGGAAAATTTCCCTACTCTGTGCCTGCAAGGGGCCTTGCTTCCTATGAGCAGAGGGGACCCTTTTGTCTGCGGTACCAAGATGGCGGATGACATTGTGGTTGCTGGTGGAATTGCTGGAGATATTCTGGATTCTGACCTGACTACAGCTTCACCCATGGAGTCAAGAATACCTGACATTACCTCTGAAGAACCTACAAGGCTGCAATCTGCAGAAAGAAATACTGAAGGTACCACTTTAAATGAATTGCCAGATAGTCATCAAGAAGACTTGCCTCAGACACCACTTTACACAGTTTCAGGAACTCAGAGCACTTCTAATGACACAGAAAATTATCTGTGAAGCATGTATTTTGCACACAAGGACTTTCTTATTGGTCTAATGCACTCTGATTCACAGTTTTCCTCATGGCCTTTTTTGCCAACTTACCCTGCAGCAACCACTTCTGATATGACTCCTAGCACCAGAAATGCCCCAAACTCTGCATCGGGAGCTCTCTCTCTTTGCATCTATGGGACAGTCATCGCACTGCAGAGGACACTGAGAGCAATTGGTCACCCACGGCAGCGCTCCATGCTGCTGGCTGGCAGCAACATTCAGAAGGAGCACCCAGGACCTCCCGAGGGGGCTGTTTCAGCCCAGGAAATCATCTCTGAGGCACACAACGAACTCCAATCTTCAGAAGACACACCATTACCAATGAAAACTGCTCTGGAACCAGTATCTTTCCCTAGTAATGCTTCAAGCACACCTGCTATCTCCCGAACAACACCTGACGTCACAGATACTGTCACGGGCCCCAACTTAGCCAGATGTGAATCTACTTCATCCTCCTCGACTTCAGAATATAATTTAGTTGGTACATCTGAGCCATTTGGTCCACAGCCTGCAGGTGAGGGCACTAACTCAACCCCATTTAAACTCAGTGATCTGTTCACAAACTTAGGTGAGCCAGCAAAGCGAAAGAATGCTGTACGTATGAAGTTCATGGGGGACATTGCTACAAGCCCTGACAGAAGAACTGTATTGCATAGTATGTTGAGGGACTCTTTAGAGATAAGGGCAACAGAATTATTTGCCTTCATTCATGTGCATGGGGAATCTGTATGACTAAAGTTTTAAAAACGTGTACACTTTGGAGAAATTCTGGGAGAAATATGAGCATGTAACACATCTGCCACTCTGGGCTCCCTTTATGGTCATCCCTCTCACAAAACCAACAGTGAAAATTGTTACCTTACTGTTTCGTAGTGAGGGGGTGAGCATAGCGGACATCCAGTACTGCTTCAGGCAGTGCTGCGATATACTAGAGGTCCCTCGACCTATTTTGGATGAGGACCTAGTATGGACTGGGGGATGGAAAGTAAAGGTACAACTTAAAAACACGGATAAAGGTATCTCTCATTTACTAGGCAGCTTTCACATAGGCAGGAACCATGGCTTATGTTTTTACCCTGGACAACCACGGACCTGTCATAAGTGCGGTTTCGCACCCACCTGAGCAGCACTTATGACAAGCCCAGATGTCCTTTGTGCTTATCCTATGGACATGTGAGTTTAGGTTGTCCAAACCCTCTATACTGCAATCTGTGTGATGAGCCGGGGCACTCCTATCACCAGTGCCCTAGGGCGGATCATAATAGGCTTGACCGCCCTTCCCAGGACCAGATAGCGCTTATAATGGATTCCCAGACTCAGGCCTTACGCCGCAGGGAGGCCCCGGCCCCTGCCACTTCTACCCTGGCAAAAGAACCTCCTCTCCCGCAAGAGCCTGAACCTATGGCCGGACAAGGGGCCATTCCCAAGTCCCCTAGCACTCCTATAGAAGCAGTACCCCCTTCTGAATCAGTCCCTGCTAGTACCCAGGCTACCATGCCTCCTCCCCACCAAAGGACTCAGACCACTTTGTGGTAATCCTTCCTTCTAAACGGGGTAAAGGCAAAAGAAAAGCAGAAGCTTCCACCCCCAAGAGAACAATTATCATGAGGAATAAATTTCAGGCCTTAGCCAAGAGACGACAATGGGGAGACACCCAAGGGGAAGATGGAGACTCGGATTCTTCTCTAACCTCTTCCTCCCATGTGGACTTCTCCTCTGACTCCCAGCATGATCCCCCCCTTCAGCAGATGGAGGTAGGACCCATGATAACATTACCAGACACTAGCTTCTCCAGAATGGCACTGTACTTTCTGGGATGAACCACCATCAAGGACTCTGCTGCTTCACCCTAAATGCATGCAGCATTAAATCCTATAGAAAACAACTCTCTACAGTGCAGTACCTTTCTGACTTACACCATGACATCTATTTTCTCCAGGACACCCGTTTGAAATCTCCTCATGAGCTTTCTCAAATTAAAACTCGTTGGCATCAGGGTTCTTCCTTCTGGTCATATGGAGAGGATAGATGTGATGGCCTAGCTATTTTGTTTGCAGATTTTAATTTCCAAATTTCCCGGTTGGTAGACATAATACCAGGATGAGCCATGCTTGTAGACTGTACATATCAACAACACAAACTCAGGCTCATTAATGTATATGCCCCCCAGAGCATTGCCTCCAGAACAGACTTATTTAACAAAATACACCCATACCTGTATTCCAACCGGCAAATCTATACGGGAGGCGATTTCAACTGTGGTCTTACTATCTCAGATTGGGGCGGCTCCACCCCAAAACTTTTCACAGATTCAATTGCCCTGAACAAAATTATTCAGACTGCGGCCTTTAGAGATGGACATAATGCTTTACATGGTACAGGTGCTAAAACTTATCACAGAGGCCCATACGCTACCAGGATAGATTTTCTTTTTGTCTCACAGAATATTTCAGTCACACAGGCAAGAATCATACCCTGTGAGACTTCAGACCATCTGGGG
Organism: Neoceratodus forsteri; assembly: GCA_016271365.2. NCBI lineage: Eukaryota > Metazoa > Chordata > Ceratodontiformes > Ceratodontidae > Neoceratodus > Neoceratodus forsteri. Next base: position 1,142,341,382 of record CM028129.1, on the reverse strand, counting down.
ATCTTTCTGGTTTGCTCCCCCTCAGGGAACTCCTTTTCTGGTCAACCCCACTCTAGGTGGAAATTGAATAGTTCATTGTTGACAGACCCGGCCATTTCAATGCATTGCACAGACCTTCTAAGGGCCCGACTGTCTGTATTGGAAGCATATAATTCCCCTCTACAATGGTGGGAAGACACTAAGAGTGATATCAAGATTTTCTTCCTACATACAGGGAGGAAGAGAACACTGAGTTCATATCTTCGATATCTCACTCTCAGGCAAAAACTACAACAGGCCATATCTCTTTCTTTCACATCCCACATGGACTACTCTCACACAATAAAGTCCATTAAGGAAGAAATGGAACAGTTCCAGTATCACCGAGCACATTCTTTATGGATGGAAGCTCAACATGGGACACAAGGCTCCGGTCCCTCCCTAGATACCTATAAAAGTTGCACTGACAGGGTAAATGCAACCCACATAGAGGAACTTTTTAATCCTGCTTCCAATACCTCCCACAATTCCTTGCTGGACATAAAGCGTATCGCCAGCTCTTATCTAGCTACGATGTTTGGCACCACAACTCCTGTGGATAGTATCATACCTTTCCTTTCAGGTGTTTCTATTCCTCCTCCATCCCAAGATACATTGAAACATCTCCTTAAACCTATAATACCAGAGGAAACCCAGCAGGTTATAAAATGCCAAAATAAGTGCACTTCCCCTGCATCTGATGGCCTTACTGCAGAATTATATATACAGATTATGTTATTTTTTGCCCCCTTTATGATGTTAATATATAATACCATCATAAGTACTAATTCTACTCCTAAAGGATTTTCTGATGCTATTATGATTTTATTATTCAAGAAAGGGAGCAGAGCCGATATATGGAACTGGAGACCACTAAGTCTGCTAAACGGACTATAAAATATTCACTTCCATCTTGCTCAATAGGATGCTCCCTGTTGCTGCTCAGATTATTTCTGAGGTGCAGACTTGTGCCCTTCCCGGCAGATTTATCCTTTCCAACCTATCCCTCATTCGAGACATTATTTCAAACAGTACCCCCTCTTCACCTGCCCTGTTGCTCTCATTGGACCAAGAAAAGACTTTTGACTGGGTCAGCCATGTTTATTTGTTCCAGGTTCTTGCACACTACCATGTTCCCTAGAAATTCATCTCTTGGCTTAAACTGTTATATAGTACTGCTTGGATGCAACCCCATATAAATGGTTCTCCATGCCCCCCTTTTTTAGGCCTTAGAGGAGTATGACAGGGCTGCCCCTTAAGTCCTCTTTTATATATTTTCCAACTGGACCCTTTATTACGAACCCTACTGCTGCACCCATCTTTACCTAGAATCTCTTCCCCCATTTGAAGACCTCTACCTCCAGTATGTGCATATGCTGATGATTTCTGCATTTGTACTACCCCTATCTTCAGGAGATAGTACTTCCCCCTATTTGCAAAGCATTTGAGACAGCTTTGGGCTCCCAAATAAATATAGCAAAAAGTACAGCACTAGTGGTGCCAGCTTCAGCCAGCATGGACTTACCAATGCATATTGTAGATATCCCTCTGGCAATCGCTCCAACAAAAATCCTGGGATTACATTACAGCACCTCAGATGATGCCAGCTATAACTGGAATATAGTATTAAATAGAGCAGCACACTCCATTTCCTTTTGGAAAGGATATAGCATTGCAAAATGGAAAAGAGTGTTTTTATTGAAAACTTTAATACCTCCCCTCTTCTTACATGTGGCATCAGTGTTTCTGGTCCCTTTTTCTCTGGAGGCAAGAGTTTACAATATTTTTTTTCAAGGCTTCTGGGGCAGCTGTTTAAATCCCATAAAAAGATCATACACATACATGGATTATTGTCATGGTGGGGTAAGGATACTGAACCCGATAGTATTTTTCCATAGCCTATTCCTGAAAATCACGATACCCCACTTACTCCATGATCCACCCCTATTTTGGCACTTAATTATATATTCTTTTACCATTAAGGTATGCCAAATATGGCAACAACTCCTGCATGACATTCTTAGGAACTTCAGAAAACTAGGTATCCCCAGCTTCCTCTTCACCCCTTTTCTGAAGATCTGGCAATGGAAACTCTCCCCTGCACATATATTGACTAAAACCAGGAGACAGCTTTATAACTTTGTTTTACATACCCATTTTTCTGACTTACCACAGATAGTATCAACAAAAGGCTCCCTTCTGGAATTAAAAACACCCTTTTCTCAGTTAACTGACCCCAAGATCCCCACACAGTTTTGGGATATCCCCTGGCTAGCTTGTCATGGAAGACTGGGTGTCAAGAATAACCTAAAACATAAATCAGTAGAAGAGTGAATATGCCCCCGAGACTCTTGCACAGCGGTACTGGAAACCATGCATCATTTTTTTATTGATTGCCCATATAGTCAAGTTGTTTGGACCCTCCTTTTACATAAATGGAAAGAAAAGGAACTTCAGAATGTAACATATGATATCCTGGTGTACGGGATATACCCCCCCCCCGGATTACAGAAATATCACACAGGAACCGTACATCTCATCTTTGCATCCTGCCTCTATTATTTATGGCAGGCCAGGTGCGCCTTTCTCCTGCAACAGAAAGTGTTTCCTGCAATGCAAATAGTTGCACAGATTGTTTCTAGCCTTGTGGTAATCCAAAATGCGGAAAAAAGTTGTTGACTTCTGCTGTATACAGTTCATATTGGAACAATTGTGCATGGATTGAAACTGCAGTACCCTGAAGATGTTTTTCTTTTTTCCTCTCTGTATTAGAAAGTATTTATTTTGCTCCATTTAAACTGAAATTTTTCTTTTGACTTCTTTTTCTCTTTTTTTTCCTCTCACCCTTGTTTATTGGTTTTATTTGTGGGTTGATTTCCTTTTGTCTTTCATGCAAACCTTATTTACAGTTTCTGTAAAGCTGACATTGTATTCTGTTTATTGAATGTACTGCACTAATTTTTCTTTAAATAAAACATTCCCCTACTCATCTGTAGGGGAACCTAACATCCTGGTTCATAGCCAAGATGGAGGATGGCAAGATGGCCAACCAAGGAGTTGGGATTTCAGGAGCAGTTGAAGGAGCACTGACATTTTCCTCTCAGGATTTCAAGGGGCAACAGCATCAGACAACTGGATTTCTTGTACAGAAAAGCAGTGAGAACATTATTTTGGAAGATATGGATTTTTCACAATCTAACATCCTCACACAAGGTATTGAGCAAATTAACCCAGAAATTAATGCTTTTCAAGGACAAACTGCTACAGTTATGAAACAAAAATGCCTTTCTGAAGAAACTTTAAAAGCCACAAATGGACAATAGGACACTGTCTCAGAACACAAGATACTGGAAATTAAACAAAGGAGAAAGAAACTTTTGTCATTACTAAAAGCAGAGGATGAAGCCCTACAGCACCTGGAAAATACAAAGAGTCATTTTCCATCTCCAATGAAAGAAGCCCTGAGCACAGAAAAAAGTGAGTGTTCATCTCCAGTATGTTCCAAAGTGTAGAGCCAAACAGCCAAGCATGGACCCCAGAACACGCTTTGAGTGAAGCAGGCTGGAAAAAAACAGTGGATGGCAGAGCATGGTTTTCTGACTCTATTCCAAGTGCTACAGAGATTCAGCAATCAACAGTTGATTCAGCACCTGTCATGTTTCAATCTCCTCTACTGCAGCCAGTATGCTACTCAGACAAGGAAGCTCCGGTAACTGTAGCAGCCCACACTGGTGATAGAACAGAGGTTGCACCCAGTGTTCAGACCTCTCGAGAGGCAAAGGAACAAATGACAAGCAAGCAACCAGAAAATAAACCCTTGCAAACTCCACCTGGCTCACAAGTAAGTGACACCACATTTAATACAAATGTTACATTACCATTTAATCCTCAAGCTGTAAAAATGCTAACCTCTGCATCATAGGCAGATATAATGGATGAAAATACTCTTCCAGAACAGGTAAATACTAACCTGCCTCCCACCCCTCAACAGACAAGTAGTAAAAATACAGCTGATACAGCACAGAGACTGGGGTGATCCACCTAAAATTTTCAAGCTTTCAGACTTGTTTGTTAATTTGGGGGAGCCTGCAAAATGTAAACATGCTGTCCACTTCAAATATGCAGGGGGGTTTAGAAATTCCACCAGATAGAACCTACGTGGCCAGAAAATTGCTTAAGGAAACTATGCATTTCACAGCAACGGAGGTGTTTGCTCTTATCCAGACCTCTGGGGACATGCAGTTTGCCGTAAGCTTTAGATCTTCAGTACTGCTTCACAGATTTCAGCTTAAATACAATTCTATTAAAAATTATCCTGCCTGGATTCTCTTCATAGTCATACCCCTAACAAATCTGATACAGAAAACAGTCAATATCTTGTTTAAAAATGAAGTGGTTGATGTGTCTAATATTTTGCACTGGGTTAAACAATGTGTAGAAGCAATTGAAAGACCACAGCCAATTTTGGACTCAGAAAATATATGGACTGAGGGGTGGCATATCAAAGCAAAATTGAAAAGCAAAGATGCTGGTATTTAACATTTACCCAGCAGTTTTTTTATTGGCAGAGACAGAGGTTTTTGTTTCTATTTGGGTCAACCCAAATCCTGCTACAGATGTGGCTCCTTAACCCATCTTAGTAATGCCTGTGAAGCTAGAGTATGTGACCTCTGTCTTGAAATAGGTCACTCTAACTATTACTGCCCAAATCAAGTGCGTTGTAATTTATGTGACAAGAAAGGCCACTCATACAAAATGTGTCCATGGGCCACTCATAACAAAGGTTCTTTTTATGATCTGGATGAAATGGTTCTCAAAGCACAAGAGAAAAAACAACAAACGTATTCCTCACTTTCTATTACAGGAAAAACTGATGCCAATATTCCTAAATTACAAAATCAAGAATAAACTATTGTACCTGTGGATGTTCAAATTATGCCCCCGCACCTCCAACAGAAAATGTGGTCATTGGAGGGGAAAAGGAAACAACAGAGACAGCAACCCAAACCCAAAATTTTAAGGAGAGAACCCATTAAGACAACAGACAGCTATGCAGCACTGCAAAGCGGTGCAGATGAGGAGAGTGAAGAATCTGATCTATCTTCTGTAGCCTCCTCCCACACAGAGGCATCAGCTGGGGAAGAAGAAAAAAAAAGGTAAGTCTTACAAAAGAACAAGAAAGAAAAATACTTGACCTTAAACTTGTGCTTTGGCATTAACTAAATTTTATTTAATTTCATTAAATGTAAATAGTATTAGGAATGTTAAAAGAAGATGAACTTTATTTTCCTCTCTGCAGTTAACCAATGTAAATGTTTTTCTCTTGCAAGATATCAGGTTACAAACAACACATGATTTTGCAAATGTCCAGAAATTGTGGCCATGGGGTCCTTCTTTTTGGTCCCTAGGAACAGAGCCCTGTTCAGGGGTTGGCATATTATTCAAATATCTTGATTTAAACATTATAAGAGTACTAGACATAGAGCCTGGAAGGTTATTACTCCTAGATATACTGGTGGGAGATGTGCATATGAGAATAGGGAATATTTATGCCCCACAGACAAAAAGTAGAATAGTTTTATTTAAAGTGGTACAACCATACTTACACACAGCAAAATTCATTATTTTAGGTGGGGATTTTACCTGTCCCTTGGACTTAAAAGATAAAACTGGCAACACAACTAAATTATTTTGTGATGCAAACACTTTGAAATCTATTATACAGACTGCAGGAATGACAGAGTCCTACAGACAAATACATCCTGAAGGTGGACATACTTATCATTATCATAGAAATTCTATTTCAACCAGAATTGATTTTATTTTTTTATCAGACCGAGGTCAGGTTTATGAGCCCCGGACCCAAGCAAATGCAAACTCAGATCATATGGAATTGCATATTTCCCTAAACCTGCTAAACACTAAGAAGCTGGGTAAAGGTTATTGGAAACTTAATGTCTCCTTATTGACACAAGATATTATATGTACTGACTGCACTGAATTACTAAAAGCTAGAATTTCAGTAGCAGTTTTTTATGATACGTTATTAGACTGGTGGTAGGACACAAAACAAGATTTAAAACACTTTTTTCAACTAAAAGGGAAAAGAAACAGTGAGTCTGACTATTTAAAATATTTACAGTTAAGGGAACTCCTTTTTAAACTCATTACTGTGCAGTCCTCTGCTAAATAGTCTTTATGATAGCACCAGATCGTTGGAAAGAGAACAATGTTTTGGAAACAGGCTAAAAGAGGGATTGCTAGACATTTTTAAATATAATCAGGAAAAGACTAAAACAAAAACCTTTAGAGGCATACAAAATGATCAAGGTATTATATTAAACCATAGTGAGCAAATCTTGGAACATGTGGAGTCCTCTTATAAGAAATTGTTCTCACAAACAGGATCTTTGGGATCCTATGAGCAATTTTTTAAAAATATGCAGCCTAAAATTTTAGCTGACTCAGAGGCCAATCTGTTAATTAAAACTATAACAGTACTTGAAGTGGACGAGGCTATACAAACCCTCCCTTTACACAAAGTTCCTGGGCCTGATGGGTTAACTTCTGAATTTTACAAAAAGTTCCAAAATAGTCTTAGAACCATACTGACAGAACTATATAAATTACATTTTAGAAACTGGATATGTTACTATCGAATGGTTACAAGCCAGTATGATTCTACTTTATAAAAAGAATGAAACTGCAGATTTAAAAAGCTGGAGACCTATCTCCCTGTTAAATACTGACCAGAAAATCTTAACTAAAATCCTGACTAAACGCCTTAAAGAAATTACACCCAAAATTAAATCTGTCTCTCAAGCCTGCTCTATTCCAAATAGGAATATAACTGTTAACCTTATGCAAATAAGGGAGATCTTACAAAAAAGTATTGATAATGAAGTGTCTGTTTTTTTTCTTTCAATCGATCAAGAGAAAGCTTCCAATCATATTTCCCACCAATATCTATATCAGGCATTACGGTATCTTGGTATACCTAAAAAAATCATTCTTTGGATATACATGATATACTAAAATGGCACTTTTAAAATTATGGGAAATGGGTTTCAAGGGAAAGTCATCAAACAAATGCAGGGGGCCAGGCAAGGGTACCCCCTAAGCCCAGTTTTGTATATCCTTGGGTTAGACATATTACTACCAAAAATAAATATATCTCCAGCCATAGACGGTTTCAATATTGCAGAGCATACACCTCAAATTAAAACTTTGACATATGCAGATGACATATGCATATTCTTAAAAGACATAAAATCAGGGAAAGAATTATTACACATCTTTCAAAACTTTTCAGCTATTTCAAATGCTAGAATACACATTAAAAAAGTACAGCAGTACTACTGGGAAAGAAGACACAGCAGCTTACTGAAGTAGCTGGAATCCCCATAAGAAAGGGAAGTTTTAAAATTCTGGGTATTTATTTTGGGCAGCCAGATGCAGGGAAAACCAATTGGGACGCCAAAATTAATGAAGGATTTGCACTTACGGCAAAATGGAAAAATATGCAAATTTCAAAGAAAAAGTATGTAATCCTAATCAAAACTTTGTTACTAACAATATTTTTATACATCAGTGCAATTTTTCCATTACCTATTGAATTAGAGTTTAGGATATATAGCCTCTTTTTCCAAGCCCTATGGTGCAGTCGGCTCTACTCAATAAAATAAACTTTACTTATCTACCTTGCAAACAAGGGGGCCTAGGGATGATTAACCCTGATGCTTTTTTCTACACACATTTTATATTTTATAACTTTAAGCCTATTCTGAGATCTAGAGTTAAAAATTGGCATCTTTGGTTATTCAATGAGCTACAAAACCTACTAACCGTATGGGAAAAAGGGAAACAAAATTTTCAAATAATCTGGAAAAAAGCAAATTTTTACGCATATGATTCTGCTTTTTAAAAAAAAAAAAACAGTGGAACATGACAAAAGAGGAAGTTATATTGTTTTCCAAAAAATACTTTTATCATCATTTTATTGAAAGCAGTTTTTGGGAACCCTTGATATTTCCACAAGGATCAACAGAATATCTTGAATCTACCCTCAAATTACTGACAGAACCCAGATTGCCAGAATACCTGTGGGAAACAACTTGGTTATCATGCCATGGCAGGCTAGTTGTCAGGAACTCCCATAAGCACAAGCAGCTAAGTAAAATATTTTGTCCAAGGGATACATGTAATGAACTTCTTGAAACTCAACATTTGTTTTTAGAATGTCCATATGTAATTACCTTTTGGAAAGCCTTAGCAAAATATTTAAATAATCCAGAATATGAAACAATTGATTATGGAACTTTGGTATTAGGTGAATATAGAACTGTATGGAGTATATATCATTCTAGTACTCTGAGAGTGGTTACTGGATTTTTAAAATATTACATCTGGCTATCAAGATGTACATGGGTCTTCCAGCAGATTTGGTGGACCCAGCAGGAAGTAATCCATTTTGTACAACAGCAAGTACAGTCACTATATACTTATGAGGAAATAACACTTTCTAAAGAGAAGTTGATATCACTATGGAAAAACTGTGAGAACTGGTGGTTTAATCGACCTTAATCTTTTTCCTTCTTTGTTGTTTTTTTCTGTGTTGATATTGTTTGGGTTTCTTTAATGTGAATTGTTGTAATTTACTGGATATAATTATGTAATTATGTGATACTCCTATGTATTGTTTTGTATAAGTTGTTATGTCCTCAATAAAAACACCCCTACTCTTTTCGATAAGTGCCAAGGGATCTTTAACATCCACCTGAACTATGACCAATCCAGGCAGATGGGACCTCGGTTTAACATCTCATCCGAGAGGACAGCACCTTAGAAGTGCAGCACCCCTCCATGCTGCACTACAGTGTCAGTACTGGGATATTAACCCATGTGCCAGATGTGGGAACTGAACCCACAGCCCAATGATCTCCCAGCCTCAGAGGTAAGTGTGCTACCTACTGAGCCACTGACACTGCACTGTAGTTACTGTTTTTCTTCAAGCAGTTCAGTTATGTCATCCTGCAGTGAGAAACAGGCTGCTAGCTAGTTCTGTGTTACAAAACAGGGAACCTGGCTGTCAGTTTTACATTTTATATTATCTGCTTGACAAATAAGTACTTGACGAAGGGTGGAGGTTTTCATTTTCTTGAGATCGGAAAGGCGCATCCTGGTGGCATGCAGGACACTCAGCTGATCGGGGTTAGCTTTCTTCTTAGAAGCAGTAGAAGTAGATTTTATTTGTAAATGATTGAAAAAACATATTTCGCTGAGTGGTTCAGTTATATCAGCCTGCAGTGAGGAACAAGCTGATATCTAGCTCCATGTTACAAAACAGGGAAGTTCCCTGTTCAGTTTTATATTTTGTACCATCTACTTGGCAAATAACTACTTGACAGAGGTGCAGGTTTCCATTTTCTTGAGATCTGAAAGCCACCTCATGGCAGCATGCAGTATGCTCAGCTGAGTTGGGGTAGCTTTCTCCTTAGAAGCAGCAGAGGTAGATTTTTATTTTTAAATTATTGGAAACACATAAACAGTTTTGGTGCAGTGAACCCCATACTGTGGTGGTGCTGTGCAGTGTAAAATGTGGAGTAACAGATGTTGTGTTGTTGGGGGTGGGGGCTGCTTGGACACACAGATCTTTGATGCTGGTAGCTTGATTTCTCCTGTGGTGAGTCCTGAGTGGCTGAAGAGGTACCGGTTAGCAGAATATGCGCTGATAAGGACACAGCCACTGGTACCTCTCAGCCAATCATGATTCAGAAAACCCCAGACCCATTTTATAAAGTAAAATAAGCCTTGCCTGAGATCTTTGTGTGTGGGCGCGAGGAGGTGTAACTTAACATTTCAGTGGCATGGCCTAACAAACTGCAGACTGCATGCTTGGATAAAGCACTAAAATTATTGAAAGTGTTGAGTTGTGATTACTGCTAGAAATCATTGCCAAATAACTGTTTGCTGAATCCTTGTTTTCTTCACAGGAACTGTGTTCCAAAGAAATACATTCTTGTTGTTAGTCTCTTTTAATTTGGTGTGTGAGCATATTATTAGTGATCTACAATAATTGGTGTGAAAGTTTTTTTTGATTGAAATTAAAGGGCGGGTACTGTTACTAGTTGGTTTCAGGGTGGTGTTCACAAGTTATTAGGGAGTAGGGTTGTTACTGCATCATGGAGGTAGTATCTTATGTGTTACCTGGCCCATTATTTCCTTCTCTGTGTAGAGGCACTGCACCATTCCCTTTCTTCCCCTTCTCTAGATAAACAAAGGGACACAGGGAGGATGGCGAGGGTGAGTGTAGCAAAGGCTTAAACAGAAGAAAGGATTACCCAGGAGGTCAAAAAAGGGGATAAGGCTTTCTTCAGGTAGATGAGCAAAAAGAGGAAGGCAAAGGGAATGATAGTGAGGATCAGGAGAGCAGGGAGGACTATACAGAAGATCAAGAAAAAGTAAAAGGTTTTAACCAGCACTTCTGCTCGGTCTTCACAGTGCAATGGGGAGGGGATTGACCAAAATGCATCAACAGGTGCCAGGTAGAGGGGGTTGTGGACACAGGTCCATTTTCCACCAACAGAGTTCACCAGGGATTGGAAGCCCTAAAGGAAAACAAGGAGATGGGGACAGACATGATCCACCCAAGGGTACAAAAAGAACTGAGCACAGCTGCCCCTCTGGCAACGCCATTAAGCACCTCGTTGGAGATGGGGGAGTTCCAGAGCACTGGGGAGGGCCAATTTGGTTTCTCTTCACAAGAGCAGCAGTAGCAGCAGCAACCGGGAGAAGACTAGCAATTACAGGCCTGTCAGTCTCATATCAGTGGTGTGGAATTGAATGGAAACCATACTGAAGGAGAGACAGATGGAGTACCTGGAGGCAATTGGGCTGCCGGACTACCAGCAGCACAGCATTACAGGTGGGAGGCCATGTCAAACAAATCTGACAGATTTATTTGATTGGGTCATGAGGGAAGTATATCAGGGGTAAGCAGTGGATGTGATCTATCTAGACTTCAGTAAGGCCTTTGACACTGTACCACATAGAAGGCTGATTAAAAAACGTAGTAATTTGGGGCGAGGGAGAAGATGGTAAGCTAGGTGTCTAACTGGTTGAAAGATAAGAGGTGGAGGGTGGTGGTAAATGGCAGTCATTCTGAGGGAACAGGTGAGTAATCAGTGGAGTACCACAGGGATTGGTATTGGGTCATGGCCTCTTCAATGTCTTCATAAGTGATATTGCTGAGGAACTGGAAGGGAAGGTGTTTCTGCAGATGACACAAAAATACATAACTGGGTGGACATCAAGAAGGTGGTGGAGAGAATGCAAAGGAATTTGGGGAAATTAGATGAGTGGTTTAGGGTGTGTCATCTGGGTTTCATTGACAAAAAGTACAAAGTCATGCATCTGGAGCGGGGAAACCCAGGGTCTGTGTATAAGTTGGGGGGAGGTACTTACAGTCACCAAGCAAGAGATGGACCTTGGGGTAATCATATCTAGTGATCTCAAGGTGGCAGGGCAGTGCAACAAGGCTAGCCGGATGCTGGGTTACCTAGGGAGCAGGATTTCCAGCAGGTGAAGAGAGGTGATGTTACCACTGTATCTCTCACTAGTGAGATCCCACCTGGAGTACTGTGCCTGGTTCTGGATGCCACACCTCTGCAAGGATTGACAGGGTGAAAGCAGTCCAGAGAAGGGCTACCAAAATGGTGGTGGTGGGGGGTTGCACATGAAACCATAGTAGTAGAGGCTGCAGGAGCACAACATGAAATCCCTGGAAGATAGGAACTTGAGAAAGGGCATAAGTACTTCATGGAGGTGAACAACATTTTTGAAGGGAAGTCTGTTTCAGAGCAGGAGCACCAGAACACAAGAGCATGCTATAAAGCTTGGTGGGGGTTAAGAGGAATGTGAGGAAATACTTCTTCACAGGAAAGGTTTGTGGATGCCTGGAACAGCCTGCTGGAAGAGGTGGTGGGGGTGGAGACAGTCGGGACTTCAAGCATGTAAGGGATCAGCACATGGGCATAATAGGTACAGTTAGATCTGATTAGTCCATGTCCCTTTAATCTGTTTGCCTCACTATCTGAACCTCTGATTAGCTTTACCCAAAAAGTGCTATTATAATTGCCTCAGTAATCCAGAATCTTGGCAGTCCATAATCCATTTGTGGCTACAACAGTCAAAAGTCATTTAGCCCATTAGTTTACACCTCATTACTCTGGTATTGCAGTGAACGTGAGGTGCAAATGACTTGAATGACTTGCGGTCATTCTTAATTCGATGCTGCTATTCCCTCCCAAAGCAATCAACATATCCTAGTGCAATGTCTGCATGTTGGCAATCAATTTAATTAGAACTTCACGAGGTGATAACGACTAAGGCTTTAAGCCCCTCTCAATGGCTCAGTTGCTTTCACAACCCCGCTCCACCTCTAACAATGGCAGACCTCCCAGCAAAAGAGAAACAGGGCAGAAGTGAAATCACAATTTTGCAAAAGCGAGACCTATGTCTGTGGAAGCAATCAAGCCCATCAGTTACAAACCAGTACATCATCTCCTATGCTGCTGAGGCTTATGGACTTAAAACCAGCACCCGCACATACAGTGACATATGGAAGGCAAGGAAAAAGTGGCTGGCTGCTTCCAGGGATTCTAAATTTCTTACCCATGTTCACCTGGGCCAGCATAACAATGTGGATACAGCTGTAAGTCTCTGGGTTACAGAAATGAACAGCCGGGGTGCTGCTGTGTCTGACATAATGATTTTTGGAAAAGCAACATTTTTCGATGACCAAATGGGTGTAACTGACTTTGGGCATTCAAGGATGTGGATTCATGGCTTTAAGAAGAGGCATGGACTAAGCAGCAAGGTGTATCAGGAAGAATCAGCAAGTACTGATCAAAATGCAGTGATTTCAGGGTGAATTCAGCTATGGGAAGTCCTTGAAGGGGTTTTCTCTATGGGACATTTATAACCTTGATGAGACAGGATTGTTTTATCATTTCGGGCCAACAGCTACACTTTCCTCCACTCCTGTTTCTGGTACAAAAAAAATCAAAAGACAGACCGACTGTTGCCCTGTGTTGTAATGCTGAAGGCAGTCACAAAGCTAAGCCCTTTATCATCAGAAAATCTAAAAAGCCAAGGTGTTTTGTGGGTGACTTTGACCCCAAATTGTATGCCCATTATCGAGCAAACACTACGCTTGGATGACTTCAGGTGATTTTAAATAAAGGGTCACAGATTTCAGCCATAGCATGCGGCTGCAAAGACGGTATGTCATCCTGTTAGTGGACAATGCCACTATCCACACTGTAGCCTCCAATATTTCAAATGTAAAAGTACACTTTCAGCCCCACAGTACCACAGCACAGATTCAGCCAATGGATGCAGGCATTATTAAAACTTTAAAATACTTTTACAAAAAGAAGCTTTGTGAGCATTTTATTTCCTGTGCAGAGCCTGGCAATGACATGAAAGTTACTGTGAGGTAGGCACTGTTGTTCATACACTCCTCATGGAGATCTGTAAATGAAACCACAATTCAGAACTACTGGAAACACGTTAAGATACTATCAGAAACTGATCTGCCTCAAACACAAATCGAGGAACCAATACTGCCAGCTGCAGAAATGATGGAGTTGCAGGTTCTTATACATTGTATGCCTGTTTTATTTGTAAGGTCTCTCATAGCACAGCAATACATTGCTGCTGAAGATAAGCTTGTGACAGCGCCACCACTCAGAGATGAAGATATCCTTGACATAGTGTGCCCAAAAGACAACGAGGCAGATAAGGATGAGGATTTACCCGACTCAAAAGATACACTTCAGGTGAACTCTCTGCTGTGCTATCTCAAACAGCATCCTGCCTAAGAGGCAAGAAAGCACATTGATTTCTTGCTTGACTTAAAAAAAAATTCATTTCTACACAGTTGATTGGGACTTTCAAACAAAAGCATATCACTGAATATTTCAATGACATTGTTTGAAATGAAAGTTATGTCTGTTATGTCTGTCTGTCCATCTGTCTGATTTTTTGTTGCCTGTTTGTGGTGTTTAGTTGTTGTTTCTCCCCTCAAGCTGCTCCCATCTCAGCTGGTCCATACCCAATGCTCACTGCCCACCCTCCCCGGTGTAAGACAGTGCAGAGCTGTCTCCCTTAAAACAAGCTGCTCACATCTGTAACAAAGTCCTCACTAAGTTCAGAAGCAGATTACTGGGCCAAGTTCAGCAATCTTTACCTTCCCCAATCAAAGCTGCTAGCATCTATGCTGCCTGCCCTCCCCTTTGTAAGACACTGTGGAGCTATGCTCTATGCAGGCTGTTTCCCCAAAACAAGCAGCTCCCATCTCAACACAAGCTGGTCCAATTCAAGTTGTTCTTGAACCAAGCTGCAGCATAAGCTGTCTCCCCAAAGCTGCTCACTGCCGCCATCCCGATGTAAGACAGCACGGAGTTCAGAATGTGTCTCCCTGAAGCTGTTCACTGCCCGCCCTCCCTGATGTAAAACAGTGCTGTGCTATGCTCTACACAAGCTGTCTCCCCAAAACAAGCTGCTTACATCTGTAATAAAGTTCTTACTAAGTTCAGAAGCAGATTACCGGGTCAAGTTCAGTGATCCTTACCTTCCCCGAATTAAAGCTGCTAGCATCTATGCTGCCAGCCCTCCTCGACATAAGACAGTGAAGAACTATGCTGTATGTACAGTAACAATATTTTTAATAGTTTTAACATATTCTGTTCTGTACTGAAATTAATGTATTTTAAGAAATTTTTGAATGATGCAGATAAGCGATTTTATCGAATGCGCAATAAACTCTTTTTTTGCACTGATGGATGTCTAATTACTGCAGGTATAGTTTGCCCATAGCTTTGCAATCCAGCTGTATTATAGAGATCACAAATGTGTCTGGATAAACCAGGTCTGATTGTAGAAGAAAGGGAGGAGGGAGGGACACCTGTGACAGAATAGGGTCCAGACTACAATAATAGGCAGGGGAAATAGGGTAGATTAAATGGGCCTACTGGTCCTTTTCTGCTGACACATTCTATTTTTCTAACCAAACCCACCATGTAAGGAGTTTAACAAGCCCAGGACCCTAAGCCTTGCTTGTCCCCCACAGGCACAAGGCAGGGGTAGTAACTGGGAAGTAACATCTGTAACATTTGCAGTGCAGCCAGGTTACATGATAAGAGCAAGCATGGATTTAGGGTTGGCAGGTCATGCCAATCAAATCTAGTATCCTTCCTGCAAAAAGTTACCTGAGAAACATGTATTGGAGGCAGCACTTATGTATTTATTTAGATTTCAGTAAAACATTTGATAAGGTGCCACATGGAAAACAGTTTGAGAGACTCTACTCCCTAACATTACTTCAGCTTACGATTAATAGGGTGAATGGGTGATTGGCAAATAGGAAACCAAGGGTATGTGTGGAAGGGGAATCTTCAGACTGGTTTACAGTAGGGTGGGCTGTGGGGTCTTAAAGTGGTCAGTGCTAAGCTCTGTACTGTTTACCATGTCTGTAGGTAACCTGGAGACTGAGGTGTCATGTTGGGTGTTTCAGTTTGCTGATGACACCAAGGCATGAGCTGTAGGTAGGAACGTAGTATCTGATGAAGATGCCATTGCATTACGGGATGAACTCAACGTCTCTTATGGCTTGGCACAATCTAAAGGCAGGCATGTTTTAACATCCAGAAATGTAAGGTTGTTCACTTTTGCCTTGCTAATGCCCCTCACTTACATAGAAACATAAACAGTGATGACAGAAAAAGACCTGTTGTCCATTCAATTTGCCCAAAATAACTACCTGTTACCCATATGGCCTAATGCTGAACAGGGTCCACTGAACTGATTAACTCCACAGTCCCTGTTTGCCCTTACCGCAGCCCACTTTAGTACACCCACCTTCTCCTTCTCTTAGAAATCACCAAACCCTTGTATCTGTCCCATTTCCCCTTGAATGCATTTGAAGTCCCTACCTTGATGCCCTCTTTTATCAGCCTACTCCACTGGTCCACTACCCTCTCAATGAAGAAAAAATTCCTTACACCGTTCCTAAACCTCCCTTGGCCAGTCCTGACCAATGATATCCTGTCACCACACTACCTTTCCTAATGAACATGTTCTCACAGTCGACTTTGTTTATTCCCCTCAAGAAGTTGCACAGCTTCAGTCATATCCCCCCCATCTCCCTTCTAGCATCCAGTAAGTACATGTTGGGGTGTGACGACCTTTCATCAAACATCCTACACTGCTGCTCCTGGATCTTCTTGGCAACCCTCCTTTGCACTGTCTCCAGCCAGTCCCTTTCTTTAGGTGTGACGTCCATAACTGAGTGCAGTACTCCAGGTAAGGCCACACCTCGGATCTGTACAGGGGCTGTATAAAGCTATTTTATACTTCTGTCAACTCTCCTGCCTATGCACCCTAACATCCTGCTCACCTTGCCATATGCCTTGTTGCAATGACCTGAAGCTTTAAGATTATCACTGGTGATAGCCCCGAGATCCCTCTTGTCCACTGTTTTTGTTATCCTTACCCCACCTCCTCATCCAGTATTCTGCATGTAGGTTCCTCTTTCCAATGTCTATCACCGTGCACTTCTTCATGTTAAACCTCAACTGCACAATTTGGACCATTGTACAGTACTAGTATTTTAAGGTCTTTTTTCATTTCCCTCACACCCTCTTCATTTTTCCACCTGCCACAGAGTTTTATGTCATCTGCGTAGAGACTGATCTTGCTCTGGATACTCTGCTGTATCTCACTGATAAACATGTTAAACAGAGCAGGCCCCAGGACTGACCTCTGTGGCACCCCGCCGGTGACATCTCTGACCTCTAATTTAAGCCAGTTAGACATCACCTTCTGTTTCTTTCCTCACAACCACTTTCCTATCCACCTTGTCAGTCCAACCCTGTCTCCTATGTCCTCCATGTTTTTTAAGAGCCTCCTGTGTGGTACAGACTCAAAGGTATTGCTGAAGTCAAGATAATACTTGTACAAACTAGCTGACTAGAACATGGAGGATGTGGATAAAATCTGGGATTTCATGGTCATCATGACTAAAGATCTTGAAAGTGTGAAACGATTCAATAACGTGAACAGAACAGTGGACTTGGTGCTTAGTATCATCAGGAGGAGCTTCACCGATAGGAGGAAGGAGGTTCTAAATCCTCTGTACGAATCTTAGTCAAGGCTGTATCTGGAATACTGTGCAAGGCATGGTCTCTTTAGTTTTGGAGTGATATGCAAATATCAGGGAGGGTTCAGAGAGTAGCCACCAAGTTGGTGACTGAAGTAGTTGGCCTGGACTACAATGATAGATTTAAGAGCCTTGATTTGTTTTCTCTGGAGTATAGGAGATTGAAAAGTGACATGATTAGCATCTTCATAATCATATTTTGCATATTTATTCTGTATTGCTGCCTTTGTTTACAGCTCTGGGTCTCCCTTGAAAATGAGCAACGAATGCTGTTAGGTCCAACTCAGTTAAAATAAATAAAAAAATAAATAAAACGTGCTGACTAGGTGGTTTAGATGTTAATGAGTGTTGGACATGCTAAGCTGGTTTGTGAATGAGGGATCATAGATACATAGACAGTGTCGGCAGATAAGGGCCTATGGCCCACCCAATCTGCCCATTTGAGCTTGGAAGTTCAGTTTGTTTTCCTAGAAGTCTGTTGCCCCTTACCCCTGACCTCTAGAATTCCTTTATGTCTATCCCATGCATTCTTAAATCCCGTGATTGTTTCAGCCCCCACCACTTCCTCTGGCAGGGTGTTCCACTTGTCCACCACCCGTTCTGTGAAAAAATTCTTTCTCATGTTTCCTCTGAATCGTCCCTCCTCCAACTTCATCACATGCCCTCTAGTCCTGGAACATCCTTTCGCTTAAAATAGTGTTTTCCTGCACCCTGTTCCTCCCTGTAAGATACTTGTATGTATCTATCATATCCCTCTCTCCCTCCTCTCCTCCAGGGAGTACATGTTCAGTTCCTTCAACCTGTCTTCATAGGACTTGTGATGCAATCCATACACGTCTTTGTTGCCCTCCTCTGAACCTTCTCTACCCTGTCTATGTCCTTACGTAGGTATGGTCTCCAGAACTGTACACTGTACTCCAGGTGGGGCCTCACTAGTGTCTTCTATAGCGGGAATTATGACCTCCCTTTTTCCTGCTGGTGATGCCCTGCCTATACATCCCAGCATCCTATTTGCTTTACCTGCTGCCTTGTCACACTGTTTCTACCTTAAGGTCATCAGAGATGACAACCCCAAGATCCCTTTCCTGCTTGGTGCACGCTATATCCTCACCCCCAACTGATATATTGTGCCAGGTTTTTGTGCCCATATGCATTATCTTACACTTCTTTGCATTGAATTTCAACTGCCAAACCCCTGACCATTCTTCAAGTTTCTGCAGGTTGCTTCTCATTCTGTCTACACCCTCTGGTGTGTCTACTCTGTCCACAGAGCTTTGTGTCATCAGCTAACAGTGAAATTCTGCCTTCTAGATCCTGCGCAATGTCACTGATGAAGATGTTGAATAGGACCGGTCCCAGCACTGATCCCTGTGGTACCCCACTGGTCACTCTTCCCTCTGTGGAGTGACAGCCATTTACCACCACCCTCTGTGTCCTGCCACCCAGCCAGTTACCTACCCACCACACTACTGTCCTGC
This sequence comes from Neoceratodus forsteri, assembly GCA_016271365.2. Lineage (NCBI taxonomy): Eukaryota > Metazoa > Chordata > Ceratodontiformes > Ceratodontidae > Neoceratodus > Neoceratodus forsteri. The sequence continues at coordinate 1,142,322,665 of CM028129.1, read as the reverse complement.
CCACACCCATATTCCCCAGTTTGTGTAATAGTCTTCTATGTGGCACAGTGTCAAAGGCCTTGCTGAAGTCCAGAGAGGCCATGTCCACTGCCCTCCCCTGATCCACCTCCCTAGTCACCCAGTCAAAAAATTCAATGAGGTTGGTCTGACATGACCTCCCCCTGGTGAAACCATGCTGCCTTGGGTCCTGTAGTCCATTGATAACCAGATGTTCCCAATCTCCTTCAGTAGTGCTTCCATGATCTTCCCCACTACCGGGGTGAGGCTGACTGGTCTGTAGTTCCCTGCTTCCTCTTTGTTCCCACTTTTGTATAAGGGGACTACATCTGCTGTCCTCCAGTCTTTGGGTACCTCCCCTGTTTCCAGTGATCGGCTAAACAGGATAGCCAGAGGTTCAGCCACCACCTCTCTTAGTTCTTTAAGGACCCTGGGGTGCACTCCGTCTGGCCCCATTGCTTTATCAACTCTTATTACTTCCAGTTCCTTCAGGACCCTTTCTCGTGTAAAGGGACTTGTGTCCATTTCTGCACCATTCTCACCCCTTGTACTCCCTTCAGACCCATTACCCTCCTCTTCCTCAGTAAAGGCTGAGCAGAAATACCTGTTCAATATGTCAGCTTTACTGTTGTCATCCTCCACGTGGCTCCCATCCTCCTCCTTCAGTGTCACTATCCCTCCCTTTGTCTTTCTTTTTTCATTTATGTACCTGTAAAAGGTTTTGTCCCCTCTACCCACTGATTTTGCAATGTGTTCTTCTGTCGGAGCTTTGGCTTCCCTTACTGACCTCCCTACCTCCCTTTGCTTCTCCTGGTACTTCTCCCTATCCCCTTCTGCATGTGTCTTTTTGTTTTGCCTGAATGCAATCGTTTTGGCTTTCACTTTCTTTGATACCTCTTTGGAAAACCATAATGGTCTCCTCTTCCTTTTCCTCTTGCTAACCTGCTTAATGCATAATTCTGTTGTTCTTGTAATCCCCATTTTAAATACTGCCCACTGTTCCTCAACCCCTGATTCCTGTCCCATTCCCCTTAATGCCTCTTTCAAGTATCTCCCCATTTTCCCAAAGTCTGCCCCCCTAAAATCCAGGATACGTGTTTTTGTGTGGTTTGGTTCTGCTCTTTCTGTGATTTCAAACTACAATGACTGGTGGTCACTGTTTCCCAGGTGCTCCCCCACTGTTACCCCCATCACACTGTCCCTGTTTGTGAGCACAAGGTCCAGTATTGTCTTCTGCCGAGTTGGTTCCATGACCAGTTGCTTGAGGAAGGCACCCTGAAGGGAGTCCAGGATAAATCTGCTCCTAGTTGATGCTGCTGCTGGGATGCTCCAGTCCACGTCTGGAATATTGAAGTCTCCAACCAGTACTACCTCACCCTTGTCTGCCATCCTTTGGATGGCTAGTATCAGCTCCCTATCTGTTTCTTCCTCCTGGGCTGGTGGTCTATAGACCACACCTGTGCGGATGGCTGTCCCCATTTTCCTTTCCAGCTTAACCCACAGTATCTCTCCCCCATTTTGTTCCTCCTGGATCTCTGTGGCCCTTATGTCATTTTTCACATATAGTGCCACTCCTCCTCCCTTTCTGCCTGCTCTGTCTCTTCTGAATATGTTGTAACCAGGTATGGCCATCTCCCAGTCATGGTTATCATTACACCAGGTTTCAGTGATGGCCACAATGTCCAGGTCTGACTGTACCATGACAGCCTCCAGATCTTCCATCTTGGTGCTAAGGCTTCTGGCATTTGCACACATGCCTTTCCATGATTTGACCTCCCTAGACTGCTTCACTGTTCTACTCCAGCCCCTTCCTCGGTTGTCATTTATCCCTGGTTCTCCTTGCTGTCTGCCCTTCTGCTGAATTTTGCCACTTTTCTGCTTATCCACTTCTTGGGCACTAATCTCCATCTTTTGCACACTGCTTTGCAGAGATAGCCACTCCTCTGGTTCACTGGTTCCACTGCTAGCTGTTGGGGTGAGCAAGTAGGTACCCTCCTTGCTGGCCTGCCACCCTTTGCTAGTTTAAATGCTTGTCAATGTAGCATTTAAACTTATCATTGAGTGCTTGATTCTCTCAGGATGGATGCAGTACGTCCAGGCTTGAACAAACCTCCATCCTCCAGGTGGGTCCCCAGTCACCAATGAATCCAAACCCTTCCTCAGCACCAGTTCTTCAACCATGAGTTAAAGTTCCTAGTGCATGCACCCCTATAGCCTCCCTTGTCTCTCACAGGTAGTACTTCTGAGAAAGTGACAGAAGTAGCTACTTGCTTGAGACCCTCCCAGTTTCCAAACCTTCCTGAACTTCCTTTGGCCCCATTTGCCAGGTCATTAGTACCTAGGTGGATAATGACATCCAGCTCACCCTCCCGTCTTGCCTTCCCAGTGATCCCCAGGATCTTCCTTCCATCCCTCCATGCTGTGGCACCTGGTAGGCACCTCACCTCCCTGTCCTCCCTCTCCTGTGTTCCTAGCTGGATCCCTCTTATGATGGAGTCCCCCACCAGGATTCACTTCCTCCTCCTCTGGGGTCCACTGCTTTCCCCACTGTGGTCACCTCCTTGGCTAACCTCCACATCCTTTCCTTCCACTTCTCTGGGTACCTCTATTTGGTTGTCCTCATTTACCAGTGTGGCATATGAGTTCTTGAGTGGAATAGGATCTGGGATGTGCCTCTGCATGACTGCTCTAACCCTCCCTGAGCCCACTGTCATCCAAGTGCTCCTTGTTCTCGGCATCCTTTGAGGCAGTTGCATTGGACTGGGTGGTCCCTGGATAGGGGTGATGGTACTCCTGACCCAATTTACTTCCGCTCTAGTCTGGCTACCTCATCCCGGCAGTCCAGAGATGAATGACAGATAGGGCAGCACCTCAGTGTCCAGAAGGTCTGCCTGAATATGGCTGCCCCACAGCCACTGCATTGCACCACTCCCCACATTATACTGCAAACTCCAACTGTTTGTCTGCTACTGAAGCTCTCCTGGTTTCCTTTTTATTAATTTACTGTACTAAAATCCTGTCACTGATCCTCAGATAATTTTTTTTTTTAAAGAAAAAGAAACCAATAAATAAATAAATGAGTCAAAGCACTTGTGGTGCTGAGGTGGGCTTCTTCCCCTATGCCCCTCCTACTTCACACCCCTTACTATACCCTGTGTTTAGCTCCTGTCAATCAGATTTATCAGGGCATATAATGAAGAGTTAGGGGAAGGGGAGGGAAGGGGGGCAATTAAAGACAGCACAGAATTACACCACCACTATGTTTTAAATTTTCAACAGCCCAAAAACAATTATAAGTAAAGACAACAAGGAAAGTATAGTGTCACTAAAAGCCCACAATCTAAGTTTAAAAGAAAAATAGCAATTACCAGTTACTCTAAAGCACTGAATTGAATATGTTTCCTTCCTTCCCCTTCTGGCTTCTTCATGCTTTCAAAACTGAGACTGAGGGATTTAAATTATTTATTTTTAAACAGAGTCATGTCCAGTGTGGTGGAAGTGCTAAATTGATGCCTAGCAGGGATCAATGACTGGATGACCTCCAGCTGGTTGCGACTGAACCCCGATAAGATGAAGGTACTGGTAGTGGAGTCGAACAGAAGGTGTTATAGGAGTACCTGTGCTGCAGTTACCGGGTTATTCCTGGTATCTGTGCTATTGATGGCCTCCTGTAGGATGCGTGATCTTGGTGTGACCTTCGTCAGCGGATTCACATTTGAAGCACAGGTGTCATCCATTGTCTGGACCAGCTTTTACCATCTTAAGAACATCGACAGGATCAAACCTCTAGTTCCGCCTGTGGACCTCCCCACCTTGGTGCATGCCTTCATAACGTCTGGGCTTGATTACTGTAATGTGCTCTATTTTGGGGTCTCAGGAGGTACCATCTGCAGGCTGCAGCTAATGCAGAATGCAGCTGCCAGGTTGTTGGTGGGGCAGCCCAAATACTGCCACATCACCCTGGTGCTGCGTGAACTGCACAGGCTGCCGGTCAGGTGGAGGATCCTCTTCAAGGTGGGCTTGCACACCAATAAGGCCCTACATGGGCTGGGCCCTGGCCCCTTGTCTGACCTTCTGACACCAACTGCTTTCGTCCGCTCCCTCTGATCTTCCTCTATGGGCCTCCTTGCAATTCCCAGTACAAGGCTAAAGACTGCCGGTGACAGAGCTTTTAGTGTCGCTGGCCCCATCCTGTGGAATTTGCTGCCACCATCTGTAAGGGTGGCCCCTTCAGTTGAAGTGTTCAAGACCCACCTCAAGACCGTCCTGTTTAGTCAAGCCTTGCCAGATATTGTTTATTAGTTTTATTTCTGGGATAGTCGATTAATGACCACTGTTATTTTTAACTGTTTTTATATTATCTGGTTTATTTATTACTGTTTTACTTATGTATGTGTTGTAGTCTTTATGATAGTTTTATTTATTTGTATGGTACTCGGAGCATCCGGGATTGGGCACCTCAAAAAATAAACTTTGCCTTGCCTTGCCTTGCCTTTGCCTACGTTGTGGAATGCTTTTCCTGGAACTGTGATTGAGGTGGAGACCATTGTTGATTTAAAAAAAAAGTCTGGTTCTAAAGCTAAGTGGTAGAAACTAGTGGTGTGCAGAACTCCAACAGAGAAACCAGAGCTGCCAGTTTTCAGTCAAAGCCAGATGCAAACTTCCTTTGCTTTGTTAATCTGGGACATGAGCAGCCAGATCAAATGAAGCAGACTGTAAAAGCTGTAGGGGAAGGGGATTTTGAATGTTTTCTTTTCTGACAGATTTATTTTTACGATTACTGGTGGTGCAGTGTCATGTAAATCTGTACAGTATTTGTATTTATGTTTTTTCCCGTGGGTGTGAGCTTTCCAGCCTGTCAGTGAGTGCAAAGAAAGTAGACAGCTGTGTAAGACAAAAAATCCCAAGGTCTTGCACTGAGTGATGCGTGGTCTGTCGGGGGGGGGGCTGGTGGTATCTGTCTTCTGAGTTTTGTATGGCTCAGTGGCTTATCTATGAGCTGGACATATGTGTCACATGGGCATCTAAGAATCACTGACGACTATTGTGAGTCATTATTGTTAACATCTGGCAGCTGTGTCATGCCATCACCTGCCATGCATGTTTTGTCAATGCGTGTAGAAAACATGAAGTGAAGAAGATGAGAAGAAATGATGTGTGGTGGAGAAAAAGAGCAGATAAATATTCTGTCATGGCAGTTCCACCAAGAACAAGTTCTGAAAGTGGTGGTGACTAGAGCTGGTTAAGGTGGAACAGGGACTGGGTATCAAGTCTGTGGGGCTGTGAGTACACGAGCTGCTATGCACATGACAGTATAGCCAAAAAAATCATAGTTCACTAGACCCCAGAAGTCCACTGATTCCACTCTTAGTTCAGTTCAAGCAGCGTCCCCTGCTGGTCACCCAAAGTATATGGTGATGAAACCAGCCTGAACAATACAAAAGCACATTAGTTTCCCCTCTTCCTATTCAAGTGCTTCCACTTCCACTTCCCCTACTCAAGAGTTATCGATCCAGAAATGTAAATTCAAGTTCCCAACAAAAATCATCTTGCATTCCCTTCCCAATTCCTCAAAGTCTTTCCCCACATTGTCACTAGCAGCTTCTGAAAACAGCATGAGGGAAGAGAATCAAGCAGCATGCTCAAATCATGAGCTAAATTTCTTTATTCATGTTTTCATGGAACATAAATATAATAAATAATTAAAACAATAAATACAAAATAATAAAAATGATCACTAATTAAATCACGTCATATTCTTTTATATCATCTAATACAATATATATCAGATTATATTACTTTTCATGTATCATATCCTATTATATCAGACTACATTACTTTAGCACATCCTGTAGAGGATAATGTATGGTCTTTGGTTAATAACCACGCTGTAAACACTTTGAGAGGTTGCCATGACATCATTGTAAACCTCAAGAGCATAGCTCAAGAGGTTTTCAGATGTCACGGCAAGCTCAAGAAGTGTTTTCAGCATGGTTGTTAACCAAAGACCATACATTATATTTTATAGCGTATGGGCTACCAAGATTGTGTAATCGCAGATTGAATTACTTTACTTTACTGGATTACTTTACAGAACATTAATTGTGAGCACTCTGTTTTGTTAGAACATTGATTGTTGTGATCATTCCATTTTGTTAGAACATTGATATGACATACTAAAGAAGGGTTAACAACAGAGTGACGTCATAACATAGAGAATAAAGGATGGGGAAGTGTGTGTTATGAGAATTTAATGCTCACCCAAGGTGTGGGATGCTACATAAACCCCAAGGGCGAAGCCCGAGAGGCTTATCAAAGCATCCCACACCGAGGGTGAGCATTAAATTCCAATATGACTCACTTCACCATCTTTTATTTTTTATAATAAAAGGTCAGCAATTTTTCTCCTGCTTGAGTTCAGTGTTCACACACACACACTCTCTCTCACACACACACACACACACACACTCTCTCTCTCACACACACACACACACACACTCTCTCTCTCTCTCTACAAACACAGACACACACACACAATCTCTGACTTCATCTGTCTTCTGCCTCTCTACCTCCCTTCCTTAACATAGTTCTTTTTTGTTTCCATTTTGTTTATACTTTACAGCTAGTCTCTGACCTGATCATGTCTACCACCCTGGCACGCCCCTTTGTAGTTTAGACATTTTGTCTCGAAACGGACAAACGGCAGGATCAACCAGATATTTTGCTGGGGAAAAGGCTGGATCAACCAGATACATGAAACAAATAGAAAAAAAGGATGGACGCGTCTTGTTTGGGCTCACGGGACCACGAGAGACAGAGCATACATGTTTGTAGAGGTTAGCCGCCCCGCGAACATAATCCAATGAGCGAGCGTCATCGAATGAGTGACTGGGCACGTGAATGTAGTAATAACCAGCTGGTTATTACGGCAAATAGCAACTGGTTCAGCCCATTGAAAAAATTGCTGACCAGTAATTATAATGGCATAACACAGTTGCAATCTGCTTGATTTCAGTTAATTATAAGGTCTCCCCATACATTATATAGAGAATAATGGATGGGGAATGATTTGATATGAGATTTTAATGCACACCCGAGCTGTGGGATGCTACATAAATCCCGAGGGCAAAGTCCAAGGGGTTTATCAAAGCATCCCACAACAATGGTGTGCATTAAATTCTCATATGGAACACCCTCCCCATCTTTTATTTTTTATAATAGCAGACCAGCAATTTTTCTCCAGCACCTTGTGAGACTGTTTGGCCCTGCCCACATACAGAATGTTGGCCAAAGAGGCAGCAGCATAGTCTGAGTGGCATGGCTCATGAATGTCATAACAACCAGCTGGTTGTTATGGAAAATATCAACCTGGTCAGTACACTGAGAGAAACTGCTGACCAGTTATTATATAGAGAATAATGGATGGGTAGCCAATTATAATGAGGATTTTACACACACCCTCAGGGTGGAATGCCACATAAACCCTGAGAGTGAAGCTCGAGGAGTTTATTAAGGCATCCCATCCCATGGGTGTGTGTAAAATCCGAGTTTTAACTGGTTACCCATGGATTATTTTGTATAATTGCTGGTTTCTATTTTTTTTGCCTGTGCAAGTTACATTTTTACTTAGAAAAGAGGATGCAGTATTTAAATTGGAAGCATTTTATTTTTCAATACAGAAGAATGAAAATGTAGATTGCTCAGCTGTTCAGAGTAAGATACAGAACATAGAGAAAACTGTTTAGAATTTATGACTTGTTAAATTTTTTTTAAATAAGTTACTCACAGGTAATGTGGCTTATTGCAGTTCGGGAATGTGCTCCATGACCGAAAACAAAACACAAACTATCAAGGCATTCAAGAAGTATGAAATTGTTAGTAGATATGGCTAACTTTTTGTTAATAAAATAAGAACATTTTTAAATAAACTTTTAGTTCTTTTTGTTATTTTTATTTTCCATTGTGATGCTTGTTTTGCTTGCAGTTCTTGTGGTACCTGCAAAGAGAACAAGAGTTTTAGTGTGGTTTGGGATCGTGGCGAATTTAACGTGTGGAGGAAAACATACCTCAGCCATCCTCTTCGCTGTCTTCTAGCACCAGGGGTCTTGATCTTTTTTCCGAAGGTGGGCAATTGTAAATCTTGATGGAGACTCCCTGCTAGAAAATACAGCTAGGCTCAAACACAGACTGCATATTGTTCGAGAAGGCTTGGTCATGCAGGTTGCTGGGGATCACAGTGCTGTTTTATGGTTGCTGTGCTTTGGAGGTAGGTGGCTCCTCATCATCTGGGGCATTGAATGTTAAAAGTTTGCTGAGTTTTCTTTGCTTCATCTCAGACAGGACAGAGAAATTATTTATAAACTGGATATTTTTATGGCCTGAAATTTGCTAAACTTCAGTTGAGAGTACACTGCAGTCCACTAAACTTTGAATTGTGGTTTTACATGTGGAACGGTTGGTGATTCTTTTATTTTCTGGTATTTCTGCTTCGAGCTTCATTTTTAACATCATGCTACAGAGTTTGTTGAGACAAACGGGCATGTTTTGGAACCACAGAGAATCAGCCTCTTTGTTTATGTTGAGCGTGATGCAGAAAGGTGAATCTCTGTGCAGCATTTGAGGTGGTCTATTTTGCTTGTATATTCTATAGGCTTTGATTGTGTCTCTGTCTGGTCCACACTTGTTCTCTTAGATTTGGGGCTTTATTGGACAGACATCTCAGGGGTTATCCCCTGTCCTTATTTTGGTTTATCTTTCATTATATTCTATACAGGTATCTCCCTCTGAATCTGTGCCTTTGATGATGTCCCTCCATGTCAGATTATATTGCTCCTTCATTCTTAGTGAAAACTGTAGCCCACTGTTAAAAAACATGAGGTTCAGAAGGCCACTGGGGTTTTCTAAACTTAGAGTTCCTGATGTGTACAGAAGTACTATGTCTTCTGCCGCCAATGGGGCAGCTTTTAATGGCCTGTTGCCTTTACCTAATTTCTTAAGCTGTTTGAGTTTTGAGGACAGGTTTTTTTTTTATCTCAGTGAATTCTGTTGCTGTACCTTTGACTATACTGCAGGGATATTTGTTTGCCACTAGGTGATGGTCAATGCTTGCAGCTATGCCACAAATTGTTCCTGGCTCGTAGTCAAAGCTATCTTGTCTTTTTAGACAAAATATGAAGTTGGCTATTTTTGTATCAAGGTCTTGTGGAGTGAGGTTTAAAAATTCCACTTCTGCCCCGGTTTCATGCAGATATGATTTAAATAGTCTCAAATCACTTTCTGTTTTTCCAAAATTGTTGTGGTTTTGTTGTTCCGCAATAAACTGCTTCTTGACTAAAGGCTCAAACTATTGAAATCTGGTTTCCATTTCTTTGATAAATTTAATGTTTTTTTACCTTTTGGTCTGAGTTTTGCTCTTTTTTTAATACAGGAGTTTGTTCGTGGCTTCAGGAATGGAAAAGTATTACTCCGAGATGCCGACTGCGGGTTTGACCAAAAAGCTTTTCAGTCAGGTATGTGTGGCTCATGCTAATACTGAGAGTGTTGAGTGGTGCCATGGGGAAAACTGGCATGAAAAAGTCATTATAACTAGCTGGTTATAACGACAGAATTATAACCAACTTTTCCTATGTAAAAAAATAGAAACCACTTAATATAGATATATATATATATATATATATATATATATATATATATATATATTATATATATATATATATATATATATATATATATACTATATCTGATCTTATCAGATACACATCACACTACAGTATATTATCCACTCATATATCATATCGTAGCCTATCATTTCATCATGCCTCCTCTCCTCTCATATTGTTTTATAATATACCATATTATTTTATTATATATTAGATTATGTTATTTACTCATGTATCATGTCTGCTACCCTGCTCAATGCCTTCTGAAGTGAAATCATTCCACAGTGGCCAAACAAAAGAAATGATCTCACAATGACTGTGCCAGTGCCCAATTCCTCTCTGAAAGTACCCTTCAGCACCCCACCACTATCACCAATCCACTGTACCAAACCAAGCAAACAGATCCACTGCAGTGTAGAAGGATTTTACAGATGACACCACAAATCCACTGACATCATGTTTTCTTGGCATATTAACAAAACCATATTTAAGAATAATAACTCATAATGATAATTACTACATTAAAGAAACACTATGGATGTGTTCTGGCTTCTGAAAACAACACATGCTTATCATCATCATCATCATCATCCTTCCTCCATCATGAATCAAATTTTTTACATCATGCATCACTACAGTGTGTAGGTGACATGACATTCTTCCTTGCCTCCATACTGTGCAGAGATGGTATGAAAGGATTGATATACATCATCTTCTCAGGTTTTGTTAAAATACTCCACTCCATCAGGGAGTGAAGAAAGACCAAGGGATGGATAGTAAGGCTTAATAAAGGGAAGGGAAGGTGAGCAGAGAGCAACAGTGAAAATGCAGAGATACTGAATGAATACTTCAGTATTCACAAAAGAAGAAGAGAGGGAGGTACCTAAACCAAACAACAGAAGTACTCTGGGCAGGGAGGTCATTACCAGCCATTCACAGAAGAAAGGGTCCTGAAAGAACTCTTAAAATTCAAGGTGGACAAAGCAATTGGACCTGATGGGATTCACCCCAGAATTCTAAAAGAACTAAGGGGAGTCCTAGTAACACCAAAACAAATCATGGGAGGAGGATGAGGCACCTAAGAACTTGAGGAAGACGGATGTGATCCCCCTTCACAAAACTGGGAGCAAGGCAGAGGCAGGAAACTACAGACCTGTTAGTTTGACCTCAGTAGTATGTAAAATGATGGACACACTTCTGAAAGAAAGAATTGCTGAGTACATAGATGTCAGCAGGACACAGGACCCAAAGCAGCATGGATTCACAGTGGGAATGTCATGTCAGACATATCTAATAGATTTCTTTGACTGGGTGACCAATGTAGTAGACCAGGAAGGGGCTGTAGATATGGCCTACTTAGACTTTAGCAAGGCGTTTGACACAGTACCACACAAAAGATTAATAAACAAGTTAGCCACCCTGGAAGTGGGTCCCAGTGTGGTAGCATGGGTAACAAACTGGCTGGACAACAGGACATAGAGGGTAATAGTAAATGGAGCACACTCTGGAGAAATGGGAGTTACTAGTGGGGTACCACAGGGTTCAGTACTGGGACTGGTACTCTTGAATGTCTTTATAGGTGACATTGCAGAGGTGCTGGAAGGAAAAGTATGCCTCTTTGCAGATGACACAAAGATCTGCAACAGGGTTGATACACTAGGAGGGGTGGAAAGGATGAGAATGGACTTGTCAAGATTGGAGCAATGGTCAAGAGTATGGCAGCTTAGTTTCAATGGGAAGAAGTACAAAGTAATCCACCTGGGTAACAAAAACCCAGGGGAAAAGTACACAATGGGGGTGGGAGGTATTAACAACACCAAAAATAGAAAGGGACCTGGGGGTACTCATATCAGATGATCTTAAGGTAGGCAAACAATGTGAGAAGGCAGTAAGGAGGACTGGGGGGATTCTGGGATGCATAGGGAGAGGCATCACCAGTAAAAAGAAAGAAGTTATTATTCCTCTGCACAGACAGTTGGTGAGACCCCATCTGGAACATTGTATGCAGTTCTGGAGACCCCATCTCTGCAAGGACATAGACAGGATGGAGGCAGTCCAAAAGTGGGCAACCAAATGGTGCAGGGTCTGCACCAGAAGACATACGAAGAGAGACTAAAAAAGCTTAATATGTATACCCTTGATGAAAGGAGGAAAAGGGGGAACATGTTAGAAACTTCCAAGTACCTCAAGGGAATCAACAAAGTCCAAGAGGGTAGCATTTTTCAGATAAAGAGATGCACAAGAACAAGATGGCAAAATTTGAAGATAATGGGGGAGATGGCTCAGAGGCAATGTGAGGAAGTATTTTTTCATGGAGAGGGTGGTGGACACATGGAACCACCTTTCTGAGGAGGTTGTGGGGTCAAAAACAGTGAGGGAATTCAAGAATGCATGGAACCAACATAAGACAATTATAGTAGGGAGTAGGAGGAGTAGGCTGCTGGTTAACTAGGATATGCAGCTTATCCAATAGGTAGGGAAATGTGCAGACTAGGTGGGCCAAGCTGTCCTTATCTTCCATCAAAGTCTGTGTTTCTATTTCACTCTTCTTAAGATAAAGAGAATATCAGCTTCTTCAAATGTTATGAATACCTGATGATCTTAACAGCTTGCCATGTGTTTATTCAAACATCACAACACTAGCTACCAGTGCCAGTGCTACCACAACCGTCTTTGTGTCATTGGTGTGGACTATTGCCTGTCTGCCTTAAGGCCCTAGTGTGCTATTTATTACTATCTTCATGATTCATCACATGTTCATTCAGAAATCATGTTGTCTTATCACATAAAAGTATTTAAATTGTTTATATTATCTATTATATTTTTATCCTCTACTCCAATAACTTTTTGTTATACCATTTATGTCACGGGGTCATGCTCCAATGTGCCCTTCTGCCAGTACCAACAAAAGCACAAGAACCAGTGGCATGGTACTTATTTAACTACTTGTTGAAGAGCGATGATGGCTGTTGATCTTCTGCCATTCTCTCTTGTGGGTTTTGAAGATGCTTGCATGAAGAACTGAAGCAGAAATACAGCATTTCCTTATACCTCAGAATGTCGAGCCATGCCAGGCCCAGACAATGTACGGTATGTAGTGGAGTGTGCCAAAAAGATTGCTTCACTTCTGTGACCATTTGAACAGGCCTCCAAAGAGCACAATAAGCAACCCTTACAATGGCTCTTCCTATAATACGTCCACTTGAATGCCACACATGTTATTACTGCTACAGCAACCTAAATAAAGCATACTATTATCACATCATAGATATATACAGAGATACATGGAAGGAGGCAGCAGAAAAAGACGTGCAGTCCATCTTGTCTGCCCTTTACTGTTTCTGTTATGCACGTACTGTCCTGTAGGTCTATTGCCTACAGGACTAACATTTCAGCTGTACTGTCTGTGCCGTCTTCATCTTCACTTACCCCCCAAATATGTCCAATACATTCTTGAACTCATATGTTGTCTTTGCTTACACATCACTCTTTGGTAGCTTATTCGACTGCTCCATCACTCTCTCAGTGAAGTAAAACTTCCTGACGTTACCCTTAAACCTTCCTCCCTCTTGTTTGCAGACATGCCGTTTCATAGGTGCAATCTCATTCCTGATTCACAGGCATCTATTATCCATCTTATTTATACCTCTTACATGCTTGTATGTCTCTAGCATATCTCCCATCTCTTCTGGCCTCCAGGGAGTACATATTGAGATCGGCAAGCATTTCCTCAAATGATCAGCCTTCATACAATTGCTATCATATAACCATTTTTACTGGTGTATTAACAAAATATAAATACTAATAAAACTACAGTAAAGTAAAAACCACAAAGTTGACTTATTCTTCTAAACACAAAACATTTGTCATACAAATCATGTTGTCTTGCCATATAAACAAAAAATGACATTAAAATAAAAAGTTTTTATAAAATATTTCATTCATCATATTATTTACTGTCACATATATAAACACATATCAAAAATAAAAAAAATTGAAGAGATAACATAAAATAAAAATCATCATATAAAAATATCATTGTAAAATCTATGGTGTTGCAAGGGAGCACATAGTAATTGGCAAAAGGTAAAAGTGGGAGTCAGAGTTTATAGGAGAAATGTGCCTTGAGGTCAGCAATGAATAACTATTACTGTACTTCAAACTGGGCCATGGCGGTGCCAGTGGGTTTTGAAAACTCTGTCACAAACAGTAATACACAGCAGATGCATTGCCAACAGCACCTGCCAAAAGTAAGCTAAAGTTAGTTATTTTCGTTTCTGACCTCAAGGCCTCCCTACATTTGTGATCAGTTTTGCCTTGTCCCAGTTACTGCATTTGGAGCCAAAGCTGTTTGACTGAATTCATGAAGTCAGACCCAATTTACAGGCCCAACTCAAAACTGAACCAAAGATGGCTCTGGCCCATATCTCTTACACTTATATCCAAGGTCCAGCTTAGCATCAGGTTCTACAACACCTAAGAAACACTGCAGCAAGGTGCCCAGCACCTGAGACAGAGCACCAGATGATCCACCACCTAATACCAAAGTTGAGCAGTTCAGCCCTGTTAAAACCTTTTAAAATAACATTAAATGGTGTTGACACATTTGGCATGCTGCAGGAAGCCTCCAGAACTGGGCCTTGTGCCTGCATCACTTTGTCTGAAAATTCAATCCAGGATCTTTAACTCTTTGAGTTCATCTCTCCCAGCATCCCATGCCATACTAAAATGTCACAATCCTCAGTTGTGATGTCATAGTTTGTTGCCATAGGAGTGGCTGTGATGCCACAAGCAGAATATTTTTGCCTCACATCAGGAAGAAGCAACGTGGACTGATAGACTTTTTTTTTTGCTCCCTCCAGCTCCGGGCTGGCCTCTCCCTCAGGTCTTCCTAAGCCCCTCACTGCCACACTGCCTCGATGCAGCCAACAATCACCCCATATTGCAGCCCCTCAGGCAACCCTGACATAATCCTTCATCGGGCTGGTCCCTCTCCTTCAAGGGGGAAGGCACTGGTGGGGTAACCAGCACAATTCTTGGGCTGGGTGCTGCTGCAATGGTTCATGCACTGCTTGAGGTCTCATGGTAGTAGGAGCTGGAGACCATCATCTTGTTGGCCATGAGGCTGTTTTTCCATTTGCTCCCCGGGGGCATGTCATGCTACTAATGTCAGGCATACTTCAATGTTTACCATGCCCTTTTAGCTAGTGGGACCCTGTGCATTGCCATGCCCCTAGCCTCCACCAGGGGTCAGCAAGTGCGGGGTCACTTCCCTGCCCTCCCCCTGAGAGATGGTGAGCAGTCATCTGATGCTCGAGCCCTCTCTTCCTGGCCAGCCCTCCTGTAGCTGAGTCCATTCCAGAATCTGAGTCGCTGGCGTCAGAAGTGGAAATCCAACGGCTGAACCGATGGGCCAGCTAGATGGACTTTGGAAGGAACAAAAATCCTGTTTTCATGCAAATTAACTCAATAATATATAATGGTGAGCAGAAATACAGAGCCAGTGTGAAATATATGCTGACTTGTGTCTAAATATTATGTTTTTCATAGTTCTGGAGCCATCGACCACTATTTAAGGCAATTGCTTTTTAGCTATTTTTGAATTATTTGCTGCCTAATTTAAAAGAGTATTCTCCATTATCATTTCAGTAAATCCGCTCTTCTGCATGTGAGCTATCTTTCTGCCTGTCCATGCAGCAGGAAAGCCATCAGCTTCAATCCAGCTCAGTTTAAGTCAGTTCACAATAAAATACCTTTATAAAGCCTACGGGACAACTCTGAAACAATATAATGATTACATAAGAAATAACATATGACAGGGTGTACAAATAGTGTGAGTGGAACAATGCAGGAGTGTGGGCATCTACCTTAGTTGTCCCTCGACTCTCCCCTTCCCTTGGTATGTGCCGATGGGGGTGCCCAATCCACTGCCAGCTACAGCCCCCCCAAAACCACTCAGGTGGCATGCTAGGAGCCACCCCAGTGTGCCAAATGTCCCTGAAAAAAAAGAACAGTCCTGTGTTTTTTTTTAACCCTGTAAAGAAGAAAATAGTCCCTCGTTGAGTCTGTGGCTCTGCCACAACCAGCACCCACCCTCAGTGTACCCTGCCTCCCACCCCCCCACCCCATACTTACCTCCAGAACCCAGCGCAATGATCTTCGATGGACTGGGAACACATCTGCACTCTTCAAAGCTGACCGTGAACTTCAGAAATGCCGGTAAGCTGTGTTATGGCATAAATAGGGTTTTTTCAACTTTGGTACATATTTCAGGCATTTTTGGGAATTTTGGTACCACAATTTTTACATGAGGTTATTGGGACACCTCCTCATGAATTCAGCCACTGTCATGCTGTTATTGTGTCTCAAAAGGTGACTTTGTGGTCACTGTGTGGAATTACCTTTCCGGACCGATTAATGAATTGACAGTGCCAGTGTTCATGAGGTGGACTCTCAAAAAGCCTATGTTGCAAATTTGGTGGAAAAAATTCAAACAATTACTGTTTTAAGACTGTGCATTGCACAGTTGCTATGCACACTTGTAACTTTGTGAATCTGCAATATTTTCACTCCAGATGTTCAACATTGGCATTTTTCCACACCTCCTTATAAACAGTACAGCTGACATTTTTCATATCCTGGCTGAAATGTGTTTTTGCACTTCCAGTGCAGAATAGTGCAGTTGTTGTGGGAAATCCGTGTTTGGTACACATTAAGAAAATCACAGTGACACTGTTCATGAGCAAAGGTCCTAAAATGCTAATGTTGAAAATTTTGTGATGAAAGTCCATAAAATGACTGTGTTATGAGTGTGCATTGTGCGGTTTCCACGCACCCTTGTAACTTCACAAATTTGTAATATTTTCATGCCAGATTTTCTACACTGGCATTTTTTTCATGCCTTCTTATGAACAGTACAGCTGCCATTTTTCATATCATGGCTGAACTGTGTTTTTGCACTTCCGGCGCAGAATAGCGTGGTCGCTTTGGGAAATCAGTGTTTGGGACAGATTAAGATTGAGCGAGTGAGAGAGGAGGAGTGAGCGAGCTCAACTGAGCTCTGTCAGGACTGCTGTAGATTTCTTTGTGGGCAGAAAAAAATGCCAATGTAGGCAGGAGCCCAGTACAAAAGGGCAGCCTCCAGCGCCAGGAGAAACAGAACGAGCAAGTAAGAGAGGGGGAGTTAGTGAGCTCAACGGAGCTCAATCAGGGCTGCTCCGGATTTCTTTGTGGGAAGAAAAAGGTGCCAACACAGGCTGGAGCCCAGTACAAAAGGTCAGCCTGCAGCGCCGGGAGAAACAGAATGAGTGAGTGAGTGAGTGAGAGAGGGGAAGTGAGCAAGCTCAATGGAGCTTTGTCGGGACTGCTGCAGATTTCTTTATGGGCAGAGAAAGGCACCAACACAAGCAGGAGCCCAGCACAAAAAGGCAGCCTGCAGCATTGGGAGAAACAGAATGAGTGAGTGAGAGAGGAGGAATGAGTGAGCTCAGTGGAGCTCTGCTGGGACTTTAGAGTTGCCCACCCTTCCACCCAGGGTTCCTCTGTGGTCCTATATTACAGCAGGGTCTCTGGAGTGGAGACAAAGCATTGATTGGATACTTTTAGGATTGCTGTAATAATACAGATTTAGTTGTTCTGTTTATTTCTCTAGCTGAGCTAAGTACTGAACTATATTGTTAGATTGCTGTAATAATACATATTTATTTGTTCTGTGTATTTCTCTAACTGAGCTGAGTAATACTTGGAGTGCAATAGGATTTCTAACTGGGCTAAGTCAAACTATATGAGAGCTGAGAATAAAAAGTATGGCAACTGAGGGGTGAAAAACCAACAAGGAGGCTTTAGGATTGCTACAGTAATACAGTAATACAGTATCTAATGGATGAGATTTGAGACTGAATTAACCCAGTTGGCAAGGGGGCAGTAGGGGGACTAGTGTGGGGGGAACAGGAATTTGAGTAAATAGAGGTGTAACAATTGTAGTAGGGTACAGAACCTGGGAGTAAGAGCCTGTAACATAAGATGGGGGCCAAAATGGGGCATGTGGCACGTGTCAATAGGGCAGTATCTTTGGAAGGGTGGTGGGGTGTACAGGGTGTGGGTCCACCATGATCCTGGACTGGGCTTGGAGCATGGGGGGAGTGTATGATCTGTAGATGACTGGTTAGTTTGAGGGAGGAACTGTGGAGGTTAGTGAGAAGTCTAAGAGGCAGGCCAGATGAGTATGGTAGGCATCCGGGGGAATAGGGGATGACAAAGGGGGACAAAGGAAGAACAACTAGGGAGTGAAACTGACCCCAGTATCAGAGGCACCAACAGAAAAGACAGGAGCAGGGAAGGGGTGCCCGAGGTGAGGGGGGCATCCTGTTGGGGGAGGAAGAAACCACGAGGAGTACCAGGGAAAGAGCAGGTAGTTGCAGGTAGGGAAAGACCAGGGGTGGCATGGAGAGGAACAAGTGGGAGGGGTGAACCGATGGGGGAAGAGATGTAGGACGGGTATCAACTAGGAATAGATTCAAAATTCTGCTATGGGAGAGAGAGGGCCAGCAGGAACATACTGAAGGAGGGAGGACAAGCGGGGTGTGAGAGGGATGGCAGCAGGTATGAGAAGAGATAGCAAGGATGAAAGGGTAGAGAGGAACTAGTAAGGAAGGAGTGGGTGGTGACTGGAGGAGAGAAGGCTATGGGAAGGGGGAAGGATGGGAGGGGCATCACTATCGGGGTAGAAGTAAGTTGATAACAGCGGCAATAGAAGAGGGGTTGGAGATCAGCAGGGGAGGAGGGGAGGTTGACATGGGAAGCCCAGTAGGAAGTAGTTAGCCAGGGAAGGGGTTCAAGGTGGATGGGAGGAATAAGGCAGAGAAAAAGGGTGAGACAGAAGTAGGAGGTACAGATACAGAAGTCACAGAGAGTGTAGCTGGTGGGGGTAAGGGGCAGGGAAGAACAAATACTGGGGTGGTGGAAGGGCATTAGATGGGAAAGGGGTAAGGATGGGGGTACTCATCCTGGGGTTCTATACTGAAATGGGTGAGATGGAGCAGAAAGGGGAAAGGCACAGCCGTATTTGGATTGAAGCTGTCCCCAGGTTGACTGCGGGGGGGGGGGAAGGGCAGGCATTGTTCCAGCGTGCAGCAAGGGGGAGGAAGAAACCTCATTTACTGTTGCATGTGGGTACAAACAACTTTGCAGGGGATACTGTGGAAGTAGTGAGGGGGAGGTTCAAGGAGTTGGGTAGGCAGTGTTAAGGGGTTGGAAAGTCGGTGGGATTCTTGGAGGCACTGCTGGTACCATGTGAAAGTATGGGGAGGAAGAGTAGGCTTGAGGAGTTCAACGAGTGGCTGAGGGATTGGTACCACACCAAATATTATGGGTTAGTGACTAACTGGGGTAGGGTCTGGGGGGAATAGTGATTTGTATGCAGGGGACAGGGTACACTGAAGTAGGAAGGAGAGGAGAATATTAAAGGCAGCATTGCTGTCAGCCCACTGGTGCTGAGGGTTGAGGCACTGGACATCACACCTGACGCCACGCTGGCGACCCAGGTTCGGAAGCGAGCCCGGCCACCAGAGGATGGCAGGGGAGGGATAGGATTGAGCATCCGGAGGACTGCTCTCCTATCGCGGGGCAGGATTCAGGGATCCACCACTCTGTAACAGCCCCTGGTGACGACCAGGGCGGCTACTAGTTCGGTGTAGTAAAGTAGGAGGGGTGTGGCAGATGTTGACATGCAGTGCCTAAGCATCATTGCATGCCCACACTCCACAAAAGAGAGAAAAATGGAAAATGTGCTATGGTCGGGCAGCATGAGCTTCCGACCCCTGCTGCGCACCCTGAAATGGCACCTCCTCAGCTGGATCCTGCTCCAGTGGGTCGAGCTGGGAAGCTCCTCACCACTTCATCATGGGGGGTAATCCGTGGAGGTGAGAAGGTCGTCCAGATGTTGGGGGCAGGGCTAGGGGGGTCAGTCAGGGAGAAAATATGTACAGGAAAAAAAAAGGCAGGATTGGAGTGGTGTATCTCTACTAAGGTGGATTTATACTAGTGGGGGGGTTGCCAAAAGACTGAGGTTGGTAGAAAGGTCCAGACAGAGGAGGCTAATGAGCTCACCACCCTAGATATAGGTAAAGGCGGAGGCGTAGTAACCCGAAGGGGGGGGCAGAGTGATCTGAGTGTAATACAGAAGGCACCACCACCCGGTAAGAATAAGGAGGAGAAAGGGTGTGGACTACCAGGAGGAGAGACACATGCCAAGGAGGAGAAGAGTGAGGAGAAGGAGGGATATGGGTGGAAGGTGGTCTGAGTAAATGGATAGAGAAATGGTTACAGGGGAAGGTGCAGAGGGTGGTGGTGGTGGTTGGATAGGTCTCGGCACCCAGAGTAGCAACAAGCGGGGTGCTGCAGGGCTCAGTGCTTGGCCTGGTGCTATTTGGGCTCTTTATCTCCAATATAGCACATGGAGTGGGGAGCAGGGTTAGTCTGTTCACACATTATACCAAATCAAAAGCAAATAGTTATAGTAGCAGTGCCCGCCCCAAACACACACATATACACACTCCCCAAAAAGCTGCTTAAAAGCCTGCAATTCATTCAGATCAGTTCCATTTTCTTACTTACTTGGGGTTCAATATCAACAAGTGTAAAATCATGTACCTAGGGCATAGGAACCCCGATGCTGAATATAGGATGGGGGGAGGTATTGATACTCACTAGACATGAAAGGGTCCTTGAGGTTATTATATCAGAGGAACTCAAGGTGACAGTGCAGTGTGACAAGGCTATGGGCAGGGCAAATTGGATTCTGGGGTGCACAATGAGTGGCATCTCCAGTAGGAGGGGGTGGGATGTTCTGCTGCCATTGTAGCACTCCCTGGTATACTCCCAGCTGGAGTACTGTGTTCAGTTTTAGAGTCCACACTTCAGAAAGGACATAAAGTGGAAGTTTTCCAGAGGAGGGCAACTAAAATGGTTCAGAATATTCACAGGAATCCCTACAAGGAAAGGCTGAAGAATCTCAACATGTATACTCTGGAAGAGAGGAGGGCAAGAGGTGACATGATCAAGACCTACAAAGTAACTCACAGGGGTAAAGAGGGTGCAGTTGGGGAGTTTCCTACAAATGAGGATGAGCACCCAAGCCAAGGGACATACAGTGAAGCTGAGGGGGGCATTCAGGATAGATTTGAAGACATTTTGTTTTACTGAAAGGGTGGTAGATGCCTTGTACAGACTGCCAGAAGAAGTGGTGGAAGCTAAAAATGGTGGGCATGAAGCATGCATGGGAAAAATATAGGGGTATATTAGAAAAAGGGGAAGAAGGGGGTTAACAGAGATCAACAGGGCTATGGAAGTGTAGTAGGTTCAAGTTCATTGCAGGAAAAATCCATTAAGCATGCTCATTCACAAGGAAGTCCTGATGGACGCAGGCAAAATAAGACATGCAGTAACATATACAAGCAGGAGTTACAAGTAGGTAGAGAACACTTGGGCAAACTGGGTGGGCTGAGCAATCCTTTTCTGCTGACAAATTCTGTTTCTATGGCATCATGTGTTCATTCAGGTGTAGTGTTTATTTAAAGTTGGGCCTACCATATATCCAGATGTGAGGTACAGTAAATTATCGAATTAGATGCAGCCCACTTACAGTAGAATAAACAGAACCCCAGTGCATCAAGAAGCCTTTACTCTTTAAAAGGCTGCTTAAAGAGCTGGGGTTCTATTTGCAGTGTCCACACCAGTATGCTGATCTTAAAATCGATGCCACATCTGAATGAGTATTTGATTCTTGCTCACTCCATTTCCTCCCCACTTTGAAAGCTGCTTGTCCTGAGTTAGTTTTGGGCTGGCAGCACCTTGCCTGTGTTGGAAGATGACCAATAAGCGGCACTGAAAGACATCAGATTTTGCAGACTGTGAAGGCAGCTGCTCACCACCATCTTGGCAAGAAGAAGGCTGCAGCTGTGGCCACTGATGACTGCTGGGATGTGGGAATGGGGGGACCAAAGGGAACAGACATAAGGAGATAAAATCATAATAAAATTTGTGAGACCTTCATCAGCTTTCCAAAATGCTTTCCAGTAAAAGAACACTCTATGAAGTTTTTCAAATGGCAACACAATCTAGTGTGCCCTCTGTCTGCCATCTGGCACCAGACATCAACCAGCATAAAATTGCTTAAAGAAGGCAGTGTGGTCATGTGGTTCCTGAAATACTGGAGATTGCAGATTTATAAGAACAAAAGAATATCACACAGAAGCTGGCACATGTGTCTATAGCAGCTGTTTCCTGCTTTTCGGTAGTTATACTTACACCCTTCAGGTACTTGAATGTTTCTATCATATCCCCTCTTTCCCTCTTCTCTCCCAGTGAGTGCATATTGAGGTCATAGTAACATAGAAATATAGACTTTGGCAGCAGATAAGGACCGCTTGGCCCACCTAGTCTGTCCCTTAATTTCTCCTCATAAGTCTTGTGTTGCAAGCTCTTACCATCTCATTCGCCCTTCTCTGGACCATCTCCAGTCTGTTAATATCCTTATGAAGGTGCAACCTCCAGAACTGCACACAGTACTCCATGTGAAGCCTGACCATGGTTTTATATAATGGCATCACTACCTCCCTACTTATGCTGGTGATACCCCTGCCTATGCACCCCAGCATGTCACTGGCCCTCCCAGCTGCCTTACCACTTTGACATTTTCAGTTCATCTGAAATAAGAACCCCCAGGTCCCTTTTCTTCTTTGAGACTGTCAGCAACTCCCTCTCTCCACCATCATTTACCTTTCCCCAGGGTTTCTATGTCCCAGGTGCATAATTTTGCACTTTTTTGAATTAAACTTCAGTTGCCAGTCCTCAGACAATTTTTTAAGCTTCCCCAGGTCCCTCCTCGTTTTCTCCATCGCATCTGGTGTATTCACTGTGTTACAGATCTTGGTGTCATCTGCAAACAGGCAGACCTTTCCCTTCAGCCCTTCTGCAATGTCACTGATGAAGACATTGAACAGGACTGGCCCCAGGACCAATCCCTCAGCACCCCACTGGTCATTTCCTCTCCCCAGACTGTACCCCATTTACCACCACTCTCTGCCTCCTGTTTGTTAGCCAGTTTCTAACCTAGTTTACCACCCTTTCCCCCATGCCCAGCCTACTCAGCTAGTTTATCAGCCTCCTACATGGGACGGTGTCAGAGGCTTTGCTTACATCAAGGTATGCGTTGTCTACTACCCCCACCCTGATTTACTTCCTTTGCCACCCAGTCAAAGAGATCAATCAGATTTGTCTGACATGACCTCCTCACTGTGAATCCATGCTGCCTATGGTACTAGGCTCCGATGGCTACTACATGCACCACTATCATTTCTTAAAGGATTGTCTCCATGATCTTCCCCACTACTGCGGTGAGACTGACCGGCCTATAGTTCCCCACCTTCTACCTACTGCTGGATTTGTATAGAGAGACCACATGTGCCCTCCTCCATTTCTCTGGTACCACCCCTGTGTTGAATGACTCAGTGAACATGGCTGCCAGAGGTACTGCTATCTCCCTTCACAGTTCTTTTAATTTCCTTGGGTGTGTGCCATCTGGTCCCATCGCTTTGTCCACCTTCAATTTAATCACCTTCTGCAGGATTATTTTGCCTATGACTGGACTATTGTCCACCTATTCATGCCTTTGCAACTGCTATACTACTATGGCCCTTGCCCCTTCCCTCTTCTGTGAATACTGAAGAGAAAGACACAGTGGATGTCTTGGGGGGGCACATGACAGTTCATAGGCATGGTACTTTCATGTCCAAATACCTAAACAGCACATACAAGCAAGCAACATTCAGCATTGATGAATGCTTGTTATTGCTGGAGACCAGATATTTTCATAGCCATTGATATTAAGAGACTGCAAGGCCCAGGTTTCTTGAAATATTAATAGGTCATGACTACAAACAAGAGTTTTCCAGTCCACATCAGACAATTTGCCAAGGAAGACATCAAGATGGAATATGATCGATTTCATCAAACCTTGAGAGAAAGACCTACAGATGTTCAGCCTCCCAGGGCTGTTATAGCCAGGTTTATGAAATCTGAGGACAAAAATAAATTAATGACTGCAGTTATAAAGAAAAAGAAAATCAACATAAAAGGCATTACAATTAATATTTTTCAAGACCTGCCTACTGAAGTGATTACAGAACAGAAAAAAAATATACCTATCTAAGAACAGTGATTTGGAATAAAGATTACTAATCTGCTTTTTACTCTCCAAATAAATTAAAGATTTTTATAAATGGTAATCAATGGACATAGACCACACCTGAATACGCAGAAAAGGATCTGAAGATGAGATTTCCAGAAATGTTTAAGGAACAATAAGAAGAATACTAAACTATAAAAATCAAACTTAAATTTCAGCATTGGATAATGGAAAGAGGGTAAAGTTCAGATGATAAGGCCTGAAGACTAAAAGATGAAAAGACATGAGGACAATAATTTTTTGTGAAGAAGAGCGTCCCCCCTTTTTTCCCTTTTAGGTATTCTTGGAATGAAATAGTTGGACAATTCATGAATGGACTTTATGGGATGTTCGTGATATAAACAGTACATGTATAGTTTTTTCACCCTTTTAGGTATCCTTGGAATGTGGAATATTTGGACAATTCATGGGAAAATGTTGATACAAATAAAACATAATTTTTTACACATTTTATTCATAGTATACATGATCTGGAGAAGTTACATTTATTTCTCATAGAAGGGTGTAGTGGAAAAAATATTTGTTCTCTTCCTTTTAAGGAAGATAAATAGAATAGAGATATTTCTCCTAGTCAGCAGAAATTCACTGTTTAAAATGGAGTGTCAGGATAAGAAATTACTCAGCACTGACACTGTTTTGGTATCATTTTTTTGTATTAAGATGGAGAAAAACAGGGACATAGTCAAGACAATTTAAGGATAGAAAAAAATGGGCAGAAAGAAAATGACATGCAAATGTTTATAAAAAGTAAGCTTTTTAATGACTATTCAAACATCATAGATAAGGGAACATGTAACAAAATTATGTATAAAGTAATTTCCAACCAATGATGCTGCAAAAGAATGAACAGGATACTCCCAGAATTGTCATTGCATTGATGAATGTAAATGGAATGAATAATAGGAAAAAAGGAAATGATTCTATTATATACCAAAAAGATGAATGTAAAGATACTGGGTTCTAGTCGAAGATAGCGAAAGAAAATCTGCACAGTGCAAAACCAAGAGAAAAATCAGCACCAATCACCACAGCACAGGACCGAGACACTAAGTTTTCTGTAGGGGGCTTTGCCCCCCACACCCCGCATGTGGGGGGCTTTGTCCCCTCCACCCCTTTACATATATAACTAACTCCAGGGTGGGCAATACTGGGGGAAGGGGGCAACCACCTGGATTATGTGGTTCTGGCTCATGCTGTAATCCAGGTAGTTTTACAACTTTTTTCTGCATGATTATTGACCACACAGTTATATTTTAGCTGTACTGACCTGCTATGAAGATAATTTTATTACATTTAACAACTAAAGAGCATTCCAAATAAAAAAAGGCTGGATTAGCCCAGTTCATTTCTCAACTGGGACTTCAAA
This sequence comes from Neoceratodus forsteri, assembly GCA_016271365.2. Taxonomy (NCBI): domain Eukaryota; kingdom Metazoa; phylum Chordata; order Ceratodontiformes; family Ceratodontidae; genus Neoceratodus; species Neoceratodus forsteri. The sequence goes on along the minus strand of CM028129.1, from coordinate 1,142,297,398 downwards.
TAGTTAGGTTGTGGCTATAATACTTGAGAAGAATGTGGGTTTTAAGCTGGTTCATCAATGGACTGACAAGGAAGGGTGGATAATCCCATCTGATTGGCCAGGACCTATCTCCCTTCTTTGTCACCTGGCACTACAAAAAAGACCGCATTTTAGAGTAATTTTGTGTTAAGATTCATAGCCCTGCTAGCTGCTGTTAGTCCTGATCTGTATAACTGTGCTAATTAGAGCATTATAAGTTAACTCCACAAGTGATACAGCTCTTTTCCGTTGCTTTCCAGTCTGTCTCCCTCCTCCCACAGAGCCATCCCCTCTATTTGGTGCCTAACCTAACTGCCCCTTTGTCTTGCTAATTTTGACCACCCCCTCTAGCCATCTATTTAAACTCTGCTTTTTCTCTACCCCTTAGCTGCTTACCCTTGAACAGGGCTGCTACAGCTCCCAGCAATTGGCCGGTATCTCCTGCCACTGATCGGAACCAAGACCCTGGACTCCAAGCCAAGCAAGGTACGGTGGCAGTGCAGCCAATCGGATCAAGGGCGTCTCTTGCTTCTCCGATCCGATTGCCAGGACCTATCTCCCTTCTTTTCCACCTGGCACTACAAAAAGACCGCATTTTAAAGTAATTTTGTGGTTAAGATTTATAGCCCTCTTAGCTGCTGTTAGCCTGACCTGTAAAACTGTGCTAATTTTGGTCCTCCCTCCCACCCCTGCCCCTCCACTGATTAAATACGCTATCTTCCCACCTATTTTCTCTCCTACTTTTCTATTCGTACTAAACTGGCCCCTGGCCCCTCCCAAAAGTTGAACACACAGCAAATCACCACATCCTCACTTATCTCTCTCATCTCACAGATACCACACTGTAAATCAGGCTCCTCCTTCCCCCCCCGCTAGTAGCAATGCCTCCTATGCCTGGCTGCCTGCCACTACTCATTGCCCTATTCTTCTACCTCCCTTCTCTCCTCTCTACCATGCCCCCCCACCATCGCCTACACCCCTCTTCTCCCTGCTTACCCACCCCTTAGTAACTACCATCGTAACAACTAGCAAGTCACCGCTGTGTGCCCCTATGCCTGGTTCCATTCTGACGTATGGCCCTGCTCTTTCCTTATTAATCCCTCTCTGTTTCGGATGATGCCTCAACTGCCCACCCCTTGCCAGGCCCCTATAAATTACTCAAGCCTGTCCCCTAAATGTCACTCACTCTCCTTCATGTTCATACAACTGTCAGCCCAATACCTAACTATCACTCTGCCACTCCTCTCTGCAGGTGACATACACCCCAACCCTGGCCCCCCTCCCCCCTTCCCCCATGGGCCCTCTCCTCAACCTATCCCCCACCTCTCCACCCATAGGGAGCCCCCTCCCCCAAAGACTGCACCTACTACATCTAAATATTAAAAGCCTTCCCCGCAAAGTGGACTCGCTCCAAGCTCTCACCACCCATTACGCCACCGTCATCATTATCCTCTCTGAAACGTGGCTTAACAAAAACATCCCTGATACTTCTGGCACAATCCCAGGTTATGCCATGGCCCGCCAGGACATGGCCACCAGGGTTAGAGGTGTCTTCATTTACATAAAATTGGACATCCACTTTTCGACCATCCTACCCAAAACCTAACCCAAAGCCTATGAGATACTAATGCTACAACTGTCCCTTCCTTTCAAAATCCCCATCTATATCATTGGCATCTACTGCCGCCCAGGTACACCTTCTTCTACTATCACAGACCTCCTTTCACATACCTCCTCCCTCACCCTTGCAGGTGAATTATATATCATGGGTCACCTGAATCTAAATTGGTTATCTCCAACCCTCAATATAGAGCGGACCATTATAAATGGACTAAATCTCTCCCAACTCATCACAGAGCCCACTCGCCTAAACCACAACTCTGGAAACCACATTCTACTGGACTGGCCCTGACCTCCCATCCTCACTGAGTTATCAAATCTGGTCTCCTTCCTGACTCCCTGAGTGACCACCATCTTCCATACCTTGTCCGGAAAATTCATAACCCCAAATCACCCGCTAATTTCTTGGTCCAACGCTCCTTCAAGTCTCTAGATATCAATCCCTTTCTAAATGACCTTGTACTTACAAACTGGGTGCAATCTTCTTCCACCCTCTCAATTGATGCTGCACTCCAACACTTCAAAAACACTTTTCTCAGTATCTGGGATAAACACGCCCCTATGCGTCGCACAAGGGTGCATGGCAACCATCTTCCCTGGATCATCCCTGAACTCCTAGCATGCCATAGCTCCCATGACCAAGCTTGGAGTATTCACAAGTACTCTAATCACCCACAAGACTTCTCTAAATACCGGATGCTTAGAAACAAGTGCACTAGAGCAACCCGACTAGCCATTTCAACTCCACTCTCCAAACAAACCTAAATAATCCTTCAAAATTCTGGAAGGTCATCCACTCCCTCTTCTCCTCCCCACCACTATCCCCACGCACTACTAAACATAAATAACTCCCTTCTCTCAGAACCTCATGCTGTTGCTGCCAAGTTCAATATGTATTTCTCCACTTGTGCAGCCTCCCTCCTCTCATCTTTGCCCACCCCTGCTCCACCCAGACCCACCGTAGATCACATGAAGCAGTATGTGCCCTGCACCTTCTCATTCTAAGATATCTCAGCAGCTGATACCCTAACAGCCCTGCTTTCACTTAATCCTTCTAAAGGAAAATCTCCTGAAGACTTGTACCCTAAGCTTCTCCACCTCCCAGCCCCTGACATAGCTGCCCCTCTTGCCACCCTACTAAACCTGTCCTTCATGGAGGCTGCTGTCCCCCAGGCATGGAAGCATGCCATAGTCATCCCCCTGCCTAAAGGTGGTCCCCTACTGCAACATTAAACTACCATCCTATCTCTTTCCTCCCGACACTTGAGAAATTGCAAGAATATATAGTATTGTCACTGCTTACCACCTTTCCCTCCAACTCAAATTTCTACACGGACTTCCAGTCTGGGTTCAGAAAGGGACATTATACTGTCTCCTCCATGACTAAGCTCACAGATGCAATTTTCACCGGCATGAACGATGGACAGATCACCTCTGAAGCTTTGTCATCCTAGCTAAAGCATTTGACACCATCTCACATGCCCTGCTGCTCTCCAGCCTTGCTGAAGCAGATCTCTCTTCCTCTGCCACCTACTGGTTCTGCTTCTACCTCATGGGAAGAACCCAATCCATAAGAATCTCCAACTCCATTTCAGCCCCCCTGCCCATCTCTACCAGTGTCCCCCAGGACTCCGTGCTCGGACCTATACTATTCTCCATTTTTCTGAACAATCTACCCCTAGTCTGTCAGTCATCTGCCATACACATGTACACATGTGACACCTTCCTTTTTTCAACAGGCACCTCGCCTGAAGCAGTAGCCTCCACCCTTTAAACTGATTTCATCAACATCAAACATGGTTCTGCTCCCTTCAGCTATCCCTAAATGTAAAAGTAACCATCTCCATGACCTTTGGCATGAGACAACACCTGTCCAGACTCCCATCCCTCCCCTCATTCCTAACCCTCAATGGACAAGAGCTTGAGGATGTCCCCTCATTCCGATTCCTTGGGGTCTGGCTTGAATGTCTTCTGTCCTTTAATGTTCACATAGACACTACTATAAAAAAACTGCACCCAATGCTAGGTGCTCTGCACAGAAACTGCCGTATTCTTCCTCTTATTGTATGCTGTGAGCTAATCCAGAAGATGACTCTCCCCTCCTTTGACTACTGCGATATAGTATACAGCTCAGCCCCTAAATCCTTCCTATCCAAGCTTCACACCCTGTTCAATGCCTTCTGCCACTTTGTTCTCAATGCCCCCCTCACCCATCACTGTGTGCTTTACCATGCCTTGGCCTTACCATCCCTTGAAAACCGATGACTCATTCACTGCACTAAATTCACCTCTAAGTTCTGGCTAGTCACCCTCCCTGACTACCTCTCCTCCTTGCTCTCCCCTCCTCTCCCACCCTCTCACACCCTCATATCCTCTGACTCCCACCTACTTGGTATCCCCTGGTGGAAGTCCACAGCTGGCCAAACTGCCTTCTCTTATCATCTCCCCAAAATCTGGAATGAGCTGCCCCCTCAAATCCGCCATTCCTCCTCTGCAAACTCACTCTCCTCCACCATCACTAACTACTTCATGGTAAACTGCTTCTTCCTTAAGCCCTGATCCCCCCCCAGCTGACCAACAGCTGTGAAACTGCAACAAGCTGTGTATTCCTAGCTGAGAGCATGCACTTACCTACCTACTAGGCACTTATTATCCTCCAATTATGTGTGTACTGAATGCCCTGAACTGTTTTATGGTTGTGTTATAGTCATTGTCCATACTACCAGTTTTGTGAACTGTTGATGTGTCTATGTTACAAATTTGTTATTGTATAACTATGTATCTGGTATCCTCTATTACCCCCAGGTCACACCAGGAGACAAGCATCTTCTTGCTGTGTGTGCCTTTCCTGGTAAAACAATTTCAATAAATAAATAAATAAAATAAACAATCTTAATAAAAGGTCATCTAAGCAATAAATACATTGTGATTGGTTCAATATATAGGCCTTTTATTGCCTATAGTGATTTTTTACATTCTATTACAAATACCCTGCTTGATCTATATATATCCAATATTATCATGGGGGGGGGGGTAACTGGAATGCCTTATTAAATCCTATAAAATATAAAAATACAAAGTCAAATCAAAATGATAATAGACTATCCCAATTACTATCTAAATTTCTGAAACAAAACAGTTTATGTTACCCTTAGTGAATAAAGCATCCCAAAAAACTAAATTTACATGTAAAGCTCAACACTTAAATACATACACCAGGACTGACTATTTCTTGATACATAAATAACTTATTAATAACATTAATCAACTAGACATAACAGATATTAGTATTCCAGATCATGCTATGATCACAATGACATATATGCCATCTATGGATAGACAGTAATTTCACGAATGGAGATTTGAAAATAGTTTATTAAAAGATCAAGATTTTGTTAAACTAATTGAGGAATAAATACAAATATTTTGGAAATTTAATTATACACAAACAACAAAGGTTTCACAAATACGGGATGCATTTAAATTGACTATTAGAGGGCATATAATTTCTTATGAAATAAAAAAAATTTATTTGTATGTAAAAAGAGGAAATATTAGCTAAGGAAATATTAGACCTCCACTTACAAGTTTCCAGAGGAAACACCTCTGCAAAATAAATATTGGAACAAAAAATACAGAAAAGAAAACCATGATGCTTAAAGAAGTGGAAAAAAATGATTAAAGGTGAAAAATAAATTTTATTACTATGCCAATAAAACAGGGAGACTATTGGCATATGCCTTGAAAAAAGCAAAAAGAACATAATAATATGATTAGCATTAAAGATGAAGAGGGTAACATTTACACCAAAGATGAACAAATAGCAGATGTTTTGGTAAAATATCATAGCACAATATATAAAAATGTGTGCTGATTCAGTTGCCGTTCAACAATATCTATGAGAAGCAAATTTAAAAAAAGTACATTTTACCTTTGAAAGCTTTACACAAATATATTTAATAAAAATTGTTTTTTTCAGGAAGAACAATTTTACACCAGGGCCAGACAACTTTATTTCTGAATATTTTAAAGCATTTATAAATGAATTGTTACCATGGATGATAGTTATGGCTGAGGAGATAGCGAGCTTCAGTATAGTACTGGCCTCGTTTTTGGAAGCATTTATCATTCTATTTCCCAAGGGAAACAAAGATAATACATTACCTGCAAATTACCACCTAATTTCACTCAAATTCCAATTGCAACATTTTTGCAAAATTAATATAAAAATACAATACATCAATACTGTAATTCATCAGGATCAAAATGTCTTTATTAAAAACCACCCTTAGAGCTCCACTTTTTTGGCATCAGTTTCTCCCACTCTCACCCTTACCACCCCCACACCACACTGCCTCACCCGGCCTCTCTCCTCTCTAATGGCACTTTCAGATATGTGACCCTCCAGCCCATCCACCTCGTGCTTTTGCCACCCACCTCTACCCATTGACAATGGTCCTTTATCCTGCCTACTTTTTCCTGACTCCTTCCTATGCTACACTAACTATATACTGTTCACCCTGAAACTTTTCTGAAGCTAGCTTATGTTGTCTCTCTCCTTTTTGGGCTGTATAATAAATGCTTAGACATCTTTGTGTTTTTAAGACTGTAACCATTGTTGACCTTTGTATGGTATATTACCCTACATTCTTTGATGTGGAACCTTCGTAAATAAGCAGTTCTTGCTCAAAGGTATTTGTAATCCTAGAGTTTAATTAAAAAAAAACTGGAGGGGGGTCACGTGATGGCAGCCTGAGTGTCGGTATTGCACTCCCGGAGTTCCGCTGCATTGCAGCAGTTTTCAGCGATTTAAATTAAGCCTCGATGACTCAAGCCCCCAAAACAGAAGAGTGAGGACTCCTGTCAATTCAAAGCCGCTTTTCTGCCTATCAGGATGAGTCTTTGTTAAAGTACACCAGCTTTTCGCCTCCACAAGCGCCCGAAAAACAGCAGGCCGCAAAGCGAGCAAAGCAGCAGGCCGCCAGTCTCCAGCAGCTTCCCATCGTGATGCGCCGCTACAGAGGCGTAAGTTTTTAGAAATAATGTAGCCGCTGCAAAACCTCCATATCATCGTTGGCTGAAGATGTGCAGGATATTAAAAAATCTGTGGATTCCCTTACAAGAAGGATTGGGGATGCAGAGGTAAAGATGGCTTCTATGGAAACCAGGCAAGCAGGGGTAGATACAGAATTAGTGCTGGCAAAGAGGAGAATCAAAAAACTTGAAGAAAAGCTTGAAGATTTAGAAGGCGTAGCAGAAGGAACAATCTAGTGGTTATTTTTATACCTGAAAAGAAGGAAGGGAACGCCCCAATCACATTTAAGCAAAAGTTTTGCCACAAAGTCACAGGTTCTCCCGCCAGAGGGGGTGAATACATAATAGAAAGAGCTCATCGAGCCTTACGCCCTCCCCCTACACAAGGGCAGCCTCCCAGACCTTTAATTCTAAGGTTTCTAAATTTTCTGGATAAACAACATGTTCTAGATAAGGTCAGAGGGATGAAGGAGCTCTCATGGGAGGGCAAGCAAATACGGATTATACAGGACTTGCCCCATTCAGTGAGGGTCAGAAGGCAGGAATTGCACCCGATTGTCTCCAAACACATCGCAGCGTCTAAGCCATTTAAAGTTAAATATCCTGCAACGTTAATGGTTTGTCATGATGGGAGATGGTTATCTTTTGACTCCTACCAGCAGGCACTACAGGAATTGCAGCGGCTTTTCCCAGACCTCTTCAAGTGAAAGCCCGACTCACTCGTCTGTTATTGAATGACTCATTATCTTGAACATTCTTGATATAATCTTCTGAGTGCAGTGAAGATTTGTTCCCCCTTTTTTTTCTCTTCCCTTGGCCATGTTTGCTACAATAACCTATCTTTCCAATTTAGTGGCCTCTTTAACTGTTGACACTGCTTCAGGTGTATTCTGGAGTGGCTCCTACTCAAGAGAAAAGTTGCCTCGGCTATACTCATCCTTCCTGCTCTAGAGTTGCTGGCCACTGTCTAAGGCGCTACAGATGGAATATGGAACTTATTTCAGGACTTGGTCATGTGGATTCTTATCTGGGACAGCATACGTAGCATATTGTCTGAGCTGTGATAATCAGATCCTAGAGTTTTTTTTTGTCTCCCTAGAGGATGTTCAATCGGGGATGAGGGGGCCTCAAAATATATACCGATTTCTTTCACAATAGCTTTGTCTTTTTGCAGGGTGGGGGGCTCCGGATGGCGATTCTGTGGTAAAAGTTTTGGGCTGTCCGGATGTATATCATGTGGCGGGTTTGTTATAGGAGTGCAGTTCTTGGGAACTGGGGGTTTGGTACTAAGAGGGGGAGAGGGAAAATATGGGATGATTGTTATAGTGGGTGGGGATGGGAGGTGCTTCTAGCTGGGTTGGGAGGGGGGATGTGGGCAGGGGGATATTCAAGGTTTTGCGGTAAGAGGGAGGTGGGTTTTCCTCCATCTTCTGGGTGTTTGTAATGTTCATGTGGTGTTCTATATCATAATACCCCAAATTATTGTTTATATAGGTCCTCATTATAATTTTTCTTGCCACCATGATCTTACCTTATAAATTTGTTAGTTGGAACATCAAAGGAGCCAAGGATAGGGTTAAGAGGCAGGTGGTATTAAAACACCTTTCTCATCTAGGGGGCGCAAATTGTGTTTCTTCAGGAGACCCATCTAAAAAGAAGTGATCTTCACTATTTTAGGAGAATGTGGGTAGCCCAAGTTTTTGGGGCTGGATCTTCAACCAAGAGGGCAGGGGTTGCTATACTCATTGCTAGAGGGGTCTCTTTTAAATTGGTGCATGAGTGCTGGGACCTGGAAGGTCGATATGTTTTTGTACAAGCCATCTTAGCATCTCAGCCAGTGATTTTAGGCTCAGTCTATGGACCTAATAGTGATTCCCCTTCTTTTTTTAAGAATCTTTTAGATAAGGTGGGCCTGGATGTTTCAAAAATTACAATTCTTGGAGGAGATTGGAACTTGGTACTTCAAAATGACTTGGATAGGTCACATAATAGATGCAGGGGCCTTTCCCCAGCCCAAAGGGCCCTGAAAGATTTTATTAATAAAGCAGCTTTAGTTGATATTTGGCGTATATTCAATCCTGAGGAGCGGCAGTATTCCTTTTACTCTCCTGTACATTATTCTCACTCAAGAATTGATTATATTTTAGCTAGCTCATCTGCGGTGCCCAATATGAATCAGGCAGATATCTCCGCCAGAGTAATATCAGATCATGCCCCGGTTAGTATAACCTATAGGCCTTTTCCAGAGATTCGACGTTCAACACAATGGAGATTAAACTCTCAAATGTTAAAAGAAGAATCCTCTATCAGGGTCCTGAAGGACTTTATTGCACACTTCCTGGTGGATAATAAAGATTCCGTAAATCAAAGAGACATGATCTGGGCTGCATTAAAATGTTCATTAAGGGAGGAATTAATCAAGATCGCATCTAGGAGGAAACGGGCGCAGAGGGATATGTTTAGCTCTGTTTTATCCTCAATTAAATGTATGGAATCCAGCTTATCTCGGAACTCATCTGACTCCGAGTGGGTTAAGTTACATCAATTACAGGCTTAATATTAGAGTCTGGTTTTTCAACAAGCAGAGCTAGCTCTCTCTCGGGCGAAACTTCAATATCTGGATATAGGGGAAAAGGCCAGTAAACTCCTAGCTTTCCGTGTAAAACAACTTGACTCGGCCCACCACATAGTGAGTATACGCATTGGCCAGGGGGATCAGGTCTGCACGGACCCGAGAGAAATACCCAAGATCTTTGGGGAATACTTTCAGAAATTATATGTGCAGGAACCCGATTTTAGGCCCTTGGCTTCTGAGATTGCAGCATATTTAAGTGTATCTAATTTGCCAAAGTTATCAGAAGCTGAGGCCGAAGTCTTAGGCGCACCAATTGTGATCTCCAAGATACATCAGGTTATCCAGCAGCTGCCCCCTGATAAGTCCCCTGGACCTGATGGATTCCCGAGTAATTTCTATAAAGCCCTTCTCTCAGATATCTCTCCAATTTTGCTAGACACATTTAGGTATTGGTTCACTTTTGGTATCTCTGATCCAAGCTTCCTGGAGGCTACAATATCTTTAATTTTAAAACCTGGGAAGGATCCTTCTAGCTTGGACAGCTACCGGCCAGTATCTCTCCTTAATACGGATATCAAAATACTGGTGAAAATTCTTGCTAATAGATTGTTAAAAGTTATGGATAACCTCGTGTGTAGGGAGCAAGTGGGTTTCATGAAAGGGAGATTATCCCATGATCATCTGAGAAAATTATTGCATCTTATCGCGAAGGCCAAAGAATCCAAAATTCCAGCAGTACTTCTGTCACTCGACGCTGGAAAAAGCCTTCGACCGGGTATCCTGGTCTTATTTATTCGCTACCCTTTCGGCTTTTGGTTTACCCCGGAACTTTCTAAGATGGATTAGAATCTTGTATTCTTTTCCCTCTGCGAGAGTGAAGTGCAATGGAATGTTGTCACCGGTTTTCAAGCTTGAGCGAGGTACTAGACAGGGTTGCCCCTTGTCCCTTTGTTATTTAATCTGTATTTAGAGCCGTTGTTGCGTAGGCTGATGAAGAACCCACTCATTAAAGGCATACAAGTAGGGAGTCTAGATACATATGTTCGGCCTATGCTGATGATGTGTTATTACATATTGAGAACCCAGGGACTTCCATACCACCTATACTAGAAGAAATTAATAGTTTTTCCAGATTATCTTTTTATAAATTGAATTGTTCCAAAACAAAAGTCTTCCCTCTAAATCACTACGCCAGGAAAACAGATCTCCAGGATGTAGGCTTGATCTGGGAAACCAAATCCATAACATTTCTAGGTATTACCATTAGCGCAAGTCTCGCTCAATTGGTTAAGGATAATTTAGGTTCTCTAGTTCATAAAATCTCGGAAGATCTCAAGAGGTGGAATGCAATCTCCTTATCTTTGTGGGGTAGGTTGAATCTCCTAAAAATGATTGCTCTTCTGAGGATATTATATCCTTTAGACATGCTAGGAATCTACCTCTCAAAGGAATGGTTTGATAAGGTGCAGAAGATATTTAATTCTTTTTTGTGGCAAGGCAAAATAACCCGTCGATCATACTTCAATCTGGCAGCTCCCAGATTTAAAGGTGGCCTAGCTGCCCCCTCCCTATTTATGTATTATTTGGCCCAACATATGTGCAAATTGGTTTTATGGAGTAAGGAGCATGGAAGGTTGCTTATTCACCTCTTTGGCTGGATATTGAACAAGACCTGGGAAGAAGGTGAAAAGCTCTTTATGCTTTGCTGTTTGTTCCTTTGGCTACCGTCCCTAAACTTCTCAAAAATAACCCTATGGGGTGGTCACTCAGGGCTTATCATCAGCTACAACGTTATTTGGGGGTTCGCTGGTGGTTATCGGGCTCCCAACCTATTTTGGAAAATCTTCAAATTAAAATTGCTGGAACTCCAATACCCACAGCATTTTGGCCGCAAATAAGCAATTTGACCGTAGCTGATTTTTGGGACCAGGACAGCCCGTTCTCGTTTGATGCCTTGAAAAGGCTCTTTGGTTTCGTGGGCTCTGATTTCTTTAAGTGGCTACAGCTCAGCAAAGCTTTAGCCCAGGTATTCTCGTCGGTCTCCTTTCTTAATCAGTGGGGAAAAAATGTTGACACTCTTTTGAAGGCCGCAATGCAATCACATGCAGTTTCCAAAGTTCACAAACTCCTCCAGGAATGGGATCACAGGCTCCCTTCAGGTATATGTTATTATTGGGTAAAAGTTCTGAACCTACGAGTCTCCCCGGAGGTTTGGAAAGCACTCTGGTTGACCGCGTATAGGTATATTAAGCAGGATAGGCTAAGAAAGGTACATTTTAATATCATGCATCATCTCTACTTGACCCCTACCCACTTATTCAGAAGGGGCGTACTCAGCTCACCTTGTTGTTGGAACTGTAAAAGGGAAGAGGGAACCCTATATCATTTATTATGGCTGTGCCTGGAGATTCGGACTCTTTGGAGAACTATGAGTAGTTTATTAGACCCTATCCTTGGCTCAAATAAAATGGACACTCCCTAGATTTGTTTGTTGCTTGCTTTCCCAATGGCCACTTCCAAAGTTTGGAGAGCACGTGTCTCTCTTGTCTCAGCTGTTATGAAGTTGTTAATCTTAAGACATTGGTCGTCGGATAAGGCTCCAACACTTTTGGAGTGGCATAGGGAATGTACTCTAGCATTACAACTCGAAAAACACATTGCTTGTATGCGGGGTAAGCATGAGTATTATGTATCTCTATGGGGCTCTTTGGGCATTTTGATGACCTGGAAGCCATGAAAATTAAGAAGTTTCAGTATTGATACAAACGCCTTTATTTTTTTCGGATTTGATTGTTTATAACTTAGGGGTAGGGGGTGGGGAGAGGGTTGTGGGTCTTTGGGTGTATATTTTCTTTGTTGTTACTTCAGCAGAAAGTGCGATGTATGCAAAATTTGTTTAGTAGAGGGGAGACTATGCACTTTCAGTGTAACACTTCATTATTTATGTATCTGATGTTTTGTGGTACTCAAAACTAATAAAATATTAATTACAAAAAAAAAACTGGAAAAAAAAACAGAAGTATCTTTGAAGGTTTTGCCAATGTGAAGCTTGCCATCTCCTCATTAAAATAAACTGACCCCAGAAATGGTGGTGATTGCTTTAGAGGCTTCCAAGGCTTTCGATTTCCTAAACTGGCATTATATGTTCACTGTATTAGAAGCATTTAATTTTCCATCTGTACTAATTACTGCTATCAAAGCTTTATATTAACAACCAAAAGCAATTTTTTAAATTAACCACTATAGATCCACTTCACTATACATGACCAAAGGTGTAAGACAAGGCTGTCCACTCTCACCAACATTATTTATACTTAGCTTGGAACCACTATTAAATGACATCCAGAAACATAATTTAATTACAGGAATCTAGAAAATGGATGCACAGCTAAAATGTAATATTTATGCAGATAATATGCTGGTATTCCTTTCAAGCCCTTTCATTTCTTTTCCAATATTAGTACAAGAATTTAACACATTTTTATATGTTTTTTCCCAATTGTTTAACCAGGAGTGACACACTAAGATGAAAGTTTGTTTACAAGTGCAACCTGGGAGCACAGGGAAGTTAAGTGACTTGCTCAGGGTGACACAGTATATGCAAGTGGATGCTGGTTCCACATCAAAGAATGTAGGGTAACATACCATACAAAGGTCAAACCCAGGTCTTCAGATTTACACCCCAGAGCCTTAAACCACTGTGCTATACTGCCTCCTTGTGCTATACTGCCTCCAAATATATATGCAGTATACATATATGTGTGTGTATATATATATATATATATATATATATATATATATATATAAAAATAATTTATACATCATTTAGGTTAAAACACAAAAGTCAGGAAATGAAAAATCTTTAGGGTTGCCCTACCCTCAGACCTGCCCATCATCCCAAGATTATGGCTGTAGGGTGTGTCATTGGGGTTGTGAGACCTAAATGTCATCCCATTCCATCTGAAATTACATTCACAAGCCACAGTAAATAAGAAAGGGGTGACATTTAGGCCTCACAACCCCAATGACACACCCATCAGCTGTCAATCTTGGGATGATGAGCAGGTCCCGGGGAGGGGCAACCCTAAAGATTTTTCATTTTCTGACTTTTTGTGTTTTAACCCTAGATGATGCATTATACACAGTTTTTTGTATAGAATTTCTTTACTTTTTGAGAAAGAATAAAATACTACGAACTTGCTCAAGTTGGTGGGAGCATGGGCCCTTTGGGCCCTGCGCTCCCACCTACCTGCGGAAGGTGATGGGAGCATGGGTCCTTTGGGACCTGAACTCCCACCAACTTGTAAATATAATGCCATAATTCACATCTATGGGACATATCAAGACCACCCTCCAAATTTCAATGCAAAGGACCAAACTGTGTCCAAGATATGACATGTTAAAGTTTGAAATTTTCATTTGTCAGAGTTGCAGAATTCCACAACTGGAACAGGCACAATGACTGACTACTATATCCATGACATTATAGCTGGGTACCCTATCAATTTCAAGCCACCAGTCCAATGTAAAACACTGCCAGAAACACATAAATTGCTTCATGCAATATCTCCACAAAATAAATTTTTTCTCCAAATGTAAACATGATAATTCACATCTACAGGACATGCCAAGAACACCCTCAAAATTTCAAGTAAAAAGACCAAACCATTTCCAAGATATTTAAATGTAAAGACTGATGAAATTGCCCTATCTAATGCATTATAAAATCTGTCCATCTTGTCCCTATCTCACGAACAAAGATGGTGATCAAAGAATCTCATGATCAAAGAATTTGCAGGCTCGAGATCAAAGAATTTGCAGGCTCACTATCAAAGAATAAAAAATGCTGTAAATAAAAAATTAGAAGGAATTCCAGGAAATCGCCGCCATGGTTAGGCAGAACAAAGCCCCGTGAGCAAAACCCACCCTCATTAGTCTTCCTAGGGCACCCCTGGGCTGAGAAATGTGATTTTTTAATTCGGCTATCTTGTCCCTCACTTGCGATGCATGATCACGATCAAAGAATCTCACGATCAAAGAATTTCCGGGCTCGCAACCAAAGGATGAAAAATGGTGAAACACTAGTTGTTGACTGATTTGAATGAAACCAGTGCCATGCCTCAATAGAACAAAGCCCCATGAGCAGAACCCAACCTCGTTTGTTTCCCTAGCCCACCCCTGAGCTGAGATAATTGTGTTTTTAGGTCGCAATGCAAGATCGCAATCAAAGAATCTCGTGATCAAAGAATTTGCAGACTCGTGATCAACGATTTTTAGCGAGCCATGATCAAAGATTTTAAAAGCTTATAACTCACTTTTTTGACCATTTTGGATAAAATCACAGGCATGGCTCGATAGAGCGGAGCTCCCTTAGTAAAACCCATCTACGTTTTACTTCAGGAGAGACCCCTGAGCCGAGATATTTGTGTTTTTACAATCAGAAATCTAAAAACAAGATGGTGGACCTTGCGATCAAAGAATTCTTGGGAACAAAGATTCTTGAACCGTGAGGCTGCAAATTCTTTGACCGCCAGGCAGGACGAGATGGCCAGAACCCCATTCTTTGATCACAAAACAACCATATAAATTTTCCCATTGACTTTTAGTGGGAACTTAAAAGTGGCATAACTTTTGAATGCCTTAATATTTTTTCACCAAATGAAAAGTGCCATGTTCAGCCACCAAAGCTCTTTCAAACTAGTCATATTGCAGAGTGGCACGCCACAAGATGGTCACACAGGAACACGTATAGAATCCCAAAAGCTGCCCCCAAAAGCAGATAATTTCGCATTTTTCAGCATTTTCATGCTCAAAGACCATACGTTAAACCGTAATGAAATTTGTTAGATCAAGAGATCTATCATGCTCCACCGTACATACCAAATTTCAGGCAAATCCATTGAATGGGTCCAAAGTTATTACCGTGCTAAATTTTGACTTTAACATAGAAGTGACATCTCAACCCTGGATATTATTGATATACACACACACACACACACATATATATATATATATATATATATATATATATATATAGGATATTCATTGAATCGGGCTAAATCACTGGTGTTACAGAATAATGAGTTAAAACTCAAGACAAAAGATATGTTAAGGGATATGAAACAAGAAGAAATAATTAAGTAGTAGGGTATATACATCACAAACAAGGTACATACAGCTGTGGAAGTTAATTTATACAAATTTCTGAAAGAATAAATATGCTACTTAACCAATGGCAAAACAAGCATTATCTCTGTTGGGGAGGATAGAGACATTAAAAATGATGATCATGCCATAATTAATGTACTTTTTCCAAGGTATACAGGGAGAAATTCCTCTGACTTGTATTGAATAATTGTGGAGAAAATTGTAAAAGTTTTTATAGTGAGGAGGAAAGCCAAAATTAGATTGGGAAAAAAATGATTATTACAAGATCAGAAAAAGGCATGGGAACTCCAGATCCAGCTAGATATTATTGGGCCACCAAAATAAAACTGTTGATGAAAAGGTCACAGCATACAGATACAAACATCAATAAAGAAGGTAACTATCAACTTATGATACAACAGATATTACTACTAGAAGATAAAACATTGGGGCTCAGATATTCAGAAATGCGCCAAAGGCTGGCACATGTCCGGCGCAGCACAGATCCAATGCAACATGGTGCAGCAGGAGCCATATTCAGAGATTACACAGGCCGAACTGCACCAGTACAACCCATATGAATATGGCAGAGTTGCACCATGGTGCAAACAGAGATGCGCCATGGCACAAACACAGTTGCACCATGGTGCAGAGAGAGATGCCCCGGCCCAACTGTGGGAGCAGGGCAGCAGAGCAATGGAGGGGGCACGGCACAGAGAACAGACCTAGGGACAGAGTCAGGTAAGCACAGTGACAGGCCACAGGAGGCCTCAACCAGCAGGGTGCACAGATGCACCCAGACAACCCTCCCCAGAACACAACAGTGGCACAGATAGCAGGCAACAGGAGGTGCCAATGGCCAATAGAAGGCCACCAAGGGAGCCCCCCCACAGGCTGCTGGCCATGCCCCCCCTCCCTGATCATAGTAGGCCACAACCAGGACCATGCAGCCAAGCACACACATGCCATGCAGGCACACAGGAAGCCCACACAGTAGGCACTGAATGTGCCGGTAGGCAGGTATTGTGGAAGACCACATGAGACAGGCCACACAATGCCAAGCAAGGTATCCAACACAGTGTGTGGCCAGTACCTGACCAATGACCATGGCCATGTGTCACAACCATGCACACACCCTCCACACACCCCTGACAGCCACCCCATGGGCACTCCAAGGCACAGCCACCGACAGGGGAAGGACACCACCACAGTGGGACACACAACTCTACACAACAGTGAACCACAGAAGCACATCACGTGCTCCCACACTTGCACACTACATGGACAGGCACTTGGCCACTGCAGCATGGCTCCTCATGCCACCTGCAAAGCAGACACTGACACAGGCAGGTAAGTCAAAAAATATATATTTAGGAAGAAAACTATTTACAATAACAAGGGGATGGGAAAGGGTAGGAAAGTGAGGGAAGGGGACAGGGAACAGGGACTGTACAGTGGGAAGGGAGACTGTAGGGGGAGGTGCAGCAGGGGAACAGGGGAAAGCTAGGGCCAAACTAACAGTGGCCATGCCCTGCCACCCCTTGGCAGACTCGCCGCCTCTGCTCTGCCAGCCGCAGGAGCCAAACTTGTATCACAGCCTCCATGGTGGTTAATGTTATGAATATCAACTGCCAAAGCAGTCTGCAGTACACTGGCCTCCTAGGTCTCTGCCGGACACCTAACACAAGGGACAGAACAGGTTATCAGTGCAATAGCCCAAGTAACCATGCCCACCCACAGTGTGCAATAAACAGTGGGAACCCCCCCCGAGGGCCTGTACTGGCCACCCACAGGGGGGTGGGCCAACACATGGCAGCAACTCACACACCATGACATTGCACAGAGGTGGTCCATGCCACACAATGACCACCCGACTGTGCTATGACAGTCACATGGCACAGTACACCAGCAGCACCACAGCAACAACAGTGGCAGCTGGGCACACACCTACCCCACCAACAGCTACCACACGTATCCAATGGATGTGCCACGTGCACCATGCACAGTGTGACACACACACAGAGTTGCCACAGCATATGGCATAGGTGACCATGACCATACCCACTCCCCCGCCACCCCCACATAAGGTGCAAAGGACCATAACAGTGCCTAGCTGCCCTCTGTGGCCCCACCGGTGCCAGTCCCACTCTTCCTCCATGCCCACCGCGGCCTGCTGTGCTGCTGCTGCTGCTGCTGCTGCTGCCCATGCCAGGTGGTGACCTTCAGGCCCTGGGAATGGAACAAAAGCAGGTACACATCCAAAATCATCCACAGCAGCTTACCCCACCCCCACCCCTGTGCACAGGGTGAGCCCCTGCCTGACACATCCCACACAGATACATCACAATGCAAGTGGCAGCTGGCAATGCCACTCCATGATATGCATGATGACAGTGCACCCCTCTGCAGGGCATGCCAGGCAGCCTAACCAACACCACAGTACAGCACCAGGGCACACATGCAATATGGGCTGACTTACCTGGCTGTGGCACAGCCCCTCACCTGACATGTGCCTGAAGCCTCCTCAGGCACTTTGGGACCTGCCACATCAGGTTTCTGTACCGGTGGTGGCATTGCTCTCCTGTTCTGGCCACCCCGGTCCTCTGCTGCAGCCTGGCAGCAATCCCCTTCCAAACTGTGATCATTGCCTGCTGCAGAGGCACCTGGCCAAATAGTTGGGGGGGGGCATGGGACTGGACACAGGCCACCAGGTTGACAAGTTCAACCTGTGTCCAGTTCGGTGCTCGACAGACATATCCCTGCATGATTCTACCCACCACAAGCTCAGGGACCAAAATGGTGAGAGAAGGTGCACATGTCCACAACATGCGTCAGGTGCATGATGTGAGGTAACATACACAGTGCCCACCCATCACGCAGTACCGGAGATGCACTGCATGGGCATAGCTAAGTGGGGTCACTGGGTCAGGGGAATGACCCAGGGGTCAGAGGTCACACCAGGGGCCAAGGATCATCCACTACTGAGCAATGTGCATGTGCACGATAGCAGGCCTGGCACATCATGCACTATGCCCCACATCGCGCTGTCAGCACACAGTGTGAGATTGACACCATGATACTGTTAGACACATGTGCACTGCATGCCTGCACATGACATATGCGTGCACATTACACTGTGACTTGCTCCAGCACAATCACATTGTGCACAGTGCAGAATCGCAATATTCAGAAACCTCATGCAGATGAGCTCATCAGCCAATGCATTGCACACTGGGTGCATTAGCATGTCACTACTATTGCGCCAAACCTCATTTCCATGCATAGTGCCTTATAAGTACCACGGAACAGCACAGGCCATGGACCAGTACTGCATCCTTTCAAGGTAGGTTGCTCATGCCGCTGCAGCTCACTGGGAGTAGACAGCAGGGTGGGATGGACCAGGGAGATGTTGCCACTGACACACTGTGCTGTCCATGTCCACAGGCAGTGAAATGTTGGAACTTGAGGAGGGTGAAGAGCATGGACCTGCTCAGAAGTTCAGGACCAATTTCACTAAAGCAGAGAAAGAGGCCCAGTTTGAAGCATACCTGGACAGGTAGCCCATGTTGAGTGGTGCCACAGGCACACCACAGGCAGGGCTGGGGCCTGGGAGAAGGTGGCAGCATATGTCACCAGCATGGCAGCCACAGCGGTTGACACAGGAGTGCTGGAAGAAGGTGGGCATGGACAAGAGGTGCATCAAAGAGAATGTGGAAGCCATCCGTGCATACCAAAATGCCACTGGAGGGTGGGCCTGTGGATATGCCAATGCTGACGGCACAGAAGGAATTGGTGGCAGACACAATGCAGTGCAGCACAGTGGAGGGTGTCCTGGAGGTGGTTTCTAGATGGGTGGTAGCCCATCACTGCATGGTAAGTATGTCAGCCATGCACAGCTGGTGGAACATAGGGTGCTTAAATGGGCATACTGGCATGCATGCTGCCAGCATGCATGTCATGTGCATGTGTCTATCCCCACACACATGTCATGCTGCTGGACACATGGGGTGGCAGTGTAGGAGGAGCACATGTGGACATTGCATCACTGACATGCCTTTATTCTCTTGCAGTACCAGCACACCTCAGTGTGGATGATGGGGTGCCGGCAACAGCCATGGATGCTGGTACAGCCACAGAGGACCAGCTGTCCACCTCCACTGGGATCCGGGGTCCTGACAGGCTGCAGCCCAGCACCATGGTGCAGGCAGATGTCCTGGACCTGGGGTCAGACGTGGCCCTGGATGTGTTCCATCAGGATGGCAGCCTTGGTGTCTTGTGTGTGGAGACACTGATCGGGGCGCGGTCCTACTCTGATGAGGACTGTTCTTAGCTTCTGAACAGCATGGGTGACAATGTGTCTGTGTCAGCCCTGCTGGCAGCTGTCAGAGGCACCACACCCAGTGCTCTGCCAGCGGGAGAACACTGCCTGCCACCACTGCGAGTGCAGCTGTGTGTACTGCCATGGCTGTGCCCTGAGGTGGAGGTGGTGTGGTTGCGCAGGTGCTGGGTGGTGTACAGCAGCCAGATGGGCAATGGCAGCAGTCTGCAGGTGCTACCAGGCAGCTGGACATGGGGGTCTGCCACCGGTGCACCTGCAATGGACATTCCCCCTGAAGATACCACTGTGCAGCATCCATCAGAGAGGGGGGGCTGTGCCTCATGGCCGGTCACCACATGGGGATCAGCATCCCACCTGGGTTCCCCAGGACCCTGATCTGCTGGCTGAGCACACCCATTTGCTGCGGGTGTCCATTCAGCAACAGGTGCTGCTTGCCACTGGGGTGCGTGCAATGCATGCGGAGGTGCACCATTTAACTGAGCAGCAGGAGATTGGCAATGCGCAAATCCTGGCGGGTTTGCAGTGCAAGCAGGAGGCCACAACTGCATCCCTGGATCACATTGCCACTGTGATCACAGATGGCTTTGTGCTGCTGGCTGCCACAAGGCATGGCCAGGCACATATGACCCACCCTGCAGTGCGCTGTCCACCACACAAACCCGGTGTCGGGTGAACCCAACACAGTCGATGCCGGGCTCTGATGTTGGCATCCCAGGCATGCCAGGGCTGGCCTGTTTGGGCACCTTAACACCCCCGCATTGACACGGTCATGGTCCTGTGGTTCAACACCTGGGGGGCTGTTGCAAACATCCCCGTGGCTGATGCACAGCCTGTTGCTGCTGATCAGTCCTGGCTTAGCTACCCCCATGGTCATGGTGGCCATGGTTCCATGCAGCGGACCTGATGTGCAGGCCACCCTGACCACAGTCTGCAGCTACTGCCCTGTGCGCACATGGGTGGGGTGTGGGTGTGTGTGTGTGTGTGTGTGTGCATACCACTAGTGTGGCACCCATGTGTCATGCTGCATGCTGTCTGTGTGCATGCTTGCCTGTCTGCTGGATCATGTGGTGTGGGTGTGATCAGGGCAGTTTAGCACCAGTTGTGCCTGTGCACCTGTGGAATGTATCTGATCTATGCCACATACCAATGCCTGTGTGTGTGTGTGTGTGTGTGTGTGTATGTGTGTGTTGCTGTGTGTAGTTGTGAGCCACGGACTCCCCTACACCTGCATCATGCCTCTGTGTGTGCATTCCCATTGCCATGCATGCCCCTGCATGTGTGCTGTACCTGTTTGTGTGGCCCATGCATGTGTATTACACCTCCTACTTGTGTGCACCATAGTGCTCCTGTACAAGGGAGTCCCAGTGTTGTTACACTTGCTGTTGCAGTCGGGGATCCCTCCGCCCAGGGGGTGGCTGTCCATCACCCTCTGGCCCATTGCCTCCATTGTCCCCACTAGTGTCACCCTCATCAGCCTTGACAGCTATGCCACTGTCAATGGCCATGTTGTGCAGTATGCAGCAGGTCATGAATAGGCCACAGGCTTTCGAGGGGCTGTACTGTAGGGCACCACCTGACCTGTCTAGTCAATGGAAACATGCCTTCAGCATGCCAAAGACACACTCGCTGATGTTGCGCATGCTGGTGTGTGCCTCATTGTAGCGTTCCTCTGCTGGGGAAGATGAGTGCCGGTAGGGGGTGAGCAGCCAGGGCCTCAGTAGATACGTGCTGCCACCTGTGTGGATAATAACATGGTTAGCCCTCTGCTATTCTATGCTGTGCCCCTTGACTGCCCCTGGCACCCATGCCAACATGCACAGCCTGCCCTCCCCTTCCCTAGGTCTGCTTTGCCCATTGCCCCTTGCCATGCCATACTCACCCACTAGGTGGCCCATGGGGATGTCCCCACATTCAAACCTGTGGCACAGCACAGAGCTGTGCCAGATGAAAGCATCATGTGTACTCCCAGGGTGTGTGGTACAGACTTTGATAATGTGCCCCATGGCATCGCACACCACCTGGCAGTTGACACTTGGACTCCCCTTCCTGTTTATATATGCCACACCCTCAGGGCCAGGTGGTATATGGATGGGCACATGGGTGCAGTCAATGGCCCCAATCACACCAGACATATATGCAACCCTGTGGAAGTCCTGCATGGTTGCTACACATTCCACCTGTGTGCTGGGGAAATGGATGCATTCTGAAGCACATGGCAGCAGGGCATTGAGGAACTGTGTGAGGAGGCAGGATGTGGCTGACTGGGTTATGCCCATGGTGTCCCCTGTTGGTCTCTGGAAGGTGCCCATGGTGAGCAGGTGCATGACGGCTGTCACCTTCATCTCCATGGACATGGCATGGCTCTGTCTGGTGGGTGCCTGCATCTCCTCATTGCACAGCTCACAGAGCTGCCTCAGAATGGTCCTGTTCAGGTGGTACTGGCCTACAATCTCCATGTCACTGTAATTCTCGAAGGTGATGCGGGCACGGTACCACCTGTGTTGGGCAAACCACTGATGGGACCTTCCTCGGCCATGTCACTATTCATTCTGTCCCCTCACACCCCTCATTACAGCCTCCATCATGAAGAGTGCACTATCCATGGCCCATGGCCCTTGCTGTCCAATATCCCCCTGGGCGGTTGGCTGCTGCTGGCTGTGTGCCACCCTGGTGCACTGCCTGGCAGTGTGTATGTCTCATGGTCTCACTCTGTCTGCCCCTCTCTCCCTCTCCACTGCTGCCTCTGTTCCTCTCCCTCTGTGTCTGCCTTGGTCTATCTGTCTGTCTGTCTCTCTCTCTCTGACTTTCTTTCTCTCTCTCTCTCTCTCTCTGTCTCCCTCCCTCTCACCTGGTGCAAGTGCTGTCTGTGTGGTTGCACCCTGTATTTATAGGAACAAGTCTGCTCGGAGCAGCTTCAATTTGCTCCACATTTGTGCCATGGTTTCATGGTTGAATATACCACTGCACTGGATATTCATGGGAACACCCCCTGCATCAGCATCCATCATAGTTGTAGATTGGTGCAATGGATTTTGCATGGCGCACTGGTTCCCGCTGAATATGGCTCCTTGGTGCAAGTCCGCACTTGCACTGGCACAACTCAGTAGCACCATGCGCATCTGCTTTGAATAGCCAGGCCTGAAAATTAAAAATATATTACCTTTTCCACAACTATTTAAGAGTATTAAAATCCTATTATAAATACATATTATAAAAGTCTTTTAAAATGGAATAAACCTCATCCCTACATTAATATTAAAATACTATCTTCTATGGTAGAAAATAAATACATTAAAAACACCTATAAATATACTACATTAACAATTAAGGAGCTGATAGAATTAAAGTTAATAAATTGGAGAGCTTTATTAGAAAACAATCAGGAAATCACACGGGAAGAATTTAATAAAAGAGCTATAGAATGTCAAATCTTAAATCCCAGAATTAATAATCTAACACTTAAGAATATATAAAGTATACAAAACATATTAAACCAAAGGAAATGGACCAAATGCATCAATTTTATATTTATGTTAGTAGCTTTGTATATAAAAAGGTTAAAACAAAAGAAAGCAGCATTGTTTTATTTTACAGTTGATATATTAAAACACTGTACACAAAAAATGGAATAAGTGAATAAGAAAGCCCAAATATCTTGGAAAACTGGGCTAAAACAAAAAATTAAGGAAACAAAAACTGGAAAATGATATGAATAAATGCAAACAAACTTTACACGTCTGCAAAAAACAAATCAGTTCAATATAAAATTATAGACTGGGCCTATATAACCCCATTGATAATTGAAATATTATTTACAAGTGAATAAAATATTATTTTGGAATAACTGTAATAGTCAAGAGAAAACAGACCATTTTCATTTATTGTGGAATTTTCCATTAATACTACAATGGTGGGGTAAAACATGAACTGATATAGAATGTTTCCTGGAGACACAAATGCCTCTATTGTCACACATTTTCCTTTTCAATGATTTTGATGGCATAAAGATGCAATTTAAAAGCACAAAAAATCCTTGCTTTGTCTGCAATTACAGGAAAAGAATAATATTGCCCCCGTCTCAGATCCATTCACATATCTCGAATGTGGCAATGCAGTATGGGCTGCATGCCCATTGTCTCACGCTGTGGACCAATGGGCGTACAGCCCTACCTACAGAAGTCGATCAGTGGGTGGTAAGCGGGTGAGGTGCTGCCGCCCGCTGGCTGCCGGGGAGTGGGCGGTGGGGCACAGTGGGTGGGTGGGGAGGGGCTACTGCTAGACCACCAGGGATATTGGACATAATTCGTTTTTTTATTACAAATGCCTTGCGATCGGGCAGACAGTGGTCCACTGGACCACCAGAGATATTGGACATAATTCTTTGTTTTATTACAAATGCCTTGTGATCGGGCAGACAGCAGTCCACTGGACCACCAGAGATATAGAGGTTCTTTTATTTTACAAATGCCCGCGATTGGGCATGGGAGGGCACCGCCAGGTGCAGCCGGAGCTCGGGTGGCCACCCACAGGTGGCAGCTGCTGTGTTGCACCCTGCAATGTGGCAGCTCACCTGTGGTGGCCATCCGCTGTTCCTTTTTTTGGATCAGCTTTGTGCTGGCGCCAGGTAGGGGTTGTGCATGCATGGCTCCACATCCGGGCTGAATATCAGGCTGTGCAGAGTATGCATGGGCACGCCCCCCCACCTGCGCCTGCGCCATTACTGATGCGCTCCGGCACATGGGATTGTGCTGCGCACTTTTCGCACAGATATTGCACAGGGAGCATCAGTGGGTTGCGCATGGTGCAACACTGTTGCGCCCGTCATATCACCTTTGAATATCTTTGCCAAAATATATATTTTTTAAGGTCTCTTTCTTCTATGATGAAAAAAGGTTATTTTGATCCTTCACAGGATCCCTGTTCTGATGGTGTGTGGATAGTTTCCTGTCAGGAATATACCCTATTCTTAGTCATTAACCCCCCTGCCCTCCCTGGCTCCTACCTCACTAACATCTCCCATAGTTACAGTATCTCTTCAATCGAAAAGGCAGCAGGAGGAGGGGCATCCTTCACCCTGAGGCTGTCACTGTATAGACTAGGATGTAGCATCAGCAGGCACTAGAACCCAAAGTAAGGCACAGAGCTGTCATATCTACAGTATGCTCATGATTTTTTTCTGCCAGTTTTGCTCCTTGCTGGCTCTCTCTTCCCATGGTGTGGATGTAGCCTGTTGAGTGGCCTTGGCTGCATACAGTGACAACCTATGGAGGGAACAAGCTCCCTTGGCCCATAGCAGCAGTCACTGAGGTAGACCAGCACCATTCCTCTCTGACATCAGTGCACTGCCAAGCTGCAGCTGTGGTGGTCTGGTCTGCCTCCCAATGTTGCATCCTGAGTTCACTCCCAAATCTGGGTGTCCTGCAGAGCAACATGGCACACTGCCATTGGGCCGTCAGTGCAGCACATTATTTCTTTATGACCACGCACCCTGAACTGTGTTATCTCACTAATAAAATGGGTTTTTATTTATTAAAATAAAAATATGATATTCAGGTGACGTGCTGATGTTAGAAAATAATCAAAGTACATGTGACATGTTTTGACCAATGAGGTTACAGTGTGTTCATGGTTAATTTTATAAACACAATTTAGCTTACTGTATATATCTTGTACTTTCCTTCCCCTTATACTTTACTACTAATGACCTTTCCATGATAACAGGATCTCATCTCTGCCACTTGATCTTTTCAAACTCAAATGTATTTATTGATCTTTATACAGGACAGAGATCTATGAGCAAGCCTGTTTACAGGAACTACCCAGTTACTTAAGCAATAAGGCATGACCATG
Organism: Neoceratodus forsteri; assembly: GCA_016271365.2. Classification (NCBI taxonomy): domain Eukaryota; kingdom Metazoa; phylum Chordata; order Ceratodontiformes; family Ceratodontidae; genus Neoceratodus; species Neoceratodus forsteri. Next base: position 1,142,271,815 of record CM028129.1, on the reverse strand, counting down.
GGTTAGAGTAACAGTCTGTTAATCACCCGCTAAGGGTGTAATGTGGCATGAGGTGCAGCTGAGTGCCATATTGCCCCTAGGGATGAATCACTGACTGAGTCTAACTCCTGGGAGTGCCTTATTGTCATTATAACAAAATATTCAAAAATGAAAGTGTTAAAAGTGTACTTTTTGAATGTTTTCCTCATTAAGAGGCTGATTTTTAATAAAATAGTTCTTCCACCAACAGTTTAAGAATGCTGGTTCAGAATGAAAATGCATCATTCCAATCATTCAACAGTGCTAGAGGACAGAATGCTGATAGGAAGAATTCATGTACCATGGTAATCAGGCTGTACATGCCAGTGTAACAGGAATTAATGTAAGACTGTCAGAATCCTTACAGCCAATCAGTTTGCAGCATTTCCGAGACCCTTTTTACAATATCAATTACATGTTTATTGATAACACACTATAAAGAAACACATATAAAAGTAATTGACAATTTCACAAGCAATTAGAGTACATGCAAAAGAAGGCGTATTACAGCCACCAGAAATGGCTTGAGAACTTCTGTGGGGAATGCAATCTGGTAATTAGTTCCAAGAAGTTACAGCTGTAAACACAAGTGTCATTTGACTGTAATGAGACCTAACTTAGGTAACACCAGCCCTCATGTGAGAACCCCTCTAAGTTGATACCCTACAAAGATACCAACTGATTTTTTAAATAAGAGGATACAACATTAGCACATTTCGTCAGCGCAGATCTTTATCTGCTCTTAGGTCTCACAACTGGTTGCTGCAGAAATGTGTACAATGATGTTGCTTACAGTTTCTTTTTTCTTTTTATCCCAGTTGAGTATACAGAGAATTGTTTGATCAATTCATGTTTGTTAGTGCTGCCTATGATTGGAAGAACATGACAGTGATTGGGAGCATTCAAACATGAGGCAAGGGCGGCATCTTCATTACTGTGGTGATAATGACAGATGCTTGCAGCGTGACAAGCTTGGTTCTGTGGATGCCATAATGATGAAACTGTAATTGCATGCTAAGAAACTCATCATTCTTTGGGCTCATGTCTACCATCTCTTTGGAAACTGCAGCAGAGGAGTGCATCTTGAAAGTCATCACTAACATGTGTCACAGAACTCAGTGATAGCACAAGACACAGCACAACAAACACTCTTATGACTACAGTATTGATTTTTATGGCTTTAATTCTCCAATTTTTATTGGATGAGCACTAGTCAGCAATTTTTAATGTATGTTTAGTTTTATAGAAACATAGGATTTGTCAGCAGAAAATGATAGATTGGTGCAAGCAGTCTGTCAAGATATTCCCTGCCTAATATTTCTCCACAGACCCTAACAAGTCTCAAATGCTCCTCCCTCCTCCCTGCCTGCTTTCTAAAACACCTCTATGGCTATCCCATGCATGCTTGAAGCCCTCAACCTTTTTTTGCCTCCACCACTTCTACTGGTGCTCTCTCTTCCACTTGTCTACCACCCTTTCAGTGAAGTAACATTTCCTCACATCTCTCCTGAGCCCCCCAATTTCATCACATTCCCCATGATCCTGGTCCTGGTGCTCCTCCTCATTTGAAAAAGACTTCTCTCCTGCACCCTGTTCACCACTGAGTGGTACCTGAACATAGAGATTACATGCATACATACATACATAAACATTCATGATGAAGGCTCTTGGCCCATCAAGTCTGTCCACCTATCTAATTATTCTGCCTTGCCTTAGTGGCAATCCTCCCCTTTTTTACTGTACCCCTTTTTCTAACTAAATGCACCAGCCTGTACCATCTCTGCCTGAAGCTGCTGATTAACTAGGCCTGTACAACTTCTTCTGGTAGCTTAGTCTACTTATCCTCCACCTTTTCCATGAAGAAGTGCTTCCAGATGTCTTTTCTGAATTCCCCCCTTGACAGGTCAAATGCTTATTTGTAGATCTCTATCATGTCACCCCTTCCTATCCTCTCTTTCAGGGTGTACATGTTGAGAGAATTCCAAGAGGGGTAGGGAAGCATAGGTATCATGAAATTAATTATTTCACATAGAATCCGGTATTTAAGTATCAAAATGCTTACTTTATTTCATGTGAAACAAGAAACTGGTACAGCCTCAGACAAAGGTTACCTGCCCCAGCACTTCATTCTTTCAAACTTCCTCAGGGGCATGCGTGCCTTGCATATTTTACAGCCAATGACATACTCCTATTCAAATGATGTCATGAAAAAAACATTGTGATTAACAGATTGCAATCACTTTGTACATGCATAAGGCTAGTATGAACATTCACAGAATTACAAATCATATTAACTTACACAGTGCATGAATCCCTTTAGTTAAAAATGTGTAACAATTCACCACAGCTTCATGTTTAATTACACTACATTAAAATAGGGGTGTGCGAAAAAAAAATTTCCGCCGGTGGAATTTCAGCGAAAATGAGAATTTCGCTTCCTTGTAAATTAAGAAATCATTTTCACTACATTCATGGAAATTCTGCCTTAAAACTGCAGAATAAATATACAAACTCTGGGTTGATTTATTAAACTGCAGGAAAAAAATCCACAGAATGGATTGGCAGTGCAGTTCTGAGGCTTTTTTTAACTGCAGTTTAATTCATTAATCCACCCCCCGGTGATCAAGGATCCCAGTAAATAAATAAATAAATAACTCCAATACCTCCCTCAGACCTTCCTGGTGTCTAGTGGCCCCACATCCACCAATTGAGGGTCCCAAGTAAAAAAAATTCCTGATCCCTGGTGTCTAGTGGTTCCCACCTCCACACCCAGGGATCATGGCCCATAGGTCCAGGCAAAGAAGAAACAAAACCTCCAATCCCTCCTTGGTGTCTAGTGGCCCTCCACCCATCTAACATGGCCTCCCATAACATTTTATTTTCCTGGTGTCTAGCAGATCCGCCTCCCTATCCTGGATTCCCTTAATCCACAAAAGAGCAGCCAACAGTCCACTGACTCATCCCACTCTATTCCCAGTATTCCCTGTTGTCTAAGGGAGCCCCCCACAAACAGTTCATCCGCTGCCACCCTGCTCCCTCCCACTGCCGCTGAGCAGGCCACCGGTATAGCCTTCCTCTCTTCTCCACTACCAGTGGCCCACTGAACTATCAGTGAATGACCTTGTGGTTGTATAAACACGTGCTCATTCACGGACAGTCCATTAAACAGTGGATAGAATAAATTCCACAGTTTATATGCATTTTTCCACAGTTCACAAAAAACTCTGCAGAACCCAGCAAAAATCCACAGAAAATCCCAGTTTCTCCAATGGCAAAAGTTCTGAAATTTCAACAAAATTTCTGAAATTTCGCTGAAGTTCCACAACAGTAGAATTCGAAAATTTCGATCACCCCTAAAATACAGTAAAAAAGATAGCTTCTCGGAAATGACTATAGTATGAATCAAACCTGAGGTGGCTGACAAGGCTTGAAGTAAAAATTAATTCATATATTTTTTTAATCCCTTACTGCAACCCACTTACTAGTACAGACTGTCTCAAAACCACTATGGTGATCACAGCTGTGCAAGGAGGAGACTGCTGAGACAGAGAAGTAGCTCCTGAGCTGTTAAATCAATCTTTAGTCTGCCTCTCTAACTTTGTCCATATGTATAACAACCTTGCAGTCTGCAGATATGTAATCGATACTTATGAGGATTCCATAAGTTAATTATGACTCTAATAAGTGGATTACAACAAAGGATTTTTAAATTGTTTTAAAGTATTGTTACACATTTTTACTAAATGGATTCATGCACTGTGAAAATAATATGTTTTGGAGTTCTGTAATTGTTGTTACTATCCCTATGCAAGTACAAAATGATTGCAATTTGTCAGTCATGACTTTTTTCTTGACATCACTAGAATAGGAGTATATCATTGACTGTAACAATTGCAAGGCATGACCCCAGAGGAAGTTAAAAAAAAAGGGTGCCAGGGTGGTTAGACTTTGTCTGAGGCTGTATCTGTTTCTTGTTTTATATGAAATAAAGTAAGCATTCTGATTCTTAAATACTGTATTCTAAGTGCATTAATTGATTCTTGCTACCTGTGTTGCCCTATCCCTCTTGGACAGCTTTCGTTAAGTTCAGGAGCTTGGTTAACTCTCCAGGTCAAGCAACTAGACACCGGCACCACAGTAGCATGAGCTCAATATCCTGGGATTGTGTCCATGTTGAGATCCCTCATTCACTTTTCCAAAAGTTTCTATTGCAACCCCAGCACCATTTTAGCTGCGTTTCTCTGGAATGCCGCCACCCTGCCTGTTTCCTTTCTGGGGTGCGGCCTTGTACTCAAGGTGGGATCTCACCAGTAACTAATACAATGACAACACCTCCTCCTTCCTCCTTCTAAATATACCTTCCATAGGCACCCCAACATTCTGTTAACTCAACCCACTGCTTTGTCACACTGCCCTGCCACTTTGGGATAATCAGATATGATAACCCCAAGGTTCCTTACTTGTATAGTGACTATTAGTCTGCGCTCCTCCTAGTCTCATCGCTTATGATCCTATTTCCTAGGTGCATAATGTGGTGATTTGGCCACTGTAGTCATAGTACTGTCATATTTCTCTGTAATTTTTTTTTATGTTTAATGTCCAAAAAGGCCAAGACATCAGGTTTGTCAGAAGGATACCCATTTTATTGTAAGGGTACTTGGGAAGAGTTGATGTGTATTTCAGTGTCTGACATCTCCCCTTGCCTGGAATAAAGCCTTGCTTAGAGGTAAACAAGTGTTAAATTCCAATAGGGGAATGGAGTATCCTAGTACCTGATCAAAGGGAAAGATTTCATAAATGACAGGAGATGGAAGGGCCATCTCCTCTGTTTATAACACTTTGAATTTCAAAGAGAAATAGCTTTAGAACAGGATTCAGCAAACACCCAGTCTAGGAAGCTATTGTTAAATTCTCTACCCACTGCGACAGTCTATTTCCATTTTAATAGTGTCTGGAAGGTAGTGTAGATATAAAGCCAGCCAGAGAGGTGGGGCTGTATGAAATCAAAATACTGATAATTTTGTTTCACTTGCAACTTTGGGAAAGAGCAAGAGAGCCCTTGCTGGCCTAGAGATGACAGTTGGACCTGGAAATATTATGGCCTGTAGCCAATAACAGGCCAGTTTGGAAGACTGCAGAAATGGCTATATAAGCCCTCTTAAACAGAATCTTGGGGCAGAAGCCAAATTTCCTGACACACTGAAAACTGCCAGATACACCGAAGTCCACTGCAAGAAAAGCTGGGACTCTAAGATACAGCAGGGGGAGAGAGAGAGAGAGGGAGAGAGAAATACTTTACAAAACTCACTTATTTTTGGGACTCTGATTCTCTACAGAAAAGGCAGACATTATCTACTTAATTCACCAGTCCATTTTGTATGTATTTTCCAACTTTTTTTGTAGTCATCCTGTAAACAAATATCTAAATAATGTATCTGTAGACTGTAAGTTTGTATGGTAATTATTTAAGTAATCAGTAAAAGCTTGTGCTTTATTTAAAGCACTACTGCCTGAGAGTGATTTGTTGTGTGTGAGGATTTTGGGAAGGTGTATTCAATCTCTGACCCTCCTGTTTAGCACCAAGGTGCCATGTGCTACCAAAATTAGGATCCTGGAAGGGAATCTGGGGACCTAAAGTAGGGTAAAAGTACATAAGGTCTCCTTAGGGAGCCTGAGGAATTTAAATCAGGTTCCTGCACCCCTGTGGGAGAAGACACAATCAGAGTTATGAGAACAGACCCAAAGGTCTTGTAATACCTGGGTTTTCCCCCTAGAACAGAAACCAAGGAGGGTTCTCACCTGGCTACAGATTCGAGGCTGTATTTTACTGATACCCAGAAAGAGAGGACGCTCTGGGTCCTAGTGGTGAGTGTTCAGTTGTGAAATCAGTGAGCACTCAAAAAGGATATGAGGAGAGTATTTCCTGACCCCCCCATCAGAGGTTGCACTGAGGGGAGGGTACTGTGAACTCAGTGGATCTGACCCCCAGCAGTGGGTTCCTGACATTTGATTTTCACTCTTTGGCATTGAATGCCAACTGCTGTGCATTAGATCACTCCTCAAGTTTCCTCAGGTCACTGCTCATTCTCTCTAGCCCCTAATGACTTTTTAACCCAAGGCACCACTTTGAATCCCACTCTCATTCTGCTCAGTTTCCCAGCCTCATATGTGGCACTGTGCTGAAGGCCTTGCTGATGTCCAGAAAGGCCACATCCACTGCCCTCCCCTGATCTATTTCCCTGATAATCCAGTCAAAGAAGAAGAAGAATCAGCATTTATATAGCACTTTTCATACATCCAAAGCACTTTGCAAGCAATGCTAGACTGGTAGTGAAGTGACTGAATGTGTGGTGGCGGCCATATTGCACATCATCACCCACGCACAGCCTGAATAATTGCATGAATCAGTTTATGGGAAGGGGAATGTCGGCCAGGACACCAGGAATGTTTCCTACTCTTTGCGAAGAGTGCCCTGGGTTCTTTTACTTCCACCTGGACACCAACCAGGACAACATCAAGATGGGCAGAAGGGACTTCAGTTTAACATCTCATCCAAAGGACAGCACACCCCAGCAGTACAGCACCCCCAATACTGCACTCAGATGCCTGTGATTTTTAGGTGGGACAAGAACTAACAACCGTCTGGTCCAGAGGCAGATGTGCTACCAACTGAGCCATTCTGACACCAGATTAGTTTGGCATGACTTCTCTGCCATGAATCCATGCTGTCTGTGATCTTGCAACCCACTGGATTCAAGACACATATCCAGTGTTTCATTTAGCAGGGTTTTCAATAATTTCAATAATTTCCCCACCACTGATGCAAGACTCCCTTGCCTATAGTTGCTAGTCACCTTCCTGCTGCTGCTGTTATGTAGAGAGACCACATCATCTCTTCTCCAGTCCTCTGGAACCACATCTGTTTCCAGTTAGCTGTTGAAAAAGGCTGTCACTGGAGCAGCTAGTACCTCCCTGAGGTCCTTTGGAACCCTTGGATGTATCCTGTCCGGTCCCATCACTTTGTCCACTTTCAGAGATGCAAGTCTCTTTCAGAGCATTTCTTCTGAAAATGGACTTATGTTCACTCTCCGCCATTCCTGCTACTCTCTGGTGATCCCTCCCCCCACACGCTGTGAAGAATAAGCAGAAGTACTTGTTTATGATGTCTGCTTTTTCTTGGTACTCTTCTGCATAGTCCCCCCCCCACCATTCTAATCCTTACTATCCCTCCCCTTGCCTTTCTCTTCTTACATATGTTTCTGAAGAAAGTCTTAAACCCATTAGTGACCCCCATAGTGATTTTTTCCTCTGTTTCAGCCTTTACTTCCCTCACTGCCTTGTCTGCTTCTCTCTGCTTTACTAGGTTTACCTTTTCCCTCTTCCCTCTGTGTTTCCTTATATCTTCTGAATGCCACCCTTTTTCCTTTACCACATTTTTCCACTTCCTTAGAAAACAATAATGGTGTCTTTTGCCTTCTGCTTTTACTCACTTCCTTCATACAGAGATTAGTTGCTTTAGATATATGCTCATGTATTTTTGCTCACTGTGCCTGCACCCCTCCCTGGCAACCCCCTCACCCCTCATTTGAGTCAGTTTCTGAGGCAGTCCCCCATTCATTGCTCCTTTAGAGCTGGGTGAATACCTTTCCTGAATATTTGGCTGCATATTCGGTATTTGGCAGCAAAATATTTATGTATTCGGGAAAAGGTATCTGGCCACCTTCAAAAAACAAAACAACCCCCCCCCATCTCTCCCAAGCCTAAAACCAAGTAAGATATAAACCCCATCCACACACCCTCTATCAAAAGCCTAACCCCGCCCTCCTCCCCTCCCAACACCCAAAATTTGTTATTGCATTTAATGTAAATTTTCTGATGGGTGACTGGCTCAACCCACCTACCTCCACTGTTGGCTGTTGTCTTGCTTAAGGTAAAAAATAAAATACACAAGGCAAGCAAGCAGCATTACTAAATCTAATATAGGGATTAGTGCCCACTCTACATGGGCCACAGTGGCACGGGCTGAGGTTATATTTATTTGCAAGATTTGACCAGGAAAAGCACATTTAGCTGTAACATCCATTTTCTGGAGTGTCTCGAGTGCTGGGTAACATGGGCCTATTTTGTTTACAGAAAGAATGCTGACTAGGATACCAGGGAAAATTCATTACTTTTAGAATGTGCCATAAACTCTTTGCCCTCCACCTGGGCAGCCATGTGAGATGGGTAGAAGTGACCTTGGTTTAATGTCTTATCTGAAGGACAACACCTCCACAATGCAGCACCCTCTAATGCTGAACTACACTATTAGTATTTGGTATTTGTCCTATTTCCTGGTGTTGGACTAGAACCCACAACGTTCCAGTTTTCTGGCCCCAGAGGCAAGCATGCAAGCTATGAAGCCGCAGGCTCTGATGATTTTAAAGAAGTTAAAATAGAATTGCAAAGCAGCTACATGGTCTTTGCAAATACTGTTCATTTACTCTCAGTTACTCAGTTGATGTCCATTCCTGCAATGCTGCAAGATAAGGGATTGCTGTGCTACAAAATTCATTTATCAAATACAGTAGTTTCAGTTATCCCTAGTCTTTTTCCTCTTATTTCACTTTTAGTAGCCGGCACAGTTCTGGGCTGTGGCTGGACAAGCTTCGTTAGAAAAAGGGCTTATTAATTGATTTTTTTATTTTATTTTTTGTTGACTAGGAAAGGAAGACTAGGCAGTTCTGCTTATTTTCAGCCTTGTCACTAAGAGTCACCTGTGGCCTAAATTCTACCAGTGAATTTCCCTACACACCCCTACCATGATCATTCCATTCTCTCCAGGACTAGAGCTTCTGTGTGGATTATCTTCACTCACAACAACAACAACAAATAAAAATAAAAAAATCTGACAGTAGGAGAGAGCCTGGTACATAGAGAAGGGGCAATACTAGAACTGATTCAAAGATCAGAATGTTCCAGGGAAACCACACAGATGAGATCACGCTGCACAGAGTGGTTCTGTGGATGGACTTCGCTAGAAGAACACAAGTTACAAATGAATAACCTCTGTATCTCCCATATTGTTAGCTATAAATACGTTTCCTAAATTCTTCCATGTTTCACATTTAAAGCACTGGCAACATATTCTATACTATTCTACTCTTTTTGTGACATTCTGCCTACAAATTGACCTTGCACCACTGTTAGGTTGTTTCAAGTTGTGCCCCGCTCCACACTGCCTATACCTCCATCACTACCTTGTGGAGTTTATTGAGCCAACCTGTAACCATTCAATTTTTAACCAGTTGCTCACATTTTCTTAAAAGCAGTCTGGACTGGTCATGCCTCTTTGCATTCAACGAGGAGAGGTGTCACTCGTATACAAGGGCAATCCAAATGCATGCACAGAAGCACCTTTGGCATGCAGCAGGAAAATTAGAATTCTCATGGAGGCGCACTGCTGGCATAAGACAATAATCAGAATTCTTACAGAGACATGATGCCACTGAGAGAAAGCACATGTAGAATTCTTATAGATGAGCACCACCAGCACATGAGAGGAAAAAAAAATCAGAATCCTTACAGACGTGCGCTGAAGGAAAGTGACTGGAAAATTAGAATTCAGGCCATCGCATGCCAGCAAAGCTTTCTGTATGTCTTCTGTTTTGTAATATTTTCTACAAATTGACATCCTTCAGGGCAAGCAAGCATTAATAAAATATGTGAAAACTTGTAATTTTTTTTTTTCATCTCTTAGACATGTTTGTTCTGATAATAAATACATTTGAAGAATCGGTCATCAGTGAATGCTCCCTTCTTGTCACTTCTGGGTAAAAGAATCATATATTATTCCTATTTAATTTAATTCCACAAGTGTGCAATTAGAGATCAGTGCACCCCACACAGACACTGAGACAGAGCAAGGTGATCTGCTATTAGATAAGCATTGAATAGGCCAGAGGTAACATGGGCAAGGGACCACTGGTAGCAGAGAGCCATAGGATTAAATCCTGTGGTAATCTTAAAGGGAAATAGATAAGATTGCCACCTGTCTAGTTTTAGACTGGATCATCTGACTTTCAAGTCCTTATCTGGTCATCTAGTTTTGCTCAGTGGTGGTCTGATTTTTGAGGCATTTTAAACACATACAGCAGTATAGCGCAGTGGTTTAAGGCTCTGAGCTATAAATCTGGTGACATCCAGCAGACTAGACCTGGGTTTGAATCCCACCGCTTCCAATTATATACTGTGTGACCCTGAGCAAGTCACTTAACTTTCCTGTGCTCCCAGGTCACGCCTGTAAAAAAGCTTTCAGCTTAGTGTGCTAATCCTGGTTAAACAACTAAAAAAAAAAATACTTGTAAAATAGATTGGGTTAAATCATTTAGTGATTTGGATGCAAGTCTAGGTTACAGACAAGTTCTGATGTCATACAGACCTTGATCTATAAAACCAATCTGGGAGGTGATACATATATGGCTATTAACTTATTTATCTGAAACATTTTTTACCAGGTGAGCAAGCATAGTCCAAGAAGGGCTTGATTCCAGTTTTGCCTGGGAAAATACAGGGAGAGCAATTTACAATACAATTGGACCATTATTAGGCAGATCAAAGAGTAAAAGGAACAATGGGAGAAAAGCTGGTGGAACAGGAGAAGCAGCAAGTGGTAGTATGGACATGCAGGGATGGAAAGAATAGGGCATAGGGTGTGGGGAGGGGATGAGCCATGTGTGCTAATGCCAGGAGCCTCAGAAACAAAATCTATCACCTGGAGGCTATCATGGCAGAGGCTTACCTGGATTTAGTGGCCATTACAGAGATGTGGTGCACTAAGCACTGCGACTGGGATATGGCCTTACCAGGCTGTTCACTTTTTAGAAGAGACAGGGGCAGGGCTGGGGTGAAAGGAGGAGGGGTGGGACTATATGTGAGGGTGGGAATAAAAGTCATTGATGGTCGGGTACATCAAGGTGAGGAGGGTCTAGAGGTACTGTGGGTTACCCTGCCAACAAGCTGTGGGACTGCTATCTGGATAAAGGTAGTTTACAGACCACCAGCAAAAGGGGAGGAGAGAGACAGGTCTCCAGGGGAGGCCATTATCAGGATGGTAAGGAAGGGAGATGTGCTGTTAGTTGGAGTAGTTGGTGATTTAAATCTACTAGATGTGGAGTGGAACCTACCAGCTGCAGCTTTGGCAAGAAGGAGAAGGGCATCCTAGACTCCCTACAGTGAGATTTTCTCCTGCAGCTTGTAAAAGAGCCTACTAGAAGTCAGGCAGTGTTGGACATGGTACTAAAAAGGGACAGCATTACAAACATTATACTGGGTAGTTCCCTGCATACCAGCAATCACTGTATGGTGTGGCTTAATGCAAGAAAAGGAGCTGAGGTAAGCATAAAGATTAAGGTCCTGGATTTCAGGAGAGTGGATTTCATGAAATAAGAGAATGTTTCAGAAAATGCCTCATGGGAAAGGATAGCCAGAGAGGGGTGGAGGTGTTTTGAAAGGACTAAGAGAGGGCATCATTAGATCAAAAAGATTCTGCTTGAAAGATGTAAGAAAAGAAAGAAGAAAAGAGAGACCATTATGGGTCTTCAAGGAGGTGACAAAGGCAGTAGAAGAAAAATAGCAGCTTTCAAAAAGTACAAGGAAACTCAAAGAGAAGAGGACAGAGAAGGGTACCAGGTCAGGTGGCAGGAAACAGGAAAGGTGGTTAGGACTGCTGAGCTACAGGCAGAGCCTAAGGAAATGATTGCAAGTGGAGTGAGGAAGGGGATAAGACTTGTTTTCCCAAAATGACAGCAAGAACAGAAAAGCTAGGGTGGGATAGTGAGGTTAAGAAGGGTGGAAGGACAGACTGATTGGAAGGAGACCATACAAAAGCTGACATTTTGAACAGGTACTTCTGGGGGCCAAAATGGTAAAGTGGGTTCATGACAGGCTTTTGGATAGGAAGCAGTGGGTAGTGCTAAATGGCTCACACTCTATGGATTGGGGTGACAAACTGAACCACAGGGTTCAGTGCTGGGACCAGTCCTCTTCAATATCTTCATAGGGGACTGTGTAGAGGAACTGAAGGGGAAGGTTTGTCTGTTTGCAGAAGACACCAAGATCTGTAAAATGATGTACACCAGGATGGGCTGTAGACAGTTCCAAGGATCTAGGGATACTATAGGAGTAGTCAAACGCATGGCAGTTGGTGATACATTCCAAAAAGTATAAAGCCATTCATATAGGGCAGAGGAACCCTGATGCTGAATATAGGATGGGGGAGATGTTGGCAGTCACTAGGTGGGAAAGAGATCTCAGGGCTTTTTCAGAAGACCTCAAGGTGGCAAAGTAGTGTGATAAGGCCGTGGGCAGCACTAGTAGGATACTGGGGTGCATAGGAAGGGACACCACCAGTATGAGGGGGGATGCTGACACTGTTCAGCTCTCTGGTATGCCCTAGTCTGGAACACTGTGTCCAGTTCAGGAATCTACACTTGAGAAATTACTGTACATAGATTGGCTGGAGGTGGTCCAGAGAAAAGAAAACAAGATGGTGCAGGGTTTCAATGGAAACCATATGAGGAGAGACTGAGGGATCTCAATATGTACAATCTAGAGGACAGAAGAGCAAAGGATGACATGACTGAGACTGTTAAGTACCTCACAGGTGTGAACAAAGTGCAGTGAGGGAGCCACTTCCAAAAGAAGATGAGCTCCAGGACTAGGAGACATGCAGTGAAATCGAAGGAGGACATTTCAGAAGGGATATTCACAGAAAGGGTGGTAGAAATATGGAAAGAACTGTCAGTCAAAGTTGTGGAGACTAGAATGGTGGAAGGCTTCAAGCATTCATGGTATAGAAACAGTGGCACATTAGTAAAGAATCAGAGAGGGTCTCCGGAGACCAGTTAGGGTCGGTAGAGGTATAATAGGCAGGGAACCATTACATAAATTGGTTGGGCCTAGCAATCCTTTTCTGTTGACAAATTCTATGTTTCTGCATTTCTAAATTAACCTATTTTTTCCTTTGCATTTTAAGTATGGGTTTCTACTGCTCAGTTAATCATCTCCGACATAACAAATAGCTTTGTAGAAGAAGTAAGGTACTCATCAGTCATAAAAAGAGTTGGTGTTGGACTTCGGTTTGGGGTATGGTTGATTATCTGATTTTCATCTTATCCAAAAGTGGCATCCTAAAAATGGACTCCTACCTTCTCCTAAAACTACTGCATTGGCCTAGGTCACCTTATATAAATGGTAACATATGAACATACCAACAATGCCAGCAGATTTAGGCCTCAAGGTCTATTACGTCTGCTTGAAAGTACAGCTCACAGTTCAGACAACTGCTGCTGCCCCCTCTCCCCTTTTCCTCTAGCCCACCAAGTTTTCCTGCCCTGAGTTCACCAACCTGGTCAATTGTCTCCCTACTTGTACCTTGCCCATACACCTATCCCATCCCTTATTAAAACTCTCCACTGAATTCAGCGAGATCATCTCCCCAGGCAGCATGTTCCAAGCCACCACCACCCTTTCCATGAACATAGAAACATAGAATTTGATGGCAGATAAGGACTGCTTGGCCTACCCAGTCGGCCCATTTCCCTACCTAATGGATAAGCTGACGATCCTAGTTAACCAACAGCCTACTTCTTCCTACCTCCACCCCCTAGAATTGCCTTATGACTGTCCCATGCATTCTTGAATTCCATCACTGTTTTTGACTCCACAGCCTCCTCTGGAAGGCCATTCCATGCATCCACTACAAGTAATGTTTCATCAGCTCCCTCCTAAATTTCCCCTCTCCAGCTTCAGGCTGTGTCCTCTCATGATTCCTTCCTCCTTCAGTCGAAAAGACATAGACAGGATGGAGGCAGTCCAGAGGAGGGAAACTAAAATGGTTTAGGGTCTGCACCAGAAAACATATCAAGAGAGACTTAAGGAGCTTAATATGATTAGCCTCAAGGAGAGGAAGGAGAGGGGGGACATGATAGAAACTTTCAAGTACCTCAAGGGAATCAACAAAGTCCAAGAGGGTAGCATCTTTCAGAAAAAGAGGTGTGCAAGAATAAGGGGACACAATTTGAAGCTAGAGGGGGGATGGCTCAGAGATAATGTGAGGAAGTATTTTTTCATGGAGAGGGTTGTGGATGCATGGAACAGCCTTCCTGAGGAGGTTGTGGAGTCAAAAACAGTGGTGGAATTCAAGAATGCATGGGACAAGCATATGGCAATTCTAGAGGGTGGAGGTAGGAAGAAGAAGGCTGTTGGTTAGCTAGGATCTGCAGCTTATCCATTAGGTAGGGGAAATGGGCAGACTGGGTGGGCCAAGTGGTCCTTATCTGCCGTCAAATTCTATGTATTCTATGTTTCTATGTTTCAAATTCTGTGAAACATACCCTCAGTACTAACTTTGTTTATGCACTTCTGTTACTTAAAGAAGAACTGTCATCAACAGGTTTTCTTAATGTCTGAAAGACCATAAAAAGCTAATTTGAGTGAACCATTGTGTTTATCTGTGAGTCTTTGCAGTCCAGAGATATTCATATGTAAATCAGTCTGTAATTAAGGGCTGGGGCAGCCATATGTTTTAGGCTTCTGACAGGCAGTGATGTCACCGAGGATCCTGGTCCTCCGTTGACTGTAGGGAATCATCTGTTTTATTAAGTGTGTTTTAAGGTGTTATTACAATACTTTCTACATTTATAATAATTTTTTTGTATGTGCATTGAAACTAGTGAGTTATCACCCTTACATTTCAAACTGTTAGTAAAAATAATCCATTTTTTGGGTTGCTTTAACCTCTAGGCTATACTGCCAGCTGATCATTAAAAACTACACATCTCAATGTTGGCTCTGTGGTGCTGACAGGTACTGGGGCCCCATCAAATATCAGGATTTCCAAACCCTGGCTGTGTTCATGTCAGTGCAGATTTCTGGGGCTGCCACAGCATTGACCTCTGTCTTAGTACGTTCCCTCTCTTACAGCCTGTTCTCTTACAGTTCCAGGTGTGAACTCAGGTTTACAAGATGCAAATTTGGCTATGTACCTACTGGCCTGGCATCATGGGGCCAGCCTTGAAATGTGTAATTTTTATTGACAGCTGGCAGTACAACCTAGAGGTTAAAGCAAGGAGCTGTGAACAAGTTTCATTCATTCAGCAGAATGGGGTTTGATTCCAACATGCTCTACTTGTATATTGTGTGACCAGAGTAAGTCACTTAACCTCCCTGTGCTCTCAAAACACACCCAGAAACAAGCTGTAGCTGTGTGCCTGTCCTGAACAAAGACAGTAAAAACAATCTTGGCATGTTTTATGATTCTGAAAATATTATGCTCTTTCTATCCAGATTTGACTTGAAAAGAAAAAAAAAATAGGACACCATTAATTGTTTATTAATTGAAAAAATACATGGAAGGAAAATATTGTTTAAAAAAAGCATAATCTGAACTGCATTATTTAAATATAGAATAATATATGGGTGTGTGTGTAGCTAAAATTTTACACACACTTGAGGTGTGGGGTGCTACATTAACCTTGATGGCAAAGTCTGAGTGGTTTATAAAATCATCCCACACTGAGGGTGTTTGCAAACTTCTGGTTTTTACACTCACCCATATTTTATTTTATTTAATTAATGGTGATAATTGTTTTTCCCTTTCAGCACAGTTGTTAGTGCTGCACTTCTGTGAGAGATACACACACACACACACACATGTGCATACATGCACACATGCACACACACACACACACACACACACACACACACCCCTTCACATGTACACACACTTCACACACACTTGACACACACACAAACACACACCACGTACACACCAATACACACACACACATATGCACACACTTCACACACACACCACACACACCTCACACACACACCATACACACACATACCCCACACACAAACACACACACATCACACACACACACACACACACACACACATACACACACACACCCTGTCTCTCCCTTTAATTTTTTTAATTTTTTACATTGCAGTGGGAATGGCATGCTGGAAAGTTGCAGTCCATCAGCATAGCTACTGAGTATAAGATATGCTCAAAGGGTATGGGCAGCAGGATCAACCAGATTGATTTTTTTCCTTTAAGGTAGAAAATCCCATTCCATCCAAAGTATTTCAGTAAGAAACTGTTACACTTTTAACTTCATCAAAATAAGTAAAATACTCTTTTAATGCATTTCAGGTTATGCATGTTTTAACTATGTTGTCCATCTACATGTTTTTGCAATTAATAAACAAGCAATGGTGTCCTATTTTTTTCTTTTCAAGTTCAATCTGGATAGAAAGAGCATAATATTTTTAGAGTCATAACACATGCTCAGATTGTTTTTACTGTCTTTGCCCAGGAAAGGCACACAGCTACAGCTTGTTCCTGGGTGTGTTTTTGGAGCACAGGGAGGATAAGTGATTTGCTCTGGTCACACAATATAATGTACAAGTAGAGCACAATGGAATCAAAATCCATTCTGCTCAATGAACGAAGCTTGTTCACAGCTCTTTGCTTTGATCTCTAGGCTGTACTGCCAGCTGATAATCAAACATTTCACATTTCAAGGTTGGCCCATGATGCCAGGCCAGTAGGTGTTTAGCCACATTTACATCTTGTAGACCTGATTTGACACCCAAAATTGTAAGAGAAAAGGCTGTAAAAGATGGAATGGAATAAGACAGAAGTTGGTGCTGTGGCAGCCACAGAAATCTGTACTGACATGAATACAGACAGGGTTTAGAAATCCTGATATGGGACCCCAATACCTGTTGGCACCACTGAGCCAGCCTTGAGATGTGTATTTTTTGACAATCAGCTGGCATTATAAACTAGAGGTTAAAGCACCCTAAAGATGGATTATTTTTACTAACAGTTTGCAATGTAAAGGTGCTAAGTCACTAGCTTCAATGCACATACAAAACAAGTATTATAAATGTAGAAAGTGTTGTAATAACACCTTAAAACACACGTTTTAAAACAAACAATTTGCTATTTAACCTACAGTCAATGGAGGCCAAGATCCTCGGTGACATTATTTCCTGTCAGCAGCCTAAAACATATGGCTGCCCCCAGCCCTTAATTACAGACTGATTTACATATGAATAACTCTGAACTGCAAAGACTCACAGATAAACACAATGGCTTGCTCAAATTAGATTTTTATGGTCTTTCATGCATTAAGAAACACTGTTGATGACAGTTCCCCTTTAAAGGTCTCGATCGTATCGCCTCTGTCCCTTCTATCTTCCAGAGAGTACTTGTTGAGTTTTTGTAGTCTCTCCCCATAGGGGTTTCCCCCATTCCCTGGATCATCTTGGTCGCCCTCCTCTGGACTCCCTCCAGGAGCCTGATGTCCCTCTTTTAGTATGGGCACCAGAACTTCACACAGTACTCCAAGCGCAGCCTTACCAATGACTTGCATTGTGTCAGAATAACCTCCTCCCTCCTAGATGTGATCCCCCTAGCAATGCACCCCAGTATTGTTGGCCCTTGCCACTGCTTTTCCATAATGCACTGATCTATTCATATTTCCTGTGATCACCACACCCATATCCTTTTCCTCCTCAGAAAAGGATAACTGCTCCAAGTCGTAACTCTACCCTGGGCTCCTGGCCTCGAAATACAGTACATTTAAAGATGTTCAAAAATAAGCCCATCCCAAGACAGTTGTTTTTCTTTTATTGCTTCTTACATCCCAGCAGCTATGACTCATCCCAGTGACAATACAGAACACAGAAAAAACATTAACTCTGCCTTACCATAATTTATTTTTCTCTTAGTTTCAACACTGTCAGTGGGCTCACATGAAAGAATTTCCTTTTCTGGGAGAATAGTTTCAAAAGCATGGATTTCTGATTTGGTATATGGCATTTATATTCCGTATGTAGTTTTGTTTGCCATTCTGGTACCAACATGTGTTTTCTTTTCTGACAACTTGTGTTGCACCTTGTTTTGAGTTACACAGATGCAATTTATCTGCTGCATAGAAAATGAGCTAATATATTTTGTCATAGATACCCCTGCATTGAGGTTTGAAGCCAACATGTTGTTTACTCGGATTTCCTTAAAATTTTTACTTTGGAAAATGTAGTAACGTAATAACATTCCACACCCATGCTACTACCCAAGATACCCTTTGATTTCCTTGGTACCCTGTAAGCAGAAATGCGTATAGGCTTACCTTGAAAGCCTGAACTGCCTTCATGTCCATTGTCTCCACTAATAGGTTGTTCTATAGGTTCATCACTATTTGGGAGAAGAAGTGTCTTCTAATGTTACCTCTGAATTCACCACTTCTGAAATTTAAGGCATGTCCCTTTATTCTGCTGGAGTACACCAGATCAAACATTTCCATCTGGTTAACCTTGCTGATGACCTTCAGTTTGAGCAATACTGAGATCCTGCCCCTTAATTATTGTCATTTTCTCCAGACCGAATAAGATAAGAGCCTCCAGTCTCTTCATAACTTCCATCATATATAACCTTAATTATTGTGGCAGCTTTGCATTGTACCATCTTGACTGCCTCTATGCCCTTTTCATTTTATATTGGTAGTAGCAGTAACAGTAGAGTAGTAGAAGGAGGTGCAAGCAATAAGGCATGACAGGGTGTGAAAATATGGCTATTTATTGGACACCTCAAGTATTTTGATGGAAGAGAATGGAGGTACAAGGTATGTTACTAACAGAGTCACATTACCAGTAGACACCATCAATAGGTATCTACATCTGGATGGCCAGACTGAATGGAGTCAACAGGCTATTTTGGTTGGTGGGGCAGTCCGGGCAAAAGAAGGGAAAAGGCTGGGTGGAGTGACAACGTGAGAGTAGCCACTGATGGCTCCACTGGTAGTGATGGCATCTCAGGAGAGGTTGTTTATCAGCCTGGTAACTCAGGAGAGAATGTTTGTTTGCCTGGCACATTATCCAGAGCCAAGCAATGCCCTAACCTAATTAATGCCAAGCTGCTTCCAAAGGCCAAGAAAATCAAAGCCATGATTCTCTCCCCATACACCTCCCAGACTACTACTCTCGACTCACCTAAAAACCTTATTGTCACTTCCTTAGGAGAACCGCTGGACGTTATTTCTAAATTCAAATATCTTGTCATCTGGCTTGATAACAAGATCTCCTTTAATGATGACCTTGAGGACCTGTCCAAGAGATTAAAAGTCAGGCTAGGTTTTTCTTCTGCAATAGGTCTTTCTTTCCTTTGGAGACCAGACTCAGGCTTTTTCTGGCCACATTCATCCCCCTTCTTGATTGCAGTGACATAATTTACATCGCTTCAGCAATACCAATCTCCATAAATTAGGCACCCTCTACCACCATGCTCTGCGTTTTATCTCCATCTCTCTGTACTGAACTCATCACTGTGATTTGTACGCAACTGTTGGGTGGACCTCACTAACTATTAGACATGCACGCCATGCTGGTACCTGGACCCTAAACCTTCTTCCGAACAAACTCCAGAGCTACCTAACTTCTCTTGTCCATATCTCCCGCAGTGTTTACTCACTCAGAAAGTCATCCTTTATCCTCCTTGATGTACCCAGGACTCGTACCTCCCTTGGTAAATGCGCCATCTCATGTTCCCTTCCAACCATTTGGAGTCGGTTACAGTCCTCGCTGTAATTCTCCAGTATTGTCCATTAACTTCTTCAAAAGGATAGCTACTGCCAAACTGAAAGATACATGTTACTGTCTTTAAACTCCTTCTCCCTCTCCCTCTTAGTATTCCTCACTTTGCCGCCACCAGTCCTTCCCCCTTTTTTACCTGCTCTGTACTCCCTGCTCCTCCTGTTCCTTACACCTATCCATAGGTTCATGCTCTTTATACTAAGATTGTTACTTTCTGACCAGAGCATTACGTACCACATTGAATTTTTTACTGTATATTAATTACTGCTATGTTATTCTTTATATGTATTGTGTACTTGTCTATATACCTGTAACAGGACCTCCTTGTGAATGAGCTTGCTCAATGGAGTTTTCCTGCAGTAAACTTGAAACTTGATGCTCTACAGCTAGAAAAAGGCAGAGACTGTCATTGTCCATGACAGCATGAATGACATAGGTGCACGAGTCCAAAGGTCATGAGATGTTCCTGAAGGGAAGAGTGTCAAGGATGATCCTTTCTGAAATCATTTCTATCTTGGGGGCTAGTGAGGAGTGGCAGCAGACCATTAGGTAGGCAAGCGCTTGGTTAAGGGTTTGGTGCCAGAAGGAGAGTTTTCTTTTTCTGGAGGACCTTGTGCGGTAAGGAGCCCCTAAATGCTTGGGACAGGCTGCACTTGTGAAAGGAGGGAGTTGGAGTACTGGCCAGAGAATGGACAGCACATTTAGGGTAGGATCTAAACTAGAGTATTGGGGGAAGGGGCTGGTACAAGGGTTTACCATGGGCAGGCAGCAGACACAGGATTACTGAGGGAAGGATAACAAAACAGGGTAGAAACTGAGGAAATTTCAAGGGAGTGTGGAAGCATAGAGTGGCAAATATTCTCCCTTTCATGCAGAGCACTATGAGTAACTCACCCAAACAAATAGATGAGATTGAGAATCTGGTGCACTTTGAAGCTGGGACTTAGGGGGCATGCACAGAGAGCTGGTGGTGGGAAGAAAATGATTGGGACACCAGGCAAAAGTGCTACGAGCTATTCCAAAGGGACAGGCCTAACAGAAAAGGGGAGTGGGTTTAAGTTTTCTTCTTAATGAAGGGAATAACTTTGGAGAAGAAGAAGGACATTTGAGTGGAAACCAGCTTCTACAGAATCCATCTGGGTTAAGTTAGGGGAAAAGGAAGGCAAATCATCACTTTGGGGTTTGCTACAGGCCCCAAAACAGTTCAGTGGCTCATAATTCCCAGATGGTTTGGGAAATTATGAGAGCAGCCAAATTAGATGCAGTTGTGATACAGGGAGACTTTAATCTCCAAGGTATGTACTGACATTTTGAGAAGTCTAATGGCAGGAGTGAGACCGAGTTCCTGTCTTCTTTCAAGGACTGCTTCCTAGAATAGCTCGTCCAACAAAAGACTAGGTTTGAAGCCCTGCTTGACCTTGTTATCAGCAGTGGTGATGGGCCATCTCCAGTGTGCACATCAAGGAACCAGTGGAAGGTAATGAGTGCAAGTTACAACTGGTGACCTTTTTCCTGATGACAGGCAAGACTAGTTGGGCCTTAGCCACCCAGCCCAAGAACTTCTGAAAGCCAGACCTGCCAAACTGGATGATTTGTTGTTCAAGGCTCTGGACAAATTTCATGTGGCTCGTAATGCAGAACATATGTAGGGTTTGTTGACGAAGGTGCTTCAAGCAGCTGCAGAGGTTTGCATCCTTGTATGTAGCACAGGGGAAAAAGGCAATGATGTGTGTCCTCTTCAACAGGGATCTAAATGACTGCTTTGTTGTTATCAAGGACTAGATGGCCTCCAGCTGGCTAAGGCTGGATCCACACAAGACAGAAATGCTACTATTGGATGCAGGTTTTTTGAACATGGCAAGAATGGGAAGGGGTGGTGGTGGCTGGATTGCAGCTTGGGCTTACCTATCTTATAGCCTTGGACGGGGTGAAGAAACTGGGCATCATTATGGACCATAAACTGACACTAGAAGATCACAGAAACATAAAATATGTCAGCAGATAAGGACCACCTTGTCCACCCAGTCTGCCTATTTTTCCCTAACTAAAGTATTTCTGTAGACCCTACCTGATCTCTGGCTCTTACTCTCTCTCATCTTTCTTTTCTATTAAGATTCCCTTATGTCTATCCCATGAATTATTGAACCCCACTTCTTTTTTCACCCCAGCACCTTGGCTGGTAGGTTGTTCCATGAATCCACCACTCTTTACGTGAAGAAGTATTTCCTCTCATTTCTTCTGACCCTCCCAACACGACTTTTTAGCATGTCCTTGGGCATTTTGTTTCCTGAAAAATACTTCTCTCCTCTACATTATTCACCCCAGTGAGGTATTTAAATGTCTCTGTCATATCCTCCCCCCCCCTTCCAGGGTGTATATATTTAGTTCCTTTTGTCCCTAGGTTTTTGATGCAAATCCTGAACAGTTTTAATTGTCCTCCCCTGGACTGCTTCCTCTCTTTGTCCTTACAGAGATGTAGCCTCCAGAACTGTAAGCAGTATTCTAATGGAGGATTTACCAGTGATCTATACAGGGACATCACCACCTCCCTCTTTCTACTGGTGATACCTCTCCCTTTGCACCCCAGCATCCCACTAGCCCTCCCGCTCCCAACTGCTTTGTTGCACATTCTGGCCACCTTTCAGTCATTAGAGATAATTACCCCCAGGTCTCTCTCCTGCTTGGTAGTCATTAATAACATTTCCCCCCATTTTGTACTGTGCCCCTGAGTTTCTGTGCCCCAAGTGCATTACTGTATTTTGCACTTTTTGCATTGAAACCTAGCTGCAATATTCTTGACCGTTCTCCAGGTTTTCTCAGGTCTCTTCTCAGCCTTTCCACCCTTCTGGAGTATCCTCCCTATAGCAGACCTTGGTGTCATCTGCAAAGAGGCAGACCTTAATTTCCAGCTCCTCTACAATGTCATCTATAAAGATGTTAAAGAGGACTGGTCCCAGCACTGATCTCTGCGGCACTCCACTAATCACCATCCCCTCATCCTAATAAACTCAGTTTACTACCACCCCCCTGCCCCCATCCCCTAATCAGTTTCTTACCCAGTTTAACTTTTGACTCACTCCTAAGCTACTCAGCTTACATAATAGTCTGCTATGTAGAATGTCATTGAATGGCTTACTGAAATCCAAGCAGGCCACATCCACTGTTCCACCCGATCTACTTCCTTGTTCACCCAATCAAAGAAGTCTATCAAATTAATTTGATAGCTGTCTAGGGTCTTGCAACCCATTTGATTCAAGATTTTCCACTATCCTCTTCTTTAGCAGTGATTCCATTAGCTTTCCCAATTCAGATGGGAGGCTGACTGGTCTATAATTGCCAGCCTCCTTCCTGCTACCAACTTTTTGAAGTGGGATTACATTGCCCTCTTCCAGTCCTCTGGAACCACTCCTGTTTTGAGCGAGCTGTTAAAAGTACTGTCAGAGGTCCTTACTCCTCTGAGCTACCTCAGTACTCTAGGATGTACCCTCTCCAGTCCTATTGCTTTGTCCACCTTCAGATTTGCTAGTCCTTTAAGGACTCTTTTTGCTGAAAAAGGACTAGTGTCAACCTCCCTCCCTTTAGAGCTCCTGTTACATTTATGTGTTCCTTCCCTTCTTCCTCCACTTTGAACACTTAACAAAAGTATTTGTTCAAGATGTTTCCATTTCCTGGTCCCTCCCTCTGCACTATTCCATCTACCTCTTTTTAACCATATAATTCCTTCCCTGTTTATCCTTTTTTCACATACATACCTAAAAAATGTCTTGTCCCCATTTGTTACCACTTGGGCTATTCTTACGACTTTCCCTGCTTCTCTCTGTTTCTCCTGATACACTTTCCTATCCTCCTCTCTCTGCATCTCCTTGTGTCTTCTGAATGCCACCCTTTTAGCCTTTACCTTTTCCGCCACTTCTTTTGAGAACCATAGCAGTCTTTTTCCTTTTACTTTTACTCGCTTGTTTGACACAGAGGTTTGTTCCCTTCACTATGCCCCTTTTAGCTTCTCCCACTGTTCCTCCACCCCACCTAGACCATCCCAATCTGCCATGTCTTCATTGAGGCATTCACCCATCTTTATAAAATCTGACCTTCTGAAGTCCAGAACCCTCACCCTTGTGTGGTTTGATCCTGCAGACATCCTTATATTGAGCTACACTGTACAGTGATGACTGGTCTACAGGTGACCTCCCATCTTAATGTCTGCAACACTGTCTCTCTTAATAAGTAACAAGGTCCAGCATCACCATGTTATGCAAGGGTTCACTGACAAGTTGTCTGAGGAATGCCCCTGCAGATAGTCCTGGATATCCCTGCAACTATCTGAAGCTGCAACTGGGAGGCTGCAATCTATATCATGGAGACTGAAATCCCCCACCAGCAGCACCTCACCTTTTCTGCCATCTTACCAGTGCCTTCCTCCAGTACCCTATCTAACTCCTCCCCCTGTACTGAAGGTCTGCAGATCACATCAGTGCAAGCAATGGCTCCATCCCCCGTTTCCAGGATGACCCACAGTACCTCTGGCCCACCCTGTGTTCCTTGTATCTACATTGCTTTTATGCTTTCCTTCACATAAAGCACTACGCCCTCACCTTTTCTTCCTATCCAGTCCTTCCTGAACAGAGTATAACCTGGTATGACCACGTCTAGTCATCATGGTTTTCAGTGCACCATGACTCAGTGATGGCCACTATATTCAGGCTGGCCTCTCCCATGATGGCCTCTAGGTCTGGAATCTTATTTGCTACACTTCTAGCATTCGCACACATGGCCTTCCAGGTTTTGTTACCAGTCTTATTTTACTTTTTTTGCCCTCTTTCCTTAATCCGTTTTTGCTTATCCTGTTTCCATTTCCCTTCATTTCAACCACCCTACTTTCCTTATTAGTTTATACCCCAAGGTACTCTTCTCCCTTCAGGCTCTCCTTTCTTCCTACTGGCAGTCTGTGTGAGGGGGAGCAGTTTCCGATACCCCTGTTCATTCCACCCCCTTGTCTCATTTAAAAGTTCATCTTAGTAATGATTAAACCATTCACTGAGGACTTTTGGATAGATGCAGGCCATTACCCTTGTAAAGGCCTTTTTCCCTCCAGGTTGAACCCCAGTCCTCAGTGTAGCCAAACCCTTCCTCTCTACACCAGTCCTTCAGCCATGAGTTGAAGTTACTGATGCAGAGATCCTTCTTTTTCCTTCAGTTGTAGACAGGAAGCACCTCTGCAAAAGCCACTGAATGTGCTACCTACTTAAGAACTCTCCCCAACTCCCTGAATTCCCCCTGCACTATCCCAGCCCCATCCCTAGCCAGGTATTTAGTCCACAGGTGGCCAATGACATCCAGCTCTGCCTCCTTTCCTGCTGCCCTACCAATCCTTAGGATATTCTTCCCATCTCTCTGGGCTGAGGCTCCAGGTAGGCACCTAACCTCTCTCTTCCATCCATTTCCTATTCCCAGATCTATCTCCCTCACAATTGAGTCCCCCACCAGAAGTTGTTTCCTCCTCCTCCTCTGGGGTCATCTACCACCCTTGTTGGGGTATCAGCTACGACAGACCCTCACATTATCCCCAGTTCCTACCACAGGTGCATTCTTCATGCAGTCCCACTCTGCCAGAGTGGTGTAGGAATTATGTATTGGTACCAGTTAAGGAATATGCCTCTGACCCACCTCTGCCACCCTCCCAGAGCCCACTGTAATCCAGCTGCTCCTCATTCTAGGCACCCTCTAATGTAATGCTGTTGGATTTGGTGGCCCCTATGAGGAAGAGGAGGTTACCTGTAACCAAGTCAACTTGGCCTGTAATCTAGCAACCTCCTCCCTTAACCCAGAGAGGTACATGCAGATAGGACAGCAGAAGTCTCCAGAAGGTCTCTGAAAACTGCTGTCCCATAGCCACTGCATTGCACCACTCCCAGCTTTCTCAGTTCCTACACTTTCCTGTGATTTTTGGAAATTTCTATGTACCTCTACCCTGATAGGGTGTAACTAGTATTACCACCTTTGATGTTTGTTATGCTCCCTGTGCACCTACCCTAGATAGAGTGTAGCTCTGGTATCCTGTGAACACGGTGCTCATGATTGAGTGGCTGTAAAAAGGGTGACTCAGTCATGGCGCCTGTTTTCTGGGCTACCTGGCAGGGTAGCAACAGGATACCAGGGTGGGCGAATATGGCAACAGGATGTGTATATGTATACACACACGGGGGTGGGGAACCACACTGCATGACGGGTGGAAGGGGATGGAGGGCATGTGGAATGTAATGTGATGATCGACTGTTGAGCTGGCCGTGTGGCGCGGTGGGCAGGTTGGCACGTTGGGGTTAGGAGGGTGCCAGGTTCTATTCTGGGGTGGGATCGCTGTGTGCATCAGGGCTGTTTTTTTAATTTTGTAAGTTTTACACCCCCCACGACATGCACTCCCCTGGAGTTGAGAATCTGTAATTAGGGGGATATGGGGGGAATGAGGAGGGCACAGCTCCCCACCTCGCATAGTGTGTAATCCCGTCACCGGTTTTGTAGTCGTTGTGAGTGTACATCATCGTTATTTATTTTTGGCGATGTACACTTGCCCAACCAGTGAACTGCCGTTATGACATGGAACTGTAGCTCATATTACCTTATTTTGGCCTACATTTTTAATTTCCACCAGTCAATTATGTACCTTTAATTTAACCCTGAAAGATTGTTTCTAGTCCTTCCCTTCTGTTGTTTGTTTTTGCCCGTGCATGCCTACTCTAGATAGGGAAGTACAGCACTGAACTCCTACCCTAGATATGGTGTTGCTCCTGCTCCCTATTTTGCCCTACACTTTACCTATTACCCTTAAAATGTCAGGCACTTAAAAGCCCTAAAAGCACAATTTAGTGTGGTCAAATATTATCACATTAAATAAATAATATATTGTGCAATGTATAAACAAAGGGTGGCACACCGGGGTGCAGCATGTCCTGCTGACTCCCAACCCAAGTGTGTTGTCCCTAAGCTCAGCCTCTTAGCTTGAGGACTGCAGAGGACAGACCTGCTAGGCCAAAGTCATTAAATATAGTAAACTAGCCCCTTCCGCACATTAGCAGTACACTCCTAATTGGCCATCTGCCCCAACTGCAATCTTTTCTCCCAACTGGAGCACAGAGGTTAGAGGGGCTGAGTCCCACACCAGGAAGCCTGCAGCTGCTAGAATAGCAGACCCTACAAGATTGCTAGTTACAGCTGGTGCTATGTTGATTGAAGAGAGCCTGACTGGCACTTGCAACTGGTGCCAAAACTCAGCAACTGATCGATAATGTGATCATGTGTCAGTGATAGTCTGTGGTGGATTTTTCCATTTAAGAAATGTCGTTTGGATCAAGACATGTTTAAGTTCTCAGGACCTAAAGACAGTGGGCATGCCTTCATGAATTTAGGCTGGATTATTGTAATGTTGTGTGACTCAGGCTATCTTGAAGTGCACAGTGCCACAGCTCGATTCATTGCTGGCATATTCTGCTCTGAGCCTATCTCTCCTGATTTGTATATGTTGCACTAGTTGCCTGAGAGGATGTGCATCTACTTACTCATACACAATCTGGGCTCAGACTACCTAAAAGAGCTCCTTCATCCATGTGCTCCTACTGCCTTCCCCAGTGTTCTGAGGTGGACCTCCCAGTGGTTCCCAGATCTTGCCTGAAACTGTCTGGTGACTGGGCACTTGCAGTGATTGTGCTTGTTTTGTGGAACCAGCTGCCTCACAAGCTTAGGTAAGCCCCCTCTGTAGAAGTGTTAAAACAGGGATAGAAACATTATTTATTTTTAAGAGTATATCCTTCATATACTTAAGAGATGCTGTACCAACATTATATGAGTCTGCTGATATGTACTGATCTGTAGTACTGCTTTGTATTCATGTTGTTTTGTAAGGCATCCAGAACCTAAAGGATTGCGCACCAAAGAAATAAATATACTGCTACTAAAGCTGTTGATCCTACACAAAAAGAAGGTCTTTAACTGCAGGAAAGAAAATGGGTGCCTCCAGGCAAGACAGCAGTATAGAACAGCGCTGAGGGGCTATAAAAATAGAATTAAGGAAGCCTCTCTGATGACTAGTGCTCCATCTCTTACCTCTCTACTCTGACTAAACTTCAGGAACATCTAATCCTTTCCCAGCTCTCCCTTTTCCTCAACTCCTCTTCATTCTTTGCTCCCTTCCAGTCAGGCTTTAGGAAATTCCACTCTACCACCATCTCTCTCTCTCCTGAGGCTCAATGACTCCCTTTTTTCTGGCATGGACCAGAGCCTGGTGACCTCCACTATCTTTGTCAACCTGGCCAAAGCCTTTGATGTTGTTGTCCACCCTATCCTCTTGGACAAGTTAAAATCTGCTAGGAAATCCTCCTCCTCTTCCTTTGTTGAGTGATTTTACTCGTACCTTAAGGGCAGGACCCAAGCTGTCTGTATTGTTGACATCATCTCCCCATCACTCCCTATCTACTTCGGTGTCCCACAAGGATCCATACTTGGCTCTAATCTACTTTCCATGGGCCCAGTTCCAAGACAGCTATGCCAAGCGTAAATGCAGTATGCCAGTCCTGATGGCAGAAATTGCAAGTTACGCCAGCGACTTGCGACACATGCGATTCCAAAAGATCTCTTACACCGCAACCTGCAGCCTCTACACCAAATAAAACATACAATGCAGTTTCACCAAAGAAGGCTTGCACCACTCCATAATGTGGCTTGTGACATGCGGAACACACCAGTACGATGAACCTGCTATTCCAGAACAGATGGTATAACTAAAAATGCCAGGAGTAGCTGATATAAGTTAGATCAAGGAATGGCTGGTCTAACCAGAGCACAGGCTATATAAAACCCCCCTAAAGCAGACAGCAGGCAGCAGTGTAGTGAGACACACAGCAATGTCAGCAATTGGAGCCCCACTGGGAATTATGTTAGCAGAGCACCGTGACCACAGGCATGCCAGGCACAGAGGCAGGACCCAGATGACTGAGTCACAGCACCCACCAGTGGTACCAAGGCCACCGGTACACAGAGGAAGATGCCCTCACAAGACCTTCGAGGGCATGACTGAGCCGCAGTGCCTTGCACGCTATAGGCTCAGCAAGAGCTGCACCAGGGAGCAATGCCAGGACCTGGGTGGTGACCTACGCAGCACTAGCAACAGGGGCCACCCACTGCCACTGGAGGTGTGCATGAGTGCAGCGCTGTGCTTCCTGGCCACCAGTGCTTTCTAAACGCCCACAGTGGGCATCTCCCAGCCAGTGGTGTCCAAACACCTGAGAAGGTTCCTCGTGGCCTTTATATCATGCACTCTGCAACATATCAGCTTCCTGCGGGATGCCCAATAACAGCACCAGGTGAAGTAGGCATTCTATAACGTGGCTCAGTTCCCCCATGTACTAGGTGTCATCAGGCAGTGGCATGACACACACACACACACACACACACACACACACACACACTGTTCAACACCCAGGGGCCTAGGAAGGCTACACAATGTCAAGGGAAGCACAACCAGTACATGGACACAGTCAAGGATATGCGTATGACTGACAGTGTGTGCCTGCATGTGAGTTCATGTGCATGCAGCAGTGCATGCTATGCAGAGGATAGTGGGATGCTGTTGACAGGGGTGCACACAGCAACATGCAACTTACCCCCCCCACAAGTGACAGTGAATATCCCCAGATGCCATGGTTGATGACCCCTGTGAGTATGCCCCACACAGCAGCCTAGGTAAGGTACAATGAGGCCCACACCAGCATGAGATAGGTAATAGAGTGCACCTTCGGACTATTGAAATCCTGATTCCGATGCCTTGACACCTTGGGGGTGCACTCCAATACAGTCTTATGATAGCATGCAGGATAGTGCTCACCTGCTGCATCCTCCACATCACCCTGGCACATAGTTTTCCAATGCCCGACAGTGACCAGGAGGATGGTGCACTGCAGGAGCATGATGGAGATCTGGACATCATTGCGGTACTCCAGGTGCATAGTGGTGCAACAGCGGGCCACTGTGCATGACATGAGCTGATCCAGCAGTTCTTCTGAGGCAGCATGAGGACACCACAACTGACAGCTCCAACACCATCGCCACCACCACCACTGTCTCCCTCAAACACCAGCACCACCATGGTGGCACCTGCAGCAGTATGGGGGACACATGGTGGCACAATGCATCCCCAATGGCACAGCACCCATGCCATCACCACCATGCCTCTGGGGAAGGGGATACTGCCTGCCAGGTGCAATGTGACATGAGTGGCAGCACTGGAGCTGGAACAGTGCCCATGTGTGTCGTACAGCATCTGTGAGGCATGATCACAATTGTGGGATGGCACCACAGGCATCACACAGAGGACCACATCACACATGGGCAATGGACATGGAGACACAGGTGGGTGATGGACACACACAGGGCAGAGGAACAACACCGTGATGATGGTACCACCAAGTGCACTGCACCTGCCAATGCCACTGATGCATGTAAACAGTGCAACCCCAACAGAAACACAGCACTGGGTGGCACAGACCTGCATACGTATGGCAGTAGGAAGCACAGTTGCTTTGTGTCACTGGTGCCACCCACAGGGACCACCATGCCCTTCAGTGGAAGGAAGCTGTACTGGCCCATGGCCACCACACATGCATGCACCAGTGCTGGCCATGGCCTGTGTGGCAGCGTAGCAACATCGTATGGCTAGATGATGGAATACCCACCTGCACCTGGTGCCTGGCCCTTGCACATCTCCACGTCCCTCCACTGCATCATATCTAGCAGCCACTGCTGGATCCCATGGTCCCTCTGTGCCATATTTGCCAGTGGTGCTGCAGCTGGCACACAGTGTGGAGCACGCCGCTTCTGGCACCTATGCGTTCCCCTATCGTCCTCTATGCCCGTGCCCACTCCTGTGCTGTGTGCACCCTGCAGCCAGGTGGGAGGAGTGTCATCCACCGCTGCTGCATGAGATTGATGAGCAGTGCAGTCTTGGCCAGTGTAAAATTGGGTGCTCTCCCACTCAGATTGAGTCCGCTGTGGTGGGGCATGTTGTCTGTGCAGCTTCACGTGGCATGGGGAATACCTGGCATGTGTAGCTCTGACCTGCAAGGAAACATGTCACAATGAATGTGTCAGTGCACAGTACTGGGGCACCATACTGTCTCACACCCATACATGCTGGCTGGCATCACTGTCCGTAAACAGCGTACCATACAGAACAGGTGTACAGTGGCAATGTGTGCAGCAATGCATCCTGCGTGCCATCCCTGTGGTGCAGTGCAACAGTGCTGTGCTCTATACACATGCCCCTGCAGGCCCCACCCCCTACCAACGGTGTAAATGCCACCCCCTCACACCGTCCCCTGCACGACAGTGCTGTGTGGTGCCATGCACATATATTGTGCAGTGGGTGACCCCACAACAGCAGCCCACACCTCACTCCCCCACACCGCCACCCACCACAGTGGTCAGGTACAGTTGTGGTGTCCCACCCTGTGCCGCCTCCCAATGCACTGTGTCGGCATCCACAGGGGTGCAGGCCAGCTGTGCAGTCATGGAGCAACCACAACCAGCACATGTCAGGCCTCAGATGCACCCAGGGCATTGTTCAGTGGTGCTGTACAGCCCCCCCTACATATAGCTGCCCTGCCTGTGTGATGCATTGGTGCATACCAGGTCCACATTGTATGGCAACAGTGCTCCCTGTTCCCCTATGTGGGGACTAGGTCCACATGCACTGTCAGCAGGTACAGCCACAGTCCTCTGTGGCATGCTTCACAGGCCATTGCTTACTGGTCGTAACTGACTGTTGGAACAGATAGGCAGGCAGTATAACAGTGGTCTGGCATCCCAGGGTAGGGTCTGCTGCAGTGCTCCACTGTCCTAGTGGGAGGTAGGAGGAAGTAAGCTGTTGGTTAACTAGGATCTGCAGCTTATCTGTTAGGTAGGAAAATGAGCAGACTAGGTGGGCCAAGCGGTCCTTATCTGCTGTCAAATTCTATGTTTCTATGTTTCTGTGTGTCCCACAGTGTGATAGCCTCCGTTCCATGGTAGGGGGACAGAGGGATATGTGCAAAGCAATGGTGGGGGAATTGTACAGTCCCACTACCGACCACCATGGGTGTAGCCAGATGTGGCCGGTATGTACACTGTCCCTACAACCACAGACCCACAGTACACATCTGTATGCATCCCCTCAGACAGCTGTCCCACCCCCCCATGCCACACATATCGGACCATAGGATGACCCATCCACACCCTATACAGGTTGTACACATGTACATGTGGTACCTACTAGTATGTTTCACAGATACAGACACTGCTCAGCATGACACATGAACAACTGGATACAGTGATATTGGTAACACAGGTGCATATGGTGTGGAACAGTTACACACCACAACAGTACACATCTGTGTACAGTGGGTATGCCTGCCTACACCCTTGCTTACCTCTCTGAAGCTGTCCAGCTCAGTTGAAATCCATCTCTGACCTCTGCCTCCCAGCTCTGTAGTTCACTGCTGCCAGTTCGGGGTGTGGGCTGTGTGGCCTGTGTCTCATTTTCACTGCCCCACCTCACACATAGCACACGTACGGCCCACACGTGCAGTCTGCCATGCCAACACACACCTGTGGCTTGTGTACATGCAACACACAGGCGCACAGTACGCTAACACATGCCACAGTTGAGGCTTGCATCTGCTACCTACGTTTTGGCTGTGCAGGTGCGATATGGGCCATGCACCCATCTCAGGCACCTGTTCTATGCTACATGCGTCATCTGCTGTCACGGCTGTTGGAATGAGTGAGGCCACACAGTTGTATAGTGCACAGTGTATAATTGGTTTAGTTGTGACATGGTACAGTGCTACAATACATGTGTGACAATAACCATATACACACACCCACAGCCAGTGACAGTTCACAGCATACACACCCAACACATGCAGTTCAACATTGCATCCACACCTGCACACAGTGCACACACACACACACACACACACACACACATACACACCCACCCACATGCACACACATCCCACGCACACCACACATCCACACACAGTGCCCTCCCATACAGCCACCCCGCCCACAGCCTACCACTCATTGCAGCAGCGCACCATAGTGGCATGGTCAGTCATCCGCCTTGGTGCTGCCACCCAGCCCCTGTGCTGTGGGCTCAACTGTCCCTGTGGCATCACTGGGCTCATCCTGTCCCTGTTGCAAGGCCACAGGTCCACCACTATCAAACGGTCCCATTGGCAATGCTGTCCTCCGACATCTTCCATGCCTCCCTGGGCAGTTGCTGATTGGCTTGGCACAGTCCCTGGTCCTGTGTTGAGTTGCCCACTGTCATCCACAGCCTGCAGATGCACTGCCACCTGGGGTGTGCCCTGTGCTGGGTTCACTATCTGGTGCTGACATGCCCCATTTGGCACTTGTACTGTGCCCTGTATTCACTGCCACACACCCCATGGCCATAGCGGTGGGTGTCGTTGCGGCCATTTGCATCGGTGGTCCAGCCCCCTATGGCACCACTGGTGGTGTTGGTGGTGGCAGTGTTGGTTGCTATTGTACCAGTGCTGCTGGTTGTGGTGTTGGTGGTGGGGGCTGTGGCACTGGAGTTGATGGTGGTGTTGTTGGTGGTGGGGGATGACTCTTGAGTCCCTTTCCACATTTGTAGTACTAAGCTTACCCCTTCCCATCCAGTGCTCTGTCCTGGGTTTTTTCTCCCTGGGTGCATCACCTTGCACTTTTTAGTACTAAATTTCAACTGCCAGACCTTAGTCCACTTCTCCAGTCTATACAGGTCACTCTGCATCTCCATAATTCCCTTGTCACTGTCCAACATCCCACAGAGCCATGTGTCATCCATGAAGAGACACGGTCTTACCTGGATTCCTTCTCTAATGTCACTGATGAATATATTGAACAGGACTAGCCACATGACCAATCCCTGTGGTACCCCACTTGTGACCTCACTCTCTTCTGATTTTACCCCGTTTACCATAACCTTCTGCTGCCTCCCTCTCAGTCAGTTTCTTACCCATCTTACAGTGTCCCTTGCCACCCCCAGATCCTCCTTGCTTTTCAACAATTGCCTGTGAGGCACTGAGTCTAAGGCCTATCCAAAATCAAAATAGAGTAAATCAACAGTGTGGCTCCTATCCAATGTCTTCATCACGCAGTCAAAGAAAACTATTATGTTAGTCTGACAAGACCTCCCTTGCCACAATTCCATGCTGTTTACTATCCTAGAGGCTATTCTTCTCTAGGTTTTCTACTAGTTCTTCCTTGACTAGTTAATTCAAAAATGTACTCATAAAACCATTTCATCATCAAGGTACACAGTGTATCTTAAGGATGACCTCAAAAGTCATATCAAAAAGTGGGGTTGAGGTGGTTATTTACATGGAATAATCCACAATAATTTCAATACTTGTTCATTTTTATACTTAAATAAGGTTTCAAATCCCAGGAGTCATTTAGACCATTTGGATTAACTGCATTTAATGAACAGATCCAATAGCTCTCCTTTTGTAGGAACACATTTTGCCTATCACCCCCTCTCTAAGTTTGTTGCACACACTCCAGTCCCATATATTTCAGTGAACTCAAATCTGAGCTGTGTGCCTGCAAGAAATGGCTGCCAACAGGTGTGTCCAGTGTTTTTTTGTAATAGAGTGTACATGCTCCTGTATTCTTTCTTTCAGCATTCTTACTGTTTTTCTTATCTAGCACAGGTTACATCCACAGCATAAAACATACACAATAAAAATTGTTGTGCTAGTTATAAATTATTTTATTTCTACCTTTTTACGTATAGGGTGGGGAAACAAATTCTTTCCGAGGATTCATGTGTTGGCAGACATGGTAGTTATGGCACTTAAAAACACCCTGCTGGTCTCACTGGAAGTCAAATATTTTGCTCTTTCTTATTTGTTCTAAATTGACTACGTATAAGTTTATCTTTCAGTGTTGCTGTTTTCCTGAAAGATTCTTGCTGTATCACCTACTACCTCTTTCAAAATATTGTCACTTTTTAAAATGCTCCAGTTGTGCCAGATAATGTTACCAATGCATCCTGCAGTTTTATTGAATTCATTGGAGAATGTTATTGGGTCCTTCATACTTCTCTCTTCTCCTGGCTTATCCCCTACTTTAGATTTCAATTCCCTGTGTCATGATCTTCACTCCATTGAATGCAATTTGTAAAAACAGGTTCTGAATATTCTCTGTCTTGAAATCTCCCCATCAATTCAGTGGCCTGATGCTTCCATTTTGATGATTCCATCTTATCTTAATTAGTTGCCAATATGACATTGAGTTTTTTTTTACTTTTTTATTAAGTGTACTTTATTATTTTTCTAAAAGATAATACATAAAAGACAGTAGAGTATAAAATAAACCCTCACAACATGAACAAACAATCTAGAAACTAACACAACATGAACAAACAATCTAAAAAAGAACAGGGGAAGGAAAAACAAAAACCAAATACCACAACCCCCACCCCCGACCATTCAGCCATGGCGAAATAGCCTAGTTATCCACCCTTATATAAACTAATGTAAACAAGGAGAGAAGTTGTTTATCAGCAGTCAGCGCAGTTATACCCTTTTATAAAGTTAATAACCAGGCATGTGAGCTGTTGTTGTGCAGCAATGAATTTGTTGCTGTTTGCTCCCTAAAAC
This sequence comes from Neoceratodus forsteri, assembly GCA_016271365.2. NCBI lineage: Eukaryota > Metazoa > Chordata > Ceratodontiformes > Ceratodontidae > Neoceratodus > Neoceratodus forsteri. The sequence goes on along the minus strand of CM028129.1, from coordinate 1,142,236,458 downwards.
CTCTTGTTCGGATATCCACTGTAGCAGTGTCACCAATTAATGTTAAGTCCAGAAAATCATTCTCCTTGCTATTCATTTTTCATTTAAATCTCAAATTCCTGTTACTATAGTGATATCATTTTACAAAGTCTTTGGCACACTCCAGAGTGCTATTTCATATGCACAAACAATCACCAATGTAGTGTCCCCACTTCAGTACATTTCCAAGGTACAGGTTAACTGAACCATTGAAAAACACTTCCATCTCCCAGAGTCCCATAAAAAAATGTCCATAATCGGAGGGCCATAGAGGCATCCATTGCTGTCCCACATTTCTGTATGAAAAATTCATTATTAAATTCAAACAGAATATGAGTTAATATGAATTCCAGACTTGGTTTCACGAAGTCTATTGGAATTAAACTTCCCATGTTTTCCTCCTTCAGGAAATGTTCTGCAGCTCTAATCCCTATTTCATGCTTTGTGGAGATATATAGTACCTTCACATCTATTATAATCCACTGATATTGCTCTGCCACCTATTGCCCTTAAATTTCTTAACAGTGTAACTGGTATCCTTCAAAAAGGAGGGTCATTTTATTATACTGTTTTGTAAAAAAAAACTCACAAAGAGGTGAAATCAAAGAACCTACCCCTGAGACAGTGGGTTTGGGGGTCATGTTGTTTTTTATGGATCTTTGGTAGAGTATAGAAAGTTGATAAAATGGGATCCCAAAAAGTCAATATCACTTGTAGAGACAAAAGCACATAAGCATTAAGCTGCAAAAAGTTTTGGACAGTCACATATCAAGCGAGAGGCAAGGCAATCAAACCAGTGAGCAAAGACAAGAGACTGCTGAGCTTCAGAGACTTTAACCACATTATGGTGTTTTTGAAAATATCTCTCTTGTTTTTGCTCTCTGGTCTGACTGCCTTGGCTCTCACCTGATATTTGACTGTCTGAAACTTGAGCACACATTAAAGCATTTCTTGCAGCTTAATGCTTGTGTGCCTTTGTCACTACAAGTGCTATCATCTTTTCGGGATTTGTGTTTGCAGGGATGACTACCCTTTCAGATTGGCACCACACTTTCCTGTCATCATGGCACTGGTTTAGAACTGGTAAAATGGGATGATGTTTGCAATGCAAAAACCTGAACTCTTCTTAATAATGCCCTCTGACTGTACCTCTTCTAATAATAACAGTAATTCTCTCTTAAATCTATGCGTGGGATTGCTTCTAAGTTTTTCATTATTATTCACATTCATAAGTAGATTTTCCACCATTTTCTGATATTTCTCTCTTGCCATCAAGATCACATTCTCACTTTCGTCTGCTGCTTTTTTAGTTAAATTCTCATTGCTTGACAATTCCTTTGGTGCACATTTCTCTTGAGCTGTAAGATTACTTTTCATATTTCTATTTACTTGTACCATTAATTCCGTGATCTGTTTTAATACTGTTGTCTTAAATACCTGTATATTACTGTTTTGGATATTTGGGCAAAAATCAGACTTACTGTATATTTGAAAAAAAATATCCCTAAGGGTTTTAATGTTCCACAGTCTCTTCAGTCTCTGACTGATTCAAAGTTTGTTGTTTTCCAATAGGTCCAGTAAAGCATTCAGGTTAGTATCATTAACTGGAATGTTGTCCTCAATTTGCCTCAGTGTCTGTTGTTTCTGAATCTCCTAGTGCTACAATAAGGAAGTCCAAGTCCTCATCGTATGCAACCTTTCTAAATCAGTGAACCCCATGTTTGTTAATAATGTTTGTTGTTTATTTACTTCAAAAAAATAATGAAGTTTTATTTTTCTATAAAGGTCCACAAGCACTGAAAGGTTGTTAATTCTAGGGGTGGGAACACAGTTTAGGCCTTTCTTCAACAGTGAAACCTGTGCTGCAGTCAATTAAAGGAGAGCTACTGGGAAAAGTGCTCAAGCTACTGCTGCATAGATTTTGGCTCTAGCACCCTGATCCACCTGGATTCCCAATATTTATTTAGTGATTACAGTACCTCATCACTCATAAAATGTTATCTCCTGGGGGGTGCAGCTGGCATATTGATAATGGGAGCTCAGCCCCCCCCAGGAGATCACACTGGCAAAACTCGTGAAATGATGATGTGGTGTTGCCACTTCTTTATTGCCCACATGGTCAGAGATATTAAAATCTCCATATTTTGTATACCTGGTGCTATTTTTACAAAAGGTGCATATAATGTCATGTGGGTGCTGGCTGCACCACATGGGAGATGAAATTTTATGAGCGATGAGGTACTTATTCACTAAATATATATTAGGACTCCGGTGGTGGGATCAGGGTGCTCGAGCCACAATCTGTGCACCAGTGGCTTGAGCACCCTTCCAAGTAGCTTTCCTTTAACAACCAGAAAGGTTTACGATTTGTAGTTCAGTTTCATTGAAGTTGTTCTCAATGCCCTTTTGACTGTGTTTACTCTGTCCTCCTCTCTTCCCCCTCCTTGCATGTCTCCCCCATTGTTTTCTTTCTCTGTTACAACTTCCAAAAAAAGGACCTCCCATGCTGTTTCTCATTAAATCAATAGAAACAGATTTACTGTGTTGTAAATAGAGTTATTGGGTTCCCAGGGGTTATACAAACAGGAAGTTGTTATCCCTCTGTACAGACAGTTGGTGAGACCCCATCTGGAATACTGTGTCCAGTTCTGGAGACCCCATCTCCGCAAGGACATAGACAGGATAGAGGTAGTCCAGAGGAGGGCAACTAAAATGGTGCAGGGTCTGCAAGAGAAGCCATATGAGGAGAGACTAAAGGAGCTTAATATGTTTGAGGAAAGAAGGGAGAAGGGGGACATGATAGAAACTTTCAAGTACCTCAAGGGAATCAACAAAGTCCAAGAGGGTAGCATCTTTCAGAAAAAGAGACTTGCAAGAACAAGGGGACACAATTTAAAGATAGAAGGAGGGCGGTTCAGGGACAATGTGAGGAAGTATTATTTCACAGAGAGGGTAGTGGATGCATGGTACAGCCTTCCTGAAGAAGTTGTGGGGTCTAAAACTGTGGGAGAATTCAAGAATGCATGGGACAGACATAAGGCAATTCTTGTGGGGGGCAGGAAGATATAGGCTGTTGGTTAACTAGGATCTGCGGCCTATCCTGTAGGTAGGGAAATGGGCAGACTAGATGGGCCTAGCGGTCCTTATCTGCCGTCAAAGTCTATGTTTCTATGTTTCTATGTTTCTATAATTACATTTATTCCTTGGTCTTCCTTTGCTTCTAGATCTTGATTTATCCTGCTAAGAAAATGATGTGCCCATTTCATAATCTCTGCTGTCCCTTAATAGATTGTTCTGTTTTCTTTCCAAAACTTCCTTCTTGTGCTTCAAAATCTTATATAACTTCCCTCTGGTACTTCCTCCACTCTTTGCATGCCAAGGGGAATACTCCTCTTTATTAACACTTCCACCTGTCACCTATGCTGATGTTGTAAGGAAGATGAGGCTTAACTTTCACCCACCCAGGATCTAGTTAGTTTCTTATGTTTTTCTGGTGTCAAATGTGTTTCCTGTAATAGGGCAATCACAGTGTTCATTCTCTTCAACTCTTGCAGTACCCTGCTCCTCTACACTGGGCCCCCAAACCCCTTGACATTATAGGTCATAATGTTCAGCTCATGTGCAGACATCATTATAGATCTCTGGATAGGGGTAGAAGGGAATTCACCCCTTTTTTTTGAGTGAGTCTGAAAAAAATCTTGCTTCCCTCTTTTGATCTGACATATTATTAGTAACAACAAAACTCTAGTCTACTGTAAGAAACAAACAAACTGGACAGGCATGAACAAACAGAACAGCTTCAAGGTGTTGAAGGGTCACAGACAGTTTCAATAGATCATATGACTGTATGACACTGTGTATTAACCCTTGGTAACCAATAACAATGGCTATCTTGTGAACACAGCTACTCTCTTATGCTACCTGTGTGCTGGCTCACTTTTATTTCATAAATTGTATGTTGCTTCAGATAAAAGGTCTGAAAACCTGAGAATCTGAATTTTACCTGATGTATAGATTGGTGGCTGAGCCAGACCTTCCCCCAGGAAACTGTTGGCATGAGTGGGCCACTGGAATTCATGCAGGACCAATTGTTTAGCAAAAAAAAAAAAAAACAGTTAGAGGTTCCAGAGAAAGGTACCACCCCTTTCTTGGCTGTCAACATGCCCCTCCTGAGCCAAATCATATTATGCACATTAGACCCAAATCTGACTTTGACTGGAATGGTGAAAGTCACTGAGCACTTAATGTTTGTATCCCTGACCAGGGAAAAATGAGCAATTTAGCTATGCATAGTGAGTGGTGAGGATGGGTTGACCCTGCCAAAGCTCCCATCAGCCAGTTGGTCAGACCTCCACAGGGTCTCCTAAAGTAGCGAATAAGGACTCCACACCTCACAATTTTGCTCCATCTATTCCCTGTTTCTCCAGTTATTGCAGAAATGTCTTTTTATTATAGGCAGCCAATGACAGCCTGCACAAACACCCAGTGAGCACCCCCCTCCAGAAATCCAATGAGCAGCCTGCAAAATATCCTGCACCAGCAAGGTCCTATGGTGTGCTCTCTGGGGCTAGGCCTCAAATTTCAAATGCACTCTGCATCCAAAGAAGAAAATTCCCAGACCCCAAAATTAACCCAGGCCAGCACACAGATCATCCCAGTTAGTCCGCCATCCCATGTCTCTGCATTGTTATATATAGTGGATGGGACATTCAAAAGGGTTGCACCATGCGCAATAGGGTTGCGCCTGCGCAAGTCCAAAACTGTGCCATCCTGCGATATTCAGCAGGAGGCAGTTGCGCCACTGAAAACATGCTGAGCAACAGTGCAATGCAAGTGAATTCATGCTGAACTGGAGGGGGAGGAACCATGCATAAACTGTACAGCCCGATATTCAGCCAGGCTGTGCAGAGTTGTGCAGGCTCAACTAACCTGCGCCTGCAGCACAGGCAAAAAAAAAAAAAAGAGGTAAGTCGAGGGCTACCCTGGGTGAGCTGCCGCATTGCAGGGTGCAACACAGCAGCTGCCACCTGTGGCTGGCCCTCAACCTACTCCCTGTGCCTCCCCCTGCAGCCTAATCGTGGGCAAAAGTGTAAAAAATCCCCTCACCCCCCCATGACTGGCCTGATCGTGGGCAAAAGCAGAAAAGTCCCTCCTCCTCCGACTGGCCCGATTGCGGGCATAAGCCAATCTCCCCCACCAGCCCGATGGTGGCAGCAAGTTCCTCGCCACGTACAAGGCGGTCCAGATTTGTGAATGAATTCATTCACATATCTGACTGCCTTGTAATGGCATGGGCTGCATGCCCATTGGCTTTTGCTCTGCACCAATGGGCGGCAGCCCTACCATGCAGTCAGTCGGCAGGTGGCAGGGCGGCAGGCGGGTGGATGCTGCCACTCGCCAGCTGCCGGGGAGCAGGGTGGTGGGGCTTCCTGGGTGGGTGGGCGGGGGACACTAGATCACCAGGTATATGTTCTTGGGAGTGGGGGTGTCGCAACATAATGCAGCCACGATCAGGCTTATCAGTCCACTCGACCACCAGGGATACGTTCTGGGGGGTTCACATATTCAGCCAGCGATTGGACTTAGTGGTCCACTGGACCACCAGGGATACGCTCGGGGTTCAACATATTCAGCCTGCGATTGGGCTTTTGGTCCACTGGACCACCAGGGATATGTGCAGGGGTTGTTTAAACATCAGCCCGCAATCAGGCTTTGTGGTCCACTGGTCCACCAGGGATATGTTCTGGGGACACTTTGCTGCTCGCGATCGGGCTGGTGGGGGTTATGTTCGCTTTTGCCCGCGATCGGGCCAGTGGGGTGTGAGGATTTTACTCTTTGCCCGCAATCGGGCTGCAGGGGCATCGGTCCTCGATGGCTGCCTGGCAGGGCGCCAGCGCAAGTCCTCGGGACTGCGCATCTGCATGCTAATGGCATGCAAATGGGCTATAAACGGATGCAATGGCCCCCTGTGCCTTGCATGAATTATGGCTCCATTTGCATGTCACCTTTGAATATCGAAATTTGGCGCATGGGCTAATGGTACTTGTGCCACCGAGTTGAATGCTCCACTGACCACTTCAGGTGGCGCAATTTCCACTGCGCCATGCACAGTGTCTGTGACCGGGGGGGGGTGATATTCAAAGGAGTTGCTCAATAGTGCAACTCCTTTGAATATCGCTCCGGCCACACCTCTGAACAACTATTTTGTGCAGCGCAAGGGCTTGCGCCACAAAATAGCGCAGTTTGAATATCCGGCCCAGTGTATACAACCCAGCCTTTGTAGTATCAAACTAGTGCCCTTCTGCTGCAAGGGCACGTTTATACAGAACAGATAAAACTCAGAGACACAGTTCAAACCATACTGGTCTCTCCCCTTCTATGGTCACAAGCACCCTTCCACCCTCCCTCTTTATACTAAACAATGTTCACAACCCCAAATTCTTATTATAAAAGTGTTTCAGAGTAACTACCATGGCAGACTGATTATCCCAAAGTCTTGCCTGTGTTACCTCAACACATGAGTCTGCAAATCCAACCCGTCAGTAGGGGAGGTGATGGAAATACTTTGGCCAAGTTCAATTTGGTGGGTGCAGAAAATGTTGCTCCAGGTATTATTCAGTATCGCTTGTTGTCTTCTCTTCCCCTTGACCTGTGGTTGTGATATAAACTAATCTTGCTGCTGAAGCTCCTTCTTGGAACCCAGAATATCTGTACTAAGTTGTGGAGGGAAGGGTGAGACTTACATGGACAGCAAGTCTTATGCCTTTTCCAGGCTTCTAAATAATGTTAGGCTTTAACCAGTGTGTACTTAAAGCTGCATTGGAGACTCCAGTTTTGCCTTGATACCTTTGCTTTTTAGAGTTTTAGTAATTTGTAAAATCTTCCTGCATTTGTCCATTGTGCCAGGTGTAAAGTTATGTCTGAGGAAAGGGGGGATCACCGAATAGCACCTCTTTCATCCCATGCCTGCATTAGAATGTTCATTTTGGTATGGTAGTTAATGCATCAGAGGACCACTGACCTGATCTTGGCATTTTTGTCCCTTGGATTTGGGGCCAACGTCCTGTGGGACCTCTTGATGCCTAGATCTGTGGTGGATGGTAAATCAAACAGTTCTTTTTGTGGGGAGCCCAGATAATCTTCCATTGCCCCCTCCTCTGAATCCACCCGCAGGCTGTAAATCATAAATTGCTGTGCCAGGAGCAGGTTTCCAGATCTTTCAGCTTTTCAGTCACCTACCACTCCCTGCAGTATAACTGCAAGAGAGCTGTGTTGTGTCAGTCAGTCTGAGCTGAGATGGTGATTAAGCCCTGCTCCACTTCCTTGGTTTATCTGTAGAGCTCTGATTTCTTTCTGTTGTTGGGAGAACTTCTCCTCCCAGGAACTGAGTTTGGCACAGATATTATTCAGTTCTGTTACCAGCGATTGATATGCAACTATAAAGCACTCTTCATCGGACTCTAGGTCACTTTATGGCTCTGAGTGGTCGGTCACCACATTGGAAGAGATGCTGCTGGAGTGGGAGTGGAGATTCAATAATTTCTTCTGTTGCGACTTGTCTCCTGCCAGCTCTTTAAGCCAGTTTATCATTGACATGGTTCCCCACCTGCAGATAGGCTGCTTAGAGGAATCAATGCAGTTGGATTGCTGGTTTCTTTGAATCCTGGGGTTATTTATTAGAGCTCAGTGAGCTTTCTGTGCCATAGTGGCTCAGGGGGTAACCTTTATATAGAAAAAAAAAAATCACCTTAAAATTACATATAAAATAAAATTATATTTATACTGAATTTTCACTATTTGTGAACTCTCAGTTATGCTATATTCTTAAATGATATTCATATCTTTTATTTTTTGCCTGTAAACAAATTAGTAATTTTAGTTAAAGGTTCTTTAAAAAACTTTATGAATCTTTACCATTTATGCATACATTGTGCCATCACTCAACACCATGTGATAAATGTGACATGGCTACATTATAGCCTTTTCTCTGCCTGCAACCTGCCAGCTCCATAGTTTTAAATTTGTAACTGTGGTCTTTCAGCCTTCATGGGCTCGCATAAACTTTCATTTTCTGCTTTCTCAAGCCTCAACTGCTTCCTGTGCTTATAAAAAGTTATTTTTAGTACTTGTACTATTTGATGACAATAAAAAATTATAAAGATTTTTTGGGACTTATAAAACTGAATGTCAGCTAACATGTAAATTGAGTTCCTACAAATATGCACTGAGCAGTGTTAAGGAGAACTTGCCCAAAAAAAACTTTTTATATTTTTATTGCCATCCAACAGTTCAAATACTAAAAAGTAACTTTTTATAAATCACAAGAAGCAGTTCAAGCTTGATAAAGCAGCAAATGGAAGTTTATGCAAGCTCATGAGGGCTGAAAGGCCAGGTAGCATGTCAATACAGCAATTCATTTTCATCAAGTCAATTATAATGATGCGGTTATAGTGAATGCAATAATAGCAATCACTGCATTACAGTGAAGGACACTTTCAGCAACAACAGGTTTATAGCATACCTCTGAGGTCCAGGTGCACATTTGAGGATGTTATTTTAGAAAAGGGGTGGTTAGGGGGCACAGCCCCCCTGCATGATGGAGTATAATAAGGAAGGAGTAAAGTGGTTAATGAGGGACAGGTGTGGGTGCCATATAAAGGGGGCTCAGTATATGGTGGGGTGTTGGATGATATCAGTGGAATACATGCAGAGTCAGCATGGGATATCTCTGTTGATCCATGGGGGCTTTGTATATTGAAGGGACAAGGAGGTGGCCCTAAAGGTCTACTGGAGGTGTATGGATACCCATTGGTTCAGGAGTCCAGCATGATTATGTAAGTCATCCCAATATGTGGCATTTTATTCACTGTCTGTAGAAGGAACAATGAATGTCAGAGGTCAAAATGAAGCAAGTGGTGTCCAGTGCTTAATAATAAATTAGTTAGTTTTCTAAAGACTGGAGTATCTGGTTGTCTGTGTCTGCATCTCTGAGTGAAGGATACTTAGATAAAAGGGGTGCATATTAAAAGGTCTCCAAGAGAATAGAGCAAGTCCTACTCTGAGCAGAGACCCTCACTGCAGGGAGTCAAAAGCACAGAAGGTGCCAGAAAAGAGCCATCATAGCATCAAGGTCTGAGCTCTTGCTAAAAAGGGGATCTTGGCAGCTGTGACAGTATTACAACTGGTTTCAGTAGCAGAAGGCAGAGAGAGATAGGGAGGAGGAGAGAGAGAGAGAGAGAGAGAGAGAGAGAGAGAGAGAGAGAGAGAGAGAGCTTACTGTGGACTGTATACTATACCATCACCTATGGTGGTAGTGGTGGGATGAGAAAATGAGACTTACTTGCACAAACACAGTTTCTCTATCTATTAACTAAGGGGCAGTCACAAAATTAATCAGTAGTGACAGGTATACAACAGTAAGCACTACAACTCTGTTTATCTTATCTGACTTCTAACTTTTTTATTTTGTTTTCTGGCTAGGTTTACATGGTTAGAGATAGAAATGCCAGGCATGTACAATGAGGTGAGATTACCTGAGCTCCAGCAGCTATGTGAGGAGAGAGGCATACTGCATGAATGCTTGAACAGAGCTAAGCTGATTCAGGCTCTGGAAGCAGCTGACCAGAGAACCCTGGGTGACTCTTTCCTTCAGTGAGAAGTCTGAGGCAGCCCTCCGAGCAGATTTGGAATTTCCTCTCATTGAAGAAAGACAGAAGGACAGGGAGATAGAACTTGCCAGGCTAAAAACAGAAGCAGCTAAACTAGATGCAGAGGAGAGAAAAAAAGGGTGCAAGGCAAATGTAGAGGGGAAGCAAGAGCTGTGAGAGGCAGAGGAAGGCTGAGAGGAAGCCAAGCAAGTGGCAGAAATAGCCTATGCAGAAAAAAGGGAGAAAAAATAGACATGAGCTTGACAGGAGACCATGAATTCCAGATGCCAATATATCTTTTTTTTTGTACTTTCTATTTTTACTTCTTCCCTCACCTCCTCTGCTTCACCCTATTGGGACATGCCTGGCTTCTGTTCCAGTTCCATCCTGCCTGGATCCAGCGGTAGTCCCCCCATGTAGCCTTGGTTCCCCCCCAGGTGGGGACGAGGTGGGGCCATACACCCCGAATACTTGCACTTTGTTGGGGCTACCAGTGGGACAGGCAGGGGACATTACGTATGTGACCTGGTGCTCCATCTTCCCAGAGTACAGGGGGCCATTTTTCAGGTTCGTCTCTGGGCATGCCATGTACCCCGATGTCAAGGCAGAGCTCTGCTGATGTCCATCATGCCCCCTCCTTCCTATGACTGGGCCCTTGCTGTACCTCAGGCATCCACCTGAGGGTAGTCAAGTACTGATCCTCATCCCCTCCCTCCCTCCCAGAGAAGGCGAGCAGTCCTCGGTGCTCAAGCCTTCTCCCCAGCCAGCTCACCAACTCCCTGGGCTTGTTCCCTAACTCAGGCCACTAGCATCATGAACTATAGTGCTACTGCTATGCTGGTGGGCCAGACACAGATGCAAACACTTCTACAGATGCAGACACCAGGGTAAACGGGGGCAGCCAAGGCTCAAAAATGGAACCAAATTGTTTCCAAATTTAACAAAGGATATGGATATCAATGATTGTCTTAATATGTTTGAGAAATTGTGTTTGCAATATGAATTGGCACAGGAGCACTGGCCAAGCTGTCTGACTCCACTGCTTACAGGGAAGGCATGGCAAGCACTTTCACACTTGGACCCTAATGATAGCAGGAACTATGTGAAAATCAAGCACGGTATTTTAAAATGTTAAGAGTTAACCACTGAAGCTTACAGACTCAAATTTAAACAACTAAGAAAGCAGCTGGGATAGAATTATAATGATCTGAGTGTACAGCTGAGTGCTTTGCTGTGGAGATGGGTTAAATGGGAAGAAAGCTGTAACTGCCAAAGAAGTTTGTGAAGTGATGCTCATTGAATAGTTTTTAAAATGTGTGCATGCAGATCTTAAAATATAGTTAATGGATAAGAATCCTAGTATTGTGGCAGAAAATACTGAATGGGCCAGTCAGTATGCAGCCAGCCACACTGATACATTCAAGAAGGTACATGGAGGAGAGAGTTTTGTTAACAAAGGGATGAGTGGAACTCAAGGGGGACCTAAAACCCAGCAGCCCTGTGAGCCTAGAAGGAATACTCTGACAAAGCCTAAAAATAATGCAGTAAAAAGTCAGACGTGTTATGTGTGTCAAAACTGGAGGCATTTGTCTTATGATTGCCTTCAGGCAACAGGGACTAAGCCACGGCAAGGAGAAGGCCTGTAGCTCGCTATGTGATTCAATGTAGTCAACCTCACACTCATTAAGGAGGGCATCATTAAGGAGGGCAAGAGTCATACTACCACAGAAGAGCAGCACGTGGTAAACTGTGTCTCAAGTGTTATTCCCTGGAATACTCGGAAGGACCTGAGGCCAGTCTGGCTAAATGATGCCTTGACACAAGGACTGAGAGACTAAGGGCCAGTGTCAAAGTCATCCAGCAGGAGCTGGTATGTCCCTGTCAGATACTGCCTTGGAAGGGTGCCTCAATTAAATTTGGTCCTTACCACTGGGGCACAGTTCCAAAGGCCAGAATACTCCTGAAGTGGGAGGGGGTGAAGGTGAGAGGAAAGTTGTGATTGCTTCAGGGTTACCCACAGATGTTTTGCTATGAAATTACTTGGATGAGGAAGGAAAGCAAGACACGATCTGTGCCGTGACTCATAGTCAATCTCAATAACTGGGACAGGCAGAAGTAAATAGGAAGACTTGGAGGGAGACAAAATCTGACCATGTTCATAACCTTAACTTAGGCATATGCCAGACAGTGAGGCTGCTAAGACCAAGTGGTCCCAGCAGTCAGAGAAAACACCTCCAACTGCTTAGGCACAGGGAGAAGCTGTTCCAGACTGCTGTGCAGGGGGCAGCAGTTCACTGATGCAGGAGTCAGTAGAGGGAGACCTCACTGATAAGCAGCAGCTGCAGCCAGCTGCAAGGAAGACAAAGCTGGGAGGGGTTTCATGACAGGAGTTGCACAAGACTCAGCTAGCAGATCCATTTCTGGCTGCACTTAGGCTGCTGGCAGCCAGCAGCAGCTGTGATTCTGCAAGGGAGGAACAGCAGAAAATATTTTGGGAAAGAGATCATTTATATAGAGATAGGGTACCAAAAAATGCACCAGAGTAGCAGAAGGTGTGCAGATTGTTGTTCCTTGGGAATATTGAGCAGTCCTTCTGGATGTAGCACTTCAAATTCCTTTGCCTGGACACCAAGGGGTTACATGGACAAAGAGGTGTTTGCTTTGGAACTTTTACTGGCTGGCGCTGAACAAAGATGTGGCTGAGTACTGTCGCTGATTCCCAAAGTGTCAGCGTGTGGGGAAGAAATGGGATCAAACAATGGCACTTCTGATTTTATTCTCTATTATAGAGGAACCATTTTATTGGGCCACTGTGGACATTGTGGGTCCACTGGCTATGCCTGGCTTTGGGGAAGTACATTCTGGTCATAGTGGATTATGCCACTCGATATTGGGAAGAAATAGCCATGTTTTAGCCATGTAGAGGAACGAAGGTAGCAGATGAGCTTCTAGGGATTTTCAGCAGAGTTGGATTTCCCAAGGAGATTTTGCCAGACCAGAGAATACACTTTATGTCTGATCTGATGACTGAGCTGTAGAAGCAGTGTGAGGCAGAGCCACTTTTTACAACTCCATACCACTGGCAAACGAATGGTTTAATTAAGAGATTTACTGCAAGTTTAAAAAATATGCTTTGAGCATTCACAGAATAGCACAAAAGGGACTGGGACAAATTCCTACCCCACTTGCTGTTTGCATACTTGAAGTTCCACAGGAGTCAATGGGCTCTTCACCTTTTGAGCTCTTGTATGCTAAACAAGTCAGAGGACTCCAAGTACCTGGGTACAGCCCTCCGGGACACTGTAACCCCACTCTTTCCCCTCTAGTTGCCTAGAGAATATGCAACAAACACTTTCACAGTAGCCCCTATTCAGCATACAAATCCCCACACTGTTTGCAGTTACCGCAAGGACTGGTTCCACCAGTTCTACCCTAGGAAACCCCCTGTAAAACAAGGTTAGGCACAGCAAATAACAACAGACCAGTGCTTTTGGTACAAACTGGAACCACAGTCAGATTAAATGCAAAAAGAGTTAGATTTGAATTATTCAGGGGAATTGAAGATTAAGTTAAAGAGGAGTGGGAAAGCTGTACTGCCACACAGAGGGACTCTGTTGTGGACTATGCCCTGAATTTTTGGGACTGGCTTAAGGAGTTCATGTACCTTGTTCAAGATCGCTTAGGTGCAGCACAACAGAAGCAAAAGACTTGAGGCTGGATTTTCAAAAGCCAGTGAAAGATGTACGGTGCTTGCGTTAAAAAAAAAAAAATGTATGCAATGCGTAGGATATGTCAGAACTTGCAACAATGTCAATTTTCTAATGGTGCTTGCTTCAAAATCAGGTCTGCATGCACCAGACTAGCTTGCACCATACTTGCATCAAAACAATGGCACGCTATTTGGGAAGGAGGTCTGTGTCCATAAATGACACACCATACAATTACTTGGGATTTTCAAAGCATGACAGTCCGGTCAGTGCTTAGACCAGCCAGAGCTGGTCTAACTGACACTAGAGCATTTAAAGAGGCCCACAGCGGGGGAGGGGGGCATACCTGACTACAGTATGTTACTATGAATGTCATTCTGCTGCAAGAGTCCTGCATTGTATACTGTACATCGTAACACTGGTTCATGTACTGTTGCATGCAAAACATTGCTTCCAGAAACAAGGCCATATAGTACCCATCAGTACTCTCATGGGGGTTCTGTGATTGGAATGGAAAGGGTAAGTTATGCTGAAGTTTGGTTATAGAGCTAATATTGCCCTGATGCACTAGTGTAGAGCCTTTTGGGGATTAAAATGCCATTGTCTAAGCCTATTCTTCAGCTGTATTTTTTGATGCAGCTTCCATTATTCTCACCCCAAGCCTCATATTTTTGATGCAGCTTCCATCATTCTCATCCCATGCATCATATTTTTGATGCCGCTGACCTCGTACATCATTTTAGGAGACTTTGCCACATTTAATAGTTTTCTTGTAAAATACACTGCACCATATTTAGTGCAGCTGGATTTGACACAAGCTGAATGTTTGACACACCTTGCTTTGGTCTAAGGGCCCTTTGAAAATCTGGTCCTTGTTTTGATAAAGGGGCCAGAGCTTGATCATATACCATAGGGCAGAAGGTAACAGTATTCACACCAGTGAGGCATAACAAGGTGCAGGCAGCATGGAAGAACCCTATGAGGTCATACGCTAGGTGAATGATGTGGATTATGTCATGTGTTGCGCAATAGGAGGTACATTCAGTGGGTTTTCTTGTAAATATGATGAAACCCTATTATGACTGTGCTGTCATTGCCCTTGTGGTTTGCAGTGCAGCAGTTGGAGATCAGGAGGAGTCTGCTCCAGACATGATAGAGTAGAGTAAGGGAGAAGCCTCTGTGAAGATGTCCAAGGGGCTCACACCCAGACAAGCTGACCAGATGACTGAAGTACTTACAGATTTTGTTTCACTTTTTACTGCCATCCCAGGGTGAACTGATCTCACAGAACAAGAGGTGAAAACCACTGCAGAGAAGCCCATAAGGCAGAAGCAATATCAGTTGTAGAGGCAGTAAAAAGTACAATTAGGGAAGAGCTGCAGGAAATGCTGGGACTATGAGTGATATAGCCATCCAACAAACCCTGGGTAGCCCCAATAGTTCTGATTCCAAAGAAAGATAAAACAACCAGGTTTTGTGTCAATTACAAATTATCCAGAGGACAGGGTTGTTAGTAACAAGGCTAACCTGGGTACAGCCCTCCGGGACACTGTAACCCCATTCTTTCCCCTCTAGTGGCCTAGAGAATATGCAACAAACACTTTCACAGTAGCCCATATTCAGCATACAAATCCCCACACTGTTTGCACTTACCACAGGCTGGTTCCACCAGTTCTACCCTGGGAAACCCCCTGTAAAACAAGGTTGGGCACAGCAAATAACAGTACAGTGCTTTTGGTACAAATTGGAACCACAGTCAGATTAAATGCAAAAAGAGTTAGATCTGATTTATTCAGGGTAATTGAACAAGGGAGGAGTGTAATCAGGTTGATTGATTTGAAAAGTGATTTAGTCCGGCAATTATGCATGCACTTTTAGTCCCTACACAGTCACACGCTCTGGATACCCAGTTGGAAGTAAGGTGGATTAGCCTGGAATGTTGCTTGGGGTAGGCTGGCATTGCAGCTGGTTGGGGCCCTGTGATAAAAAGAAAAGGCATGCACAACCACACACAATTTATAATCTGGAGCCGGGAGGCTTAGTTCGTGATAATTAGACAAAACAATTAAATCAGATGACACACTTTGATTGAGCTGTTGTTGTAGGGAGCTACCTTGGTGTTTACTCACGCTACCCAGTACAGGACACAGGATGAATGAAATGGAGACTGCAGGATGACTTGCTGTTTTGCCAGGAGAAGCAAGGCCCACATGATTCACTGGGGTGTCGTTCCTGTTTGAGATGGTTGAGCAGGGGGCTGATCCCCATGTGAGTCTCTTATCGATGATGATTTCTGTGCCTGAAATAGCTGGCTAAGCCAGGTGGCAAGGCCCAGGCCGGGTGGAACAGTTCAGATTTTGAGTCCGGTAGTGCTGGATGCAGCTTCCAGCAAGCGTGGCACATTTACACAGTGTGTAACCAAATCGCTACCCACTGACAGCACACAGCACATTTGTAGTAAAGCAATCACCATACCACAATGCGGATGGCAGTCCAGCCGCAATATCAGTGTCTCTGAGCAAAACCGGGAATTCTGTGGTAAACTGATGCCCTGACAGGCCGATCGCATACAGCAAATCTTCGGTCTTCTTCAGGTTTAAACCTGGTCACTCTTCAGTGGCTTTATCACACTCCAATTTGGATACAGTCTGATTGCTAAGCCTTTCCAAGGATTCCCTCTCAAGGGACAGCAGGCAGACAGGCCAAACTCAGCCTTTCCACTAATCTTCTGCGTGAACTGCGTAGAAGCAGCTACTCAAATCTCTCCAGATGTTCACTCTCCAAACTCTAACTCCAGACTGAACAACTGCAGCAGGCAGCTTGGGAATTTCCCTTTGGTCCAAAAGGTTCTGGTTGGTTGATCCATCAGTCTATCAAAGCAAGGGCTCCCTCCTCCGGGTGCATTTAGGTGCCAAAGTCTCAAAATTACAATTCCAATAGAAATTCACTCCCACAAGACCCCTGGGGACAGACTCCATTTTAGGGTCCCCAAAGGTACTGATTGGCCCATTCTGGCAGTCCAGGACCAAGATGGTGGCAATAAACAGAACTTTTCATGTTGCAAAGAAGGCAGGTTAGACAAACTACAACAGCATTACTATTCTAATAGATAATCAGCAAATAAGTACAGCTTCTAACAGAGCTCCCTCTGCACAACTAGTGATGGCAGAACAGAGCAATTATCTGGCTGCCCAGGTGGGATTCGAGCCTAGAAACACCCAGCCCCCTCCCAGATTAAATAAGCACTACATTATAGGCAGCTCTTAAAGAGACAGAGCACAGAGGCATTAAAGCACTCTCATACAAACACTTTTAAAACACTAAGAAACAGGATACCAGCCTGGCAGTGGGCATTTAGGCACACCCAATGAAAACTTTCGGGAACCCCCAATTGTATGGGGGGTTACAAACTTACTTGACATTATTGAAAGAAACCACAGTAAACTTTGAGTTGGTACCAACAAAAATGATTAGCTGACAGTACTATCAATGTCCTATAGAAACAGCAGCAGTGTCTAAAACAAATTGACATGAGAGCAGATATAGATTGCCTAGAGGAAAAAGTAAATATGATTAATGGATAGAAAGAAATACTGTTTAACTAGACAAGATTGTTGATGCCAACACCCTGTTTAAAAGTACTGGGCTCAATTTTCAAAGCCTCGAGAAGGCTGCAAGCCCCTGGTGTGATGATTGTTTGGTGCACAGGGCTTGTGGCATTCTCCTAGACAACAACTGGGATTTTCAATCCTGTGCGCCATATGCCACAAGTTAGAATAACATTTCCCTGGTCTACTTGTGCCATTTGGGAGACCCTTTTTATGTGGCTTGCGCTAAACCTTTGGCTCAACCTGCTGTAAACTGAGGAAACTGTTGCAACTGCTCCCGACAACAGAAAATCAGGTGGCGCAGTTGCAGCAAAAGAGTTTGGTGCAGCTGTGACCCAAAAATGGCTTTGACACAGGGCTTGGCAAAAGCCTTGCATCAGTCTTTGAAAACTGAGCCCCTGTGACATTTGTATTGCGAACACTGCTGCCTTAAAGCTATCTGGCTCCAGGCATCCAGTGCAAGAGCATGAGAGTCATGCCAGCAGCTAATTCAGTCAGTATAGTGTATCGTCATGGCAACACCACATGTGCAAGCATGCACACATGTCTGGTGACATCATTATGTTGTCTAATGTTGCGGCCTCCTCAGGCTTAAGAAGGTTTGCATTTCAGCCACTTGTGCCTTGCCGTTTCTAGAAAGATGCGCTAAGCAGAGTGGTAAGAGGAACTTCTCCTGAAAAAGTCTTACAAATTGTTTTCATTGCCATCCAATAGTACAAGTACTAAAAATTTACTTTTTATAAGTTACAGGTAGCAGTTCAAGCTTGAGAAAGCAGGAAAAGGAAGTTTATGTGAGCCCATGAAGGCTGCAAGGCCATAGTTGCAAATAAAGTATTGGAGCTGGCAGGTAGCAGGCAGTGGTAAGCACATAAGGGTGAGAAAAGGCTATAATTTAGTCATGTGAAATTTATCACATGATGTTTGGTCGTGGCATGATTGTTGCACAAATGGCAATGATTTATATCATTTTTTTAAAGAACCTTAAAATAAAGAATTCTAATTTGTTTACAGGTAAAAAAAATTAAAGACATGAATATCACTTCAGAATATAGCAGAACTATGAGAGGTAACAGATAGTGACAATTCAGTGGAAATATTACCAATTTTTCCTCCAAAAACTTTACCTTGGTGTTAAATGTTATTTGTAACTGTATTTTATATTTAACTTTAAGGTGACGAAATATTTAAAAAGGCTATCCCCTGAAGAAGCCATAATAAATGTGGCACAACATTGAGGTGGAAGCCAATTCACATATGAGAAACCTACAAGCAGTGTGGAAAAAGTTTGTTTTCCAAGAGCCCCCCACCCAATGTTTTGTTGCTGGCTTACAGCAGTATTTGGGGGCAGCTCCACCATGTATTTTTTTGGTTAACAGTGTGCACCATTTCCTGTAGCAAATCGAGGGCTTTGCACAATATTCCAACTTGCTTATCATGAAGCTGCAGAGGTAAGACAGGTCAAGAACAAGAGGAGCTGTTGGGACTCTCATACTGTGCGAACAGTTGGGACTCAAGTTATGAGAGTGGGACCGCCCCTGACAGTCAGGATCTCCAGGACTTGATGATGGAATTCAGATAACTCATGGCTGTTCAGTTCCCAGTGTGTCTTTGTCTCAAAAGAGATAGGAACTGATTTAATGATGTGTTTTATTGTTTAATAATTCAGAAATAGCCAACATTAGCCTGTGTGTGTGTGTGTATGTGTCTTTTTTTATTTGATGTTTACAGTGTATTTTATATATGCGGTTTACGTTGCTGAACTCCCCCCATTGGCTTCAGAGATTTTTTTTTCAATATCAGGAGTCAGCGTGTGGCATGTTTTGAAATGCTGACATCACTGACTCCTGATTTACCTTGAAGATAATATGCACACTGAACTCCAAAAATGGTTTCACACAGCAATTACTGTACAGTACTCAAAACATGCACACTGAACTCCTAAGTCTCAGACAGCAACTACTGTGCAGTATAGAAATGATATGGACACCTCTTAAGATTTGTAAAAGCTGCCTGACTCAAAAAATATCATTGTTCAGCAGTCCCGCCAGTCACCTTACACATTCCTTAAAAGTGCTTATGTTAAACAGTGTATTTCTTAGTACAGAAATCTTACTTCTGTTTTCCCACAGAGTCCTGCCCCCCCCCCCAACGGAAACTTGGCTTACATGTAGCCCCATTCTGCCGACATCACAACTTCATTTCTTTGCTGGCTGGAAGCAGAGCACACTGTCTTGGCTCCCCTGGCGCCTCCTGTATTGCATCAGGGCTAGGGAGCACAGAAGAAGTTGTCAGGTGCCTCAGTGCACCCATGTTACTTATGGTGAACAAGCCCTGCAAGAGGTCCATTCCAACCCCCCACAAACTCATAGGGTCTGGGAAACAGAACATACTGGCTTTTCTTGGTGGTCAGAAATGTGGCACAGTTTCTCCCTGCCCCAGAAACATTCAAACAGTGGGGGCAGTGGTGTATGAGGGTATATGCACCACCAGTTCTTCTACTACATCAGGAGCCATGGACATGCATCAGCGTTAGGTTTCTGCTCTCCAGTCAGAGTTAGTACACAGTGTGGCTAGTAGCACAACAAACCAGCAGAAGCAAACTTTCTCTGGACACAGGAGATGGAGGTAGTCCGAGAATCCCATGGGGGGAGTACACTAAGCAAAAGGGTAGAGTATGTGGACCCAGGTATGGTTTGAATGGACACCAAGGGAAAAAGAAGTATTTTCTGTACTAAGAAATACACAGTTTGAGATAAGCACTTTTAAGGAATGTGTAAGGTGACCAGCTTGGGGGGGGGGGCAGAATATAGCTGAATAATATTTTTTGAGTAGGGCAGCTTTTATTAATCTTAAGAGGCATCCTCAGCATTTGAATGCTGCACAGTAGTTGCTGTCTGAGACTTAGGAGTTCAGCATTCATGTTTTGAGTACTGTACAGTAATTGGTGTGTTAAACCATTTTAGGAGTTCAGTGTGCATGTTACCTTCAAGGTGAAATGGGAGTCAGTAATGCCAGCATTTCAAAACATTCCATGTGCTGACTCCTGATACTGAAAAAAAAAATCTCTGAAGCCAATTGGGGGTTAGCAACATAAACCGCATATACAAAATGCACTGTAAACATCAAATAAAAAAAGACACACACACAGGCTATTGTTGGCTATTTCTCATTTACAATACTTAACAATAAAAACAACAATAAATCATTTCCTATCTCCTTTAAGGGCAGGATACCCCCAGGAGTCCACATAGTATGACAGCCAGATTTAGAAATACTATCTTACTCTTTTTACATGATGATATGGGGAATTTTGGAAGTGACCAGACCCTGGATCTGGCCTGAGCTTGGTTTTACTGGAATAGGATGGGAACTGAAATGGAGATAGAATGCATGTAGTGCAGCTGACTATCCAGAGAACAACCTACCAAAGAGGGCCACTCTGCTAATGAACACCATCACCAGTGCCTTAAAGAAACTTGTGTGCAGTGACTTTCTCAGCTTGGAGCCAACAGAAAAAATATCAGCAATATATTGATGGTAACCAACCACCTTTGGAGATATGTTGAAGCATTTCCATCAAATGACTAGACAGCAACAAGCATGGACACGGTGTAGGTGGTGCTGGTGGTGCTTCTCATACATTATGAAGCATCAAAATGGATACACTTGGATCAGGGATGAAATTTTGAGAGAAAACATATGAAGGAGCTGTTATATCTGTGGAGAATCTCCAGTACTGAGCTATGCCTTATCACTTTCAAGGAGATCCACAACTGAACAGTTTAACCAAACTTTTGTGAACATGTTGGCGCAGCTTTGAAAATCAGAACTGTGTCTTGTGGCATGCACATCAGCATAGGGGCTGTTGCACATGTCCTGAGTCACAGTTCTGATTTTCAAAGCAATAGATTTAAGTGATCCTATGCTCATTTTTCAATATAAAACATATTGCCACATTCAGGGCAAAGCCTACTTTCACCTACTGTTGTATGTTTATCTCAGAATGCTTAAAATAAGCAGAACTTGTGAATGCACAAGTTCATGTCAGTGCAGTGCCACCTTGCTCAGACTCATGTTCTCTTGTTCTCAGGATTGTGCAGAGACATCAGTTGAGTGGAACTTTAGACAAGAGACTAGCTAAGAAGCCTGGGCTGAGTAAAATCACATTCTGAAAAAATAATAATAAACTAAGAAATAAGGCAAAATGGGCTGCCTAGACACAGTTAGCAAGCATGTGGTCTTTGACAGGCACACTGGTCCCTTAAACAAAAAATAAATACTAAAAGGTGACAATGTCTCTGACAGAGTATATTTCTCTTATTCTCTTTCCACCGTAAACCCCTTCACAACTGTGCAACACAGTTTTTAACTGGGGCTGTGGTGGAGTTGTGCCAACCCTCTCTTGCTTTAAAGTTGGCCCTTTAAGACCTCACTGCACTGCATGCTCTGCTGTTAGCTGTCCCTCAGGTGGAGGGTTAACAAAAAACATCTGAGCCTAATAAGGGGAGGGGTGAATAAGGGAGAAAAGAAGGTTTCATTTTCTGTTATGAGGAGTCAACCAGAGGCTGAACTGTAAGAAAGTTTTTTTGTAAAGCTGAGGACAAACTTTTTTTATTTGTATGTTACCAAAAGTAAAGCAGTTTTTATTTAATTTGAACTGATGTCCAGAGTTTTCTTTTGTGAATGTTCCCCAAGAAGCTGCCTGGTTCACTGTCTTCTCACAGTGTCCCAGTGGAGTATGTAACCCCTAGGTGGTGCTATCCCAAGGGCTACTACCCCTGCCTGTTTGGCTAGTAGCAGGTTAAGGGGCCTGGGTAATGAAACGGGTGCCTCAACCCGGAGGTCAGGGTTGTTAGTGGTCAAGCTAACCTGGGCACAGCCCTCTGGGACACTGTAACCCCCCTCTTTCCCTTCTAGTGGCCTGAAAAATATACAATAATTACTTTTACAATGACCCTTATTCACCAGGCAATTACCCACACTGTTTGCACTTACCACCAGGGCTGGTTCCTCTAGCTTGACTCTAGGGGACCCCCCGTAAAACAATGTTAGGCACAGCAAATAGCAACAGTACAATACTTTTGACACAAACTGGAACCACAGTCAGGTTAAATGCAAACAAAATTAAGTCTGATTTATTCAGGGGACTTGAATAAGGGAGGGGCGTAATCAGGTTGATTTGCTTAAAAGCTATATTAATCAGACAGTTATGCAAGCAGTTCAGAGTCCCTACACAGTCACACACTCTGGGTACCCAGGTAGGAAAATGGTGAGCTAGCCAGGAACGTTGCAGCTGGTTGAGGCCCTGTGATGGAAGAAAGCAACATCCACAAACTTTTAGATTTAGCTGTTGTTGCATGGAGCTAACCTGATGTTTACTCATGATACCAAATACTGGACACAGGCAGGACAAAATCAAGACTGCAGGCTGTTGAGCTGGAGTGCCCGGAGAAGCAGGGCCCACACGAATCACCAAGGCGTCATTCCTGTTCAAGGCGTTGAGCAGGGGGCTGATCCCCAGGCCGGTCTCTCGTTGATGACTTTCTCTGCGTAGCAGGTATTCTGGCTGGGCCAGTGTAGTAAGGCCCAGGCAAACGGAAATGGATAAGGATTCAGTCCGTGGAGCTGGATACAGCCTCCAGCAAGCAAAACACATTTCAGACACACAGTGGGGAACCAAATCACAACCCACTATAAGCACACAGCACATTTACATGTAAGGAAATTCCACTGTACCAGGCAGATGGCTCTCCAGTCGCAATTACAGAGTCTCTGCACAATCCGGGAGTTCAGAGGTAGCTGGAAGTCCTGACAGACCGACTGCATTCAGCAAATCTTCGGTCTTCTTCAGGTTAAAGCCTGTTCACAATTCAGTGGCTTAATTTGCTCTCCAAATTTGGATTCAGTCCGAAAAAAGCACAAGTTCCCTCTCAGGAACAGCAGGCACTTATGCAGGCCAAACAGAGGCCTTTCCACAGTTCTCCTGCGTGAATCCACTATGGATTGCTGCTCGAACTATGTCGAACTGTTACTTCACTTCCCAATTCAGATCTAACTGAAACTGCAAGCAATGTGGGACTTTCCCCGAGATCCAAAAGGTTTGGTTGGCTGATCTGTCTGTCAGTCGCAACAAGGGCTCCCCCTCCAGGTTATTTTAGGTGCCAAAAGCCCAAAACTACAATTCCTACAAGTTTTGGCCCCACCAAGAACCTGTAGGCAGGCTCCATTTCAGAGTCCCCAATGTACTGATTGGCCCATTCTGCAGTGCAGGACCAAGATGATGGAAACAAACAGAACTGTCTATGCTGCAAAGAAGGCAGGTTAGAACAAACTGCAATATTATTACTACTCTAACAAATGATCAGCAAACAAATACATCTTCTAACAGAGCTCCCTCTCAGATTAATTATGACTGCAATCCAGGCAGCTCTTAAAGAGACAGTACACAGAGGCTATACAGGCACTCTCTGGCAATACATTTAAACTGCTAAAACGCAGAATAGCAGGCTGGCAGAAAGCATTTAGGCAAGCTCAAGGAAGACTTTTTGGGAACCCTCATTTGTAGGGGGTTACACCCTTTCCTGCCTGGAGAAAAGTTGGCGTCCGCATCAAGTCTGTACCATCATGCATCAGTTAACATAAACTTATTACTTTACCATACATATTCTCTACACTTCATGATACTATATCCATAAGGACAATACTTATGCATGTTTCATACAGGTAATACTGATTCACTATGATTGACATACTTGTGACATCACAATACTGATTCATGTTATAACTTCTTGTACATTAATCAATGTAGGAGGGGGCCCTTCCCTATCAGCTAACTTGAGGCTAGATGGGGCAGGGGCACCATACTGAGAAGGATGAACAATCAACCTGGAATTGGCCATTAAGTTCAGTTTGGGTAGTGAGCTCTGAGAAATATAAACACCTTTGTGAACCATATTGAGAGACAAATCCACTGGCCTCCTGGGAGAATCATAACTGAAGCGCAATACTGGCTTGACAGCTCGGCCAGTCTTTCTGGGGGGAATAGCCACAGTCTCTGTACTTTCAGCACTAACTTTGAAGCTTTTATCATTCATGAGGGGTGCCTCTGTATGGATGGGAATGTCAAAACTGGGAGCACTGTCAGTTCCTTGCTCTGTAGGCTCTGTTTCCACAACACTTGGCTCATTTAGAGAAGGTTCTGGCACAGTTAGGCTTTGTGGCACTGAAGGGGGACTGTCAGCACTCTCATATTGTTGTTCAAGTTCTGGTGTGTCACCAGAGAGACTCAAAGCATCAGCCCCTTCTTTGGGCAAGTCACACAGTTCCACTAAACACAGGGAGTCCGCAACCTCAGATGTGATGCTTTGCACCTCACTTTCAGGGAGCATTGGCTCCAAGGACGAAGCTGGGGGGTTAGACAGTCCAGAAGGCCCAGCTTCATCCCCACAATTAGTCATAGGGTTACCTCGAAACAGCTGACTCAATTCATAGGAGGGGTAATAGGCATTGTCACACTCACTATTGTCAGAGGTGGACTGACAGTCACTATCATTCTGGACCTGCTGCGGGTGAAACTTCAACTCTGTAACTACTGGGGTAGGTTGACTCTGTCTTTTTTTTGCAGCAGCATGAGTTTACCGGTCCAGGGGAGGCAATGTCTGCTGGTTCAGCTTCAATAATAACTTGGCCGATAGGCAGCAAGTGGTTACAGTGCATGGTCTTGACAGTTTTGGAGTTATTCTCTGGGCGTGTCATGTATACTGGTAGATCATCCAACTTTCCAGCTACTACATGAGGAAGATGGTGCCACCTATCAGCAATTTTGTGCTTGCCATGTAGTCCCAAATTGTGTAACAACACACGGTCTCTGGGCTGTAGCTCTTGAGCCTTTACTTTCTTGTCTTGCCTCTCTTTGTTGGCAAGATTTTTTTTAGCGGCCATTGTCTGGGCCAGTTGATATGCATGGTTCAATTGAGCTTTCAGTTTCTGTACATGCTGCAGGTAGTTTTCAGCTTGGACCCCATCTGGAGAGACCCCAAAACAGACATCAACTGGCAGGTGGGCCTCCCTCCAAAACATGAGGCGGTAGTGGGAGAACCCAGTAGCATCATTTTTGGTGCAATTGTATGCGTGTACCAAGGTGCTAATCTGCTGGCTTCACTTATGCTTGTCTTTTGGGTGGAGGTGCCCAGCATGTCTAGAAGGTGCAGTTAAAAGTGTTCTGGTTGGGGTCCCCCTGCAGGTGATAGGGGTGGTTCTTGACTTCCGCACCCTCCACAGAGAGAGCATTTCTTTGATTAGCTGACTTTCAAAGTCTCTGCCTTGGTCAGAGTGGATCGGCTGGGGGGTACCATAGTGGACAAAGAAATTTTCCACTAGCACCTTGGCCACAGTAGAGGCCTTTTGATCTTTGATCTTTAGTTGGAAAAGCTTGTACATACCGTGTGAAATGATCTGTAAACATCAACACATTGCCAATATAGCGCTGATCAGGTTCTAAACACAAAAAGTCTATGCAGACCAGTTCCATGGGGGTGCTGGTAGTAATATTGACAAGAGGGGGCAGCCTTCTGAGGCAGGGCTTTCCTTTGCAGGCAACAACTGCAGGTCTTTACATGGTGCTCAACATCAGCCCCCATCTTGGATCAGTAGAATCAAGATCGTACCAGGTCGAGAGTTCTGTCAATACCGAGGTGCCCCACGTGATTGTGGAGGGACATCAGCACCAAATCTTTAAAGGCCATGGGCAGGACCAATTGCTGCTTGTCTACTCAACCACTGTGATCCGCTGTCTCTCTGTATAACAACTGATTGTGTAACTTCAACCTGGGGCCTTCTTTAAACAATAGGGCAGTTTGCAAGTCAGGGGAACATAACTGGGACACATCTTTCCCTGCATGCAGGGCATCAAGTGCTGGCTGAATCATAGGATCTTGGAATTGAGCTCACTGGATGCTGTCATTGTCAAATTGAGGTAGTGCACTAATATCTAGGGCAGAGAAATGGCAATAGGCAGCCCATATGCAGGTATCAGGAGGGCCCACGCAATCTACTAAACAGTCCACTGTGTCTGTAGACATCTGTTCATCTCTATCAAACTTTTGGCACAATGCTCGGATGTCAGGTTCAGACAACCTGAACCAGTCACTCTTGGAGACTGGCTTTCGTGACAGGATGTCAGCATCAATATGGTTCAGTCCTGGCCTATATTCAACAGCATAATCATAGGTTGATAAAGCAGAGAGCCACCGGTGCCCAGTGGCTTCCAACTTAGCTGAAGTCTGTACATAGGTTAACAGGTTATTGTCGGTCTTCACCAATCTCTTTGTCCCATAGAGGTACTCATGAAACTGGTCAACAATGGCCCATTTTAGGGCAAGGAACTCCAGCTTGTGCACTGGATAGTTTCATTCTGATGGGGTCAAGCTCCTGCTGACAAAAGCCACTGGTCTCAAACCATCCTCATAGACTTGATACAACACAGCTCCTAGGCCCTGCAGACTAGCATCATATGCAGCACATAGGGCTTGGTAGGGTCAGCATAGGCGAGGATGGGGGGCGTGGGTGAGCTGGTATATGACTTCGTGGAAGACTGCTTCACATTCAGGTGTCCAGCAGGGCCCAAAAGGTTCACCTGTTTGGAAGTATACTTTCTCGGGTTCTTTGACAGCCCCTTTCTTGTATTTATGGTTGGTAGGGGGGGTAACCCTGGGTGAGATTCAGAAGTGGGTGAATCACCTTGGAATAGTCTTTTATGAACCTGCGGTAGTAGCCACAGAACCCCAGGAAACATTGCTGTTCTTTCAAGTTATGGGGCTGGGGCCAAGTAGTCAGTGACTCGACCTTACTGGGATCGGTCTCTATCCCTTCTGCAGATACTATGTGCCCCACATACTCCGCGGAGGTTTGAAAAAACTGGCACTTGTTAATGGACAGCTTGAGGCTGAAGTCTTCCAATCAGTCTAGGACTTTAAACAGTCAGGTCTCATGCTCCTCTAATGTGTGTCTGAACTCAATGACATCATCTAGGTACACTAGGCATTCCAGCAAGTTCACATCTCCCACCGCACATTCTATCAGTCACTGAAAGGTGGCCGGGGCACCCAAAATCCCCTGTGGCATTCTCAGAAATTCATAGAACCCCAAAGGACAGATGAAGGCAGTTTTCTCATGGTCCTCCATGGCCATCGGAATCTGGTAATATCTGCTGCGAAGATCCAATGCTGAGAACCATTTGCTCCCATTCAAGCAATCCAGGGCATCTTGTATACAGGGTATGGTGTATTGATCTGGGACACTCCGCCAGTTCAGGGTTCGATAATCAACACACATCCTCACCGACCCTTTCTTCTTATGCACAACCACAATGGGAGAGGCATATGGGCTCCTTGATTCCTGTATCATGCCAGCAGTGAGCATTTCCTGCAGGTGTCTCCTCACATCATCTATGTCCACTGGGGCGAGGCGTTCGGATCTCTCTCAAAATGGCCAGTCATCATGCAGGTGTATATGATGTTCTGCACCCTGGACACACCCCACATCCCATTCTTTTAACAAAAACACTTGGTCTCTCTGGGCGAGTTTCTTGCTAATCCTAGCCTTCCATCCAGCTGGCAGCAGAGAATCACAAAAGTCAAATAAGTCCAGGGTCACTCTCTCCTTTTGGCCAGAGTACTTGTTATTGGGTAATACTGCAGTGTCTGCACAGTGTACTATAGCTAGAGTGCACCCTCTGTTTACCTGGACCTCCCGATCTGACACATTTCGAATCTGGACCATCACTCATCATGCATAGGCATGGGCATGGGCAGGCAAGATGCTGAGTTTAACCAATAATTCTTCTGGCTACTTTTCATCACCTGGTGCATCCAACATTAATATTTTGTTCTTTACGTTCCTCTTTAGGCAGACTTCTCCATGGATTGTGCACTGGGCATTGGGGGCCAATACCAAGGAGTCAGGTTCCTTTTTCCAAACTTTTCCCACTGGCTCATCTGGGTCCTCTTCATTGGGTTTCTGTTGTAAGTCATATGCCCTTTTTACTAAGGCTGGAATTCTTAGTGCCTGTCCAGTCAGTTGCCCTTGTTTCTCATGGCAGAGTTGTGCTAGTCTCCAAAACATGTGGGCGTTTGTTCCAATTAACAGGGGAACCCCATCATATAGTCCTGTGTGGGGACACATAAGGGCCAATGTCTCTACTTGCTCCTCTACACCAGTTACAATTGCAGGAAAAGACAACCGGGGCAGACATATCCTAGGTAGGGATGAGACTTGTCGCTCAGCCCCCACACATGTAGACCTTCCAGGAATTGTAATGGCACATCAGATAAGTGTTTGTCATACCAGTCCTGAAACACAATAGTCACTTATGACCCACTGTCAAGCACAGCCCGAGTAGGAATACCATTCACAGCCACAGTAGTCTTCATTGAAGGGCCCACTATTTTGGACCAGTCTGGAGGGACAACAGCAGGGGCCTGGATAGACGATTTAGCCACAGAGAGGTTTGAGTTAGGATGGCCAAAGCCTCCACCATGGTCATTTCATGCACCCCTTGACCACTGACTCATTTTCTGAAGCTCTCCTTGAAGCTGGTTCACCACTTTCTCTAAGTCCTTCTGAGACTGGCATTCCCTCTTCATATGGCCATCCTTGCCACAATTGTGACAAATGACAGGCTCTCGGGGGATGCTGGAGCATTGATGGGAGATTGTGATCTGACTTCTGCTGGTAGTGTACCATGTCTCAAGTTCCTTTAGGGTGGCAGTCAATTCCTTGAGCTCAGCCGAGAAGCCACCCTCAGCAGAGGATGCCTGAGGGTGCCCCCCCACCCCATAACAGGCACGTCCTGACAGGGTCCAGGGTCTCTGTCAGCAGGGGATACCTCAGTGATCGCACCTGGTTGTACTTTTCTGACTTCCTTCAGCAACTCCTCCCCCCACCGTTTAGCCCACGGGGGGACACTCATAGTGGTCTCCATTTTGGAAGGGCATTCCGGTACCATGATCACTTGGGCTGCACTCATCCCATAATTACAATATCCCTCTTCATCTTCTACCTCCCGGAGTTCTTTTATCAAGTCACAGTAGTCAGGTGGGTTACCTCTCCTATCCTGAAGCCTTAACTGGATGATCTGCAGTTTAGCATGCTTGGCATGTTGCAGTATGTGCCCCAATCTCACACGGTTTAAATCACTGGCAGCTACCCCACCTTTCCCGGTAAGATTTCTGCAGAGCTCTTTCTAGGCGAGTAACATACAAAGACAAACTTTCCCCCTTCCATTGTTTGGTACCTTGGAATTTCCACATCAAAGTCTCCCCTGACTCAATGCTCCCAAAATTGCCTTCAAGTAGAGATAGTTACTTCTGAGCAGATGCATCAGGGTTCGTGGACCGCAAAAATTTAATGGCTTCAAGGGCGGGGCCCCTCAAACTTTCTATGATTCTTTTCCGCTTCTCAGCCTCCACACACTGCCACTTGGGTACCAAGGGGGCAACATAGTCGATCAAGGTCTCCCAGTCATCCTCCCTCTGGGGGGTTGGGAGGGTGCCCAAGAAGATTCTCAGCCTTTGGTAGGAGTCATGACTAATGGCGGGTACAGATATCGGGGCCAGCATTGGCATGGGCACAGAAGATGTGGCAGTAACAGGTGCTGGAGTGAGAGGGGGTGTTGGGGAAGGAACACCCCCAGGTGGCAGGAATAGTTTCTTAAAGTCCTCTACTGTTTTCCCTTCCTCCAGCAACAACTTAGCAAATTTCTCCTCAAAAGTCTCAGATAATGGTGGGAGCTCATCCTCCCCAGGGTCCTTACTGTCTTTTGTTATCACTCTCCAGGCGGCTAGGACCCCTTCTGAGGCAATAGTCTGTGGCACTTTAGAGCTGTCCACAAGGTCACTACATTCTAACAAGGCTATGAAAGTTTGGGCGATCAAATCAGCCTGTCGACCCACCACCACAGGGTTTTTTACACATTCAACTTTGGAGCATGCTCCCTCTACAGTGTCCTTACTGGTACCCAGAGGAATATCTAGTATAAGCAGAGCATTTTGTGGGTTGATCTCCTGCCCAGTACACCACCCCACCAACTGGTGTACAGCCATTTCTACTGGGGTAGCCATTAATTTTTAACAATAATTCGTAATTTTTTGCCACTAGAAGTCACAAAATCCCAGTGGTGAGCCTCCAAGATGTAACCCCTAGGTGGCGCTATCCCTAGGGCTACTACCCCTGCCTGCTTGGCTAGTAGCAGGTTAAGGGGCCTGGGTAATGAAACAGGTGCCTGCACCCACAGGTCAGGGTTGTTGGTGGTCAAGCTAACCTGGGTCACTGTAACCCCCCTCTTTCCCTTCTAGTGGCCTGAACAATATACAATAATTACTTTCACAATGACCCTTATTTACCAGGCAATTACTCACACTGTTTGCACTTGCCAAAAGGGCTGGTTCCTCTAGCTTGACCCTAGGGACTCCCTGTAAAACAATGTTAAGCACAGCAAATAGCAACAGTACAATACTTTTGACACAAACTGGAACCACAGTCAGGATAAATGCAAACAAAGTTAAGTCTGATTTATTCAGGGGACTTGAACAAGGGAGGGGCATAATCAGGTTGATTTGCTTAAAAGCTATATTAATCAGACAGTTATGCATGCAGTTCAGAGTCCCTACACAGTCACACACTCTGGGTACCCAGGTAGGAAAACAGTGGGCTAGCCAGGAACGTTGCAGCAGGTTGGGGCCCTGTGATGGAACAAAGCAACATGCACAACAGTTTTAGATTTAGCTGTTGTTGCAGGGAGCTACCCTGATGTTTACTCACGATACCCAAAACTGGACACAGGCAGGACAAAACTGAGACTACAGGCTGTTGAGCTGGAGTGCCCAGAGAAGCAGGGCCCACAATAGTCACTGAGGCGTCATTCCTGTTCAAGGTGTTGAGCAGGGGGCTGATCCCCAGGCCAGTCTCTCATCAATGACTTTCTCTGCGTAGCAGATATTCTGGCTGGGCCAGTGTAGCAGGGCCCAGGCAAACAGAAATGGATATGGATTCAATCTGTGGAGCTGGATACAGCCTCCAGCAAGCAAAATACAGTTCAGACACACAGTGGGGAACCAAATCACGACCCACTATAAGCACACAGCACATTCACATGTAAGGAAATTCCACTGTACCAGGCAAATGGCTCTCCAGTCACAATTACAGAGTCAGCACAATCCGGGAGTTCAGAGGTAGCTGGAAGTCCTGACAGACTGATCGCATTCAGCAAATCTTCGGTCTTCTTCAGGTTAAAGCCTGGTCACAATTCATTGGCTTAATTCGCTCTCCAAATTCGGATTCAGTCCGAAAAAAGCACAAGTTCCCTCTCAGAAACAGCAGGCAGGCATGCAGGCCAAACTCAGGCCTTTCCACAGTTCTCCTGCCCGAATCCACTATGGATTGCTGCTCAAACTATTTCGAGCTGTTACTTCTTCACTTCCCAAATCAGATCTAATTGAAACTGCAAGCAGTGTGGGACTTTCCCCAAGATCCAAAAGGTTCAGTTGGCTGATCTGTCTGTCAGTCACGACAAGGGCTCCCCCTCCAGGATATTTTAGGTGCCAAAAGCCCAAAACTACAATTCCTACAAGTTTTGGCCCCACCAAGAACCTGTAGGCAGGCTCCATTTTAGAGTCCCAAATGTACTGATTTGCCCATTCTGCAGTCCAGGACCAAAGTGATGGAAACAAACAGAACTGTCTATGCTGCAAAGAAGGCAGGTTAGAACAAACTGCAATATTATTACTACTCTAACAAATGATCAGCAAGCAAGTACATCTTCTAACAGAGCTTCCTTTCAGGTTAATCATGACCGCAATCAGGCAGCTCTTAAAGAGACAGTACACAGAGGCTATGCAGGCACTCTCTGGCAATACATTTAAACTGCTAAAATGCAGAACACCAGCCTGCCAGTGAGCATTTAGGCAAGCTCAAGGAAGATTTTTCAGGAATCCCATTTGTAAGGGGGTTACACGTAAAAGCAGAGCAACAGAACCAAAAGCACAAGACAGGTTCCAGGCACAGGAATTAGGAGTTACAGTACAGACAAAAACCTTGCAGCTTGCATTTTCCAGCCTTGTTATTTGACAAGGACTTTATGAACAAAAGGAGGAGCAAGAGGGAGAGTCAGAAGAATTAGGGAAGAGATTTGGAATTCTGAAGCTGTGTCAGATGGAGGAGGGGTGCTTGCACCTCCACAACCCCCTCATAGTTCAGACCAAAACCATTATGTTTGCAAGCTGTGCAAGTGAGCATAAAAATCATATGAGGGAACATACCCTTATCATTTTTAATCATATTTGTTCCTATCTTTGTAGCAGGAAAAACTTTTTCTGCAATAAAAAAAAAACTTCTTTAATGTAGGTTTTCTGACTCCTCTTTTTCTAAACTGAACACGACATTGTAGCCTTTATTTATTAATAATAAAATATGTTCTTTAATCAAAACAGTCTCATTTATTTCAAAGTGTCAACAGTGCTCCAGTACCTCCTCTTGAGAGCACTGATGGCTAGAAAGTGCATCTGTTTAATGCTGCCATCTGAACCGGGCCCTGCATGTGCGCTTGGGAGCATGCTTGACGCACACTGATGATGTTACACATCAATGACAGCAAACATCCCAGTGCACTCACATTCAGGGTCCAGCCTGCCTAACCTTGTATGCTGAACAGCACTCTACCTGATAAATCAAATTGTGCTGTCTTAGAACACAGAGATAAGAAGACATATATTGTGGGGCAATTGGAAAGTACAGCATTTTTTTACATTACATTATAATTACACTATTATTAAACTGTTTCATTTGTTAAGTTGATTGTGCCGATGATGAATAAAAGTGTTAGGGAGCTGTTAGCACTTCAATGCCAGGTATGCAAGCACTTTAATTCAGCTATTGATAAAGGTTATTTCATAACTTTGTGTTTTCATGGATATAATAAGCTTTTTCGCAAATGTTGTTTATAGAACCTGCCACCCTGAGGAATCTAAATAAGGAGAAACCTTGGTGGTACATGCAGGTTTGGTTAAATTAGCTCTATTTTAATAAATTTATTGATATTAGCACTCATGTGCCGAGGTGAGACTCTCTGTCCCACTTTTTGCTAGTTATAGTTTTGTTTGTAGGAACTGTACTCCTTGCATTTGTTTATCTTATTTTATAGGTGAGTTGACCATGAGGGTTCCATTTTATATAAGGAACCCTTTCCCTTCCCCAAGACCCCATTCTTGATCCCCTAATAAACTTCTTTGTTATTCATTTACAATCCATGTTTTGAGCATATTATTCCTAGAGCATTAAGATTTATATTTTGCAAACTGTTAATTACATTGTAAGGAAGATGGGTGGTTTGTGGTATTGGATACCACAGTGAATTGATACTGTTTACCAGGGGTTAGTACTAGCTAATAGTCTAGCCCACTTAATTTTTCCTTGGGGCACAGTGCAATGTATCATTGAAATACAATATCCGTGGGTAATGAATCCCCACAGATGTTACTGCTCAGCCATTCAGCAACCACAACAGAGTACAGATATTTTTTTATGATTAATTGCATTAAAAGGGTGATGTGTTGTAAACACTTTCATTGTACCATTGGGCTGCAGTAACACATATGGAGCACTCTTGCTCTCCTGGTGTAATTTCACACTGATGTTGCAGCAATTTTAGAATTTGTCTGGAGTATGAGGTATAACCACCCCCTCCCCAGTTGTTTACCTTTTTAGACCTGATGAAAGAACATTAAAACTGCATGAATCAAGTAAACAAAGGCTGTAATCTTGCAATGCTTATTTCATGCTCTGCCCTAATGTCCTGTTACTTTACATTAATGGTTCGTGATTAAAGCAATTTTGTGGTTTATGTATTTTCTTTGAGGAAAGACAGTTTTCAACATAAGGAAGAACTTGTAATAAAGAGGTAGGGCACATGAAAGCTCACAGAAAATATAGTTATTTATTCATAAACCACCATGCACTGTTTAAAAATGATCAGTACACAAGGCGCAGATGCAGCCTGTGAAAATCACCAAAATACAATGCAAAAATGAGACATACCCAAGTAGAGACTGCTGGACACCACCAACACCTCTACGTATTGGTTTACACTGCTCCTTCACTGGGGGCAGTTTTGGTAACCCTGGTTTGGCTTTCTATACAGAGTTAATTAGTCTAGTGACCTAAACTAGCCACACAATTAATTATGGCAAGTACAAACCGTTTCAACATACAACATTATTATTAACTGTTTCAAGCTGTATAGCCAATCTAACAAGAGGCTTCAACTATGCCAAAGACATTCTAAAGTGCTGTGCAACAAAATAAATAATTACTGTGCCACCCCACTGTACAATTAAATACACGTCACAGATTGCAGAGAATACTAACTTAAGGGCACAAGCAGAAAACTTATTTTTCAACTATTAATGCTAAAGTTTAATTGTATAAAAAAGTACTTATGATTCATGAGATCAAGCCAGTGAGTGAAATAAATGAGTGGCTAGGGCTCTGTGAATTTCAAGAGTCTGTAAGGATCTTGGTCTATTCCTGTTTATTGACTACTTTGCCTCTGCACTGGGTAGGCTATATATGTATCACTATTGCCTGGTCACTTGTTATCTTGCATGTCTTTGCTCATAGAACAGTAATTGCTTTATCCTTTAGCTGGTGTCACGGTGACCCTGTTCATGCTGCGGCCACCTTTATTTACCTCCTTGAACCTACTGTAATGGTTGGCCCTCAACCTCATGCCCCTCTACTGGACTATACTTCCTGAAAACTTAATGCTGCTAGAAAGAGATGCTTACAATCACCCTAACTTCTCAAATATCAGATATGTTTACTACTCAGCCACTTTGTTAAGTGCAAATTTTGCTGCCCTAGAATCCCAGTTAAGTGGCCAGCTCGTTCATGTCTTTGTTGGCTGTCCTCACTACAAATTGCTCTGGTTAGTGACAATGAACCAAACCTTAGCACTGCTGCCCCACATTAGGTAGGCTCCCTAGTCTGGCTAAATGCAAAAGGCCTTAAAACTGCCCACTTCAATGTCTGAAGTCTCTTGCCCAACCTTGCTGAACTTACTGCATGGGTAACTCACTATAATCCTGACATCATTGGTCTGACTGAGACTTGGCTTCAAAAAACTTAGATTTCTGATTCTGCATGTTGCCTCCCTGGCTTGAATTTCATCAGGCTCAATTGCATGGGCCAGATACAAGGAGGAGGCCTGCTGTTATGTTATAAAAGCCACGTAAATGTCTCCCTTATACCTCACATGTACCCCACCAGCTTGTGAATTCCTTCATGCACTACTCTGTCTAGTTAATACTAAGAAGATTTACCTAGTCTGTGCCAATAACTCTCCTACTGGTGGAATATATGAGTCCCTGCTGGCTGGTCTAGGCCTCACGCAACTTATTTCTGACCCTACCAGACTTTCCACTTCTGGTGGCTAGCATACCCTTACTTGACTGGATCCTGACAAACAGGGCAGACAGGATTCCATTGTCTGGGACCCTCCCTTATGCTGTCTCTGATAATAATCCCACTTATTGTATTTGGAGGCTCACAATGCCTAAAATTCCCCATAAAATTATCCTTGGACATCTATCCAAACTAGACTTTGAGTCCTTTTATAAGGACTTTGCTCTCTTTAGTTGGTCCACTGTCTTATCTGCTGGGGACACCTCTGTTGCCCTAAATAGCTTCCAAAATACATTTTCCTCTCTATAAGATAAGTATGCCACACTTATAAAGAGAAGATTTAGGAGCAGTGTCACCAAATGGCTCCACAGTGACCTGTTATTGCTCATGAAATCTAAGGATAAGTGCCGGACCAGATTTAAGGCTACTCAAGCTTTGTCTGACTTCCATGAGTATAGGCAACTCCAAAATATCTGTAAAAAAGCAATATGGGCAGCCAAGAGTGAGTTTTGCAAATCCACCTTATTTGCCTCTGTGAAGGATCTGAGGTGCTTCTGGCACAATATTAAAAGTGCAATGGGTGGTTCACTCAACTATTAAACTGTTGACATGCTTATTGGTGGGGTAAACTTTAATAACTCTAAAACAATTGCAAATGCATTTAGTAGACAGTTCTCTAACCTGCCGGCCCCCATCTCCCCGTTTGCTGATCCCAACTCATATGAAACATCTGACCACCCTATCTGCTCCCTCATCTTATTCCCCCTTTTACCTTAAAACTGTGTCAGTGGGGAGATATGCAGACTCCTGATTTGTCTCTCCCCTTTTCTAGTGCTGGTAATGATAATATGGAACCAAAGCTTATCTGCTTGGATGCACCTTTTCGTGCTTTGCCCATCTCCCATATCTTCAGTACATCCTTCCTCACTGGAGTTGTTCTTGACCATTGGAAAATAGCTAGGGTTGTCCCAGTAGTTGAGCAAGGGGATCTGAAATGTATTAAACAATGTCATCCCATAGCTATCCTGCCTACCATCAGAAAATTACTAGAGAGAAAGTTGTGGCATCAGAATTAACTTAATGTCTCCACAAATATGATCTTCTCTCATCAGCCCAGAATGGCTTCTGAAAGTGGCACAGTAACTCCACTGCCCTTGCTAAAGTTACCTCTGAGCTCAGGATTGCCATGGACCATAGTGAGTTTACTGGAGTGGTCTTTGTAGATCTCTCCCAAAGCTTTTGACCTAGTAGACCATAAACTCCACCGTTCCAAGCTGAGATCTTTTGGACTTTCTGACTCTGCACTAACTTGGTTTGCAAATTATCTGCAGGGTAGGCAGAAACTAGTCAAATACAACAGGGTGTTCTCTGAGCTTACTCTTGTAGGAGATTGTGTCCCTCAGGATTCCATCCTGGGACCCATCTTATTTTCCTTGTTTATAAATAACTTACTCCAGGAGCCTGCCCACTGTAGTCCCACCCTCTACACTGATGACTTGGTGCTACTAGCTAGCTTTCAAGATATCAGAATCATCCAATCCCATTCAGAGACCAGTTTCCACCAAATCCAATATAGGCTTACATTGAATAGATTAGTCCTTGGGGGTGCTGGTGAAAGCAACATGACCGCATACATATTTTCAGAGCTCTGTTCAGACAATAGACTAACCTGCTTTTTTCTTCCTTATTTGCTACATTTTCTTGTGGTCTAATAGCCACACAGAAAAGTTCTGAGTTGAAGGAAGAATCAGAAATAACAGTTGAATTATCTGAGAAATTTTCCCCCAAAACTGGGACTGGGAAGGAAGCTCTGCAATCGGGGGACAGCTGGTTTGTCACTTTTGACTAGAGAGATTATTTCCCCAGCAGTCTCACATCCTGAACTGGGTGTATAAGGAAAAGGCTTTAGTGAAGACAGCTTTGGCTTCAACACAAACCTTCCCAATAGAGTTTCAAGCCAACATTAAGGAATCATTTCATGAGGTGCAAACCTCTCTTACCGATATTTCCTCCCGATGTTAAAATATCGAAACTAAAATGGCCAGTATTGAGGAGCAGGTTGAGGTTGCCCAAAAAAAGCACTGAAAAATTCACAGCAAGTATCCTAACTGTGGAAGGGCAGTTAATGCCTCCCTTCATGAACAGCTGAATATGATACTTTAGTTAGAGAAGATTGAAAATTCACTTTTTTTCACTTTTATTTTTTATTCTTGTAAACCAGAGGAGCAAAACTGCCCATTTTCAAAGGTGACAAGTCATATCTAAAAAAACAGTACACTTATCCTTGTAAAGCTAAGACTGATTTGACTCTCAGCAAAAAATCCTTATTTGGAGCTGGAGCTTGAAGTCAAGAGGATTTTTAACTTCATCTGTTCACTTGAGCAACCTGTTGTCCTGGAGTCTGTATTTTGACCTAAATCGAGAAAAGATCCACAGAAACAAGAAGACACAAAGCTGCATCTGAGCCTGGGGCAAGGTACCTGATTTGCACCTTTGCTTCTATTGTTCAAAGAAATAAAATGTCCCAAGCTGCCAGAGCCAAAAAATACTTTTTGTATGATGGCACCAAGATTCATTTGTATCCCGAGTTTTGTCTCACTACTCAGAGACACATGATGCACTTTCTCACTCTAAGAGTTGATTTTCTACAGGCAGGGGGTAACAGCTGTCTTACAATCCCCTGTTAAAATAAAAGTTATCTTTCAGAATAAAGACTACTTTTTTGTTGATGTGGATGCAACAAAGGCTTTCTATGAGAAAAATGTTGCTCTGCCTACAGACCTGGGATCTGACCAAGGGGAGCAAGAAGATGATAAAATAGCACATAATATAAAAT
This sequence comes from Neoceratodus forsteri, assembly GCA_016271365.2. NCBI lineage: Eukaryota > Metazoa > Chordata > Ceratodontiformes > Ceratodontidae > Neoceratodus > Neoceratodus forsteri. The sequence continues at coordinate 1,142,198,189 of CM028129.1, read as the reverse complement.
ATATTCTAATGTCCACCTGATTTTTTAGTTTGGACATGGACTTTATGATTTAATTAAATTGATATCTGCTTGATATCACCCTATTTAAATAATACATTAAGATAAGAATATTTGCCAGAAATTATAAGCTTTTCAAAATAATTCCTTTTTATTGGGGATGACTAAAGTTTGGAGTGTGAAAAAAGATAAAATTACCTGTTATTTTGTTACATGAAATGTGTGCTTGACTTTAGATTATATACCAAATTCTTTCAACCCCTCAAAAGTAAAACAATGTATATGTTTTGAGTCTGCTGTTTTTGTCTTTGATTTTAAGATGACTTTATGTGTAAGATTCACAGATTCATAGATTCTGTTGGCAGATAAGGACCTCTTGGCCCACCTAGTCTGCCTGTAAAATCCCTTCAATAGATGAAGTATAAGAATACTATATATATATATATATATATATATATATATATATATATATATATATATATATATATATATATATATATATATATATATATATATATATATATATATATATATATATATATATATATATATATATATATATATATATATATATATATATATATATATATATATATATATATATATACAAGTTTATTTAACTCTAAAAAATTGATTAGCGTTTTGCTCATAAAAGTTCTAAAACATTGTGAAAATGCATAGCACTTACCTCACTGTGTTTAACAAACATAACACTCCTAGAAAACCTATATAAATGCTTTCTGTACAGTTAGTATTGTCCCAAGAAAAAACTGCTAATCAATTATTTAAAACCCTGATATATATATATATATATATATATATATATATATATATATATATATATGTATATATATGTGTGTGTGTGTGTAAAGAGAAGCAGAGAGCGAGAGAGAGATTAGTTGAATAGTCAAAGATTAATTGAATGTACAATTTCGAATTTCTCTCTGAATAAAAATAAAGTATAAAAAAATGAAATAAAGAATAGATTGGTCCTTAATCTTAAGAAAACACAAGCTATAGTTTTTTGACTGTTAGGCTAAAATTAGAGGATGTTCTGAACCCCTGGACGTTACTAGTTCTGATGGCTCTTACATTATTATTGCTTACTCCTTCAAATATCTAGGAGTCACCCTTGATCCATAGCTAGATCTCTCCTTGCACATCCTTATTATATGTAGGGCAGTTAATAACAAACTTAGCTTGGCTTACAGTGTCAAATATATGCTGACTCCTGTGGCACATTTCAACCTTGCTAGAAGAGTACTCCTACCCACCCTTGAATACAGGGTCCTTACTTTTACTCATATTGCTAGGTTCATCTTATCTAAGTGCAGTGTAGCCTGTAACAACATATATCAATTTGCCTTCTCAACTGCTCATCTCACACACAACTGTGAACGTTATGAGAAACTGGAATGGCTGTCTCCTGGGAACTGTCACACCTTTGACTTGGGTTGCTTTGTTGATAAAGTGATTAGAACTGCCACCAGTCCCATCTTGGATGAGCAACTAAGGGCTATTAACTCATTTCCCACTTAGGTCCAGTGACTTGTCTTGCTCTTTGTTTCAAAACCCTTACAACCATGGGAAACCAGGCTCTTGCTTTCTGAACATCCAGGCTGTGGAACTCCCTTCCATTGCCTGTTTGTAGTGTCACCTCCCACTACTTCTTTAGGTCACTATCGAATCACTTACAATCTAACTCAGCTTGTAATTCACTTTAGTTCTGGTATCCTGTCCCTTCCACAACTACTGGATCCTAGTAAGTTTTGATATTTTCTTCCTCTCATGATTGTTGGATTCTGGTAATAGCCTTGTTTGCCCAGGACAATGGCTATATACATTTTGTCATATGTATATACTATTTAGATGCTGTGATCTTTACTTTAATGTTGCTGTACCCATATATAGTGTATTGGAAAGGGCTATTGTTAATGGACTTTGATTGAATCCCAGTGTTATTGTATCATCGATGTGACATCAAAGTGTTATTGTACCATCTTGAGTACGTCACATCGATGGTACAACAACATGGAATGACAGCATGTGCTGCTGCTGCCGCCTCCCACGATTGTAGCACGTGTCTCATCTCATCACCTTTTTCTGTTTTTTTTTTAACTGTGGCAGTTAGTGATGAAGTCTTGGTACAAGCAGCTTTGTGCAATGAAGCCAGAGGAGCAAGTAGGCAATACGTTACACTGAAGATTTCACTGTAAGAATGGAGTGGGGCTTGATCATGGGGGGGGGGTGGGGACAGTTTGAAACTGCCAAGCAATGTGTTTCTTAAACAAATTTCTCAAGAAATGCTCTGTTGCTGTTTAAGTGTTTCCCATACACTATAAAAGACAATGGATGGGTAACAGCAAACAACAATGCTGAGTTCACTTCTCAAAGTTGTATGACAACTGAAAACCTTTTGAGCTTTGCTCGAGATTGACTTAGTTGTCATAACAAGCTTCTGGCACAAAACTAACATCCACCTCCAAATTCAATATTAAGAGGAATTGTCATAATTTTAACACTTGTGCATTTCTCTCTGACCTGCAGTACTCAGTGAGCTGGCAGGACTTTCATCTTGCCAAAACAATGAATGTAGCTTATGATATCTTCCAGGGAATAGTGCTTGGAGCTCTTGATAAACATACACCTTTGGATAAATCACACACCAGGAAAAAATCATGCCCTTGGTTTTCAACCAACCTGAGGACTGCCCTGCTACATCGGGACAGACTATGGAAAAAAGCACAGCAAACAAAACTTCCCTCTGACTGGACATTATTTGGGAAGGTTAGAACTCCTGCACATTGATGATCAGAGAAACCAAGACAAGCTATTTCTGTGCTGAACTTGACTCATCCTCCAAATCCTCTGCCAATTTCTGGAAAACCATGAAGATAATCAAAGGCCATAGGACACCCAATATCCTACCCTTAAAAATGACTTCTGGTGACACCTCAACTACATATAAACAAGTAATCCTGAATCTCCTTAACAATCATTTTGCTACTGCAGGGCTGGCCTTTGACACGTCCCCTGCCAATAACCTTAGTAATCAACTTGACCTACATGATTCTGGGATATCTACCACCAATGATCAAAAAAAGTGGGGCTGTATTTTCCTTTCAGCATGTCTGTTTGAAAGAAGTTGAAGAGCAACTGTTACAATTGGATATCAGGAAGAGTGCTGGTGCAGACCATATCTACCTTTATTTCCTCAAGATCAATTACTATGTGTTGGCAGTGCCAATTACGCATCTTCTAAACTTATCACTTTCACAGGGAGATCTTCCAAATACATGGAAAATCTCACATGTAATACCCCTTTTCAAATCAGGAGATCCTGCAGACCTAAACAACTATAAACCAATTTCTTTACTTCCTATCTTTATCAAACATCTTGGAGAAAATACTGAACTTGCAATTATGAAGTTACCTGGAATCCTCATACCTGCTTAATCCCCTGCAATCAGGGTTCAGGCCTCACCACAGTACAATCTCAGCCCTTGCAAAGGTAACTAATGATTGGCAATGTGCTCTAGATACTAAAAACTTTGTATGTGCTGTGTTTCTGAACTTAAGCAAGGCCTTTGACACCATAGACCATGAACTGCTTCTAGAATCTATCCATGAGCTAGGACTGGACTCTCAATCTCTGTGGTGGTCCGCAAATTATCTTAATGGTCAACAACAGCAGGTCAAAGCTGAAGGGGAGCTCTCACCTCTCAAATCCTTATTAAGGGGCATACCCCAGGGCTCCATTCTGTGTCCCTTGCTTTTTGCTGCTTATGTAAATAGAATTGATGCAGGACTTAGTTCAGCCAATATTAATTTATTTGCTGATGACACAGTACTCTACATCGACAGCCCAACCCCAGAGCTAGCTTGTACAGACCTACAAAAGGAATTTAATCACCTGCAACTACATCTACTGATGCAAAAAACTCATTCTAAATGCAAAGAAGACAAAGGCAATGCTATTTTCTGTCTTTGTTAATGCAGCTAAGTCGGACACCCAGGGTCTACTACCTTAAATTACCACACTTCTCGGTGAATCCCTGGACTTCGCAACTAAGTTCAAATATTTGGGGCTCTGGATAGACCAGAAACTCTCCTTTCTGGATCATATTGAAGAGCTATCCAAAAAACTTAAACAAAGGCTAGGCCTCTTTTATAGGATCAAACATCTCCTCACACAGGATGCCAAAAAGAGACCGGTCCAAACAAACTTCCTCTCCTTACTGGACTACAGTGTCCTCTTATATGGCCAAGGTCCTGCCTCTGCATTGGTGAAACTTGATACCCTTTATCACAGAGCCTTATGATTCATCTCTGGTGTGCCATATTTCACTCACCACTGTTCTCTGTATGCACTCTTAGGATGGACATCTCTGCACCTTAGGAGACAAAGAAATGCTGCATTCTGGGCCTACTCAGTAATCATAAAAAAACTGCCACAATACATTTCTGATTGCCTCCCTCTAACCGGGGAAGGCAAGTATGCCTTCTGAAGTTCCTCACTTATCTCCTTTTTCATTCCTAATGTCTACTCATGCTTTGGGAGCTCAGCTATAAGGCATCTGCTACCTCAACTTTGGAACAAGTTGCAAAAAACTCTTAAAGAAGCTACCCCCATCAGCGTGTATGCTTTTAAAAAGATCTATGAGTGATCATTTAAGGAGTCTTGCAACTGCTTCTCTTAATTGTTGCATCCTGCTACTGGGACACTTGGCACTGGTATTGTGACCCCCAATGCAATAAACCATTCCTCCTATTATTTAATCACCCCTCACTGCTGGCAGTCAGGTGTAATAGCTCAGTTCATCTATCTTCTCCCATCCTCTTTGAGGTCTGTCACCACCCATGTTGAAGCGCTTACTCTTGTCCTAGTTCCCTATGGTTATCTGGCTCTGTTCTCAGCCAGTAGGTGTTTCCTTACTACAGAGACTTCTCTGCAAACCAATATCCTTGCCCTACACTCTGGCTATACTCAATATGCTCATGCATGATTGCTGCATACGTCTCCCTATGTCCTGTAGATTATCTACTTTTAGACAGACCCTTTGTACATATTGTACATATCTTACCTGGTAGTTTTCGCTGAACTTATGCCATAATATTGTACCTTGCTAATGGATATTGTATTACTTCAATTTTACTTTTGTTTTCTTATTCAAATGCTTTGTATTTTTGTTCAATGTATCATTGTGCATGTAACTATTACTGTGTTGCCCAGGTCCATCTTGAAAATGAGCTTGCCTCAATGGTGGTCGCCTGGCTAAATAAAGACTTGATTGATTGATTGAAGTGAATACAGTGTTTACTGTTGCCCATCCATTATTCTCTATACTGTTGTCTTTGCTTTGCTAAAATTGTATGCCTACACACCTTGTAACCTCCTGTGTCATATCTGAAAATAGGCATTTATTTGTCTAGTGTACCTGGTCAGTAAAAACTAAATAATAATTAAATGGAACAGAAAAATAATATGGTCTGGCCTCTAAAAATATTGCACTTTAGAGGAAATACTGGAGAAGTTATAAAAAGAAGCATTCAGTTTCTATTCCTCTATTTTCTTCCCAGTAACAGTAACTTAATTCATGTGATTATGGAGCTGGTTTGCAGGGTGTCCCAGTTACACTGTGATGACAGATCACAAAATGAAAATTTGTCACAAGAGTAAATGCTACACAATGAAGCATAGAAAAAAGAAAAACATTAAGTAACACATTCTACATTCTGAATCCATTTAAAAAATCAATCCATTACAAAACAGCATCCATTATAACTCATCTGAACAGCAAATGAAAGTTAAGTGATGTTCAAAAGTGTTATGATTAACAGAGCACTAGGAGTATAGCAATGAACACATCTCCATTCTATCATTCGTCTTATTGGAAATGTACAAGCAATCTAGAATAAAAAATAAATGATGCTATACTTTCAAAGTTATAAGTTAAAATGGTTGTTTATTTATAGTACAATGGAAACTCAAGAGTGTATGGTACCCATCAGCATAGTAATACGCTATTACAGGGGTATAAGATTTATTAAAAGTCAAAAATAAAAGTCTAAAATGGAAAAACAAAACTACTACAATTCTAATACAATAAGAGGAAGTATAGCTATTTTTTGAACAGAGAGGACCAATAGTTATTGAATATCGCTTCACAAGATAATATTTGCTGTGTACATATCACTTGGAATTCACCGTGATATAGTTTTGTAGGCAATAATGACATATTTGGCACCACTGATAGGGAATAAAGGTTTAGAACTGTGGGTGTGGGGGATGGGGGGACAATAGACTAGCAACAATTGGGCCAATATACTGTATCAAAAAACTTCAAAACACAATAAAATCATTCTCTTTGATGTTAACTAAATAATAATACTAGGGATCCAAGTAAAATACAAGACATAAAGCTTTTTAATGGACCAGTAAACTGAACTTTATATGAACAGACTGAAGTCTAATAACTTCATTCAGTCCTTTTGGTAGTAATGTATTGAGATTGTATATCCACCACATTTCTTTCTGCAATAAATGTTGTATTCTTGGTCTCTCTCTCTCATGTTTTAAGATTGCTTTGAGTATGATAAACACGGCCACTGATTTTCATTGTTTACTGGAAAACCCAGTAAAATTCAGGAATTTAGACTGCCGGGCCACCAGTAAAAACAAAGAATTTCACAGAATTTGACATTTTAAGCCATATCAGTAAATGTGCAGAACTTCTTTTTTTTTTTCTTAAAATTGCTTCCTATAGTATTTTCAAGTTGCTTCAATGAATGTGCTGTATATTAAGTTTTCTTTTATTCTGATTATCTATACACATTCTAAAAGAATGACAGTAGAATCTTGGTAAACTCTGGAAATTAGATTAGCAAACAGTGATGCAATTCTTGAATTCCAAGTCTTAAAAATGGAATTTCATCTTTTTAATCACTGTAAATCAGTGGCCTTGATGATAAATCTTAAACTGTCTGGATTACTATTGTGCATTTCCCCATAATGAGCTTCTGGAGCCTTTGATAAATCTTTATTTTAAATCTCTCTTATATGATCCTGCAATCAAATATGTGTTTTGTTGTGCTTCTGATATAGACTTTACTACATGAACACCATGCTGCGTAAGTCACATGATCTGTTGCACAACTAACCTAAATTTAAAATTGGATTGAAACATCATGTCTGGTATAATAACATGATTTCCCATTACTGCATGTTTGCATATACTACATTGACAGCATTTATGAAACCCTTTGTTTTTCTTTGTTAGCCAATTCTTGTTTTTTTCTGATTCAAGATGACTTCTGGCAGGGGCATTGCTAGGGTCTGAAAAAATTATGGGTTTATGTCCCCACCCTTTTCACTCAGTAAAAAAACAATCAACTAGGCCAGGGGTCAGGCTTATAAATTGGGAATCATTTATTCAGGGCTAATGAATAAAGATTCAGGGCTCTAGCCCCTAATGCCCACCCCGTAGTGACACTCCTAGCTCCTAGTGACCAAATTGCCAATATCGGATGACCAACAGAATGTGACTCTGGGTTCTGTGTATAAATATTTTTTCAATTTCTTTGTCTGTATACAAAATATGCCAATTATTTAAAATAATTTTTAAAATTTTTACTGCTTTCTTGTCATATCTGGGGACAAATGTTAACCTCTAATTTTTTTTCTGTATTATTTTAGGTTTCACTTGTACAAGAACATTTTGATTCATTTTTTTTTTGCCTTATTAGAGCTTTGTTGATAACTTTACAAGACCACCCCCTTGCTGAAAATATTCAGGCATTTTTTTAATTGTTCCAAGAACAATACCTCTGTTTAACAATGTCATTTTAACCTGATGGAGTCTCCCAGTGAGATGCTCTGTGTGAGATTTGGTTGATGAGCTCTTTCAGTTTGCAGGAAACAAGTTCCAGCAGTAGGTTTTCTGTAGACATCTGATTTAATTCTTTTGTCATCACTGACAGGTCAAGCTAAAGGAATTCAAGGCATTTATCTGACATCTTAAAACCAAAGGATAAATTACAGTTGTTATTATACAGCCAAGTAACAACATTTTCTGCTTATTGATCAATTCCATTTCATTTGCAAAATATGTCATCAATAAAACGGTACCACCTGACGACCTTCCCCAGGGACTCATTACTATTAGCAAAAATATGAGTTTTCTCTCACCAACTCAGGAACAAATCTGAATACAGTGCGGCCACAGTGGCCCCCATCACAGTGCACCTGAATTGGTGGTAGTGCTCTCCATTAAACAAAAAAAAAATTGCATTTTAAAATAAACTCTAGTCCCTGGAGAAGGAACTCAGATGTCAGTTTCCTGTCCAGCATGATGGTCAAGGTGGTATTTGACTGCATTAATTACTAGATCATGTTGTATTATGCATGTGTACAATGATGATGCATCTATTGTAAGACATGGGATGTGCTACTGAAGACCACAGTGAATCGATACTGTTTTCCAGGAGGTAGTACTAGCTAAATATGTAGCCCACTTAATTTTTCCTTAGTAGAGGCACAGTGCAACATATCATTGAAATACAATATCCTTAGAAAATGAATCCCCACAGCACTTATCATCCCAGATCTCTCAACCTTATTTGATCCCATAAGTAAGAAATAAGACACAATGGGGGTGGTGTTTGTCATGGGTTATTGCATGCCCAGGTGTGTAGTGAGGCATGATGCACTTGCACCAAGTGCCATCAGCACCTGGAAAAGCATTAACTCATGACAACCTCCACCCCAGAGTGTCTTATTGCACTTACAAAATTGGTCGCTGTGCAAAAATAATAACAGCAAAACAAAAATCAATCAATAAATAAATCAAATGAGAAAATGAAAACAATTATATTAAATTTGTCATTAATCATAACAAACTGAACAAAAATAAAGAAACAATTTCTGTGGGTTTCTGCACTATGTGGCACTGTTGTTATTCTAGATCGTTATTGTAGATATTTATGTAATTTTATTAATTTTCTTTAAAAATATTTAATATTTTTTATGCTTTTTTACATTGAAGAGCCATCTACTGCAGACTTACACAGCCATTAACTGATTAGGGGAATTTGGCTGCATGAAAGATGGCAAGGGGGTGGAAGAGAGAGAGAGACAACTGGATGCTGTTTAGTTGTCCAGCTTTTTCTGCACTGAGTCAATCTGGATACATGTATGACATTAGCGCTGATATTGTACGCCACCACAGTGAGCCTGAGATGAGAGTTCTGAGAGCACTGAGCCTCTCGCTGCCAGAAGAGTGAGAAACTGCACAGAGCCACTGACCACCAGTGTCCACAGAGACAGAGTATGCATAGTTAGAGAGAGAGAGTCAGCTGTGCTGCCATGTGGTGCTGTGTGCTGCCATAGTTACTGGCAGTGATATTAGCATCTATTGGTTGCAGATCCTGGAACTGAAAATACTTTTTTGAAACTTACTGTGCAGCTGCAGTTTAGGCTGTGGCAAGAAACAGAATGTCCATTGTATGGAGGGGGTGGGTGATCAGCATGACAGCTGTGTGATGCTGCTTATGCTTCAGGTCGCAAGCTCAAGTAGGACATATTTGGTGGCAAAGCGGCATATTTTATACTTTTGGTGATCACTCTCAAAGTGCCATAGTTAGTATTAGATTTGATCTGCTTCAGCAGTAAGTCAGGATGCAAGAAACTTATTTAAAATGTATGTGATCACAGTACCATTTGAGGGGATGGTGGGCAGACAGATGTGAAACTGTGGTGGGGAGAGAACCTTATGGAACAACATTGCCTGCTGCTACTGTACACTGGGGATGAGCAGCCTGCAATTTTGAAAGAGGAATGACAAGCACAAACAACTCTGGTGAGATCCACCACAGCTGCATAATGAAGTTAGCGAAGTTGTGTGGATTTAAGGAGGTATTGTTGGCTCCTTTGAAAAGTTACATTTATACTGGAACTATTACTGAGCCACTGCAGAGGTGTAGGGCTTGCAGCTGAAAACCTGGAGACCTGGGTTTGAATCCCGCAGCCCCCACTTGCATACTGTGTGACTGTGAGTAAGTCACTTAACTTACTTGTACTCCCAGTTCACACCTGGAAACAAGTTTCACCCTAGTGTGCCTTTCCTGGTGAAATAATTTCCCCCTTCCTTTCCTATTGTTTTATGTGCCAACCTATGTTAGAAGCTGGTGTCATATCAATTGACATGGAGTCCCCATTTGTTTTAATCTATTTGCAATAAACTATGGACTTAGCAATTGAACTCTGTGATTTTTCCTTCTGATTTTCATGCTGTTTATGTTTTTGATTCCTATAGAATATATTCAGAGGCACACTATGTAGTGCACAAAGTACTGTTTAATTGATAATAAAAACTGCTGATAATATGTTTTTGAACTACATGTAGGATGTATATTGACAGTTTGCTGTGTACCAAATCTTTTCCATATAATAAGAATGTGTGTTACTCATTGGTATTTTTGTATTTTGAACATGCATTATTTTGTTTATTTTTCTTAACAACATATGAATGAGCCTTTGAGATGTACAAATAAATATTCATGAGTCAGATGTGTTTAAGTGTGGTGTTCTCCAGGATAAGTCACTCCACTCCACTCCACTGCTCAGTTAGGGGTGCAAAGTAGGAGTGTTCTGAATAATCAATTGATCTTGGCTGTTATAGAACCCTGGTTATTAGATCAAGATGATAGACAGAAGGCATTTTTAATGATTAGCCATGAGTAGTAATTTTTAATGATTCATACCTTTGTAATTATACAATTATTTTTAACATTCAAACTCCCCTTACTCAGATCTGTATCTTTCAAATGGCAGACAACTTTGGAGTATTCAGAGAAGGGAGACACTGTAATTGACTTTCTGAGTGGCATTATACACATTCCCTTTTGCACTTCTGCACTTCTGCGTTGCACAAGGCAGCTGTAAGGTTTGCTTTTAAACTGGATCTCATCTGCTGTTGTAATCTATCCAGGGAAACATACAGTATCAGTAAACACTGATAGTGCAGAGGTGATTGTGTGTGTGTGTGTGTGTGTGTGCCTTCCAGTTCTCATTTGCAGTGCAAAACAAATTGGTGACACACACACACACACACACACACACACACACACACACACACACACACACACACACACACACACACACACACCAGACAGCTCTGGAGTATTTAGAAGAGGGAGATGCATGTTTTTTTTTTTTTTACTTTCTGAGTTGCATTATACACTTTCCCATTTGCCCTGTACCAAAGAGCAGTGAGGCTTGATTTTTAGTGGCCCTCCTTTGCTGTTGTAATCTATCCAGGGAAAAGTAGCAGTAGACAAACCTGCAAGCTTGCCAGAGTGAATGAAAAAGCAGTTTGCTCACATCACTGGTCCCAAAAGGGCTGAACAGTAACTATACTATTCACTGGCCATATCAGCTAAACTTACTTTTTTATTCTAAAATGCTGGTTCCATTTAGCATTTATGCCTTCATTCCCTCCACTGGCAGCAATACTTAAAGAATCCCTTGCTCAGTGTAATTCAGCTTTCTCTTAGTTTTTTTAAGCTAACGGAATAATGACTTACATTGGGCTTGGCTCACTTCACTGGCATAGGAATGCCCTAAAACGTCTGATCAGCAATTACACTTTTTTTTTCTTCTGAAAAGCAGCTTCAATTTTATGAATTAGCTTCAGCCACTGCTAGGATGAATAAAACAAACATTTGATTGTGTTTACAATAGTATAAAATTACTAGGTTTGCTATCCCATGCTTTTTTTTTTTCTTTTGCCTTTTATGTTGGTTTTGATGCAGGTGGGCAACGGCAAGTGAGTGTGAACACAGGTACTAGCTAAACTGTACCATTTGGATCTCTTCCAAAAACTTGTATCTTAAACTTGCCAGCATGAATGAAAAAGTGGTTTGCTCACTTCATTGGACCCATAAGGACTGAATAGCAACTAAAGTATTTGCTGGCTACTTAGGAATGGACTGAAAGGATGGAGCAGCAGCAACACTTTTTATTTCTTCAGTGATCTTTCTGTTCAGTGTTTATACTTTCACTCCCACTGCTGGCAGCATTAATTTAAAAACACTTTGATCAGTGCAATAAAACCTTTTCTTCTCCTCGTTTTCTGCTAAAGCAATATTTAAGTAAACAGGACATTGCTCACTGTGCTGACCTTATGGGAATGTCGTAAAAGGAATGTAGAGCAATTAACTTTTGTTGTTTCAAAAATGCTTATTCAGTTTAGTGTTCATGCCTTCACTAGCACCATTGGCAGCATTACTTTAAAAAGTACTAACTTAAACAAGCATTTGTCAATGCTGAATGTTTGCTTGCTGGCATTGACAGTAGAAGTGCAGGAGTTAGATAGATACAGTGTAGGAATGGCAGTGAAGTATTGAAGTGACACCAACTCCACCCCCACCCTGCAGAGATGGACAGGCATTGGGGTGTGGCCTTGGGTCATCACCCATAACAGTCACAACATTTCACCTCACCATACCCTGTAGACACTGATAAGTGTCGAGGTGTGCCTTCTGGTGTTTGGGCTTTACAGTCACCTCATTCCATAAGAAAATACACTGTAATGGGTGCAGTATAAGAGAATGGGGTGAACTCTAGGGCCAAAGAGTCCAAGGTGCACCTTGGTGCCTGTCACTGGCTGCAGGGTGAGGGTGGAATGGTGAGAGTTAATGTAATTATGCTGCTTATTGTTATAATTTCTGTGAGTTTTAGGGAAAGGGCACTCTAGAAACAAAACTGCCTTGTCTTTATTTCTTGTGTTAATTTAATTCTGATAGTCCCCATACAGATCTAGTTGCCCTCCTCTGGACCACCTCCACCTTTCCAACATCTTGCCTATAATGCAGTGCCCATAAGTGCCTGCAATAGTTTAAATGCAGCCTCACCAGAGTGCCATATAAGGGCATCAACAACTCCTCTTTATACATCCTATCATCTGGTGACATTTGGCAGCCACTTTCTCACTGTCCTGCCCCATGCTTCAGTGTATGATTACCCCCTGCTCCTTTCCCATTCCCTGGTTCCCTTGCTATAGTTTCTATCCATTCAAGCACTATTTTGCCCTGGTATTCCTTTTAACAATTGATCAGTAAAGCTTTATGGAATTCCACAAATAACGCCAAAGCGTTGTCTGCCTCCACCAAGTCAACACACAAAAGATACCTCAAGTACACACTACAGCTTTCAACAGCCTCCAATTGTCGCAAAAACAATGACTGAAAAGAACTGGACAGAATAATATATATATATATATATATATATGCTTTTCTGTAGCTACAAAAAGGAAAAGGCTGCCACAATAAAATCAAACCAGGAGTTTATATTTTGAGTCATTATCCTTATTCTCACTACAAATGAAGGTTACAATATTCATCAGAGTCAGCTGCAAGGCATGTTGGGTTTGATAGTCATCAGCCAACCACAAAAGCCTTTTTCAAACTCCTTGAAAAATGGTGCAAAATAATTAATTTTTTTTTACCCCAAGTAGCCTAACTGTGATACAACATATTATTTTCCGTGTGTGTGTGTGTGTGTGTGTGTGTGTCTGCACGTATGTAAGTGTGTGCACGCAGGTGACTGTGTGTCTGCATGTCTTGCTTTTGTCCCTTTTACAGCTGGACGGACCAAAGCACAGAAAAGCCAAATGCTTTACTTGCTTGGGGTCATACAAAAAGACAGTGGCTGTGGTGGGATTCAAAACCCAACCCCCTGCTTAACAGTTCTATACTAACAACAGGACCACATTGCTGGATGAGAGCAGAAATAATATTACTGTCTGCAGAAATGTGTGATAAATGTATACTTTCTGTATTGTATGACTTTTACTGCAAAAACATACATTGTACATAATTTGTACTGTGCACGAGAATTCAGGGCCATAAAGCTTCTGTCAACAGCAGGACTCTGATTCTTCCAGTCACTGCAGCAGACTTGCTGGTTAGTTTTTTTTCCCCCGGACCCCGACTTGAGGAGGTGCTTATTGCAGAGTGAGGACTCAGGAGGATCCATTGAGGGAGTCCACAACAAACCCGAAGTGGAATTCAGTTCCACCCCACCCCCAATGGAGCACTGTCACACTGAAATGGCTGCACTGTCAAATCAGGGGCAAAAACTGCAGTGAGGCTGGAGTGCTAACAAGATGACCTCATAGTTTAAAGTTTAAGTTTTCTGTCTTGGGTCATCATTACTTCATTAAAAAAAAAAGATTACATGAAATCCAAATCTTGAATTGGGCATTTGTACTTGACGATTTTGTTTAGACTGTGTTCCCCTCTAACGAAATGCCTTTTTTTTTTTAATGAAAATCCACTTTTTTACCTCAGAAACTGCAATAAAAGTTACTTTTTTTTTTGCTTTTCAGTTACACAAAGTCCTAATCTTGAATGGGACGGGGGTGCTACACTCGATAAAACAGTGACATTATTCTACCATTCAAGCCCCATTTTTATTTCTTTTTATTGAAGTGCACCTCTAATAGGGTACTGAGTTAAGTTAGCCCCAAAGTTTTGCATAGCCTTTCTTCAATGAAAGCGAAGCTTCTTTAGATGTGACATGCCGCTACCACGCACAGATCTAATGGAACAAACCCAGCGTTAGCATTATGCAGATCCATGTTTGCTGTGGAAGCACTGTGCACCCGACTCTGGAGGATTTGTACAGTGCCTAGCCTGAGGAAAAGTACCCGAGACAAATTGGTACCCACAGATGTTGTTTCTCACACAACCAATGCAAATTACAACTTTTCTAAACTGTTTGCAGGAAGTGAACGCTAGAAACACAACTTACTGTACAACAATGGCAGGCGACGTGGGTCTCCCCTGGTGCCACCAGGTGGGCACCGTTGTCCAGCAGTGCAGCATCAGGGAACCACAGCCCCAGTATAGAAGGTGCACCATGCTCTGAGCACCCCCTACTAGGACTGAAGTGTTGCAACCCCCAGAAACCCTGACAGTACATGGACAGAGGGACAAACTGTGTCAGCGCAGTACAATATGGACCCATTAAGTGAGCTGATCAGAGTATACTGCTGTTTTTTGGGGGGGAGGAGGGGGGCCGTGAATGCTGGGGAGGGTGCAAGAGGGGTGGAGTAAGTGGCGCCACCATGAAACAAAGTTGGGACTCTTGGAGGAGCTGAGGGAGAGGACAGAGAGCTGTGGTTGGGAGAACACTGGAAGTCCCACACAGCACACTGGTGAGGTCACAGGGAAGAGAGGGAGCACAGCCACCAAGGGAGAGGAGGGTGATACATAGCAGGGTCATCCACCACCCCGCACAACAGGAGGAGCGTCCTGGCCCTGTAAGTCCTGCTGGGCTGCTGCTTGCATACTAGATAACCATGCAGTTCTGGTTGCCAGCTGGACTGCTTGTTCTTGTTCTGATCCAGGAGTCTGAGACTGCAGTAAGTAACATCCAACATACAATTGCAAAGCTGTCTGAGTCAATCGAATCATGTCCGATGCTGAAGTTCAGAATATGTGTTGATGTGATGTGTGCATTTTACAGCTTTGCAGATTAACCAACCTGTGTCATAAGGAATAAAAACAGCCTTAGAGCATGCATTCCTAGTTTTAAGTGCAATACAAACCAAAAAATAGGTCCTTTGAATGCATGCATGGGGGGGAGGAGCTGTCTATGACAGCTGTTCCAGTGCAGTGACGGCGGCAGTATGCAAATTGCCTACACATTACTACCACTGATTGCAGCGGTGTTTTGCTTGTAACTGTAAGCCACTGCATCTGAATTGCTGTCATAGAGAGCTCGGATGTTTATTGGAGTGGTGAGGCCGCGCCTGCGAAGAGGAGCAGGGCATTGGAAGCAAGGTGGCACACCTATGAAACTTCATATGGTGGCACTATGTTTCTTGCACATGCGTGCAAGCAAACATAAAAAAGCACTAATTAAACAAGGCTTTGCTCTCTGCAATTACTTTTTTTCGGGTAAGGGAATAATGATTTAAATAGGGTTTTGAGAACTGTAGCTGGATGCATAGGAATAGGTTAAAAGAAGTCTGACACCACTGAAAATGTTTTGTTCTAAAATGCTTGAGTTAGGGTAAAAAAAAACATGGCTTTGCTCAGTGTTTCTTTTCTTTCTTTTTTTTTTTGGATACGGGATACTGATGTAAACTGCACTTTGCTCACTGCTGCTGAAGGCATGGGAATACAGTAAAAGGAGTCCACAGCAATAAAAATGTGTTGTTCTAAAATACTCCAACAGAGCACAGTTGCTTGTTGCTACTAATTTCTTTTTATATATATAAATATCTCTTTATTGCCAAGTGTAAATAAAAACACATCTTTTACAGCAATTACAAGGTTTTTAATAAAAATAAGCTGATTACTAAGTGGACAGAAAAACACTTTTTTTCCCTTTCAGCAAAGTTAATAAGGTAAAAGAAATATACAAACAAAACATTGCACTTACCAGTGTGATTCCGAATCTAAATTAGTAAAGAAAGTTAGAAGGACAACAGTGAGTTGCAACAAGTGTAAAAAAAATAAGAGAGGAAAGACTGATGGTTTGGTATTTTTATTACTGGGTGGCAGTGAAGGCAGAAAAATTGAAAAAACTTCTGTCAACCCCCAACTTGGTCATACTCCCAGTGCTTGTTCAGTTCATGACTCAGCCGCCTCATGTTGTAGGCAGCCAGGCACCACTGAAAACAATAGATTAGAGAGAATAAGGATTCCAGTGTCTGGTTCCGTTCATACCTCTTTGCTTTTGGGTGATTGTAGGTGTTTATATTAGACAACTATTATTGTTTAGCAAGTCAGGACAGGGCATGGCAGAGATAAGAGATTCTAAGAGGCACCAACAGTGTTCAGGCACATATGCTGGTTGGGGAAGGGGGGGTCTATGGGGCAGGCAAGAAGTAGCAGCAGGGTAGGGCAAATACCAACACTGAATTCATGTCCCATGTTTGTGTGTAAGCAGTTACCCCTGCCATTGGAATTTTGAAGAGCTCCGTCTGCTATTGTGAAGATTGTACTATAAATTAGTCATGTTATTACCCCCAAAACATGTACTACTGCATAGCTGAATGAGTTAAGCACATATATACTGAAGTTGATACCTGCTTTTTCAAAACAGCTCTTATGGGGAGGGGGTTGTTAAGTTAGGAAATAGTTAGAATACACCTGAAGCTCTATTTCCAACTCCAACAGGTCATAGCTGACCTAAACTTCTAATTTTGTTTATTTCGTTTTTGTTGACCGGGTAAGTGCACTAGACAAATCCTCCCTATTTTCAGGCACGACCCAAGGGAGGAGGATACAGATGAATGACAACTGACCTTGAACCAGATTAAGCTGTTGGTGGTATTTTTAGTGAATGAGGGAAATTTGGCCAGGATAAGGGGGAAATTCTTCTACTCTGACAGTAGGCGGCTCCGAAAGCCACGGCAATGGCCAGTCCGGGCTTGCAGTCCGAGAGGATGGAGGTGCAAGCTTCGCAGGAGATAGGAGTCTTCCAGGTAGAATAAGTTAAGGAGTTGGATCATATGGTGGAGAATATTTTACATTCGGATGATGGAGGTGATACCCCTGTTAAATTTTTCTCCACGGAAGACCTTACTGCTGCATCTAAAATTGAGGAAAAGACAGAAGATAATGGAGTTATAACTGAGGATGCCGAACAAGTACTGTGACTTTTATGGCAGAAAGAAGAACTGAGACATGCTCAGGAAAAAATTAAGCTTCAAGCCCAACTGGCGGATTGCAACATCTGGACCTACCTGTCAGTACTGCTGAGAAACCAATCAGTGAACCCACTGACGCAGCAGGATCAAAGGCCCAGCTGGGGCCATGTGAGTCATCGAACGCTAGCACTGTCTTCTTAGCAGAGAAAGAGGAAATTCAGCCGGCTGGCAAACAAAACGCTAGTTCTTGCGTGTGCCCAAAGCCAAACCCCATAGAAGTACAGTTACTCCTTTACCTTCTAAACTACATGACGAACATACAAACTTGGGCCTTACAGCCACCCACCTGATTAAAATGGTAGCCAAACCTCTCTCCAAAACTGCTGGGTTTGTGGCCTTTCTGGATGTCCCGACAGCTATCAGATTTCAGTCAAACGCTCCTGAGTCCCATGCAACGGCCACACAGTTTTCTTTTGTGAGTGCAAACAATTTGAAAACAGGGCAAAAAGACACCAAGAGAGATAAACGACTCACTATGACTCTAGTGAACAGACATTTAGAAGTTGACTCCTTGCAGGAGGAATTGAATAAAAAATTAATACCTTCAGAGCTGCAAAACACAACATGATCCCCAGGTAAAGCCTTGAGTGAATCTGGCTGGAAGCAAAATCCTGCTGGGACTTGGGTCCCGGATCCAGAGAGGGATGACAAAACTCCTTTTACACCTTTCTCTTCTACTTGGGCTCTGGGGCACAACATAATTCACCCAATAAATGACACTGCTAGTAAAGAAGTGCCTTGCCCATTAACTAGCACTGAGCTTGATATGTACAGTAGAGGAGCAACAGTCCCTCCTCTGGTGCTGGGAGTCGAAATTATAACTCCAGAAGGACAAAAAGGGATGCCAACTGAACCTAGTACTAATAATGCAGATGGGACAGAAAATATTCATGGACAGCCTGAACAAAAACAACCGCTACTGTCCAAATTGTTCGCCAATAGAAAAAAAGAAGCAGCTCCCAGGAGAAATGCAGTACAAATCTGCTATAAAGGATGCATGGAAAACAGGCCAGACAGACATTTTGTAGGGAAAGTTTTACTCAAAGATTCTTTGAGGTTTTCCCCTTGAGAGGTGTTTGCTTTCATCAACATCTCGGGAGAGGATAACTTTGATGTTAGTTTTCGTTCTGCCCACTTTTTAGACCTATTTTGGGAACGTTACACTCAGGTCAAATATTCTCCCATTTGGACACCTTTTGTAATTATTCCACTGTCTAAACCGTTGGTTAAGTTTATTACAGTGATGTTTAGAAACAAGGGAGTTCAAGTTGCAGATATTTCTTATTGGCTGTCTCAAAGATGTGAACTTTTGGGGGACCCTGAGGAGAGTCTAGACACGGAGTTATTTTGGAATGGGGGAGTGTAAATATAAAGTCAAACTACAGAGTACAGAATCTGGTATCATACACATCCCTAATTCATTTATGTTAGGCAGGGATGGGTGGGGTTTATGCAGGACAACCCTCAGCTTGCTATAAGTGCGGTTCACGAACACATATATCCAGTACAGGTGATAAGCCAAGATGTGGAAATTGTGGAGAAGTGGGCCACATCTCTTTTCAATGTGCATCTCACACCAAATGCGATCTGTGTGAAGATGTGGGGCATGCCTTTAAGGACTGTCCTTGGGCTACCAAAAACACAGCCTGCAACATTAGTCCTGATTTATTTATCCAGCAGGCACAAGATATGGCGAATATTCAACAGAAGCCTCACCAAAATAAATCTGATATAGTATCCCAACCCTCTACTGAAATAATTGATTTATGTGAACAGCAGGAGTTCAGGGTTAAGAAAGATATCCAAACAAAGGTTGAGGAATTACTCCCCCACAAAACTCAGGATCGCCCAGGGGTCTCACAACAGGAGATCTTAACTCCGGTGTGCTACAATGACCCAGTACAGGTTGTTGTTCCCTTATCAACACCCACATCCCCACTTCAAAGATGTAGATCCTCTAGAAATTTGAAGTCAGCCTACATACCCCCCCACTTCCCCACCTAAGAATGTCAACTCAGTTAACCCTTTTGCAGCTTTAGCACCAGAATGGGGGGATTCAGATATGGATCAGGATGAAGGGGATAGCAACTCTAGGGATCAAGACATGGAGGTACAAAAAATGGATTTGGTAGGGTATAAAGGAAAGAAGAAAAAAAGAAAAAAATTGATATCATTAGGATTGTTAATAATTATTACTTCTGGCTGCCTTAAAAAATTGGTTCACTTAATGTACATAGTTTAATTAATACAGGGAAATGTCAGGTTGTGTTCGATTTTGTCTATAGATTACAATTAGAAATTTGTTTCTTGCAAGAAACTTGGGCTTTTTCTCTCAACAACATTAGAAGCTTCCAGGGATAATGGGTTTGGGGTCCTTCTTATTGGTCCTTTGGTCAAGATGTTGTGGCTGGAGCAGGTATTATGTTTAACTTCTTTTCATTTCAGCTGATTAAACTGGTGGACATCCAACCGGGAAGGGCATTATTATTAGATGGAATCTGTAAATCCAAGACTTACCGGTTAATTAACATCTATGGACCACAGCAGAAAGCAGGGTGAGTGGCACTTAAGTGCACTTAAGCCTTATCTTATGACCTCTTATCATATTATTCTTTGTGGTGATTTTAATTGGGAGGTGTCATCCTTTATGAAAAAAAAGAAACGAAATGCAAAAATCTATTGTGATGCTAATGCTTTATTGAAACTGATATCATCAGCTGATTTACTTGACTGTAAGCGTTTTCATAAAAAAGGTCCTAATTTTACTTTTAAAAAAGGTAAATGTGTATCCACTATAGACCATGTTTTTGTTTCCAACACCTTACCTACAGCTGAAATGGAAACATACCCAGTAGAATTCACAGATTGTGTAGCATTAATGGTAAAACTATCAGATGTCTCAGCCACAAAACCATCCTTTTCTAGATGGAAACTGATTGTAAAAACTTTAGAAGAACCCCGGGTCCAACAATGAATAAGAGCTATCGTTAGAGCTAGATGTTCAGTTTATTTTTTGTATTCTAATATAGGACAGTGGTGGTTAGATACGAAAGAGGATTTCACAATTTGGCTTAAAAACCATGGGAAGTGTAAAGAGAACAGTAAGTTTTTAAAATATCTTCCTTTACGCCAACACCTATTTAAACTATTCACTTGGTCAAACACCTCTAGGTTTGACTATTCGGCGCACATAAAGCTGATAAAAATCCAAATGTTAACCTATCAATATGACCGGGCAAGTACTTTGAAAGTATTATTTCAAAATGGTATCAAAAAATCCCCAGCTGGTGATCCTTATCAGGCATGCAGGACTTTTAGGGACAATAGAGAGATGGATTCTCTGTATGACCCTCAGGGGATTTTGCATCATTCAGATAATGATTTATATTTAATTATTAAAAACCATTGTGCATCACTTATACCTGACAAGGGTCCTACAGCCCAGGACATAGTTTCATATCTGGGTCAAGTTCAAATCCCTTTCATTCCCTCTCACTTAACAGAAGGAGAAACTCGCATTACTTCCCAGGAGATACGTTCAGCCATAAAAACCATGGCTTCTGGAAAATCCCCTAGCTTAGATGGGCTTCCCATAGAATTTTATAAAATATTTATAGAAGAATTAGCAGAATGTTTGGAGCCAGTGTTTGATTATTTTTTTCAATCTAATACAATTCCCTCTTCCTTCTTAGATGGACTATTGCTATTTATTTATAAATCTGGAGAAAGGCAGATGATCTCCAACTGGAGACCCATAACCATCCTTAACACAGATTATAAAATCTTAACACATATTTTAAACAATAGGTTAAAACAAATAGCCAAACACATAATCTCCCAAGTTCAATTTTGTAGTTTACCTTCCCAGAAAATACAATATGCTCTTATGGTAGTAAGCGACATAATTGAACATTTATCTCTTTCTGGGCAATATGGTACTATCATCAAGGTAGATCAAGAAAAAGCATTTGACCGAGTGTCCCACACATATTTATTCTTAGTGTTACAACATTATGGTATTCTGGACTATCTAATTAAATATATCAAATTAGTATACACTTCAACAACTGTATACCTCATGATACATAGAACTGTAAATCTAGGTTTTCAGACCCACCTCGAGGTGAGACAAGGCTGTCCTTTAAGCCCCCTGCTCTATATATTTTAATTGGACCCTTATTTAAGAATATTATTGGATTCCCCAAAATGGCAAGGGATTTCGGGAAATGGCATTCAGATAGATATTAATGTTCAAGCTTATGCTGATGGTATATGCCCTTTTTTTCGGATATCTCTCAATTCCCCATTTTTCTGGAAAACATGTCTGATTTTACGAAGGTTTCAAATTCAAAAATAAATTTGAGGAAAAGCTATGGATTATATATAGGGGTTGGATACCCTGACTCCCAGATATTAGCAGGCCTTCATATATCTTCTGAACCCCTCAAAATCTTGGGAATCACATTTGGACCCCAAAATTTGGCCTCCTTTAACTCGGACCACTCCTTGTCAAAAGTGGAATCCAAAGTTAACTGATGGAAAACATGGAGTATGTCAAAAATGAAATGAATTCAAATAATTGAAAAAAATTTAATTCCTGTATTACTCTATGTTGCGATGCTATATCCTCTGCCACAATCGATGGAAACTAAACTTAATAGTATCTTCTTTCAAATGCTGTGGGGAAATAGATTAAACCCCATTCTAGGTGCTTTACATACCTCCCAGTTCGCAAGGGAGGGTTAGGCATGATAGATCCTATTATATTTTTTCACACTTTATTTTTTTCACAGACTGTTAGATGTGCGCTGGGACCTATTATTACAACTCACAGTGCCTGGTGTAGGTTAAACCTAAATCATTATTTTAGGGCATGGGGACTTGTTCCACCAAGATTAGGGATGTATTTGCATGTTCCAGAATTTTTTAAATCTGTTGCTACTAAATTGTACAAATGGAACCTTACAAAATCAAATATTTTGTCTCAGTCCAGCCGAAATCTGTATCAGACAGTGCTGGATAAAATATACCCCAGGGAATCTAGTTTTAAACTATGCACTCCGGAAAAAAATAAATATGTTATAGCTCAATTAATAAACCTTAGGCTTCCTCTTCAGATATGGGAACATCTTTAGCTTTCTGTTTACGGTAGAATACAGGTTAGGGGCAACACTAAACATGAGGCTATGGAAGAAAAGAACTGTCCTTTTCCAGACTGTATACATTTAGAAGAAACTATGGAGCACTATTTACTCACTTGTTCTTATTCAGGCACACTATGTTTTTTTTAGCCACTAAATGGAACATGTCTTGGCTTAAGAATATGCCTTATGAAATGTGTGTATTGGGTCAATATTCCTTGTTAGGATCCAGGTTTCACCATGATGCTCTTGCCGTATTTCTGTTTTGCTTGAAATTTTATTTATGGCAAGCCAGATGCAGTTGGGTGTTACATCAAAAAAGAATGTCATATGAAACTGTACAGACTCTAGTATGTCAAGCTATGACTCAAGTTTATGAAAGAGATGTACGAGTTCAACACCCCAACAGGTTCACAAATGGTGGAAAGGGTTTTTGTTTTTTATAAAATACAAGTAAATTTTGTTTTTTGGGATCTTTAAATTCTTTAATAAGAAAAGAAAAAAAAAGAGGGGACGGGGATAAAGGGATGAAAACATTATTATGTACAATATGATTAGCAGTAATGTTTATTTTGTACCAAATTAAGGAGTCTTGAATTTGTATCTTTGTAAATTTACTTAACGATGTTCTTTCAATAAAACTACCCCTACTCTTTTTGAGGAGTGCCATGGGATCTTTAACACCCACCTGAACTAATTCAAATCCAGGCAGATGGGACCTCGGTTTAACATCTCATCCAAAAGATGGCACCTCAGAAGTGCAGCACCCCTCTCATGCTGCACTACAGTGTCAGTACAGGGATATTAACCCAAGTGCCAGATGTAGGAACTGAACCCACAGCTTTCTGATCTCCTGGCCTCAGAGGCGAGTGTGCTACCTACTGAGCCATTGACAGTGACACATTTTACTTCTGAGAATGAAATGAAATAAATGCAGTGCTCGTTGATATGTAATATGTTATATCTTGTGTGATGTCAGGATGTCGATTGTTAATTACCTGGTTATGCGAAGTACTGTATATTGTTATATACTCAGAAAGGTACCTGATAAAACAAGTTACAATGTTTCATAGTCTTTTAGACTTCAGTGGGTGGAAGACATTTCATTGCAATTATGAATGCATAACTTATTCCATGGAATTTTAAAACAAATCCAGTGGAAATTCTGGAACAGGAGAAAGTGGCAGGGGACGGAAGATATGGACCCTGTTGGACTGAGTGCCAGACATGCTATACAGTGAAGCAATACAGTGCTTCACAATGTAATGATTATGTCTGTGGTGTTTTATGTTCTGGGTGGAGGATTCCGTAGTCTCTGGGGAGTGTGAGTGAAAGTACCAAACTTAGGAAGTCCATTATGGGGGCATACCATGACTAATTGCCTGCAAAGGAGAGAAATATTCAGCTTGCCAGAGGACCCTTTAAACTGACAGTTTTGAACTTTAAGGCCCTTCATTGTAGATGCTGGTGCTGAGTTCTCCAACAACTGCCCTTCGAGCCCAACCAAAACTTGACTTAATACACATTCAGTCCCGTGGCACTTACAAAGGACTGTGCTCATCATCTCCAACAGGCAGTTGAAGTCCCCCCAGTGTGCAGATCCAGCACCATTGCCCCAGAGACATTCCCACCCTGCCTGTGTTTGGTGGGAACCCTGTCTGACCAATGCCATTTTTGCTTCTTTATCATGCTGCTGCAGATACTTGCAGTCTGTTTTTTCAAACCAGACAGCAGTGAGACAGCAAACTTGCAAGTTTGCCAGCATGAATCAAAAAGCAGTTTGCTCACATCTCTGGTCCCATAAGGGCTGAGCAGTAACTACACTCTTCGCTGGCTACATCAGCTAAACTTTCTTTTTTGTTCTAAAATGCTGGTTCCATTTAGCATTTATGCCTCAATTCCCTCCACTGGCAGCAATAATTAAAGAATCCCTTGCTCAGTGTAATTCAGCTTTCTCTTAGTTTTTTTAAGCTAACAGAATAATGACTTACATTGGGCTTAGCTCACTTCACTGGCATAGGAATGCCCTAAAATGACTGATTAGCAATTAAACTTTTTTTTTCTTCTGAAAAGCAGCTTCAATTTTTATGAATTAGCATCAACCTCTGCTAGGATGAATAAAACAAACCTTTGATTGTGTTTACATTAGTTTAAAATTACTAGGTTTGCTATCCTGTGTTTTTTTTTCTTTTGCCTTTTATGTTGGTTTTGATGTAGGTGGGGCAATGGCAAGTGAGTGTGAACTCAGGTATTGGCTAAACTGTACCATTTGGATCTCTTCCAAAAACTTTTATCTTAAACCTACAAGCATGAATGAAAAAGTGGTTTGCTCACTTCATTGGACCCATAAGGACTGAGTAGCAACTAAAGTCTTTGCTGGCCACTTAGGAATGGACTAAAAGGACAGAGCAGCAGCAAAGCTTTTTTTTTTCTTTAATGGTCTTTTCGTTCAGTGTTTATAGTTTCAGTCCCAATGCTGGCAGCACTAATTTAAAAACACTTTGATCAGTGCAATAAAACCTTTTCTTCTCCTTGTTTTCTGCTAAAGCAATATTTAAGTAAACAGGGCATTGCTCACTGTGCTGACCTTATGGGAATGCGATAAAAGGAATGTAGAGCAATTAACTTTTGTTGTTTCAAAAATGCTCATTCAGTTTAGTGCTCATGCCTTCACTAGCACCATTGGCAGCATTACTTTAAAAAGCACTAACTTAAAAAAGCACTAATTAAACAAGGCTTTGTGCTCTGCAATTACTTTTTTTTTCAGGTAAGGGAATAATGATTTAAACAGGGTTTTGAGAACTTTTGCTGGATGCATAGGAATAGGTTAAAAGAAGTCCGACACCATTGAAAATGTTTTGTTTTAAAATGCTTGAGTTAGGGTAAAGAAAAACATCTCTTCTCAGTGCTATTTCTTTTCTTTCTTCTTTTTTTTTTTTTGGATAAGGGAATACTGATGTAAACTGCACTTTGCTCACTGCTGCTGAAGGCATGAGAATACAGTAAAAGGAGTCCACAGCGACAAAAATGTTTTGTTCTATAATGCTCCAACAGAGCAAGTAAGCAAAACTTTATTTATATAGCGCCTTTCGAAATCAAGGCACTTTACATAATAAAAACACAATAAAATGAATATTGTTATAAATTATTTAAAACAGTCAAATAATTAACCAATTAAATAGGGAAGGCCTAAGAAAATAGATACATTTTTTAACATGGATTTAAAACTACTAATGGTCAGGTATTCTCTTGACCGATGAGGTAGAGAATTCCACAGGGTTGGTGCTGCAAATGAGAAAGCATGCACTCCAGTTGTTTTAAGACGAATCCTGGGAATCTCTATCAATTCCTCATCGGTGGATCGGAGAGGGCAATTGGGGGAGTAGGGAGTCAGGAGATCTTTCAGGTAATCGGGTCCCTGTTCATGTAGGGCTTTAAAGGTAAGCAAGCCTACCTTATAGGTGATCTGCCACTGAACTGGCAGCCAGTGCAGTTCGCGCAGGACAGACATAATATGACTGGTCCTAGAAGTACCAGTCAACAGCCTGGCTGCAGCATTCTGCACCAGCTGCAAGCAGTGGATATCAACCCCAGACAGCCCTAGGTAGATGGCATTGCAGTAGTCAAGATGGGTGGTGATGAAGGCATGGACCAATGATGGAAGGTCGCCCAGTGGAATCAGGTGTTTCACCTGGGTGATATTCCTCAGATGGTAAAATGAGGATTTAACCACAGCTGACACCTGAGACTTCAGGGTCAAGCCATCAACAAAAATAATGCCTAGGTTACGTACCTGATCTGAGTAATGAGCTGGATACTATCAAGCCACAGGCTCAACATGTGTCCAACCCCAAAACCCACCCCCGAGCGACCCAGATCCACAACCAACACCTCAGTCTTATCCGGATTCAGTCTCAACCAACTCAAGCTCATCCAGTCTTTGATCTCAGAGATGCAACTTTTTAGCACATAGATCACATCAACCTTTCCAGGCACAAAGGACATATACAGCTGAGTATCATCTGCCATAGCAATGAAAACTCAAGCTGTATTACCTGATGATATCACCTAATGGCAGCATACACACTGTGAACAACATGGGTGCAAATATGGAGCCCTGCGTCACCCCACAGGACAGGGGGAGGGCATCAAAGGAATAAATTCCAGTGACCACCCTCTGAGACCTGCCTGTGAGGAAAGATCGAAACCATTCGAGGACTGTACTCGACAGTCCACAAAGTAGGGCTGTGCATGGGCTGAATAGTATTTTCTGAATATCACGAATAGTAGGCTTCCCGAATATTCGGATGCATTTTCCGAATAGTTAACTATTTGGCCACTATTTGGGAACTACTATTCGGTGAGATTTCCAAGTCTCACAGAGCTTTGTTGGCCAATCAAAAACTGTTTCTTGAGCTCAAAGGCAAGCACACCATGTGACTTCCTCACTCTGAGCTGGTAGAAGACAGGAGACATTGGTTTCTGAGAGCTGCTCTGCAGTACTTTTGAGACCTTAAACTTGCTAAAAAAGAAATTGATTTT
Organism: Neoceratodus forsteri; assembly: GCA_016271365.2. Classification (NCBI taxonomy): domain Eukaryota; kingdom Metazoa; phylum Chordata; order Ceratodontiformes; family Ceratodontidae; genus Neoceratodus; species Neoceratodus forsteri. The sequence continues at coordinate 1,142,170,786 of CM028129.1, read as the reverse complement.
TGCTTCACAGGCTTTTTTGGGTCAGTATAGTTTTTTTGATAAGTGTCAGAAAAGTTATGTTTGGCTTTCTGACAGGTATTTTGTCCTTATTGCTGTACTCAGTTACAGGGACTAGGAGGGCTGTCTGTTAACACCCCTTCTCTGCTGCTGTCTGACATAGCTCCAGTGTGATTTTTTTGGGGTGGAGCACATTTTATTTATTTATTTATTTTTTTTTGCTGTTGTCTGATTCCAGGCTTCGTTCCCTGCATGACTGATGAGGGTGTCTGCTAACTCCCCTTCCTGCAGGTCACTGCTTATAATTTGCTATATATGTGCAAAATATTTGATTTTGTGAGGCTTCACCCTGCATGTGCATGCTTAATATATTTTTTCATGAGGCAGGGCCACACGTGTGCACAGCTGTGTGCTCACAGATTTTGAAATAAACTTCTTTAGTTCTAAGCCAGTCAGGCTTGACTCACTGAATTAGTATTGTTAGTCTCCTCTGGTTCTAGGAATAGATCCCTATATGCATGAGGAGAAGAAGAAGAAGAATCTGCATTTATATAGTGCTTTTCATACACAGTGGATCCCAAAGTGCTTTACAAGCAATGCTAGACTGGTAGTGAAGTGACTGAATGTGTGGTGGTGGTCATATCGCACATCATCACCCACACACAGCCTGGATAATTGCATGAACTGGTTTATGGGAAGGAGAATGTTGTCCAGGACACCAGGAATGTTCTCTACTCTTTGCGAAGAGTGCCCTGGGTTCTTTTTCTTCCACCTGGACACCCACCAGAACAACACCAGGATGGGCAGAAGAGACCTTGGTTTAACATCTCATCCGAAGGATGGCACACCCCAGCAGTACAGCACCCCCCAATACTGCATTCGGATGCCAGCAATTTTTAGGTGCAAGTCCAATCCCAGTGTGGGACGAGAACCCATGACCTTCTGGTCCAGAGACGGATGTGCTACCTAGCTGACACAGCGGCTCACTCCCCCCCCCCCACTTCTACAGCCCACTGCACACAATTAAGCTGTGCTTGTGAAATATATCCCCCTGCATGTCTGTGCCGTATGTGTGTGCACAGTTGAGCACATGCATTTTTTTTGTTTGTTTATTGTTGTTTTGTTAATTAAATCATTGCACTTAGTGGGGCAGGCTTGTCTCACTGAATTAACTGTACGTCATATGTCTGTTCCTTGCTCTGTTACATGTTTGACTAAATAGGTTGCCCTTTTCTTCCCCCCCCCCTTCTTAGTAGCAATGATTCTTTCTTTGCTGCTAATCTTTGTTGTGGTGCAGTATAACTGGAAAGGTTGATGTATTACTGTAGTTCCACAAGCACTAAGTAAAGCATCACACACACAGGTACTACGTAGTAATAGTTTGTGTTTTACACAGTAACCACTAGTGACCTGATCCATCATGTCTTTAGCAACCTTACAAACATGCTTGGTCCAGCCCCAGCAAAGCATCTGCACCACTGGCCCCAAGTGGTGAGGGACAGGATGATAGACCACAAACATACAGCACATCCACACAATTACTGCTAGTGTTGTCCCTGGGCTGCCAAACCCCAAACAATCTATGTAGAACAGCACTCAGCGGGGGTTGGTAACAAAATACAGTTAAAGTAGTGCTGCATAAGTTGCTAATACATTTGTTTGTGCTAAGGCTGGAGGATGCCAATAGAGCCCTGGTGCTTTGACCAGAACCTGGTCTTTGTCAGGGTGCATGTCAGGAACGTACAAACATGCTATGAATATACAACCCTTAGAGAAACACACACTATAAATAAGTGAAGTTAAAATGAATGAGACTGAGATGCCCTTGTAACAAAACAATCCACAACTAACATACCCAAGGATGAAACACTGCATTAAGATTATAGAACATAGTTCATACTGTGGTGCCAGACAGTACGCAATGCAGTATCTTGCAAAATTGCTGTAAAATGCTGCAATATGCTGCAAGAAGCAATGTAATTTAATGGCAATTAAGCCCTCCAGTCATCCAATATTTTGTGGCATGTCATTTACTTCAAAGTACTGAATTGCATCTTGTCTTGCTCCACTGTAAATTATTGATACATAATACAATTCCAGAGAAGGTGGTGAGATAGGCTACATAGACAATGACATACAGGTGTCTCTCTTTATTCAATGGGCTCAAATATTGTTCTCCCCAAGCAAGCCTTTTAGTTCTTGTAGCATTGGTAATAGTAGTACTACCACTAATACCATAACATAGAAACATAGAAACATAAGCAGTACTACTAATTCCATTAGCAGTACTACTACTGCTGCTAGTGTCACCACCTGTCCATCTGTACGTTCACTGTCACATCCTGTTGTGCAGTAGTAGGGGGGAATTAGAGCATACATGCTTTGTGCAGCAAGCGGCAGACACCACCACCAGTGTCCCCACTGCTACCATTATGGCTGCTACATCCACAGCCAGGGTGCTTCTCACCACCACCAGTGCCATTCTTGCAGCATTCACCCTTTCAGCTGTCGCCACTACTGCAGCCACTGCTACCACTATTCCTATGCCCATGGCTGAAGCACCTTCTACCTCGTGTCTGTGACCATGAACACCCTCTAGTGCTGACCCAATGCAATGCTTGATATTGTTTTCAGAGTGCTATGTGTGTTTTGTGGTGGATCAAGTGTGCCACATGAAGCTTCTGTTGCATTAGTGAGAGCTCAATGTTGGTGGCTGAAGTGTCATTGAGGTGTATATGGTATACCAGGTTCAATGGGTGACTAATGGTGTTGCTGAAGTGCTTTTTTAAAGTTTCCTTAAAAAAACACCTTTTCTGGCCGAATACCGAATAACGAATACCGAATACTTGGGACCCAAATACCGAATATTCGGCCAAATATTCGGGAAAAGGTATTTGCATAGCCCTACCACAAAGGAACTGCAGGGTCTCCAAAAGCACCTCATGGTCCACAGTGTCAAAGGCTGCTGAGAGATCAAGAAGGACCAAGATGGTATGAGCATTTCGATCTCTCTCCATTTGGAGGTCATTTAATACCCGAACAAGGGCAGTCTCTGTGCTATGCCTCTTCCTAAATTCAGACTGGAGTGCTTCATAGATATTGTGAGTTACAAGATGATTGTCCAGTTGCAATGCAACCACCTTCTCAATAACCTTCCCCACAAAGAGAAGGTTAGAGAGACAGGTCAGTAGTTATCTGGTTCATTAGGATCCAAGGAGGATTTTTAAGGAGTGATCAAATGACTGCCTCTTTTAGGGGATCTGGAAAGACTCTCCTCTCCAAGGATCTCCAAACAATTTCAGCTAGGATCGGGCAGATAACATCTACACATCCTACTAAGAGGGAGGTAGGGCCCAGATCCAAACTACAACAGGTTGGGTGCAAAGTCTGTACAATCTTTACAATATCAATGAATTCTGGTCAGCTGAAATCCATCCAGACAGACCTGGTGTCCATCACTTCCCATCGACCTCCACAGTCCGTCATGGAGAGAGCCGGGCCGATTCCAGACCTGATGTTGGCAACCTTATCTGTGAAAAACCGAGCTAGCTCATCAAACTTAATTTGTGAAAAAGCTCTTCCGAACTGGAGGCAGATTGGATTGCACAATCTATCTACAGTTTGAAAAAGCTGATCTGGTCGGTTCTGCACAGCAGAAATCTCCCTGGACAGGAACTCTGCCTTCTTATGGCTGGTTTTTGATTGATAGCCTTTATAATGTTCCATCAATCTAAGCCTTTCAGCATCCAGGCTGGATTTCTGCCATGCTCTCTTCAGCCTTCGACCAACCCACCTCAACTCCTTCAAGGCCCCATCATACCAGGGGGACCTTGGGCAAAGAGTGAGTGGTCGAACATGAACAGGAACAATCAAGTCCATGGCATTTACCACTGCCTTATTATAGGCTAGAATGAGATCCCCAGAACCTGTGCTTTCACCCAGCAATTCCGATAGGTCCAGTACCACCGATAGACCATCCGGGGTAACTCCCCTTAAGGGGTGGTACCAGACCATCTCTGAAGGGGTAGGTCCATTTAGGGGGGCCCCCGAAACTGAGCCCTATGGTGTGATGATCAGGCCAACTGACTGGTTCCACCTCCAAGTCATTGATCTCCATCCCCAGGAGGAACAGCAGATCCAGGGAGTGACCTCCTATATGGGTAGAGGAGGTAATTACCTGTGTAAGCCCAGCATTGTCATTAGCTGGAGGAGATTTTGACCAAAGTGCAAGAGTTCATCGTCGACCCAGGCATTGAAGTCCCCCAGAATTATCCATCTGGGGGACTCCAACACCATGTCAACGATGAAGTCCACAATCTCCTGCAGGAGTAAACTCTCATCACCTGGTGGATGGTAAATGAGGAGTATCCTGCAACCTACACCCTCACCCATGACACACTCAAAGGATCTAGTGGTCACCACTGGAACATGCACAAGGTCCAGTTTGGTCTTAAAAATGATGGCCAGACCGCCACCCCTATGCTCCAACCTCGGGCGGTGAAGTGCCGAAAACCCAGCTGGAACAGCAGAAGCAAAAACTCTTGGTCTGTATTTTCATCCAGGCAGGTCTCAGTGATGCATGCCAGGTCCACAATTTGAACAAGAGCAGCTATAATAGCTATCTTGTTTTTGATGGACCTTGCATTACATAACACCGCCTGGGTTTGATGAGATGCTGGGGAAGACCTTGACTCCTGTCCAGACTCCATTGCTGGGCCCTTGGGTATGGGAACAAGACAGGGATTACCCCTGTCCTGGAATGATTTCACCCCAGGGCATTTCCTGGTTCCCACCACCCTAATACGTCCCCCTTTTTCCATTCCCCCACCAGGCCCAGCCCTGCACTCCATCCTGTGCGTCCTAGCAATCCCAAGGGATTGACAGCATTTATAGGTCTCTACTGGCAAAGAGGGGCAGTCAAAGGGGTGCAGTTCCCTGAGCCTGGTGGGAGAATATTGCCTGACCACCCTTGAATCTTCCCTACACATACTATCTATTTACACCCAGGAGCAAACACTCAAATTTCTAATATTAATAATGAAAACACACCATAAATTAAATAATAATATTAACAATACCCCTATCAATCTCTCTCACAGATTGGAGGGGAACTTAAACACAATAATGCCCATAATTTAACAAATAAATATCACCCACTAACCCCCAATAATACCACCCCAAATAAATAAGAATCACAAATTACAACTTAATAATTATAGCAATAAAATATAACATCAATCACATAAAACCAAATGACCACAGTTTAATGTCCATATAATTACACTGTCCACTATATGCAGCATTAAATCTTCAGCAGTTCAAAGGAGCATGTTGCATCTCCACAAGAATGTTCAAGAAAGAGAGAGCTCTCACCACCCCTTTACAAATATTTTTTGTCCAAACAACGTGGCCCTATCACTGCCACATTCAGAGTTTAATTTGAAGTTAAACAAATTGAGGACCTCTCACTGCCTCCCAGATAAGTTTATGAGGTTTATGAAATTGTACAGATCCAGTCAAACATAAAAATAACCAATTAAATAATACTTGTGGCATTCAGTAGGCAATGGCATCAGCAAGTTCTTTAGAGTCAATGGGCCAGATATTCAAACTGCGCTATTTTGTGGAGCAAGCCCTTGCACTGCACAAAATAGTTGCGCAGGGGTGTGGCCAGAGCGATATTCAAAGGAGTTGCGCCCTTGAGCAACTCCTTTGAATATCACCCCCTGGCCACAGCCACTGTGCATGATGCAGTGGAACTTGCGCCACCACAAGTGGTCAGAGTGGAGCATTCAACTTGCGGTGGTGCAAGTACCATTGCGCCATGCGCCAAAATCCGATATTCAAGGTGACATGCAAATGGGGCCATAATTCATGCAAGGCAGCGGGGGCATTTGCATCTGATTATGGCCCCATTTGCATGCCTTAGCATGCGTGCGCCGATCCCGGACTTGCGCCTGGCGCCTGCCAGGCAGCAGCTGTCGGGGACCGATGCCATTGAAGCCATCGCGGGCAAAGAGTGTAAATCCCCACCACCCCCACTGGCCCGATCGTGGGCATAGCTTTAATTCCCCCACCAGCCTGATCGCGGCAGCAAAGTGTCTCTCCACCCACCCGAACATATCCCTGGTGGTCCAGTGGACTGATAATCCTGATCGCAAGATGCAGTAGTAAACACCCCACCTGAATATATCCCTGGTGGTCCAGTGGACCGATAATCCCGATCGTGGGATGCAGTAGTTAAACACCCCCAACACATCCCTGGTGACCTAGTGTCCCCCAACCCCACCCACCCACGAAGCCCCCCCACCGCTCCCCGCAGCGGCGGTGGCAGCATCCACCACCTGCCGCCCGCCGCCTGCCGACCCGGCTGTCTAGTAGGGCTGCCGCCCATTGGTGCAGAGCAAGAGCCAATGGGCGTGCAGCCCATACCCTCTAAGACAGTCAGTTTTGTCGAATGATACTTCATTCACAAAACTGGACTATCTTCTGATGAGCTGCACGCCCATTGGCTCTTGCTCTGCACCAATGGGTGTGCAGCTTCAGGCAGTCAGTCGGTGGGTGGCAGAGCAAGCAGGCGGGTGGGATGCTGCCGTTACCCGGCTGCGGGGGAGTGGGTGGTGGGGCTTCATGGGTGGTGGGGTGGAGACACTAGGTCACCAGAGATGTGTTGGGGGTGTTTAACTACTGCATCCCGAGATCAGGATTATCGGTCCACTGGACCACCAGGGATAAATTCGGGAGGTGGGGGTGTTTAACTACTGCATCCCGACGATCGGGATTATCGGTCCACTGGACCACCAGGGATATATTCGGGAGGTGGGGGGTGTTTAACTACTGCATCCCGCGATCGGGATTATCGGTCCACTGGACCACCAGGGATATGTTCGGGGGGGGAGACACTTTGCTGCCCGCGATCGGGCTGGTGGGGTGGAATTAAAGCTATGCCCGCGATTGGGCCAGTGGGGGTGGTGGTGGGGATTTTACACTCTTTTGCCTGCGATCGGGCTGCAGGGGGGGCACAGGGAGTGGGTTGAGGGCCAGCCACAGGTGGCAGCTGCTGTGTTGCGCCCTGCAATGCAGCAGCTCACCTGTGGGTGGCCCTTGACTTGATCCTTTTTTTTTTTGGCTCAAGGTTGTGCAGGCGCAGGTTGGGGGTTGCGCCTGCACAACTCTGCACAACCCGGCTGAATATCGGGCTGTGCAATTTATGCATGGTTCCTCCCCCTCCAGTTCAGCATGCATTCATTTGCATTGCGCTGTTGCTCAGCATGTTTTCAGTGGCGCAACTGCCTCCTGCTGAATATCACAGAATGGAGCAATTTCGGACTTGCGCAGGCGCAACCCTATTGCGCATGGCGCAACCCTTTTGAATATCTGGCCCAATATGTATATACAGCAGACTCAGCGGAATCTTCAAAAAACAGGATCAAGAACTCGAGGAAATCAGATCCAGGGCAATTAAATTAAACTGTCCAACTCCACCCGGCCCCTAAGCACATACTCTCCAAAAATCCAGCAGGTCCCCTCCCCCACTTAGGCCATCAGAAGATCACCCAACACCAGTAAAACAAGCCCAGACAGCCCCAGGAGACCCACAAAGATGCCCACCCTCCAGTCAGCACCATGAGATCACCCCAGGGAAGAGAAAAGGATAGATCCGGGAGCTGCCTTGGGACATGCCGAATCATGTTGCTTGTTGCAACTAAATTTTTTTTTTATAAATATCAGCTAATTGCCAAGTGTAAATAAGAACATGTCTTTTACAGCAATTACAAGGTTTTTAATAAATATAAGCTGATTACTAAGTGGACAGAAAAACATTTTTTTTCCCTTTCAACAAAGTTAATAAGGTAAAAGAAATATACAAGGAAAGCATTGCACTTACCAGTGCGATTCTGAATCTAAATTAGTAAAGAAAGTTAGAAGGACAACAATGAGTTGCAGCGAGTGTGGAAAAATAAGAGAGGAAAGACTGATGGTTTGGTATTTTTATTACTGGGTGGCAGTGAAGGCAGAAAAACTGAAAATAACTTCTGTCATCCCCCAACTTGGTCATACCCCCAGTGCTTGTTCAGTTCATGACTCAGCTGCCTCATGTTGTAGGCAGCCAGGCACCACTGAAAACGATAGATTAGAGAGAATAAGGATTCCAGTGTCTAGTTCCGTTCACACCTCTTGCTTTTGGGTGATTGTAGCTGTTTCAATTAGGCAACTATTATTGTTTAGGGAGTCAGGAAAGGGTGCAGCAGAGAAGAGATTCAAAGAGGCACCAACAGTGTTCGGTTGCATATGCTGGTTGGGGAAGGGGGGGTCCGTCGGGCAGGCAAGAAGTAGCAGCAGGGCTGGGTGAATACCAACACTGAATTTATGTCCCATGTTTGTGTGTGAGCACTTACCCCTGCCACTGGAACTTTGAAGAGCTCCCTCTACTATTGTGAAGATTGAACTGTAAATTAGTCAAGTTATTACCCCCAAAACATGTACTACCGCGTAGCTGAATGAGTTAAGCACATATATACTGAAGTTGAAACCTGCTTTTTTAAAACAGCTCTCATGGGGAGGGGGTTGTTAAGGTAGGAAATAGTTAGAATACACCTGAAGCTCTATTTCCGACTCCAACAGGTCATATCTGACCTAAACTTCTAATTTTACTTCCGAGAATGAAGTGAAAGAAATGCAGTGCTCCTCGATATGTAATATATTATATTTTATGTGATGTCAGGATGTCGATCTGTTAGTTACCTGGTTATGTGAAGTACTGTATATTGTTACATACTCAGAAAGGTACCTGATAAAACAATATACAAAGTCATATTATAATACCCTTTGTGTTATCATTACTGTGCTTTCATTTCCTCTTTTATTGGCTACTACAGCTAATGGATTCAAGATCGAACTTACCAGTAAATAAAAAAAAAGTTGAATAAAGCAATTGTTCTGTGGATCACATTTTAAATCAGACCATGTAAATGACAGGTAAATTGCATGGCAGGCCAGACATTTTAGGCTTTTATTTCGCGTTTATAGAGATACAATTATTATTATAAAATTAAGCAATATGAAAGTAGTGCTAAATTTCAAAGTACCAAGTATGGCATAATAAGTAACAACATTTTTGATGCAGTTTACGTCTTCATCTGAAAATGAGTCAAAAGTTACGTCTTTTGTATGGTAGACAACGAAATACCTTGAAAGGCATACCAGTTTCTTCAGGTTACTGTTGGTTTTTGAAGAGTGAAACTTATTTTTTTTTCCAGTTGGCAGTCTTTTGAAGAGTGAAACCTTTATTTATTTATTTATTTTCAGTTTGTGGTCAAGTTTGAAGAGTGAATACTTGTCTCTGGTACTGGAAGAACTACAATGCAGGACTGCTTTTTCAAAGCAAGAGGTCTGCAGCCCTGCAAGAGACCAACACTGACAGGAAGGCACACATCTAGGTAACAAAAGAAACAAGGCCAGCTCGGGTTGGGAACCAGAAAAAAAAGGTGGGTGTGGACCTTTAGAAGCTGCTCAGGTGGAGGTGGGGGTGGATCTTACCAAAATAAAAACAACTAATGCTCCCTCCCACTACTCATGTTCCAGTTCTTGTACCTCCCAATTAAGAAAGAAAATAGCGCCCTGAAACCATTGACTAACATGCAAGCACATTTATTTGAGGGCAGAAAGCATTTCTTGGAGGAGGGTCAGGCAGACGAGACTATTTACACCTTCGGCCAGTTCCACAGACAGAAAACATGACGTCAGCCCTTTTGTACATGCAAAATGTCTGCAGGGCTCTGCCCATGCAGTGGTAAAAAGGTACGTTATCAACATTAAATGGTATCTGACTTTGCAGTCTGACAGTTTCTAGCTACTGTTGTGTTTATTAATGAAGTTGATGTTTTTGTGTGTGTGTTTTTATGGCTTGTTGCAGTTTAGAATGTTTGACAGTTTTTAGAACATTAAAGGCATTGATACATATGTGTGCACTGCATCCTGGTTGCTAAAAGGGTTCCCTACTCAGTAGCTGTTGCTCTTTATGGCTTTGAATTCCAAACCCTAGAAGCATAGAAACACAGAAACTGTTGGCAGATAAGGACTGCTTGTCCCACCTAGTCTGCCTGTTTTCCCTACCTACTGTAATACCGCAGACCCTACTTAATCTCCATCTTTATCCATCTTTTCCTAACTACTGAGGTTCTTTTATGCCTGTCTCATGCATTTTTGAATTCTGTTACCATTTTTGCTCCCACCACCTCCACTGGGAGGCTGTTCCATGCATCAACCACCCTTTCTGTGAAGAAGTACTTTCTCACGTTTCCCCTGAGTCTACCCCTCTCCAGCTTCATATCATGACCCCTTGTTCTTCAGCGTCTATTTTTCTGAAAACTACTTCCCTCTTCTACCTTATTTATACACTTAAGGTATTTGAAAGTCTCTATCCTATTCTTCCTCTCCTCTAGGGTGTCCATATAGAGGTCCTTGAGTCTTTCTTCATAGGGCTTTTGGTGCAGTCCCTGCACCATTTTAGTTGCCCACCTCTGGACCGCATTTACTCTATATCCTTCCAGAGATGTGGCCTCCAGAAGAGGACACAGTACTCAAGGTGAGGTCTCAACAATGATTTTTACAGCAGTATCACTACCTCCTTTTTCTGCTGGTGATACCCCTCCCTATTTTGTTTATTTATTTATTGAAATGTTTCACCAGGAACCCACACTGAACAAGTTGCTTGTCTCCCGATGTGACCTGGGAAGAGAGGTACAGAGAAATACATAGAGCAAAATACATAACAGTCAATTACAGTGGGAGTATACAATACATAATACAGCAATGGTAGGAAATACAGGATACAGAGTACAACAGGGTAAACAATTTATTGAGCATTTATAGTGCAAGTTCTTATACATAAGTACTGCAAGTTATCGTAAATTACTGTCCCTGTTAGGGGTGAGGTTCTAGGGAGAAAAAGTAGGGAGCCTTAAGATTTAGGAAAACAGGTACAGTTAGGGGAGAGGAAGTCCTCAAGGGCAGCGGAGAGGGAGTCAGAGGATGAGGAGTGATGTATTTGCTGGGGAAGGGCATTTCAGATTTCAGGAAATGGTGAAAAAAAGCAGATTGGTCTGCGAGAGTAAAACAGCAGGGGATCATAAAGGTACATAAGTCAGTGAATCTTACAGAGTGAGTTGGAGGGGGTGTGTGAAGAGAGAGAGGAGGATAAGTATGAGGGTAGTGAGCCTAACCAATATTTAGAGATATGTTTGGCACAGTGGAAGAGGTGCCTGTTAGTGAGGGGAAGAACAGAGAGTGATAGAGATCACAGTGGTGAGTGCGGATAGGGGAGTACAGGGCAGCATCCCCCGGCTCTCCCCACTGCCTTGTCAAACTGATTGGCAACTTTTAGGTCATCAGATATGATTACCCTAAGGTCCCTTTCCTGTTTGGTGGTCGTAAATACCTCTCCTCCCATTATGTTCTCTGTCCCTGGGTTCCTGTGCCTAAAGTACATGATTTTGCACTTCTTTGCATTATATTTTAGTTACAACACTCTTTTTTTAATTTTTTTTTTGTTTTACACTCTTGACCACTCCTCAAGCTTACTTAGATCCCATCTCATTCTTTCCACCTCCCAGGAGTGTCAACCCAGTTGCAGATCTTTGTGTCATCTTTATTTATTTAATTATTTATTGAAATGTTTCACCAGGAAGGCACGCTGAGCAACAAGTTGCTCATCTCCCGGTGCAACCTGGGGGGGTAGGGAACAATGGGATAGAATACAGAGAAATGTTACAATGTTGGAATACAATTTGCTTACTTGCATACAATGAGAGCAGGAGGGATTACAGGCCGATAACACTGGCTAACAATGCAACAGTTAAGTATAGTAGATGTGAAGATACATATAGGAAATTGGCAACAATTGGTGACAGTTGGTAACACAGGAACACATATAATAACTTGGCAACAGTATGTAGCACTAGATGGTAAGGTGATCCGATAGTAATTGGTAGCCATTAGTGTAACATATAGGATAGTGTATGGCTCCTGATGCACAACAAGGCTGTTCTCCAACTGAGTGGTTACTATGCCGACTTTTGACCTTGAGAGCTCAGCTCAAGAGGTCACACAGTCGGCATAGTAACCACGAGGTCAGAGAACAGCCTTGTTGTGTATCGGGAGCCACACATGTTTCTGGTAAATGATAGCTTAACATCATACATTTGTGCAACAAACATTTCAGTTTGCTGTCAGAGTGGGGATTTGAGGCCGCTACAAAGCAGGTGTCCATCGTTCGGTAGCGTAACCTGCAATTGATTGCTAATCTAGTGTGGGAGGGCTTTAAAAAAACAAAACCTGGTGGCTGAATTATTCGCTTAGCGAGAAGTGGTGACCACAAGGAGACTCTCTGATCTGATTGTAAGTAATATCTGGTTGATCCTGCCTTTTAATTAAAAGTTGAATATCTTTTTGATCTCTTGACAGTGCACGTTCGGGGGATTTTGTTGCCATTGCCACACTGACTTATCTGGTTGAGCCTGCCATTTCTGTAGCATCTGTTCTGTGTGACGTCTGTGGTGCAGCAAAATGAAAAGTCGTTCTGCTGCACTATGGATGTCACTACTGCAGCAGAACAACATTTTACAACAAACAGATTTTGGTGGGTTACAACGTTCCACCTTACACTATATAGATGTTCAAGATTTACAGTGATTGGAGTAAAGAGAGGAAGACTGGGAGGAGGGAACGAAAAATTGTGGAGGGTAGAATGGAAGAAGGGAAAGGAAATTTATGGAGAGACTCAGACAGGACATGATTTTCGAGGCAAACAGAGATAACAGGGTGGACTAAAGTGCATATATGAGGGGTATAAGGGTAGGTTATAAGTGCTTAATTGAGTGTAGGGGTAGGCCAGTGTTAGGCTATGTTAACTGGAAGGCGGGATAGGAAAAATCTACAAAAAGGCATACCTTCCCTTCTAACCCCTCTGCAATTTTGCTAATGAAGACATTGAAGAGAAAAGTCCCCAGTACTGATCCTCGTGGCACCCTTGTGGCACCCTGCTAGTCACCCTCTCCTTCTCGGACTAAACCCTATTTACCACAACCTTCTGATGCTGCCTATCCCTCAACCAATTTCTAACCCAGTTTACCACCTACAGGCCCACTCCCAGGCTGCCCAGCTTGTTAATAAGTCTCCTATATGGAACAGTGTTGAAGACCTTGTTGAAATCTAGGTAGGCCACATCAACCACTCCATTCTGATCTAATTCCCTGGCCACCCAGTCAAAGAAATCTATCAGATTTGTTTGACAAGACCTCCCTGCTGTGAATCCATGCTGCCTTGGATCTTGTAAGTCACTGGATTCAAGATATTCTACAATCCTTTCTTTTAGTAGTGACTCTATTAATCTCCTCACTACCTAAGTCAGGCTGACTGACCTGTACAGTAGTTGCCAGCCTCTTCCCTGCTCCCACTCTTGTGAAGTGGGACTACATCTGCCCTTCTCCAGCCCTCCGGAATCACCCTAGTCTTCAGTGAGTGGGTGAACAGGACTGTCAGTGGTGCTGCCAGCACATCTCTAAGTTCCTTCTGTATCTTTGGGTGTATCCCATCTGACCCCATTGCCTTGTCCACTTTCAGTTTTGAGAGTTTCTTCGGGATTCTTTCCTCCATAAATGGACTAGTGTCCACCCCCACTTCCAAAGATGCTCCTGTCGCTTATCTGTGGTCGCTCACCATCCCCTTCCTCTTTGAATACTGAACAAAAATATTTTTTTCAGGATTTCTGCTTTTTTCTTGTCCCCCTTCACACACTTCCCTGTTCCCTTCTTAGTCTTAAAATCACTCCCCTTGTCCTTCTCCTTTCACTCATCTACCTGAAAAAATGCCTTGCCCTCTTTCTTTACTGCCTGGGCTATTTTCAGCTCTGTTTGCACCTTTGCACTCCTGACTGCTTTCTCTGCCACCCTCTGCTTCTCCTGATACAATTCCCTATCCTCCTCCTTCTGTGTCTCCTTATATCTCCTAAATATTAACTTTTTTGCTCTTACCTTCTCAACCACTTCTTTTGCGAACCATAGTGGCCTTTCTTTCCTGTTACTTTCGCTTACTTACCTAACACAGAGGTTTGCTGCCTTCACAAAGGCTCCTTTTAGTTTTGCCCATTGTTCCTCTACACCACCCAAATCCTCCCCCCGTCAGGGTACCCCTAAGGTATTCCCTCAGCTTTGTAAAGTAGACCCTTCTGAAGTCCAGGACCCTTGCCTCCTTGTGATTTGACTCTGCTACTGTTCTGTTCTTATATTGAACCACTCCCTTTCAGCCAATCAGAGTGCAGGAAAAAAACTACCCATTTTATAAAACTGGGGTAGGGTACAGACATCTGTGGTGACCCCATGCAGAAGCATGATGCACTACTGCTCAGTCATTCTGCAACCACAACAGAGTATAGATTTTTTTTACTATAAATTACATTAAAAGGGTGATGTATTGTGAAGACTTTCATTGTACCAGTGGGCTGTAACACATATAGAGCACTCTTGCACCCCGCATCATTTTACATTAATGTTGCAGCAATTTTAGAATCTGTCTGGAGTACAAGGTATAAGGCTCCACCCTCCAAGTTTTTTTTTTTTTACCTTTTTTAGCTCTAATGATACAGTATCAAAACTGCACAAATCAAGTAAACAAGGACTGTAAGCTTTCAATGCTTGTATCATGCTCTGCACTAATGCCCTGTTGCTTTACATTAGTAGTTCATGATTACAACAATTTTGTGGTTTATGTATTTTCTTTGAGGAAAAGAAGTTTTCAGCATGGGCAAGTACTGTACTATTTTTGCCAAAGTATAGTATGTTACGGTATAGAAACTACCGAAAACTGTATTCGAGAACCGCTCAGTGCTGGAAATCAAAATCACACTGGATAATTACTTGGGGAAGGGATTATATATAAGGTTATATTCTATGCAAACAATGTGGTTAATATACCAGTTAGGATAACTTAAAGCTACAAAAGTAGGGAAATGTGGCATTAGGGTTTCCAACCCTAACTCTACACCCTCACCCCCACCCCACCCCCAAGCAGCAAAATGAAAAAAAACATTAGGGTTTTAGTTTTCTGGAATCTTGATTAATCAGTGGTGGGGTCTTCCTTAGGATCATCAACCCTAATGGTCCCCCCTTCCCCCCAGCCCATGGCCTGTGGTCTAAAGCAAAAGAAACAACTTCAAGCAAGTGCCTCATTGTGATACACTCTTCAAAGGTAAAGAATTATGTCTCGCCACATGTTGCCAACACAGTTTCTTGTAAGTTTCTTCACAGAGATCACATGTGATATTGTTTGCTCAGGGAACAGGGTGGACATCACAGTTGACAACCCCAAGGAAGACCCCACTGATTTGCCAAGACTCCAGAGACCAAAAACCCTAATGTTTTTTCCCTTTTATTGCTTGGGGGGTGGGGGTGGAGTTAGGGTTGGAAACCCTAACACCAGATTTTCCTACTTTTGTGGTGTTATGTTACCCTAACTACTGCACCAATGAAGTTTTTCTTGCAAAGAATTTCCTTTCATTTTGAGATAATGGAGTTGTATCCTCATTCACGCAGGTCCCTTCGGGACCTGCGTGAAGAGATGCAGATGCCCTGCACCAAGGGAAGATTCTGTCCATCTACAGAAGTTTCACAGAATATTGTCACACCAAAGAGCGGTTGTACCAGGTCAAAATAAATATTTGTAGTACTTTCTGACCAAAGGTCTAGGAGACCGGCACCAAACCAAAGGAAAAACAATATGTGTATCTTCCTTCTGCTTAAAATGTTCATCTGTAGCCTTGTAGCCTTGTCCAGGTACAAAGAAAAGTCATTCACCACATTTTTTTTTCAACTCTTTTTCCTCCAGTCGCGGCTCGGGAACTCTTTCAGGCATCCTCACCTTATACCTGCCTGCCTGAGATCCACTACGGTCTTTGTGCCTTTCTCTCCCCCCCCCGCTGTCAGCACCCCTGGTTTAAGCCACCCGGGGAAGGTAGCCTGACCACTTACTTGGGCTCCTTGAGAGGCAGACTCTGACAGCAGGCGGGGCCCTGGGTGGAGGACTGATGAGGCAACGGTCGAGTCAGATCTGGCATTGGGTGTGGAGGGAAGGTGCCGTCGCCTATCTCCTGGGCTGGGTATTTCCTTTTTCTGTTCTTCCCCATCCCCCTTGCATGCACATCCCCAATGTTTGGTGCATGGCAACCCTGCCAGCATTGGGCATGCTGTGACGTGCTGCCTGTGCCTCTGCGGTGTCCCCAATCTCCACCAAGGTCCGCCAGAGCACTGAGTATCCCAATGCCCTTCCCCAGAACAGGAGAGCAGCCCTCCAGGTGCTCAGTCTGGTCCCTTCTCTACCGACCCACAGTGCCTGAGCTCGCTCCCAAACTCGGGTCACTGGTGTGGTGCGAGATGTGGCGTCCAGCACCTCAACCCTCAGCGCCACCGGGCCAGCCACATTCACCACATTTTAATGTGTGCTTGATCCTTTAATCATGTAGTAGATAAAAATCCAACAACCACCAAAAGGTACATAAAAATGGACAAAGTTCAGCAATACCAAAGCAGCTCACAAGGATAACTCCACCTGCTCAACAGTTATGCTCACAGGTCATTTGGCATGTTTCACTCCACTGAGCTTTCTCAAAGGTGTGTGTGCAAAGGAACAGCGTTAATTTAAATACAAAACCCATTTAAAGTGACAATGCCCCATTAAATGCAATTAACAAGTAAAACATGGTTCAAGTCCCACCACTCCTTCATTTTTTAAAAAGATAGTAATTTTGTTATAAATTAGGGGGCTACAACACCCTCCTTGCTTTAAATACATGAAGTGGGACACGGTATAGTGTGACCAATATTGAATACATAGGCACTTATATACTACAATGAACAATTAAAAAAACCCTTATTCAAAATGTTCACAACCAGAAAGGGTCTGATCTGAAACAAAAAATAAATAACTATTATTAATACAATTATAATCACACAAATCCTACACAAACATTCAGACTTATGTACATATAGTGTCACCTATTTTTTTAAAGGAAAGGTTTGATTTCTAACCTCCCATTCAAACCTTTCCCCTCCATACCTCTAAAGGAGTAGATCCAGTATTGTTCACATTTAGGAGGGAGATTATCATAGTCTCCTCCCCTACATGACAACACTGGCTTCTCAAGCCCCTGGAATTCAGATCCATGTTATTGACTATTACCGGCCCTCAAAATGTGCATAGCTAACTTACTTTTGACATCTTTATTCTCTATGGCTCTATTATGTTCACCAATGTGGTGACAATGCCCCATTAAGTGCAATTAACAAGCAAAACATGGTTCAAGTCTCACCACTTCTTTATTTTTTAAAAAGACAGTAATTTCATTATAAATTAGGGGGCTACAACACCCTCCTTGCTTTAAATACATAACATGGAACACTGTATAGTGTGACCAGTATTGAATACATAGGCACATATACACTACCATGAACAATTTAAAAAACCCTTATTCGAAATGTTCACAGACAGAAAGGGTCTGACCTGAAATAAAAAAATAAATAAATATTATTAATATAATTTTAATCACACAAACCCTAGACAAACATTCAGACTTGTGTACAGGTCAGACCCTTTCTGGCTGTAAACATTTCGAATAACATTTTTTTAAATAGTTCATGGCAGTGTCCCACTTTATGTATTTAAAGCAAAGAGGGTGTTGTAGCCCACTAATTTGCACACACACCTTTGAGAAAGTTCAGTGATGCGAAACATGTCAGGTGACCTGTGAGAATAACCATTGAGCGGGTGGAGTTATCGTTGTGAGCTGCTTTGGTATTGCTGAAGTTTGTCCATTTTTATGTATCTTTTGGTGGTTATAGGATTTTAATCTGCTACATGATTAAAGGATCAAGCACACATTAAAATGTGGTGAATGGCTTTCCTTTGTATGTGGACAAGGCTACAAGGATACAAACGCACATTTTAAGCAGAAGGAAGATACACATATTGGGCTGGATATTCAAACTGCGCCATTCTGTGGCACAAGCCCTTGCGCTGCTCAAAAAAGTTGCGCTGGGGTGTGGCCGGGGTGATATTCAATGGAGTTGCACTATTGAGCAGCTCCTTTGAATATTGCCCCCCAGCCACAGCCACTGTGCATGGCGCAGTGGAACGTGCGCCACCGCAAGTGGTCAGAGTGGAGCATTCAGATGCGGTGGCGCAAGTTCCATTGCGCCATGTGCAAATTTCTGATATTTAAAAGGTGACATGCAAATAGAGCCATAATTTATGCAAGGCACATGGGGGGCCATTTGCATCTAATTACGGCCCCATTTGTATGCCATTAACATGCAGGAGTACCGATCTGACGACTTATGCGCCTGGTGCCCTGCCAGGCCAGCGGCACAGGACTGACCCCCTGCAGCTCGACCACGGCAGAACAGTATTACATCCCTCCCTCCCAGCAGCCCAATCGGTGTAATGTAAACCCCTCCCATAGCCCGCGAAGCGCTGAACATAACATTGTTCCCTCACAGCAGCCCGATTGCAGGCATAAATAGGTTAACCCCCACTAGCCCAATCAAGGGCATAATGTCAACCTCCCAAAGACCAATATCCCTGGTGGTCCATGGACCGTGAAGCCCGATCGCGGGCATAAGGTCAAACCCACCCCACAATGTCAATATCCCTGGTGATCTAGTGGCCCCCACCCCACCCACCCACCCACACGGGAGCCCACCACCCGCTCGTCAGCCGGTAGGGCAGCACCCCACCTCACCTGCTGCCCGCCATTCACCGACTGACAGTCGGTAGGCTGCAAGCCCATTGGTTCAGAGCAAGAGCTACCGGGTGTAGTCGATATTGCGATAAGGCAGAGTTCAGATATGTGAATGAATTCATTCATTCACATATCTGACTGCCTTAGATGGTATGGCTCATGCCCATTGGCTCTGCTCTGAACCAATGGGCGTGCAGCCCTACCGAACTGTCAGTCGGGCGGATTTGCGGGTGGCAGGCGGTGGGTGCTGCGCCACCGCTGATGAGGGGAGGGGTGGGGCCCGTGGTTGGGGGGTGGGGGACCACTAGATCACCAGGGATATTGGACATTGGGGTGGGTTTGACCTTATGTACGAAGTTTCAGTTTCATGTCCACTGGACCACCAGGAATATTGGTCTTTAGGGGAGGAGTTCTTAATGCCAGCGATCTGGCTAGTCGGGGTAGGGGAAGGTTTCAAGCCCGTGATCAGGCGCCGCAGTCCACTGGACCACCAGGGTATTGGTCTTTGGGGGTTGACGTTATGCCCACGATCGGGCTAGTGGGGGTTAATCTACATTATGCCTACGATCGGCTGCTGGGAACAGTATGTTGCGCCCGCGATCGGGCTGGGGTTACTATTATGCCACGATCGGGCCGCGGGGAGGTTACTATTATGCCCCGTGATCGGGCTGCAGGGGGCAAGGGAATATGGAGAGGGCCACACAGGTGGCAGCTGCTGTGTTGCACCCTGCAATGCGGCAGTTCACCTGTGGGTGGCCCTCAACTTGATCTTTTTTTTTTTGGCTCAAAGTTGTGCAGGTGCAGGTAGGGGGTTGCGCCTGCACAACTCTGCACGGCCTGGCTGAATATCGGGCTGTGCAGTTTATGCATGGTTCCTCCCCCTCTGGTTGAGCATGCCTTCATTAGCATTGCGCTGTTGCTCAGCATGACTTGGGGGTGCAACTGCCTCCTGCTGAATATCGCAGAATGGCACAATTTCGACTTATGAGCAACCTTATTGCACATGGCGCAACTGCTTTTAATATCTAGCCCATTGTGTTTCTTTGGTTTGGTGTTGGTCCCCAGACCTTGGTCTGAAAGTACTGCACCTACAGAAGTGCACTGATCTCACCACTGAACTCAGCTCACCAGCACAGGATCAGAAAGCACACCCACTGGGGTCAAAACTGGCACTACACAGAGAGTTTGTTAATTTTTTTTTAATTTTGATCCAAAATTATCAAGATACTTATTTTATGATTCACCTTACAAAAATGACATGTACCATTTATAGTATATTGGACGAAATGTCATTTTGTACCAGAAGTCCAAAAACATGTGTCATCCAGGATTTAAAACATGACACGTCATGTTTAAGAAGTGGTGTGGAAAAATGGCTATGTTGAACGTTTGAAGTCAAAATATTTTAAATTAGTGAAGTCATGAATGAACACTGAAATACTACAATTCTCACTCATAACCTGGGCAATTTACCATATTTGTACACCACATTTTCAGCATAGCTTTCTTATTTCCCCACCTCACGAGCCTGGTAGGTGAATATTTTCAAATCTGTGCCAAAATGTCTTTCCAGGCCACCAAACCATCATTCCACCCCCCACAGGTGTGAAAACACATTTTGGCCGGGATTTGAAAAGTGACAGCTGTCATGTTCATGAGGTGGTCTAAAAAAATGGCTATGCTAAAAAGTTGAGGTCAAAATATTTAAAATTACCAAAGTTATGAGCGAGCATAGAAAAACTTCAAGGTACACGCATAGCTTTGCTATTTTTACATATTTTGACCCCACATTTTCAACATGACCTTCTTATGATGCCGCTATGAACAAGGGTGGTGATAATGTTCAAATCCCACCCAAAAGGTGATTTCACCAAACAAGCATGAACTCCCCTTTTGGGCCTAATTTGCATAATTCCACCACCATTGTTAATGAGATGGGATCCCAAAAAGGCCATGCTGAAAATCTGGGGTCAAAACATGCAAAAATGACAAAGTTATGCATCAAAGTTAAAGAAAACCATTGAAATACACTGAACCACACTTACCTTAGTTTCTCATATTGCAGTCGGCAGTTCCAGAAGCAAGATGTGTCTTCGATCAGAGAGTGGATCTTTGCACTCTGGTGTGTTTAGGTGAATGATGGTGTGTGTGGGGGGTGTGGGGGGTTCGGGGCGGTCGGTGCTCAGTGGCAGGTCGGGGTTGGAGGATCAGATCGGCGAGGCACCATTTTCTTTTTTACAAGTTTAACAGAAATAGCAGGATGGTTTTCTTTATTACAAGTATAACATTAATGTAGGGACAAGAGTCGGAGGGTGAGGGGTGCCACTATACACCAAGGAAAAAACATACATAAGGGGATGGCAATCAGAGGGTGGGGGGCACCACTAGACACCAGGGAAACTTTATATGAATAAGGGGATGTTGATAAGAGAGTGGAGGGCCCACTAGACATCAGGGAAACATTATATCAATGAGAGTACTGTGATTGGAGGGTGGGGTGTGCCACTAGACACCAGGGAAACATAATAAATAAGGGGATAGCAATCGGGAGGGCGCCACTAGAATCCAGGGGAAACATAACATGAATGAGGAGGCAGCAATGTGAGGGTGCGTGGGTGCCACTAGACAGCAGAAAAATATAATATGAAGGAGGTACAGCTATCAGAGGGTGAAGGGGCAATGTGAGGGTGGGGGTGCCACTAGACAGCAGGAAAGCATGATATGCAGGAGGGTACAGCTATCGGAGGGTGGGGGGTGCCACTAGACACCAGGGAAATGGAGGCTCACTGGTCGAACAGCAGCATGCAGCTTACGTTACAGCTGTCATTGCAGAACTCAAGAAAGTCCTGCTGTTCTCATACAGAGAATGCAGGTCAGTGGCTCCTCTCACTAAGGTGGGCACCGTGCATTTTGGGGTGCTCAGAAAACTTATTTGTGGCAAGTTTAAAAAAAAAATCAGACAGCAGAATCTAGTGAAATGGGCCCCATATAGCTAGGTTCAGGTGTTTGTTTTTTAAAAATATATTATTGTTACACATTTTCAGTGTTTGTGAGTTTAAAATAATAAATAGAATGACGGCCCACATAATCAGTACTTTTTCAGCGCAAAAGGTAAATCATGGAAATAAGCAATCGCAATTGTTTTTTTTTTACTGTTAGTGTCAGGACATTAACACTAAAATCATTATAATTCTGGAACCATATAATATTTTGTCACAAAACCTTCCAAAGGCACACCTTTGGCATGGGCCCTTTCAACCCTGAACATTTCATGAAAAAATACACCATCTAGGCTGTAGGTGAGAGCAGAAAATACCCAATGTTAAGTATAGGGAAACCAAATGTTTTTTTTTCTGTTTTTGGTGCTCCATATCTCAAAACTGAACAAGATGCCATCACAAAACTTTTCACATCTTGCATTTCTGGCAGCCTGACCGTGCATGCCAAATTTTGGGCAATTTCATTAAATGATGCCAAAGTTATTAAGGTGCAAAGATTGGGGTTTAACATTAAACAGCCTACTCAACTGGCCCCTGTACTCTGCTAATATAACAGGGAATAGACCTGATGGGTCTTATGGCCTTTATTGAGCCCTAACAACTGAGGATCTTATTCCAGCTTCATCAAACCATGGTGTCATCAGTGCACCACTTTCCTCTAGTGCTATGTTTATCTGCCTGTCAGCAATTCATTTGCATGGCCTATGTGGTTAGATCACAGGCTTGGGTACTAGGAAAACAAGGTTCACATCCCACTGTGGCCACTTACTCACTGTCTAAACTCTCTGTGCTTCAATCCACCCATGTGCAACAATGGGTAAAAGTAGGCCCTCACTGATAATGAGATATTGCATTTCAGCTGGACTACCAAATGTAAAAGAAAATGCAGGACTTTAATCTCCTATGCTGCTCAATCTATTTATAGTTCACCTGTACTAAATCCATAACATTGTGGACAGATCTTGACTGTGACCACAGCCATACTGAACCTGCCCTGTGAGAAAACAGGAGGATACTGGTAACCCTCACTGTTCAACAGCACTGAATTAATCGTAATGTAGGGAAACCTGCATCATGCCTATCTGTGCTGTACCTTGCCTGTGAATAAACAGGAGGAGTCTGTCTTTGTCACTGATACTCCCTCGCATTCCAGCAGCACAAATGTCATTATAGTATGGTGAGGCCTGCACAGAATATGGCCTGTGGAAAAACAGTACGCATCTGTCTCAGTTTCCCCATAGCATTCAAATAGCACACATTTTATCACAGTTTGAGGAAAAACTATGGTATACTCTGGCTGGCCAGTGGATAAACAAGATGTTTGCCTGTAATGCTGATTCTCCCTCACCTTTCAATAGCATATATATTTTCACAGTCTAGAGAAGCCTGCAGTAACCTGATTGGTGAATAAACAGGAAGTATATCTCACTATTTATTTATTTATTTATTAAATTTTGGTGACCGGGTAGGCCCACTGAGCCCCGAAGGTCCCTTTTTCAGGGGCGACCCGGGATAACAATACTAGATATGATACAGAAAGAAGACAAAAAAGAACTTTTGAATACATTGTCTGTTACATCATGAGGTGGTTACAGGGACAGTGGTTACAGGCATGGTTATCATCATGACACAGTTTTGAATTGGTACTACTTAGCATATTGTTATACAGGAGGTAGCATATGTCCCCAGGTGTTCAGACAGTAGAGGGGCATACTTGGTAGGCTCTGCTATGAGAAGGTGTGTTGTAGAGAAAGGGAATTGCCCATTTTTATTCACTTTTCACCAGCACAAAGTGTACCTCAGTGTGAGGGAGCCAGCACAGTGCGGATCTGGTATGTGGATAAACAGGATGTAAGTCTCGCATGGAAATTCTTTCAATATTGCCCCACTCCCAGGCAAATATAATTACAGTGTGGGGAAGCATACATTGCAAATACCTTCTGGATACATAGAAGCTTTCTGTCTCTAGTGCTGATATTGGGTCACCTTTCATCAAGAACAATCTTATCCAGAAAGTAATTAGACAATGGCTGCACTCTACCTATCTGCCTGCACCATAACTGCTCTACAGGAAACACAATGCTCTTTTATCTTCAGAACTGCAGAACCCTCACCTGTCAACAGCACCAACTGCATCATGAAGTGTGAAAGCTCCTGTACCATCCTGAGCATCAAAAACCTATTTAGACCTCAGTGCTTCCTAGTACCAGTACAGCTTTTCTCATCACCAGCACTAGGTTCATTAATGTGGAGCACTGCACTCCATGTGCCTATTCCTCTCAATCTCCGAGCATTGAATCACATAACACTAGGCTTCAAAATTCACAGCAAGTGGCCAGAATGTACAGCACTTTCTTAAAAAGAATAATATGTCTAAGGATTGTGAGCACCATGTATTTAGTGTTAGGGAATGTTTATATAAAGTTAAGTCAAAGTTTTAATAGTCTGTGTGTCCAAAGATGCCTCTAAGATTGGGGCCCATACACCAGGCCTATGTGACGCATATACATGGTGCATAGGCTTCCCTGCATCTACCAACCACACGTTGTGGGTCTACTGTTTGCACGCCTGAAAATGTGGACTGACTGGGGGAGTGATGGGGAGATGGTGCTACATTCTGCACCATGCTGCGAGCCATGGAGTGTCAAGGGGTGGGGGCATAGGCTACTTAGGTAGAGATTCTGCAGTGGCTATGTGCCCCCTATCTTCTGTGTTGGTCAGCTAAGTGGACAAGCAATCCCCCTTGCCACATTACCCCATTTCTCTGTTTATATAGGGAGGGCTTGCAGCAACTGTCAGAGCACTTGCCCTTTCTATTAATGTTCCTGGGGCTTGTCATGTCCCACAATCACCTGCTTCATGCAGAGCAGGGGATCCAGTCTGCTGCAAGTTTGGGTATCAGATTGAATGCCCACCTGTGTCCATCTGTTCACCCCCCTGTGCACCAACACACTGGTGGGGGTGAGGGCAGGCAGCCACAGTAATGAATGGCATATCATGTGCACCTGTCAAGGGGTGCAGGTGGACACAGGCCAAGTACATGCCTGTCATGTGTACCCGGCCCACTATAGTACATAAGCCCTTTTATGAGGAACATCAGTAAACATTTGTGGAATGAGGGTAAATTTCAGTGTAAAATTCATAGCAGTTGAGATGTATGAATGTGCTCTGCAGAAAATGTGCTTTGCCCTACGTTTGAGGGATGCAGCCACCCTTCTCTCCATCCCTTCTCTGGACTCCCAGTTCACATTGTAGCAGGTTGTGTGTGCCCTGTTACTTTTACTGCCACAGCTGGCACTATATTTGCAGTGTACCTCAAGACATATTCAAAAGCATGGCACTGGGTTTATCTGAATACCATAAACAAGGGGTTAAGTTGTAAGACAGCTCTTCAGTTTCATCAGCTCCATTCCCCCAAATATCCTCAGATATCACTTGGTACCACTGGAAAGGAAGGAAGTACAATGGGCCAGTCTCCTCCGTCCTCCTGAACTTCAAGTGTATTAGAAGACAACACTACTGTCTGCCAGACTGGAACAAGGTCCCTTTAAGACAGCAAAAGTGGAGCCTCACATTTGATAAGATCTTTGTGACTTCACCAGACTAGTCTGGCTGACAATTCCCAAAAAATATCTAAGCTGCAGGAATACAAAGTGGGATGTGTTGTTACTCAACCACTTTTGGCCACAGTCATACAAAAGTGCTACAGAAGCATAAAAGACAGGCATTTATGGAGGGCTCATGATGACTAGTTCTATTTCGTCAGTAAAGCGTGTGGTTGGAGAGATGGGGCTTCATAATGTAGGTAGAGACAATATGAGGGTGTGAGTCATCTATGACCCAGCTCTTATCTCATTCAGGTCAAATCTTGTTTTCCTGAAAGCAAATTTACCCACATCACATCATATCACATCAACTGTGTATGGGACAGTATTAACTGAGTTAAAATTCTTATTAGCAGAGGAGGGTCACCTAAATCCTTGAGAATAGCAACAATTTAACCCAGAAAATGGCAATAAATATTTGTCTCTTTTTAAAATGACATTTGTCACATTTCGTTTTTGGCCCCCTGCATGCTGGCTTCATGTCGATGAACTAAAAGAGCTGTCCAGTCAGATAAAGGTGTGCCACTCTCTGTTACTTTCTTTCCTTTACCTTTAAAGCTAGCTTTGAACAAAGTCCCTTAATTGAAGTTTATTTTAAACAACTGAACTCTCCAATGATGTTTCAGTGCAATATTATTGTTATCATTGTTATCACTTCATTATAGTGGATGTAACACAAAATGGGGGATTTACTGTGCTACATTACTCACTGCTTTGCATTACCAAGTAGTCTGCATTGGGGGATGTTACAAAGTGTTCTCAACAGTGTTTAAATATGCTTACTACCTATCACCAATTATACAGAGATGATTAAAACATTTAGCAGCTACATCTGAAGAAGCCTAATTTACCTAATGAAGAAATGTTTATCAAAAATGACACGTTTTAAAGAGCTAGTTGCACCAAAAGTAGTAGACAGAAAAAGATATTCATTTTTAAAAGTAGCCAGTGGCTTCTTTTCATTTCTCAAGTATTTTTCTATGTCTCCTTTTTATGTTTGCTTGCACTCGCAGTGCACAGGAAACATTTTAAGGTAGTAGAGCTTTGCAAAGGTGTGACAGTGTTGTGGCCAATCCAGCAAACGCTTTGATGGGCTCATTCATCGGCCACCAATTAATGCTGAAGCTGCCAATGACAAGCAGTTTCAGAGCAAGAGCTGCACTTGAAAGAAATCTACCACTGCAGTCAGGGGCAGTTTTGTCATTGCAGCAGCAGTGCCCCCTTCCTCCCAACCAGTCACACAGCAGGGCAACAAATTAGCTCCCTCTCACTGCTGCTGCTGCTGCTGCCTGCCCCACACCTTCTGTTCTCCATCCCCTGATGACATTGGGGTGCTCATCCCCATGTCAGCGTGTATCCCCCCTTCCTCCATTAATGTGGCACACTAGGAGCCCACCCCAGTGTGCCATAAAATACTTCTTTGATGTTTTCAACACCAGGATGCCCACTTCCAGTGTCAGATCTGTGCCACCCACACCCCTATGTTCTCAGCCGACCTCGAGGTGCCCAATCCCCTGGTTGGCATTGATCCACCCCAGTACTCTGGCACACTGGGAGCCCACCTCAGTGTGCAGAAATCCATTTTGTAATATTTCACCTGTAAAAAAGAAAACAGTCCCATGATGAATTTTCTTTAAACCTGAAAAAAAAAAGAGAACGGTCCCTCATCATTCCCCGCCAGCCCCCTCCTCCAACCCACACCCTCCCTCTGCGCTTCCCACCTCCCGCACCCCCGGCCACCCATACTTACCTCCGGAAGTCAGAAGCAGTGATCTTCTGTGGACTGGGAACACATCTGCACTCTTCAAAGACCAACCAGGAACTGAAGAAATGATGGTATGCCCTATAATGGCAGTCAATTGGGGGGTTTTCAATTTAGGTTGATATCGCAGCCAATCTTTTGAGTTTTGGTCCCAAATTTTCAATATGGGGTTCTTGGGACCCCATCTTGTGAACTTTGTCACTGTCATTTCATTTCTCTGTCCTGAAATGTGATTTTGTGGTCACTGCACGGAATCACCTTTCTGGACCAATTAATGAAATGACAGTGCCACTGTTCATGAGGTGGGGTCCCAAAAATCCCTTGTTGCAAATTTGGTGAAAAAACTCCAAACAATGACTGTGTTATGAGTGTCTGTTGTGCAGTTTCTACGCACGCTCGTAACTTCATCAATTTTTTATATTTTCACTTCAAATTTCCAACATTGCCATTTTTATCACCCCCTTATGAACAGTATAGTTGTCATTTTTTGCATCCTCCCTGAAATGTGTTTTTGCACCTGTGGTGTAGAATGGCATGGTTGCTGCGCAAAATCAACTTTTGGGATAAATTAATGAAATCCCAGTGCCACTGTTCATGAGGAGAGGTCCCAAAAAAGGCCATTTTGAAAATTTGGTGAAAACATTCAAAAAGATGACTGTGTTACGAGCATGCATTGCACAGTTTCTACGTACACTCATAACTTCACCACTTTTTCATATTTTCACTCAATATTTTCAGCACTGTTATTTCTTCACACCTCATCATGAACAGTACAGCTGTCATTTTTCACATCCTTCCGGAAATGTTTTTTCACACCTGTGGCACCGAATGACACACTGGCTGTTCGAAATCACCTTTTGGGATTGAGTAACGAAATTATACTGCCACTGTTTATGAGGTGAGGTCCCAACCTGGGTCGCACCTGAAAATAGGCACTTGGCTGTCTAGTGTGCCTTACCCGGTTAACAAAAGCAAATAAATAAAAAGCCCATGTTGAAAATCTGGAGCAAAAATACAAACAAACACCCAGGGTGTTAGGGTTTCCAACCGTAATGCCCACCCTGTACAGACTGACAGGCATTAGGAGTGTGACTTGGGGTCATCGGCCATAATGCTCACCCCATTCCATTCCATTCCATCCCTACCCCACCCCCACCTCCACCCTGCATCCATTGACAGGCATCGAGGTGTGCCTTGGGGTCTTCAGCCCTAACGTTCACCCCATTCTCCTATACTGCACCCATCTCAGCTTGTTTCCTTATGGAATGGGGTGCGCATAAGGGCGAAAGACCTCAAGGCACACTGCGATACATGTTGGTGTCTGCAAGGTGGGGTGAGGTGGAACTGCATGAGTGTTATGGCCAATGACACAAAGGCACACCCCCAATGCCTGTCAGTCTCTGCAGGTGGGGGTGAAGTTGACGTTACTTCAATACTTCACTGCCATTCCTATTATGCATCTCTCTAACGCCTGCATTACCAATGCCAATACCAGCAAGCAAACATTTGGCATTGACAAATGCTTGTTTTATTAAGGTATTCTACCTGACAGCATTGAGTGAGATGTGAAGGGCAGTACTTTAACTGGAGGCTGACATACCTAGTTGTAGTCCCCTTTACACCTCATCAGCATTGTAACCTCACTCACTGTAACATCACTATGACCTGACCAATCTGTCAGCAAGTGAGTGACTCTTCTTGGTCACTAGTGGTATTACAGTCAGTGAGGTCATACTACTGATGAGGTATGAATGAGAATAGAAGTATATATATGACCATCTCCAAACAGAGTACCATTCCACACATCACACCCTAGTACTGTTAGAAGAAAAAGAAAATCTAGTTAACAACAGGAAAAAGAAGTGCCTCATCTACAGAGGGGTTAACCAAAATGCAATGCTTTTTTTTGTTTATCCTCCCTGTGCTGACTGTCCCCCATCCTCTAGTCTCCTCAGCCCTTTCACCCCAGCATCCTCCAGGACTGACCTCATACTGCTGTTCCTTCATGGCTTAACCCCCCTGGCAGGATCAGTGGGGTTCCCCAAACCCTACTGGAGATAGAATCTGGTTTGCATGGACTCTCACCTGGATAGACAGGTGCAGGACCTGTGGAACACTGGTGTTATCCTACCAATCAGTGTATTTTTTCCATTTTCTTTGCCCCTTGGGAGGTGTGGATGTGCAATGCCATCATGACACACACTACACACTCCCATGTGATGTGTATCAATGGGAATCACACCTCCCATATGTCTCAGTGGCTCAGAGTGCCCAGCCCCTGGTCTCCACCAACTGTCAGGTGCATGCTAGGATCTGCGTTCCTCCCCAGGAGGATGAGAGCAGTCTCTCAGATGCTCAATCCTCCTCCCAGCCAGCCGTCTGACTCTTGAACTTGCTACTTGAACTCGGGTCATTGACGTCACGGATGGTAGCATTACCATTGCAATGGTGGGCTGGCTCGAAATGCAATGCTCTTATCACAGTATCTGTCAGTGACATGCTTCAGAATTCTACGGGAACACAATGTAATCCAGTGGCAATTACTCCACTTTGTCAAGTGTGGCATTTCTGTCACAGAGTGTTGCTTCCTAGTAAATTCTGTTGTATAAAATATTGATTTAAAGCAATGAACGAGCTCCATAAAGTTACAGGGACTCCTAGTTACTTTCACAGTTCTTTATACCTAACACAGTGTGTTTAATTACTTATTTTCTGACAAAAACTGACGTATTTTAAATAGAATAATAGATAGTTTAGTGTGAATTACAAATGAGTAATAGCATTGAGAGGTTCCCATGTACCCGGAACATCGAGATGCAATTATTCCCTTGTATACACACTAAATTGTTACTTTTTGTAATATATGGATCTGATCTGTTTATGAGGTCTTATCTTAGTGGTGTCTTGCAAGGAGGCTCACTTGTTGTACTGTTTTTGTTTCTTTAGCAGTTAACTTCAAAGTAGGAGTTCAAAATGCAGAACAAAGTTTTGAAACAGCTTAACAGTTCTTTTAAACATGTGCCAATGATTGTGGCAAACACTAAACAGCAAAAAAATGAGCTTAACGTTAAAACTTTCTAGTAAACAGCAAAAAATGAGCTTAACGTTAAAACTTTTTTTTAAAGGAACTGTGGTTTGTTTAGTCTGTGTTTAGTCAGATTTGGAGTTCGAGTACATCACTTAACATGTCTTCCTGATTGGTGGAGGGGAGTGATGAATATTGATTGACACATCACTGTAAAAGTTGCAATGTGCCCTGAAAATGTTTCCTGATGTTCCAGAAGATTGGGCATTCTGACTGGTCAGTCTGTTGGCACTCATCATTTCTTTTCGAACTGTTGGTGCTGCTATAGGAATGTCCGGTGCTGGTTCTGATTGGTGTTGCAGTGCAGATTCTTTTCAGGAGGTGGAGGGTTGCTGATTGTCTCTGGAGAGGACGGCACCTATTCATTTTTGTTTACTCTCAGATAAGGTACTATAATTATTAATGG
Organism: Neoceratodus forsteri; assembly: GCA_016271365.2. NCBI lineage: Eukaryota > Metazoa > Chordata > Ceratodontiformes > Ceratodontidae > Neoceratodus > Neoceratodus forsteri. The sequence continues at coordinate 1,142,140,142 of CM028129.1, read as the reverse complement.
CCTGGATGTTTTTTTGACCAGACAGTTGTGCAACATCAGTGGTGGGAACACTGGAATCAATGAGCATCTGAATTGCTGTTTTTCTTGTCGAATGGTTTGTTGTTCTCTTTTCAGTGGGAAGGCCTGTTGTTTTATACAGAAGCTTCATGATACTTCAGATTTTGTTTTTGTCAATAGTCATGCACCTATACCAGTAGCTGGTTGGTTTTAGCTTTATGTTTGGCGCAAGACAAAATGGTGCATCTGGCTTCTGCATGTCTGGTGGTCTTTGGCTGGCATATTTATGGTATGCAGTGACTGGGTCTCTTTCTGGGTGCACTGTATTTTGGTACATTCTAGGGGGCACAGACCTCGTCTCTGATGTTCACCCCATCCTCATTTTAGTCTGGTGCTCTTGGTACTCCAGATATTCATTGCCCTTGTTGTCCTTCCCTGGTACAATGTCACCCCACCTCAGCTAGTATTGTTTGCTGGTTCTAAGGGAAAAGTGGAGCCCTGGTACAGCAGCGGGTGGGTCAGAAGCAGTAATCCAGTACAAGGGCTTACAGGCAGACTAGATGGGCCAGGCAGTCCTTATCTGCCAACAGTTTCTATGTTTCTATGTTAAAAAATAGCATGTGGAGTAGGGCTGTGGGTGAGTGGTACCCTCTGGTGCCACTGGCAGACAGTAGATTAATGTTGTTTTCTCTCAGCAGTTCTGTTTGCCTTGGTTGTCCATGACCATTTTTTTTTAAATACTTTTGTTTTGCCGTCAATGTATTTAGGGTTTGTTAGAAGGTGGTAGATGGACCCTGGAAAATTGAAACAAGGTAATTTTTTTTTACTTAGATGCTGGTCAATGCCTCCTAGTACCCCTCTTATGGTACTAGGTTCATATTCTGAACTATCTTGTTTCTTCAGTTGGAATATAATGTTGGCAAGAATTGTGTTCAGCTCTTCTATGGGGATTTGTCCTATCAGTTCAGACTCACCTGTTTTTGACGGGTAGTTCTGCAGGAGTTGGAGGTCGAATGTTGTTTTATTTATGGCGCTAATATTTTCTTGGTTTTCCACAAATATTATTCTGTCTTCTGTTTACTTTGTCATTAGGAGACAGCCATTGTGTTTTATTTCTGTGGTGAGATGACTGTGTAGCCAGCTTTTACTGTAAGGGGCGGTTACAGTGAAAGCTGGGTCATGGTCAGTACATGCCCTTTTTGCTGCGCTTACGCTCCTGTGCTTTTCTGATAATACTATCATTCAGAGCCCCAAACAATAGTATTACAAGCTCTGAATTATAGCATTATCACTCTACATCGGTGGTATTATCACTTCATGGCAATGCTATTATGAGATTTTTTTGTATGCTTTAGGATGGTATTAAAATTACCTATCCATATATTACATATACAATAATACAAGGGATGGTATGCATAATGACAATTTTATACTTATCTGAGGTGTGGGATATCAAATGAACCCTAAGAGCAAAGCTCAAAGGGATTACAAAAGTATCCCACACTGAGGGTGTGTATAACATTTGTATAAAATTTGAGTTTCAATTTTTCAACCCAAAAGCCCCCCCCCCCCCAATTTGTTATGTTGCCCCCTTGCAGTCTTATCAACAGCAGTGATGGAAGTTTAACAGCAGCTCTGTTCTAGGAGGCAACTATGTCATCCTGCCCTGCCTCCTCTTAGTTATTTAATGTTAAATTATAATTAGCCAGTCTCATTAGGTGTTCATGCACAGCAAAGGTGCAGCTTCAAGTTTATGGATCCAGCCACACTTGCTTTGCTGCCTGGCAAACAAACACCTCGGGACACTTAAACACAGCCAGGGGAGTGGAAGACTGAGTTGGTGGAAAGAGGCACTTTTTCCACAGCCTTCTCTACCACCTGACACTTAAGAACATAAGACAAAAATGACAGGTGGGAGCAGTATGCCCATTTAGCCTGCTTGCAACATAATTAATGGGCAATACTAGAAAATCCTCCCATCTGTGGATATCTATCCAGTTTACTTTTGAATGTAACTAAACTTGAACCATTTACAACCTTGTCTGGTAATGAGTTCTGGTGTCTCACCACCCTCTATGTGAACCAATTTTTCCTTTTAGTTGTCCTGTAATGCTCACCCATAATTTGCAGCTTATGCCGTATATTATCTCTGGTACTAGCCATGAACTCATTACCTAGACATTCCCTTAAATCATGTTTTTTAAGTGACTTAAAAACATTTATTAGGTTACCTCTCAATCACATTATCTCTAATGAAAAGAGACCTGGTGTAGTCAGTCTGTTATTATAGTCCAGATCTCTCAGACCAGTAATCCTTTTGGTAGTTTTCCTCTGTATTGGTGGTGGACCCTGGTTACAGGATGACAGGGGCATGGGCGGGAAAACCCTCAGGATTACATCTTGGTGGGACCCCACTTATTGCCCCGGGCATGGTATTTGATGAAGGCCTGACCCTGAAGGTGCAAGTTTCAGCTGTAGTCAAATCCTCCTTTTACCATCTAAGGAACATAGCCCAGGTGAAGCACCCTGTCCCACTTGAAGATCTTCCTACCTTGGTCCATGTCTTTGTCACCAGTATTTTGATTACTGAAACACCCTCTACCTAGGGCTACTGGGGGCAGATATCCGCTGCTTGCAGCTAGTGCAGAATGTGATAGTAGGTTGTTGACTGGAACCCCTAGATCCAGTCATATAACACCTGTGCTGCGTGAACTGCACTGGCTGCCAATACAGTGGTGGATCACCTTCAAGGTCACATTGCTGACCTGTAAAGCCCTACATGAGCAGGGACCCCACTACCTGAAAGAACTCTTATGCTCTTACTGTCCCACCCATTCACTCCGATCCTCTGGCAAGGGACTGCTAGAGATTCCCAGGGTATCCCTAAAAACATCAGGCGGAAGATCTTTTGCCTTTATGACACCTACCCTGTGGAATTCTCTACCTCGCCAGATATGAGAGAGCCTGACTATGGAAGGCTTTAAAAAGTCTTTGAAGACCTATCTGTTTAACCAGGCATTTCGAGGATCTACTGAGTGTATATTAATATGTTTTATTTGCTTTCTAGTGTAATGTTCAGAAATTTTCTTTTTAATGTGTGTTGTAAAGGTGCCCTGAGCACAGGAAGGGCGCCTTGTATAAATACAATTTTACTTACTTTTACTTACTTACTTGTACCTTCTCCAATCTTAGAGTATTCCCAACATCTTGAGGAGCCCAGAACTCCCTGCAATACTCAAAGTGAGGTCTCACCAGGGACCTGTAAATAGGTAAAACAACATTTCTGCTCCTACTCATAATGTTCCTCCAAACCCACACAAGATTTTGTTACATTTTCCTATGATCTCATTACATTGTTTATCAAGCATCAGATCTCTTGTCGCAATCACCCCCTGGTTCTCTTTCACTATCCATGCATCTTAGAATGTGGTTTCCAAGTCTATACCTTGCCCCCAGATTTTTCTCACGGAAGTGTATCACCATACACTTAACCAGACTGAATCTCATTTTTGTATCAGTTGCCCACTCATATAGATTATTTAATTCTTCTTGGAAGTTCTTTATTGGCCCACTTGTTTCAACTAAATTACCTATTTTAGTGTCATGCATGAACTTACTTATCCATCCTCCTTTCATGGTAGTCATACCTGAGACATAGATGTTAAATAGAGCAGGCTCCAGGACTGACCCCTGAGGAACCCCGCTTGTCACATCCCTCTGCCCAGAGTTGACTCCATTTATCCTGTCAATTTGTGACCTATGTTTCAACCATTCCCTAATCCATACTATAATTCAACTGGCAACACTATAATCCTCTAAGCATTTAATTTGATCAGCATGGGGGACTGAGTCAAAAGCCTTAGCAAAATCTAGACGAACCATGTCAAGCAGCCTCATTCATTCACAGCCTTGCTCACCATTTCAAAGAAGCTAATCAGGTTTGTCTGGCATGATATGCCACTTCTGAAGCCATGCTGATTACTGTTCCATATGCCCCTCCAAGTCAGGTGTTCTCCAATAAATTTTCTTAGTAATGCTTCCATGGGGCAGAGCTTGCCAGCCAAGATGGAAACTGTGTAATTAAGCTGCTGCAGTACCAGTTTCACCCATCTCGACACATCCGAAATCTCAGCATCCACTATCCTAGGTTATTTTTACAGAAATGCTTTCTATGAAGTGAGCTGAAGCCAATGATACCTTAATTTTGCTGATCGGACTAAGGATTGCAGATTTATTCGATTATCAGTAGCCAACCTCATTGCTTCTGCAGGCCTGTGAGACATCTGCAAATCACCAGGCTCGAGTTGGCATGCACCACCTACCTCTGGAGATGGACCACCTCAAAGGCCCTCGAGTAACTACCACCCAGTCGGTGGAACAACAATTGGACAACATAACAACTTTGCTAAATAAACTGCTACTTGATACAGCTGCACTTATTACAACCACATCTAGCACAAAAGAAGACGTGGAGAAATTAACAAATAGAGTAACTGACACTGAACTCCAAGTGAAACATCAAGGGGAGATCTTGCCTGACAGCTACTTCCAAGCGAGAGACCATCACAGCCAAATACAATATTTACTGGCCAAAGTCAATGATTTGGAGAACCATGGGAAAAGAAAAAACATTTGAATTGTGGGACTACCTGAGGGGGCCGAAGTCTCCGATATGGTATCCATCCTGCAGTGCTTTCTCCCTGCTATACTAAAACTGAACAATCAACCTTCCCTGGAGCTCGAACGAGCCCACAGATCTCTAGCCCAGAGACCACAACCAGGAGATCGACCGCACCCAATACTATGTAGAGACTCCAGATATCCCATTAAAGAGATTTTCCTATGCACAACTAGAGACTTAGAAACCCTCCAATGGGTTGGAGCTCCAGTACAAATCTACCAAGATTATTCCTATGATTTCCCCCACAGATGCTGGGTGTATGGACCAGTGAAACAAGCCATATACAAGCAAAATCTGCCCTCGTCTCTCCATTGTCCCTCACAATTAAGAGTGCTCTACAAACAGGAACAGCTCACCTTTGATTCCCCAGCTGAAGTGGTGCTTTTCCTGGAAGACATAGCTGGGGAACCTGCCCCTCAACAGACATCACTGTATATGCCTCATGGGGAGACCTCTTTGCTAATGGATACTACAGACCAGCGCGAAGGCCCTCCTCACCGTGATGTTACTCCCACAACTGGGCCTGGAAAGGCGGCCAACTGGCAAATGAAGCAATGAGGGAGACAGAAGAAGAAGGTTTCCCCAGAACTGGAAAGAACACACCGATGTCCTCGGCCAGACCTCCAAAAACAACAGATCAAGGAGTCACCAATGGAAATGGCACATGTCGGGTGGCAGCAGCTCTTCTACCTACTCCACACCCTTAAAGACTGCCAATAGATACAAGCCGCTGAGGGATCTTTTGCTGTCAGCCCTGGACTTACCAAAAAAGAGTGTAATCACAGTGGCTGATCCCCTTCTGGCTACTGAAGACTTAGCTGCAGATTGGACTCTGATCGGTTAAGACTGGGCAATGGAGATCAGGAGCCCCGAGTCGGAATATGAAGCAGCAAATGCGATGGAGCAGCTTCCCAAAGGGTGAATGTTCCTGGGCCCCTTAAAAATGTGTTTTAAGGTAAGAGGTGCATCTGTAGTCCTGAGGGCTCAATTTTAAAGATAGAGCATGATGCGTTTTTATTTTTCCGAGGCCCTCAGGTAGAGACAATGGATGAGAACCGGGACCTCTATGACGTATCACTCCCCGACTTTAAGCCCTTCTCTCCCATCTCTCCCCTAGCCACACCACTTGCTAACTCACACTGATGCTTGGTTTCAAACCACACAGCATTAGTGCTGTTGTTTAGATAAGATGTTTCATTCAGTTTTAGATGGGGTTCATTGTTCTAGACCCGTAGTGTTACTAGATATATCCCTCCTGGTCCTGCCTCCCGGAGCCCACCTCAGGTTCCTCTCGCACCCCGAGTGGCGCCCACGGATCCCGGCAGCATCAGCGCCGCCACTGCCGACTACATTGACACTTTCCTACTGCCCTCCTGGTCCTGCTTTCCGGAGCCAACCTTAGGTTGCTCTCGCGCCCCGAGCGGTGCCCACAGATCCCGGCGGCATCATCGCTGCCACCGCTGACCATATCGACGCTTTCCTACCGCCCTCCTGGTCCCGCCTCCCAGAGCCCACCTCAGGTTCCTCTCTCACCCCGAGTAGCGCCCACGGATCCCGGCGGTATCAGCGCCACCACTGCTGACCACATCGATGCTTTCCTACTGCCCTACTGGTCCTGCCTCCTGGAACCCACCTCAGGTAACTACCGCTGCTACTCCCACAAGCCGCCCAGCTTCTAGCGCCTCCCTGATTGGTGCGCTTACTGTTTTGGCGGCCCCTGATTGGACCGGTGCTCAGCCCTCAGCAGCTGATTGTGGTGCCTTTCCTACTGAGCCAGCCAAGCTGCTTCCCTGCCCATGGAGCCCTCCAGCCAGATTTGCCGGAGCAGCCGCTAGCCTGGGACTGTTACCTTCTCTCCTAACTTGTGTGTTATTTTTGGACTGGGAATTAACTACTGTTGTGCCCTACGACATAGCCTAAAAGCACTGTAATGCAAATTTTGCTGTTGTTATATTTATTTAGGATCTCTGATTCTGAACCACTTAGATGTAGTGATACAGTCATTTAGTGTAGAATTTATAGTCTATTGCATCCCTCGCTACTGCAAGGCAAGCTAACTAGTTAATTGTAAGTAACTGCTGCATTGCCCTGTGTTGTTTAATTCCTGCTGTGACTCCTTCTATTTTTCCTAAGCAAGCCTGCCATCCTCCTCCTAACTACTCTATAATCCCTGTCTCGTGCTCCCTGGCACCATGTTTCCTCTGCTTTTTCCCCTTCCTTAACTCTTGCACTAAGCTCTCTTTCTGTAGCTCCCCCCTCCCCCACCCATCTAAAATCTTCCGCCCACCTGAATTGCTAATTCTGTCCTTTGTCCCAAGTTCGCACCCCCAACCCCTCTTCAAGTGCCAGCCTGTCTCCTGCCTTCCTTTGTTCCCTTCAACTACCCATTTACTTAAACCACCTGTTTTCTTGTCTCCCCGGTTCCTCTCGGTGCCAGTGGTGCCCACAGATTCTGTGCATCAAGCGCCACCACTGCAAACCACATCGTGCTTTCCTACCACCCTCCTGGTCCTGCCTCCTGGGAACCCACCTCAGGTAACTATCGCTGCTACTCCCACAAGCCGTCCAGCTTCTAGCTCCTCCCCAATTGGTGCGCTTACCATTTTGGTGGCCCCTGATTGGACTGGCGCTCAGCCCTCAGCAACTAATTGGGGCGCCTTTCCTACCGAGACAGCCAAGCTGCTTCCCTGCCTGTGGAGCCCTCCAGCCGGATCGCTGGAGCGGCCACTAGCCTGGGACTGTTACCTTCTCTCCTAACTTGTGTGCTATTTTGTTCTGCCCCCACCACCCCCTCCCAGGCCACCTATTAAATACGCTACTTGCCCTGCCCCTTTCTACCTACTCCAATCCCCTTCCAAACAGTACCTCCTCCCTCTTCCCCCCCAGCTACCTTCCTAGTGCTTCTCATCACCTCCTCTTCTCCTCTCCTTACACTGCCTCACTGTAGTGTATACCTCCCAACACTCTCTATCTGCGCCTCCAGTACACCTGGCAACAATGGAACAATCAATAAGATATTTATTTTCTTTCTTCTCCTTCCTATTTTTTCTACCCCTTTTAACACCCCCTTTAAGTTGCTACCCTGCATCCCCCCTCCTCCGCTGAACTGACTCATCCTACAAATGCCCCCCATTTGTCCACAGCACCTCTACCAAATACTATCTGGTCCTGTTTCCCTATGAGCCCCACCACCTCACTCTATTCCTATAGCTGCCTCCTGGTCTCCCTCTACCAATGCAGACCTCACTTTCTCCATTCCACCTGCCCTACTGCTTCCCCTAAGTGGCGGTTGCCCAAATCTCGGTGCCTTCACATACTTTGTCACCACTTAATCCTTGCCCTACTAGTGCTGGCTGCTGGGGATATCCACCCTAATCCAGGCCCAACATCAACCCCTAGTCATAGTAACACCTTGCCTTATTCCTCAGCCAAGGCCACCACTGACACTCGTTCTGGCTCCCTCCCCCGGGGAATACGTCTATTTCACCTAAACATTCATAGCCTAGCCCCCAAACTCGATCAGCTTAAGGTCCTAGCTGCCCACCATGCCCCTGACATAATCATTATATCCGAAACCTGGCTAAATCCAAACCTCCCTGACCCAGCCATCGTTATTCCAGGGTTCACTATCACACGGCAAGACCGACCCACCAGAGGCGAAGGGTTGGCTATCTACACCAGCTCAGCACTACATTTTTCTGTCACTCTCTCAAAAGCTGAACCCAAGGCCTACGAGCTGCTCATGCTGAAACTGTCCCCTCCTTCCTCACTCCCCATCTTTGTGGCTGATATTTATTGTTGCCCTGGCACCCCAGCCGCAACAGTCCCCAACATCCTGAACCGACTGATGTCTCTTGCCCAGTCGGGTGAACTATATGTCATGGATGACTTTAATCACAACAGGTCAGAACCCACCTTTAACAAAACCTGTACCGAGATATCCGCGCTCAACCTTACTCAAACCATTCTGGAGCCTACACGGTCAAACCATAAGTCCGGAAACCACTCCCTTCTTGACTGGGCGCTTACCTCCCATCCACACCACGTCGTCAGCTCTGGCCTCCTTCCAGACTCCATTAGCGATCACCACCTAACCTACTTGGTCCGCAAAATCCACCTAATTAAATCCCCTTCCAAATTTATATTTCAACGGTCATATAAATCCCTAAACCTCTCCCCTCTCCTGGAAGAGCTAGCTCACTCCAACTGGGACCCAATCCTATGATGGTCTAACATGGACGCTGCCCTCATGCACTTCCGGAACACCTTCCTTTGCACCTGGGACAAACATGTCCCCCCTGCGCCGTGCTAGGGTCCGAGGGTCACACCTTCCCTGGATATCACCCGAGCTGATAGCTTGCCAACAAGCCCGCGACAGGGCGTGGCGTACCTACAAATCCTCGCTCCTCCCAGGCTACAATATCACCTACCGCATGCTCCGAAACAAGTGCACAAAGGCCATCCACTTAGCTAAGGCCAAATATTTTAACAATACCCTAAATACAAATCTTGGGAGGCCTTCTAAATTCTGGAAGGTCAACAACTCCCTTTTCTCCTCCCCAACAACAAATCCCCCTCCTCTCCTACTCGCCCAAGGGACCTTACTCTCCGACCCCCTGGCGGTAGCCTCCGAGTTCAATTCCTACTTCACTACTTGTGCTACGACCCTTCTGGACTCCCTTCCTCCTGTAACCCTACCCACTCCACAGACAGCTGGCCCCCTACCGTCTGGCCAGAACCCTTTCTCTTTCAGTCACATCTCCCCCATCGAAACCTTAGATGCCCTTCACTCCCTGAATCCCACCAAAGGTAAATCTCCCAATGGCCTCGACAATAAACTCCTCTTCCTAGCTGCCCTGGCCATCGCTACTCCCCTCGTTGCCCTGCTAAATCTTTCATTCACCACTGAGTCACTCCCCAGAGAGTGGACACATGCCACTGTCCTACCTCTACCAAAAGGAGGTGACCTTACCTCCGCTGCTAACTACCGCCCCATCTCCCTCCTCCCCACTCTCACCAAACTCCAGGAACACCTAGTACTATCACAGCTCTCCCACTTTCTCTCTGAAACTAACTTCTTCACTCCATTCCAGTCCAGTTTTAGGAAGAACCACTCTACCACCACCTCCCTACTAAGACTCACGGACTTCATCCTTTCTGGAATGGACAAAGGACATATCACTGCCGCAATTTTCATCGACCTAGCCAAAGCTTTCGATTCGGTATCCCACCCCTCCTACTGTCCTGCCTAGCAGGTGCTGGCCTATCGCCATCAGCCATAAATTGGTTTGGTGCCTACCTACAAAATAGAACCCAATCTACAAAAATAACTGACTGCACCTCCCCCCACTCCCCATTACCACCGGCGTTCCCCAGGGCTCAGTCCTTGGCCCCATTCTCTTCTCCACCCTACTAAATAATTTGCCAAAGGCTTGTTCCACTACCTCAATACACATGTACGCTGACGACACGGTCCTCTTTACTTCCGTCCATGCCCATGAAGAAGTCACCTCTAATCTTCAGACCGACTTCAGCAAAGAACAACACTGGTTCTACTCCAACCAACTCTCCCTAAATGCCAAGAAAACAGTCTCTATGTCTTTCGGCACTAGACAGAGACTATCCAGACTTACATCCCCCCTGATCTTCCGTACCCTAAATAACACCATCTTTGAAGGCGTGCCCTCCTTCAGGTACCTAGGGGTTTGGCTTGATTGCCACCTCTCCTTTTCAACCCACGTGGAAGCCATCCTATCAAAACTACTCCCTAAGCTCAGTGCCCTCTATAGAAACCGCGCTAGTCTCCCGCTTCCTGTGAGATGTGAAATAGTCCAGAAAATGATTCTACCTTCCTTCGACTACTGCGATGTTGTCTACAGCTCTGCCTCCAAGTCCACCTTATCCAGACTGGACCCCCTCTTCAATGCGTTCTGCTGCTTTGCCCTCGATGCCCCCCCTCACTCCCATCACTGCGAGCTCTTCCATTCACTGGCCCTTCCATCTCTGAGCAACCGGCGCCTACTTCACAGTGCTAAATTTGTTTCTAACTTCTGGCTCGGTTCCCTCCCGCCCTACCTCATTTCCTCCCTATCATCCCCACCAACACCCGCTCATGCCCTCAGGTCTACTGACTCCCAGCTATTAGCTGTCCCTCACCGAAGAATCTCCGCAGGCCAATCGGCTTTCTCTTACCTCCTCCCTAAGCTCTGGAATGATCTGCCGGCCCAAATCCGCCATTCTTCCTCCAAACACTCTCTGTCCTCTGCCCTCAATAATTTCTTCGCATCCAATTGTACCTGCCCCTGACCTCCCCCACGACTGACTCTTCCCCCCCGATCCCCTCCTCCTTATGCGCCAGACCAGTGGCTGGGCGGTTCGCCCAAATGACTGGCTTATAAAATTGCCCTAACAATCCTTGCACTTACCTGCTCTTGACACTTCTGCTCCTCCCTCTTATTCCCATCAATGTCTTCCCTAAGTCCACCCCCTCATCTTTCCCATTGTTTGACTACCCATACCTGTCACCTCCCCCTGGCCCCAAGCTCGGGCTCCCAGTTCACTCTGCCAGCTTGGTGCATCTTACTTCACTTCAATCTCTAGATATAGGCATTTATGTAACCATGTACAGTTATGTAACCATGTATAGTTTCGATGTGTAATCAAATATGTTATGCCACCCTCCTTGTGGCACAAGTATGTGGTGCCTCCGCATGTAGCAAGTCTGTCTAGCCACACTCAACTATGTAACCATTGTTTGAAATGCTTGACTCTAATTTCAACCCATTGTTTGTTTTATGTATATTCCTCCCATGTACCCCCCCAGGTCGCACTATGAGACGAGCATCGTTTTGCTCAGTGTGCCTGTCCTGGTGAAACATTTTCAATAAATAAATATGTAATGCCATGGTTAATGTATGTTAGTTGTTTAAAAGTTCACTGTTAAGCACTGTTCCTTCATGATGTGCTGTCTGTAACAAGGCACAAGATTTCCAAAACCACCGCGTAGGGGTTTTTTGATGTGGCAGTGGTCCCTCCCCAACCAGCATTAGGGGGTACATTGGGGCTCACTGTGGATGCAAACAACTCTGGCTTCTCCCAGGTGATGATGGGGAGAATCCCTCTGCAAAACTCAGACTACTGAACATTGCTGCACAACATTTCGAAACTACCAGTTGCCTTGAATAGGAAAGGAGCTTAGTCAAGTATAGATAGCTCCTATGTGGCAACTAGTGCAGTGTGCAGGTTCGACGAAGGGTTTAATTGATATCCTAAAAGAAGGTTAAACCCATCTCCTGCAGAGTCATTTCCTGTGACGGAAGTTTAGAAGTGCCTTGGGACCTGGTCCCCTTTACAATGACGCAAGCTCTCCCTGGTTGGAATATGGTGCAAAATGACCCCGAGAGTCATGAGTGGCTGGATCCCCCTGCACTTTTAATTTACTGTTGCAGCATCTACTTTGCTGGTAACAGTAAAGGGCAAGGTGCCCACCTCCACCCTTTATCTCCCCCCCCCCGGGGCAGTACCTGACCGTTGGGAGGTAAAGGAACCCCCCTCCATTCCTGGTCAGCACGGTCCTACACTCCCATAAAATGGCAAATAAGGCAATCACTCTTCTCACAGTCTCAGGGAAGGTATTAATTCTGATGTCACAATACCCGCAGAGACATTGACCTCTCCCTTAGTGCTGCAGGCCCCCTGTAATGCGAATGTATCATACACCTACCCACATTACAACAGGGCCTTACTCTTTCTCTTTTGATGACTCAATTGCCCAGCCGAAAGCAAGAAAAGTGATCTCAGGATCCACCTGGACCCTCACACTGCACTACCTGATTTACAGTACCCTAGAGCTGCTGAACAAGCACTTCCAAGGTAGGGAAACAAATACTACAATTTAAATATGTATGCTAGAATGGTAATAGCACTCAAGATGGCATTAACTGAAGTTCTCATGTGTTGGCACACAAAAAGGAAACACCCTGAATATGGCTAACCTTCTAGATATAACAACCACCACTTGGAATGTAAGGTGTCTTAACTCCCCGATAAAGAGGAAAATGGTACTTTCCTGGCTAAAAACATTGGGCACCCAGGTCACCTTTTTACAGGAGACTAAACTTGAGTCCAAAAGAAGCCACCAAGTTAGTTAGGGACTTGGTGGGCAAAGAAGCCCATTGTACGGCAGGGTCAGCCAAATGGGGTGTTCCCATTCTGCGGCACAAAAAATTACAATGGCAACCCAAAGAGGTGCACACAGGGGGAGATAGTAGGTGGATCATCATGAAGGTCTCCACTCCCTTTGGCCCCTAATCCTGGCCAATATTTATGGCCCGAACGAAGACTCTCTGAAATTTTTCCACACTATATCCCAAAAAATTATGGACATATTGTATGACAATCTGGATATCTTAATGGGAGGCGATTTTAACTTGGTGCTAAATCACCTGCTGGACAGATCCAATGCCAGACCAGAGCCCCACTGTAGATCCCTCTGTGCCCTGCAAGAACTGACCTCTTTGCACCAGTTAGCCAATGTGTGGCAGGTACTACACACTTTGGAGAAAGACACACCACGAGCCATGGCTAGCAGGCTGGATTTCTGGCTTACTTCCCCATAACTATCTGCTGCTTCCTCAGGGGTAAATATCTCCCAGATTTGTATCTCTGACCATGCCGTAGTCTCCCTTACCTTTCTGCCAGCCATGTAAACCCCTAAATCAGTGATGTGGAGGTTAGACCCCCTCCTTCTGCTAGATAAAACTTTGCTTCATGGCTCCAGAATGAAACGGAAGGTTTCTTCCATGATAATCCCCCTACATTCGCCTTAGCCGCCAACATATGGGAGGCCTACAATGCCACCATAAAAGGCAGAATAATCAGTTTTGCCTCCCATAGATGGAAGCAAACAGAACAGGAGTTAAAACAATTAGAGGGAACATTAAGAAACCTGGAAGCCAAATACAAAACAAGGCCTTCTTCCCTTCAGTTACTATCTGTAACAGCCGCCTTATCTACCACTAAACTAAAAATCTATGCGCTAATAACAAGAAAGGCCATATTCTATATCCACAGAGTACAACACCGATACCAGGCAGAGAGAGAAAAGGCCAGTAAGCTGTCAGCCTACAGGCTGAAACAACAACAAGCTGAGAGATCTATTCTCAATCTAAAAGATGGGGCAGGGAAGCTAACACCGACCCCTTCAACCATTAACAAGATTATGTCTAACCTCTATAAAACCCTATACTCCTCTCAAGTGCACTGGGATAAAAACTCCTATAGCCAATTTACTGATATCTCACCTCCCCTTTCTCTTGCCTGAAGTTTGGAACAAGAATCTGAACAATCTGCTCAGCTCCTTTCTATGGAGACCATCTAGGCCTAGATACAGTAGAGCAAAGCTGAGGGCCCAAAAACTGAGTGGAAGTTGGAACTTACCTGATTTTTACCAGTACTCCATAGCACTCACGGTGGCAAAGTCTCTGAAGGATGAAGGTCACTCCCCCCCCCCCATCCTCCAGCCTGGGCACATATAGAAAGGGATTTAATGAAGGGCCCCTCTGTATTGGCACTACTGGCTCACCCCCTACCAAGGGTTGGCATTCCATCCATCAATCTCATTTGACTTGACAAAAACTAGGCCTCAGGACTTCCCACTGCCTCAGCTTGGGGCTATACACCCCCTTTGGCACAACCCCAGCCTTTGTATTAACAACACTCCCCTGAAGTGGGCAGACTGGAACTCCAAAGGAATAAGATATCTTGGGGATCTGACCATTCCCGAGGACACTGCCATGGACTCACTTCAAGGGTTAAAATCCAGATATGGTTTGCCAGAAAGTGACTTTTGGAAATACCTCCAGATGAGAAGCCTCTACACCTCTTGGGTTCAACAATGTTGTACTTGTGTAGTGTGTAAAAGGTGTAAGTCTGACAGACCTTCCCCCCTTCCGATTAAATCCTGGATTACGCACCCCAAAGGCAGGGCTGGTACCATTCAGAGGTTCATGAGAGATAGTGCTCCCAACCCTTCACTCCCGGCTAAGGCTAAATGGGCAGCAAAACTGTGTATACCCATAACAGACCCACAATGGCAACAGTGCTGGTTGAGAATATACCAGGCCTGCTGTGTTCCCCAAAGCCTACTCTTTCAGAACAAAATAATGCAACTATGGTACCGCACCACTGCCCAATTAAAAAAGATGGGCCTCCTCTCTACCGATAACTGCTGGAGGTGTGATGCCTCTGAGGCAGATTTGCTCCACATCCTGTGGTCTTGTACCCCACTGCAGCCCCTATGGACAGCAGTGATAAACCACTGCTCCCAGATACTGATGACAGCCATACCGGCGGACCCTGGCCTTTGGTTACTGGGCCTCATGCCTCAGTCTCTGATCTTATCCAAAGTACACACCTTCTGGCTTATACAGGCCTCTGTAAAGTGCAAAAGACTTGTCATAAAAAGATGGAGAACAGCAGAGATCCCACTGGCCGCAGAATGGCTCAGAACCTTGGAAAAAATGGCTACCCTTACCAGGATGTCCTGCTATAAAAATAGGTGTTTATACAAGTTTGAAAATGTTTGGGCCCCTTATTCTGCATATATTAACCCTGTTAATACTGCACAGTCCTCCAGGTACATGAAGGACAAACTTAGACCCCCATGAAACTCCAAGTTGACAAGGCTGACTAATTACTAAAGATTGTTCTAATCTAATCTTTCTCTTCATAGCTATCTTGAGTGCTACAATGTGGACAGCCACAAGGTTCCCCCTCCCAGCCCCATCTTCTGCACAATAGGTGAAGAAGCTGGGACACACTCAAAAGCCTCTCAAACAGTGTGAGTAAGTAATTTTAGTATTTCCTTATTTAGAGACACAGTAGAGATAAGAAAGGTATTTAGATATTCCTCATAGTTATCACCTGCTTTTCTTCTGCCCGTCATACAAATACATACATTGAAGTGAAGTATTTTAGAAGTATAACATGATGTTTGGCTTTTGTAAAATGGTGGTGATGTTGCCAACCACTATCTCAGCCATTTTGTTTAATGGTTCAGCAACTGTAAAACTCTGAAATCACGCAATAAAAAGATTACCGGCAAGTAATGCTTCCATGATTTTTCTGAGCACAGATGCAAGGCTCACAGGTCTGTAATTTTTCTTCAATGCCCTGCTGCCCTTCTTAAAAATTGGCACAACAATGACTTTTCTACTATCATCCAGCACCTCCCCCTGTTCTAAGGATTTTCTAAAAATGTCTGTCATTGGTTCAACTAGTTCTAAGGCCAGTTCATGCAATATCATAAGGTGCAAGTCATCTGGTCCCTAAGACTTCCCTATATTGAAAGATTTCAAAGCATCATATATTTCCATCACTGAAATTTCCAATGGACTTGTAGTTGTGCCATTCCTAACCTGTACATTGACCGTATCCAGCTGTGATTCCTGGAATATTGATGCAAAGTAATTATATAAATATTCTGGAGCTATCCTGTCACCCGTAGTAGATACATTTCCTTCCTTGAGTGGTCCAACTGTCCTGTTTGTCCCTCTCCTGTTTCTAACGTATGCCCGCTAAATTTTGGCATTGATCCTGAGTTTTTGGATATATCGTTTTCTTTCCCTTTCTTCTTCAGCCTAATAAGGGATTTGCATTTTTTTCATGCTTTATAAATTGTTCCAAGTGTTCTCTGATTCCAGAAACCTTTGCTCTCCAGAATAACTTTCTCTTCCTCATTACTGCCTTCAACACCTTCTTACTTAACCAGATGGGTTTAATCCCATTTTTTTGTATATTTATTCCTCTCAGGTACCCATATTTTCTCCAATTCCTTCATTTTTCTGACCAATACGTCCCACATTACAGTCACATTGGACCACGCATACCACACCCCTTCTCCCACCTATATGGAGCAAGCCATAGCCTGTGTTCCGTATGGGCTGTGAGTTGAAAGTGCTGGCTGGGACCTTCACTCTAACAACACTGGCACTGAGCTGCAGCAACACATGTGCAGTCTTTGAGGGAAAACCAGCACATGAATGCTGGTATTTCCTGCTGGTTATAATAACAAATTATAACCAGCTTACAGATAAAAAGACAGATAAGATAGATTGATAGATAATGTACTGTAGATAGATACAGTAGAGAGATAGAGAGATAGAGAGATAGAGAGATAGAGAGATAGAGAGATAGAGAGATAGAGAGATAGAGAGATAGAGAGATAGAGAGATAGAGAGATAGAGAGATCGAGAGATTAAAATGTTTATTTTTTTAACAGGAGATAAACCTTTAGGACTGCAAAGCCTTATTTTAAAAAGTTGTCCTATATAAACAGATGGTTAAGTAAGAAAAAAGTACAAATCTTAACAAGGTTTCATAAAAACAGTAACTAACATGAAAGTACACTATCAAACACATTTTAGCAGTCACATACAGAAACAAGCATTTGTCAATGCCGAATGTTGCTTGCTTGTATGTGCTGTTTAGGTATTTGGAAGTCATTGGAGTGCAAATATTGAAAATTCGTGTAGGAACTGCACAACATGCGCTAAATAAAACAGTCATTTTAGGAATTTTTCACCAAATTTCCAACATAGCCATTTTAAGACCTCTTCTTATGAACAGTGTCACTGTGATTTTCTTAATGTCCCCTGCTGGTCCACCGGGCAGCGGTGAATTTCCGCTTCTTGACGCGCCGGCGACGGGTTGAGGAATGGACCGGGTCATGGAAGAAACCCGACCGGGGAGTAGGATCGGCGTCATTGGACAGCTCTCCTTCTCAGGGGATGGTGTGGGTAGCAGTCGGTGCATTGGGGACCCCTGGCGGAGGCGGAGCTCCCACGAAACCGCTCGACAACCCATTGGGCAGGGTGGATGGTGACATCATGGCGCGACCCTGCCTCCCGAAAAGATGGAAAATGGAGGAGCTGCCTGCCACCGAGAATGAAGCTCGCCGCGGCCTCGATGTGCTCCCCAGGCTGAGCCCCTGACCTAGTCCCAGTGCCTGCGGCATATACCGGGGTATGCCGCGGGCCCCACCGTGGGGGGAAAGCCACGGGGTATCGGGGGCTGAGGCTGATTTGGGGGGCAGAGGCCGGCGGCCCGTGACCGGGCTGAAATGGGGCGGCAGGCAGCTCGGGATAGTAAAGAGCAAAATTAAAAAAAAAATTAATGTGTCCCATACATGGATTTCGCTCACCGACTGTGCCATTGTGCGCTACATGGGCAGAAACACGTTTTGGGCAGGATGTGAAAACTGACAGCTGTACTGTTCACAAGGAGGTGTGGTAAAATGGCAATGTTGGAAATCTGGAGTGAAAATATTGAAAATTCACAAACTTACGAGCGTGCATAGGAACTGCACGATGCACGCTCATAAAACAGTCATTTTTATGTTCACTTGCATGCATACACAAGGAACGTTTTGGGAGAGTAGCACACTTGGAGGTGTGACTCTCCCATCCAAGACACTGCTCCTTTGAGCAGGCGTGGCGGTCCTGCACCAATGGGTGCAGGAGCTCAGTATGACAGCGGTGTTCCTCTGCTTCAAAGGAAAGCACGCTGCCATGCACTGGCCGCCGTCGCTATTCCCCATGCGTCAAGCGCTCCCCAAAGCTTTTGTGCCGCGCTGGGAGCCCACCCAAGCGTGTGCAGCGATGTTGCCGACAGGGCCCAATCCGCCATCGGCTCCACGGCCCCAAGCCATCCTGCTGCGCCGCTGAGGCCCACCCCAGAATGGCAAGCGTTCACGTTTGTTTGCCGGCAGGGTGCCCATTCCCCGTTGGCTTCTTGGCCCCTCGGCGTAGTTGCCCGTGAGGGTGCCCAATCCCACGTCTGCTCTCGGCCCCCACGCATCTTCTACCATGCTGGGAGCCCACCCAGCGTGGCAAACATCCACGTTGTCTTTTTTTTAAACCTGTAAAATAAAAATGGTCCCCGCAGCGAAGTCTCCCAGCCCCCTCACAACCTGCACCCACCCACTCGCGCAGCCGCCTCACACCCCCTCACCCCATACTTACCTCCAGACTCCAGCGCGGCGATCTTCGGTGGACGGGAACACGTCTGCACTCTTCAAAGCCGACCGTGAACTGAGGAAATGCGGTAAGCTGTATAATGGGCTAGATAGGGGTTTTCAACTATTGCATATCTCAGTCATTTTGGAATTTTGCACCAAATTTTCAACATGGGGTTTTGGGACCCCTTCTCGCGACGATGTCACTGTCATGGCATTATTCAGGCCGAAGGGTGATTTCGCGGGCACTGCGCGGTCACTGCGTGAAATCACCCGCGGCCAGACCTATACCATGACAGTGACATTCATGAAGGGTCACTCATAATGATAACATCAAAAAAATGACTGTTCTGGCGTGCGTTGCGCGGTTCCTACACGGCTCGTAAGTTTGCGAATTTTCAATATTTTCACTCCAGATTTTCAACACTGCCATTTTATCACCCTTCTTATGAGCTGTATAGCTGTCATTTTCACATCTCACCCAAAATGTTTCGCCCATGTGCACACAATGGTGCAGTTGGTGTCTTGAAATCAATGTATGGAACACATTAAGAAAATCACAGTGACACTGTTCATGAGCACAGGTCTAAAATGGCTTTGTTGAACATTTAGTGAAAAATTTCTAAAATGACTGTTTTACAAGCGTGCATTCGCCAGTTCCTCATGCGCTTCGTCGTTGCGAATTTTCAATATTTGCACTCCAGATTTTCAACATTGCCATTTTACCACACCTCCTTATGAGCACTGCAGCTGTCATTTTTCACATCTTGCCCAAAACGTGTTTCCGCCCATGTAGCGCACAATAGCACAGTCGGTGTGCGAACTCAGTGTATGGGACACATTAAGAAAATCACAGTGACACTGTTCATTAGCAGAGGTTTTAAAATGGCAATTTTGAAAATTTGGTGAAAAAATTCCTAAAAATGACTGTTTACGTGCGTGCATTGCACAGTTCCCATGCACGCTCGTAGGTTTGCGAATTTTCAATATTTCCACTCCAGATTTTCAATATTGGCATTTACCACACTTCCTTATGAGCAGTACAGCTGTCATTTTTCACATCCTGCCCAAAACGTGTTTCCGCCTATGTAGCGCACAATGGGGGTAACAAAAAGGTCATGCTGACAATTTATTGTGCAAATACCAGCAATCGCACAGGGCATTAGGGTAAAGCACCATACATGCCAAACACCACTGCAAATACCTGCAAGCGAACGTTCGGCATTGACAAATGCTTGTTAGGAATTTTTTCACCAAATTTTCAACATAGCCATTTTAAGACCTTTGCTCATGAACAGTGTCACTGTGATTTTCCTAATCGTCCCATACATTGATTTCGCACACTGACTACACCATTGTGCGCTACATGGGCGGAAACACATTTTGGGCAGGATATGGAAAATGACAGCTGTACTGTTCATAAGGAGGTGTGGTAAAATGGCAAAGTTGAAAATCTGGAGTAAAAATATTGAAAGTCGCGAACTTAGGGTGTCAAGTAGGACTACTGCACATACGCACTCATAAAACAGTCATTTTTAAGGAATCTTTTCACCAAATTTTCAACATAGGCTTTTTGAGAGCCCACCTTATGTACACTGGCAGTGTCATTTCATTGATCGGTCCTGAAAGGTGATTTCATGCAGTGACAGCGAAATCACCCTTCTGGCCCGATTAATGCCATGACAGTGCAAGAATTCATGAGGAGGGGTCCCAAAAACCCCATGTTGAAAATTTGGGCCCAAAATTTCCAAAAATGCCTGAGATATGCAACAAAGTTGAAAAAACCCTATTTATTCCATTTTACAGCTTACCAGCATTTCCTCAGTTCGCGGTCAGCTTTGAAGAGTGCAGATGTCTTCCCGGTCCACCGATGATCGTCGCGCCAAGCTCCGGAGGTAAGTATGGGGTGAGAGGGGTGTGGGGAGGCAGGGTGTGCAGTGTGTGGGTGCGGGTGGGGGCAGGGAGACTGTGAGGGACCTTTTTTTATTTACAGGGGTTTTTTTTTAATTAAGACAACGCGGGACGTTTGCCACACTGGGGTGGGCTCCCAGCATGGCAGCTGGAAAGGCTGTTTGGGGGCTGGAGCTGGCGGGGATTGGGCACCCCCGTTGGCTATAACAGATTTGCCACACTGGGGTGGGCTCCCAGCACCTGGAAAGCTTGAGGCGTGGCGTGGAGCCAAACAGGGATTGGGCACCCCAGTCGGCTATAACAATTTTTACCCACGCTGGGGTGGGCTCCCAGCATGGCACCTGGGCAGCTTTGTGGGGGGAGGCATGGAGTTGATGGGGATTGGGCACCCCGTCGTGACCATATAGTAGGTTAGTAGGGGAGGGCGCATCAGCATGCAATATGCGTGCTTGCGTGTGTGGGGGGGGGAACTCTGCTCACTGAAGCGGAGCTCTCCCTTTCAACTGTATGGCACTGCATTTTCGACTGCTGTCATAGACAGCTGTAGCAGTCATTGGAGAACTGTGGCCACGCCTGCAAACTCACTGACTGAATTGGAAGACGGGTGCCACACCTCCAAAAACTCTGATGATGGCACAATGTTTCTTGCTCATGCGTGCAAGCAACATAAAAACAGAGGTTGACAGCTTACCCTATGGGAAAAAATGTTTCATATTGCACAAGAGTTCTGCTTTCATCTTTTCATACTTCACTGATGTTGCTTCATGGATGCCTTCAACCCCACCTGTCAAACTTTGTTCTTGACAGTGGAGGCCCATCTTCAGCATAAGTTGCCCTAACTTTGTCCCATAGACTAATGCCAATTGCACTGTTCCATATTCATACAATATTTTCATACTGTACTTATAAAACATATTTAAAGATTATGTTATATAATATATACACTCAATGTGTCTTGATAATCCCCTTGATATCATGGACCATATCATTACACATACTGTGTGTAGTATATTTAAATCCAAGTCGTCAATTAGCCCTTTTGTTTTCATAGTATCAAGTCATTATCCAAAATAAGTCTCTTTGAGACAGTTTCTTAGCCATATCCCCCCACCACAAACACACACACACTTAAGAGTAAGAAAAGTACATCACTGACTACTCAGATTCAGCTTCAAGTTGGGGCTCACATATTTGGTATGACACTAAGAATTCAGTCTAACCACTTTGCCTCCCAAAACAGTGACTTGCATAGAGTAAACACAGTAACATAAAAACATGGCATTCAGCAGCAGATAAGGACTGCTTGGACCACCTAGTTGTCATTTCTCCCTACCTACAGCATAGCTGCAGACCCTACTTGATCTCTGGGTTTCTCCCTCTCCCCTTCCTTTCCACTGAGATACCCTTATGTCTATCTCATGCAGTCTTGAACCTCACCACTGTTTTCACCTCTACCACCTCTGCTGGAATCCTCACCAACTTTTCTGTAAGCCTCCAGAATCTACCTCCCAACTTCATTGCACTTCCCCTTGTTCTTGAGCTCCTTTTTTTCTGAAAAATAGTTCCCTCCAGTACCTTATTTACCCCTGTGAGGTATTTAAAGGTCTCTATCGTATCCCCACTCTCCCACCACTCTTCCAAGGTGTAAATATTGAGGTCCTTGATCTCTCTTCAAAGGGCTTTTGCATTGCCTTAACTCTGTCTGTGTCCTTCAGGAGGTGTGGGGCCCGATTCTCATTACTCCCAGCAGGGCGTAAGGGGCTTGTGCCACAAAGAATGGTGCAAAGTGCCCCTTGCCCCAAAAGATGTGCAGGGAGCTATTCACAAATGCAGCCTGCATCAACAGCAGGCTGCTTGCACCAAACCAGGCTTGTGCCACCCATGCACCCAAACATGGGCTGCGACATAGGGCATGGGGGTATGTGGCAGAATCAAGTTGCCACATGCCTGAAATCAGAATTCTCAGAACTCACCATGAGGGAAAATTTCAAAGTACCCTTAGACCAGCCAGGGCTGGTCTAAAGGTACTTAGAATATTCTTCTCTTGGAGAGTTGCCTGTTTGTGGCAACATGCCACAGTTCTGGATCCCCAATGTTACCCAGTTCATTAATAGGTAAATCTCATGCCCTCTCCCCAATCCCTAATGTTGACATGAAGGTACAAAGGCTGTTTCATGGCTCAATCCCCGATGTTGACATTAATGTACAAAGGAAGTTTCATGCCTCGGTCCCTGATGTTGACATTAATGTACAAGGGAGGTGTCATGCCCCGATCCACAATGTTGACGGTAATGTACAAAGTTATTATCATGCCCCGATCCTCGATGGTGATATTCTTAAGTACAGTAATACCTGCACCCCCTTCCTGATCCCCAATGTTGCCAATATAAAATTTACAGAAAACCCATGCCCCTCTCCTCGATCCCTGATGTTGCCAGCATTAATAAGAAGTACTTCACATGCACCCCTCCCCAACCCCAAAGGTGCCAACACTAATGTGGCTGGCAGTATAGCCTAGAGGTTAGAGTAACAAGCTGTGAATGAGCTTGGTACAATCAGCAGACCTGGGTTTGATTCCCACAACCTCCACTTGCATACTGTGTGAATATGAACAAGTCACTTAACCTCCGCTGTGCTCAAAGGTCACCCCTGAAAACAGGCACTTGTGCCTAGTGAGCCTTAACCGGTTACAACAAAAAAAATATTCATAATCAGAGCTGGTGACCAGCATAGCCCACTTCACACCTCCGTGGCTGGCTGCTAACTGAACTGTCAGTGAGCAGACTGCAAACATTACAGTCTACTCATTGACAGTGCAGTTGGTGGCCAGCCATGGAGGTGTGAGGTGGGCTGTGCTGGTCACTGGCTCTGATTATGAATATTAATGCTGGCATCTTTGGGGATGGGGAATGGTGCATGTAAAGTACTTCCTATTAATACTGGCATCATCAGGGATTGGGGAGGGGAGGCATGGGTAAATGTAATACTCTCAACATTGGGGATCAGGGAGTGGGCTTGCATATTACTTTACTTAAGAATGTCACCATCTTGGATCAGGGCATGATAATTACTTTGTACTTTACTGTCAACATCAAAGGATCGGGGCATGACAATTCCTTTGTACATTAATGTCAACATCAAGGATTGGGGGGGCACTAGACTACCAGGGATATGGGCACGCTATATTATATTACACAGACTGTGGATCAGTGCAGGGGGGCACTAAACCACCAGGAGGGGATGTTTATTTATTATTCATTCACGGTCAGCAGTGGGGATCAGGGTGCAGGACTGCTTGCTAAGGGTGTGCCACAGAAGCTTGTGGCACACACCCCTACCATGTGCCAGTGTTTGTCGCATGGGAGAGGTTGCCGCAAGTGTGGGGACATAGGTACCGGGACCCCTCCTGTACCAGAATCTGGTGGAGGGTCCCTGGTACATGGGACTTTGGTGCAAGCTGCTGTTTCCCTCAGCTTGCGCTGCTCAAAGCCCCCTTTGAGAATTGAGCCCATGGTCTCCAGAACTGAACTTAGCACTCTTGGTGGACTATAAATGGGTGGGGGAGCCTTAACACCAGAAATGAATATTAATTACTTTAGCTAACTTATGGCATGTGCTGTTGGCATGCCTCTGCAGTGGATTATTCTTTGTGATGTTATAACAGAGTCTGCAAAACCCACGAAGATTGCCATGACCTAGTGTGAGCAACAATAACTGTTACTATTCATTTCTGACTAAAGTGGTGCAGAATTCCAAAATTCTATTAAATTCCAAGGAATTTTAAGGACTTTAAAAAAATTTGGTCATACCTTTCATACCTCACCCATATATTGAGTTAGAAACCTAAAATTTTACATGATTACTTCTTGACAAGTTTTCAAATGACATGTCTACAGATCCCTAATGAGTCCTTACCTAGAGTACTGAGCTCAATTCTGGAGTCCTCACCTCAAAAAGGATAAGGATAGGTTAGAGACAGTGCAGTGCAGAGTAACAAAAATGATTCACGGCCAACAGGGGTGATCCTATGAGGAGCGCTTCAAGGTACTAAATATGTACTCACTGGAGACCAGCAGAGAGAGAGAGGAGATATGATAGAGACCTTCAAGTTCCTTAAAGGAATTAACAAAGTGAACTGTGGGGCACTATTTAGCCTGACTACCAATTCGTGGTCACATGGACACAAATGGAAATTAACAGGAGGTAGGTTCAGGAGAGATGTGAGGAAGTATTACTTTACGGAAATGGTGGTGGAACCTTGGAAAAGTCTGTCATCTGAATTGGTGGGTGCAAAAACAGTCGGTGGATTCAAGCAGGGCTGGGACATAATGAAGGGAGTAGTGGTTACTGGGGGTGACAGGACCAAGGATGAGAATAGAGAGAGGATGGGGAGGGTTAGTACCCTGGAGGATCAGTAGGCTCCAGGGATTATAGGGAACTTGGGCAGACTGGATGGACCTCTGGTCTTTTTTGGCCATCATTACCTATGTTTCTATATTCTATGTCAAATATGCCATTTGGATTAGTCATTTCAAACACGTAGGGGCTCAAAGTCTGGCATTTTAAGTTTTTGGGGGTAATGTCATGAACGTAGTTATCTGGTTATGGCTCTGTCAGCTTTGGAGATAATTATGTGTAATCTGGCACACATAACCTTTTTGTAAGGGTCATAGAATTGACTTAATATGGAGAGATTTGGTTTAAAAAAACTCTTTTTAAATTTTGAGCTTACAGCGATTAAAAAATTCACTATGCATTATTTGTGAAATTTCATAAAAACTTTCTATAGTATGGATGTTTGCAACTTTTCTGCTTTTGTGCTGACAACTTGCACCTGACATTTGTAATGCACATCCAACGTTAGTATATCCTGGTATCTAACATGACTTGAAAAAAATTGGTATAGTAGTTTTAGATTTATGGTAGAAATATCAAAAAATTATTATTGGCAACATTTTCTCAAATATTAATGGTACAGGTAATGCCTCCAGAATTTCACTTGCAGAATTTAACTGTGGTTCAGAGCTCAGTGCTTATGTTACATACTGTAGCTGGATGCTGAAGGTTGTGCTTGGATACAGAGGTCAGACCAGTAAGTAGGATAATGCTTGCAAAGTACTAGTAGTATGAAATGATTCATGCTTAGGTACTTTAGCATAGACATGAGCAAGTCAGTGATTATAGTACATATGAACTGGATAGTATATGCAAGGTGCTTAGATGCTTGGACTGATGAGTCACTTGTTATGATCTGATAGTTTGGGCCTTTCTCTGTATCCAACCGTAGGAAGGATGCTTAGTCCAGTATTATGAGACTCCCCCAAAAAATAATGATATCAACGATTGTTCTGTATCTGACTGTTGAAGGAGTCGAGTAGGAAGACACCCCCAAGAAAATAAGTAGCAGTATGATCACCTCCTCCAACTCCAGAGAGTGTGACCAGTAGAATGCAGGAAAGGAAACCCCCTTTTTTTTTTTAGTTGTTTAACCAGGAGTAGCACACTAAGCTGAAAGCTTTTTTACAGGAGCAACCTGGGAGCACAGGGAAGTTAAGTGACTTGCTCAGGGTTACACAGTATGCAAGTGGAAGCTGTGGGATTCAAACCCAGGTCTGGTGTGCTGGATGTCACCAGATTTGCAGCTCAGAGCCTTAAACCACTGCGCTATACTGCCTTCCTTGGGGGGAAACCTCTGAGGACCCATGGCTACTGACCTGCCCATCCTTCTGAGCCTACTAAAGGAGAGTAATCCTAAATTTTCTAATTGATCGGCTAATCCAAACCCCAAAGTGATAGAACCAAGTCCAGAGAAAAGGAAAACTGAAGACGTATTGAATCGAGACATGAAGGTAAACAGAGTAAGCATCCATCGGGTAAACTCCAAGTTTGAAAATCCATGAGCAGGCCAGAATGGTAGGAGAGTGTAATCCATGTTGCAATAAATTTGAAACGATGAGTTGCAGTGACGATAGTCCAGAAATTCTGTGATGAGCATAATGAACTCGAATGATGAGCAGCATAATCGAGCAATCCAAGCAAGGAAGTCTTCCCTGAGAGATGAAACCTCAGTTAAGGCAATTGCACCGAAGGGTAGATTGTATGCTTAATTCGTGATATAGAAAGGCCAAAGGCAGAAGAGCTGTGCTGAGAATCCAGGCAGGAACTGAAGGCAGTAGATCTGAATCAATGCAGCATGTCGGTAGGAAGCATCCAAGGGAGTATAAGAGCAAGCCCAATAGATGAGGATATGCAGGTGAACTGTGTAGGTTAGATGAGGTAGGAAGTAGCAGGAGCGGTGTTGACTACACGTTGGTCAGCTAGTAAGTAAATGGGGAGTGGGATCGAGCCCTACGTAGAATAGCATGCACAGCTGGACCCCTCGTAGGTCAGCTGGTAAGGGAAGTAGAGTGGCAGCTAGCCCCACATAAGCTAGCATGTGCAGCTGGACCCCTTATAGGTCAGCTGGTAAGGGAAGTAGAGTGGCAGCTAGCCCCACATAAGCTAGCATGTGCAGCTGGACCCCTCGTAGGTCAGCTGGTAAGGGAAGTAGAGTGGCAGCTAGACCCACGTAAGCTAGCATGCGAAGCAGGACCCCTCGTAGGTCAGCTGGTAAGGTAAGTAAATAGAGGCAGCTAGGCCCCATAAAGGTTAGCCAGTACAGCTGGACCATGTGTAAGTCAGCTGGTAAGGAAAGAGAGGCAGCTAAGCCCCATGAAAGTTAGCAAGCACAGCTGAGCCACACGAAGGTCAGCTGGAAAAGAGGTAAAAGCTATGAGCCAGATGAGGCAAGGCAGTATGGTAAGCATCCAGGGACATGTAAAACAAGCCACAGGTAAAACTTAGTAAGCATGACTGAGAAAATATCTAGGAGAAGCCACTGTCATTGCCATGCGAGTGTCATCCGAGTCGTTGGGCGACATGCCAGAATTCAGGAGCACTAGAACACAACCTGGGGAAGGTAGAAATTCGGCAAGTAATGATGCCATCTAGTGACATAATGTAGAAGGCACATATATTGCATAGGGTGAATAGATATGGAGATGAGGAGTGGTGCTGTAGCCAAGCATGTACCAAGTATCCATCAGCTGTAATTGAGAGGATACCAAATGCAGTAGTATTGATGACAGTAGACAGAGCTGAAATACGGCAGTGTTAAGACATAGCGTGGGCAGTCCGGGAGGCAATGAGGTGTGAAATGCAAAGTGGAAGCATACTGCCGGCCATTAGATGTCGCTTGGTGAGGTTCCAGTGGCTTCCTATCATTCCATAAAATGAAAGAGCATATGGAATATGCCAGTCCATCTATGATATATTAAATATAGGCAGACAAGAAAGATGTTTTATATAGAGGAAAAGAACAGCCAGTACAATGCTATGAGCATAATCAAAACCTGAATCAAATGCAAGTAAAGGGGCAACAGCAAAATGCTTATCAGTCTGATATGCCAAAGAAATGGTACAGTTATCGAATCCAAGTGCCGGAAGGCTTGATCGCAGTACGAGGTCATAGATCTGAAATGGTTAGAGGGCAGGTATTTATACAGTGACGAAAATAGGTGTACAGCTGCAGAATGAACTTCTAGCAGGTATTGAGCAGTCATGAAATAGTCATAAGCTGTAGAAGTAGAACTCCTGGCAGGTATTTATGTAGCCTTGAAGCAGTTTAGTACAGCTGTATAGGTAGAACTCCTGGTAGGTATTTATGCAGTCAGAAAACAGTGTCTACAGCTTTAAAATCAGCAGGTAAATATGCAGTCATGAAACAGTTGTTTACAGCGTTAAAATTGGAACCCCTGTCTGGTGGGTAGCTAGGAGTGCAGGCGGCAGTGCAATGCCGTGGCTGGGGAAGACAAGAATGGAGGTAGGAGCCAGATGGGAGCAGGCAGAAACCAGATACCATCATGCCGGCATCCGTAGTGTGGCGCATGCAACAGGAGGAAGAAGTCAGCAATCTGGAAATGCTCAGAGCGGAGGCAGGTGGTATGGCAAATGGAGCATAACAGAGTAGCGGTGGCAGAGCCCAAGGGAATAAGCAGTAGAAGGGGGCCAGCAGTGGCTGGCAACAATGAGGTACATATGCGGTGAGAGGGAATGAGTCAGGTGAATGAAACGTGCAGAGGAGAAGGCACAGGTAAGTGAAGTCCATGGCAGGCAAGACGGCGAGCAAATTGAGGTGCGGTAGGCAAACCCCCCCAAAGAGAAAGCAGAGAACAACACGGAGGGATGGAGTGGGGCAGGAGGAAGGACAAGGATGAAAAGGGGTCCAGCAAGGCAAAGCCAATAAACAGGGGAGTAGGAAGCTGACCAGAGGGAAGGAGGTGGGGGGGCGGAACTAACCACACCACTGAAGTGAGTGCGACTCGCTCTAAGCAGGACAGAACGCAGCCTGCTGGTATAAATAGGATGTGGGGGAGGAGCTCTTCCCCCATTTAACTATGGGTATAGCCCTAAATTTATCATTCAGAAAGCACTTATCACTACTTCATCTGATAAGTTGAGCTGATCTGTTTGCAGTGCTATAGTTCCTTCCTAGATGACTGTTAGTCCCCCCTCCCTATTTCTCTGTTTGCCTAATCAGTAGTGCTGTGTGGAATTTTCAAATTCCAGCAGAACGAAATTCTGCTGAATTTTCAAAATTCTGCTGAATGTCATCAGAAATGGAATGGTGGAATTCTGCAGCAGAAAATAGCTGCAGAATGATCTACCACAGAAAAAATTGTCTGTGGATCTCAGTTTTCTGCAGAAATTGTTGCAGAATAATTTTCCATGGAAAAATGCTGTTCTGCAGAATATTATTCCACAGATCACAGTAGGCAGAATTCTGCACAAGAACCAGTGAAATTCCACTGAAAATGCTGCCAGCAGAATGGTCATTCTGAGCTAATTTCACAAACGGAATTCCACTTTCCACATAGCACTGCTGACCAAATAGACCCAGTGCAACAGCAGGTTACCCGATAGCCAAGTTCTTCACAGTGACAAACTTTGACTCCCTTAAAAAGAGTATCACATACTTCCATTCCTATAGGACCTATCATGTTGGAATAATCACAATTTCTCCTTCTTGGTGCCCAGACATCTTCCCCCACTACTTCTTTCAGAGTTCCTCTAAGTCTAAGACTTGCATGT
Source organism: Neoceratodus forsteri (assembly GCA_016271365.2). Classification (NCBI taxonomy): domain Eukaryota; kingdom Metazoa; phylum Chordata; order Ceratodontiformes; family Ceratodontidae; genus Neoceratodus; species Neoceratodus forsteri. The sequence goes on along the minus strand of CM028129.1, from coordinate 1,142,110,410 downwards.
TCTGGCAAATAAAAATACATGGGGGATTAGTGGAAGCTGGCAGGGGAAGATTCAGAAGGGGTGTGAGAAAGTTTTATTTCACAGAGAGAGTGGTTGAGTTGTAGAATAGCCTACCAGCAGAGGTGGTGGGTGTAAGAACCATTAATGGTTTCAGAGGCATGGCTGGGACTGAGTACAAGGTTTCATAATTACACAGGAGAAAGCACTAAGCAGTAAAGCAGGGATAAGGGGGAGTAAACTGAGGGCAATAACTCAGACTAGACTTTAGGTCCAAGGGTAGGATAGGGTAAAACAGTGCATACTGGATTGACCCGTCATCTTTTTCTGCTAACATTTTCTATGTTTCTACGATTCTACATCTGGCTCTTGGAGAGTAAATATTATTGTACTTGGTGTGATTTTTGTATAACCTGCATTCCACTTGGAATTGTTGCCCTTCTATTTTTCCTTATCTTCTGATGCTTTCACAGCTGAAGACTGCCAAAGCAAGTAATAATTAGTACTGCCTGTGAGAACAGTGAAGTGTTAGCCACATGATTTAAGGTATAAGATGAATGTTTTTTGGTATTACACTTATATAGATAACAATTGAATTATGGGGACTAATATAAACATTCAGAAGTGCAAACATTTTTTTTTAACCATCATGTAATTTACCATGTCGATATAAACAAAATATATTAATAAACTTTTTCATAAATGGAAAAGTATAATGATATCATTTATTTTAGAAAGAAACAGTTCTGTCATGATGTAAATAAGTATATTGCTACAGCTAAAGAACATTTCCATTTTTTATATTGATAACATAATTACTACTGTTATATAATAACAATATAATAACAACACTATTTCTTAATGGCTGAAATCCAAGCTTTCATTAAAAAAAGGTTTCTATCCCCAGCAGTTCCAGAGTTAGATCTTTCAAAATATATTGGGCCCAATTCTCAAAGGATGGCACAGGGCTTGCACAAGCCCTGCATCATATCCTGCTGCTGTGTCACACACATTGCTTCACCTTGCACCTGATTCTCAAAGGTCATGCACATTTGTGGCACTTTATACTCTTTATGGTGGCTTGCACCACATTTGTGGTGCAAACCCCATAAAAAGGTCCACAATTCAGACCAGCAAAAGCTGATCTAACTAGTGCCACGTGGTGCACAGTATCGAGAATCCTGATTGCCGGACAGAGAATGCCACAAGCCCTATGCATCATGTGTTCAGTGCTAGGCACGGGAACAGTTTATCTTTCACCAGCAGAATTCTGGTAAAATGCTGATTTTGTTTCCATGAAGGTTTGTGAAATTTCCACAAAAATCTCATGAAATTTCACTATTTTACTTAATTTCACCAAAATTGTGATTTCAGTTATTTCCACCTAATTTAACATGTGTTTGTCCAATTTGCACCACATTTGGTACATTGGCTGTCCCAGAGCCCATACAGAAGTGTGCCAATTTTTCTATCTATAGCTTTATAAATGACTGAGTTATAAATAGAGATGGGCCAAAGTTTAAATTTGTGGGTGAATTTGTCATGAGGTGGCCAAAATTCACCTCTGTAAATTTTGTATCACCTTTAGAATCTTTGAAATGCAACGCTCCACTGCGAAGTGCAGAATTCTGTCCGCAAACAATGGAATTTCACTCACTAAGTACAGAATTTCTGCAAAATTCCGCAATTTGTGCTTGAAATTCTACACTTTGCTGTGGAACTTCACCATGCAGAGTTCAAGAAATTCCATGAAATTCATGGATTAATCTGTGGAGTGAAGTTTTCCAACTTCATCCATCTCTAGTTATAAGCCTCCAAACTTTCAGAAATTTTAAAATTACAGTTAACAACTATGTTAACAAAAAGTATTTCATTATCCATACCTATACATATGTATGCCAAGTTTCAAATCTCTAACATTAAAGGTGACTTGAGTTTTAAGTCTCTGAACTTTAAGAAATTTTAAAATTGCATTTCACAATTATGTAAACTGTTGAATTTTAAGCCCCAGCTATCAGTTTAAAACTAGAGAACAGAATAACACCAATGTTGTTGGGTTCATTGACGCTAAATATTAAGGTTTAAGGCAACCACAATGGTCCAGCATCAGAATGTCATAGTTTCATTGTTTGTTTACAAGTTCAACAGGGTTTCACTTTTTTAAAAACTTGCCACCTTACGATCCTCAAAGGTGGGACTCCGATTTTTTGGCACCCATATTACTATCCAATCTATTTTTAAAACTAGTAATATTGGGAATATCTATTATTTGCTGAGGTAAGGCATTCTACAGTATGCTGTTACAATTCTTTGTGTATACTATCTACCTATTTTTGTTGTTCTAATGTTTTCTCCCATTAGTTTACTATTATGTGATCTAGTTTTCTTTCCTGCATGATTTACGAAACCTATTGTTTCCCTTAGAGTTGTATCCTTATTAGCCTGCTATGCTAAACATAAGTCCCCCCTTACCCTTCTGTACTCCATTGAGTAAAGACCCAGCTTTTCCAGTCTTTCTTGGTGACTAAGATTGTGCATATTTTTGACTTTTTTGGTTGTCTTTCTCTGTACCTTCTCAATCGTTTTCTTTCCTCTTACTGTTTGAGGAGAGCAAAACTGTGCACAATACTTCAAGTGCAGCCTTACTAAAGCAGAGAACAGAGGTATAATGACCTCTGGTTCCCTACATTTTATATTACCAAGAATACAGCCTAATATTTTTTTACTATTTTTAACTTTGAATATCGTGTTTGTTTCAAATGATAAATCATTTGTTACTTGCCCTCCCAGAACTTTTTCATCGGTAGTGGTCCGTAATGGGATGCCATTTAGGGTATAAGTGTATTGATGGTTACTATGTCCCAAGTGCATAATCTTGCATTTATCTAAATTAAATTTCATATTATTTTGTTTTGCCCAGTTATCAAGTAAGTTGATGTTCTCTTGAAATTCTTCCCTTGTTTTCTGATCATAAACAATTGCTCCAATTGTGCAATCATCTGCATATTTAGTCATTCATGCATTATTAGCTTTTTCATGGATGATACTAAGATGTTAAATATTGTAGGTCCCAGGACTGATCCTTGTGGGACCCCACTAGTCACCCCACCTTGTGATGATACATACCCCCTTGTGGCCACCTTTTGCAACCTATTTTCTAACAGTGAACTTATCCAGTTCACTATATTAGGATGCAGATTAATTTCAATCGTGTTCAACTAGTATCCTATGTGACACTTTGTTGAATGCCTTGGCGTAGTCCAAGTAGAGAACATTCACAGGCATTCCCTTATCTACAGCTGCATTGTCAGGTTCAAAAAAATGAAGCAGGTTTGTGAGACAAGATCTTCCCTCAGTAAAACCATGTTGTAATATATCAGTATACCCTTTTTCTGTAATATGTGTATTTATGAGTTGCTGTATTAGCCTTTCTAATAACTACAGTGACCGAGATGAGGCTAATAGGCCTGTAATTACTGACCTCTGTTTTCCTACCATTTTTGTGTATCGGGATAATAACAGCTTCTCTCCATTGCTTCAAGGTTTTCCCCTCTTTAAGGGATACATTAAATAAGTACGTACGAGGACCCACCAGGACAGATGACAATTCCTTAAGTAGTTTAGGTGAGATTTCATCAGGCCCAGCCAAACTATTTGTTTTAGTGGATATAATAACTTCAATAACTTCTTTAATTGTGAAGGGAATAACATTCTCAGAATTATCGGGAGTGTCTTTAATTTGGTGTTCCTTGGGTTCATGTACACCTATAAAATAACTGAGTGTTTTTGATATTTCTATTTCGTTTGTTACCAGACCATTAGTTGTTTCAATTGGACCAATTACTTTCTAGTTTCCCTTAATTGAACCAATGTAATTGCCATGCTGATGACCCAGGTTCGGAAGTGAGCCCCTTGAAGTCTTGTGGAGAGGCAGGTCATAGCTAAACCTTGCAATCTCTATTTAGCAGTTTCTATGAATCATCCAAGAAAGTATGCATTTAAAGTTTCAATTATCTAGCTCCAAAAGTGCCTAAGTAGTAGCACAGAAATATTTTCAGAAATTTTCACTTGAATATTACACTTCTAGACTTTGAGTCCCCAATAACTTATACACCTTTCATCTAAATGTCATAAAACTTGGCAAGGTTTTAGAACACATACCAGGCAATATGCGTGCCAAATTACAGACCCCTATCTTTAACACTAGTGAGTTATGGCCAATTAAAAAATGTCAGAAAATTCTGTAAATATTTGAGAAATTTTGCGAAAATTCCACAAATTCAGAATTTACTAATTTCACCTACCTCTATTTAGCACACCCAGGGCTTGTCGCAATCCAACTCATTTGACAATCAGGTCAATTGTCTTTAAAATGTGATAACTTTAGTATTTAGACCCCTAGCAGTTCCAGAGTTAGACCTTTTAATATGTATTGTATTTAAAACATTGTGGGCAGGATTCTCAAAAGGAATGTGCCCAGTGCATCTGAGATGCACTGGCTCATCCCCGATTTGTGCTGTAGTGAGATTCTGGAAGGGGACCGATGCACCGGTGCATCCCCAATGTGACAACGCATCACAGATGCACTGTATATTGCCCATAATGATATGCAATGCATCTGGAGGGGCTGTGAAGGGGGCATGCCCATGCATATGGATCGCAGACCCATTCACAACCCAACTTGGAGGCACATCCCCAGAGAAAGTCTGGAGATGCACCTTCCAAAGATAAGTCTATTTCAAGTAGACTTAAGTGAGTGGCCACCCACAGGCAGGCTGCTGTACTGCAGACAGCAGCACAGCAGCCAGCCCACCCTGGCAGTCCAACCCCCCCGCCCTGCCTATAGCACCGATCTCTTGATAAATCCCACCATTATGTTCCCTCATGGTATAGTGGTCTCCCCTTCCTGTCTGTAGCACAGATTCACTGAAAAATACCCCTGTTATGTTCCCTGGTGGTGCAGTGGTCCCTCCTCCCTTCCCCATAGCACCAATCCCCTGATAAATCCCACAGTTATGTTCCTTGGAGGTATAGTGGTCCCCCCTCCCTGCCTGTAGCACTGATCCCCCTCATAAATCTCACTGTTATGTTTCCTGGTGGTATAGTGGTCCCCTCTTCCATCCCTGCCCCGACCACATTGTGATACGTGATGTCCAAAATAACCATGGTGGCCCAGTGGTCCCCCCATCTCCACCCCAGCCCACTTCCCCATTCAGCCGGTGGGCAGCACAACCCATCTGCACAATGCCATGGCTGCCCGCTGACTGTGCTGTCTGTGAATGACAGCGTAGTGTATGACTGGAAGCGCATTGGTATACCTTGTCGACCAATGGGCTTGCAGCATGTACATTACGCTGTCATTCAGAAGTTTATCATTCACAAAGGACATTGAAAGGTTTGAACCTGTTCTGGCAGAGGACACAGATCCCATCAATGATCCTGATCAAATCATTGTAGAGGAACTTGTGTCACCCCACCATTATAGATGAGAAACCAAACACTCAGTTAGACACACAATGTCCGTGGAGTCCCCTCTGACCTCTCTGTAAATGTAGTGTATGAAAAGTTCCATCTGCTGCCAAGTCCACTATTGCTGCCCCCTTGTGCTGCCCAGATGCCATTTTTGGAAGGTATAATTGTTTACAGTACCATGGTGGGCAAATGTTAAAACCAATGATTACCTTGTGTTCTGTGAAGTGCTGTCTTGACATCATTCAGATAGGATGTGGGTGTATTTGTTAGAAAAGGTTAGAAGGAATTAGGTGTATTAGACAGCCTGCGTTGTGTTGTGTAGTGTTGTGTTGTGTTGAAGTGTTTTGTTTTTCAGGGTTTGACAAGTATGGCAAAGATTTTAGTGAAGGGAGGATGTAATTCCCTCCTAAGGTGGGGGGCTTGCCTTTGGCTCTCACTGGGGCACTGCTGCTGCCTTCCTCTGCATTGCTCCTTCATCCTGGTGCTGATCCAAGCTGCAACTGCTAGACTCAGGGTTGGACTGAACACTGACATTTGTTCTGTGGGCTTGTCCAGTGCCCTTCTCACAGTGGCCAGTGCGCCACCCCCTCTCTTCACTCAACTGTCGCTTAGATTGCCTTTAGGGTGAGGGAGCAGCCCACAGTAAGGTGGTTGCTCAGTTTCAAGCAGCTCTCAAAGCTGCACACAGTGCAAAACCACTCCTCTACTGGGAGCATCAATTTTGGAGACTAGTTCAGCTCTGCAAAACAACTACATTTTTTCCCTGGGAAACAAACAGTTTGGAGACTAGCGTGGCTCTGCAGAACAACTAAATTAGTATATCCTGTCCATGTGAAACTGACATCTATTTGGAGCTCAGTTCTACAAAGCAGCTCTGAATTGCAAGCTTGTTCAGGACACATATGCATGCTTTCCCCTGGAACTGACGGCCACTGAGAGTCAAGGGTTTATCTCAATGAATCATGTATGAGATGCTAGCCACTGATATTTAATCCATGGATTTCTACACAAGGGAGAGATGTGCAAATAGAGCAGATTTGTCTGAAACAAAACCTCTGAGAAGAGGAGAACATTTGTGAATAACTCTCACTTGCTATTGCTTCCTGACTGAAGTTTGTCCAAAACATACCTGAGACTCCCAGAAAAGGGAATTGAAGCATCTAGCATGCCAAGCCCGGTCTCTAACACCAAATTAGAGCAGGGGTTGCCTTGGAAGCTGCTTTCCATCTGGGAAGGCAGTGAGCCACTGCCTTCTACTGCTGTTGAGATTTTATCTTGACAGAGTATTGAACCAGCTGAGATCCCGAGTGACTTCCTGCCTGTTAGGATGGGTGAAAGCAAGTCCCGGTGTGAGGTGATGAGGATCTTAATTATCCAGAGCATCATCAACTGTACTCTTCAACACTGGAAGTGTGTTGGGTCTGCCACACCTGTAAAACTAAATAATGAAAGTTCGACTCCTGGGGCAGGATTCACAAAACTTTGCCCCAGGGCAAACCCAGTTTTGCATGAGCAAACTGGATTTTGCACCAAGTTGGTATTCACAGAAGTCCAGTTTGTGAGCACAAACTGGGTTTGCACCAGGGCAAAGTGTGGACAGATCGCTAAGCAGATGAGAGGGAGGGACCTGCATATCGACGTATTCCAATACACAGGCCATTTGCTTCATGCAAGGGCCTTTTGCAGGTCCCCTTTCACAGAGAAAATAGCACCGACTGAGAACTTCCTTTGAACCCCTGCAACCGTAGTGGTTGGCAGAGGTTCTTCAGTTCCCACCCCCTCCACTAATGGCTAGCCTGAGGATAATACAGGAATATTCACAGGTGGCTAGTGCTGCCCTCCCCCTCCCATGATCGCTGATCATCGGCCAAGTATAAAAGAGAAATTCCCTGGTGCTAGTGGTTCCCCCAACTGATCGCTTCCCTGATCTCATAGATATATGAAAATATATCTTCTCTGGTGGCAAGTGGTCCCTCCCCCCACCAATCGCCATTCCGTTGATGATATAAAACATCTCCCTGGTGGCTAGTTGTGCCCCCCACTGATCGCTGGCTCACTAGGTATAAAAATAATTTTGTTCCCTGGTGCTAGTGGTCCCTCCCCATCAATCGTCAGTCATGGTGTAGGAAGTTACATCTTCCCTGGTAGCTAGTGGTCCCCCACCTTGCTGATCACAGGCTTGAGAATAAAAAAAACAATAGTTCCTGGTGCCAGTGGCTCCCCCCAGTGATCACAGATATCCAGCATAAGAGTTAATTAAAACATTTATTTCCCTTCCTCGTGATCACCAATTGTTGGACTGAATAGAAATATATATGTGTCCCTGGCATCTAGTAGTCCTTCCCCGCACCCATACATACACATTCCATAAATAAAGTATCCCTGGTGTCTAGTGGTCCCTTCCCCCACCTGATCCCATGCCTGTTCTGCACATAAAGTATCCCCGGTGTCTAGGGGTCCTTCCTACCTGATCACCTGCCCGATATATAAAAAAGGTTTTCTCTTTTGTCAAGTGTAACCCCCCCCCCATCCTGATTCTCTGCATAGCAGAGTGAAACATTTTCCTGGTGGCCAAGCAGACCCCCCTCCCTATCCCTGATCTCCTGTACAATGTAGTCATGTCTTTCACTGGTGGTCTAATGGACCCCCCACCCTGGCAGGTAGTGACCCACCATCCCCCTCCTCCCATCCTGACCCCCAGCTGGTGGCCAGCACAGCCCTCCTCTCTCCACCAAGGCTAGCCACCAACTGAGCTGTCATGGAGTGTATACTGTATGCAGTACATGATCATTAATTGACAGCTCAGTCAGTGGCTGGCCATGGTGGGGAGAGGAGGGCTGTGCCAGTCTTCAGCAATGCTCCCTCTCCTACAAAGGTGCCAAATGTTTTACCAACCTTCCCCCACCTTTGGTCCTGTGCAACACACTTACATCATGCACTACCAGCTGTACAACCAAAGCAATATGGCACACTGCACTCTTGTGATTAAAAATATAATTATTTGTTCAGCACAGCCATAAATCATATCTGCTGCAGTCCAATTAAATATGAGATTATATTGTTTGCACTGTTTAACCTATTGGCTATCACTTTTGCCAAAATGTTGGGGTCCAAGCTGATTAATGATATAGGTATGTAACTTTTATAGTTTTCTGGATCTTTCCCTTTTTTATGAATCAAAGCGTTAAGACCTTTATTTAGGGAAGGTGGAAGTATTTTACTTACACAAAATTCATTAAGTGTTTGTTTAATAGGATGGGGCAAGTTCCGAGGAGAATGCAGTATAGAAGACAACTGGAAAGCCATAAGGCCTTGGTGATTTGTTTTTATTTAGTGAATGAATGGCTAATTTAATCTCCTCTATGGTTATAGGGTTTTCAAATTTTATTCTGTGTTCTGCTTTAGCTGTTGGAAAGTTATTACTTTGAAGGAAGTTTATAATATTTTCTTTAGTGTTGGGGTCATTGTATTGCTGTATAGGTCTCTACAGAATATTTTGACTTCATTAATCCCATCAGTATCATTTACAGCACTAGTTTATTGCTGTTTGTTTGTCTTTTATACTCGGTATACTGATAGTGTTTGAGATATTATTTAGTCTTATCATGAGTAATTTTGGGCCCAGATTCTGTATATCTTATTTTACTTTTCCTTATACTAAAGAGTGCCTCTTCTCTAAGCAGTTCATTATATTATACTTATGCTTTGAACCATTCCATCAATTTTGTTTCGGTTTTATCTGTGGCCTGTTTCTTTTCAAGATCCTTGAGTTTATTCATCTTTTCTTTTAGATTTCCTTCCTTTTCCCTTTTATTTTTTTGTTGCTTTACCTATGCATAGCTCTTTAATTACACGTTTGAGTGTATCCCAATTAACTGACCACAATGTGTCTTTTGGGTACATTTTTCTAGAAATACTTGAATCTATTTTCTCATTTTATCTGTGAATTGTTGATCTTCTAGTAGAGAAGTATTCAGTTTCCATGCACAGTATTTATACATCTGTCATTATTATAATAATTTGTGCAGAGATAGGCATGTGGTCAGATATTGTGATTGGGTATATTATCGCCCCTTGTAAATTAGGAAGGTACTTCTTTGGGATAAGTATCTGATCTATGCATGAGCCTGTCCTGTAGACAGGAAATCAAAAGGTAAAGTCTTTAACATGAGAGATGAGTATTCTCTAGGTGTCACTTAGCAGCAGGGTTTCTATTAGAAAGGTGAGGTCTCTGTCTGCTTTTGTAGTAGTGCATTTAGCATTGTGTTATGTTGTATTCCATAACACTCCAGACATTACCTCTTGGGTTGCCAACCCACCTGATAGGCTAATGATGCACATGTGACCCAGATCAAATTTCGCAGCATACCTAGGTCCCAGGAGTCTCCACTGTCCAGTTCAACCATTGCATCTGAAGAGGCTACAAGCACTCCAGGAGTCAAGTCCCTGAGCAATCAACCAACTAAGGTAGGTCAGAACATTTATTACTAAAGGTGTGGCTCCCACTGCAAACCTGTATGATTAATTAGGCTTTCTAGTTTGCTTAAAGTGAAAAATATGTGCTGTCATGGATTTAACTTGATTGGATACTCAGCTGTGTGCTTCCTTTGTGCTGTGGCTTTTAATCGCTGTTTATAAGAGGAAATGGGGGAAGGGGAGAGAGAGCGAGAGAGAGAGAAGACACAAATTGCTTTAACTGGAGTTTGTGCCTTCCTACCTAATTACAATCCTTATATATACTGTAATTCGCTGTTGTTTTTAGCCTGTAAGCACTGTATTCTGTAAATTGGAAATTCTCTCCTTCCCTAAGCAATTTAGGCATGCTGGAGACAAGATTTTAGCTGAGCTGGTATTGAAACATTCCTTGTAAATAAGTTACTGCAGCCTGTTTTAATATTACTCGCTCCTGCAGCTTGCTATTTATCTGGTTTACATGTCCCTGCCTAGCCAGTGGCATGCACGAGGTCTGAGTTTGAGAATCGCGCTCAGTAGTCGACTGAGCTTATGGTGGGCCTCCCTCCCAAGCGGGGCCTACTGTGTAAGTGCAGAGCTCCAACAATGTTTACCATCTCACACCAACCTGGAAAATTAGGTTTCTTTGTCCATTCACGAATGGACGATGGCAAACGTGGCCTCCCCTCCCAAGCGGAGTCCAAGCACTCTGTTACCAGACGTCTCAGCGCTACCTCCGGCCATGAGAAGAGTTGGACCCAAACTAGCGCAGAGCCTTACAATCAGTTCCTGTAGGCGGTCCCTAGCGTAGCGACCCCTGCATGGAGATTGGGGTCATAAACATAATTGGTTTCTTTAAGCCTTGCAGGTGGTACCTAGTACAGCGACCCCTGCAAGGAGCTTGAGGGGAAGGTACAATTAGAATTCAATTGCCGTCTTCTCAGCTTCCCCCACAAGGCCCATATAGCAGTGGCCTTCAGTACAGCAGTGGCCTTCAGTACAGGTTCCAAAGAAGCCGCCATACCGCTCCCCTGCTGCATGACTGCGGCAGTATGGAATTTCGGGGACAAAGAACACTTGGCCCTAACTATCAGGCCGTAAAGGGCCCGTTCAAATTACAAGCGCCAGTGCTAGGCAGAATGACACTGGCGTCCACGCAGTTTAGCCGCCATCTTGGCCAGGAGGCCTCATTAAACTGTGGCCCCCATTTTAGGCATGAGCCAGGCCCTTTCAGAGCTAGGACTCAATTTTAGACTGGAGCCTAATCGTGGCTCACCAACGATCAGCTCAGAATGTTTTTCCCTTAGTACTAAAGCGATATCATGCTTAGCTATTCGGGCTTCCCTTACACTGCCCTTCTAACATGATTGTTTAGGGCTGAAGTCAGTACAGTAAAATGGTTCATCCCTCAGAAAATTAGCTTTGCTTGTTGAGTTACTGAGTTATTATCATTATCAGGCATACCAGGGGGATTAAAATAGATACTATCCTCCTAATACCCCCTCTCCCGCACCCAAACCAGAGAGAGAAGGACAGTGGGGTGCTACTTGTTTCTCTAATTAACAATTACACATGGTGCCTTGGGACACTTTTACACAAATTAAGAGGGTATAACTTCTTGCATATTTGTATATGTTTGCCTGGTTCACAGGTACCCTGCCCCACCAGGCTACCTATCTAACCTTATCCTTCGGTTGTCCCTTAGATAGGGAAGGCCAAGAAGGGTGTGTCTTGTAGTACAGCACTGATCCCCCACAACCCAGGCCCACTATGCCCAGCCTGCGTACATAAAAACAAACAAGCAGCTTAGAACCAACCCCCTAAAACGGAGTTGGACAACCAAGGGTCCAGACCTTCCTACTGGCTGAATCCAGGGACACTGCTCATTCAGACCCAACAAGCAACAGCCGCTATGATGGAAAGCCAGCAGAATTTTATGTTGAAAGTCATGGAGAAACTGGAATCCCACACCCATTCCAGCACCGGCCCCAGGATTAAGCACCCCTTCTCAGCTGAATAACAACAATGAGCCATTTACACCTTCTCCAGGAGAGGAAGACATGGGAGGGGCACCAGATGATGGGAACGACATCAACTCAGGTGACTTGGAGATGGGCATCATACCCGAGTCACCTTCCCTAACATCAAAACTCTGTTCATTCAACCTGGTCCCAGGCCTTATGAGGGCCATAAAATCAACAATGGGGTTCAACATAGAAGCACCCAAGCTGGAGCCCAAGTTCGACCCCACGATCCAACAGAGCATCAAGGTTAAGGAAACCTTTCCTAGCTGTCCAGCCATAGATGATATCTTCTCAAAAGAATAGGAAGCAACATAACTGGGTCACCTGTCTGAGAAAAGGAACCTGGACAGGATGTATCCAGTACAAGAGGACAAAGTCAAGTTGTGGTGCATGGCTACAAGCATAGACCCTCAAATCGCAGCACTGAGCAAAAAGACAGTGCTGCCTTGTGGCACCATTTCTCTCAAGGACCCCACTGAAAAACAGGCAGAGGAAATGTTAAAGAAACTGTTCAAACTCTCTCCCATGATGGCCAGAGCTGCGGTAACTGTTGTTCACTCTGCCAGGGCACAGATTCACTGGTTGGAGTAGTTACTAGAGAAAGCCAACCCCAAATCTAGGGAAGCGGAACTACTAGAATGTACCCTTGACACAGCTAAATATCTGGGGGACATGGCAGTGGATACCCTAAAACTAGAAGCCAGATCCGCTGCCCTGACAAATAGGGCCAGATGTGCCCTACGGCTAAAATTATGGGAAGCCAACAATGAGTCAAAAGCCCTCTTACAGAATTTGCCCCTGAAAGGGGACAACATGTTTGGTGAAGGACTTAAAGAGTTCTTGAAACAAAAGGAAGAGGGCATGGACCTTGCCAAAGACACGCACAGAACCATTTACTTGCCATCGGCTCAGCATAGGTTTCAGGGGAACAATAGGTTCCAACAGAACAGAAGGCAAAACTATTTCAATTATTCCTTTTGAGGGAGAGGTCACAGCAAAAACAACTTCAGGACTCCTTCATAGGGCAATTATTCAGCCCCTAGAGGTAGGAATACATGGTTCGGAGGCAGAGGTGGAAAGCCAAAGCAGTACTGAATATTCCACCCCACCCTCTCCACTACCATACCCACACTTGCATTATTCTCCTGTGGGCCAAAGATTGATGTCTTTCCATCGGCAACGGCATCAAACAACCTCAGACAAGTGAGTTCTGGAAATCGTGTCCCAAGGTTATGCTATAGAATTTTAAGCAAACCCTGCAGGGACAGGGTGGTCCTTTCCCCCATCTCAAAGAAAAGGGCTACTGCCCACCAGATACAGGAAATTATCCGAGACCTGTTACAAAACAACGTAATTCAACCAGTGCCAGACACCGAAGCCAGCACAGGTATCTACTCCATCTTCTTCCTGGTTCCAAAGAAGAATGGAGATCTCAGACCAATTCTGGACCTAAAGTTCCTGAACAAATTCATATCTACCCCCCAGTTCAAGATGGAGACCCTCTGCTCAACCCTCAGGAACATACAGGTGGGGGACTACCTCACATCTGTGGATCTGAAGGATGCGTACACTCACATCCCAATCAGACCCAGCCACCAGCGTTTCCTCCGGTTCCACATACTGGGTCAGCACTTCCAGTACCAAGCCTTACCTTTCGTCCTAACTTCAATACCCAGGATGTTTACAAAAGTGTCCATTTTCTTGGCAGCCAGGCTGCAGGAGTTGAGTGTGGATGTCATCCCCTACCTGGATGAATGGCTGATCCGAGCACACAGCAGTGCCCAATCCCAGAGGGACACAGACTTGATCCTGTCAGCCTTACACCAACACGGCTTGGTGATCAATCAGGAAAAGAGCTCCTTACAACTATCTCAGCACATAGAACACCTCAGGGCAGAGACAGACTCCACCGAAGGGATGGCGAGACCATCAAAGAAAAGAATCAGCTCAGTGATCATGATAACTCGGACACTGAGGTTCATAACCGAGCCGACAGTGGGCCAAGCAGCACAGGTTCTAGGCTGCATGGTGTCCTGCATAGACTTAGTCCCTTGGGCGACGTGGAACATGCACCTTGTGCAGAACTGCATTTTGCAGCAGGGCTCCCCATCGGAGGATGACCTCAACAAGGTCGTCTACTTACCACAGACTGTCAAAGACTCCCTAAGGTGGTGGACTCACCACCACAACCTTGAGAGGGGCTGCCCACTGGAGCTGATCTATGAGGTGACAATTCAGTTGGAGAGCATGCATGCATGATTCCACAGCAAAAGACAAGTGGACAACAGCAGAGGCATGGTTGTCCATCAGTGTCCTGGAGATGAAGGCAGTGTTCCATGCACTGAGAGCATTCAGGGACAGCATCATTGGCCAGGGAGGTCTTGGTGAAATCTGACAACCAAGTCCCCATAGCGTACTTAACAAAACAGGGTGGAATGCACAGCAGTGCCATGTTAGAGAAGCCACCAAGGTTCTAAATTGGGTTCAGGCAAATCTCACCCACTTCCATGCTGTCCATCTGGCAGGGAACCTGTATGTCAGAGTGGACTGGCTAAGCAGACAACAAGTACACCCGGGGGAGTGGCAACTCCACCCAGAATTATTCGCCATGATACAAAGGAGGTGGGGGCGGATTCCACTGGACCTGATGGCATCCAAGATGAATGCACAGGTCAAGGCGTACTTCTCCAGATACAGGGGGGAAGCAGTCTCTGGGAATAGCTGCACTATCTCAGATATGGAGCCAGGAGAGGCCATATATCTTTCCACCGATCCCCTTGATCCTCTAGGTGCTGGTAAAGACCAGACTGTCCCATCCTCAGATCATCTGATGACACCTTACTGCCCATGAAGAGTGTGGTTTGCTTCCACAATAGCCATGATGCTGGATAGATGGGCCCTCCCATATAGGAAGGACATGCTGTTCCAAGGACCAATGATTCACCCAGCCCCCCACATCCTAAAACTCTCAGCCTGGCTCCTGAGAGGCAGAGACTGTTATCTGCTGGTTATCATAAATTGGTCATTTTGACCATCCTACAGTCAAGGAAGCCATCCACCACAGCCACTTATAGCAGACAGTGGAACATCTTCACCAACTGGTTCAAATCTGTGCAATTTGATCCAATGCGAGTGGATATGTCCGTGATCCTACTGTACCTACAACAGGGCTTAGACAAGGGACTGTCCACATGCTCCCTAAGGTTGCAGTTGTCAGTCATAGGAGCAGCCATGGGAAGGGTTGGACTGTCACATCCCGGTACCCACCCAGATGCCTTCAGGTTCCTTAGGGTGGCACAGAACATTCACCCTCACATACGAACACCAGTGGCCCCCTGGGATCTGACCATGGTGCTTAAATCCTTAGGAAAAAGGCCCAGTCAAACCAGGGCACCAGTCACCACTCTACCAGTTAGGCCTGAAGACCTGCTTTCTGGTGGCAATTTGCTCCACTCGGAGAATATTTTTTTTTTTTAATTTTCCTATTTTTTCCACCACGCCTCTCGGCGACCATCGACTCTGGTCACGGACCCCTGGAGCCCCTGCCACCGGATATTTCCGTCTCCCCTGGTCATCCCTGGCTTACCCCCCAGAGAGTGGGGCCCTGGTTCTGACCCCCCATATCGGACCACAGAACTGTGACTGGATGGGGGAACGGCTCCAGTGGCCAATCAGGGCTTTCCTGGGGCAGAGCGTCACCGAGACGCAAGGCGTGGATTTTGTTCCCTCCCATTTTCCCTCCCCAGAA
Source organism: Neoceratodus forsteri (assembly GCA_016271365.2). NCBI lineage: Eukaryota > Metazoa > Chordata > Ceratodontiformes > Ceratodontidae > Neoceratodus > Neoceratodus forsteri. Next base: position 1,142,094,717 of record CM028129.1, on the reverse strand, counting down.
GAGGCGGCGATGTGCAATGATGCCAGCGTCCGCCCCGCCTCCCACTCCCCTCCCATTTGAACGTCGGCAGCGTGAGTTCTCCCGGCCTCTGCCAGGAGTCCTCAGTGCTCTGAATGTTGCCCGCACCCTCCCCCCGGAGAAGGAGAGCTGCCCATCGGATGCTCAATCCTTCTCCCCCCGGCCGGCCCTCCCATGATCCGGGTCCGTTCCTGAACCCGGGTCACCGGCGTCGAAAGCGGAAATCCCACCGCTGTGCCGACGGGCCGGCCTCCACTCGGAGAATTAGCAAATTAGGAGCCCTGTCATGCAAAGAACCCTACACCATCTTCTCTGCACAGGGGGTCTTTATGAGAACAGTCCCAGCATTTTGCCCCAAAGTCATGTCCACATTCCATAGAGAGCAAACCCTAGAGTTACCAACATTTTACTCACAACCACAACAGGGGGAGTCAGTAACCCATCATCCTCTGGATGTAGTAGTACCGTATCACAGCACATTATGCGTACACAGATGATCCACAAGTCTGAAAGACTGTTTATAATAACTCAAGGTCACAAACAAGGTAGGGCTGCCTCTAAGACCACCGTCGCTAGCTGGCTAAAGAGGATAATACAGGAGGCATACAGAACAAATGGCCTTATGCCACAAGGGCAGTGGCTACCTCCTGGGTGGAAAGAGCTAGCGTGTCCATGGAAGACGTATGTAGAGCATCAACCTGGACATCTGTCCATACCTTCACAAGACATTATAGACTTGAGACTTTATACAGACAAAGAATTGAATTTGCCACAAAAGTTTTATCCTCAGCGTGTCACACAAACCATTCATCTGATTGCTGTGTCCCACCCTGATAGATGTTTAACTGCTTATTATAGTAACCCAAGAGGTAGTGTCTGGAGTGTCATGGAATATAACATAACACAATGGGTGTTTACTCACCTGGTAAAGGTGATTGTGTTGAACTGTATCCATGACACTCCATGACACACCCTTCAGGGCGACCGCGGCAGAGATCTCCATGCTGAGGGATTACATCTAAGAGACTTTATATGATGAGTTCCTATGGTGTTTGATTTAAGGCATTATTAATTAGAGTCCGTATCACTAGGTAACCGAATTTAGAATTGTATCTATATGACATAAAACTAAAGGTGATGGTTAAACCATGTTCTGTCATAGGCCGGCCCATTGGCACAGCAGTTGGATTTCCGCTTGCGATGCCAGTGACCCGGGTTCAGGAACGGACCCGGGTCACCGGAGGGCCAGCCAGGGAGAGGAGGATTGAGCGTCCTTTGGACAGCTCTCCTTCTCTGGGGGGAGGGCAGGGCAGCATTTGGTGTACGAGTGGCACCTAGCAGAGGCTGGGTGGCCGCATCATGTCGATGCTCATCAGCACGTCAGGATGGGGTGGAGGCAGGTCGTCATTGCACGTCCCCATCCTGCTTAAAGGGGGATTAGAAAAAATCCTGAACCTTGCTGTCTTAATGGCGCTCTGCCTCTGGGTGCTCCGATTAGCCTTCGGAGCCGATCAACTGACTACATACAGTTCCGCAGCCCAATATAGGGGGTCAGAGCTGCGGCCCCGCTCTCTGGGCGGTAAGCCAGGGATGACCGAGGGGATGTGGTCATATCCGGAGGTAGGGGCAGTAGGGGTCCATGACCAGAGCAGATAACTCCGATGGGAGTAGTAGGGGCCAAAAGAGATAATATTAAAAAAAAAAAAATGTTCTGTCATTTGTTTCTATATAGATATAAGGGGATAAAAGTGGGAGTCACAGAGGGGTCTGACCTAAAAACATTTGCGTTTTCAGCTATGGAAGAATCAAACTGGAAAATGGAGACTCCTGGGACCTAAGTATGCTGCGAAATTTGATCTGGGTCACATGTGCATCATTAGCCTATCAGGTGGGTTGGGAACCCAAGAGGTAATGTCTGGAGTGTCATGGATACAACTAACACAATCACCTTTACCAGGTGGGTAAACACCCATTAGTTCTATCAAGGATAGGATTAATAATTCAGTTTGTGTCTCCTGCTACAAAAATATTGCTTTCCAATAATGGAGTAATTAGATTCAATGTTTTGGTGAATGTTTGGTGTCCACTTGTATTTGGACCATAAATATTAACCAATGTTATTTCCATACCTTTAAATACTCATTCACTATTTAAAAAAAATTACTCTCTTTTTCCTCTACTGCCTTGTTTACCTGTATTGGAGAGTTTCTGTTTATTAAAATGATGACCCCTGCTTTTTTGCTACTTTTTCCTGCCCCACAGACCTTCCCCTGCCCATTCACTTTGCATAAGATCTTCATCTTGTGCTTTTAAGTGTGATTCATGCAAGAATTCTATGCTGAGATTTAGCTTTTTTTCTTAATGTCTTATTACTGTATATCTTTCAACCTTATAATTTAATCATCTTACATTCCAATATACTAATCTATATTTATTAGCATTTTGGTTTTTGGTTTTGTGTTTGAGACCCCTGATCCATTGCATTTTTTTTCATTCTGGATTCACTATTAGGAGTCACCTCTTGATTCCTGTCAGCATCCTCCAGATATAAACTACAGTATCATCATTGTCAAGAACCACCACAATGCTATAGGGGTTATAGCAAGAGTATAAAGGGACAGGGAGCGAAATCTCAGGATTGTGGGAGCAGCTGCACAGGGGAAGGACCTGGATTTCATTGTCCACCTAGGGACAAATGATCTGGCTAGGAAAGGGATCAGAACAGTGGAGGAGGAGTTTGCGGAGTTGGGCAGGGGCCTTAGACAAGTAGCACACACAGTAACCTTCTCGGAGGTGCTGCCTGTCTATGGCATGGGTGAGACTAGGGTGCTTCACACCATGGGATTCAATCAGCGGTTGAAAAACTGGTGCAAAGCTCAGGGTTTTGGCTTCATTGGGGACTGGGGGTCCACCTGGAGGGATGCAGGACTATACTGGCGCGATGGTCTGCATCTGTTCAGGAGGGGAAACAGGATCCTAGTTGATAGATTTAAATGCTTCATTGGCAAGCATTTAAATTAGCCAAGGGAGAGCACTGAAAGGGCAGGGAAATCCTAGCCCCCCAAAAATCAGGGTAGTTAGTGAGGTAAACACCAAGATAGAGACATCAATAGGGAGAAGGGCAGGGGTAAATTGAAAAAAAGGCAAAGGCAGTAAGGAAAGGGATGGGGCAAAAAAGGGTAAGGCCATCAAAGAATGGAGGGTAATGAGTTCCAATGCCATTAGTCTAGGTAACAAGCTCCCTGAACTGGTGTCCTTGATGGAAGAGGGATGCCTGGATATCATGGTAGTTACAGAAACATGGTACACAGATAACCATGACCGGGATGTCAACATACCAGGGTACACAATCTACAGGAGGGACAGGGAAGGTAGAAGAGGAGGTCGAGCAGCTCTCTATGTGAGGGAAGGGATCAAAGTAATGGAAAAAAAGGGTAAACAAGGAGGAGAGTAGGCATGGTGAGTCACCCTGGAGACTGGAAATGGCACCACAATCTGCACAGAGGTTGTATACAGACCCCCGTCTCTGGGGTAGGGAATGGGCAAGGAAATGATAGAAGGCATCCTTAGGATGGCAGAGAAAGGGGAGATATTGTTGATGGGGGACCTGAATATGCCAGATGTTAACTGGATCACCTTTGTAGAAGCCACATCCAAGAGCAGGGCATTCTTGATGCCCTAAAGGTGCATGCCTCAGACAGCTAGTGTTGGAACCCACTCAGGAGGGAGCAATCTTAGACCTGGTACTCTCAAATGGGGATGGAAAGAGGATCTCAGATCTAGAAGTGGGTAGCCATCTGGGGACAAGTGACCACTAAACAGTGTGGTTCATGATAAACTCAGCTGCAGAGTCAAGCCATATTAAAGTGAGAGTACTGGACTTCAGGAGGGCTGACTTTGGTCAAAATGGGATAGTGCCTCAGAAAAGCACTAGCAAACAGACAAGAAGGAGGGGTGGAGCAACAATGGGGATACATCAAAACTGCCATAACAGAGGCAACAAGCCTTTGTGTGAAGTAAATAAACAAATCACAACAAAAGAAAAAACCACTATGGTTCTCAAAAGAGGTGGCAGGGAAGGTTAGGGAGAACAAGATAGCATTTAGGAAGTATAAGGAAACACAGAAGGATCAGGACAGAGAACTGTACCAGTTAAAGCAGAAGGAAGCGGGGGAAGGCAGACAGAATAGAAAAGGCTCAAACTGAGGAAAAGATAGCCAACTCAGTTAAGAAGGGGGATAACACCTTTATAGGTACATTAGGGAGCAAAGAAAGACAAAGGGAGGGATAGTGAGGCTGAATAAAGGTGATGGTGGGTGGGCAGAGAGGGACAGTGAAAAAGCAGGGATACTGATCGAACACTTCTGCTCAGTGTTCACAAGAGAAGAGGAGTGGGAGGTACCTAATCCAATCAATAGAAGCACTCTGGATAGGGGGGGGTTGATCCCAGTCCTTTCACAGAAGAAAGGGTTCTGAAAGAACCCTAAAACTGAAGGTGGACAAAGCATGGGGCCTGATGGGATTCACTCCAGAATTCTAAAAGAACTAAGGGGAGAACTAGTGACACCACTAACTACCCTTTTTAACAAATCATGGGAGGATGGTGTGGTACCTGAGGACTGGAGAAGGGTGGATGTGATTCCCCTTCACAAAAGTGGGAGCAAGACAGAGGCAGGAAACTACAGACCTGTCAGTTTGACCTCAGTGGTCAAGAAAATGATGGAATCACTTCTGAAGGAAAGACCTGTTGAGTACCTAGAGGCTAGTGGGGCACAGGACCCAAGGCAGAATGGATTCATAGTGGGAAGGTCATGTCAGATGAATCTAATTGATTTCTTTGACTGAGTGACCAAAGTAGTAGACCCGGGAGGGCTTTGGACATGGCCTACCTAGACTTTAGCAAGGCATTTGACAGAGTCCCACACAAAAGATTAATAAACAAATAAGCCAGCCTGGGAGTGGGTCCCAGGGTGGTAACCTGGGTAGAACAGTGGCTGGGCAACAGGACATAGAAGGTAATAGTAAATAGAGTCCACTCTGAAGAAAGGGGGGTTACTAGTGGGGCACCGGAGGGTTCAGTACTGGGTCTGGTCCTTTTTAATGTCTTTATAAGTGACATTGCAGAGGAATTGGAAGGAAAAGTATGCCTCTTTGTAGATGACACAAAAATCTGCAACAGGGTTGATACACAAGGGGGGAGAGGAAAGGAAGAGAAGGGACTTGGCAAGGTTGGAGGAATGGTCAGACATATGGCAGCTTGGATTCAATGCAAAGAAGTGCAAAGTAATGCACCTAGGAAACAAAAACCCAGGGGAAGAGTACACAATGGTGGGGGAGAGGTAGTAACAACAAAAAAAATGGAAAGGGACCTGGGGTAATCATATCAGATGACCTAAAGGTTAGCAAGCCATGTGAGAAGGCAGTAGGGATGGCTGGGAGGGATACTGGGATGTAAAGGGAGAGGCATCACCAGTAGAAAACAAGAAGTTGTTATCCCTCTGTACAGACAGTTGTTGAGACCCCATCTGGAGTACTGTGTCCAGTTCTGGAGACCCTATCTCCGCAAGGACATAGACAGGATGGAGTCAGTCTAGAAGAGGGCAACTAAAATGGTGCAGGGTCTGCAACAGAATCCATACAAGGAGAGACTAAAGGAGCTTAATATGTGTGTCCTTGAGGAAAGGAGGGAGAATGGGGACATAATAGAAACTTTTAAGTACCTCAAGGGAATCAAAAAAGTCCAAGAGGGTAGTATCTTTCAGAAAAAGAGATGTGCAAGAATAAGGGGACACAATTTGAAGATAGAGGGAGGACGGCTCATGGGCAATGTGAGGAAGTATTTTTCACAGAGAGAGAGAGAGAGAGAGAGAGAGAGAGAGAGAGAGAGAGAGATGGACTCATGAAATGGCTTTCCTGAGGAGGTCTTGGGGTCAAAAACAGTGGGGGAATTCAAGAATGCATGGGACAGACATAAGGCAATTGTTGTGGGGGGAGGAGTAGGAAGAAATAGGCTGTTGGTTAACTAGGCTCTGCAGCTTATCCAGTAGGTAGGGAAATGGGCACACTAGGTGGGCCAAGCAGTCCCCATCTGCCGTCATAGTTTATGTTTCTATGTTTCTACTCTCCTTCCCAATCCATTCTACATGTTCTAAAATTAATTAAAGTTCTATAACTATACTTATCTGTCATTTTTAGAGATTAGTCAATACAGTGAAACTTTCTAATCCTATTCATTACACCAATGTATTCATATTTACATTTCATGTTTATGTATACTATGTTGTTTCTGTTCACAATAATATGTCATGGCAACTCTGTTAAATTCTAAACTTTAAATAAATATTCTTAATGCACTTATGTTTCAAATCGGTCTGTGCCTTTAGCTAATCCTATCCACTTGTGCTTAGCCACTTTGTCTGCAATCAAATGAATTGTTGTTACTGTGACTTGAACTGTTGACCTGTCCTGTTACCCAACTGTGAAAGTTTGTCCTAATGTTGTACCAGCTCCTGATTTTGGCAGTATCTTGCACTGCTCTGTATCCTGGCCACTCTTGTCTGTAACCTATTGAAGTGTTGTTAGTGAACCTTGAGCTGTCCTGTAACCTAACAGTAAATCTTGGCCAATTATGTACTAACTCACTCACTGTCTTTGTCAATACCTTGTACTGCTCTGCATCGAGTTTCATTCTGTATTATTTCTAATGTCTATTCCTTGCCTATTGTATGTATTCTCCCGGGTTGTGCCTGAAAATAGTCATGCCTTGGCTATGGTACTTACCTGGTTAACAAACACTAAATAAATAAATAAGTAAATAAAACACCACCTTTAAAATGATCTTGTTACAGTGCTTCACTCACCTATTTCCTATATTGTTTAGGTAGCTTAAAACTGTCTTCTGTCATGCATCTCTGATATCAATAATAATTCTTGCTTTCAGTTTAGAATTTCAGCTTTCAAGAGCTGAAGATCCTGCATGCTCCCTTGCTTATACTATTTTGTAGAAATTTGTGATGTAACTAAGGAGTCCTAACTCATGGTTGCTATTGCATAGGAGTCTTCAGGTATGTAAAGGGAATAACTGTGAGTGGAAACAAAGAGCTGTTTAGGCTAAAAAAAGGGGGGGGGAACAGTGAGGGGGCACGAGTGAAAACTTGTGGGGAAATTATGGGGGGAATGTAGGAGGCATTATTTCACTGAGAGGGTGGTGGAGCCATGGAATACACTACCTAAGAGGCTGGTGGAGGAAGGCACAGTGGAGGGCTCCAAGAAGGGGTGGGACATGTGCAAGGGGATTCTAAATCCAATGAAGACCCTCTTGGGGAATAGAGGGGGACGGAATGGCAAGCAACCACCAGGTGGCTGGCTACCGAGCAGATATGACAGACCATTAGGCCTAGTCTGCTGGCTTTTAGTATGTTAGTATGTAAATAATAATTGGATGTTGCTTTTACATTTTCATATTTGGTGCTTAGTCTATCCTTACAGTGTTAAGTTAGTTATACAGTATAATGGACTTAAAAAACTGATTCTCCATTTGAGCCTTTATTTAGTGCCTATTTAGTTAAATAAGCATCCAATAAATGCCCAGTCCCTGTTGTCAGAAATACACTTAAATTACATGCAGAGTATTCATAATATCTTTCCTTATTTTGTACCTATTCTGGAGAGGAAGCAATGTCTCCAATATTCTAAGCAAGCTTTAAGAAGAGCTTCCAGCAACAGCACCCTGTCAGTTGGTTTCCCTACCAGCTTCAATCTGGATTCATTCATATTGCACCATTCACTGAATGGTGGCACTAAAGATTAAAAACAGTTTATGCATTGACTTAAAAATATCAATTATTCTGACCAGCTCCCCTAAGTGTAAAACTGAGCTGCTATTCCTCCACAATGTTCCAGGGGTCAATTTTGCACATGCATGTTAGATATGTCCTTCACTATTTCCTGGGATTTAGGATCCAGTCAGGAGCAGAAGTGTTTACTGTGATTTGTGCTCAAGGTTTCAATTTCACATTTTAAAAACTAACTATCTCTTGCTGACTTGCAAAAATAACATGGTGGAAAATGAAAATTTTTGTTCCGTTCTCAGGAAGGAATCAGTTCAGTCTGGTATGCCCTTGCACCTGCATCCCTTTTAACACTTTTAAAATTCACAGACTAATTAACATCAAATATTGAAAGTTAGCTGTGGCTCAGATCAACAATTCAGGGACTCCATTGCTTAGAAATGGAGATGTATTAAGTTAAATCCTCAGTAACTGAGTACATTCAGTAACTATCATTGAGTATCAATACAAGAATTAGGTATCCAATTAAAGTTATGTTCCATTTTCTAATCTTGGTTAGAGGTATCATGCATTAATTTCAAGAAGGTGAAATATTAAATATCCTGCCTGTCCAATGGTGTTACTTTAAAGAGTAGGTTCCTAGTATGATCCCCCCAAGCATGGTTGATAACTGACCTGTAAAGGAGTCCCTAGCCGAAATGTGGCACGTAAATTCCTTCAGTTGTGAAAGTTATATCCCTCATAAAATTGCTGTTCTGCATAGCGCTGAAAAATGGACCCACTCCCCAGTCTGAAAACCATGCCCCCACGCCAGCCCACGCAGCCCTGTTTTGTGATGTCACAAAACGAAGGCTGTGTGAGCGCAACCCATTGACTTCTAGGGTGGTGATATTTCCAGACCTTTTTATACTACTTACTGTTCAATTTTAATTAAACAAAGCAACCGATCGACTAATAGGGACCCTATTTACGTCGGGGGGGGGTCAGGGTGTGCTCTGACTTTGTTGGTTTTTTTTATGTATGCCATATACAGTAACACCCCTCATTTAGAATCCCATTTATAGTTTGTGAATGAGCAAGGGTGAGCAGTTAACATTGGATAAAACATGTGGGACTTTACCCAGTGCTTGTGGGGGAAAAACTGGAACCTAATTCAGGCACCAAAAAAGGGAGCCTATTGTGCATCAAGTGAGGCTAATGAATATTCATTTTCTGGACTGGCAAGCAGGCTCAGCCAATTAAAGTGGGAACAACAAGTAAATTCAGCCAATCACCAATCGGGAGCCCCAGAAAGACTCCATAAAAGCAGTGTTTTTCCAGGCTGAGCAGAGTTCGAGTGGGAGCCTCCCACAGTGGTTGGGCTCAAGCCCTTTGCTCCAGAATGGGCCAAGTGATCCAGTGTGGGTCTCTCAACAGGGGAAGGTGTTTTCTTCTACGAGAGAAAAACGTGGCTGCAGGCAACAGAAGTCGCTAGCCTGGGGGTTGCAAGAGATGGTCCTCCAGGGCTGACCAGCACCTTTCCATATTTTTGGAAAAACATGGGCAACCTGAACCTTCAGCTGTGAGAGAGTTGCATGCACATACTACCTCAGCAGCGAGAGTGCTGAAAAAAGCCTGAGACCTCAGAGAAAAGAAAGCAATTTCTGCAAGTAAAATCTGAGTGAGTAAACTGTGTCTAGCAAGTACAAGTCTGAGAAAGTCTGCAAGGGGCAGAGAAGCACAGCAAGTTTAGGATGTGACTGTCTGTTTGCACCCTGCATTTTAACCAAAGCACAGAATGGGTGGACATCTGTTTAGTGATCAGAGAAGGGTATAGTTTAAAAAGTGTATACATAGATACATAGACAGTGTCGGCAGATAAGGGCCTATGGCCCACCTAGTCTGCCCATTTGAGCTTGTAAGTTCAGTTTGTTTTCCTAGAAGTCTATTTCCCCTTACCCCTGACCTCTAGAATTCCTTTATGTCTATCCCATGCATTCTTAAATCCCGTGATTGTTTCAGCCCCCACCACTTCCTCTGGCAGGGTGTTCCACTTGTCCACCACCCGTTCTGTGAAGAAATTCTTTCTCAATTTTCCTCTGAATCGTCCTCCCTCCAACTTCATCCCATGCCCTCTAGTCCTGAATGTGTCTAATCTTGAGAAGTGCCACAGGATTAGATGGGGAGTTCCCTGACCTTGAGGAATTTCTCTGGACAGTGCCTGGTAGGCCAGCAACCATCTATATCTCCAGTAAGGAGCTACAAATGCCAGTGAGAGCCACAGGGGACTGTGTTTGTGTAATTGTGAGCCTAAGAGAGCTGCTAAGAGCTGTTTTACTACCAAGTAATTGTTGTGAGCCTAGAGAGTTACTGAAAACAGTTGCTTCCAAGTAATGCATCTGAGTCTAAAGGGTCTACAGTTTCAGCTTTACCAACAAGAAAAGTCTGCTAAAGAGTAGTGAGCCATGCTTCAAGTGCAGTCACGTTCAAGTTGTTTCAAATGGTAGTGAGTCGTGCCTCAAGGCCAGTCTAGTAAAAGAGTCTGCAGTGGTAAAAAAGCCAAGTTTAAGTTGTCTGGTGTTGTGCAAAAATGCATCTAAGCTCCTAGTTGTTTTGCAAAGAATATAAGCATTTGGGTCACTCTAGCTGCAGGGAGAAAAGCACCCACCCTTTTGAAAGCCTGTATATAATGAGTGAAAGGACCAGGGTGGCCTATTATGTTATATGCATAATCAGTACTAACATTTAGAGCATTGGCACTTAGTATAAGTTACCAGGGACATTATTACTGTGATCATTGCTAGTAACGCATAAGTAACGTGCCAAGAATACATGTCTGTGTTCTTTGTATAGTCTTCTGAGAAGTTATTGTATAGCCTACACTGCCATCATGCAGATTTATGTAACACCACACTTATTTTCTGTTTTTATGTATAAGTCTTTGTTCTTATTTTAGCTGATTTTACACATTTTGTACATCTATAGATAACACTGTGGAGCCACCTAACTTTTGGCAAATAGGGCTTGTTTTATGTATCTAACTTACCTACAAAAGTAATAGTTGCTTTGGGGATGATCACCGTATATAACCTGTTGCATTATGTCTTCTCACCGAGACCGTCTTCATACCCTGGGGTATTTGAAAACTCTGGCTCCCAGTGTCTGTTTGGTAAGACATGTTTTTAGGGCATAAGTCTGCTTTCATATAATAAATAAGTTTATTACCACATATGCCATTTGTCTGTTGTTTCTTCTGCTGGTTTATTACCACCAAGAACCTGAGAAGGGCATAGACCCTGACATTATTGGTGACCATGTGCAGGTGGTCTAAACTAGCAAAGATTCACTGTTTGCTGGCTTTTCCCATGTGGGTAGTAAGTAGGTGTGCACACCCGTACCTCATTGCCCATATTTTTCAATCCACAGCATCTTGTAAAGTCTTGCTGCTTACTGGGCAAGGTTGATGCCATCTCACCTTGTTCAATGGCAGTTTTGAGTTGCAGGATTGCATGAATACAGACTCCCAACTGTCTGTCTGGTTCAACCACTGTGAACTAATACACAGCAGGGTAACCGCTGGTGGGTCCATTTGAGTTTCCCAACCTTTTCTATCATATCCAATATCTGTGCAGATCTGAGACTTGATGTCTCTGACTTTCTTGCTTCCCATGGAGGCTGGAGTGACATCGCGCTGGACACAAAAAACTCCGATAACCCCATACTGGGGATCTCAACCCAGTACTCAGAGGTGAGACGAACAGCCAAAAAGAATAATTATAAAGGGCTGTTGGTTGCAGCTGTTTATGCTGCTATAGAAGCCTCAGAGGTGAGGTTTCATTCCCTTGAACTACAACACTCAGCTCTTAAGAAAGAGATGAGCTTGCAGGCATCTGAATGTTTTAGGAAAGAGCAGAGGCTAGAAGAGGAACTTCAGTCTCTATGTAGTAAGAACAAGACTCTTTTGCACTATACTGTGCAGAATAATGAACAAGAGTTATGCATGTTGAGAGAGGATTGTGATATGTTGAAGCAGGATAAGAAGCAGGTTTTGCAAATGAATGATTTTTTGAGTGAGATGAATAAGTCTTTGCATGAGGAGTTGAGAGCGGATCTGAAATGGGTCAGTGATGAGTTAGATAGAGAGCTTAGGAACAACTGCGAATTGAGCACTGTGAATAGAGTGTTACAGAAAGAGGTTGTGAAAGGTGCTGGGCAGAACAATAAAAAAGTTAGTCACATACAGTGCAGGGCTAAGATGGCGAAACTGTGCCATCAGTGAGAGATGTTGACTGATCACATCAAAGCGATGGGTGGGTTTCATTACACACCCATCGACTTTATGTCATCCAGAGATGATGATTCTGGTGAAGACAGCAGTTTAGATGGCGTCCAGCCACATACTCAATATGGCACTTCCTCCAACTGCCACTCACAAGATGGTGGCATCCTACACTTCACCAGCACACCCTTACATCATGAGACATATGACAAGTATCATGTGTGATGCCAAGATTGCAACCCCCATGATGGGGGGAAGGTTGAGGCCTAGCCCCTCTGATTGCCATTGTGAAAAAGGAAGCCAGAACAGAGATCAATCAGATGATCGAGACCGCCCTCACTGGGGCACAGGTGACTGAGGAGCAAAGACAGGTCTTCCAAGAACACATGGAAAACATATTGAAGGAAGTCGCTACTCAGCAGTCACTTGCCCAATCTGTGGCTGATGCCACAACAGAGTCCACCCTTCATGGCACACAATCCCATAACCCTTTTCCTGATTTGTGTCCCATAATTCAGAACAATCCCCTTCTGGTGGCTCACTCTGTACAGCAGATCACTGACAGCATAGGCTGCATTACCTCCAATGACAAGCTCAGCTGCCATTTGGAAAAAGTTCATTCTAAATGCAAGATGCTCAGTTTACCAGTAGGCTACCAAGTTCAGATCCTCCAGCAGACTGTAGACCACGGACTCTGGGCAAAACTCTCAGAGGACATTCACCAAGCTGTGGATACAACTTTTGATGATGTCACTGTGGAACTCATTGCCACACACTCCCCAGGTGTGGTAGACATTATGTTGGCTCATCCTGTTAAACGGTATGCCAAGGAAAGTCCAACGTCATACTATTAGAGGTTATGGTTGGCTTACTGTACTGGTGAAGTACTCTCACAAGAGCTATTGGACAGAGACCAAATTGAATACAAGACCTTGTTTATTCAGAACATGATTCCATCCATGCATGACAAAGTGGAGCCCATGGTTTCCCGAGAACCGATACATTTTCGGATATTCTCAGAAGGATGGAGAGTGTCTATCAGCTCTACCTCTGAGATTTAAATCCTTGCTCAAAAGCCCAGGTGGCTGCAGTACAATCTACCAGCGAGCCCACAACCCACTACACGGTGGAGGGCAAGACCCAGGACAACAAGGCCACGCTTTCTGATGACAAACAGGCCTATAAGATGGGGGGAAACTGCAACAGAAATAGGAACAGGCAAAAAAATTGGAATAACCCTAATTCGATCAGAATGACAACCAGGGCAATCAAAACTGTAGACAAGGCCCTTCTTACCGTGATGTAGTGGCAGAGAATAACTTCCGCACACTCCTTGGGAAGGTCCAATCAGTGGCTGAGGCCATTCCAAGGCAGACTGTTGCAGCATTAGCTCTGGTAAATCAGTCTCTACTAGGTCAAGGAGATAATGGAACCTCCTGCAGTCATGGCTACAGCAGGCCCAAACCCTGAGGCCTTGTCTGTTTCAGCTACTACTAGTACCCTGACTTCCCTGTATCCAGTGCAGGACCTGGAGGATGCCAGGTGAGATCCTGCTGGCATGCATTTTCAGGAACCCCCTGAAGATGTCAGTACTAGTTCAGATTGACAGATATAGGCCCCAGTCCATACTGTAAACAATCTTACCATTGACACAAATGGACGGCCTTGTGCTCCTGCCATGGTTTGGGGGCCATCAAATTGTTGTATTGCCTGATACAGGTGTGGCTGTGTCTGTACTACATGATGAGGATTCACCTAATTCCTCTTGGTCCACCATATGGTGGACCAATGCCCAAGGTGTGAATGGCACTTATTGCCTACCTACCTCTCTAGTGTACACTCCATGGTGTTGGGTACCCTCAGCACAAATCACATTTTTGACCTCATGGTATTATGTCATCACCCCAGCATCCTAGGAATTGATTTCCTGGCACTACACAGTTGTGTAGTAGATTGAGCCAATCAGCTCTTGATCCAGATCAGAGGACAATACCATACGGTCATGATTCTCAATTCCTACGTGGTTGCTGCCATTGTGGTCAATGACAAGAAATATGATGTCGTGACTTTATTCCAGACACATGAATTCTTCAAAGAACTATTACCCATTCTGCAGAAGTACCTTGATGTTTTTGCCACACACAAGCTTGATTGTAGGGGAATGCAAACCATCATTGAAGTCCCAAGCCCTGAACATGACAGGCAAAGGCAATATTCTTTTCCTCCAGAGGCCTTGCCATCCCTCAGAGAAACCATTCAGTCACTTCTTCAGCAGGGTGTGATCTGGCCTTGTGTCTTCACTGCCAACTCGTCTGTCTGGCTAGTGAAAAAGCCCAATGGATCTTGAAGACTAACTGCTGACTATAGGATACTAAATCAACTCACTCCTAGCTGCTTCCTTACAGCAGCCTCGGCACAAGATGTGCTCAAATTGCTAACACTAGATCGTAAGTGGTTTAGCCCCCTTGATATCTCTAATAGGTTTTAGTCACTGCCCCTTTCTCAGGAAAGCCAATACAAGTTTGCATTCACCTTTGAGGATCGTCAGTACACTTGGACCTGCTTATTGCAGGGCTTCCACAATAGTTCTTTCATCTTCCATCTACACATGATGGACACCTTGCAGGGTTTCTCTGACCCACAATGCCTCTGCAGAATGTGGATGACTTACTCCTGGCAACCACCACTAAGGAGCAACATTTTGACTTCCTTAAAGAGTTACTGACTCTCTTACAGGGGCCTATTCACAAAGGAAGACGCAAGAGGTGCATATAGGGCCGCACAGTTCTGCACCTGAGGGAATTCCATGTGGGGGCCAAATTCATGAACACTGGCCCCCACCTGGCTCCCTTAAGTGGACCTGCCCCCCCAGCATGCAGGTCCATGGGGGGACAGGAGGGTGTGGAGAGCAGATCGTGGCACGCAGCCAATTGGCTGCCCAGGTAGGGACCCTCAGTGGATCCCTTACACACCTTTAGCACCATGTTGCCAGCCAGTGCCAACCAAACTGTGGTGGACAGTCACCCCACCTGCCCAACCCAGGACTCCAGATGTGCCCCAATGGCAGGGGCAGCTTTGTTGGAGGTGCTGATGCCCCTTGCCATACCCACCACATGTGGAGGCAGCCTCCCTGGGGAGTGTGTAGCTGGCCCCTGTGGTTTACAGCTGCCCTCCAGATGTGGATCCATCAACCCCCGTGCACAGCACTCCACGAGGTTGTAAATGCCGTGGAGTGCTGGCTCTTCCTCCACATCCTCCCCCAGCCTGCTCCCGCACAGTGCTCCATGATCGGCCTGGGGATCGGGTGCACTGGGGGGCACATCTGGGTAGTGAATGTGACAGAAGGGGTGCAGTGGGCATGGTCAGCTGCACAGTAGCTACACGCCCAACATACGCGGTGCATAGCTACCCCAGCCATTTGTGAATAGGTCCCCACAGAGAGCAAACCTCAAGTGCAACCCTGCAAAAGCTTCATTGTGCCAGAAAGAGGTTATCTTCCTTGGTCAGCATGTCACAGAACAAGGCAGAAGCCCTTCCTGGAAGAAGATCCAACGCCTACAAGATTTGCCACTTCCTACCAGTGTGGCACCACTCAGATGTTTCCTGGGAATGGTCAACTATTTCTGGGATTTCATTTGTGACTTTGCAGAGAAGGCCGCCCCTATGTATGAGCTCCTGAAAAAGGATGTCCCTTGGACTCAGGGTCCCATTCACACCAATGTTGTGACTCTTGTGAAACAGGCTTTGGCCTCTGCTCTAGCATTGGTTAACCCCAATCCAGCCTTATCCTTCCATCTGGAATCTGCTACTTCAGACATTGCCATGTCTTAGTACTTGCTCAAAAGGTTAATGGCATTTTGAGGCCTATTGCCTGTACTTACCAGATGCTGTCCCCAGTGGAACAGAAGTTCAGTCTTTGTGAAAGACACCTTGTGTCCACGTACTGGTCTGTTAAACACTTCCTGTACATCATTGGGTATTAACCAATAATTCTGCACACCACTCACACCCCCACAAATTTCCTACTGTCAGACAGAGTGAAGGATGGCTCTGTATCTAATGTCAGACTGACTCACTGGTCTCTTCTTCTCCAGGACCATGACATGCAGGTCCACACTGCCAAAATACCCTCAGTTTTAGACTATGGTGTTCTGTACCAAGGAGACCCACATGATTGTTCACTTCAGCCTCCTGATTAGCCTGACCCAGGACCGCTTCTTCCTGCTACTCCAAAACTTCTTGCTGACACTTCCTTGTGTCATGTCTTTACTGATGGCTCTGCCCTGTACTACCAAGGAGAACAGATAGCTGGATTTGGAGTGCTTATCATGTACCCTAATGGTAACACTGTCCACACATCCAAACAATGCAGTGTTGCATCTTTTCAGTACACAGAACTGGCAGCTGTGGCCTGTGCTCTTGAACTGATACAACATGGTACCACATATACCATCATCTTCAAAGACTCTAACTGGGCCTGTTGCTCACTAACTGAATTCTTACCATTTTGGGAGAAGAACTCCTTCACATCTTCTGATGGCACCCCCATGAAATACAAAGCACTTGTTGTATATATTTACAATCTGACTCAACAGTTTAAACACAAGCTGTTCATTTACAAGGTGAAGGCCCACTCAGACTCTGATCCATACTATGTCTTCAATGACCGAGCAGACACTCTTGCAAAAGAGGGTGGTTGGGGGGGAATGCATGGGATATGGCTCACTCTGAAGCTCTGGCAGCTATACACATAGCTGCTATGAGAAAGAAGAAAACTGAATTTTTTGTACCACTGGACTTGTCCACAGCACAAAAATCTGATCCTCAGCTGAAAGATGTGTTCAGATTTCTAGACAAAGGAATTGAACAAGAACTGCTGACCAACAACCCCTACAAAGACATGCAGACAAACTGCATCGATGACATGACAACAGGCTGATATGGTATCAACCTGATGACCTGAATCACAGGTTGTGGATAGTTCCTGAATCATTGCGATCTGAGTTCATTCATCAGATTCATGACACCCCGACTGGTGGACACCAGGGGGTGGAGAACACAGTCCAAAGACTGAAATCTGTGGGTTCGTGGCCTGGTGTAACTAGGGATGTCAAACATTACATCCAAAACTATTTAGTTTGTGCATGGAACAATCCTTCTCTAACCAAGAGAAATGCTAAGTTACTTCCCCAGAGACAAACTGGTGCCTGGCATGCAATTCAAATTAATTTCATTGGCCGTATGACCACCACCAGCAGAAACAACAATTTCCCCCTTGTGGTCACTGACCTATTCTTCAAATGGGTCGAGGCTTGTCCCACTCGACAATGCACAGCAAATGCAACTGCAAGAGTCCTGGTAGAACAATTGTTTTCCAGGTGGGGCCTAACTTTTCAGGTAGTCTCTGATCAAGGAATCAGTTTTACAGGTGAGTTGATGCAAGAAACACTCAAACTTCTTGGTGTACACCACAAGTTTAACATTTATTATCATCCACAACCTTCAGGTCAGGTAGAAAGAGCCAACGGATGGATAAAGCAAATGCTATCCATATTCACTGAGGACAATCCCAAGGACTGGGATTTCAGTTTGCCTTTACTCCTTATGGCAATTAGGGGTACTCCTTCAGCTACCACCCAGTGCACACCCTTTGAGGTGATGACTGGTAGAACCATGACATTATTTGAACATCTGTTGATTGATCTGAACACATCCACTGCAGACAGAGTGTCCGTGGACACTTATGTCACAAAACTGAGAGATGACATAATCAAAACTCACTTGTATGCAACACATCATATGGGCAGGGCCCAAGAGCAATCTAAAATTCACTTTGATAAACATGCAGAAGAGGTCAATTGGCAAATCAGATATCAGGTAATGGTACTCAGATTTGCACACCCTAATCATCCTTTTTCAACAAGTGGGAAGGACTCTACCCCATCATTTACAAACTCAGTCCCAAAGTCTACCAAGTTAGACTCATCCATCAGAAGAAACCTACTGATAACTGGCTGCATGCTAATCAGCACAAATTGTACAAAGGAGAATAATTACTTTTCCTAATCCCATTGGGCGGAATTTATTTACTGAAAAGTTTCACCAGGAAAATACGCTGAGCAATCGGGATTGCTTGTCTCCTGGTGCATCTTGAGGGAAGAGGTACAGGAGGAACAGAACAAAACAAAAATTGCACATTTGCCAAGTGAAGGCCATGAATATGAACAAAATTCAGTTATACAATGCATAAAATAGTATTAAGTAACTAAGAACTCATGTAAACATATTGACAATAAAGGCCACAAGTCTGAACAAAATTTGGTTATACGATATATAACAATAGCATACAGCAACAGGAATGCATAAAGACAGCAGACATGACATTGTGCAATGTGGATTATAAGACATAAGTGCAAGTTCAGAACATGAGATGTTAGTGCTGTAAGGGCTAATTACATAAGTAAATTAGAGTAATGGAGTGGGGAGGCCAGGAGGCAGTAGGCAAGTGGCAGTAAGAAGGCTGTGGAGATTTGTGTTGAGAGTGTGATGCAGGTAAGTAGTGGAGGGGTGGCAGCCAGTTTGTAGTCACAGCACATGGGATGAGAACACCTTAGAATAAGACAGACAACTACTAACATGAGATAGACAGAAGAAGTTTTTTGGGGGAGAGCAGCATAATTTAGGGATACATTGGCAATGTGAGTTAGGAGCAGGTGCAGTTTGGAGAAGTTTAGCTGTGCAAATGAGATGGATACTGTGGATGAGGAGTGATAGATTTGTGGTGGGAGGGAGTTCCAGAGTTTGGGGAACCAGTGTGAAAATGCTGATTGTCCAATAGTGGCCTTGCATCAAGGGACAGTCAAAGTGCGAGAGTCATTTAACCTGAGAGAGTGGGGGGGGGGAGTGAAGGGAAGAAGAGAGGTAGGAGGGGAGAGTGCCAAACCAGAGTTTAGAGGAACATTTTGCACAATGGGAGAGTCATCTGTTGTCCAGAAAAGGGAGGGCAACAGAACAATAGAGGTTGCAGTGATGGGTGAGAGGGGGAAGAGTCCAAGGTAAAACGACAGAAGGCATTGAAGAGGGTTTCCAATTTGGTTAAGGAAGACTTGGGAGTGGCACTGTAGACTATATCACAGTAGTCAAAGATAGGTTGAATAATTTTCTGAACCAGTTCGTGCCTGGCCCATAGAGGTAGACAACTACAGTTCCTGTATAGGGCGCCAAGCTTGTGGCGCAGTTTTTTCAGGATGGCGTCCACATGTCCAGTAAATTTAAGGTGCTGTTTGAATCAAACCCCAAGGTACCTAAATAAGGATGTGTCCTTGAGGATAGTCCCATCTAGCGTGTGGAAGGAAGGTTTAGGTGGGTTAGCCTAGAGAGTCTCTGCCTAATGCCAAAGGTCATTGAGACTGTCTTCTTGGCATTGAGGATAAATTGATGAGAGCTAAGCCAGTGTTGAACATTATTGAAATCAAGTCAGAGCCTGGCTGCTACATCATCAGAGGGTGGCAGGAGGTGAACAGGACTGACCTTTTCTTTCTTCCTTACAGGTATCTGTGCAAGATGGCTATCCTGCATTTGATCCTCCTTCTAGGAGCACTCCCCATTCTTCATTGCAAGGATACGAAAACTATATCTGACTACAACACACGTTTAAGGTGACTCTTCTTGACCTTCCTGAAGGAAGACATATGACCCCACAAAACAAACCCACCACCATCCCTGAAGGAGTCAGCATAGATGTTCCCAACAAATTAATCACTATTCAGGAAGGCGTGGATGCCTACCTGACCGCCATGGTTGTGGCACCTGACAAATCATCCCTCCAAATTGAATGGTAAACTGACAATCATGGACAGACACTCCCTGTGGTCCACCTTTATAAAGGCACCTTCCAAGGCTGCCCCAATACCAGAATTGCCCATAATGGTACCTTGTCCATCCGCCAAGCTAATTACAGACATTCTGGTCTATACAATCTCACTGCACTGATTGATCCCATCTTTTGCGATAAATACCCAGAAGACTCTGCAAGAGACTTTTGTGTTCACAATGATATGGCTACAGAAGCTATGTTTCTCTCTGTAGTACCCCCTACTGAAGCAAAACCTACTGACTGTCCCACACAGGAACCTGAACCACCTAGTGGTCTCACTGCCACCTCACTTCCAGGTACACTAGTGAACAATGTACCATTTTTGCACATTCCTGTCATTTTTAATTTCACACATTGGAATATGACTGAATTTGGTATGTGTTCTAAAACTAACACTTCTAGGTTTTTCAGCACTATGTTATTAGATAGTCTTGCAGTATACCAGGCAGACACACAAGACCCTGTGGCTGGTCCACATATGCTGAACATTTAGGATTATTCAGGTCTAGACCTAATCCCAATAATAAGAAAACTTCCTCATCATGCAGGAGGCGTGCCACTGCTGATGTCACTGGTGCAACTGGCACCATATCAGAACTCTTCAGATCTGGCATGTCCATCTAGAATAGGGCAGACATTGCTGCCATTAAAAGTCAAACAGTTAAATTCCAGATTGACATGACGAATGATGTTTTACCACCTTTATTGCATGGTGTAGATGGGCTTAGTCATGAAGAGAGATATACTGTGTACAACATGCATGACATTGCTAAACATTTTAATGACACTAAGAATACAATCAATGAACTTGTTTTCCAAAATAACAAGGAGGCAGACAAGCAATATATTGCCAGGGAACTTTTATGCTCTGCTTATTGCTCTTATGTCATAACCACTATCAATAATCTCTTCCGGGATTTGGAATCCGGACGTATTCCAGATATTATCCATGCTAGGAGACTTGCTAAATGGTACTGTCCACATTGCAGATCTACTGCTTGTATAACAATGTGTGTGTGTCCAGATCTGTTGCTATACCAATGTCTACTGCTAGAAATCTAGGTTATGTCACACACATCCCCAACTGGGGCCCATGTTATACTGCCAACCACTGCACCATCCATGACACCGTGTTTGTTACCATCACTGTATCCTTGCCACGCTTTGATCCAGAGACTCATCATCTTCAACAGACTGGCCTCCATCCATTCCATTGGGCATCTCAATGAGGACATCTACCGAGAGAGAATTGACCTTCCACCTCTTCTGGATTTCCATCCCACCTGGATGCCTTATACGGACTATTGTGCCAAAAAGGGATACCACTACTTATGTTGCTGTGACATATTTGAGGCCATCAAGCTGGTTTGTGGATACTCACGAGACAGCATTGACTGGTCTTTTACTTTGGACTTGGACATTTCTTCAAATGAAACTGTTACCCCTAGGGCAACAGCATCTTCAGCTTCAACTACATCATCACCAGTGGGCAACACTAGATGTCTTTAACATAACTACGCAGAAGAGGTTCATTGCTTCACTACAAGACTTACAAATCAATCTTTCACCTGCCCAATTCAACTACATAGATGGAGGATTCCTACAGTGAGAGTGTCACATAATTCTTTTTTTTATCACTTCCCTGTTTCTCCTTGCACCGTGCAGCCCCCATCTGACTGACTCCCCCAGCTCCATCCCCCAGAATTACCGGGGCTTACCATATGCCTGGTCCAGGAGTGGTGCCTGCGAAGAGTCAGTCACCATCCTGCAGTCAGTTGTCTTTTTCTGTTTTCTCCCCAGTTACCCAAGAGCCCCAGGAGAAGGATGCATGCATGTAGAGGCACGCATGCACCTTACAGCCCCTGTAACGGCCCTCCTCCTGCCTGCCCCATTTTTGGCCTATTGCTGGCACCCTTGCTTGCAAAAACCCTCAGTCTCTGGCCAATCCATCCAGCTCCACCCACTCCCCCGTGCTGACCTCCAATGCCCCGGGCTCGATCCCAAACCCGGGTCACCAGCGTGCCACGAGAAGAGCCGTCCAGTGCCTCAGCCCTCTGTGCCACCATGCCGGCTAGAGCGTCATGTAATTCTGATGGCCAATATTGTGTGATTACTAATCATAAATCATTTTCATATGGGTCTAAAACCTGTGACATACAGTTTCCTAATTTCTGCTTTATTCCTCATCAAACTACTGTAATTGGTCATACAGTGATTACTCCTGTTCCCATCCCAGAGCCAGACGTTATTGATACTGACCGACCCTGAATATTTGCTTGCTGTGTCTCTGTATTTGCCCATTTTCAATGTCCATATTGATCACTTGACCTTACTTGACCTTGTCTCTTAAGACACTTTTAGTTAGAAAGGATACCCTTCTCATCTACATCAGCAATAACATCTCCAAAGCTGGAGAAGTCCCTAAACACCCTTATCCGTGATGGTGATTTAAGCACTGCACTTTCCAATACATGGTTAGAGTTAACTTTCAAAGGTTTTGTTGTTGTACAACTGTTTTTGATTATCTTTTTGATATTAACTCTTTGTTGTCTATGGCACACTCTGAAACTACACCGTGAACAACTCAAGTTCCTTTACAAGGCTTGTGCGCCAGGTCTGTAAACAATGGATTTTGTTCCCACTACTTACCCACAGTGTTGTTGCCTTTTCAGTAAGGAAACAAGTGGGGGATGTGACGCTTGGCCCCCACACCAATGTTGGCAATTCACTGTGCACCACTGACAATATCTATCATGTTTTATGCATAATCAGTACTAATATTTAGGGTGTTATCACTTACCGTATAAGTGTAAGTTACTAGGGACATTATTACTGTGATCATTGCTAGTAACGTATAAGTAACGTGACGAGAATACATGTATGTGTTCTTTCTATATTCTTCTGAGAAGTTATTGTATAGCCTACACTGCCATCATGTGGATTTATGTAACACTACACTTATTTTCTGTTTTAAGTATGTCTTTGTTCTTATTTTAGTTGATTTTATACATTTTGTGTATCTATAGATAACACTGTGGAGCCACTTAACTTTTGGCCAATAGGGCTTGTTTCATGTATCTAACTTATCTATGAAAGTAATAGTTGCTACGGGGATTATCACTGTATATAACCTGTTGCATTATGTTTTCTCACCGAGACTGTCTTCATACTCTGGGGTATTGGGAAATTCTTGCTCCCAGTGTCTGTTTGGTAAGACCTGTTTTTAGGGCATGAGTCTGCTTTTGTGAAATAAACAAGTTTATTACCACATAATGCCACTTGTCTGTTGTTTCTTCTGCTGGTTTATTACCACCAAGAACCTGAGAAGGGCTTAGACCCTGACAATCTTATCCAGGTTAACGAATATGACAGCAGAGGTAGCTCTTCTGCAGGAGACCATTCACATTGCGACTGAAGCAACCAAACTGTGTAGGGATTGGATGAGACAAGAAACACCAGCTGTGCCCTTATCCAAAGTAGCTGTCTCAGTCATAGTGCATAAAGTGCCCCACTGGACCATTGGAGCCATGGCTGAAGATGGTGTGGGACACTGGGTAATAGTTGAATTAAAGACACCAGAAGTGCTCTGCTAATAGGTAATGTGTATGGGCAGAACCATGATGACCCGGAACTGTTTAATGCAGTTCATCACTCCTTCAGAAACCTTGGGTCACCCAGCACCCCTTGTTTTTGGGTGGAGACTTTAACCTAGTCCTGGAGGCATACCTCAATATGAACTCAGGTAGAGAAGAACCCCACACTAGAGTCCTGGCTGCTGTCTAGGACATGATGTCATAACTGATCAAACTGATATTTGACATCTGCTGCACATTCAGTGTCCATACCACTCCTGTTTATCAGCTACACACAATATCCTGAGTCAAACTTGACTTTGGAGTGTCTTCTCCTCAGCCTCCTCAATGGTGCACAATTCACACATTCCCCTCTTACATCTGTTAGACCATGCATCACTGGAACTCATAGTGGACTGGGGTCCCCCTGCTCCAAAATCCACCTCCTGGTGCCTGGACCCCCTGTTATTACAGGACAAGGCCTTCCCCTCCTAGCTTGAATAAGAAGTGGTCTTCTTTTTGAGCTCAGTAATAATGGGGAGACTTCCAAATCCATCCTTAGGGAGGCCTTCAAGGCTTTTCTTAGAGGTCACATCATGGGCTATACTGCAGCTCATCAGTGAAAAAGAGAGCAGGAACAACAAATGATGGAATCTGAGCTGACAGCAAAAAAAAAAAAAAAAAAGAGAAGTCAAGGAATACGTCTCATGTGCAGTACAGGCCATTTGTATGCAGCTTAACTCACCTGCTACCAGGAAGGCAGAGCTGGTGGTATTGCATCAGCAACACAAATATTGGGATGGGGGAGAAAAGGCAGGCAAATTATTCTCCTATAGGTTGCAGAAACAGCAGTTTGGGAGGTACCTTCATGGACTACAGGATACATGGGGCTCCTTGCAGACCTAGCCTAAGGGGATCATCTGCATCATGTACTCCTTTCACAAGAAACTATACACATCCCAGGGCCCACTTGATCTGGACAAACTAACAGAGTTCCTAGATGGTCTGCCCATCCCCACCTTGTCACATGCCCACAGAGATGCCTTGGAAGGTCAACTCACTACTCAGGAGATACAGGCAGCTATCTCTAATCCCCCCCCACAAGGCTTAAGGAGGTGATGGCATCCTAACTGACTTGTATCAACTAATTTCCACTTTGGTCTCTCCAGTCTGCAGGCAGTATTTTAGGAATCCCACTCTATACTGATCTTCCCACCTACAATGCATAAAGCATAATCACAATTCTCACTAAAGAGGACCTCTCCTGGGAGCTACAGTTCGATTTCACTCATTAATGCTGATGCCAAATTTCTACCAAAGCACTAGCCACAAGACTGGAGGATACCTTACCCAATTTAGTCCACACATCTCAGGTAAGCTTTATACAAGGGTGCCTCAGCTCAGAGCATTAGATAGCTCTCCTCTTGCTGTGGCCATAGACTTTGAAAAACCCTTTGACTCAGTGGATTGTGGGTATCTACATGCCATTCTATCCAGGATGGACTTTGGTCCCAAGTTTTGGAATTGGATTCATGCCCTGTATGCACGACTAACTGCCAGAATTCTTATCAACTCAATGCTCACTGCCAGGATTCTTATCAACTTACTGCTCCATTCCCCATTTAGCCTGCATAGAGGAACTCATAAGGGATGCCCACTTTCACCAATGTTGTTCGTCCTGGCCATATAACCTCTGTTCATTGACCTTTGCTGCCATCCAAATCTGCAGGGCATTCAGGCTGGTCCTACTGATTTTCACACTCTGCTATAGGTAGATGACTGATTAGTCCTTTTTTGTGATGCCCCTTCAGGCATACTCTCCCTGCTTAACACCCTGGGCACCATTGAATGCATATTGGGTCTCCATAAAAATGCCAGTAAAACTGAGGTACTTACACTTAATCCCTTAGGCACCCAGGATGTTGTGGCTCTCTAGGGACTACACTGGTCACCTAAAACCATCAAGTACCTGGGGATATGGATATGCCCAGACCTTGCAAGTATGGTGTCTGCAAACCTCACTCCCCTCCTTAAAAGCTCCAGGAGGACTGTGACTGGTTTAAACTGCTGCATCTGTGCCTCACAGGGAAATTGCACCACTCAAACTATCATGGCACGGAAACTAATTCACTCCCTATCTCACCTGATGATAGGCATCTCTGTGCACTGGTTTTCAATGATGGAGGCTATTGTGGGTAACTCTCCATAGGAAAGCAAGGCCTCTTGTTACAGGAGGGCTAAACTTAGAACCCACTGGAGCAGGGGTGGCTGGGGCCTATCCTGGTTTTACACATACTACATCTTTCAGATGTACACACACTCTGCAATGGTCCATGCCTGCATCCTCCTCTGAATCTCTGCTGTGGCTAGCTATTGAGAGACACTGTGACCTGCTGGCTATCCCATCTGTCTGTCTTTGCTCTTCCTTGCCTGCCATCAGCAGGTCGAGGCCCATGATACCAACCTCCATAAAAGTGCTAAGAAAATTAGATGCTTGGGTGCAAACACTGCTTGCATCTTATGCATTCACTCACCTGAAGAGGAATTTCCTCAACAGAATAGGTGGAAAGGTGGTGTTCCAGGACACGTGGGAAGCACAGGGCCTAGTGCAGCTCTCTGATATGTAGCAATCAACCACCTCACACTTGGACACTATGAAAGTCTGCAAAGACACTTCACATTACCCAAAAGAGACTTCTGGAAGTATTTGCAACTCCATAGTGCCATCAATGATTATATCAAGAAGTTTCCCATCTGTACCCCTGCTCTAACTCCTCCTTTCTTGCAGTCCTGGCTCAAGACTCCTAGGGACAGGGTAGGCTTGATATACTGCAC
The DNA here is from genome assembly GCA_016271365.2 of Neoceratodus forsteri. Taxonomy (NCBI): domain Eukaryota; kingdom Metazoa; phylum Chordata; order Ceratodontiformes; family Ceratodontidae; genus Neoceratodus; species Neoceratodus forsteri. Next base: position 1,142,068,368 of record CM028129.1, on the reverse strand, counting down.
TATCCTCCAAAAAGCTCCTGATCCCTCAGTGAAGGCTAGGGATAAATGATTCCAGGCCCTGGGAACTGAAATTTCTGACTTGAGTTGGTTGCAGCTGTGGTCTGCTAGGCACAAGTCTTGTCCAGACTCCAGAACCCTCTTGATTCAAAATAGGTTCACGCATAGATGGCATCATACCCCTGCTAGATTCAAGTGCCTTGGACTTATGGGTCATGATACATGTTGGTGTTGCCTCAATACCGGAGCTGACCTCTTACAAATTATTTGGGGTTGCCCTAAGGTGCAAATCTTATGGGCCAAATTCCACAGCTGCTGCTGCCAAATATTGTGGGTGGTTCTTCCCTTAGTCCCCCAATTGTATATGCTTGACCTCACCCCTGTTCTCCAATCACACTATTGTCACAGTTGCAGGGCTCCTGATAGTAAGCATTGTGGCCAAGAGGCTTATACTACAGTGATGACAGACTGCAGATGTGCCATCAGTTACACAGTATTAGTCTCAGTTGGGAACTGTGCCACCTTAGACAGAATGTTCAATTTTTTTAGGTAATCCTTGCCCTCATATCATGACTTCTGGGACCCCTTTCTCTCTTTTCCATACTCTTTGTAGGATTCCATCTTTACTGATCCTTCAAACTCTGACCCAACCACAGGAGATGTAGGATAGGCATTTCTGAAATTATAACTTGGAGTTATTCTGGCATTCACCATTGTACCCTTTCTGTAAAAATATATTGAATAGATAGCACTTGCCATGCATCAGTACAAATGACCTAAGGGTAAGTTTGACCTGCAGAGATCTGTAACTAGTATTAACCATGTTACTTTAATGTATTGTGACCTATGCAAAAGTTATGTTGCTGACGGTACTCTTCTTCTTGCTTTCTGTAACTGAAATAATCCTTAATAAAAAGAATTAACTGCAAAAAAGAAATCTGAATATGAAATGTTAAAATTAGATGGAAATAACTGAAAACTAAATTGTGATGAAATATGTGGCCACCTATGACTCAGTCCTGATTAAAGCTAGGATTCTGCAACTTGGTACACTTGTACAGGTGGCATGGTATGACAAAATTTCAATGAGTTTTTGCATAAAAAACTAATAAAACAAAAAGACATTTAATTTAAGGCATTGTATGTCCTTCACAATGTTTTCTATCCATGAATGGATGTTTTTGTTTGATTTTTCATTTTGTCTTGATTTTGCATGTCTTTTTACATTAATTGAACTTAGTTTGAACACAGACACTGCCTGCTGGCATCCAAAACTGTAGTAGTTAAATGACCACATGAGGCTGGACTAGAAAAATATCCATGTCTGCGCATGGCCGGCCAGATCACTCATTCCATTGATGTCCAATTCATAGTGGATGGGGTGATGAGTTTTATCTAATTGTTACTGACTCTGTGCTCACTGATGCAACTTATCGTCTTGAGCTTATTGGTGATGACAAGGTAAAAGTTGTTGTAGTGCCATCAGGAGGAGAAGTTGCACTACTACTACTGCTGGGAATGAGAACCGGACTGTGGTGCCAGTGAGCTCCAATAGGAATTCAGGGAGACTTGACATTGGGAGTTGTAGGAGAGGGAATAGTCATAGATGTTGGAAATGTGTGAGTAATCAAATGAATAGCTGTAGTTGATCTGCAGTAATTGAGCTTGAGAAATTCATCATTTTCTGGGTCTACAACAGCTTTCTTAAATGTTGCTTTACTTATATGCCACATAAATGTGATTCATGATGGAGGGAAGAGGAAGAAGATAAAGAGGATGGCTAAAGTAAGATGTCTGTGGAACTGTCAGCACCTGAAGAAACAGCAGGAAAGTCTGGCAGTATAGTGCAAGAATGTAATGACTCCAGCAACAGACTTTGTTTTTTACAACTAGTTCAGAAACTTCTGGGTGCATACATTTGTTGGACCCTTTGTAATGTCATCTGTAAAGTACTCCTACACTGTAAAGGATCTATTTGTTTTTTTAGATACATGGGCATCGTATTGGTTGTGGCTGGGGTACTTCTAGAGGAATTGGGTGGCAATTGTAAATTTTTTTTAGCAATTGTGGAACAGCATGGGTGATGATGGCACTTGCAGGGCAGCAGATATGATATATGAAGAGATAATTTATAGAGAATGATGCTAATCAAGTGTGTGTTATTAGGTTTTTTACACACCTGAGGTGTGTGATAACCCAAAAAACTTGAGAGTAAAGCTTGAGAGGTTTATGAGATTATCACACTGAGGGTGTGTAAAAAAACCTCCTAGACACACACTTGTATTTGTTTTATTTTTTACAATTACTAATGCTTATGCTTGATGCCATCCTGAAAAACTACACCCCAAGCTTGACGCCCTTTACAGGAACCGTGCTTGCTACCACTACCAGTTAGGTGTGATCTTGTTCAGAAAATGATACTTCCTCTTTTTAACTATTGTGACATAGTCTATAGTGCTGCTCCCAAGTCTTCCCTTACCAAATTGGATCCTCTTTTCAATGCTTTCTGTCGCTTTGCTCTCAACTCCCCCCCCCACACACATCACTCTACACTATATCGTTATGCCACTCTCTTGCCTTCCCCTCCCCTCCCTTGAGTGCAGGCGGCTATCCCACTAAACTCTGCCCTCTTACCTTTCCTCCTCACTTATTGTGCCACCCCCCCCTCCCGCCAACTCAGATCCACTGACTCATGCACTCTAGTTATTCCTCATCACTCTATCTCCACTGGCCAGGATGCTTTTTCCTACCATTTCCCAAAGCTTTGGAACTCACTCCCCCCCAATCAGACTCTCCTCATCCTCATCCTCTATCTCCGGAGCCCTACATAACTTTTACTTCCCCACATGTACTTATTTCTAGCTCCCTTCTCTATCCTCCCTCTATTTTGCACTTTGTCCCTTATCCACATTCCCTGGCCCATCCTCCCTCCTATACGCCACTCCCTCCACTCTCCTTGTCTACTTGCTTTTAGCACCCTGTATTTACCCCCCTTCTCTACCCTCTCCTCCCTTACACATTATCCATCATTCCACTATCCTGACTCATCCTCCTTCCATTACCCCTAACCCTCTATTTCCTATATCCTATATTCGCCCCACTTCCTACCCACTCCTGCTTCATATCCCCATCTAGTTTTCGTACACTTCTGCTCTGCCTCTCCCCCCACTATTACTCCTCTCTAATCTCTTCCCTCTCCATTCTAGATTACCTTGTTCCATAGCCCTCTACCATATCTCCCTCCTGTTCTCCCCCCTTCTTATTCTTCCCTCCTTCCTCCATCCCTCTTCACCCCTATTTCTGCTGGGTCCTGTCCCCCTTGCTGGGTTCTCAGCATCCTGAATGTGTATAGTGTCCCAGCTTGTCTCTTTCTCTCCCATTTTCCCTCCCCCCACCTCTATTTTGCTGGGTCCTGTCCCCCCTGCAGGGTTCTCCATATCCTGAGGGAGGTACAGCTTCCCAGCTTGTCTCTTTCTTCTGCCCCCCTCCTCCAGCCCCTCCGTTCTCCCCCACTTCCCCACTTGTGTTCTAAACTGCCTTTCCCTAGGTGTACTCTTAGCACTTATTTACCGTGTTCTGCCTGCTACGTCTAGCACTTAAAGCTGCTCTCGTTCTTCTGCCTTAGCTAAAAGTTTATTCTTCTCAACTACAACAATGTCTGTTATTACATATATATGGTTGTTACTTTCACCCTAATGCTTTGTATGGTTTTGCTCTGTATTTGAACTACACTGTACATATTAGCTTCTTGGCTACAACAATTGACTGTTACTTACACATGGTTGCTACCTTCGACCTAGTGATCTGGATTGTTATGCAGTGTACTTGTACTACATTGTTTGTTTTGGCTATATGTAATTGCACTTGCACGTGTACATTTATATGTTTACTTGCTATTCCTACTCTTGTAACCCCCTCCCCCCAGGATGCTTCTGGAAATGAGCTGACGACAGTTCATGTTGTCTCTCATGGTAAAATATTTTCAGAAAAATAAATACTGGTACCTGTATCTTGCCCCGCTCCACTGTACTCATTCTCCCAGCTCCCGGAAAGACACTGAGCCCCAGCAGGTTTTTAAAACTTGCTACTGCAGATGTTAGCATGGTGCCAGAAGCATCTCACTGTGATATCCATGGTCAGAGTCAGGACCACTCCAGGAGACTCTCACAACTTTTATTTTTTAATTAATGATTTAAAATGCTCTTACTGCCATCACTCTGTGCGCCACTGAGAAGTTCTGTGACTGAAAGATAAGGAGGCGTGTGAGTGCTCCAAATGCTGTAATAACTGGGTACGATGATATACCCGGTTATTAAGATGTTTGATCACACTGAAAATCGGGTCTATAAAAGGGGCTACCAGTTATTATAATCTGATTTAATGTGATATGATATATCAGAAGATAATATAATCTGATGCAGTTATATTGTAATATATGATAAATTTAATTATTTTTGTGTTATTTATTATTTTTAATTATGTGCCAAAAAAACATGAATAGTGAAATTAAAGTTGCAATATGGAACTGTTTTCAGAAGTTAGTAGAGGTGGGGGGTTGGGGAATTTGAGGAACTGGGCAGTGTTTGCAACATGATTATTTTGCTGTAACTGGAATTAACATTTCTGTATGGATCTTTTGTATCCCAAGTAGGGGAAATGGAAACCACTGGCGAAGGAAGAGGGTGAAACTGGAGTGCTTCTGGATGACTCAGGATAGTTTCACCACCAGATGCACTGGATGATTGTCAGAGAAGGCTGTTAGCAGTGCAGTAGGAGTGGATTTCTTGGGACCAATGAACCATAGTTTCTTTTTTTTTTACTTAGTATTTACCCCTCCCACTGCCCCCACTCACCACTCATTCAGACTTCCTCTGCTGCGCTGTCCTTCTTCACACCAGAGTCTGCCCCTAGAGTACCTGGTCCCACATATTCCCTTGATGGCCAGATTAACCCCCAGTGTGGGGTGAGGAGAGACCCCAACTGCCCCCAACCGTTGATTGTGGACCTTGTACAATGGAGTCTGCCCTGATGATCTGATTGTGCGCAGAGAGGCGTCATCACCTAGGCAAGACGGGGGTGTTTTTCTCTGTATTCCTCCCCAGCGTCAGCATGCAATGAGGGCCAATGAGCGAGGAGGTGCGGTAAGACGCACCTCCTGCTCCGCCCCTCTGCTGATGTCTGCCCCTGTTCCCATGCTGCTACCTCCCTCTACCGCACCTATCACCTGAGCTCCACCAGGTGATGATATTGCGGAGGGAGCTTGCAGGTTGTCCCCCCCCCGAGAACGAGAGCAGCCATCGGGTGCTCAATCCTTCTCTTCCCCGGCTGACCCCTGGCGGTCCGTGCTTGTTCCCGAACACGGGTCACCTTTGTGGTGCGAGGTAAGGCATCCAGTGCCTCAGCCCTCAACACCACCAGGCCGGCTAATGGTAGTTTCTTGGTGCACTGGGTCAGATTGCAATCCATAACAACAGCACGGTCAAGAACCACACTGTAAAAATGGCACTGTTGAAAGCAGTGCCCAGGATAAATGCCATATGGAACAATAGCACCAATGAAAGCAATGCAAAAATACACAGAGGACCGCTACCATGATGAGGGCACATAAGGAGACTTTTGTTTTTGTGGGCTCACACACCCCAACATAGGGGGCTTTGCCCCACCCTGATATACATATATATATATATATATATATATATATATATATATATATATATATATATATATATATATAAACAACTCCACAGGGTGGAACTTGGGGCTAAGAAAAAGCATGGGGGGGGTCATTGAGGAGGGAAGGGGAACCAGGCAGGACAACCGAGAGCAGACAAGGTAGCCACAAAGGTCGGGGGGGGGGAAGACAACAAAACATAAACAGTTCTTGGAGAAAGAACACAAAAAAAAAACAACATAGACAACCATAAGTTCCAGGACCAGAAATCAAACCCCATCCACCACCATCCTGCCAGCCTCCATTGCCTGTGGCATTATCCTCTGTGCCACGGCAGCTGCTTGGTGGCAGGCCACCTGACAGACCCTGTATCCTTTTCCTTTTTACAGGAAAAGCAATAGGAATAGCACTGATCTTACCTGTACTATTTTATCCCTGTAGCTGTTCTGTCTTTCATGATTCTGGCCTTGCACTTTTGAATGGCACAATTGTCAGTTCCCTTTTCTAACCTGGTAAGGTTTCTTGACTGTATTATTAGTTGCCCAGCCTTTGTTCTCACAGTTGCTAGTCATTCTAAACTGCTCAAATCTTTGGATCCACTTAGGATATTCCTCTGGCCCTAAAAAGTCAAATGTCTCAGGGGGCTAGATCTAAAAAGATGCTGCTAAAGCCATGCCTACTTTTTCCTGTCTCTTAGCTTTGTTGTTCAAACTGCAAAGTACTCGCTTCAAAGTGCAGGTACTTCTGAAACCATGCCTTTTGTGTCTTTTTATGCAGAGAGGAAGTCACAGACTGATACAAACTTCAGAACTTTTATTACAGGACACAACCTTCAACAGCTGTCTCACAGCTTGACTTTTTAGGTATTATACTACTCCCCTTCCTTATCCTGGAAGCCCTTCTCCAGATACCCAGCTGTCAATCAAAGTACATTAGCAGTACAGACTAATGCCACAGTAACAATGTTACCATTCTTTGTGGTTGTTATCAATAGGTCCTGATATCTCCAGTCCCCATGACAATATAGTTGGCAGTAAACTTTACATCTACACATATATTAACATACTTATAAAACTATTTGAATTCATCAATCACCCTTCCAAATGAACAAAATATCATTTATGAAGCAATTCTAATGAACAGTCTTCAAATATTACTGTGGACATTCAATATGCAGTTCTTTTCCCAGGCTCCAGCCCACGATTTGCATAATTAGGGGCAAATGATGAACCCATGGTGGTTCCTCTAATCTGTATGTGTTAATGTTAAAATGAATTCTGTAGGTGGGAGCTTGGTTCTATATTATAGAGTTGCTGCTGTTTTTGACAGGTCTTTTTCATTCAGAATTACCACATATAATAAGCCTATACCCAAGGTCATAAGAGATGTTCCTGGCTGTAGTCCCAAACCTTCCAATACAATTAATACAGCTTCATGTTTGACAAATAAGAGGATGCTGTAATCACTTTTTATGTTTAGGAACATACCTGTGAATTCTGACAAAGGTTTGGATGTTGCTCCTCTTGCTGAAACTATTGGTCTGCCAGGTGATGTTTGTACATTTTTATGTCTTTATGGGATCATATGACCACTGGTACTATTGGGTTACTAATCTGTAATGAATCCCACTCCTTTGTAAGTATCCAAACTTTATCAAATGTTTCCTTGTTGACTGTATCCACATTTTTTTTCTATTTGTTCAGTTTGAACATCACCTAACCCCTCATAAAATGATGTATTACTTACAGAAGTATTTCTGCCCTATACGTTTCATTATTCCTACACAACTGTAGAACCCCATTTGTCAGACATTTTAAAGTGACTGTCTTTCTCCTTATAATGATACAGCCTTATATCTATGTATGTATCTTCCACTGTATGCTGATACGTATGGTTTACATGCAAAATCAATAAAGAAAGTTGGAAAAAAAATAATTATTTCTTTTTTTCCAGACTATCTAGGGCTTGTTTTTCTGCGCATAACAAGCAAGGCATACTTATTTATCCCTGCCTGTGAAGTGGGTGGGCTTGGGAGACAAGTTGGACCTAGAGTTTTTCCTCTGTATTACTATATTAAACTTGTTATTTCTTTTATTATCAGGATATTGTGTAGTTTTTGTCAGATTGTCCAAATTTTTCTCTACCAATTTAGTGAACATCCTTATTACAGGACCTATTATAAATGCAATGAAAAACATAATGTTTTACTAAGTCCTGCATTCTCTTTATCCCGTTCAATGAAAATACAGTACCTGTAACACCAACAACTGACAAATCTCTTATACTGATGTTTTCTCAGCAAAGCTGATTTTCATGTCCCACTACATCTCTATATGAAACTGCAAAAACAGAGTCAAGACACAATGAATGAAGATATTTCTGAATCTTGATTTTTGAATCCACTACTGGCAGGTTTATTGTGGAGCATAAGGACAATCCTTGGGAGAAGATCTTTACTTCTTGATATGTTAGTGCAATACTGGATAAAGTAATTACATTTATATCTGACATATTGACATGACTTATGTTTTCTGTATCATGCACTTGCATGAATGGTTCCACTCTCCACATATTTTTATTTGTTTATTTAAAACATATTTTTGCCAAGTAGACAAGCAGAATCCAAGAGGCTCATTTCCAGCTGTGATTTAGGTAGGGGAGCACAGAGAAGCATGAACAGGTAATATATCAGAGGTGAGTCTGGGTAACAAGCTTCCTGAACTAGTGGCCTTGATGGAAGAGTGACACCTAGATATCTTGGCAGTCACAGAAATATGGTACACAGAGAACCATGACTGGGATGTCAACATATCAGGGTACACAATCTACAGGAGGGACAAGGAGGGTAAAAAAAGGAAGAGGAGTAGCGCTCTCTACATAAGGAAAGAGATTAAAGCAATGGAACTAAAGGGTAAACAGGGAGGAGAGGAGGCACTGTGGGTCACGCTGGAGACAGGAAATAGCACCACAATCCGTATGGGGGTTGTATACAGACCCTGTCTCAGGGGGAGGAAATGGACAAGGAAATGACAGAAGGCATCCTTAGAATGGCAGAAAAGGGGGGAATATTGTTGATGGGGACCTGAATATGCCAGATATTAACTGGAGCACCTTTGCTACAGCCACATCCAAGAGCAGGGTAATTCTCGATGCCCTACAGGACGCATGCATCTGATAGCTAGTGATGGAACCCCCTCAGGAGGGACCAGTCTTAGACTTGGTACTCTCAAATGGAGACGGAGAAAGGATCTTGGATTTAGAAGTGGGTAGCCATCTGGGAACAAGCGACCACCAAACAATGTGGTTCATGATAAACACAGCCATATAGTCAAGTCACACAAAGGTGAGGGTATTGGACTTTAGGAAGGCTGACTTTGACAAAATTGGGGAGTGCCTCAGAAAAGCACTAGCAAATGGGTAAGAAAATGGGGTGGAAGAACAATGGGGAAAAATCAAAGCTGCCATCACAGAGGCAATAAGCCTTTGTGTGAAGCAAATAAAATAAAACAAAGGAAAAAAAAACTATGGTTCTCAAAAGAGGTAGTGGAGAAGGTTAGGAAGAAAAAGATAACATTCAGAAAGTACAAGAAAACACAGATGGAATATGACAGAGAACTATACCAGTTAAAGCAGAAGGAAGTGCAGAAGGCAGTCAGAATAGCAAAGGCCCAAACCGAGGAAAAGATAGCCAACTCAGTTAAGAAAGGGATAAAAACCTTTTATAGGCATGTTAGGGAGCGAAGAAAGACCAGGGGAAGGATAGAGTGGCTTAATAAAGGGGAGGGAGGTGGACAGAGGGTGACAGTGACAGTGACAAAGCAGAGATACTGAATGAATACTTTTGCTCAGTATTTACAAAAGAAGAAGAGGGGGAGGTACCTAAACCAAATAATAGAAGCACACTGGATAGGGGGGTAGATACCAGTCCATTCACAGAAGAAAGGGTCCTGAAAGAACTCCTAAAACTGAAGGTGGACAAAGGAATTGGGCCTGATGGGATTCACCCCAGAATTCTAAAAGAACTAAGGGGAGAACTAGTGGCATCACTGCCTACCCTTTTTAACAGATCATGGGAGGATGGTGTGGTACCTAAGGACTGGAGGAAGGCCGATGTGATTCCCTTTCACAACAGTGGGAGCAAGGCAGAGGCAGGAAGCTACAGACCTGTTAGTTTGACCTCAGTGGTAGGGAAAATGATGGAATCACTTCTGAAAGGTTTCATGTCATAATAGCAATCGTAAAACAGCAATCACTATTATGGCGAGTGTATATCGCTGATAAGCAAATTGGTGATATACACTTTAAGGCAACTCGACATCTGGATGTTAAAAAAGTGTTTTTGGGGGGGCTGTACCCCCATGCTCCCTCTTGCGGGGGACTTTGCCCCCTCACCTCCCTGAATTAGGATTCTCAGCTCCAGGGGTGTGCATGTTGGGGAGGGTGAAAATCCAGATGTTGGCAAAAATTAAGTGCTGCAGCTTGCAGCTGTGGCAAAATGTAACCCACTCCTGGTCCCAAACCCAGTACCTGCTGAGCCAGAGATAGCCACCCACACCACCACCACACCACATGGCTAGCTCAGCAGTAGCAAGTACTCCAGTCCCTGACAACCCCTTTCCTGTCCCTCCCCGTCCCCTCGCTATTCCCCCCTTTCATTCACCCTTCCCCATAGTCACCATCCCATACCCTTGTTATTCTGCAGGGTAGCCCAGAATAATAGTGCACAAAATGACTCACTATTTTTGTAGTTGCTCATTTTGGGTTGCTATTATTATGTGATACCCTTCTGGAAGAAAGAATTGTTGAGTACTTAGAGGTCAGCGGGGCACAGGACCCAAGGCAGCATGGATTCACAGCAGGACGGTCATGTCAGATTAATCTAATAGATTTCTTTGACTGGGTGACCAAAGTAGTAGACCAGGGAGGGGCTGTGGATGTGGTCTACCTAGACTTTAGCAAGGCATTTGACAAAGTCCCACACAAAAGATTAATAAACAAGTTAGCCAGCCTGGGAGTGGGTCCCAGGGTGGTAACCTGGATAAAACAATGGCAGAACAACAGGATGCAGAGGCTAATAGTAAATGGAGTATACTCTGAAGAAAGAGGGGTTACTAGCAGGGTACCACAAGGTTCAGTACTGGGACCGGTCCTCTTTAATGTCTTTATAGGTGACATTGTTGAGGGACTGGAAGGAAAACTATGCCTCTTTGCAGATGACACAAAGATCTACAACAGGGTTGATACATGGGGGGTGTAAAGAATGAGAAAGGACTTGGCAAGGTTGGAGGAATGGTCAAACATATGGCAGCTTAGATTAAGTGCAAAGAAGTGCAAAAGTAATGCACCTGTGAAACAAAACCCAAGGAAGAGTACACAATGGGGGAAGCTATTAACAGCACAAAAAATGGAAAAGGACTTGAGGTAGTCATATGAGATGACCTAAAGGTAGGCAAGCAATGTGAAAAGGCAGTAAGGAGGGCTGTGAGGATACTGAGATGCATAGGGAGAGGTCTCACCAGTAGAAAACAGGAGGTTGTTATCCCTCTGTACAGGCAGTTGGTGAGACCCCATCTAGAGTACTGCATGCAGTTCTGGAGACCCCATCTTCGCAAGGACATAGACAGGATGGAGGCAGTCCAGAGGAGGGCAATTAAATTGGTGCAGGGTCTGCACCACATGCTATATGTAGGGAGACTAAAAGAGCTTAACATGTATACCCTCAAGGAAGGGAGGGAGAGGGGGGACATGATAGAAATGTTCAAGCACCTCAAGGGAATCAACAAAGTCCAAGAGGGTAGCACCTTTCAGAAAATGAGATGTGCAAGAACAAGAGGGCACAATTTGAAGAAAGAGGGGGGAATGACTTAGGGGCAATGTGAGGAACTATTTTTTCACTGAGAGGGTGGTGGACACATGGAACAACCTTCCTGAGGAGGTCATGGGGTCAAAACAGTGGGGGAGTTTAAGAATATATGGGACAAACATAAGGAAATTCTAGTGGGAGGTAGGAGGAAGTAGGCTGTTGGTAAAACTAGGATCTGCAGTTTATCCAGGAGGTATGGAAATGGGCAGACTTGGTGGGCCAAGGGGTCCTTATCTTCCATCAAAGTCTGTTTCTGTGTGATCACAATAACAGTAAACTACAAAACAAATGATCAAACAGCAAGCATCCCTATACAGTGTCTAGCTTTATATAACATCGGTTAAGCTATGCAGCATATTTCAGATGTAATTCTGGTTGTACGTCTGTAATCTATGTTCTTGATTTTGTTTTTCACCACCTAGGTCCTCCATGTTTGGATCTCTGTAGGACTGCGTATCCTGTGAATGATTTAAAAAAATGAACAGAGTCCATGTCACTTCCATCCCTTGTCTCTGATTGAGAATTATTTAATTGAAAATAGCCAGGAATCTGTTCTTGTTTTTCTAACCACTTTTACTATTATCCCTGTCTAACTGTATACCGTGTCATCACCGAAATCTCTAACATCACAGTCAAACTAATGTTGTATACCCTGATCTCCTTTTTAATGCCATTAATTGTTCATTTTGTTTTTGGCCAAAGTCATTCAGTCTGTGTACCTTCCACATTTTTTTCATTTATTTATTTCTTTGAAAACTGGTGCCTGGCAAAGGCACACTGTGCTGAGACTCGTTTCCAGGTGCAACCCCAGGGAGGGCAACAAAAGGTAATAATAAAACCTAGTATAAACAAATTCAATGGAACAGAATGTGCAAAGTTAGAGTGCACAAAGACCATATAAAGTGTGTACTGAGCAACAAGTCATAAGTAGGCAGTTAAACATACAAGTGTACTGTATGGGGGACTATTAAGGGGGGAGGAAACAGGAGTAAGGTGGGGAAGGAAGGAGTCTCAGCTGATATCTGAGGGAACCAGGGGAGGTAGCGAAGCAAAGGGATAAGAAGAGCTGGTTCCAATATGAGGGGGACAATAGGTGAAGGCTGATTGGTCAACTGATGTATGGAGACATGGCAAAGCAAAGGTGTGATGGTCCCTGGAGCAGAGGGAGAAAGAAGCAAAGGGAACAATGGGAAAGGAGTAATGAGAGGTACAGTAGGAGGGAAGGGACCCAAATCAACATTTAGATATAAAAAGGGGAAAATGCATTTGGAGACAGGATAGAAGATTCCCTTTTAAATTGTTAAAATTCTGTTTTTCAAAAAAAAAAAAAGGAAACCTGATTCAGTTGTGTTTCTACTAACATTATTTGTTCTAAAATATCCTTCCTTCTTTTCCTTCCTTCCTTCCTTCTTGTGATATCACCAGAATTGACAAGAGTTCTAAATTCTAGTGCATTCCCTGGAAATTTAGGCAACAGCCCCTTCCCCATGTATTTTAAAACATGGTACTGAAAATAAACTGCTTGTGCAAATGTTCTCTCTATCTCTGTGTCTATATATATATACAGTATATATATATATATATATGTATATAGCTATATGTATGTGTATATATATATATATATATAGAGAGAGAGAGAGAAATAAAGAGAAGATAGACAGACAGATAAATCTTTCTTCTGAAACTGCTTGCTTGAAAATCCACTCAGTATTCTACCAGACTCACCATCGGTGGGATTATGTTAAATCAATTGGGGGATTCAAGCATGTCTATTTTTAGATACTTAGTTATGCATTACCATGAAAGCATGAAAAAAGCTTATCCTATTTGAAAAGTACTCCACCTACCCCCTTCTCTGAACTCCTAGACATTTTAAACCACTAAGGGGTACCCAGGTCTGTGTTTATCAGGGGGACACTACAGCTCAGTGAATAAAGTACCTAAAATTTCAATTGCCAAGGTTCATATATACACTGGACTGGTACATGACATAAGCTTGGTACTGTGTGTGTTAGTGTACGGGCATACCAGACGGTAGGATATCAGGTTCGAAAAACAGGTTACTCTCCAGTAACAGTAGTTCTAGGAGTGATATATGGTGTACATGCACATTTCTGGCAGCATCCTTTCCCTTTAAATATCTTGCCTGAATGACTTCAAACTGGCTCCTCCCACCCACCTGGGTGGTAACTCCCTTGGCACCACCCCGTGACATCAGATGTTACCCGCTGGAAGCAAGACCAGTGTGCCACTTGCCAGGGGAGGTTGTGTGGGTTGTGTGGATGTACATCATATACCACTCCTAGAACTACTGTTATAGGTGAGTAACCTTCTTTTCTTGGGACATGGATATGGGGCACTATCAACACTTCTGGCAGACTCCTAGCAGTTCTCCAGGGAGGTGGAGGCAAGGTTCACACTCCCTACTTGGGGAAGAGAGACTGGAGAACTGAGGCCCCAAAACCAGAATTCCGGCGTGACTCAAGGTCAGTGTGGGAGTGGGTAATGAAGATGTGTGCTGACTTCCAGGTAGCAGCCCTTCAGATTTCCTGAATAGAAATATCCTTGGAAGCAGCCACTGGGGCAGCTGTATGTCTAGTGAAATGAGCCCTTAGCCCTGCAGGAGGCTTCATACCAGTCAACCTATAGCAGACTTCAGTGCAAGATACAATCCACCTGCCAGTCATCCACTTTGCTGCTAGTCTACTAGGTGCAGCTTCAGTATACAGTAGGTGACAAACAGCTGGGGAACCTCTCCCCAAACTCCAGCCATGCACTGCTTATAATAGGCAAGCGCTCACCTCAGGTCCAGTGAATGGAGCCTGGGCTTATCATGCTAGGTGTGGTTGGTGAAGAACAATGGGAGATTCATCACCTAATTAAGGTGAAACTCTGACACAACCTTCAGGAGGAACTTTCTAGTTGGGGCAAAGGACAACCTTGTCCCTATGGAAGACCAAGTAAAGAGACTCCATCAAGAGCACCTGGAGCTCACTGATCCTTCTGGCAGATGTGATAGCCAGCAAGAAGGCAGTCTTGCACATCAGGTGAGAGATATCACAGCTGTGCATCAGTTCAAATGGCTTGCCCATGAGCTTTACCAACACCAGCAACAAGTCCCACAGTGGCGGTTGTTCAAGCATCAGAGGAGAAATGTGGTCAAGACTTTTTATAAAGCACCAAACCACCTTCTTCAGCACCACTGATGGCATACCAGCCCATGCCAAGTATGCAGAGATGGCTGACAGGTGCACCTTAAGGTTCGTCGACTAAAGGCCTGACTGAGAGAGGGACCAAAGGTAATTGAGAATGCTAGTCAATGGACAAGAAAAAGGGTCAAGCCCCATGTCCTGGCACCAAATGGAGAACCTCTTCCATTTCAAGGCATAGAAATTTTGGGTTGACTCTTTCTGAGAAGCCTCAGCCACTGTGAGGACATCTTCAGAGAGACCCAAAGCCTGGAACTCTAACCGCTCAGGAACCAGGCTGTCAGGTGCAGGGATTGACAATCTGGATGGAATATCTTCCCCTGATTGCATGACAGCAGGTCCATGCATAGAGGTAGATGTCACAGGAGTCTGCAGCTGAGGCTCAGGAGATCAGGGTACCAGAAATGGTGTGGGCAGTCCAGAGTCAGCAGCACCATCCACGCCTTGTCCTCCCGACTTTAAGCAGCACTTTGTGGATCAGTGGAAAGGGAGGTAAGGCATAGATGAAGCCCAGGGTCCAGTGCCTCGAGAAGGCATCCCCGTGCACCATTTCCTGCTGATGGTGGCAGGCACAATACAGCCTCAGCTTGGCATTCTTCCTGGAGGCAAACAGATCTATAAGAGGGGTGCCCCACCAAGAAAACAGACTGTGCATTCCCTCCAGATGGAAAGACCACTTGTGAGACACCTCGCACACCTGGCTGAAGGTGTCCACCAGCTGGTTTGACTTGCTGGCCACATGGATGGCCCACAGATCAGCATTCAGGCTGAGCATGAGGGTCCAGATGTGGAGAGCCTCCCTGCACAGAGGAACGGAGTGTGTCCTGCCCTGTTTGTTGAGGTAGTACATGGTTGGGGTGTTGTCCATCTGGACCTGAATGACCTGACCTCAAAGGTATGGAGCAAAGACTGTCAGCACCAGCTAAACTGCCCAAAGATCCAGCAGGTATATATGGCTTTGGGACTCACTGGGTGTCCAGAGTCCATGGACTCTGTGTTCCACCAGGTGGGTACCCCAGCCCATCAGGGAGGCATCGACTGTAATGGTGACTATCGGCTCCAAGAAAACAAAGGAGATTACTTCCTACAGGTGTTCCAAGACCAACCACCACTGGAGGGCATCCCACATCAGTGGGTCACAGTGACCAGCTGGTCAAACTGGCCCCTGTACTAAGACCATAGATGGGCCAGCTCCCACACAGAGAACATATTCTCCACCAGACACAACAGGCCACACTGGTACAGACCACTATGAATAAAAGGAGATGCAGAAAATCCTGAGCAGGATATACTTGCCCACTCTGAAATGATTGGGCAAATGAAGAAAGAACCTCCGCCAAGTCCACAGGGAGTTGAGTTCTATCTCTGCAGGAGTCAAGCTCTGCCCTAATGAATTGCATCACCTGTGAAGGTATGAGTTCCAACTTCACCTTATTCACCAGAAGGCTGAGGGTCAAGCAGGTCTGAAGGGTCAGGTCCCTGGACCACTCCACCTCCTCCCTGGAGGGACCCGCTATCAACCAGTTGTCCTGGTATAGTTATACTCAGACCTCACAATGTCTTAGGTTGGCTGCCACAACTGCAGTGCACTTGGTGAAGATACTGGGAGCCAAAGACAGGCTGAAGGTCATGGCCCAGAACTTGTAGTCTCCTAACACTCAGAACCAAAAGAACCAGCAATGCGATGAACTGATGGAAACATGGAAGGACACATCCTGAAGATCTAGGGAGTAGAACCACATGTTCTGCTCAAAGCATGGAATTGTCTGAGACAATGTGGCCATCCTGAAGGTGTGCGCCTGAAGGAAATTGTTCAGATATGGCAGATCTAAGATGGGTTGCCATCCCCCTGTCCATTTTGGAACCAGAAATATCTGGAAACAAACCCTATGCTTACTGGAGGGTCTGTGACTTGAAACTACCTCCTTCTAGAGGAGCTGGGCAATGTCTTCCTAAAGAGCTGACAGCATGTCAGTGGACACCATGTCCTCCTGTGGGGCATAGGCTTGGCATGGAGGGTAAGCCTAGAACTCTAGAGGCAAAACTTGACTGACCACTTCAAGGACCCATCTATCCATGATGACAGTGGACCAGATGGAAAGAAAGTGGCAGAGCTTGCCCCCATGAGAGGACTCAGGGAAGACAGGACAGGCA
Organism: Neoceratodus forsteri; assembly: GCA_016271365.2. Lineage (NCBI taxonomy): Eukaryota > Metazoa > Chordata > Ceratodontiformes > Ceratodontidae > Neoceratodus > Neoceratodus forsteri. Next base: position 1,142,051,474 of record CM028129.1, on the reverse strand, counting down.
TGGGGGAGGCACCCACCAACCCATCACTGTGCAGGCTTGGAGTTAGAGGAAGGACTGACTGAATGTGCAATGAGACATTGACTATCTATTTTGCAGGTGACTGAAGCATCTGACTTCGGTCTTGGATGCCAATCCTGGGCATGCTGCCCAACTGGGGACTGTGACATCTTGGCTGCAGGGGGAGAGAGGGGCCAAAAGGGCTTCTTTCTCTGAAGCTTAGAGGCCTTGATATCCCTCTGGGCAGAGGTAACAGAGTCCAGGGTGGCGCTGGAATTTGCAGTCCTAGTGAGGTGTCCTTCCACCCCTACCCTGAACAAGTCAGTGCCTGGGAAGGGGACATCCACCAACTTGGGCTGGGTATCTGCCATGAAGGTAGAAATCTGCAGCCAATCCCAATGGTGCATGGACACCACAGCAGCCAGAGATTGGGCACATGAATCATCAATGTCCATGACCATCTGGAGCTGCTGTTTGCCACTGTCCATCCCTGGTCCCAGATTTGTTTGACCACGGTCTGTAAGTCAGCTGGAAGCCGGGGAAACATCTCATCGAGAGTGCCCAGTAAGGCATGAGCAAAATGGGGCATCAAAAGGGCCAAACTCACCTGCCAAAGGCTGAGACAAGAGGCCACATAGACCTTTTCGGCCATGTAATCCAATTTCTTGGATTCTATGTAGGGAGTTTTATCCACGTCCCCGACATTGCCAGAATGCAGAAAGTCAGCAACCAAACCCTCAGCCAAAGGGTATTCGGTGAAACCCAACACGGAGCCTATAGGGACCACATACTTTTGGGCCTTATGAGCCAACAGCACAGAGTAGGAGGCAGGGTGCTGCCAAAGCTCCGGAGTGGGGCCAAGAATGCCTCGGCAACCAGACAGGTGACCCCTTGGGAGACACCTCGGTTGAGGATTTCGTTCACGGGATACTTGGCCCGTTTTTGGATGGGCTCAATCTGAGTCCTGGTAGATTCTGAAATTAAACAGAACAAAAGAAGTGGGACCGTGCTCTGTAGACAAATCCACCCCTGATTCCACATCTAAGGGTTGAGAGTGCTGGGCGGAGTCCTCAGACTCTGAGGATTCACTGAAAAGTGTTTGACCGCCTGAATCCCACTGACTGTAGGATCTATCAGGAGTGACAGTGACTGATAGCTGACAGGAAAGCTTGGGAGTGGAATGGGTGTCTTTAGGAGGGTGGCCCCTCATTTAGCTGTATAGAAAGCAGCTCCACCCTGATGGGTGGGGAGGCTGGTAAAGGCTGAGCCAGGGCAGGCTGAGACCTTGGTGGCGCAACCAAAGAAGAGCCGGGGTGGGAACCAGAATCAGCTGAAACCCAGAGAACATGAGCTGTTGCCACATTAGCTCTTTATAATGCCAGCACATCTTGCATAGGAGCCTCTCCTCACCCGAGGAGGAAGAAGAAGAGGAGGAGTAGCAGTGACACCACTTGCCCAAATGCTGAGAGTGAGAGCGCCTATGCCAGCAAGGGCTGCTCGACTCCTGGCTATGGGATCTCAACCTCGATCACCGGGAAGCTCAATGTTGAGATAGGGAGGGAACTGGAAAATACTAAGATTCCTTCGAGGGTCCGGGGTCCTGAGGGTTTTGGACCAGATCAGGAAGCTGGTCCCACCCTCCCTGGTAGGTGATGGGCAGGACTGGAGTCCTACAGAGGAAAGTGTCCCCTTCCTCATCCTGTGACAATGCATCGACCAGCTTGAGAAACATCTTGACTAGTTGGTTGATGGGCAACTCTGCTGATGGGCCTGACAGGGAGACCATGGAGCCCACAGCCTGTACCAAAGGATTGACCAAAGTCGAAACCTCCAAAGAAGCACAGCAATCTGAGGCCCAACAGTGCCTGCGATCCCACGACTTTCAACAAGACTGTTTTTTAGGGTCTTTTTTAGTAGATTTAGAGAATTTTTTGCCCTTAGAAGGACCCTGCTCAAGGGTGGGAAGGGACTGACACAGATCCTGAAATGCCCCCATAAAGGTGGCGCCTAAGGAACACGGCAAAAAAGCTGAAGCTGAAGAGGCATGCTCTGTGGCCTGAGCTGCTGCCTACTCAAAGGCCGCAAGTTGTTCAGCAGAACCTGCTGTCATGGAGACCACCTGGCAGGTGTCTTTTGAGTGAACGGAAGGGTCCCATTCATCTGGGTGCCTGAGTAGAAGACGTGTGTGCCGGTCCTCCAAGGTGTTCGGATTCAACGTGTGACATAGGCTGCAAGCCTAGGAATTGTGTTTGTAGCCCAGGCAGGAATAGCTCAAGGTGTGTGGGTCCATCTGGGACATCTTCTGCTCACAGTTGCACCTCTTATAACTGAGTGCTGACTCCATTTCATCCATACCGACGTTAACGACACTTGAATCCAAAGTTGAAGACGATTTAGAAAGTAAAGGGCCTATTTCAGCACAGTGCGCAAAGGAGGTAACCTTCTTCTTCCAGTGTGGAAAGGAAGATCTGACATCATGGGGTGATGCTGGGGGAGTTATGACCTAGGTGGATGGGAGGAGCCAGCATGAAGACCTTCTGGCAAGATATTTAAAGGGAAAGGATACTGCCAGAAGTCTGGATAGTACACCATATCCACATCACTAGAACTATAATTCTATTGTAGATTGTTTTCTCAGTCACTACAAGAAGAGGAATGAGACATACTCACATGCAAAAAATGTTGCTTGTATACATAGCAAAATAACAATAAAATGTTTATTTAAAACATCAGCATAGCATTAATTTAAAAACAGACACTATGGTTAAAGATCAATATATACAGTACATGTAGGGCCAACTTAAACATTAATGTGACCATAGGCAAACCATCAAATTAAGACCCTCCTCAACCCTCCACCCTTGTTAGTCCCTCCTTATCTGCCTCCCCACTTATGATATGAACCCACCTCCACCCAACATATTCATTTTGGGAAAACAGTGTTTAAACAATTTAAAGGGGAACTCTCAGCTTCTCTGCAGAAATGTTGTGGGAAGTTCTGATTACGCAAAATACAAAGGAAAATTTGTTTCAGTCATTTACTTAAAAGTTATGTAGTTTTTATCTGGTTGATCCTGCAGCACCCATCCACCCACCCACCATGAAGCAACAAGATCTGTACCAGTACATTAAGCATGGTCATGCACTCTATTAAACAACCATTCATTAAAAAGCACTGCAGGCACATATATGTCCCCAATGGCTTAGCCTCTTACTTGCATCATCAGAGGGCTGGACATGGGGGACACTGGCTACTGTAGGTTTTGGACATGGAGGGCAAGGGTGTGCAGGATCAACCAGGTAAAAAGTTGTATAACTTTTAAGTGAGTGACCAAAAAAGATATTTTTCTTTGTGTGTTGCTTAATCAGGACCTCACAATCCTGCAGCATTTTTGCAGAGGAGCTGAGAGTTCCCCCTTTAAAATACCTACATAACTCTGCAGTTCAAACACTGATACTTTTACAGATGTAAGGACAGGATTTAAAACTTTAAACATAGTCCCATGCACATTAATCATTGCAGTGTTCTTTTGGTACCATAACACAGCAAACTAACATACATGATGATCAAATGAAGTACCTGTAAAGCTAACCACAGTGGTATAAAGAGCCTTTAATACAAAAAAATTATACAGTACCTTTGTAACCTAAGTCCACAGGAATTAAGTCCTAGCACAAAAGGCATTGTAAGGGACTTAGTGGGTGTGTAATTTGACTAGATGGCCTTGGGTTTGTGATTGCAAAGGTTTGTTTCAAAGTAGCATGCAGTGCATTCGCCCAAAGTGACTCCTTTCTAGGCATACCTAGAGGTGCTACCCCTTTGGGAAACTACTGCTGGTGTTACTGCTCTTGGCTCTTCTTGCCCTCTGAGGGGTGTTTTATTTTTGTATAAATTCAACATTAGCTTCAACTGGTGGACACTTTGTTCATATGGTGACTGTTTTTAAAACATCATTAAAGAACAGTTCGCAAAGTTACCTTTGAATCATCAATGAATTCTTAAGTACCATAAACTTGTTTTTGATTATTTATTTATTGTTTTTTGGTGATTGGATAGGCCCACTGGAACACAAATCCAGTTTCCAGTGGTGACCCAGAATTAGTTACAGGATTCAAACACCAAGGAAGTTTGTACAAAAATTAGTCACATATGCTGGGTACTTTACGCTAAAAACAAGATGTGCAAAAACAGTTGGTACAAACTGGTACATAAAGAGAACTACAACTCTTCTTTCAGGATGTATTTTCCCTTAGGCCACACATTTGGAACTGTACCTGTGTCAGGGCTAGGACCACATGGAAATATTTGCTAACTGGGGGGTGCCCATGACGACATCATGCATCAGTGTCTACATAAAGGTGGGTGGCCCCATCTTTCCTCAGTTCTTTTCACACTGTTGACTATATGCATTGGACCTGCTATGGAAATTAATACACCTAGCCATTGTCATTTATTATTTTCTTATACTGATACAGTGATGATACAGTGATACTGTCTACTGCAGTATGCTGCTGAAAACAATGATGTTGTTCTGGTACTGCAAATGTGGTGAAACAATATACAAGGACAACACCCATGACATGTGTGTGTCTGCTGTTTAGGTCTCTGTCATAATGTCAGGACTTATGAGATTTACCAGCTCTTCAATCAAGCAACAAGGCAATGCAGAAAAAGGGCACTCTAGAAGTTTTTTGTTAAAAAACCTCTAGCAGCCATGCATGCCTACTCAGTCAGCATCGTCAATATCCACTCTGGTGGCAGTGATGAAAGCCCCTCGCCCATCAATCAGACATAGAAATTGTGCCTTGGCTTAGGCATTACCCTACCTACTATGGATGATACATCACCGTTGTTGATGGGAGCAGGCCTGTCATCGACACCAGCAGTCACAGCCCCTTGCCAGGGTGTCATCAATGCACAGGTAGTGCTGTCATCATTTTTGGATACGATACGATACATATTACCAGGCTTGCCTTTGCAGCCTGCACTGCCATTGATGGAGGGTACTGCATCGCAGACCCCATTGACTTGATCAGCTGGTACACAATAAGCACCTACTGAGCAGAGGCTTGCAGTGTCACCAGTGAGGCTCTCCATTCTCATCACTGTTTGGGACATTGATGGTGATGAGGAATATGATCCTGACCTCATAATGGAGGAGGATTGTAAAGAGGAGGGTTCCATGTGATAGCGGCAACTGCCTAGGCGTCGCGTTATCGCTGAAGTCAGAGTGGTGAAACCTTGGCAATCTGACACCGCAAGACAGAACAATGGTGCCGGGACTTAGATTTTCATGTTTCTGTGGGGCCAGTCTCCACCCCCACGTGGTGGGCTTTGCCCCGCACCCACCTACTAAAGGATTCTCAACTACTTGGGAGGGGCATGTCGGAGGTGCTAAGCATGAAAATAAAGATTCAAGCCAGGCACAATAAAATCACACCAGCGCCCGAACCCAAACCCTGCATCACCACCCCAGCCGCAGGCCAACCCTCAATACCACTGCACAGCTCGGTGACCCATCATGGTGCCACTTCCCTACATCCCTCCACCTCCGCCCAGCCCACGCCGCCATGCTCACTCCCCACAGGCGCAGATGTACATATAGTGACATTCTGTCACCCACCCGCCCACCTCCACATCCGGTCACCCTACCCTCCCCATTGCCATTCAGTATTTTGCCCTGAAGGCGTCGCCTTTAAGAATGGTGCCCTTCTCCATGCACCCACATCACAGGCTACCAAGAGGAGAAATGAAATGAAGAGGAACATTATGCTCCACACTCCAGCTCTGCTGTATCCTCTTGTAGTGAAGGTTCTGTGGTGTACACACCCAGATTTCCTACTGAAGAGTCCACTTGTCAGACAATGATGCAGCAAATGCAAAGTGCCATGGGGCTTGCTGCGGAAGAAAAGGATTCTTCTAAAAAGAATTTGATGGAGTTTCTGGAAGTGCACTGCACTCCCTGCAGCATTGTACCTCCAATTTATCCTGCTTTAGAGGATGCAAGTTTTGGTGCCTGGTATAAGCCAAATACAATACCAGATTTTCCTAGAAAGGCTGACTAGCAGTACCCTGCCCCTGCTGCCAAGTCTTAATATGCCAACCAGCCAGAGACAGATTCTGTGGTCATCATGGCTGCTCATGACAGATACAGGGCACAAAGACATATGAGTACCCTGCCAACTGATAAGGAATCCATGAGGTTTTATGTGATGGGCACGCAAACATACACCTCTGCCTCATTAGTCCTGCATATTGCAAACTATCAATCTCAAATGACTAAGTATCAAAATAGCCTTTGGAAGGTTGCCAAAGCTGCATTTCAGGCCCTTCCAGAAGGCATGACCAAGAATGAATTACAGATAAATCTTATTAAATGTGATGAGGTAGACAAACATTTTCTTCACTCAGCTCATGATGTCTCAGATGCATCTGCCAAGGCAGTTGCCACTGGTATTTGCATGAGAAGGTATTCTTGGCTCAGCATGACTGGGTTTGCAGCTGATGTGTAACAAACATTACTGAATGCTCCTTTTAGAGGCACCAAACTGTTTGGTTATCACATAAAAGAGAACTTCAAACCTCAGCAATGATTTTGAGGTCAGTTAAATCCTTGTACCTACACCTGGTAGAGGTAGAGGTAGAGGATCCCTTTGCCAGCCTGCTGCCAAAGGTATCCATCAAGCCTACAATCAGGAGGACTGAGGGAAGAGGGTGGAGCCTTGCTACCTCTGCACCCCCAGGAACCCATTCCAAAACCTCCAGAGCTGGTAGTGCTGCCCCCACTAGCTTCACATGACTCATGCAGGCCTACTCCCAAATCACTTCACATGCAGGAGGTGATAGATGGGGGTTGAGTCTTCCTTCAACTAATATGATGGTGGGAGATTACTACAGACAAGTGACTCCTGGACATAATTGCAAAGGGACATGCTCTGTAGTTGCTAAAAAACCCTCCAGAGCATCCTCCATATCTTTCAACTTATCCCCCAGGGCACTTGTCTCTGTTGAAAGAAGAGGTACAGGCTTTCCTGACTAAACAGGCCATAGAACTTGCACCATCTTTCCAAAGGTGTGGCATAAAGGAAAAGATATCCTCAAAGAAGATAGAATAGTTACATACTTAACGTAACAGTAGATCTTTGAGAGAATCTATTCCCTTAGGCCATGCCAGCCCTCCCTCCCTCCTTCCTCCTTTTTATTAGCTGTAGGGGAATATGACATCTCATTTTACCTTGGGAATTTTAATGGCTGCTTTCTCCATTGTCTGCATCTGCCTAATATCAGAGGCGCTGGTATAATCTCCTGGTTTCTCAAGAAGAGAGATCTCTGAGCACATTCTCCAGCGGGGAACTGAGGATAGATGGGGCTACCCATGTTTATGTAGACACTGATGTGTGATGTCATTATGGGCAGTTCCTGGCAAGCAAAATTCTCTGTGCAGTTCTAGCACTAATGTGAGTATAGTTCTAAAGGTATGGCATAAAGGAAGGGATTCTTTCAAAGATCTGCTGTTACAGTAAGTACATGACTGTCCTTTTCAACCAGCTATGCAAAAACAGTGCAAACTGATGCAAGAGAACTGCAGTTTCAACAGATCTACAGGTAATATTTTATGTTTGTACTGTATACTAAAAATTGCAACCTTACAAAAGGTGGCTGAAATTAATACAATGGGTTTAACTCTTAACACATAAAAAGAATTGTAAAACAATAATGCAAATACAGATGACATATCACAAAGCACATATACAGCAGAAGAGTAATCATCAAAAAGCATTACATTACCAAAAAGATAGATATTACTGAAAAGGAGATCATCTTCTGCTCCTGTACCATCAGACTGGCTTACGGCTATGTTCAGATTGGTGGAATATGAGAGATTGTCACAACTTGCCAACATAAATATGATCAGATACCAAGAGGTGTGGGGATCCTTTCTTAGCAATACCCTCTGCTGAAGTAAAAGTATGACCTCTCATGGGACCGAAAGGTCTTATACCACTTGAGCGCATATTAAAGCAATTGTATTCCCTTATTAGTGGGGTTTCTTGGTGAGCTTTCAAGATATTTTGCATTATAGGTACAATAGGTACAGCCGAGGTGATATGTTCAGTGTTTTGCCTTTTCATTTGTCCTTGGATATGTTTGTATCATTGTTGAAACAGTGACTGGTTGAAATCTATTTGTTACAGATATTCTTTCTTTGTATACTGCTTATTTTTCAATAAAAAGTATTAAAAAAAAGCATTACATATTACATAAGACGAATACAAAAGCTTTCAGTTAATCTCACAGGATCCATGCAAAAGCATACAGTTCCTCAATATTAGAATGGATTGGTTAAATTCAAACCTTAATCACCTAAATGTTGAAACAATCCAAGAAACAAAACTTTGGTTGTAGGTGAGGCCATGCAGAATGCAGAATTCTGCTGATGGAATTCTGGTGAAATGGCAATCATGTGTCCAAAATGCTTTTCAGAATTTCTTTTTAAATTCTTCAGAAATCCGAAAAGCATTTCTGTGCAAACAGTGGACTCATTTAGTGAGGATTGCAGGAAAAGAATCTAGCTTATTAATCTGCAAAAACAATTTCACTTGTGAAATATCGTAATTCTGTTACCAATGGAACTCTGTAAACTTTCCCAAAATTCCATGGGATTCCATTCTGTTGGAATTTGAACATTCGGCACAACACTAGTTGTAACGTTTAGCACCCAACAGTTACACTCCAGTTCTTACGATTTCCAATGACATACTCAGTCTTAAATTTTATCCAAATGAGTTTGGGCAATTTACTTTGTCGATGACAGATTTGAAAACAATTGAGTGCTGATGCTGTGTTCTTAGTGCAAGAGGTTCAAATTTAAATTTAGTTCACCTGCCAGAATAATGGACTTCTCCATCAATTATTTAGCAGTATCTTTTTTGAATTGCCTCATGCTGACTTTGATCTGAAACTGTAAGACCTAAATGATAGACTAGGCTAAAATATTCTAAGACTTTTCTAATAAGAGTTTTAAATACCAAAATCAATTCCTTTTGATCTAACTCAGCTCTTTTCAGTACATTTAAAAATATATTCTTTTGTTAGCTTTTTTCAGTATCAATTCAGTGTACTCCTGCCATCCCAAATTATCTCTAATGGTAACTCCAAGGAGTCTATCTTCATGAACCGTATCAACTTGCGGCATCGATTCAAACCTTTGCACATCTGATACTTATTGTCTTTGCAAAACTGATTTGATATTGATCCCTTTAATGCTTAGTCATCTTTGGTGTTGCCATTTTATAACCAAAACAGCCTCTTAACTAAGCAACAGAGTCATTTAATAGTGCAAGTATCCTCCTCCTTGGGGGGGGGGGGTGCAATAATGCTAAATTGATACTCTACCCAAGACTGTCAAGGTAGTGGGCTTAAATACCTTGTTCCTCATCACTCCTGGATCTAACATTGACGTATGGTCACACACACTATATTATGAATTATTTCTTGCTTCTTTTATTACTTACATGTAGTTTAGTTGGTACCAGGTCAATATGGTGCTGCAAAAACAGCGCAGCAAGAATTGCACAGTGGAAAGTACTAAAACAGAGACAGGGGTTTTACAGCATTCGGGAATTACCACTACCTCTGTCACTGTACAGTCAGATGGGGGAGTGTTGAATTAGCTGCAGATGTGGTGCCTGATTGAGCTGCACCCATGGTGGAGTGGCTAAGGCACCAGCACCTGGACTGTAGCAGCACGGGAGACAAGGGTTCAGCTCCCCATCTCCTGGTATTTGCCCTGTTATTTATTTATTTTATTTGCAGATTTTTCTCCCCTCCCAAGTTTCTCCTCATCCCTGAGGTCCACAATCCCCTGGAGTTGATTATTATAAGTCAGGTGGCCGGGGGGTTCCCTGCAAAAACAAAAAGTTTACGTTTTCTCCATTAACTTTTATGGCATGTGCACATTTTGTATTGGTCGGTGTTTTTTCTGACTTTATTTGCGCACATGCCATTTTGCTTGTGGCATTTATTGCTGCACTGTTTTTGGTTTAGACATTTTGACCCTGTGCCGTGAACCCCCATACATCAGACAGTGCAGTTGATACCCAGTTTGCTTTCTTCTCATATTTTCTTCTGTGCCACTGGCTGTTCACCTGTGTGTGGCTGTTCACCTGTCCTGTGCAACTTACATCATCAGTTCCCTGCTTTTTGCTCTACAGGGTAGGTGGAGCCTATGTACACCCAGTTGCAAAGATGAAGCCCTGTGCAGTACACCCAAAGCCATTAATGAACATCTGCCCACCTAACTGCACAAGTGTCATAGCTCTCTACATGAATGACACAGGTGATGCCATACTCGTGTGTTACATAACATGAAAAAGCCCTGTACATCTTGTGGCACAAGTGGCATAACTCTGTACATGAATGGCACAGGGGAAACCCTACTCACTTGCTATGTAACACACAAAGCAGTGTACACCTAGTGGCACAGTTGATTTTTGCAGCCAGTGACATAGCCATTATACCTTGCTTGCTAATCCAGTTCAGGGTATATTAACAAGAGCCAGTCAATAGATGGTGATCATAGGCTTTTTAGTTTTAAAGCAACAGTACATGTTAGCTGTGAAAAACTGGCACTACTATTTTTGATACAGTATGGGAGCATATAGGTTTCCATAATAAATCACACCACTGTATGTTAAAAATTACCAAGGTAACAGTTTATTTTTACCTTAGTTATTTTGTTTGGATCCTCAGAAAACAAAGCACTGACCCATTCCCGCTGGCTCTAGACCAATGGGAATAGTCTTCTGAAAGTGGCACCTATCCTGATTGGTTTAAAGTCAGAGGGGTGGGGACAGCAACATCTTTCCTTCAGATCCACAGAGAGTAACTAAAGTACAAGTAACTTTTTTTTTTTTTTACTTTAGTTCTTTTAAGCTTACAGGAATGCAATTCACTTATGGATTCTAGGTGCTCCCTTAGTGAATCCAAAAGAGCTATGCCTTTTTTTCACAGCTAACATGAATGATTTCTTTAATTGTGGGTAAATGTGATACTGTATCGGGGTGTAGCCAGAAATGTCCATTTTGTACACAATCTTCAACAGTTACACCCCCCATTAAAAAATGTACACATCCTTTCCAAATGGCACCCCCTTCCAAACAAGTCAGATTGTTGTCAGATGATTCCTCTAATCTCTAAAGAGGTTATAAATGTATCTGTCTCCTAAACAACAGAAGTTTAAACAGAGACACTCCTCAGTGGCCTACACCAACCCAAATATTACAGATTAGAATGAAAATATTAACAGAAAGGCATATGGTTTGTGACAGGCATTCAACAAAACTGTACACAAATGTGTACAGTGAGTATGCCTGTCTACACCCTGTATTTCTCATGCCCATTGTAATTTCTCTGATCTCCCCAATGCATTTCAGGCCATGCAGTTTAGAAGGGGTTAACAGTTTTCTTCTGACTTGACTGACACAGGTGAAGGGACATCCATCTGATCCACCCAGCTGTAGACTGATCCCTCCATTTCAACCAATGCAGTCATAGAGCAATTAGTCATAGTTTTCACCTGCTCTCTCATTGCTTTCAACACCGTGTCAGTGTTGGTAATTACCATTTCCATTCAAATATCTCATTCCTTTTTTCTCCTAGATACAGCTGTCTTTTTCTAGGCACCATCTGTTTTTATTCAGTGTAGATCCACAAAAGTGTTCCAGCCCTAGTTTGATAGAGCTGTAGAATTCTCTGCGGGCCTGGCACTGTGCAGCACACAGCTTGTACTTCCCAGAAGTATGGCACAGCTCACAGCAGCCATTTCACAGTATTTGGGATTTACCCAGGATGCACAGTACAAGTCACACATGGCTGGCCAGTCTTGGCTGGTTATTATTTTTCCAATTGAGACTATTGCTAATCTGGTAACAAAGATAAAATAAAACAAACCATTTTGTTTGGAGTCCTCCCTGTTTTTTTTTTTTTACTTATTTCAAATGTATTTTACTATATGAGCCTTCCAGAGAAAAAAATCATTGTCATATTAAAATAAATTTTTAAGGAATCCCCACCCACCATACTGCCCAAGGTACCCAGTCACTCCCTTGGTAAGCCTCAGTTTGTCCAGGCTTACATTGAAGTCCTGAACTGTCTCCATTTCCACTGTTTCTCATTTACAGAAGAGACTGGGGGAAGGGGATTGGGAGGAAGAGAGGGAGGGAAATACCAATAACAAATATGTGATGAGATTATAAAAAAAAGAGCATGAAGCAAGAAAAAAGCAACTATTTGCAATACATACTGAATAATATTTGGCAATTGTGGGTAGATTAACCTTATAAAGTATACACAAAAGAACTATTGACAAACTCACATGGAAATAATTACAAAATACTAATAATCAGAGATTGTTAGTAGATGCCCATGGCGCTCCAAGGGAATAATGTTGTTTTACATTAATATTTAGATGATAAGTGGTCCAGGACCCACAAGAACATTTTAGGGCCAGTGTTAACACTTATGACCAGACCAAATTGTCATTTTGCTTTCTTGTAATTTTTACCTCTCTTTACTCTTACTTTATTTTATTCTTCTCTGTTTACATATTTTTACTAAGCTTGTTATTTAACTTTGGCCTGTTTTGTGTTCCTATGATTGTATATTGTGATTTCATATTGTGTAATCTGATATCTGATTGTCTCTGTTTTGTACCCTCCTGGGTCATGCCTGAAAATAGTCATTGTTATAGCTAGCTGACCAAGGCCATCAAAAACAAAGTACATAAATAAATAAATATTTCTTCCAGTTTGGCTAAGTAAAGCCAGTGATTATTTTTATAATTGACATTCATTCTGTTCTGCTTCACTTGCAGCTCACAGAGGCAGCAGTGAGCACTGAACATGCACCAATTGTACAGCAACGCTGACTTTTCAGTGTTGTAATGGAGGGAGCACAGTGCAGTTGCACTATGACATCTCTCAGATGAGATGTTACGCCAAGGTACCTTCAGTCCATCTTGGTTGTCTAGGGGAAGTTAATGGATCCCTTGGCACATTTGGAAAACAATATCCATAGTGTTCAAGCTAACATTCCCCCTCTCAGAGGCTGGCCTGTGACTGTGTGTGGATGTTTCTAAGCACTTAATAGCCACCATTTTGGTTTATATACAGTCCCTGCTCTATATTACTAGTTTCAAACCATATGGCTAGTAAGGTCATTAAGATGCAGTGTGTGTGAAAAAAGCCCTGTAACCTTTGGTTGACATTAACCCAGCCACGCGATAGGGGGTGATGGGGGTGCGGTGAGTGCATTTGTTCATGGTGGGATTGAGCAGAGCCACTAATGGACAAAAAATGATATATAAATGTTCCCTTAATGTGTTGCATGCCATATGTGGTCATTAGCCTACTGACCACTGAATACAGCTACCCGGAACAAAGGCCCAATCCCATTTAAGAAGTGTTCTCGCTCTTTGCACCTGGGAGTCCACTTCCAGCAGAGGGCTGTGTTACTACTGTGCAAAGTCTCTTTGTGTGACACTAACAAGGCGGTGTGCACCAGACAGGGCACACTGCCTATATAAACATGGTACCCAGAGATGTGCTATTGATTGCATGGTGCATATGGCTGGCTTTGAATATGGTGACCTATGTATCTATGTGTCTATGTATAATGTTGTTAGTGCCATGTCCACTCTTCAACTGCAGGTTAAACACCCTTGAAAATATGAAAATGTTTATCATGTTATAGACTGTTTTCACTATTTGACATTAAGGCTATTTCATACAACTTTATGGATCTGTGAGTCATACCCAGGAAGTACTGAATCATAAATAGATGTGGCCTCTAGGATGATCATGTGTTTGTTTATATGATTCAGTAAAAGTGGTGAGTTAAGAAAAGGGATTGTGTGTGTGTGTGTGTGTGTGTGTGTGTGTGTGTATGTGTGTGAAGTACTGTACACTATGTAAAACCAAATTCTACTATTCATTCAAAACGAGTTATTTATTTCAATTTATTTGACTGCAATTGCTTCTCATACCAGTTTGACACAATCCCGCCATTCTCCTACTTACAATGTTGATGTTTTCTGATTGATTTCAGTGGGGTCTCACTTTCCAAGTTTTAGTGTGGTCCTTGTGGATTACATGACACATTACTACCACAGCAGGGATGCTGCTAGTGTAATAATATTTACATGCCACAGCCACACCCTGTGCCCCATGAGTTGTGTACTAGTTATCCTCGTTCAATGAAGCACTGTGGTCTAGTGGTTAGATCACTGGATTTGGAACTAGAGTATCACAGGTTCAAACCATGCTAGAGCAAAACACTTACTGCAGGACCTTGGGAAGGTCTTGTAATCTCTCAGTGCTCCAGTCCACCTAGCTGTGGGAATGGGAAGAAGAGTGCTGCACTGGAAAGGGAATGTTGCATCCCAAGTGGGCCATTCTAGGTAAGTAAATAGTGAAATAAGTTTATAAAGTGTAGTCTGGGCAATTCTGCCCCTTAGTGACTGAGAGGCAATCACATGGTGCTGCCTGACAGAATAGATATGTCCCTGCTACAGTCAGAAAAACTATTCAAGGTCATTAAAGTCACAGTAATAGTACTTTATAACCATTAGGAATCATGACATCCTGCTTAGCCAACCAGCATTGTTTATTTCTAAACACTCCAGGTACTCTCATAACCATGAGAGGGTGTCTCGTGTGCAAATAGTTCTAAAACTCTGAAGTTCATAGTTCAGTTGGCCAAATCTAGTTCATACACAGGGGTTTCCCTAATTTTCTATAAAAACATTTTGATTTTAAATAAGTTCTGTTTTCTAAATATAAATTGTCATCGTAATGCATGCAGTGTTTATACGCACAGTTCCCGTGTCTCTTGGTTATAAGTTTCTTCTCATGTTCTTCATGTGCCAAAACTGCTTCACAGTTCTGTTACCCAAATAACTTGAGAATGCACTCTTATAGCCATAAGAGACACAGTAACTGTACATATAAACATATATTCCAGGTCCAAGTATACCATTCCAAGTCAAAAAAAGGTCACTATGTAAATGGAACATAACAATGTGGCAATGCCCCAATTACATAACAGAAAAAGGAAAATACAACCTGCAGAGAAAATACAAAGCTATTTCAACAAAATATAGTAAACTTATATCAAGAACAGGAAAAGCCAACACCAAGGGAGGCGAGCATGTAGCAGTCAAAACATGACACACAGAAGAGGAGAAACTGCACTATACCACACTGTTGCTGGATGCTGTTTGTAAAAAGCAGGATTTTTCAAACCTTACTGAGTATAAAAAAGTCATATTTATTTTATAACAAGAATGGTTTAGGTAGACAAGAGGAACAAATCCTCCTTTCCTACCTCTGTGTACCAAATGCACAAAGACAGAACAGCTCTAAATAGAACGCTTATGTAATTGACCCCTTGAAAGAAATGAAAGAATAAATAGTCTCACAAAACCACACACCAAGGAATATAACAAAAACAATAAAGTAAATGCCATTTCACCTGCAAGAGAAAAGAATGCATTACACAGAAGGAAAGTTAACAAAAAATGCAAACAATTAATCAGACACTAACAATGCTTTCTCTATGCCTTTCACTTGCTGCCTCAAAAGACTTTTCTAAAAGGGTACTGTATATGAGCACACAGACCCATACCTCCCCCCAACATGGACAGAAAATCTTGGACAGACATGAGCATTTCAGAAATAAAGCCAATGGCATCATTTCACAAGAATCATAATGACTGCAAACTCTCAGTTCCACAGAATCATAGGGGTTGCAAAGCTCCCCCATCCATCAACGCTTATAAAACCAAACTCATAGAGGTTACAAGAGAGATCATAGGTGTTCCAGAAGATGTCCTAGGAGTCTGACATGTTGTCTAGCTCTAAATGAGGGCTCTGAATACAGCTAATAAAACAGTTAAGATCACTCACTGGGCATTTTACTTCATGCTGGACTGCCTGTTTGATGGTTTTGGCCACGCTAGCTCTTTAGAGAGAGAATCGTGATGTCATCAAACAGGAAGCTAGCATGCTGGCCTAGTGGCATAGAGGGCTGAGGTACTGGAACCTCACCTGCTACATGCTGGTGACCCAGGTTCAAGACCAGATTGGGAGTCAGCCTGGGAGAGGAGAGTTAAGTGCCTTACAGGATGCTTTCCTTCTCTGGGGAGTGAGGCCTGCTGGCTCTGCTGCTGCTATCTTGCCACCAGGGTGATAATGGCTGGTAGCTTTAGCAGAGTCAAAAGGGCAGGGTTGATGCCTCCTGACTGGGATGCACACACATGCATGTGGCTGCTCAGTCCAAGCCCACAGGGAGCCCCAAGGGAGAAAAGGGTGGAAAAAAGTTGAAGCCAAAGTGGGATGATTCCACACTCCCCTGCAGGATCTGCACCCCCTAATGGGCTGCCCACTGCTGCATCCATTACCTAGTCTCCTCCCAGGTCTAAGAAACATGTGAGACTCCACCACAGGGGAGAATCCGTGGGTCACTACAAGGCAGTGGAACTGTAAACCCCAGAAATAATGTGTGATATTTTCAAAGTAGTCAATCAAGTGACAGAGCACCTGTACAGGTGCAAAATGGTATCAGGGGAGTTTAGTGGCAGCTACGGGGAGCACTTGGTATTTGGCAATATGACCATCACTCTTTCTGTTTTGTATTAAGTTAGTTGAGACAACTTTAACTACTTTGCAAATCTCATTTGGAGTTTATCTGCCTGTTTGGGACTGCATGTATGAGGTTTATCTGGTTCACTGTCTTTACTGAGATTACCTCTCATACTGCACGAGCTTGGGGTGGTTTCTCCTTTGGTGTTTGGCTTATTTATACCATCATGCTGCATTAAGTATGTGTATTGTAATGAAAGAAAAGATACAACAACACTCAGTATTTGCATAAGAATTGTATTCAGGTCAAAGAGACTGCAGGATGATATGATATATTCAATAACATCTAATCATCTTCAAGAAACTCAGTGAACCTCATGCCTTTTAGAAATGAGATAAGGATTTCATTACAGCTGAATATTCTTATGCTTGTTATAATTACTTAAGGTGATATTGTAACTGTTATGTACTACTTGCCGCATGTTTCCTTTTTGCCAGGTATGTGGACAAACCTGAACTAGTAGTTTCAATCCTTTCTCTCAATTTTCAGCAAAATTAATAAAAGTAAAATTTCTTGTTCTCCATCAAAAAGAGAACTTTTTGTCATTTGGTATACGTGATGACAGTGTTCCTATACATGTGCCACAGTGACCTGGAAAATACATTGCTACAAACACACACACAGGGAGAAAAGACAAAGGGGGTGTTTTGTATGTTAAGGAGGCTAGGGGATAAGGGCCATTGAACTACTAGGGCAGAAGGGGGACAATGAAGGGCTAGAGGTACTATGGGTCAGCCTAGAGATTGGGTCGGGGGCTGTTATCCACATGGTGGTGGTGTACAGGTCTCTGATGCAGTGGAAGGATTTCACACAGAGCCCTGGGGAAAGCAATTAGCAAAATGGCCAGTAAGGGGGAAATTTTGATAATGGGGGACTTTAGTCTATTAGATATAGATTTGGGCATTCTTGCTATAGCTACATCAAGAGGCAGGATCATCCTCAACTCCATACAAGGGGCATTTCTCAGGCAGCTGGTTTTGGAACCCACTAGGGATGAGGCAAGGCTTGACCTGGTACTTCCAAACAGAGACAGCATTGTTGGCATCACTGTAGGTAGTCCTCTGGGTAAAAGTGATCACCAGATTTTGTGGTTTGGCATATGGATTGGATAGGACAGGAAAAAAACACACACTAAGATGAGGGTCCTGGACTTCAGGAGGGCAGATTTTTTTTTCACCTCCCCTTCTCCCTGACTGCCCACTCCTTCGGGTCTCTAATGCCCCTCTCAACTGCCTGCCCTGACTCCCATACCAGCTATCACCTCATATGGCAGTACCCCCAGGTAACCCGGCATAACTCTTTGCCGGGTGGGTCCCCCTCCTCCGAGGGGGAAGGCACCGGTGGGGTGGCCAGCACACTTTTCCATTGGCCCGGGGTACTGCTGAGGTGTGCCAGTCATGTGATCAGCGGCAGTGGAGGACAGAGAGATCATCATCCGGCCAGCCAGGAAGCATTTTCCTGGTTTTCTGTGGGGAGTGACATCCTGAAGTCAAGGCATACACTAATGTCTGTCACTCCTCTTGAGCTTCGGACCAGGTGTTACTGCTGTGCTCCCAGCCTCTGCCAGGAGTCAGCAAGCACCAGTGCACATCCCCACCCTCCCCCTGGAGAAGGAGAACTGTCCCCAGATGCTCCATCCTTCTCCCCCTGGCCAGCCCTCTGGCAACCTGAGTCCGTTCCCGAACCCGGGTCACCAGCATCGCAGACAGAAATCCGACTGCTGCGCCGATGGGCCGGCTAGGAGGGCAGATTTTAAAGAAATGGTAAACTGCCTCAAAGAATGCCTTAAATGGGGGGTGGCTGGAGGGTCAATGGAAAAAATAAATTAAGGAGGGGATAGCCCAGGAAATGGTATGCTGTTTGAAGGAAGCAAGCAAGCAAAAGAGGAAGAAGAGACCCCTATGGTTCCTAAAGGAGGTGGCAAAGGCAGCTGGAAGAAGAAAACAGCAATTATAAAGTGCAGGGAGACCCAGAAGAATGAAAACAGGGAGGTATAAGTGGCAAAACAAAGGGAAGCAGGAAGCAGGGTGAGGGCAGCTAAAGCAGTAACAGAGGAGAGGATAGCTAAGGTGGTCAAAAAAGGGACAAGACCTTCTTCAGACACGTGGAGGAAACGGGAAGACAAGGGGAGAGAAAGTGAAAGTCACAATGACATAGGTGGAATACACAGAGGAAGATTAAGAGAAAACAGAAATACTAAACAATTACTTATGTTCGATCTTTGCAGTAAAGGATGGGAAGGACGAATCTGCATGCTGCAGGAAGCAATGGGGAGAGGGGAGTGGACACAAGTCCATTCTTAGTGGACAGGGTCTGGAAGGGATTGGAAATCTTAAAAAAGACGAAGGTGATGGAACAAGACTGGATTCATCCAAGGGTCCGAACTGTGCATGATATTGGTTGCCCCTCTGGCAGCACTTTCTAGCACCTCAGTGGAGATGGACGATGTTCTAGAGGATGGGAGAAGGGCCAATATGGTCCCTCTGCACAAAAGAAGTAGTGGGAAGGATATTAGAAACTACAGACCAGTCAGTTTCACATCAGTGGTGGAGAAGTTAATGGAGACACTACTGAAGAAGAAGCTTATAGGGCACTTGCAGGCAAAAGGGCTGCAAGACCACAGGCAGCATGGTTTCACAGCGGGGAGGTCATATTAAGCCAATCCCATAGATTTCTTTGGATTACCAGGAAGGTAGATCAAGGAAAAGCAGTAGATGTGGCCTATCTGGACTTTAGTAAGACTTTTGACATTGTGCTACACAGGCTGTAGTTAAGAAACTGAGCTGCCTGGTGGTGGGGTGGGGGGGGCAAGCTGGGTATAAAACTGATTAAGAGATTGGAAGCAAAGAGCAGTGGTAAACGGTAGACACTTAGGTGATAGGAGAGTGACTAGTGGGGTGTCACAGGGTCCAGTGCTGGGTCCAGTCCTCTTCAATGTCTTCATAAGTGACATTGCAGAGGAGCTTGAGGGTAAGATGTGTCTCTTTGCGTATGATACAAAAATCTGCAATAGGGTTGACATCAGGAATGGGTGGTGAGAATACAAAGAGATCTGAGGAAACAAGAGTAATGATCTAGGGTGGCAGCTGGATTTCAATGTCAAAAAGTGAAAGGTATACACTTAGGGCTGTGGAACCCAGGGGCTGTGTATAACCTGAGGACCTCAAGGTAGCAGGGGAGTGTGACCAAGCAGTGGGAAAGGCTGGAGTGCATTGGGGGATAGAGTTGTAGCATGGGGAGGGAGGTGGTACTTCCATTGTATCTAGGCATGGGTGAGTAGTAAAAAACCCTACACTCAAAGTGGCAAGATAGGCCTATATCCTTTATTAATGTTCCTATGTAGGTGCTGTAAAGCGCTCCTGAGGTAAGACACTGTCTCTATAAGAAGGCCTCTAAAAAGCAAAAAAAAAAAAAAGAATTTCTGTTAAAGCCAGCTTAGGCCTGGCACTTGTCTAGATAAGGAACAGACAGATTTATGACTATAAAAGTCATAACTCTTAGATAAAAATAGGCATTTAGTTTCCAATAATAGAAAGAGGTCAGGAAGATGGCCTAGGGTCAGGGGCTCAAGCCAAATGCATAGACCAGATGTTATAGGGGTTTGACATGGAACCACAGTGGCACCTGCAGGATAAGGGTAAACTGTTGCACCCCACTCTCTGTATAGCTAGAGTATACACTCCACCACAATTGTGATGGGTGGGGCTTGAAAATTACCAGACTTTATGTAATAGACACATCTTGAAATCAGGGCATTCTCCTGAAGGATTTCAGAGGACAAGGTATATTAGCTTAAATAAAACCCTGAGAAGGACTCTTTTTTTTCCTTAGACATCTCAGAGCTGAGAGAACTTAAGCTGTTTATATGCTTGGGTTAAAGTATATGATAGGTCTTAGACTACTTTTAGAACAAGACCTGTGTTTTTGTGGAAAACTGATTTTTCACATGCTAATCAGAAATTTTGATTTTAAGTCAGAATTTTGGAATAAGAGCTTCACTCTTCAAGATAAACCCTGATTTTTGGAAAAGGACACTCAGAGAATGATTTTTAATTCCAACAAATCTTGTGGTTTCCAAAGAACTTTTCTTCACTTACACAGACAGAAAGTTATTCTCAAAAAGGACACTTTTCTGGACTTTGAAACCTCAGAAAAAGGTATAGTTTAGAACAACAGTACATAGTGTTTTCTGTAAACCATCCAGTGTTATTTTTGGTACTGTCTGCAGTTCAAAAATCTTCCAAATTGTAGAATTAACTGTGTTGCTTTTATTTAAGTAAACATTTATGATTTTCTTATCAACTCTGCCTGGGGTCTGATTGTGTGATCTAACATTTTAACAGAAGGGTTTTGCAAAGACTGTATGCCTTGTTAATGAAGAGAGTGACCACTCAGCTATCCTACAAAACTACTCAGGAAAGAAGCTGCCAGTGGCAATGGTGGGATTCAAACCTGAATGTATTACAGAGTCAAGTGACTCAGAACTACAGTTTCCACCCTCCCACTGGGAAAAGGGAAGGTTAGTAATGCTTCCTGAACCCTACAACTGCAAACAAGTTCTGTAAAAAGGGGGATCCTCCTTGCAAACAAGCAAACAATCTGGGCTCATGACAGATTTGGTGCTAGCTACTGGGATTTAGAACAGTCTTACAAAATCATCACACAGTAAAGGGCAGAATTTTGAAAAGGGAGAAAAGAAATTGGCTTGCAGACAATAAGACCCTATCCTGTTTGAAATTTTTTTTGTGGGGGCATGTAGTGTAGTATGGGAGAAGGATGTCTTCTCAGTACAACTCTATGAATCCAGAACAGCAGAGAAAGATCTGTGGGGGAAAAGGGCATTGCTAGTGAGAACAAAAATAAAAGGCAACTCACAGAGGCCTTTATGGTAGCTGAGACTGAGGACAGCAGTGTGCTTTGAGCCACAGGTGGTGACTTTGGAGGCCCAGAGCCCAGAGGAGAATGAGTCATCTACAGACAAGGAGCTGAAGCTGAGGAGGCTGCAGATGGAGGAGAAACAGCTTGAGAATGAGAACAAAAGCTCTGAGATGGAACTCCAGGAAAGGCAGCAACAGGAGAGGCCAAGGTGGAGGAACAGAAATGCCAGGAGGAGTTCAAGCTGGAAAAGCAGAAGCTCCAGCAGACAGCAACCCCAACAACACCCGAGCAGGTAAGTGGTGGGGATGGGTCTGAAACTCCAGGACTGGTATACAAGGTAAATTCAAAAATAACGGCTGAGTTTAAAGAGGGGGAGGATGTGGACATGTTTTTATTTATTTATTTAGCTTTTGTTGACCAGGTAAGTGCACTAGACAAATCCTGCCTATTTTCAGGCACGGAGGGGGATACAGATGAATGCCAACTGACCTTGAACCAGATTAAACTGTTGGTGGTATTTTTAGTGAATTCATTTGAAAAGGTCTGTATCTAGGCCAATCTGCCCAAGGAGACCCGGAGTTTTCAACTGTCTCCACTGCTTACTGGCAAGAGAAGGGAGGCATTGTAACAGGTGGACAATGTTGACATTAAAGATTTTGATAAGTTAAAACTGCTTTATTAAAAAATATGATCTGAACCGTGATGCATACAGAGCAAAGTTCTGAAAACTCTGAAAGGGGATTGAAATGAGCTTTGAGGAAGTTACTACTAAACAGCATCAATATTCAAAACATCAGTGGGAGGGGGTGAAAGCAGATTATGTTGAAGCTATTGAAGAAGTGCTATTGCTTGAACAATTTGATTGGATTTGCTCACCTGATCTAAAGCTTTGGCTGGAGGGCCAAAATCCTATGACTGCCAAAGAGGCTGCAGAGCTGGCAAATCGCTATGCTTGAAGCAGGTCTGCTACCAAAGGGAATTCAGGGGTGAAAGGGAAAAGTGGGCATTTTGGACAACCAAAAACCACAGGGCCCCTGCAAAAAGAAGGGATTCCCCAGGTGCCCAAAAGGGAGTTTGGAGACAGGAAAAATGATGAATGCTGGTATTGTAAACAGCAAGGTCATCTTTCTAGGCAGTGTCTTAAGAAGGCCCAGAAGGTAAAAGAGCCTACTCAATCTGAGACAATTGCCCACTGTATCTCTGATGCTATCCTTGATGATATGAGTGGGCACATTCACCCAGTCATGGTGAATGGGGTACAGACTAGAGGGCTAAGGGATACAGGAGCATCTCTTATGATGGTGAAAGGGGATTTGGTGGGGGGCTGAACAAATACAGCCAAATCAGTTAGTCTCTGAGAGGGATTACACAGGGGAAAAGAAAACTTACCCATTAGCCAGTGTTACCCTGGATTGGGGAGATGCAGGTGAAGGGGTATGGAAGGTGGATATAGCTGACAAATTCATTATGGATGTTATTGTGGGGAATGATGTTCCACAGGGAGTGGTTTGTGTTGTGTCCCAGAGACAAAAGAATAGAGGCTCCTGTAATCTTTGGGATCCCACAGAAATTCAGACAGGAGAGGTTGGACACAGGCCAGCCAGCCTGTGGCTCTTGTAAAAGAGGATGATAACAGGGGGATGGGATTTCCCCTAATGGCAGTAAACCCAACTGCTACTGGAGTTTGCTCTAAGGAGGAAGGGGTGACACATAGCCCGGGGGAGGGGGAAGGTTGTGATACTGAGTCCCTTACTGCCATAGCTATGGACTTCAGCCTGGGAATTGATGGGGACATGCCCTATGCTCTGGGTAAATGGGAAGACTTAGCAGCAGCACAACAGAAAGACCCTAGCTTAGAGAAGCTGAGGGCTTGTGCAGAGTCTGCTGGTACACAGGGGGGTGATGGAAAACATAAAGTGTATTGGAACACTGGACTGTTATACACACAGGACATGTGGATGGGGAGGGGTGATGGGCAAGCAACTTGTTGTTCCCCAGAAGTATCATTGGTTATTGCTCAAGGTAGCTCATGTTATTTCCATGTCCAGACATTTGGGCATTGCTTGCACTACACACAACTTAGCCCACAATTTCTGTTGGCCCAATATTACCAAGTAGGTGAAGGAGTACTGCAAATCTCCCTACTCCCCATCCTGGCCAAAATCCAAGATTGACTTGTGCTAGACCAGCTATCCTCCTTTCTCGATGCCTCTTCCTTCTTCACACCCTACCAATCTGGTTTCAGGAAGACGCATTCCACCATCACCTCCCTCATCAGGCTCACCGACACTGTCCTCACAGGTATGAATCATGGGCACATCACCTTGGCTATCTTTGCAGACCTCGACAAAGCATTCAACACTGTCTCCAACACTCTTCTATTATCCAAACTCACCCAGGCAGGTCTCTTGAGTACTTGCACCAAATGGTTCAATTCCTACTTAACAGGCAAATCCCAATCTGTGAGAATTGGTCATCATACCTCATCCCCCCTTCCTGTATCCTCGTGGGTCCTCCAAGGCTCGGTACTTGGTCCAATACTGTTCTCTATTTTTCTGAATGACCTGCCCTCTGTATGTCAACACACATCCATTCATATGTACGCCGACGACATGGCACTGTATGAATCTGGTCCCTCACCCTCTGAAATGACCTGTAGACTGCAGGATGACTTCAATGCTGTCCAGCTTTGGTTTCAATCAAACCAGCTATTTCTCAATCACAAAAAAGCTATCTCCCTAACCTTTGGTACTAGTCAGAGGCTTGCCCAGCTCCCCACAACCCCCACTTATCATACTATGGACGGAACTCCATTGGAGGCATGCACCTCCTTCCAGTACCTTGGGATCTGGCTCGACCAGCACCTTGACTTCTCAGCTCATATCGACTCAATACACAAGAAAATTCACCCAAAGCTGGGCACTTTATATTGCAACAAGGGCTGCTTACCCCTGGCAACTCGCAAAGCAATCCTACAACAAATAATTCTCCCTATAATTGACTATGGCGACGAAGGTTACAGTGCTGCCCCCAAGTCCACCCTCACAAGACTCGACCCCCTCTTCCATTCCTTCTGCCACTTTGCCTTGGACTGCACTCCCTCTGTGCACCACTGTGACCTCTACAAGATGCTAGACCTCCCCTCACTACAGGATTGAAGACTTACCCACTGTGTTAGGATAATGGCAAAATTCTGGATGCAGTCCCTCCCTTCCTACCTAGAGCCTGCCTTTGCAGTTCAACCCCCCCTTTGCGTATTCTCTCAGGAGCACTGACTCCTTGTTACTGCATGTCCCACTCATGTCCACAGCCAAAGGCCAGGCCGCATTCAGCTACCGCCTTCTTAGACTTTGGAACACTTTGCCGGCTGACATTAGGCACACAGACAACCCTCAGCTGCTAAACCAGCTCCTCAAGTCATTCTTCCCCCTCCTACTCATGCAGTCCTCTCCACAGTAATGCCATATATCCACCCTCCCACACTTAACCTTTCCACTTTTGGCTCATCGCCACCCGCCATGTTCCAGGCCCTAGACCAGTGCCTGGAGAAAATCTGGCCTGTAGCACCCACTGTATTCACAAATGTCCTTCCAGCATTACTTATATCACTTAAATTGCTTAGTTGGTTTGTGGGCACATTAGAATTGTTAGTAGTTAGGTACTCTGTTAGCTGTTGCCTTAAGCACCAAGGGTATTAGCTCTGTTATGGTATTGTATAATCCTGTTGTATTCTGCACTGTAAATTATCTGTAGTGTAATTCATGTGTCTCAATGCTGTACTTGTCCTCTCCTCCCTTCCGCTAGGATGCATCTGGAATTGAGCAGTACTCTGCTCAGTATGCCTTCCTGGTGAAACTCTTAAATAAATAAATAAATAAATAAATCCTGTCACCAGTGTTCCCTTACCACTTGTGGAGGAGCCATTTTAGACGGTTGGAATGGATATTGTGGGTCCTTTAACCACCACAAGTTCCTCAGGAAAAAAGTATATATTGACAGTCGTCGATTATGCTACCCTCTGCCCCGAAGCCATTGTGCTGTCCTCCATTAAAGTGGACATGGTATCAGATGCTTTGTTGGGGATTTTCTCCTGTGTTGGGTTTCCACAGGAGGTTATCTCTGATCGAGGGGGCAACTTCATGTCAGATCTAATGATATGTTTGTGGGAGAAGTGTGGTGTTGTACAGAGGTGCATGATGCCTTACCACCCACAAGCCAATGGTCTTGTAGAGAGATGTAATGGGACCCTAAAAGCTATCCTTATGGCATTTGCAGAACAGCATGGGTGGGACTGGGAGACATACCTGCCCCACCTGCTGTTTGCCTACAGGTGAGTGCCACAAGATGGGGGTTTCACCCTTTAAGCTCTTGTATGGATGCAGGGTGAGGGGACCCCTAGATTTAATATGAGAGGACTGGGAAGGTAAGCATGCCACCCAGGGGGCTCCCATAGTGGAGCATGTTTTAAAATTCTGGGACATGCTGAATGAGCTTATGGGAGTGGCCCAGAGCCACCTGCCAGCTGCCCAGAAAAAACAAAAGACCTGGTATGATCATGGAGCCAGAGCTCACTCATACAAGGTAGGACAGGAGGTAATGGTTCTGATCCCAATCCGAAAGGACAAGCTGCAAACTGAGTGGGCTGGGCCATACAAGGTAGTCCGACAGTTAAACAATGTTAATGACATTGTAGAATTACCTGACTGGAAACACACTCACAGGATTTATCATGTGAACATGATGAAGCTGTATTTTAATAGGGCTGACATGATACTTGCAGTTTGCAGTCCTGAGGAGGAGCAAGGTGGGGAAGACCCCCTTCTCAACTTGTTAGCCGAGAACAAGCAGGCATCATCTGTGGAGACCATCACGCTGTCACTCCAGTTGACACCTGGAAAGACCCAAGAATTGAGGACTGTTTTGTGAGACTTTGCCCCTTTATTTATGGCAAAGCCTGGACAGACACTGCTAGTTTGTTCTTTTTGCTGACAAATGGACCCATCATTGTAACGTGTTGATTGAGTTAAATTGGCTTACAATAGAAAACAAACATAAAACATATTTAATTAATCAAGTAAGAAACACTATAGTGACTGAAAACCCCATCTATTTACACGGGAAAATGATAAGGTCAACTCATTCATACAATCTAAGGAGGGATAAATTACTCAGGGATTACCAGATCAGGAATCCAAGAACTAGATATGGAGAAATGACCTATCTATATTGAGCTATAAAGGTCTGGAATGAACTTAAAATACAGAAAAAAATATTCTTGATAGTAGAACACTTAACACCACATTAAGACAAGAATTAACCACTCGTTGCACTGTAGGTGCTTTGACTAGGCAGAGACCCATTACTACATTTGAAATATAGTACATTTAACTGTATGTAGGAGGACTGTGTAACTAATTTATTGTGAAATTGTATGTGTAAACTTGTATGAACCTGGATGTGTAATTTTATGTGAAAATCAGGATCACCTTGTACATAGGACTTGTCTTAATGGTGTAAAATGACATCTGTACCTGACTCAAAATAAAGATTTTACTACTACTAGTGGTGCATGACACAGACACAGGGATCCAAGCACCCACACATAGAACAGCTTACTGGGTGTCAGAGATAGTCCTCAAGGACATTAGAATGGAGGTGGGGGAGATGCTGGATCGAGGGGTGATCCAGAAATCCCACAGCCCCCGGGCCTCATCTGTAGTCCTTGTACCAAAACTGGATGGGACTACATGGCTCTGTGTAGATTATCATGGGCTTAACCTTTCACAAAATCTGATGCCCACCCAATGCCATGCACAGAAGAACTGCTTGACAAACTGGGAGGGGCAACATACTTGACTGTGGTAGACCTGACAAAGAGGTACTGACAAGTGGAACTGACTGACAGGGCTAGGGAAAATGTCAGCATTCATCACCCCAATTGGCCTCTTCGAGTTCAAGATCATGCCCTTTGGGATGAAGAATGCCCCTGCAAACTTCCAGCAGTTAGTAAAACAGGTGCTATAGGGTATGGATGACTTTGCAGTCACCTACCTGGACAACATTGCTATCTTCAGCAATAGCTGTGAGAAAAACCTGATACATCTGAGGGAGGTGATTGGCCGAATACAGTCCACAGGTCTGACTATTAAAACAGAAAAGTGCCAGGTGGCCATGGCAGAGGTTGCTTCTTTGGGACATGTGGTGGGGCAAGGTCAACTCTGCCCAAACCAATCAAAAATAGAGGTGATTGCATCATGACCCATGCCTAAAACACAGAGACAAGTC
Organism: Neoceratodus forsteri; assembly: GCA_016271365.2. NCBI lineage: Eukaryota > Metazoa > Chordata > Ceratodontiformes > Ceratodontidae > Neoceratodus > Neoceratodus forsteri. The sequence goes on along the minus strand of CM028129.1, from coordinate 1,142,023,612 downwards.
AAGAGCTTTTTTGGGACAGCACAGTATTATAGAAAATTTGTTCCCAACTACAGCTCCCTGGCCTCTCCTTTATCTGGGTTGTTGACAAAGAATAAGCCTAGGAGGGTTAAATGGGATGCAGACTGTGAGCAGGCCTTCACACAACTGGGAACCTTGCTGTGAAGGGCCCCAGTGCTGGCTAGCCCAGACTACAAAAGGCCATTTGTGGTACAGACAGATGCCTCAGATGTGGGAATAGGGGCAGTCCCCAGCCAAGTATCCAATCAGTGGAGAGAGTTCCCCATTGTATACTTAAGCAAGAAGCTGCTTCCATAGGAACCATCCTATGCAACAGTAAAAAAGAAATGTCTTGCCTTAGTTTGGGCATTAAAAAAAACTGGAACCGTACCTTTATGGGAGGCATTATAAGATCCAAATGGACCACAACCCATTTGTATGGTTAGGCCAAATGGGGAAAAACGAATGGAAAACTTCTGAGATGGACTATTGCCTTGCAGGCTTATGACATGCAGATTTCACATAGGCCTGGATCTAAGAATGGGCACACAGATGGCCTATCTTGCATACTGGATCAAAAACAGAACTGAGAAAACATACCATGAATAGAGGCATGTTCCCCCAGGTTCTGTTTTAGGAGGGAAGGAAGTGTCAAGATAGGCCTATATCCTTTATTAATGTTCCTATGTAGGTGCTGTATGGCACTCCTGAGGTAAGACACTGTCTCTTTAAGAAGGCCTTTAAAATGCACAGACAAATAACAATAATTTCTGTTAAAGCCAGCTTAGGCCTGGCACTTATTAGATAAGGAACAGACAGGTCTATGACCATAAAAGTCATAACTCTTAGATAAAACTGGGTATTTAGTTTCCAATAATAAAAAGATGTCAAAAAGATGGCCTAGGGTCAGGGTCTCAAGCCAAGTGCCTAGACTAGATGTTACGGGGTATGACATGGAACCACAGTGACACCTGCAGGATAAGGGTAAACTGCTGCACCCCAATCTCTGTACAGCTAGCGTATACACCCCATCACAAAAGTGATGGGTGGGGCTTGAAAATGACCAAACTTTATCTGATAGACACATCTTGAAATCAGGGCATTCTCCAGAAGGTTTTCAGAGGAGAAGGTACATTAGCTTAAAGTTAAAACCCTGAGAAGGACTTTTTTGCTTAGACATCTCTGAGCTGAGAGAACTTAAGCTGTTTATATACTTGGGTTAAAGTATATGATAGGTCTTAGACTACTTTTAGAACAAGACCTGTGTTTTTGTGGAAAAATGATTTTTCACATGCTAAACAAAACTTCTGATTTTAAGTCACAATTTGGGAACAAGGACTTCACTCTTCAAGATAAACCCTGAGTTTTGAAAAAGGACACTTAGAGACTGATTTTTAATTCCAACAAATCTTGTGGTTTCCAAAGAACTTTTCTTCACCTATACAGAGAGAAGTTTTTCTCAAAAAGGACACTTTTCTGGACTTTGAAACCTCAGAAGAAGGTATAGTTTAGAACAACAGTATACAGTGTTTTCTGCAAACCATCCAGTGTTATGTTTGGTATTGTCTGCAGTTCAAAGATCTTCCAAATTGTAGAATTGACTGTGTTGTTTTTATTTAAGTATACTTTTATGATTTTCTTATCAACTCTGCCTGGGGTCAGATTGTGTGATCTAACACTTTAGCAGAAGGGTTTTGCAAAGACTATATGCCTTGTTAATGAAAATAGTGACCACTCGGCTATCCTACAAAACTACTTAGGCAACAGGCTGCCAGTGGCAGTGGTGGGATTCAAACCTGAACATAGTACAGAGTCAAGAGGACTCAGAACTACAGTTTCCACCCTCCCACTGGGGGACAAAAAGGTTGATAATGCTTCCTGAACCTTACAACTGCTCACAGGTTCTGTAAAAAGGGGGTATCCTCCTTGCAAACAGGAGGTCCTGCCACACCCCTGAGGTTGGGCTTATGACACTACACACTACCTGCAAGTACCTTCAACCTTCGATAAGTTACCCTAAAAATACCCTAATGAAAAATGAGTAGTTGGCTGGGGTCAGGAAGCTATAACCTCCCAATTCTACTACCCTATTACCCTAACCTGACCATACCAAAAATGTGAAAGACTATTGTATTACACTGTTTGTTAGGTTTCCAAAAATTATACCCATGACAGCTATTGCTGAGACAGGTATGAGAGGTGCTGCTGCTCTTAGCATGCCTGCTGCTGTTTCCAAAAATTATACCCATGGTGGACATTGCTAAGTCAGGTACAATAGGTGCAGCTGCTCTTAGCAAGCCTGCTGCTGTTTCCAAAAATGATACTCATGTTGGCATTGCTGAAGCAGGTATGAGAGGCATACTTGCTGTGAGTGAACCTGCAGCTGTTTCCTAACATTATATCCATGATGGGCATTGCTGAGGCAGGTATGAGAGGAACAGCTGCTGTAAGTGAGCCTGCAGCTGTTTCCAAAAATTATACCCATGGCAGGCATTGCTGAGGTAAGTATGAGAGGTACAGCCTCTCTGACTGAGCCTGCTGCTGTTTCCAAAAATTCTAATCCTGGTGGGCATTGCTGAGGCAGGTACAAGAGGTGCAGCTGCTATGAGTGAGCCTGCTGCTGTTTCAAAAATTATACCCATGGTGGGTATTGATGAGGCAGATGCGAGAGGTGCAGCTGCTCTGAATGATCCTGCTGCTGTTTCCAAAAATTATACTTGTGGTGGGCACTGATGAGGTAGGTACAAGAGTCACAGCTGCTATGAGTAAGGCTGCTGCTGTTTCAAATTTTTTTTTTTATTTAGCTTTTGTTGACCGGGTAAGTGCACTAGACAAATCCTGCCTATTTTCAGGCACGACCCGGGGGAGGGGGATACAGATGAATGCAACTGACTTTGAACCAGATTAAGCTGTTGGTGGTATTTTTAGTGAATGAGGGAAATTTGGCCAGGACACCAGGGAAATTCCCTACTCCTTTCGATAAGTGCCATAAGATCTTTAACATCCACCTGAACTATCACCAATCCAGGGAGATGGGACCTCGGTCTAACATCTCATCCAAAAGATGGCACCTCAGAAGTGCAGCACCCCTCTCATGCTGCACTACAGTGTCAGTACTGGGATATTAACCCAAGTGCCAGATGTAGGAATTGAACCCACAGTCCTCTGATCTCCCAGCCTCAGAGGCGAGTGTGCTACCTACTGAGCCACTGACATAGTATACCCATGGCAGGCATCAAACATAATAAACTGATAACTGACAAAACTAAGAGTAGTGTGGTACATGCACCTGGTATAGTGGCAGTGGTGATGGCATGTTTTGTCAGTAGTACGTGTCTAAGGAGAATGACAGTAAAACTGAGGAAAAGTGATACCAATAAAAGAAACAGCAGTAACGACTATGATATAAGGCCTGTAAGTTATTAGCAACAGTCCTTCCAAAATTTGTGTAGTTTTCATATAAAGCAGGACTGGAACAGTATATGACATGTAGAACACATTTTACTAGAAAATGTAAAAAATAAAAAAAAAGTAAGTGAATTCAAATTTAAATAATGGTGCCATTTTCAGAAAGATGACAAACATGCCTGTTTGTCCATGAACTGTCTGTGACAATGGCAGGATCTATTTCAGAGGGACAAATGCAACTGCTGAGAGAGAGAGAGATGTGTTAGCAATGTTAAGTTACCAAATTTGGCACCACGTCACTCCTCACAGGATTTTCTATTTGTTTCATATACAACCTAGTCATCCTATTCAATATCAGTGTATTCCTCCAGCTGCACTAAATATGCATTCTGAATATACGTTTGAAGGTGGACAACTGAGATACATTATTGCAAGATATGCTAGATCTGGCCGCATTGTTCTCTTCTGTTTTCAATAGAGTAATGGATCTTCCTCGAGACCAATCACAGTATGATCTGCAAAATACTCTTGGATCTTTGTGCTGTTGTCAGATGGTTCACAGTCTGGCAGATGGACCAGCTGCACTTTCTTTACAGGATACTAGTCCACGTTGTTGCAGGTGACTCAGAAATTATTTGACTTTCTGACTCTGAACATAGGATGCCTGAGAAGAAGCTGTAGATGTCCTTTCCCTCACTGTTGGCACTGGTGATTGTGAAGAATTGATAGATGTGATCAGCTAACTTCTCCTTTACCCTTTTCATTCTAAACATATTTTTTTCTATTTATTGTTCTCTGTACCTTGTTGTTACATTTTTTTGCAATGTTGTTTTATAAGAATTCATGAAGTTATTCTAAAAAAAAGAATTGATAGATGTGCTGTTGTCTGTGCCAGAGGCACAGTCTAGTTAATGCTGTTGGTGGGGTAATGTCACATTTGGTTAGCAGACAATCTTTCCAATACTCAGTGTCTTCCACTGCAGAAAGGATGGCTTCAATGTTCCCCATAAAGTGGGGATCTAGTGATGTAGCCAAAACATAGGTGTCATCCTTAAACGTGGCATTTATTCTCTGATCAATCAACAGTCTGAGACTCAAGTCATCTGCTAGCATAGCATCAGTAGTGTCTTCTTTTGACTGAAAGTCTTTCTTTATGACATTAAGGAAAATGTGAAGAAATCTTACTTGAGGAAGAATTTGACTCAGAGTTGCACATTCTACACTGCCATCATGTGTGGCAGCCTCAAATGGCTCCAGTAAGGTGGTCAACAATTCAAGTAGACTCCAACTGCTGGAATTGAGGATGATGTATACTTTACCTATTTGATTTTGCATGGTGTAGTCATGTACAGCTTTTTTTCTGTTCAAGAAGCCTTTCCAGCAGGTAAAATGTTGAATTCCAGCAGACTGGAACTTCCTGCTTTAAAGTATGCAGTGGTAAGTTGTTTGACCTCTGCAGCCCCTTAATGATTTTTTGTGCTTTCATGGAGCGGCTGAAATTCCCACATATGTTCCTAGCAAGACATAACAGGTTTTCAACATTACTGTTTCCATTTAAGAAATTAAGGATGAGAAGATTTAAACAGTGTGCAAAACAAGGCATGTGTTAGTATTTGCCATCTCTAGCACCTTTGACTAAGTTGGCACCATTATCTGACACTTAGAACTCTGGAGATAAGGAATACAGAGCAAGCCATTTCTGGAATTGTTTTACCAGCTCCTGCAAAATATTCACAGCAGTGTTGTTTTCCTCAAAAGTGGTGACACATAATAAAGCCTGCTTCCTATTGCTTTCAGTAGAGTGGGGATTATTATTTTCTTACTGAAAACTTTTCCAATGAGCTGTATCAGTCATGTAGTCAATTGTTTGGTTGCCTGTCCATGTATCTGTAGTTGTATGAACCTGCTTCACCTCAGAGAGTTTCAACTGCTTAATGACTTTAGTACACACCAAGTATTACAACTGTGTAACAGCCTTTTTAAGAAGTATGTACGTTAGGGAATGGTGTACCATGGTTCAATCTGTTTCATGAACTTGAGGATACCTTTTTGGGCAACAAAAGCAAAAGTGAGTTGACAATCAACCAACAGTTCTGCAATAGCTTTATTTAACAGCTAGAAAGTTGGATGCTGGTGGGTACATTTTGATCTCCTCCCAGCACTTTCTTTTAATGTTAGTTGATGAGATGTTTTTAATTTTGGGGAAAATATATTTTGCATGCCTTTTTCACATGGAGTACTACTTTGGGATTTTCCAGTACTTGATGGTGTCAGAAAACAATCTATGTTTGTCTGGGAAGACTGCAAAGACACATCAACTGATTCAACATCACTTCATGCTTCTAGTTCATTGTTACTATGGTCACAGCCACCACCTCTCTTCACTACCACCCATACTAACCACACTGCCCCTTGCACTGGCCCACTCAGTTGGGTGTTTGCCTGTGCATGTTGCATCATTACTGATGTTCCAAACGTTGCCACTTTTCCAACATGACTGATGCTCATTTTGCATGGACTGCATACAGCTCAAGAGTTGTCTGCAGGGTCAATATAAAATAAAGTCCACACTAAAGATGTACCTTTTTTGCTTTTTGCCAAGGTGCCTGGCACTATTCCTTGTACAATCAAGGGACCTGGAGGGAAACCCTATACTGCTATTTCCTTGTTGAGATGAATTGTTCTCATTTATACTCATTTTCTTATTCTTATGTTTAGCATATGATTTTTTTTTTGCACTTAGCCTTCATGCCTTATAGTGGCATCTTCTCCCACCACCTCATCAAAACTACAGACCTCATTGCCACTAGATTCAGAAGAACTGGGAGTGCCATTATATTTATGTGGGACATAGCCTGAGCTGTCCCATTCCCAGTCCTCACTATCATGAGTATCTCTGTCAGCATTCACTACCTCAGCATCTGAGCTTATATTTGAGGAGGATGCCTCCTTGCATGCTGCTTCAGCAGCTGGAGATATCCTGACACATGTGGCAAAATGTTCAGTACCTCTACCACTACCTCCAGTCAGTTCTTTCCAAAACTCTACTATCATTTCCTTGCTAACATGCTTTTTTGTTCAGGACATTTAGTGCCAGTCCTGGTGATGTTATTATTATTGTTGATATGTTCTTTATTAATGGAATGATTCATATTGTCCATATCATTAACAGTTGCACATGCAGTAGCACTGTGCCTCCTTTTAGTAGACTTAGAATGGGAAATATGAGACATAGTAGACATAGCCGTGAAAGGATATTGTTTCACTAACTGCTGCAGAGACAGACAGTGTAGCTGACTATGCCACAGTAATAAATGAAAATGAAAGGGCTCTGACTTCGGGGGCACCTCACAGTGTAATATAGCTGTGAAAGGATTTAACTGCAAGAGAGAATGAGACAGACAGTGTATCTGACTATGTCACAGTAATAAATGACAGGGTTGGGCCTCAGGGGCACCTAACAAGCACTATAATACAGTTGTAAAAGGCTTTCCCTATGCTACAGAGTCAGACAGTGTAGCTATGTCACAGTAATAAATGTCAAGGCTCGGGCATCAGGGCTTAGGCCACCTAAGAAACAGTGTAATACAGCCATAAAAGGATTTCACTATGCTGCAGAGACATACAGTATAGCTGACTATGTAACAGTAACAAATGACAGGGCTCAGGCCTTGGGATCAACTAACAAACAATGTAATAGAGCTGTAAGAGGATTTAGGTGCTACAGAAAGTGAGACAGACAGTGTAGCTAACTGTGTTACAGTAATAAACAACAGGACTCGGGCTTCTGGGACACCTAACAAACAGTGTATTACAGCCTTTAACTGCTGCAGAGACAGCTAGTGTAGCTGACTATGTCACAGTAATAAATGACAGGGCTCAGGCCTCAGGGTCACCTCACAAATACTGTAATACAGCCATGAAATGATTTAACTGCTGCAGAGACAGACAGTGTTTCAGACTATGTCACAGTAATAAATGATAGGGCTCGGGTCCTCAGGGCACCTCACAAACAGTGTAATAGAGCCATAAAAGGATTTAATTGGTGCAGAGAGTGAGACAGACAGTGTATCTGACTATGTTTCAATAATAAATGATAGGGCTCGGGCCTCGGGAGCACTTACCAAACAGTGTAATACAGCTGTAAAAGGTCTGTACTAACTGTTGCAGAGACAGTGTATCTGACTATGTCACAGTAATAAAGGACAGGTTTTGGGTCTCGGGGCACCTAACAAACAGTGTAATTTAAAAGGATTCAACTGCTGCAGAGACAGACAGTGTTGCTGGCTATGTCACAGCAATAGAGATGTAGCAATGTTTTACTTTGCTGGTGAATTTTCAGTGAAGTCACAGAATTTGCCTCCACAGATCACTTTGTGAAGCTGATCCACTTATTGAAAAATTCATCATTTGTAACTTTGCCTTGCTTTTGTTTTTTTAAAGTGTAAATTGCACTTAAAAAAACAAAGCAAAGAGAAGCTAGAAATGATTAATCCTTTTAATTAATTCAAACCCCAGTGTCTAGTGCCCCCCACCAATTAATGGCTCCAGTGTAAAATTAATTACTTTTTAACTAAATCCCTGGTGTCTAGTGGCCCCTTCCACCTTCTGATTGAGGTCCCAGTGTAAAAATAATTATTTTTTTAACAAAGTCCCTGGTGTCTAGTTGTCCCCCCAACCCACCCACTGATCACCAGTCCCAATAAATTCTTATTTATGATTAAATCATTGGTGTCTAGTGGTCTCTACCCATCCCCTGCTGATCACCAGCTTAAATTCTTATTTATCATTAAAATAAATCCCTGGTGTCTACTGCCCCCCCAAGTTGATCGCCGATCACAATGTAAAAAAAAATATATAATCACTAAATAAATCCCTGCTGTCTAGTGGACCCCCCACCCCACCTAACCACCCCATCAGGTAGTACCCTACCACCCTGCTCCCCTCACTATGACCCCGAGTGGGTGACCAGCACAGCCCTCCCCCTTCTGACATGCCTGGCTGCCTGACTGACCTAGAATGAAAGAGCGTGTGCTTGTACAAGCATACACTCATTCATTCCATGTCAGTGGGTGACCAGCTGTGTGATGGTAGAGGCTGTGCTGAGTCTCCCTTCGAAATCGTGACAGGAACGGCTGAAGGTGGAGCATAACCTGATGGGGTAGTGGTCCATTAGACACCAGGGGTTTAATTAGTAATATATATATATATATATATATATTTTTTTTTTACATTGGGGCAGTGATCGTGTGGGGGGCACTAGACACCAGGGATTTCATTCCAGTGAATAAGAAATTATTTTTATACTGGGGACGGCGATCAGCCAGTGGGGCAGGGGACCACTAGACACCATGATTTATTTTAATCATAAATAAGAATTTAAGCTGGTGATCAGTGGGGGGGGGTACGTTGGTCCACTAGACACCAGGAATTAAATCATAAATAAAAATTTATTGGGGTTGGTGATCGACAGGTGGTGGGGACCACTAGACACCAGGGATTTAGTTACAAAATGAATAACTTTACACTGGGGCCAGCGGTCGGTGAGAAGGGACCACTAGACATCAGGGATTTAATGTATTTTTTACATTTGCGCTAACAATCAGTGGGGGAAGGGGCACCCATTACTAGTAAACACCAAGTTTTGCCATGAAGTATGGAATTTCACCTGCGAAAGTCTACACTTCATGGTCAATCTGTGCTCCGCGAATTAGTGAATTTCACAAATTCCGCTCCGTGAATTGAGCACCAATTGTGAAAGAGTTCTTTTGCAGACTTCGTACATCACTACACAGTAATAAATGGCAGGGTTCGGGCCTTGGGGGCACCTAACAGACAGTGTAATGCAGCCGTAAAAGACTTTCACTATGCTGCAGAGAAACACAGTGTAGCTATGTCACAGTAATAAATGACTGGGCTTGGGCCTCAGGGCCTAGGGCACCTAACAAACAGTGTAATACAGCCATCAAATTATTTCACTGTGCTGCAGAGGCATACAGTGTAGCTCACAATGTCACAGTAATAAATGACATGGCTCGGACCTCGAGGGAACCTAATAAGCAGTATAATACAATCGTAAAAGGATTTATCTGCTGCAGAGACAGACAGTGTAGCTGACTATCTCACAGTAATAAATGACAGTGCTCAGGCCTCAGGGGCACCTAACAAACAGTGTAATACAGCCGTAAAAGGATTTACCTGCTGCAGAGACACACGGTGCACCTGACTATGTCACATTGATAAATGACAGGGCTCAGGGGCACCTAACAAACAGTTTAATACTTTGAACTTTTAATTTCAAACCAACTACCTTCTGTGTTTTTGTCTATGTCTTTTCCCCCATCTTGCTCCTTCTTTGTTCCCTCCCCAGCACCACTTCTGACTGCAACTGTTAGATCCCCCTTCCTCAAGACTGTTCATAGCCCCCCACCACTTCTGCCTTTCATTGTCCTTTATTGCCCCTGCTGTCTTTCATTCCTACTTGGGCAACTGTTAGATCCCCTTCCCCTGAGAGGTCTTTTTTTTCGCAATCCCCCTGCTGCCTTTTTTTCTTCCATTTTGCTCTTGAAGTTCTCTTTCTGCTATCCCCCCTCAAAAAAAAAAGAAACATCCCAGAGTATGGGCATAGTGTAGTACTTTTTAAACTGTATTATTTCAACTGGCAACAAAGTCTTTCTCAGATCTCTTTTCAAAATGGCCACAAAATTCCACAAATGTGCTACAGATTGTAGAATGAGGGCAACAGACACAATGTTTCCACTGAGCTGCCCACACTAGTCTGAGCTACATGCAGTCAGAGCACAGCCCTTGATACCACTACCCAATTGGGTGTCAGTTCAGTGTTATATGTCTCCAATCTGCTACAAGCTCTGTGAAGGACCCCACAGGCTGCCCTTTTGAAAGCCTGTTTGGAGACTACAACAGAGACTCCCCCCAAAACATGAGCTCTCTAGTACATTATGTGACCTGTTACCCTTCTCAAGTTATTCATCCTGAGAATTACACTGTTATGTTGGGTGGGGTAGTACATTACCCAAACTCCACTACCCAGCCAAAAATAGGTGATACCCACACTATCTGACCCAGCTACTCATCAGGTACCCCATGCCCAGTTGTAGCACTCACTGCTGAAGCTCAACCTGGAATACTATGTCCTGTTTTGGAGGCTACACCTCTGCAAGGACATTGAAAGGGTAGAGGTGGTACAGAGGAGGGCAACAAAAATGGTGAGGTGGTTGCATGACAAGCCATATGAGGAAAGTATAAAGGAACTCAACATGTACTCCCTGGAAGAGATGAGAGTGAGAGGGAACATGACTGAAACTTGTAAGTACTTCACAGGAATGAACAAGGTGCAAGTGGAGGGTCTATTTCAGAGAAAGGAAGGCATTAAAATGAAGGTCATGCAATAAAGCTAAGAGGGAGAAAGTTTTGGAGTTGTGCAGAAATACTTCTTTGCAGAAAGGATGGCAGATGTCTGGAACAGCTTACCAGAGGAGGTAGTGGGGGCAAATGCTGTGGGGAGCTTTAAGCATGTGTGGGACAGGCAGAGAGATAGATTAGGTAGAGGAACAGGAGGAAGGAGTGACACTTAAGACTGACTAGGGTTAGTGGTGATGGAGTAGGTAGGGACAAGAGCAGACTGAATGGGCCTAAAGGTTCTTTTTTGTAGACAGAATGTTTCTATGTTTTTATATTGCTACACTGCTGTCTAGGTGTTTTGCTTTTCACGTTTCCTTCTCTTATCATGTTTTGAATTTGGCACTAACTACAGTAACTTTATTTAAATATTTATTTGGAAATTTGTGTATTTAAAGTCTCTGCTGTTTCTAACTGCAGAATTTGCAGTCAGAAAAAGCATGACTGCATGATGCTCAAACTAGCCAGGTGAGCTTGCCTCAGTTGGCAGAGCACTGGATTGGTATTCATGGGGAAACTTACATATGCCTACAATGGTTATGTTGCATGTACAGTAGGCTGAATGACTATGTAATGTAAATGTTGACATTTCCTTTGGCATGGACTATCAACCTTTCAAAGTACCACTGAACTTGGTCATGTGACAAGCTTCGTTCTAGACTAGGTGCCCCCTACCATCACAAGGCTTGCCTCTCCCTCCAGGTCTGCTGGGAGCTGATTACCAAAAGGTTTTTTCCAATCTTTGACTGTATGGATGTGGTCTACAGCACCACCCTTCCTCCTGCCTTAGTAGATTGGATACCCTCTTCAATGCCTTCTGCCATTTTGCCACCAACTCTTCCCCCTGAACTCATCATTGTCTCTATTCTTCCCTCTCCATCCTCCCATTCCCTAGCCATTGCCAGTCCCACTGTATATAATTTATAGCCAAATACTGGTTTGGGTCCCTTTCCTCCTGTCTTTCCTCACTAATGTCCCCAGCCTCATCCTCTTCATACCTTATTTGCTACAAGGAATCCTGTACCATCTCCATCCCCCACCCTTACTCCTCTGCAGGTCAAGCAGATTTCTTCTATTGCTTCCCCTCCCTCTGGAACCAACTCCCCTTCCCCTTAAACCTGCCCCCCTCACTTCCTACTTTTAAATGCCAGCTAAGGTCTATTTATTTTCCTCCCTGTGCCTGCCAACCCTCTCCTTGATTCATCAACCTCTCTTCTGTCTCCCCCTCCTGTTAAGTCTCACCCTATGTATCAACCTTTGACTTCCCCATAGCCAGTCTTCTCTCATTGATTGTACTTTTTCTTACTCCAACAGGGACTAAGCACGTCTCCTGACTCTCTAACAAGTGTTCATATTTACTGCGTGACACAGCTGTTGCTACTCTTACACATAGTATTGCACATGCTTCTCTCATCTGTAAAGATGTCTACTGTATCATCTGAAAAGATGCTTATTGTTACTACCATTCATTTGTATTCTGAAACACTTTTATGTTATCCAGTTACTGTTCTCAGACATTATATGTTTATCCTGTCTGTATTCCCCTCTCCCGGGCCCGGGTCACACTTGGAAACGAGACTTGGCTCAGTGTGCCTTTCCTGGTTATCAAATTTTTAAAAGAAAGAAAGAAAGTAGGAAAGGAAAAGAAATACAAACATACATACATAAAAAGAGACCATATTAATGAGATTCCCACATCTAAGGCAAGGTCTCCTTTGACTTAAGGTACTTAAGGAGCAAAGTAATGATCCCTGTAAGGAGTGAGAAGGAGCTGCTGGTGGAAGAGTGGTGGATGGTAGAGTGAGGAAACCTGTGTCTGAGAGAAGCTGGAACATGCTTATAAAATAATACTTGGTAGGGGCATAGCATATAGACCATAGCCACACCAAACCACAGGCATAGAAACACTGACACAGACTTTTAATTCACTGGCTCAGTAGTAACTTAAATATGCATAGGAATGGTAACATACATAGATCATATCACTTAGCCACATTTTTTCTAACTAATCCCATATGCTCGTCCTATCCCTGTTTGAAGCTGTTCACTGATTTGACCCATACCACTTCCTTTGACAGCTTGTTACACTTGCAACACTCTTTCAGTGAAAAACTACTTGCAGATACTGTATGTCTTTTGAATCCTCCCAATTCTGTTGGTAGCAGAATTCTGAAATTTTGAAATCACAAATTGTTTGTGGATTAGTTATCTCTGTTCACATATATTGCAGATACCTTTTCCACAATGCGTGGAAACTTATTCCAGGCTATACATAATCTGTAGAATGTTACTCCACAGTTTTACATAAAAATGCTTTTTGACATTCCAGGGAATTCAAAAAGCAATTCCCAAAAGGCATTTCAGAAGCAAAATTGCCATTCCACATGAATTCCTAATCTGGTAGAATTCTGTATTCCACATGGCTCTGCTCCTGGGCTGCCAGACAGATCAGCTACAACTCTGGCTACAGAACAAAGTAACTCTGGCTGCAACCAAGACTACAGCACAATGATATGTCTGACTACAGCTAGGCCCTACAGATGTTTGGCCCTACTACGAAAAAAGCCCTAGGCAAAGCTCAGAAGCAATGGTATGTGAAAGGGTTGGATACTTAAGTGCAGGAGACCTTGCTGAGTGAGGGAGGGAGGAATCTCAAGGGAAGGTGGCACTGATCCCCAGCAGTTGGAGTGCAAAGCCCAGCTGGAATGTTTGGAGGCATGCTGAACCCTGGTCATGAGACAGATAAGTAAGGAATCCAGTTCATAAACTATCCAGAACCCAGACTGGGAAATGGTCTATTCACCAAGTTCTGAGAATCTGGACCAAATTTTGCAAAATGCAACCCAGCTGCAGCAGATTAGTAGTGGAACAGAAATGAAGCTGAGACAGCTAAATAGTAGAATGAAGGAAACAAGTCTGAGAGAAGCAGAGAAAACAGCTGCAAAGCCACAAAAAACAAGCATTTGTCAATGCCGAATGCTGGCCGCTGGTTTTGCTGTTGTACCGAGTCTTGCTTGTACACATTTTTACTATATATTTACCCAGGACAGAGCAGATGTGATGCATTGGACATGGGGTGGGAACAAGGTCTGTGGTCTAAAAATAGCTGCTATGAACATCTGCAGTTACTTACAAAATTCACCCAGCTACAAGCTTGGATGCAGCTACATGGCCCTGATGTTCTATGTCTTACCGAGACCTGGCTTACCCCTAATGTCAAGGATAATCTGATAGCCCTCCCAGGGTACTACACCTTCAGATTGGACAGAACTGGGAAAAGAGGTGGGGGGATGTCTTATATATGTTAAGGAATCAATCCGGGGAAGTGTGCTGCCTATCACTGGTACTACTGGTGACTACAAGCTGCTTGCAATGAAACTACATGTTTGCAGGCATAGCAAGCCACTTACCATCACGTCCGTATACCTTCTCCTGACTAAAACCAAACAGGGGTTCGGCCTGGTCCTGGAAGCCATCTCCAACATTGAGAGGAAAACTGAAGTCATCATTACCGGTGACTTCAACATTAACTGTCTCTCCAAGGACTCTGACCCTATTAAGGATCAGGTCGCCAGCGTGTACCTCACAGAAATGACATCTGAGCATACAAGAATGAACTACAAATCTGGCAAGGGTTCCCTACTAGACTAGATCCTGTCAAGTTGCCATACTAGAATCAAGAACATTGAGGTGCTCTCCGACTGTCTCAGTGATCGTTCTCTGGTTATATGTACTTGGGTGAATCGAGAGGAAAAAGTCTCCCCACTTACTATTCTAAGCAGGATATTAAAGAGGGGGGAAATTAGGTACATTTGAAGAAGCTTTGTCTTTAGTTGATAGGTCTCCCATTGATGAGGCTAAGGATATAGACAGCGCCCTTAATTACTTCTCAGCTAGGTTCTCTGCAGTCTGTGACATCTATGCACCACTGCAGAAAAGAAAGTTCAGGGGAACCTCAAATGGGTGGATCACTAGGGATCTTCTAGATGAAATGAGGGCCAGGGATTACCTGTGGAGAAAGGTAAAAGGTTCTGGCAATACTGTGGGGGTATTCAAAAATGCATGGGATAGACACAAGGGAGCCCTGACTACAAAGGGCAACTAGAGTGTTAAAATAGGTCTAAAACAAATGGGCAGACTAGATGGACCGAGCGGTCTCCTTCTGCTTTGACTTCTGTGTTTCTATGTTTCTATCTGGTAGACTTTCAGAAGTACAGGGCAGCAAAGAAATTAGGATCCCCAATACAAGAGATCGAGGTGAAATTAGCAATCTCCCAACTTGCTGGGGAAAAATCCCCTGGGCCTGATGGTCTAACTACTAACTTTTATAAGGCATACGTGGATATAATCAGCCCAATTATAACCAAGGTATATAATTTTTGGTTTAAAGAGGAGCTCTCGGAACCTTCTTTTTTAGAGGCTGTTATTACTCTTATTCCTAAACCAGGACGTGATCCTGTTCTACCTAGCAATTATCGTCCTATATCACTTTTGAATGTTGATATCAAAATACTGGCAAAAATTTTAGCTAATCGACTTGGCCCACTAATGAGTAGCTTAGTCAGTGATGTGCAAGTGGGATTCATGGTGGCAGAATGTCAAGTGATCATCTCGCCAAGCTCCACCATATAATTACACATGCTCAAGGCTCGACTTTCCTCTTGGCTACTCACACTGGATGTTGAGAAAGCATTCGATCGAGTGTCCTGGGAATTTTTATTCACAGTACTCGCCAATTTTGGTTTACCTAAGAATTCCTAAACTGGGTCCGGATCCTATATAGTGCACTATCAGCACGGATATGGTGCAATGGTACACTGTCAGCTTCCTTTACATTGGCATGTGGTACAAGACAGGGAAGCCCACTATCCCCGCTTTTGTTCAATTTATACCTTGAACCCCTGATTCGTAGGCTAATAACATCACATGAGCTCAAGGGAATCAAACTGGGTAATAAACGATACCTAATTTCAGCCTATGCGGATGATCTGCTAATACATTTGGAAGACCCGGAAAATGGCATACCGGTAATATTAAAGGAAATTACAACATATTCTAGAGATTCCAATTATAAAATTAATGTTTCCAAGACAAAGCTTTTCCCGCTGAATGTTAGATGTTACCCCGGCATAGCAAGGGAACATGGTTTGACTTGGGAACCAAAAATGTTGACATATCTGGGTGTCAAGATCACCAGAGGAATAAGCTTAATGATTAGGGAGAATCTCCATAATCTTGTTAAAGTCATTAAACAGGACCTAGTAAGATGGAACCTAATGCCATTGTCATTATGGGCCAGAATAGAATATATTACCTAGAATCTTTTACCCCTTAAACATGCTGAGATGTTACCTACCTAAGGCATGGTTTGAGAACTTGCAAAAAGCACTTAATGTATTTTTATGGAAGGGGAAAGTGGTCAGGCGATCATACTTGAAACTCACAGGCCCAAAGAGGTCGGGAGGCCTTGCGCTCCCCTCCTTTTTTAAATATTATATTGCCTCGCATATCAGTAAAATAGTACAATGGCACAGGTTGAGTACTCCGCCAATCTCAAACTCCTATGTGCCTTCTTGGCTCTACCCTGGAGAGACTTAGCTCTTAAATACTCGATTTCTTTAAGTTCAATTGCCTACATTGCTAAGCTTCTTCCTAAACACTTGAAGGACACCCCTATCGGGTGGTCGCTCAAAGCTCTGCAGCAGGTTCAGAAGCTCCTTAAAGTTGATCGGCGGAAATCACTAGAACAAGCTGTGACACAGAATATACACTTTTTAATACAACAGGCTCCGATCCCACCTAGATTCTGGGGCCCATTAGAAGGGCTAAAATTAGGGGACTTGGCTCCCCAGGGGAAGATAATGTCATATGTGCACACCTGTACCAAATTTCCAGAATTAAAGGGACATAACTTTAAGTTTCAACAAGTTAGCAATGCTATAAAAACCCACTTTAAAAGGGAAAGATGGGTACAAAATAGGGTCGAGTTGTCATTATTACTCAAAGCAGCTGACCAACCCATTCCATTTCAAGAGTTTATAATTTATTGCAAAATATAGATGGAAATCTCCTTCTGGCGTCTGTTACTATTGGATAAAAGATTAGGATGATGGAAGATCAAGGAATTTAGGAACAGATATGGGCTAATAACCACAAAAACATTAGACAAGATAGATATAAACTGCAGCAATTTAATATCATGCACAATATGTACTACACTCCTGCTAAACTTTACAGAATGGGCAAATTGTTGTCACCCTCATGTATTAGATGTGGAACCAAGGAAGGAGACTTATACCATGTATTATGGGAGTGTGCTCAGATTCAATCCTTCTGGAAAATAATTAGTGCATCTTTATCACAAATTACAGGTATAGTGGACCTTTTTACACCAGAAATCTGTTTGCTGAATAGTTTTCACATTGGCATGACTAAGCGAGACAAATTATATATGGGCATTATATCAGCCACAGCAAAAGCTGTCCTTCTGAGACCCTGGAAGGACTTGACTTCCCCACCAATTATAGAATGGTACAGAGAGGTGATGCTTGCCTTACAATTGGAGCTATATGTTGCCAAGATGAGTAACAGAGCTCAACTATATGACTCCATATGGGGACCGTTGGGAGCCGTCTTGTCAACTTGGCAAGATAAGATTACCTAATAGCAGACACTGCCCCTTTACTAGATGTACTGTTGTCCTGTGACTCCCCTATTATGGAAAATCCTAGGGTCACCTTAATTAGTGTGTGGATGCCATGGAAGGTATGGGGGTGGGTGGGGTAGGGTGGAAAGTATTAGGCTGGCTAACTTGTTATATTCTTAGTTAGTTTTATAGACATTTTTAACACATGACCAGCAAGAATGCTAATATGTTTGTGGCACACTTAGCTTGCAAATGTATATCTGCGCAACACTGTACAATCTGTGCTTTGTCAAGAGTGTCAATAAAAATTAATTGAATTACAAAAAAAAAAAGAAGTACAGGGCAGCGTGCAATAAGTGTACGAATCTAGCAAGACTTGCTAAAGCTAAATATTATGAAGAACAGATGGACATGAACTGGGGTAATGGAAAAAGATTTTGGGAGAATATAAAGGACCTTCTTGGTAAAGATGATAGGAGGCACTCTACGATGCTCAACTTGAATGGTACATTAACTTTTGGTCCTCTCACCATAGCTGATGCTTTCAATATTGCATCCACTGATCTGAGCTCTGTACTCCCACCTGACTACCTTAATTTCACTGAACAAACCCCGTTAATGACATATGACAATCCCCGCCATCCCAAGTTCTGCTTCGAACATGTCACCTCCAGCGAAGCCAGAAAATACATTCAGAAGATACTGGGCAAAACCAGGCTTGATAGTGACAGTATCGCCGTGAAGCTGGTGGCTATGGCTCTTAACGAAGTAATAACTCCTATAACCAAAATCTTCAGTAAATCACTAGCCTTGGCTGAATTCCCAACTGTATGGAAACAGGCCCTAGTGACCCCAGTTCATAAAAGTGGGGATCGTTCATGCACTACAAACTACAGGCCTATTTCTATTCTCTCCCCTCTCTCAAAAGAGTTGGAGTGAATAATTGCTGATCAGCTCACCGGGTACCTCCAGAAGTAAGGTCTACAATGTACCCAGCAGCACGGCTTTCAGATGTGCCACAGCATGACCACTACTTTAGTAGAATTCTCCAACTATGTGCACAAGGCTATGGATGGTGGCAAGTTTGTGGAATCTATTTTCATAGATCTCACTAAAGCCTTTGACACTGTCAACCATCCTATCCTGCTTCAGAAACTGCAATCCTTTGGGTGGCCCCAGAAGCAGTCGTGTGGTTCAAGAACTATCTGTCGTGCAGGTTCCAGAGTGTTAAAATCTGCTCCATCATCTAAGCTGCAAGGAACATCTCTCTTGGGATCCCTCAATGCTCCATATTGGGGCCTCTACTATTTAGCTTGTTCCTAAATACCTTCTAGATGCCTGCAGGAAAAAAACAGTTTTATACACTGATGATGCAATCATCCTTGGTAGTAGCAACCAGCCCAATCAACTCCACAGGGAACTACAGTCTACCTTCTACCATCTACAAGAGTGGTTCAGGGCTCAGAAACTGCTCCTTAATTATAAGAAGACTAAAACTATGCTGATCTCCAGTCACTAGCTCAAGAAAAAGCACCCTGCTCTGACCATCCTCAATAATAAGGCTAACCCTCTTGAACAGGTACACTCTTTCAGATACCTTGGGGTAACTGTTGATGACACTCTTTGCTTCACTTAACATATTGACCAGGTTGTAAAAGTTGTCAACATTAAGCTGGAAATCCTTCATAGGCACAAACAATTCCTTACACCGTCTGGCCTCCGCCTGGCAGTATCTAGCACTGTTCTGACACTCATCAATTATGGCTTGGAAGTTTACGGTGCAGCTACTGACACTGCTCTTAAACATGTAGAGACTGCCCTTAACAAAGCATGCAGACACCCTAGGTGTGGATAACCTAGCACACACCTGCTCGCTCTACTAGCAGACAAATTGGCTGAACCTCAGGAATAGGATAAAGTATCTGACATGCCTTCTTGGTAAGAATGCTTTACTTGGCAAGCTCCCCCCCCGCATAGGGGACTTCCTGTAGGTTAACCTCTCTAATTATCAGACCTGGGGCATGGCCTGTAGTCCCCTCTCTGTTCCCTTCATGAAAACCTCTTTGGGATAATGGTCCTTTGGATATAGGGACTCACTTTGGTTAAATGAAGTCTCCACATCTTTACTAAATAAAGATAGTCTTTGCTCTTTTAAAACTGACTTCACACACTTCCTCGCTGAAACTGGATCTTGTGAGTGCAGAATTTCACCTGTCAATTCTGGGTGTTCTAGGCCTCGACTTACCCCCTCCTTCCCTTAGCCCAAATCATATGCCCCGTATGAGCTGACTCCACTGACCTGGTTCCTAGCCCTTCTCAGTGTCTTGATGTGCTTGATACATTTCTCCTATTCTCCTATGCCCTGAGCTCTTGCTACTACCTGTCTTCCCACCCTTATCCTTTTTGCATCTGCCTTTCCTCCTTCCCATTCTACCTTTCCTCCCTCTTAATTCAAAGCCCCCCACTTACATTACTGTTCTATCCTCCACCCCCAACTGCCTCTTGCCTAAATTTGATCTCTCTCCCACTAGTCTCCCTCTAGTCTCTAGTTAAGAGTAACAGGAAGTGAATAGTTGGACCTCACTGTAAATGAGCCATTGGCTCAGTGGAGTAATCCAAATTCATTTTTGTACAGATGAATAAAAAGTTTTACAACTACTTACTTACTACTACTACTTACTGCTAGTCTTCTTCTCCTCATCATCCTCCTCCTCCTGCCCATATAAGCCCTCCACCTCCTGGACTGAGCCTACCATCTAGGCTGCCACAACCTCAATGGAACCTACCAACCAGGCTGTCTTGCACTTGTTTTTTGAAACTGAATGATGTGTTTTACTATACCAGTTGAACAGTAAAGTGAACATCTGTTAGCTTTACTCATTGTGTCAGGTACTCTGAACTTGGGCATCTGCTAAAAGTCAACTAATTCATTGCCTGAACATTGCCATGGTTGAATTATCCCTTACTTGCTATAAGTCAAATCAATAGTGACTGTACATGGTGTTGCCTGAATTATTCCCATACCTTTGTAAAATGTACTCCCTTCTATTTTTTTTTTTGGTGAACTGAAGTTCTTCTAATGGATGTATGTGTAAATGTATGTATGTATGTATTGTATCATTTAATAATGATATGGAACGTTTGAAAATGAGCACCTTGCTCAAAGGTTATTTCTGAACAATGAAGTAAATAAATAAATAAATGTCTAATTTTCAGCGGTGTCCTGGTTTAACACATTGTTAGACTGTAAATACCCAGGATAGGGCAGCTGAGAAGCAATACCTACTTTATGTGGGCTCCCACATTTTGCCCTAAAATAGCTAACAGTCTTTTTATGACCTGACATTATGATCAAGACAGGTGAGATTTTTAAAATCCCATTCGAAAGGTGATTTCACTGTGCAACAGTGGAAACAAGTTTTGGAGGGGATCTGAAAAATAATACCTGCCTTGTTTAGGAGGTGGGGTAACATAAGGGATATGTTGAACATTAGGGGCCAGAATCTGCAAAAAATAAAGTTATGTGTAAATGCTGGAACAATTTGTTTCCTCGTTACTTAGTTGTTTTTTTCACATTTTTACCTCCAATGTTCAACATAATCTTTTTTGATCACTCCTTCTGAGCATGACATGTCATTTATACAGCAATAACTGAAATGTCATTTTGTGTCACAAGTGTTAAATCACATTTTGCGTAGGGTTTGAGAAATGACAGCTGTCACATTCATGAGGTGGTGTGAAAAAATGGCAATGTTGAAAAGTTGGGGGTCAAAATATTGAAAATGACCACAGTTATGAGCATGTGTTAAAAAATATTTTATTTTTATTTATTTTGTTTTTGTTAACCAGGTAAGGTGTCATAACCACAATCATGACTATTTTCAGACATGACCCGGGAGGTTACAGACATTTTAAACAGTCTAACAATTTCTAGACATTCATACAGAAGGTGAGCAACAGCATGATAGAGAGAATCTACAAGACATTTTAAGGTAATAACTGTGATGATATGATGCTAAGAAAACAGGCAGGAAAAAATGTACATGCCATTCATGCTAAGCACTACAAAATTATAGTAGTCAAGTTCCAGAGAGAGAGAAAGATGATGGGCAGGATTTTCGAAAGGTGGTGCAGGGCATGTGTCCAGCCCTGCACCATGGGACTTTGAATTCAGCTGTGCACAGATCCCCTTTGGTGCAACTGCACCCGAATTTCCATTACTTGATGCAGTTGCAACAGTTTTTGTGGTTTACAGCTGCTTGCTCCAATGCTCTGGCGCAAGCACCGTGACTTTGTCCTGGTGGGACGGTGCAAGCAAGACCACACTTATGTGGTCTAAGGACCTCTGCCAGATGCAAGGGATGGAAATTTCCGAATGTCGCCCAGTGAATGCCGCAAGCCCCGTGTGCTGTATGTTCAGCGCACCAATGGCTTGTGGCTTTCAATTGTGATGGAAAATCCTGCCCAATCATTCAATGATAGGAGGTAGGAAATAAGAGCAGCCTATGGAGGGTTAAAAGAGGTGTATTGGGCGATCTTGACCAGGAAAGTGTGATGCACTTTTTTAAAGGCAGTATGATTAGGGGCAGAGTGAATATGAAGTGGCAAGGCAAGTTTTATTTATCCGGTGTCCAACCCCAGAGTCTCTGAGCGCCATACAAAAAAGTCAAAACATAATAAATTTACATCACCTCATAAAATGATACAAAATATAAATTAAGATCAGCAGCTTTAAACACAAAATAAAACAGGTTCAGGAAAAAAAGAAGAAGGGTAATTAAGCGGAAGAGATTCCTAAATTCAGCCCACCTGGTTGGGGGAAAGCCTGACCGAACAGGTGGGCCTTGAGGTGGACCTTAAACACCTCAACCGAAGGGGCCTTCCAAACAGCTGGAGGGAGTGAATTCCACAGGACAGGGCAGGTGACACTGAAAGCTCTGTCAACGGCAGTTTTCAGCCTCATCCTGGTAATCACCAGGAGGCCCCCCTAAGAGGAATGGAGGGAATGGACTGATGTAGCAGGTGTTAAGAGGTCTGACAGATAACCAGGGCTCAACCCATGTGAGCCTTGAAGGTGAGAAGACCCACCTTAAAGAGGATCCTCCATCTGACCAGCAGCCAGTGCAGCTCCCGCAGCACCAGGATGATGTGGCAGAATTTAGACTGCCCCACCAACAATCTGGCTGCTGTGTTCTGTACTAGCTGCAGCCAATGGAGGCACCCCCCTGAGACCTTGAGGTAGGGTGCATTACAATGGTCAAGCCTAGATGATACAAAGGGATGTACCAAGGTGGGGAGGTCCATGGGCGGTATAGGGGGCTTAACCATGGCGCTGTTCCTTAGGTAGTAAAAGCTGGTCCAGACAGTGGATGACACCTATGCTTCAAATGTCAATCCACTGTCAAAGGTTATACCAAGATTGTGCACCCTAGAGGAGGCCTTCAATGGCACAGATCCCAGAAATAAACCAGTTTCTCCACCAGATGCCATCCTGTTATGCCCTCTGTTCGGCTCCACCACCAGTACCTCCATCTTGTTGGGGTTCAGTCACAGCCAACTGGAGGTCATCCCGTCATTGATCTCAGATAGGCCATTATTTAGTACTTCCACTGCATTGGATGTCCCTGGTGCAAAGAAAAGGTACAGCCGGGTATCATTGGCATAGCAATGAAAGACCAGACTGTACTACCTAATGATGTCCCATGGGGCAGTATGTACGCAGCAAACAGCATTGGGGACAGAACCGAACCCTGAGGTATTCCACAGGACAGGAGGCTAGGGGAGGAGGAGAAATTCCACATCACTACCGGTTGTCTCCTGTTCATGAGATAGAACTCAAACCAGCAGATAACAGTGCCAGTGAACCCACGGAATGCCCTCAGGTGGTCAAGCAGCACCCAATGGTCTACCGTGTCAAATGCTGAAGAGAGATCAAGGAGATTGAGAATTGTCCCATCTCCTCGATCTGTCTCCCAGAGAAGATCATTATGCACCCTAACAAGTGTGGTTTCCATACTATGCCTTGCATGAAATCAGACTGGAAAGGCTCATAAAGATCAAAGGCCAAGAGGTGCTCTTCTAGCTGGAGCAAAAACCACTTTCTCAGCAATCTTCCCTAAGAATGGGAGATTGGAGATAGGACAGTAATTCACCTTGATGTCAGGGTCTAAAGATGTTTTTTTTCAGGAGGGGATGCACCAATACCTCCTTCAAGGCATCAGAAAAGATCCCTTCAGATAAAGAACACCAGACATACAAGGTGAACACTGGGCCAACAGTGTCTACACATTCCATTAGGAAACACGTCGGCACCGGGTCCAGTTCACAATAGGTGTGCTTCAGTTTGGATGCAACTCCAATGACCTCTGATGTCTCCACAGGCTTAATCCCCCCCAACTAGGTGGCAAGCACTCCAGCTGTCCATGGTGACTGCTGTCCACCTCAGACAGGCCCATTGGTGGAATGCCCTGCTGGATGGTGGACACTCTGTTTGAGAAGAATTGAGTAAACTCCTCACATGAAAGTGTTGGAAAACATCTGTCTCAGCTGGGGACAGGCTGGATTTAAAAGCCTGTTCACAGTTTGAAACAGAGCCGTTGGCCAATTCTTCCTTGCTGCAATCTCTCTTGACAGGAACTCTGTCTTCTTCATGTTGATTGCCCCCTGGTACTCACCATAGTGAATGCACAGGTCCAGCTTGTCCACCTCCAGACCAGACTTCCACCAGCAGTGCTCTAACCTCCAAAGTGGGAGGGAGTTCCAGTACTTTGGGGCCAGGCATGAGATAGTTGCTGTACCTTTCAGAGTCTTACACCTGGGAGTACTTAGTAGAGAGAGCTCAGAGGAGTGGAGGCCACAGGTGGGGGTTTGGGGCACTAGCATGGTTGCAAGACAGGTAGGAAGACCATTTCTAATGATATTATCTAGTAGCGTACTAAGAGCAAGAAGACAATGGGCAGATGGAGAGAGCCAACTTAGGTCTGAATATAGCAGGCAATGGTGTTTCAGGCATGAGGAAGCTGAGCCATGTTATATGTTGTGTCCCATTTACTGAGTGTGGTTTAGAGGCATTTGTATAGGTGACTGCACCATATGCGAGGGACGGGAGTAGAATGCCCCTGGCAATAGCCAGTCTTGCAGAAGGAGTGAGCATCTGACTAGTTCTGTAGGCAATGCCTAGTTTAATGTTGACTGATTTGCATGTGGTCATGAAGCGTTGTTCGAAACTGAGTGATTCATCAAGTAGCATGCCTAAATACTTAAAAGAGGTTACCACCATAAAAGAGGAGCCTTTTTTGCACAGGAGGCATTAAAGAGGCTGCGACTGGCATTAAGTTGGGCAGGGGATCCAAAGAGCATGCTCTGCATTTTACTTATGTTTAAGACAAGTCTATTGTTGTGGATCCAGTCTTGGATTTTCAAAAATGCAGAGGTTAGACGACTTTATTTCCTTTATATGTGCCGAGGAAGTAAAAGGTATAAGATCATCTGTATATAAAATAGTTGAGCACCCTGGAGTGATTGGAGGTATGTTGTTTATAAAAGCTGAGAAGAGGCCCCAAAATGGAGCCTTGAGGAACACCGACACTTATATGAGCAGAGTCAGACACCGCAAAGTTTAATTTAACATGTTGGCTTCTATTGCTTAAGTAGCTGTGGAACCATTTCATAGCTTTTGCAGAGCAGCCAAGGGAGCCAATATTAGCAATGTAGACTCATAAGTTTGTTTTTTTCTTATATTTTTACTCCACATTTTCAACATTGCCTTCTTATGACCCCATGTAGCCTTCATATGAGCCCACTCCATGAACAAGGACAGAGAAAATGTT
Source organism: Neoceratodus forsteri (assembly GCA_016271365.2). Taxonomy (NCBI): domain Eukaryota; kingdom Metazoa; phylum Chordata; order Ceratodontiformes; family Ceratodontidae; genus Neoceratodus; species Neoceratodus forsteri. Next base: position 1,141,998,313 of record CM028129.1, on the reverse strand, counting down.
AAAATCCTGCCCAAAAGATGATTTCATGCCACAAGTCCGTAAACACATTCTGGCCAGGATTTGAAAAATGATAGCTGTCACATTCATGGGGGTCACATTCATGAGGTCCTGTGAAGAAATGGCTGTTTGAAAATTTGGGGTAAAAACATTAAAAATTAGCAAAATTACAAGCTTGCATTTATAAAATTCAATGTAGGGTCATAACTTTTTTTTTTGTTTGTTTTTTTCAATTTTATTACTCCAAATTTTCAACATAGCCTTCTTATGACCCCACCTCATGAACAAGGGTGGAGAAAATGTTCACCTCCTGTCTGAAAGTTGATTTTGCCTGGCAACCGAAAAATCATCTTTTGGACTGATTTTCCTAATTTCACTGCGATTGTTTATGAGGTGGGGTCCCATAAAGGCATGTTGAAAATTTTGGACAAAAATATTAAAAAATGGCCAAGTTGTGTCAGTAAGTTCAAAACCCCTTTGAAATACATTCAGCCACATACCTGATTTCCTCAGTTCGTGGTCCAGTATTGAAAAGTGAAGATGTGTCTGCAGTCCAGAGAGGATTACAGCATTGGACCCCGGTGGGTAAGAAGGGCTTGGGTGGGGTGTGAGGTGGTGGGTGCTGACTGCTGAGTGGGAGGGTCAGGTAGGGGACAATAACGGCAACAGTAGCACAGACATCAATGGACATTTTTCTTTTTTGTGGGGTGTATTAAAAAAACTATGAAGGATGGTTTTCTTCATTTCAGGCAGCGACACTAGGTGATTGGGCACCCCCAATGTCAGTGTTATGTTTGGCAGCACAGAGGGTAAGCACCCCAGTGTTGCAAAAGTAAAATGAGCAGGGTGGGGGGGGTTAGCAGCTGGTACAGGGGATTGGGCACCCCTCTGCTGGAATATTAATATGGGTTGGACTGGGGAGAACAGTTACGGTGGTGGCAGCAACAGTCATCGATGGATGTTTTTTTCCTTTACAGATGTAATAATAAAAAAAAATATGAGGGATGGTTTTCTTTATTTCAGGTGGTGACACTGGAGGATTTGACACCCCAGTGTCAGTGTTACATTTGGCAGCACTGGGTGGGCCCCCATGCTGCAAAAGTAAAATGGGCAGGGTGGGGGAGGACCAGTACAGGGGTTGGGCACACTGTGCCTGAATATTAATATGGGTTGGACTGGGGGGGGCAGTCATGGAGGGGGCAGCAACAGACATCAATGGACAGTTTTCTCTTTTACAGGTGTAATTTAAAAAAACTATGAGGGACAGTTTTGAGCAGGCTGATTATGACGGATCAGTTGTGCTTGGTGGGTGACATTATGTAGATCAAATAAAAGAAAGGCCCTATGATTGGATCGACTCTCTCTTCTTTGAACTACGTAATGTTTCCACCCAGCAAGACAGGACACTGTCATGACTAGCTTGGTTGATGATTGGTGTGAAACTAATGAGCCCCTTGCAGACCATTCTGCATTGAACTGACAATGTCACACCTCTCAAAAGCCACTCTCATAGCAAAATGTTCTCTGCACATGTGTGCACGACGAATATAAAAAAAAAACATATTGATGTTAGGAAAGCCAGAAAGGCTTTAGGTGAAGACATAATATGCTGTGAGGCAGGCACTGTAATAAAACGTTATTTAATATAATTATAAAAAGCAGTAACCCCATCTCTAAGCGGGGGCATAGATGGTGGGCCAGGGTTGTATTGTTGCTATGTAAGTAGAAATATGAGGGGAGAACCTAGGTGTTGAGGAACTTCCTGTTACAAACCATAATTTGTAATGCCCCTTACCACTCTGGGTTCCAACAGGCAGGTAAGGTGCATAACAATTCTCACTCTCCTCTGCCCTGTGATCTTTGCCAGCATTGCATGCAGGGAAGGAAAATACTGCACAGTGTAAGTTGCCAATTCAGTAGTGCTATATATTTATTCAATGCCAGAGGGTACCCATAGGTCAGACCTGGAACCGGGGGGCATATAGACTTGAGACTTGGTAGTGTTGGAAAGTAAGATATACAGTAACAGTGAACAAACATACAAAAGCAACAAATATTAGAGACTGGGTATGTCGCATCACTTGAATAAGCATTTAACATACAAAAAAAGGGTAATCCTTGCTCTTAGTTTTTTGTTTTCTCTCATTGATTATAGGTCCATCATAAATTATTTTTCAACTGAAGAAATGCTTAACAAATTAAAAACTACTTACCATGATATCATTCATTTTGTTACTGGCTTAGGAAAAAGGATGAGTCATTGTCAATTGTATAGGTCTATGGGGTGTTTATCTTTTTTGATTTTAATTTTAGTTTCAAGTTATTAATTTTTCTTCACAAGATTCATCTGGGTTTTTCTCCTGATACTATTATTAATTTATTTCCAGAAATGTACAATGCTATTTCTGCCAGGTCATTATTCAGATTTTCTTTTCAGCTTCCATGTTTTCATACTGCTAAGGCTCAAAATTCTATACAATACACATATACAAAACTTTACAATGCTTTACCAAACTCTGTTACTAATTGTGCCAGCATTTCCTCTTCCAAGATTTCACTTAAGAATTTCCTTCTTCCCAACTCTGACTGTAAATGTTTTAAATTATTTTATTAATGTTGTCAATGTAGTTTTTGCATATGTATCTTTATGTAAATCATTATGTTTTTTTTGTAGCTGGATGCCAGTGAAAATGGAAATTTTTGCTCACTGGCCATTCAGTATAAAAAACAAACAAACATTATAGAACAGCAGTATCAATGCTTTCCTTAAGGCCCCCAGTAGCAGCTTACCTTTAAAGGACTTCAATAGTCCACTTCATTGAATTTTGTAAGGCCTCTAAAACTAAGGAAAAGGGATTGTGAATCATTGGTTGGAGGATCTGGGTACCCAGTCCCTGCCCCTTCCTGGTCACCAATTTCAGCAGGCTCCACCCCAGCACACTCACATTTTGTGATGTATTCATTTGGAGACAGGTGGAGTGTATCTCATTGATAGTAATGGAGTTATTTTTGTAGTCAATTTTTTTATATTTCAGAGGGCTGCAGAAGTCAAATTAAAGCTATGGCTCAACTAACAAGGCCCTTGTTAGTTGAGCCGTGACTTTGATTTAACTCCTGTGGTCCTCTAAAATATAAAAAATATGATTTAAATACTAGCTCCCATTACTATCAATGCAGCATGCCCCTACTGTCTCAAAACTAACACATCACAAAATATGAGAGCATGGGGGTGGTACCTGCTGAAATCAGGGACTAGGAAGTGGAAGAGATCGAGTGGCCAGCTCCTCCAAGCAAGGATTTGTGATTATTTCCCCTTAGTTATAGAGACCTTACAAAATTCAATGAAGTGGACTTTTGAGAGGTAGGTTTCTGCTGGGGCGAGGGGAGTGGCATTAACATTTGAAATTGAGCAAGACTGGTGCTCTTTAAAGAAAGCAATTCATGAGATGGGTGTTAGGGACTTATTCTGCTATAGATGAAGCAAAACTGCAGATAAGGGAGAAGGTTCACAACCTGGGATTTATTTTAGACAGTGAATTGACTATGATATTTTAAATCTCAGCCATCATTCAAAGTTTTTTTTTTTCACTTAAAAATGTAATCAGGTTGTGCTTCTTCCTAGATCAGAGTGATATGCGCCCTCCAGTGCAGGCTGTCTTCACCTCTGAAATTGACTACTGCAACACCCTCTACGGTGGCCTTCCAGGTATTCAGTATCACTGACTCCAACTTATTCAAAATTTGGTGGCCAGGTGACTAACAGGAAAACCTAAATATGAACATATTAATCCTGCTTTGCATGACTTATTCAGGTTGATGATAAAATGGCACTCTAAGTTTAAAATTCTTTTGCTGGTATGTAAGGCCATAAATTAACTGGGCCCCCTGCTAATTTGAGATCTGCTTGCAACCCACCAGGAAGATTCTTGGGACAGCAGAGGCCCTTGCTTGGAAACCCAGGGACTTTTAATAGTCCAAGCAAGTGATCTCCAAATCCTCCCTAGGCAGAAAACAAACTCATCAAGAAGTGATCAGTTCCTATGAGAGCCCTTGCAAACAGCCTATGGACATAGGAATAAGTGACCACCCACCACTTAGTGGTGCAATAGTGTGAATTTATTACAGCATACAGACAATTTTAGTCATCCAAGCCCACCAACATTTCAGGGTAAAATCACATCCCAAAACATTGGTGGGCTCAGGTGACTGAAATTGTCTCTGTACCATAATAACTTTATACAACTGCACTGCTAAGTGGGTGAGTGGTCACTTATTCCTATGGCCATCGGCATTTTCAATACTCACCCATCAAGGTTAAAATCTGCTGTGGACCAAGCTTTTTCTGTTGCTGCCCCAGAGCTCTGGAATGCAATCCCCAGATCTCTCTGTTTTGCACATTCAGTAGACATTTTTAAGTCAAAATTAAAGACCAGGGTATTTATATTGACCTTCTCAGGGGTTAACAGACTGAATGATTAACAGTGTGATAACAGTTTTAGACTTTTGAGACTGAGAAACTTGAATATTGAAATGTTAACTTATTGTTGTGGGTTTGTGTTGGATTTAGTCTACTTTTTATTTTAAATTGTAAAGTGCCTTGAGCTTTGTAAAGCACCTTGAGATACAGTTTTAAAGGACTTTAGAGCAGCAGTGCAATAAAAATGTACAAAAAAAAAACAACTTTTTTTTTACTATAATAGATTCCAGCCATCTTCCAGTTTTATTTGATGGTAACATTTTTATGTTTGCTTGCATGCATGTGCAAGAAACATAGTGCCATCATCCAAGTTTTTGGAGGTGTGGCAGCCCTCTTCCAATTCAGTCAGTGTGCTTGCAGGTGCAGCCTCAGTTCTCCAATGGCTGCTGGAGCTGTCTTTGACAGCAGTTGAAAATGCAGTGGAGTACAGTTGAAAGGGGGAGCTACACTTCAGTGAGCAGCGATAAGATATCACCTGCTCATGTGCACTCCCCCTACACACACACACACGCATACTGCGTGCTCTCCCCCCCACGCACACACTGTATAGGTGACGGGGGTGCCCAATCCCCCATCGACTGTGCTGCGCTCCCCCCAAACAGAGTTCCACATGCTATGCTGGGTGCCTACCCCAGCATGGCTACACATCGTGTAGCCGACGGGGGTGCCCAATCTCCCGTCGGCTCCACTGTTTCCCCCCCCAGAGAGTACTGGGTGCCATGCTGGGAGCCCACCCCAGCATGGCAACAGATGCTATTGCTGATGGGGTGCTCAACTCCGTCAGATCCATGCCCCCAAACAGCTTATTCTTGTGCCATGCTGGGAGCCACCCAGCATGGCAAACGTCCCATGTTGTCATCCTTTTTAAAACCGTGAACACAAAATGGTCCTCGCTGTCTCCGCCCCACTCACGCCTATCCACTGTGCAGCCTGCCTCCCACACCCCTCACCTCATTTACTCCGACTCCAGCGCTGACGATCTTCGTGGACCGGAACACATCTGCACTCTTCAAAGCTGACCACGAACTGAGGAAATGCCGGTAAGCTGTATAATGGGATAGATTGTTTTTTTTCAACTTTGATGCATATCTCATGCATTTTTGGGAATTTTTGCAACAAATTTTCAACATGGGGTTTTTGGGACCCCTTCTTATGAATGCTCTCATTGTCATGGCGTTAATCAGGCCCAAAGGGTGATTTCGCAGTCACTGTGCAAAATCACCTTTTGGGACTGAGTAACAAAACAACACTGTCACTGTTCATAAGGTGGGTTCTCAAAAGCCTATGTTGAAAATATGGTGGAAAATTCCTAAAATGACTGTTTTGCCAAGCGTATGTTGCACAGTTCCTATGCACGCTCATAAGTTCACGAATTTTCAATATTTTCACTCCAGATTTTCAACATTGCCAGTTTACCACACCTCCTTATGAGCAGTACAGTTGTCATTTTTCACATCTTGCCCAAAACGTGTTTCCACCCATGTAGCCCACAATGGCGCAGTTGGTGTGCAAAATCAATGTATAGGACACATTAAGAAAATCACAGTGACACTGTCCATGAGCAGAAGTCCTAAAATAGCTATGTTGAAAATTTGGTGAAACAATTCCTAAAAATGACTGTTTTACGAGCATGCATTGCGCAGTTCCTACACGCGCTCGTAAGTTTGCGAATTTTCAATATTTTCACTCCAGAATTTCAACATTGCCATTTTATTACACTTCCTTATGAACAGTACAGCTGCCATTTTTCACATGTTGCCCAAAATGTGTTTCCGCACATGTAGCGTACAATGGTGCAGTCAGTGTGTGAGAGCAATGTTTGGGACAGATTAAGAAAATCACAGTTACACTCTTCATGAGCAGAGGTCTTAAAATGGCTATGTTGAAAATTTGGTGACAAAAGTCCGTAAAACGACTGTGTTGCGAGTGAGCATTGTGCAGATTCCACGCACCCTCATAAGTTCATGACTTTGTAATATTTTCAGTCCAGATTTTCACCAGTGGCATTTTTCCACACTTCCTTATGAACAGTATAGATGTCATTTTTCACAACATGGCTGAAATGTGTTTTCACACTTTCAGCGCAGAGATGCGTGGTCGCTGTGGGAAATCATTGTTTGGGACAGATAAAGAAAATCACAGTGACACTGTTCATGATCGGAGGTCCCAAAATGCCTGTGTTGACAATCTGCTGTAAAAAATCCCCAAACTAATTACATTATGGGTGTGTGTTGCACAGTTTCTATGCACACTCTTGACTTCACCAGTTTTTTTAATATTTTTACTGCAGATTTGCAACATTGCCATTTTTTACACCTCCCCATGAATAGTACAGCTATCATTTTTCACATCCTGTTCGAAATGTGTTTTTGCACCTGTGGTGCTAAACCCCATAGTCGCGGTGCATAAGCAGCTTCGCTAACAAACTGATATTGCCACTGTTCATGAGGTGGGGGTCATAAAAACCATGTTGAAAATTTGGAGTGAAAATACCAATGAATGCCTGAGGTGTTAGGGTTTCCAACCATAACGCCCCACCCTGTAGAGAATGACAGGCATCAGGGGTGTGACTTGGGACTTGCCTGTAATGCTCATACCATTCCACACCCTGCAGCCAGTGAGAGTATTGAGGTATGCCTTGGACTCTTCGGCCCCAAAGTTCACCCCATTCTCCTATACCGCACCCATCTCACCGTACTTCCTGATGGAATAGGGTGGGCATAAGGGCCAAAGACCCCAAGGCACACTGTGACACTTGACAGTGTCTGCAGGGTAGGGTGTAGTGAAATATCGTGGCCATTATACCTGACAACCCAAAGGCACACCCCAATGCCTGTCGCTCTCTGCAGGGTGGTGGTGGGGTTGGCTTCAGTTCAATACTTCACTGCCATTCCTATTATGCAGCTCTGTAACTTCTACACTACCAATGCCAATGCCAGCAAGCAAACATTCGGCATTGACAAATGCTTGTTTAGTTCCACCAAAATCTGAGTATTTTCTAAATGTTATCATTTAGTTTTTTCTTAAGAACTAGAAATGGCCACTACATTTGGCTTAGAAATATCACTGTAAACCTGGTTAGGGTTAGGATCAAGGACATAAAAGTAACTTATGGTACACAGCATAAGAGGTACCCAGAAAAGTAGATTTGACAGTTTATGCTAATATTGTTTCATAATTGTAGCTGAAAATAGCCATTTTGGAAAAACATTTTTCATTGCAATGCTGCTTTAAATGAATATTCAGAGGAGAATCCTTATTTAGTTGCATTACTGGGTGTGCTGCATTACCCAGTAAACACTGACATTTTAAACTATTTTATTGTTTAGAGTAAGCAAATTTTAGGGGTGAGGTGTAGGGACAATAATTACAGATAGGGCAAATTTGTAAATTTATGGTTGAAGTTAGTTTTATTATTTTTAGGTGGTACCTTTCAGTGTTCTGCAGAGGAGTTCAAAATCCTTTTCCCGATGCCATTTATCGGCAGCGTCTGTGGCTGTATGGCATTCAGTTACAACCTGGGGTGAACCATGACTAAACAAAGCTGCTGGCTAAAACTGTTGAAAGAGGAGCTGCTAATGGGAGAAGAGGTTGGTGGGAATTCAGTGGAGTTATTGTCGCCATCGAGAAGTGGAGCCAGCAGAGGAGCTGGCAAGGTTGGCAGCTGCAGACTGGAGCTGTCCTGAATGGAATTCAGGAGGGCTGTTGCCTGAAGTTTGTTTTCTGTCTTGATGATCTGCCTCTGGGGCAGCTTGTTCACTCTTTTGTGAGTAAACTGCACCTGTTAATGAGACTGCTCTGAAAGATCTATTGTTTCATGGGGGGGGGACATGATGGCCATCAGTGGGGTACTGAGGGTTTAACAGGGGTAAGTCATATCGGGATGGTCAGGTCCAGGAGGCACCCTGGGGTAAAATGGGACCTAGAGAGAGGCCAGATGTGTTTGGTATCCATTCCCAGGGTTCCTACCTGACCAAGTAGACAAGTTGCTGGGGGGCCAATGGCTTCCACTGGTCCCCTTCAGGCAGTGCTTTGCAACACTAGATCAATTAGGAACAAGACTGCTATTATTGTGGACTTGATTTCCTCAGTCAATCTGGCTTGCATCATGGAGACCTGGCTGTGAGATGATGCAGGCTCAGTATTGGAGGTGACAGTGCCAGCAGGGTAGTGCACTGTCCAAGGAAGGAAAACAGGGGTTGTGGTGTGACCATCTGTTTTAGATCTGATTTGAACTTCTCCGTGCACCCAGTAGATTCTACCTTGTCATTTGAATGTATGGCTGTGCACAGGGGTCCAGGTGCAGGTTGCAGGATCCTCCTCATGTACCGACCTCTGGGGCGTGAGGCAGAATTCCTGCAGGAGGTCGCGGACTTCATCAACAACATGGTGTTGGAGGTACCCAGATGGTTGATTCTGGGCAACTTCAATGCCTGAGTCAATGACAGACTCTTGCATTTTGGTCATGACTTCCTTCAGATAATGATCTTGCTGGGCCTTGCACAAGCTGTTGCTTCTGCACCCCATAGCCACAGCCTTGGATTTAGTATTCTCACTGGGGCTTGGGGTCACTGATCTCAAGACTGATTTGATCATTTGGTCCGATTACTACCCAGTGGAGTTCTCATTCTGGGACCCATCTCATGTTAGTCCCTCCCCTGTTGAGAGTTTCCACTGCCACCTATTGAAGGGGTTCACCCCAGAGGGACTCTTGGCAGCCATTCATTTTTCTGGTGTAGCTGCTGCTTGTGCAGTGGGTGCAGATGAGGCAGTGGCAGCCTATAATAGTGCTGTCACTGAAGCACTTGATTCCTTTGCACCGATCTGTATATGGCCCAGGTCTTCTCATTTGAGATCTCTGTGGTTTGATGGGACTCTCAAGGAAATGAATACCAGGGGTCGGAGGATGGAGCATTGCTGGCAGAGAACTCAGTCGGAGGAGGACAAACTGACTTTTAGAATTAACTATGATAAATATCAAATGGCAATCGACCAGAACAAGTCAGTGTTCCTCTTGATGGAGATTGCTGCAGGGAGAAACAGACCAACTCTGCCCTTTCGGACTGTAAACAGGCTTCTTCATCCTGCCAGCCAGCAGCCAAAAAGAGCAACTTCAGTCACTCACTGTAAAGAGTTTGCTCAGTTCTTCTCTGACAGGGTGTCCATCAGTAGTACTGGGATCGCAACGGTGGGGTTGGAGCAGCCTGCAGTATCGAGCTGCACATTGCCATAGGTGCTCCTGTTGCTTGGGGTGAGTTTAGGCTGGGGAGGGCGGCAGAGGTCTTTGAGGTAATTTTAAAGCTGCAGCCCACATTTTGTGAAGTGGGCATGGGCCTGACGTGTCTCTTAAAGGGATGTGTCGAGTCCATTGGACCAGTGTTTGCCAAGATTGTCCGGTGCTGGCTCTCAAAGGGTTCTTTTCCAGATGTTGTAAAGAGGCACTGGTGAAGCCAATTCTGATGAAACCATCACTCGACCCTGATGTCTTGGTGAATTATCGACCTATCTCCAACCTCCCATTCTTGGGAAAAGTTGTTGAGAAAGTGGTGGCTCTGCAGCTCGAGGCACACCTTGTGGCCAACGACATCTATGAGCCATTCCTTTCTGGATTTTGGTTCAGGCATAGCACTGAAAGGTGTTAGGGTGCAAAATGATATAATCAGGGTGAGAGATAAAGGAAACTGGCCGGTTCTCATTCTCCTCGATCTCTCCTCAGCTTTTGACACTGTGGACCATGCAGTGCTGCTGGATCACCTCAGAGAACTCTGTGGATTCACCAGTACTGTCATCAACTGGTTTGAGTACTTTCTAATGGGCAGAGCACAGAGGGTAGTGATGAGGAATTTCTCCTTCTGCCTGAAGCCCCTGGTGTGTGTAGTTCCCTAGGGGTCAATCCTGTCTCCTGTGTTTTTTGCAGTGTACATGCTACCCCTGGGTGAGATCATTTGATGATACAGTCTGGGTTTTCACTGTTATGCAGATGATACTCAGCTGCATATGTCATTTGCCCCCGGGACATGTGATACTGTGGGAGTGCTAAATAAATGTCTGGCTGAGATCCAAGACTGGATGTCCGCTAACTGGTTCAGACTCACCCCTAACAAGACAAAGGTACTGGTGGTAAAGCCTGGTCGCCAGCATGATGTGGATGTTGCTGGGATGAGAACAGGTCTTTTCCTGGGTCCTACTCCCTTGGCAGCTTCAACTTGGGTGAAACATCTGGGGATCATCCTTGACAATGGATTGGCACTTGGAGTCCTGCCATTGCTAATGACAGCTTGACACCTTTCAGTACCACTGGTACTTTTCAGTTTTATTCTTTTGTCATTTTTATCAAGACTCCTCCAAGAACTGTGTCAGACTTTTCCAAGACCTAATGACTGGAGTTTAATGGACTAGGACAACTCCATTGCTTTGTAAACCCTTTCTAAGAAGCCACTTGGAAATGTAATCCACTGGGAGTAGTGTTTGCAATCTTGGGCCCCATACACAGTCACATAGAAACATAGATATGCCAGATGTTAACTGGATAACATGTACTGCAGCCACATCCAAGAGTAGGGTCATTCTCGATGCCCTGCAGGGGGCAGGCCTTAGACAGCTAGTGTTGGAACCCACTCGGGAGGGAGCAATTCTAGACCTGGTACTCTCAAATGGAGAGAGGATCACAAATTTAGAAGTCAGTAGACATCTGGGAACAAGCGACCACTGCACAGTGTGCTTCACAATGAGCACAACCATGGAAATAAGCCATACAAAAACAACGATACTGGAGTTTAGAAGGGCTGACTTTGGCAAAATGGGTGAATACCTGAAGAATGCACTAGCAAATGACCAAAAAGGAGGGGTGGAAGAACAATGAAGAAAAATCAAAACTGCCATCATAGAGGCAACAAGCTTTTGTGTGAAACAATTAAAGAAAAATAAAGCAGAGTAAAAAAAAACACTATGGTTCTCGAAAGAGGTGGCAGGGAAGGTTAAGGAGAAAAAGGCTGCATTCAAAAAGTATAAGGAATCACAGAAGGAGCACAACAGGGAACTGTATCAATTAAAGCAGAAAGAAGTGGGGAAGGCAGTCAGACTAGCAAAGGCCCAAACCGAGGAAAAAATAGCCAACTCAGTTAAGAAGGGGGATAACATCTTTTATAGGTACATTAGGGATCATTGAAAGGTTAAGGGAGAGATAGTGAAGATTAATAAAGGAGAGGGGAGGTGGGCAGAGGGAGACAGTGAAAAGGCAGAGATACTGAATGAATACTTTTGCTCAGTATTCACAAAAGAAGATGAGGAGGAGTTACCTAAAAAAGACAATGGAAGCACTCTGGGTAGAGGGGTTGACACCAGTCCATTCACAGAAGAAAGACTCCTGAAAGAACTCCTAAAACTCAAGGTGGACAAAGCAATGGGGCCTGATGGGATTCACCCCAGAATCCTAAAAAAACTAAGGGAGGACCTAGTGACACCACTGACCACACTTTTTAAGAAATCATGGCAGGATGGGGTGGTACCTGAGGACTGGAGGAGGGCAGATGTGATTCCCCTTCACAAAAGTGGGAGCAAGACAGAAGCAGGATACTACAGACCTGTAAGTTTGACCTCAGTGGTAGGGAAAATGATGGAATCACTATTGAAAGAAAGAATTGTTGAGTACCTAGAGGCCAGCGGGGCACAGGACCCAAAGCAGCATGGATTTACAGCAGGAAGGTCACGTCAGACGAAACCTAATTAATTCCTTTGACTGGGTGACCAAAGTAATAGACCAGGGAGGGGCTGTGGATATGGCCTACCTAGACTTTAGCAAGGCATTTGACACAGTCCGGCACAAAAGATTAATAATCAAGTTAGCCCGCCTAGGGGTGGGTCCCAGGGTGGTAGCCTGGGTAGCAAACTGGCTGCACAACAGGACCCAGAAGGTATTAGTGAATGGAACACATTCTGAAGAAAGGGGGGTTACTAGTGGAGTCCCTCAGGGCTCAGTACTGGGTCCAGTCCTCTTTAACATATTCATAGGTGACATTGCAGAGGGTCTGGAGGGAAAGGTATGCCTCTTTGCAGATAACACAAAGACCTGTAACAGAGTTGATACACAAGAGGGGGGTAGAAAAGATGAGAAGGGACTTGGCAAGGTTGGAGGAATGGTCTGATATATAGCAACTTAGATTCAATGCAAAGAAGTGCAAAGTAATGCACCTGGGAAACAAAAACCCAGGAGAAGAGTACACAGTAGCAGGGGAGGTACTAACAACAACAAAAATGGAAAGGGACCTGGGGTTAGTCATATCAGATGACCTAAAGGTGGGTAAGCAATGTCAAAAGTTAGTAAGAAGAGCCAGGGGGATACTGGGAGGCATAGGAAGGGGCACCACAAGTAGAAAAAGGGAAGTGGTTATCCCTTTGTACAGACAGTTGGTGAGACCCCATCTGGAGTACTGTGTGCAGTTTTGGAGACCTCATCTGTGCAAGGACATAGACAGGATGGAAGCAGTCCAGAGGAGGGCAACTGAAATGGTGCAGGGTCTGCATCAGAAATCATATGAAGAGAGATTGAGAGAGCTTAATATGTATACCCTTGATGAAAGGAGGGACAGGGAACATGATAGAAATGTTCAAGTACCTCAAGGAATCAACAAAGTCCAGGAGGGTAGCATCTTTCAGAAAAGAGATGTGTAAGAACAAGGGGCACAATTTAAAGATAGAGGGGACAGCTCAGGGGTAATGTGAGGAAATTTTTTTTCACTGAGAGAGTGGTGAATACATGGAACAGCCTTTCTGAGGAAGTTGTTGGGTCTAAAACAGTGGGGGAATTCAAACATGCATGGGACAGACACAAGGCAATTATAGTGGGGGGTTGCAGGAACTAGGTTGTTGATTAACTACAATCTGCAGCTTATCCAGTAGGTAGGGAAATGGGCAGACTGGGTGGGCCAAGTGGTCCTTATCTGCCATCAAAGTCTATGTTTCTATGTTCATATCAGAATGAGAACAGAGTTAACACATAGTACGTTCCTATATAATATAAAATTGGCAAGGAAATTACTACATCCTGATTGGCAAAGACTTGGTTCGAGCCATGGCATTAAGACAGTACTACCAATGGCTATGAACAAGTGCTGACAAACAAGAGAGACTGCACTCCAGAACAAAATGCAAATGGTGCAAGCCTGAGATTTTATATGTGAATCTTAAGTTGAGATCATTGCAATTCAACCAGGTAATTAATTCATCTATCTCCTGTTCTGTCCCTCTCCACAATACAATATGTTATTGATAAAGTATGTCCACCTAATTATCTTCCCATGGAATGGGTTGCAGTCAGCACTGTAAATTACATTTTCTTCCCAAAGTCCGAGGAATAAATTAGTGTATGAGGAGGCCATGGCCGCCCCATCGCAGTGCCATACTTTTGTAAAAAAATACTCTGAATTAAATTCAAAATAGTTATGTGTGAGTACAAAATGCAGGCCCTACAAAATCAAATTCAGTGGCAATATGTCCCTCAGGGGGTCTTGATTTAAAAAAATATCTGCTGGCTGCATATCCCATCCTAATATTTGATTGAGCTGTACAATGATTCCATATCTATCATGAGCCACCTGTAGTCACTTTGCCAGATAATTTCTTCAAACTTTTCTAAGGAAGCTCGAAGGAGCAAAGCACAGAAGTGTTTTTATCTTTTTTTTTTCACTTTTTATTTATATGTTTTATGACATTACAATGCAATGCATAGACAATCCATGAATCCTGCAGTACTACATGTAGGTACCGTATACATTTGATATGCAGATTGAAATACAGGAATACTACTGTTACAAGATACGGGGAAAAGCAGTTACTGTATTTCTTAATGCCTAAATAAACACTTTGGCCATTGCTGTCTATGCCTTAAACTGATATAGCTATTATATAAAGTACCCAAAATTAGTGTATTTTACACTTTGGATAAACTCAAACTCTCCCCTTTAATAAACTCCCTTGTATGCATCCCAAAACTTCCAGAAACAAAGGTTCAAGAGTTTATAACCAAGATCACATTAGAACACAAAGTCTCTTCAGGAGGAACCATTCAATTCTACCTACTAGGTCCCAATTTTGAGAAGCCATTATTACAGCCAGTCCATGTTTTAGTATTATTAAATTTTGACTAGTGAAAACGATGATGTTCTCCACAGTGCCGAAAAAGGAAAAAAACATTGAAGGTAACAGTTCCCTTTCGGTCTTGGATGAAGTAAGAGAGAGATAGAAAGATTCACAGTTCAGTTTCTTCATCATCTGTGTCATTAGAGAAGTCTCCTTCCCTTACAGCTTTCTCAGCCTCCAGTTTCTCTGTCAATTTAATGGCATCCTTAGGGTCAGTGTACACATATGCGCGGTGACCCACTGCAACTTGTAAGCAGGCAGGCATAAGCATGTTCATAGGGATGTCCATTTCCCGCAATCGTCTTCTGATTGGATCAAAACTCTTCCTCTTCACGTGGATGGCGTATGTGAGCCCGGAAAGATCAACACCCTGCTACCTTCATCTCGATCCCTTTCTTGATATAAGCAGAATGGAGAATTTTATCTCTAGTGACTGAAGAGGCCGTCTGTAGCATGACAGTCCTGGTCCCACCCGACTGACCTGTAGCTCTGCGAAGATTGACCCGGTACACTTTAACCAGGGAGTCTTTTAGATTTAATTCAAATGTAGTCTCAAACCATGTAAGGAGGAAAGCTGAAAGATCTTCCCCTCTATCCCCTTCGGGAGCCCCAAAATTCACACATTCACACATTTGCAGCCCTTGACTGGTTTTCAGGATATTCCAAACGGGATTTCAATAGCGCCTGTTCCTTTACGCATGTTGCTTCCATGGCTTGGGCCTGCTACGAGGTTTTCTCTGCTGCTTATGCTGTGCTGACTAGGCCGTCCATTTTTAGTTCCACAAGTAACATACTGTCATGGTACGAATCCATTTTTTTATCAAGTTGTTGTACTGTCCCAGTTAGATTTAATACAGCGGACTGCAAGGATTCCAACGTTGCAGGAGGGGGTTCGACTACCTTTGAATCCTCCTGGTTTAGGCCTGCAGAAGTAGATTGTGCTCTGGACGTCGCACCGCGCGGAGTAAAAAAGCTGACTTTGTACTCGCTGTTTTTCTTCCCCATCACAGAAATTCTTTTAGTAAGGATCAGCAGTCATAGCAGAGCCTCTTTTCAGGTAACTATATTGAAAAATTCGGTTTAAAAGTATATTTATATTCACTATTCGGGATGCTTCTCAGGGAGCTCACCAAAAGTGTGTCTACAGCGGCCGACAGCTAGCCACACCCAGGAGTGTTTTTTTCATGGTCATTTATCCAGTTGTTCTTGCTTCGAGCAGTGTAAATGGATTTTATATTTTTTTTAAATTAAAGCACTTGGGACTTCCATTTGAGTTTATTTCTCATTGACCTCAGGCTTACACGGTTTGCATTTTGTTCCGGAGTGTGGCCTCTCTTGTTTATCAGCACTTGACTATTTAGGGTTCAGCAGCCCTGAACCAGTATCCAGCCCATTACCACTGAGCACAGAACTTGGTTGGTGTATCAGTGTGGCTATGAACAAGTCCCTACCAAACTGGACCTAGCACGTCCTATATACATGTGCCAATAGAACCATTCAATGTCAGACATTTTTCACTACACACACTAGCACCAGATCACTCACATATAATCACAACATACATACCAACATGATGTGGACCCCCAGTAGACTCTTGGGACCCGATATTCAAAAGATTGCCTTGGTGCAAATCTGAGTTTGCCCATGCAAACCGGGTGTTGCCCGAATGCACAATATTGAAAAGCTCAGTTAGTGTAGGCAAACAGGGCTTGTACCTCAGCAAGATCCAGAGGGGGAGTAATTTAAATTAAGGGGCAGGGACCTGAATATTGGTGCAGTTCAATATTCAGAGAATGTGCACTGTGCAAGGTCATTCTTCCCGGCCTCCTTGTGCGGTGCACATACTGCCAAGTGAAACCCCAGATTAATCCCCTGCAAACCTAGCAATT
The DNA here is from genome assembly GCA_016271365.2 of Neoceratodus forsteri. Taxonomy (NCBI): domain Eukaryota; kingdom Metazoa; phylum Chordata; order Ceratodontiformes; family Ceratodontidae; genus Neoceratodus; species Neoceratodus forsteri. The sequence goes on along the minus strand of CM028129.1, from coordinate 1,141,981,813 downwards.
GGTGGAAGAAGTGCAGTGGCCCTGCAGACCCCCAACACAGTAGTCCCTGGTGTCCAGTGGACCCCCACCAATCACTGTCCCCATGAACAGTATTACAATCCCCTGGTGGCTAGTGGTCCCTCCCCCCACCGATTGCCATCCCCATGTACAGTATTAAAATTCCCTGGTCGCTAGTGATCCCTCCCCCCACCAATTGCCATCCCCATGTACATTACTAACATTCTCTGGTGGCTAGTGGCCCTACCTCCACCGATCGTCAGCCCAGTGCTTAATGTAAAGCATTTCCTAGTGTCCAGTGGTCCCTCCCCCCACCTGACACCCACACGATATATCACTGTAATGTTTCCTGGGGTCCAGTGGTTCCCACCCATCCCAATCCCCTGTCAATAACAGATACACCATTCCCTGATGGTCTAGTGGTCCACCCACCTATCCCTGAGCTGCCTGTAACATACAATAGATATTTTCCCCCATGTCTAGTGGACCTCCACCCTCCACCCTGGCAAGTAGTGCCCCACCAGCCTGTTCTTCCCCATCCCTGCTCCCATGCTGGCAACCAGCACAGCCCTCCGCTCACCACCACGGCTGGCTGCTGACTGAGCTGTCAATGAATGCGTACTGCATAAAGTGGAATAGGGCCCCTGGTCTTTTATTTTTTCATTTGTAAAACCACAAACTGTACTCTTCAGTTAACAATAACATATTTTTGATAATAACTTGTACCTGTTCTCGGCAGTCAGCAATCCTGTGCACTAGCTGTGTCACCCTCCCCAATTGTCAGTTCCGACTGCTTGCTTTGTGCTTACCATGGATTTCTCCCACTGGTCATTTAATTAAACTAAATAAAATTAGGTAATTGAGTGACACTCCATTGCCACATACTTTTCCATAGATCACTGCCCACTCATTTCCAAAACAAGAAGTAAAAGTGTATGCCCTCTACAGCCTTTACAACTGCTGTGTTTCTCTAGGAAAATTACATTTTTTAAAGTAATGTACTGGTACATGCTGTACCACCAACCCAACCACCACAACCTCTGACCCAGTCCACATAATGCAGTGCTCCCTTACTTGCTGTTCTTTCCATGCTGCCTGCCCACCTGCTCAGGCCACAGACGCCAATAGCGATCACTGGCAGGAAGCCTCCATCTGCGGGGCTGCATTTCATCAAAATACAGGTGTTTTCATGCCTGACATGGCATTCAGCTGTAGCTCCATGCACTATTCTCTTGCTCATTACATAAATAAATAAAAGTGCTGCAAACTGCTGAAATAAACCCTACTGACACAATAAAAATGAAAAAAACACAAATATGGGATTTATATAAAGTTTGTTATTAGCACAGGGTATACAGTTATACACATTTAGGTTGCACTAAACTGGTGAAGGAACTATTTTACATAGTTTTACTATATTTATATATATATATATATATGTTTTTGCTCCTCCCAGCTCCTGGCTGGCCTCTCCTTCAGGCCACCTATGCTCTTCACTGCCACACTACTCTGATTTGCAGCCACTGCCACCCCACATTGAGGCCCCCTGGTACCCCGGCATAATCCTTCACTGGATGGGACCCCCTCCTCTGAGGGAAAAGGCACCCGTGGGGACAGGCCAGCGCACTCTCTATTTGGCCTGGGTGCTGCTGAGGTGGTCTTTGGGCTGTCTGTGGCTCCATGGCCATGGCCATGGGAGCTGGTGACCATCATCTGGTCGGCCATGGAGCTCTTTTCCTGTTTTCCCCGCTGTGGGTGTGGTGTGTCACTAACGTCAAGGCGTAAACCGATGTTCTCCATGCCCCTTTGGTCATCGGGACCCAGCACATTGCCATACCCCAGGCCTCTTTCAGGAGTTGGCAAGTGCCAGATCTCCTCCCAGCTCTCCCACCGAGAGAAGGTGAGCAGTCATCAGACACTCAAGTTGTTTCTCCCCAGCCAGCCCTCCAGCACCCTGGGTCTGTTCCCAAACCAGGGTTGCTAGTGCCACAGACAGAAATCAAACCACTGTGCCAACAGGCCAGCTCTTTTACAATATTTAACTAAAATTGTCACATATTTCTAAATTGTTTTTGACTATATTGTTTTTATTTCAGCAATTACTCATTTTGAAAAAGCAGTATGGCATTTCACCTCATACCTTACTATGCTCCTGGTCTCGGTGTAAACCTAGTAGAACCAATGCCCTGTTGTGTCTTATTGCTTAACTAAAAAGTGACTGTGTATGTAGTCTGCCATTTGAGTACTTAAAGTACTAGCAATGAGTGTGGAAAGGGTGCATAGAGGAACCTTATCAGGTAGCTGGCCTATCAGATAATAGGTAGCAACTTGGGAAAACTGGATGGACTTTGAGTCTTTTTCTGCCATCGCTTTCTATGTTTCGGTGTTTCTGTTTGAAACAAACGATCTGTTCTGGGCAAAAACAAAGGACTCATTTATTTTTCTGTCTTTATTCATCTATGTATCTATGGTTTATTTTGAGCAGGAGAATTTTAGACCAGGAGAGTTAAGGCCTTTGCTACTGGAGCTGCCTTGAAATTACTTAGGTGCTTGTTCCACCTACAAGAAATGATAGTGTAACCCCTCACCACTGCCTTTTTACTAAAACGACAGGTGGCATGCTGTTGGCATTGGCAGCAATACTCTATCCACTTACTATGGACACCTAGTGGCTCTGGTAGAACCGTCCAGAGCATAGCCCTGATAGATCAGCACTGCAGTCCCTATGGCCACTGAGGACCACGGCCTGTCTATCCCCCCTAACCCTCTAGGGAAAACCTATTTGCCTCTAACATAACATCCCAAACAAAAACAAAACCCGGGGACCTCCCAGACCTTGGGCAACCTGCAACTACAACACAGCACTTTAAATTCTAGACAATAAAGCACTGACGAGGAACTCCGATGAGCCCCTCCTCCTCTTCTTGTCTTCTCTTCTGTCTTCCCAGGAACACCTGTAAGAAAAAGACAAAAACAAAATACACTCCTACTCTGCATGCACAGTCTATCTAAACAACAACAACCCCTACCATACAGAAAAAAAAAACACTGAACAATCCCAAAAAAGATTTTTTTTTCAGAAAAAAGGTAGAAAAACAGAGTATTTACATTAGAGTACAGTAATGACATTAATTACAATACACATTTGGGGGGATGGAGTGCCCTAAGAGTCCCAACTAGTGACCGCAAGGCCTGAAGGCTAGTCCATTAAAGAGTCTCTCCTGGGCTGGAGCCCCGTAAAACACAGTTCTAGAAGGCCAAAATCCCAAAGGGGAGAGTCTTTGCTGACAGTTCACACATTTTTGAAGTCTGTAGTGTAGGGTGTGTACTGCAATGTCATAAAGATAGAAAAAGGGTTTTTTGGACTTACCAGCCTCTTGAAGTATAAGACTAGGCACCGACCTGCACCACAGCCGAAGACTCTCCCTGGCAGCATTTCTTCTAATACAGCTGAGCGGACATCTTCCGGGAACACAGGAGTGCACATCTGGAAACAGCTGGGCTGATGTCATCTCTGGAGAAGGAACCTTAGAACAGGAACAAAAAGAAAACAGCTGGTCCAACGTCATCCGATTCCCAAGTGATGAACAGGAAAACAGCTGGGCTGGTGTCCTCTCTGGATCTGAAGTCATCTGGTGGGCCAGTAGATGGTTGCTGAACAAGACAGTACACTGTAGACTGATGAATGTGGAGCACCTGAGTCCTTGGTTATTCATATTGGCAGATCAATAAGGGCACTTCACAGTCTAGATGTGGCAGTATTGACTACCACTGCTTGGTTCTCCATTTTGTAGGCACGGGCTTAATTACTGGGAGGTCCTTGCACTGAGGCCAATAGTAGAGGGAGTCAGGGGCTTGAATTATTACTCCGTCTGGACGCACATAATTCACACAGTGGGAGACTTCACATTTCTCTCCTTCCACTATTCTCACTCTGTCCATAAAAAGTGTCCTGCCTCTCTTCCACTGTGTATACTTTTCATGGAACAGTCTATTCTTTACATGCTGGTTAGCCCCAGGATGCACATGTTTCATTGCTTCATCCCAGATCTAGGATTTCCTGCAGTTCTCAATCTCCTCCCAGACTCTCCGAGGAAAGGTAGGAAAGGTCATACCAAAGATTTCATTGGCCTTTCTACGAACCAGTCTCTCCTCTTTACTTGCTTTGGTTAATCTGAGACCGCTGGCCTGGCTTGGGGGTGGCCAGTCCTGGTTCTGCCAGCTTCGCATCCTCAAAGAAATTAAAAATGGATCCCTGACTTCTTCTTCTTGTAAAGCCAGGGCAGTGGCATCTCCACCTTCTTGAACACATTCCTCCGAGGCAAGATCTTGAGGCTGTGTACCCGTTCCTTTCTCACAAGGCCACATAGGTTCCCCCTCATCTTCCTCTTCACTGAGGATCTGAGCCCAGGAGTGAGCAGTCATTCTCACCCCCGAGACTATCCATTCATCACTAGGAGTGGAGGTCGACACCTCCCATTCAAAGACCTCCCACATCTCATCTTCACCTTCGAGACTTGGGCTAGGCCCCCCAGGGGACTATTGATGCTTTATCTGAACTTTCCTTCTGAGATCCAGCATCCAAAGCTTCAATTTCAGATTCAGTCTCTAATTCTGCACCCTCTAACTTTGTGCCACACTCCCCCGAGGGACCTTCCTCCACAGGCTCCGCCTGATGCTGTGTGCTGCCAACTGCAGATTCTTGAATTTTTGTCCATGTGGGAGCCAAACAAATTGGAGGCGCTTTATACAAGCTATATTTTTGTAGACATCCAGCACAGTGAGGAATCATGAAGACATCCCTTCCAGCACTCAAGCACATCTGGCATACACGCTCTGGATAATTAGGAATTGCCACATCAGGAGGGAGTTGCCCTCTCTATCACCATTTTTCAATATCTCTCAGTCTATTTACTGCTGCTGTTACTGCAACCCGGCATGATCCGGGTAATGAGCTGGTCCTGAGTCCATAACTGCAGAAAAACAAACAAAATTCACTGTAACTGAAAGTCCCACTTTAATGAACACACTCTGTAGCTTTAAAATGGCTCCTCGCTGCTGTGTTTACTTTACTACCCCACCCTGTAATGGCGGCGGCAGCACTCCTGTGCATCAACATTCAGACTCTGGGTCAAGCCACTGTGCACCCGATTTACATCAGCTACTAATAACTTTTACTCAAACTGCACAACTTGCTCTCTTCTGGCTGTTCACACATTTACAGGATTTTCCTTGGACTTTTCACATGCTGGCAACATTGATTTAATTACAGTGCCTTAAAAACTTCAGGTTTCAGCACAGGATTTCCTGCTTCTACTAGTGTTGCACTTTTTACAACCCACAGTCTCTCTCTGGCAGCAAACTTTACACTGAGGCTACTTTCATTGCTATGCACACATTTAATGGCTTTACAGACTTGCACTTGCCAGCAGGACATCACACAATCGCTACTTGCAAAGCGACTATACAGCTGCACACACATTTTATATGGCATTACTTAAAATCACTGTTTGAGCAGTTTTTTAATTGTTTACTCACTGTTATTGTAGCAACTTGCTGCGATGGGGTAAAATGGCCTGCAGCCAGATTTTAAAGGCCTCAGAATGCAAACGGGTGGGCAGTCTCCGCGATCATCATTTTAACCACACAATTCACTGATCCCACAATCTATTTGTGGGTTGAGCCCAATTTTAAACTAAAAGTCACTTTTTTGAACTGTTTCACAGCGCTTTGAATCCTCGCGATGCTCCTCCACTGCCAGTACACGCACTACTCTCTGTCTCCCTCTCGAGTGCTGAAGCAGACTCAGAATAGCTGGCTGGGGGGGGGGATAATTGCAAACTGACCAACCACACGACGCCATGCAAATGAGCCTCTTCTTCCTCACGAGGGCTCCTCTCCTCACGGCGCTCGTCGAGCAGGCAAATTCAAACTGTAAAATGCACTTTTTTTTTTTCAACTGACTCCATGGCGGGAGCCCATTTCAACCATGTAACATTGCCATTAACTCTGCAGTCTCTAGCATTGCACAGAAAGCATTTCCAACATCCAGGGCATATTTTCTCTGTTGCTACCCCTAGTTTTCCATACTTTCCTTCACAGAAATTCATTTTAAAACTGACAAAAACGCTGTAAACTTTTTTGATGATGCAGGACAAGGGCACACTCTTTGGCTTTACAGCTCCTTGGTAAACAGTTGGCATTTTTCAAACAGCAGCACAAGATTCACAGCACACAGCAACACACTAGGGAAATTGCTTCAACTTTTTGGGCTACCAACTGCCAGATAGCCAAAACGCTAGCCTACTTGCCCAAACACCTTCCTTCCTGAACAAATCCAAAGCAGTGCCTCCATTTTTGTAACCCCTCACCCCTGCCTTTTTGCTAAAACAACAGGTGGCATGCTGTTGGCGTTGGCAGCAATACCTGGTGGGGACATGGGTTCGGGGAGGATGAGGTTACCTGGCACAAGGGACCTAGGTTTGGCTACTCTGCACAGGGGCACCCAAGTAAATCCAACTACAGGAAGCAATAACTGTAATGTCCAGAACCAGGATTGGGATTTTTCAGTGTGGCTTTATTCAAAACTAGCTGAAACATGACAAAGCATTGTATGGTCCTCCAAGGGGCTACGTTCACTGTATATGCAGATAGAGACTAAAGGCGGTCCATTGGAGAATGAAAACATTTTTACATTGTCTGGCTCTGGACCCACCAGGCACTCAGCCCGGACTTTGCATGCGCTTTGGATACACAGCCCGACTGGCCCTGTTCCCCTGCCAGACACTTGACTGATGGTCCACTTGAAGAATGAACCCAAACTTTACTTGGAAAGACTCCCATCAAACAAGGAAACTCCCAAACTGTGGCTCCCCACACCACTTAGAGTCTGCGACTCCTAGAGAGATTTGTTTTCTTACTTCCAATCGAACTCCCATCAAACAAGCAGTATATTTCCCATCCTGTGGCTCCCCACACCACTTAGAGTCTGCGACTCCTAGCGAGATTTTCAAGTTGCGACCCACGTCTGGGTACCCACCTCATCACTGGCCAAGTGCATGAGGCAAGTAGCAAATCACAGAAGAAATCTGTAGAGGTGGACCTGGTTACTAAAGATGGGGGGTTTTCCCACCTCCAGCTCCCACAGCCCATACCCGGCCATTTCTCTGGACAAACAGAAAACTTAGAACTTTAATATGTAGATTGAACAGTAGATGACCTGAAGCACCCCCTCTACAGCATCACTTGAAATCCAATAAATCTTTAGACTTTTTGACTGCTCCATTTGTTTATCCTAGTAACATAGTCCTCCCAAATAGCAGTCCACATCCATGTCCAAACTGAAGAAAACAATTTGTTTGCCCCTTCAAATGGAGCCAAACACTCACCCTTTTGTTGCAGGTGCTCCACAAGTGAAGTAACACTTTCTTTGCTGTTATACAAGAACAGACTGACAAAAACCAGGCAGCTTCCTTCCATAGTGGGCAAAGGGGATTGCTCCTGGGACCCACAGAGAACTTTTCTCCCCCCTCAAAGGGAGGGGGCACTGAGACCTGAAACGCGGTCTCCACCACTTAAAAGGTAAAACAGGATGACTTCCTTCCTGTTTGCTTTAGGACAAACTCAAGACTGGCTTTGAAAACTCCCAAAGTTCTAACCTCACTCCCTGAGCTGCAGATTCCAATGTGGCTTATGCAGCTGCAACAGTTCTATGATGATGTCATCTCTCAAGTCTCAGCTGTGACTGAGAACAGAGTGAGACAGTGTGAAACCCATTTAACTGGAGGTTTCACAAGCTGCCTTCCCTGCCTACCACTCAGTCTTACTGGGATTCTAGTAACCCCAGGTAACAAGGGGATTTCAATAGTCCAGTTATTGATACATGTATCAGTTACAATGAATGTCAAAGAATCATTCACAGAAATTGAAATTATTTTTTTAATTACCCCAAGCAAGATACTGCCTTGGGATACATCCTTTTGTTTTCAAGGGGGTCCCAATGAGAACAGCAACAGGCAGCAGGCGAACACAGTCCAACAGGAACAGCTACACACAGCCTAGAATATACACAGGAAAAAACAAACTGTAAAACTACAGTAATTACTGTGCAACCTAACAGTAAGAGGCTAACAAAGTGATGCCACAGCAAGAAAGACCATAACATTGTTATGCAACTTGATCATGGTTAGGTAGAGGGGGATTCTGGATGAAAAAAATACAGGGAGTTCTAAGCTGCTGGAAAGACTGGACTTTTACAGTGACTTGCAAGCTAGAAACATTCTACAGCAGGAAATGATACAGGACTGGTCAGTGGTGGGTATGAAATCATGCTGGTGTGAAAAATATTCCTTTATTACAGATAAATTCTTGTGAACTTGCTTAAAAATGACAGTGATTGTTCTTGTTGTTGGTGAAGTCTCTGCTATTCTGATCATTCTTGAATGTCCGTAATGACTTCTAGAGTTTGTTCAGACACTTTACCTCTTGATGTTTTATTTACTACATAGTTGCTGCCCCAGGGAGTTTGTACCCCTGCAGAATAAAATATCAACAATCACCACAAATATATTAAACCACTCCAAGTAACTAACTATGTCCTTCCAAGGAACTAAAGATCTTTAAATAATTAGCATCAGACGACCCATGGACATAAGTAGATATGTGTGCATATGTATTTATGTGCACTCCCAGCTCTTGTGTACTCATGTGCATGATCATATGTGTGTGTACATGCCCATGCCCAACTCTTGTGTTGTGCACATGTGTGCGTGTGTGTGTGTGTGTGTGTGTGTGTGTGTGTGTGTATACACATGTCTGCATCCATGTTTCTGCTTTTGTTTGAACTGTGACTGTGACTGGTTCATATGCGTGTGCTCGTATGTATCAGGGAATAAATGACTGTGTGTGTGTGTGTGTGTGTGTGTGTGTGTGTGTGTGTGTAAACAGAGAGAGAGAGTAAGAGAGAGAGAGGGAAGGAGCATGCTCAAGGGGTCTGATTCTTCACTGATGCCAGAGCTCTTTGAAATGTTCAGATGATTCTTGATTAATTCAGGCCACAAGGAGTTTTTTATTCCCTGACTAAATTGGATGGATCTAGTTGCAACCCCATGCATTTGCAATCAGCACTGTCAGAGGCTGCTTCTAATCAAAAAAGGATGATCCTAAACTATAAGAAATGATAGTCCAGTCACAGACACCTGTATCAGTTGTCACTCATGGTAGGGGATTATTCCTTGCTCCAGATACACACATGGAATTAAATTATGCAGAACTGGCTAGTGGGTGGGTATGTATTCTCATGGAACCACAGACTAATGACACTATTTGCTCTTGGAGCTGGTTGAAGTCTACAATTTGATTGTCAATATTTGAAAGTCTGGAGCTTCTCTTAGGGTTTACTGATGCATTTTATCTAGTGGTATCAGCGGTGCTTTTTAAAATTCATTTGATTTATTTTAATAAATAATTTGTATTCTTTTTTAACAGTAATTGCAACTCTTAAGAATTACAAAGTACACAATTTTATGATGAGAACTTACAATCCAACAATTCTAGTTGAAAGTAGCCTTCAGATGTGACCATCCCACACACCCTTTGCTCTATATTTCTGCTTTTCCAATTCTTTTTGTAGTGTTCTTCCTTTTTATTCCTTTAATTGTATCTGTAACTTGAATCAATTGTTCATTTAGCTGTTTCTTTTTCAGATTGTAAATATCTGTATATTTATTTATTTAGCTTTTGTTAACCAGGTAAGCACACTAGACAAAACTGATGCCTATTTTCAGGTGCAACCTGGGAGAGTACAAGGAAGACATAGAGACCATTTCAAACTGGGAAAGGCTGTACAAAGCTTCAGGTAAACAATAAACAGACATTTCAAGACTGAAGGTTATACAAAGCTTCAGGTAAACAATAGACAGAACATTTCAAGGATTTTGACCAGGAGACAAAGCTCAGAAAAAAATACATACAGTACATAACCTAAGAGGCAAAAATGAACAGGTGGGGCAAGACAGATGACCAGTGCAGGGACTCTTGAAAGTGCCCAACAGGGAAAATGGTCAGAGACTTCTCACCAGTTATCTATTCATTGTAATTCTATTGTTTGTTCACATCTGTATATACTCCCCTTGCCCTTCCCCCGGGTTGCACCTGGAAACAAACTTTGGCTCGGTGTAACTTTCCCAGTTACCAACCTTTAAATAAATAAATAACTAAATAAATGTAAAGTTCATAATAGTAAAAATTAGCTTATCAAGTACAAACTTACTACTGACAAACAATCTGTTATTTCTCCTCATAATATATTTATTTGGGGATCCTACAAGGGGAACATAATAATGGTTAATTAAACATTAATATATGAGGAAGTATTTTTGTTAACTCATACCAGTTGGAATTGGTAATATCTTCACTGGGGTCCAAGAGCCCAGCTGGTTCAGTTCTGGGGTTGCCAAGGCATTAAGGGAAAAGATGTTGGCCTATAGAAAATTCAGGAAGACCAAGAGAGAGAGGTGGATAGGGAGAATTACCTAAGGTTGGCTAGTGAGGCAAGTAAGGAAGTCCAGTGAGCAAAGGCACAGAAGGAGCTACAGATAGCTGAAGGAATTAAGAAGGGAGAGAAGGCATTCTTTCACTTTGTAAGTGAGAAAAGGGACAAGAAGGAAGGGATTGTTAGGCCTAAGAAAGGGGTGGAGTGGGTGGAGGATAATGGGGGAAAAGCAGAGATACTAAATGAATACTTCTGTCTTCACCAGGGAGAAGAATGGACCAGTGCCTTCAGGAGGGAAAAGAGGAGTTGGGGCAGGGGAACACAGATGTAGTGATAGAGGAGGATACAGTGAGGGAGGGTGTGCTGGCACTGACGGTAGACAAATCACTAGGCCTGGACTGAGTACATCCAAGGGTACTAAAGGAACTGGCTGAGCCACTGGCACCTATTTAATAGTTCACTAGAGTCAGGCGTGGTATTGAAGGACTAGAGGATAGCACATGTAGTGCCCCTCCACAAAAGTGGTCCCAAGGATGGCCCAGGGAATTACAGACCAGTCAGTCTGACCTCCATTGTGGGCTAGCTCATGGAGACCGTACTAAAGGAAAGATTGGTGTACTATCTAGAGGAACATGGTCTCCAGGATGAGAAGCAGCATGGATTCATGGGGGGGGAGGAGATTGTGTCAATCTGATTGACTTCTTTGACTGTGTCATTAAGATAGTAAACAGGGGCCAATAGGTAGACATCCTCTATCTTGATTTCAGCAAGGCCTTTGACTCTGTGCACCACAAAAGGTTGATCAGGAAGTTGGTGGATCTTGGAGTTGGGGAAAAGATGGCCAGATGGGTGGACAACTGGCTGAGGGACAGAACCCAGAAGGCGGTTGTGGGGGAAGAGTTATCTGGCACCAGAGAGGTAACGAGTGGGGTCCCACAGGGCTCAGTGCTGAGGCTGGTATTGTTCAATATTTTCATCAATGACATTGGGGATGACATTAAGGGCAAAAATGTGCCTATTCACAGATGACACCAAGCTCTGTGGGAGAGTGGACACAGCTGAAGGGATACAGGACCTACAGGAAGATCTGGAAAAGCTGGAGAGGTGGTCCAGGATCTGACAGCTTGGCTTCAATGCCTAGAAATGCAAAGTTATGCATATTGGAGCTAATAATCCCAGGACAGAGTACTACCTGGGTGGGGTCTGAGTATCTGCATCAGAGGAGGAGAAGGACCTGGGAGTGATGATCACTAGTTACCTAAAGCACTCCATGCAGTGCAAGAAAGCAGCAGCAAAAGCAAACAAGATGCTGGGATGCATAATTAGGGGGATCAGTAGTAGGAGAGAAGAGGTTATACTTCCCTTGTACGGGTCACTGGTAAGGCTGCATCTAGAGTATGGAGTTCGGTAGAAACATAGAAACATAGAAGTTGACGGCAGATAAGGACCGCAAGACCCATCCAGTCTGCCCATTTCTTTTGTCTACCTTATAAATGTGCCATTGGCCTTTGCTCTGTCAGAGGGCTATCTATTCATAGTCATTTGTATTGATCTCTTATGCCTATCCCATGCCTGTTTGAAGCCCTGCACTGTATTCATAGCCACCATTCCTTGTGGTAAGCCATTCCATGCATCCACCACCCTTTCTGTGAAAAAGAATTTCCTCACATTCCCCCTTAATCGGCCCCCCTCTAATCTCATGCTGTGTCCTCTTGTCCTGCTATTTTTCTTATATTTAAACATGTTAGACTCTTTCACCTTGTTAATGGCCTTAAGGTGTTTGAATGCCTCGATCATATCACCTCTCTGTCTCCTTTGCTCAAGGGTATACATATTGAACTCTGTTAATCTGTCTCCCCACGTCTTCTGATGCAGTCCCTGCACCATTTTGGTTGCCCTTCTCTGGACTGCCTCAATTTGGTTAATGTCCTTGTGAAGGTGGCCTCCAATACTGACAGTACTCCAGATGGGGCCCTAACCAGTGTCTTGTAAAGAGGGATTATTACCTCCCTCTTACGACTTGTAATACCCTACTAATACAATCTCCTAACACCCCCTAGCCTTACCTACTGCCTTAGAGGTCTGTTTGATGATTTCAGGTCATCAGTGATGATGATGCCCAAGTCTCTTTCTTCCTTTGTGACTGCTAGCAACTCCCTCCCAGCCTATAAGTGGCTTCAGGGTTCTCTTCCTATGTGCATGATCTTGCACTTCTTTGCATTAAATCCCAGTTGCCACTCTTCTGACCATTTTGCTAGTTTATCCAGATCTCTTCTCATTCTGCCCACCCCATCTGGATCATCTACTCTGTTGCAGATCTTGGTGTCATCTGCAAACAGACAAGCCTTACCTCTAGTCCATCTGCAAGGTCACTAATGAAGATATTGAAGAGGACTGGCCCCAGGACTGATCCCTGAGGTACCCCACTTGTGACTTGCATCTCTTCTGACTGTATACCATTTACCACCACTCTCTGTTTTCTGCCCGTCAACCAGTTTGCCACCCAGTTGACCAACTCCTGACCCACCCCGAGCCTATCCAGCTAATTTATCAATCTTCTATGTGGAACAGTGTCAAAAGCTTTACTGAAGTCAAGGTAGGTGACATCAACTGCTCCCCTTTGGTCCACCACTCTGGTTACCCAGTCAAAGAAATCTATGAGATTAGTTTGACAGGACCTTCCTTTTGTAAACCCATGCTGTCTTGGATCCTGTGCCCCTATGGATTTCAGGTGTTGCACTATCCTTTCCTTAAGGAGTGCCTCCATATTCTTGCTGTACTGGCACCCACACCTCAAAAAGGACATTAACCTGCTAGAGACAGTCCCGAGGAGGGCTACAAAAATGATAGCTGGTCAGCAGGATAAGGCATTCGAGGAGAGGTTTAGGGCACTGAATATGTACTCCCTGGAAGACAGGGGAGAGAGAGAGAGGGGACATTTATTTATGTAAGAGTTTCACCAAGAAGGCACACTGAGCAGAGAACTGCTCGAGTCCAGTTGCGTCCTTGGGGGAGAGGGGAGGGGAGAACAAAATACAAAAGTACAATGCAATGGGACAGTTTGTGTTAAACTACAATATCAGCACTTAAAATAAATCACAGCTTGAGAAGAGCAATACAAACAGGGTGCAACAAGATACATAAGAACAATGCATGTGTACGATGTAGTACAGTGATTAGATTAGACACATGTGCAGCTGGAGGAGAAGTGATCTGTGAGGCAGCAGTAGGGGCATGCTTTATGTCCACTGGAAGAGAGTTCCACAGCTTAGACATGTGGTATTTGAATGCTGGCTGGCCTGCAGTGGTGGACATGTGTGGGGTAGATAAGAGTCTGGTGTCACTGTGCTTGAGTGAGTAAGCTGGCAGGGGAGTGGTGGAATGTGTAGTGTGGAGGTAGGAGGCATGGATTGGGACCAGAACTTGGCTGAGAAATGAGGGAAGTTTGTTAGGTGGTGGTCCTGCAGCGAGGGGAAGCAAAGTGGCATGGAAGACAGAGTTCTGTCTGGGGTAGCACTATAGACTACATCCCCATAGTTGATGACTGCAGGATAATTTTCTGTACCATAGCACAGAGAGCTGGTAGTGGAATGCATCTATGATTATAGTAGAGGCACCCAGTCTGGGGTGTAGCTATTTATAGAAGGAATCAATATGCACAGAGAAGTCTAGGTGCTGATGAGCCAGATCCCAAGATACCTAAAGGAGGCACTGTCCTCCAGTGTTGTCCCATCGAGGGTGTGGAAAGCAGGGGTGGAGGGGAGCCTCAGAAGTCTCTGCCTTGTGTCGAAGGTCATGGAGACAGTTTTCTTGGTATTGAGGTGGAGCTGATTTGAGCAAAACCAGAGCTGAACATTGTTGAAGTCCTGCTGGAGTCTGGCCACCACATCAGTGGTCGAGGGGCCAGATGTATACAGCACCATGTCATCAGCATACATGTGAGTGGATGTGTGTGGGCAGGCAGAGGGCAGGTCATTGAGGAAGATAGTGAACAGGAGCAACCCCAGTACCAAGCCCTGTGGTACTTGTGTCATGAGGGGAAGAGGTTGAGCTACCAATTCTGACTGATTGTGACCAGCCGATCAGATAGGAGCAGAACCATTCTGTAGCTAGATTAGAGAGTCCTGCATTGTGGAGCTTAGTCAGAAGGGGGGGGGTGGGAGACAGTGTGAAACGCCTTTGTGAGGTTGACAAAAATTGCTGAGTTGATATGGCCTATGTCCATGGTGAAGAGAATGCTGTCAGTGAACCTCGGGAGGAAGGTGGTGGTGGAGTGGGACTTCCTGAAGCCAGACTGACAAGGCATGAAGAAGGAAGAGAAGTCGAGGTAGGGTGAGAGTTGAGAGAGGACAAGGTGTTCCTGGAGCTTAGCCCATATAGGGAGGAGGGAAATAGGGTGGAAGTAGCTAGGGGCAGAGAGATCACCACCTTTAGGGAGAGGGATGACAGTGGCATGCTTCCATTCAGATGGGATGGAGGCTAGAGAGAAAGACCAATTTGAATAGAACAGCCAGTGGGTTGGTGATGTCCAGCATCGATAAGTACAACATTGTGGTGTCTAGGCCAGAGAGGCATTTATCCTTGGATGGGTTTAGCACCAGCAGGGTGTTTAGTACCTCTTGCTGGGTGACTAGGCTGAAGGAGAAGGAGGAAGTGGGTGGAGAGTCTTGGGCAGTGTTACAAGGCGGAGGAGGGTAGTGGAGGGGGAGGAGGTGCACACTGGGAGACAGGCCAGCAGTGTTGAGGTGCAGTTAGTGATAAATGTGTTGAATGCAGAGGCAATAGCAGGAGGGTCTGTGACAATTGAACCACCTATGTTTATGGCAGCTGTTGGGGGCAGGGAAGGTGGGGAGAAAAGCGATTTGACCACCCTCCAGAATTTAGCAGGGTGGCTTAAATTTGTGTGCAGGGCTGTTTTGAAGAACTTGGCTTTAACTTGGCGGATTAACCTTGTGCATGCATTGCAAAGTACACTGTACTTTAGGTTGTCAAGGGGAGAGCCAGAGACCTTGTAGGATTTCCATGCTAGGTCCCTTACTCTGAGATTTGTAATGATGTCAGCTGTAATCCAAGAGAGCTGGGCAGCTCTCACCCTTGAGACATGATTGGGGCCTTCAAGTACTTGAAAGGGATAAATAAGATTGATAAGGAAAGTTTTTTTAAGCTGAGTGGCAACCATAAAATGAGGGGGCACGGTATTAAGCTGGAGGGCGGGAGGTTTAGGAAGGAGATCAGGAAGCACTTCTTCACAGACAGGGTGGTGGACACTTGGAATGCACAGCCAGAAGAGGTCATCTCATTGAAGACTGAAGACAGTGAGCAGCTTTAAGAGAAGCTGGGATAGGCATGGGGGAAGGTAAGGATCATAGGTAGGGATGATTGGAGGAGGGAAGGGAGGGAGGGAGGGCAGGGACATCCAGTCAAGCTGTGGACCCTGCAATATGAGCAGACTTGATAGACTAGGTGGCTTTCTTCTGTTGGCTTCTTCATATGTTCGTATGTCTATATTAAAGTCCATTGTTTTCAGGTAGCAGGGGTTTCTTTAAAATGTTCATCTGTTTCTGTTTCTGAAAGCCAGGGAGGGATAGGGCATTCCCAGGCTGGAAAAAACAATATTTTATTAGTAATTGTCCATTACTGAGAATTATAGTTTCAATGTTGTTTAAAATACAAACCAAGAAATCAAGCAATATTTCTTTATCCAATGTCTCATTAAGTTCTGCACTAACCTGTTGCCACCAACAATTAATATACTGGCATCCCCATAAATTATGATATGATGACCATTTGCACCCATAGCCATGCCAACATCTATCTGAAGGGCTAATGACCATTTTATACAGTCTTGAAGGTAACAGGTAAGCTCACCATAAAAGTTTGAATTGAAAGATTTGTTCTTGTTGGAGATTAGTATTTCTTTTTCCCCAAAAAATATTCCCCCATTTGTTATCTAATAGCAAGACACCATTTTCTCCGCCATTGATTTTATTACCTTTTCTTATGTCATGGTGGGTGGGGGTTGATAAGCTGAGAGTAGAGTTTTGCTATTATTTGTAACATGCTTTTCCTATTAGGATTTTTCATGCTTCAATTTTGCTGTTAGTATTAGTTTGTACATTAATACCCAGTTTTCTTGTAAAACTCTTTATTTTTTTTCCCTTTAACAATTATTTTGTATACAATTCATGTTGGTGCTCTAATAGTTCCACAATAAATGCTTAAATTCTTCAAACATTAAAGATGCTCACTGTTGTTTTCAGTGTCACATTTTTCTGATGCGGCTGGAAATGTTTTAAAAGTGATTTATTGGCACAGCACAAGTATATTCATATATGTATGAAACTTTTATTAAATTAATGATTTATCTGATTATGTTATGTCTAGCTAAGAATATAAAGTAGCATGACAGTGAGGCAATGAGCTCCAAAAATGATTGCTGCTGGCATCATTTGGGATGACTATGTACGTGTCTGTCTGGTTTGGGCTGCTTTATTTCTTTTATATTTAAGTCTTTGTTATAATAAGTTTTTGTTGTAGTCCATGAAACTGTTGAATGTCTTTTGGAAAAATTGTACTTTTTATTAGGGAATTACTTACAAATGCGCGCTCTGTACCTGACAGTAGGACAGCAAATGCATCAAAAAATAACATGGCAACACTTGTATTTCTTCTTTTTTTTTTTTTTTTTGCTTTACTTGCAACCATATTCTACATCTATCAAAAATGTTGTATGAAGATAACTGGGAGCTACATGGTTTGATGCATAAAAACATATAAAAAGTTAACATTTAAAAAAATGTTTGCTAGCTTGGTGTCACAGCATTGGTAGTTGGACTTTATTTTTATATTGGTGTGAAAAATAAAGCACAAGTCTTGACAAATGTTTTGTCCTAGTTTTAGTTTTTCAATTGCACATTCGCTGACATTTAAAATAATTATACTATTACTAATAAAAATAATCTGACCCCCATACAAATATGTTATAATCAAGAGGTGTTTAGTCTCGCCATGTACCTCAGAAACAAGCATGGAAACCGTGGTTTCACTGGCGGATTTTGAACGCTTGGATGACCATCGTGTATCGAACCCAAAATTAGAATTTTGAAAAGAGGTGCACACACACCAGGAAATGTCCTCAATCATTTCCCTTCCCTAGCAAAGTTTGTACACTTGCTTAGTCCATTTTGATTATGTTCTCAAACTGCCTTTTTGGTGAGATTTCCCAGTGCCATTTATTTTCCAAAATATTTGGGTGTAGACATGGGAGCAGAATTTCCATTTGTTCACTCAGAAAAAGATGAATGGGATTGATCATAGAATCATAGAACTATGGCGGCAGAAAAGGACCCCTCTGGCCCATCTAGTCTGCTCCTTCCCCTATACGTGTTCCCTTTGTCAGGTGATATCCCCTCCTCCCAATGCTCACTCCTTTATGCCTATCCCATGCCCTCTTGAATCCCTCCGCCATTTCAGCCTCTACTACCTCCTCAGGTAGTTTGTTCCAAGGCTCCACCACTTTCTCTGTGAAGTAACACCCCCTCTCTCCAATCCTAGATTATGATCTCTTTTTTTGGCCCCCACCTTCCTCTTAAATAAGCTCCCTTCCTTCACCTTATTTATCCCCTTCATCTACTTATGTCCCACCTTTCCCTTCTAGTCTCAGGTGGGTACAGATCCAGTTCTGTCTACCTTGTCTCATAGTGCTTCCTTTGCGTATCCTGCCCCATCTTTGTTGCCCTCCTTTGAACCCTTTCTATGCCATCTATGTCCTTGAGCAGATGAGGCCTCCAGAACTGGACCCCATACTACAAGTGAGGTCTGACCATGGTTTTATACAAAGGCATCAGCACCTCCCTCCTTCTGCTTGTTATGCCCCTACCTATGCATGCCATCATTCTATTTGCTTTGCCCAACACCATGCTGCATTGGTCACTCACCATCAGGTTGCCGGAAATCATAATCTACAAATCCATCTCCTGCTTTGATTGCTTAATTATCCCCCCCATGTGTATTCGGCTTGTGGATTTTTATGCCCCATATGCATTACTGTACACTTTTTGGCATTGAATTTCAGCTGCCATGTGTCCAACCAGCATCCAGAATATGCAGTTCCCTCCTCATGGCCTCAATGCCTCCTGGGGTGTCCACCCTATTGCAGATCTTCATATCCATCCGCAAATAGGCACACCTTCCCCTCAGGCCCCTCTGCTATATCACCAATATAGATGCTAAAAAGGATCAGTCCTAGAACTGACCCCTGGGGTGCCCCGCTCATCACCCCCATTTCCCCACAGTGCACTCCATTTGCCTTCACCCTATGGTTTCTGTCCTTTAACCAGTCTCCCACCCATCTAGTTATTTTCTGTCCCACCCCTAAGCTCTCCAACTTATTTACCAGCCTGCAGTAAGGGACAGAGTTGAAGGCCTTACTGAAGTCCAGATAGGCCACATCTACTGTCCCACCTCCGCAATTGATCACCTTCATTACCCAATTGAAAAAAATCTATCAAGTTTGTCTGGCATTATCTCCCACTCATGAAGTCATGTTGCCTGTCATCTAACTCACTGCAAAAGACCACACTCCTCAGTCAGATGGGTGTAGAAAATTATTTATTTAATGTTAAAAATGCCATAACAGGAGAGCAGGCTCAAAAAACTGGAAACCACGACCAGTTTTGTACACTCCGGTATATCATCAGGAGGCTAAGATAGTGGCCTAGTGGTAGGTTAATAAAGGCAACTTTTAACATGATAGTGCATTTTTTTTGCATCAGTGCCTAGAGTTTTTAAGTGCTCAAATGTGTTAAAATACTGAAATATAATAGTACATAAATACATATAAATAACACAGATATGTACAACCATTACCAATCTATGTGTAAAACCTTAGGGGTTATTTAACAGGCAAAAACTACATCAGGAATATTATTAGAAATAAACAGAGGTGCCAGCCATCTAATATAAATACTAACTCCTGGGTCCATTTCACTGGTATGCCCAGTTTAAGAGGGGATGATAAAGAACACCTCAAAAACTGCCTGGAAAGAAGAAAATAGATACAATTCTATCAACAAAGGTATACAGTAATAAATCATTAGCACATAATGCAAAGAACTGGAGAAGGGGGATGAGGAAAATGGGTGGGGAGAAGGAAGGGGAAAGGGGAAGAAAGGGGGAAGGAGAAAGGGAAAGGGCAAGAAAAGGGGAAAACAACATTATGGGGTCATATCTAGAATTTTTTCTTTTTTCTGATACAAGGTAGGATGCCAATGCAGTCATTTAGGCCTGGTGATGTGAGGGCCCCAAGAGTATATATCCAATATGATTCCCTTACTCTCAGGATTTCATCAATATCACCCCCTCTTGGACCTAAACTCACCACCTCTAGGCCACAACATTTGAAAATGTGTTTTATGTCTCTCTGCCTTGTTATTCTACAGTGATTCACAAGGGCACTCCTTGCATCATTGTTACTCACTGACTGCAGATGTTCACCAATCCTTACCTTCAAAGCCCTTGTGGTCTTGCCCACGTAAAAGGCCCCACATTGGCATGTAGACAGGCAAACTACATTGCCCAGAACACAACTGATAAAATCTTTTATCTGATAATCCCTATCACAGTTGCAGCTGGTGAAGGTCTGACAGTTGAGGACAGAGTTACAAAATGTAATAGTTTTCTACACCCATCGGACTGAGGAGTGCAGTCTTTTGCAATGAGTTTGATAAGTTTTAAAACTCGCACCCTCGTTGCTGCTAAGTTGTAATTGCCTTTTTGGACTGTCATTTGTTGTTTTACCTGCTCGCAGCTGGTCAGATTTGAGAATTAACAGGTGTGGTGGCGTGCCTGATCTGGAATCTCGAATTTTGAATCTCAAGCACAGGACGCCAGAACACTGCAGAATGCAAAGGATGCTACCCTCATCTCTTGGCCTGATTTACTGTGATGACTGGATCTCCCTTTGCTAAACTGATGCTGCTATAATAGCAGTAAAGTGTGATGAAGCAGTGAGCATGGATGGGAAAAGGATACAGAGGTCCGATATCAAAATGGATTAAAGGAACATGAGCCATTACTTTGCCTAAAGTACTATCACCCTCAGTTTGGTGGTGTGACGTTCTTTTGATCTTTTTGAAATGGACTAGACAGAGCTATTTTTACTAACTATGACCGGCACCTTTATGTTAGATAATGGCTACTACTCTGGGCTGTTTTTTTGTGGACAACAAGTAACAGACAGACTACCAAATATTCCCTAGGGACAATGGGACTCATTCTGCGGAGTGGTAATCAATCATATATATTGCCCATTATTTTCCAAAGGGAATGGTACCGAACTGTGGATATGGTGTCTATATTGAATCTACATTAACTTTACAACTGTGCTTAAAGCAGCCACTACCTACAGTAGCCATATTAATGGAACATGTTTTTCAATACAAATTTGAGAGTACTATTTGAAAGTGGTTATTATCAGTGTGAGATATATATATATATATACTGTATGAAAGAGCTCTTTAATTACCTATTTGGAGCCACATAATACTGAGGGCATTGCTCTTATAATTACATATAAAATATTTATTTATTTATACAGTTACGGAATTAATACCTTTTGAGTCATGGACTCGTTACGAAGAAGGTTCCATGTCAGGTAAAAACAATACAAATACATTACATAGATTACAGGTGATTACAATCAGTCAGGACATCAAATACAGGACATCAAGATACAGTAGAATACACTAGTCAGACAATAAACAATACAAATACATTACATAGGTTACAGGTGATTACATTCAGTCAGGACATCTATTACAGTAGAAATACATGAGAAGCCATTGGTTGTACAGTTGCTGGTGCAGTTAAAAGGTGCTAAGTAACAACAGCACTACACGAGTGCAATGCAGCACTTTGGTTAATTCAGTGTATCGACTTAGGTCTGTACAGACCTGGGTTTAAGTAGCAGGTTGTGCAGAGGTATAAGCAGCCAGAGGTGTCTTTGTCATGCATAGCACTATAGTGAGTTGGAATTATTTCTAGAGGGTGAACTCACAAGCGCATTGGAGAATCATCTGGTTCATTTGCTGAATGTGTGTTTGCAACTGAAGGGGAGGAAGAGTTGTTTATAGATACAGGTTTGAGACAAGAAGGGGCAAGTGGTATGCATGCAGAAGTTGGTGAACCTGTACAAGAAACAGACATAAAGGGTGCATTTATAGAATTGGAAAGGGCCATCTCAAGGGGCCGAAGGCATTACTGGGGAAAAGTCATTCTTGAGGCCTACCTCAAAGTGGATCACTCCCCCCATGGACTTAGGGTAACAAATATCCAGGATACAGCTGGGCCAGGGAGCTATTCATAATGGATTGGGAGCATTCATTACAAGTCAGAACAGACACTCTTATTAACACTGTAATCAGGGATTACGATGCCCTGAGACAACAGGTGATGTCACATATAACTGAAAAAGAAACTAAGGATTATCCTGATTTCCATACATTTGAGAAAAAAATGAAGGACACAATTCAGAAGGAAGAAACTAAACTTAAAAAAATTAAATTAACTAAGTGCGAGAGAGACAGAAGGGACTATCAGAATAATCAGATCTGGGACTGGAATAAGAATCATAGAACATACAGTGGAGGCCGAAAAAATTCCAACAGTACCAGTCAACAAGCACCTCAACACAAGCCAATACTGAAGAATAGAAGTAATTCTCCCAATCATAATACTTTGCATAGTGAGTCTGAGGCTGAGGATCATTTTTTGGAGGAAGGCTGTCAGCAGCTAGATCTACAGAGATCGGAGCGCTTTCAGGAACAGGAGCAGTATCCACTGAGGGGACGGGGCCAAACCAGCAGGAACAGCCACATATCAAGAGAACATGCTGAGGTGGTCAGAAACACAAAGGATCAAGGAAGGAGGGGCAAACCTTCAATGGTGAAGGCAATATGATAATTAACATATCTCACCAGGAATTAATTGAAGCACAGTTGGGAATATTACAAAAGGTCTGACATTTATACCGACTTTGGGCACTAAGGAATTTAATTTGTATATTGACCTTCACAGGTTTACAAGAAATTTAAATTTATAAGTTTTTTTGAAAATGGACATAATGGGTCAAGATACATCTGTGGGGACTATCATGGAAGAGACAACTACCTCCCAAGAACTGGTCAGGACTGGGGATGAGGAGGTAAGGAAATTCAAATGACAGTCATCTTTCATGCTCCCATATAATGAATCAGTTGAAGTATTTGAACAGTAGTGTGAGAGACAATTTAAAGACCTTTTGAAGAATAGTGGCAGACCCAGTTTTGTTAACACCACCACAGCAGAGGAAAAAGTCCCTGAAAAGTTTGGAGAATAACTTGACCTGACTGTAAATCCAGCAGATAAGGGTGTGTTGGTGGTAGTTATGTCTACTGATAAATGTATCAGTGAAATTGATTGCCAACCAACCAATACTGAATTTTATCTACCACTATCTACTACTACTAGGTTCAAGACAGCTGTTGATTCTTTTCTATTTGAATCTGAATGTGAAGGTGTTATTACACATGACAAAGCTTTGTATTTGACTGCAGACCATGCTGTAAGGGCCACTATTTATGTTCTTCCAAAGATACAGAGAGATCTGCTTGATCCCCCAGGACGCCCCAAAGTGGCTGACTTAGGGTCATTGGTGGAACTTTTGTCTAGGTATGTGGATGCCCACATTAAGCATTATGTGATGGCACTACCATCGTGTATACAAGATACCACACAGATACTGGTGGTCCTGGGGGACATGCAAATTGAAATGTCTTGGTATTTTGTGTCCATGGGCATAGTCTCCCTTTATACAAACATTCCTCATGAGGGTGGTTTGGACGCCCTTAGGCACTGGTTCATTCTAGACCCCAATGTTAGTACTTATAGGAAAGAGTTCCTAGTGCAATGTGTTGAGCATGTACTGATGAAGAACTACTTTTTATTTCAGGAAGAGTTTTACCTGCAACTCAAGGGTACAACTATGGGGGCAACCTTTGCTCCCAATTATGCTAATCCATACCTGGGCCTGTGGGAGAAAATAACTGTCTATGATGCACAGAACAATCCTTTTCTCGATAGGATTGACATCTGGCATCACTTTATAGATGACATTTTTATGGTGGGGCATGGTACACTGGAAGAATTGGATGACTTTATTTAATACCTAGAAAAAAGCAATTCATATCTCAAGGTTTTCAGTGCAGTGTGATTCCTGTATGGTCTCCTTCCTGGATTTGCAGATTTTGAAGAAACTAGATGGTACATTGTACACAAACTTATACAGGAAGGACACCGACAGGAACTCACTGCTATTCACTCTCAACTGCCACCCACACCTTATGGTTTCCAATATCCCAGAGGCCCAATTACTGAGAGTACATATGAACTGTAGTGATGAGGAGGACTACATGCAGAACAGCATTGACATGTGCAATAAGTTTAAAAGCATGGGCTATTCGAATAGCATAGTGAACCAGGCACATGGAGAAGTAAGTAAAATGGAAAGGGAGTTTGTTTGTGTCTAAGAGCCCCAACAGTGCTCCCACCAGGATGAATTTTGTCATTACTTATACGAGCCATTCTAGTGACATACAAAAAATAATCAGAATTGAACATACTGAAGGGGGAACCACTGTTAGCAGAGATCACCATGAACAGACCTAGAATGGTGCACAAAAGGGATCCTAATATTAAAGATAAGTTGGTCCACAGTTTTCTACTGAACACTGTTTCCTCTCATTCTAGGCCCCCCCTGCCCATAGGTATGTACCCATGTGGCAACTGTACGTTTTGTAGCTCTGTCCACAAGTGTCAGACCTTCACCAACTGCAACTGTAATAGGGATTATCAGATAAAAGATTTTATCAGTTGTGTTCTGGGCAATGTAGTTTACCTAGCTACATGCCAATGTGGGGCCTTTTATGTGGGTAAGACCACAAGGGCGTTGAAGGTAAGGATTGGTGAACATCTGTGGTCAGTGAGTAATAATGATGCAAGGAGTGCCGTTGCGAATCACTGTAGAATAACAAGACAGAGAGACATAAATCACATTTTCAAATTTTGTGGCTTAGAGTTGGTGAGTTTAGGTCCACGAGGGGGTGATATTGATGAAATCCTGAGACTAAGGGAATCATACTGGATATGTACTCTTGGGGCCCTCACACCACCAGGCCTAAATGACACCATTGACATCCTACCTTGTATCAGAAAAAAGAAAAAAATAAGTGGATGGTCTGTCCACTTGCATGGTGACATAATACATATAGCCTCATAATGTTGTTTTCCCCTTTTATCCCCTTTCCTTCCCTTCCTTTCCCTGCTCTTCCCCATTCCTTCTTCCCGTGTTTCCTTCCCTCTTTTCCAGTTTTATGTGCTAATAACTTATTACTGTATACCTTTGTTGGTACAATTGTATCTATTTTCTTCTTTCCAGGCAGTTTTTGAGGTGTTCTTTATCATCCCCCCTCCAACTGTGCATACCAGTGAAATGGACCCTGGAATTGGTATTTAAATTAGATGAATGGAACCTCTATTTGTTTCTAATAATTTTCCTGATGTAGTCTTTGCCTGTTAAATAACCTCCTAAGGTTTTACACATAGATTGGTAATAGTTGTAGGTATCTGTGTTATTTATATGTATTTATGTAATATTATATTTCAGTATTTTGATACATTTGAGCACTTAGAGACTCTAGGCACTGATGTGAAAAAAATGCACTGTCACTTTAAAAGTTGCCTTTATTAACCTACTACTAGGCCACTATCTTATCCTCCTGATGACGTACAAGAGTGTATGAAACCGGTCGAGGTTTCCAGTTTTTTGAGCTTGCTCTCCTGTTATAGCATTTTTAACATTAAATAAATAGTTTTCTATACCCATCTGACTGAGGAGTGTGGTCTTTTGCAGTGAGTTTGATATGTTTTAAAACTTGCACCCTCATTGCTGCTGAGCTGTAATTGCCTTTTTGGACTGCTTGTCCCTAGTAGCCTGCTGTCAATCAGGTAGTTTACTACTCTTTTCTTTATTAGCACCTCCATCATCTTCCCCACCACCTAGGTGAGGCTGACCGGGTGATAATTTCCCATTTTCTCTTCTGCCCCCTGATATAGTGACACAACATCTGCCATCCTCCAGTCACTTGCCACCTATCCAGTATCCAGGGACAAGTTAAACAGCCTCACCAGTGGTGCCGCCAGCTCTTCTTTTAGTTCCTGGAGTACCCTAGAATGCAAACCGTTTGGCCCCATTGCCTTGTCTACCTTCAACCTGCCTAGTTCCTCTTTTATCCTGTCCTCTCTGAATGGGCTAGGATCCACTCTTTTTTCATCCCCTCCCCTCTTCTTCTTTTTAACTCAAGTCCCTTTTCCTCCCCATCTACTGTAAAGACAGAGAAAAAAGGCAATCTAGCACCTCTGCCTTCCCAATGTCTCACTCCACCAGTTCTCCCCCTCCCCCCCACCTTCACTATCCTCTGCCTTGCATTCCTCTTTTCCCCCACATACCTAAAAAAGTTTTATCTCCACTTTTGGCCTGTCTAGCAATTCATTCTTCTGTATCTGATTTTGCCCTCCTAATCTTTTGCCCTGACATCCTCAGCTTCTCTCTATAAATTTCCCTGTCCTCTACCCTCTGGGCCCTTTTGTATGTTCTGAAAGCCATCTTTCTTTCCCTAATTGCCCCCACCACCTCCCTGGTAAACCAGAGTGGTTTCCTTTTTTAGTTTTTTCCTACCCTCTTGATGCAGAGCTCTGTGCCTTTCAATAATCCCCCCTTAATGCATTTTCATAACTCCTCTATGTCCCTAATCTGCTCCTTACCCTCCATTTCCTCCCTGAAAATCCCCTCTTGCAAAGTCCACTCACCTGCCATTCAGAATCTTTGTTTTGGTTCAATTTGTTTCCTTCACCCTCTTTATCTTCAAACTCACTGTGTTGTGGTTGCTTGTACCCAGGCATTCCCCTACCTTGACTTCCTCTACACTATCCTTATTGGTGATGACTACGTCCAGTATGTTATGCCCCCTAGAGTGCTCCCTAACCTGCTGTTGCAGGAAAGCTCCCTGGATTGTTACAAGTACCTCTCTGCTCCTGGAAGATGTTGCCATAGGGATTTCCCAGTCCACGTCAGGTAGGTTAAGGGCCCCCAGTAGTAGGATCTCCCCTCTGAGTGCCATTCATTTTAGCACCTGCATCATCTGTCTGTCCTCTTCCTCCCCCTGTGTAGGAGACCTGTACATCACACCCAATCTTAATGAAGCCCAAGATGTTTTTTCCAATGTGACGCATAGGACCGCCACCTCCCCCTGCACCTCCTGCCTTTCCATTGCCCTAATAACCCCTTTGACAAACAGTGCAACCCTACTTCCCTTTCTGCCAACCCTGTCCCTTCTGAAAAGCCAGTATCCCAGGACCACTACTTCACAACAGTGATGCTCTGACCTCCAGGTCTGTGTCATAGTCACAATGTCTAGTCCCTCATCCACCATAATAGTCTGCAAGTCCACCATTTTGTTCCCTAAACTCCTGGCATTTGCTGAAAGGACTTTCCACCATAAACCTCCATCATCCTTGCTAATCCTTGCTGCCCTACCTGCCCCATTTTGTGGTGGAGTCCTAGCTAGGCTATTTCCTGCTGCCCCCCCACCCAGTTTAAATGTAAACCCTCCTTTATGTAGTTATCCAGTTTTCCTCTATGGACCTTTGTGGTCCCCCTGTTCAAATGTAACCTGTTAGGAGTATTATCCCATGTCCCACCCCATTCCCCCACCAGTTCAAATCCCTTTCCTTACACCACCCCCTCAGCCACAAATTTAATTCTTCAATTCTCCCCTTCCTATCCATACTGGCTTTTGGCACTGGCAGGACTTCAGAGAATTAGATAGATGTGCCCTGCACCTGGCAGATCCTTGTCAGCTCCCTGACTCTAGCCTGCACTTCCTTTACACTGTTGTCTGCCAGATCATTAGTGCCCAAATGCACCATTATGTGGGTGAACCCCCTGTAACATGGACAGCCAGTTCTGAATGCTGTATCATTTTTTTTTAATATAAAATGTATTACTGACTGTCTCTGCTGAAAATCTCGTGCTTTAGGAGTGACCTTGCCCCCCCCCCCAGGTTTCAGCTGAAAGATGAAAGCAATGAGAAAAATTCTGAAAACAGCATGTGACATCACACACACAGTTTTAAATCCTAGGTGTTACATGGAAGGCCGTTATCAAGGATCCTGTTTGTCTGAATTAATTAAAGCCATAGCAGCTATATCATATCCATTTTATGATGTTGGAGGAAAACCCCAGGTTAGTACAAAGAAGTGCAAAATTATAAAGATGCTTTCATGTCCTGGAAGGGGAAAGCTTATTATGAGATCAAAGTAGTGTCATTTGAAGGACATGAATTATGCTGAAGTTGCAGAATGTAATACTTTGAAAAGACATCCTGTTTTTGTATAAGATATATATGTTTTATATATAATCTGACAGAGTAGGAGCTAGATGACCTCACACAAAAGGGGTTGGAAAATACAGTTTACTTTAATGAATAATTCTGTTTTGCTTGGGCACTTTTACCTAGGCTCTGACCAAGAAACATCACTGAGCACTGTAAACAAGTATTTAGAAAGAGAGTCAAATCTAAGTACTGTAAGTAGGAATTTGCACTGTTTAAACCTTGTTCTTTTAAAAGATTTGTAAGTCTTGTGATATAACAGTTCTGTATTGTTGTGTTTTACATATTTCTATCTATTGTAGTAAAACTCTTTTTAGAACGTATTTGGTCTGTCTTTGAATTTCTTTTAGTTGTAAGAAAAGTATATATGGTTAAAGCAGACAATAGGCATAAGCTTGAATGGTGGTACCAAACTGGAAAGGTAAGATTAATCTGAAGTCTTTATTTAAGTTTTAAAGGGTTCATCTCTGTATACCTGGTTAGGTGCCCATAGGCAAAGATATCTGGCCCCCTGAAGACAGAAATATCTGAGCCTGTACATTGGTTACGCTAGCAAGTGGTTCACAGTTTGAATCCCTCCAAGACTTGAGACCAAAAGTTGATCCAAACTCACAAAACAGACAAGTGGGTTATCTTGTTCTGTTAAACTGTTTACAAGATTGAGCTCTGAGGTTGGCACTTTGGGAGTAGGGGGCCTGATCTGCTGAGTGGGTTTGTGACACCCCCCCCATGCTTCCTAGCCAAGGTGTGTATTAGTTGTGAGGGCCTGAGGGCCATTATAACTGGCATGCAGTCAGTCCTAATAGTTCCATCCCCCCTCCCATCCCCCATTTGATTCCCTTAATTATGGAGTCCCCCCACTATAAGGACTCTACATTCCTCAGTCCCCTTACATTCTATGAACTCCTTATGTGGCTTCTTCCAGTCTGATTTTGCCCTGCTTGTCTCCATGGTGCAATCTCTCCCCTCTATATCTCCTCCTTGCACACATTCCCTATATACACGACTCTTCATCCTGTTTGATGTCCTCCCTTTCTTGGCCTTGCCTTCCCACTTGTCCGCATCCCCCCTGCTTAATCTCTCCCCTTGCACCCTCATCCAAAACCTTTGTTGGGTTCCCCCTTCCCAGTGACCTCTCATTGTTCCTTTCTAGCTACTCCTCCCTTCTGCCTGCTTCATTGCTATCTACATATGCCCCTTCCTCCTCCTGCTTTCCTGAATCCACTAATTTCCTTAAGGATGTATACCTGTTCCCCAGGTTTGCCACACTGCCCATAGCCTTCTTGTTCTTCTCCTCCTTTTTTTCTCCCATCTGTTCCCCTTTCTTGCTTCCTTCTTCTCCTTCCCCTCTTTCTCCTTCCCCCTTGTCCTACCCTCCATCTGCCCTCCTCCTTTATTTCCTAAACAACCTGGACCTTTTCCTGCCCCAAATTGGCACCCCACATTACCCCTTTTAATAAGACCCTCCCCTCCCGATCTGCTGCTAGCCACCCAGCTACTTCCCCTGCTCATGCTCCCCATGTAACATCTTTCCAGCTCTCTCCTCAGTCTAAGAACCTCTGCCTGTAATTGTGTCAGTCTGTTACATATTGGGCAAAACCCCAATTTCCACAGCTTCTCCTTATAAAGTGCCACTCCGCATCCATTACACCTCACTATTATGCCTGATTCTGCTCCCCCCAATGGCCCCTGCCATGCATCCCTCTATCCACCCGATCTGCCTCTTCCCCTATCCGATCCCCACCCTTCTTCCCTCTCAGCTCTATATCTCCCCTCAAATTGCATATTAAACCTTTTAATGCCTATGAGTTTATTATACCAGGTACTTGTACTCTAATTTGCCTTGTCCTGTAAATGCAGTTTAAAATAAAGGTGCAAGATTGCCATAGCAAATGGGAGTAGTAACCTGTAGGTGTTGTGAATCAGTTTCCTACAATTCAAACAGCCAAATAGTTCTGTTTTCCATGAAAAGTCCTTTTATTTTGGTGTTCTGCTTCATTTGCATAACCCACCCCTTTTTTTCTCAGTGCTGCAACACCCAACTGTGAAATCATACCAGGGAAATAAAGTTATTGAAGGGATACTGTCAGTTTTTAGTTTTAGAAAGACAAATCAACTATGTACTGTACCCACAATGCCTCACTATGTAAATTAGTATACAGGGTATTATATTTCTGTGCTCAATGCAGAAATAGGAGACTACATCTCTCAGTATAGAAGACTCGTAGCTAGATATGGTTTGCACAATACATTGCTGTGAAAATAAACATACAAAAAATGATATTGTTGACGCCACTACAGACATATGAGACAGCATCTCACAGTAAGGAAATTGGAAGAAAAGTTTCTTATTTTACCCACAATGCCTTGCTATGGACATTTGCATATTAGTGCTCACCACTACCAACATACGGGACTATACTTCTAAGTAAGGCACATTTAAGTCAACGTTATAAATTACCCAGAATTCCTTGATTCTATATGTAAAACATTGACAGCTCCCTGGTATGATATCATTTTGGGGGTGTTACCACACACAGAAAACTGGAGGACAAAACACTGATAAAACATAGACAAGCATTTGTCAATGCCAAATGTTTGTCGTGTGCACTGCTGTTATGGGGGGGGAGAGATGTTTGAAAATTGCTTCAGAGAATTTGTTTGTGAGGTGGAGTCCCAAAAAACATATGTTGAAAATTTGGGGCAAAAATATTTAAAAATGGCCAAGTTATGCCACTAAGTTGAAAACCCCATTGAAATACATTGAAGAGCTTACCATAGTTCACGGTTGGGCTTTGAAGAGCACAGAAGTGCCTGCAGTCCAAGGTAGACTGTGGCAACGGACCTCCGGTGGGTAAGTATGGGAGGTGGGGTGGTGGGTCCTGAGTAGGAGGGTAGGAGGTTGGAAAACAGTGGAATGTACAACTATGGATGGTTTTCTTTTTTACAGGGGAAGAAAACTGCACAGGGACAGTTTGCTTTTTTTTCAGGGAGTTTGCTGAGTAGATGGGGACACTGGGGAACTGGGCATCCCCCGTGTCTGTATACTGTTTGGGGGGGTCACACAGTAGCCAACAATGGACGAACAGATGAGGAGACTGGGGGACTGGGCACCCCTAGTGTCTGTATACTGTTTAGGGGAGGGGGGGTTACACATTGGACAATGATGGATGATTTTCATTTTTTTTAGGGTTAAAAACAAGCATTTGTCAATGTTGAACATTTGATGTAGTGAAAGATGTCCCCCTCTGCACCTTGTTTATGCCCTTGAGGTATTTGAATGTATCTATCATGTTATTTATTTTTTTATTTATTGAAATTTTTCACCAGGACGGCACACTGAACAACAAGTTGCTCATCTCCCGGTGCAACCTGAGGGGTACAATTGGATGAAGAATTAGACATACAGTTTAACATTTAACATATCAGAGAAATTAAACATTCAATTACATTTGTAACAAGACATACAGTTAAGAAATATAAATAATCATACATCTCATTTGTGACATAACATACAGTTAAATATATCATACCCATTGAATATGCATTTAATTATAAGTGGCATATCTGAGGAACATAGTACAGAAATTTAATGTAGCCTTGGAGCCAACTCCTTACGGGAATGGATCACAGTTAAGAGGCAGATTATTTAGCAATTATTAAATGAATGAGGTGCAGTGAGGGGACATCATGGAGGGTAGAGGGGTAGGCAGGGGAAACCAGCTGGGGGAAGGAGAGGATAATGATGGGGGAACATTACTGGAGCAAAGTGAGCAAAAAATCAGTTGCGAGAAGCAAGGGACACAGGGCTAGTGCAATCTGGGAGCACCTCAGACAGAATAAAAAGTGCATGTTATTAGCTCAAATGAACTAGTTCCTTTTTTTAAGTGCGGGGGGAGAGGGGGGCAGGAGAGAGGTGGAGTAAGGGATATGGTAGGGAAGGATGAGTCATACCTGGAACTGGCCCTTTCAGAGTGCAGAGAATTGTTGCCAGTGGCAGAATGAGGCGAGAACTTAGAATAAGTGACAGGAGTAGGCAAGGACAAGTTGGGTAGAGATAGTAGAGGGGATGATAAAGGGAAGGAGGAGGAGGAGGAGGGGTGGGAGAAACTTGCCTATGGCTAGGCCTCTTCAGGATGCTGAGAACCCTTCCACAGAGCAGAGTCAGGTGAGAACAAGTTAGGTAGAAAGGATGGAGAGGAAAGGGGGAGGGAGGGAAGGAAGAGTCATTTCCCAGTGCTGGAACCCTCCAGGTTTCTGAGAACCCTGCCGGGGGCATAACTAGGTGAGGACAACTTGGGAAGAGTGAAAAGAAAGGATGAAGGGAAAGGAGGAAAGAGGAGGGAAAGAAGATACTTGCCTAAGACTAGGCCACTCCAGGATGCTGAGAACCCTGCCAGAGCACAGAATCAGGTGAGGACTCGCTGGATAAAAAGGATAGAGGGGGAGAGGGAGTGAAGGAAGAGTAATTGCCCAGTGCTAGGCCCCTCCAGGATGCAGAGAACCCTGCCAGAGGATAGAATTAGGTGAGGACAAGTTGGGCAGGGGGAATAGGAGGGATAGAAGGAGAAATAAAAAAAAAGGAAGGAGGGAAGAAACTTACCTGAGAGTAGACATCACCAGGGTGCTAAGAATCCCAACAGAGGGCAGATTTAGGTGAGGACAAGTTGGGTAGAAAGGAGGGAGGGGAAGGGAAGGAGGAGGCTTGCCCAGTGCTAGACCCCTCCAGGATGCTGAGAACACTGCCAGAGGTCAAAACTAAGCAAGGGCAAGTTGGTAATGGAAGATGGTTAGGAGTAGGAGTCAGGGGGTAAGTGTCGAAGGAAAAGGAGAGCATTCTGAGATACAGGCTCGGGGGAGGAAGGTTTAATAGGGGCTGTGAGTCAGGGAGAGGAGCAGAGGTATAGGAGGACATTTAAGAAGGATTAAAGCAAGAGCAGTTAGATGAAAGTTATGTAAGGCAGACACAAGGGAGTAGGAGGAGTGCTGTATTTGGGGGGAGGGAGTTCCAGATTTGCAGGAAATGATGGGTGAAGCCTGGCTGACCGATGAGAGTGGTCCGACAGGGGACCAACAAAATGCAAGTGTCAGAAGATCTGAGGGAGTGGGTGGGGGGGGGGAAGAGAGTGAGCATGAGAGGTAGGAGGGAAGTTATTTTTACCAAAATTTAGAAGTGAGTCTGGTACAAAGAGTGAGGTGCCTCTTGGCAAGTGCGGGAAGGGACAGTGCATGGTAGAGGTCACAGTGATGAGTGTGTGATGGAGCATCAAGGACAAAGTGACAGAATGAGTTAAAGAGAGTGTCCAATCTGGTTAGGGAGGATTTGGGAGTGGCACCATAGACTACATCACAGTAGTCGAAAATGGGGAGTACCATCTTCTGGACTAGTTCACGCCGTGCCATAGGAGGGATACAACTACGGTTCCTGAATAGGGCACCAAGCTTGGGGCGTAGTTTTTTCAGGATGGCATCAATGTGGCCAGAGAAACTGAGGTGTTGGTCCAATAAAACCCCAATGTAGCTTAATGAGGAAGTGTCCTCTAGGATTGTCCCATCAAGGGTATGGAAAGAAGATAAAGGGTGGTGCCTAGAGAGTCTCTGCCTAGTGCCAAAGGTCATGGAGACAGTCTTTTTGGCATTTAGGTATAGTTGATGTGAGGAAAACCATAGCAGAAACTTGGTGGAAGCCATGCTGAAGAGTGGTTGTTACATCGGTGAGGCATTTGCCAGAGGAGAAGAGGATTGTGTCATCGGCATACATATGGATAGAGGAGGAGGGGGAGCATACTGAGGGCATGTCATTTAGGAAGATGGAGAAGAGAATGGGTACAAGCACTGAGCCCTGTGGGACATGTTTGGAAATAGGGAGGTGGTAGAGATTGTATCCTGGATCTTGACTGATTGTCTTCTGCCTAAGAGGTAAGCTCAGTTTTGAGAAGAAGTAGACAACCCAGCAGCTGTAAGGGAGTCAATAAGTAGGGCATAGGAGACTGTGTGGAAAGCCTTGGTGAGGTCGACAAAGATGGCAGAGGTAATGAGGCCATTATCCATCCCGGTGAGGATAGAGTCAGTGGGCCTGAGTAGGGAGGTGGTAGTGGAGTGGTTCTTCCAAAAGCCAGATTGGAATAGAGTGAAAAAGGAAGTCATCGAGGAAGGATGATAGTTGAGAGAGGACCAGGTGTTCTTGGAGCTTAGCAAGGGCAGTGAGGAGGGAGATTGACTGAACATTTCCAGGGGAGGAGGGGTCACCACCCTTTGGGAGAGGGTGGACCACCACATGTTTCCAGGACAAAGGGACAGATGAGGATGAGAAGGAGAGATTTAGGATTAAGGAGAGAGGGTAGGCTATAACAGAAACTGAAAGGTAGAGGAGTTTAGCATCAGGGTCATCCAGTGATGAGCTTTTAGAAGGATTAAGAAAGAGAGAAGGACTGTTAGCATTTCCTCTGGGGACACAGAAGAAAAGGAGAAGAAAGGGTGGGCATGGAGGGGTTGAGTGCTAGGTGTGGGAGGATGGGGAGGGGGGAGGTTAGAGGGGAGGGACTTTAGAAGTGTGGTGGTGAAGGAGGTATAATAGGAGTTAAACTCTTGAACCACTGTGCATGGTTCGGAGACCAATGAGTTATTTTAAGTACTCCAATAAGTACACATTGAGGTCCTTTTAACTTCTCCTGATATGTTCTGTGTTGCAACCCATGTACCATCTTGGTTGCCTTTCTGTGGACTGCCTCCATCCTGTCAATGTCCTTGTCCTTTTGTGGCTTCCAGAATTGCACACAGTAATATAGGTGAGGGCTCATTAGTACATTATACAATAGCATCACCACCTCATGCCTTCTGCTAGTGATACCTCTGACTATACACTCCAGCATGCCACTGGCTGTGCCTGCAACATTTGTGATCTGTTTTGACACATTTAGGTCATCAGAACTGATAACTCCTAGGTCCCTTTCTTCCTTGGCGATCATCAGCACCTCCACCCCATCCTGTATCTCTCCTCAGGTTTCCCTCTTCTCAGGTGCATTATTTGGGCTCTTTTGCATTGAACCTCAGTTGCCACTCCTCAGACCATTTTCCAAGCCTCTCCATGTTCCTGGTAATTTTCTCTGCCCCTTCTGGAGTATTCATTCTCTTACAGATGTTGGTGTCATCTGCAAATAGGCAGACAGACCTTTCCTTCTAGCCCTTCCGCAATGTCTGTAATGAAGACATTAACAAGGCTGGTTCCAGGACTTATCCTTGAGGTTCCCTGTGACTCACCTCTCTCCCTGGATTGGATCCCATTACCACCACCCTCTGCCTCTTGTCAGTCAATTTCTAACCCAGTTTATCAGCTTGTGCCCCATTGCCAGCATACTCATCTTGTTAAATACCCTGCTTTATAAGTGTATTTGCACAAGTGTATGTTATCACCTTGCTTTGAAACTTATTATGTATTGTATTATGTGTGAACCTGACCTACCATTTCAGTTGCCCAGGCTGTGCCTGAAAATGGTCCCCTGGATCAGTACACTTATCCGGTTACCAAAGACGTAAATAAATAAATTAGCCTTCTATGTTAGACGTTCTCGAAGGCTTTGCTGAAATCAAGATAGGTGACATCAAACGTTCCTCCCTGATTTATTTCCTTAATGAGGCATTAGGTTTCCAACCCTACATTACCCTCATTGTAGACTGACAGGCATTGGGAAGCTCTGGGTCATCGGCTGTAACACTATGCCATTTCCACCCCCACCTTGCAGACAGTGACAGACGTTGTGGTGTGCCTTAAGGTCTTCGACCCCAATGCTCACCCCATTCCATAATGAAATAAGCTGAGATGGGTGCAGTATAGGAGAAAGGGTTGAATGTTTGGGCCAAAGAATCCAAGGCACACCCCGATGCCTGTCACTGGCACAGGGTGGGGGTGGGGGTGGAATGGTCTGAGCATTATGGCCGATGACACCAAGGCACAAGCCCAATGCCTGTCAGTCTCTACAGGGTGGGGGGGTTGGAAACCCCTGATGCCCCAGATGACTGTTGGTATTGTCACTCCAAATTTTCAACATGGACTTTTTGGGACACCACCTCATGAACAGTGGCACTATCATTTCGTTACTCAATCCCAAAAGGTGATTTCACGCAGCAACTGCGCTATTCAGTGCCACAGGTGCTAAAACACATTTTGGGCAGGATGTGAAAAATGACAGCTGTACTGTTCATGAGAAGGTGTGAAAAAATGGCAATGCTGAAAATCTGGAGTGAAAATATGAGAAATTGGCAAAGTTACGAGCGTGCATAGAAACTGGGCAATGCACGCCCATAACATGGTCATTGTTTTGAATTTTGTCACCAGATTTTCAACATGGGATTTTGGGACCTCCTCTCATGAACAGTAGCACTGTGACATTGTTACTCTATCCTGAAAGTTGATTTCACACAGTGACTGCGCTACTCTGCGCAACTGGTGCGAAAACACATTTCATGCAGGATGTGAAAAATGGCAGCTGTGCTGTTCATAAGGAGGTGTGAAAAAATTGCAATGTTGAAAATCTGGAATGAAAATATTAAAATTGGGACGGTTGCAAGCGGTGTAGAAACTGCACAACATATAATGCTCGTAACACAGTTTTTTTTGAATTTTTCCACTAGATTTACAAATGGATTTTAGACCCTCATGCATATAGTACTGTCATTTCATTCGTCCTAAAAGGTGATTCCATGCAGCGACTGCGAAATCACCTTTCAGGACTGAGGAATGAAATGACAGTGACATGTTCACGAGGTGGGGTCTCAAGAACCCCATGTTGAAAATTTGGTGCCAAAATTCCTAAAAATGGCTGTGATATGAACTTAAGTTGAAATCCCCATTGACTCCCATTATTTGGCTTACCTTTCATTCTGTCAGTTTGCCGGTCGGCTTTGAAGAGTCCATGCATGTCCCGCTCCACAAAAGATCACGTCTGCCGATCTCAGAGAGTAAGTATGAGGTAAGGGGGGATAAGGGAGGGTGGTGTGCAGTAGGAGGGTCGGGATGGGGGAAGGGACGGTGTTGGATGGCTTTCATTTTTACGGGTATAAAAAAACAAATAAAAGACAGCGAGGGAAGGTTTTCTTCATTTACAGGTAAAAAAAAATATATATATAAATTTAGGCACACTGGGGTGGGCTCCCAGTGTGCCACAATAGTGGAAGGAAGGGGATACCGACATAGGATTGGGGCACTCAATGTCAGCTAGGATATACTGTTTGGGAGAGGCTCACCCGACACCGGGTGTGGGCATCCCGGTGTCAGAAAGGGAAAGGGGAACTTATTTAACCAGGAGAGACACATTAAGTGGCAGCAGGGAAAGGGGGCATTGTTTAACAAGGAAAGACAAACTGAGCTGCAGCTGAAGAGCTCACATTTTAAAGGACAGAGCCACATGCAACATCGGCCCTGTCCTTTGAAATGTTTGCTGAGATGAGCCCCCTCAGCTAACCAGTGTCATCCGGACACTGCCTGCTGATTTGCCAGCCACAGACCTGCCCCTGCAGCACTGCTGGCCATTGGGCTGGCACCCCTCACACCTCTCTCTAGCAACTCTCATATAGAGACGCAGCAAAATTTTATTTTGCCAGCAAAATTATGGCAAAATTGTCAATTTCACCTAGCAAAACATTTTGCGAAATTATGGTCTTTCGGCAAAGTTTTGCTGCCAATTTCGCCTGCGCATCTGATGTGAAATTATGTGAAACTGGGCATTTCGCTCTGCTGGTGGTCACATGGTTGAGTATAAACAGGCAAGAAGTAAGTGGTTCATTTCCTGTGATATGTATCTTGATGAAGCAGGCAGCATTTATACTCCCTGTGACTGCAGAGTGCACTTTTACACCTAAATTGCTTCATTTTTGCTGTTTTTTTCTTTTTCTTGTTTGCTTTTGTTATAGTTCATATTTTAGTACCTGGTGATTGTGTTTGTGTGTGTGTGATTATGTGTGTGTGTGATTCCCTGCCCCCTCAGCTCTCTCTGAGTCTCTATCTCTGTTTCTTTTTTTTGTTTGTTTGAATTGGTGGTGTTTGTGGATTGTGAATGTAATGGAGAAGGGTGAAGACAGTGGGGCACCTGTACCCATGTTTCAACTAACCATTACAAATGAAATGCCACAGCAGGAGGCTTTTTGCTCCAGCACCCAGCAAAAAACAGTGCCCCCTCAGCAGCAGCAGTTGGAGACAGTGCCCCCTCCCCAGCACTGAGAGGATACTGTTCCTCCACCCAGGCAACAGGAGACCATGATCCCTCCCAAGCAGCCGGAGGAGTCAGTGCCTGGGGCATTATCTGCGGCACCCCCCACATGGCTCCATCATCCCAGGAGTTCTCCTGTCTGGGATTTTTTCTACTTAATATCGGTTGGTGACCCAGTGGTTACCTACATTCAACGTGGGCAGGAAGTACATCGAGGAAAGTGTGGATCCCACTTTGGAACAACCAGCCAGCATAGCCACATAGTCCACCACCACCTCCAGCAATGGTACCTCAAATTGCAGGAGGTGGCGGCATCATCAAGTGCAGCTGTGGGGAGCAGTGCGGGTGTAAGCACTGAAGGGGGTGATCAGGAGGGAGGTATGGCTGGACCAGTTAATCATCCTCACCATGCTTGCCATACCAGAAAACAGCAGCAGTCAGTAACATCAAGACCCCTCCAGGGCCCTCTCTGTCCAAAGCCAGCAGCACAGGCAGCCCCCGGCTTTCCAGCAGTGCCAGTGACACATAAGGACTTATCCACCATCCTGTCTGAAGTCCAATATGTCCAACAAGATGATTTCAGACAGGAATTTAATGATGCTCGGGGGGGATTTCTAAACTACAGTGATGTTGACAAAATCTTGTGCATCCTGTCAGAACTCCATGGTGGCCCCACTGGCACTTAATGTGGCAGCACAAATTAATTCGTTTTTTTTTTTGGTTTCATTTTTCTGACTTCCAGTCTGTTGTTTGTATGTCCCCCCATAAAAAAAATAAAAACCCCCAAAAAGCTGTTCTATCCTCTTTAATCTACATCCATTCCTTAAGTCCTCTTGTTTCTTTATTTTGTATGTAAAATAATTTTATTGACCATTGCTGTTGTTTGTTTCTGTCTTATGCTTCCTATAGAATTCAGTCCCTTTTCTTGTTCTCTCTCTATTAGTTCTCCCTGCTTATTGTTGTATTACCCATGTCCTCCTGATCATGCCTGTCGTTTGTTATGCTTATTCTGTACCATGTCCGTCTACCCCGGCCCTAATAAACACCTTGTTCCCTCATTATTCGGGGTGCATGTTACTTCTTAGAGCTGGTTACACCTACAAGATTCCTTTTAACAGCATAATGATGTGTAAGGCAGTTGCATTCCCTATTTATTGAGTTTGCAAATGAAATGCCAACTCCTGCTGAAGGCTGTTGGCCATCTGGGCCTTGTGCACAGACTAGTATTTTTTGGAATTCAGATACCTTGTGTGAGTTGCTTCAACTCAAAGTTAGATGTGCTTACAACAGCACATGTCCATAAGGTGCTTGTTCTTTATTCAATTCTCTAGTGTGCCAAGTAAACAATCCCCAAGGCACCATCATTCCTCATACGCATCATGAAGTATGGTGCCTTGAGGGAGCGGGTGTTTTTATCTTAGTTACATGTGAGCATTTTTATGGCTGTGGGTGGAGCCTACAGCCATTTTGATATCTGCAGCTTGAAAATGGAGTTTCGTGGATTATGTCTGTGGGTGGAGCCTACAGCCATTTTGCTAACTGTAGCTTGAAAATGGAGTTTCTTGGAACACATTTTTTGGACTTTTCAATGTATTCTTCCACATCAACAAATCACAGTGGCAACTAAAATAAAACATTCCCTTCTTTCCGTTTAGAATGTTGGAGACATAACTCCAAGCTGCTTCTCTGATGGCCATTAGGAAACTGAAACAGCTTGTTAAATATTGATTGTCTATTAAACTGGAGATTTGTTTTTCCCCTTCAAAATGCAACAGCTTGCACATTTAAATGATTAGTATTTAAACATCTTTTTCTACTAACTTCAGCTGGGAATGAATATCTTTCAAGAAAGATTCATACCTCATAAATGTTACCCTTTCCCAGCAAAGTTTATAAAGATTTACACAGTTTTTAACCTCTCAAGACCCAGCTGATGAAATGCCAGGTCTTCAGTGAACTACCCAGACTAAATACATACATTTCTTTTTGACAGAAAGGGATGTGGCCTGCTTCCCAAACATAACAGATAAGAGTTACTGAGATCTCTTATAGTAAGAGTGTATATATATGTGTGTGTGTGTGTGTGTGTGTGTGTGTGTGTGTGTGTGTGTATGTGTGTGTTTGGTGGAGGGGTGGAGAAACAGTCACGCTCTGGCAAGGGAGACCTCATCTAATGAATTCACTGCTGACAAACCATGAGTGATGCAGAAGCAAATGATTTGATACCTTTATTGGACCAACATAGATGTAACAAAAAGAACTTATATAATTTATAAAATTCCTGATCAAACAACTGCAAACAGAAGACTGTTTTTTGTCATTTTATAATATGATATACTGAGTGTGTACTGTATTTACTGAATTGCTGGATCAGTACCTTGATAAAATAATAACATTTACTTAACTCATTCAAGATTCCATCAGGTGGACAGAAATAAGTCTATAAGAATTTGTCTCTATTTGCAATAACTTTGTTTCCAGGCATCACTAGTATCTTTTGAAAGATTGTCTGATTTGTGATTACTAATTTTGAGTATAGTTCATGAAATAATGAGCTTGATATTTATTTCATATAGTCCCCAATTATGCCTTATGGACAGGGCAGGGGAGATGCTACATCTCATTGTCACAGGGATGTTCATTTACACATTTTTGCATTGTATTTACTCAGGCTGTCCCAGATTAGATGCAATATCTTGTTTGTAGTAGGGTCATGATTTTATCATTTTTATAATGTATTTATTCGGGCTACCTAGTCCAGGGCCCCCGTATTCAAAGGAGATATGCAGAGCATCCCAGTGGAAGAGGGATATGTGCCGCACACAGTGCTTAATTTCTAAAGAAAGAGATGCCAGGGCTCTGAGTCAAAACCCCAAATACCAGGGGTCTGGGGCCTGGCACCCAGAAGCGCTGAAGATTTTAAGTTCTGTGGTGAGTTTGGGGCTTATATTGCAGATAAAACACATTTCTCTGTTAGGTTCCCTACACGGTTCCAGGAATCATTTTCTTTTTTGGGGGGGCAGGGTATTGGAGAGTCTGGCTGACCTCTGCAGAATTGTGGGCATGTAGAATTCAATGGCAAGGTGCTGGGGCCCAAAGGACTCTGTAGCATCAGTGTGTGTGGTCCTGCAATGGGACCTTACCATGAGCTTGCAGTTTATAACGATCAGCAATTATCAAAATGAATTTAATGCAGCAGCAATAAGTGGCCAATAAAAAAGAAAATGGAATATAATTTCAAAGTAAATTGATGGAGAAATTGCAGAAGGTACACTAAGGAGCCTGAACACGTGTCCACATTTCCAGGCAAAGTACCAAAAATGTTACTTTACAGTTTATGCAGGTTCTGAATAAAGAATCCAATGAATACAGCAGGCAAGCAATTGGACTGGAATATTACAGCATTTTGACTATAACATTATAACTATGCTCCTGCAATTGTTACAATGGGAGGTTAGCTGCTGAAGTAAGAATAACATCTCATCATATGACAGGGTCTAAGACTAATTGAACCCCTGGCCACTGTGCAACATACAATAGCAGGGCAAAGTTGTACCCTGCTAGATCCTCTGTGGTACATATTGTTGTTGCTTAATAAGGTCAGCGATAGTCTCCAATACCCTGACTCTGTCCAGGTGAAAAAAAATATTTCTTCCCCAGGAGTCAGGGGTAGGGAACCTGTAATTAACAGAAGTGTGTTTTATCTTCAATAAAAGCCACAATACTCAAAACCGTAGGAGTGCGTGGGGGGAGGGGGGCTACCCTGGCCCTGGCCCTGGCCTCCCTGTTAAAACTCATCCTCCAACTAAATTATAATATTAATTATATACGCCCCCAGACCTCCCTAGCTTTGTGGGGATTCTGTCCTCCCTTGTTCACTGACTCTGCGCACTCCTCTACTTAAAACAGGCCATCTCATTTTACCCGTTAACGCCATATGTCATCAGAACCATCCACTGCTTAACCTGACCCAAAATGGCGGCATCAGATAGAATGAGTTAAAACCCAAGAATTTCTGGGCCTAGTCAGAACAGGTTACTAAAATGTCTAGCATTGCTCCTCAGCCTTTAGCCTAGGGATTTTTTTTTTCAGCTGGTGGAGTGGGCACTGGAAAGTATAATAATTAATGAACCCCAGACAGTCTGCTATATGTACCAAGTTCACACACTGCTGCTCCTTTGCCTTACTTATTTAACTTTTTTTTTGGTCAACCTATTTTATTTTATACCCAGTCTGTCCGCTGTATGTACCAAACTCACACAGAGACACAGCTCCTCTTACACCTATGAGTTTTTCTTGGGGGTAGGGAATTACTGGTTATCAGCACCAGAGCCCCTGTTTAATCACAAATATGGTAGGAATAGAACACTAGGCTGCCAGTCTACCGGATATACCACCAGTCTCACACAGCTCCTCGGCCTTTGTATAGCCTTAGGGGGTTAATTTTTAATTCAGCTTGAGGAGAAATAGGACAACTAAATAATCAAACCCAGGCAGACTGCTGACTGAATTTACCAAGCTCATAGACTACTGAGCTGATGAGTTCTCTGCTCAGGCAACAAAACTTTTCAGCCTCAATGCAGTCTTCTTCTTTACTCTAAATTGTTTGAAGAGCCAAGGTTTTACATTTTTTTTACTTTTGTTTGCTACTTACTTTAGGTTAGTTTTAGGTAGTACGTCTCAAGTTCTGGCCTGAAGCACAGATGCAGGCTTTTTCTGTTCTGCCCTGCACTTCTCCTTCACTACTTCCTTGCCTTCTGGCTAAATGCTTCACCACTTCAGAGTACCCCTGAATGTTGCTGGCTCCCTTGAATCTCCTCCCTAAGCCAGGTATCTACTCCCCATTGACTGTCCCAGTCACTTCCAGCCACAGCTACTTTCTCACCACCTGGGTGTTCTGTTTCCCGATCCCTTGATCAGCCCACTCCCTGCCTTGCCCACCCAATGACCGACTTTCCTTTCTCTTTTTTAATTAAGCAACCCCTGACAGACCCCCCCAATCTCAGTACAACTTAACAACTCCTCAAGTAAATTTAACTTTCAGAATTTTTTTTTTTATTCAGAATCCATCAGTACGCAGATTTTTTTCCCTAACAATGAGACTACAGTAGATGGAGCTACAGCCTGCAAAAGACCATGACTACTGACTCCTCCCATGATGTTCACATGCAACATGAGACACCTGACCACAGAACAGTTGGTCAGGTGATGTCCGTACTGTGTGTGTCTAGTAATGAAGCACAAGCATGCAAATGCAAGGTGGTTATGCACACCCACTGACAACCTCAACCCCCCTTCCCCAGAACAAGCAACTTGGGAGCGAGCAGCATGGAGGAAGAAAACAGCAGCATACAGCATCTCAGCTGAGAGAACGACTGCAAGGAGGTGGAGCTGACTGAAATCTGCACTGCTGCAGCACTGTGGTAGCACAAACAAATCAGCCCGCTTTTAAAAGTGAGTACACACACAAAAAACAATATTTAAA
Organism: Neoceratodus forsteri; assembly: GCA_016271365.2. Lineage (NCBI taxonomy): Eukaryota > Metazoa > Chordata > Ceratodontiformes > Ceratodontidae > Neoceratodus > Neoceratodus forsteri. The sequence continues at coordinate 1,141,938,148 of CM028129.1, read as the reverse complement.
GTGCAGTGTCAGGGAGAAGAGGTGCCAGGGCTCAGCTCTGGTATGAAAAGAGGTGCCGGGGCTGAACCCTGGCAAGCCCTGGCACAAATTAAGCACTGGCTGCACAACTTCAACAAAGCGCAGCAGTGTGATATTCACCAAACATGCGGGATGCACTGGCCACAAGGCAATGGACCAGGGCACACACAAATGGTATGCCATTCAAGTCAAGGGAGCAATCCCATGCATATGCCATGCTACAGCATATTCAGTGGGAATGTACCCCTCACAGTCTAGTGCACCATGGCCCACAGTTAGGCCATGAATAGCTGGCCTAACCCGGCCAGCCAGCCACCCAGAGGCAGGCTGCAGATGTGCACCCAGGTGCACAGCAGCATGGCAGCCCTGGTGGACTAAAGGTACCCCTTTTCTATCCCCAGTCTAGCCAGTGCCATCCCTGAAGAGCTCCATAGTGTAGGGCCCCCACCCAGACTCGATTGCACTAGAGGAAGTCATGGTCCATATCCATAGTCTAGAGGACTCCCATTCACCATCCCTGTACAGACACCCTCATTCCCCCCATACTCAACCTGTTGCAAAGACTGGCACTGCCTTCCACACCCTGCCATGGCCAGCCATTGACTGCACTGAACCTAGGCTGGGGATCTGCACTCTGGAATGACCCAACTGGCTGTACCATGCATTGGGGCACCATGCCAGATGCAGATCCACCAGTGTATGCAGCCATGTGTACGTCCCTGGCAAACTGAAGAGGGAATTTACATACCTTCAATGCATGACTTGTTGATACTGCATCTTTGGGCTGTCATACACTGCTGCAAGTCCACACTCTCCCCTATTTCCCTGTGTAACATGCCATCCTTCGGACTACTGAAGTATCCCGGGTGCCATTAGGTGCGGTATCCTGTAATGCCATTTGCAATGTATGCTTCAGGCTATAGCTAGTTCATCCACAGTTCCTTAATTGTACAAACAAATGGGAGGTCAGCTGTGACATGCCTGTTTTGGGACCTGTGTGAGTGGGTACAGCATCAGCCATCACCCACACTGAACAGTGCAATGGCACGGGGATGATGGATCCACATGCCAGTGCCTGAGGAGTATGGCCACTGGGTGTTATCACCCACATACAGCTCATGCCTACATAGAACACATTCCAGTATCCTACTGCAAGTGCTCTGCCACCCGTCAATAGAGTGGTATGATCCATTACAGAGCCAGTCATCACAATGGGATGGGCTGGGGGGCAGGGAGGGGTGTCTGTGCACTGTTGAGGGGAGTGGGGCCACTACACTATGGACATGGACTGCAGGTGTATTCAGGTGCAATTAGGGATGGCATTGGGATCCTTACAATATGGACCTGATAGACCCTGGACTCCGGTATGATCGGGGCTGGTGGAACGGTTGGGGGGTGCCACTATACCAACAGAGATTTCAGAGCCTGTCCCACATGGGAGTGATCGGGGTTGGGGCTTTGGGGTGAGAGCTGCTCCGGCGCATTCATCCCCATGCCAACATGCAAATGGGTTGGTAATGAGCATGCATAAGGCCCCTTTGCACCCTGCATGCTCAATTAGTTCATTTGCATTCCTGGGTTGAATATCACCCATGGGGGCTGTGGTGCACACTGGTATGTGCCACACATTTCCCCTGGAAGGTATTCAGTTGGGATCACCCTGGATGCACCTGGCCTGGCAGCCACCTGCACTGTGACTCCCATCCATGGTCACATTTTCAACAGGAACGATGAAGCCCGACAGGATAAAGCACAGTGTCGAAGGTTTACTGCTTGACAAGAGGGATTAACTCCCTTTGAAACTGTATTGTTTGCTGCAGTAACTGTACTGCAGAATTCTGCAGTGCTGCGCTTCATCCTGGTGGGCTTCACTGTATGCACACCCTGTACTGGTGGTGCATTCTCTTTGAATATTGTATCAGTGCCAACTGGTGCACCCTCTTTGTGCAACACATCATTCTGCTCATGCATCGATCTGGCACTTAACATACCCCCCCCCCGATGTAAAATATTGTTTTTAGTGCGTTCTGATTTTACACAATGCAGCATAATACTGTGTAGATGTACAGCCCCACTGAAAATAAGATGTACTTTCTTCTGTGAACTATCCAGGCTAAATGTATAGCAATCAGCAGGCATATTCCAGGAAAACACATTGTAAAAATGTGTAAAAGGAAGACCACATTGAAACTGCCTCTCCACAGATCTGCATTGTGCAGTTCATTAGAAATAATGGGTAAAAGTATCCAAAAGTTCTTCACAGCCATATCAGCTCTGACCAGAGTTTGTTTACATTGTCTGCATGCCACAGTGGAATAAAGAAAGAGCACTTTATGGATATGTGCTTGTGGTGATTGCTCCTTACTTTGAGTCAAAGCAACTCACACGAAGTATTTGAATTAAAAAAATACAGACTCTGTGCACAGGGCCCTAACAGCCCATAGCCTTTGACAGGTGTCAGCCATTCCTTTGCAAACTCCATATACTATATGGGGAATGCAACTGAATTGTGGGTCAATGTTATATTTTATTAAAGTTATGCTGAAGGCATCACCTGCACTTTAACATATTTCCTTCTCCTATCCATAGATGTCAAGCATTGTGCCTATTAAAAAACTGTTTCACAATGCTGTGTGATGTTGCATCACATATTGTTGTGCGGAAAGATGTAGCACATCTGGTGCCAGCACTGACAACATGTCCCAGAAGGCCACAATTCCTGAAATGTTTCCCAGAAAATGTTACAGTACATTTAGACAGAAATCAGGTGTCACACATGGCAGTTACATGGTTTGCATCCACCATCAGGACACAAATCTGTTATTTTCTGCACTGTTTCAAATGGTTTTCAGGCCTAACCGAGGTGGTGTCACTGCCTAACATGCCCCCATATATAATAGGGTCAGGTAGTAAACAACATTGGTGTAACAGGGAGGAAAAAGTTAATAGGGTAAGCAAGTGGAATAGAAAAACAGGAACGATGCAATGCAGAGACTATATCACAATTTTAATTTCTGTGAGCAGTTCAACAATGCAGTGTACCTGGCTGTGGACAAGTCAAGTGATCAATGTACATGAATACTTCCAATAAAAAAATGAAGCACAAAAGTGATTAAGCAAAGGGAAACAGGAACAGAACTACTCAGAATGAGTAACTCTTCAGATAAAGTTACCCCAAAAAGGGTTAATATGTAAGAAAAATATAACAAATAAGTAGCACACCAACAAAATTATTAAGACTTAAAAAGAAATTATGGAAACTCACTCACAACTTGAGAGAAATCTGTCAAATATTAGGAACTAGCCTGCTCTGCTTTCACATACACACACATCACATGGTCGACCCTCCCTCACTCAACTCCCTCACAGACACAAACACAGAGAAAACTGAAAACACTGCCTAAGTTTAACTAAGTATTATCCAGAGATACCAAAACAAAAAAGTGTTCCCTAGCAGCACTAGGAACTAACTTGAGATTTGGGGAGCAATTAACTCTCAAAAATCACAAATAAAGAGATTTGTGAAGGATTTATTGGCTGTGATGCACCACACTGAACTGCTCTCCGACTCAGCAGACAATATACTGTGCAGGAAACAGCCTACACATGATATTTCAGCTATCTACCAATAATGCATTTCAATTTCACTGGCAAAATTGAAAACATTGGCGAAATTAAGGATAATGGTGAAATTTCACCTTATGCAAAAGTGAAATTGGGCAAAATTTCGCATTACTCGAAAGTGGAATCAGAGGCGAAATTACATTTCACCTAGGCGAAAAATTTAGCATAATGCAGGAATTACGCAAAATAGTTCGCCAGGCAAAATTTTACAGTTTCACACATCTCTACTCTCATATCAACATGTTCATCTGCGCTTGCACATACGGCAAACATAAACAAGCATTTGTCAATGCGGAATGTTGTCTCAGTGGCATTGGCATTGGTAGTGCAGGATTAAGAGATGCATAATAGGAATGGCAGTGAAGTACTGAAGTGACGCCAACCCCATCCCCACCCTGCAGAGACTGACAGGCATTGGGGTGTGCCTTTGGGTTGTCAGCTATACCGCTCATGCCATTTGACCTCACCCTACGCTGTAGACACTGACAAGTGTCGTGGTGTGCTTTGGGGTGTTTGGGCATTATACGTACTCCATTCCATAAGGAAATACGCTGAGGTGGGTGCAGTATAGGAGAATGGGGTGAACTTTGTGGCCGAACACTGCAAGGCACACCACAGTGGCTGTCACTGGCTGCAGGTGGGGGGTGGGGGTGGAATGGCATGAGCATAACAGACAATGATCCCAAGTCACACCCCTGACACCTGTCAGTCTCTACAGGGTGGGGTGCTACAGTCGGAAACCATAACACTGTAGGCGTGCGTTGATATTTTCACTCCAAATGTTCAACATGGGCTTTTTGTGAGCCCACCTCATGAAGAGTGGCACTATCAGTTTGTTAGCTGAAAGGTGGTTTTGCACACAGTTATGCCATTTGGTGACACAGGGATGAAAACATGTTTTGGGTAGTATGTGGAAAATGACAACTGTATTGTTCATGAGGACATGTAAAACAAGCATTTGTCAGTGCCGAATGTTTGCTTGCTGGCATTGGCACTGGTAGTGTAGAAGTTACAGAGCTGCATAATAGAAATGGCAGTGAAGTATTGAACTGAAGCCAACCCCACCACCACCCTGCAGAGAGTGAAAGGCATTGGGTTGTGACTTTGGGTAGTCAGGCATAATGGCCATGCCATTTCACCACACCCTACCCTGCAGACACTGACAAGTGTCACGGTGTGCCTTGGGGCTTTGGCCCTTATGCGCACCCCATTCCATCAGGAAATACGGTGAGATGGGTGTGGTATAGGAGAATGGGGTGAACTTTGGGGCTGAAGAGTCCAAGGCATACTTTGATGCCTCTCATGGCTGCAGGATGTGGAATGGTATGAGCATTACAGGCAAGAATCCCAAGTCACACCCCTGATGCCTATCATTCTCTACAGGGTGGGGCGTTATGGTTGGAAACCCTAACACCTCAGGCATTCGTTGGTATTTTCACTCCAAATTTTCAACATGGTTTTTTGTGACCCCCCACCTCATGAACAGTGGCAATATCAGTTTGTTATGGCGAAGCTGCTTATGCACAGCGACTACGGCATTTAGCACCACAGGTGCAAAAACACATTCCGAACAGGATGTGAAAAATGACAGCTGTACTGTTCGTGGGGAGGTGGAAAAAATGACAATGTTGCAAATCTGCATTCAAAATATTAAAAAAACTGGTGAAGTCATGAGCGTGCATAGAAACTGTGCAACGCATACCCGTAATGTAATTAGGTTGGGGATTTTTTACAGCAGATTGTCAACACAGGCATTTTGGGACCTCCGATCATGAACAGTGTCACTGTGATTTTCTTTATCTGTCCCCAACAATGATTTCCCACAGCACCCATGCATCTCTGCGCTGAAAGTGTGAAAACACATTTCGGCCATGTTGTAAAAAATGACAGCTGTACTGTTCATAAGGAAGTGTGGAAAAATGCCACTGGTGAAAATCTGGACTGAAAATATTACAAAGCCATGAACTTACGAGGGTGCATGGAAACTGCACAATGCTCACTCGTAACACAGTCATTTTATGGACTTTTGTCACCAAATTTTCAACATAGCCATTTTAAGACGTCTGCTTATGAACAAGTGTAACTGTGATTTCCTAATCTGTCCCAAACATTGCTTTCGCACACCGACTGCACCATTGTGCGCTACATGTGCGGAAACACATTTGGGGTGACATGTGAAAAATGGCAGCTGTACTGTTCATAAGGAAGTGTAATAAAATGGCAATGTGGAAAATCTGGAGTGAAAATATAGAAAATTCGCAAACTTATGAGCGTGCGTAGGAACTGCGCAACGTACGCTCGTAAAACAGTCATTTTTAGGAATTTTTTCACCAAATTTTCAACATAGCCATTTTAAGACCTCTGCTCATGAACAGTGTCACTGTGATTTTCTTAATGTGTCCCATACATTGATTTCGCACACCGACTGCACCATTGTGCGCTACATGGGCAGAAACATGTTTTGGGCAAGATGTGAAAAATGACAGCTGTACTGCTCATAAGAAAGTGTAATAAAATGGCAATGTGGAAAATCTGGAGTGAAAATATAGAAAATTTGCAAACTTACGGCGTGCGTAGGAACTGCGTAATGCCGCCAGTAAAATAGTCATTTTTAAGAATTTTCCACCAAATTTTCAACATAGGCTTTTTGAGTGCCCACCTTATGAACAGTGGCAGTGTCATTTCATTACTCAGTCTCGAAAGGTGATTTTGCGCAGTGACTGCGAAATCACCCTTTGGGCCCGATGGACGCCATGACAGTGACAGCATTCACAAGAAGGGGTCCCAAAAACCCCATATTGAAAATCTGGTGCAAAAATTCCAAAAAATGGCTGAGATTTGTAGCAAAGTTGAAAAAACCCTATTCATTACATTATACAGCTTATCAGCATTTCCTCGGTTCGCGGTCGGCTTTGAAGAGTGCAGACATGTTCCCGGTCCACCGAAGATCATCGGGCCAGAGTCCCGAGTTAAGTATGGGGTGAGGGGGTGTGGGGAGGCAGGGTGTGCAGTGGGTGGGTGCGGTGGGGGCAGAGACTGCGAGGGACTGTTTTTAAGTTGCAGATTTTTTTTTCTTCACATGATGACGCAGGACGTTTGCCACGCTGAGGTGAGCTCCCAGCGTGGCACACAGATGGCTGGTGGGGGCGTGGAGCCAACAAGGGATTGGGCACCCCCGTCGGCAATAGCATCTGTTGCCACAGTGGGGTGGGCTCCCAGCGTGGCACCCTGTACTGGAGGGGAAACAGTGGAGCCGACGCGGGATTGGGCACCCCCGTCAGCTATACAATGTGCAGCCATGCTGAGGGTGGGCACCCAGCATAGCATTTGTAACTCTGCTTGGGTGGGGTGCAGCACAGCCCGGCCGGGGATTGGGCACCACTCGCCACACAGTGTGTGTTAGGGAGCACCAGCATGCGTGCCTGTGTGTGTGTGTGTGTGTGTGTGTGTGTGTGTATGTAGGGGGAGTGCCACGAGCAGGCAATATCTTATCGCTGCTCACTGAAGTGTAGCCCCCTTTTCAACTGTATTCCACTGCATTTTGGAGCTGTCATAGACAGCTCCAGCAGGCATTGGAGAACTGTGGCTGCGTCTGCAAACACACTGACTGAATTGGAAGAGGGCTGCCACACCTCCGAAAACTTGGATGATGGCACTATGTTTCTTGCACATGTGTGCAAGCAAACATAAAAATAGCAACGTTGAAAATCTGGAGTGAAAATATGAAAAATGGGTGAAGTCATGAGCATGCATAGAAACTGTGCAACACACGTCTGTAACCCAATTACTTTTCAGATTTTTTTAACCACATTTTTAACATAGGCATTTTGGGACCTCCCTCATGAACAGTGACACTGTGATTTTGTTAATGTGTCCCAAACGTTGATTTCCCACAGTGACCACGCCATTGTGCAGCACAGGTGAGAAAACACATTTAGGGCAGGATGTGAAAAATGACAGCTATACTGTTCATAAGGAGGAGTGAAAAAATGCCAGTGTTGAAAATCTGGCATGAAAATATTGCAAATTTGCAAAGTTACAAGGGTGTGTGGAAACTGCGCAAAGCACATTTGTAACACAGTCATTTTATGGAATTTCGTCACCATATTTTCAACATTGGCATTTTAGACCCTCTGCTCATGAACAGTGTCAGTATCATTTCCTCAAACTGTCCCAAAAACTGATTTCACACAGCGACTTTGCTATTCTGCACCGGAAGTGCAAAAACACATTTCGGCCAGGATATGTAAAATAACAGCTGTAATGTTCATAAGGAGGTGTGGAAAAATGCCAATGTTGAAAATCTGGAGTGAAAATATTACAAATTCACAAAGTTACGAGTGTGCATGGAAACAGTGCAATACATACTCATAAAACAGTCATTTTAAGATTTTTTCCACCAAATTTGCAACATAGTCTTTTGAGAGACCCTCATGAACAGTGGCACTATTGTTTCATTAATCAGTCCCGAAAGGTGATTCTGTGCAGTGACTGCAAATCACCTTTTGGGACCGAACTAACGCATGACAGTGCCTGAATTCATGAGGAGGGGTCCCAATAACCCTTGTTGAAAATTTGGTGCCAAAATTCCCCAAAATGGCTGAGATATGCACCGAAGTTGAAAAAACCCTATTTATGCCATTATACAGCTTACCAGCATTTCTTCAGTTCACGGTTGGCTTTGAAGAGTGCAGACGTGTTCCTGGTCCACCGAAGATCATTGTGCCAGACTCCGGAGGTAAGCATGGGGTGAGGGAGGGGTGTGGGGAGGCAGGGTGTGCAGATGGTGGGCGTGGGTTGCGGAAGGGGGCAGGGAGACAGCGAGAGACCGTTTTATTTTTTACAGGGTTTAAACAAATAAAAAAAAAACATTGCGGGACGATTTTTCCTTTCTAGGGGATTTGGCACACTGGGGTGGGCTCCCAGCATGCCAACTAACTATTTTTTTTGGGGGGGATGCTTTAGCTGATGGGGAATTGAGCACCCCCATTGGCACATACCGAAGGGGGGGAACAAAAGCTGAGGCGGATTGGGCCCCTCCTCGGCACACAACAAAAGCGGCGGAGGCATTATGAAGATGGGGAGTGGGCTCCCCCATCTGCAAAATAAAGATGAAAGAGGATTAAAGCCGATGGGGATTGGGCACCCTGTCAGCAAAGAAAGACTGTTGGGGGGGGCTCGCATGATGCCGAAGGGGATTGAGCACTCCCTCGGCATACATTTTAAATGGCAAGGGGGTCATTATGCTGACTGGGAGTGCGATCCCCAGTCAGCATTGTAACAGGTGGTGGCAGTCAGTGTCGCCTTGTTGCGAGCAGATCAGGAGGCGTGTTGTGATCCCGCTGCATGAGAGCTTTGCTGTCATTGCAGCGGACCTTTTATTAGATCCGGTGGCCACATTAGGGATGCATGATGTCAGCACCTGCTGCTGGCTTGTTGAGGAATGAGGGACTCACCTACTGATGCATGCCCTGCATTCGCCCACAGTGACTGCTCCTCCAAATCTGCTACTACCGCAAGATGATGGCTGTGTAAGCACGTGCCAACATAAAAATGACTATGACAAAACAAATTGCAGCTTCAACATCTGAACCATGTCTGGCAATGGCATACTATGCGTAAAAGGCATTTGGGGAACGGTCAACATTTACTTTAAATTTCAACTTTGCTTGCCCCAACCCTTCTTTCTTATTGTTTCTATATGTACAATATCCAGCATATCAAAGCTTAATATTTCCTGTATGTCTAAAATTTGAGTGCCTCAAATTTACTTTTTTAATGTCCCTGTAACCCATGTTATTATCAACTCTAAATTTGTTTGACCCAGATTTCCTTAATGATGCCCCTTCCAGCAATCCAATTGTTTATCACTGTAACCAGACTTAACAAATCCCATCTGTAAAGATATTCAAACACATACTTACCTATGTTATTTTCAGGCTATAGAAGCATTCCATACTGCATAACCAAGACCTGGCTGGATGAAAATGCTGGCCCAGTTTTGGAGGCAGCAGTTCTAGCTGGGTTCTCTGGTGTTACACCGCCTGAGCTTGGACCATGGGGGGGGGGGGTTGCAGTCTGTTTCAAAACCAAACTGGGCCTCGTAAGTGTACCAGTTGAGGGAGCTGAGTACTTCAAGTGTACTGTAGTGGCAGGTGTGGGTTGTAGAACTGTTCTCATCTATCGTCCACCAGGTGATGAGAAAAGTTTTCTACAGGAAGTAGCCAACTTCGTCATTGACATGGCATTTGAGTCACCCAAGCTGATGGTTCTGGGTGACTTCAATGCCTGGGTCGATAATGAACTTTCACAGTTTGGGCAATACTTCCTCCAATTGATGACATCTTTGGGCCTTACACAAGCGGTTACTTCTGCCACCCATAAGAGCGGTCACTCCTTGGACCTACTGTAGTTTTCCTCCTGGGGATTGAGGCCTTTGACGTGGGGGTGAAACCTGCCAGTTGGTCCGATCACTACACTGTGGTGTTCAGTTTTTGCACCCCCCTTGTAGGCATACCCCTGTGGAGATGGTTAGGTACTGCTCTTTGCGAGATGTTAGCTCTACAGGCCTGGCAGTGGTGCTTGACTTATCAGAGTTTTCTGGAGTGAGCAATGATCCTGATGCCTTGGTGCTGGCCTATAACAGGGCTAAATTGCTCCTGTCCATGTTCATCCTCTCCCCCTTCAACCTCGGTCCCCATGGTTTGATGGGACCTTGAGGGAGATGCGGCGACAAGAACGAAGATTAGAGCATTGTTGGCGGAGAACTGTCCTTGATTCCAACCATCTTAGACTGATGGAACATTTCCAACTCTGTCATTCCACAATTTCTCGTAAGAAGGCAGAGTTCCTGTCTGGGGAGATTGTGGCTGCTCAAAACCTATCAGCTCAGCTTTTTTGAACTGTTGACAGACTGTGCAACCCAGCCTGTCTCCAGGTTCGGAAAGCCTTTTCACAAGTGGAGTGATGAGCTTGCTCACTCCTTTGCAGATAAGGTGGCTGACATCAGGGCAGCACTCCAGCCTGCTCCCTCTATGGGAGAAGCTGCAGATCAGCATTAGGTCACAGCCCCTGGTCTCTCCTGGAGTTCCTTTGACTTTCCAGAGTTCATTGCTGTCATGAGGATTGTCCATAGTATGCGCCCTACATACTGTAGTTTGGCCCCTTGGCCCGACTTCCCTGATAAAGGGTTGTCATGACGTCATTGGCCCAGTCCTAGCATGGCTAGTCTGGTGCTCCTTGGATACTGGTGAGTTTCCTAGCTCCCTAAAGGAGGCAGTGGTGACACCTCCTGAAGAAACTTCCTTGGACCCTGGTCGCTTCATGCCCCAACTGAGGCCGATCTCTAATCTTCCCTTTGTAGGGAAGATTATTGAGAAAGTAGTGGCCACACAACTGGAAAATCATTTAACCATCCATGACATCTATGAACCACTCTAGTCTGGATTTCGGAAGAGGTATAGTACCGAGACAGCGCTGGTTCGGGTGCTCAATGATCTCCTGATGGTTAGAGATCAGAAGGGCCATTTCATCTTGGTTCTTCTTGATCTCCCATCAGCTTTTGACACTGTGGACCATGGGGTACTTCTTGAGCACCTGGAGTTCATCTGTGGCCTGTCAGGTACAGTCCTCAGTTGGTTTAGATCTTCTCTCACTGATAGAACTTAAAGAGTGGTGTCGGAGATAAATTCTTCCTGCCCAGTCTCTCTGTCATGTGGGGTCTCCCAGTGCTCAGTGTTGTCCCCCATGTTGACTGCAGTGTATATACTGCCCCTTGGAGACATTGTAAGAAGGTGTAGGCTGAGGTTTCACTGCTATGCAGATGATACCCAGCTCTACCTATCTTTTGTACCCAACCAGGACAGAGCTCTCTCAGTCCTTAATAGCTGCCTCACCAAAATCCAGTGCTGGATGAATTCAAGCTGGCTGAGGTTGAACTTGGAGAAGACGGAGGTAATGGTTGTGGACCTGTGTTGTAGGGTAGAGGGGATGGGAGCTGGTTTACCCTCAGGTTTATTTCTGGGAGGTATCCAGCTCCCTACCTCCAAACAGGTGCGGAACTTGGGGTTAATTTTTGACAATGAGCTGACACTGTGTTTGCAGATGTCGGCAGTTGTTAAACTTTTCTTTTATCATCTTAGGAACATCACCAAGATTAAGCACCTTGTTCCACCCGTCAATCTGCCTATGCTGATCCATGTTTTTGTGACCTCACGCCTTGATTATTGCAACTCCCTTTATCTAGGGCTTCCTGGGGTTGATATCTGCCGCTTGCAGCTGGTGCAAAATGCTGCGGCCCAGTTATTGATGGGTATGTCTCATGCCTGTCATATTTACTGGTGCTGTGTGATCTGCACTGGCTGCCAGTTCAGTGGTGGATCACCTTTAAAGTTGGTCTTTTGACTTACAAAGCCCTACACGGGTAGTGTCCGGACTACTTGGAAGATCTTCTGGTTCCCTACTGGCCTAAGCGATCTCTCCGCTTGGCAGATATGGGGTTGCTAGAGATTCCGAGGATTTCTTTAAAATCTTCAGGCACTCATGCTTTTATCTATGCTGCTGTGACTCTCTGGAATTCTCTACCCTGCCCACTTCATCAGTGTGTATCCGTGGAGGAATTTAAAAAGAACTTGAAGACCTATTTGTGGTGAAAGATTTATTTTAATTAATTATTGTGATTTTAAGAGCTCAGATTATTGTTGGATTATGTTTTATTTATTATATTTGAAAGTACTGTAAGGTGCCTTGAATTTAAGAAAGGCGCAATATACGATTAACCAGGCTTAAAAAATACTATCTGTAAATATATTCAGACATATACTGCCCATTTCATGACACTTAAGCTATTTTCGGGATACAGAAGCATTGCATACTGCATAAGCGATTTTCAGTGGTACATAATGATAAATGCAGATTTGGATCAATCCATTCAATCAAACAAACCCCTAAAAGTCATGCACAAAGTTGTTGTCTTTTGAAAAAGTGTTTTTGCCTCTGCCCCTGCACACCTTACTCAGTGCTCCACCTTCCTTCTTCTGCTGCCCAATCTCCAGAAGGCACCTGGGGTATTTAAAAAACTTGTGGGAGTGGGGGAGGGTGGGCAGTAATATTTTCCCTATGATTTAATATCCCATTTGCTGTGCAGGATGCACTTTTAAGCCATGAAGCAGCTGAATGAAAATTTGAATCTGGCAGCTTCCTGCTCCTTCAGGCTCTGATTGGCCTTTGGTTCCCCTTCTCTCTCTCTCCTCACTCGCTGCAGCCATTTGCATCCAATGACTCAGCCACTCCTCCACAGTCAATTGCTGTTGCCAAAAACTATGATTTTCACCAGTGTTGAAGGGGGAAGAGGGAGTCCTAGGTAGGGACAAAATCGACCTCCTTCCCCCTCCTTTCCTGTGATTGAATGCCCCCTTTGCTGAGCAGGACACGCTTTTAAGCCATGAAGTGGCTGAATGAAATTCTGAATCATGCCCTGATTGGCCTCTGCTTCCCCTTTTCTCTCTCTCTCTACTCACTCGCTGTGGCTGTTTGCAGTCCCTGACTCAGCCTCTCCTCCACAGCTGATTGTTGCTGCAGAAAAGCACGATTTTCATTGGTGTTGTGGGGGAAGATGGAGTCCCAGGCAGGGACACAGTCAACCTCCTTCCCCCTCTTTCCTGTGATTGAATGTCCCCTTTGCTGCGCAGGAAAAGCTTTTAAGTAATGAAGCGGATGAATGAAAATTTGAATCTGGTGCAACCCTGCTCATTCAGGCCCTGATTGGCCACTGCTTCACCTTCTCTCTCTCTCTCTACTCACTCAATGTGGCCATTTGCAGCTGCTGACTCAGCTACTCCTTCATGGCCAGTTGCTGCCACCAAAGCCTCCAATTTTTATTTATCACAAATAAATTTGAAGCCACAATCCACAATTATTAAAATCCCTATGGAACATTAATACATAGAAACATAGACATTGATGGCAGAAAGAAGACCAAAGGTTCATCCAGTCTGCCTCAGTTCCCTAGTTAGCCCTGTGGCCTACTGTTCATCTGGGGTCCTAACCCCTCCTCACTCCCCCCCCTCCATTCTTCTCCCTGCTTCTGATGCCCTGAGTAACTGCTATACCTTTCATTCTGTCCCAGCCATGCTTAAAATGGCTCTACGATGCTACAGCATCAACATCTTCCCAACGTGACCCTACAGCGATGGATTTATGTCAGCTGCAATTTGCGGTTAGCATAAATCCATTGGGGAAACAGTTTCTGTGTAATGGGGGGCATTACCCCCCCCATGCAGGGTTCTGTACCCCCCACACCCCCTGGACTTAGGGATTATCAACTCTGAGTTGGAGTTGATTCGGGGAGAGGGTGCAGGACAGGGGGAAAGAGTGCCATGGTCACGGGTGGACTTTTACAGTGAACTGTCGATGTTTGTCAGCATCGACGTGTTCGCTGTAAAGGTTTCGTTGTATGGAGGGCATACCACTTATAACCACTAACAGTTTTTGCACATACCACCTTGGTTGGCAGCCTGATGCATGATTCCACCACCCTTTCGGAGGAATAGTATTCTCTCAGATCCCTCCAGAACCTACCTCTTGTTAGCTTGCACTCATGACCATGTGACCATAAGCTGGTATTCAAGTTAATTAGTTCCCCAGAGTTCACCCTGTTAATTCCTTTTAGGAATTTGAAGGTCTGTATCATATATTCTCTCTGCTTCTGGTCCCCAGTGAGTACATGTTCAGTGCCTTGAGGTGCTCCTCATAGGACATGCCCTGTTGACCATGAATAACTTTTTGTTACCCTGTGGTGCATTGTCTCAAGCCTATCCCTATCCTTCCTGAGGTGAGGACCTGAAAACTGAGCACAGTGCTCCAGGTGTGGCATCACCAAGATCTATATAGGGGAAGCATTACCTCACTCTTTTTGCTATCATTACCCCTCCTGATACATCTAAGCATCCTGCTTGCCTTGCTATGAGCCTTGTTGTACTGACTCAGTTTCTTTAGAGTTGCTGATGATAACTCCAAGGTCTTGTTCCTTAGCTGTGGTACTGAGTCCCATGCCTCAAATCCAGTACCATGCCTGGGGGTTCTTGTTCCCTTGGTGCACCTCCTAGCAATTTTTGCCATTGAATTTCAGCTGCAAAAATGTGAGGTGAGCATTCCTGGCAGGTCTACCTAATTAGGGAGTTCACTGAGATGTTCACAAATGGTATAAAACACTCTCAAAAGGAAATGATGTGAATTCATCCACCAGCAGACTTAATTTCACAGTAGTTTCTTCAATCAATCAATCAATCGATCAAATCTTTATTTATTCAGGCGAACATCATTGAGCACAGCTCATTTGCAAGATGGACCTGATAAGGTCAAGGTTCAATAATTAGTACATGTATAGGAAGATTTAAAACACGTATATACTTATATACAGTAATCAAGGTTCAATAAGTGGTATATGTACATGAATAATTAAAACACTTATATACAGAAATCAAGAACAGAAATTGTTTAAACATAACAGGATATGGTAGGAACATATGAGATGCACTCTAGGTAAACCAGTATATACATATCAACATTGGCAGTAATCATGGCATACATTCAACATGATATACCCAAGATTCCAAAGATCCAAGGGAAGTCAATGTGGACAAAGAGAAATAGTGATTGGATGACTGAAAGAGGTGGTCATAGACTGAGACAAGTGACATGGTAGGAAGGGGCACGATGACTAGAGCAGGGCTGGTGCTAGAACTGGGAGGTGAAAGGCAGTGATAAGGGCTAAGGTAGGAGCCTGGAGCTAACGGGAGAAGATTATAGCCAGGGGGTGAGGTATCTGTGGAGATGAATTCTAGGGAAGTGAATTGCCATGATATGATGGCAGCCTGAGAGGGGGAAGGAAAGAACTGTGAATAAACTAGAACTTGTGGAAGCAATTGCATTTTTCAGGGAAGAGACTTAGGTATAGATGCTTGAAGGATGCTAAGGATACCCGGTTGATCAGCTTCAAGAACTTTAGAATCGTGCTCCATGATATAGCTAGATTATAGCTGATAGCAGATCTCCCATGTCGGGTGTTGACTTTAGGCACTTTGAGCATAATGAAATTGTAGCTTCTTAGGGCGTAGGTGCCAGCTGTGGCCTGTGCGAAGCAGTTTAATATATAGTTTGGAAGCATCTTAGTCAAAATTATGTATGTCCACACTGCAGCATTTCTGTTTCTTCTGAGATGTAGAGATGTCCAACCGACTGCTGCATAGAGAGAGCAATGGTGAGTGTTAAATGGTAGATCTGTTATGAACCTCAGAGCTCTGTGGTATAGTGTATCCAATTTGCATAGGTAGGAGATAGGGCAGTGACTATAGAGGAAGTCTGCATAGTCAATTACTGAGAGAAATGTGGCCTGGACCAACCTCATTTTGGAATCTCTGTTTAGAAAGTGCCTTATTCTAAAAATAGACCAAGTCTCTGGCGCTTTTTAAAAGTTCTTCAATATGAACTGTGTAGTCAAGTTTGCTATCTATCCACACCCCCAAATACTTGAATTTTTCTACATAATCAAGGCTTTCAGCAAGGATAGTGGATAGCTGGGGAGGTTGTTTAGTAATGAGGGATTTGTATGGCTTTTGGTGGAGAAAAACATTGCTTTTGTTTTCTTTGCATTTAAAAGAAGCTTTTTTTCCAATAATTGATGTTGTAGTATAGAGAATTCTGTTTGTAGAACTTCACAAGCTGTAGCAGGCGATGGGTTGCTGACATATAAAATGGTGTCATCTGCAAACAAGTGTACAGTGGCTTTGGTAAGATTCGAATCAATATTGTTAATATAAATGGCGAAAAGGATAGGGCCCAGGATAGATCCTTGTGAACTCCTCTTAGAAGTGGTTTTAGTGGAGATAGGTCTCCTTCAGCTTTCACTTGCTGTGTTCTTCCTGTTAGGTAACACCTGAACCATGTAAGGAGGATGGATCCAAGCCTATGGAGTGCAAGGAAGAGAGTAGCAGCTCATGGTCCACTGTATCAAATGCCTTGCTTAGATCAAGGAATACAGCACAAACGCTTATTCTTTTATCCAGTTCGGTTTGCCAATCGCTTGTAACTTTAGCCAGTGCAGAAATAGTACTATGCTTAGACCGAAACCCGGATTGTGCTGGATTTAAAAGATTAGATTCTTCAAGGTAATCTCTTAATTGGATGCTTACCAGTTTTTTTAGCAGTTTAGATAGTACTGGAAGGATAGAGATTGGCCTATAGTTGTTAAGGTCCATGGGGTCCCCTGATTTCAGTAGAGGGAAAACTTGGGCTGTTTTCCAAGTTGCAGTTTCTTGTTTTATTTAATTTAATTTTTTTGCATGGCTACTCTATTTCTAAATCTCAAACATTTTTGCCGATTTCTTTCGGCTGTATGTCAAAAAATATAGAAAGACATTTTAGTTTCATACATAATCTGTTGTGTCACAACTTTAGTATAATTCAACATTTACAAATCTTTTGCACCATTACTTTATCAATGAATGAATTCTTACCAGGTTAAATTAATCAAAACTGTATCTAGCCACCTTTATGGATGGAAGTCACTCCCGCCAGAGCAGTGCTGCATCTGGTTGCATAGTGAAACCCTAAGCTTATGAATCACTACTAAATTATGCCATTAACTTGGATCTCCCCTGTCCCAGCCAGACATCTTTCACAAAATCATGTGCCTGATCACTAGGTAGCTTCCACAGTGTTTAAGAAGCTACAGCCCCCAGAGATAAGAACTTTAAATCAGGTTTCCAAAAACTTACAAAAAATGTTTTTGCTACTACTTTTTTCTAAGAGCAATAACTCATAAATTCATTATATGACCAGCAGGTTAAATCTTTCAGTTGTTTAGACCTTTTGTCATGACCTATGAAGTCCTCTTTCCAGGAGGTCAGATTCATGAAGCTCAAGGTCAGTCATCACCAGCAAGCTCAATGTGATCAGTTTTGATGTGCAGCTCACACTGAGTCATTATCAATCAAATAAAAATAAAACCTGTCAGATCCCACAGCCCACTGTCATGGGATGGCAACACCGGGATGGCAACACCACAATAGTGTCCCCAACACCAAAATAAGTCATCAGAGAAGGCTGCTCACAGATGTACTTCTTTGTCGTGACCTCATACAGTCTGCTGACTACCAGTTTGGCTGCCAGTGGGCAGTGGATGTCTTAGTTGCTAATTCATTTCAATCAATGTAAAAAATGTAAACTATTTTTACAATGTTACCCCTCCCCAAAAAAAGGCCTTCAAAACAAAAAAAAAAGCTGTACCTCCATACACAATAAAACATCGGGAAGGTAATTGTAAGGCCCTACATTTATTCTCTTTTAATTTTTGTTCATGTTCCTGGATGCATAACTTTTTTTGAGGGAGATATTAAACATTTTGAAAATACGTAGGGCCACTTAGGAAGTTATAATTGACATGGAGGTAAAACAGAGATGATGGGGTGGGGGCAAACCCTTGAGCTCAGCAATGAATATTAACAATTGCTATAGCACAGAACAGGGACAGAGCAGTCATATTATTTTGCAAATTGTGTCACACTGAAAGACACCAACCCCCAGCAGTGAGATTAAGAAAACACCTGCCACAAGTTACAAACCTATAGTAATTAATATTCATTGCTGACCTCATGGCTGCCCCATTTGTGATTTGTTTTACCCTATGCACATTACTGCATTGAGAGCCAAAGGGGCTTGGCCAAATTAATGAAGCCGAACCAAATTTTAAATTTCCATCTCAAAGTTGAATGAAAGATGGCACTGACCCCACCCGACCCTCCCACTCAACACCCCTCCCAAGCCCTCACTTACCCACTGGGAGTCCAAAGCCATAATCCTCTCTAGACCAAGACACGTCTTCACTCTTCAAAGTCGGACTGTGACTTGAGGAAATCAGGTATGTGGTTCAATGTATTTCAATGGGGTTCTGAACTTAGTGGCATAACTTGGCCATTTTTTAATGTTTTTGTCCTAAATTTCCAACATGCCCTTTTTGGGACCCCACCTCATGAACAATTACAGTGAGTTTAGGCAACTCTGTTCCAGAAGGTGATTTTGTGGTCACTGCACAAAAAACACCTTTCAGGCAGGAGTTGAAAATTTTCTCTGCACTTGTTCATGAGGTGGGGTCATAAGAAGGCTATGTTGAAAATCTGGGGCAAAAATATAAAATAAAAACAACAAAGTTATGAGCCTACATTGAAATTTACAAATGCAGGCTTGTAACTTTGGTAATTTTCAATATTTTGACACCAAATTTTCAACATATCCATTTCTTCACAGCTCCTCATGAATGTGATAGCTATCATTTTTTTAAATTTTGGCCAAAATGTGTTTTCGTACCTGTGGCACAGAATGATGTTTCGGTGGTGCGGAATGACATTTTGGTGGGGATTTGAACATTTTCACCTACCGGTTTCATTATGTGTGGTATTAAGAAGGCTATGCTGAAAATGTGGTGTACAAATATGGTAAAATGCCCTGGTTATGACTGAACATTACACAGTGACAAGAATCTACCAGTTCTGAGCTATCCATTGTTTATGTAATATTGTTGTAACTTGTATCCTGTAAGCAAAATCAACCAGTTCTGATTTATCTGTTGTTCATGTAATATTGCTGTTACTTGTGTTTTATAAGCAACATTTGTATGTACTCCCATCTCCCCTCCCCTTGGGTCACACCTGGAATCGAGCCTTGAATCAGTGTGCCTTTCCCGGTTATCAATTGTTTAAAATAAAAATATATAAAATAAAATTTGGTGTTCATTCATAACTTTGCTAATTTTCAATATTTTGATGCCAGCCTTTCAACATAGCCATAAACGGGACATGTGCCATTTTTAAAATCCTGGACAAGATGTGTTTTCGCACCTCTGGTGCGAAATGACATTTCGGCCAATACGCTACAAATGGTACATGTCAGATCTATAAGGTGAATCCTAAAACAAGTATCTTCAACATTTGGGGTCAAAATGGCAAAAAAAAAACTGTTTACCAAGCATCAAACGTTTGACGTTGACATATGCTTGTTCTTCTGGGCGGTGTTGCCTGAAAAACGTATGGGTAAAGAATGTTGTCAGCCCATCACAGGTTGGTATTTCTCTTACACATTTGCTAAATGATCATAACCCCCTATTCAACCTTTTAGTCTCTCTAAACCTATTCTCTATTACATGTGTAACAAGTGCAATCCCCTTCCCCAACAACAGGAACAGGGTTGTTACTAGCCATGCCCTTAACAGGGATTTGGTGCCTCTGCATCATCTTCTGTGGGATAGAGGGGATAGGACTCTTGTGGCCCAAACTGGAGTTAATCTGGGAGGTATCCTGCTGGAATAGGGCTAGCCAGCCCAGGAGGTAAGGGAGAGGGCATTACAGACTAGGAGCCATCACTGGAAATTTCCATTGGGTGATGAACAGGGCATCCTATGCCAGGGTACTGGTGGGGGATGCTCTGCATGCATGCCAGCATTGTGGCTGGATGTACTTTGGGGTACTGAGATGCTCCCACAGGGATGGGTTTAGGATGTGGTTTATCAGATTAGCTGGATTAAGACATGGGCCAGGGAAGTAAAGTTTTCAGTGATGGCTTATGTGTGGGGCTTCCAACAAAGTCAGTTTGATAACTCCATTGTTGAAATCCCTGACAGTGATAGGGAAAATGCTGACAGGTGAAATTTCTCCTGTCAAACATTCAGTGTTTTTTTCGTGTGTGTGGGGGACTTTGCCATCAGCACCCCCAATTTTTAAATAACAAACTCTGAGTCAGAGTTGACTCAGAATGCAGTGAAACAATGGTGAAAGTAGTGAAATTTCTACACCGGGACCATTACAGCAACAATTTCAAATGTGCTTGAAGTTGTCACTCTAATGATCTTTGATGTAGAAATGTCACTGTTTGGTGGGTATATGCTGTGTGGGTACATTGAGCCTTGTCACTCCAGAGGCCTGGAGTGGAATAAATTCCAGAAACCATGTTGGTACAGGGGAGTTGCACGGTAAAATGAGACGCCTGACTTGGCCAGGAAGGGATCTAAGGCACTCAGATGTTCCTCAACCCAAGGCTCAGAGGTAGGAGTTGAACCCACGACCCTAGAGTGGGAAGTTAATGGGATCTCAGGGAGGGAAGAGATTCCTCGGGAATATGCCCTCAAGGTTTGCCACCTGATGACCAGTGGGTCTGAGGTGAATTCCCAATAAGAGGGACTATGAACTCTGTTGGGTTTAGGCACAGCATCAGTATGCACACAAACAGACCATCTTTAGATAGTGAAAGATGAAAGCGAACAAGGACCATAACTGTATGCTGGGTCTTGTAAGGACAGAATCTCCACAATATAGGTAACAGATCATCCCTGAGTATGTGGGAAGGGTCCCCAAACAAGGTAAAGCTGGGCACTTGTGGCTACACAAGTGAGCAGTCCCTGGTGGGGGGGGGAAGGCTACCTGGTTCCACAGTGAAAGGGAAGCTTCAGACAATACGGGCCTTGTCATGTGTGCAGGGGCATTTGAAATTACCAGGCACAGTTAGGGATACTGGTTCAGTGAGCTTGACCCATTTAGAAAGAAACATAGAATCAACGTCCTCCTGTCATTATCAGGCCCTTGTGCCTGTCCCCAGCCATGTCTGAATCTACTCATTGTGTTGGCACTGACCATCTCCTCCAGCAGTCCATTCCACTTGTCTACCACTCTTTCTGTGAAAAGTACTTAAAGTTATCACTCTTGAACCTTCCCCCAGCTAGCTTTGATGTGTCCCCCCTTGTGTTTGTGCATGTTGTAATGTTAACATTTAATTGTATTTCACCTTGTTAATCCCATGGAGATAGCTGAACATTTCAATCATGCCCCCCACATCTTGTCTCTAAGGTGTACATATTAAGGTCCCTCAATCTTTCTTCATATGTTTTCTTCCCTATCTCCTGCATCATCTGGGTTGTCCTTCTCTGTTCACATATTCTGAACACCTTGAGGCTCCTTGTTCAACATTCAGGTACAGTGTGCACACATTATTTCATGACTCACCAAGGGAAGAAAGGTATCAAGCTTGGGAATCAAGATTCCCACTTACTGTACAGATAGCTGAAGTTTGACCAGGAAGGTTTCCAAAAGGATTGGGATTGTCATGAAAACAGGGACTGGGAGGGTCCGGGACATTGGTACAGGCCAGGTTGTGGCTGTGGAGCTGGGACCAAGGAAAACTCAAAGAAGCACCATACTGTACTGTAATTAATTGTGCAGCTGTTAAATTGATTTATGTCTCCATGACCGGATGAACTAACTGTTGTATCCTATATTTCAACTGACTCAGTAAAGAAGAGTCAAGGACTGGATATTCCTGTGTCTGGGTACTATTTCCACCCATTTGTTGTGCCTGTCTAAGCAGCTGCTTAGCAGAGGAGAAGAGGGTGAACTAGTCACCATTTGTGATTGTTTGCAAGGGGTTTCTGGTGAGCTGAAACATCAGGATAACCCTAGACATAGGAATGACCTAGGCCATGCCCACCTCCATTAAAGACCTAGTCATGTTGGTTGCAATCCGAGTGAAAGAGGGGCTGCACATGTTACAGAAATTCTTAGAAGATATAAACCACCTTCCAGCACATATTCCTCAGCATAAGTTTTAGTCTGAGTGGCAGCTACTTTTGTGGCTTGACCTGACAAAATGCAGGTGAACATAATAACTTAGAAGACCAATACAATGTATACTTCATGATTTTGTATGCACAATAGACCCTTTTCTAAACAAACAGGCAGTGAGACTTCTGATACTGTACATTGATACAACAATCTCATTCTCAATGACTTCCTTATCCATCCAGCATACATGTCATTGATAAGCATTGAGCAATATACAGTATATCTCTCAGTCTCACCGACACTGTGCACTGTTTAACACAAATTAGGGATGCTTGGAATTGGTCATTTGCAATAGGAATCCATCAGAATTTTGGAATTTAAGTTTAAGTTTAAGGTTATTGGCAGGAAGACTCCATTGAGCATGTTCGATTTCAAGGAGGTCCTGCAAGGACAACGTTAAACTACAGCATAACAAAGTGATGACATAGCATACAGGTACAATAATTGGTAGAAAAAAGTGCATATATGGTCAGTAAAAACAATAATAAAACAGATCAGAATCCGGTGCCTGGGTAAGCAGCGGTGGCATACCATAAAGTAACAATAATTGGTAGGAAGTACATACAGGGTCAATGAAAAGAAAAATAGTGAAGCACGCAAGAACCAATTCATATTAAGAAGGAGAAGAAAAAATAGTATCAGTAAGAACGTATACAATTGCTGTCAGCTTCCTAAGATGACTGAGAGTGCAGGAAGGAAGGGGGTAAGGAGAAATACATAACTACTTCTGACAAGGAAGGAGTCTGACTTAGGGGGCAAGGGATAAGTGCAAGAAGTTGTGAGAGGATGAAAGAGCAAGGGAGAGAGTTGGGCAGGGATCAGGGATGGAGGGTATAGAAGGAGTCCTGGGTGTAAGGGTGGGGATGGACTAAGGAAGACAGGGGCCAGGATGGATATGGAGACTAGGCGAAGGATACAAGAAGGCAGAGGGTACTCACTTGAAAGCAAAGGCAAGAGACGGGCATGATATGCTAGGACCTATGGCAGTGATAGACTACTGAGAAGAATTTGTAGGTCAAGGCTCTAAAGAAATTTAATGAGATAATGCTCCTATTTCCTATTCAGAATCTGATTTAACTATGATTTTGATAAGGACCCTGGAATCAACATTGGAATCACAATTTAACCCTATCTCCTAATTTCCTGTTTGGAATGTTTTGCAAAATGGTGGTTCTGAAATTCCTAATACAGAAAAAGAGATTGAAATCTAACAATTCTAATACAGAATCTGCAATTCTGAGCATTTCTAACACAAACTGACCACTTTTTCTTATTTTTTTTATAGAAAGGTTTTGTGCCTCTCTTTGCCATGCCCCATCTGTTCCTCACCACCATTTAGCCCTGACCCATCCCCTCCTGCTTGTGGGGGCTTCCCCAGATGGCAGTGCTGCTTTGGAGACCAGCTTTTCTCCACCCCAGAGAAGGAAAGTATACTTCATCTCCAACCACCCTCCCAATAACTCTGACTCATTCCTACTCATTCCTAAACATTGATAGCTAAAGGCCACCCAACTTTCTTTTCCTTTTTTAATGGACATTGATGTTTCTTAAAATGATCTGCAGCACAGGTCTCTTCAGCCTTTTGCCCTCTCAGGAGTTGCTAGGTAGTATTAAGCAATGACTTTTCGTGCCTATACAAGTCCTTTTATCAATCATTGATTTTGTTCCATGGCTGGGAAATCCCAATACTGCATGCTTGTAGTGAATCTTTTTTTAAATATTGGTCCAAATGGTGTTACATTAATGGAATGGTACCAGATTGGACCCTCTTTTTAAATAGGTGATGTGCCTTCCAGTTCACCAGTGCCATTGCCCCAGTGTCCCTGTCTACCTCCCCACCCACTGTTCCCCTACCTGCCCCATCCCATCCCCACAATCTGCCCCTTCCCCCTGCTGTGCTGCCCCACTACGCCATCCTTCACCCCTACCTCCCCCCCCAGTTCTTCTTCTCTTCTGTCTCTCCTAAAAGTACTCTATCAACTCTCCTTGCACTTGATTCTACCAAAGGCTCCTCACCTGATGGCCTTGACCCTAGGCTCCTCTTCCTCTTGGCTCCTGCCATGGCTTATCCTCTATCCTTGATACTAAATCTCTCCTTTGAGTCTACCACTGTTCCCTTGGCCTGGAAGCATGCTGTAGTCCTCCCCCTCCCTAAGGGGGGGAGACTCCACCGCTTCTGGGAACTATCGACCTATCTCTCTTCCTTTCTACCTTAGCCAAACTCCAAGAACACATAGCGCTCAACCAACTTTCCTTGTTCCTCTCTAACTATGCTTTCTTCTCACCCTTCCAGCATGGCTTCAGGAAAGCCCATTCCACCACCACCTCTCTGTTAAGGCTAACTGAGACCATATCCTCAGGCTTTGACAAAGGAAACATTACCTCAACTATCTTTGTCGACTTGGCCAAAGCCTTTGACATTGTCTCTCACCACCCCCCACACAGCTTATCAGCAGCTGGACTCTCCCCTACTGCCACAGGCTGGGTCAGTGCCTACCTGTCCGGCAGGTCGCAATCATAATAGCTGATGTTATCTCACCCCCCCCCGCCTATTACCACTGGGGTCCCCCAGGGTTCAGTGCTAGGCCCCATCCTGCTTTCCATCTTTTTAAATGAGCTCCCCCAGGTTTGCTCATCATCAAGCATCCACATGTATGCTGATGATACAGTGCTGTTTACTGCCAGTAAATCAGTCCCTGATGTCACTGCCAGACTTCAGTCTGACTTCACCAAGGTCCAACTTTGGTTCAACTCACACCAACTATTTCAAAATGCCAAAAAGACAGTCTCCATGCCCTTCAGCACAAAGCAGAGACTTGCTCAGCTAAGCAACCTCCCATCCTTTAACACCCTTGATGGGACTGCTCTTGAGTACGTCTCCTCATTCAGGTATCTCAGCGTTTGGCTGGATAGATACCTTAACTTCTCTGTACACATAGATGCTGTTCTGAAAAAATTAAGGCCTAAGCTCGGTGCCCTCTATGGAAACTGCAGCTGCATCCCTCTTGCCACCAGGCACGAGCTGGTACAGAAGATGATCTTGCCCATTTTCAACTACTGCGACAGTCTATGGTGCTGCCCCTCAGTCCTGTCTATCCAGACTGGACTCTCTCTACAACTCCTGCTGTCGTTTTGCTCTTGACTCCCCCCTCCTAACCCATCATTGTGATCTTTACCGCTCCCTCAACTTCTTTCCCCTCCACAATAGGCGAGTTTTACACAGTGCTAAGTTCATCTCTAAATTCTGGCTTGGTTCGCTCCCCTCATACATCTCCTCCTCTCTTGGTACCCCTTCTCCCTCCCTCTATTCCCTGAGATCCCTTGCTGACACTTGCACCCTTTCTATCCCTGGCAGAACCACATCCTCTGGCCAGAAAGCCTTCTCATATCACCTACTTAAACTGTGGAATTCTCTGCCTCCTCAAATCCACTTCTCCTCCTCCTCCTCCCTTTTTTCTCTTACCTCTGCACTACACAACTATCTCACTCCTTCCTGCACCTGCTTCTGACCCCCTCCTTACCTAACTGCTGTCTCACCTTCTTTCCTGCCCCCTTACTTCATGCACTTACCCTACCCCTCATGGTCTAGCACTTAACCTCGAGACATGCTTACCTATGTGGAAGGCTACTGTGACTGCTGCAGTGTACAACCCACATAATACTGTTGCACTCCACCTAGGCCCATGGCTCAGCACTGCTCTTAATTTTTCATATGTATTATGCATTGTATACCTGCATCATCTATGCTCCTCATGTATTATAAATGGATGCCTCTCACATGGATGTACTTTATACTATGTTACATATTTCTTGACCATACTTGAATGTATGTATTGTATTGTATTTTATTGTACCTCTTTATTACTGCATTTAATCACATCTCTGTATTGCTGTACAATTTGTCATTGATACTACTATACATCCCACTACCCCTTCCCCCAGGATGAACCGTGAGATGAGCATTAAGTTGCTCAGTGGATCTCTCCTGGTGAAACAATTCAATAAATAAATAAAAAATAAATTGTCTCCTCAATTTCCTTGGCTTTCCAGATATCTCAGCTCCAGAAATCTCTTATGCAGTTGTTCAAAGTTTCAAGCAACTTGAGAACAAAAACTGAGAAACCAATGCAAGTGAAACACAAAGTGTTGAAATTAAAGAAACTAAAAATAGCTCCCATGAAGCTTGCCTCTGTTTTTTCCTCTCTTGTCAGTACAATCTACATGTAGCACTGCAGAAGTTTTCAGCTATGCTAAAGCATGTGAAAATCAATCTTGTATGATTTTTGAATACAGCGTTAGAGTGAGAAATTACTTTTGACTGCTTTTGTATGAGCACAAAAATAGTAATTGTTTTCCATATTTTGAGCAAAAGCAAAGCATGCATTTTGACAGTAGCCCTGGATAATAAACAACATATCTAAGCACTTTTCCTTGACCTTAGCAAGGCCTTTGAGACAGTTGATCACTCCATCCTGCTTGACACTCTGAGTAACATTGACCTAACCCCTGCTGCATTAAAATGGTTCCACTGCTATCTTACAAACCAAAAGTAGCATATTAAAGCACAAGGGGACCTGTCCCCACTGAAGGTCTTGCCCCAAGGTGTCCAGCAAGGCTCTATATTGGGCCCTATCCTCTTCACACTCTACATAAACCGCACTGACTCTTGCATACTCATGGGAAATGTTCACCTTTTTGCAGATGACACTGTGCTTTACAGAATCAACCCCTCCCTTGATTTAGCTCATAAGGAGTAACAGTATGACTTTATCTGCCTCCAACACAACCTGCTGAACCTCAAGCTCTTGCTCAATGCCAAAAAGACTAAGGTCATGATTATCTCCCTGCACGCCTCCTATACCATGGGGACACCAGCTAACCCCCCAGATTACCACCTTCCTTGGTGAATCCTTGGAAACAGTGGATACGTTCAAATATCTGGGTGACTGGCTGGATAATAAACTTAGTTTCATGATACATCTAAATGAGCTAACAAAAAAGCTAAGACAGTGCCTTGGCATCTTTTACCGTATAAGACATCTACTCACTCTTGAAACCAGGAAGCAGCTGGTCCAAACAACTTTCTTACCTTTGCTCGATTATACTGACTTTCTTTACAGTCACTGCCTCCAGCAAGTGCTCCAGAAGCTCAACACCCTTTATCACCATGCCTTGAGATTTATATTAGACATGCCCCTGCGCATCCACCACTGTTTGCTATATCAGGCAATCGACTGGCCATCCCTTACCTCGAGGAGGCAAATAAACACCCTCTTGTGGCTTCTCAGGACTTTCTCTAGCAAACTCCCACCCTATATATGTAACCTGTTCAAATGGTCTAAGGGTGTGTATGGCCTACGGAACTCTTCCTTTGTCTATCTCAAGATACCTCGAACAAGGACACGACTTGGCACAACTGCTATCAGCTCCTTCCTACCTTCTCTTTGGAACAACATACAAAAGGTCCTTAAGCTTTCCTTCCTGCCTAGCCCTAGGTGTTCAGGCAGCTGCTCTACTGATACATGAAGTTGATGTGTGACTGCTTTAGGTGAGCACTTGTTTTTGGACAGAGTAGCCCCCAGCTCTGCACTTACCCTGGCCTTCTTATTCCCCCTGTCAGATGGTATTCCTATGCACGGTAACTACCCCCTTCTCCTGCCTTCCCTCCTTCCCCTTGGCATCCCTCTCCTCTGGGGTCCACTGCTCAGGCATTGTTGCCTACCCCAATTCCCCTTTTCATCTTGTCCTCCTCCTTTCTGCCTTCTTCCTTCTATCGTCTCCCATCTCACCTATGCCTATATTTGTCTTTTGTTACCAAGCCTTGATCCTGATGCTTAATGTGTATGCTTTTAAACTTAGCTTGATTTATTGACCTGAATTTTATTGAATTACTATTGAATTACTGTAACTTGTATTTGTCATTTGTGTCCAGCACCATCTTGCAAATGAGCACACTGAATGATGTAACTGCCTGGTTAAATAAAGTTTGATTGCTTGATTGATTGATTGATTGAAAGCAGGAAACAAAAAAAATTGCCTAATCCTCATTTATTTACTTTGAAACTAGTGAGCAGGAAAGGAATACTGAGTGAAGGCTCATTCCCAGCTGAAAACCCAAGTTAGGTGTTACAGAACAGAGGGATGGGACAAAATGTTAAAAAGTTACACAATGATACAGGGAATAAATATGTACAACAATATACAATGGGGAACTTAGGCAGTGATCACAACACTAGCAGTGTGGTCTATCAAAAGTAACTGTAAAATATCTGCAATATTTGCAAACCCAAAAACAAAATGCAATGCCAACTGACCATGAGGAAGGAGAATGTTGACAAGGTACAGAGACCACAGTTATAAAAGAGAGAAGTGGGGATAGTGCCAGAAGCAGATGTGAACAGATAGGTTATGAAGAAAATGTCTGAAAGAGAGTGACGAGAAGGAGTGGAGGGATCAGGGAAGGCTGATTCTGGAGATGGAAGACTTGAGGAGAAAGCCACCTGGCCTATGGAAGTCCTAGAATGGGAGTTGCAGAAACAACAAGAGTCAGAAAAATATATTAGTAATAGAAGAGATGGAAGGAGAGAAGAGGGAAGAGAGACAGCAGGGGAGAAAGCCAACCAGAATTTAGAGGGAGGGAGACATAGAGTTAGAGGTGCCAGTGCATGCCTTTTTGGGAAAAAATGGAGAGATCATTGTAAAGGGAGCAGTAGCAGTTACGGGCAATTGATAGCAAAGTGGCAGAAGGCATTAGTGGGCGTATTCAGTCAAGCAAGAGTGGATTTTGGTGTGGCACCATATACTGCATTTGCACAATCAAACATCAGCAAGATTATTTTGTCAGAGAGTCACATGGTGGACCAGAAATGGAAGGCATCCTTGTTGCAGTACAGGCTGTCAAGCTTAGGGAGTATCTTTTTATGGATGGTGTTGATGTAGATGGAGAAGTCCAGATTTTGATCAAGCAACAGGTGCATGAAAAGGGGGACCTCTTCAAGTAGATTGCATCCAGAGACATGACTGACACTGAATCAAAGCTGGCTAGAGTGGAACCCACTCTGGATGTTTTCAAAATCATGCTGTGAAGTTGTTTCCAGCTCAGCAATTGGGACCCCAGAGGCCATAAGCACATTATAAAATGGGTAGGAAAATGCAAGTGTTCTGATTAGTTAGCACCAATGTCTTAGATCTGTTTAGTGCACAGGTAGAAAAGTGCTGAAAATCAGGGCATAGCACAGTAACAATATCAGCGCCTTTTTCATAAATTCCAGTGTGCCAGTACAAACATAACTGACATATTTACTCACTTCAAAAATCATGTAGGCAATGAAAATAAAACTAACTGAAAATAAGATTAAACACATTTATTAAATATTCTTTTCTTTTATATTTCCCTCTTTACAAACATCTTTTTTTTTAAATGATGCACTACTCACAGGTTATATTTTGGAGCATTTTCTGACTATAGATCTCCCCAAAACATTACCTGCTACCAGCAAAACCTTTGCTGTTTGCACTGTGAGAGATACAATGGAATCCCTGGCTTTACTGAGGCCTTCTGTTGTGTGTGTTTGTGTATGGAGAGGTGAACATTCAACCAGCAGAATTCTACAGAAATTTGAATTTCTACTTTCCATGATGAACATGCATTCACTCTACTGAATGTGTGGATAGACAGATGGGGAAAGATTATGTTTTACTAGTTACTATTAACAAATGAAAATACTTATTTTAAAAGATGGCATTTTTTGGTTTTTAAGTTTCCTCAGTTTATTCATTTTATAAGCTCAATAAGACACTTAGAGGTTGTGCATTTGGCTGGCCTAACTGCACTTCCAAGGGCTGAAGACATTCCTCCTGCAGTTTCATGCCTCACTATGCCCCTGGCCATGCAGTTAGATCAGCATAATGCACACTCCATCTTTTTTATTGTTTATGTATCATCTGCATATATGTGTGGATATGTGCAGAGACACAGACTTAGGGAAGATCATTAAAAAAAAAAGGAAAAAGAATTGGGCATGGCTGACAAAAGAGGAAATGGGGATGAAGGAGTGGGTAATTCCTACTTGGACTGACTGCTGTCTGTCAAGCATGTAGGAGCAAAACCAAAAGACTGAGAGGTCAGATAGACCAAGGTCCACCACAAGTTTGTCAAGTAAGAAGGGGTGGGAGACTGTACCGAATGCTTTGGCAAGGTGAAAATCATCATGTTTACATGTTTATATTGAGTCCAGTTAAAAAATGAATCTGCTTACCTTGTTAATCAAATAGTGAGTTTTGCAATTCTGTTTACATGCAATCCATTCTGTAATCGGAATAGAGACTGCAGTTTATATGAACGCCGAGTCCAACTGGTGATCAGACCCGATATTTGAGCTGTAAAATTCCGTTTATTCCTGCAAGCTCCACATCTGTCTGTTGTTGCCACAGCATCTAGTAACACTCATGCTAGAAGTGTTAGCTGGCACTAAGTATTTTCCTGCTATTGAATAGTTTGTCCTTGTCAGAGCTGTAGGCTTATTAGTATACAAAATACTAGGTTGTATACTCAGCATCCTCAGCTTTCATTATTCTTTTTTTGTAATCTTTGTTATTTATCTGACAAAAAAATAAAAGAAATAATAAGCAGTCTGTTCAAGCCTAGCCCTAACATACTGTGCAGAATGAATACGAACTGAGATGTAACTTATTAAAGAGTGACTGCTTTTCAAACAAATGTGACATAACCATTGCACTCTTCAAACTTGCATCTACCTACTCTAACATATATTCTTGTCATTTTTATTTGTATATAGCTACGTTGCCATGTACATCTGAGCATATGATGTTCATTATGCTTGTAGAAATAGATGTTACTACAGAATATATGAGAGTCACCAAATACGTTGACAATCTGAATGGGTATTGTTCATTATATAGAGAATACTGGTTGGGCAACCATGCACAACCAGCCTGTGCTGCCACTGAGAGGTTTAGATTCCAACTGACCTCGAGAGCAAAGCTTGAGAGGTCAAAAGGAATCAGAACCAGGCCGGCCCGGTGTCACTGAGGGTTGAGGCACTGGATGCCACACCCTTGTGCCGTGCCAGTGACCCATGTTTGGGAATGAGCATGGGTAGCCTTGGATCAGCAGGAAGGAGATGGATCGAGCATCCGATGGACTGCTCTCCTTCTCTGGGGAAGGCGGAGATCAGTGGCCAGTGCTCGTCTGACCCCTAGTGGTGGCTAGGGGGTTGGTGACCCAGAGCCACAACAACGTGGGGCGGGAGTAAGGCAGCCGCTTGACATGGGTGCATGTGAGAGCGTGCGGGATCCCATCACAGGTGTCATTGCATGACGCACTCTGGCAAGGGAGCAGAAAGATGGAAATTGCTCATGGTGGATGACGGGGGAGCCCCGCAGGCCCCACCTCCAAACCACGGTGCCAGCACCTTCATCCGTTGCCGGCAGGGGATGGCCTCCCTTATCGTACCCACTGGGGGAAGTCATGGAATTCATCAGCACAGGTGGTCATATTGGAGTGTTGGGGCTGGGGACTCCCTCAGAAGGCAATGGGCCATGGAACAGGGAGAATAAATAATAATAGAAAGAAAAAAAAAAGGAATCAGAACCTCGAGGTGGCGGCACATGCAGTTTTGCCCAACCAATATTTTTTATAGTGTGTTGAGCCAGAAATTTTAACAGCCTTTCCCACTTAAATAAACATGATGACACGAAAAGTGTTTTCTTTCCTTATACTTTACTGTAAAGACATTGTGGAATAGAACTCATTCCAGTGTAACTCTTACATAAGCATGGAGTTCAAGAGAGTACAGTTTTAATTTAAAATGCTGTTTTCAGCTGAACAGGAATTGTGTAATCTATACTTAGAAGTCCTTGACAAAAGTGTTTTCTTTTCTTGAACTTTACTGTAAAGACATTGCGAAACAGATCTCATTCTGGTGTCACTCTTATATAAGCACTGAACTCTAGACAGTAAGGTTTTAATTTAAAATTATGTTTTTGGCTGAAAAGTAACTGTGTCAGTTATTTATACTTAGAAGTTCTTGACATTCTGTGCAGCCATGTTCTCCATGTTCCTGTTAAAAGACTGTGGCCACTATCTCGTGGATTCTGTTGCGGTTTGACAGAAATGACTGTGTGGCTTTTCTCAGCAGCAGTGAACAGTCAGGTGGGCTTGTGGTCAATTTTTTCTGTCATGAAACATGATTGTACCCCAGAAGGGTACAACTGGGTTCCATGATCTTTGCACTGTGGTACAATAAGGTTTTGCATCAGATAGAAATTGATGCAGAGCAACATTCCTCTATAAACTATAATTTGTAGGTCAAAACTTGATGACAAGAAAGCTAACTCAATAGAGCAGTGATAGTGCTACTACTTGCAACACCAGCAATCCAGGTGCAGGAAGGAGCCTTGGTCATTGGAGGGTCAGCCGGGGAGGATAGTGGAGCATCCCAAGGAAGCTCACCTTCTTGGGGATGGAAGGGCATCTGGACATTGTTGCCATACCTCCACCTGGGTGGCCACAGGTGGCAGTGCAAGCTGGAGCCAGGGACTGAGAGAGGAGGACATCAGTGGTCTGATGCAAGCTGCATCAGCCATGGCCCTCCAATGTCCATGGACTGGGGAAGAAATGCATTAAAAACCCAGACCACACACAATGCCACCTGCCACAGCTCTCGCATCACTGACTGGGCTTCTCACTCCAAAAAATGACAATTCAACTGTGTCAGGGGAGTTTCTCCCAACTCCCCCCCCCCAGCAGCCCTTCCTAAGGGAGGTCATACATGGGACACATGGAGCTGGGGCATGTTCAGGAGATGGTGGGTGATGAGGCTTGGTGGAGTGGCTGGACTGATACTGGCGGGTCAGGCAACAGGGGGTATAAAGCACACTAAATTAAGAAAAAGTGATGTTAAACTACTGACTGTAATCAAATGGCAGCATACAAATGCTGAAAAACAATTCTGATGATAAACAACTGTACAAAAAAACAGGGAGTAATTACTATCTACTGTTTTTGAATGACTGCAGATCTTGTCATCACTGCTTTATATCTGATGTGTGGGTACCTCCATATCAATGTTTGAGGTGAAATGCACATGAATGTTGTGGGAGTTGCATATGACCTGTTCTTCATGTATGTTCTAAAAACTGACCATGCACTTGATGCCACATAATATGTTCATCATTGCATGACCTACTGATAATACCCAGTAGCTTAGCCCACCACCACTTGAATTATGGAGGTGCTTAGTATTTTGTTTCTGATATACCGACTTTCAGTCCCCCATACTCAGCATGTTAGCATGCAGTAACGAACCATGATAACTGACTGAATATCATGCCATGTCTGTGCAGTGCTAACTGGATTTGGGCTGCACCGATAAGGCACAAGGCTGCTTATGCCCAGATGAGATAGCACACCCAAAATTGGATAGTGCTAGGGCTTCAATGGGCCATATTCAGCCTAGGCATGCAAATAAACTCCTTAGGAATGCAGAGGATAAGAGGCTATCTACATACCCATCATGGGTTCATGTGCAGGTGTGCAGCAGATGTAGGATG
This sequence comes from Neoceratodus forsteri, assembly GCA_016271365.2. NCBI lineage: Eukaryota > Metazoa > Chordata > Ceratodontiformes > Ceratodontidae > Neoceratodus > Neoceratodus forsteri. The sequence goes on along the minus strand of CM028129.1, from coordinate 1,141,904,270 downwards.
GCAGCGGTAGAAAGTCCATTGTAGTATATTGATCCCCGTCCCTCTGATCATACGTTCTGTGTATATGTATCCCTGATATTCCAGATTACCCCCTCTCCCCAATTGCCCAGTTTCCCATGCATATCAAACCACTGTTTTCTGGTGGGGTAACGAAACTCATTTCTTCTCCCCCACACGGGGATCACCATCACCCCTTCCCCAGTTGAAACCTCTCCACCTTGCCACCTGCTTTAGGACCCCTCACCCTGCACAACCCCTCCCCTCCACTTCCATCCCCAACCCCCACCATGTTCGACACTTACTACAAAATCCATCCTCAGATCTGTGGCCAGCACAGCCCTCTGTTCACAACTTTAGCTGTCCACCATGTGACAGTTGCAAATAACTATTCTAAGTTCAGTGTTTTGACATATAGATGTGTCAAGCCAGGATGAAGTGCAGGAATGCTGGAGGATATCACAGAATACTGCAATTTACTGCAGGGGCCATTGAAAGTCAATGGCAATAAATCCCATTTGTCATGCAGGATTTTGTGACATGTCATTACTGCAAGTTACTGCGCTTCATAGTGGCTGACACATCTGTACATGTGATCCCACTTGATCAATGGGATCGGGGATCCACTACATTACTAGGGAATGTGAATGACTTATGACAAGAGTAATCAGGTTGAAGGTTGTCCACTTGACTACAAGGGATACATATATACAAAATGGTTGATCTGGGGGAGGGGGTTCACTAGACATAGGAAATGGCAGCTGCAGTACATGCAGCATGCATTTGGGGGTTGGGGCACCCAGTTAGTGCTGCATTATGAAGGTTTTTTCTGGTGGTAATAAACAACGTATATCTTTGGCTGTTTAGTGCAGGCTAAACCTTCTGAATGTACTGCTGCACTGTTATTCATGAGGGACTTCATCATTTGCATTGGCTCATTGGTAAGGTTTGCATGATTGCACTGTCAGGTTCGGGCACTGCATTGTGGACCTCTGATTAAGAACCATCCCACATCTTTGGCATTAAATTATGTCATCACATGTGCAAACTCAGATAGTCCCCCCACTAATCTTTTGAATATGGCACTCTTAGCTTTTATTTTATCTTGATGCTCCCATAGAGCATACATCTCAAACATCTTGTCACTTACATGAGATTCACTGGCAATAAAACTTAGGAAAATGTGGGACACTTACTCATCATGAGGGATTCATCTTCAGACATGCCCAGAACACTGTGGAAACTATTGCCTTTACTTGTGCTCAGGTAGAAACATAAAATTATAAAATTTGCTGGCAGAAAAGGACAGCTTGGCTCACTCAGTGTGCCCAGATGTTCCCTGCCTAGTCAGTCTCCACAGGCCCCAACTGGTCTCCAAAGACCTTCCCTCCTACCTGCATATTTACTAATATTCCCTTATGTCTGCCTCAAACAGACTTGAAGCCCCCACTGTTTTTGCATCCACCTCTTCTACTGGCAGTCTGTTTCACATGTCTACTTCCCTTTCAGGGAAGCAGCACTTTCTCATATTCCTATTAATATTACCCCTGCATCCCCAAGCTTCATCACTTGCTCCCTGGTCCTGATGCTCTTTCTCATTTGAATGAGACACTCCAACTACTTGCTGTTCACCCCTGTGTGGTACTCGTAGGACTCTATCATGTTACTGATACTCTGTTCCAGGGTGTACAAGTTGAGATATCCAATCTCTTCTCTTAGTGCTTCTTGTGTAACTCATGCACCATTTCAGTTGCCCACATCTGGACTGCCTCCCCCTGTCTATGTCTTTTCTGAGGTTTATTTTTATTTTAACATTTTATACTATTGCAATTTTCCTTTATTGTTACACTTTTTATTCAAAAGAATTTAAGATAGTACAACAGCAATTCACAGAGCTGATACACGCCTAAATCCAGTAGCATCTCAAGAGATATAACATGCAGTGCATGGATAGGTGAATACACAAAGCATAGAGGGCAGGATTCTCAAAGGACTTGCGCTCAGCATATCTCGGATGCCCCAGCGCAAATCAGACACGCCGAGCGCCAACAGTGGTATTCACAGAGGATGCGCTGGGGGATGCTCCCGGCGCATCCCCTCTGTGAATACCACAGTTGTGCCCAGCCCTGGATGCACCAGCACAACCTACAGGCTAGGCAGGGGAAACCAATGGGGCAGCACATCTCATGATGCACTGTGCCCAATGTTGCCATTCAGAGCCAACAACATGCAAATGGGGCCATTAGGCATGCAAGTTGCAATGGGGCTAATTGCATGTCATTATGGCCCCAATTGCATGCAGCTAGCAGGGTTGCACCTGGCAGAATGCACTGGGTGCTCTGCAATTGCTATGGGCCACACACAGCCCCATGGAGGCAGTTTGCACCCCCCACCCATCCCGTTCGATGGCCGTGAGGATGCCCACAAATGAGCCCCGGTGGTCCAGTGGTCCCCTCTCCCTGCCCGACCCCCCATTCTGAATGCTGTACCCTGAGGCAGTTAAACCATGTACCAACAAAAACCCCACCCTGCCCATAGCCTCATGTCCAATCCACACCCTGCAGTAGTAGAGCCATGTACACAGAACCCCCCCCCACCCTGCCTGCAGTCCTGGTTCAAAGTCGCACACTGCATCGGTGGATCCTTGTACAAAGAATCCCGTCTCCCCACCCTGATATGCACGTGTCACTGATGGTGCTCCAAACAACCCCATCATTCAAGCAGCCCCCACCCGCTCAGGCACCTTCTCCCCACCCCGCTCCCCCTGTCTCAGCAGGTCCCAATGGTCGGTGGGCAGCACAATCCACCCACATTCTGCCATGGCTGCCCACCAACAGAGCTGTCCTAGAATGACAGCTACTGCACTACTGAAAGCCCATTGGTGGACCCTGTCGACCAAAGGGCTTGCAGTGAGTACTGTACTCTGTCATTCACAAAGATGTCAACAGGGTCCACCAATGGACTTTCAGTAGTACCCCTTCCCATCATAAGCCCCAGCAGAGAAACAGAAGACATTAAACAATTCATTGCAGCCATGTACTGCAGGGGTCATTCCAGGAAACTTGCAGTGAAACAAGAGAATGACCCCTGAACAGTACATACAGTCCAGCAGGTCTTAATTACTGTAAGTCAGAGTCAAATTTGTGTGCCGTAGCATATAAACCATAGTAGTGTACGGCCCCATGACTCTCTGAAGACAAACTCCAAACCACTGAAAGCAGATAATGTTCCCCCTCCCACCATTAGCCCCAGCAGTGAAAGATAAAACCATAAACATTTAAATGTGTGCATGGAGGGTTTGTATCAGAAACTTGCAGGGAGACATAAGAGTGATCCCTGTCCAGTACGCAAAACCAGCAGGTCTTATTTAAGTCTCAGTAAGATTTATAAATCACACAAACCATCTCAGCCACTGCAGTGTACCAAATGGCCAAGAAACAGGGCTATAGAACACAGAACAATCTTACTGGCAGAAAGACTGCGGGGCAGCCCTGAGGTAGTGGGGCAATGGGAGGTGGACATTGGAGCAGAGTGCTCTCAGAATTTTCCCTGCTTGAGAGCATGGTTGGTGACCATTGTAGAAGGCCAGGAGGTGATAGGCTGTAGGGCAGGACTTAAGGCTGGATGTACCTGTGTAGATGGTGACCCAGAGAGGCCCAAAGATGCCTGGAACTGCATCTGGAGCAGGGGAAACATCCATTGATGACTCCTGGAGCAGTGGAGCATTTCTGTTGTTCTTCTGCGGAGGTGGGGGAAGACTCCTCGTCTGCATTGGTAGAGTGCTCACTATGGATATGGCTCTAAGATCTGTCTGGGAGGTGAGTGGAGATGTTCTAGGAGGCATCACAGTTATGGTTGCACCATTTATTTATTTATTGAAATGTTTCACCAGGAAGGCATGCTGAGCAACAAGTTGCTCATCTCACAATGCGACCTGGTGTTAGGGAACAATGGGATAGAATACAGAGAAATGTTACAATGTTGAAATACAATTTGCTTACTTGCATACAATGAGAACAGGAGGGATTACAGGTGGATAACATTGGTTAACAGTGCAATAGTTAAGTATAGTAGATATGAAGACACATATAGCAAATTGGCAACAGTTGCTGACAGTTAGTAACACTGGAACACATATAATAACTTGACAACAGTATGTAGCACTAGATGGTAAGGTGACCCAATAGTAATTGGTAGCCATTAGTGTAACATAGATATTCAAGATTTACAGTGCTAGAGTAAAGAGAGGAAGAATGACAGGAAGTAACAAAAATTGTGGAGGGTAGAATGGAAGAAGGGAAAGGAAATTTACAGAGACACAGACAAAATATGATTTTCAAGGCAAATAGAGATTATAGGGTGGACTAAAGTGCGTATAAGAGGGGTATAGGTGTAGGTTATAAGTGCTTAATTGAGTGTAGGGGTAGGCCAGTGTTAGGCTATGTTAAATGGAAGGGGAAGGAGGAGAAGAGAGGTAGAGGTGGCAGGGATGAGAAAGAGGAATTGTAGGTGGGGGTATCCAAGGGGGAGGAGTTGAAATTCAACAATATCCTGTTATCCCTATCTGGGCAGGACAGTGGACAGCCCTACTGGTAGTACACTGGTTATAGGCGATGAGAGTTATTTATATATAGTGATACGAGAGAGGGGGGTGTTTGGGGGAAGGATGTTGTGAGAGGGGGGTAGCAGAGGTCAACTATAGTGTGGGGGTAGTACCCCACCAGTGTACTGGGTGACCCTGCCTGCACAAGACAGTGATTTAGCAGTGACTTAGGGGATGCAGTAAATGGAGAAATAGGGGAAAGGAGGTAAAATTGTTTCCCTCCATGCGCTATGGATCCTACCTGCACAAGGCAGAGATCAAGCTCACAGGAGCAAGATAGATTAAAGGTAGAGAAAGAAGGGAGAGGAACACTTTAGGAGATGGGAGAGTAGAGGACAAGAAGGAGCACAATCAGATCACGATTTCTGTTTGGGAAGCATCATCCATAGGTCTCCTAATGTCAACTGCGTGGTCCTGGTGATTGGATGATCCAGAGCAGGAGCTGAGTTAGGATTTAAACTGGCAGGTGACTGATCGTCCTCTTCATGCTGTTGAATTCGGGGGTTTGAGGGAAGTAAAGCTCTAGGCCAGTGGGTATGTATGTAATCTTTGGCAGCTTCTGGAGTGTTAAAGACCATCGTAACCCTATTGTGCAGGATGTGAAGCCTAGCAGGGTACCAGAGGGAAAAGGAGATCCCATTCCCTAGTCTATGTAAAGCCTGGTGAACTGTGAAAGTGTGGTGATGGGCTATTATCTTTCTGAAGTAGTCATGAAAGACCATCACACGATGGCTTTGCCAGTCCAGGGTACCCAGCTCTTGGACACATAGAAGTATATTTTCCTTAACTTGAAAACAAAGGATTTTTGCAATTAAAGGCCTTGGATTCTTGATGTGCTTGGGTGGAGGGGCCAGTGAGCAGCAAGCCCATTCTGTTTCAAACTTGGTATCCCCCAGGAACTTTAGAATGGAGGGGAGAACATGGTTCAGAAAAGTAAAAGAGTCCTTGAGTTCAGTTTGTTCAGGGAAGCCCAGAAAGCATAAGTTACTTTTGCAACCACAATTTTTGAGGTTGTCTAGATTTGTCTGTAAGATCTAAATAGCTCTCTCTTGCTCACAAAGAATGATGCACAGCTCGTAGCAGGAGTCTGCCATATAGGCTAGTTTTTGTTCAGTTGCCGTCACCCTCGCGGAAATGTAGTCTATTTACTCTGAATGTTTAGAGGAGCTATGTTTTATGTCTTGGAGCATGGTCAGTAGCTGGGAAAACATCCCTTCTATTTTTTCCATGCTTTGTTGCTGGCTCTGCTGCCATGTTGTATACTGGCCTGGGTGCGAGTTGCTCAAATGGAGACAAAACATAGAAGTCAGAGTTTATGCAGATTAGAGCAGTTCAGCAGCAAAAATGATTGGCTCAGGTAAGAGCAGATATAAAGTATGTTATCCCTCACTGAGAAATAGGCAGAAACAATTAATGGAGGGTGACAGATGTCTGATAATATCAGTTGGGAGGAGAGGAGAGAAGACCAGGAATCAGGCGGCCATCTGTATCAATTGATAGCCACATCCCACTACTATTGAAAATGCCTGCTTTAACTTTTGAATATACAGCAGTTTTGATTCATGGTAGCCCCTTTTTATGACTGTAGTTGGAGCCTACAGCCATCTTGCTTTAGCTAAGAAAAACTGGCATATCGTGGAACACATTTTTTTAGTACTTTTCAGTGTATCCTTCCACAACAGTAAATCGCTATGACAGTTAAATAATCCCTTCTTTCTGTTTAGAATGTTGTAGACAGAACTCCAAACTGCTTATCAGATGACCATTAGGAAACTGAAACAGCTTGTTAAAAATTGGTTGCCTATTAAACTGGAAATTTGTTTAACACCTTCAAAATGCAACAACTTGCACATTTAAATGCTTAGCATTTAAACATTTTCTTGCTACTAGCTTCAGTTGGGCAGGTATTCTCTTTCAAGAAAGATTCATACCTCATAAATGTCACCCTTTCTTAGTGAGGAATCTCCAAAAAAGATTTATACTATTTTTCTAACCTCTTAAGACACTGTCTGATAAGTACTGTCTCAGACATAGTTTATTACATACAGGAAACACACACGCACACACACACACACACACCACACACGTGCATACACACACACATACTGTACACACCATCTTAATGACCACAACATTCAAAATAAATATTGCAATCTAATATGTTATAAAACAATAAAGAAACTAATTGTTTAGGTCAGTCTTGGTTATCTGGAACACAGTGAAGTTCAGTTTACAGTAGATTTCCTTTAAATATTTCTTATCCTGTATTTTGTATCCTGGATAGCACAGGAGAGATGTTACATCTCATTCTCATAGGGATCTTCATTTTACACATTTTTGTACTGTATTTACTCCAGATGTCCCAGATTACATACAATATTTTGTTTTCAGCGTGGTCATGATTTTACCATTTTTATAATGTGTTTATTCAGGGTGGCCTAGTCCAGATGAAAAACATTGTTTTCATCATGTTCTGATTTTACGCAATGCAGCATAATATAGTGTAGATGTAGAGCCCCACTGAAAATTAGATGCCACGTCTTCTGTGAACTATCCGGGCTAAATATATAGCAATCAGCGGCATATTCTAGGAAAACACATTGTAAAAATGTGTAAAAGGAAGACACACTGAAACTGCCTATCAGCAGACTTGCATTGTGCAAATTCATTAGGAATAATGGGTAAAAGCATGCCCATACTGTAAGTGATATTTTACAGGATGTTGCAGTTGAGATTCAATATATCATATGGCATATCTTGTAAAAAATCAGTATTTAAAATGGTTTAAATGCTTTACCCAAATCAAATACTTATTTTAAATAATGACTTAGCTAGTCTTTCCTCATAGGTCTTATCCATATGCCCTGCGCCATTGTAGTTGCCCTCCACTGCACCACATCTGGCTTGTCTAGTTTTTTCTCAGAAGGGGCCTCCAGATCTGAATGCAGTATTCCAGGTGTGATCTCATGAGTGTCTTATACAGACATCAGTAACATCCCTACCTTCTCTTGCTGTAGCTGCTTCAGCTATGCTACAGCCCATCCTTCAGCAGGTAGCAGGCTGACTCCGGTGTGGCGAGAGCACCGTATCTTCTTTTCTCAATGCTCTTGCCACTCCTAAAAGCTCTCCACAGCCATATTGGCTCTGACCAGAGTTTGTCTATAATGGACAGGTGAGGGACAGAAACATTTTGAGTGGTAAAATGAGGGAACATTCCTCATAATCAGTGACAGTTGAGAGATGTGCCACTGTGGATACTGTTGTTCCTACTGCAATACAATAATTAGTTTAGCCAGCACATGACTTGTGCATCAATTAGTGGAGGAAAGGGACACCTTTTCCATAACTTGCAATTCCATGGGTATGACACACCATACTGATAGCCTTCTTTTATGTCACCTTACTGCAGCACATTGTTTCTGCCCTCCTTTTGCAATTTTTACTCAAAGGATTACAACAGTGTTCTACTGTGATCTTGCTTCCAACAAGATGGAAACATTCCCCAGTATCCACTGGGCTGAGGACATCACCAGCAACATCCATTTTTGTTATCTTATAATTCCTGTTGAGATACAGCAGTCCAGAAGGGCAGTATATCCCAACATGCCCCGTCCCCTAAATTTCAAAATTCAAAATGATGAGGTCTTCAAAAATTGAAGACCTCATCATTTTGACGTGGGTAACCGGTAATAGTAATTTGGAAACAGGCACTACAGGTAATGGTCAATTGCTGGATTGGTACAAACATCTTATTGGATGCCCTTTGTCTGGACCTATACCTCCCACCCCAATGCCTCACACTGCCCCAACATGCTGATCCATACTAGCATCCACATGGAGCAGAGATTGTGATGATCACTAGATTGCAGAGAACTGTTTTACACATACTGGAAAGATTGTCAGAAATGCAGGGTGATGGGGGGATGAAGACCCCCTTGGAGGGGTTGGGGTTGTAGCAATGTAATGTGACAATTGCACATGCTATTAAAAAATGATTGAAACATTTTAGAACTTGTTGGGACATATTTATTTACTTTTATATTTAATTTCATTAAGTTTGCATGCTTAAAAAATGATGATACCCTCAATACTTACAGTATGCAATGCAATGCTGTCACTGCTATTACTGTTGCTAGAAATAACATTTGAAATTAAATGGAGTATATTCATGCACAAATTCATTAGGAGCCAAGAGAACAAAAATATAAATATGTCTATTGCACAATAATCTGTGATGTCTTTTGCATCTGTGAGTACTTGTAAAGAGCATACAATATGGATGAAGGTCAGAAGCCAAGATTGGTGGGGCCAAATCATCCTCCAGGGATTTACAGACACAGAGTGGCATGATATTTTTCATCTATCGTTTGTGAAGCTTTCAAACATTGCACATAATTTCCTCGCACTGCAAGAAGAATATGTAAGTAAACCTATCCCTGTGAAAATGAGATTGGCTATAGTCTTATACAAGCTTGTAAACGGCATCAAATATTTGAATGGTTGCCAGTCAGTTTTGGGTCCACAAGTCTACAGTCCATAAATACAGTACCTATATTTGCTTTGTAATGGATATGTGAAACATCTTCTGCTGGTTATCAGAACTCCTATCAATGAGGAAGCTGTAAATACAGCAGAAAGTTTCAGGAAAACAGCATGACCTAACCCAAGTTTTCAGATTTGTCGACAGAACTCATACAGTATATCCATTCTTGAGCCATATGATGGCTACCAGGACACTGTAAATCAGAAAGGGTGGATTTCTACTGTACTTCAGGCTGTTCCTGATCATAAATACTGGTAAACAGGTTTGTGGTTCGTCATATTACAAAATTCAATATGTGCTAATAATAGTATACTGTTTTATAATGATGCAGTATGTTACTGTTTGTGAATGTGTATTTTTTCACAAATATACAGAGTTTCTGGAATGTCAATATCAGGATGTAGGGCAGCAAGCCGGACCAGTGGCACTAAGAGTTGAGGTGCTGGATGCCATACCACATGCCACGCCAGCGACCCGGGTTCAGGAATGGACTCGGGCCATTGGGGGTCGGCAGGGGGAGGAGAGGATTGAGCATCCAGATGACTGGTCTCCTCTTCTGGGATGGGGATTGGGTATGTACCACTCTGCAGTGGCCACTGGTGGAGACCATGGGCAGTGCAGTAGCATGCACTTGCAAGAGTGAGGTGACAGTGGACATCTGCTTAGGATACACCCTTGGCATGGATGTTTTTGCATGTCTGCACCTCAGGGGGAAATGCAACCAAGAAAGAGTGGAAAAACTCAAGGCACTTTGGGAGACAATGGCGGGGGACTTACATGGTGAAAGCCCAAATGCCCAATGCCAGTCCCAATCCTGGCTTGACTCTCTGTGGCCTTCCTCTCCATTCCCCCCATGGGGGGACCCAGAACCAGATTCCTTGGGAGAGAGGCACGGCAGGTGGTAGAGGCAACACCAGGGAGTTCCCCCCAACAGAGTGATACCCAGTAAGTACCAGTGGCTGGAGGAAAATAAAGTAAAAAAAAAAAAGGATGCAGGGCAGCATGTATGATGCCCAAAAATTGAAGAACTCATCACTTTACAATCTCACAGACACACTGCCAAAAGTAAGCATGTAAAGATTATTGTATATTTGTGTTACTTGTTAAGCAAGCTAGATATTTCACAATTTTAATGCACAAGACACCATTTTATCATCCATAGTTTTCATGCCATAAGTAAGATTCTTCAATGTGCAAACTGAGAAATGAGACACCATGTGGTGCTGGTCATTGACTGATTTACTTACTTATTTTTTTATACTGTAAGGTATGTGAGCAAAAATTCCCATTTTCACAAATGTCCAGTGGTACAAAAACTCCATAATATAGAGAAAAAGGTAAAAACAATATTTGCAAAATGTTATGGTATTTACAATAGGAACAGTGTACAGTATATGACAGGATCATATAGAATAGAAAAAAGAATACAGAACACACAGCAACAGAGACAATATATAGATACCTATAAACTCAAAGGCAACTCAAGGGTTGGTGGACATTCAGGGGGTTTATCTACTAAGGCAGACACAGATGGTGGATCGGAGGAGGTGGTCCTTGAGGGAGGAGGTGAATGAGCCAATTGAACTACAGGCCTGAATTTCAGGGGGCAGTTTATTGTAAAACTGTATGTGATGGAGTTCTGTGCATGCAAGGTGTGGTAAAAAGGGATGTTGAAGAAATGACAGGCGGCCCATCTAGTACTGCGCTTGGGAACCGATAAGAGAAAAAGGGAGTTAACACTGATAGGCATTAGTCTACGGTGAACTTTGTGTAGGAAAGAGAGTATTTTAAGTTGGAACCTGCCTTCAAGGGTGAGCTAGTTGAGTTAGGCATAGATGGTACAGTTATGTGTCATCCAGGGGAGACCGGTCACGAAGCATGCAATATTATGGTATGTAGTCCTGAGTTTGGAGAAAAGAGGGGATATGTTAGTGAGTGAGTAGACAATAGAGCATTAATCAAGGAGGGTCAGAAGAAGGGTGCTGGCAGGGCGTAGTCTGGAGATGGGGACTGATATAAGCAATTAAAAAGTGGTTGGAAGTGCTTTTATAAGGCAAATACCAGCACTCATCAATTGTATTGCATCACATATATGAAATGTTTTTCAGTGTAATGTAATTGTCATGAGTCAAATTTATGAAGAAATACATTATGATAAAATTCTTTAACTAATTAATGAACAACTAAAATAATCTCAAAACCCCCTGAGGGTGGGGGTGTGGGAGGGTTGCAACAGTTTATCGTGTCACGGACAAGTTTTTGTTCAGATGCATACCAGCAGACCAGTGAACAGTGAAGGGCATGTGCACAGAAGAAGATTCTTTCTGCCTGTCTGGTGTGTGTTTGCATCTTTATGGTCCCATCCTCCAGGCACCTCATGGACACTTTCATTCTGTATGAATTGTGAAAGGGGGTGTGTTTGGCATCTGGGGATCCACTTATAGTTTAACTGCTGTGTGTGTGTGTGTGTGTGTATTTATATATATATATATATATTATATGCAAAAAACTTTGTTAATGCATCATTTGGGGTTAAAACACAAAATGTCAGGAAATGAGACCATTGGGTTTCTCTCCCCCTCATATTACCACATCCTCCGAGACTGACAGATGCTGGGGTGATCATTGTTAGACTTAAATGTCACTTCATTCCATGTGTAATCATATTCACAATCCACAGTAAGGAAGAATGGGGTGACATTTAGGCCTCACAACCCCAATGACACACCACGTCGTTTGTCAATCTCGGGAGGATGGGTGGGGCAAACGAGAGGGGAGGGGGCAACCCTAAAGGTCTCATTTCCTGACTTTTTGTGTTTTAACCCTAAATGATGTATAAACAATGTTTTTGCATAGAATTTCCTTACTTTTTGAGAAAGCATAGAAAAGTAGAAAGTCATGCAAGTTGGTGGGAGTGCAGGGCCTTTTGGGCCCCACGCTCCTACCAACTTGCAAATTTCTGCCTACCATGACAGTACAAATACTGAATATAATATGTATTGGTGGGAGTACATATAGGTGGGAGCGTGGAGCCCGTTCAGCCCCATGTTCCCACCACCTTGAAAAAAAAATGTCATTCATCAGAGTGCCATAATTCCACAGCTGTTTACATATGAGAGACCTAACCACTGAAAATTACCTCCATGGCAGTAAGGCTAGATACCCTATAAATGTGAAGCCGCTACCACAATGGAAAATGCTATATGCAAAATGTAAAGTGTGTCATGCAATATCTCTGCAGCAAATTAGTTTTCCAACACCTAAATACCTTAATTCACATGTACAGGACATCCTCTCAGCACCCTCCAAATTTCAATTTAAAAGACTAAATTGTTTCCGAGATATAACATTTGAAAGTTTGAGATTTTTATTCGTCGGAGTGGCAGAATTCCACACCTGTTTACATTTCACAAACCTAACTACTGAAAAGTACATCCATGGCAGTAACGCTAGCTACCCTATAAATTTCAAGCCACTATCACAATGAAGAATGCTGTGAGCAAAATGTAAACTGCACCACGCAATATCTCTGCAAAAAATGTATTCTCTGACACCTAAACACCATAATTCACATCTACAGGACATCCCTTCGACACCTTCCAAATTTCAAGTTAAAAGATCAAACCATTTCTGAGATATTTAATTTTAAAAACTGATAAAATTGGGCTATCTGGTCCCTCCAGATCTGACCATCTAGTCCCTCCCTCATGATCAAAGATCACAAACAAAGAATCTCACAATCAAAGAATTTGCAGGTTCATGATCAAAGAATTTGCAAGCTCGCAATCAAAGAATAAAAAATGATAAAAGTCAAGTTTTACGCAAAAGTACATGAAACCACAGTCATGACTCAATAGAAGGAAGCCCCCTGATTGAAACCCATCCTCATTTGGCTTTATAAGTCACCCCTGAGCTGAGAAAATTAATTTTTTAATCTGGCCATCTAGTCATGCCCTTGTGATCAAAGATCGTGGTCAAAGAATCTCACGATCAAAGAATTTGCAGGCTCGTGATCAAAGATCATTAGCGAGTCGCAATCAAAGAATTAAAAAATTCATAACTCTATCTTTTGACACTTTTTCAAGAAACCACAGGTATGGCTCAATAGAGGGAAGACCCCTGAGTAAAACCCAACATAGTTTTACTTCAGAAGTCCCCCCAAGCTAAGATATTTGTATTTTTCCTACTGCAAACTGAAAACAAGGTGGCAGCCTTCGCGATCAAAGAATTCCTCGCGATCAGTGATTCTTTGATCACGAGCCTGCAAATTCTTTGATTGTAAAGAGGGACCAGATGGCCAAAACCCCATTCTTCTTTCGCAAAATAACCATATAAATTTTCCCATTAACTTATAATGGGAACCTAAAACTTTAATAACTTTTGAATGGATTAATAGTTTTTCACCAAATGAAAAGCGACATGTTCCTTGACCCAAGCTCTTTCAGATGAGCCAAGTTGCAGAGCAGCACATTGTATGATGGCCACACACCACCACAGACAAAATCTGAAAAACTGCCCACATAACTGTTGAAAAGTGCATTTTTCAGCGTTTTAGTGCACAAAAAACATAAGTCTGACAAAATGAAATATGGCAAATCAAGAGATCTACCATGCTCCACTGCACATAACAGATTTCATGCAAATCCATTGAATGGGTTCAAAGTTATTAATGTGCAAAATTTCGAATTTAACATAGAAGTGGCTTCACAACCCTAGATATAGGGGTGCAACCGCACCCCTATAATGTATATATATATATATATATATATATATATATATATATATACATATAGCTATATGTTATCTTATAGAATGGATATGCCATGCCCCGCATAAATATATCAGTGATATTTTTACTTTATATAGTTCACCTTATGTTATCTTGAGTGACAATACATCAAGTGATGTCAAACCATCGAACATCAGTTTATGAAAACTGTCATTTGGGCCATGGCATAATTGTCCACATCAGCAATAAATATCACTTATATTTGTATATTATTAACCTCACATATATAGCATAGAAAATAATTAATTTAATTAGGCATGGGCTACCCATCGGTGTAGCTGGATCGAGTAGGTTGGGTATCAGTGACTTTTGGCTGGGTAGTGTAGTTCGGGTAATGTACTACCCTACCCAACATAACAGTGTACTTTTTGGGTCAGGTAGTTTTGACACGGGTAACAGGTAATTTGGAAACAGGCATTACAGGCAGCCTACTGGGCCCTGAGACTCCTTCCAGGACTTCCAGGATATAAACAGCCATGAAAGGGCTGGCTGTTGGGTCCTTCATGAGCTAACAGCAGAATTAGGAGCACAGACATTGGGCTGACAACCTGATTGCTCAGTGGCTTCTGTGCTCTGTCTGCTGTGAGCCTGGGTTTGTGCAAATAGCAGCTGGACTCTGGAGTGGAAAGAATCGGGCGCTCATTCCACAGTCTGCAGCTAAATAAATCACGGTGAAAAGTTAAATTAAAAAAAAAGAATCATAAAATAAAAAAAAACTCCACGAAGGAGCAAACAGAGTTGGGGTCGGGGTTGGGGACTGAAACAATTTCAGGGAGGGGGGGAATCAGTGGACCAGCGTCAATCAAGGAAGCAGATGGTGCGGTGCTGGGCAGAGAAGGAACAAGGGGTGGGGGACAAAAAAACACAGAAGGCAAGGCACTGGCAGCTGGTTTGAAAAAGTATAGGTTCTCCAACCCTGTCATTTACTATATTAGTCATCTACACTGTGTGGGTCTCTCTGCAGCACAGTGGAAGTCATTTAGGCTGTATTTCACTGTTTGTTAGGTGCCACAAGCCCTGTCACTTATTACTCTCTTTGACATAGTCAACTACAATGTCTTTCTCTACAACAACTGGCAAAACAATATCCATTCCATTTCTTTTATGGCTGTATCTATCATGTCTTGAGGTATCCTGTGATAAGGGTGCTCACTATTGAGCGCACACCAAAAAGGGTGACTCAATAGCGACGCCTTATCACAGGGCTACTGGATGAGCTTGGTGACTGCAGGTATAGCAACATCTTGTCACTATATATACATGCATGCGCTGGGGGGGGAGTGAGCACAGTGGAAGGGGAGGAAGAGTTTGTGTGGTGTGTTGAGGTGATGGGCTGCCGAACTGCCCCATGGCGTGGTGGGTGGGTCTCAGGCTTCAGCTGTGAGGGTGCTAGGTTCGGGTCTGGGAGCGCATACATTTTGTTGCGCCTGGCCAGCATTTTTTTTTTTATTTGCACCCCCAGAAGTTAAGAATCCTTTAGTAGAGGTACGGGGGCACAGCCCCCACATTAACATTGAAAATGTAAGTCCCCAGTGCCCTTTTGCCGTGGGCCAGGGTATACATTGGTGAAATTGATTTTCACCGATGTACATTTGCTGTAATGGCGAGTGCCTTTATCACATAGAACCATGTCTCGTATTTCCGAGTCTTAGTTTACTAAAAGGAAGCAAAGTGCTGCTACATGTGTGTAACCCAGATGCAGTGTCCCATGGGCTACTTACCCCTGCGTTGTAGGCCCATACCAAGGTTGAGGGGCCTGGGTTCCTATTTCTTGATTTAAAACTGGTTCTTTCCCACAGATAACAATATTGTGCAGTGCCTCGACCCAGAGTAAACTTTACATGGGTCTGAATAATATCTGGTACAACCCCCTGTGATGCTGTACCCACCTACAATGCCATAATGTCACCCCACACATGGATTAAAACCCTAAAACCCCACATTTCAACATTTTAGAATTAATGGCTCACTAATAATATACTCACGACACAAGATTTACCAAAAAAGGTTAACCAACATTTATTTACAAGTGGTGAGGGTTAGGAAGGGTAAATAGGAAGCAGACGTTAAACATTTGCATTGGCTGGCATTCCTGGCATTGGAAACAATCATTTTGCAGTTTAATTTCATACATTAATAATTTCTGGCCACCCACCAACCTTCTGATACATTCAGGTTTTCCTCTTTAACTAGCAAGCTGCATTTAATGACAAATACACATTAAATGCCCACACAGATACTAGTCCACAGTCCAGATAAGGACCCCACAATCCTAACCTTAAACCTGGGTACCCAGTGCTAAATGCTTAAGTTGCAGGCCTGATGCAGTTGCATCTGAGTTGGCCAGCATTAGGGCCCTTAAAAGAAAATCAGATTAGCATCCTTTCTTTAGATTACTTTAACAATTCTTACTGATCCTCAAAAAGCAAACTTTAATGTTTAGAAGTCTAGACTTGACCTCTGTACTTGGCAGAACTAGGAATAACTATTTACAGTTTCTGTCAGGGTGGCAGAGATGGCTCTGCCTACTCACGGTTTGGATGTCATCATCAGGTGTAGAGAAGCTCTAGCTAAGGTACAGGCAGGAGCTTTGACTGACCCCTTTTTACCAGGTTCATGCAGCTTGCAGGCTGGAACTTTCTTAGCATTTGGCAGTTTACCACTTCTTTCTGGCTTGAAGTCACATTCTGGAATAGAAGAGGCTGGGACCAGGGCCGGCATGCTTCAGACCCCCATGTCTAGGATATGACCCTCAGGGGGAAGTGCATATGGCAGTTCATAGCTGGCACACTACCAGGCTGACTCCCAGACCAGTCTCAAGTACAGTCTCTTACAGTTGCTGTCAATTCAGATGCTTTAAGACACTTTACACTTCAACCACAACTGCCATCATGGCAGACATGATCCTTTCACAATAAGGACACAGTTTTAAACGTGGGTGCATCCCCTTGTGCTAGGGAAGATCTAAATCCTGCCCAGTCTCTTTCTCTTTCACGCATTACAGCACATTCATTTACCTTGGCTGTTCCAGCCAGATGGTTAGCACAACTGCTGTGGCTTTTCAGAAGGCACAGACTTTTAGGCAAAATCTCTTTCTTTCTTTTAAGCAAAACAGGAGCTTAAGACATGACTCCTTACCAAGTTAGCAGACAGAGCTTTAGGCGTGGCTCCCATCCAATTTAATTGTCAGTAAATCTTGTTCACTGCAGCTTCTGACAAGCTCAAATCACAGTATTCCCTGTTGGCCATGCTGGTGATTGCAGCTCCAATTGAACATTCACAGTCCTTACAGTCAATGTTAGGAAAAGCTCCAACCTCACAATGCTCCCCTTACATTCCTGTAGGCACTCTTAAACAGTCACAACAAGCACTTCACAAAACTGGACCATCCGTGGTCACTCTTGCATTAGATGTCCACCCTATCTTTGGCGCCGATCAAACGCAGGGCGCAGACAGACGAGTTACTTGTACACATGGTAGAAGTTTACTCACTCAGAATTTGAATGCAGCTTTCCATTATCTGAAGTCACATATTTCATCAGCTCTCTCACTGATGAGGTAGGAACATTCATGCAGCCCTCTCACAATTGCTGGCATGCTTCTTGCAGCTCTCACACAGCTGAAGATAGTTCAGGTTTCTTCACCACATTTCCCAGAATGTGGATAGGCAAATGCTAGCCCTAGGGGAGAATATCAACCCCCAGGCCAGCAACTCCAATCTCGTGCAGCCACTTTCCTCCTAGCAGAGGCAAGAGCCCTCCCCTTCCCGGTGGCGGGGCTCCCACTGAATCAAACTAGACCCATTCTCTTTCAAGGGACCTGAGTCCCCCTCCCTCTGGAGGGGCTTGTGCCAAACTCACCTCAGGCAGAAAAGTCTCTGTAGCGTTGGGAGTTTTTTGCAGCTCCTGATTGGTCCATTCACTTGTCCCTCCCAAAAATTAATATTCATTATGTCTCCTCGTCTCCTAATTGGTTCCTTGTTTAGGCACCAAATAACGCTTCTGCTTTTTCCCCCACAAGTCTCTGGCACTGTCCCAAAAGTCTCTGCTCGTGATCCTGGCATTCTGATTGACTGGCTGACTGCAAACATGGCTGCTCAAAACACAGTCCCCATGCAGTCCATCTGTGTCCCAAATTCAAAGTTCTGGTGCAGCCAAGTTAAACATTTTATTTGAATCATAGCCCCGCAATTCAATAGCCTCTCTTATGCCCTTCCAAGTGCTCAAAATAATTAAGTCATTTACATTTCTGTGCCTGTCACTAGCGCTATTATTTAGACACTCCAAGCACTAGAACTGAATATTAATGATGCCCTCATTAATATTTATAGGCCAAAGCACATCATGATTGGTGATCTTACTTTACAATAGAAGAAAGGCTCTCAGTGGCCTTGTTCTGGTCACCATTCCCCACTTTGTCTTTTCTGGGACCAGGACCACTCAGAAGCCAGTTGTTTGACTGCAATTGTGGTCAGAATCAGGAGTATGCTTCTGCTCATGCATGAGCTGCTGGATGACTCAGATGTAGATGGGAGAGATTCCAGCAGCTCCACAGCTACTCCGCAAGCCCATGAGGGGCAAAAAAAAAATCAGGAGCTGAAAGAAGCTCCTGGGCACACCTGGACCCAGGCTAAAGCAGTGGTGCAAGATCGAGGGACAAAGGTGACTCCAAAACAGCTCCTCTGGTCCCCACCGCAAGCCCTGGGAAAACCAGGGTCTGGAGAGAGGCTCAAGCATACACTCGGGGTACAGCACCACCTCGAGAGACAAGCAGGAGAGACGGAGGCAATTAAGGTAAGTCCCATGGGGGGGGGTTACACGTGCAGCCATTAATGATATGGACAATATGAATCATCCACTAATGAAGAACATAGCGACAATAATAATAATAACATCACTAGGACTGACACTAAATATCCTTCTGAACCAAAAAAGCATGTTAGCAATGACATTATAGTAGAGTTTCGAAAATAACTGACAGGAGTTACTTGTAGAGGTACTGAATTTTTTGCCACATGTGCCAGAACACTTCCAGCTGCTGAAGCAGCATGCAAGGAGGCATCCTTCTCAAATATTAGCTCAGATGCTCAGACAGTAAATGCTGACAGTGATGGTGGTGATAGTGGGGACTGTGAATGGGATAGCCCAGGCTATGTCCCACATGATGATTACGGCACTTCCAGCTCTTCTGAATTTTGTGGTGATGAGGACTGTAGTTTCAATGAGAGAGTAGGAGAGGACGCCACTGTAAGGTATGAGAGGCAAATGAAGAAAAAAAATCATATGTTAAATATACGAACAAAAAGATGTGCATGAATGAGAAAAAATCACCTCAAGAAGGAAATGGCAGTGTAGAGTTTCCTCCAGATTCCTTGACTGTACAAGGAATAGTGCCAGGTACCATGGTACAAAGCAAAAGAGGTAAATCCTTAGTGTGGAATTTATTTTATATTGACCCTGCAGACAATTCTTGAGCTGTATGCAGTCTGTGCAAAACAAGTGTCAGTCATGATGGCACAACGGGAAATTTTGGAACATCAATAATGATACAAAATGCAAAGGCAAAACACCCAATTGAGTGGGGCAATGCAAGAGGCAGTGTTGTTGGTATGGCCAGAAGTGGACAAGGTGGTGGTGGTGGTGGTGGTGGTGGTGGCAGTGACCACAGTGACAGTGAACTGAAAGCAGGAACTGGCACTGAATCACTTGATGTGTCCTTTGCAGTCTTCCCAAACAAACAATAGCCGCTTTTCCATGGAGCAGCACTGACATCATATCAGTTTCCAATCACTTACTCCACTCCGTGTGCACTGCTACCTTGTGCCTCTACACTACAGAGGCTTGCACCATTCTCGTGACTCTACTGGCCTTCTCTTCCATCTTTTCAGCCAGCTGAGAGCCTGGGACTTCTGTGTAGAGGTGGGTGGGTTGGGGATGAGGGATCCGCTTTACATATTGTACCCAAGTTCAGCTGAAAATATCATCAGATACTAGAAAGAAAGCTGAACTTGGGAAACTTGTTACTTTTCACTGAGTAATGTGAAACAATGAAATGCAACATGAACCAGGAAAAACAGGAAAACTCAGGACAGCGAATGTTCTCCTCTGATTTTTTTTTTGCTTTCATTGTTTTCCCTCCAGGCCCCGGTTGGCTCTTCCTAGCAAGACACCCCCTCCCTCCAGCTGTAATCCATCCTGCACCCATTCTCCACATCGGGCCATCACCATTCACCCCCATGGCTTGCTCCCCATGGCAGGGTGGTGGGGAGCCCCCAACTCCCCACCAGGACTGGATCCAGTTTTCAGTGATGCCTACAGAGGTGCAAGCCGCTCAACCAGTGCCACCATTTCTGTCTTTTTTCTCCAGAGGCTGAGCATGCATTGCCAGTGGTGGGCATGCCACATGCATGTCCACACGTAGTATGCCCACCGACTGCTCTGCCCCCATTGTACAAGGCCAGATGTGCCAACACCTAGCCTCTGCTAGGTGTCAGGCAATCGCCAGCCTCTGTTCCCCACCCTCCCTGGGAGAGGAGTGCTATCCTCATGGTGCTCAATCCACTCCCACCCTGGTCAGCCTCCAACACCCAACTCACACCATGAACACAGGTCACTAGTGTGGCAGGAGGTATGGCATCACTGCCTCAGCCCTCTGCTCTACTGGGTCGGTGAACAGTCTCCTCTGATGAGGTGCGGCTCACTTGTAGAGGGCAACAAAGGTAACTTTCAGTTGCTCTGCACTGCTCGATGTGGTGCAGAGTCTGTCATGTAAAGGAGGCTATAGATTGTTTTCTGCTGACACCATCAAGTACTGCAAAATCCCAAAGCAGTACTTCATGTGAAAAAGTCGTAAAAAATACATTCCCTCAAAATTTAAAAATATCTTGTGATTCTCATCAACTAATGTTAAAATGAAGTTTTGCAAGGACATCAAAATTGATCGGCAAGCATCCAACTTGCCAGCTGTTAAATAGAGCCATTGCACAACTGTTGGCTGACTGTTAACTCCCTTTTGCTTTTGTTGCCCAAAGAAGGTTTCCTCAAGTTCATGAACTGGATTGAACCATGGTACACAATTCTCTGTCGAACTTATTTCTCGAAAAATGCTGTTCCACAGTTGTATGACTTGGTGTGTACTGCAGTCATTAAGCAGTTGAAACTCTCTGAGGTGAAGCAGGTTCACATAATCACAGATATATAGACCAGCAACCACATAATTGACTACATGATTGTTACAGCTCATTGGGCAAGTTTTCAGTCAGAAAGTAATAATTCCTGCTCTACTGTAAGCAATAGGAAGCAAGATGTATTATGTGTCACCACTTTTGAAGAAAACCACAAAAATGTGAAAATTTTTCAGGGGCTGGAAGAACAATTCCAGAAATGGCTTACTCCATATTCCTCATCTTCAGGGTTCATAGTGTCAGATAATAGTGCCAACATAGTCACAGCTGTTAGAGATGACAACTACCCACAAATACCTTGTTTTGCATATTGTTTTAATCTTTTCATCCATAGTTTCTGAAATGGAAACAGAAATGCTGAAATCCTTTATTTATTTATTTTATTTTTATTTTAGTCTTTGGTAACCAGCTGAAATCCTGTTGGGTCCTGCTAGGAAAATATGTGGGCATTTTAGCCACTTTGTGAAAGCACAAAAAATTCTGAAGGGGCTGCAGAGATCAAACAACTTACTGCTGCATACATTAAAGCAGGAAGTTCCAACACAATGACATTCAACACTTTCCATGTTGGAAAGGCTTCTTGACAGAAAAAAGCTGTACATGACTATATCATGTAGAATCAAATAGGTAAACTAGACATCATACTCAGTTCTAGTAGCTGGACTCTACTTGAATCTTTGGTCACCTTACTGGAGCTATTTGAGCCTGCCACATGTTATGGCAGTGCAGACAGTGCAACTCTGAGTCATTTTCTTCTGCAAATAAGATTTCTTCACATTTTCCTTGATGACATAAAGAAAGACTTTCAGTCAAAAGGAGATACCTCTGCTGTTATGCTGGCAGATGGCTTGAGTCTCAGACTGGTCAACTGATCAGAGAATAAATGCCATGATTAAGAATGACACCTATGTGTTGACTGTATAGCTAGATCCCCACTTTAAGTGGAACATTGAAGCCATTGTTCCTGCAGGGGAAGACACTGAGTATTGAAGAGATCTTCTGCTAACCAAATGTGACATTGCCACACCAACACCCTTAACTGATGTACGGCAGCTAAACTCTGCTGAACCATCAGAGTGCACCTCTGGCACACACAAAAGCACATCTATCAATTCTTGACAATCACCAGTGTCATCAGCAAGGGAAAGGACATCTACCACTACACTTACTTCTTGGGGGGACATGACAGAAACTTTTAAGCTCCTCAAAGGAATGAACAAAGTCCAAGAGGATAGCATCTTTCAGCAAAAGAGATGTGCAAGAACAAGGGGCACAATTTGAAGATAAAGGGGGATGGCTCTGGGGCAATGTAAGGAAGTATTTTTTCACAGAGAGGGTGGTGGATGCATGGAACAGCCTTCGTGAGGAGGTTGTGGGGTCAAAAACAGTGAGGGAATTCAAGAATGCATGGGCCAGACATAAAGAAATTCTAGTGGGTGGGTAAGAGGAAGTAGGCTGTTGGTTAACTGGGATCTGCAGCTTATCCAATAGGTAGGGAAATGGGCAGACTTGGTGGGCCAAGCAGTCCTTACTTGCCATCAAAGTCTATGTTTCTATGTTTCTCAGGCATCCTATGTTCAGGGTCAGAAAGGCAAATCACTTCTGAGTCACCAGCAACAACATGGACTGGTATCCTGTAAAGAAAGTGCAGCTGGTTCATTTGCCAGACTGGTAACTGTCTCACACAGCACGCTGATCCTGGAGTATATTGCAGACCATACTGAGATTGGTCTTGAGGAAGATCAATTACTGTATTGGAAACAAAAGAGAACAATATCGCCAGATCTAGCAAATCTTGCAATAATGTATCTCAGTTGTCCACCTTCAAGCATATATTCAGAATGCATTATTAGTGCAGCTGGAGGAATAGTCACTGACCAAAGAACACTGCTAAGTCCTGTAAATGCAGAACAGCATACATTTCTCAAAATGATTGCTGACAATTTCCCAACTGTCCCAAACACTGAATTATGTGATTCTGACCCTAAACATGAACAACAGCCTGAAAACATTGGGCCCTATGCACTAATGGGTACAAGTTACACGCCAAAGGCACATAACCCACTGGCGCAGCTCTGCACCTGTGGACAGGTGTGTACCAGTGGCATTCACATCTGCCAGCCAATTGGATGCCCAGACTGGGTCTCTCACTGGATTCCTTGTGAGGCAGGGAGCTCGTTGGCAGCATGCTTCACAGATGTCCAATGGCTGGCAGCTGTGGTGGGTGGTAGGATTGCAATGCTGCTGACCATCTCTGATGGCACCAAAGTGGTGAAGTGGGATGGAGAGGCATATCTGCTTGCAGAAGAGGGTAACATTAGTGCCAGTAGTGGGGATGGGGGGTTGACATGCGGTGCAACTGGGGAGGGGGGCAGCAGCATTGTGCCGGTGCCCCTGTGAAGGGTATGGGTATTGTGAGTGTCATGGGGGTGTTGTGAGGGGCCATCACATTCACTGCTGTGTGCTTGGGTGAGTAGGCGGCATTGGGAGGCTGTTACCAGTGGCAATGGAGGGTCAGTGGGCTGTTCACCCTGTCCTGCGGGGTGTGCTTGGGAAGCATAGAGGGCTTATGGCAGTGTCCTCCCTGGCATACCCTGCATCTCCTACACCAGCACTACATGCCTTAGTGCATGTCACTTAGTGCCAGCCCACCCCTTGCCCTCCTCTGGAGTGTTGCTCCTTGTGTGGCTGGGGTATTAGGCGCATATGTGCTGCTTGCCCCCCCCCTTACAGCATCCCATGAGGGGGACACATAGGGTGTGGAGTGGTTGTGTGCCCCACCCCATTAGTGCATAGGGCCCCACTGATACTGAATATGATGACTAGGTTGTATACAAAACTAATAGAACCGCCACCACTGCCACTATGCCAACCACATGTGGCACACTACTCTTAGTTTTCTTTTGTCCATCATCAGTTTTATATTACGTAACTTTGATGCCCACCAGGTGTATAAGTTTTGGAAACAGCAGCTTCACTCAGCCCAGCTGTTTCCCTTGTACCTACCTCATCAGTGCCACGCCATGGGTATATTTTTGGAAACATCAGCAGGCTCAATCAGACCATCTGTGCCTCTAGTACCTACCTCAGCAATGCCTGCCATGGGCATAATTTTTGAAAACAGCAGAAGGCTGACTCACAGCAGCTGCACCCCTCACACTTACCTCTGTGATGCCCGCCATGTGTATAATTTTTGGAAATGGCAGCAGGCTCTTTATGAGCAGCTGCCCCTCTTGTACTTGCCTCTGCAATGCCCACTGTGGGTATAATTTTTGCAAACAGTGGCAGACTCACTAAGAGAAGCTGTGCCTCTCGTACCTGCATCCCCGACTCAGCAATGACTGCCATGAGTATCATTTTTTAAAACAGCAACAGGCTCTGTAAGAGCAGCTGCACCTCTCATACCCACCTCAGCAATGCCTGCCATGGGTATAATTTTTGGAAACAGCAACAGACTTGCTAAGAGCAGTTGTGCCTCTCTTACCTGTCTCAGCATGCCTGCATGGGTATAACAACTCAGGGCACCTAGCAAACAGGGTAATAGTCAAAAACAGTGTTTCACATGAATTTTGTTATGGTCATGGTTTGGTAATTGGGGAATAGAATGGGTCGGGTAGTAACTATCTGACCCGAACCAACTACTCAGTTTTCATCCAGTTATTTTTAGGGTACTTTAGAAATACCCGTTGGTAGTCTTGAGGGTTGTGTATTTTAGCATCTGCCCATGTCTAAATTTATTAGTATGCAAGTTTATTTCTAAGTGCAACTTAAATCTATTTTTTTCTTTACATATTCTATTTTGTTAGAGGTTCAAAGATAGATAAATGGAGAAACCATAGACCTAGATATCATAGGCAATCATGCATACCCTTTGTTAAATTGACTATTCAAGGGTTGCATAAACTTTCTGAGGCTAACTGCTAAGCAGGAGTTGTTTAATGTATATTAAAGTTCTGTGCAGGTCTCAGTAGAGATTGCCTTTGGATGGTTAAAATCTTGATGGAGAGTTTTGCAGAAAAGAAGTGAGTTTCCTTTCACTTTTCCCCTTATGTTATTGTCACTTGTTGTGGACTGCATAATTACTGTGTATCAGAGAAATATACAATTCTGCTGGCTGGAAAGAAGAGGCAAGAGAGCAAGATATAATCAATACTCAGCCAGTTTCAGTTGTTTCAACTGAATTAGTGTGCACAGCAAAGCAAAAAAGAGAAGCATAAATGCAGTGCATGGCAACTAATGTTCCTTTATGAAAGCAATACAGCAGTTAATTTGGGATTCAATACTCTCAGAAAATAAACATGATTTAGCATGTACAATTGTTCTAATTAGTCATGTTGTGATAATGATTAGAATAAGTATGATTTTATGAAGTTCAATTTCAAAGAATTCATTGTTTTACATATACGGCTATTAAATGATTTTTAAATGGAACATTGAACACGAATAACTCCACAACCAAGGATGAGGCTAGTGTTAGCTTGCAATTAGTTTGCAAAAATACTTGTTTTAATTTACTGTTCACTGTAGTATAACCAGTTGCATCAGACTAATTTTATTTAATTCCTGCACTATATTTTCTGTGATTACAGTTCACAGACTCCACTGCAGCTGACATCAGAATGAGACTGGAAATGTTGAGAGGATAATTAGCCTGCTGTTCATGTTATACTTTATATATACCAAAGCTGTAGTCATGCTGTTATGTGGGCTCTATGTGATTCAGGAATTTATGCAGACAAAAAATGTCTGACTGGAAGCAAGTGAATTTAGTATGATACGATATACTTCACTACACTACAGTAACTAGAGTTGCAGCAAAGTTTTACTCTGCCAGCAAAGTTGCTACGAAGATGGTGAAATTTACATCGACGGAGTTTTGCGACATTTTCCCTGCCCTCAGCAACTTTGACTATGCCCAAAATCATGACGTCTTCAATGCAAAAGTGCAAAAATTTCCTGAAAATTGTGAAATTCGCAGGTGAATTCTGCCATTTGTGACAAAATTCCACACTTCACAGGTGAAATTCTACCAATCGTGGCAAAATTCTTCACTTCATAGACCAATTCACATTCTGCAAATTGCATTAACTTCATGGAGTAATTTGAGGGGAGAATTTAACTAACTTTGCCCATCACTAACAGTAAGTAAACAACAAATGTTTTTGCACAAATGTGCAAATTCCAATCAGACCCATATGAGGGAGTGGTGCTCTTAGTGCTAAACGTGCCCATCTAATTGTTTGAATGATATGTATGACTTCAGCTAATCTAGTAGACCATTACTATCCCTGTCTTATATGGATTTAAACATAAGAATGATCTGAATGGCTACTGCCTACTAATAGATGACAGTACTACCAATGGGTAAGAACAAGTGAAAGCAGCATGACCTACTTAGATGATCATCATCATCCCATTATCAATGTGCCAGAAGTTCCTTTCAAAGTTCAAATGTATTTTTATCTAACTCTTTGATAACTGGGTAAGGCCCACTAGGCACAAGTGCTTATTTTCAGGGGTGACCCAGGAGCACTAGGGAAGCTAAGTGATCTGCTTAGAGTCACAAAGTATGCAAGTGGAGGTTGTAGGAATCAAAACCATGTCTCCTGGATATACCAAGCTCATTTGCAGCTCATTAATCTAACCTCTAGGCTATACTGCCAGCCATTGTATTATCCTGTTTAAGCGAACAGCAGAAAAACTAAAATATCTGCTGTACTTGCAACCATTTTTCATGTGTTTGAAATTCACATAGTGCATAGTTCATGCTCTGATAATGATTCTTTAGCTAGCATAACTGTCTAAAAGTGAAGTGCAACCGTTTCCAGTGTAACTTTGTGATTCAGAATGTAGTCAACAATCCAAAAAGTGGACAAACTGCCATTTCCCCACTGATGTAGGAAACACTGAGAACACCATTGAAAGTAACAATGCATGCAAGAGAATAACGGAGCTCTGTCCCTATTTAGCTCCATTATATAAAGAAAAAGTAAATACTGTGGTTATCTAATCACAAAAGCTCACTAGACATGTAGTAATATCTACCCCTCCCCCCAAAAAAAGGTTTTGGGACTATATACCCCAGCATCATCATACTACATTATCAAAAAATTACTAATATGACTTTTAAATCACATACTCTGAGTCTAAATATTCAATGGACCTATATCTACTGATGTCATATATTGTAAAACTTGTCTAGAAAGATATGCAGATAGATTTACTAGCATTACAAGATCCTTACATAAACACGGGTAACACTTCCATGTTCAGTCTGTTTTTTTGTTGTAGAACTCTTGCTTCATGAATTTTATTTACTAGAACTGCACTATAACCACACCTATCCTGTAAAATATATATTAACCATGAATTGTTAGTAAAATAATTTTTTTCTATATCAGTACAGCTACTGAGACCTCTCTTACTGTTGTAACAAGCATTTGTCAATGCCGAATGTTGCTTGCTTGTATGTGCTGTTTAGGTATTTGGAAGTGACAGTTTCATGCCTTCCTCCCAAGACATCCACTGTGTCTTTCTGTTCAGTATTAGGTGTGGCAAAATGGCAATGTTGAAAATCTGGAGTGAAAATATTGAAAATTCGGAAACTTACGAGCGTGCGTAGGAACTGTACAACACACACTCGTAAAACAGTCATTTTTTTGAATTTTTTCACCAAATTTTCAACATAGCCATTTTAACACCTGAGCTCATGAACAGTGTCACTGTGATTTTCTTAATTTGTCCCATACATTGATCTCGCGACACTGACTGCGCATTGTGTGCTACATGGGCAGAAACACATTTTGGGTGACATGTGAAAATGGCAGCTGTACTACTTATAAGAAGGTGTGATAAAATGGCAATGTTGAAAATCTGGAGTGAAAATATTGAAATTTCCGACCTTATGAGCGGTGTGTAGGAACCTGCAATGCACGCCAGAAACAGTCATTTTTAGGAATTTTTCACCAAATTTTCAACATAGCCATTTTAAGACCTCTGCTCATGAACAGTGTCACTGTGATTTTCTTAATTTGTCCCCTACATTGATTTACGCACACCGACCTTCATTCTGTGCTACATGGTAGGAAACACATTTTGGGTGAGATGTGAAAATGACAGCTGTACTACTCATAAGAAGGTGTGGTAAAATGGCAATGTTGAAAATCTAGAGTGAAAATATTGAAATTTCATGAACTTACGAGCCTCGTATGATGCATAACGCCTCGTGAAACAGTCATTTTTGGAATTTTGGCGCAAATTTTCAACATAGAGTTTAAGGACCTTCTCATGAATGATATCACTGTCATGGTAGTATTCAGGCCTGAAGGATGATTTCACAGTCACTGCACAGTCACTGCGCGAAATCACCCTTCGGGCCCGAATAATGCCATGACAATGACATAATTCATGAGAAGGGGTCCCAAAAACCCCATGTTGACAATTTGGTGCAAAAATTCCCAAAAATGCCCGAGATATGCAATAAAGTTGAAATCCCCCTATGTAACCCATTATACAGCTTACCGGCATTTCCTCAGTTCGCTGTCGGCTTTGAAGAGTGCAGACGTGTTCCCGGTCCACTGAAGATCATCACGCCAGAGTCCGGAGGTAAGTATGGGGTGAGGAGGGGTGTGGGGAGGCAGGGGTGCGAGTGGGTGGAGTGCGGGTTGTGGGAGGGGTTGGGAGCATGCGCTGGACAGTATTTATTTTACAAGTTTAAAAAAAAGACGCTTGTGGGATACCGCTTTGCCATGCTGGGGTGGGTCCCCAGCATGGCACAAGGGACTTGGGGGGCGTTCAACTGATAGGGATCGGGCACCCTACCGCCAAAGGACTACAGCTGCCACGCTGGGGTGGGCCCAGCGTGGCACCCATAACTGGGGTTGGGGACGAGCTCAGCAACTGGGGGGGACGAGCTGCCGATGGGGATTGGGAACCCTGGCTGCTATATAGTACGGGGCATGCACGTCTGTCTGTGTGGGGGGGGGCTGCGCGTGAGCAGCCAATATCTTATCGGTGCTCACTCAAGCGTATCTCCCCCTTTCAACTGTATGCCACTGCATTTTGGAGCATGTCATAGACAGCCCACCGACTGAATTGGAGGAGGAGGTGACACACCTCCGAAATCTCCGATGAAGGCACTATGTTTCTTGCACATGCGTGCAAGCAACATAAAAATGGAGCTAAAGACTTATTTATTTAGTTTAGTGTATCCTAGCTATGGTTGATTAATTTATGTCTGTTTTTAAAATTTATATGTATGTATGATCTCCCTGTACAACACCTTGGTTTTGAAAGGCACTTTAGAAATAAAGATGATTTGATTTGATTTGATTTGTAAGAGTGGTCTCACATTCAGTTTAAGGTTATGAGAATCACAAACTGAAAGAGAGCAGTTCTGATATCCCAAATACGTAAGTGAGACCACTCTTGCAACTGTGAGAGTGGTCTCTGCAGCTGTATTAATACATTATTTATCAAGCTCAATCAATAGTATATTAAAACAAAACAGCCCTGAACATGCCAGTTTGTAGGACAGCTGTGCATGAGATACTCTTCACAGAATAATAGTGTCCCATGCACAGAGGAATGGAGCTCTCCAATTGGTCAGGAGCACTCTCCTGATCTATAAGTAAATAAAGTTATGTAGTCAATTCATTTGATACCATTATATTGTAACTATATTATATTATTCCTGTGCATATTACCAATTTACATGACGTTAGACATATTTTCATAGCATTTCACAATATATACACTCATTTGATTTTTACCTATTGTAATGTGTTGCACTTGATATAAAAGGTTGCAGTAACACTAGCATTCCAATAAAGAATTGAGATATCAGTTCATTAGTGGATCTTGTAGATGCCTTTCAAAAATTAGTAAACAGTTTCTCTTCCCATTCCTGTTATTTCTTTTTCTGATCTTCCATCAACTGAAGGAATGCATTTTGTTGCTTGGCCAAAAACAAAATGGAGCAATTGATCCATTTTATTTTTTTCCCATAGTAGTTATTAACTGCATATAAATAAAAACAATAATTGAACCATGAATATGTAACAGTCTTGTCATAGTGATTTGAAGTTACTTCTTAGTACTATGTTTTTCTTACATCATTTTGCATCAATGGAAATAGACAGTATGAGTCACAGTATATGAAACTTGCACAGCTGAACTGACTCCTATTTAATAAAAAGGCAAAACGAATAAAAAAGAATCATGCCAGCTGGGTGATGTGGATGACTAAGGTGCTTGTGCTTCACTTTCCAGCACACAATCCATTCAGTTTCAGGAACAACACAGGTTACTAGGGTATGGTTCAGGAGGGGGTAGGTGGGCAGGGTGGGTGGAGATGATTGAGTGACTGATGGACTGCTCTCTTCTCCTGGATGGGGAGGCATTGGCTTGTCTGTCCCATTGTCAATATAATGAGGGCATGCCAATTTAGCGTGATGTGTCTGCCTCAACATGGCATGCACCAATGCCTGTCCACTACTGGGGTAGGTGGGTCCACAGAAAAATGAAAAGGGTAGCCATGTGGGCTTAATGAAGCCCTATCCATCTTCCCCCAGCACATACCACTGCTCAGACACAGAAGATTTGTATTTGTGTACTCGAATGAGGAGGGTTGCTGCACAGCTCTCCCTATCCTGGCCCCTCCATTGTGGGTAATCAGTGTGGGGCATATCCTGTGGGCCAGGAGAGAAGAGCATCAGTTGGGGTGCCACTCAGGACCTTTCAAAAGAAAAAGCAATATGATGTGACAAAAATTATGTGATGGACGGATCATCACACAGCAATACACTAACGAAGATGGCATATCCCAACAGATATGCAAGAGTACATACAATGATTTGGGGAAAAAACACACACACACACATGCTTTATCAGTCCTTGTCTCACCCATGTTTGTGTAGGTTACTGTTACCCAATAAACAAAGGAAAACTGAAAAATAATATATACTTTCTGTTGCATTTCTCGGTTGATGAATACTGTCATTTAAATCAGCAGTACTGTTTTTGTGATCATCCACATTATCTTCTTTGGAGTCTATGTCATCTGTTTCAGCAATTGCTGCAATGGTATCAGAATTTGATGATCCCGTAGGAATACTGTCACTTTGCTGTTCACCATTGACATAATGAAAACCTGGAAAGTTAAAAACATAATATATTGTCCAATAATGACTACATTTTATTTATTTATTTGAAAATTGGAAACCATGAGAGGCACACTGAGCTGAGGATTGTTTTCAGGTGTAACCCACAGGAAAGGGATGGGGAGAACATGGCTACAAAGAAATGCAAACCTGGCTGTTGATAAGGTTACAAGAATGATGACATAAAAGGCATAAGTTGAGTACTGTGCAAACACTAATGCCACAACTGAGTGTTACAAATAGCATACAGAAACAACTGTGCAAATAGGGCAGATTCAAAAAGTGCAGGGTGCCAGGTTGATAGGATGCTGGACTAGTACTGAGAGGTGGAGTCAGGAAAGATAAGGAAGGTCTGAGGGAGAGGGCTGGCTGGAGCAAGGGGAGAGGGAGAAGTCTGAGTCTGAGGGAGAGAAAGAAAGGAGAGAGACAGATGGAGGAAGGTAACTGTTTCCAGAGGAAGGGGAGACAGTATGAGAAAGCAGATTTCTCAACTGAGTAATGTGGATGACTAGGGAGAAACTGCTTGGGTCCTGGGAGCACAAGGAGTAGGAGGAGGGGTGGGGGACAGATTATGGGATACATTGGCTGGGAGGGACCCAAACCAGTATTTCAAGATGAGGGAAGCACAGTGGCACCGGCGACATGAGGGGAGCGGGCAGATGGATAGGTTGAAGTATAGGGAGCAGTGGTGGGTCCAAGAGGGTGAGTTGGTATTAAAGCAGCAGAAGGCATTACAGAGGGTGTCCAGTCAGGCAAGGAATATGGGAAGGGCAGTGCCATAGACCACATCTGCATAGTTGAAGACCGGGAGAACCATTCTGGTGACTAACTCCCAGTGGATCTGCTGACAGAGGCAATCCTTATTGGGGTACAGAGCTCCACTTTTGGTGTTGTGTTTGGCATGGATGGCATCAATGTGAGCAGAGAAGTTACGCCTGCTACAGTGCCTTCAGAAAGTATTCACCCCCCCCCCTGGATTTTGTCACATTTTGTTGTGTTACTACCAGAATTTTTACTGCATTGAAATGATTTTTCCCCCCTTGATTCACACAGCATACTCAACAATTTAAAGGGGCAAAAATATTTTTATAGTGTAACAAAAATTTATGGAACATTAAAAACTGAAATATCTTGTTTACTTAAGTATTCACCCTCCCAAGTCACTACGTTGTAGAAGCGCCTTTGGCAGCAATTACAGCTTTGAGTCTTCTTGGGTATGTCTGTATCAGCTTTGCACATCGGATTTTGGGATTTTTGCCCATTCTTCCTTGCAGATTTGCTCAAGCTCTGTCAGGTTGGATGGGGAGCTTCGGTTAACCGCAATCTTTAAGTCATTCCACAGATTCTCAATGGGATTCAAGTCTGGGCTTTGACTGGGCCACTCAAGGACATTCACTTTCTTGTTCTGAAGCCACTCCAGTGTTGCTTTGGCTGTATGCTTGGGGTTGTTGTCCTGTTGGAATGTAAATCTTCACCTCAGTCCAAGGTCTATTGCAGACTGATGCAGGTTCTCCTCAAGGATGTGCCTGTATTTGGCTCCATTCATTGTTCCATCTATCCTGATAAGTGCCCCAGTCCCTGCCACTGAAAAGCATCCCCATAACATGATGCTGCCACCACCGTGCTTCATGGTAGGGATGGTGTTACATGGGTGATGAGCTGTGTTCAGTTTGCGCCAGGCATAGTGCTTTGCATTCAGGCCAAAGAGTTCAGTTTTTGTTTCATCAGACCAGATAATCTTTTGCCACATGGTCTCAGCGTCTGCCACATGCCTTCTTGCAAACTCCAGGCATGCTATTATGTGGCCTTTTCTCAGGAGTGGCTTCCATCTAGCCACTCTCTCATAGAGGCTACATTGAAGTGCTACAGAGATTGTTGTCCTCTGGACAGGTTCTCCCATCTCAGCCATGGAACTTGGTAGTTCTGTCAGGGTGGTCATTGGGTTCTTGGTCACTTCCCTGACCAAGGTCCTTCTTGCCCGGTTTCTCAGTTTGGGAGGACGGCCTGCTCTAGGAAGAGTCTGGGTGGTTCCGTAATCTTTCCATTTCCTAATGATGGACTTGACTGTGCTCCTGGGAACTTTCAACACCCTAGAAATGTTTTTATATCCCTCCCCAAATCTGTGCCTCCTCACAATTCTATCATGGAGTTCTACAGACAGCTCCCTGGTCTTCATGGTAGAGTTTCTGCTCTGACATGCACTGTCAACAGTGGGACCTTATATAGACAGCTGTATTTCCTCTAAAATCATGTCAGCCATTTGAACTGACCACAGGTGGACTCCATTCAAGTTTTAGAGTGATCTCACAAGGAAGTTGAATGCACTTGAGCTCAATTTGGAGTGTCATAGCAAAGGGGGTGAATACTTATCAAATCAAGACATTTCAGGTTTTTATTTTAAATTACATGTACAAAGAATTCCAGAAGTTTCATTCCACTTTGACATTATAGAGTAATTTGTGTAGATACATGACAAAAAAATCCCATATAAATGTATTTTAATTTGAGTTTGCAACATCACAAAATGTGACAAAATCCAAAGGGGGTGAATACTTTCTGAAGGCACTGTATCTAATCACAGACTGAGGAACTTGAAGATCCAGACAACCTTGGCCATCTAGTGTGGAGTAAACAGGTAGAGTGGTGAGTCAGGCCAGTTTCTAGCCAGTACCAAAGGTCATAGACACAGTGTTCTTTGTGTTGACCCATACCTGGTTGGACTGTAGCTAGTACAGAACATTGTGAAAGTCATGCTGGAGTGAGACTTCTGCAGAAGCTTTTGAATGATATGAGGTGTGGAGGAATGTGTCATCTGCATACATGTGAATATGCACATTGGCCCAGGCAGAGGGAAAGTCATTTAGGAAGTCTGAGAATAGTATTATACCCAGGAAGGAGTCTTGTGAGACCCTAACCTGGTTTGGGAGTGGTGGGGAAAGGGCTTCTCCTAACTATGCTGACTTTTGACAGGCCAAGAGATAGGAGTGGCAGCAATTGGCAGTGGGGGTGAGAGACCAGCAATGCTCAACTTATTCAGGAAGAGAGAATAGGACACTGAGTCAAAGACTTTAGCCAGATTACTGACAATGGCTGCTTTAATGCACCCCTGATCCATGTCTGAGAGGATATCATCAGTGACACTAAGAAGGGAAATGATGGTGCATTGATTCTTCCTAAAGCCAGACAGGAAGGGGGAGAGGAGTTGAAGAAGTCAGCAAGCAGTGAATAAACCAATTTCTCCCGCAGCTTTGAAAGAGAAGGGAGGAGTGAGCTATAGTGGAAGTTACCAGCAGTGGAGGGACCTCTCCCTTTATGGAGGGGGAGAACCTTGGCAACTTCAGAGACTGAGGGGCAGGGCTAGGGTGAAGGAGAGATTTTGGAGGTGAGCGTGGGAGCAATGTCTGAAAAAAAGAGGGAGAAGTTTAGGTTCCAGACAATCTGGGCTAGATTTGGAAGGGTTGAATGAGGAGAGGGCAAGCAGGGTCTCATGGGGAGTGTTGGGTGGAAAGTCAAATCCCAGGGCAGAGTGAGGTAGGGGAGGGAGAGAGAGAAGAAGGCTTACAGGATAGCCTAAAGGTTAGAATAATGAGATGTGAATGAACTTGGTGTCACAAACGCACTCAGCAGGTCAGGCCCTCCGCTCCCACAGTGCCAACCTCCGAGTGCAGTATTGTGAACAGGTAATAGACAGGGTAACCCTTCTGTCTGCATGTGGGTCTGAATCACATTTAGTCTCAAGTTCTGGGGGGATTCAAACTATGAACCTTATGCTAGCGTACCCAAATGCACAGGTTCAGATAATCTGCTCTTCAGGGGATGCCAGATATCTTTCACCAAAGGGCACCTAACCAGGTATCCAAAATGAACCCTTAAAACTCTATAAAATACCTTAGGTATATTCTTACTTTTTCTCAGTTTGGTAACACCATTCAAGCTTCTGAACAGTTTTGTCAAATCTTAACCCTCAATACATCACATGCAAAAGAAAGAACTTGGAAGACCCAGGCAGTATTTGGAATAAAATGTTTAGTTAAATGGATAAAAATATGTAAAATGTAAACACAGAACACTAAATCACAAATCATACAATCCAATAAAAGAAAACAAGAAAAAGTACAAACTCTTATCAACATACAGTTTGACTTTTTCTATCTAACGTATATCTCTACCAGTGCCTCATTTAGATCTGTGATCTTGTTTCGTAGGAGTCCAAAAAGGAATGTGTCACACATGAAACACAGAATACAGTTTAAAACGCTGTTTTTCCACCCCTTCTATGATGTCATCTTGCTCCTCCTTGTTGAATATAAAAAAATATACAAAACAGGATGTCCTATCAAGATATATATTAAATAAGGTGACATCAGCAAAAACTAATTTCCCAAATTATGACACTCTTTAATCAAGCCTTTCCTTTGACCTTGTGTGTTTTCCTGCTTTCCCAAGGATCAAAGGATTTTATAACTTTTTAGTACCAAAGTGATATAACATGTTTTCTTCCTCTAAGACTTCACAAACATTTATGACCCCTATATCCTGGTAGATGGGTCAACTCTAATTAAATCAGGGAAAGAGGAGACCCTTAATTATGTCTCTCTAGTCTTTTTAATTACCTCCTAGTTTCAGGTTAATATATCCTGTAGCTAAAACTTTGGGGGGTGGCATACATCCCACAGGCTGTCTCATGAGAGACACTCACATACCACATTCTTTATACAAATATCATAGAACAATCATAACCAGCTGGCCAAGTGTCACACTTGGTACATGGAGAAGTTCTGGGTTTGATTCTTACAACCTCCACTTACATTTTGTGTGACTCTGAGCAAGACACTTAACCTCCCCAGTGCTCCTGGGTTACTCTTGAAAAGAGGCACTTTTGCCTAGTGGGCCTTACCTGGCTACCAAAGAATAAAAACAAAAGAAGAAGTGGAGAGGGGAAGAGCCATGTTGTGGGGGAGGGGAGAGAACAAGGATAAAAAATTCAATGAAATGAACAGCGGCAAAGGGAGGGTCAGATACTGGTGAGCCATCAACCAAGAGGACTTGGGGTCAGGACAGGGCTGGGAGGTCAAACAGGGAGAGAATCACCTCCCAGAATTTGGCTGGGGAATTAATGTTATTCTGGAGGCCCTCCTCTTCAGCCTGGCTTTTACTGACTAATTATTCTAGCTCAACTGTTTGGATTTTCAGAAATTTATTTTAAAGCTGTAACTCTGAACTTTATTCTGGAATTTTAGTGTGTTTTATTTATTGTTTTATCTTTTGATATATATTGTTAGGCACCTAGAGCCTCAGGGAATGGGCACACCATAAGTAAAATTTGCCTTGCCTTGCCTGGAGGTGGGCCTTGAAATAGAAGGACTTGGAGGTATGAATGGCCTTAGTGCAAGAGTTCCTAAATACCCTGTAGGACAGGAGGTACTGCAGACAGTGGGAAAATTTGTGTCAAAGTAAGATTGTACAGCAAATCTCCCTCTTTAGGAAAACAAAACAATCACTGGAGATGTCTGCACAAGACTAGGCATACCTTACAAACATCATAAAATTGTTTTGAGGAATGTACGCTGTTCACCAAAAATCATTTAATTAAACTTCTTATTTTGCAACTTCGCAACAAAAGGTCTTTATTAAAAAAGCTAAATGATTCACAGTATTAAACTCCTTCATCAGGAGTTTGATTAAAGATGTATATAAATAAACAAGATAAATACTGTATATAGTCTTAAATGTTAATTGTCCTTATAAATTAAAACCTTTATATTAAAGGAAAGCTGTCATAAACCCAATTTTCCTCCCAGCCTCTACTCACCTGCCAAGTTGCAGTGAGTTTCATTTGTGCTGTAGGGCGTGTCTTTTAGTTAAAACTGTTATTTTTATGTCCCAGAGTGAGAGGCGCCATGTCACAGATAGTAACGGCCATAGCCGCAACCTGTATGCAAATTAGACTAGTTATCTTTCTGATATGTGTCAGAACATTGGTTCATGAAGAGCAGGGCACATTTTCACAAAGGAAAAAATACCGTTTTGCCTTGTAGTAGTCTTTGAGCTGCACGTTTAGAAGCAAATCCTGTTTTATAAAGTTTTCTCCAAGAAGTTATCTCCATTACTCGCAACTCTATTTCAATATATTCTCAGTGGCCAAGCAACTGATGCATCACTGTTTGAAGCACTCATTGTTCTAGTACCCAAACCAGATAAACCTCCTGACTGGGTTAGAAGTTATAGACCCATTTCACTTCTTAACCATAATATTAAAATTCTTGCCAGATTGTTGGCAGACTGTATAAGTACAGTTCTTCCTGGTTTAATTGGCGCAGAGCAAGTTGGTTTTATGAGGGGGAGATCCTTGGCGGACCATTTACGGACACTCGCGCATGTCTTCTCTGTGTCCAGAGAGGCGGACCATCCTATGGTGTTGGTATCCCTGGACGCGGAGAAGGCGTTTGACAGAGTCCATTGGAACTATCTCCTAGTCACAATGGAAATGTTTGGCTTCCCCCTGGAATTCCGGAACTGGATTGGCTCCTTATATAAGTTCCCTTCTGCTAGAATTTCCTGCAATGGAGCCATTTCAGATTCCTCTAAGTTATATGTAGGAACCAGGCAAGGCTGCCCACTATCTCCACTTCTTTTTAATCTATACCTCGAACCTCTCAGTAGGTGGATTCTACAAGCTCAGGAAGTGTGGGGTATCCAGTTGTATGGTCACACCACTAAGGTTGCTGCGTACGCAGATGACCTTTTGTTACATGTGTCACATCCGGCTGAGTCTATACCAGCACTGCTAGAAATTATATAGCGTTTCAGTGAAGTTTCCAATTACAAACTGAATGTGGAGAACACGGTGGTATTCCCTCTTAATAACAGAACTTTCAAACATGAAGTAGCCGCCATAGGGATTTTTTTGGAAAACCGAAAATATAAAGTATCTAGGGCTTACCCTCACTAGGAATCCGGCCTGTACTCAACAGTTAAATTTGGATTCCCTGATTCATGTTATCGAATTAGATTTAAAGAGATGGGCAATGCTTCCACTCTCTTTATGGGGGAAAATTAATTTAATCAAAATGAATGTTTTTCCCCGTTTGTTTTACCCTCTAAACATGTTAAACATTTGGCTCCCTTTAACATGGTTTAGGAGAATCCACGGCACAACTGCCAATTTTATCTGGAATGGCAAAAAATCTAGAATGGCTTACCATAAATTAGCTGCTCCTAAAGTAGTTGGAGGTCTAAAACTCCCCCATTTTGGTCTTTATTACTGGGCTAGCCATGCTAACAAATATCTCAGATGGTTGCAGTTAATTGATCCATTGGATCAGAGCATATATGTTCTATTTTGGTTAAAGCTGGAGCTACCTTGTATTA
This sequence comes from Neoceratodus forsteri, assembly GCA_016271365.2. NCBI lineage: Eukaryota > Metazoa > Chordata > Ceratodontiformes > Ceratodontidae > Neoceratodus > Neoceratodus forsteri. Next base: position 1,141,865,624 of record CM028129.1, on the reverse strand, counting down.
AGGGGCACGGCCTTTCCCCCAAGGCTTTGTTGCACATTAACCCAGGTTTCCTTCCCGTCGCCCTTCAGAACTCTCCTATCAGCATTTCTGTTAAAACCTATTCGTAGCTGTGTGAGTTCTTAAAATACAGTCATACTAAGGATCTATCACAACCTTTAGGAGGTAATCCCCGTCTCATACTTGATGGTAAACCTCTCAACGTCTCCTGGCTTCCACAACTTAGAGATTGTCAACTAACCGAATTAGTCACGGAGGATGGGCAGTGGCTCTCTTCGGTTGATATTCTGAGTAAATTCCAGCTACAACACGCAGATACATTTAAAGTGTTTCAGTTACGTCACCTATTGTTAAAAGTGATGGGCACAGCTAGCCCGATTAGGCCTAATGTGCATTTCCAAACGGAACTAGGCTCCCTAGCAGGTACGGCTCATGCTGTATCTAAACTGTACTGCACTTTATGTAGTTGGGCATATCCTCAAACTCTTGCACCGGCCAACTTTTGGTCCTCATTGTTTCCCAATAAGAGGTTCGACTGGACATCACTATGGCACAGCTGCCATAAATACATTTCACAAGACAGGCTCAGGCTGATGCAATTTAAATTATTACATAACATTTACTATTCTCCCCAGAAGTTGGCAAGTTTAGGCATTATATCCTCCTCTACATGTATCAGATGTCACTTGGGGAAGGGTGACCTTCTCCATATTTTCTGGAATTGCCCTAAAGTAGCCCCATTATGGTCCACAATCAAACAACGGGTGGATCCCCTTCTGGGACTAAATGATTACTTTACTGCGGAGGTGTGTCTGCTGGGGGATGTCTCAGGTATCTTGGTGCTAAATAGAAAATATCATATGGCTTTAATTTCCGCATCCGTTAAAAAGGTTGTTCTCAAGCATTGGAAAGACACTTCAGAAATCACTTATACAGAGTGGTTACAGGAAATACTCGCCTATCTTAGATCGGAAAGAACCATTGCTAGTCTCCAGAATAAATTACCAAAGTTTAACAACATTTGGGGTCCCTTGTACACTTTATACTCATTACACTCATAGGAGAATTTCTTCCTTATCCCAATCGTCGCAGGTGCGATAACCTGCTGTGCTCGAATTGTGGGGGGTATAGAGCTGGATGGGTGTAGGTTAGTAGAGAATGGATCCTGACATTTTCTGTTATATACATGCATGTTAAATCGACTATGTACCCTTGTCTTGGATGTATTCTCTGTACTGAAAAACTTCAATAAAATGTGAATGGGAAAAAAAAAAAGAAGCAAATTCTGTTAAAAACGGAGCAGTCTAACCTATTTAATTTTGTTACTGAAGGTTGCAGCTCTGAGTTCGGGCATGTGCAGTAGACACCAGGGAGTGTGGGTTTTATTTTTATTTTTTTTAAGAAAAGGAAATGAGGGGGCCAGGGTAACTGGGGGGTGCTTTATTCAATTATGGCTGGTGATCAGCAGAGGTGGCCACCAGAAATCATGGACAATAATTTGGGTCATGAGTGGCCATTGGGGGGACCACTAGACACCAGGGAGTGTGGGTTTAATTTTTTTATATATTAAAAAAGGACATGAGGGGGCCAGGGTAACTAGGGGGGACCTTTATTCAATTACAGCCAGTATTCGACTGGAGGGGTAACCTTCGGGGACTCAGGACTCCGGGAAGAGAACTTATAAATTTCACCTGCGGGTGGCTAAATTTTGCCCACAGGTGGTGAAATTTGACCCACAGGTGTGAAATTTCACCAGTTTGTGGGCAAAATTTTATTCACTCCGTGGGTAAAATTTCGCATTTTGCCCTGCAAAATATTTTGCATAATGCCAAATTCCACAAAATATTTTGCACAACTCTGTTATTAACATATCTGTTAATTATTTTATCAAAACATTATTAGCATAACACTGTTACATAACAAACAAACTGCAGCCATGCTATACCTCTGGTGAACTTGTCTCTCTCACTCAGACAGAATTCTCACATAGCTCTTATATATGTTTGCTTGCTGACCACTCTGCATTAAATAAAGCTGATATCACGATATATATCCTAACCTTATTTAAGTTTTAAAAACTTAAACATTCTCTAACAAATTCATAATGTTACCTTTTATATTTATATTCTTTTCTCAACACTGTTTCATTTTCAAAGGTACTGGCTTTCCCTTTTTGCCATAGAGGAACCATGGTGCAATTTTCTGTAATAAAGGAGTGTTTATTATGGCAAACATATGCATGGTTTCCCTCGATCTGCGCATGCGCCTGCCACAGCTCTTCCTTTCAGACCGCAAGCACTGTCCACCTTCTGTTTCTTCTGGACACTAACCCACCACTCAGACTCAGCGGCAAGTAACTTTAAAATGCAAAATCTCCTGTTTTCCTGAAAAAAAAAACAACTTAATTTTTGGCTAGCAACTGAAACAAAAGAAAATACAAAAACTGTTAAATAAAGAAATAAGGCACACCATGTGCTGAAATCTAACCGTACCACGGCTGCACCAGAATGTCTTTATTTTATATAATTGCTGAGGTGAAAAAGGGAACGTTAGCAATTATATAAAATAAAATATGGGGTGGTGTATGTAAACTCGATGTTGGATGCTTTTCACAAACCTCTCGAGCTTCACTCTCAGGGTTTATGTAGCATCTAACACTTCGAGTGTGTGTAAATTTCTTGTTACACACACCACCCCATACTTTGTCCTATATATATATATATATCAGTGAGCTCTCACTTTCCCCGTGCTTGTTTTAAAAGCTTTCAAAGTTAGCTAACCTTCACTTTTATAAAGTAAGGCCTCCATTTTCTCTTTTATTCTATATCTGTAACACAGAATTACATTTAAATTCATTGTATATCACTGCTTTAATCAGCATGCAACTCTGTTTGTAAATTACTCACCCACCCTCACATGTTTTCCTTCAATAGCAGCCAGTGTCAAACAAACACTTTTAGACCTGCTTTTAAAGCTTCTGTTTCTTAGTGCGAAGTCAGGCTGCCTGAGGAATATTGCTTATATGTACTGTATGTGGTGATGTCAGTATGCCATTTCATTCAGTTGTCTGTGACAGCAGACAACTTCTCCTACATGTCTAACCCACAAAACATTGCAGCAGCCTTGTAAAATGGCTGTTAGCACTGAACTCAACTTAATCTTTAAGGCCGCTGCGTTTTTGGGTTCCCTTGCACATAACTCGACCTTATGCCTGCAACCTGTGCAGACTAACACTATTTCTCTACAAATAAATGTACAAGTTAACCACTGTTCAGAGCAAAATGTCACAGTGGTCCTGACCTAACACAAAAGAAAAATGTTTACCTGCCAAATCAAATTTACTCTTTTTTACAGTTTTTTTTAATTGAAGTTACTGCTGATTTAAACTATGCCTGACATAGTCTGTTTATTCATTTAACCCATACTGTGGGCTTGTTGTTTGAATCCTAGCTATATGCTTTACCTCCTGAATTAATATTTTCTTCTCCAAATCTCCTCCCCTGGGTGGCCTCTCTACTAACTGCATACCCCAATCCTAAGGTGGAGTATTATGTGGCCTTTATTTTTAAAGTATCTGACTACTGTTGAGGGCATATCTTGACACCTGACAGCTTTTATGTTCTGAGATAATTTTCGTTAAAGTCTCGTTGTCATCCCCATGTGCACACGGTCACAAAGGCATTTCACTATGTACACTGAAGTGATTGTCTGACATGTTATGAAATCTCTATTATTTTTTCTTGTTTTGCTACTTTTTTAAATTCCTTCAATTTTTAGGTGTGCAAACATTGTGTACACCTTCTGCATGGAAAATTACTGATTCCTCAGATCCTACCTAGATAAAACAAGCATTTGTCAATGCCAAACATTTGATGCTTGGTAAACAATTAGTTTTTTGCAATTTTGACCCAAAATTTTGAAGATACTAGTTTTAGGATTTGCCTTATAGACTTGACATGTACCATTTATAGTAAATTGGCTGAAATTTCATTTCACACCAGAGGTACGAAAACACATTTCATCCAGGATTTAAAAAATTAAATGTCATGTTTTTGAGGTGGTGTGGAGAAAAATGGCTGGAACGTTGTTGTGGATGGAAATCCATCCCTTCAACAATGTGGTTATGCTGCACTAGCTACGTCATCATACAGTAGCTGTTGTGCTGCACTAGCTACATAGCTAGGGCAGCATACCACTTAGAAGGCGGGTGTGCATGCGTGATCGGGTGACTGGCGATCCTCTGAGAATGGCTGCGGCAGTGAAACAGGCCATAAGAGGTGAAAATTATCACATAAACCAGCAAGAATGTAAGGGTAGTCTTTGTATGACCATGGAAACCTCTCAAGTGAAAAATACCCTTGTTGTGTATGAGCAATCATACACAATCCTCTATATGTTGAAAGGTTGGAGTCAAAATATTGAAAATTAGTGAAGTTATGAGTGAATGCTGAAATAGTGTAATGATCAGTTACCCCACCTAATGAACCCAGTAGATGAAAATTTTCAAATCCTGGCCAAAATGTCATTCTGTGCCGCAGAAATGTCATTCTATGCCACAGGTATGAAAACACATCTTGGCCAGGATTTTTAAAATGAGCACTGTAACATTCATGATTTGCTATTATGAAATGGCTATGTTGAAAATTTGGGGTCAAAACATTGAAAATTACCAGAGTTACAAGCCTGCATTTGTAGATGTCAACATAGGCTCATAACTTTGTTGTTTTTTAATATTTTTGCCCCAAATTTTCAACAAAAATTTCTTATGACCCCACCTCATGAACAAGTGCAGATAAAATGTTCAAGTCCTGTCTCTAAGGTGATTTCCTGCAGTGAGTGTGAAATTAACTTTCTGGGTGCAAAACACATTTTGGCCAGGATTTGAAAAAGTACAGCTGTCACATTTATGAGGCGCTGTAAAGAAATGGCTGTGTTGAAAATTTGGGGTCAGAATATTGACTATTACTAAAGTCATAGCCTGCATTTGCAAATTTCTGTGTAGGCTCATAACTTTGTTATTTTTTAATATTTTTTCAGCATAGCTTTCTTGTGACCCCACCTCATGAACATGTACAGATAACATTTTTAACTCCTGCCTGTAAGGTGATTTCCCGCAGTGACTGTGAAATCAACTTTCAGGGTGCAAAAACATATTTTGGCCAGGGCTTGAAAAATGACAGCTGTCACATTCATGAGGTGCTGTAAAGAAATGGCTATGTTGAAAATTTGGGGTTAAAATATTGACTATTACCAAAGTTATGAACCTGTGTTTCCAAATTTCTATGTACTTTGCTGTTTTTAATATTTTTACACCAATTTTTCATCAGAGCTTTCTTATGACCCCACCTCTTGAACAGGTACAGATAACATTTTCAACTCCTGCCTGTGAGGTGATTTTCCACAGTGACTATGAAATCAACTTGTGGGATGCAAACACACATTTTCCCCAGGATTTGTAAAACAACAGCTGCAACATTCATGATTTGCTATTATGAAGTGGATATGTTGAAAATTTGGGGCAAAAATATTGAAAATTACCAGAGTTACAAGCATTCATTCATAAATGTCAATGTAGACTCGTAACTTTGTTGTTTCTTTAATATTTTTGCCCCAAATTTTCAACATAGCTTTTTTATGACCCCACCACATGAACAAGTGCAAATTAATTTTTCAACTCCTGCCTGTAAGGTGATTTCCTGCAGTGAGTATGAAATTAACTTCCAGGGTGCAGAAATACATTTTGGCCAGGATTTGAAAAATTACAACTGTCACATTCATGAGGCACTGTAAAGAAATGGCTATGTTGAAAATTTCTCAGAGAAAGTTTTCAACTCGTGCCCAAAAGGTGATTTCATTCAGTGACAGCAAAATCACCTTTCTTAACAGATTTGCCTAAAATCCCTGTAATCATTCATGAGGTGGTATCCCAAGATATGCATTTTTGAAAATTTGGTGCAAAAATATTCAAACATGGCTAAGTTATGCCACTAAGTTCAAAACCCCACTGAAATACATTGAACTGCATACCTGATTTCCTCAGTTCACAATATGGCTTTGAAGAGTGAAGACGTGTCTGTGGTTCAGAGAAGATTACTGTGTCAGATGCCCACTGGGTAAGTAAGGGCATGAGGGGGTGTGGGTTGGTGGGTGCTAAGTGTGAGGGTCAGGTGGGGGGACTAATGGTGCAACAGACATCAATGGACCTGTTTTTACATGGTTAATGAAAAAAACTACAATGGACGAATTTCTAATATTTCAGGTAATGACATTCTGGGCTTGGGCACCCCCAGTGTCAGTGTTATTTTGGGGGGGTGGGGAGGTGGGTGGTGGTGGGTGCTGAGAGGGAAGGTCTGGTGGGGAATAGCCACAAGGGCCCAGGGGCACCAGCAACAGACATTGATGGATGGTTTCCTTCATCACAGTTTTTAAATAATATAATTATAATATGGGGCAACCCCAGTGTCAGTGTTATGTTTGTGGGGGTGGGGTGGGGGTGGGTGCTGAGAGGGAGAGTCAATTGGGGGAGGGTTCCATGGGCACCAGTGTTACAAGGCTTGATGCAGCAGCTGCACACTGGTGATGTGAGTCTCAAACTTCGGGTGTGCAGCTGATAACTGTTTTGAACTGAACTGTAATGGGCTTGACAATGACACCCCCCCAACATGTCATTTAATTCATCCCAAAACATTTTGTGTGCAGGTGCATCTAACATAAAAATACATCCTCAATAAAACACGTCCATGCCAAAATATTGGTGTAGAAGAGAGTCACTTCTTTATCAAAGATAAATTTAACTTCAAAGATTGCCAAGGTCAGCATTTGCAAACAGTGGTGCCATGGGCAAATCCATGGTTGTACCCCATTGTTGCATGTAAAATCTGTCTGCAGAATTAAAATGAAAATTATTCAAAACTAATTTTGTTAATTTCAACAGAAATGTTCTTGGTTGATGTAATTCCAGTCTCTTCTGTAAGGAAATTTCAAGGGCCTGTAAGCCAACTTAATGAGGTACTGCAGGGTCTGTATATACTGATAGTGGCTCTAAAACTGAACCAATACCAACCACAGTGGGACAACCTGGAGGAGCCTCTAGATTTTTGTGAATCTTTGGTAAAGTATAGTTCACTGGCATTATTGGAAACTGTTTTGTCAACACTTTCTTCTCAATCAGCAATCCCATTTTCATGTCTTGCTTTCTTAAGTACTTCATTTATCTTTCATGGTATCTCCTGAATTGTATTTTCTCTCCCTCTCTTATGAAGACTTTTTTCCTCCAGTTATCTGAGGCATTCCTTCTGATACTCTGGATAGTTTAAAGCTACCACTCCCCCTTCCTCATCAGCCTTTATATTTCTATTGTTTTCTAAATTTCTTAAGGCCCCGACTTCCTGCAATGTCAGATTAAAGTTCTTCTTTCTATCAGTATTCCTATTCTATTTTTTCCCAGATTGTCAATTTCCAATTCTAGCTTTTGACATTTGCTCGCGCATGTGTAAGAAACATTTAGTTACACTTGACAGCATTTGAGAGGTGTGCCATAGCTGAGCCGATTGCATCTCATACTGGAAGGGGCTCAGCAGTCCAGACCAATGAACACACACACACACTGTGGTCATGATGCCACTCTCTACTTGCTTGGTGGAAACTGTGTGTAGTTGAAGGGGCCGAATCTGCTCCAGTCAGAGGGGGCATTAGTCTTTTCATTTGCATGAAGACGGTCAGCAAGCAGTTGATCAGATTTCAACATCAGTAGCCTAACAGATTACCTATCTATCTATCTATCTATCTATCTATCTATCTATCTATCTATCTATCTATCTATCTATCTATCTAACTATCTATCTATCAGTCTGTCTGTCTGACTGTCTGTCTGTCTGTCTGCCTGTCTGTCTATCTGTCTGTCTATCTGCCTACCTGTCTCTCTGTGTCTCTGGTAAGCAGAGCAGAATGCCCACCCCCACTACTGCTGCTTTCTCCACACCCCCTCCAGGTTGCTCACCTTCCCTTCCCATCTTTATAAGTTTTTTTAAATGTTAATGGTCAGTGGTGCCCACCCCCTGAACTGCTTCTCTTGATCACCCTCCTGGTCACCCAACCCATTCTCCAATGAGCTTGACACTGGGTGCCCAATCCTAATGTTGAAATGTCCCTGAAATAAAGAAAACCATCCCTTGATTTTTTTATTTAATATTTATAAAAATGTAAGTGGTCCGTGATGCCCACCCCTGGTACTGCTTCTCTTGATCCCCCTCCCCACCAGGTCATCTGTCCCTGTTCTCCAATGAGCCTGACAATAGGGGGCACAATCCCAATGTTGAAATGTCCCTGAAATAAATAAAACCATCCTTTGATGTTTTTCTTCTAACCTGTAAAACAGAACACAGACCCTCATCGGCCTGCCCCCCCATACACCCACCCATCCCACTTCGGTCTCCCACTCAGCAGATACCACCCCCACCCCCCATACACCCTCACTCACCTGAACAGGTCCCAGTGCAAAGATCCAGTCTCCGATCGAAGGCACGCCTTGCTGCTGAAACCTCCGACTACAATATGAGAAACTAAGCTAAGTGCGGTTCATTGTATTTCAATGGGGTTTTGAACTCTGATGCATAACTTTGTCATTTTTGCATATTTTGGCTCCATATTTTTAACATGCCCCCCCCCCCCCATCTCATGACCAATAGCTGTGAAATTATGCAAATCAGGCCAGAAAGGGTATTTCTTGATCAAGCTGTGAAATCACCTTTCAAGAGGGATTTGAACATTTTCACAGCCCTTGTTCATGAGGTGGGGTCATAAGAAGGGTATGTTGAACATTTGAGGTAATAATATGTAAGAATGACACAGTTATTCATATATGTTGAAATTTTCTTATGCTCATTCATAACTTTGGTAATCTTTAATATTTTGATCCCAAATTTTCAACATAGCCTTTTTTTCACACCAGCTCACAAATGTGACCTCTGTCATTTTTATGTTTGCTTGTGCTCATGCACAAGACACATGTTGTGGAGGTGCGGCAGTGTTGTGAACAATGCCGGCAATGCTTTTGGGGGCTGGTCTCTGTGGCACCAATGGAGCAGCACACTATCGATGATAGCAGTTTTGCAGCATACCACCAACTTGAAAGAAATTCACAGCTGCAATCAGGGAGCATCCCCGTCATTGAAGAATCAGCTGTTTTTCTGCTGGGGCAGTACCTGATTGCAGCAACAAATCGCAGCTTGCCTTGTCTGGTGTCACATTTCAGTAAACATGGCACCAGCTGTCGCTGTCCACCTCTCACAGTCTCCATGAAAGCCGATGGGGGTGCCCAGTCCTACTGTCGACATGCCCCCTTCTCAGTTCATTTGCCGATGGGGGAGCCCAGTCCCAGTTGTCGTAATGTCCCCCTCATTTGTTTTCAATAAACACTGCAGTGGCTGTCACCGTCCACCTGTCACAGTCCCCATGAAAGCCAACAGGGGTGCCCAATTCTCCTATCAGCATGCCCCCTCCCCAGTTCATTTGCCGATAGGGGAGCCTAATCCACGTCAGCATAATGTTTCCCCCCATTTGTTGTGTGCTAGGGTTGGTGCCCAATCCCTTTCAGCTCATGCGCCCCCCCAAATACATTGTATGTGCCAACGAGGTGCCCAATCCCCATTGGTTACAGCCCCCCCAACAAACACCCAGGTGGCATGGTGGGAGCCCAACCCAGCATGCCCATTGTCCATGTAAGTATTCAACCATCTCACAATGTCTTTTTTTTAAACCCTGTAAAAACAGAAAACCTTCCCTTGTTGTGTCCGCTGCTCCCTTCCCCAACCTGCACCCATCCTCTGCACACCCTACCTCCCCACGCACCCCCACCCCATACTTACCTCTGTAGTCTGGCATGATGATCTTCGGTGGAGTGGGAACACATCTGCACTCTTCAAAGCTGACCATGAACTGAAGAAATGCTGGTAAGCTGTATAATGACATAAATGTTTTTTTTTTTCAACTTAGGTGAATATCTCGGTCATTTTTGCGAATTTTGATACCACATTTTCAAAATGGGGTTCTTGGGACCCCACCTCATGAATTCAGTCACTGTCATCTGGTTATTTGGTCCCGAAAGGTGATTTCATGGTCACTGTGCAGAATCACCTTTTGGGACCAAGTAATGAAATAACTGTCACAGTTCATTAGGTGGGATCCCAGAAAGCCTATGTTGCAAATTTGGTGAAAAAATTCCCCACAATGACTGTGTTATGAGTGTGTGTTGCGCAATTTCCATGCACACTTGTAACTTCATGAAGTTGTAATATTTTTACTCCAGATTTTCAACATTGGCATTTTTTCACATCTCCTTATGAACAGTACATCTGTTATTTTTCACATCTTGGTGGAAATGTGTTTTCGCACATCCGGAGCACAATAGCACAGTCACTGTGGGAATCAGTGTTTGGGACAGATTAAGAAAATCATAGAGACACAGTTCATAAGCAGAGGTCCCAAAATGCCTATGTTGAAAATTCGGTGGCAAAAGCCCATAAAATTACTATGTTACGTGCATGCATTGCGTAGTTTCCACGCACACTCGTAACTTTGAGAATTTGTAATATTTTCACTCAAGATTTTCAACATTGTCATTTTTGCACACCTGCTTATGAAGAGTACAGCTGTCATTTGTCACATCTTGCCCAAAGTGTGGTTTTGTGCATCTGGCGCACAATGGTGCGGTCACTGTGGGAAATCAACATTTGGGACCGATTAAGAAAATCATATTGACACTGTTCATGAGCAGAGATCACAAAATGCCTATGTTAAAAATCCGGTGAAATAATTCCACTAAATGACTGTGTTCCGAGCATGCATAGTGCGGTTTCTATGTATGCTCGTAAGTTTGAGCATTTTTAATATTTTCACTCCAGATTTTCAACATTGCCATCTCCTCACACCTCCCTATGAATGGTACAGCTGTTATTTTTCACATCCTGCCAGAACTGTGTTTACACACATCTGGAGCAGAATGGCATGGTCACTGTGGGAAATCAACTTTCAGGACAGAGTCACAAAATCACAGTGCCATTGTTTATGATCAGAGGTCCCAAATGCTTTCATGAGGTTGGGGTCTTAAAAAGGCCATGTTGAAAATTTTAGTGCTACTACCAACAAATGCCCAGAGTGTTAGGGTTTTTAACCATAACGTCCCCCCCTGTACAGACTGACAGGCATCAGGGGTGTGCCTTTGGATTGCCAGCTGCAATGCTCATGTCATTCCACCTCACCCCACCCTGAAGCCAGTGACAAGATCAAGGTGTGCCATGAACTCTTCAGCCCCAGATTTCATCCAGTTTTCCTATACTGCACCAATTTCAGCATATGTACTTATGGTATGGGGTGACTGTAAAGTCGAACACCCCAAGGTACACCTCAGCACTTGTCAGTGTCTGAAGGCTAGGGTGAGGTGAAATGGCATGCGTAATATGAGCGATGACCCAAAGGCACACCCCAGTGCCTGCCCATCTCTGCAGGGTGGAGATGGGGTTGGCGTGAGTTCAGTACTTCACTGCCATTCCTTTTCTGCATCTGTCTAACTCCTGCACTTCCAGTGCTAATATCAGCAAGCAAACATCTGGCATTGACAAATGCTTGTTCAAATCCTGACCCAATTTGTTTTCGTACCTGTGCACTGAATGACATTTTGGTGGCACGGAATGACGTTTTGGTGGGGATTTGAAAATGTTCTCCTTCCAAGTTCATTAGGTAGGGTACTAAGAAGGCTATGATGAAAATTTGGCATACAAATATGATAAAATGCCCAGGTTATGACTGAACATTACATTATTTCAGCATTCACTAATAACTGCTCATTTTCAATATTTTGACTCCAAACTTTCAACATAGTCATTTGTCCACACCACCTCATAAATACAACATATGTTATTTACTAAATCCTGGATGAGATGTGTTTTTGCACCTCTGGTGTGAAATGACATTTCAGCTAGTATACTATAAATGGTACATGTCATGTTTATAAGGTGAATCCTAAAACAAGTACTGTATTTTCAAATGTTGGAGTAAAAAAAAAAATTGTTTAACAACCTTTGTGTGTACTTCATATTAGTACCAAACACCCACACAGCACATACCTGGAAGCAAACGTTCACCATTGACAAATGCTTGCTCTGAAAAGTGAGAATATTATGAAGTGTCAGATCCATTGTCACAAAACAGGACTTAATATCAATCTGCTGCTCTATTTCTTTTCTTCTTGTTTTTTTTTTCTAAATCTGCTTCTCTAGTCATTCCCATGTCTTCTAAAGAAAGAAAATTTTGTTTGACTCCCAGTTTTCTTATAAACTTTTGTATATCCAATCTCATGTAGAACCAGTTGATTTTATTATGATGACTAAAAGTTTAACCTCTTTGTAGTAAACTAACTTTCTCTTTTGTTAAAATTGTTTCAGATAAATTATATAGTACGATTTCATCTGATCCTTCTGTCAGGTAGTCATTCCTTCCCTTTGTTGTTTGTCTGTTCTTTTTTTTTGTAGTGGGTTCTTTGGCCTTCACACTAATTGCCTTTTTCTCCATTACCCTCTTTATGTTCTTAACTGTCCCAGCCCTGAGTTTCTTGGCATAGCCTCTCTTTCTATCCCCCCTTCCCCTTCCTCAGAATCTCCTCCCTGCCTGTCTGCTTCTTCCTAAAAAAGGCTTATTACCTCTTCCTTGTTGCAAGCTTCATAAGCACCTCATTGCCGAGGACAGCTGTGACTGCTCATCTAACTCTTGGTGCATACAAGCTAAGTCTTCATCAGCACCTCATTATCAAGGACACCTGTGACTGTATCCACTTACTCCCCCCACAAAGTAATCACCTGCTGCAGTTAGATGCACCTCTTCACCCAGGGGGCACCTCCCAACCTCAGCACTTCACTGATCCCCACCTTGCCCCCGCCTACCTCCGCCATGCTTCATGGAATCCCCCCGTCCCTTCCTCCTCTCTCCCTACATTCATCCACTATGTCACCTTTGTCTGTTACCTTCTCTGTGTCTGTCTTCTCCAGGGTGTTCAAACTCATGGACACAGGCATACGTTGTGGAATGCCTCAACAGTGACTACTTGTAATAACCTTTCTGTAACTTACTGTACCACCTCTGTTAATGTATAAATTGTTGTTATCTGCTATTCTGTGTTCAACTGACGTAGAACCTACAAAACAGCCTCTGCTCACAGGTGTTATCCAAGAACTCAATAAATAAAAAACCCTTTCAGAACTACTATCTGAATACACTGAATCTTCTGATTCAAGATTAATAAACCTTCTTTGGTACTGACATTTACTATTTTGCCTCATACACATACAAATCTTATTATTCTTATAGTCCATAAAGTCATGCTGATATTTTTTTTGTAATTTTTATTTATTTGATATTTTCTTCACATTTTTTCAAATTTTATTTTATTTTAGTTACAAAATCATCCATGTTAGTTGTACTCATTTTTATGTTCGTCATGCACACATGCAGTGCACATGTTGTTAGGAGAGTGGGTTTTGAGAGGTGTGACACTGTCAGTCCGATGCAAAGCAGTCTGCAAGTTGCTCATCAGTGTCACACCAATCATCAGCCTGACTGATCATGACATTGTTCTGGCTTTCTTGATGGAAACTTTGTGTAGTTCAAAGGAGACAGCTGGCCCAATCATAGGGAGGTTCTTTCCTTTGAGCTGCATAATGCCACCCAGCAAGCACAGATGATCTTTCATTATCAGCTGGCTGTGGTCTCTCCCCCATCATCATCCCCAGTGCTGGTATGACCACCCTCACCCATTTTCATTGTGCAACACCAGGGAGCCCATCCCAGGTGCTTCAAAATATAACAAAAACCCACTCTCAATCTCTCCCACCCCTTTAAAGTTAATATTCAGACACAGTGGTGCCCAATCCCTGGTGCCAGATAACAAAAAACCCTCCCTCCACTGCTCCCACCCTTCAATGTTAATATTCTGGCATCTGATGCCAAATCCTCCATGCCAGCTGCTATGCCCCCACCCTGCCCATTTTGATAGTGAGATGCCAGAGAGCCCATCCCTGGTGCTGTCAAGCATAATTCTGATACTGGGTTACCCAATTCACAGTGTGTGTACCTGAAATAAAGGAAACTAACACCCATTTTATTTTCAAGTAAAATATACCATGCAAAAAAGAAAACCTTCCATCGATGTTTGTTGCCGCTGCTGTTACTGTCCCCCCCAACCTGACTTTCCCACTCGGCACCCACCACCCTATCCCAAGTCCTTAGTTACTTACTGGAGGTCCACCATCGTAATCATCTCTGGACTGGAGACATGTCTTCATGCTTCAACACTGTACCGTGAATTGAAGAAATCAAGCATGCTGTTCAAATGTACATCAATGTGTTTTGAACTTGTGATAACTTTGTAATTTTGAATATTTTTGCTCCAGATTTCCAACATGGCTTTTTTGATTGGACCACACCTCATGATCAATGAGAGTGAATTCAAGCAAATCTGTCCCAAATGATGATTTTGGGGTCTCTGCACAAAATCACTTTTCAGGCAGGATTTGAAAAATTTCTCCACATGTGTTCATGAGGTGGGGTATAAGAAGGTTACGTTTAAAATTTGGGGAAAATATTAAAAAAACAACACAGTTATGAGCCTACTCTAGCATTTCTGAAAGCAGAGTCATACCTTTGGTTAGTTTCAACATTTAGACCCCAAATTTTCAACATACGGTAGTCATTTCTTCACATCACCTCATGAATGTGACAGTTGTCATTGTTCAATTTCTGATGAAAATGAGTTTTTGCACTTGTGGCACGAAATCACCTTTTGGGCAGGATTTGAACATTTTCTTTACTGTTGTTCATGAGGCTGGGTCTTAATAAGGCTATGTGAGGTTATAAGAAAGCTATGTTGAAAATTGGGTAGAATATGAGAAAACAACAAAGTTATGAGCCTACGATGAAAGTTTTCAATACACACTTGCAAATGTGGTCATTTTCAAATTTTGACTAGAACTTTTAAACAGGCATTTTTTCACACCACTTCATGAATGTGACAGCTGTCAATTTTCAAATTCTGACCAAAATGTGCTTTCACATTTGTGGTGCGGAATCACCTTTTGGGCACAATTTGAAAATATTTTCCACCCTTGCTCATGAGGTGGGATCATAAGAAGGCAATGTGGGATCATAGATACATAGATACATAGACACTGTTGGCAGATAAGGGCCTATGGCCCATCCAATCTTCCCATTTGAGCTTGTAAGTTCCCTTTATGTTTTTCTAGAAGTTGTTATCCCTCATTCCTGACCTCCAGAATTCCCTTATGTCTATCCTCAGCATTCTTCATAAGAAGACTGTGTTGAAAATTTGGGTAACAATATTAAAAATCAACAATGATACAAGTGCACACTGAAAATGTTCAATGCATGTTCGTAACTGTGGTCATTTTTAGTATTTTGTCCCCAGATTTTTAACATAGTCATTTTTTCACACCACCGCATGATTGTGGCAAACCCTGCCCAAAATATGTTTTCATATTTGTGATACAAAATTATGTTTCAGCTATTGTTTTATAAATGACACTTGTCATGCTCAGAAGGAGTGGTCATAAAAAGATTATTTTGAAAAGTTGGGGTAAAAATCTGAAAAACCAACGATGTTATGAGGAAACATGGAATTGTTCCAGTATTTACTAATAACTATATTTTTGCAGATTTTGGACCTTTATGTTCAACATACCCCTTCTGTTACCCCACCTCCTGAACATGGCAAGTGTAATTTTTCAAATCCCCTCCAAAACTTGTTTCCATAGTCATACAGTGAAATCACCTTTTGGATAGGATTTAAAAAATTATACCTGTTATGTTCATAATGTCAGGTCATAAAAAGATTGTTGGACATTTGTAATCAAAATGTAGGAGCCCACTTAAAAGTAGACATTGCCTCTCAGCTGCCCTATCTTGGGTAATTACAGTCTAACAATGTGTTAAAGCAGGACACTGCTGAAAATGAGACATTGCATCTTATCTGCTTTATCATGGGAAATATGTAGTAAAAATGTATACAAGCAAGACCCAGTACAACAGCAAAACCAGCAGCGAACATTTGCCATTGGCAAAAGCTTGTTAGTTTAAGTTCTGTTTGTAACTGATTTATTTCTGTTAATGCATTGTCTTGCTCTGTTGTTAAAGCCTCGTTTAGGAGAAGGATGAAATCTAAGGAACAGTTGTTCCTTACTCCACCACACTTCTTTTCTAATGTTAAGTTTGTGAAACCTAAATTGGGTTCCACAAAAATCTGTAACCTTCTCAATATTTTTTATTTTCATAATACTTTGTTAATGTAACTATATTCCAGTCCATATGTATTTCCTTTTCCTTTAAAAGTTTTAACATGCTTGTTAATTTTTTGACACTAGAAAGGCAAGTAGGGTCTCCTGGGGAGTGATGGAGATGAGGATGATATGGGGGAGAGGGATGAGAAGGGAGAGGGCAGAAGCCATGATGTGGGAGAGGGGATAGCACAAGGGTGAAAAACTCATTGAAGTGAGCAGTGATTGAGGAAGGGTCAGATACTGATGAGCCACTAACCAAGAGGACCGAGGGAGAGAACTCGGCCGAGGGGTCAAAAAAGGAGTGAATCTCCTTCTAGAATTTGGCTGGGGAATAAATCTTATTCTGGAGGTTGGCCTTAAAATACAAGGACTTGGCAGAATGAACAACCTTAGAGCAAGAGTTCCTAAGCACCCTGCAGGAGAGGAGGTCCTGCAGGGAGTATGGTAATTTGTATCTGGCCCAGGCTTAGTCATGAGTCTTGCACAAGCCATTGAGATCATAGGTGATTCGGGGTGACAAGATGATATTACCCTGAATTTCCTGATGGGGATGTGCTTATCCCAGACAGAAGTAAATAATGCATGGAAGAGGTATAGGGTCAGATCAATGGCTGGAGCAGTGATCATTGGTGACCAGTCAGTTGCATCCATGTCACTCAGTAGAGCCTATATGTTTAGTGACCACAGGTACCTTGATCAGAAATACACTGGAGAGGAGTGAGAGAGCTGGACTTTTCTGAGACAGAATTTCATACAATGGTCACTGAAGGTATCCTGCAATATACCTGTTGCCACTATGCAGTGGGGGTGTAAAGAAAGAACCCAATCCAGGAGAGTATCGATAGATGAGTCAGGTGGGTTCAGTGTGGAGTTGTGAAAGGTTAAGGGACTCAGTCCTATGGGTAGTCAATGTGGAGGTTGGGGAGAGCCAATTAATGTTGAAGTCACTCATGAGGATGTATTCACCAGCAGAGGAGTGTGAGGAGAGCATTGAGAGTGAGCCCACCAGAGAAGAGGGGGAGATTCTAGATGAAGCATAGAAAACACCAACAAAAATGGGTAATCAAGAGAGACAGGAATGTTTAGCTAGCAGAAACTCATGGGAGGAGGGTGCAGCCTCCTTGAGAGTGATGGTAGAAGAGAGACTTGGGGGGGCATAAAGGGCAAAACTACCCCCTCATTTACCCCGTCCTCCCTGATGAAGTGATAGTCCAGAATGGTCAAGATAGAATCAGGGAGCCGGGAAAAGAGTGGACTACATCCACATGTACTTACAGCACCAGATCAGGTAACACAAATGATGGTGAATCACCATGAGAATTAATGATGCACCTACATTCCGATATAGGGGGGATATGGCCAGGATAAGAAGAAATAAGCTTCCCATGGGACTATCTACCTCTCTGGGGATGTAGAGCAGATAGGGGTGCTGCATGAGTGCATCCTGTGAGAGCACAGCAGACACCGCTAGCGTGGTCAGCAGGGAAAAGCAGAGATGGTAGTGGATATTTTTTTTAAAATGCTATGTGTATGATGTTTGACCTCATTGAAGCTTTCCTTTTACTGTAAATCACAAAAGGGATTTCAGCCAAACAGCATGCAGAGATAGTGCATCTCTTGTTTGGTGTACAGCATGCTCTCGTACCAGAGCACTACAAGGGAGTGCATCTTTTCATCACTATGGGGGAGGACCGCACAATAAAGTAAGAAAAAAAGATTTCAATCATTAATAAATGCTTGAACTTAGCTTGAGTGATTTAGAATAACTTAATAGGTCCTCTGAGGGATGAACCTTATGGTGTAAGATACTCCTCTACTGAGACAACCAAAAAAGCATGTTCAAAATCGATACATTGCTCACAAAATGTAATTCACATTTCTGCTGAAGAGTGCTACTGGTGTGCAGCATTCAGTGCACAACCCCTTCCCGAAGTCTGGGTAGATAGAACCACTCAGCATCACTTCACAGTCCATTCACCTAAACCTCAAGCTTTGAGTATCGTGTACAATAAGAGACATCCCTCCAAGGCCCTATTAACTTATATAAAATGTGGCTTCTCAATCTCATATTGCAATCATGATGCAGTAAGTTCCCTACCCATTTTGTAAGGTTGATCATCAAACAGATCAAAAATTGGCAGAGTATTCTTTCCTCCTGTACCTCACTCGCCCACATGATGTATTTATAGGTCTCTGTCATATCCCCTGCTCGCTCCTCTCTTCCAGGATGTACAAATTTATAGAATGTCAAAAGCTGGTAATTCTTTATTGTTGGCTACAAGTGCCCACCCTAGAAAATGATTGTGAACATACCACACAGTCAGTTTCTTATGGTTAAAGCATAACTATACTGGTGCAGAGAGATGCAGTATAGGCAAGAAGCTAAGGAGCCTATTAAAAGATTTCAGTCTAAGGGGTATAAATTACATGTAATTTGAAGCCTCTGATAGGGCAGAACAGATAGACTGGAAGGAACTGCTAAAGGTCAAATCCAAAAATATAGACAAAGGTAAGCCATTTGTGTTCATTACAGAGTTTAACAGGATTTCTAGGCAAGTGGTGAACATTGTACGCTCCAACTGAAAAATACTGCAAACAGATGCTTCTTTTAACAAGCTTTGGCCGGAGCTGATACAGCTGCAGCTGAGCTCACAGAGGTCATGGCAGAAAATGGTACAGTCTGCTGTATCCATGATGGTCACAAAACTGTATTGTGCATGCATGAGTAGTCACACATGTGCCATACAGTTTGGCAATACAGTCCTGCAGCTATCTTGGACTCAGTGGACTGTGACGTGTTCCGCTGTAACCTCCACAAGCTCAGTTGCAGCCATATCAGCTATGACATGCAGAGACAGGTCATGGGATGGAGATAGAGACAGAGAGAGAGAGAGGGAGAGGGAAGGAAAGAGAGAGAGAGAGAGAGAGGGAACAGGCTTTATTTTTGTGTTTCTCTGCTGTGACTGTGGGACTGCTGCAATAAATGGAGACAGCGGAGTACTTCATGTACCACGGAGGACACTGTCCGTGGAGGAGACTGTGGTGCAACTCCAAAATTGTTCTTTGGTCGGAATCTGGTGAGTCAATTTTTGATCCTTTGATCCCAAGACGTGTGCAGGGCTCCACCCACTGCAAACATAAACATGCTATAGGTAATAAACCTCTTACTGTTTAGATCAAAGCCTCTAATTTGGGTGATATGATAACTAGTAGTCACTATTATGAGAATCAGGACCCAAAAAACAAATTTACATGATTTAATTGTTAGGGTAATTGCAATGCATACAAGTGTGCAGCAAGGAACAAAGAACTGCATCACCCACATTCTTGAAAAAAAGGGTAAAATAAGACTTTTTTCTTGTAAAAGCATACATGTAATTTATGCCATACAGTGCTTAGAGAGGGAAACACTGGCATATTTGAGCATTTGAGCTCTGTACATTTAGATTGATGTGACAGTGCAGTAGGGTTCCAGTTTAAGGCAGTCCATAATTGTGATATGAGTGGCTTCTAATTTGTGGTTTTTAATGGAGCACCCTACCTACCCCGAGGAGGGGATGGGGAAAGTATGTTGAACAATTAAAAGCCCAATGTATTTTCAAGTTAGGTATTTTAACACTGAATAGCCTGAATAATGATCTGAATTTAGCATCATTCTTATGATGTCTTGTAACTCTTATAGAAGCTGAGGTTGATTTTGTGTTTCCTTTTGACTTCCTGAGTTTAGAAATATGTTTTTGAAAATGTGTTGCAGGTCTTTATTGAATATGTGCTTTAAAATTAATGGCTCATTACCTTTTGCCGACCTGTAGTAGAATGGTTCTGTAACATGATTTATTTCTAAATATCATTTGTAAAATTACTCAGTTTGATTATTTTCTGTCAAAAACCTCTAATTAATTCTATATGTTTTTTCCCACCATGTAAGAAATTAACTGCAATGTAATAATTGGCAAATGGCCCTGGTGGGATTTGAAATGGGACATCACATTTAGGTTTCTTTTGCATTAAAATTGGATGTTTTTCACTATGGACAGCAAATTCTTTATTGAATTTCAGATTATAATTTTTTATTATAAGTTTGCACGTGTTTTGGGGCTTGTTAGTAGTAATTTTTATTGTGAACGTATGGTGCTTTAAAGATATCAGTTAAAGTTACTCACCAGGTTTTGCAAACTGAGACATGACTTACATGTCTCTGAAGATCACGTCAGTGAAAGTCCACATAGGCAAATATTATTCTTGTCAGTCCATTCTGAAAGGGAGTGGGAGGGATTGTATCTTGGTTCCTACTAGGTTAGCAGCCAAACATTCCAATTCCTGGCTGATTGATCTTCTCCTGATCCACCTCAGGCACGTACGATGATGTGTTCCCAGGAAGTTATTGAAGTTAGCTCCATTCAGTAATGGGGTCGTTTTAAGTACTTTTTTATAGGCAATCATGGCCAGCTGGAAAATAATCAAGGGCCCTGGTCAACTAACAAGGCTTGTTAGTTTGCCATTGTCCTTGATTACTCTCAAACTGGCCATTATTGTCTATAAAAAATACTTAAAGCTGACCCCCATTGACTTGAATGGAGTGCACCCCCACAATCTCCCTGGGAACACATCATTACGTATCTGAGCATGTTGGTGGATCAAGGGTGCATCAATCGACCAGAAAGTGGAAGGGATCACTGCTTACCTGGTCGAAACCAAAATACAATCACCTCCACTCCCTTTCAGGCTAGACTATTAAGAATAACATGTATCTATGCTGATGTTTGCAGCTTCAGAGACATGTAAGTCATGTCATAAGCTTGAAAAATCACTTTAAGTACTATGCGCTTATTGGCTGATCCAAATCTTTGTTTTAATAAGACCAAAACCCTGGATTTTAAGAGATTAGATTATAAGAGAATGGGTGAGGTAAGAAGTTTGCACATTAGAGTGGACATGGGGTGTACCTAAAGTGAACTATTATCAAGGATGCAATAATGGGTCTCACAGCAGAGTGTGCTAGGCTTAGGGGGAAAAGTCAGGGGCCAAATCAGCCATCTGGTTCAATTCTGAGGTTGCCAGGGTAGTGAGAGACAAGAGGGTGGCTAAAGGAGATATAGGAGCACTGCGAGTGAGGTGGATAGGGAACACCACCTGAATGTAGATAAGGTGGCAGGCAAAGTGGTACAGGAAGCCAAGGCACAGAAGGAGCTTCAAATAGCTGAAGAGACTAAAAGGGGGGGCCTTCTTTCACTACATAAGCAAGAAGAGGGGCAGGAAGAATGGGATAGTTAGACTTAAAAAGGGGTATTAGTGGTTGGTGGAAGAAGGGAGCAAGGCGGAGCTATTGAACAATTACTTCTGCTCTGTCTTTGTTAGGAAAAATGATGGGCTGGTGCCATCTCAAAGGAGAAGGCAAGGGGGGAGGGAGCACAGACATAGTGATAGAAGTGCATAGGGTGGGTGAGGGGCTGCTGACACTGAAGATAGATAAGTCCCCAGAACCGGGATGGTATACACACACGGGTGCTGAAGGAGCTAGTGGGGCCACTGGTGGGCTTCTTCAATAGTTCCCTTGAGTCAGACATGGTGCCACAGGACAGGCGAAAGGCACATGTGGTGCTTCTCCACAAGAGTGGACCCAGGGATGACCCGGGGAACTATAGTCCAGTCAGTCTGACATCAGTCATGTGCAGACTCATAGAGACCATGCTTATGAGAGGTTGGTAATGTACATGGAAAAGAATGGTCTCCAGGACAACAGGCAGAATGGATTTGGGGCAAGAAGACCATGTCAAGTGAACCTGATTGACCTATTTGACTGGGTCACCTGAGTGGTGGATGAGGGCCATGTGGAGCACATCATTTACCTGGACTTCAGCAAAGCCTTCCATTCAGTGCCCCACAAGAGGCTGATAAGGAAACTGGCAGATCTAGGGGTGGGGGTAAAATGACCAGATGAGTAGAAAGTGGACTGAGGAACCAAACCAAGAGGGTGGTGGTTGGGGGAGAGTTATCCAGCACCAGGGAGGTCACTAGTAGGGTCCCACAGGTATTGGTGCTGGGACTGGTGTTGTTCAAGTCAACATAAATAACATTGGGGAGGGCATTAAGGGCAAGATGTGACTGTTTGTGGATGACACCAAACTCTGTGGGAGGGTGGACACAGTGGAAGAGATACAGGACCTGCAGGAAGACCTTAGAAAACTTGAGAGATGGTCGCGGATCTGACAACTTGACTTCAATGTTAAGAAATTCAAAGTAATGCATGTTGGAGCCACGAATCCTAGGACCAGGTACAACCTGAATGGGGTTGGGTCCGGGTAACAGCAACAGAGGAAGAAAACTTATGGGATTGGTGATTACTAGCAACCAAAGCACTTCTCACAATGCAAAAATGCAGCAGCTAATGCAAACAAGATGTTGGAGTGTATAGCCAGGGGAATTAGCAGTAGGCTGAGTGAGGTCATACTACCCTTGTACAGGTTGCTGGTGATACTGCATCTAGATTATGGGGCGGCATGCTGGTGTCCATACCTTAAGAAGAACATCAGCTTGCTAGAGAAAGTCCAAAGAAAGGGCAATCAAGATGATCGTGGGTCAGCAGAGGAACTCTTATGAAGAGAGTCTGGGAGCCCTGAGAATGTACTCCCTGGTGGAGAGACGAGAGAGAGAGGGGATATGATAGAGGCATTCAAATACTTGAAGAGGCTACATAGAGTGGATAGGGAAGATCTTTTCAAACTAAGAGACAACCGAACCACAAGGGGGCACAGTTTAAGGTTGTGGGGGAGGTTTAGGAGTGATGTTAGAAAGATTTCTTTACAGAGAGGGTAGTGGTCATATAGAATGAACTTTAGGAGGAAGTGGTAACAGAGAACACAGTGAGAGGCTTTAAAAGGGCTTGGGACAGGTATAAGGGGAACCCATTGGGCTTTGGGGGGGCAGACAGGGAGGAAGGGAGGACCGGAGCAGGGTCAATGGTGTAAGCTAGGTACCCTGCAACAACAAGCAGACTCGGTAGACCATATTACAGTCTTTGCTGGCTCTTTCGTATGTTTGTATGTATGTTTGTATGATCTCAACATGCTTTTTTGGAAAATGATCTAGTTAATTTATTAATTCAATTGGGTATTTAAAATCAGTCCCACACTGATCAGGTCACTCCTGATGAAGTGATTGATATCATAAAAGTACTTGGTTGATAAGTTCACCACCTATGTACTGTTTTAATTTCGTGCTTTACCAGAATTTTATGGGGATGTGCCACAGAATCACTGGCTTATGAAAACTTGGTAGTATGTACAGTATGCTGCTGTAATGAATTTCTTCTGTGAACTGTAGGCTTGTTTTCCCTGAAGTATTCGTATGCAATCTGTGAATGTCAACAGAGTGCTCAATAAGCAGCCAAGTACTTCTGACTTTTAAATTGATCTGATGTGATGTGCTTAACTTCTTGACATTAGTAGGAGGTGGGAATTTGGAGTGTTGCACCACCAATCACAAGTCTTGAGCTGGAGTCCATTTGGATGTTTGGTGTATAAATTATTCCTTAGTCTCTCCTCATAGGACATCTGATGCAACCCCTGCACCATTGTAGTTGCCCTCCTCCAGACAGCCTCCACCCTGTCCATGTCCTTCTTGAAATGAGATCTCCAGAACCAGACACAGTACTCCAAGTTGGGCCTCACCAACTCTCTATACAGCCGTAACACAACCTCCATCCTTCTGCTGGCAATGGCCCTCACTATGCACTCCAGGATCCCACTTGCCCTACCTACTGCTTTGTCGCACTGCCTCACCACCTTGAGGTCATCAGATATGATTACTCCCAGGTCTCTTTCCTGTTTAGTGACTGTCAGTACCTCTCCCTCCATATTATACTTTGCCTCTGAGTTTCTGTGCCTTCGGTGCATGATTTTGCAATCATTTGCATTGAAACCCAGCTGCCATGCCCTTCACCACTCCTCAAGTTTTCTCAGGTCTCTGCATGTTCTTTCCATGCTCTCTGAGGTGTCCACTCTATTGCAGATTTTGGTATCATATGCAAAGGGGCATACTTTCCTTTGCCGTTCTTCTGCAATGTCACTTATAAAGACATTAAAGAGGACTGGACCTAGTGCTGAACCCTGAGGTACCCTGCTGTCATTCTTTCTTCTCCCGATTTAGTTCCATTTACTACCATAAAAAAGGAGCAGGGAAATCCCAGCCTCCCCCCAACAAAACATAGTAATTAGTGAGGTAAACACTAAGGTTGAGACGTCATTAGGGAGCAGGAGAGAGGTAAATGTAAAAAAAGGCAAAGGCAGTAAGGACAGGAATGAGGCTAAAAGGGGTAATGCCATCAAAAAGTGGAGGATGATGAGTACCAATGCCCGTAGTCTGTGTAACAAGCTCCCTAAACTAGTGGCCTTGATGGAAGAGGGTTGCCCGGATATTGTGGCAGTCACAGAAACATGATACACAGAGAACCATGATGGGGATGTCAACAGACAAGGATACACAATCTACAGGAGGGACAGGGAGAGTAAAAGATGAGGAGGAGTAGCTCTCTATATAAAGGAAGGCATCAAAGCAACAGAACTAAAGAGTAAACAGGGAGCAGATGAGGTACTCTGGGTCAGCCTGGAGACAGGAAATGGCACCACAATCTGCATGGGGGTTGTATACAGACCCCCATCTCAGGGGGAGGGAATGGACAAGAAAATGATAGAAGGCATCCTTAGAATGTCAGAAAAAGGGGAGATATGTTGATGGGGGACCTGAATATGCCAGATTTTAACTGGTGTCCCTTTGTTGCAGGCACATCCAAGAGCAGGGTCATTCTTAATGTTCTACAAGGGGCATGCCTCAGACAGCTAGTATTGGAAACCACTCGGGAGGCAGCAATCTTAGATCTGGTACTCTCAAATGGGGATGGAGAAAGAATCTTAGCTTTAGAAGTGGGTAGCCATCTGGGAACAAGCGACCACCAAACAGTGTGGTTCATGATAAACACAGCTACACAATCAAGCCATACAAAAGCAAGAGTATTGGACTTTAGGAGGGCTGACTTTGGGAAAATGAGAGAATGCCTCAGAAAAGCACTAGCAAACAGGCAAGAAGGTGGGTAGGAGGAACAATGGGGAGTGATCAAAACTGCCATCACTGAGGCAACAAGCCTTTGTGTAAAGCAAATCAATGAAACACAATGAAGGAAAAAAACTTTATGGTTCTCAAAAGAGGTGGCAGGGAAGGTTAAGGAGAAATGGATAGCATTCAGGAAATATAAGAAAACACAGAAGGAGCAGGACAGAGAATGTTATCAGTTAAAGCAGAAAGAGGCTGGGAAGACAGTCAGAATAGCAAAGGCCCAAACCGAGGAAAGAATAGCCAACTCTGCTAAGGAGGAGGAGGGCTGAGACCTTTTATAGGTACATTAGGGAGCGAAGAAAGACCAAAGGAGGGATACTGAGGCTTAATAAAGGGGAGTGAATGTGGGTAGAGGGTGACAGTGAAAAAGCAGGGATACTGAATGAATATTTCTGCTCAGTATTCACAAAGGAAGAGGAGAATGAGGTACCTAAACCAAACAAGAGAAACACTCTGAAGATGGGGGATCAATACCAGTCCATTTACAGAAGAAAGGGTTCCAAAAGAACTAATAAAATTGAGGTGGACAAAGCAATGGGGCCTGATGGGATTCACCCAAGAATTCTAAAAGAATTAAGGGTAGAACTAGTGACACCGCTGACTACTATCTTTAACAAATCATGGGAGGATGGGGTGGTACCTGAGGACTGGAGGAGGGCTGATGTGATTCCTCTTCACAAAAGTGGGAGCAGGACACAGGCAGGAAACTACAGACCAGTTAGTTTGACCTCAGTGGTAGGGAAAATGATGGAATCACTTCTGAAGGAAAACAATTGTTGAATACCTAGAGGCCAGTGGGACACAGGACCCAAGGCAGCATGGATTCATGATGGGAAGGTCATGTCAGATGAATCTAATAGATTTCTTTGACTGGGTGACCAAAGTAGTAGACCAGGGAGGGGCTGTGGACATGGCCTACCTAGATTTTAGCAAGGCATTTGATACAATCCCACACAAAAGATTAATACGCAAGTTAGCCAGCTTTGGAGTGGGTCCCAAGATGGTAGCCTGGATAAAAAATTGGCTAGACAGTAGTATGCAAAGGGTAGTAGTAAATGGAGTCCACAGTGAAGAAAGGAGGGTTACTAGCGGGGTACCACAGGGCTCAGTACTGAGGCTGGTCCTTTTTAATGTCTTTATAAGTGACATTGCAGAGGAACTGGAAGGAAAAGTATGTCTCTTTGCAGACGACACAAAGATCTGCAACAGGGTTGATACACAAGATGGAATGGAAAGGATGAGAAGGGACTTGGCAAGGTTGGAGGAATGGTCAAATGTATGGCAGTTCAGATTCAATGCAAAGAAGTGCAAGGTAATGCACCTGGGAAACAAAAACTCTGGGGAAGAATATACAATGGGGGATGAGATACTGACAACAGTAAAAATGGAAAGGGACCTGGGGGTAATTATATCAGATGACCTAAAGGTGGACAAGCAATGTGAGAAGGCAGTAAGGAAGGCAGGGGGCACACCGGGGTGCATAGGGAGAGGCATCAATAGTAGAAAACAGGAAGTTGTTATCCCTCTGTACAGACAGTTGGTGAGATCCCATCTGGAGTACTGTGTGCAGTTCTGGAGACCCCATCTCTGCAAAGACATAGACAGAGTGGAGGCTGTCCAGAGGAGGGCAACCAAAATGGTGCAGGGTCTGCACCAGAACACATACGAAGAAAGACTAAAGGATCTTAATATGTATATCATTGAAGAAAGATGGGAGAGAGGGGACGTGATAGAAACTTTCAAGTACCTCAAGGGAATCAACAAAGTCCAAGAGGGTGGAATCTTTCAGAAAAAGAAATGTGCAAGAACAAGGGGGCACAATTTGAAGATAGAGGGGGGATGGCTGAGAGGTAATGTGAGGAAGTATTTTTTCACGGAGAGGGTTGTGGATGCATGAAACAGCCTCCCTGAGAAGATTGTGGAGTCAAGAACAGTGGGGGAATTCAAGAATGCATGGGACAGATGTAAGGCAGTCCTAGTGGGGGGTAGGAGGAAGTAAGCTGTTGGTTAACTAAGATCTGCAGCTTATCTGTTAGGTAGGAAAATGGGCAGACTAGGTGGACCAAGCAGTCCTTATCTGCCATCAAATTCTATGTCTCTATGTTATCAACCTCTGTCACCTATCCATCAAAATATTTTGTACCCAATTGTACCACCTTAGGACCCACTGCCTAAGTGCCCAACTGCCTAATCAGCCTTCTATGTGGTACAATGCCATACTAAAGTCTAATTAGCCCACTTCCACCACTCCATCCAGATCTATTTCCCTGGTCTCACTGTCAAAGAAAACTATCAGGTTTGTCTGACATGATCACCCCCTAAGCCTGTTAATCCATGCTGCTTTGGGTCTTGTAACCCTCTGCATTCGAAGTGCTCCACAATTCTTTCTTTCAAAAGTGACAACTATTCTGCATCAAACCTGTCCAGTTAGGGCTGATAGGGTTGCTTTAAATGCCATGGAATGTAGTTTATATTTACCAGATTGTTACTTGAGAGGGAAGAGGAACCTACTTGATGCCATGGATTCCTTACTCCCGACCCACATTTGCATCAGTGTGCTGCTGTGTGCAGATACAAATAAACCCATGACAGTCATGCAAATTGATCGTTAAGGCCACACATGAATAATTGGCTCATTTGCATACCTGTGCTGAATATGGCCAGCAGGAGCCCTGATTCTATTCCTATTTGGGTGTGCTGTCTCATAAGGCAGGTAGGCTTGGCTTTTCAGTCACCACCCAATGAGAAACATCAGCAACATTGCTTGAAGATAAAAAAAAAACTCTTTATTCAGTAAGCAGGTTAAAATGCCACAATGCAAGCGGTCCACATGACAGGTGAAGGTCCAAAGCTGTGATGAGAGGGAGGGGGTAGACCTTCACCTGTTGAGTGGATCACTTGCAGTGTGGCTTTTAACCTGTTTACTGAATGAAGAATTTTTTTATGTTTATGTAATGCTGCTGATGTTTCTAAATGGGCGGTGACTGAGAAGCCGAGCCTACCTGCTGGATGTGCGTACCTTTTCTGCTTTGGCTTCATCTGTATTGTTTTAGGTGCCTTGTTCTACTTCTGTCTCATAAGGCCATATGCAGCACTGGGGCCATGTCAGCACAGCTCATATTCACTTTGTGCAGTGCAGACCAGGACCTATATTCAGACAATTAGTATGCTCAGTTAAGATGAACTATCTGAGTATAATTCATATCTTGTGGTGTGCTATGTTCACATCTGTGCTACAGACCTCACGGCGTTATTTGAATATGGAGGCAAACTAGACCAGACGTCCTTCAAAATACAATTTAATACTTTGATAAAGCTGAAATGATTGTTTATCATAAACAGAATATATAGAGAATAATATATGGGGGGGGGTGCATGTAACAAGATTTTACATACACCTCACTTGTGGGATGCTACATAAACCCCAAGGGTGACGCCCGAGGGGTTCATGAAATGCATCCCACAATGAGGGTGTGTGTAAAATCGAGTTTACACATTACCCTATATTTATTTTATATAATTGCTGGTGTGTGCTTTTTTACCTCAGGAATTATATAAAATAAAATAAAATCAAGCAGATTTATGTTCAGGCAGCCATGGAGCAGTTGGGATTCTGCGTCCATGGTCTGCTAGGTTACAGTGCTACAGTTAGTTACTTAATACTCCCATAAAAATGGCATTTTTAAAATGTAGTTAAACTTACCACTGAGTGGCTGTTCCGGAACTGTGGTGTTCTTCTGGCTAGGAGAGGTGGGAAGATCCACTGGGTCATGTGTGCCAAGAGAGAAACTGGTGCATGTCAGAATAGTTTCCCTTCTAAAGGGTCAGTGAAGAAAGAGAATCGTTTAAAAAAAAATAAATAAAAAATTAAACTTACTGCTGAATGAAAGGGCAGTGAAGTCTGTGGCCGTAAGGTGGTGAAGAAAGGCAGAGAGTGGTACATGCATGGTAAGAGGGAAACCCCAGCGTGTGTTTGCTGTTATAACCAGCTGGTTATAATAGAAAATTACAGCTGGGTTTCCCTATGGGAAAAAGCACGTCAGTAATTATAATCATAATAATATATTGGACATTCTCAATGTTACAAGGAAAATCAATTTTTGAGTTTTTCATAGAGTGCAGGCGCAGACAAACTCATTGATGTGAGAGGTGCCATACAGGGGTGTGAGGGGGGTGCGCCCAATGGAGAGCTCCATCACAAGTGGCAGGCCAATGGGTTGGCAGGCTGGGGATGATTCTATTTCTGCTGTTGGAGCAGAGTTGGCCAACTTTTCAAAAGACAGAGCTTCACCAATAGTGGCACGGCTCTGTTCTTTGATGTGTAAAGCCCTGCATTACAGTGACTTCCTGGTTGCACGTTCACACTGCCGTAGTGCTTACATTGTGAACGTGCTGAGCCTGCCCACTACTCCTGTCTTCCCTGCGTTCTTGTTCAAGCCCCCCACCAGCAAATCACTCCCTCCCACTTCCTCCCACTGCTGCTATCCTCCCCACACCCACATTCTGTTTAAGCCCCCCCACACACACACACACATAGCCAATATCTCCCTCTCCTTCCCACTGCTGCAATCCTCCCCACACCCATGTTCAGTTCGAGTCCACATACACACACACACACACACACACACACACACACAACACAGCAAATCCCTTCCTCTCCCTCCCACTGCTGCTGTCTTCCTCACACCCTCTGTTCTTCATCCCCTCCTGGACACTGGGGAGCACACTCCCAGTGTCCAGAAATGCCCACATCCTTTCCCTATATAAAAAAAATGAAAACTGTCTCCAGTGTCTTACTTCTATAAACCTGAAAAGGTCCATCATTGTCTCCCCATCCCCCTCACCTATCCCGACCCTCCCACTGTGCATCCACCTCCCCACACACACACACCCTTATCCATACTTACCTCCAGAGGTCAGGAACAACAATCTTCTGTGGACTGGGACACGTCTGCACTCTTCAAATCCGACCGGCAAAGTGAAGATTTCAAGGTAAGCCATATAATGGGAATCAATGTGAGGGGGGGGGGTCAACTTAACTTGATTTCTCAGCCATTTTTAGGAATTATGGCCCCAAATTTTCAACATGGGGTTCTCGTGACCTCACCTCCTGAACACTGTCACTGTCATTTTGTTACTCCATCCCGAAAGGTGATTTTGTGGTCGCTGTGTGGAATCACCTTTCAGGACAGATTAATTAAACAACAGTGCCACTGGTCATGAGGTGGGATCCCAAAAAGCCCATGTTGCAAATTTGGTGAAAAAAATTCCAGAAAATGACTGCATTACAAGTGTGCATTGCACATTTTCTTTGCACACGCCTAGCTTCGCCAGTTTTTAATATTTTCAACATTGCCATTATTTCACACCTCCTTAAGGACAGTGTAGCTGTCATTTTTCACATCCTGCCTGAAATGGGTTTTCTCACCAGTTGCACAGAATGGCAAGGTCGCTGTGTGAAATCCACTTTCAGGATGGAGTAACAAAATCACAGAGCCACTGCTCATGAGAGTAGGTCCCGAAAAGATTATGTTGAAAATTTGATGAAAACATCACATAAAATGACCACGTTATGGGCGTTGCATTGCAGTTTCTATGCATGCTCATAACATTGTTAATTTCTTATATTTTCACTCGAGATTTTCAACATTGCAATTTTTTCAGACCTCTTCATGAACAGTGCAACTGTCATTTTGTACATCCTGCCCAAAATGTGTTTTAGCACCTGTAGCGCCAAATAACACAGTCACTGTGAAAAAATCATCTCTTGGGATTGAGTAACAAAATGATATTGCCACTGTTCATGAGGCAGTGACCCAAAATGGTCATGTTGAAAATTTGGAGTGAAAATGCCAACAAACATCTGGGGCATTAGGGTTTCCAATTGTAATGCCCCCCCCCCACCCTGTAGAGACTGACAGTCATCGGGTGTGTGTCTTGGGGTTGTCAGCCATAATGTCACACCATTCCACTCCCACCCTGCAGCCAGTGATAGGCATCAGAGTGTGTCTTGGAGTCTTTGGCTCAAACGTTTACCCCATTCTTCTATACTGCACCCATCTCAGCTTATTTCATTATGGAATGGAGTGAATGTGAGGGCTGAAGACCGCAAGACACACAGTGAAGCCTGTCAGTGTCTGCAGGGTGGGGATGGAATGGTATGAGCATTACAGCTGATGACCTGTCAGTCTCTGCAGGGTGGGGGCGGGGCATTAAGGTTGGAAACCTTAACGCCTCATTAAGAAAGTAAATCAAGGAGGGACATTTGATCTCACCTACAGTATCCTGATTTCAGTAAAGCCTTCGAGAAAATGTCCAACATAGAAGGCTGATTAACAAGATGAGTAGTCTGGCAATGGTGCACAACCAGATAAACTGGGTGAGAAACTGGCAGATGGACAGGAGGCATAGGGTCATAGTAATGGGATCCAATCTGGGGAGAGGGGGTGGCCAGTGGGGTACCTCAGGGATAAGTCCTGGGGCCAGTCCTGTTCAATGTCTTCATTACAGACATTGCAGAAGGGCTAGAAGCAAAGGTCTGTCTACTTGTTGCAGATGACACCAACATCTGTAACAGAGTGTATACTCCAGAAGAGGTGGAGAAAATTAGCAGGGACATGGAGAGGCTTAAAACATGGCCTGAGGAATGGCAAGTGAGGTTCAATGCAAAGAAACCTAAATAATGCACCTGAGAAGAGGGAAACCCGTGAAAAGTTATAGGATGGGGTGGAGGTGCTGATGATCACCAAGGAAGAAAGGGACCCAGTTCTGATGACCAAAAGGTGTCAAAGCAGAACAGACATGTTGCAAGGATAGCCAGTGGCATGCTGGGATGCATAGGCAGAGGTATCACTAGCAAAAGGTTAGAGGTGGTGATGCCATTGTATAATGCACTAGTGAGGCTTCACCTACAGTACTATGTGCAAATCTGGAGGCTGCAAAAGTGCAAGGCCATTGGCAGGGTGGAGGCAGCCCACAGAAAGGCAATCAAGATGGTACCTGGCTTGCAACAGAGAACATATCAGGAGAGATTAAAAGAACCTCAATATGTACTTATTGGAGGAAAGGAGGGAGTCGGGGAACATGACCGATACATTCAAGTACCTCGGGGACACAAACAAGGTGCAGAGGTGGACAGCTTTCAATACATCAATTGTTCAACATTGCCAAATGCTTGTTTTTTATCCCCCCAAAAAAAAGAAAACTGTCCATCATTGTCCACTGTGTAACCCCTCCTTCCCTAAACAGTATACAGACACTGGGAGTGCCCAATCCCCCAGTGTCCTCATCTGTCTGCCCATTGTTGAGCGCTGTATAACCCTCCCAAACCGTATGCAGACACGGGGGTGCCTGAACCCCCAGTGTCATCTGTCAGTCCATTGTTGTCCACTGTGTAACCCCCTCAACAGTATACAGACAGTGGGATCTCCTTGTGTCCTGATCTGTTCATTAAGCTCCCTGAAAAAATGAAAACTGTCCCTCGTCATTTTTTTCCTGTAAAAAAGAAAACCATCCATCTTTGTCCATTCAGCCATTACCCAACCCCCCTACTCTTCCACTCAGGACCCACCACCACACACCCCATATACGCCATACTTACCCACCGAAGGTCTGTCACCGTAACCTACCTTGGACTGCAGGCACGTCTTTGCTCTTCAAAGCCCAACCACGAACTGAGGTAAGAACTTTAATGTATTTCAAATGGGTTTTCGGCTTAGTGGCATAACTTGCCCATTTTTAAATATTTCTGCCCCAAATTTTCAACATATGTTTTTGGGGCCCCATCTCACAAATGACTTCACTAAAGGTGTGACCCTGAGCAAGCCACTTAACTTCCTTGTGCTCCCAAGACACACCTGCAAACAAGCTTTCTGCTTAGTGTGTCTGTCCTGGTAAAACAAATAAACAAACAAAAAAAAATTAAAAAAAGGAATTTTCAGACACCCCCCCCATGACACCAGTGTACACAACGAACATTCGACATTGATAAATGCTTGTTTTTACCTCATGTGCAGTTTGTCTCATCTGAGATTTGGGTTCTATTATAGTTTCCACTGTCCAACAACAAATACAAAGAAGATCTAATGTTTCATGGGGGTTGGGGGGATTCACAGAGCATATATAGGCAGCCTGACTTAATAAAAAATGTAGCCATGTCAGATCTACATAACTTGATACAGATGTATCAATATCATAAGCACTGACATGAATACCTCAGTTTAAATGAATATGCCCATTCATTTCAATGGAGGTTTTTGTTGTTAAGCTTATAATTCTTTGATCTAGCAATACTTTTTTGTCAATGACAATTTATTTTACTTCTATGAAGAAATAAGTCAAAACCTGGACAATGTATTGCCATCAGATGTTGTATACCTTGATTTCAAAAAGGCATCTGATGTGGTACCACACACTAAACTAATACATAAATTAAATGAGCTTGAAATACAGCACAAGCTGATAAACTGGATAGAAAACTGTCTATATTTAAGAGAGTGAAGGGTCAGACTGCATGGGCATGTATCATCTTCCATTAGGGTGACCAGTGATGTGCCACTGAGGTCTATATTGAGGCCAGTCTTGTTCAGGGGTAATTCCGATTCCTCAATAAAAAAGTCTGTACATCTCAGCTATGAGGAGGAATCTAGATTTTGTGTTTATACAGATGACACTAAGTTTGGTCAAAGAGTGGATACTATTGTAAATCATTTGAAATTACAGAAGGATTTGGATCAACTAATGATATGGGCTGAGAAGTGAGGGATGACATTCAGTACGTCAAATGCAAAGTTATGCATTTTGGTAAAAACAATCCAGGTTACAGATACAATTAAAAAAGAGATATTGCAGGAAACAATGAAAGAAAGGGCTTAGGAACCATAATAACAAACCATTTTACAACACACATCTAGTGTACAGAGGTGTTCAGGAAAACCAACAATTTGGTAAATATGATAAATAGGAACTTCGTTAGCATTTCAAATGAATTGTGGCTGCCTCTGTACAATGCATATGTGAGACCATAATTAGGCTATTTTTCACAGTTCTGGGGGGCTTTGACAATACTGATAAGAAAAAAATGAACTGATACAGAGGAAGACCAACGCACGGGGTCATAATGTTGCACAACATTATGCCGCATTGCAAAATTGTGTTGACAATACAGCACAATATTGCCATGAGGCATAATTATTTTTTCTGTAGGGGGCTCTGCCCCCCACCCCCTTCCATTTATGGAGGGCTGTGCGCCCGGACCCTCCACTAATGATTCTCAACTCCAGGGGGGCCTAGCCCGGGGAGCACACAATCCATGGAAAAAAATGAAATGTCTGGGACTGGGAATCAAACCCGGTCCCAGAAGCAGCACCTGGGTTCCTGCTGCTGTGGCTCAGTCCAGTGAGCCATGGCAGCTTCTCAGCAGAATGCACTCCCAGCAGAGGTCTTATCCTCTGCCTGGGGAGTGTGTGAATCAGTGCAATACTGGAATGCAGCAGTATGCACGAATATTGCACCATTAGCTGTCATGGACAGCGCTGTTTCTGGTTAGCTATAATGTCATACGCTATTAAGTGTACAACATTATGACCTGGTAGGGAAGGCCACACCATCAATTAAAAGGCTAGAGGATGAGACATATGAAGACCGCTTGAGAATACTCAGATTAAATACTCTGCATAACAGACGAATCAGAGGAGATTTACTGATGTTGTATAAACTTTTCAACAATGAGGATTTAATGGAAGGAATAAATATAAAATATAGAACACAGCATAATGTTAGAGGGCATGAAAAACAAATACATCCAACCAATTTCAATACAGAGAGGTGGAAAAAATATTTCACACAAAGGGTGGTGAGCATATGGAACAGATTACCTTCAGAGGCGGTGTGCAGCAGTAATTTTTTCACCTATAAGAATAATTTAGATAAATACTTAGCACAGAAGGGATTAGAAGAATATTTCTGCAACTAAAAAGGGTCAGTTTACATGGGCTTATGCCCTCCTGCAGTCTCTGCTATTCAAAGTCAAAAAAATACATGTTTTCATCCACTATCACAAACAAATATGATATCATTGTTCAGATCAGACCAGAAATGTTTGTTTGCTGACTGTTGGATCAATCTGAAAACACCCACTTCTGAGGTGATTTTAATGATGACAACCTTTGTGTTTATGAGACTGGATGACACACATCATTAGCAGCAACAAAAATAAATAAATAAATACATTGCAAAACTAAAACATTATATGCCTAAGAAAAAAACTCAATTAAAATGAATGGGCCCAGTAAAATGAGTGGGCCAAGCAAATATATGTGTGTCATAATAAATTCACATCACTAGATGATTAGAAGAAGAAATATGCATGGCCATGTAAGACAGGGTATGTGTCCATTGGGTGAGTGTACTGGCTGATGTAAGACTGGGGAGATATAGGTAAGGTTAGACATAAATTAAAACTGTATGAAGTGACTTTTGACCAGAAAAGTAATACCGTTTGAAACGACACAGAGACCAAAGCTCACATAAAACTTTTATTGAGAAGCAAAATAATAAATCTTATGTTTCTTATTTTTTTTAACTTGTAAATCAGTTTTAGAATATGCAGATGAGATGCTGAATCCTGTCAGTCTGACAGGTGAGCATTCAAACATTTGCACTGCAAAACATCCCGGGTTATCTGAAGCATTAGGCACACACAGTATTTACAACTAATGCTGATTTGCTGTGCTTGTGCATTTACATGCCAGTTTGATTAGAATGGAGACAAAGAAACCCAGCACTTACAAATGGATTACAGAAGGTAATCTGATTGCAATAAATTATTGATTTCTCATGTTTACTGTACATGCACTTGATTTTTATGTTGATTGCATGCATGCGCAAGAAACATACTGTGGCAGCTTTCTCCACAAGCAGGTTGTGGAGGCATGGCACTGTTGTGGCCAATGCCCCCACAGTCTTTAAAGGCTTGTGCAGCTTCCCCCCATGCCGTGGCATGCTGCTGCTGACACTAGTTCAGTCAGCTTGCCACCAGCTTATAAAAAATCAGCTGCTGCAATCAGGGTCTGACTCATCATTGCAGCGTCAGCCATTCGCTGCAATGAGCCTAGGGAGTGACCCGTCATTGCAGGGCAGGATCTAGAAGCCCTGATATTGTTTGTGAACATGGCGGTGGCTTGCTGCCGTGTTCACAAACAATATTAACCCTCCCATGTTTATTTGCTGACAGGGGCCCCAATCCCCATCGGCTTCAGTACCCCAATGTTTATTTTGCCTACGGGAGGAGCCCCCTCCCCATCGGCAGAATGTAAACCCCCCGCTTTTATTGTCTGCCGACGGGGTGCCCAATCCCCTGTCAGCTACAGCTGCCCCCAAAAGTAAAGATTTCCGTGGCATGCTGGGAGTCCACCCCAGCATGCCACATGCCCCTGTAAAATAAAACGGTCCCGCAACGCCTTTTTTTTTTTTACCGTAAATAAGGAAACTGTGCCTCGGCGGTCTCCCAGCCTCCATAACCCGGTGATCCACCCACCACGCACTCTGCTCTCCCCACACCCCTCACCCCATACTTACATCCAGAGCCTGTCGCATGATCTTCAGTGGACTGGGAACACGTCTGCACTCTTCAAAGCCGACCGCGAACTGAGGAAATGCCGGTAAGCTGTATAATGGAATAAATGTTTTTTTTTCCAACTTTAATGCATCTCTCCATCATTTTTTGGAATTTTTGCACCAAATTTTCAATATGGGGTTTTTGGGACCCCTCCTCATGAATTCTGGAACTGTCATGGTGTTAATTGGCCCCGAAAGGTGGTTTCACGGTCACTGCGCGGAATCATTTGGGGATGATTAACAAAGCAATAGTGCCAGTGTTCATGAGGTGGGCTCTCAAAAAGCCTATGTTGCAAATTTGGTGGGAAAAATCCAAAAAATGACTGTTTTACAAGGGTGCGCTGCGCAGTTGCTATGCACGCTCATAACTTCATGAATTTGCAATATTTTCACACCAGATTTTCAGCATTGGCATTTTTTCACACTATCTTGTGAACAATACATTTGTCATTGTTCACAACCTGGCCCAAAATGTGTTTTCGCAGTTCTGGCGCAGAATAGTGCGGTCGCTGCGGGAAATTAGTGTTCGGGACAGATTAAAAAAATGATAGTGACACTGTTCATGAGTAGAGGTCCTAAAATGCCTATATTGAAGATTTGGTGATGATACTCCATAAAATGACTGTGTTATGACCGTGCGTTGCACAGTTTGCACGCACACTTGAAACTTTGCGAATTTGTAATATTTTCACTCCAGATTTTCAACATTGCCATTTTCCCACACCTACTTTGAACAGTACAGCTTTCATTTTCCCCATCCTGGCCAAAATGTGTTTTTTCACTTCCAATGCAGAACAGGGCAGTCACTGTGGGGAAATCTCTGGTCTGGACAGATTAAGAAAATGACAGTGAATACTGTTCATGAGCAGAGGTCCTAAAATGCCTATGTTGAAAATCTGGTGATGATAGCCCATCAGATGACTGTGTTACAAGTGTGCATTGCGCACTTTCAATGCACCCTTGTAACTTCGCAGATTTGTAATATTGTCACGTCAGATTTTCAACAGTGGCATTTTTTCCCACCTCCATATGAGCAGTACAGCTGCCATTTTTCACATCCTGACCGAAATGTGTTTTCAGAGTTCTGGCTCAGAATAATGCTGTCGCTGTGGGAAATCAGTGTTTGGGACAGATTAAGAAAATGACAGTGGCACTGTTCATGAGCAGAGGTCCTAAAATCCCTATGTTGAAAATCTGGTGATGAAACTCCATAACATGACTGTGTTACAAGCGTGCTTTGAACTGTTTCCATGCACCCTTGTAACTTTTCAAATTTGTGATATTTTCATGCCACATTTTCAACAGTGCCATTTTTTCACACCTCCTTATGAACAGTACAGCTGTCATTTTTCACATCCTGGCTAAAATATGTTTTTGTACTCCTGCCAGAGAATAGCACGGTCGTGTGAAATCATTGTTTTGGGACAGATTAAGATCGGGCGGGGGAGTGGGGGTGACCGAGCTCAACTGAGGCTCTATCAGGACTATCGGTTTGTTTGTGGGCAGAAAAGGCCCCAACACAAGAGCCCAGTACAAAAGGGCAGCCTGCAGCACTGGGAGAAACAGAACGAGACAGCAAGTGGGGGGGTGAGCGAACTGACTGGAGTGCTGTCAGGACTGCTGTGGATTTCTTTGTGTGCAGAAAAAGGAGCCAATGCAGGCAGGAGCCCCGTACAAAAGGGCAGCTTGCAGCGCCAGGACAAACAGAATGAGTGCATGAAAGAGAGAGAGAGAGAGAGAGAGAGACTGAGCAACCTCAATGGAGCTCTGTCAGGACAGCTGTGGATTTCTTTGTGCACAGACAAAGGTGCTAACGCAGCCAGGAGCCCCGTACAAAAGTGCAGCCTGCAGCGCCAAGAGAAACAGAACTAGCGAGTGACAGAGCAGTAGTGAGTGAGCTCAATGGAGCTCTGCTGTGACTGCTGTGGATTTGTTTGTGGGCAGAAAAAGGTGGCAACGCAGGCAGGAGCCCAGTACAAAAGGCCAGCTTGCAGCGCTGGCAGAAACTGAATGAGTGACTGAGAGGGGGGGGAGTGAATGAGGTCAATGGAGCTGTGTTGGGACTGCTCCAGATTTCTGTGTGGCCAGAAAAAGCTGCCAACACAGGCAGAAGCCCAGTACAAAAGTGCAGCCTGCAGCGCCAAGAGAAACAGAACTAGCGAGTGACAGAGCAGTAGTGAGTGAGCTCAATGGAGCTCTGCTGTGACTGCTGTGGATTTGTTTGTGGGCAGAAAAAGGTGGCAACGCAGGCAGGAGCCCAGTACAAAAGGCCAGCTTGCAGCGCTGGCAGAAACTGAATGAGTGACTGAGAGGGGGGGGAGTGAATGAGGTCAATGGAGCTGTGTTGGGACTGCTCCAGATTTCTGTGTGGCCAGAAAAAGCTGCCAACACAGGCAGAAGCCCAGTACAAAAGGGCAGCCTGCAGAGGCGGGAGACACAGAACAAGTGAGTCAGGGAGGGAGAGTGAGTGAGCTCAACGGAACTCTGTTGGGACTGCTGCAGATTTGTTTGTAGGCAGAAAAGGACAGCAATGCACACAGGGCCCCAGTACAAAAGGGCAGCCTGCAGTGGTGGGAAAACCTGAATGAGTGAGTGGGGGGGGGGGAGCGAGCTCAACGGAGCTCTACTATAACTGTTGCAAATTTCTTTATGGGCAGAAGAAGGCGGCAATGCAAGCAGGAGTCCACTAAAAAAGGGCAGCCTGCAGTGCTGGCAGAAACGGAATGACTGAGTGAGAGAAGGGGACTGAGCGAGCTCAACGGAACTCTGTTGGGACTGCTGCAGATTTCTTTGTGGCCAGAAAAAGGCGCTAACAGAGTCAGGAGCCCGGAACAAAAGGGCAGCCTGCAGTGCCAGCCTGCCAGGAGAAACAGAATATGTGAGTGAGATGGGGTGGGTGAGCTACCTCAACGGGCTCTGTTGGGACAGCTACTGGTTCTTTGTGGGCAGGGGTGCCAACACAGACAGGAGCCCAGTACAAAAGGGTAGCCTGCAGCGCCAGGACAAACACAATGAGCAAGTGAGACAGGGGGAATGAGCAAGCTCAACGGAGCTCTATCATGACTGCTACGGATTTCTTTGTTGGCAGAAAAAGGCGCTAACAGAGTCAGGAGCCCGGAACAAAAGGGCAGCCTGCAGTGCCAGCCTGCCAGGAGAAACAGAATATGTGAGTGAGATGGGGTGGGTGAGCTACCTCAACGGAGCTCTGTTGGGACAGCTGCGGATTTCTTTGTGGGCAGAAAAAGGTGCCAACACAGACAGGAGCCCAGTACAAAAGGGTAGCCTGCAGCGCCAGGACAAACACAATGAGCAAGTGAGACAGGGGGAATGAGCGAGCTCAACGGAGCTCTATCATGACTGCTGCGGATTTCTTTGTTGGCAGAAAAAGGCTGCAATCCAGGCAGGAGCCCACTACAAAAGGCCAGCCTGCAGTGTCAGCAGAAACAGAATGAGTGAGTGAGAGAGGGGGAGTGAGCAGGCTCAACAGACCTGTCTTGGGACTGCTACAGATTTCTTTGTGGGCAGAAAAAGCCACCAACAAAGGCAGGAGCCCGGTACAAAAGGGCAGCCTTCAGTGCCAGGAGAAACAGAATGAGCAAGTGACAGAGGGGCAGTGAGCGAGCTCAACAGACCAACGCAATCAGCATTCGGCATTGACACATGCTTGTTATTATTGAATCAGGTTGCTGAGTCAAAATGGAACAAAATAAGATTCAAATCAGATTTGAGCATGCATGTAAACAAGGTGAGTGATGACAGAGATAAATATTGACGTAATTGCTGTGCAAACCTAAGCAAGTCACTTAACTTCTTTGCAAATCTCTGCACTCCTCAGTCTCCTTGTGTACTGAAAACAGCAGCAATAGTCTCCTCCTCTCCTAGAGTTTAAAGCACTTTGGAATACAGTTTGTATGAAAAGTGCTACAGTATACAAAAATAAACTCCTTCCCATTCAAACGTATATTAGTTCCTGACTCAGTATGTTTATATTTATCAGGTAGTTACTAGTTTTCAACCTCCTGTACCTGATACCTATGTATTTATTACTTTTGTATATCACTGTCCCACATGTGTACAGATTGGCACATAAGTTGCACATGTAGCATAGCAAATTAGCGTAGGCATATTCTTCCAAACAGGTGTAGGTCTCTGTTAGGGAAGACATTTCTTTTTCATTCACTGATAGTGTATTTAGTAACACTTGTACCAGCCTGGAAGGAAGACTGATCAAGAAAGTGGTCCCAAGGACAGTATCTCAGAGAAATAAAACTATGTATATGGTGGCAAATATTAAGAACAGGGTTTACACGTCTGTTGAACAAAGGGACAAAAACAAAGGGATGATAGAAAGGAAAAGAATCATAAAGAACAAGACACTCAGTTTGAAACAGTCTAAGAATCCAATCCCTGCACTGTGTAACCGAGTGCTGATTGGTACAGAGCATTCTTTTTTCCTCTCAGAACCCACCACTGCACTCTCCTGTCTTCCCTCAGGATACCATCCCTATCCCATCTTCACTTCAGCAGCTCCATCTCCTTCATATTCAAATTCTAGTTTGACCTGCTTCCCCTTTACTTGGCAAAGAGGCTAACACCAACTGCAATTTCCCCATACTCACTGAGCACAAGGGACTCCTGTTCTTTCTCCCTCCGCAAACCTTCCTCATCCAGTGGCAAATTTACCTTCACCTACAGACTCCCTTCTTTATGGAACTCACTTCCACTTCTCCTAAGAAACTCGCCCTCTCATAACTGCTTCAAATACCAAATCCAACAATTTCCGCTCCCCACCTGCACCTGCTCCTAGCCACTCACAGGCCCAGCCTCATGCCAAATGTGTTTTATGGATAGTATAATCTAATCCTCAGAACTGTATGATACTATCTGCATATAATCCACCTGAATGTACAATACTTTGATGTATAACTTATGCATCTGTATATTTATCTCCTGTATCGATTATGTA
Source organism: Neoceratodus forsteri (assembly GCA_016271365.2). Lineage (NCBI taxonomy): Eukaryota > Metazoa > Chordata > Ceratodontiformes > Ceratodontidae > Neoceratodus > Neoceratodus forsteri. Next base: position 1,141,823,594 of record CM028129.1, on the reverse strand, counting down.
TTTTCTGCTTTATATCTCTTTCTCCATTCCCTGGGTCACACCTGGAAATGAGCATTGACTCAGTGTGCTGTTCCCAGTTATCAAATGTTTAAATAAAATTATTTTTGCAAGCACAGAGCTCTGTTCATGAAGGTGCAGAAACTGCACCGAAAAGAGACTTAGTGGCAGTGTGCAGATACGTACCACACGAAACTGCGCAGCATGCCCAAATTAACAACCACAGGTGGAAGCATGACCAAGACTAGAGGCGGCACCCACCGATGCATGCAGAGCCCCATGGAGGCAGAGCAGGAGGTGTTAAGGGACTGTAGGCATGACCCCACCATATAAGGACAACCGCACTATCGTGTGCACCCATGGAAATAAATAGTGACATGGAGGGCTAAGGTAACGGTGCACAAGGGAGGCATGGAAGCCAACCTGAACATGACCACAGGCCAAAACACTGGTGGAGGGGTATGTGTGCTTGGACACTGTATCCCCAGGCCCATCAATATGCATGACATGTCCCAGGTCATCAGACTTTACTGGACCACAGATGGCATCCCTGGTCAATGACATATTAGCTCAATAAACCACCCTGTATGGTGCAGATGTGTTGAAGGTCCCCCCTGAAGCAAAGGCGTGACTGTGGCTGGACATACAGTCATCTGTCAATGCAGCAGGGCTGGAGTCACACACACTGAGTGCCACCAAACATAAGTGGTGGGACTTCAGGTCGGCCATGAAGCAGAAGCTGGTGTCTGCCAGTCTCTCACAGTCCACCATAGGAAGTGGCCCCACTCCAAAACATTATGCTTGACCTCCACGGAGAGAGTCATAGCGGAGACCATCTCCAACATGGTATGCCACAGGGAGGACATGGGCATGGACACACTAGCAGGTAAATGAGGCATCATATTCAGGTAAGGGCGACACCGCTGCCACAGTGCCCAGTGTAATCACCCGCTGTTGCAACCCAGCAGACACAACACCATGGACCACAGGAACTGCAGAGAACACCCCACCAGTGGAGGTGCAGAGAAAGCCAATGACCATGGGCAGTAGGTGGCATCCATACTGTACCATACTGCAAACATGTACTCCACAGCCAGTGACAAGCCCATAGTAACCACCCACCCTGTCACACACAGGCTGACAGATGGAACCGGCAACGATGCCAGTGGAGAGCAGAGTGTTGAAGCCCGATGACACTGTGAGGGATGTGGACACCACAGATAGGTCAGCAGACATAGATGATAACAGATCCATAACTGATGCACCACAGCTTCCCTAATCCCCCTTCCCACCTTAGGATACGATGGGGCACACAGCCGAGGATATCACCTTGGACACCACTGCCCATGCCCTGCCACGCCAAGATGAAAACCATGATTCGCCAATAGTCCACACAGGTGAGGAGCCATGATCTACTGCAGGGACCACATATCCACCACTTACCAATGAAGGTGGTGAGGAGGGCAAGGCAATGCCACTGTGCACAAGAAAGGCCCTACACATGGGCATGCTGCAGTCCTATTACCATGATCTGTGGCAGCTGGAATGTGAACACCTAGCAGCACTGTGGTAGAACACAGAGGCAATATGTGACCTCACCGGGGAGGTGAGGAGAGTGCACAGCGCATCAAAAGAATTGCAAAGATGCTCAAGGGGATGACTGAACACATGCTGTCAGCTCGTGTAGCACCAGTCACCATGCAGGATAGACCCACAGGTGTGGAAGTGGATGGGATACCACAGGGCATGGCAGGCAGATGTGGTTCAAGGCGTGACCCCAGAGTGGACAGAGCACTGGTAAATGGCACACCCACCATGGGCCACAAGAGGTGCAGATGGACAGACATTAGGATATGCCTTGGCACAAGGGCTGAAACAAGGACCACCAAGCTGTGAACATTCCACCATGATAAGTGGATTGCACCAGCACAGTAGTACGCACTGTAGGTAGACACAGTAAACCGCCACCTGCACAACACTGTCAACACCCCACAGGCAGACACTACCGCACGCCGTGCAAGACATATGTTCCCACAAGCACCACACATCTGCTAAGCACCACAAAAGTTCACCAAGCACCACACATGTCCACCAAGCACCACATGTGTCCCCTGGGCACCTCTCATGTCCCCCAAGCACCGCACATGGTCCTCTCACAACATACATCAAGTTCAAGTTTATTTCATCATGAAAGCTCCATTGAGCAAGCTCATTTACAAGCAAAGTCCTGCCACAGGCAAAACACAAACAGCAAGTACATAATAAAATAGCAAAACATATTACAGGTAGAGATGTTGCAAAATTAAATTTTGCTGAAGAAATTGCAGCAAAATCAGCAATTTTGCCGTGTGAAACATTTGGCTAAATTCTACCATTACATGACCTTTTTCCCCCCTGAGTGTGAAATTTCAAAATGTCACCTGCAAAGCATGAAATTCAGCCGGGAAATTCGAAATTTTGCAAAATGTTGCCCGAATTTCACCAAATTTCACCAGAATGTCACCATTTCATGGGCAAAATTTCACAGTTTGTGGGTGAAATTTTGCATTTCATGGCAAAATTTAATATTTTGCATTTTTGCATGCAGAATTTGCATTTCGCATCCACTAAATATTTCACGAAATGTGTGAATTTCAGGAAATATTTTGCAGAATTAAATTTTCCTATTTTGCATATCTCTAACTACAGGACTCATGCAGGAGGGTACATGCTTCAAAATCTAATTTTACAGGAAGATAACAATTAGCATGAAAAAACATAATACAAGTAAGATAAGAGACAAACATTTCCAGCCAGCAGCAGGGGGTGTAGAAGTAGTAAGTGCACAGTAGTGACAAAGCAAATGAGTACAACAATCCCCACCATAATTGATAGAGTGCTAATACCCAGTTGAGGTAGTAGAAGAACCTAGGGGTATGGCTAGTTGGTGTAGTAGTGGCAAGTGCACAATAAGACTCTCCAGGGTGTGCATTACGGTGTGATAACTGCAGTGCTAAGGACGTAGTTAGGCAAGAGGCAGAAGGCTGAGTGCCAGTTGCCCCAGGAGTGCAGTTATCACATCATAATGCACACCCCAAAGTGTCCTATTGCGCTTATAAAATGGCCCTTAATGTTTAGAAGTTTTTTTTTAATTTTTGGAAACACATTTTTACATAAGTTGAAATGTAAATGAATATGTGATTTTTGTTACATAAAATCATCCTTCTGCCTACTGGTGCTGGGCTTTGCTTGAGGTCTGTGTACCCAAATGACATTCTGTAGTTGTAGTTCCTGACCCATTCACCATATAGTTCCTCTGTCATCCTCCCCCTTCCACACACACATAGTATGGGTATGACAGAAAATGAGAGTGAGAGACAGCACACTGCACAAAGAGATGGTCTGTCATGGTTCGTTTTAAATAAGAAGTGCATTTGATTTGAGAGCAAGTGTGCGAGTGAGTGGTATGACAGAAAATGAGAGTAAGAGATAGCAAAACTGCACAAAGAAAGGAGCTGCCATGGAGTAAGAGACCGCACACTGCGGGAAGAGAGGGGCTGCAAGAGAAGTGTTCTCAATTTGAACTCAGTTTTAGCTCAGGTACTTATTTCATTTTTGGTTTTTAACATTCAGCCTTCAGACAGACGCAGCATGTTTGGCTGAAATGTAAGTGATTTTATTATTGTTGTTTTCTGAGCTGCAGCGTGTGGAGACAGGACAAGTACACGGATATATGCCTCAGTATATCCCCGAGATGAGACTCCTAACTTCTGATGTGGCTAGGACCGATGTCAAAACTGTCAGGTTTGTTTTTTTGTCTTGTCAAGGAGTGAAGAACAATCAGGGATTACTGTTAAAAAGCCAATCATAGGTTCTCAAGTAAACGTCCCATTTAGGAGTTGTTTCTGTTTTGAACTGGGGACAGCTGTTAAAAAAGCAGATGCTGGGTCCCAAGTCAGCTTCACCTCCCTCCATTACATTACACAGTCGTTACCTTTTAACTTACAAGGTTTAAATACTGTATGTTCACTTTCCTATCTATCCATTAGTAATGGATGGATAGGGAAATGAAGGTGTTACTAAAGCTGAGGGGCACATGTTCAGAAAAATACATTAAAAGGTCCATAGACAAGTGAGCCATTTAGCCAGGTGGAATAAAATGGCGACTTGAAATCCTATAACATTCTAAATAGAATGCCTGAAAAGGAATCACAGAGCCATCTAATTCTGATCAGACACTTTTACTGAGACTAGTTATTTGTAGTGTAGCGTTGTCCCATATTGCACTATAAATAACCAATCAGATTTCCCCATTGCTCGCTGCCATTTCATAATCATCCTTAAAGGAGCTACTTATTAAGGATTTGTCAACGTTCAGAGAGGCATAGTTGGAAAGCCTAAAGGTGTTTTGTAGTTTATTTCAAACAGACAGTAAAGCATAACTGATTGTGGCTTTTAATAATTAGGTGCAAAATTTGGGTACATCTAATAAGATAATGGTGTTTTTCCTAAATGAGCAGCAGCTAAGGGAATGGTAAATTATGGATGAGATATAGGAGGTGAGTGCCCTGCAAAGCTCATAGGCACCCCACAAGCCACACAGTCCCCCCTCACCACAGCACTGCACACACTGCACACATACACACACACACACACATATTGCCCACACACACATGCACCTCACATGGCACATGAGCACTCAGAGGGTGATGTCATCATGGTGCCACCTGACCTGCTAGACTGCTTGGTGAATGTACCCTGTGTCACTGAGCGCTGCACCACATGGCTGGGCAGGATTTCTCCACCCACCCCGCATGCTGCTCTGTCCTCATCACATGGTGGTATGCCCTCAGGTGCATCAGCTGGCAGTGGCAGTCTCCATCATTCACAGATGTCATGTAGCATGGCAAAGATGGTGAACAGTCTGCACACCTTCCTGGGGGGAAGCATCATCATGCCACCTGTGTGGTCTAGGCACCAGAAATGCATCTTTAGCCTTCTCAAGGTTCAGTCCACCACTGACCATGTCATCCTGTGCACCCCATTGTACACCAACTTCACCTTCCCCTGTGGCTCCAGGTATGGCATCAGTAGATAGGGACATAGTGGATAGCTGCTGTCACCGATTGGAGGAATGACAGTGTTAGTATGTGTGGGCTGGGTGGCAGACACACCGTGCCCCCTTGGGTACCTACCAAGTCACCAGTCATCCACACTACCATGTTAGGCACATGGGGCACCCAGCCCTGACTGGTTGAAGATATATGCATCGTGGCATGAGCTTGGGTACTTCACACACACATTCAAGATGATGCCATCTGCATTGCATATGAGCTGCCAGTTAATGCTGCGGATCCTCTTGCGATTCCTGCATGCCTCTACCTCCACTGTGGGAGCCAGGATTGCTACATCGGTGCAGTCTATAGCACCTATCATGTTCAGCATGCTGTGCATGTCATAAAACCACCCTTTTGTGGCCTGCAGGTGTGCTGGGGTAGATTGAAAGGTGATGCGAGCCTGCATGTGATGTAGCAGGGCATCTGTGAGCTGGTGCAGGCCATGGGACACAAATGATTGGCTCACGCCAGTGACATCACCTGCCACCATCTGGAAGGCGCCTGTGGCATAGTAAGACAATGCACATAGCACCTTTATTTCAACAGTCATTCTCCTGGACTGTCTTTGTGGCCACACCAACTGTGCAATGGTGGCATGGTCCAGCTGGAACCACTGTATGCAGTGTGTGTCCCTGATGGACCGCAGCAGTAGTCTGCATTGGAATACTTGTGGCCAGTGGCGTGCTTGATGCTGCCATAACCATGCCAGATCCTCACCCATCAGGAGGGCATTTAGCAGTAGTCCTGGATGCAAGATGCACCAGTGGGCACTGCCAAACCTGTCATGCTGAGGTGGTGTGACATACAGGGGGCGGGGTATACCACTCATACTGTGTGTCTTTGATGGTGTGGTCCATGGCTCTTTATGTGGCCCTTCCTGTGTACACTGATGTGTGACATGCCATGATAGGGCATCAGCCCTGTGGCGATGTCCATCCTGGAGACCAGCATGGTGGAGTCAGAAGTGCAAACTGCTAAGAGTGTGGGGCACATGGGGGAGTACCTCTACAAATTGTGGAGGCTGGCCACCCTCACATACCAGGACAACAAGGTTGGAGGCAATATTTGGGATGTGATGGAGTCAGCGGGGGTGAGTACTTGGCTGCATGGAGTGGCATGTGGGAGGCATTGTGGCAGGGTGTTAGTGGCTCATGGCCCATCTCCATTTGTGTCTCCTCAGGAGTTCAGCAGAAAACTACTGGAGATGACCCTCAAGCTTAGGAAGTTGGGCTCAGGAGAGACCTGGACCATGGTGGTGTGCTGGAGGAGGTGGCCCCAGGCTATACTTGAAATACTGTCCCTCAGGGTTGGTGCAGGTGACACATATTACAGGGACAATATCAGGGAGATGTGGGCGCTGGAGGAGCCCTCCACGGTAAGTGTTACTTGGCTTGTGTGTGTTGGATGGATGGATGGAGGACTTCACAGGATGGTGACTCATGCCCCTCTTTTCCTGTCTGTCTGTCATTGTAGAGTTACACTGGCCCACTCTGCAGACTGGTCCTGGCTCTCCATTCACCCACCAGGAGCACGCCCCATACGTCCTCGGTGGATGCATCAGAGAGAAAGAGATTTAATTATTTGTACAGGGGCTTTGTTGTATTGTTCAACAGTTACAGAGTAAAGGTTTGTGCATCCATCACCTTGTGTTAGTGTCATTCTTCTGGCTGGCACCACAAGATGTACGGTGGAGGGGGGGCCTGTGTGGTGTGCATGCACTGATACCTATTGTAAAATTTGTCTGGGTGCTTTCATTTTGCACATCAGGTCAACAACCTATAGTCAGGGGCATGTCCTGTTACTGGTGTTGGTCTGCACTATATTTGGTGGATGACAGGGTCTGTTTTGGGCTCTATGTTATGTGGCATGGACCTGTCCATATCTGTCTTGTGTGGTGGTCATGGTTGCTGCCTCACCTACTGTGCAGTCGCATGCAGCCCCCTGTTTGCAGAATAGTGGTTTGTCTTTTAGCTTGGTCATGGGCATTCCTGCTTTCTGGGTCATTTGGGCAGTATGGGAAAAGTGTGCTTGCCACTGGGCTACATGCCAGCCATGTTCCAGTGTGCAGGGTCCTGTTTGTTTGATGGGAGCCTTGCCTGGCTGGTTTTCCCCATGCTGTGATATCTGGTGACTGCTCTCTGGCAGGGAACTGTGGCCCTGCCTGTATATGGGCTCACCCCTACTGAGCCCTGTCTCAGCCTTCACACTGCACACTGGAGTTTACGGCAGCCCTAGCCCTGGAGTAGTTTTACATGTGTGCTCCCACATATCTTCCCGAAATAATTGCAGTCATGCATGTGTGTGCAAAGGGGGTATGTTATGCTTTACACAGACATGCCCCTCCATACGCTTTATGCCATATGACCACACTCCTCCACAGTTCCAGTGGGCACACAATGCTATGCGCATTTGTCTGCATGTCACTTGTGTGTACCCTTTGCGATGCACTGACGTAGTGCTCTTCGTGCTTAGTCTGCGTGGCCTATGCAGGCCTTCCCCTGCTTTGTGAATAGGCCCCAAAATGCTTGTATTGAAAATGATCTCTGTAAATAATGTCATTTTCCTATAATACAGTGTCTTACACCACAACTGTTCAGTATGATGTATAACATTCAGTGTGTTATTATTTGCTCTGCAAAGTCATTTTCTTCATATCCCACAAGGGTGGCAGTAAAACATTGCACAAATAACTTCAGAGTAAGCATGAACATCACAGGCATCATCATGTCAGCCCAGGATCCACCTTATGAGGTGTAATCTCAACGGCTACTTTCACTTTATAGACAGAAAAAAATGAACTGAACTACATTGCCACATACAGTATATATGTGTAAATAACATAGAACAGTATTGGTGACCATACACAACAAGGCTGTGTTTCTGTCGAGGGTATGTAATGCCACCATAGAGACCTCAAGGTTTCCATGATGTCATTACATGCCCAAGATGGAAACACAGCCTTAGTTGCATATGGTCACCCATGCATTGTTTTATATAGTGTATGGTTTGCCTCTATTGAAAAGTTAAGTCTAAACTGCTCGCTAAGTAAAAAGGCTCTCACCGTCCATACATTGCACCAGTGCTCCCACTCACTGCTGCTCCTTTCTCTCTGTAACCATTGCTCCCAAGCCTCACTTGAAATGAATTATCCACAGCCACACTGTTTAACAAAAACAAAACAAAAAAATAACTCTGATGAATTTACAGTTTAGAACACAGAGCCATCTATGGCCATCCATATCTAAAGTGCCTCTGTCACTCACTCGCTTGCTAAATGGTGCCACCATTTTTTCCCTAACTTTTTCTTGAAAGACGCATTTTTAATCAACCACCAGGCATGACAAGACTGAAATGTTGTTGTGGTAGTGTTGTGATGTCAGAACGATATCACAACAACTTTTTGTGACCTTTGAACTGCACCACAACAAGGTAAGTATTTGTATGGAAATCCATACACGATAGAGGCATACCAGATACTGTTATTACAGTGCCAGATTCATGGCCAGATAGGTCACAGACTAGTGGCAACAGTGTTGCTGGTGTGTGAGCATCCTTGTGTAATAGGACTGGTAGCTGCTATGCTTTCTGGATAACTCAGCTAAGGAAAAAAAAAGGGCAATCACATATAGGCTTCGCAAGCCTACTCAGTTGATCCTAGCAAAGGACTGCAGTTTTCTTAACAACATAAGCTGAAGTTTAAATTTTGTTTTTCCAGTTTTTATTTGAACTTTGAATAAATAAAACTGGAAACATTTGACTTACAATCAGACAGTGAAAAATGGTTGAGTTAACCTGTCACCTAGGAACAGAGGAGGATCATAACGGTAAGAAGGGCCATCCAACATTATTATGAGAATTGGTTATATGGCCTCCACCACCGCCTAACGTGGATCAGAAGCACCAGTTCATGTGCGACACAGCTGGGAGGGGCGCAATGTGATTATAAAGAGCTGTAGGGGAAAGTAATACTGTATATGTTACCTGTGTCTTGGGCTGTCACATCTTGTAACATGGATAATACCCTCTACTACATACCCTGACATTTCCTGCTGGCTCTACAAGCAGCCGTTCGACTTAGGCCCTCAGAAATTGCATCTGAACAACTTAAATGAAGAAATAAAAGGCTTCTTCTGACTCCAAACATCCTTGTCAAGTCTTTTATTTCGTATGAGATTTTGGTTTATATTACAGCCAGCTTTTTCACTCACAAACAATGAAATACATTTTTTTGGATGTGATTACATGTGCTTCTGAGGCATATGTTTGCTTGGTGGCTTGCCAACCCTCATTTCATTGTGCTTTAGTAGACGGGTCCTCATTTTCCACTCCATTTAAATGCCCCTCTCCTTTTTCCTCACCAAGAAGCAGCATGAAAAATGCCATCCTCTGCCATCCTTGGTAATGTGTCACTACTATTTCATACCACAAGTTATTGATATGGAATAGTGCCTAGCAAGGGTCTTTACAACTCATCAGAGGTAAAGAAGATTAATCTCTTTTGAGGAATGTGCTATGTTGAGTTGTTATCCTTTCTAAAACAGCCAGTAAGGATGCTGCCTTATCCTTAGTGTGGACAATGTGCAAGTATTTTAAAACTAGATTAAATCACTTGATTATGGTATGCAGAGAGAAAGATAGTATAGTGAAAGCCAGTATGATGTTGGGGTGCACTGGGAGGGGTATCACCAGCAGAAAAAAGCAGGTGGTGTTACCACTTTATCAGACATTACTGAGACCAAACATGAAGTACTGCATCCTGTTCTAGGGACTGCACCTCATAAAGACATAGACAGGGCAGAGGCTGTCCACAGAAGGGCAAAAAAAAATGGTGCAGGGGCTACACCAAAGCCTTTTAAGTAGAGACTGAGTGATCTGAACATGAACACCCTGGAAGAAATGGGGGCCATGATAGAGATCTCTAAATACCTCATGGGGGTGAATAGGGTACAGGAAGGGAGCATTGTTCAGACAAGCAGGTGTACAAGAATAAGGGGTCATGAAGCTGGAGGAAGGGACATTTAGGAGGGATGTGAGGAAGTATTTCTTCACTGAGTGGGTGGTAGATGCATTATACAATTTTCCAGCTGGATGGTGGGGGAAAAAACAGTGGCAGACTTCAAGCATGCACGGGATAGATATAAAAGAAAACTGTCATCAAAGTGGAGGGCGGAGACCAAGTAGGGTGTGTAGTGGCAAAACAGACAGGCAAAAGTGGTCAGACTAAGTGGGCAAAGCAGTTCATATCTGTCGACAAATTCTATGTTACTACAAGTACTCTGTGTTGTTTTTTTCAGACTAATATTATTCTAACAATTTATTTACCCAGGATAACCCAGCTGAGATGCAACAGCTAATTTTCTGCATAGCCTGCCTTCTACCTGTTGTAATCTCCCCATGCCCACTGTGTGGGGGCTTACCTGGTGCATCAGGGTCCCCACCAACTACTGTATTTCTCCCAGTTTGTTACTCTCTAGTCCCAGTGATTACATCAAGGGACTGGGAGAGGAGGAGGAGTGCAGGGTTTCTTCTGCAACTTTGATATGTCGTGCTGGAAGCTTTTTTCTTAATAGACACAGGGACACGCCCTGAAGCTCAAAGAGTGATACATTCAAGGGTAACATTATGTGGCACTTCTCCCAAAGGGTGGTGAACCTGTGGAACAACCTACCATTGGTGACCATGGACATAATAAAAGCACAGGCCTTCAAGGTAAACTTGGGCAAATCTGTGTTTACAAAGGATATCACAGGGTTCCCTGGATAGTAAGATAGGTGGATAGAGTCTGTCCTGCCCTTTAATTACTATGTTACTATGAATTTTGACACAGTTTAATTTCTTGCCAGAACAACATCTTTGAAAGTCTTTTGCCTGGTGGATTCATCTAACAAGACAATACTATCAGTGTTGTAATGAAGCAGTTACAGCCCGTGAACAAACATTTTTCAGTGACAAATATTCACTGCTTCCATTGCTGTTGTACTGGGTCTTGCTTGTCCACATTTTTACTATATATTAACCTATGGTAGAGCAGATCATCAAGCAATAACACATGATGAAATGTGGGTTATGGCCTGATAAGAGCATGCCCAGGTGCATTATAAGGCACGAGGCGCGTGCGCTGATTGGCTTTTGCACCTGGGCATGCTCTTATCAGGCCATAACCCACACCTTGGAGTGTGTTATTGCACTTATAATATGGGCCCCCCTATAAAACTCTTACCCTAGAATTGAAGTTTATGATTTAAAATGGTCTCATTGGTATAAGTGTTAAAATCAGGTTCATTAAAGTAGAAAAATGGAAAAAAATAGTCCCTGCATCTGTAATGTAGAACAAATGTAAATTCTCCCTTAGACATTCTGGCCCAGATATTCAAAAGGGTTGCGCCATGCGCAATAGAGTTGCGCCAGTGCAAGTCTGAAAATGCGCCATTCTGTGATATTCAGCGGGAGGCAGTTGCACCCCCCAAATCACGCTGAGCAATAGCGCAATGATAATGAATGTATGCGCAACTGAAGGGGGAGGAACCATGCATAAATGGCGCAGTACGACATTCAACAACATGTGCCATGCGCAAAAGGGGAGCAAGTGGAAGTTGCACGATAGCAGAAATGAGCCAAAATAAAAAGGAACAAGGGAGAGGCACAAGAACACTACAGGGAAGGCACATGTTGCGGAACTATAGCCAGCCGCACAGGCAACACAGACACACAGGGCAGGACAGAGAAAGGGCACCTAGAACCCACAGGCACAGGGAAGATGTGGGGAGCCACAGCCACAGTGCAGAAGGGGGAAGTGCCACACAGCACTGAGGCCACCACAGTTAGGTGTTCCCTGTGCAGGGGAAGTAGTAGCCAGGACATCCCGGGAGAACACAGAAACAGCTGCCAGAGGGGGGTGAACACAAGCCAGGGACATGGCCAGTTCCACCATCCAGATGGAGGCAGTAATGAGGGGAGTGAGAAGGAGGGCAGCAGGGGGGCATGGCCGTGAAAGGGCCCGTCGGCGGTATGCCCCCAAAAGGCAGTACCAAGCCCACACCAGCTTCGAGCTGCACAGTGATACTGAGATCGTGGGCCAGTACCGTCTGAATCGAGCAATTCTGAGGTGGCTCTGTGAGCTGTGTAGTGATGTGATTCAGGCACCCACACAATGGAGCCATGCTCTGTCAGTGGAGACTAAAGTGACAGCTTGCATGTGCTTGCTCGCCATGGGTACCTTCCAGAGACCAACAGGGGACACCACAGGCATGACCCAGTCGGCCGCGTCATGCCACCTCACCCAGTTCCTCAGTGCACTGCTGCCACATGCTGCAGAGTACATCCAGTTCCCCAGCACACTGGTGGAGCGCACAGCAAACATACAGGAGTTCCACTGGGTAGAACGTATGCCTGGCATGCTAGGGGCAATAGACTGCACCCATGTGGCCATCCGCACACCACCTAGCCCCGAGGGAGCCACATATATTAATCACAAGGGCTATGCTAGCATCAACTGCCAGGTGGTGTGTGATGCCAGGGGGCGCATAATCAATGTCTGTGCCACACACCCTGGGGGAGCAAACGATGCCTTCATCTGGCACCAGTCAGCACTGTGCCACAGATTCGAGAGTGGGGACATCCCCATTGGCCACTTAGTGGGTGAGTATGCAAACCACATGGACAAACTTAGGGCTTGGGAGGGGCATGGTCAGAGGTGACATGAGTAGTGGCCTACATGGCCCGGGGCAGGGTGATGCTGATCACCAAACTAATCTCCACCCTCTACACACAGGTGACAGTGGATACCCACTCCGTTCCTGGCTGCTCACACCATACCGGCAGCCCACAACCCCATTGCAGCAACGCTGCGATGAGGCACATGCCACCACACGTAATGTCATCGAGCGGGTGTTCGGTATGTTGAAGGCACGTTTCCGTTGCCTGGACACCTCCGGAGGTGCCCTACAGTACAGCCCCTCAAAGGCCTGCGGGCTATTCCTGCCTGTTGCATCCTGCACAACATGGCCAATGAATGTGGATAGCTGTACAGGTCAAAGAGGGGACAGCGATGGGGATGATGAGGACGCCAGTGACAATGGTGATGGGGTGTCCCCCTGGTGACGGACCTGACTGCTCTGCTGGTACACAGCTGCACTGGGACACCATCAATGGAAGCGAGCACTTCAGCCAACCCAGGTAAGTCATGGGGCCATGTGCAACCACCAGTGGCAAAGGCACAACCCACAAACATGCATGGACACACACCAGGGGTGCATGCCATCAAGGGAAGTGGCCAAGCATGGAACCACACACACCGTCAGGGATGGGCGAGGTCTAACATGGCACGCAGTCAGACACACACACAAACACACACACACACACACACATATACAACTCACCAGACATGCACAAAGGGTAGGAGGCACGCCAACCCAGAATGCCACCCCTAGCCACACACATGTCCACAGACCACCACGCCCACTGCCTGTCATTGTGCATGTGTCAGACGCTGGGCACCATTGCACATTGGCGTACAGCGCAATGCAGGCATCATCATGCACACACAACTGCAGACAGCAGCTGGGAGGGTGTGCAGATGGACTGTGTGTGTGCGTGCAGGGGTTGGTACCCACCTGTGCATTGTCCGCTGAATGACACAATGCATACAGGGCAGTATCAGACAGTAGCCACGCTGTGAGACAGGTCAGTCACGTGCCACAGTGCCCCAGCCACCACGGATGCATGGGTGGCCCTGCCAAGACCTGCCAGCAGTGACAGGCTGACCACTGGCCTCATGTGGTGGCACCGATGGTCCCCCAAGGGTTCCACTGCGTGAACACAGCCATGCTTGCGCAGGGGTCTGCAGCACACCAAACATGCCTGCACCAGGCGTGCTCGGGTTGTCCACAGCTGAACCCGGTGTCGACAAGGATAGTGTCACATGATGCAGGGAAGGGGGGTGGACATTGCACTGTGTGGTGTCTGTGATGAATGGGCAAATAACTGTGTGCCCACTGTGGCCATGGCAGCTGTGATTGTCTGTGTCAGCCTGTCAATGGCAGCAGTCACATCCTCCTGCATCCAGTCCATTCCTGTCAGGAGCAGAGTGGTTTCTCTGCTGTGATGCTCCTCTGCCTGGTGCAGAGCCGCACTCAGTGCATGCACCACCATCACAAGCTGCATCTACTGATTGACTGATGCTTGCAGTATGTGGGTGTGCTCATCCAAGAGGTCATCTGCCTGATCGGCATGCTGTCCCTCAGGGTGTTTGTGGCCCTGATGCTCATCACCCCTTGAGGGTGGGTGCTGCACACCAGGGCCAGGCCTGGGCATGTCCACAGGTGGTGCACTGACGCCACCCCCTGACACTGTACCCCCATGCCCATTGGCTGACTGCTGATGCTGCCCCCCAGGCTGCCGCTCCCCAGGGCTCAATGGTGCTGCTGCAGTGGCCGCAACAGTCCCACTGTCCTGTACACACACCAGTGCTGCCCCACCAGTGCTGACAGGCACAGGCTGGGACTATGATGACACGCAGGCCTCCACCGCTGCACCACCCACAGCCATGGCCGCGATGTAACCTGCTGTGTGGCCATCCTGTGGCACACACGTGTCACTGACCATGACGTTAATGACATCATCATCAGTGACAGATCTGGCACCAGCCTGAGTCTCAGCATGCTGGCATCCATGGACGCTGGCACGCTGTGACATGGGCAGGGCCTCCTCTGCACCTGCTCCACCAACATCAGCCTGGACATCCAGGTGGGCCCACTGTCACCCTGAGCCGTGTATTTCTGTGGAGGTGGATGGGCTCTCTTCCATCCCCATCTGACCAGCCTCAGTGGAGAAGCTCACCACCACTGAACCATGCAGATGCTCAGGAGCTGTAAGGGAAAACAAACTTGCGTTACTGCATGTGACCTACCCTGTCTCCCCCACCAATAGACAGACCATGACCTACCATGCAGTGACGGGCTACCACCCATCTGGAATCCACCACCCGGAACATCCTCAGTGGCACAATGCTGCATGCTGCCAGCAACCATCTCCTCCTGTGGGGTCGGGCATAGCACCTCTGGCTGTTCCCCACCTGTTGCAGACCATGCTGCCCTGATGGCAGCCACCTTCTCCTTAATCCTTCACCTGTCTGTGCCCATCTTCTTCTTGCACTCTTGCAAGGAGCGCTGGTGGCTGCCATGCAGGTTTAAAGCATGTGCCACCTCCTCCCATGCAGCAGCACGGGCCTGTGGTGTTCCCTGGCATCTGCTGAGAAGTGGCTCCTGGTCTAGGTAGGCCTTGAACAGGGCATCCATCTCGGTCTTCATGAAATTTGGCCTCCTCCTCCTCCTCCAACAACTCTGTTCCTCTTCCTCCACAACACGCCTCGGTCCGGTCATGATTCAGCCTGTGAGAATGACAGGTGTTACCTGTGACTATGCAGTCCCATGCATGTCCGAAAATCCACAGTCCACACTCCCAAACAGCATGCAACTCACCAATAGACTGCAGTAACTGACTATGGCCAGTGCAGCCCAATGTCACACTTTTATAGCGTAACCCATGCAAATAAGGCGAGGCGCATCTTTAAGTGGATGCAAATGTAGTGACTGCCCATTGAATGGCTGATTAGCTGATTTGCATATGCCGGCTGAATATCACACTGTTGCGTTTTGTGCAATTGTGTTGAACGTGCTAAGCCAAGGGCACAGTTCTGTGACATGCGCAGTACACACCTAACTGCGCATGCCCGGCTTGATGACGCAGGCGCCTGCCATGCTGCTGACGTGCTGTGCACAGGAGGCAATGCATGACACGGCCACCATTGTGCCAGTGGTGCTACAGTGCTGTTCACCTGTATGGCGCTGTGGCACTGGGGTGTCGTAGGCACACTGGGGCAGCAGCGTGGTAGGCCGCTACCGGAGGTGGTACACAGGCACCCAACTGCGCTACATGCATTGGGTTCCAATCACGCTGTGGCTGTCCATGCGCCAGAGTCCCTTGACCCTGTGCCCAACCTTTGTCCCCTAGGTGCCATGCATCAGGCATGGGTGCACCACTATCGCGCTGTTCGGTGACAGCACGATAGGGAATGGCAGCGCTGTACTGCTCAGCATCTGCACATGGCAGAACCGTGCTGCAGAGCACCATTTTGACTTAACTGAGCAGTAGAGATGGTGCGGAGGCGTGCTGTGCAGTGGAGCCAGGTGGAGCTGGCAAACCTGGTTGCCATTGTGGAGCCACATGCTGTCCCTCTATTTGGAGAGGAGCCCCTGGACAGGGCCAGGAGTCAGGTGTGGCAGGAGGTGGCCGATGCCCTGGAGGAGGCCACCAGTATAGGGTGGATGGCAGAGCAGTGCCACCACCGATATGGGGACCTGAGGCGGAGGGACCCAGACCTGCTTGCCCACCTGCAGGCACGTGCCATGAGGGGCATGGTGCCATGGCCAGGTAGGTACAACATCCATACACTTTTATCATCCATACAGGTATCACAGTTGCATGTGTCCGGCATATGGGGGAGCCATCCAGTGTTGGCCGTGGTGGTGTTACCAGGGTGTGGGTGGGTGGGTCTGGCTGTGTGGGATTGCACACACATGGGGGCAGGGGGACTTTGCTACAGGATTGTACTGATGTTCCTCTCTCCATGTTTGCACCTTAGGCCCAGAAGAGCGCAGGCTGGTGAGAGAGAGGAGGCACCCCCAGGAGGACCATCAAGCCAGGAGGGGTGAAGGTCCGCAGAGGCGCAGGGACCAGCCTGATGATGGTGAGTGACTTACATCCATGATTACTATTGCATGCTGTGTAACAGGGCGGGCAGCAGGGCATGGCCACCATCCATTGACACCACTGCCATGCACGCAACTTGTTACAGTCAGCACTGTCCAGTAGCACTGCATGTCTGGGAGTGCGTCAATAGTGGTCCATGCATGCACCGGGCACATGGCTGTGCCACTGCCTTCACACCGCATACCCAAGTCACTGTATGGCCACGGTGGTGCTGTGCAGGACATGGGCGGTGGATGTGTGCAGTGGTCCATGTGGCTGTGGCTGCCTGGGTAGGCAGGTCTTGTGGACACGGTCACTGTGGGTGGTCACACACCATCACAGGGGCGTGGCACATGGCTGTATGCCATGCACAATGGGTTTGCTGCAGAGGGCTGGAGAGTCACACATATTGACTCTGCTCCCTTGTCCTAGGTGGACAATGCTGGATGACCCTGGAATGGGCCATACAAGAGATTCTGCAGCTGGCACGGGCGTCCCTGACAGCGTTGGAGAGAATGGAGTGGCATGGGGTCCAGAGGAGGAGAATCCGGAGGTGCCACAGGAGTGGAAAGCGGGGCAGAGAATAGGCCCTCCATGACCCCTTGACACCCTGACACCTATACCCCCTGGACCCACCTTCACACCCCTTCTTCCCTCTCCCATTTGTACACCCTTGCCCCATGCCCGCCCCCACCTGGTTTGTGGCCCTTTCCCCCACCCTTGTATATATTTGTACATATGTTTCATAGTTGTTATATTTTAATACATACATTTTGTTATAACAACTGCGGTGGTCTCTGATTTGCAGCGGGCTACTGGTGCTCAGCTGTAGTGGTGTGCATGGCGTCAGGGGTGGTGCACGCATGGGCGTGTGTGTGTGTGTGTGTGTGTGTGCAGAGGTGAACCGCCTATGGTGTGGGCAGGGGGATCAGTCACTGTCTGTGGTCTGTGTGTTGTACCCTGTACACTGGATGCCTGTGTGCAGTGGTCCATGGGGCCTGCACTGTGTGCATGGCACCCCTGTCAGACTGTCCATGGCCTGTGCAGCTGACACCCTTGCATGTCTGTGATATGCACGGTCTGCTGGTGTGTTATTGGTGGCTGTTGTGGCCAATGCTGGGATGGGATATGTCCTTGGGAGGGTGTGCAGGGTGCTGTACCACTGGAGGTGGGGTCCGGGGCATGCCCTGTTGCATGTGGGGTATCTCGTGTGCTGACGCAAGATCGGTCTCTCAGCTGTACCTCGGGGGGGACATGCAGGGTGGCACTGTGTATGCATCTGTTGCATCACTGTCTGCTGCCGCCCACTGCAGGGTATCCATGGTGGGTTGCCTTGCATGGCTCCATGATGCACAGGGTTGCATTGTCACAGTGGGGGTGGTGGCATGCATGGGGTGTCCTGCACTGTTGGGTGCAACTCCTGGGCAGGGTGTATGGGGATCATGGTGCAGGGTGTGCTCTTAATTTGTGGAATGGTGTGGTACGGGGTGGTCGGCCATCCTTGTGTGCCGGTCACAGCTTGACAGGGGGTGTGCTGTGGCACCATGGCCCAGCTGTGGGTTGGTTGCTGGTCTCCATGGGCCAGTGGTTATTCCGGCACTCCCCCAGTTATGCAGTGCATGGGGTGTGGGGGGACGATGTCTGTTCTGCTGTGTGTTCCTCTGCCCATCTGTGGCATGGGTGGTGGGCCCCTGCATCCCTGGTTGTGCTGTTGCATTGCTGCCCTGCTGCTGGGGGGCATCCCTGGTTGTGCTATGGTACATCTGGACTGCTCAGCTGAACATTCCTTGTTGCGCTATGGTGCATCAGATATGCTCAACTTCACCTCCCTAGTTACGCTATGGTGCAGATGGTGTGTTATTCAGCCGTTGGCCATAGGCGCATCTTGGCCTGCGCAATTTTTTGAATATCGCACTTCTTGCGCATGGGCACAGTGGGCTTACGCTTGATCCTGCTGTTCCGCACTTTTTGGGCACAGTTTGAATATCTGGGCCTCTGTTTCTTTATCCCCAACACTGGTCAATCTTTTGTACATTTTGTTCACACTGTTCTTTTCTTTTCTTTTTTTTTTTTCCTTCACATCTCATTTGTATGGCTGCCGCCTGTAGCCAGGAAGTGAAGTATGACTAATAGTAAGGGCCAGAGTGTCTGTCAATGATCCTGAACTCAACTCTCCACCACCGCGATACACACATATAACACACAAAAAACATAAATTTTTTCCTGCAGAGAGTGTTTCTCTTCTTTTGTCAGGCAGTGAAATCACAGCCAAATTATACTTCTGTGTTTGTGAATAGGCAGAGTGGCTAACAGTTTCAGTTATGATAGGCCGGGAGGCTAAGGTAGGACACAAGGAACAGTGAGGAGCTACAGGGAAGGGGAGCAAAGAAACACAGCTCAGAAAGGAGCAAGCATCTGCAGGAGAGCTGTGGAATCAAAGTTTTGTTTCAGGTTCTGTGGTCATGGATCAGTGGGCTAGAAATGGATGCCTTGTTGGCCGACAGTTGAAGGCACGACTTCTGGTGTCACGACTGCTGTGGAGATTGCAGTCTGTTCGGCTTGAATTGGAGTTGGCAAGAGTCACCTGCTGTACATTTCAACCAATGCAGGAATGTGTAGCGGGGGGGTGACAAAGTTATGGCTGTTTGGGCCACCAAGACAACTGTAGTGCTAGTTGTGGGTGGGCGGAGGAGAGACGAGATGCATGAGGGGTGCTAGCCAGAGCTCGGGCAGAGGATTAGCTTGCATTTGACAGGGAGGCAATCCGGGCATGAATCTCTTATTGCGCTGTGTCCTGGTTGGCATAACAAGTATCAGGTGCTATGTATATGTGCTGATAAGGACACGGCTACTGATACCTGTTAGACAATCAGGACGTAGGCTCTCTTTGACCCATTTTATAAGATGCAATATCTCATTTTCAGTGGTGTCCTACTTTTACACATTTTTAAATTGTATTGACCCAGGATAGGGCAGCTGAGAGGCAATGTCTAATTTTCAGTGGGATCCCACATTTTGACCCCGAATGTCCAACAGTCTTTTATTAACCTGACATTATGATGAAGATAGGAGGAATTTTTAAAAACCCATCTGAAAGGTGATTTCACAGAGCAACTGTGAAAACAAGTTTCAGAGAGGATTTGAAAAATGACACCTGTCACGTTCAGGAGGTGTGGTAACACAAGGGATATGTTGAACATTCAGAGCCTAAATCAATAAAAAAAAAGTTATGAGTATCTACTGGAACAATTCAACGTTTCTTTATAACTTAGTTGTTTTTTTCACATTTTGACCCCAAATTTTCAGCATAGTCTTTTTCTGACCACTCCTTCTGAACATTATAAGTTTCATTTATAAAATAGTGGCCGAAAAGTTATTTAGCTCCACAAGTGTGAAAACACATTTTGGTCAGGAATTGAAAAATGACAGCTGCCACAGTCATGAGGCAGTGCGAGCAAATATCTATGTTGTAAATCTGGGGTCAAAATATTGAAAATTACCAATGTTGCAAGTCTGTGTGGAAAAATTTCAATGAATGCTCAAACTTTGCTGTTTTTCAATATTTTTACTCCAGATTTTCAGCATAGCCTTCTATGACCCCAACTCCAGAACAAGGGTGGAGAACGTTTTAAAATCCTGCTTGAAAGGTGATTTTGCACAGTGACCATGAAATCACCTCTTGGAATGGATTTCCATAATTTCACCCCCTTTATTAATGAGGAGGGATCCCAAAAAGACCATATTGAAAACTTAGGGAAAATAAATATTTAAAAATTACCAAGTTATAAAGAGAAGTTCAAAACCCATTGAAATACATTGAACTGCATACCTCATTTCCTCAGTTTCTGGGTCAGTACCAAAGAGTGAGGATGTGTCTCCAGTCTAGAGAGGATTATGGCATTTGACCACTGGTAGGCAAGTAATGGGTGTGAGGGTGTGGGTGATGGGTACAAAAGTGGGAGGGATGGGTGGGAGGCGTTAGCGGTGGTGGTGAGCCAGCGGCAGCAACAGACATTGATAGATGTTTTTCCTTTTTATAGGGTGTATAAAAATTAAAAACCAAAGATTGTGAGGGACAGTTTTCTTTATTTCAGGAGCCAACACTGGGGACTGGGAACACCAGTGTCAGTGTTATGTTTGGCAGCACCAGGGGATGGCTTCCCAGTGTCACATAGTGAAAACGGGTGGGGTGGGGGTTATTAGCTGGCACTAGGGATTGAGAGTCTCAGTGTCATAAAATTAAGAAGGGGGAAGCAATGGGAGGTGACAGGGATACTTAACAAAGGGTGGGAGAAATTGTTTTTACATTGGAGGGAGGACCACAACAGGCTGATCATTATGCTGATCAGTTCTGCTTGCTGGGCAGCGTAAGCAGATCAAAGGAAAGAGACACGCCATGACTTGGTCGGCTCTTGTCTTTGAACTACACAAAGTTTCCACCAAACAAGACCAGAAGATTGTCATAATCAGTCTGGCTGATGATTGGTGCGACACTGTGGAGCCCCTTGCAGAGTGCCTCACATTGGACACACCTCTCAAAACCCACTATCATACCAATATGTTTGCCCTTGGGCAAGTGCAAGACTGAGCATAAAAAGTAACACGGCTGTACATGACTCAAAAGCCCTATTGTAGAAAATTCCCATTGAGATTTAGTTGTGACATCTGAAAAAAATAAATGAAAATAGATCTTCAGTATTAGCCCCAAGGAACTCTGAAAGTAATGTAAATCAACTGTTAATGTTATATACTAGCATTACATCACACTGTCACTTAAAAAGCAGCAACAACTCTGATCTCTCTTACTGTGACTTAGTCCAGTAAGTTACTCCTGTGTTGAAAAGGATAGGACTTATGTAACTTTAAGAAAAAGTGTCGGAATGGAGGCTGGTAGTGTGACTATTGGTGAGGTGAGGTTGACATAGCAGGATGGTGCTGCTGTGGTTGCTACCTGAATGAGTGCCAGACAGTGACAGTGCCTCTGGTTAGCTGGCTGGCAATGGAGCTGGTGGCCCTATACAAGGGCCTGCTCAGGTCCTTTCCTTGGCTTAGGCCTGCCCTGAAGGCATGCAGTATGCCTTTGTCCTTGTGCATTTAAAGTGCAGCATTGTTAGGCCAAGAAGATAGCCCACCGGTCAGTTCCTGAGTCACTGTTCATTGGGTAGTAAAGAAGAGAATCTGCACTCTGCAGCCATCTGGAGCCCTGCCTAGATCAGTGGACAGGATCCTCCAGTTTGACAGACCAGGACTGACACCAGCAAATTGAAAGCCAGGTAAATGAATGACTGCAGTTTGAGGACAGGGCAGCAAGTCAGTCAGGCTGAGCAGGAGTCAGGATGGCTCACTCACTGCTGTTGGTGGTGGTCAGTTGGGAAGGGCCACTGCTGTTGGGATGGTGAGTGAATGGTTCATTTGGTCTGCAGGACAGTTAGCGAGGACAGGGGAATGGGCCCAGTAGTATCACTCAGTCAGCAATTTTATGTATCAGTACTGTATAATTGTTGTGGAGGTCTGGGATTGTTGTGTGTGTGGAGTGTAGGGAAGCCTTTTTACTGTACTCTTGGATCTAAAAATAAAAGATGGTGATGACTGGCTATGGACAAATGATGGAAATGAAACCATCCAAAAAAGTATTTTATTTACTGTGTGTTTAGAAAAAATGAACAGAAGAAAAGAGTGCAGAACCATTGCTTAACCTGAGACGAGTTAAGCCCTGGGCTTGACAAACATGATACACTAGATTCTGAATGGTGTACACAACACACACATATAGTAAGGCTCTTATAATATGCACACATGCAAACTGAAATTTTTGTGTTCATCTGTCAGTCTACCAGTGGTGTTAGCTTAAATTCTTCTGTATGTGTAGCTGGGCCAATACGGGGGCTTGTTAACAATTTGACAGCACATCACTGTTGGAAAAGAATAGATTTTGGTTTTATTTAGTACCTCTCATACACCCATTCTGTTCTATTCAAATGCTGTTCATTGTGTTCAGAATTATACTTGCCACCAATTAAAGTCACTGCAAGCCGCATAATTTAGAATCTGTTACATTTCAGAGCAACCTAGAATTATGAATACCACTCTTGATATAGAGACAGTACAGACATTCAAAAAATGTTAAGTGATGCACAAAGCTCAACAACAAACAAGCATTTGTCAATGCAGAATGTTACTTGCTGGCATTAGCAGCAGAAGTGAAGGAGCTAGACCGATGCAGTATAGGAATGGCAATGAAGTAATGAACTGATGCCAACTCCACCCCCACCCTGCGGAGATGGACAGGCATTGCAGTGTGTCTTTGGGTCATTGCCCATAACCATCATGACATTTCACCTCACCCTACCCTGCAGACACTTACAAGTGTCGAGGTGTGCTTTGGGGTGTTTGGGCTTTATACTCACCTCATTCCATAAGGAAATATGCTGAAATGGGTACAGTATAGGAGAATGGGGTGAACTGTGGGTCCAAAGGGTCCAAGGCACACCTCGATGACTGTCACTGGCTGCAGGGTGGGGGTGGAATAGTATGAACGTTACTGTCGACAGTCCCAAGTCACACCCCTGACCCCTGTCAGTCCCTACAGGGTAGGGGGTTATGGATGAAAACCCTAACACCCTGGATGTTTCTTGGTATTTTTACTCCAAGTTTTTAACATGGGCTTTTTGTGATCCCACTGCATGAACAGTGACACTATAAATTCGTTAGCTGAAAGGTGATTTTGCCCAGCGACTGTGCCATTTGGCACCACAGGTGCAAAAAAACACGTTTTGAACAGGATGTGAAAAATGACAGCTGTACTGTTTGTGAGGAGGTGTAAAAAATGGCAATGTTGAAAATCTGGAGTAAAAATATTAAAACTTTGTGAAGATACGAGGGTGCATGGAAATTTTTTATTTTTTTTTTCAATTGTTTAACCAGGTGAGACACACTAAGCTGAAAGCTTTTTTACAGGTGCAACTTGGGAGCACAGGGAAGTTAAGTGACTTGCTCAGGGTCACACACTATATGCAAGTGGGGACTGTGGGATTCAAACCCAGGTCTCCAGATTTGCAGCTCAGAGTCTTAAACTACTGCGCTATACTGCCTCTCTAAATTGCACAATGCACACTCATAGAAAAGTCATTTAATGGATTTTTGTCACCAAATTTTCAACATGGGCATTTTAGGACCTCCGCTCATGAACAGTGTCACTGTGATTTTCTTAATCTGTCCCAAATACTGATTTCCCACAGTGACCACGCTATTCTGCGCTGTAAGTGCGAAGATACATTTTGGCCAGGATGTGAAAAATGACAGCTGTACTGTTGAAAATATTGAGTGAAAATATTACAGATTCAGAAAATTACAGAAACTGCACAATGCACGCTTGTAAAACAGTAATTTTTTTTCATCAACTTTGCAATATAGGCTTTTTGAGAGCCCACCTCCTGTACAGTGGCACTGTCATTTCATTAATCAGGCCCAAAAAGTGATTCCATGCGGTGACTGCGAAATCACCTTTTGGGACTGAATAACACCATGACAGTGGCTGAATTTATGAAGAGGGGTCCCAATAACCCCGTGTTGAAAATTTGGTTGCAAAAATTCCAAAAAATGCCTGAGATAAGCACCAAAGTTGAAAAAAAAAACTATCTGGCACTGAGGGCCATAAAATAAGGATTGTTAAATCATTTTATTGTTAAATTTGATTTTATTAAAATACTTTGATGACTGCCTTACATAGCATCAATACAGTAAGGTAGGGAAGTCAAGTTACTACATATACAGGATCACCATGTACTCTTAATATAAATTTCAAGTTCAAGTTTCCAGTTTATTTGCAGGAAAACACCATTGAACACACTCATTTACAAGGAGATCCCTCCTAATATAATACTAATAATAAGGTGAAATAAGCTCTTATGTGATTTATTTTGACATCTGAAATCTCAAGATGTAGCCAATATGTGATTGTATCAGATGTAGTATTACCAGGGGTTAACTCTTCTGCCTATGTTTCTAAGAAACAATTACTTAAAAGCATTACATACAACAACGCATTTACATTTTTCACAATTCCAGTAGGACAGTACCTGTGCTGACCAATGTCTCATAGGACATTTCCCAATTTGTAGAGGATCCTTTTCAGTTTCGCACTGCAGAGGTAATAGTAAAAGAAATCCAGACTCCTGTTAACTTTGTCACCAGTTGAATGCCTATAGAGCTATTTTTGAGTATAACTTCTCTGTCAAGTCACTGGGTGGGAATTAAAAAAACAACATTCCTGAAGACATAATGATCTGCACTGATTGGTCCAGCTATTCAACTGTCCACACTTCGTGCATGTGAGAAACATATAAGTGGAGTGCTGGACCACTTAGTATTAAATGAAAATTGTAAATCTCTGGCTCTGTCATTTCAGAGCTGAGCCCCACTTTGTTTATGCCCTTCAGATACTTGAAGGTTTCTATCATATCTTCCTGTTCTCACCTCTCTTCCATTGTATACATATTGAGGCATTTTAATTTCTCCTCACATGTCTTCTGGTGCAAGCCCTGCACCATCTTAGTTGCCCTTCTCTGAACTGCCTCTACCCTGTCTATGTCCTTATAAAGATGTGGCTTCCAGAACTGTACCCCATACTCCAGATGATGCCTCACCAGCATTTTGTACAGTGACATCACCACCTCCCTTCTTCTGCTAGTGATACCGCTCCCTATGCATTGCAACATGCCACTGGCCCTCCCCACAGCCTTAGTACACTGTTTGGCCACCTTTAGGTCATCTGAGATGATTATCTCTAAATCCCTTTCTTCCCTGACAACTGTCAGCAAATCCCCCCCCCCATCCTGTACTTCTCTGCAGGG
This sequence comes from Neoceratodus forsteri, assembly GCA_016271365.2. Classification (NCBI taxonomy): domain Eukaryota; kingdom Metazoa; phylum Chordata; order Ceratodontiformes; family Ceratodontidae; genus Neoceratodus; species Neoceratodus forsteri. The sequence continues at coordinate 1,141,797,901 of CM028129.1, read as the reverse complement.
TTTCTGCACCCCAGGTGCATGATTTTGCATTCATTGAGTTAAATTTTAATTGCCATACTTTGGACCATTTTTCCAGCTTTCCTAGGCCCCTCCTCATGTTCTCAACCCACTCTGGGGTGTCTACCCTGTTGCAGATCTTGGTGTCATCTGCAAATAGTCAAACCTTCCCCTCCAGCCCTACAGCAGTGTCACTAATGAAGACATTAAAAAGAACTGGCCCCAGGGCTGATCCTTGAGGCACCCCATGGGGTCACCCACCTTTCCTTGGAATGGATCCCATTAATTACCACTCTCTATTTTCTGTCCCTTAACCAGTTTCTAACCTAGTTCTGTACCTTGTGGCCCACCCCAGGCTACCCAACTTGTTAACCAGTCTCCTGTGTGGAACGGTGTCAAAGGTCTTGCTGAAATTGAGGTTGGCAATATACATCACTCCCCCTGATCCAGATCCTTTATCACTCAGTCAAAAAAGTATATCAGATTTGTTGGACATGACCTTCCTGCTGTGACTTCATGCTGCCTCAGATCCTGTGCTCTGCTGGATTCCCAGTGTTCCAGAAACCATTCTTTAAGCAGCACCTTCATAATCTTGCCCACTACTGAGTTGAGGTTGACCAGCCTATAGTTTCCTGCTTCCTCCCTGCTTCCAGTCTTGTGAAGAGGGACTACATGTGCCCCCTTCCAGTCCTCTGGAACCTCTCCTGTACTGAGTGACTCACTAAACAGGTCTGCCAGTGGAGATGCTAGCACAATTCATAGTTCCTTTAATATCCTAGGGTGTATGCCATCTGGTCCCATTACTTAGCCACCGTCAGTTCCTCTAGGACTCTCTCTCTCTCTTCTGTAAATGGACTGGTGTTCACCTCCCTCCCCCCTTTGTTTCTGATGCCTAGTTGTGGTCCCTGCCCCTCCCCCTCTTCAGTGAATACTGAACAGAAGTATTTATTCAGTATCATTGTTTCTAGGTCTTCCTCCAAACACTCCCCTTAATCCCCTCTGAACCTTACAATACCACCTCTGGCCTTTCTTCTTTCACTAATGTACATGTAGAATGTCTTGTCCCCTTTCTTAATCATCTGTGCTAATCTTTCCTCTGTTTGCACCTTTGTGGTCCTAACTGCTTTCACTGCTTCCCTCTGTCTATGTAGGTACACCGCCCTATCCTCATCCTTCTATGTCTCCTCATATTTTCTGAAAGTCACTTTTTCAGCCTTTACTTTCTCTGCCACCTCCTTTAAGAACCATAGTGGTTTATTTCTTCTCTTGCCCTTGTTTCTCAGCCTAATGCACTGATTTGTCACCTCCACTATGGCTCCTTTTAGGTGTGCCCACTGCTCCTCAACTGCTCCTTGCCTCCTTCTTTGCCAGGGCTTCCTTGATACCATCCCATCCTAGCAAAGTCCACCCTCCAGATATCCAGGACCCTCACCTTTGTGTGGCATGACTGCAACACTGTACCAATATTAAAACACACTGTGTGGTGGTTGCTGGATCCTAGGTGAGCATCCACTCAGACCTGTGATTCTGTCTCCTTTGGTTAGTACAAGGTCCAGAGTCATTTTGTCCCTGGTGATTTCCAACACTAACTACCTGAGGCCTGCCCCCTGCAAGGATGCCATGATGTCTTGGTTCCTAGCTGAGGCAACTACTGGAAAGGTCCAATCCAAGTCTGGCATATTAAAATCACAGAGCAGCAGTACCTCCCCTTTTGCTGCCATCCCATCACCCTGGGCTGGAAGCCTGTAGATCATTCCTGTGTGAATTGCTGTGCCATTACCTGGCTAAAGGGCAAACCACAGTGACTCAGCCTCCCCCGTCTACCCTGAATTGCCATTGCTTTGATACCTTCCCCAATGTGAAGGGCCACCCCCTCCCATTTTTACCTTGCCGATCCCTCCTGAACAGAACATACCTGGGTATATTTACCTTCTAGTCACGGTTTCCAGTGTACCATATCTCAGTGATTACCACTATTTCCAGGTCTGCTTCTGCCATCAAGGCCACCAGGTTTGGTATTTTATTTCCCAGACTGCAGGCATTTATTTACATAGCTTTGCATTTTTCACTGCTTGCTCCCCTTGTATTTCCACTTTTGCTTTTTTGTCCCCTCTTTCCAACTCAGGTATTTTTCTTTTGCTGCTTTCCCTTCTCTGCCATACCCTTTATAATGAGTTCAGGTATATCAGTCAACAACATTTCCTCATGATCCTCCATGCTGGCTTTTCTGACCTGTGGGGGTGGGTTGCTTGAGTTCCCCTGCTCCCATCTGCCCCCCCAAGCTAGTTTAAATGCATGCCAAGGAAGCATTTAACCATTCATTGAGGACCTCTTCAAACTACATGGCAGCCAAACCATAAGGAGGACATAGTCTAAAGCTGGAAGGGGGAGGCTTAGGAAGGCAGTTAGGAGTCACTTCTTCATGGAGAGGGTGGTGGACAGTTGGAATATGCTGCTGGAGAAAGTGGCCTCAATGAAGTTGGTGAGAAGTTTCAGGAGAGGCTGGGATAAGCAAAAGGGAAAAATATGGGTCTAGGTGGACAGATGGAGAGGGCAAAGTGCCAGGGAGGGAGGGGCAAGGTCAGTAGCATAAGCTGAGGGCCCTGCAATACCAGCAGATTGGCTAGATCAAATGGTCTTCCTCTGCTGGCTTCTTCGTATGTTCATATGTTTATATCAATGGAACAAGTGCATCAAACATACCGTGTGAAGAGACAAGATAAAAGACTTGGTTTGCTGGCCAAGGCACCTAGCTTCACCTGAGCTCTTTCCTTCTAAGATTGCTTGAAAGGGCAGAGCAGAGAACCTTACCAGAGCAAGGGAAAAGGATTAAGACTTCTTTTGGCTAAGCAGATTTACTGTATGTTGTTATTTTTATTTTGTACTCACAGGGATTGCTACTGTTTGTTGCTAACATTTCATTGCTTTATTTTTCTCTGCTTCAAATTGTTGTTGCTGGTCTACCTTCTTCTGCATTATTACAAGGTGTGCCTACAGGTGTGTGCTAACAGATTACTGCTGTAATCTTCTGATTCAAATTGTCTTTTGCAAGACATAGCTTCTGTTACTGCTTTATTTTTTCTCTGTAGCAAAGTGTTTCTTACAGGGTATATCTTCTCTGAAATTATTACAGGTGATGCTTTACAGGTTTTACAATTTTATCTAACATTAGGATAAGCTTTCAGGGTTACTGCATTTGTTGTTGACTGATTGTTTCTGCTCTTACCTCCTTGTTCTTTCATCTGTTGTTCTTCTTTTTCAGCAGGGAAAGGGCCAAGCCAACCACCCCACACTACACTCCTTTTATAGGGTACCACAGTTGTGACATTTCCTGTGGCAAAGCAGAAAGGGGTGGATCAGTGGGGCATCCACAAGGTGAGCTCATTTACAGGGGCACTAGTAATTTAACTTGTTATAACAAGTTATATGAAAACAAAACACAAAATCAAACCATTACTTGCATTTTTTTCCTTCTAATTACTCTGACCAGGTTATAAACCCAGCAAATTATCTGGAATGGATATCATTAACTGCAGGTACTGTGGAACACTTTTCAGAAGGACAGTCTTACAGGATTTAGGAACAGTCCGACATGCTGGGCCATTGGAGATCTTAGGGCTCAGATCCGGGCAGCATGGGCAGAGATTGCACACCTCAAATTACATATTCAGGAGGAAATACATTATAAGAACCACCTGCCATTTCCCCAACATCCAAAAGAAGAACCTTGACTGCAGAGGGTAGTTGGTCCAGGAGGCTAGCAGGTGGTTAGCAGGGGCCAATCGTATGCCCCATCACTCTGTGCTCTCCAACATATTACCTCCAAAAACCATATAAACACTACAAACAGATATCTGCCTCTATCTCCGAAATCAAACAAAGGGGCAGAGGACACTGCAGAGCAGGACATTGCAGCACAGGAGCTAGCACAACAAAACTCACCCAAATCAGGAACCAAAGCAAAAAAAGCAAAAGGAAATCCTAAAAACTCTTGATCATAGGAGACTCCATGATTCAGGGAGTTGATACCCATCTCCAGCCAGGGGTAATGGTCAGATGTTTCCCAGGTACATCAGCGTGGAGAGACACTGACCGCATTGCTAAAATTGTTCACAAAGCAGGAGAAAACATTGATGTCCTGGTACACATAAGGACTAATGATCTCACCAGCTGGTCAGTTGTGGAGATCAAGGAACACATGACCAGGCTGGGTGAAATACTATCATCCATTTCGTCCTACATCTCCTTCTCTGAGATCCTGTCAGTCTGGGGGGGGGCAGATGGACGGAAGGTCAGAGAAGGGGACATAGAGGAGCTAAACATGTGGCTCAAGAGCTGGTGCCAGGAAAAAGGACAAAGATTTGTAGGGAACTGGCAACAGTTCAGGGAGCAAAAGTTCTTTAAATTTGATGGACTGCATCTGACTAAAGAGGGAGTCAGTGCATTGGGGCAGAAGCTTGACATCTTTGCAGAATATTTAAACTAGCAAATGGGAAAAGGGGTGCAGCACCCCATACATCGAATGGGAAGAACACCCCTCCCCCCTCAGCTAGTGGTCAAACAGGGATTCAGCATGTTTGCAGTTCATTTGCATGACCAGGTAAGAAAAAAAGGTCCATCTCCCTATACGATGCACAGGAGAAATGCCAAACCTCACCCAACAACTAACCCACCAAAATCTGGCCAATGGAAAATCATGTACACAAATGCTCACAGCCTGGGAAATAAGATCCCAGACCTGCAGGCAATAATGTCAGAGGCTAAACTGGACATAGTAGCAATTAGTGAGATGTGGTTTACCAGTAACAACACTTGGGAGACTTCAGTACCTTGCTTTGTACTATTCAGAAGAGACCGAGGTGCAAAGGGAGGGGGGGAATGGCCCTCTATGTCAATGAAAATATCAAAGATACAGAAATTCAAAATACACATGAGGAGCCAGAAGAACTGTGGGTCACCCTGGAAACAGAAAATGGGACAGCCATAAGAAATGGGGTTGTCTACAGGCCCCCAGACCAGGGGGAGGACATAGACACATTACTGTTAGAAGATATACAAAACATGACAGCTAACGGGGAGGTTCTGATAATGGGTGACTTCACCATGCCGGATACAGATTGGTCAATACCAGCTGGAACATCTGCTAGAACTAAACACATGGTGGATTCCCTGCAGGGGGAGGGCCTCAAACAACTGGTACAACAACCCACAAGAGACAGGGCTATCCTAGATCTAGTACTGACTAACAGGGAAGGGATCACAGATCTCCAGGTAGAAGGTCACCTGGGGGCCAGTGACCATCAAATGGTATGGTTCAATTTGGTCACTACATCTAAATCATCCCATTCCAAGGAAAAAATATGGGACTTCAGAGGAGCTGACTTTGATAAGATGGCCAGCAGAGTTAAGCTAGCCCTGGCAAAAAGAAATACAGGGGAAGGGTTACAGGCAAAGTGGGCAAGCATTAAGGATGCAATACTTGAAGCAACATCACATTGTGTTAGACAGAAAAGGAAGTGCAAAAGAAGAAGGAAACCACATTAGTTCTCAAATACAGTAGCAGAAAAGGTTAGAGCCAAAAGGCTGGCCTTCAGGAAATATAAGGGAACACAGCGGGATGAAGATAGGGAGGCATACCAAACTGCCCTAAGGGAAGCAGGGAAGGCAGTAAGGCAGTAAGGCAGGCAAAGTCCCAAACTGAGGAAGCACTAGCACAAACAGTAAAAGAAGGTGACAAGACTTTCTATAGATACATTAGTGAAAGGAGAAAGTCCAGAGGGGGCATTGCTAAGCTTAAGAAGAAAAGGGGGCATGTGAAGAGGAGGACTCTGTAAAAGCATCTATCCTAAAAAGATACTTCCGCTAAGTATTTACTGAAGAGAATGTAGGGCAGGGCCCACAGCTCAGCACCATGGACACAGGGGGGAGGGAGGTGAGAACTACTCCCTTCACAAAAGAAATGGTCCTACAAGAGTTGGCTAAGCTCAGGGTGGACAAGGCAATGGTACCTGATGGCATACATCCTAGGGTACTTAAGGAGCAAAGGGTGGAACTAGCAGAGCCATTAGCAGAACTGTTTAGTGAGTCTCTGAACACAGGAGATGTCCCAGAAAACTTGAGAAGGGCTCATGTGATCCCACTCTCCAAGAGTGGTAGCAGGAGGAGGCAGGGAACTACAGATCAGTCAGTCTTACCTCAGTAGTGGGCAAGATTATGGAGGCACTCCTTAAGGAAATGATAGTGCAACACCTGGAATCCATAGGGGCACAGGATCCAAGACAGCATGGGTTTACAAAAGGAAGGTCCTGTCAAACTAATCTCATAGATTTCTTTGACTGGGTAACCAAAGTGGTGGACCAAGGTGGAGCAGTTGATGTCACCTACCTTGACTTCAGCAAAGCTTTCGACACTGTTCCACACAGAAGATTGATAAATAAGCTGGGTAGGCTTGGGTGGGTTAGAAGTCAGTCAACTGGGTGGCAAACTAGTTGAAGGGCAGAAAACAGAAAGTGGTGGTAAATGGTATACAGTCTGAAGAGATGCAAGTCACAAGTGGGGTACCTCAGGGATCAGTCCTGGTGCCATTCCTCTTCAATATCTTCATTAGTGACATTGCAGATTGACTAGAAGGTAAGGCTTGTCTGTTTGCAGATGACACCAAGATCTGGAACAGAGTAGATGATCCAGATGCGGTGGGCAGAATGAGAAGAGATCTGGATAAACTAGCAAAATGGTCAGAAGAGTGGCAACTGGGATTTAATGCAAAGAAGTGCAAGATCATGCACATAGGGAAGAGAAACCCTGAAGCTACCTATAGGTTGGGAGAGGAGTTGCTGGCAGTCACAAAGGAAGAAAGAGACTTGGGCATCATCATCACCGATGACCTGACATCATCCAAGCAGACCTCTAAAGTGGTAGGTAAGGCTATGGGGATGTTAGGGTGTATTAGTAGGGGTATCACAAGTCGTCAGAGGGAGGTAATAATCCCTCTTTACCAGACACTGGTTAGGCCCCATCTAGAGTACTGTGTGCAGTACTGGAGGCCACACCTTCACAAGGACATTAACCAAATTGAGGCAGTCCAGAGAAGGGCAACCAAAATGGAGCAGGGACTGCATCAGAAGACATATGAGGACAGATTAATGGAGCTCAATATGTGTACCCTTGAGCAAAGGAGGGAGAGAGGTGATATGATCCAAACATTCAAACACCTTAAGGGCATTAACAAGGTGAAAGAGTTTAATATGTTTAAATATAAGAAAAACAGTAGGACAAGAGGACACAGCATGAGACTAGAGGGAGGCTGATTAAGAGGGAATGTGAGGAAATTCTTTTTCACAGAAAGGGTGGTGGATGCATGGAATGGCCTACCTCAGGAAGTGCTGGCTATGACTACAGTGCAGGGCTTCAAACAGACATGGGATAGGCATAAGGGAGCAATACAGATGAGTATGAATAGATAGGCCATTGGCAGAGCAAAGGCCAATGGCACATTCATAAGGTAGAAAAAAATTGGCAGACTGGATTGGCCTTGCAGTCCTTATCTGCCATCAACTTCTATGTTTCTATGTTTCTATTGAGAGGTACAGTTGTTCTCCTCACTGACTAGATAGGGAAAATCCCATAGGGTAAAACATCATAAGCCCCCACCTGACACACACACACAAACAACCTCCTCTGGTCTTCACCACCCTCCTCACCCCATTAGCACCCAGAAAAAAAAAACTGCAATAAAAAAAATGGTCCCCCAGTGCAGACCTTGTTCTTTGCTCAGGGTCCATCTCAATACTTTTCTCCCAGTAAAATCTGACTGGCTGAAAATTCTGCCAATTAGGTTTTACTGAGAAAAAATACGTCACACCATTGTTTTATTTGTACCATTACTGAGATGGACACTGAACAAAGAAGACACTTTGCCAGGGGAACTGTTTTCTTTACTAGTTTTTTTTTTCTTGGTGCTCGTAGAGGGAGGAGGGTGGTAGGCAGCTGGATGGGGTTTGGGTGTGGGAAGATGATGATGATCACTTAGTTGGTGGGACTTGGGTGGGAGAAGGAAGGAGGAGTGTATTTGGCACATGGCTGGGGGGAAGGAGAGGCTATTTGAACAATAATTGTATCAGAGTTGTCCAACTCCATACCACTTTATTGCTATAATTTGCAAGGGCGGGGGTGTGTGAAAGCAGGAAAGAGAGGAGGAATTTTATGAATAAAATATTTTTAGGTGGTAGGTGGTGGTATAGCCACATGCTAGAGATGAAATAGCACTATTGTTCTCTTATGAATTTGTCAAATTCACATAGCAAACCATGAAAATTGCGTAATTCGACCATGAATTGGCAATGTGCATAGATCTGTCACATGAATTTAGCTAATTCACCTGGTGAACAATAATACAAATTGAGACAACATCAATGAAGTAACGTTGCCAAAATTCCCAAATTTTGAGGTGAAGCAAATTTCAGCAATTTTGCCCATCTCTAATTATGACACTGAAGCCCACATAACACCAGATGTGTCCATACATTAGTTTCTCGATCATTATACAAAAAAGCATATTTCCAGTAAAGTTAGATACTAGCTAATATGTTCAGTAAATTAGGAACTCAATTGCCTGCATGGCCATTTTTAGATAAAAATGATATTGTGCCATTGATCTTTGACCAAAAAAAAGTTCTGTAGCTAATTTTATTCCTGCTGAAGTTTTTCAGTCCAACACAGATGGTTGAGCACAAATTCTGGAATTCCTTTTTTAAAAAGTCAGTGATTCATTGATTATCCAAAAAGTCTAGAAGTGGGAATTGTGATGTTTGGCAAGCTGGTTATAATTATTGTATGATATTTGTAATATAAAAATATAGTAGGTGATTGTTTCACATAAGACTGCCTGTGCTTATGGGTGCCACCCCCTTCCCAGGTTTCAGTAAAGCTACAGGATATAGTAACCTGAAACCAGGATGTAATTAGAAAGACCAGGGACCTGATTAAAGGTCTCCTGTTTTTCTGTCTTAATAAGAACTGACCCAGCTGCCAGGATATAGGGCTCATAACATTTTATGATTCCTATAGGAAGAACATTTTATAACAACCTGGTGTTAAAAGTTGTAAAACCCTTTGATATGCTTTGGGATTAGGAACTACACCAAATCAAAGAGTAGATGTTTAATTAAGGAGTCATATTTAGGAAGTGGTGTTTTTGCTGATGTCACATTATTTAATATATCTCCTGACAGGAAATCATTGTTTGTCTTTTTTTTTATTCTAAAAGGGAGGAGCTAGATGACTCACCAAGGGGGTGGGGAGATGGAGTTGAAATGTATCCTTGTAACTGGGGAATATGGCATATCATTCTGGGACTCAAGAAAGACAGATCTCTGATCTGACTAAGGAACCTATAAAGGTAATACATTAGATATAAAAAATCTAACTGTATTGTGGAAGGAGTTTTTGTTTTGTAATCTTCCCTTGTTCTTTTATGTGATTGTGAACTCTTTGATATATTTGTCTGTGTTTACATTTTTCATATTTTTATCATCTTTTACTAAGCAATCTTTTATTTAAAAGACTGCCTGGGTGTCTGACAGTTCATTTTTTGCATGTGACATATAGAAGATTAAGTCTGACAAAAATGGTTCAACAGCTTGATGGTGTTACTAATCTGGGAAAAGGTAAGAATTTACCTAAGGTCTTTTATATAGTTTTAAGGGTTCATTTTGGAAGCCTGGCTTGGTGTCCCTGGCAAAAGATTGTACCACAATCCCTGAAGAGGGTGCATATCTGATCCTGTACATTGGGTACCCTAGCAAAAGGTTCACAGTTTGAATCCCTCCAGAACTTGAGACTAAAGGTGATTCAGCTTGGCAGAAGACACCAGGAGAAAGGACTGCTGTGTGACTGAACTTCTCTGCTGGGACTAAAGTAGAAGAACTTTTGTATTTGGACCTTTAATTTAGGGTAAAAAAAACTAACATACAAAACAAAACAAAAAAAAAGTGTGTGTTTGGGTTAACTGAACTGAATGGGTAACTGAAAAGTCATCTAGGTGTAAATTGCAGGTGACTGAAAGGACTTAACTGCTGTGAGGTTTAAATTACTTGTAGAAAGATCTGGTAAGTAGGGGGAGTGGCTTAGCTAGAAGGAAGCTACATTTAAAGACTGCCTTAGAAAGATTCTGCTAATAGCTTGGCAGAAGACACCAGGAGAAAGGACTGCTGTGTGACTGAACTTCTCGACTGGGACTATATTGCCCTCCTTCCCTCCCCTCCACCCCCCACCCAAAGCTAGTTCTATTTTTATAGGCACAGGATTTGACTGACAACAGGAACTTCCTGTTTAGGGGCAGGAAGTGAGTGATCACAGAACCACCAAGGACCCACCATCTGAGAAGGGCAAGAGTAGCTCTCCGGCCCCCTCTAGCTGCTGGAGGTCTGCCTCTGAACAAGTAAGTGGTCTACTGAGAAATATAGGATATTCTTGTCTCAGAACAGGACAATCAGGAGCTTAAAGGGCACACAGGCAGAAAGTAAGGAGAGAGAGAAAAAAAAAACAGATGAAAGAGTAAGGATTGCAAACAGTTAAAGGGCCAGAAATAAGACATGATTGGAGTGGTGCAGTGCAGTGACTGTGGAGCAGCAGTCTTCCGGGAGATGTTCTGGAGGATGCGGTGTTGTCCCATCTGCAGGCACCTCTCTGGGCTGAGGGGAGATTGCTCATCTCCAGGCTGAGTTGGCCAGGATTTGTGGGACCTCCTCTTCCATCCAGGGACCACCAGTGCCACTGCCGTTGCCTCAGAGGTTGCCAAGAAAGAGGAGCAGGTGGACCACAGTGGGCTCAGGGAGGGTGAGGGTGGTGGAACAGAGGCACAACCCTCCAGTTGTACCTCTCCACAATTCCTATGCCATTCTGGCAAAGTGTGGTTCCTCTATGGAGGCACCTACAGTGGAGACCAAGGAGGATGCTGGTAACCTTCACAAAGGAGACCCACAGGAGGGTGACAGGGGACCCTGCAGGGGAAGGAAGCAACTCCTGGTGGGGGACTCCATTGTTAGGAAGGTAGAACTGGGCAAGGAAGGGGAGAGGGAGGTAAGGTGCCTGCCTGGCGCCATGGCTTGGAGGGACAGGGAGCGAATCCTCAGGATTGCCAGAGCAGCTGCACAGGGGAGGGAGCTGGATGTCATTGTCCACCTAGGAACAAATGACCTGGCTAAGAAAGGGATTAGAGAAGTGCAGGAAGAGTTTGTGGAATTAGGGAGGGGCCTTAGTCAAGTAGCAAGCACGGTAACCTTCTCGGAGGTGCTACCCATCTATGGCATAGGAGAGGCTAGGGTGTTCCGTAACATGGGATTCAATCAGTGGTTGAAAAACTGGTGTGGAGCTCAGGGATTTGGCTTCATTGGGGACTGGGGTCCACCTGGAGTGATGCAAGCCTATACTGGCATGATGGCCTGCATCTGTCCGGGAGGGGAACCAGGATCCTAGGTGATAGGTTTAAATGCTTCATTGGCAAGCTTTTAAACTAGCCAAGGGGGGAGGCACTGGAAAGGAGCAGGAAAATCCTAGCCCCCCCAAACAATCACGGAAGTAAGTATGGCAAACACCAACATGGAGGTGTCGATAGGGAGAAGGGCAGGGGTAAATGGAGAAAGTGACAAAGGCAAGAAGGACAGGGATGGTGCAAAAGGGGGTAAGGCCACCAGGAGATGGAGGGAAATGAGTACCAATGCCTGTAGTCTGGGCAACAAGCTCCCTGAGGTGGTGGCCTTAATGGAAGAGGGATGCCTGGATATTGTAGCAGTCACAGAAACATGGTACACAGAGAACCATGACTGAGATGTTAACATACCAGGGTACATAACCTACAGGAGAGACAGGCAGGGGAGAAGAGGGGGAGGAGTAGCTCTTATGTAAAGGAAGGGATAAAAGCAACTGAACAAAAGAGTAAACAGGGAGGAGAGGAGGCACTGTGGGTCACCTGAGACTGGAAAGGGCACCACAATCTGCACAGGGGTTAGGTACAGACCCCATGTCAGGGGAAGGAATGACAAGGATATGATGGAAGGCATTCTTAGAATGGCAGAGAAAGGAGATACTGTTGATGGGAGACCTGAATATGCCAGATGTTAACTGGAGCACATTTGCTGCAGCCACATCCAAGAGCAGGGCCATTCTTGATGCCCTACAGGTGACAGGCATTAGACAGCTAGTTTCTGAACCTACTGTGAGGGAGCAATCTTAGACCCTCATACCTCAAACAGGGGCAGTGAGAGGATCTCAGATCTAGAAGTGGGTTGCCATCTGGGGACAAGTGACCATCAAACAGTGTGGTTCACGTTAAACTCAGCTACAGAGTCAAGCCATACAAAAGTGAGAGTACTGGACTTTAGGAGGGCTGACTTGGCAAGATGGGAGAGTGCCTCTGAGAAAAGCACTAGCAAACAGGCTAGAAGGAGGTGTGGAGCAACAATGGGAATTATCAAACTGCCATCACAGAGGCAACAAGCCTTTGTGTGAAGCAAATAAACAAATCAAAATGAAAGAAAAAGCCACTATGGTTCTCAAGAGAGGTGGCTGTGAAAGTCAGGAAGAAAAGATAGCATTCTGGAAGTATAAGGAAACACAGAAGGAGCAGGACAGAGAGCTGTACCAGTTAAGGCAGAAAGAAGCAGGAGGAAGTCAGAATAGCAAAGGCCCAAACTGAGGAAAAGATAGCCAACTCAGTTAAGAAGGGGGATAAAACCTTTTATAGGTACATCAGCGAGCGTAGAAAGACAAAGGGAGGGATAGTGAGGCTGAATAGAATGAACGGTGGGTGGGCAGAGGGGGACAGTGAAAAAGCAGGAATACTGAATGAATATTTCAGCTCAGTATTCACAAAAGAGGAGGGGGAAGTGCCTTATCCAATTAACAGAAGCACTCTTGATAGGGGGGTCGATCCCAGTCCTTTCACAGAAGAAAGGGTTCTGCAAGAACTCCTAAAACTGAAGGTGGACAAAGCAATGGGTCCTGATGGAATTCACCCCAGAATTCTAAAAGAATTAAGGAAGGAACTAGTGAAACCACTGGCTACTCTTTTTAATAAATCATGGGAGGATGGTGTGGCACCCGAGGACTGGAGGAAGGCGGATGTGATTCCCCTTCACAAAAGTGGGACCAAGACAGAGGCAGGAAACTACAGACCTGTCAGTCTGACCTCTGTGGTAGGGAAAGTGATGGAGTCACTTCTGAAGGAAAGAATAGTTGAGTACCTAGAGGTCAGTGGAGCACAGGATCCAAGGCAGCATGGGTTCACAGTGGGAAGGTCACGTCAGACGAATCTAATAGATTTCTTTGACTGGGTGACCAAAGTAGTAGACCAGGGAGGGGCTGTGGACATGGCCTACCTAGACTTTAGCAAGGCATTTGACACAGTCCCACACAAAAGATTATTAGTCAAATTAACCAGCCTGGGAGTGGGTCCCAGGGTGGTAGCCTGGGTAAAACATTGGCTGGACAACAGGACACAGAAGGTAATTGTAAATGGAGTCCACTCTGAAGAAAGGGCGTTACTAGTGGGCACCGCAGGGTTCAGTATTGGGTCCAGTCCTTTTAATGTCTTCATCAGTGACATTGCAGAGGGACTGGAAGGAAAGTATGCCTTTTGCAGATGACACAAGATCTGCAACAGGGTTGATACACAAGGAGGCGTGGAAAGGATGAAAAGGGACTTGGCAAGGTTGGAGGAGTGGTCAGACGTATGGCAGCTAGGATTCAATGCAAAAAAGTGCAAAATAATGCACCTGGGCAACAAGAACCCAGGGGAAGAATACACAATAGGTGGAGAGGTAGTAACAACAACAAAACAGGAAAGGGACCTGGGGTAATCATATCAGATGACCTTAAGGTTAGCAAGCAATGTGAGAAGGCAGTAGGGAGGGCCGGGGGTATACTGGGATGTATAGGAGAGGCATCAGCAGCAGAAAACAGGAAGTTGTTATCCTCTGTACAGACAGTTGGTGAGACCCCATCTGGAATACTGTGTCCAGTTCTGGAGACCCCATCTCCACAAGGACATAGACAGGATAGAAGCAGTCCAGAGAAGGGCAACTAAAATGGTGCAGGGTCTACAAGAGAAGCCGTATGAGGAGAGACTAAAGGAGCTTAATATGTATACCCTTGAGGAAAGAAGGGAGAGGGGGGACATGATAGAAACTTTCAAGTACCTCAAGGGAATCAACAAAGTCCAAGAGTGTAGCATCTTTCAGAAAAGAGACTTGCAAGAACAAGGAGACACAATTTAAAGATAGAAGGAGCGGTTCAGGGCAATGTGAGGAAGTATTATTTCACAGAGAGGGTAGTGGATGCATGGAACAGCCTTCCTGAGGAAGTTGTGGGGTCTAAAGCTGTGGGAGAATTCAAGAATGCATGGGACAGACATAAGGCAATTCTTGTGGTGGGCAGGAAGATATAGGCTGTTGGTTAACTAGGATCTGCGGCCTATCCTGTAGGTAGGGAGATGGGCAGACTAGATGGGCCTAGTCATCCTTATCTGCCATCAAAGTCTATGTTTCCATGTTTCTATGTTCTAGTCAGACCCAAAAGTAGACAGAAGGGTTACCCTGTCTGTTACCGGTTCACATTGTTGTGCTCTGAGGTTGGCACTGTAGGAGCAAAGGGACTGACCTGATGAGTGTGTCTGTGACAGATTTGGTTGACAGCAGTGTGAAAAAATTGGTAACACAAGCTTTAACTGTTCAGTGTATCAGCTTAATACTATACAGCTCACCTGCAAAATAAGGCAGTGATTTATTTTTAAAAAAGGAAACAGAACTATATAATTTTGCTTACAGTCAAGTTTCTACCTGTTTTATTTGTTTTTCAAAGTGCAAGTTAGAGTAGCCGTAGTTTAGGAAGAAGATGGCTTCCAACTACAGTGAGCACAATACAGACTACCTGAAGCAGTTACGCAAGGAGAGGAGAGGAGAGTCCTGCATGACAGGAGAGCCACCAAGCAGAACTTTGTGGATGCCCTGATGGCAGCAGATGTCCAGAACATCAAGTCACAGACAGTGACTGTAAAGGACCAAACCTTGGGCATGGAGGGGGTTAGCGACCAGTGCAGTGTCCAGATCCAGTGAGGAGGACAGCAGGGCCAGTGCAAGCCAAGGGCCAGAGCAGCAGGGGAAGGTCGCCAGCATTCTGGAGCCAGAAGCAATCTGGCTACAGATTGAGTTTGCACAGAATGGAGCTGGAGTTTCAGAGGGAGGCTGGACGAGAATGGCGAGAGGCAGAGCAAGAACGGTGAGAAGAGGAGCTAGAGAAATGAGCCACAGAGGAGAAGAGGGAGGGAGAACAGTGAAAATCTAAGCATGAACAGCAGGAGGCTGACCATGAGGAGAGTGAGTGCCAGAGGCAACATGAACTGGAGAAGCTACAACTTCAAACACCAGCACCAGAGCAGGTAAGAGGATTGGGTTTAACTAGAACTACAAGACTGGGTTGCAAATTAAATTCCAAATTGATAGCTGAATTTAAAGAGGGGGAGAATTTGGATACCTTTTTAAATTCCTTTGAAATAGTTTGTATTCAGGCAAACATTACTAGAGGATCCTGGAGCTTCCAGCTATCCCCACTACTTACCAGGAAAGCTCGGGATGCATTGGCTCATATGGACAATGAGGACAGTAATGATTAAAGCAAACTTAAAACTGCACTTTTAAAAAAGTTTGATATAACTGCAGAAGTGTACAGAGCTAAATTCCACAAGCTTAGGAGAATCCCTGACATGAGCTATGAGGAGCTAACCACGAAACAACATCAGTGTTTAAAACGTTGGTGGGAAGGAATTGAAGCAAACTCTGTAAATAAAATTGAAAATGCTATATTGTTAGAACAGTTTTTTGGGATATGCCAGCAGAGCTGAAAACCTGGCTGGAGGACCAAGATCCCAAAACAGTGCAAGAGGCTGCTGAACTCTCAGACCACTATGCCAAGAACAGACCTGCTCTGAGAGCAAATGGGGTGGGGGTGGAAGCACAGAAAGGGAAAAGCGTGCCTTCAGGGCAGCTAAAACCTTCACTGCCTCCACCGAAACCAGATAGCCCCAGGTTTCAAAGAAAAGATTCTTCTAAGAAAAGAAATGAATGTTGGGTTTGTAAAGATACTGGGCATATTGCCAGACAGTGTCCCAAAAGTACAAGCAATACACACTATGGGGCTAGGAAAGAAATGGGTTGTTTGTGTGTCCCTAGAAGCATGCCTGTGAACATGAGGGAACACATACATCCATTCATGGTGAATGGTGTACAGACACAAGGGTTAAGAGACACAGGGGCATCCCTGACATTGGTAAAAGGGGATCTGGTGTAGCCTGGTCAACTTATATTCAATGAATTTGTAACTGTGCAAGGGTTCCACTAGCTAGTGTTCTCCTAGACTTGGGTGAAACAGGGGTAACTGTGCAACAGGCAGCTGTAGCCAAAACCTTACCAGTTGACATCATCCTTGGCAACAATCTCAAACAGGGGATGATGTGTGCAGTTACCCATAGCCAAGCAGCAAGGGAAAATGGTAGTTCCCATGACATCACAGAAGCCATTGTGAAAACCACTGGGAGGGTGGTTCCCCAGCCCATGTCTCCTGATATGGAGGCTAATGAAAAGGGGGTAGAAATTTCCCCAGTTGCAGTTAACCACACAGCTACAGAGGGTTACTCTGAAGTAGGAGGGGTGACCCATTATCAGAGGGTTAGGGATGACAGTGATCCTGAGTGCCCTGTTGCTAGTGCTAGGGGCCCTAGTTTAGAGACTGATGGGGACTTGTCCCATGCCTTGGGAATGTGTAAGGAGTTTGCAGCTGCTCATAAAAGTGACCCTAGTCTAGAGAAGCTGAGAGCTTGGGCAGACTCTGATGGAGCACAGGGAGGTGATGGCAAACAAAAGGTTTATTGGGAAAATGGACTGATGTGTACTCAGGCTGTAAAGACAAAGGGAGGGATGATAGACAGGCAGATTGTCGTTCCCCAGGGGTATCGTGAGCAGTTGCCCAAGACTGCACACAATATTCCCTTGTCTGGTCACCTGAGCATCATGCACACTATGCAGCAGTTAACCCAGAATTTCTATTGGCCCAACTTCACCCAGCAGGTGAAGGAGTATTGCAGGTCTTGTCACCATTGCCAAGAAATAGGAAAGATGGGTAAGAAATCCCAAGCCACCCTAATTCCATTGCCCATAGTGCAGGAGTCATTCCAGAGGGTGAGAATTGATATTGTGGGGCCTTTAAATACCCCCAGCTCCTCTGGGAAGAGGTTTATCCTGACTGTGGTGGACTATGCCACCCAGTATCCTGAGGCAGTCACCCTATCCTCACTGAGGACAGACAAAGTGGCAGATGCCTTACTTGGGATTTTCTCCTGTGTTGGGTTTCCACAGGAGGTTATCACTGATTGAGGGGCTTCCTTCATGTCAGACCTGATGAAATGATTGTGAGAGAAGTGTGGGGTGGTGCAGAGATGCACAACACCTTATCACCCACAAGCCAATGGGCTTGTGGAAAGATTTTATGGTACCCTGAAGTCAATGCTCCAAGTGTTTGCTGAACAGCATGGGAGGGACCAGGAGAAATACCTTCCTCACCTGTTGTTTGTATACAGGGAGGTGCCCCAAGAGTTGACAGGATTTTCCCCCTTTGAGCTCTTATATGGATGCCAGGTACGTGGGCCTCTAGACTTGATCCAGGAGGACTGGGAAGGCAGCACACCACCCAGGGAACTCCCATAGTGGATTACATCCTTAGGTTTAGGGAAAGGTTGAAGGAGCTTATGGGAACAGCCCAGAGCAACCTGGCAGCTGCCCAACAGAAACAAAAAGTGTGGTATGACCACAGAGCCAGAGCTCGCTCATACACGGTGGGTCAGGAAGTCATGGTCCTTATTCCGATCCAGGTAGACAAGTTGCAGGCTGAGTGTGCAGGACCGTACAAAGTAGTTAGAACAGTAAATGACATGAACCATATCATAGAGTTACCTGACAGAAGACAGGAAGAAAGAATGTACCATATTAACATGATGAAGCCATATGCTAATAGGGCTGACATGGTGTTTGCAGCGTGTAGTCCTGGGGAGGGGATGGTTGAAGGAGACCCCCTTCTGGATTTGCTGGAAGAAAGCAAGTGGAAGTCCTCTGTGGAGGCAGTTAAATTGTCACCCCAGCTGGCCCCAGACAAGATCCAGGAAGTAAGGGAGGTTTTAGCAGACTTTGCTCCACTGTTTAGTGCCAAGCCTTGACTAACATCCTTAGCAATGCACGATGTGGAGACAGGGATACAGACGCCCATACGGCGGACAGCTTATCAGGTGGAAGAGGATGTCCAAAAGGATAATAGGAGTGAGGTGGAGGAAATGCTGGATTTAGGGGTAATCCAGAGATCCCACAGCCCCTTGGCCTCACCTGTAGTCCTTGTGCCCAAGCCAGATGGCTCTATTCATTTCTGTGTGGACTATCATGGACTGAATGCAATCATGAAGTCAGATGTCCACCCAATGCCCTGAATGGACAAACTCCTGAACAAGTTTGGAGGGGCTACATACCTTATTACTATTGACCTGACAAAGGGATATTGGCAGGTAGCGTTAACTGACAGAGCTAGGGAGAAGTCAGCCTTCATCACTCCGATAGACTTATTTGAATTTAAAGTAATGCCTCTCGGAATGAAGAATGCCCCATCCACTTTCTAAAGGTTGGTGAACCAGATGTTAAATGGTGTTGAGGAGTACACCGTGGCATACCTGGATGACATCACCATCTTTAGTGCCAGCTGGGAGGAACACCTGTCTCACCTTAGGGAAGTGCTAGGCAGGATACAGAGAGCTGGGCTCACTGTCAAAGCTGAGAAGTGCCAGGTGGCCATGACTGAAGTGGCATACCTTGGGCATGTTGTAGGCCGGGGACAGCTCTGTCCTAACCAAGTAAAAAGAGAAGTGATCAAGGCATGGCCCAGACCAGAAATGCAGAAACAGGTCAGGAGTTTTCTAGGGACAGCAGGGTACTATAGGAAATTTTGACCCAGTTGCAGTGCACTGGCTGCTCCCCTATCTGACCTGGTAAATAAAAAGATGCCTAAGAAAATTACCTGGGAACTAGCCTGTGAAAAAGCCTTTACCAGACTGAAGGAGGCATTGTGCAGTGCTCCTGTATTGACAAGTCCTGATTATAGCAGGCTCTTTATAGTCCAGACAGATGCCTCAAATGTGGGTATTGGGGCAGTACTGAGTCAGACATCCAACCAAGGGAAAGATCACCCTGTAGTGTTCCTGAGTAAAAAGTTACTTCCCAGGGAGCAGGCTTACCCTACTGTGGAAAAAGAGTGTCTTGCCATAGTGTGGTCCCTAAAGAAGTTAGAGCCACACTTACATGGGCAGCATTTTGAGGTACAAACTGACCACAACCCTCTGTTTGGCTGACACAAATGGGAAAAACTAATGGTAGGCTCTTAAGATGGAGTCTTGCCTTGCAAGGGTATGACACAATGATTTTATATAGGGCTGGAGCAACCAATCAGAACGTCGATGGCCTGTCGCATCTATATGAGGAGTGAATTGACTTAGGGAGCTCATTCCATGCAGGGGATAGAGCCCCCAATTTCAGTCTTGGTGGAGAGGATTGTGATGCTTGGCTAGCTGGTTATGATTGTTGCATGATATTTGTAATATAAAAATATAGTAGCTGATTGTCTCGCATAAGACAGCCTGTGCTTATGGGTGCCCCCCTCCTCCCACCAGGTGTCGGTGAAGCTACAGGATATATTAACCTGAAACAAGGAGGTATCTAAAAAGACCAGCAACCTGATTAAAGGTCTCTGTTTTTTTTGTCTTAATTAGAACTGACCCAGCTGCCAGGATATAGGGCTTGTAAAGTTTTATGATTCCTATAGGAAGAACATTTTATACCAAGCTGGTGCTAAAAGTTGTAAAACCCTTTGATATGCTTTGGGAATAGGAACTATACCAGCTCAAAGAGAAAATGTTTAATTAAGGAGTCATATTTAGGAAGTGGAGTTTTTGCTGATGTCACATTATTTAATATATCTCCAGACAGGAAATCACTGTTTGTCTTTTTTTTATTCTAAAAAGGAGGAGATAGATGACTCACCAAGGGGGTAAAGAGATGGAGTTGAAATGTATCCTTGTAACTGGGGAATATGACATATCATTTTGGGACTCAAGAAAGACAGATCTCTGATCTGACTAAGGCATTTATAGAGGTAATAAATTAGATTGAAAAAGTCTAACTGTATTGTGGCAGGAGTTTTTGTTTTGTAATCTTCCCTTGTTCTTTTATGTGATTGTGAGCTCTTTGATATATTTGTCTGTGTTTACATTTTTCATATTTTTATCATCTTTTAGTAAACAATATTTTATTTAAAAGACTGCCTGAGTGTCTGCCAGTTCTTTTTTTGCACATGACGTATAGATTATGTCTGACAAAAATGGTTCAACAGCTTGATGGTGTTACTAAACTGTGAAAAGGTAAGACTATACCTAAGGTCTTTAATGGAGTTTTAAGGGTTCATTTTGGAAGCCTGGCTTGGTGCCCCTGGTGAAAGATTGTAGCGCAATCCCCGAAGAGGGTGCATATCTGAACTTGTACATTGGGTATGGTAGCATAAGGTTCACAGTTTGAATCCCCCTAGAACTTGAGAATAAAGGTGATTCGAACCCAAAAGCAGACAGGAGGGTTACTCTGTCTATTACCTGTTCATGTTATTGTGCTCTGAGGTTGCCACTGTCGGCCTGACCTGCTGAATGCATTTGTGACTGGCATAACTGACCCTTCAAAGAGGTTAATGAGTGTGATCCATCATATCGCTGTTTCATCATGCTTTTATCTGTTGCTTTAAAGATTTATAGCTGTTTCCTTTACCAAAACTCTAGATCTCAAGGTAAAATAAAATAAAATTACAGCCAAAGCTCTAGAAGGATTTTGCAATAATAAATCAACTGCAGATCATATGTTTGTATTAACTTGTATAACTGATAGATATGTCTAATAAAAAAATATAAGATATATTCCTCTTTTATAGACATTAAGGTGGCATTTGATTTTGTTAGGCATAAACTGTGCCAATACCATTTATAACTTAATACTGACTTAAGGCTCCTTTATTTGACCAAACTGATGCATGTTAAATAATCAGGACAGAGTCAGTGTTGATAAAGGTGGTAAATTATCATCAGCATTTAATATAAGCGCTGATGATAAATAAGAGTGCCTCCTGGAGCCTTTGCTTTTTAATATTGATATTAATATGCTAGTTACTGATTTGTCATTGGTAGATAGTCATCCCCAGAAGCTTAAAGATAAAGGGATCCAAGTTATTTTATATGTGGATGACAATGTTTTAATGCCCCTATCTCAATTTGTCCTGCAACAAGCTTTAAACACAGTATCAGATATTCTAGACTCCCTGTTCTCAATAAGTACCACATAAACCAAAATTGCTATCTTTGGGAACTCTAAGAGAAAACCAGGTACTGTATCTCACCAATTAGAAGCCATGGCTTCTAATCAAGTTTATAATTTTCTGCACAGTGTGGTTTTTAAATGATGAAATAAAGTAAAACTAACTGCTACATAAAGGTTAGGAGAAGTATGGTTTCTGAATAGTTACTGTACATGCACTTGGAAGTTCTTTTCCAATGAAAACATTGAAGACAGTAAAATGGCAGGCATACAAGGGAATATGTAGCTGTGCCCATAAATTTGCTTCTAATTAGTTTCTGGCTATAATAGGACTGTGAGTAAGGATAACACTAGATACTGTATATCAGGGACAACACACCTCGGTGTGGCTTTATTTTATACAAAAGTATAAAAATAATAAATAAATGTGATAATATTTACAAAACAAATAAAGAAAACTAATAGCACAATGCTATTTCCTTTAAGTAGATTCAACTTCCTTCAGAATTCAAAGACAGATCGAACAGTCAATTCAGCTTTTCCTGCTGTGTTGCTACCAATACCTATTCAGGTACAGGTCTTTCCTCTTGTCTTACTTCAGAAAAGTGAGACCAGCTTCTCAGCTCATCTGCCTATGCATGGGTTTGGGGGGGTTTATATAGCCCTCCCACTTAATTTTAGGCCCACCCACAAAAGGCAATTAATTGTCTCTCTAGAGGCTCACAACTAGGCCTATACAAAAATAAATAGCTGTTTCTAAACCTGGATTACAGACAGCTTTCCAACAATATACAGTAAATGAATACACAGAAAATAATGCATATGTAAGTATGTGATATGCAGATGTTTTTACACACCCAAGGTGTGTGATAATATATAAACCTCAAGAGCGAGTGAGACCATAACGGTCATGCAAGTGGACCCTTAGCACTTTGCATGCCCAACAGACTCATTTGCATAGGTCCCTTTGAATATGGGGATTTTTGCCGAGGTACTAGCCATTGTGCTCCTTTTTTTTTTTGCTCATGGAAGTAGCTGCTTTCCCTATAGTATTCTCTTTCTGTTACTCCATTTTGCACTTTAAATAGCTTGTGTTTTATAATCCTGCTACTGTTGCTTTTTTGTATTGCACTGTTTCTGGGTCTTGTAACCCTGACCCTTGCTCACTGTCTTGTTGATTTGTACTCCTTGCTCATTGTTATCATTTTCTCCACTTGTACCCTTATCCTTGGGTCAATCCTGGAAATGAGCCTTGGCTCAGTGGTGCCCAGGGCTGATCTTAGGGTACGTGGCACCCCAGGCGAACTTGCAAATAGCCTGTTACCTGAATTTTTCTTGATGGGTGTGAGGGGGTTCTTTTAGTGAGTGGTAAAGGTATGTTGCACATGTAGTGTGTAAAAAATATTTGTAAAAAAACGTGAGTCTGGGGGCTGGTAAGCTCCAGAAACTCTGGGATTGTATATGCTTTTTGGTGTATTTTAAGGCTTACATTGAAAGCAAAACAAAGTTCCATTATCTTTCAAGGGCATCTTATACACTAAAGTGGGTGGGGAGAGGGAATTACTTCACAATGAAAATATTTGACTATGAAAAAATGTCACAGACCCAATCACTAGAAAACCCATACCTCAGCAACACATATTTTTCTTTTAACAAAACAATTCAGTCACAAAACACAACATGTTTTAATCCCAACTAGATTCAGCAGGCTAGTTAGTGCTCATTTCTGTTTACTGAAATGCAAGTTGTCGGCAAGAGTTTGCATTTTTGTTTTGTTTTGGGCCAAGTTTGCTGCAGGTAATAAAGTTTCTGACAGCAACCACACCAGGAAAAATGTGTTTTTTCCTTCCACCTTTCTACTAGGCAATGATTGATACAGCACCTCCCAAATGGATCTTGCTACATGGCACAGGTAGCTTTAATTTATTTTACACAACATAGTGCTACATAATCATCTCATATTGTACAGCATTTCCACCGTGGGGGAACCAGGGCAAGTCAGAACTAGGGCTGAGGGTCCACAGTCCAGGAAGTTCTGGAACAAGAAACAAAATGTCAGGAAATTGCAATTTTTTGTTTTAGCTCAGCTAACTGGCTGCATCAATTCAGAATCATCACTCAGTCTATCACTGACCTTGTTAGACAAAATGGTCCTCCTCTTGCCAAACTGCTGTTTTGCTAGTCTGGCTACCACTCAGGAAACAACAAGACTGCCACCAGTCCAGGATCACATACACTCTGTGGACCCCGCAGGACCCCTGACTCCAACAATAGGCAGCTGTTGTTTTTTCCTCTGACCCGAACCTGGGATGGAAATCTCCTCCTCTGGGATGCTGGGGGGGGGGTCTGCCAGTCTCCTCCACACAGCCAAATCCGAATTGTTCCTGCTGCCTGAGCCTGCTTTACTCTCCACCCTCCTCCAGAGCTGGCTTGCTGCTGTGCTACCTCTCTTTGCAGTCACTGATCTGCAGACCCTATTCAAGACTGGTAGTGTGTACTTTTACTTTACTCCCACTACTCCAGTCCCTGCTCTTGACTTTTCCAACTGACTACCAGGCCAGTCACTGCACAGCCCCACCCCAATGGTGAGGAGAAACTACTCCTTGACTGCAAATCCACGATGGTCTGATACCATCCCGCAGCCCTTCATACTAACCCCTCGGACCTTGTCCTCTCCCTGGTCCTATCTGTAGGTAGGGAAATGGGCAGACTGGAAGTGCCTTGCAGTCCTTATCTGTCATCAACTTCTATGTTTCTATGTTTCTATCTGGACTAGGCAAGTCCTGGCTGATGCTGGCTCCCATCTCTCCCGTGTCACAGTGAGCCAGCTCTGGTGCCTTCAGCAGCACAGCACCCCTGCTCCCTCCTTCCTATTAGCGCCCCCTGCCCTGCACACTGATCTCCAGTCCTCTTTGGGGTTTGTCTCTTTTCTTTTGCAAGTATAAAACCAAACTCAGCTCTCCCTTGCCACTCACTAACATAGCCACTCAGTCTCTTACTGCCTCATGGCTGTCTGCACCCATCATCAAAACTGATTGTACCAAGTGCCAGCCATTCCCAATACACACCACTCTGTGCTTGCACTCCAGCAACTCTGGTGCCAAACGTAAAACAGACAGCAACAAAGATCCAATAGAAAAGGGAGTGGTGCTTTTATGGGTGGGTCAGGCAGGCAGGCACGCAGTGATGAATCTGATGGAAGGATCTTCACCCCTCCCCCCAAATGTCACCAAATCTGGCCATGTTAAAGAGCTACTGACACCACAATGAAAACTATAAAAAACATGATAATTGGGTACAATTCTACTTGCATTCCATATAAACCCCATAGATTTCTCTTCCATGTTATTAATTACTGTGAAATTTTGCATGAATATGCAATCTTTATCGCTTAGAGTTCCTTTAGAGTCGATCTACCTCTATAGCTGACTCCCTACTTCAAGTCATAATCCTCAGTTGTGACATCACAATCGGTTGCCATGACAGTAACTGTGATGTCACAAGGAGTGCATTATGACCTCCGGTAAGGAGAATGCAATAGGAAAAAAAAAGTCTTCAGGAGCAAATATCCTAGTTTTCTGCAAGTGACCTCCATAATAAATAATGGGTAGGAGAAATACAAACCTAATGTGAAAAACAAGCTAAACATTGTCTCGAGGGTCTCCACAAGCTGCCCTCCCTCCAGGAAGTCCTCTGGTCGCCCGAGGTCACGAGGGGCTGAATTTTCAGCAGCCCTCCCTGAACACATTAAAGCCAGCAGACCCGAAAAGAGGTCGCGAGGGTCTCCACAAGCTGCCCTCCCTCCAGGAAGTCCTCCGGTCACCCGAGGTCACAAGGGGCTGAATTTTCAGCAGCCCTCCCTGAACACACTAAAGCCAGGTACGAATGGGACTGGCGGCTCATCGCTTTCAGCCTGCTGTCTCCTCCTAAGGACAAACTTTACAGCGCAGTCAGGACCGTGGAATTTTTTTTTTTTTTTGGCACCAAGCCTTCATTTAAAAGTTTTGAATGCATTGCTTTTAGCTAAGGAACTCCTGTAAACCTAGTCACAAAATTCATCATTCTTACTGAGTTTACTGGCTGTATTACAAGTTTTTTTTACTGCTTCTCCTATCAGGGTTGTTAACCTTTAATATAGCAGTCACTAATCCTATCAGTGTGCTTTTTGTGCCCTCCCCTCAGCCTACCTTTAAAACGATCCCTCTCTCCCTTGTCCACAGCAGACCCAAAGAGAGGTCACGAGGGTCTCCACAAGCTGCCCTCCCTCCAGGAAGTCCTCCGGTCACCCGAGGTCACGAGGGGCTGAATTTTCAGCAGCCCTCCCTGAACACACTAAAGCCAGGTACGAACGGGACTGGCAGCTCATCGCTCTCAGCCTGCTTTCTCCTCCTAAGGACAAACTTTACAGCGCAGTTGGTCCCCACGCGCTTCGCGCTGGCTCCCCACCACCCCCACCACCACCCTTGGTCGACATTTGATTTTATAGTTAAGACCACATGGTGGTGTGGAACCAATCAGCCCACTTTGCCATCTGCAGCTTATACTGCAGCACCACCAGAGGGCCTCCCCTCTTTTCATACATTTACAGACCTATATTTCTCTACAATATGAACACCACCTCTTGTATCTTACAACTTTTTATCCTGATACTTGTTTCTCATCCCCTGCTAACCTCTTGGGTGCTTAAAACTACCTGGGACCCCGTTGCTTGCTCCTCTGCCTATCTCACTGGAAAGGCACCTGGGTCAAAATGCCAACAACCCCTCTCATTTGTTTTTCACAGCAGAAACTGTACTCCTAGCTTTAGCTGTACCATTAATGGCATCTGGCTTGCCCAAACGCCCTTCCCCACCTGCAGACTCCCACTGTCTAGCACATACCTCTTAGTATCCCTAACTCACCTAGTATCCACACTCCCCATACCTACAAGTCCCACCAAATCACCCGCTTATCCAGGTCCTCGCTGCAATACAACTAAGCTGATGAGGATATACGCTCTCCGGCAAACTCTCCTTCTCCTCCTGCTTATATCTGAGAATGTCCATCCCAATCCAGGTCCTCCCATGCCCAGTGGCAATAAGAAGGGCACACATAGTGGCCTATTTCTGGCCGCCCTCAATATCTGCAGTCTACCAAAAAAATGTACCCTGCTGCAGGGTTGGCTTGCACTACACCCCACAGACATCCTTACCTTATCAGAAACCTGGCTCTCAAAAAAGGTCCCTGATGCCTCAGTCTCCCTCAAGGACTATACCCTTTTCAGAACTGATAGGGCAGGCAAAAGGGGTGGGGGATGTGCCATATATGCTAAAACATCCCTCCAACCTCTCTTAGTCCCACTTCCCATGCCTGAACATGGTGCTCAGGCCACTACCATCAAAGTTGCCCTTGGTACTCCTGGTAAACCTCTTTATATTATGGCAGTTTACATCCCCCCAACAAACCAGAAGCTAGCATTTGATTCTGTTCTATCTGCAATCACATATCTTCCCCCAAAAAGCAAACTGATTATTATGGGTGATTTTAATGTGAACTGGCTATCCTCTACGTCTGCTTCCTACAAAGACGCAGCTAGTGCCTATGATCTTACCCAAGTAGTACCGTCACCCACTAGGCAGGATCCTCGGACAGGCTCCTCCACACTTATAGACCTTATCTTTACAAACTTCCCGAACCACCTCTCCAAAGTCAGTGTGTTTCCCAATGTACTTAGAGACCACTCCCCTGTTGTATGCTGGTGGACAAATAAAAATACTCCAAACAGACCTAAAATTTCCATCCAAAGGCGCCTCAAAAAAGTTGCCCTCTCTCACCTCAGAGTGTACCTTTCCACCTGTGACTGGGAGCCAGTTCATACTGCCCAATCTCTAGACGCTGCACTCACTGCATTTATTACTATCTTCAACGTTGCCTGTGACATATTTGCCCCCTTCACAAAGAAGGTCATAAAAACCTGGGACACCCCTTGGATTACCCAGTCCCTCCTACAACTGATGCATCACAGGGATAACCTCTGGCACAGGGCCCTATCCTCTCAGCTGCCCCATGATAGACAGCTCTACAGAGAAGCAAGAAATAAATGCACGAGGGCTATTCAGCAAGCCAAGGCCACCTACTATCACCAAGCCTTTACCACCACGTGGAGCTCTGGGAAATCTTTCTGCAACAATGTTAAGGAACTCTGTGGGAAAGTCACAAACACAGACCCAACCCAGCTCTTAGTTCAGGGTACCCTCTCTCACGACCCCACCGCCATATCCAATACCCTAAACACCACCTTCTCTGACCTTAATCATGTCCTCCCCATAAACTTCTTTGATCCCATTTCCCACACACCTACTATTACACCTTGTACCCCTACACACCCTCCTTTCAGGCTGTGCATAATTTCTTGCAATCAGGCTAAACGCTACCTCTCAAAAGCCCTGCATAACTCGCGTTATAGTAGTGACTCCCTTGACCTTAAAATTCTTCGGCTCACCCTTAATGAGACTCTACCGCACCTCACCAAACTCCTCAACTACTCACTGTGCCGTGACCAAATCCCTACACTATGGAAGAGGAGTATTATCACACCTATCCTAAAAAAGGGTGATCCAACAACCCCTGGCAACTATAGGCCCATTACGATCCTTCCTCCCCTCTCAAAAGCTCTAGAAAAAATTGTGTCTGGCCAACTCACAGAATACCTAGACAAATATGGACTCCTCTGCCATGAGCAACATGGTTTCAGAAAAGGGCACAGTACTACCACAGCACTACTAGAATTTATATCTTACATTCATGAAGCCCTTGAACAGGGGTCAGCAGTTGGTGCAATCTATGTTGATTTGACCAAGGCATTTGACACTGTCAATCATGAGCTTCTTCTTCATGCCCTTGCATCCCTCCATATTGCACCTGAAACTATCTCCTGGTTCAAAAACTATCTGACTGACAGAACACAGGAAGTAAAAATTAGAAACACACTCTCCTCCAAACAACCAGTTCTTGCTGGTGTCCCTCAAGGGTCAATACTTGGCCCTCTCTTGTTCACTCTCTTTCTGAACTCACTCCCCCTAGCATGTAGTGGAAAGCTATTACTATATGCGGACGATGCCGTGCTATATTGAAACACACCAACCTCATCCATCTCCAAAATACCCTTCAAGGCTGTTTTAGGGAGCTTGAATACTGCTTCACTGACCACCGTCTAATACTTAACTATGACAAAACAAAATCCATGATGTTTGCCCATCGACAAAACCCCCGCAATAACTCCCAGCTCTCAATCTCAAACTTACAGGGTACCCACATTAAACAGGTCACCCATTTTAAATATCTAGGTATCACTCTGGACACATCCCTTACCTACCACCATCATATTAAACTTCTCTCCTCCTCAGTTAATACCCGACTTGGCATTCTTTACAGACACAAACACTGCCTTCCCCCACAGGCACTACGATTAGCCGTTACATAGCTCAGTCCTCTCATTGGTCGATTATGGAATAACTATTTACGGGCGCTGCTGGACCAATCAGCCCTAAACAGCATCAATATAGCACTCAACAAAGCCTGTCCGCATGGTCACTAGCAGCAATAGAGCAAACACATACTTGTTTGCCTATTATCGAGCAGATCATAACCTTAGAAGGAGGCTTAAATACCAAACCTGCCTCCAAGCCAAAAAGATCCTTATGAAACTTGCACCAATTTGTCTTCATCACTCTATCCAACCAGCCTCCATAGGCACCCCAGACGATTGGCGGGACCTCCACACAGTCCCCACTGCAGGACCTCTCTAGGGCAAAGATCTTTCCGTTATCGTGCTCCCCTCTGGCTAAACAATCTACCATCTTCCATCTTACTTGCCCCCAATCTAAGTCTATTCAAAACAGGGATCAAGAAGTTTCTGCTTAACTCGGAGACCTGTAGCTGTTCTCCATCTTTCCACCTAGGTTGTCGGGCACCGGGGCCACTACACCATTAGGAACATTCTCAACTTTCAGATATTATCTCAGCCTTGGCAATACTCTATACTGTGATTGTTAAACCCTTGTAATGTCCTGTTTTGGCAACTTCTGTACAAGCCTGTTCTCTGTGTAAATTTACTATTACAACTGACGTGTAGCCTTTTACTTATGCTATGATTTTAATCTTTTGTCGGAATGTAATATCTCTATTTTGAGAACGTTGTACACTCTGTCTTGTTGTATTGTCCTGTCATGACTGACGTGAAGCCTTTTGCAAAGGAGTCCTTGACTCAAAGGCTGTAATTCCGAAATTTTCAATAAAATAAAAAAATAAAATAAAATAATTATGTTTGTTAAAAGTTCTCCTAAAGGTGTCAGCTGCTCTTTAATTTTCAGTGCATCCAGGTCACTTGCAAAATAAATAAATGCAACTTTGTTTGACAGCACCCCCCCCTACTGAATGTAGTTTGCCTATCCTTAAGGCCAGCTATGATGGTGTCTTTACCGGTCATCAACTTTTAAATAAAAAATAAATAAGTAAATAAATTGTGTGGCCCATGTCTGACCAGTGCTAGGTGGCTTAGCAAGCATTGGGTCTCACTGGCCCTATATTCAGTGGAATAATGCTGATGAGCTATTCCACGTAATGTACCAGTTTTGGACACCTTGGCGACTGCAGGGGGCAGCACAAAGTTTTGCCCTCTGTTTTGCCCAGATTTGAATATTGGGCCCCTGGAAGCTTATGACTGACTTCAGACAAGCTCAGTGTAATGTATAGTATGCTTAATCTTCCTATGTCACCAGTCTAAAAAAAAAATCATTTAAATTTGCAATTCATGTATTTTGTGCTGTATTGTTTGTATGTGTTTTGCTATGATTTTAATCAAATTTGTGGGATATAGAGAATAATTCGTAGGTAGGTGGTTGATATGAAGTTTTTTTTACACACCCAAGATGTATGATAATATGTAAACCTCGAGAGCGAAGCTTGAGAGGTTTAAATATTATCACACATCAAGGGTTTGTAAAAAAATCTCCATATCAACCACCTACATATGTTTTATTTTATATAATAACTGGTGCAAGAAAAAAATTAGTTCTCATTTATACATAACAGAAATCACTCCATATGAAGCAGCTACATACATTTTATTTTTTTTATAATACAAAGCAGACAAAGCAGATTTAACTACATATTTCACATCCAGAGGAGAGAACAGACTTCAGTAGCAATTTAATGGTACCTTCTTATATGTTCGTTTCATGGAAAAGAACAAATCCATCGCAGCTGCATCACCTAGAGGTCTCAGGATAATTTCAGTCCGAGGGGAAAGTTCATGACACTTAAACTAAACTCTCTCTGATAAGATCAGCAGAAGGTAACTTACTTTCTAACAAATAATTATAATATTAATTAGTAAATTGCATTTAAATTAACTGAAAATTGTTTGTTTTTAGAAATCCTCAAGCATTGTTCCTCAGATCTAGGTGAACACAAAAAGAATTATGTCCCTAGAGGGTCCCAAATTTAAATGGCAAGCATTTCTGTGACCACTAGCTGAAAATAAAATGGCTTACTCATGACACTACAGGGGTCATTTGAGACACTAAAAACTGCATTTGCAACACTGTTGAACTTTTTGTTAACTTTTCCTATTGACTATAATGGGAAATTTGCTTTTTGAATACCTTTTGAACCGTTTAATATTTTTTCACAGAATCTTCAAAAGACACATTGGGGACCCTGCTGCATGTTTCCTGAAGGTTTGGACCAGTCACACAAACCGTGCAACCTGTTGATGCGAGCAAAGAATGCATAAAAAAGGGTAAATGTGCTACAGAATGTTGTTGTATAACTCTGCAACTATATATTCGACTGTTACAAAACTTGGCAGATCCAGAGATCTATGGTACTGCTCCATGTCTGCCAAACATCAGGCAAATCCATCATACGGTGGCAAAATTATTAAGATGCAACATTTCACACTTTAACCCTAACTATAGTGGCACTACTGTGCCAGTGTAATATATATATATGTGTATATGTATATATATATGTATATATATATATATATATATGTATGTGTATATATATATATATATATATATATATATATATATATATAAAAACTTTTTTTAATGCATCAGTTAGGGTTGTTCCACAGCAACAAAAATGAGAATTGATTATTGGGTTAAGCTCTTGGACCACCACCCCAACGGCATCAGGGTGCATGTTGGGGTGATCAGCTAACTCTCACCCCATCATATGAGTAAAGAAGCTGAGGTGTAGGAGAATGGGGTGAGAGTTAGGACCGACGACTCCAACGTGCACACCGATGCTGGTTGGGGGGTCCAAGGGGGCTTTCAACCCTAACACCGAATTTCCTCACTTTTGTTACTGTGGAACAACTCTAACTGATGCATTAAATGGAGTTTTTTGCCTCTAATTTCCCTTCTTTTTGAGAATGAGGATGATAAATAATGAATGTAATGTGGTGGCGGGAGCACGGAGCCTGAAAGACCCCATGCTCCCACCTTGTAATGTCTTGTCACATAGTAACAGGAACAGCAATGGAAATGCAAGCACCAACTGTTACACACATGGTAACACACAGGTAAATGGTAAAGTAAATGTTAATAGAAATGCAAGCACAAAGTGACGCCGAAGCAAACAGAGAGGTAAATGGACATGCAAGGACATACAAAAATGCAACTGGTAATGTGCACAGTGACAGCAGCAGCATTTTAAATGTAAATGTTAAGTGTTACAGCAAAAAGAACTCCAAAGGGATCAGAAACAGAAATGCGAACACAAGCGCGCACGTAAATGCAAACCGTAACGCGCAAGGGCACGGTACCGCAATTGTAAATGCAAATGGTAAAGTTAACATGAAGAATAATGCCAAAGGAAACAGAAATGGAAATGGTAACAGAAGCGTGTATGGAAACACAAACCGTAACACGCACGAGCACAGTACCACAATTGTAAATGCAAATGGCAACGGTAACAGCAACAATAACAGCAAAGGAAACAGAAACAAAAAAGGAAATGCAAATACATATGGAAATGCAAACTTTAATGCGTGCCAGCACAGTAACACAATTGCAGATGCAAATGGCAACAGTAACAGCAACGAAGACACAAAACAAAAGTCAAACGCAAACGCAAATGAAAGAACTGTCGCAAACGCAAATGGCAATGCACACAGTGATGGAAACCAAAATGCAAACACAAACAGTAGTGGAAACACAAATGGTAACAGTAATGCAAATGCAAGTGCAAACGAGAATGCAAAGGGTAACGCACATGGTGGCGTACAAGGGAAGAGTACTGCAAACTGGTACAGAAACACAGGTGGTAACGCTAACTGTAACAGTAACGTAAGTGCACACCCTGTTTTTGCCCAACAGCTGCATAGAGAAACACAGTGTGTACAAAGAATGTATGCATAATAATGGGCCTCAGAGCAGAAAATGAGCTGTTGGAGGACTAAATTGCTTATACCTCAGGAACTGTATGACGCAGGAAAAAAAAAACTCACATGAATCATGATTTTCCTGGCTATGTTTTCACAACAAAAATTCCGTATCTCGCACCGTTTCTGAGATATGAGCCCCAAAAGGCGCAGCATACCCCACCATGTTAGTCTATGGGAAAAAACACCAACTTCGGAGTACCGTAACTTGGCATCCGTGTAATATTTTTTCACCAAACCACCAAAAGGCACATCTGTGAGATGTTGACTGCCTTCTTTCCAAAGTTCAGCTGAAAAGAACAAACCGTTCTTTTGTAGAAAGGGTGGCAAATAATTCCTGTAAGTTTGCCATAGTCTGAAAAAGTACATTCACAAATTTTCGCAAAAATTAGCGAAAGTGTCGCAAGGGCGACACTACTGTTTCCAGAAATCTGAAAACATTTCTGGGGTGTTTAACCCCAAAATAAATACATGGCTAGCATCCTCAGGGTCCGACTAGGTGAACACAGAAAGAATTGTGTCCCTAGAGGGTCCCAATTTTAAATGCCAAGCATTATTCTGATCAGTAACTGAAAAGAAAATGGTGGATTTGTGACACTACTAGGGCCATTTGTGACACTAAAAAGTGCATTTGCGACACTTTCAAACTTTTTGTTAACTTTTCCTATTGACTTATAATGGGAACTTGTTTTTTGAATAACTTCTGAACCGTTCAATATTTTTTCACAAAATCTTCAAAAGGCACGTCGGGGACCCTGGCCTCATGTTCCCTAAAGTTTTTGGACCAGTCACTCAACCCATGCAACCTGTAGGTGAGAGCAAAGAGTTTGCAAAAAAGTGTAATTGTGCTTTTGGTTGTTGCTTAATAACTCTGCAACCGTATATCTGACCAGTACAAAAGTTGACAGATCCCAAGATCTACCATGCTTAACCATGCCTGCCAAATTTCAGGCAAATCCATTGAATGGTGGCAAAGTTTTAGGGTGCAAAATATCACCCTTTAACCTTAAAAGTGCTGCTCAACCCTAACTATGTAGCATCTGCTGTTACCATAATATATATATATGTATATATATATATATATATATATATATATACTGTATATATATATATATATGCAACAGGTGTACAAATAAAAACTGTGTCATAAACCCATTTATCTGAGTCACAGTGCGGATAAATTTATTTAGCCCCACAGTGACTATGTCACCCTCCATTTTTCTACTCACTGACTATGTCACCCGCCCTTCCCAACCATCTGGTCAGCACTACTTCCAGCTCTGGCAGTGCTTTCACACATCTCAGAATCCCAGACTGAAACCATATTGCAGACTGCATGATCTGACCCCTCCACCTCCACCAACACACACAAATATGTTTCCTGCACTTCCAAAAAGAAATATACAGTACATCCTGTACACTAAGTAAAATACCTATCACAACACTGCATAAAAAAAGCAGAGCAGCTTATTTTGACAAAATAAACCCAAACACTTTCAAAAAACAAAGAAAAATGCTTACCTGTAAAACAAAAATAAAGTATCACACAAACTTCTCCCTTTTGCATAAATCAAATATGCAGGGGGTCAGTGTGCAATAATGCAATTATCTTGTACAGTTGCCATATATATATATATATATATATATATATATATATATACACACATACATATATTGCAAAAACTTCATTAATGCATCAGTTAGGGTTGTTTCCACACCGACAAAAGTGTGGAAATTCAGCATTAGGGTTACCACCCCTACCACCCCACCTCCACCATCAGGAATCAGGATGTGCATTGGGGGTCATTGGCCTAACTCTCACCCCATTCCATGTGTAAGAAAGCTGAGGTGGTGCAGTATAGGAGAATGGGGTGAGAGTTAGGAATGGTGACTCCAACGCACACCTCAATGCCTGTTGGTCGGGGTGGGGTGGTAGGGGTGATAACCCTAATGTTGAATTTTCACATTTTTGTCACTGTGGAAACAACCCTAACTGACACATTAATGAAGTCTTTGCAAAGAATTTATTTCCTCTTTTTAAAAGTGTAATGTAAGTAGTAATAGAATGGTATGGCTTGGTTGGAGCCTGGGGCCCTTTGGGCCCCACTCTCCCACCAAGCTACCTATTTGTGAATAATGTATGTGTGGGTGGGAGCATGGGCCTTCTGGGCCCTGCGCTGCCACTTTTATATAAGCATGGAGCCAAACAGCAGCCCTATAAGGCAAGGAGGCTTAGCAACAGTAATTTGTCCATTTCTCGGGAACCATAGGAGGTAGGAAAAAAATTAAAGTGTTGTAATCGTGACAGTTTGTAGCTCTCATGACCATGTAATGACCAAAACCATATTTCACATCATTTCTGAGATACGTGCATTGAAATGCAATGTGAGTGCTAAATCTGAGGGCAAAATAGTGGCCCACGCACATGAAAATCACCAATTAGAACAGTAATTCACAAATATCTCAGGAACCACACACGCTAGAAAAAATATTAAAATTTCAGGGGTTTCAAGGCTTTCTAACCAAGCCTGACACTTAAAAATACTATCACAACAATTTTCGAGCTGCACATATAAATTTTCCCATAGGATGTAATGGGACACTAAAACCACTGTAATTTTTGAATGGAACAAGATTTGTACACAAAATCTTCAAAAGGCACACCTGCAACACAGGACCCATGTATCCCACCCAATTTGAACCAACCTAGATGCAGTCTTCACTACAAAGTGGATGTTTAAAAAAAATGGAATGTTGGGGAATTTTCAAGTTTTTCAGCATGCTATTATTCCACAACTGTACATCCAATCAACACAAAACTGGACCTGGAGACCTACCAAAAATCTTCCTCCATTCCGAATTGCAGGCAAATCGGACAAGCGGTTGCAAAGTTATTAAAGTGCAAAATGTGAGGTTTAACATAGAAATGGCTACGAATTCCTAATCTATAGTGGCACTACTGCGTATAATATAATATATATATATATATACATACTTATATATATATATATATATATATATATATAGATAGATAGATAGATATAGATATAGATATAGATATAGATATAGATATAGATATAGATATACATAAAATATTATAGGGACGCAGTCGCGCCCCTATATTTAGGGTTGAGAAGGCACTTCTATGTTGAAGTCAAAATTCTGGGCGTTAATAACTTTGGACCTGTTCAACAGATTTGCCTGAAATTTGGTGTGTGTGGTGGGGCATAGTAGATCTTTGATTTGCCAAATTTAATTTCATGCTGACTAACGGTCTTTGTGCACGAAAGCGCTGGAAAATGCAAAATTATCAGTTTTTGGAGGCAGCTTTTAGGATTTTTTCTGTGGCTTTGTACAGCCATTGTGTTTTGTGCTGCTCTACGAGATGGCTCATCTGAAAGAGCTTGGCTACCTGAACATACCGCTTTTCATTTGGTGAAAAAATATTAAGGCATTCAAAAGTTATGCTACTTTTAAGTTCCCATTATGTCAATGGGAAAATTTATATGGTTGTTTTGCGAACAAAGAATGGGGTTCTGGCCATCTGGTCCCACCTGGCGATCAAAGAATTTGCAGCCTCACGGTTCAAGAATCTTTGTCCCTGAGAATTCTTTGATCGCAAGGTCTGTCATCTTGTTTTTGCATTTCTAAATTTAAAAAAACAAATATCTTGGCTCAAGGGTCACTCCTGAAGTAAAACTTGGATGGGTTTTACTCAGGGGGGCTCCAATCTATCAAGCTATGTCTTTGGTTTCATTCAAAATGGTCAAAAAATAGAGTTATAATGTTTAAAATCTTTGATCGTGGCTCGCTAACGATCTTTGACCACGAGCCTGCAAATTCTTTGATTGCGAAATTGAACGCAATCTTGCATCATGATCTAAAAACACAATTAGCTCAGGGGTGGGCTAGGGACAGAAATGAGTGTGGGTTTTTCTCAGGGGGCTTCGTTCTATCGAGGCATGCTGTTGGTTTCATTTAAATCTGTCTAGAAATAGCGTTTCACCATTTTTTATTCTTTGATTGCAAGCGTGCAATTTCTTTGATCATGATCCTGCAAATTCTTTGATTGTGAGATTCTTTGATCGCAATCATGCATCGCGAGTGAGGGATGAGATGGCCGAATTAAAAAATATAATTTCTCAGCCATGGGGTGCCCTAGGAAGACAAATGAGCGTGGGTATTGTTCAGGGGGCATCTTTCTGTTGAACCATGGTGGTGGTTTACTGCAGTTCCTTAAAATTATTGATTTATAGCTATTTTTATTCTTTGACCATGAGTCTGCAAATTCTTTGATCATGAGCCTGCAAATTCTTTGACTGTGAGATTCTTTGATCGTGATCATGCATTGTGAGTGAGGGACGAGATAGCCGAATTTAAAAATCAAATTAATCAGCCCATGGGTGTCCTAGGAAAACAAATGAGGCTGGGTTTTGCTCAGGAGGCTTCATTCTGTCGAACCATGGTGGTGGTTTCCCGGCATTCCTTCTAATTTTTGATTTACAGCATTTTTTATTCTTTGATCGTGAGCCTGCAAATTCTGTGATCACAAATCTGCAAATTCTTTGACTGTGAGATTCTTTGATAATCATCTCAGTGCTTTGGATTGTGCTGGTGGCTTGAAATTGATGGGGTACATAGCCTTAGTGTCATGGATGTAGTTTTCAGTCATTGTGGCTGTAAAATGTTAGCAGGTGTGGAATTCTGCATCTCTGACAACTGAAAATCTCAAATTTTTAAATGTTATATCTCGTACATAGTTTGGTGTTTTACATTGAAATGTGGAGGATGTTGATGGTACACACACGTCTACGAGTTTGAGGGCGTGCAGGGCCCAAAGTACTTGTGCTCTCTCTCAACCTTCCACTGGTTGGTGGGAGCACAGGGCCTGCAAGTTGATAGTGTTTTTATTCTTTCTTAAAAAGTAAGGAAATTCTATGCAAAACTGCGTTAATGCATCATTTAGGGTTAAAACACGAAAAGTCAGGAAATGAAAAATCTTTAGGGTTGCCCCTCCCCCCACACCCACCCATCATCCCAAGATTGACAGCTAACAGGGTTTGTCATTGGGGTTGTGAGGTCAAAATGTCACCCCATTCTTATTTACTGTGGCTTGTGAATGTAATTTTAGATGCAATGGGGTGACATTTAGGCCTCACAACCCCATGACACCCTGTCAGCTGTCAGTCTTGGGTGGGTCTGTGGGGGGCAACCCTAAAGATTTTTCATTTCCTGACTTTTCAGATTTTAACCCTAATGATGCAGTAATGCAGTTTTCTGCATTGTATATTTGTATATATATATATATATATATATATATATATATATATATTATGGTAGCACGGTAGTGCTACCATAGTTAGGGTTGAGGAGCCATTTCTATGTTAAACCCCAAAACTTTGCACCTTAATAACTTTGCAACCGTTTGATGGATTTGCCTGAAGTTTGGAATTTATAATCAAGAACCATAGGCCTTGGGATCTGCCAAGTTTCGTACTGGTCAGATATACAGCTGCGGAGTTATTAAGTGTGATCTGTGCACGCGTTTACGCTTTTCTGGAATTCTGTGGTCATGCCTACAGGTCGTACGGTTTGCGTGACCAGCCCAAAATCTTCAGGGAACGTGCAGCCAGGGTCCCCGATGTGCCTTTTGAAGATTTCGTGAAAAAATATTAAACGGTTCAAAAGTTATTCAAAAAACAGTTTCCCATTATAAGTCAATGGGAAAAGTTAACAAAAAGTTCAACACTTTCGCAAATGCATTTTTACTTTCGCAAATGGGCCTGTTACTTCGCAAATGGGCCATTTTGTTTTCAGTTGGTGATCAGAAAATGGTTGGCATTTAAATTTGGGACCCTCTAGCAACCTAATTTTTGTATTCACCTAGTCGGGCCCTGAGGATGCTTGCCATGTCTTTGTTTGTGGTAAAACACCCCAGAAATATGTTTTTCAAATTTCTGGAAAAGTACTTCCATAAAATTACTTTCGTGCTCACGAAAGTGTCAAATTTTTGTGAAGCTTTCGCTAATTGCGACAGTAATTTTCTAGTCTGTGGGAAAATGACAGCAATTCTTTGGCACTGCACTGCAAAATAACCGTTGGGAGTTTTGGGCTGAAATTTGGAGGGAATGCAGCCAACATCTCACAGATGTGCCTTTCAGTGTTGTATTGAAAAAATGTTACATGGCGTCAAAGTTATGGCACTCCAAAGTTGACAGTTTTCCCATAGGATAACATTACGGCGCCCGAAGCATTACAGGAATCCTTTGGCACCCTGCTGCAAAATAACGGTTTGGTCTTTTTTCCTGACATTTGGAGGGAAGACAGCCAACAGTACACAGATGTGCCTTTTAGTAGTTTGGTGAAAAAATATCACATGGCGGTAAAGTTACGGCACTCCAAAATTGACGGTTTTTCCCATAGGATAACATTACGGCGCCCAACACTTAACAGAAATCATTTGGAGCCCTGCTGCAAAATAACGGTTTGGTCTTTTTTCCTGAAATTTGGAGGGAAGACACCCAACAGCCCTCAGATGTGCCTTTCAGTAGTTTGGTGAAAAAACATTACAGGGAGGCAAAGTTATGGTGCTCCGAACTTTTCTTTTTTTCCCATAGGATAACATTACGGCATTCGCCATGCATTTCAGGGCCCGTATCTCGGAAACGGTGCGAGATACGGACTTTTCGTCAGAAAATTTCTTAGCCCCCTCATGGGGCTAAGATTCAAATTAGCCAGGACAGTTGTAAATAATATGACTTTAAATTTCTTTTCTACGTCGTACGGTTCCTGAGATATAATGTATTTAGTATTCCAAGATCTCATTTTCTGCATCGATACTCATTATTTTGCATACATTATTTGTACTCACTGTCTTTCTCAATGCAGGTTTTGGGGAAAACCAGCCTGTGCGCTTACATTACTGTTACTGTTGCCCTTTCCGCTTGCGGATCCGTACTGCTTACTTACCATTGACGCCTGTGCCACCATGTGCGTTATCCTTTATGCTTTCATTTGCGCTATGCTTTCTGTTATTTTTGCCATTTCTGTCTACAGTACTGTTTATCTTACCGCTTCACTTTACATCACCATGCCCATTGACATTTCTGTTTGCAGGCACCATGTTACTATGTGACAACACATCACGTGGCAGACCATTCCCGCCTATGCCACCATGCTGCTACTCTTTCTGTTCTCATTCGTGCTTGTGTTACAATGCGCCACTGTTAGCATTTCTGTTTGTGTTGCTGTCCCTGTTAGTATGCCACAACACATCATGGAGTGGCAGCGCTGGGCCCAAAGGGTCGGGCCTCAGCCTCCCCGCCGCTGCATTACATCTACTATTTCTGCTATCATTCTCAAAGAAGGAATTAGAGGCAAAACTCGCTTAATGCATTAGTTAGTTGTCCATAGCGACAAAAGTGAGGAAATTGGCTGTTAGGTTGAAAACCCCTTGACCTCGCCCACCCCCAACCGCATTGGAGTGCGATTGGGATCGTGATCCTAACTCTCACCCCATTGTCCTATACTTCTGCTGCTTTACACATGTCATGGGGTGAGAGTTAGGGCTGACATCCCAATGCGCATCTAATGCCGGTTGGGCGGTGGGCAGGGGGTCCAAGGGTTTCAAACCCTAACAGCGACTTCTCACTTTTGTCATTGTGGAACAACCCTAACTAATGCATTAAATGGCTTTTTTTGCCTCTAATATATATATATATATACATACATACACACACATACACACATATATATTTATTGCAAACAACTCAGTTAATGCATCAGTTAGTGTTGATAGCACAGCAACACAAGTATAGAAATGTGATGTTAGGATTACTCCCCTACCACCCCCCCAACCTCCACTCTCCAACTGATGTTGGGATGTGCCATGGGGTAATCAGGCCCAACTCTAACCCCATTCCGTGTACAAACAAGCTGACATGCTACAGCATAGGAGAATGGGGTGAGAGTTAGGACTGACAACCCCATGGCACACCCCAGCTTCTGTTGGTGAGTGGAAAGTGG
This sequence comes from Neoceratodus forsteri, assembly GCA_016271365.2. Classification (NCBI taxonomy): domain Eukaryota; kingdom Metazoa; phylum Chordata; order Ceratodontiformes; family Ceratodontidae; genus Neoceratodus; species Neoceratodus forsteri. The sequence goes on along the minus strand of CM028129.1, from coordinate 1,141,757,014 downwards.
GGTGGTGGGGGTGGGGTGGTGGTGGGGTAACCACCATACTACACATTCCAGATATGTGAATGAATCCATTCACTGTAAGAGAACAGTGGGATTTTCTTGAGTTGTGCAGCCATAGTTTGAACTTGTGCTGCTGGTTGCACTTTTAGGTGTGTTCTGCCATTTCCCTGGTGTTTCTCCTGTGCTGCACCCATCTTACCTTGCTTACTCATGGAATGGGGTAAGCATTAGGGTCCACAACCCCAAAACATGCCCCTCATGCCTGTTCCTGTATGCACAGTGGGGGTGGAGTCTTAAGCTTGGGAACCCCAAGGTCGTATTTCCCTACTTTTGATGCTTCAACCCTAATTGTGCATTAACAAAATGTTTTGCAATGAATACATTGGATAATGCATCCATTCACATATTTGGAAATTGTAGTATGGTATGGGCTGCATGCCCATTGGCTCATTCTGTGGACCAATGGGCGTGCAGTCCTACCGACGGTGTCAGTCGGCGGGCAGCGGGATGGCAGGTGGGTGGGGTGCTGCCGCCTGCCGCTGACCTGGGGGGTGGGGCAGTGGGGATCAGTTGGTGGATGGGGAGGAGGGTCCGCTGGACCACCAGGGATATGGGGGTCATTACTAGTTCACTTAAGCCCGCGATCAGGCAGATTTCGGTCCACTGGACCACCAGGGATATTGGAGCAATCCTTTTGTTCACACTTAAGCCCGCGATCGGGTGGGCAGCGGTCCACTGGACCACCAGGAATTTAGATTATTCTTTTTTTACTGAAGCCCATGATTGGGCAGTGGGGCACATTGCTGTGCTGTGGGGGCGTCAGTCCCTGACGGCTGCTGCCAGGCAGGATGCCAGGTGCAAGGCATCGGGGATCAGCGCACCTGCTTGCAAATGGGGCCATAATGACATGCAAATGGCCTCATGTGCGTCTTGCATACATTATGGCCCCATTTGCATGTCAGCTTTTGAATATCGCAGTTGCTGCACCTTGTGCAATGGAACTTCTGCTAGTGCATCCCCATGCTCCACTCTGGCCACTGTGCCATGCACACTGCGGTTGGCCAGGGTGCAATATTCAATGATGCTGAGCCATGGTGCAGCTCCATTGAATATCTCCCAGTCCTCGCCCCTGCATAGCCAAGTTGAGCTGCGCCCAGGCTTATGCCACAGCGTGGCGCAATTTGAATTTCTAGGCTATTATAGATATATATATATATATATATATATATATATATATATATATATGTGTGTGTGTGTATATATATATATATATATTCTTTTTTTAGAAAGTGATTAAACACAGCAGTGCCCTGTACTAAGTATACCAGTAGAGGGACTATGTTACAAGAAAAATAATGGTCTGTGGATTTTTACACATTTAAAAAACATTTATTTGTTTAAAGGTGACGTGCAAAGAAGCTCTGCAGCCCCCTCCTGTCCCTACATACCTTCCAATGATGCTGCAGGAGTCAGGGACTGCAATGATCATTATTTTTATTGCAAATATTATATTTTAATAAAGTGCCAAAACCTAAGACCGAATGAGGAAGCGTGGAGTGGGTCCTGATTGAGCAGGTGCAAGTTGTCATGGGTATTCCACCCATTTAGTGACATTGCTATCACCACTGCTCTTATTGTAGCAGCAGTGGTGGTAGTCTAATATACATATTTTATTACTTCAACAGGGGTCTTGATACCAGAAATATTACTTACAGCATCAACATGACAGGCTGTTACAATACTGCTGCTACAATAACAGCGGTGATGTTAGACATCACTAAATGATCATTGCAGCCCTTGACTCCTGAACTACTGCTGAAAGACCAGCTCAGTATAACAAACTAATACTAGCCCAGATCTAATTCAAAATTGTGCTCCAGAAAGAAAGAAAAAAAGGAAAAAGAAAATCAATAAAATACGTAAAAACAAGCACAGTGCTTCCTCACCCAGGACTCTGTTATGTTTGTCATAGAAACATAGAAACATAGACTTTGACAGCAGATAAGGACCGCTAGGCCCATCTAGTCTGCCCATTTCCCTACCTACAGGATAGGCCGCAGATCCTAGTTAACCAACAGCCTATATCTTCCTGCCCCCCACAAGAATTGCCTTATGTCTGTCCCATGCATTCTTGAATTCTCCCACAGTTTTAGACCCCACAACTTCCTCAGGGAAGGCTGTTCCATGCATCCACTACCCTCTGTGAAATAATACTTCCTCACATTGCCCCTGAACTGCCCTCCTTCTATCTTTAAATTGTGTCCCTTGTTCTTGCAAGTCTCTTTTTCTGAAAGATGCTACCCTCTTGGACTTTGTTGATTCCTTGAGGTACTTGAAAGTTTCTATCATGTCCCCCCTCCTTCTTTCCTCAAGGCTATACATATTAAGTTCCTTTAGTCTCTCCTCATACGGTTTCTCTTGCAGACCCTGCACCATTTTAGTTGCCCTCCTCTGGACTGCCTCTATCCTGTCTATGTCCTTGCGGAGATGGGGTCTCCAGAACTGGACACAGTATTCCAGATGGGGTCTCACCAACTGTCTGTACAGAGGGATAACAACTTCCTGTTTTCTGCTGCTGATGCCTCTCCCTAAACATCCCAATATACCCCCGGCCCTCCCTACTGCCTTCTCACATTGCTTGCTAACCTTAAGGTCATCTGATATGATTACCCCCAGGTCCCTTTCCTGTTTTGTTGTTGTTACTACCTCCCCACCCATTGTGTATTCTGCCCCTGGGTTCTTGTTTCCCAGGTGCATTATTTTGCACTTTTTTGCATTGAATCCTAGCTGCCATACGTCTGACCATTCCTCCAACCTCGCCAAGTCCCTTTTCATCCTTTCCACCCTCCTTGTGTATCAACCCTGTTGCAGATCTTTGTGTCATCTGCAAAAAGGCATACTTTTCCTTCCAGCCCCTCTGCAATGTCACTGATGAAGACATTAAAAAGGACTGGACCCAATACTGAACCCAGCGGTACCCCACTAGTAACGGCCCTTTCTTCAGAGTGGACTCCATTTACAATTACCTTCTGTGTCCTGTTGCCCAGCCAATGTTTTACCTAGGCTACCACCCTGGGACCCACTCCCAGGCTGGTTAATTTGACTATTAATCTTTTGTGTGGGACTGTGTCAAATGCCTTACTAAAGTCTAGGTAGGCCATGTCCACAGCCCCTCCCTGGTCTACTACTTAGTCACCCAGTCAAAGAAATCTATTAGATCTGCCTGACATGACCTTCCCGCTGTGAACCCATGCTGCCTTGGATCCTGTGCTCCACTGACCTCTAGGTACTCAACTATTCTTTCCTTCAGAGTGACTCCATCACTTTCCCTACCACAGAGGTCAGACTGACAGGTCTGTAGTTTCCTGCCTCTGTCTTGGTCCCACTTTTGTGAAGAGGAATCACATCCGCCTTCCTCTAGTCCTCGGGTACCACACCATCCTCCCATGATTTATTAAAAAGAGTAGCCAGTGGTTTCATTAGTTCCTTCCTTAATTCTTTTAGAATTCTGGGGTGAATTCCATCAGAACCCATTACCTTGTCCACCTTCAGTTTTAGGAGTTCTTGCAGAACCCTTTCTTCTGTGAAAGGACTGGGATTGACCCCCCCTACCAAGAGTGCTTCTGTTAATTGGATTAGGCACTTCCCCCTCCTCTTTTGTGAATACTGAGCAGAAATATTCGTTCAGTATTCCTGCTTTTTCACTGTCCCCCTCTGCCCACCCACAGTTCATTCTATTCAGCCTCACTATCCCTCCCTTTGTCTTTCTACGCTTGCTGATGTACCTGTAAAAGGTTTTATCCCCCTTCTTAACTGAGTTGGCTATCTTTTCCTCAGTTTGGGCCTTTGCTATTCTGACTTCCCTCCCTGCTTCTTTCTGCCTTAACTGATACAGCTCTCTGTCCTGCTCCTTCTGTGTTTCCTTATACTTCCAGAATGCTATCTTTTTCTTCCTGACTTTCACAGCCACCTCTCTTGAGAACCATAGTGGCTTTTTCTTTCATTTTGATTTGTTTATTTGCTTCACACAAAGGCTTGTTGCCTCTGTGATGGCAGTTTTGATAATTCCCCATTGTTGCTCCACACCTCCTTCTAGCCTGTTTGCTAGTGCTTTTCTGAGGCACTCTCCCATCTTGCCAAAGTCAGCCCTCCTAAAGTCCAGTACCCTCACTTTTGTATGGCTTGACTCTGTAGCTGAGTTTAATGTGAACCACACTGTTTGATGGTCACTTGTCCCCAGATGGCAACCCACTTCTAGATCTGAGGTCCCTCTCACTGCCCCCGTTTGAGAGTATGAGGTCTAAGATTGCTCCCTCATGAGTGGGTTCGAAACTAGCTGTCTAATGCCTGCCACCTGTAGGGCATCAAGAATGGCCCTGCTCTTGGATGTGGCTGCAGCAAATGTGCTCCAGTTAACATCTGGCATATTCAGGTCTCCCATCAACAGTATCTCCCCTTTCTCTGCCATTCTAAGAATGCCTTCCATCATATCCTTGTCCATTCCTTCCCCCTTACTTGGGGGTCTGTACACAACCCCTGTGCGGATTGTGGTGCCCTTTCCAGTCTCCAAGGTGACCCACAGTGCCTCCTCTCCTCCCTGTTTACTCTTTTGTTCAGTTGCTTTCATCCCTTCCTTTAAATAGAGAGCTACTCCTCCCCCTCTTCTCCCCTGCCTGTCTCTCCTGTAGGTTATGTACCCTGGTATGTTAACATCCCAGTCATGGTTCTCTGTGTACCATGTTTCTGTGACTGCTATGATATCCAGGCATCCCTCTTCCATTAAGGCCACCAGTACAGGGAGCTTGTTGCCCAGACTACAGGCATTGGTACTCATTACCCTCCATTTTCTGATGGCCTTACCCTCTTTTGCCCCATCCCTGTCCTTCTTGCCTTTGCCACTTTCTCCATTTACCCCTGCCCTTCTCCCTATCAACACCTTCATGTTGGTGTTTGCCACACTTACTACTGTGATTGTTTGGGGGGGCTAGGATTTTCCTGCTCCTTTCCAGTGCCTTCCCCCTTGGCTAGTTTAAAATCTTGCCAATGAAGCATTTAAACCTATCACCTAGGATCCTGGTTCCCCTCCTGGACAGATGCAGCCCATCATGCCAGTATAGGCTTGTATCACTCCAGGTGGACCCCCAGTCCCCAATGAAGCCAAATCCCTGAGCTCCACACCAGTTTTTCAACCACTGATTGAATCCCATGTTACGGAACACCCTAGCCTCTCCTATGCCATAGATGGGTAGCACCTCTGAGAAGGTTACCGTGTGTGCTACTTGACTAAGACCCCTCCCCAATTCCACAAACTCTTCCTGCACTTCTCTAATCCCTTTCTTTGCCAGGTCATTTGTCCCTAGGTGGAAAATGACATCCAGCTCCCTCCCCTGTGCAGCTGCTCCAGCAATCCTGAGGATTCGGTCCCTGTCCCTCCAAGCCATGGTGCCAGGCAGGCACCTTACCTCCCTCTCCCCTTCCTTGCCCAGTTCTACCTTCCTAACAATGGAGTCCCCCACCAGGAGTTGTTTCCTTCCCCTGCAGGGTCCTCTGCCACCCTCCTGTGGGTCTCCTTTGTGGAGTTTCCCAGCATTCTCCTTGGTCTCCACTGTGGGTGCCTCCATAGAGGAACCACACTTTGCCAGAATGGCATAGGAATTGTGGAGAGGTACAACTGGAGGGATACACCTTTGTTCCACCACCCTCACCCTCCCTAAGCCCACTGTCATCCAACTGCTCCTCTTTCTTGGCAACCTCTGAGGCAACAGCAGTGGCACTGGTGGTCCCAGGATGGAAGAGGAGGTCCCACAAATCCTGGCCAACTCAGCCTGGAGATGAGCAACCTCCTCCCTTAGCCCAGAGAGGTGCCTGCAGATGGGACAACACCGCATCCTCCAGAACATCTCCCGGAAGACTGCTGCTCCACAGCCACTGCACTGCACCACTCCAATCATGTCTTATTTCTGGCCCCTTAACTGTTTGCAATCCTTACTCTTTCCTCTGTTTTTTTTCTCTCTCTCTCCTTACTTTCTGCCTGTGTGCCCTTCAAGCTCCTGATTGTCCTGTTCTGAGACAAGAATATCCTATATTTCTCAGTAGAACACTTACTTGTTCAGAGGCAGACCTCCAGCATCTAGAGGGGGCCAAAGAGCTACTCTTGCCTTTCTAGGATGGTGGGTCCTTGGTGGTTCTGTGATCACTCACTTCCTGCCCCTAAACAGGAAGTTCCTGTTGTCAGTCAAATTCTGTGCCTATAAAAATAGAACTAGCTTTGGGTGGGGAAGGAGGGCAATATAGTCCTAGCAGAGAAGTTCAGTCACACAGCAGTCCTTTCTCCTGGTGTCTTCTGCCAAGCTATTAGCAGAATCTTTCTAAGGCAGTCTTTAAATGTAGCTTCCTTCTAGCTAAGTCACTCCCCCTACTTACCAGATCTTTCTACAAGTAATTTAAACCTCACAGCAGTTAAGTCCTTTCAGTCACCTGAGATTTACACCTAGATGACTTTTCAGTTAACCATTCAGTTCAGTTAACCCAACACACACTTTTTTTTATTTTTTTTTTTGTTTTGTATGTTAGTTTTTTTACCCTAAATTAAAGGTCCAAATGCAAAAGTTCTTCTACTTTAGTCCAGCAGAGAAGTTCAGTCACACAGCAGTCCTTTCTCCTGGTGTCTTCTGCCAAGTTAGCTTGTCTAGCTCCAGCCGTTTCTTATTCTCTTGTTTGCAATATTTAAAGAACAGCTAATGCCTTTTGGAAAACTTTAGAATTCAAAATATTTATGCTAAATATTTAGAACTTATATATTTATATATTCAGCTTGTTTTTCACATATTTTCTGTAGATTTAGTGTCTCCATTATTTTTTGCTGAAGAAATTCCTACTCAGACAAGATGTTTGCCCCTTTAGAGTTCATCTGCCTTTGTAGGTTATTCCCCACTTGAAATTATTATGCTCTGTTGTGACATAGAAATAACTGTGATGTCACAAGTAGAGTATTATGACTTCAGTTTGGGAAGAAGCAATAGGAGCTGGTGAACTATTGAGGAACAACAATTCTGTTTTCATGCATATGGCCACATTGAAAAATAACGGGGATAAGAAATACTGAGCTAATAAGAAATGTAAGCTGCTTTGTGTCCACATATTATGTTTTCAGAGTACTTCTTGAGATGCTGGTTGCTTTTTAAATTGGAGTTGTTTTTGTTCTGCAGAGTACACAGTAGAGTAGAGGAATGCTTGGTGTCTGGGATTGCCTACCAGATGGGGGAAGGAATTTGAACAATTTATCCCTAAACACTGACTGCACCAGCTTGTCTCAAACTCAGCTGTGTGGCTGAGGCTGAAGAATTCAGATCTTAAAGAGTGTTACTCCTAACCAAAGACCAGGGTCATCATGCTATTGACATGTTTGTAAATCATACTTCTTTTTCATCTAGCACTCTAGGTACAGTGCTCAACAGAGGACAGGACAGGGGTAAATGGAAAAATAGACAAGGGCAAAAAAAGCAGGCATGGGGGAAAAAAGGATAAAGCCAATATTAAATGGAGGGCAATGAGTATCAATGCCCGTAGTCTGGGAAACAAGCTTCCTGAGCTAGTAGCCTTGATGGAAGATGAACACTTGGATATTGTGGCAGTCACAGAAACATGGTACACAGGGAACCATGACTGGGATGTCAACATACCGAGGCATACAGTCTACAGAAGGGACAGGGAGGGGAAAAGAGGAGGTGGAGTAGCTCTATACATAAGGGAAGGGATCAAAGCTACAGAACTAAAAAGTAAAGGGGGAGGACAAAAGGCACTCTGGGTCACCTTGGAGACAGGGAATGGCATCACAATCCGCACAGGGGTTGTATACAGACCCCCATCTCAAGGGGAGGAAATGGACAAGAAAATGATAGAGGACATTCTCAAAATGGCTGAAAAAGGGGAGATACTGTTAATGGGGGACCTGAATACGCCAGATGTTAACTGGATGACATGTACTGCAGCCACATCCAAGAGCAGGGTCATTCTCAATGCCCTGCAGGGGGCAGGCCTTAGACAGCTAGTGTTGGAACCCACTCGGGAGGAAGCAATACTAGACCTGGTACTCTCAAATGGAGAGAGGATCACAAATTTAGAAGTCAGTAGACATCTGGGAACAAGCGACCACTGCACAGTGTGCTTCACAATAAGCACAACCATGGAGATAAGCCATACAAAACAAGCATACTGGACTTTAGAAGGGCTGACTTTGGCAAAATGGATGAATACCTGAGGAATACACTAGCAAATGTGCAAAAAGGAGGGGTGGAAGAACAATGAAGAAAAATCAAAACTGCCATCATAGAGGCAACAAGCCTTTGTGTGAAACAGATAAAGAAAACAAAGCGGAGTAAAAAACCACTATGGTTCTCAAAAGAGGTGGCAGGAAAGGTTAAGGAGAAAAAGGTGGCATTCAAAAAGTATAAGGCATCACAGAAGGAGCACGACAGGGAACTGTATCAATTAAAACAGAAAGAAGTGGGGAAGGCAGACAGAATAGCAAAAGCCCAAACTGAGGAAAAAATAGCCAAGTCAGTTAAGAAGGGCGATAAAACCTTTTATAGGTACATTAGGGAGCATAGAAAGGTTAAGGGAGGAATAGTGAAGATTAATAAGGGAGAAGGGAGGTGGACAGAGGGAGACAGTGAAAAGGCAGATATACTGAATGAATACTTTTGTTCAGTATTCACAAAAGAAGATGAAGAGGAGTTACCTAAACCACACAATAGAAGCACTCTGGGTACGGGGGTTGACACCAGTCCATTCACAGAAGAAAGAGTCCTGAAAGAACTCCTAAAACTCAAGGTGGACAAAGCAATGGGGTCTGATGGGATTCACCCTAGAATCCTAAAAGAACTAAGGGAGGACCTAGTGACACCACTGACCACACTTTTTAACAAATCATGGGAGGATGGGGTGGTACCTGAGGACTAGAGAAGGGCAGATGTGATTCCCCTTCACAAAAGTGGGAGCAATGCAGAAGCAGGAAACTACAGACCTGTAAGTTTGACCTCAGTGGTAGGGAAAATTATGTAATCACTTCTGAAAGAAAGAACTGTTGAGTACCTAGAGGCCAGCGGGGCACAAGACCCAAAGCAGCATGAATTTACAGCAGGAAGGTCATGTCAGATGAATCTAATCGATTTCTTTGACTGGGTGACCAAAGTAATAGACCAGGGAGGGGCTGTGGATATGGCCTACCTAGCCTTTAGCAAGGCATTTGATACAGTCCACCACAAAAGATTAATAATCAAGTTAGCCAGCTTGGGAGTGGGTCCCAGGGTGGTAGCCTGGGTTGAAAACTGGCTGCAACAGGACACAGAAGGTAATAGTGAGTGGAACACATTCGAAGAAGGGGGTCACTAGTGGAGTACCTCAGGGCTCAGTACTGGGTCCAGTCCTCTTTAACATCTTTATAGGTGACATTGCAGAGGGTCTGGAGGGAAAGGTATGCCTCTTTGAAGATGATACAAAGATCTGTAGCAGAGTTGATACACAAGGTGGGTAGAAAGGATGAGAAGGGACTTGGCAAGGTTGGAGGAATGGCCAGACATATGGCAACTTAGATTCAATACAAAGAAGTGCAAAGTAATGCACCATGGAAACAAAAACCCAGAAGAAGAGTACACAATAGATGGGGAGGTACTAGCAACAACAAAAATGGAACGGGACTTGGGGGTAGTCATATCAGATGATCTAAAGATGGGTAAGCAATGTGAGAAGTCAGTGAGGAGAGCCAGGGGGATACTGGGATGCACAGGAAGGGGCATCACAAGTAGAAAAAGGGAAGTGGTTATCCCTCTGTACAGACAGTTGGTGAGACCCCATCTGGAGTACTGTGTGCAGTTTTGGAGACCTCATCTATGCAAGGACATAGACAGGATGGAAGCAGTCCAGAGGAGGGCAACTGGAATGGTGCAGGATCTGCATCAGAAATCATATGAAGAGAGACTGAGAGAGCTTAATATGTATACCCTTGATTGAAAGGAGGGATGGGGGAACATGATAGAAATGTTCAAGCACCTCAAGGGAATCAACAAAGTCCAGGAAGGTAGCATCTTTCAGAAAAAGAGATGTGTAAGAACAAGGGGACACAATTTAAAGATGGGGGGGCTCAGGGGTAATGTGAGGAAATCTTTTTTCATGGAAAGAGTGGTGGATGCATGGAACTGCCTTCCTGGGGAGGTTGTTTGGGCTAAAACAGTGGGGGAATTCAAACATGCATGGGACAGATACAAAGCAATTGTAGTGGGGGTTGGCAGAAAGTAGGCTGTTGGTTAACTGGAATCTGCAGCTTATCCAGTAGGTAGGGAAATGGGCAGACTAGGTGGGCCAAGTGGTCCTTATCTACCGTCAAAGTCTATGTTTCTATGTTTCTATGTTTCACTCATTAGATATTCTGAAGTGTTACATTTCCAGAGTATTATGTCACAACCCCACATGGAAATATCAACAAACACACCCAACCTCAATTCTGCAATCTCAACTCCAGTCTTTTGACTCAATCCACAAAATGATTTTTCCCCATGCCTGGATGCTGAAGATCAGGGAAAGACATGGAGTGCCCCTCAGCACATGCAGAGCACCCCACAACACTCATGGTGTAGGTTGTACTGACCCTCTACATCTAGTTCCAATCTGCCTTTGCATCTATGCAGATTGTGGGTGAGTTGGGCTCTCACACAACATGCATGGATGTCCTCCCAACTGACCCATAGAATTTTTCTGGGCTGTGCCAGTCATGTGAAGGATGTCGACACTACACCAAGCAAGATGCGGTAGTAGTGCCTATGCACCCTCCCTGGCCAGCCCCCTTGGGCATTTGTGGGACCTGATTGGCCCCACTATATGTTTCCTCAGCCATCTGAGGTGTTATGGAATGCTGGGGCCATAACTCCCACATTTTTGTATTTTATGTAACATCCCCATGTCTTATGGAGATATGGCAATCCATGGGAGATTGCTTTATTCCATTGTAGCCTGCTCTGCTTGGCACAAGGGATCCACTTTGGGCAGCAACTTTGGCATCTGATTGGATGGCTGGTGTCCTTCCCCCTACTGCCTGCCAATATTTCCTTCCATGATCTGCTGAGAACTCAGACTGTGGTATCGGCTGTATACCACTGTATCCTGGAGTCACATTCAAGCCTGCAACTGTGAGTTCCCTTCTCTTTACAAAATCCACCTTATGTAGGAGGATGCTGTTTGGTTTGGGGTGATGTGAATTTAAAACTCACCCATGAAGTGCATGTAAAGCAGACACTTCATGTAATTTTCATCCCCCAAAATAATTATTGTTGCACCATGCTCTGCTACTATGTATACATACATACATAAATACATGCATACATACAACAGCTCCACAGAGCTCAATACATCCACCTGTCTGTGGCTGCATCTAGTATACACTATTTCTAACTCTCATCTCATTGCTACATGAGTACCCCTCCCCAGGTTGCTTAGAAACCAGCATACCTTATGTTCGGCTTACAGTTTTCTGTAACTTGGTTGATGAATTCCTCCGTCCATCACAGATGCACTTTCTTTTGTCTGCTGCCATATGTATTTTATATTGTTTACTGTCTGACCATTGCACTTCCTCAAATGTAAAGCAGCCTTGCTCCTGTTGTATAATACTGTCTGCGACTGTATCTTCTTTACCACTTTGTATACCCCTCCCCCGCCCCAGGGTTGTCCTTGGAAACATGCAATAGCTTAGTGTGCTTTTCCAGTCACCAATTTCTCAACAAGTAAAATAACATGAATACATAACTGTATTACAACTGTGAGTTCCCTTATCTTGACAAAATCCACCTTATGCAGGAGCTTGCTGTTTGTTTTGTGGTAATAGGAATTTAAAACTCACGCATGAAATGTATGTAAATTAGACACTTTGTATACTTTTCTTGAGGTGGGCACTCCTGTAAATAACAACAATTTGATTTTCATGGCTTTTCTCTCACAGCTTTTTTTGTGGAAAATGCAGTTTGTAAAGTGGAATGTGACAACCTGTAGAACTTTACACTAAAAACGCTGCAAAGTGAATTTTCTTCACTTCACCCACTCTTATGTATGTAGTGAATCCTATACTGTTATGGCTACAATTTCCTAGTGATTCTCCAATGTCTATGTCTCTTACTAAATCTTCCTTACTGATAAAGATCAGTTCCAGTGTTTGTTCTCTAGTGTTACCCTTGACACATACATATCTGACAGTAGCCTTCAGTAATAACCCTCCAAAACTGACTTTTTTGCCTGGTCTAGGAATTACCTTCTCCCACTGCCTGTCTGGGTAGTTGAGGTTGCTCACAAGCAACACAACAATTGTCTTTCAGATCATCTTGTGAAGTTTCAGGTTTTTTATTTTTATTTAAAATTTGTTTTGACCAGGTAGAACAGCACTGAGCCACTTGGCCCTTTTACAGGCTTGACCCAATTGTGTAACAGCACATACATTGCATAAACATACATACCTTGCTTAAAAGTAAGTACAATACACAAATAATTATAGCAATACAATTCACACAACAATAAGATGCATAATATCAACTAACTTGAAAATTAAAATGTGTTACTTTAAGTAAAAATACAAACATCTCAATTACTAGTTCTGGTTCTTCTCATCTGATCATCATTAGCATAGGCCGGAGGTCACGTGATGTCTGCTTGCTGAGTGGCAGCTGAGGTCTGGAGCTCTCCCTTCCCGCTAACAATTTAAGCTTATTTGGTGTTTTCCCGACCAATTTTAAGAGCTAAGTGCGTTACTACCGACACGTCTATACTCCGTTTGTCGGTTTTTGGGAGTGTTCGGGGGTGCATCTTAAAGTCTGCAGTAGGATGGAGGTGGACAAAAAGCAGGCCGCAATAAGACATACACCGCCTGCTATGCCGGAAAAGCTCCCTTAAAAACCTCGGAACCAGCCCAGGCCTGCCTCGGATAGATTGGGGGATAAATTTCAAACAGCCAGCCCCCTTTCAGAGGAAAGATTCCTGGAAGAGATTGCGCCGCTAAAGGACGTGCTGCAATCTATCACAGCCGACCTGAAGTCCATTCGAGGATCTCTCTGCACTCTCTGAGGTATCTGACCTCGGAGGCCAGGATACATTCACTTGAGAAGTGGAAGCATACCGCTGGAGGCCGAGATGGTCTCTTTAGCCCAGCAAGTCAAAAATTGCAAACAAAAGCGGTAGACTTGGAGGGCCGTGGTCGGAGAAATAATCTTGTGATCTTAGGCCTCCGGAGTCGAGGAAGGGACTGATCTCATGGCGCTCCTCCAGAAGTTCTTGGTCAAGATTGGGGCCCTTTCGCCTCAACCCTTACTACCACTTGAAGCAGGCTCATCGGGCTCTTAGGCCCAGGCCTCCACCCGGCTCTCCTCCACGTCCCATCATTCTGAAATTTCTAAGTTACATCGAGCGACAGTATGTTTTTAATAAGTCTCGAGAGCTGCAGGCTATAAGCTGGGATGCATCTAAGCTACGCATTGCTCAGGACTTACCAAAATAAGTCAGAATGAAAAGAGCTGCCTTTCATCCTGTTGTGCAGAAGCTGGTGGCTGCTGGTATTCCCTTTCGCATGCTTTACCCGTCTACTCTCAGGATTATGATTGATGGAAGTCCCCACAGCTATGAATCCTCGGACTCAGCCTTAAAAGACTTGTCCGCTAAAATGCCTAACCTGTTTTCTGCTAATGGTTGAGTGGATGTCCCTGAACTGGTCTCCAAGTGGATCTCTCGGGTGGATTTGGGACTTATGATTCTACTGCTGGTTTTATTTTTTTACTTCTCTCCCCCCCCTTTTTGTGCTTCTTCCCTCCGACAGTAAGATTGCCAGCTGCCCGGTTTAAACTCACCTGCCCGGCTGTTCCTGAGGTCGCTGGGTCGATACAGGGAAGCTTGAGCAGCTGGGCGGGGCCTTCGGTCGACCGCTTTGGCCTCATTACTTCCCCTTCCCTTAGCGAGTTGGTTTACCCGGAACGCCCCTGGGCAGGCTGCTGTTTCCTAGTGCACCGATTTGGGGAGGGACCGGTTTGGTCCTAGCGATAGTTGGCTCCCCCGGGAAACCGCCTGTCCTTATCGCGATGGTGCCATGGTACTGCAGTTCTTTTCATGCGCCTCCTAGCCTTTTGCTTTTGCCCTCGCCGATGGTGAGTTAGCCCTACTTATTGTTTTAGTAACCTCCTGGCTGGTAGAGGTGCAGGGGCAATTTCAGGAACCATCTGATTTCTGGACCCTGATTGTGCTGTTGTTGGTGGGGGGGGATACTCCTGGGCCTAGCGTGAGTACTCACAGCTGCATTGTGCACCGATGGATGGGGGGCTGCAAATCATATCCCTGGTTTTGGGTTTTTATTAAATGGTTTGGGGTGGAGTGGGGTTGTTTCCCTGTGGTGGATCATTGGGCTTTGGTTATTTTCCAAGTTTCAGGACCCCTACAGCCTGATGGGATATGGATTTGCACTGGGGAAGTGGCTGCCAGAATACCATGGTTCTTGTATATTTTTGGGTTTGTTTATGTCTGAGGGCGAACTGTATATAATTGGATGTTTTTCTTGGAAGTGCAGGGGTGGGTGAGCCACTCCAGTCTGGTTGGGTTCATGTCTGATCCTTGTAATGTTAGATATACTCCAAATGTCTAAGATACCCTTCTTTTGGCAAGTATTTTTGCTAAGCTATGGGAGCTGGAGCTAGGGGAGTAAGTGTGCCTGCTATATTACTTTGTACCTGGTTGCTTTAGTATCTGTCATATACTTGAAATGGCTTTAGGTGCTCTCAAATTTGCATGTGGAATGACGTGGGCTCAGAGGAAAGTCAAGAGATCTCAGGTTTTTAAACATTGTGACTTATTTCAGGTGGATATCTTATTTTTGCAAAAACCCATTTAACCAATGCAGAATCGAAATGGTTGATTCGATCTGGTTTTAGAGTTTCTGTAGCAAGGGAACCAGCACTAAGGGGGTGTAGGATACTTTTAAAAGATATGTCAATTTCTTGGTCAATATACGATAGCGGACCCTGAGGGAAGATATGTACTGATTAAGGGTTCTCTCAATGGGATACTATAGTACTAGGATCTGTGTATGGCCCAATAGGGGGTAGCTCCACCTTTTTTATGTCCCTAGCGGATAAAATCAGTGCTCTGCTTCCTTCTCAAATTGTGTTGGGGGGTGATTGGAACCTTCCACCTTCCCATTTGTTAGACAAGGATCCCAAATCCAATTCTCCACCTACTCCGGCTCAAAGATCACTGTTGGATTTTACTCACATGCTAGGGCTTTGTGATCCCTGGAGTCTCTCCAACCAATCCCTTCGTTCCTTCTCATTCTTTTCTCAGCCCCACAGGTCCTGGTCTAGAATAGATTATATTTTGATTAGCAAAACCCTCTTTCCGGATCTCCTCCAGTCTGGTATTGAACCGATTATTCTTTCCGATCATGCAATTGTGTGGGTTAATATATCCCCTGGTCTTAAACTTCAAAGGGACACTGTCTGGAAGCTTAATACC
This sequence comes from Neoceratodus forsteri, assembly GCA_016271365.2. Taxonomy (NCBI): domain Eukaryota; kingdom Metazoa; phylum Chordata; order Ceratodontiformes; family Ceratodontidae; genus Neoceratodus; species Neoceratodus forsteri. The sequence continues at coordinate 1,141,741,486 of CM028129.1, read as the reverse complement.
CAACTTCTAAAAGACACTCAAATTGTGACTCAGATTAAATCCCTTATTTTGTCCTTCCTGGAGAATAATCTTGGATCTATTCCTAGATTTGATTGTATTTGGGGTTCCCTGAAGTGCTATATCAGGGGCGAGTTGATTAAGATTGCCTCAGCTAGAAAAAAGGCTCGATTGTCTCAGGCATCTTTCCTTATGACTAAAATTAAAGAATTGGAGAGCTCTCACTCCCCTTCCTCTCCCTTGTCATCCTTAGAAGCTCTAATGGCTGCCAAAAGTGAATATACCGATCTTCTGAGGGAAAGAGTTGAGTACTGTCTCGTTAAGACTCAGGCCAAATATATTGAGCATGGCGAGAAAGCTGGTAAACTCTTGGCTCTGTGACTTCGAACATTGGAGAGTTCCAGGTTGATCCTCGCTATGCAATCCTCTTCTGGTTCCATTGTATCCTCCCCCAGAGAAATAGCAGGGGTCTTTGAGAGATACTATAAAAACCTTTATAGTGCGCCTTCCCCTTCAGCTTCTCTAGCTGACATATCAGCTTATCTAAATGATACTGATATCCCGAAACTTTTGCCCTCGCACATAACTACTCTGACCGCCCCATTTCACTTTCTGAAATTGAGGCTGCTATTGCTTCTATGGTCCCGGACAAGGATCCTGGTCCAGATGGTTTCCCTACCGACTTCTACAGGACCCTCTCCAAGGAACTTGCTCCAATACTCCTCAAGCTTTATCAGTATCTTTTCTCTGCTAATGTGGTGGACCCTGCACTACTTGAAGCTACAATTATCTTAATTCTTAAACCGGACAAAGTTACTATGGATCCTTTGAGCTACCGGCCTATATCCCTTCAGAACTGTGATATGAAAATTCTCGCTAAAGTTTTGGCTGAACGGATTAAGAAGATATGGCTCTACCTTCTTAGTCCTGAGCAAGTAGGATTTGTCCATTCTCGCTCTCCTTTGGACCACCTTAGAACCCTTTCTCATATCTCTTATCTAGCCCAAACATCTCATCTTCCTATGGCCCTGGTCTCACTAGATGCTGAGAAAGCTTTTGACCGTGTAAGCTGGCCCTTTCTTTGGGTTACTTTGACCAAGATGGGATTTCCAGTCTCTTTTCTCAAATGGATACAGGTTCTCTATGATTCCCCTTTGGCTAAGATATATTGTAATGGGGTTTTCTCTTCGAAGTTCCAGTTATTTACTGGAACCAGACAGAGCTGTCCCCTATCACCTTTTCTTTTTAATCTATATCTCGAGCCTCTTCTCATCAAACTCAAGTCTTCCCCGCTTATAAAAGGGTGCCGAGTGTGTCAGCAGGATTCGATCCTCTCAGCATATGTGGATGATGTACTCCTGCATGTTACCCATCCTGCTGAATCTTTAGAACAAGCAATATTCCTCATTAACCAGTTCGGTAACTTTTCTCAGTACAAATTGAACATAACCAAGTCTGTAATCTTTCCCTTAAATGCCCATACATATAAACTTGACTTTGCTAAGTTTGGGATGCATTGGTCCCCGAGGTCGATTAAATATCTGGGTATTCATTTCTCTTCGGACCCAGCCCAGCTTAAAAAGCTTAACCTAGATACTGTTAAAGTTCAGGTTCAGCAAGATCTAATAAGATGGTCCAACCTTCCTACCTCTCTCTGGGGGAGGATTAACATTGTCAAGATGAATGTTCTTCCTCGTATTTTCTATCCTCTCAACCTGTTGGGTCTCTGGTTGCCGCTCTCTTACTTGCAACAATTTCACACAGCCTTTTCGAAATTTATCTGGCGTGGGAAAGGGGTTAGATGTTCCTTCCTCAAGTTATCCCTCCCCAGAGATAAAGGTGGTCTCCGGCTCCCTAATCTCCTGCTATACTACTGGGCCACTCACTTATCCAAAATAGGAAGATGGATCTCATCGCATCATGATCCCTCTCCCGATTTGGCTCCAAATTGAAAATCGATTCTCTTGGAGTCTAAGTTAGATCCTCACACCATTTTTACACTCCCATCCCCACCTCTCGGAGTGGATAACAGACCAAACAATCCTTACGTCTCTTAGGTCCCTCTCTCAGTGTTTACTGTTTTTAAAGATCGCTCCCAAATTGGACCTAGGACAGCCTATTGTATTAAATCCTAACATTAAGCTTGATAACTCGATAATTGCCCTCGACTGGCTCCCCCAAATTAAAAATACTAGTCTGGATCAGTACTATGATCAAGGTTCCCTTCTCTCGATGCCTGGCATCATTGCCAAATTTGGTATCCCCATTGACAGAGTTTTTAAAGTATATCAGTTAAGGCATCTTGTTGCTGAGAAGTTTGGTACTCAGTTTAGGGAATCCCCGATTCAACCCTTCCTGTCTTGCATTTTCACTCTTGCTTCTAAGCTTCACTCTATCTCGACAATATATTCCTTTCTATTGGATTATAAGTTTTCTGAGCCTACCCGGGAAGTCCAGTGTCTGGTCCTCTCTACTTCGAATGCCACCTTGAATTGGGCCGGGTTTGGAGTGACCTGCATAGATACCATACTAAGACAGGCTTAAACCCACCCAATACTATATTGTAAATAACATGTATTACGCGCACAAGGCTTTTCGGCTCAAAAGGCTAGCTCTCTCTATGTGCACCAGGTGTTGCAGGGAGGGAATCTCCTTCATATTTTCTGGCAATGTAACAAAGTAGCCCCACTTTGGTGACCATCCAAGCCAATTTAGACCCCCTATTGGGCCTTACCACCTTTTTTATTCCTGAAATATGTATTTTAGGGGACTATAGTGCTATAGATTGTGTTCTTGTCGATATCATATGGCCCTTGTGGCTGGTGCAGTCAAGAGGTTAGTTCTTAGGCATTGGACTGACCAAATGTCCCTAACCCACCGGAGTGGTTGACAGAGCTTCGGCTTGTCTTAATGTCGAAGGCTAGCTGCCAGTGTGCGGGATCACATGGGCCTATTTCAGAAGAGGTGGGTAAGCTCTCGTTCTTTATTTGCACCGCGATCTCTTGGCTTTCTCTTTGGTGCCCAAGATAGTTTCCTCTGTGTCTCCTTTCCCTGCTTTCTGGAGCATGATCCTCCTTGTGAGTGTTGTAATAACTCTAACTTTGCTTCAGTTGTATGTTTAGTTGGCACACTTGGGGTGGGTGGGGATGGGGTGAGGGGTAGGTGGGATGAGAGGGGGTGGGGGTTGTAGGGGGGTTGTGGGTGGGGGAGGTGTAGTAGGGGTTTTTCTTTCTTTTTTCTTTCTATTTTACTTTGTACCAGGTGTAGACTACTGGTTTGATACATTCCATGTAACTGTTGTTTTCTTGGTTTGGAAATCTAATAAACTTGAATTTCAAAAAAAAAAAATCATTAGCATAGGCCAACAGGAACTGTGTCTCCAATTCCAATAGATACTCTTAGCTGGAGTGACTCAGTCTCATCTGTGTTAAGGTCCTCTATTTCAGTTACCAGCTACTATTACACTTAACATACTATCACAATCCCTCCTTATTTTTGCCTTGTCTACCCAACCAGCATAGTTAATAGCTATGTCTCTCCATTTCCAACAAGCATTTTTCAATGCCGAATGTTTGCTTGCTGGCATTGGCAGTGGTAGTGTAGAAGTTACAGAGCTGCATAATAGGAATGGCAGTGAAGTATTGAACTGAAGCCAACCCCACCACTACCCTGCAAAGAGTGACAGGCATTGGGGTGTGCTTTTGGGTCATTTTTAGGAATTTTTTCACCAAATTTTCAACATAGCCATTTTAAGACCTCTGCTCATGAATAGTGTCACTGAGATTTTCTTAATTTGTCCCGTACATTGATTTCTCACATCGACTGCGCCATTGTGCGCTACATGGACGGAAACACATTTTGGGTGAGATGTGAAAAATGACAGCTGTACTACTCCTAAGAAGGTGTGGTAAAATGGCAATGTTGAAAATCTGGAGTGAAAATATTGAAAGTTCGCGAACTTACGAGCGTGCGTAGGAACTGTGCAACGCACACTCGTAAAACAGTCATTTTTAGGAATTTTTTCACCAAATTTTCAACATAGCCACTTTAAGACCTCTGCTCATGAACAGTGTCACTGTGATTTTCTTAATTTGTCCCGTACATTGATTTCGCACATGACTGCGCCACTGTGTGCTACATGGGCGGAAACACATTTTGGGTGAGATGTGAAAAATGACAGCTGTACTGCTCATAAGAAGGTGTGGTAAAATGGCAATGTTGATAATCTGGAGTGAAAATATTGAAAATTCGCGAACTTAAGAGCCTGCGCAGGAACTGCGCAACGCACGCCCGTAAAACAGTCATTTTTTGGAATTTCTGCACCAAATTTTCAACATGGGGTTTTTGGTGCCCCTTCTCATGAATGATGTCACTGTCATGGTGTTATTTGGGCCTGAAGGGTGATTTTGCAGTCACTGTGCAGTCACTACGTGAAATCACCCTTCGGGCCCGAATAACGCCATGACAGTGAAATCATTCATGAGAAGGGGTCCCAAAAACCCCATATTGAAAATCTGGTGCAAAAATTCCAAAAAATGCCTGAGATATGCAATAAAGTTGAAACCCCCCTATCCAGCCCATTATACAGCTTTCCGGCATTTCTTCAGTTCGTGGTCAGATTTGAAGAGTGCAGACGTGTTCCCGGTCCACCGAAGATCATCGCGCCGAGGTCCAGAGGTAAGTATGGGGTGAGGGGGGTTGACGGGGGGTGTGAGGAGGCAGGGTGCGCAGTGGGTGGGTGCGGGTTGTGGGACAGTGTGTTGGGAGACTACGTGGGACCGTTTTCATTTTCCAGGTTTAAAAAAATAAAATTGACGACGCTGGATGTTTGCCACGCTGGGGTGGGCTCCCAGCATGGCACAAGGACAGTAGGGGGGCTTTCAGCCAATGGGGGATTGGGCACCCCTGTTGGCCATGACATTTGTTACCATGCTGGGATGGGCTCCCAGCGTGGCACCTTGTACTGTGGCGGGGGGAGAGTGAAGCCGACAGGGGATTGGGCACCCCATCAGCGATAGTATGGGGGGAGAGACAGTTAAGCCGGCGTGGGATTGGGCAACCCCGTAATTTTTAGGTAGCATTTGGGACGCTTTTGGGTGTAGCATGCCAGATGGGGATTGGGCACCCTGGCTGCTATACGTAAAAGGGGAAGGGGAGTTTCTGTGTGTGTGTGTGTGTGTGTGTGTGTGTGTGTGTGGGGGAGCTGCGCATGAGCAGGCAATATCTTATCCCTGCTCACTCAAGTGTAGCTCCCCCTTTCAACTGTATGCCACTGCATTTTGGAGCTTGTCATAGATAGCTCCAGCATGCATTGGCTTGCAGGGCCGCGCCTGTCAACACACTGACTGATTTGGAGGAGGAGGTGACACACCTCCGAAATCTCGGATGATGGCGCTATGTTTCTTGCACATGCATGCAAGCAAACATAAAAATCAGTGTAATTCTGCCATGCTCTGTTATTACATGCACATACATATATACAACAGCTCAAACTGCTCTATTACATGCACATACATACGTACGTACAACAGCTCAAACAACTCCACAGAGCTCAATGCACCCCAGTTTGTTGCTGCCTCTAGCATCCTCTAACTCTAAGTCTCACCTCATTCCCACATGTATTATCCTCCCTGGGCTACTTAGTAACCAGAATACTGCTGGCCTGGTGGCGCTGAGGGTTGAGGTGCTGGATGCCACACCTCACTGCACGCTGGTGACCTTGGTTTGAGAATGGACTTGGGTCTCCAGGGGTTGGCAGGGGCGGAGAGGGATTGAGCATCCATGGACTGCTCTCCCTCTCCCTCTCCGGGGGTTGGGGGGTTTCAGTTGTCGCCACACTAGAGACCTCTGGTGGAGGCTGGGGTGAGTATGCATGCACTGTACAGTAGGGTGAGCTTGGGAATGGCACGGGGTGGGAGCATGTCTTGAGACGCATCGCAGCATCCCTCCATTGGCATCATTGCCCGCCCAGCCCACGTCAGGCTGAACAGGGAAAACTGTGGTGCTCAGTCATGGTGGCTTGATGGCCATTTCAAGGGACTGCCTAGAGCTGGGGGCACCACCACATGATACTGGATCCTTTGTCGGTGGGGAGTATAGGGGGACTCCATGCCACCCCACCTTGGTGGGTAAGCCACAGGGGTAGATGGTGGTGGGGGCTTCACTAGAAACCAGAGCAGAACCAGACGGCGGCCGGAGGCGACCAGATGCCAGGATATGAAATGCAGACCAGAGGCCACACAAGGTAAAAAGCATTAACAAAAAAACAAACAAAAAAAAAGAAACCAGTATACCTTGCGTCCAACTTACTATTTTCTGTAACTTGATTGATCAAATCCTTTGTTCATCACAGATGCACTTTCTTTCATATATAGCCATATGCAGTTTTTACTGTTTACTGTTTGCACTATATTATAACTGCACTTCCTGAAATGTAAAGATGTAAAGCAGCCTTGCTCTTGTTATATAATAGTGTTTTGTGACTGTACCTTCAATCCCACATTGTACCCCTCCCAACCCTGGGTTGCACTTGAAAACAAGTCTCAGCTCAGTGTGCTCTTCCAGTCACCAGTTTATAATTAAATAAAAATAATACAGATATTGACATATAGAGTTGAGAAAGACCTTTTCTCCATTGAGTTCTTTCCTCTCAACAGCTCAGTGGGAGTACCCCTTCACCCCTTTTTCTATAAAGTATGTGTCGGATCTAAGCTGGACGGTCATAACAGTAACAGCTAATATCCCATGTCCAAGCAATCTACTGTATTTCAACTGTTCACCTCTTATTTGGTGTAGTAATACTTCTTGATGTTTTCCTTGAATCTTCCTCTCTTCAGTGACACTAAGTGCCTTCTTGTCCTTTCATCCTTTTGCATTTTAAGAGCTGCATTTGGCCTGTTGGGGTTATCCCTTTTAAATACTTGAATACTGTAATATCACCTCTCCTGACTTCTGTTTTCCATGGAGGAATAGTTTCATGTCTACTAGCTGGTCTTCATAGTTTGTTTTCCAAGCCATCAACCATCTTGCTTGTAATCCTCTTTACTGCCACCATCATGTCCAATATCCTTTCTTAGATATGGGGACAAGATCTGCCCATTGTAGTCTTGATGGGGTCTGATCAAGGACCTACTGTATATGCATTATAATGGCTCTTGACTTACTCACAATGTTTCTCTTAATGGCTACTATGATTTTGTTTACCATGCTAGCTGCTGCTGCTTAACACTGCAACATTATGTAAAGCTGCTGATATGTACCCCTAGGTTTGTTCCTGTTTTATTTCAATTATCTCCATATCAATCAGGTGGTATTTTTTATTTATGCTCCCTTTTCCTAGTTGCAAAAAATACAAAAATAACAATACCCCCATAATGCAAAGCATCATGCGGTATATATGCAAATCAACAAGAGAATTTAGGATGGTTCTGTTTTAAGCAATAATGCATGGTACCAAAGGGCCTCTCATACAATCTACAAAGGCTGTGAACAGAAGATGCAGACATGCATTTTGTCCTACTCAGGATTGAATAGTGTGCCTCATCTGTATCTCACCCAGGTGAAAAATGAACCAGATCTTTGGTCTTATGGGAATGGGTCATGGGATCCAAAGTAAGAAAACGAGCTGACAAGATAAAGAACCTCAGCACAAAAGCACTGAGGCAAGTGTTACCCAGAAAGGGCATTTGCAACAAATTCAGACTTCAAAGAAATACAAAGTCATGTTGGTTCACCTTGCATTTATCAACACTGAGGTTCATCTGCTTCATCTGCCATGTTGCTTCCAATTTCCCAAACAAATCCACATTTTTCTGAATTTCATCTACTGTATGTCTAGTTGTGATATAACTACTCTTTTCATCTCGGTGTTATCAACAATCTGGAGTGGGAGAGGAAGTAGACAAGGGTAAAGCAACAATCCTGAACAAATATTTCTGTTTAGTTTTCACACAGGAAGAGGAAGGTGAGGGACCTCAATTAACAAGCAGGATGGGAAGGGAGATGGATAACAAGCCATTTCAAGAGGAGAGAGTCCTAAAAGAGCTTACAAAGCTGAAGGTGGATGAGGCAATGGAGCCATATGGGATACATCTGAGAATACTAAAGGAGCTGGGGGAGGTGCTGGTGGCACCACTGGCAGTCCTGTTCAATGAGTCACTGGAAACAGGAGCAGTTCCAGAGGACTGGAGAAGGGCTGATATAGCCCCTCTCCACAAAAGTGGGAGTAGGGAGGAGGCAGAAAACTATAGATCTGCCAGCCTGATGTCAGTGGTGGGTAAAATTATGAAATCTCTGCTAAAGGAGAGGATAATACCTGCTATACCTGGTTAAACAACTAACTAAAAAAAAAATAATGGAGCACCTTGAATCAAGTGGAGCACAAGATCCGAGGCAACATTGATTCACATCAAGGAAGTAATGTCAATTAATCTGATAGATTTCTTTGACTGGGTCACCGGGGAGATGGATCGGGGGAGCAGTATATGTGGCCTACCTGGACTTCAGCAAGGCAGTCAACACCATTCCTCACAGGAGACTTGTGAACATTGCTGGGCAACCTGGGATTGGGATACAAGGTGGAAAACTGGGTTGGGAACTGGCTAAGGAATAGAACACAGAAGGTGGTGGTAAATGCGCTAAATCCAAAATAGGGAAGGTGACAAGTGGAGTGCCACAGAGATCAGTTCTTAGGCCAGTGCTGTTCAATATCTTCATCAGCAAAATTGAAGAAGGGCTGGAAGGGAAGGTATGCCTCTTTGCAGATGACACCAAGATCTGCAATAGAGTAGATAGTTTAGGAGGCTGGAGACAATGAGGAGGAACCTAGCTAAGCTGGAGGAATGGTCCAGAGTGTGGCTGCTAGGATTCAATGCAAGAAAGTGCAAAATCATGCACTTGGGGCAGAGGAACCCAAGGGAGGAGTACATGATGGGTGAGGTGGTATTAGAGGCCACAAAACAAGAAAGAGATCTGAGGGTAGTCAAATCTGATGACCTAAAGGTAGCTACACTATGTGCCAAGGTAGTGGGGACAGCCAGTGGAGTGCTGGGGTGTATAGGGAAAGATATCACCAGCAGATGAAGAGAGATCATTATGCCACTTTACAGGACATTGGCGAAACCTCACTTGAAGTACTGCCTCCAGTTGTGGAGTCTGCATCTCTGAAAGGACATAAACAGGGTGGAGGATGTTCATAGAAGAGCAACAAAAATGGTGCAGAGCCTGCTCCAAAGGTCATACAAGGAGAGATTGGAGGAACTCAACTTGTATACCCTGGAAGAGAGGAGTGAGAGGGGAGACATGATAGAGACCTTCAAGTATCTCAAAGGAATTAATAAGGTACAGCAGAGCAGCATCGTTCAAAAGAGAGCATGCTCTAGAACAAGAGTACATGATATGAGACTGGAAGGGGGTAGAATATGGGACAATGTAAGAAAGTACCTCTTCACAGAAAGGGTAGTGGAGGCATGGGACAGCCTCCCAGCGGAGGTGGCGGAGGCAAAGACAGTGCAGGAATTCAAAACTGCATGGGATAGACATAGGGTTGCCACAGCAGTTAAGAAAAGAAGATGAAGCAAGAGATTAAGCAGAATCTGCAGCATTCTTGCTAGGTAGGGATACAGGGCAGACTTGATGGGCCTGTCAGTCCTTATGTGCCATCAAATTCTATGTTTTTGTGGTGATCCATCTGATGGTGTCCACCTCCAAGGAACTTATAAATTTATACTGAACAATGCAGATCCCAGAACAGTGGTCCCCATTCAAATTCCACTTGTCACTTATTCAGATTGGCCACTATTTATTATGACTTTTAGTCTGCTATCCTGCAACACATTGGAACCCAATTCATAAAACCACCAGTTATATCTAGGTTCTCTAGTTTACGAACTAGCCTCCTAGGTGGTACATAGAGAATAATGCATATGTAGGTGTGCAATATGCAGTTTTTTTACACACCCAAGGTGTGTAATAATATATAAACCTCGAGAGCAAAGCTCAAGACATATATATATATATTGTCACACACCGAGGGTGTGTAAAAAAACTGCAGGTCACACACCTTTATATGTGTTATTTTTTATAATAACTGGTGCTAAGTAAGTAAACAAAGTTCAGCGTCTTAGTATTACATGATTTCTGCGCTGCTGATTCGACCTCTGTATGGGGTCCATGGCATGCTGGTTGTTATGACCAGGGCCACTGGGAAACTGTGGAATTTTTAGCAGATTTTACAGGGAATTTGTAGGACTTTTTTCTCCCAAATTTTGCGGGGATTTTGCAGGACTTTGCATGTATTTTGCAGTAATTTTGTGGGTTGCTGGGCACACATTTTCCTTTGTGAGGTACAAGTATGGGGTTTTCAATTTCAGTTGCTTTGTGATGCATATCAAAGTCAGCCATCAAAAAGGTAAAAAAAAAAAACAACAAAAAAAAACACAGACACACACAAAAGGTACAAGTTTTTATTAAAACACCCACGACTGATCAAGAAAACGATATACATTATAATAGTAGCATCATTGTCAAAGCAGTACCATCACCTCTACTAATTCAAACAATAAACATTATTAGTATTCTACAGTAAAAGTATAGTACCACCACCACCACCACCACCCCAGATCATCAAGAAAGGATTTTTACATCACAGAATGGGCAACAATGGTTATCCAACAAAGATCTTAAGAATTTCTTATTGTACTTCAACATAAGAAGTAGTCTAGTTTTGTCATCTGTCAAACTTCACCGATTATCTTTTAAAAGGTCTGTGTACAGTGAAAAAGTCTGTTCAACGTCTGCTGTGCTTACCGGAAGCCAGATATACCTTTTTGCCACAGCAGCAAGATGTGGAAGTGTATCCCTTTGTGCTTCCCACCAACTCAACAATATTAAAATCACCACTGGGTACTGACTGGGCGAAAGTTCTGTACCCATGCCATTCAAAGTTTGAAACACCAGCCAAAGATGGTAGCTTCTGGGTATGTTTTACTTTTTCCTTGTCCAGTGTTGGCAGCTGCTTTGGGTCAAAGTTTTGGGCAACTTTTAATGTGCTGACTGAGGGATGAGATTTTCAAATTTTGTCCAGTTTCTCACTGCTGTCCAACATAACCTCCTGAAAAAGGTTCACACAGTTCTGATTTTCATGTAACTGACAGTGGGACAACATTTCTACTCTATTTGGTCTATTTTCAGTTTCCCCTGCGGTGGCACAGAAGTCCAAAAACATATGCACATTTTGAGCCCTTCCAAATATCTAGTGTCCCTGTGGCTGGCTGCTTGACTACAATTGTAGAATAAGGTTAACAAGTTCAGAAGAGTGTTCCACAACAAAAGTGGCTTGTGTTATCAGCTCTGCTACTTTGCCTTTCAATAAGCACATCACGAGCTTCAAGGTTGCTGCATCAGATTGTAGCGTTTTAACAAATTCTGTTAACATGGGCAAATAGTCTTCCAAATACTGAACAGCATTAACCCAAGAGCGCCACCGAGTTATCACTGCATATACTGGCATCTTGGTTACAATGCCCTGCTTGGATTCCATGAAGGCAAAGTACTGATGCCTACGCATTGGGCTCTGGCAAAATATTTTTTTAACAAGGGAAACAGAAACATAGAAACATAGAAGTTGACGGCAGATAAGGACCGCAAGGCCCATCCAGTCTGCCCATTTCTTTTTCTACCTTATAAATGTGCCATCGGCCTTTGCTCTGTCAGTGACCTATCTATTCATAGTCATTTGTATTGCTCCCTTATGCCTATCCCATGCCTGTTTGAAGCCCTGCACTGTATTCATAGCCACCACTTCTTGTGGTAAGCCATTCCATGCATCTACCACCCTTTCTGTGAAAAGAATTTCTCATTTCCCTTAATTGGCCTCCTCTAATCTCATGCTGTGTCCTCTTGTCCTGCTATTTTTCTTATATTTAAACATGTTAGACTCTTTCACCTTGTTTATGCCCTTAAGGTGTTTAAATGTCTCGATCCATCACCTCTCTCCCTCCTTTGCTCAAGGGTATACATATTGAGCTCCATTAATCTGTCCTCATATGTCTTCTGATGCAGTCCCTGCACCATTTTGGTTGCCCTTCTCTGGACTGCCTCAATTTGGTTAATGTCCTTGTGAAGGTGTGGCCTCCAATACTGCACGCAGTACTCCAGATGGGGCCTAACCAATGTCTTGTACAGAGGGATTATTACCTCCCTCTTACGACATCAGTGTTTAAATCATCCAGTGTGTCAGCCCATACTTCCAAGACCAAATTGAGGAGGTGAGCAATGCAAGTGACATGCACTGCATTTGGTAGGACATAGGATAGCACAGTTTCAAAAGCCTTGTGCATTTAACTTGCACTGTCCATGACAATGGCAAAGACTTTATTGAAGTTCACCCCATTGGTGTTTAGCACTTTTAGTAGAGTTTGGGATACTGTGGTGTTGTTCACATGATGCAAAAACTCAACACCAATTAGGAGTGGCTGCTCCCCAACATTACGCAATGGTTGGGCCAAAATAGCCAACACGCTATGCCCACAGACATCTGTTGTCTCACCCAGAAAAATAATGACATCTTGATCCTCCACCGCCTCTTTCAGGGACTGTTTGTGATCAGGCGGAAATTCTTGGAGGTACGTGCTCTGAAGCTGTGTTGGTCCCGGAAGACTATTGCCTTGTTTTGTGTGCTTCCTTAAGAACTCTTGAAAGCCAGAAGCCTTCTCCAGTGGTATGTCTGCATGGGTCAAACAGCGGACGAAGTCCAGAACAAATTCCTTCCGTTCAATGGAAGATTCCGTTGCTCGACTGAAACACGAAGCCAGCGACTGCTGTTGTAGAGGTGTACCTAAAAAAAAAAAAAAAACAAGATATAATTTGTGACAGGGAAAAATAAACTGTGCCTGGAAAGCAAAACAAAAGCAAACAAGATTTAATATTTTACAGGCAAAAAACAAACGGTAGGCAGGCCCAGTATCATGGAGGGCAGAGGAGCTGTGATCTTTACCTCCTGCCATACTGGCAACCTGTTCGAGAACAACATCAGGTCGGCCGGGAGGGGAGAGGATCGAGTGTCCAATTGGCTGCTCTCCTCCCCCGAGTGGGGGTGGGAATCTGTTGTCTTGCTCTTAGAGGCCAGGTGGTAGTTTTGAACTCTAGCAGCAAGGAAGGGGATGCAGGAACAAGGCCCATGTGCTCTGGGGGGGGGAATTAGGTTCCACGGTGCCAGAGATAGATGAGATGGACTTGGGAGGCAGGGGCAGAGCAGATACTAGTCACCCAAGGGGAAAAACAAACCAACTATGTAAACAATAAAATAACTGCAAACATCTATGCGACTAGTACTTACTTTGCATGTTTTTCTTTGCAGCTTCTTTTCTTTCTAGATGTTTCTGTGGCTTCATGTGCATGTCAACTGTATGCTTCCGCACGAAGTCGAGTGTGTGGGTACAAGCACAACAAGACAGCAATCCTTCTTCCTCATAAAGATCCTCTGGATATAACTTAACCCGATCCTGGGCATGCACAAGATAAGAGACCTGACGGTCCTTGGCATCTTCGCGAGAAAGACAGAAGTGCTTTGTTGGTGGTGTAGACATGGCATAATTTAACCAAACCAAAATTAAACCAAAAAAAAAATTAAGACTTGAACAAGAACATCAGTGCATAGAGGGAGGAGAGCTTTCCTTGGGATGCTTGATCCTCCAATATCACACCACTAGTTTGCATCCCACAATGTTCTAAGCTGGGCAGACTGGTTTAAAAACCTCAGCAAAAGGAGTTGCCTTGTCGTGGCGCTGAGCTTGTCCATAGACTTGCTAGTATCCATGGAACAAAAGACTCCAGAAATTCAGTTTTCTTGCTACCTTTCATACTGGCCAGGCACACCCCTCGACTCCAGAGGCCAGAAAAATTTTTTCACCATGTGTTCCAGTCCGACAGGCCCACCCCTCCACTCCATCTCCGAGGAACCACAGCAGCAAGTCAAAGATACACCATGGGAGCAAGAGACGGACACTGGTGACTGCCATACATGGTCAGAAAAAATTGCTTTGTGCCATTCTGGTCTCCTGCCCCACCCTGCTCCATCACCAAAGGCCAGAACATTTTTTTCACCATGTGTGCCAGTCTGCCAGGCCCACCCCTCCACTTCCATCTCTGAGGAACCACAGCAGCGATCAAGGATACACCACGGGAGTGAGGGACAGACCCAAGCGCCTGTCACACATGATGGAAAAAAATTGTTCTGTGCTAGTCTGGTCTCCCGCCCCACCCTGCTCGCTCACCAGAGGCCAGAACAATTTCTTTCACCATGTGTGCCAGTCCACCAGGCCCACTCCTCCACTTCCATCTCCAAGGAACCACAGCAGTGATCAAGGATACACCACGGGAGCGAGGGACGGATGCTGGTGACTGCCATACATGGTCCGAAAAAATTGTTTTGTGTCATTCTGGTCTTCTGCCCCACCCTGCTCCCTCACCAGAGGCCAGAACAATTTTTACACCATGTGTACCAGTCTGCCAGGCCCAACCCTCCACTTCCATCTCCGAGGAACCACAGCAGTGAGTCAAAGATGCACCACGGGAGCGAGGGAAGGACACTGGCGACTGACATACATGGTCAGAAAAAATTGTTTTGTGCCATTTTTGACTCCTGCCCCACCCTGCTCCCTCACCAGAGCCCAGAACAATTTTTCACCATGTGTGCCAGTCTGCCAGGCCCACCCCTCCACTCCCATCTCCAAGAAACCACAGCAGCGTTCAAGGATACACCATGGGAGTGAGGGATGGAGCAAGGCGACTGCCATACATGATGGAAAAAAATTGTTCTGTGCCACTCTGATCACCCGCCCCACCCTGCTCCCTCACCAGAGGCCAGAACAATTAATTTTGCCATGTGTGCCAGTCCACCAGGTCCACCCCTCCACTCCCATCTCTGAGGAACCACAGCAGTGATCAAGGATACACCACGGGAGCGAGGGACGGATGCTGGTGACTGCCATACATGGTCAGAAAAAATTGTTTTGTGCCATTCTGGCCTCCTACCCCACCCTGCTCCCTCACCAGAGACCAGAACAATTTTTTCACAATGTGTGTCAGTCCGCCAGGCCCACCCCTCCACTCCATCTCCGAGGAACCACATCAGCGAGTCAAGGACAAACCACATGAGCGAGCGACAGACGCTGGCGACTGCCATACATGGTCAGAAAAAATAGTTTGGTGCCATTATGGTCTCCTGCCCTACCCTGCTCCCTCACCAGAGGCCAGAACAATTTTTTCACCATGTGTACTAGTCCGCCAGGCCCACCCCTCCACTCCATCTCCATGGAACCACAGCAGTGATCAAGGACACACCACGAGAGTGAGGAACGGACCCAGGCAACTGCCATACATGATGGAAAAAAATTGTTCTGTGCCACTTTGGTCACCTGCCCCACCCTGCTCCCTCACCAGAGGCCAGAACAATTTTTTCCACCATGTGCCAGGCGCGTACCTCCATCCTCCAACACAGAAGAACTACAGCAGAACAGTTTGACGTGTACTTAAAACAAAACATTAACTGTATATTTTAACATGACCTCCACTGCTTTCTGATGGCCCAATGTTTTTAAAGCACCTCACCCCCTAATCAGGACCCTCTGTGGCTCCCACCATTACTTTTATTTTATTTTTACTCCTGGGCTCCCCCAAGCACCCCCCCGAGCATCCCCCAAGCAATACTGTTTTTATTAAGACAGTCCCCTTTAGCTGAACCCCCAAGCTCCCAGCCTTCATCCATTTTTGAAGCACTTGACCCCTCTAGCCTGGAGTCGGACCCTTGGCTCCCACCATTCCTCTTCATTTTTTTTTTCACTACTTGTTCCCCTACTTGCTCCCCTGGGCTCCCCAGAGACTCCCCAAAAAAACACAATGTTGAACCATTTCAAATCCCCCGCAGCCAGCATATTCTCCCTTACATTGAATTGCTTAATTGCAGCTTACCTGTAACAACAGCAGCAACAGCAGCAGTATTGAGAAAGGTTCAGCAGCAGCAATTCCCAGTGGCAGGTTGGCAGCACTCTTGTAACTGGAGTGATTTGCTCTTTTTTGAAACAGTGTTGCTAGCCAGTCAGCCAGCAGTCAGCAGAGTAGGGCTACCAGGCAGGACATCTCTCCGTTGCTTCTCAGTTGACAGAGTAGGGCTACCAGCCTCTCCATTGCTTCTTGCGTGTTGCCTCTCACTCACTCTCTCTCTCATTCGCTCGCTCATTCACAGGCTACAGGTGCTCTGCTCTGATTCCTCTCCCACCTGTCCGCTTGTATATATAGTCCATTTTGATTACTTTGGCAGACCTGAGGGGGGACACAGCACGGAAAGGTCATGAGGAAACAAACAAAGGAGGGTTTTGCTGGTGTGACACACTGTAGTGACGTTAGTAGCGTGTCACACGCCAGCAAACCCATGCAGTGCCCTTGTTCTTTGGGACTCCAAGAGATCAGATGAGATGAGGGCAGTACTTGGGAGATGAGGAGTTCACATAGGACTGTAGCGGGACAGATGACTGGGGCACAACAAATGTCAGCAGCATATTTTGCGAGGAGCGCATATTTTAGCGGGGGGTCAAATAATCGCGCTTTCCATGACAAAATCGCGGCAGCTATTTTCTAGTGGCCCTGGTTATGACAACAAGATGAAGGTTCAACAGCTTCTCCATTGTTTAAAGTTTTTTAAAAAACTGTGAACGGTTCAATTTTCTGAGTCAGTAAGTATCTTAGCATGGTACGCACAACCCGGCGCGAGACAAAAGCTATATCAACTCGCAGGTTGATATGACTTTGCCATATCAACTCACAGGTTGATATGACTTTTTACAGATCTCAAAAATGGGTTGCTATCAGGGGTCACTTGTTATTACAGTATATTATGCTTTACTGAAGTCTGGAGATATCATCCACAGGGTTTCTTACAACTAGTTCATTGGTGACATTCTCAAAAATGCAATGGTGTTTGTTTGGCATGATTCTCACTGTACAGAATATGTACTAAGCCACCCAGTCCAAGTATTTTTTGTGAGTGTTCAACAATTTAATTTCTTATGGCAGTCTCCAACAACTTCCCCAGCACTCTTGTCAAACTGACTGGCCATAATTAGTTCTCTCGGTCTACTTTGGAACCTTTGTTGAATACTGACACTGAATGGGCCACTCCTTAGTTATCAGACAAGCACACAGTTCTAACAGACCTACCTCATTAAAATATAATTACTAGTGGTATGGATTGTTTATTAACTAGCTCCTTCAGGATTGTGGACACATTCCATCGGGCCAAATTGCTTTGTTTACTTTTATCATCTTTAGCATTTTCTCCACTTCTTCAGGTGTTATTCTTATTGCAGTATACTGAGTTGTTTTTGTTGATTGTTTTTTGTCAGTGTTTCAGAATTAAAATATCAGGAATATGTGACTGCTAAAATAGGTTTGTGGTAATCTATGTATAACAAGGATTAACCAGAAATTATATACTGAAATAGGTATATAGTATGTCTATTCATAACAAGCATTTGTCAATGCCGAATGTTTGCTTGCTGGCATTGGCAGTGGTAGTGTAGAAGTTACAGAGCTGCGTAATAGGAATGGCAGTGAAGTATTGAACTGAAGCCAACCCCACCACCGCCCTGCAGAGAGTGACAGGCATTGGGGTGTGCGTTTGGGTCGTCAGGCATAATGGCCATGCCATTTCATCACACCCCACTCTGCAGAGACTGACAAGTGGCACATGTTCCTTGGGGTCTTTGGCCCTTATGCACACCCCATTTCATTAGGAAATACAGTGAGATGGGTGCAATATAGGAGAATGGGATGAAGTTTGGGGCCAAGAGTCCAAGGCATACCTCGATGCCTCTCAGTGACTGCAGGGTGTGGAATGGTATGAGCATCACAGGCAAGAATCCCAAGTCCACCCTGATTCTGTCATTCTCTAGAGGGTTGGGCGATTTAGTTGAAAAGCCTAATACCTCAGGCATTCGTTGGTATTTTCACTCCAAATTTTCAACATGTTTGTTTGTGACCCCATCTCATGAACAGGGGAATATCAGTTTGGTAGCCAAAAGCTGCTTATGCACAGTGACTACGGCATTTAGCACCACAGGTGCAAAATATTCGAACAGGATGTAAAAATGACAGCTGTACTCTTTCATGGGGAGGTGTAAAAATGGCTATGTTGCAAATGTGTAGTAAAAATATTTAAAAAATGGTGAAGTCATGGCGTACATAGAAACTGTGCAATGCACACCGTAATATAATTAGGTTGGGGATTTTTATAGCAGATTGTCAACTCAGGCATTTGGTGCCTCCGATCATGAACAGTGTCACTGTGATTTTCTTTATCTGTGCCAAACAATGATTTCCCACAGCGACCACGCATCTCTGCACTGAAAGTGTGAAAACACACTTCGACGATTTTGTGAAAAATGGCAGCTGTACTGTTCATAAGGAAGTGTGGAAAAATGCCACTAGTGAAAATCTGGACTGAAAATATTACAAAGTCATGAACTAACGAGGATGCGTGGAAACTGCACAATGCTCACTCATAACAGCCATTTCATGGACTTTTGTCACCAAATTTTCAACATTGCCATTTTAAGCCCTCTGCTCATGAACAGTGTAACTGTGATTTTCTTAATCTGTCATAAACATTGCTTTCGCACACCAACAGCACCGTTATGCTTCACATGTCGCGATAACACATTTTGGGTGACATATGAAAATTGCAGCTGTACTGTTCATAAGGAAGTTTAATAAAAAGGACATGTTGAAATCTAGGTAAATATTAAATTTGCAAACTTAAGCACGCCTAGGAACTGTGCAACGCTACGCTCGTAAAGTCATTTTTAGGAATTTTTTCACCAAATTTTCAACATAGCCATTTTAAGGCCTCTGCTCATGAACAGTGTCACTGTGGTTTTGTTAATGTGTCCCATACATTGAGTTTGCACACCGACTGCGCCATTATGCGCTACATAAGCGAGCTACGTTTTGGGCAGGATGTGAAAATGACAGCTGTACTGCTCATAAGGAGGTGTGGAAAAATGGCAATGTTGAAAATCTGGGTGGGAATATTGAAAATTAGCAAACCCTCACAATGACGTCGCGTGTGACCTGTGCAACACACACTCGTAAAACAGTCATTTTAGAATTCTTTCACAAATTTTCAACATTGCCATTTTAAGATCTCTGCTCATGAACAGTGACACTGTGATTTTCTTAATGTGTGTCCCATACACTGAGTTCGCACAACAACTGCGCATTATAGCTACATGGGCAAAACACATTTTGGGTGAGATGAAAATGACAGCTGTACTACTCATGAGAAGGTGTGGAAAAATGGCAATGTTGAAAATCTGGAGTGGAAATATTGAAAATTCGCAAACCTATGAGAGTGCGTAGGAACTGCGCATCGCACGCTCATAAAACAGTAATTTTTAGGAATTTTTTCACCAAATTTTCAACATAGCCATTTCAAGACCTCTTCTCATGAATAGTGTCACTGTGATTTTCTTAATTTGTCCCGTACATTGATTTCACACACTGACTGCGCCATTCAGTGCTACATGGGCAGAAACACATTTTGGGTGAGATGTGAAAAATGACAGCTGTACTACTCATAAGAAGGTGTGGTGAAATGGCAATATTGAAAATCTGGAGTGAAAATATTGAAATTTCGCGAACTTACGAGCCTGCGTAGGAACTGCGCAATGCATGCTCGTTAAACAGTCATTTTTTGGAATTTTGGCACCAAATTTTCAACATGGGGGTTTTGGGCCCCCTTCTCATGAGTAATTCACTGTCATGGCGGTATTCAGGTCCGAAGGGTGATTTCACAGTCACTGCGCAGTCACTGCGCGAAATCACCCTTTGGGCCTGAATAACGCCATGACAGTGACATCATTCATGAGAAGGTGTCCCAAAAACCCCATGTTGAAAATTTGGTTCAAAAATTCCCAAAAATGGCTGAGATATGCAATAAAGTTGAAACCCCCCTATCTAGCCCATTATACAGCTTACCGGCATTTCCTCAGTTCGCGGTCGGCTTTGAAGAGTGCAGACGTGTTCCCGGTCCACCGAAGATCGTCGCGGTCCGGAGGTAAGTATGGGGTGAGGGGGGTGTGAAGCTGGTGCGCAGTGGGTGGAGTGCGGGTTGTGGGAGGGGTCGGGAGGCACCGCTGGACCGTTTTGTCTTACAGGTAAAACAAATTAAAAGGCGTCGTGGACAGATTTGCCATGCTGGGGTGGGCTCCCAGCACAAGCACGCCCAGAGGCGTTCAGCCGATGGGATTAGGCACCCCGTCGGCAAAAAAAAAAAAAAAAACCTCACGGGACCGTTTGCCACGCTGGGTGGGCTCTGGCGTGGCAAAGGACTTTGGGGAGGGCCTTCAGCCGACGAGGTTGGGCACCCCATCAGCTAAATCACTGATTGCCATGCTGGGGTGGGCTCCCAGCGTGGCACCAAAGTACTGGGGGAGGAGATGATGCAGCTCAGCCCGGCGGGATTGGGCACCCGTCGGCTATACCCACTGCGTCTTGGGCGCGCTGCGCCTGTGGCTGGGGGGAGCTGCGTGAGCAGCTTCTTATCGCTGCTCACTCAAGCGTAACTCCCTTTCAACTGTATGCCACTGCATTTTGGGCGTGTCATAGACAGCTCCAAAATGCATTGGCTTACAGAGGCCGCGCCTGCCAGCACACTGCCTGAATTGGAGGAGGAGGTGACACACCTCCGAAATCTCCGATGATGGCACTATGTTTCTTGCACATGCGTGCAAGCAAACATAAAAATGGTTAGCCATATACTACATACTAAAATAGGTATATAGTAAGTATGGGGCCTATTCACTAAGGTGCAGGTTATACATGTGAAATGTGTATGTAATGCCCATGTAGCTACGCGGCCCCAGACAGGTGCATGGTGAGCAATATTCACAACCACAAACACTCACTGGGCACCTGTCTACAGCCCTGCCTCCCACACCCTAGCATGCAGGTGCACAGGGAAGATTGTGGGATCCAGGTGGGCATCCAATGGGATGCCCATCCTGGGTCTCATAGTGGATCCCTTGCTCTGCAAGAGCAGGAAATTCTGGGAAGGTGTGGGTCCTGGGAATTTTGTAGGTATTAATGAGAACATAAATGGTTGCCCCCAGCCCTACCATGCAGCTAGGTGGGCTTGGGTAGTACACTGGAGGGACTTCATGTCCCACCAGATATGGCAGGTGTCATCAGTAGGGGCATGTAAAAATTACGGTAGGATCTCCCTTCATGTAACTTGTGCCATTCTTGCCCAGCACTCTGTGCCTTAGTAAATGATGTAGTGTGGGCAAATCCCTCGACATACCTTACAGACTGCCTTTGGCACGTAACTGTGGGATCGTTTGTGCAAGGGGCTTGTGCTCCAACTGTTAATTGCTACTTGGGTCTGCTGGCCCCACAGCTTTAGGGTTACTTACACACCTCAGATACACAGTGCGTAGGAAATCCACACCTTAGAGAATAGAGCCCAATATGCATAACAGAGGCTTACCATATATTATATACTTAAAGAGGTAATTAGTAAGCCTATGTAAAACAAGGGCTAATCGCATACCATGTACTTAAAGAGGTATATAGTAAGTCTAAGTATGACACAGGTTAACCACATACTATATTCTAAAATATGTATTATAGGGATATGGTCGTGCCCCTGTAGTTAGGGTTGAGTGGTCACTTCTATGTTAAGCTCGAAATTGTGCACTTCAATAACTTTGCAACCATTCAACCAATTCACATGTAATTTTGCATGTGCGGTCAAGGAGCATAGATCTCTTGATGTGGCAAGTTTTGATCCAGTCGGACGTGTGAGTATGGAGATATGTGGGGGTCAAAAATGTGAAATTTACCATTTCTTGTTAAAATTCTTTGTCGTGCCAATACACGAAAATGGTGTGGAATTTTGGTATGAAATTTTTAGGGTATATAGGTCTGGGCTTGGTGAAAAAATATTAATCCATTCAAAAGATATTAAATTTCAAAGTTTACCATTATTTCCTAGGGTACCAGATAGATGCCCTGCTTGACAAAGGATTCTTTATTGCAAATATGGAATCATTTGACACAAATGCAGAATCTTTTTCATGCCACTGTCATATTGTTTTCAGTAAGCAGTGACAACAGAATTAAATACAGTAACTTAAAAAATATACAGTTTTAGTAGGCAACAGCAGTTGTTTTTATCTAATTGGGACCTGTCATGCAATCTGATCATGTGGTTAGTTTTGTGATAAGTTACTTAAAAATGTGTTTTTTTTTAACATGTGGAAATCTTTTTCCCCAAACCATGGGTAAAAAAGCCACAAAACAGGATCCTTTTTTGCAATTTGTGGAAAAGGATTTTCTTTTGCCACAAATTGCGAAAAAGGAATTTTAAGACAGATGTTTCTTTGTCACTGCATAGTTCACAAATGTTTGTTCATTTTGGTCTGACATTTTCAGGGTACAAAGGGCTTGACCCACAGATGTGCCTTTTGCTGGTTTGGTGAAAATATATTACTTTGCTGTGCAGTTCTATGTCTTAAAATTTTGGTTTGTTTCCCATAGGTTAACATTGTAATGTGAGGTTTAGACATTTGTTTCTTTATCACTGTGCTGTGAAGAAGCAGTTTTGAAATTTGCTCTGAAATTTTCAGGGTACAAAGGCTTTGTGCCACTGATGTGCCTTTTGCTTGTTTTGTGAAAATATATTAATATGGGTCTAGATATTCAAAGGAGTTGCTCCTGGCACAACTGAGCTGCACTGGCACAACTCCAGAAATGCGCCCCATGGCTATATTCAAAAGGGAAAAATGCACTGTGCAATTCCCAATGTGCCACGGTGCAAAGATAATGTATGCGGTTCATCTCCGGGGGCGTGCCCATGCATATGTGGCACAACCCAATATTCAACCGGGATGTGCTGCACATCTGCAGGCACATCCCCGAGATGTGCTGCATACATGAGCACAAAGATAAGCCTATCAGAAACAGGCTCAACTGGTAGCCACCCACAGGTGGGCTGCTGTTTTGCACAGTGCAACACAGCAGCCACCATCCATGGGTAGCTACACCCCCAGAGCACCATGCACAAGCACCTACATTACTCCCTGGCAGTCTAGTGGTACCCCCCTCCCCATCCCGTACCTCAATCCCTGTAATAATGAAATATATATTTCCCTGGTAGTCAGTGGTACCCCTCCCGCCCATAACCTGATCACCCAAAAACTGCATCCCACATCCTTGGTAGGCTAGTGGTCACCCCAGCCTCCTACTCACACTGGACC
The DNA here is from genome assembly GCA_016271365.2 of Neoceratodus forsteri. Taxonomy (NCBI): domain Eukaryota; kingdom Metazoa; phylum Chordata; order Ceratodontiformes; family Ceratodontidae; genus Neoceratodus; species Neoceratodus forsteri. Next base: position 1,141,718,177 of record CM028129.1, on the reverse strand, counting down.
CCATTCCACCCCGCCCCCCCATGTCATCAGCGGGCAGCAGATCTGCCCATACACCTCCACGGCTGCCCACTGAATGATAGCTTACAGTACGTGCTGCAGGCTCATTGGACCACTCAGACAACCAATGGGCTTGCAGTGTGTACTGTACTTGTCATTCAATACTTAATGAATGAATGACTTCATTCATGACTGTCATGAATGACTAGTACAGCACATACCGCTGCCTCATTGGGCTGTCAGTGTGACCAAATGAGCTGGCAGCACGTATTGTAAGCCGTCATTCCCGCGGCAGCCATGGAGGTGTGCGAGTGGGTCTGCTGCCTGCCGAAGGACATAGGGTGGAGGGGTGGGATGAGGTCCTGTGTGGTTGGGGGGCTGGGGGTACCACTAGTCTACCAAGGATGTGGGGATGCAGTTTTCACGTGATCGGAGTTATGGGTGGGGGGGGTACCACTGGACTACCAGGGAAATAAATATTTCATTATTACGGGGATTGAGTCATGGGATGTGGAGGAGGGTACCACTGGACTACCAGGGATATAAATATATCTTTATTATGGGGATCGAGGTACGAACCTGAGAGGAGTTACTACTTCCGTACCTGGGACAGGGACTGCCTGCTATGCAGGGCACCAGGTGCATTTCGCTGGCCAGCCCTGCACAACTCATGCAAATGGGGCCATAATGACATGCAAATGACCCTATTTGTGCCTTGCATGCATTATGGTCCCATTTCCATATTTAGGTCTGAATATCAGGAATTTGCTCCTGGCGTGTCTCTGATGCGCTGGCGCATTTCCCATTCCTGGTATTCAGACCTGTCTGGAGGATGCACTGGCACATTGTATTTGTGCCGCAGGCATTTTTTTTATATATTCAGATGAGATGCCCAATGGCACATCTCTTTTGACTATATCCCTTTGTTGCTCTGGCACAACTCAGTTGTGCGGAGCAACCACTTACGCTATTGCCAGGCACACACTTTTAAATATCTAGCCCATGGTGTCTAGTTACACAGGTCTCACATTTTGCTGTGTTTTTTATAGGACGACATTGCAATGTGATGTATTTTTTTGGTGCTGGACACTATGGGATGGGCCCTATGCTCCCACAGACAAATAAGGATACCACTGCACTATCTCAATTACGGATGGATGGGAGAGCAGGAGACAGAGGGCCCTGCACTCCCACAACCAAATAAGGCTACGATTATACTATCTCAAACAGTAAGGAAATTCCTGGCAAAAAACTTTGTTAATTCATCAGCTAGGGTTCCAGCAACAAAATTTCAAAAATGTGGTGTTAGCATTTCCAACCCTAACACCCTACCCCCACCCTGCATGCAGCAACAGGTGTGGGTGTGTGTCCCTTGAGGTTGTCAATCCTAACGCTCACTCCATTCTCCTGTACTGTACCCATCTCAGCTAATTTACTCATAGAATGGGGGAAGCATTAGGGTTGACAACACCAATGCACACCCCCCACGCCTGTAGCAGCATGCTGTGTGTGTGTGGGGGTTAGGGTTGGAAACGCTAACATCACATTTCCAAATGTTTGTCGTTGGAATCCTAACTGATGCGTTAACAAAGTTTTTTGCCAAGAATATAATAAGTACATATAACAAGGATTAACCATATACTATGTACCAAAAATAGGTATACAATATGTCTATGTATGACAAGGGCTAACCATATACTATATATTAACAGAGGTATATAGATAGTCTACATATCGTGCAGATTTGTGTCCCTGCCCTGTACCTGTATCAATCTAGCTGCTTGTGTAAACACCTGGATAGCATGGGATTGAGTGCAAAGGGGGCATGCATCCAGTACTGTGACTGACCCAGAGTACCCTGCATATGTGGCTACAGCAGTCTGCAGCACATAAGTTCCTTCGAACCTGTGGTGAGCCAATGTCTTTTTCGTGGATCAGGCACTTAGGGTTCAGCGTGTCTGCCATCCATGCTGTACCCCACTGTAAGTACTATAACACATCCTAATTAAAGATCAATGGCTGTCTAGCATTTGCTTTGTGGTTTAAAGTTGAAGTGTGGCACAAAATCATGTTTCTGTCACTGTGTTATCATCCACAAGTTCTCAGTGCCACTGGGTTCAGTGGAAAGCAGGAAGCTTTCCCAGACCCACTGACATTTCATGGTGTTAAACTATCCCTTCCTCAGGGTGACAGGCTTATCTAAACAAAAATATATTAATTTATACATTGGCATTAAGTATATGTATCACACCTCTTCATATATGAATATATTTTATATTTATCTATAAATAAGTCTGCCACCCTGATGAAGGGGTATTTTAACAACCCAAAATGTTGGTGGGTCTGGGTGTTTATCATAATAAACTTACACTCTGGTATATTTTTCAAATGGTTAAAGATCAGCTGACACTGATATGCCCTCTGGTCAGGCAACTCCTGGCAAGGAGTTGCCTGCTGGAGGACATAAATTGCCCATAATTTGAGTTTTTTAATTCAACCACTTTTAAGAAAATTAAGTTACATTACTCACAAATCTGATTTCCACATCTGAGAAGCGGCTCAGCTTCCACCACAGCCCCACCCCTAAAATCAGCGTTTTGATGACACTAATAGGAAAGGAAGCTGTATGACTTCTAATGGCTATAGACAGCACTTGGGAACAGCGGTAGGCTGTAAAGTCATGTAGTTTACTTTGTAGGCTCTTACACATGTTAAGGGAGTTATATAAATGTAATACTACCCTCCTTAACATGAGTAAGTGCCTACAAATTAAACTATTTGAATTTACAGGGTGCTGCAGCTCCTGACTGCTATCTATAGCAATTGGAAGTAATGCAGCCCCCTTCCTTCCCTTCTTAGTGTCCTTAAAACGCTAATTTTAGGCGCGGGGCTGCAGCATGAGCTGATTGGCTTTCTTGAAAACTGAAGTGAGGTCATGAGTAATGTAACTTAATTTTCTTATAAATGCTTGAATTAAAAAATTCAAACTATGTGTACTTTATGTCCTTCGGTCAGTCAGCTCCTTGCCATGAGTTAACTAACCTGAGGTGTTATTCCTGTGTTTCTAGGATTTTACAGGGCATTCATAGGAACTGAATAATCCCTGATACAAGTATTTGTTTTGCCTAGGGAGGATCCAGACTATCCTTGTCTGTCAAGTAGGATGTTCTCAAATCACATGGTAAGCCTGAGAAAGGTTTTTTTTTTTTGGTAATCAAACATAGTTTCTATTGCAACATGCCACTATTAAAAAATAAATACCCTACATTTTCCAATGATCATGAACGGCCTGAATGTCACCGAGCCCTACTCATGCGGTGTAACCATCAATGCCATTCTCCGCAGGTGTGCCCTTTCTCCACCTTCTAATTCTTTTGCCCCTCTACATCTGACTGCTTGGGCTGTACCTTAATCAGCATTTTGGTGCCATTTTGGATTTTACTGCTCAGCCCGGTGATACCCTTTGCATGCTGTTTCAGCAACACCTGCTCTAGTTAAGTACCCTGAAAGATAAAGAGACCCCAGCACTGCAGAAAATGAAGTGCTGAAAATCAGTTATATTTGGACTTCAAGCTCAGAATCCAAAGGTTTGCTTTCAAACCCCACCAACATAATAACATGTTAAGAAAACAGATCCCACAGTGGTTCCTGTTATGGGGGGAGTGGGGGAGGAGCAAAAAGAGGACCTGAACCAAGAGCACAAATGGGAATTATGGGAGCAAACTCTGGCTTTTCTAGGTGCTGTATCAGACTGGACAGTCAGGGGTTAAAAATCTACTAGCATTGTGAAACTAATCTGTAAAATAAACTTAATTTTGCTTACTTTTTTTTGCCTTTTTCTCCATTTCTATTTTTGCTTGAACTGATTTTCTAGTTTAAACAGAGCCAAATATCCTCTTAGTCTGCTTGACTGTGAAACTATTCTTCAGTAATGTGGCTACAGTTTTGGAGCCTCTAAAGCGTGATCTCCTTAAAAGAGACCTCAGTAAGGATCTCTACCAATAATCTCTTAATGAAATGGATGCGAAGGAGTGTAAACAAGTGTCAGACACACTATATTTAATCTCAGTAAGCACATAGTTTAGCTGTGAGCAGTTGGACAGCAATGCTTCACTGATAGCCCAGCATGTTTTGACTCATTTTCCTTATTTACTGTATATATAAAGATAGACTGAGCAGCTTTACACAGGTGGTGGCAAGAGATGATGACCCAGAAGAGGTCTGCAATGCCCTCCATAACTGTGCTGCTATACTGTAGGTAGTGGCCAGCTTTGTGGGAGCTGGGGTTGTACTACTTTAACAGTTTTCTGGGTCTCTTCAAAAGCCCAGTGATTATGTTCTGTGTGGTGTAAAAATGCTCCAAACTACTTAATTAAAAGAAGAAAAAAAAATCTAGTCCTCTAAGTTAAGTTCTTTGACTAACAGTTACACAACTGCAGCTTCTGGTTTCTCGAGTATTCCCTCACTCTCTCTCTCTCTCTCTCCATCCCTCTCCTCTCTCTCTCTCTCTCTCTCTATCACATGGAAACTTTAAATTAAAGTTTTTAATAAGGATAACATCAAGTGAGATTCCAAGAAAACTAAGACTGTGTGGCAGATCTAATAAACAACATATCATATACTATCCCTCAGTCATGTAGAGCCATGTGGGAGTATCAGAAAGTAGTCAGAGAATACAGCATGTGTTTCCTTTTCTCAGACTTTCATCACCCCTCCCTTCCATAGTACATCTTATAGTAGCCCTACAGCTTCTGCACCAGTCCAGTTAAATCAGTTTTCCCTGCATGCCATACCTGCAAAGTAATACCAGCTGCCTATTTTGAGAATAAGGGTAAGTGTTGAAAAATTAGTAGACTCTCAATGCAGCCTGTAAATATGGAGCACTGCCCTGTCTCTCTTATGAATGGAGCTGGACGATCTATTGTAACCAGCACACATGGAGCTGGGTACTGCACTGTCTCTGTGAAAATGGCTTTAATCAATCAAATGGCTTTAATCAATCAATATTTTATTCATCATCAAAGTGTGAATGAATGGGCTTCTCAGTTGCGTGGAGCTCATTTTCAGTGAGGTCCTGGTGTAGAGCTCAAAGTACAAGTTTAACATGAACACAAACAAGCTATGCTTGCAAGATGGAACATCTTTAACATGGAGATGAACATACAATGGCTATGCTTGCAACATGCATAGTCAGTGAGTTACCAACGTTTACAGTATTTACACTGAGATTGCGTATAGTGCTCTTGATAAGGTTAAAGCAGGTTGCAGCAGATAAGTCTAGAGTGACAAGTCAAAATTCCACTGAGTTTGAAGGCTTGGTATGTGATAGTATGGGGGTGTGGTGTTGTTTTGGGGTGAGGGTATTGGGGCTGAGCAGCAGGGTCGCAGTCTGTTGTAGTGTTCCAGGTGCCATTGCCTGAGTTTGCTTATGCTTATGGGTTTGCCTGCCGGTCTGAGGTGGATCGGTAGTGTTCCAGAGTTTGGGGCCTGTGTAGAGGAAGTGTTGCTTACCCACTTCCCGGGTGTCTATTTGGGAGTGTGAATTCTAACTCTTCTACTGACCTTAGTTACCCCTTGTTAGTTCTTGTGTGGACATTGCATGTTATGTAATCTGGCACTTTTTTCCTGTTGCATTTGTGCATGTATATTATGTGGTGCAAGTTCCTTCTGTCTTCTAGTCTTTGCCAGTCTAGTCTGCTAAAGAGTTCACACATGTGTGCTGTGCAGCGGGCATCCAGTATGAAGCATGGGAATCTGCCATAGATGGTGTCCAGTTTGGCCAAGGCCAAACTGGGAGCTCCTGCGTGTACAACAGATCACCGTAATTGAGGATTGGGAGGAGTGTCGATTCAACTATTCTTTTCCTGGTTAGGGTATCTGTTGAGTGTTTGATTTTGTATAGTGATCCTAGAGTTTTCCCTGGGTTTTTTTGTTAGATTTTCCAAGTACATGGTCCAGTATAGGACCAGCTTCACATCAGAACCAGCAAACATGGTACAGGTTACTAGGCTCTCTACAGTGCAGGAATGGAGCTAGTACCAATTAGACCACATCAGTCTAAAAACTAATACACATCTGTGGAGACCAGCTATATCATAACCAGAAAATATTTGACTGGATACAACATTATCTGAATGAGAATGGAGTTGATAAATAAAGGGCCGGCATTACATCAGAACTAATTTACATGAGGCATGGTACTAACATTGTAATATGATAATGTATAGGCCTGAAGTGACTCTTTGTTCCTCATGTCCACCCCCCCACTTCATAAACACGTAAGATGCTTTGAAGACATGTACTATTTTAAAGTAGTCCTCTACTAATTACTACTATGGGTTTAAAAGTATACAAGGGATATCACACCATATTGAAAATTTTGCAAAGAAATGCAGATTGCATTCATTACTACCGGAGCTGGTGTACATTGTGCTGAAGGAGCTCAAACATTACATTAGAAAGTTGCAACTTATTATAAATAGAATAATAGATAGATGACTATGTATTACAAGGCAGTTAGCCCATCGAGAGGTTTGGGGGACTTGGAACCTCTAGAGCGAAGCTCAAGAGGTTCCCAGAGTCCCCCAAACCTCGAGATGGACTGACTGCCTTGTAATACAGAGTCAGTTATCTGTTATTTTTTGTAATATATGGATGCAGTTTTACAAAAAGATTACTTTTTTGATGTGAAACGGGCTGGCCGCCCACCGCACTGAAGACACGCTGTTTCTCAGCTGCACATAGCACTGAAGACTCATTCATTTTTAAAAAAAATGTTTAGCCAGTCCAGTGTGGCAGGGAAAAAACCTTCAAATTAAAATAATGCAGTTCACGAATTTCTCTCGCTAAGCGAGAGGAAACCGCCGCCATGTTTCTTAGTTTGTTCGCCCGGTTTCAGAGAAAAGCTACCAATGGGGATGCACGCCGTCACTATGGGCATGCAGGAAGGGACGTGGCTCCATGGCAACTGGGTTTCTTGCCAGGCAGAGTTGGACATGCGCTGTGGCATTTTCATGATAATACTATCGTTCATTTGAACGATAGTATTATTGGCAGTGAAGTGTGGTATTATTGGGAGTGGAGTGCTCTGTGCTATCAATTACAAGGATTTTTTTGAATCGTTTTCAGTAGTATTATTTTCATTATCCATATATTACAAAGAGCTCATACATAGTTGATAGTTGTAGCATACTATGTTAGGACCTACTTACATAAGCTAGAGGTACTAACACATGTCCAAGGGGGCCCATCCGGGCCGTGAAGGATCTAGGGCTGAATTATTACCAATATCCTTATAGTCTAAACTACTATCTATATACAATAACAGTAGCACATCAACAGTCAGAAATAATAAAACTTGACAAAGTGACAGCCGACACAGGGGTGTGGGGAGGGGCACTGGACCCTGTGAGCCTGTCAGGACCCATATCAGGGTCCGGGATCAAAATGATAGAACTGGGAGTCTAGAATGGCCTTCCAGCAGCACCTGAATTTGTCTGTGGAGCTATGTGCAAAATGAGACATTCCCTCATATGTGGCAAGAAGGCCTACAGCCAGCAGTCACTCCTGAGTAGTAGGGCACTGGGGATTATGCCATTGTGTAAGTAGGAGACGCTTGCCTGCCGCTCCAACTGATGTGACCCATAGGGCTGATGGGTTGAGCTTGGGAGTCTCTGCTGAACAGCATCCCAGTAGGAAAAGAGGAGCATTCACTGGCAGCTTCGGGCCTACTACCTTCTGACTAGAGATGCAGCGAAATTCTATTTCACCTGTGAAATTCCAGTGACATCACCATTTCGGCCTATGAAAAATTTTGCGAAATTATGGCCTTGGAATGAAATTTCACTGTATGATTGTGAGGAATTTCACCCACATAGTTGTGTGAAATTTTGCCCATATTATACAGTGAAATTCTGCCTATAAATTTTGCTTCCACTGTTAAGTTTAGCCTTAGCATTTGACTAAGGTGAAATTAGGAAGAAAGGCATGTCACATGACTTGCTCTCTGAAGCAGACTGCAGGTCACATGTGTGCCTGTACTCAGACAGGAAACTACTGAATCTACATCCTCTTCCTGCAGTTTGTTGTAGGCTAGAGACAGACAGTAGGAGAGAGACTATGTGAGAGAGAGAGAGAGAGAGAAAATATACATAGTGCTGAATTGTGAGTGGGAGAGTGAGAGTTTGTGTTGTGTGTGTACAGTGTGTGTGTGTGTTGATTCTGAACTTCTGTTTATACCTTATTTCATTATTTAGCAAAAGTTTATCTTTATGTTGTGTTCTGTTTTCTCTGTTTATCTTGTGAGTTTGAGAGTGTGTGTGTGGGTTTGTGTGTATGTGTTTTACTCCCCCCTTTTTTTATTTTTTTCTTTAGTTGTTTATTAAAACTTTTTTTTAATAATGATGGAAGGGACTGTGAGAAGTGGTAATGACAGCGGAAGGGGAAGAGGATGCGTTTTCCTCAACAGGTGCGTATTTGAAATTGAGCCCCCCCCCAGCAGCAGGAGCAGTTGGCCCTGGCCTGTGCCCCTCAGCAGCAGCAGGTCATTGTGGACACTTCTGAGACAGCCACCCAGCAGCAGTCAGGCTCTGAGCCAGTTGTCCTCCCCCCAGGATGATGATGAGGCTCATGTTGTGTCTGCCAGCCCTCGGTAGGGTTACCAGATGTTCTCTTTTACGAGAACATGTCCTCTTTTCCAGCTGCCAAATATTCCTTATGTACTTTCTCTATCCTGTTGTATTATTATTATCATAATTTTTTTACTCTCTCCTACCCAGGAGCTCCTTGTAAATGAGCTGTGGAGGTGGAGGAGACCTTAAACCTATTTACTCTTGGTCTGGTACAAGGGCTCATTGGCGGAGGGACTAAGTGTCCTCTTTTCGGCATCCTAAAATCTGGTACCCCTAGCCCCCAGTCACAGCAGGATATTGTTGTACAGGGAGAGGCCTCCCGTGGGACATCAGCTTGCCCCCCCCCCCAAACCAGAGATCACCAGTTTGGCCCTCTTTTAGAATCAAGGCAGATGATGCAAGTACTGTGGTCTGCACCTTGTGAGCGAAGAACATTAAAAGGGGAAAACCAGAGTCCCACTTTGGGACTTCTGGCCAGAGGAGCCACCTGCAGTACCACCATGCTGCAGAGTGGCTCACAAAACAGAGAGGCAGCAGCAGCAGGAGGCAGCAGTGAGGCTCAGGGGCACCATACCAGGGCAGGGAGGAGGAGGTCTACCAGCAGGACACATCTTCCTGAGCAGCCAGATGCATTACCCACCCATGACCATGATGCAGCACCACAGAGGACTCGTTGGAGATGCCACTGCCCTGATCATCCTACAGTTCCTCCAAGTCAGGTGGTGGTCAGCAGGGCAGACCTGGAGGCTGTGTGCACTGAGGTGCAAGGTGTGCATCATGACCTCGACCAGCTTCATTAGGAGGTCAGGGGGGACCTCCATAAAATAATGGAGGACCAGAAGAAGGTCTTGGACCTCCTGGTGGAGCTTCGTGGTGGTAGTGGTGGCAGTGCACTGCTGCAGTGAATAGCCTATGGCAGTGGTGGTGGGCCAGTGTTGTGTTTTTTTGTTGTCCTTTGTTTTTTTCACTGTTCTTGTTCTACACCCCCTCCCTTAAAAAAGCCCCCCCAAAAAATCCAAAAAACAACAAAAAAATATTTTCTGTCCTCTTTGTCTTCCATTATGTTACTCCATTTTTCTTTATATGTTTCCTCCTTGCTCGTTCTATCCTATCCACAAATGTCAAGTATAAGCACTTTACTCTGAACAAAATATTTTCCACAGCTATATGACAGTGAATCTTGGCTCTGCTCTTGTAAAACAGGGGTCTCAGGTAATGAAATGCTTCCCAAAAAATGTGACATCAAATTGAAACTGAAATGCGCTGTCAGTCCTGATGTTTAATGGTTCCCCACCAGCAACCAGACATTAAATTGAAACATAGAAACATAGAAACGTAGAATTTGACGGCAGATAAGGACCGCTTGGCCCACCCAGTCTGCCCATTTCCCTACCTACTGGATAAGCTGCAGATCCTAGTTAACCAGCAGCCTACTTCTTCCTACCCCCACCCCACAGAATTGCCTTATGACTATCCCATGCATGCTTGAATTCCACCACTGATTTTGACTCCACAACCTCCTCCAGAAGGCCGTTCCATGCATCCACAACCCTCTCTGTGAAAAAATACTTCCTTAAATTACCTCTGAGCCGCCCCCCATCTTCAAATTGTGCCCTCTTGTTCTTGCACACCTCTTTTTTTGAAAGATGCTACCCTCTTGGACTTTGTTGATTCCCTTGAGGCACTTGAAAGTTTCTATTATCCCCCTCTCCCTCCTTTCCTCGAGGCTATACATATTAAGCTCCTTAAGTCTCTCTTCATATGTCTTCCAGTGCAGACCCTGCACCATTTTAGTGCCCTTCTCTGGACAGCTTCCATCCTGTCTATGTCTTTGCGAGATTGGGTCTCCAGAACTGCACACAGTACTCCAGATGGGGTCTCACCAGCTGTCTGTACAGAGGATAATAACTTCCTGTTTTCTACTGGTGATGCCTCTCCTATGCATCCCAGTATCCCCAGCCCTCCTTGCTGCCCTCTCACATTGCTTGCCCATCTTTAGGTCATCTGATATGACTACCCCCAGGTCCTTTCTATTTTGTTGTTGTTAGTATCTCACCCCCCATTGTGTACTCTTCCCCTGGGTTTTGTTTCCCAGGTGCATTACCTTGCACTTCTTAGCATTGAATCTAAGCTGCCATACATTTACCATTCCTCTAACCTTGCCAAGTCCCTTCTCATCCTTTCCACCCCACCCTGTGCATCAACTCTGTTGCAGATCTTAGTGTCATCTGCAAAGAGACATACTTTTCCTTCCAGTCCTTCTGCAATGTCGCTTATAAAGACATTGAAGAGGACCGGTCCTAATACTGAACCCTGCGGTACCCCACTAGTAACCCTCCTTTCTTCTGAGTGGACTCCCTTTACTATTACTCTCTGTGTCCTATTCTCCAGCCAATTCTTTACCCAGGCTGTCATCTTGGGACCCACTCCCAGGCTGGCTAACTTGTATATTAATCTTTTGTGTGGGACTGTGTCAAATGCCTTGCTAAAGTCTAGGTAGGCCATGTCCACAGCCCCTCCCTGATCTACTACTTTGGTCACCCAGTCAAAGAAATCTATCAGATTCGTCTGGCATGACCTTCCCGCTGGAATCCATGCTGCCTAGGTCCTGTGCCCTCTGGCCTCTAGATACTCGACAATTCTTTCCTTAGAAGTGATTCCATCATTTTCCCTATCACTGAGGTTAAACTAACAGGTCTATAGTTTCTTGCTTCTGCCTTGCTCCCACTTTTGTGAAGGGAATCACATCTGCCCTTCTCCAGTCCTCGGTACCACCCATCCTCCCATGATTTGTTAAAAAGGGTAGTCAGTGGTGTCACTAGTTCTACCCTTAATTCTTTTAGAATTCTGGGATGAATCCCATCAGGCCCCATTGCTTTGTCCACCTTCAATTTTAAGAGTTCTTTCAGAACCCTTTCTTCTGTAAATGGACCAGTATCAACTCCTGTATCCAGAGTGTTACTACTGTTTGTTTTATGTACCTCCACCTCTTCCTTTGTAAATACTGAGCAAAAATATTTGTTTAGTATCTCTGCCTTTTCACAGTCTCCTTCTGCCCACCCTCCCTCTCATTTATTAAGCCTCACTATCCCTCCCTTGGTCTTTCTTCACTCCCTGATGTACCTATAAAAGGTTTTATCCCTCTTCTTAACTGAGTTGGCTATCTTTTCCTCAGTTTGGGCCTTTGCTCTTCTGACTGCCTTCCCAGCCTCCTTTTGCTTTAACTGATACAGTTCTCTGTCCTGCTCCTTCTGCGATTCCTGAATGCTTTCTTTTTCTCTTGAACCTTCACTGCCACTTCCTTTGAGAACCATAGTGGTTTCTTACATCGTCTTGTTTTGTTTATTTGCTTCACACAAAGGCCGGTTACCTCTGTGATGGCAGTTTTTATTATTCCCCATTGTTCTTCCACCCTCCTTCCTGCCCATTTGCTAGTGCATTCCTTAGGCACTCACCCATTTTGGCAAAGTCAGCTCTCCTAAAGTCCAGTACTTTTGTCTTTGTATGGCTTGACTCTATTGCTGTGTTTATTGTGAACCATACTGTTCTATGGTCGCTAGTTCCCAGATGGCTACCCACTTCTACATCTGTGATCCTCTCTCCATCTCCATTTGAGAGTATCAAGTCTAATATTGCTCCCTCTCGAGTGGGCTCCAGTACTAGTTGTCTAAGGCATGCCCCCTGTAGGGCATCTAGAATAACTGCACTCTTCAAAGTGGCAGCTGCAACTGCACTCCAGTTAACATCTGGCATATTCAGATCACCCATCAGCAATATCTCCCTTTTTTGCCATTCTAAGTATACTTTCTATCATTTCCTTGTCCATTTCCTCCCCTGAGAAGGGGTCTGTATACAACCCTGTAGCGGATTGTGGTGCCATTGTCTGTCTCCAAATTTACCCACAGTGCTTCTTCTCCTCCCTGTTTACCTTTTGTTCTGTTGCTTTTATTCCTTCCCTATGTAAAGAACTACTCCTCCTCCTCTTTTACCCTCCCTGTCCCTCCTGTAGATAGTGTATCCTGGTATGTTTACGTCCCAGTCATGGTTTTGTGTGTACCATGTTTCTGTGACTGCCACGATATCCAGATGTTCCTCCTCCATCAAGGCCACTAATTCAGGAAGCTTGTTACCCAGACTATGGGCATTGGTACTCATTGCTCTCCATTTTTTGATGGCTTTACCTTCTGTTGCAGCATCCCCCACTGACCGTTCTACCTTGGTCTTTTTCTCATTTAGTACCCAGTTTTGTAGGGAGAGGCTGGGATTTTTCTGCTGATTGTCAGTGCCTCCCCCTTTGACTAGTTTAAAAGCTTGCCAATGAAGCATTTAAACCGATTGCTCAAAAGACTTGTTCCCTTCTTGGACAGATGCAGACCATCCTGCCAGTATAGGCTGGTGTCCCTCCAGGTGGAACCCCAGTCCCCAATGAAGCCAAACCCCTGTGCTCCACATCATTTTTTCAACCATTCATTAAACTCCATGGTGTCAATTACCCTCGCCTCACCCATGCCTTTGACAGGCAGCACCTCTGAGAAGGATACTGTGTGTACTACTTGTCTTAGGCCCCTTCCCAACTCTGCAATGTCCTCCTGCACTGCTCTAACCTCATGATGAGCCAAGTCATTTGTCCCTAGGTGGACAATTACGTCCAGCTCAGAATCCCTTGCAGCTGTTGTCGTGATCCTGAGGATGCGCTTCCTGTCCCTCCAAGCCATGGCATCAGGCAGACACCTTACTTCAGTTTTCCCAGCTCCTCCCAGTTCTATCCCCCTAATAATTGAGTCCCCCACCAGGAGCTGCTTCCTTTCCTTGTGGTGTCCTCCTGCTCCTTCCTGTGGGCCTCCCTTGTGACAGCTGTCCTCAGCCTCCTTAGTCTCCTCTGTGGGTGCATCCATAGGGGAGCTATGCTCCCCCAGAATGGTGTAAGTATTGTGGGGTGGAACAACTGACTGGGTGTGCCTCAGTTCCATCCTCACCCTTTCTGGGCCCACTGTGGTCCAACTGCTGTGTTTTCTCTGTAACCTCTGAGGTAGTGGTGGTGGCTGTGGTGCTCCCTGGATGGAGGAGGTTCCCTTCCTACTGTCCAGTGTGGCCTGGGGGAAGGTCCCCATACTACTGTCCAGTGTGGCCTGAAGACGGGCAACTTCCTCCCCCAGGGCAGAGAGTTGTCTGCAAATAGGGCAGCATCTCAGCCTCCAGAAAGACTCCCGGAAGACTGCTGCCCCACAGCCATTACATTGCACTACTCCCCACATTTGTTTTGTTTTTTTTTTGTGTGTGTGATTGGTTTGTAGTATAGAAATATATATTTATAATTTATAAAAATTTATTTATAAAAATTGCTGTTTCGGACACTGTTTAAAAGAGTCTTTAGGTCCTATCTTTTTTCTGCTACTGTAGCACGGGCAGGAAATGTCCAGGAATGTTTCAGAAAAAAATGGTACATTAATTTGGAAGTGGAATCTGGTCTCAGCAATTATGTTTTAGGGTGCCACCCCAGCACCCAGACATTAAGTAGCTGTTTTAGGGCCTGTTTACCCAATATTTCTGCTTGTAACTTACTGCTTCTGGCTCAAAACATGTCCAAAAATGTTGCCAAAAAAATTACACAGTACATAGAGTGTGAAATCAGGTGTGAGACATGCAGTTACAGGTTCACACCCACCCTGCGGACCCAAATGTGCTGTTTTCTGCCCGTTTTAAATGCTTTTTGGGCCTAAGTGTGTGGCTGCATGTTTAAATCATGTCCCACATGTCCAGAAATGTTACCAAAAAAATTGCACAGTACATTGTGAGTGAAATCAGGCCTCAGCCATGATGTTTTATGGTGCCCCACCACCACCTCCTGGACCAAACAATGGTATTTGGTCCACTTTTACAATTGTCTTTAGGCCCAATCTTGTTTCTGATACTGCAGCACATGCAGTAAATGTCCAGAAATGTTTCAGAAAAACTGGTACATTAAATTGGAAGTGAAATATGGTCTCAGCCATTATGTTTTAGGGTGCCCTCCCTAGCACCCAGACATTAAGTAGCTGTTTTAGCACCTGTTTACCCAATATTTCTGCCTGAAACTCACTGCTGCTTGTGCCAAACAAGGCCCACAAGTCCAGAAATGTTTACCCAAAAAACATGACATCAAAATGAGACTAAAATGTGCTGTCCGTCCTGATGTTTTTGGGTGCCCCACCACCTCAGGGATCTGAAAAGGGATGCCAACATGCAGAGAAAATGAATTCCTCCAGCAAAATTCTGCTGCCACTTTCAAATCTTTCTTGCTGCTGTATTTCAATTGATTGACATAGAAATGCAGACGTATCCTTTCCCTATCCCTGTGCTACTGTACTGATTGTCTAGTTGTGTTGACTGTCTCTTTGGTAGTACCTTGCATGGCGGTGGGGTAGTGAATGAAATTTGGGGGCACTGTAGCTTACTGCCTGCTGCTGTCTATGACTACTACTTTCCAAGGTGCCACAAGAACTACTGTTCTGGATGGCTGATGCCTGGTGTATTATCCTGACGCAGTCCATACTGCTGCTGATGAACACATAAGTATCTATCTTCATTGTTTTTCCTGTGCAAGGTAAGGGTGTTGGTGGGTTGATATTATGGTATCTTGAGTTCTAATATGCTTGTACTGCTCTTATATTATTTTTCAGTGTGCTGTGGATGACATCATCATGCTGGGCCATGAGGGAGGGAAATGTCAGATGTATGGATCTTCTCAATTTCCCAATGCAGACAGTAAATATTGGAATTTTCATACAAGTGTGGTATGTCTGTTACTGCCATATGGTTGCCTGAGCTTGATAGTAATTGTGTTATTTTTTTGCCTTTTTCGACATGGAATTCAGGTGAAGTTAAGTATTTTTCCATCCTGCTGCTGCTGCTGCTTCTGTTGGCTACTGAACCAGGTCTGGGGGATTTATTTAATTGCACCCTTGCACGATGGTTCTACTTTCACAGTCCTTGAGGTAAGTATGTCTTCATTTTGTATGGTTCTCTGGGGTGGGGGAAGGGATGGATGGTCAGACTCAGAGTCATGGGTGATGGGGGGGAATTTTCAACAATCACCAAATTTGTTCTTAATTTTTTTCTTATGTCAAGGTACGCAGTGATGATATGGGAAGGGGCATGCCTGCTAGTGCTACTGTGGTTGATCGTATCTTGTCTGGATTGGAATCATGTGCACCACACAGTATGTTCCTGTGGGGAATGTCCTCAGTTGAATGACATCACATCATGGGGTATGGTAAGTATACATTTTTTTCTCTCTGCTTCTTCTTCCAACTTATTAGGTAAAAGCAGGTATGCAGATTGATTAGTCTCCAACATTTTTTCTTATCTTTGCTCTTGCTTAGATCATTTTCCTCTGTTGAGGTTTCAGTATAGAATCATAGAAACATAGACTTTGATGGCAGATAAGGACCACTTAGCCCACCCAGTCTGCCCATTTCCCTACCTATTGGATAAGCTGCAGATTCTAGTTAACCAACAACCTACTTCCTGCAACCCCCTACTATAATTGCCTTATGTCTGCACCATGCATGTTTGAATTCCCCCACTGTTTTAGACCCCGCAACCTCCCCAGAAAGGCAGTTCCATGTATCCACCACTCTCTCCATGAAAAATAATTTCCTCACATTACCCATGAGTCGTCCTCCCTCTATCTTTAAATTGTGCCCCCTTGTTCTTGCACGTCCCTTTTTCTGAAAGATGCTACTCTCCTGGACTTTGTTGATTCCCTTGAGGTACTTGGAAGTTTCTATCATGTCCCCCCTGTCCCTTCTTTCATCAAGGGAATACACACTAAGCTCTCTCTCAGTCTCTCTTCATATGGTTTCTGATGCTGACCCTGCACCATTTTAGTTGCCCTCCTCGTATCTTGATGACACATGATCAATCCAGGCCATTCAGGAGCAGGAGCTGTGTTGTGTCATTGGAAGACAGGGGTGTTGCTTGAACTGCGATGTTGGCCACTGGACTGGTGTCCATACCATTACCATTAATGAGTAATCACCACTGCCACCCACATACAGGGAGGAACTATATGCGAACACAGATAGTTGATAGGTGTTTAATAAATAATTAGGTGGAGGCGGTTAATGTCTTGTCTACTCAATGGGGATTGCAAAGATGCAGTAATTATGAACATTTTGAATCCATTCAAAAGTGAGGACAGCAGGAGTTAGGACACTCACCCTGCCCTGAGTTCCCCCCAGAACCATTGTGATTTTGGTGTACCTTAACCTGGCACTGTAAAAGTAACCTTTTGGGGGGGATTTTATGTTGTAAGTTGTTAAGCATCTTCATGATTACTTTTGTAATTAATGACTTGCATATTAAAGATGGCCACCATTCACCATATTTCAAAATGTGTTCAACTTGGTGTTAACTATCAAATTAGCATGTTACATTCATATGCTACTTGTACACTTGTCTAGGAGCCAGGGTTCTTGTACATGTCACCAATACTAAGTGACAGAAACATTTTTTTTCAGTGGCATGGAGTGTATGGGTGTGTCAGGTCAGATCAGGTCACAGGTAATGAGAGGGGGCGGTAGGGCAATGTGAAATTTGCCATCCTGGGCACTTTTGAGGACATCAAGACAACATATCTTGCTGTAAGATGATGATGTGCTGATATAGTCAACGTGAAAAGTAATATATTTTTTGAAGAAAAACATTAATCTTGCAATTGGCAAATAGTTATGGTTATCGTAATTACATTGCTCCTGCTTTATATAGGCTTGTTGCCTTGGGGCCGGGATTGGTGGAGGTGGTGAGGTGACCAATCAATGGGTTATGGCAAAGGGAGATGACATGAAACTTATACACACTGCACACTGCAGCACACAACAACATATTTCCATAACCAATCCAGTGGTACATAGCTAGAATTAAAGTGTAATATACACACCCCAGGAACCATACTGAGTTGAAAGTTGCTGTTTGGGGAGGGGCCTTGGAGTAAACTCAGCCTTTTTCAACTTCCAGTTTCACATCATCCAAGAAGCATCCCTCACAATCTTCAAGACTGGAGTTCTCATCAGGTGAGAATTCTCTCAACATTGCTGCCTCATCCACCTCGTTGCCTATGGCTGCCTTACTCAAGGGATTGTCATCATCCTCATCACCGAGATACAGTTCCTGTGGCAACACCACTGACATCACTGTGTTGTGTGGAATGTGCCTTTTATTCATTTTGTGAGGGTCTAGTACGATCTTCTGACATCGATCTTCCCGGCTAAAAAGAACCCGTTTTTTATTTCGTGTTTGTAACCTTCCCGCTGTTGATTTTATACCGACACTGATTCTCCCGACACATATATTTGCCCTGAGTAGCTTGTGTACGAGTGTCTGGATGGATCACTTTATGGGTGTTGGTGTGGGCTGCCTGTGCATAACGTGTACTGTTGGCTCCACTCACTTTAATTGACTGGCAAGTGTTGAACAGGATAAGTGTGCCTTGAGCAAATACCAGTGTGATGACTGCCGGGTGGCTGACTGGGCAGTAAGTAAGGTAGAACTACTACTGTATACTTGACAGTTGCAACGATTCTAATTGCAAATGATTTCATTTCTTGTGGCATTAGTGGTGTGGGTGCGTGAGCTGTGCAATTAGATGTGGCTGACAGGACCCATCAGCTACACTCTCATTCTAATAAAAGTGAGCAGTTGCAAGTGTTAGAGTAAAGCTGCACAAATTAACGAGTCTGCCCCTATGAAATTTCCGGTAACTGTCAGGTGGCAGGGTGGTTGGCAAGTAAGCCAGGACAGACTCTCAGTGTTGCACCACCTCCTCTTACTATAAACTGTGCCCCAAGAAGATAGTGTGTGTGGAGCAATTCTGTGGCTTGTATGACAGACTGTGCACATATTTCTTAGGTCGGGCAATGGCAAAGCAGAATATAAACTTTTCAGCAATACTTTTCATTCTTTCAGCATTTCATTTGCTGCAAATTATATACAAAACAGGATAAAGGAGCTCAAATGAGGGAAAGAAAGCACACATTCACTACATTTACATGCACGGCTAGCATTACTGGGTAAGTAGTTACCAGCTAACAACAGACTTACCTGGTAACCCAGCTGCATGTAAATGTAGTGAGTGATAGTGAGGGAGAGGAGGGGCTTTATTATTCATTCATTTATTCAGTAATAGCAGTTCGGATTGCCTGCAGTTGCTGTGTTAGAACTTGTTATGCAATAGCATTTTGAGCATTTTTTGTGTAGTTTCCTAATCATGCCACTATTAAAGCGTGTCAGGATAATTTCTGTCAGTTTGTTTTTTGTCGAAATCTTAATAATGTCGGCAAGTTGGTGTCAGTGAAACAGATGTTGGGAAGTTGAATCTTGGGAAATGGTACTGATCCCTTTTGTGAATGCTAGCATGGATACATTTTTGGGTGACAAATTGGTCCTATGTTTCACTCACAATTGCCCCAGTCGCACTAAACACTCATTCCACAGTGACACTGGATGGTGGGCAGCTCAGGTATTTCACAGCAACTGATGATAGTGCTGGCCATTCAGTCATTTTACTGTTCCAATACAGCAGTGGCTCGTCATTAATGGCAAGGTGCTTTGAGTCCCCCATGTGGGCCTCCACCATTTGTTCGGCTGCCTGGAGTCCAGCTGCCTCATCTGTCTCCTCCTCCTTTTCTTCCACATCTTCCACGCCCACCTGAAAGAGAACATCCCAAATTGGATTGCTTGCTGTTTTCTGCTCTGCCTTGCCCATTTTCTCTGATTGTGTTCCCTGTGAGCTGCTGGTGGTGGTAGCAACACCCGTTTTGATGCAGTGCATGCATTTTTCATTTGTGCAGCATGTACCAATCTAATGAGGTTCTCTGTCAACTGCTGTACTCACTGACAACCTCCTTCAATTATAGAGGGCAGGCCACGTTTGTACTGTGAATCCAGCATGGTGGCGATTGCAAACTCAGCTGACTGTGAAATGCCAGATACATGGGTATTTGTGTCCAGAGCATGGAGCATGTGATCCATTAGATCACAAGTGCCATGATCTCCACTTGCCTCTGTTTGGTGTTGTACATTCACTAGTGTCTGCCTCAGCACACAAATGAGAGGTATGGACTGACTTATGCAAGCAGTGTCCCCACTCACTGCAGGTGTAGCATGCTTGAATGGACAGAGAATGCATATTAGCCCATCAATTTGGCACCACTGCTCTGTTGTTAGAGTGATGGACACTCCAGCACTGTCATGGGTGGTGTGCAGCAGCAGGTGTTCTGACACAGCCTTATACTGTTCATACAGCCGGTCAAGCATGCACAGTGTGGAGTTCCACCTGGTGACAACATCAACCTTCATCCGGTGCTGAGGCAGATGGTTATTGCACTATAGCTCACGTAGATGGTCACAGGCCTTTGCAGAACAGGCAAAGTGGACACAGATGTGATGGGCAACAGTAACCGTTTCCTTAATGTCCGCATGGTTAAGAAACTGCTGAACAACAAGATTAAGGCAGTGTGCCAGGCAGGGCACTCTGAAAAAAACACCATCGCTAATGCACTTCACTACATTGGAGCCATTATCACTTGTGATGAATTCTGCTATGAGTGACTGTGTGTGTAGCCATCCATCAATCTTGTCCAGCAGAACATTAAGCATTTTCACAGCCATGTGAGAACCTGTGACACTAGCCATACTCAGGGTTGTATGCTGCTGAATACCAGGTGTGTTGCTACCACCACAATTTTGCTTCACGCAAGTTTTACCAGGCCCAAAATCAAGTACCACACCAGGCAACTGTGCTCAGTGTGCTGTTATGCACAGAAACGAGCTTGCTTCTGTTTGTCCGCTGGTCCAAATATCCATGCTAAGATGGATATAATGTTATGCACTATACTTCAATGCATGTCTAATGTAATCAGCAACTCTACTGTTCAGCTCTGGCATGGCATGCTTACTAAAATAGGTTCGCGATGGAACTTGCCATTTGGGACAAGCACGGGCCATCAACCTGTGGAAACCAGCATTCTCTACTAACGAGAATGGCAACAGATTGATGGCCAGCATTTCAGCAGTGGTGGTATTTAACTCTCATGCAGCAGCATGATTGGGTCGGTACTTTGTCTGCCGCTCAAGGATGGTCTTCAGAATGGGCTGCATCTTTGAGGCTGTCCGACGAGAATGCTGTACTTGTGTCAGCAATGATTTTCTTTTAGGAGTAACAATTGACTCTTGGCCTGGCAGTGGAGGCCACATGAAACCAGTTATTTTGGTTGCTTGTGGGTGTGGGGGTGGTGTACTTTTAAGACTCATGGGACTGGGACTCGCACCACCACTGCTATGCCCACCACTAGAGAAAGCAAAGGATTGCTCACTCTCCTCCTCCACCACTGACACACTCTGCCCTCCCTCCCTCCTTCCTCCTGTTCTTGATCTACTACCTCCATCTTGCTACCAACAGCTCTGGCTCCCTTCTGTGTTGATGCCATCTCGGTGGGTGCCTTTTTTCAGGTGGGCGTGTTAGCCACCAGTACCTATGTGGCTTTCCTTTTTCCCCCTGACTAATGCAGGCTTGACAAAGTTGGCATATAGCTGGGGTCTCATCAGCAGGATCTAGCACACAAAAGTCCCAAACTAGGGACTTTTGAGCTCTGGACTTCAGATGCTCCTGGGACTGGGATGTTTCAGAAACAGGTGTGGAAGTGTGTGTTTTTTGAGCTGCTAATATGACTTCCATAACACTACTTTTGGGAGGAGTGGTTACTTGATTGCTTGGAGGTGTGTTTATAGGCTTGGTGACAGACTGACCCACCACGGGCTGTACATGTAAATGGCCTACATCACCCTTGACCTTTTTTAACTCAGGCTCCCATGTGGGATCATCCCAGTCATCATCATCATCACCACCAGTAGCTATGATGTCCTTGTCTTCCTCCTCCCCTTCGCCCCTATCACTATCTTCTTGGAGGAAGGCACCTTTTTCTTTCTGTACAACTATCTCAGGAGGATGACTATCCTTATCTCCAGGACTATCAGACTCTTGTTGAACACTATCATCACCAACTCCTGCAGGAACATGGATGGTCACACTGACAGACTTATTATCACCCTCCTCCAAGTGCTGGACCACTGTTCCTGTGCTGGTGTCAGTGCCTCCCTTCTTCTCACTGTCAGCATCCCCCACCAGCATGGCTGCAACAGTTTAAGCTTTAAAAAAGTAAGACACAGGTATGCCTGACCCAGTTCGGCCACCAACTGCTTTGCTGGTTCCTGCCGCACCACCAGGGCCCACATCAGAACTTGAAGACAGTGATGCAGACATACCTGTGCTTTCACTGCTGTGGGGAACTGTAGCTGAAATTGCACTTTTTTCGGCAGACTCCTTAGCTCCTTCATCCCCCCCTGCCATGTTTCCACCCTGTACTTGGTCACTTTTTACCAGGCATTTTTGTTGACTGCTGCTGCTTCAAAGCTTTGTCTTTCGCTGGGAGTATCTGAAGAAATGATGTATTACTACTACTAAATGAGTGAATAATACCTCACACATGAATGGTGATGTCACACTGTCATATATCTACAGTACTGGCTTCCTTAAATGTCCAAAAACAATCAGGACAGGTACCAGCACTTACAGTAGAACTAATACTGTATATGGTAGGCAACCTAGTGTAGTAAAACACAAAAAGGCAACTTTTTTTCCCCAAACAGGAAAGAATTAAAGAAACACACACAGGGAAAAAGGGCACAAGTGGCACCCTTTAAATACAGATTACCTGTGTCTCTCAGTCCCTGCTCTGGACAAATAAAGTACTGTAATGTGTTATGTTACTCAGTACCACAGTTTGTTTTTTATATGCACACAGAGACAACCATAAAACAGCGACAAAGAAAATTAGTACCACACAATATGTTAGTGGTCTAAATGTGAGGGATCAACAGAAAATGTCTTGAAAATGACTATTTTTATATATTCTGTTTTATAATGTACATGTCAAGTTAGACACAAACAATGCTATAATAGAGAAAGGATAATGTATGTAAGTTAAAGTTAACTAAAACAGGAACACCACACAGTGTGCAGAGTCAAGCTCCAGCAATAACATACAGGGGGGCAATTCAACAATGCAGTGCAACTGTAAAAGACAAGTTAAAGTGATCGAGAAGAAGTACTTTACAACTGTTGATTTTCACAATTTTAGTAACACACAAGTTAACACTCCAGCTAACAGAATTAACCCAAAAAAAAATAAAAGGAAGGATCAGCTCTGTGTGTTTAAAACCTTAGAATTCAAAATCAATTAACAACTAAAAGCCGAAGAATGGTATATATAACACAGCTAAAAGCAGCAATAACTCTCTCAAACAGGACAGAGAAACTTTTCAGAGAAAATAAATTCAAGATATAACAAAATTAATAAGAAATAACAGTAAATAGATAACTCACAATTGTAAGTAAATATGCCAATCTGCTTGGCTAGAAATAGCCTGCACTGTTTTACACTCCTACCCTACCCCACACAACTCTTTCAAAGACAGCTGAGGAAAGTAAACCTAATTCAAACTACGTATTGTATAAAAATTCACAAAATTAGAAAATGTTTCCTAGTACCAGGCACTACCAGCACAGCAGTACTAGGAAAAAAACTTTAGATTTTGCAGCAATTAGCTCTCAAAAACAAGTTTTAGCTATGTTTTCAAAGGCTTTATTGGGTCTGATGCATCACAACGCACTGCTTTCTGACTCAAGACACAGCAGAATGAGCTGGAAGCAAGCTATAAGTGACTTTTGACCTATTTACCCACAACACATTGCAAATTTCACTTTTTGTACCAAATTTTCAACAGTAAAATTCTGCCACAAGGCAAACTTTGGATCATCAATGGGCAAAATTGTCATGGTAAGCGAAATTTCGCCATTACGTGAAATGAAGAAAACAGGTGAAATTTCGTTTCGCAAAGGTGAAAATTTTCACTTAAATGCAAAATCACATGAAAAATGTCACCAGGCAAAATATTTCAATTTCGCACAACACTACTGCTGACAGATAGCTATGACATCTGACCAGAACAGCCGTATAAGTGGGCACTCCCAAAGAATGTGATAAAGCTGGTCCCCAGCTTGCCCGCATCTCCAGCATAAGTCCTGGGACATGACCCCTCTCTGTTTAAGTTGATATGGAGTCACATACCATCTGAAGAGGGTCTTATTCATGATGAGGTGGCTTCTGCCGTCTCTGCAGGCTGAGTGAATTCTGTACCAACAGTGAGACCATTGTGAGTCTGTTATATTCTAGCCTAATTCTTGCTCCCTCTAGGATTTGGTGGGTCTGGAGGGGTCTATCCCACTATCCCACTGGACTTTGGAGATGGAGCCGGCCTAGCCTTTTCTTTGCTTAGCCCATAGAAGAACCAGGGGAGCCAGGTCCTGAGAGACTGGTACTTGAGATGATTTCTTTGAATGAAACACCACATCCCTGATTTGGAGATATTTCCAAAAGTTATTTTGTGGGAGGTGGTAGTGGTCTGCAAGGGCCTGGAACGAGTCCAGGACCATGGAGTCTGGCAACAGGAGGTCATTACTTTGGTGTATGCCCTGTGCTGCCCAAGGGAGCCACCAGTGATCAGCATGGGGTTGAGCCATAATGGCATGGTGACCCATGGGCCACTGGGTTTGGACAGACTCATATGGACCACTTTCCAATATGTTATAGACACTGTGACTGGTGGGGGTAAGAGGGTGGGATATCTTCATGTGGAATACAGCAAAATTGCAGGGGAGGAGGTTCTGGTCAAGGTGGACTCTAACTGCAGCCATCAAGGGGTGTGTGCTGTCAGGGTCAGGACTGCAAACCACTGTGCCATCTGGGCGAATACGTATGCTGTATGGTACCCCTGGAACCATGAAAGGCCCCAGTCCCCCCTGCTCTAGTGCTGGTGGAGTTTCAGCGTATTGTACCTGGTGGGTATCCCTTCCCACATGAAATGGCTGATCTTGATCTCTAGCTTGTGGAACCATTGTCTGGGTATAGACAGGTCTGAGTGCAACATGATCCCAAGATAGGTAATGCCCTGTGGGGCCCATTTGAACCATAGATCCTGAAATGCTTCTTCCATGCATAGCTTGTTTAGTGGCATGATCTCTGTCTTTGATTGGTTAATCTTCAGTCCAGACAACGAGGTAAAGGTGTAAAGAATTGGGTCTATGCAATTGGCAACCAAGCTGGCCTGTGATACAGTTATAAGCAGGTTGTCCATGTGCCGATGTATCTTGTAGGACTCCTGTCCCATGGGAATGCCTGGGATGTCCTGCCTTTTACACAGAGCAATAGCCAGAGGCTCCACTGCCAGGACAAACAGCAAAGGTGACAAAGGACACCCCTGCCTCATCCCTTTTTGCAGATTGAATGCCAGTGACAGTATTCCATTAGCACCTTAGCTGATGGGGAATTGTATAGGAGACCCACCCAGTTCCTGGAGGCTGGCCCTATGTCCATTTCTTTCAATACAGCCAGAAGGTAATGCCATTCTACAGAGTCAAAGGCCTTTTCTAAATCAATGGCAATGGCAGATGATGATAATACTTGGATGGATTTGAAGTGGTAAATAAGCGAGATCAGGGTGCGTAGATGGTCAGAGCTCAGTCTACCTTTGACAAAACCAACCTGTGTCAGGTGGACCAGGCCTGGAAGCACAACTTCCAACTGGTTGGCTAGCACCTTAGTTAGAACTTTTGTGTTGGTGTTGATCAGGGATATGGGGTGATAGCTGCCGGGGAGGGCCGAGTTCTTGCCTTTCTTGGGGAGTACCACAATGACAGCTTCCCACATGGTAGTAGATAATGTACCCTTGCACAAGGAGTCTTGGAAAGCCCCAAAGAGATAGGGTGAAATGCCTCCCTCTAGCACTTGAGAAAAGTCTATAGGTAATATATCCCCACCTGGTGCTTTATGTGAGGACATGGCTGCAATGGCATTTGATACTTCTGCTTCTGAGATGGGAGCATCATGGTCTTCGGCTTGTAGTTTAGAGATACCTGGGATAGGGGTACTGTGTAGCGAGGCTTCTATAGTATGTATATCTGGTGGGGTGGGAGAGGTGTACAAGGTCTGGTAAAACTGTGCCATAATTTTGTTTATCCCCTCTTGCGAAGAGTCAAGACTGCCAGAAGGTGCATTAAGCCCCAATATTGTTTCAGCAGCCTGGTATTTTTTTGAGGCAATACACCAATAATTTACTAGACTTTTTCCCTGCCTCACAATATGCATGCCTCATTCTGCATATGGCCAGCTCAGCTTGCCTTATGAGGTGAGCATTCAACTTATCCCTGGTGCCGATAAATTGGGCCAACAGATTTGGCAAGGCCTGCCCAGAGTGTAGAGCTTTGTATTGTTTTTCCAGTCATATGAGCACCTTTTCCAGCTCCACATTTTCCACCCTTCTCCGGTGCCACTGGTTGGCTTCATAGGAGATGATTCTGCCCCAGATCATGACCGTGTACGCCTCCCACAAGGAACTATTGGATACATCCCCAGTATCATTGAGAGACCTGAATTGCTGGGTTTTCTCTTTGATCCAGTGTAAGAAATGTGAATCTTCCAGTAGCAGTGAATCCAGTTGCCAGGTGGATCACTTTGGTGGAGAGGGCCCCACATGAGGCTAAGCTCCAAGAGAGCATGGTCTGAAATAATACGAGGATGAATTATCATATCTGTATTACGATTATAGACAGAGCTCAAAACCAGCCAGAGGTGCAGCTTGCTGGAAGTCCTATGCACGGCTGAGAAACAGGTATAGTCACAAACCCCAGATGCCAGGTGCACCACGCATCCAGCAGGGTGTATTCTGTCATGAGTTTATGGGCAACTGCTGTAGCAAGCTTGTGCAGCTGAATAGTGCCTCTACTTCTGTCCACACTTTTATCCAGTTTGAGATTAAAATCCCACCCTATGAGGACCTGGGACTGTTTGTCATTAAGATCTGCTAGGCATTGATTCAGATTATGGAAAAAAATGGAATGTCCTCATTCAGTGCATAAATATTAGCTAGAATCAATGAGCCCTCTGGTGTGGCCATGTAGGCTATTGGCCATTGGCCATGTTTGTCTGCTACTGAGTTCACCAGTGTCCAGTTTAGGTCCTTGTGAATTAAGATGGACACACCCCTTCTTTTTTTTTTTATTGTATTTCTATTTTTCCACCTCTTGCAGCATAACCAGTAGGGGCATCCAGCCACTGGCTCTGCCTGCCTGGAAAGCAGCAGGCTCACTCACATGATGGGGGGTCTGGTGCGGCTGTGCACCTACCTGCCAGAGGGCCTCCCCTTAGCCGCTCTAAGCCAGGCTGGACCCAGACTCCCCAACACGATTCCACAACAGTCCTCCAGGCAGGGCAGGGCAGAGTGTGGCCATCAAGTTGCATGGTCACCCCAGACATTTTTCCTCCTTAGCTTGACCCCTGGAGTGCAGATGTGCAATGACATCTGAGGCACAATGTGCTGACATCCGCCGCACTCCACCCCCAAAGACACTGACTCTAGTAGTTCCCCGATCATCACCAGGGGCCGCTGAAGAGTGGTGACATACCCCAACCCTCCCCAGGGATAGGAGAACAATCCTTTGGATGCTCAGTCCTATCCCTCTCCGCTGACCCCTGACAACCCAGGCATGTTTCCGAACCCGGGTTGCCAGCGTAGCGTGAGGTGTTGCATCCAGTGCCTCAGTCCTCAGCACCACCTGGCTGGCTACCCCTTCCTTTTTTTTAACTGCAGCACTGTGCAGTTCCATTCCCACCAGGTACTTTGTAGGCCCAGGCCTGTGTCCATCCCCTGGGGGGGTGTAGTGTCTCTTGGCCTAGCCATTGGATGCAGTTTGTTTAAATTCAGTTGAGGGGCTAGGTGGTTCAGGTACTTCTCTGCTGCCTCTGGGGAGTCAAAATCCCTGGATACCCCTTTCGAAGTAACCCTGAGAACAGCAGGGTATCATAGGGAGTAAGGGTGGCCCAATTCAGCACAGGCTGTCCAGGCCATGATAAATGCCCTATGGAAGTCTGACAGAACTGCTAAGTAGTCAGTGAAAATTTGAACTCTGTGCCACCTCAGTGAAAGTTGCTTCTGTTCCCTGGCAGTGGTCATGATGCCTTCCCGGTCCAAGTAGCAAAGGAAATGGACAAGTACAGGCTGAAGACGGGTGCCAGGAGTGGGCTTGAGGGCCCAGCAGCGATGGGCCCAATCAGTTTCAGTTGTGGTATTCCAGTTGCAGCCCAACAGCTCTGGGATAGCTTTTTGTATGAAAGCAATAGTATTGGAACCCTTGCTCCCCTCCAGAAACCCCATCAACCTTAAGTTGTTCCACCTGCTCCTATTCTCAAGATCTTCTACTCTCTGCTAGAGCAGGCAAATGGTGCAATCCTGTTCATTGATGTATTTCATTACCCATTCTGTGCGATCCTCTGTGTCCGTGATTCTCTGTTCAGTCACATTGGTTTGTTGTGACAGTGAAATTATATTGGTGGCTATACTTTTAGCAGCAATTTCGAGCTTGCCCATTTGGGCTATCATTTGCTCAAACAGGCCTTTGATTTCTTGTAGGCTGGTGTTGGGAGACGGGTGCCCTGGGGATGCCATGGCCAGGCAGATGCTGTGCAGAAGGCTCAGTTGAAGGAGAAAGGATCTGACAATGCTACGCTTGCTAGAGGCCCCGGTTCCAGAAAGAGACCTGATATTTAAGGATTGCAGGTAATTTGCAATCAGATTTTACTGAACACCAGCAAGGCGGGTGGTTTTGAGGTAGGATTATGTAAGATAGTCTGCAGGTTTTTGTCAGAGCCTCATAAGTTAGGCAGCCATCTTTCAGCTAGGCAAGTCACATCCCATACTACCATGGGTTTAATAGATGCCTGGACAGAGCTTTAACTTTTTAATGGACTAGAGTAAGAACAATTAACAATACAAAACAACCTTGGGAGCCACGAACAGGATGCCTCTACATTTTTGCACTGCACTGGACTCTGACAGGAGTCCAACTGGTAAATAACACTACCCTGGGTATCAAGTGAATACCTCAGTAAGCATAAACTTATCCAGGCTTTCCTTTAAGTCATGCACTGTCTTAATGTCCACAGCCTAGGTGATCCATATGTTCACTGCCTTCTGGGAGAAGAAATACTTCTTAATGTTACCCAAAAAGTTACCACCTCCTAGCTTCAGTGAATGTCATTGTGTCCTGCTGCAACACACCAGTTATTTTCTGACTTCATCTTGTAAATACCCTTGAGTATGAAGAAGACTGCAATCATGTCCACTCTGAGCCTCCACTTCTCAAATAATCACGTTACAGCAGCTTAATGAATACTACATCATCTCCTTTGAGAATGGAGCTAGAAAATACAGGTCCCAATTAGGGATGGACGAAATGGTTCAATTAAACTAAAAGAAGAACTTAAGGGGGAAGGGATTGGGAACTTGAGGAAGTTGGGGGTGGGGAGTCGGGGACTCTGGAGGGGATAGCGAGCAAGGACTGGGTGTAGGACTTGAGCAGGGGCTGGGAATTTGGGTAGGGACTGGACTGGGGACTTTGAAATACAATGTATGAGATAGGAGACTTGGACAAGGGATCTTCATGAACATGAGCATTGAATGATGAACCAGGATGGAACTTGAAGAGAGAGAGACCGAGGACAACCTGTAAGAACTAGAGTGCTGTGTGTATAAAATCTGCCATTCAGTCGTCAGTACACTACTGCCACTTTTTGCATACTGTCTGTGTGACCCCGCGCTCCTGTGTCAGAGAGGGTTAGGCCAGGCAGGGTCCCCCAGAATCTCTGTGGGTATACTAGAAGCAGTGCCTGCAGCATCACCCTTAGCATAGGTAGTGTGTGAAATAAAATCTGCCAAGGCTGCCAGCCATTCATCAATGCCACTTCTTGCATACTGTCTCTGTGCCCCCTCCCAAGAAGTCAGTCATCTGTTGTCTTCCTCAGCAGGGTATAAGCTTTGGCTTAGTAGACAGGGCATTCCATCACATCATGTGGAATAAAGAAAACAAAATTAAAAAAATCCTTGAAGGGGAAAAGTACTGTGTCAGAGAGGGTTAGGCTAGGCAGGGTCCCCCCAGAATCTCTGAGGGTATACTAGCAGCAGTGCCTGCAGCATCACCCTTAGCATAGATGGTGTATGAAATAAATTCTATGTGTGAAATAAAATCTACCAAAGCTGCCAGCCAGTCATCAGTGCACCAGTGCCACTTCTTGCATACTGTCTGTGTGAACCCCCCAAGAAGTCAGTCATCTGTCATCTTCCTCCCTGAGCTCGTTCAGTGGGGAATAAGCTGTGGCCCAATGAGCAGGGCATTCCATCACATCACATGGAATAAATAAAAAGAAAAAAAAATCATATTCACTGTCATCACAGTCATGACTTTCACATTTGGCAACTATTTCTGGAAGCTCTTTTTAATGCAGAATCTGAAGCCTCGGGAACCGCTGCCACTGTTACACAATTCCTCATCCTCAGGACGAATCACATTCATGGTCATCGTGGTCACGATCACATTCACATTCACAGTCATCACGGTCACAATTTTCACATTTGCCAACTATTTCTGGGAGCTTATTTTAGTACAATACCACAGCAGTAGCAAATCCTTCCAGTAGAGACTATCCTCGGCTCTGAGATACAAAGTACTTAATTTTGTCTTCTTCAGAAAGAGAAAACATGCATCACTGCAATTCTGCAGTTTTCATTGTCCTATTTGGGACATTATAAAGAAAGTATTCATTCTTTAAACACATACTACATTTTGTTCTGTTCTCAGAAAAAGAGACATTACCAAGAAAATATCTGAAGGCTGCATAACAAAGTTTACCTCTGATTGTACTGACATAGAAATCCTACAAATATACACCTACGGTACTTATTCCACACTTCGTGATTACAGAAGAAACAACTTCTTTTTTTGAGCAATCCTGATTTTTTTTTTTTAAATCTTCAGTTTCGTCATGAATCAGAAGACCCAGTTATTATGTCACATCACTCACAAGCTCTGATCCACTATGATGCTTCTGTTAGTGTTCATGTTCTGTATGATGCCCTACTAGCAGATGGACTCGAATCTTTGTCCTCACAGGTCAGCTGTACTTAATCCAGCAGCTATAATCTTGGAGCGAATATTGTTTGTAGCATGTGTGTTTCTCAGTCAGACAGTTCAGGGAAGTACTGGTGTAGGTATTTCAAATTTTTTTCAATAGCAACTATTTGTGGAAGCTCAGTTCCATCCAGTTTCTGATGGTCTGAGAAGCACTGCAAGTGTCAACACAACTCATATCACGTCACAATGAATCAAATTCACAGTCATCACGAATCACACCACTTCAACTTTTTTTGGTGCAACCCTGTTCTTTTTTCCTTTTTAATCTTTGGTTTCATCATGAATCAGGACACCCAGTTATCATGTCACATCACTCATGAGTCTTGATCCAGTACGGTGCTTCTGTTAGTGTTCCTGTTTGGCAGGATGCCCTACCTGTTGTGTTCCATACTGAGAGCTGTTGCTGAACATAATTGGTGACATACATTACAAACACATTGTCCCCTTCTTGAAAATGTCAGACTCAGGAGACTGGTTAAAAAAAATAGAGATCTGGGACTTGCCTGCCTTTGGACCATATCATCGTCATCCTCCAGTAGGCACATCCACAGTCACATTATTCCCTCTGGTTCTATGTGATAGCGGCAGTCGCCGTTAGGGTGAGCGTACATTGCCAAAAATAAAAACAGCATGTACACCCACGGTGAAAACAGTATGTCTGTGCCCCCCACACCCCCATAACTAAAGATTCTCAACTCCAGGGGGTGCGTGTCGGGGGGGGGGGTGAAACTTGTCAAAAAATAAATGGATGGTGTGATCACAGAAAATTATCGTGCTGCCTCAGACCAGAACCCTGCACTGTTCTCGCGACAGCTGGCTTCCCTCACAACCATGCCACAAGGCCAGCTTGGCAGCCTTCTGCTGCACTGCTTCCCACATACCCTCCCTCCCCTTCTGTTCCCTGCTGTGGGTTCCATTCACCTTCCTTCTCACCTGTTGCTACCCTTTCAGGGTAGCCCAGAACACAGTTGCTGCAAATGAGTCACAGTTTTTGCAGTTGCTCAGTCTCAGTCACCCTGTTCACTGGATACCATTCACTCATCTCATCTCATTTCACTACTCATGCATTTTAGTACTACTGAACAGTAGTTTAATTACTTTTTGTGTAGATATGTTGATGAAAAGTTGTTTAAAAGAATAAGCATCTGAAGCTTTTTTTGCTTATCAGAACCTTTTAGAACCTCAGAACTTTTTGAGGTTCTCCTTTCCCTAGTCCCAATGTACATCAGAAAATATGGGTCAGGGGTACTATAGTACTATGCTAGTGTGAGAATGTAGTTAATACAGAACCAGATTTACATCAGAGCCAGCAAATACAGGTCTAGGTACTGCATGAGAATGGAGTTAGCACAGGACCAGCTTTACATTAGAATCAGCAAACATGGGGCAGAGTACTATGCTGTCAATGGGAAAATTAAATTAGTGCAGAACTTGTTTTATATCATTCAGAACCAGCAATCATGGGGCTGGGTCCTATGTGCTTGTCTGGCTGAGAATGACACTAGTTAAGACTGGACCGGCTTTACTTCATTCAGAACCAGCAATTATAAGGATGGGTACTACATGCTTTCTGTGTGAGAACAGAGTTAGTGAAGACCAGATCAGCTTTAGACCTTTCAAAACCAGCAACAGAGGGAAGGGTGCCACACTGTCAGTATGAGAATGGTTACTTCCTCACAGATCCACTCAAATCAGCCAATCCGGTGACTCTCATCGCCTCTCAAAAATTTGGAATCTCCCCCTCAAATCTTGCACTCATCCTCTGCCTACTCCATCAGCTCTGCCCTCAATAATTACCTTGCACCTAGCTACTCCTGCCATGTCCCTCCCTAATTCCCTCCTCTAAGCCCTGGACAAACCCTACCCCTCTACTGTCACCTTTATTTTACCCCGCACCCCCCACAAATTTCTAGTTCTCCTCCCATTCCCCCAAATTGCTCCCCCTTACTGGCCTCCCTTGATCTCTCACAGAATGTAAGGGACCCCGAATGCTCTCCATGCATACCTCTCATACCCCCAAGGGGCTTGTATCTCTCATCTATTCCCTTCCTCCACCATCCCTCCTATCTCACTAGACTTGCAGTCCTCTTGCAGGGTTCTTAGCATCCTGAAAGGGTCCTATTTCATCTAGGATTGTCTCCTCTCTTTCCCCCTTCCCCATCTACCTGTCCCCCTAGCCTTTGCAGTCACCTTGCAGGATTCTCAGCATCTTGAAGGGGCCCTACTGCACCTCGGTGTGTCTTCTCTCCTTCCCCTCCCCCATCTACCTTTCTTCCTAGTCTTCACAGTCCCCCTTGCAGAGTTCTCAGCATCTTGAGGGGGTCCTACTGCACCTAGTATTGTCTCCTCTCCTTTCCCTCCCCCATCTACCTTTCTCTCTGGCCATCACAGTCCTCTTGCAGGGTTCTCAGCATTCTGAAAGGGTCAAACTGAGCCTAAGCATATCTTCCCTAGTCTATCTAGCCACTACCTTGGCTTTCCATGACTTCTAGCAGGGTTCAATGCATCCTGATGGACTGTTAATTAGGCCCCACCCCCTCAAAAGGTGCAGATTCTCTTCCCCTCAAGGGTTCAATTCTCCCCCTCCCTCCCTCTCCTATCACTCTCTTAAGCCCTATCTACTGACCTTCCCCAACCTCTTGCAGGGTACCCCACATCCTGAAGTGTCCTTTCTTGGGTGAGGTCCTATTCCCCCTCCTAGAATTAAGTTATACCTCATCCTTCTCTTTTCTCCCTCTTTAAATCTCTACAGCCTTATCCTCCTTTCTGTCTAGACCCTCAGCCCCCTTGCAGGGTTCCCCACATCTTGAATGGGGTCTCTCGGGGACGTTGCCTTATCCCCTTCTCTCTGGTCCCCCCCAGTCCCCTTGCAGGGTTCCTCGCATCCTGAAGGGGTCTCCAGGGACACGACTCTGCCTCATCCCCCCACCTCACTCCTCTCTCTCCTTTCCCCCTTTTCTTTCATGTAAGCACTTGTTTACTTATCAGCCTGGCACTTATTATTGTCCACTCTTCCTACCTATTAGGCGCAACACTGTTGTAACACTGTTTGCAACACCCACCTTACAACTGCATGTTAATGTTGATCTTGTAACTTGAATGTTTAATTTGTCATTCCTATTGTACCCCTTCTACCCAGGCTGCACTGGGAGATGAATGACTTGTCACTCAGTGTGCCTTCCTGGTGAAACATTTCAATAAATAAATAAATAAATTTGTAAAGATAGAAATTTCTTTACATTATGAGATGTAGCGAACATGAAGATAAGCAGCACTTCATACTGTCAGCATGAGAATGGGTTAGTGAAGACTAGATCTGCTTTGAATCATTCAGAATCAGCAAACATGGGGTAGGGTATTTCAATCTCATTGTGAAAATGGTATTAGTAAAGACAGGACTTTCTTTGCATTACCAGAACTGGTAATCATGAGAATGAGTGCTGCATGCTGTCAGCATGCGAATGGAGTTACTGCAGACCATATCACCTTTGCATCATTCAGAACTAGCAAACTTGGAGAAAGGAACTACACTCAGTGTAAGAATGGAATTAGTGACAACAAGATCTCCTCTATATCATTCATAATCAGCAAACATGGAGAAGGGTACTACACTCTGATTTTATGTTATAACAGAGATTGTAGAATAGCGATTGCCGTTTGGGTGAGTGTACATTGCCGGAAATGAGTTACTGCGATGTACACTCACAGCAACTAGAAAACCAGCGACTGGTTTTCTATGTTATGTGGGGGGCAGCACCACCTGCACCCCTCTTACTTAAGGATTCTCAACTGCAGGGGGGTGCATGTCTGAGGCGGGGGTGGTAAAATAAAAAAAAAATTAAAAAACCTGATGCAAAAAATGATCCTGACAGGAATCGAACCCGGCACCCTCCAACCCCAGTCTGCCACCAGTTCCCACCATACCACACAGCCAGCTTGGCAGATGATTGCTGCACTACACCCCATATACCCTCCCTTCCCTTCTGCTCATTGTACGACGTGGGTCCCTCCTCGCCATGCGTGTATACACAGCGAAATCCCATTGCTATACTCACCTGCAACCTTATCCAGTCGCTACTCTGACAGGTAGCCCTGTACACAGGCACCGTGATTGAGTCACCCTTTTTGAAAGCAGTCAATCATAGTTGTCTTGCACATGGTATAACCTACACTCAGTGTAATAATGGAATTAGTAACAACTGGACCCCATTTATATCATTCATAACCAGCAAACCTGGAGACGGGTACAACACTCTCAGCATAAGAATGGAATTAGTGAAGCCCAGACCACATTTACATCATTCAGAACCTGCAAACATGAGTCAGAGTACTACACACAGTCTTTGAGAGAATAGACTCAGTGAAGGCGGGACCAGCATTTCATCATTTAAAACCTGCAACAGTCAGCAGGACCCTTACTGTGAGTGTGAGAATGGAATTAATGAAGGCAAGACCTGCTTTATATTACCAGAACCAGCAATCATGTGGATGAGTAATGCCTGTGTAAGAAGTCAGTTAGTGAAGACCAGAACAGCTTTGCATCATTCAGAACCAGCAATCATTTGGCAGGATATTATGTGCTGTCTGTGTGAGAGTGAAGATGGTGAAGGGTGGACCACCTCTACATCATTCAGAACCAGCAACATGGAGGAGGGTTCTACACTGTCAGTGTGAGAATAAAATTAGTAAAGACCAGATCAGTTTTGGTAATTCAGAACCAGCAAGCAGAGGGAAGAGTAAGAAGTAAGAGTGCTCGACCGTGGAGGGGTTTAAACAGGCTTTGAAAACTTATTTATGGAGGCAAGCGTTTGGTGGTTGAAGTCTTCTCTGACTGTATTAGATGTTTTATATTTTTAAGGATATTGAGATGTATGATGTGTTTTAAATTCTGTTCTTCTCCTTGATTTTTGAAAGGCACCTTAAAAATAAAATTATTATTATTATTATTACATGCTGTTTGTGGATGGCGTTAGTGAAGACTGGCCCAGCTTTACACCATTCAGAACCAGCAATCATGGAGAACAGTACTACATGCTGATGTGAGAGAATTGCACTAGTAAAGATCAGACCAGCTTTACATCATTCAGAACCAACAATCATGGGCAGGGTAGTATGTGCTGTCCATGTTAGAATGGAACTAGTGAAGACTGGATCACCTTTACATCATTCAGAACCAGCAATGTGTACCACACTGTCAGTGACAGAATGAAATTAGTAAAGACAGGACCTGCTTTACATTAAAAGAACAAGTATTTATGAGGACAAGTGATACATGCTGTCTGCTAAGAATGAAGTTAGTGAAGACTGGGCCAGCTTTGCATCATCCAGAACTAGCAAACATGGAGCAAAGGACTGTCCAATAGGCAATGAGCATGGAGAGAGCAAACACCACAGCAAATAAGAACCACCAAAAATGGAGCCTGGAAAGTGGCCTGCTGTTTGTGTGTGAAGTGGTCAATAAAGTGCTACAACAACAGTGCGGCAATAACCACACTGTGTAAAGTGCTAAAGCATTCAGAGTGACAGGGCTATGACAGCGGTAGGGAATTACCGCTACCAGTATTACTCTGTGCCAACATATGCAAGGGATCAAGCTGCTATGTGTGTGGTACTTGTTTGAGCCACTCCCATGGTGGTGTAGCAAAGGCACCAGCACATGGTAGGGTTGGAAACCTGGGACCACGGTTCAGTTCCCCCCAGGTCTCCCAGTGCTGTGACTTTTTTTTTTAATTACATTTTCCCCCCTCCTGGAGTTTCACCCCATCCCCAAAATCCACACCCCTTCAGAGTTTGTTATTTAAAATCCAGCGGATATGGGGGTAAAGTCCCCCCTCCAAAAAAAATAAAGTTTCATTTTTTTTCAATGGGGCATGCTGTTTGTGTTGTGGTCGGAGTTTTTCCTGATCTTATTTAAGGGCACACTGTGTTGCCTGCGACATTTTTTGTTGTACTGTTTTTGTCAGCGACATCATGACCCCGTGCTGTGTGTGTACAGGGCATTCTGCCGGTCACACCTAGTTGCAGCAGTTGATTGAGGTTAGATATAGTTAATTACTATTAAAACTGTGCTGCACCAAGCTTATCTCCCAGTACTCTTATCACAGGGTATTTTATGGACCAATTTACCTAGTCTCAAAGCATGGTTGCTCTGATTATAAATGTCAGTTTCTGTGCCTGTGGCCCAGTTAGTAATTATTTTAAGAGTGCTTCTCATAGCTGGCAAAACTCTGAGCGAATTCTACCACTTCACAAGACTGTAGTGTGTGTGTGTGTGTGTGTGTGTGTGTGTGTGTGTGTGTGTGTGTGTTTTACATGGGTTCAGCTTTATAAATACTGGACAAGCCATGGTTAATCATTTAACCGAGAACAGTGCCTAACCTGCCTCATTACTATACTGCTTGATTTAAATTTCAAATACCAGATTCCTTCACTTTTATCTCACATTCACTCTTGGACCAGTAGCCCAGCTGACAGGAGGCAGAGCACTCAGTGAGACGATCAGAAATGTTGGGGACCTGCAGTATTTCAGGATGAATGGGCTTTATGGATAATTGAGGTAATGCATTTTTCTGCTATTATAATCACATCTGTTCTGTAATTAACATTGAAACTTAAGGCCTGTCCCTTTTGAAACTGTTTGGTCTCTGTGAACAGAAAGCATTTTTTTTCTCATGTTAAGAGGAGGAAATTGAGAGATGGAAACAGATTGCATTACCAAAGATATGGGAACTGGGGATCCACTTTAGACCTTTTTCCATCAGTGAATTCACTCAGATGAAAGGGATGTGACTTCTGTTTCCCAGAGATCAAATGTGTGAGAAGAAAATGGGAACAACGTTCCATTGTTCCAAAATGAAGTCATATTGAATTTTCCTTGTTAAAATAAATGGTTACTGTGATGATTTTGTACTTTTTCATGTGTGGCACCTATTGACTTGGCCTCTGCAGCTGCCTTTTAAGGCTTGCTTTGTCATTATTACTTTACGACTAGATGACTATCCCTCTTTTCCACATTTAGGTTTTCCTGGATTCGGTTTAATTGGAGTCCAGGTCATGAGAACAGAGCATGCTGATCGGTGTACTGGGTTGATGGGTCCAGTGGAAAGTTCAGCCAATAGCATCTGCATTCTCATTCATTCATTGGTCATGAGACAGATGGCTTCTTGTAAACTAAACTCCAGGGATGGATGGAACACTAAACATTGCATTTTGGTCTTTCCCAATTTGAGACCCGAGTTTAAATCACAGCATAAGTGAGAAAAAGTGAGTAAATATATGCAGGACCCATATGCAAAACATTAGCGCTGTACTAACAGCCATAGCGCTGCACTAATGGGATATAGTATGGCTGTCATACAGCGTGCAGTGGTATATTGCAAAGTTTCTGGAAATGCTAAAAGGCTACCCTGGCAGCTCTACTAAATGCTTCCAAAATCCTACTCTTATTGACACACAAAGTGGTGCATGGCCCCCCCACCCCCACACAGAACTGGTGCCAGACACAGACACACAAGATGTGCCCCATCCTTCATCCACATATAAAGCTATAATAGCATCTCAGGTAACCACCTCCCTCATCAATCCCCATTTGAATTCAAAAAGCTTACCTGGTGCTAGTGGTACCCCATCCCATCCCGATTCTTGTTTGTATGCCATATGCATCCCTAGTGCTAGTGGTGCCTACTTCCCTTCCCTGATCCCTGTTGTATTATAGAATGTATCCATGGTAGCCCTGTGGCCCCTCCCCCACCTGGTAGTTAAT
Organism: Neoceratodus forsteri; assembly: GCA_016271365.2. Taxonomy (NCBI): domain Eukaryota; kingdom Metazoa; phylum Chordata; order Ceratodontiformes; family Ceratodontidae; genus Neoceratodus; species Neoceratodus forsteri. The sequence continues at coordinate 1,141,679,668 of CM028129.1, read as the reverse complement.
TAGCAACACCTATTCACCTCATTACTCTCCCTTCTACCCCCCCCAAGAAAAGATTAACATGATAGACTTTAAAATAACTTAGTAACCTCTCCTTCCTGGCCTATCCACTCAGTATTGTTGGTCAGCAGCACCCCCTCCTCCTATCCCAGAATAGCAAGACAAATCTCCTCCCCTCACCCACTCAGCATTCTTCATCCCATCTGGCATTGTAAGCACCTGAAGATACTCATCCGCAGATACTGTTAGAGATGAGGATGCAATAGGCACTTCCCCTCCCCTCACAACTTCATCCAGCAGCTTTCTGAATGAATGGGACACAGCCTGCATGTATAGTAAAAACAACCCATAAGGAAATTAAATACATTTAAATATATTTAAAACATATGTGCAAATATTGATATATATATATATATATTTTTTTTTTCTGGTGGCAGGTGGCTATGGCTCCCCCCTCGGTAGAGCTCATCTCTCCGGTCCTGACCTCCCGCACTGACCCTCCTCAGGAAATTCCTCATGGGTTACCCCCAGTGACAGAGCCTGGGATGAGGAGTACTGGCTTTCTCCCCTCCCATCCCCCGGATAGCCAACATCCAGACCCTGGGGCTCGGTGCAGGTGCAGTTGGGGCCATCACAGAGCCTGCCAGCTCCATTTTTGAGTTTATGTCCCATCCCCCCTTCCCATCTGATGTCGAACATTGGTAACATGCCATCCAACCCATATCCCCCTCCAGCCATTGCTAGAGGGTGATTAGCAGGTGGGATGATAATCCTTCCCTCCCCCAAGAGAGGAAAGCAGTCCTCCCGATGCTCAATCTTCTTTTGCCTCTGCCGATCCCCAGTGGCCCTGGCTCATTCCCAAACCTGGGTCACCAGCATGGCATGAGGTATGTCATCCAGTGCCTCAACCCTCAGTTCCAGTGCAAATAAATTTTAAAATATATTTGCCTCATATGTCTGAAGTATATGTAAAATATCTCAAATCGACTGATTTTAAATATCTAATTTACATACAAAATATATGTTGTAAATATATTTTTATATATTATAAATACTTCTAAAATGAGTAAGAAAATTCAGTTCCCTGATTGGATAAAACAAACCACATGACCCAGCATTATCCTACAAAGACCACACACCGCCCACTACAACCACACACCTGCTCAACTTTCCATCCCTTAGACCTTCTCACTAGTAGTGAGATCACTTCAGTACTGGCACACACACACACTCACACACACACACACACACACACACACACACACACACACACACACACACACACTTGGTGCACACAGCCTGCCACAACCATAATCACTTTAAGGAATAGTACAGTCAAACTCTGCAAAAGCATGTGTTGTGCAGTGTTTTGATTTCTATGAATAGTCCTGGTGTGTCCTTCCCTTTGTTTGCTATTAGGATTTTTTTTCTAAATTAGCCTGCTAGGTACATGGTAGTTTCATGGCCCCTGGGGATCTCCATCTCAGCAAGATTTATTGCTCTTCTTTTTCTTACAATGCAACTTGTTCCATGTGACAGTGATGCATCTGCAACCACTGATTCAGCAAGTACTAGAGGTAGGAGCCTGATGTTCTGGCCTCCAGTGAATAGCTCTAATTCAATATTTTTGTTTTCTATGTGTGTATCAGATCTAGCCAGCAGGAGGAAATGTTCTGCTTTTAAAACTGTTATTTCAGCAAATAACACACAGCCATAAAAAGCACACAAACCATCCCAGATCATCAATGCTAGAATTAATAAAGACTCTAGCTGTTTTCTTACAGAATAAGCCACTCAAGTATTTGCTAAACTATAAATGTAGCAATTAGTGCTCACTGGATAAGGAAAGTTACTTAATATCACAGTTCAGTTGTTGTAAAGTGTCTGCTTGCTGAATTCATTGTCCCTGATAGATCACTGTCATGTGGCACAGGAGGCATTGTGGGAACAAGAAGAGCAATACATCTTGCTGAGGTGGAGATCTCCAGGAGCCATGAAGGCATCATGAAACTAACAGGCTAATTTAGAAAAAACTCCTATTAGCAGACAGAGGGAAGGACACACTAGGATTACACACACAAATTAATACACTCTGCACAACGCATGTTTTTTTCAAATTCTGACTGTACTGCTCCTTTAAATCCATATAGCTGTCCCAGACTGCAAATGAGTAGATGCTATGGCAACACTCACTCAGGCGTGCATCTACTCTTCTGAAGCCACCAACTCACTGGCTCCCCTCGCTCTACACTCGGCAGCTTCTTTTACACAGAAGCCAAAACACTGACTATAAATCCAACAGCTTACATCATTTTGAAGAAAAGGTTCCTCATTCTAATACCATGGCAGCATTTTTTTAACACAATGAGCACCATTTGGTCATGCTACACTCAAAGAGGAAATTGAAAGTGATTACATGTGAAAAACTGTAAAAATGTCTTGATAAACCAGTTAACTTTTTTAATCACCTTTTTTCTATCAAAATCACGGCATGATTAACCAGTCCACCAAAATAAAACTAATTTCTGCCACACAAGCACTACCAGGATCAACTGCATCACTGAAGTAAAACTCTAATTTCTGACAGAGAAGGACTACTTTTCTAACCATTTTATTAGATAGATAATCCACTACAGGGCATGTGGTCATTCTGTGATATACTCACCCCTTGGGTGGTTGAAGGTGTTCAGCCAATGGCCTTGTGCATCACAACACACATCAAGGCATACATGTATCAGAGCATGACTGCACATCCTGAAGTGGATTATCTATTACATATTTTCATGATATATTACAGGTGCAGGATGTGTGTTTTATGTATCTGCTTATACAGTATATCTTGAATGCTTTATAGATACTGTTTGTGTAGTTGGCATATATCTAAAATAATTTGTAAAATATGCTTTGCACAAATATCTTGAAATATCCAGACAGAAAGCTGATGAATTGATCATGATGTAACTATTTTTATCTGTACTTTTAACCATTTAGAAATCAATACTGAAATTATTTAAGCAATAATGCATGACAGGGTGTGTGTCATGCTGGGATAGCATCACGCCTCATGTGGCATGGGGCCACAGGCCAAGTGTGTCCAACACCTGAGAAGTGACATTATCGCTGCATGACACACACCCTGGAGGGCATTATTGCTATTATACAATAACTTTTTAAATAAAGAATAAAACAAATATTTTACAGAATGTTTTTGTTAGTGTGGAAAAATATTATTGTTTCTTAAGAGGTGATGCAAATATAATCAATCAAGAGTTTCACAGTGCTGAGACTATACCCGTGATGTTATGCTGGGATAACATCACTGTGCCAGGCACACACTGACCAATCAGAGTCCAGTATTCTTTCCTTGCCATTATATAATATTTATTATAAAATGGTGTTATATAAACCTGATTATCTGAGGGCCATCCTTACCAGTGCTGTTATCACAGCTTAACATCACCAGATAAAGATCTGGTAGCCTCTTCATATAGAAATCAATACTAACAACACGCCCCTAATTGCCATCACAAACATGACTGTCACCATTACTTCCTAAAAACTTTCATCTAGTCCTTTAAAATAAAGCTGCCTTAAATTTAATAAATAATAATTAAATGTTGTTTGCCCTCATAATTCTCTTCTGACACACACACACACACACACATACATGAAAAAAAAATTAAGTACTACAACATTTTTACATTTTTTTTAATGTATAAATAAAGAAAATGGTTCCCAAGAGTCTCTTTTGTTTGTTTGTTAAACTGTAAAAAAGAAAACCATTCAGCATTGTCTCCTCAGTCCGCCCAACCCAGTCCTCCTTCTGTACACCCACATCCCCACACCCCCTGACATATACTTACCCTCCAGAGGTCAGGAGCAGTGATTTTCTATGGACCTGGATGCGTCTGCACTCTTCAAAGCCAAACTATGAACTGAGGAATCTGGTAAGTGCTGTATAATGGGACTCATGGGGGGTTCAACTTAGGTTGATATCTCAGCCATTTTGAGGAATGTTGGCCACAGATTTTCAACATAGGGTTCTTGGGACCCCACCTCATGAACATGTCATTGTCATTTTGTTTCTCAGTCCTGAAAGTTGATTTTGTGGTCACTGCATGAAATGATCTTTAAGGACTGATTAATGAAATGACAGTACCACTGTTCATGAGGTGGGGTCCCAGAAAGACCATGTTGAAAATTTGGTGAAAACATTCCAAAAATGTACCACTTTACAGGAGTGCATTGTGCATTTTCTATGCATGCTTGCAACATCACCAATTTTGAATATTTTCACTCCACATTTTCAACATTACCATTTTGTAACACCTCCTTATGAACAGTACTGCTGTAATTTTTCACATCCTGCTCAGAATGTGTTTTCACATGTGTGGTGCAGAATGGCGCAGTTGCTGTGCGAAATCAACTTTTGGGATGGATTACCAAAATCACAGTGCCAATCTTCATAAGGGGAGGTCCCAAAAAGCCCATGTTAAAAACTTGGTGAAAAAATTCCAGTAAATGAGCACGTTATAGGCGTGTGTTGCAGTCTCTATGCACTCTCATAACTTCGCAAATTTTTCCTATTTTCACTCCAGATTTTCAACATTGTGATTTTCTCACACTTCCTTATGAATAATACAGCTGTCATTTTTCACATCCTGCCCAAAATGTGCTTCCGCACTTGTGGTGCCGAATGGCATAGTTGCAGTGCGAAATCACCTTTCAGGATTGAGTAACAAAATGTTCATGAGATGGGGTCCCAAAAAACCCACGTTGAAAATGTGGAGCACAAATACCAACAAACGCCCAGGGTGTTAATGCTTCCAACCATAATGCCCACCCTGTAGAGACTGACAGGCATCGGGGTATGACTTGGGTTCATCAGCTGTAATGCTCACGGCATTCTACTCCCACCTACAGCCACTGACAGGCATCAAGGTGTGTCTTGGGGTCTTTGGCTCTAACGTTCACCCCATTCTCCTATACTGCGCCCATCTCAGCTTATTTCCTTATGGAATGGGGTCAGCGCAAGGGTCGAAGACCCCAAGGCACAGCGCAACACCTGTTGCTGTCTGCAGGGTGGGGTGAGGTGGAATGGTTTCAGCGTTATGACCAATGACCCAAAGCCACACCACTAATGCCTTTCAGTCTCTGCGGGGGAAGGGGGGTTGGCATTAATTCAATATTTAACTCCCATTCCTATTATGCATCTCTCTAACTCCTGTACTGCCAATGCCAATGCCAGCAAGCCAACATTCAGCACTTAAAAATGCTTGTTTTTGCTGGTATTTCTCTGATGACCATGATGAATCCCCTTCCTAGCCTCACCTGCTTATAAGGGAAATATCTGCTGTTTAACCTGCTACAGATAAAACAAAACCCGGTTCCACCTGAGGCCTTCTGTTGTGTGCTTGAGGGGGCAAACATTCCACCAGTAGAACTAAGCAGAGTTGGGCTGTCCTCGTGGTGCTAGAGGTTGAGGCACTAGACACCACACCTTGCGCCATGCCAGTGATCCAGGTTCGGGAATGAGCCTGGGTTGCTGGGGGTCAGCAGGGGCAAGAGAGGATCACACATCTGGATGACTGCTCTCTTCTCTTGGGGAGGGAGGGACTGTCATCCCACCCGCTGATCACCCTCTAACAGCAGCTGGAGGGAAATACAGATTGGGAGGCATGCAGCTGGCATAAGACATTGGAGGGAAGGGGGGGTCAGGAAGAAAAAAAAGCAAGCAAAAATGAGCTGGCAGACTTCGTGATGGCCCCAGCTATGCCTGCACCAAATTCTGGAATCTGGAAGCTGGCTATCTGGGGAAGGGGAGAAAGTTGACGCCCCTCGCCCCTGGCCCTGTCATGGGGGGGGGGGCAACCCATATGGGATTTCCCAGGGAGATCAGTGCGAGGATGTGGGGCTGGAGAGATGATCTCCCTGAGGGAGGAGCCATAGCTGCCTGCCAGCTCCCACCATAAAGAAAGGTTTTAAAAAAAGAACTGAACCGAGATTTGAATTCTTGTATTTCGTGGATAGGAAACATTCAATCTCTTGAACATAGGAATGATAAAAAAGAAACCAGGTTGGGAAAAAGGAGGGAATAATATAAAGAAGAAGAAAGAAAGGTGAGTAAATGGGTTAATGGTGGTGGGTTGGGAAAAATATAGGGTTTAAGTGGTAATTAAAAATAAGTGTATTCTGGTAGGAATAATGGGGGTTATGCATCAAGTGGGTGCAGGTACGCACCAAAAGCGCATACCCCACCCATGTATCTCTGCACCTGCAGACAGGTGAGCACCTGGAGGCATGCATGACCAATGGCCACCTGTCTGCAGCCCTGTCCCCCCCCGACATGCAGGGTCATGCATGGCAGATGGGGGTGGAGCTGTGGACCTGGATGAACATCCAATTGGATGCCCAGCCTGGGTCCCTCAGTGAATCCCTTATGTGGCAGGGTGCGAACTGGTCCTGTGTGCCCTGGCAGATGTCTGGATGGCCGACAGCCATGGAGGTGAGAGGAGGGCAGTGCCACCAGCCATCCTGAGTCGCCACACCAGCATACCTGTGGGGGATTGTTGGTGCCACAGGGTGTGCAACCTCAGGCTAGGCCCATGCTGTGTGCATGTGGACAGCTCTCACAGGGGGTCAGGGCAGCCTGGTATGGGCAGGGAGTGGCCTGCCATGCCAGCTAGGGGTGGGGTGTATCCTGCAAGTTGGGAGGGACTGAATTGTACTACCATGTGTGTGGGGGTAGGGGGGGTCACCTGGCCAGACACAGGCACAGGGTGGGTGGTCTGTGGTAGCAGGGCATGGCACGCAGGGCATGTACACCAGGGTCCCCCTGGTCATAAATTGCTCCCATCTCTACACACCTACAGTATGTGGCCAGCATTATGCACTTCAGTGAATAGTGCGTAGTGCTGGCATGACCCCAACATGACCCCTGCCTGCCCTCGGCATGTTGCTTAATGCACGGCTGGGGGATTGCGCATTTACCCTGGTTTGTGAATGCTGTGAAGTGGGATCCATGGGACGCACTCCATGGCATTCAGTCATAGCAATGCCAATGTGCCTGGTTTATGTGGCACTTTGGCATCGTGCATAGGGTTAATATTTGAACCTGAGATGGCATGTCAATGCTGGGATGTGCTGGGACTGTTTTGCTGGGGTGGATGAATATTTAAAAAAAAACACAGTCACAAAAATGTTTCTTTTTTTTTTTTTTGTGCATTTTGTTTACATCCTCCCTGCCCCCCCCCAAAAAAAAAATTTGGAACCATTTTATTTTTTATGTATAATATCTTTTACTGATTTTAGTAAATTCATAAAAGCAAAACAATACAATGCAGTGAAGAGTTAATCACTAAGACTACAAACAGATACACAACCAGTCCATTTCATTGAAAACTTGTACATGATTTCAAAGTGAAGACCGGACAGATATGTACAGATATATCTGCCACACACGGGACATTGAGATACCAGCTACCTCTACAATGTTATAAACAGTCTATCCCTATTCCACCCCATCCTGTTAATTCTTAACATATCCCTTCTTTTAAAATGTGGGTTTCTGCCGAGGACAGGGAATTGAAGACGGGGTTCCAGGTTTCAATAAATCTTTCTTATTTTTCCCTCAAGAGATAAGACAAACACTCAGGACTGAAGTTTGGTTAGTCATTGTTTTCCATTGTAATTGTGTGGGTGTTATGCATGAAGCCCATGTATTGAGAATACACTGTCTTGTCAAGGTTAAAAGAACCCAGATCCACTGTGGGTATGGCTCCTGTCCCTCTTGTCACTAATCCTCAATGCCAAACAGCATGGAAACTGGTGCCAGGTCCACTGGTCAACCCAACATAGAAGTAATACCCTGTGTCACACTTGACCAAAACTGCCTCACCGTGGGACATTCCCAAAAATAATGCATGTATGTTCCTTGGGCTCTGCCACAACTTCCTCACAATGGAGAAATTATTGGGTTGAATTTGTGAACTGCATTGCATGGGCAAAACAGTCAGTGAATAACTTTATACTGGGATTCCTTATGTTTATTGCAAAGTAATATCCCCATATGCAGGGACACTGGCTTACCGGGATTGAGAAAGGGCATATTCCGTTTTGCACATTGTAAAAAACGGTATTGTCACCGGTGTCTGCTAAGCCAAAATCCGGTTTTACCGGTGTTTGGTTTTGTGTACTTTAACAATTTTTAACTCTGCTAACATGCATTTTAGCAATTTTGACCTCCACTATTACACATCCTTCCATCCTTGTACCAATTTAAAGTTATTTTAGGTACAAGATGTGATGGCAGCAGCAACACTACAGCCCCCATCCCTAAGGTGTGATGGATGCAGCACTATGGCCCTCATCCCTTTGGTGTGACAGAAGCAGCAGCACTATGGCCCCCATCCCTTAGGTGTGATGGCAGCAGTACTAAGGTCATCTTTCCTCATGTGTGATGGCAGTATCAGCACTATGGCCCCCATCCCTCAGGTGGGACGGCAGCAGGCCTACATTCCCCATCCACCAGTGGTGATGGCAGAAGCACTACAGCCTCCACCCCTTTGGTGTGATGGCAGGAGCAACAATGCAGTACACATCCCTCTGGGGTGATGGCAGTAGTGACAGCACTATGATCTCCTTTCAACACTCACACCCCACATGCACAAGTTACACATGACTTGGTCTCTTTGCTTGTTAGAACTCAGATGTGAATTAATCTAAACCATCACTGCTAAGGTGGACTACCTTTGTTTTTTCCTATCTATAATTTAACTGCCTGAATTGGATATCTGGCTGTGACACTGCTGACCAGGGTTAGGGAACAGACTTGGGTGTTGGAGGGCCAGCTGGTGGATGAAGGCTTGAGTGTCCAGCGACCACTCCCCTTCTCCTGAGAGGGAGGGTGGGTTTATGGCTCAGCATCTGCTGGCCCATGGTGGAGGCCAGAGGCACAACATGCCAGTCCTCATTGCGGGAGGAGTGTGACGGATGTTGGCTTGTGCCTTGACATCATGTAGCCTGTCACGCTCCCAAGAAAATGGGAAAACACCCGCTGGCCAACCGAAGGATGGCTTCTGGTCCCGCCATACACCAGAAGCCCCAGACATGTGTCCGTTCTGACCCCCGACATGCCCAGGATACACAGGAAGCTCTTTGGGGCAATTCTCCTCCCCTGGTAGCCTCCCACAGGGGTAGGGGCCCACTCAATGAAGGGTTACTTTGGGTTAACTGGTAGCACAGCAGTAAGGGTCAGTGGATAGTGGTCGGGACTCGGCAGTGGTGGTAGGGGGCCTTGGCAGGCCTGAAGGAGTGAATGGCCGGGGGTAGGAGGAGCAAAAAAACCTGCTTGAATTTGCTTCTTTGAAATGAAGTGTTTTCACCTAAAAAAAGAAACACAAGTGGTTAGTGAAGGACCTTCAAATGGATTCATGCATCTCCCAGACTTGTGGATGCCTTTTTTTTCCTACTTGGTGTCCATGAAAAGGGTGTCTCCCAGTTTTCATGTCTTTGTTCAGATGTGAATTGAGCACTACTCTGCCCACCAGCATCATACAGCCCCTGGAGTCTTACCTTGTTAAGTACTCTTAAATACTTAACATTTGCTTTTTGTTGAAGCAGTCTATCAGAAAACATTTTGCTGTCACAGAGACAGAACTAGCAGGTGGGAGAAAAGGTGCAAATGATTCAATTCACCTAAATGGGGTGCTAACTGTGAAGTCTTTTCATAAATAGTAATGTAACCCCCCTGCAAATGGGGGTTCCCAAAAGACTTCCAGGAGCTTGCTTGAATGCTCCAAGCCTGAATGGTGTTTGGTGTTTAAGCCATTTATCAGTGAGTGTTTTTAGAACCTCTGGTACTGTCTCTTTAAGAGCTGTCTGCTTGCAGACATAATTAGTTTGTATGGGGGACTGTGTTTCTTCTCTGAGTACCACTCGAGCTGCTGCTAATTCACTTCATTTTGCAGTCACTAGGAGTGCAAGGAACCTATGTGAAAGATGTAACTGTTTGCCAGAAATTATTTAGAGTAATAATGAAATTACAGTTTGTCTAACCTGCTTTCTTTGCAGTCAGAACTGTGTCTGCTAGTTCCCCATTCTAGTTTTGAACTGCTGAACTGGACCAATCAGTGTGGGGTAAGCTAGCTCTAAAATGGTGCCTTGGACGAATCAGAACTTGGACTCATAATCTGAGCCAGCCACAAGAGGATTGTATGGGCAGTGACTCGGAGATGTAGTTTAGACTTCAGTGCCTTTTTGGACCAACAGCAGCAGTCTATTGTGAGTGACAGCCAATCCAGTCAAGAACTGGGAGGAACTCAAAGGAAGTGCCCGGTTTTGTCGGTTGGAGTTCAGTTGAGCTTTGGCAGTGAAGAAGGAAGGAGCCCTGTGCTTTTTCAGTGTGCAGTTTTAGTCAAAAACGTGTGTAAGGCCCAGAGTTCCGGGTCTGCAGCTTGTTAGGACTGAATCGCCCTGTGAAAAGAATCAAAGGATCTCTGAAGAGTAGAAACCAGGCTCACCCTGTAGAAGACTGGAGAAATTGCTGAAAATTGCACTCGGTCTGTCAGGAACTGAATCTGCTGTGTGTTCTCCCGGTATTGTGCAGTAATTGCGATCGGCATACAGATGCAGCCTGCCTGGTATAGTGCTTTCTTTTATATGGATGTGTGAAGAGGTTTGTGTACCTCAAGTGAGCCCTGCTGACATTGAAGGACCCTATCTTATTTGGAGGTCGTGAGTACTAATTCAGTCGCTCCTGTTGAATTGCCACATTAAACCAAATGGAATTACTGTACTGCTGACTGTTTAATTCTCCTTTTCTCTGTGTGAAAGGGCCCCTACCAGCTGCCACGGTTTGGACTAGCCACTAGGGCTTGGGTACCCAGGGACAGTAACTGATAGGGATAGGCCTGTGCACAGAGCCATAGGTAGATTATTAGAGTGATAAGCTAATTAACCTGATTTCCTGTCCTTGTTATATCCCCTAAATAAATCAGAGCTGCTTGTTTCAGCAAAGTTATACTGCCTGAGGTATTTGTCTATGTTAAAGTACTGTACTGTGACTGTTGCACTGTATCTCATTTCACAGGAGGTCCCAGTGCCGGAACTAGACCTGGGGGTAAGTGTATACTGTGAAGGTAATTCTGATATATTGTGTGTGCCACTAGTGGGAAGAAAGGGGGGTTGCAGTGTCCCAGAGGGCTGTGACCAAGTTAGTTTAACTATTGCAAACCCTGACCTCTGGGTGGAGGCACCCGCCATTGGATCCAGGCCCCTCAACCTGTTAGTGGCAAATCAGGCAGGGGTAGTAGCCCCTGGGATAGTGCCATCTAGGGGTTACAGTAAGGCAGTTTCTTCTTTGTGAACATACTTTCATTCAGACTAGTTTTCATTCAAACAACTGAAGATTTTGGATGGCCCTACTGATTATAAACTTGAATAAGTTAGTTGGTAACAGTGGTCCAGCGTTTAGCAATCTACAAACTAGATGCTTATATGCAAAGAATACAATAAAAACCTGACTAAAATCTAAAAACAAGCTTATAAAACGTATGTGAATATTTATCTTTACCTATACAAAATCATTGCAGCCCAAGTAAAACTCAAGTAAATTACATGGTACCCTGACTACTATTCTTTAATGTAGTAAACATATATTGGTATTTTTTTTTCATATTCTTTGTAAAGCAGGTAAGGCCCACTAGGCAGAACTGTCTGTTTTAAGGAGTGACCTAGAAGCACTTGGGAGGTTAAGTGACTTGCTTGGATGCAAGTGGAGGTTGTGGGACTCATACCCAAGTCTGCTGGATGTACCCAGTTCAATCACCGTTTGTTACTCTAACCACTAGGCATGGGTGGTTAAACCGAATGGCTGATTACAACAAAGCAGTGCGAGTGATTTCCTTACTGTTTCTATACACAGCAAAGCGGAAAGAATGCAAAGCACAGCAGCATTCATGTTAAGGTGCTGAAATCTGGGTTGGCCCACTGGTGCTGCAGTAGCACTATTGTTTGCAATGCCAGTGACCCAGGGTCAGAAGCAAACTCGGGTTGCTGGAGGTCTGGCCAGGGGAGTAGGATCAAGCACCTGGGGACTGCTCTCCTCCTCTGGGGAGGGTGGGCTGCAGGTCCTGCTTCTTTACCACCACTGGTGGTGGTGCAATGGTGCTGCAGAGTGATCAGGAGGGGAGGACGCTAGCCAGGATCTGGAGCAGTGGCATGTCTCTATGTGACCTACCTCCTTGCATCTCTAGTGCTGGTGCCCTCAGGGACAGAGACCAGAAAACCAGGAACAATCACCCCACATCAGCCACTGGCAGAATGGACCCAGGTGCTGCAGACTTCATAACCAGGCTCTATGAGGGACCCACTGGGCTGCCCAACACACACTAAGGGAGTGTGGAGGGGTGACCTAGGGTCCCAACCCTTCCCACCTGGGGTGGGTACAACCCAGGCAGGATAGGGGCAGGTCCACAGAAGCTCCTGAGCATTACCTGGGGGAGAAGCTAAGTGATACCGATGCTGTGAGAAGGGGACATAGAAAGAGAAAATAAAAAAAATTTAGAAAGATACTGAAATCTTAGAGATTCTGTGCAGTGACATGCAATTTCCGTGAGGCACCGGTACAAGAATTCAAAATCCGCAAACCATGCAGGATTCTGTGATTGTTACCGGTGTTACCGGTAAAAATGGAAAACCAGGGTCCCTGCCCATATGCGATTGTGAAACCGTTTTACAGTTGTCATCTGAGATATTGATTCTCATGTCCCATTCCCAAAGCATCTTAACCCTCCTGACAGGTCAGGGAGAAAAAGTTTATCTTGCTTAGCCACCCTGTGGATCAGTCCCTTACCATCTGATCTAGAAGCATATATTACCTGTTCCACCTACACTAGGGGCAAGCTTTCCACAGGGTATCTACCAATCTGTCTACCAAATGCCTTGATTTGTAGATAGAAAAAATTATGAGAACTTGAAAGTCCCAGGTTCCCCTGCAGATCAGCAAATGAGCACATGCCTTCACTAGTGAACAGGTCACTGAGGCATTTCACATCCCTCTACTCCCACTCCTTAAACCCCCCATCCTGTAACCTTGGTAAGAAATATGGGTTACATGCTACAGGGACCAACAAAGTATAGTGATCCATTGCACCCATTCATTTTTCACCTGCTCCAATGCCTCAAGTACACAGCAGACCAGTGGCTTTATATTGTTTAAATTCTTATATAACCTGCATCCCCCATTGGTAAGGTATGCTGAGAGATGCCCTGGACACCCTTCTTCCTCCAAGTCAGCCAGCTAGCAGCCAGGCCTTAATTTACCCAATCTAGGATATACCGATGTTGAATTGCTAAGTAATAGCATTTGGGGTCTTTTAAATTAAGACCTTCTTTAGAAGTATCCATTTTTAACCTTTGCAAGCTCGTTCAAGGGAGTATACCCTGCCAAATAAAAGTCGCAAATCTCCTCTCAGAGAACTCCAGAGATCAACTGTAATGAGTCCCATGGGAGTCATCTGCATTACATATAACAGTCTGGGAAAAACATTCATTTTTTACTAATTAATACATCCTATCCAAGATATAGGAAGTGCCCTCCACCTCACCAACTTGTAAGAATAGTAGTAATCAAATAGAGGTTACCCAGATCCCTACCCACTCTGATCCTCAGATACTTGATAGAACTGGTGACCTTTTTGACACCAAAGTTCCACCCTGGCTACCTTTCTCCCCTTCCCCATGTACTTTGCCAATACAAAATATCTCAGATTTATGTAAATTAAGCTTTTAGCCCAAGAAAACAACAAAGTTCGCAATACCAAGAAGCAAGGCTGGCATCTATTGATGTGGCTTTGTTATGTATAACAACAGATCATCCACATACAATGTGATTTTGTCTCGCAGTCCTAACTTATTCGTCACTCCATGAATGCCCCTATTCTCCCTTATTTTAACAGCAAGAGGCTCAATGGCAAGCACAAAAAGCAGGGGGGAGGGGGGCAGCCCTGCTTCGTGCCCCTAAAAAGCTGGAATTGATCTGATGAAATTCCATTCACTAATGCCTCTGGGGCCTTATACAGCAACTGGACCAGTCCCACAAATTTCTTTCCCCAAGTCAAAGTGTGCCAAGGTGTTAAAAGTAACCCCACTCTATGTGGTCAAAGGCTTTCTTGGTTTCCACAGACAGCACATATGCCTGCCCTGGATGCCAAGAGACCCAATGCACTACATACAAAACTTTATGCATATTGTGATAAGAAAGTTGGCCTGGAACAAATCCAATCTGATCTGGATGCACCAGACTAGGGCGCACCTGTTCTAAATGCCTGGCCAAAATCTTGGCTATAATTTTAACATCACAATTTGGGAGGGAAATGGGATGGTATGAGACAGTCATGTATGTCTTCCCCAGCTTGAGAAACACACAAATAGCTGCCTCATAACAAGTTTTAGACAGACCCCTCTCCTTCCTAGCCCCCTTCAGTAGCTCACACAATGGTTCGGCTAAGACCTCATTCATTTCCTTGTAACATTCCACTATAGAGTCATCAGGTCCACCTGCCTTCTCTGCCTTAAGCCCACCAATAGCCCACCAAATTTCTTTTTGGGAAATCTCTGTTCCCAGCATGTCCCTTTGCTCCTCTGATATGGTGGGGAAGGTGGTAACTTTCAAAAAATCTTGTCTTCTATCCCTCCCATCTTCACACTCTGCTTGATACAATTGTTTGTAAAATTCTCTGAATACCTCCCTAATATGTGTTTTTTCATTTACCAGCTGTCTTTGTTTATTCTTAATTACTGGGATGTGAATAGAGCTAAGCAGGCCAATAAAGAGCTTGGTTTGTTACCACACTCAAACCTTCTTTGCATGGCAAAAAGTAAGCTAATTTTAGCTTCATTAGTAAGTAACAAATTCAGAGCTTCCTTCATCACTATTATTTTTTACATGGCTTCATTGTCTTCCCCTTTAGCTACTTTCTTCTCTAGTGTCTTTAACTTACCGTCTAATTCCTTGCACTTATTGTTTCTTTCTTTTTAACACATGCTGCATAACTTGTAATAATCCCCTGCATAAACGCTTTCCCGACCTCCTAGTATGCCACCTTTGAGGGGGCAGTTGCATAGTTTGCAGTCTTATGTGCCTCAAATCTCTCTTTAAAATAAGTTTTAAACTCCACCCACACTAGCATATAGGTGGGAAATTTCCAAGATGGTCCCCCTTCCTGTTCACCTCTTATCTTCAAAGTTAAGACAACCATAGCGTGGTTAGAGGCATGAATGGGACTATGCCAGACCCATATCAGGTAATGATATTGCACTTTTGGCATATACAGATGATCAATACTCACATATAGATAATCAATCCTCAACCACGACTTATGTGGATGTGAGTAAAAAGTAAATTCTTTTGCCCCAGGATTGCTGTTCTCCAGCTGTCTACCAGGTCTAAGTCACTCTTACCCAATTGCCACATTGCTGTGATGTATCAGTGCTAATCTTTACCCCCAGAGTGGTCCAGTTCTGGAGTCATAACACAAATAAAATCCCTCTGGATGATGAGATCTAGTCATTTTTGATAAAAAGCAGCTTCAAAGATCATAGGGGCATATATGCTTCCATATGTGACTCTGTCCCCCAAAAGCTCACCCTCCACAAAAACATACTGGCCCATCAGGATCAGCCAGTGTTCTGTGACCTGCAGGGAAAGCTTTTTGTCAATAAGTATTACAACCCCCCCTTATGCGAGGAGTAAGATGCAGAATAGCATAAACCACCCAACCCCTTACCAATTTCGCGTGTTCCAAAGCTGTGAGGTGTGTGTCCTGCAGGAGAGACTCATTGGCACGCTGACGCTTAAGCGCTGTTAACAATTTCTGTCTCTTAACAGGGCAGGAAAAACCTCTGACATTCCATGAAATTACATTCACAATAAAAGTGGTACCTATTATTCTTGCATTAAATTACCAATTGTCCACTCCCAGGCCTTGCATGTGGCCCCTACTAGAACCCATGTTAGCAAAGTTTTTCCTTTCATTTCTCTAAGTGGAGTGGATAGAACTACAATTCTACAATCATAATGTCCAAGACATACAACTTGAAAACTAGAAAATTTCATCCATAACCAATAGCTTTCCCAAACAAGCAACCCTTTAAACAAATCAGAGTTCAAATGCTGTTGCATTGCACTGACCGAGTATACTACAGATCAGTCATAAGTAATAAGCAGTGTTTCTCCTCTTGTACTCGGACGTATCAGGTCAAGATAGACAAACCATACAGAGTGGTGAGAACTGCGCTGTCAAAATAGTGAAATCTAAAACAGCTACTGGATAGCATAGCGAAAGCCAGTAACTGCAACCCCTGTAGTTATTGTCAGAGAGGAGGAGGTAGACAATTAACTAACAATGTGGGGCCTCTCTGAGATGCTCCCATGGTGGAGAGGGCTAAGGTATGAGCAGCTAGGGCAGGGGGGAGTGGGAGACCAGGGTTCTGTTCCCAGACTCCAGATTGTTATGTTTTTCCATCCCCCAACCCCAGTTTTATTTTTGGTATGTTATCCCCTCACTGATGTAACCTGCCCCCCCAAGTTTCTCCTCATCTCCGCTTCCATCCCCCATGGAGTTGATTATATTAAGTTTGAGGGGTGTAGGAGGCAACCCCCCACAAAAACTCAATGTAGTTGATATTTGTTAGCCATGGTAGCAGTTGTCAGTGTCTTTTTGGATGGCTACCATTAACATTGTTGTTGCTGATGGTGTTTTTGTTGGGCACTGTTTTTGACAGCACCATTTTATAATCACGATTTCTGACTGTGCTATTGTTGTCTTTGAGGTCTTGACCTAGTGCCATGCCCGGATACCCTTCCCCTGCTCCCCCAGTTGAGTCTAATAATTAAATTCCATTGCTGGTACTTGTGTTACATATCATTAAGTTACTCTACCCCTGCAAATCACACCAAGGATTAGACAAGTCATTCTGGTACTGACAGTCTTAAGATAGTATGACCCCCTGGCAACCACCCCAGAGAGCCACATGACAACCTCTCAAGGAGAGGGTGCATCACCTCCAAAGGATTCATGTTTTACAGTCCCTGCTGCTACCAGAAACAGGAATGGTGCAGCATATTAGCCAAGCCATGGCTGTCTTGGTCCACATAACTAATGACCATCGGTGCTCACAGGTGGCACCACACAGCAATGTCCCCAACCAATGCCATAACCATCGCACCCTCCCAACTTTATTTTCCACAGCTACTTATTGGTGCCATCATCAGGCTGGTGATCTGGTTAAGATGCACCTAATGTCTACAGTGAGGCCCCCACCACCCCACCAATATGGGCACACTCACCGCCCAGTCCCCCATCACCCCCAAAATTGTTTGTCCCTCTAATTCACTTCCCCAGCCTCATCAGATGGATATCTCCTTTCCATTGGAAGCCAAGTTCATCCATTACTTAGCCACCTAGAAGGAGACATGGAGGGAGAACCATGCTGCAGCCATATACCACACACGGCACTCCCTCCCCACACCCCCCAAGCCCGCCCTATTCATTCCTTCTTCTCTTTGATGCCTCTGGGCCCCGCCTGGGTGGAATTCTGTCCAATGAATTTGACAATCCAAAGCCACCAAGCCAAACATGTAACCATTATCATTCTGTAACATGGTGTCTCAGCACAAAAGGAGATTTATGTTAGTCCACTTGCTTCCACACTGGAGCAGACTGAAAGACAGTCCCTGAGTTAGCAGAAAAATATTTATAGTCCAATGCTAGAGATCCAGGCTGTCCAGAATAGCAGGGTGACCCAGTTAATGCTTTAATGAGTCAGGGGACAACAAAAAATAGGAAGCATGAAGGCAGCAAGTCCTTTAATAGTTTATCTCAGGTCTGTCAAATCTCTCAATGCTGAGAGAAACAGTGTGGTCCAATAGTGATAATCCTCACCAGCAATTGTATTCCAGATCATCAGTCTTTACTCTTTATTTTAGCCAAGGTCCTGTATAAAAACTCTGGCTTTCTCTGCCTCCCAGAAAGTGAATGTGGCTCCCTTGTGGCAGATTTTGAACAGGGCCAGGTAGGAAAAAGTGAATCGAGCTTCCGCTCCCCAAGCATATTAGTATTGAAGATTTTCCTCTTTTTTTGCCATCAGGGAGAGAAGTCCTGGTGCAGGTATAATCCATTACCCTCATAGACAAGTTTCTTTAAACTGCCATACGTGGCTAGCATTACTTGCCAGTCACCATAGTGGTGTAAATGAAATATTATCTATCAAGGGGGTTGGTCATCTAGAGGCCTCTGTGCCAGGGCTCTGTGTCCTTGCTTGATCTTGATTCTGCCTCTCTTAGGAGACATCTCTAGTAGTTTTGACAAAATTGTTGCACAAAACTCTGTTGTGCTAGCCCCCTCCTTGTGCGACAATAGTCCACAGAGCTGTAGATTGCTCCAGAGATTGTAGTTCTCCTAATAATCTAGAAGATCCTTCAGTTCTTCTATTTCCTGCACCAGTCACTCTGATTTCTCTGGAATGGGGCTGGTAGTATCCTCCTATGCATAGATTCTCTGCTCAACCTCACCCAGCTGGGTTGAATGTGTTGTATATTGGTCTGAAATTTCCCCAAATTTGTCCTCAAATTTCTCTAATTTAAGGCTAAGTAGCTGCTAGCACTTGTTTAGTGACTGTGCGGCATAGTGCTCCCACCTCAGTGGCTGACAGTGAGATCAACCCAAGGCCTTTTGTAGGAGAAGGCAATGGATCTTTCCTTGCTTAGTCTGCAGTGTTACAAGGTGGCTTTCCCAAATTTGGCAACAGAAATTCACCCATGTCATTTCCTACAATGGCAGAATTCTATGTTGGTAAGATGCACTTTTGAAAACTATGGAAAATGACTTTAAATGGTTCTGCCAGGACAGACCTCAAGAGGATCACTACTTGCCAGTTAACTGCTCATTAGCAGCCCAGACCCATTTTATAATGACAAAAAGACATTCCAGGGTGTGCATTGTGGGAGGATAAAGGCAATTCTCAGGTGGTTGAAGGCACTCAGCAATGCCTCATGCCTCACAATACACCTGGTGTATGCTGTTATCCCATCTCAACACACACACTCTCCTGTCTTATTACTTAAATAATGCATCTTTAACTCAGACTTACAGTTTACACATTTACAGTTACGCAGAGGACTTAGCTCTTGACTTCATGCTTAGGAAAGGCTCAAACTGGTATTTTACCACCCATTTTTGGTTCTCTTTTATATTGGGGTGAGTTCCTACATGTACTTGTTTTAAACTGTTTTATCATTCCCTCTGTTCTATAAACTAATGTTGCTGATTTAAAGTTATTTTAAAAACAGAAATTACCAGCAAGTCAAGATCCAAGATGGCTGCTGGTCAGGAGTAGGTGAGATCACAGCGCCAGATAGGGTGCAAACAAAACACTCAGGCCCAGATATTCAAACTGCGCCAGGCTGTGGCACAAGCTTGGGCGCAGTGCAACTTGGCTGCACAGGGGTGTGGACTGGGCGATATTCAACAGAGCTGCGCCATGGCTCAGCAGCATTGAATATTGCACCCTGGCCACCCGCAGTGTGCATGGCACAGTGGCACTGCACCAGCACAAGTGGCCAGAGTGGAGCATGGGAATGCGCTAGCGCAAGTTCCATTATGCTATGCACAGCAACTGCGATATTCAAAACTTGACATGCAAATAGGGCCATAATGTAGGCAAGGTGCAAATGGGGCCATTTGCATGTCATTATGGCCCCATTTGCATGCAGGTGCACCAATTCCTGACGACTTGCACCTGGTGCCCTGCCAGGCAGCAACCGTTGGGGACCGATGCCCCCTGCAACCAGCAATGTGTTTCACAGCCCGATCGCGGGCTGCAGTAAAAAATGGAAAATCATAAATCGCTGGTGGTCCAGTGGACCTGCCCTCCTGATCACGGGCTAAGTATATATATAAAATTCTCATCATCCCTGGTGGTCCAGTGGACCGCTGTCTACCTGATCACAGGCATTTGTAAAACCAATGAAGAATTCGGTCCAATATCCCTGGTGGTCCAGTGGACCGCTGTCTGCCCGACTGCTGGCATTTGTAAAACAAATCAATAAATATGTCCAATATCCCTGGTGGTCTAGCTGTACCCCCCCCTCCCCACCGACCCACTGAGCTCCACCATCCCGCTCTCCCCCCGGTCAGCCAGCGGGCAGCAGCACCTCACCCACCTGCCACCCCGCTGCCCGCCGACTGACACCATCGGTAGGGCTGCATGCCCATTGGTCCACAGCATGAGCCAATGGGCGTGCAGCCCATACCGTACTACACATTACAGATATGGTTATGGTGGCATGACGGTGGGGGAGGAATGTCCATGTCAGGTCTCCTAAGTTACAAATCCTCTGCAGTGACAGGTCTGTCATCTCAAATAGCGAATCATTCAAATACCTCGGAGTGACATTGGACCCTGTATTAGACTTCTCCTTGCACATAACCAAAGCATGTAGATCTGTCAACTTGAAGATTATTGCTGCCTATCGGGTATGTCACTCCCTCACTCCTGCAGCTAGGATCTCGGTTGCTCAGCGTGTCCTGCTCCCTAGACTCTTATATGCCCTCCCTGTTGTCTCCCAGGCCAATGCTGTTGTACTTCATAAGTGGAACACAACATATAACAACATCTGCAGGGTTGGCTTGTCTTCTCCACACCTTGCCCACCACTGCCTGCTGTACTCTGCCTTGTAATGGCTGCTCCTAATGCCCTTTGCTCCTATACTCTGGGGTGTTTTTTGATTCATTGACCAGATTTCCTCTCCCCAACTTTCTTGGTGCTGTGCTAAACCCTGTCCTTCACTCTTGTTCTCTTACATCTTCAACCTTTCCACACCTGTCTGTCCTGCACTGCTCCATTAAAATGGGTGAGCAAGCTTTCTCCCACTTCACTCCTAAATTCTGGAATTCCCTTCCTCTCCACATCAGGAATTACCAATTTCACTTTACTTTTAAGAAAGCTCTTTTCTCTCACCTATATGCACTTGGACCTTGTGACAGCTCTTAACTGTTTGGCTTTTCATTCTGCTCTAGCTGACATGTCTGCTTGCAGTTCTGTACTGAATATGTACTATCTGCCTGGTTTGTGTTTACTTTGTCTGATCTATTACATCCCAACATGGATGAATTATGCTAATCTTGTAAATTTCCTGTATATCCCTGCATGGATAATTTTAATGTAATCATGTTTTGGAATTTGCGATTGCCCAGTTACCTTGTCCTGATGTTTCACTGTATTTTGTACTCTCCCAGGTCATGCATGAAAATAGGCAGGGTTATTACCTAGTGCACTTGCCCGTTAACCAGAATCTAATAAATATTAAATAGGGGCACAATTCTCAAAGCTGCTGGTATGACACAAGTGGTTTGTGTCACAAGGAATGGCACCAAGTGCCCCTTGCATCAAATGATGCACCCAGAGTGATTTTCAAACACAGCCTGTGTCAACCACAGGCTGAGTGCACCTAAGGGTGCTTGCACTGTCCATGCTGCACAAAATGGACTGTGGCATGGCACTATGGCCTTGCGGCAGATGCATGTTGTCAAATCCCCAAAATCAGGATTCTCAAAATTCTCCCAGAGGCAAATTTCTAAATAGCATTAGATCAGCCAGGGCTGATCTAAGGGTATTTAGAAATTTGCTCTCTGGGAGAGTTGAGCAATTTGCAATGTGCTGTGGTCCTCCCTCCCCAGGCCAATCCCCCTTTTATTAAGATAAGTCCCTGGTGATCTAGCAGACCTCCCCCAAGCCCTGATCCCCTGTTCTAAAAAAATTAAAACAGCCCTGGTGGTCTA
Source organism: Neoceratodus forsteri (assembly GCA_016271365.2). NCBI lineage: Eukaryota > Metazoa > Chordata > Ceratodontiformes > Ceratodontidae > Neoceratodus > Neoceratodus forsteri. The sequence continues at coordinate 1,141,657,829 of CM028129.1, read as the reverse complement.
GTGGCCCCCAATCCCTGATCCCCCATTATGAGCTTTAAAGATGTCCCTGGTGATCTTACTGACCCTTCCTACCTGATCCCCATATCACTAAAATATTTCATGGTGGTCTAGTGGACCCCCCAAGCCCCAATCCCCTGTTATGTAGTATTACAACTTCGCTAGTGGTTTAGTGGACCCACACCCCAGCAAGCAGTACCCCACCACACACACTCCCCCCCCATCCTGAAACTGAGCCATCAACTGGCACAGCCCACTGCAAACCACCTTGGCCAGACACTGACTGAGCTATTGGTGAGTATGGACTCGGTGCCAATGCGTTTCTTGATGGAATGTGTTGACACCACTGGTCCAGTGTTCACCTTGCTTGTTTGGTAATCTGTCTCAGAGGGGGGGTCTTCCCAGATGCCTTGAAGGAGGCACTTGTTAGGCCTCGTCTGAAGAAATCATCATTAGGCCCTGATATCAAGATGAATTACCGTACAATCTCCAACCTCCCATTTTTAGGGAAGGTTGTTGAGAAAATTGTGGTACAGCAGCTTGAGGAGCACCTTGTGACCTTTGACCTTTATAAACCCCTCCAGTTGGGATTCCTGGTGAGACATAGCATGGAAACTGCATTCGTTTGGGTGCATAATTACCTCCTCAGAGCTCGAGATCAAGGAGCAGGGACAATTCTTGTTCTCCTCAACCTTCCTTCAGCATTTGACATGGCAGACCATTGTGTGTTGTTCAACCACCTTAGGGAATTTTGTGGACTCGTCAGCACTGTCATCCACTGGTTTGAGTCCTATCTCATGAACAGGAGGCAATGGGTAGTGATGGGGAATTCTTCCTCCTCCCCTAGCTTCCTGTTGTGTGGGGTACCTCAGGGTTCGGTCCTGTCACCAATGTTGTTTGCCATGTACATGCTGATCCTTGGAGAGCTCATTAGGAAATACAGTTTGGGTTTTCATTGCTATGCTGATGATACCCAACTGTATCTCTCCTTTGCCCCTGGGACGTACGCTGAGGTTGAAGTGCTGAACAGCTGCCTTGCCAAGATCAATGACTGGATGGCCTCCAGCTGGTTGTGACTGAACCCCGATAAGGTGGAGGTACTGGTGGTGAAGTCGAACAAAGGGAATGATAGGATGGCTTCTGGCACAGCAACAGGGTTGTTCCTGGGATATGTGCCGTTGAAGGCCTTCTCTAGGGTGCATGATCTTGTTGTGACCTTTGACAGTGGATTGACATTTGAGGCTCAGGTGTCATCCGTTGTTCAGACCAGCTTTTACCATCTTAGGAATATCACCAGGAGCAAGCCCCTAGTTCCGCCCATGGACCTCCCCAGCTTAGTACATACCTTTGTATCATCCAGACTTGATTACTGTAATGAACTCTACTCCAGGGTCATGGGATGTACCCTCCACAGACTACAGCTAGTGCAGAATGCAGCTGCCAGGTTGCTGATGGTGTAGTCTAAATACTGCCACATCTTCCTGGTGCTGCATGAACTGCACTGACTGCTAGTCAGGTGGAGGATCCTCTTTAAGGTGGGCTTGCTCAACTTTAAGACCCTTCATGGGCTGGGCCCTGGATACTTGTCTGACCTTCTGACACCCACTACCTAGGTCCACTCTCTCCGTTCTTTCTCTAGGGGCCTCCTTGCAATTCCAGGATGAGGCTAAAAACTGCAGGCAACAGATCATTTATTGTTGCCAACCCTGTCCTGTGGAATTTACTGCCTCCATCTGTAAGGGAGGCCACTTCAGTTGAAGTGTTCAAGGCCTGTCTGAAGACCCTCCTGCTCAGTCAGGCCTTCCCAGACACTGTCTACTAGCATATATCTCTGGGACAGCCCTTATTAATGACTGCTGCTATTTTTAATTGTATTTTGTATGGTCTGATTAATTTATTAGTGTTTTATTTATGTATGTGTTTTATTTTTATGAATAGTCTGTATTTATGTGTATGGTGCCCAAAGCCTTTGAGATTGGGCACCTCAAAAAATAAAACTTGCCTTGCCTTGTCTTCCTGTGTTCAGTAGGCACTCATTGATTGGCAGCTCAATGGGCTGTTGATCAAAGAGCATGTACAGTATACAGTGCATGCTCATTGAGAGCTCAATTGGTGGCTGGCTATGGTGGTGAGTGATGGGCTGTGCAAGTTGCTGGCTCAGCCTTGGGATGGGAGAGTGGGGTGGTGGGGCATTGCCTGCCATGAAATCTTCATGGTTTATGCATGAAGAATTCATGTTTAATCGGTGATGAGTGAAATAAGTGTGATGAATAATATTGAAATGAATTTGTTATAGTTTGGATGATTTGAGATCCCATGATTTAACATTAATAATTTTCCTCCAAACTTAGTTTGGGATACTTTGATTCTTCTTTTCTTCCCAGTTATTTCCTTCTTTTCTTCCCAGTTATTTTTTAATGGGATCTGATTGGACTCGAGGTTATGTAATATTATATTGTAAATTTGTAAAATGAGTTTCATTTGTGATGGGAGTGCAAATAAATGTTCCAAAAAGTGTAGCAGTGGATTATTGGTTTTATCTATATTTTTGGATATATAGTTCCTGATCTGCATGCACCCATAAAATTGAATATTCTCTAATCCGTATCTTGTTTTACAGGAAATATTCTAAGGATACAGGGATTGTGCAGGGGGGGTCTTGTAGACTATCAGGGAATATTTAAATAATTCAGGGATTGGGCAGCAGGGTCTGGTAGACCACCATGGACTATTTTACTGATACAAGGATTTAGGGGGAGTCCACTAGACCACCAGGGAATAGTTTCATGATATGGGGATCAGGGGAGTGCTACACCACCAGGTGAAGCTTAGTTGCATTGTTGAATGGTGACCTGTGGCTTGCAGCAACCTGTCCAGATGTGCCCTCTGTTTAGTGCACAGCTAAGGTTGCCAAAAGCTGTGGGACTTTGCTGCTGGGATCCTACCCATTAGAGATTTGGATGCAGGGTCCCTGACACACCAGCAATGTGCACAAGCTGCCTTTGGTGCGACTTGTGCTGGGTTTTGAGAATAAGACCAAAGGAGTCTAGAAACTATTTATTGGTGATATTAAGGCATAGGGTAATTGAAGGTTTGCTTAACGACCATCAAGGTAACATTACAGAGATTTTGCCTGCACAAAATCATGATAGGTACTAATTGTGTTGCATTAAACATCTTATCATGAAATGTTAAAGGTTGAAGAGACACTGTCAAATGTAATACGATTATTAATTATATTAACAAAAAGGAAACAGATATTTTAATATTACAGAAGAGTGGATTTGACTTCTTTCAGAAGAAATGGGACCAGGATTGGCTTCTCTTTATAATAATAATAAACTTTATTTGTTTAGCACCTTTCAAACACCAAGGCACTGTACAATAAAAATAAAAACAAATTTAAAATCAAAATCACAGCAATATTAAAAATTAACAATAACAAGAAAAAAGATGTATATAAAATCAGAAGACAATAATCTTAAGTAGTAAAAGCAAGATTCCAAAGATGGTTCTTGAATTTGTGCTTGAAGGTCTCCACAGTTGTGCATGCCCGAAGCTGGCATGGTAGAGGTTTCTATAGGGTTGGGGAAGCAAACATAAAAGCCCTGGCCCCAGAAGATTTTAAAGTAACCCTCGGAACCTCCAGCAACCCCTTGTCAGCCGAACGGCGCTGTCATACGGGGTATAGGGAATCAGAAGCTCTTTCAAGTAGTCGGGGCCAAGTCCATGCAGGGCTCTGAAAGTCAAAAGACCTACTTTAAAGGTGATCCACCACTGCATAGTCAGCCAATGCAGAGCGCGCAAAGCAGGGGTAATATGCATCCTTCTTGATTCCCCGACAATAGCCTAGCAGCAGTGTTCTGCACTAGCTGCAAGCAATGGAAATCAACCCCAGGAAGCCCCAAGTAAAGGGAGTTGCAATAGTCAAGGCTAGAGGTCACCAAGGCGTGGACCAACACAAGTAAATTGTAGGATGGAGCAAAGTGCTTCATCCTGGCAATATTCCTAAGATGGTAAAATGCTGACTTAACGGCTGCTGACACCTGATGACGAAGGGTCAGCCCGTCATCAAGTACAATTCCCAGGTTACACACTCATTCCAAGGTATGGAGTTGATCCTCCAAGAAATAAACCAGAGGGTAGATCAGACCTCAACCCCTCTTGCCTGTGCCCCGGGTCCACAACCAAAACCTTGGTCTTACCAGTGTTCAACTTTAGCCAGCTTGAATTCATCTAATCATGGATTTCAGTGAGGCAGTTATTAAAATATACCCCCATGTCTAGAGGTGTCACCCTATTTATCAGGAAAAAAAAACATTTTGAAATTAGGCATAGCACTTTTGGACTTTAAAGGAAGATATACGATACAAGAAATTATTACTCCAAGGCAATAATTCACTGTTGCAAACATTTACAGTCCCAATGATAATGGCTCTGCCTTTTTTGTTGATTGTTTTTTAATTTAGTGACATTCAATGCACTATACTTGATAGGGGTTGACTTTAACTTAACTCTGAACAACATTCTAGATAGATCTAAAGGTCCATTTAATAGGCCCCCTCTGAAATTTGATATTAAAAAAAATTATGAAAGATTTGAAATTTGAGGATCCTTAGAGATATTGTAATATGACGGCTATTAAATACTCTTATTTTTCTCTGGTACATCAGTCATATTATCATACAGTTTTCTTTTATATATCTCTTGATTTATTACATAATATTCTGGAATGTCAGTAACATGATATCTTAATTTCTGATCAGGGGCCTGTTAAGATGACTCTGAAACTAAATATTAAGAAGAAAATATATATCTGGTGTCTGGGCTCCATAATAATAAATGAGAATGATTTTTTTACTTCCCTGAACCAAGAAATCCCAAGCTTTTTTGACCTAAACTCCTCTTCAGACATATCTGACTTAATAATATGGGATTGATTTAAAGCCTGATTAAGAGGCATTGCTATTTCTTACATCTCTAAAAAATATAAAGGCATTACTTCACAAACAGATATATTGGAGCAAAAAATTAAAATATCTTAATCAACAATTTGAATTATATCTCTCAGACTTACTACTGCAGTCAACTACACAGGCAAAAATTTAATATAACAACATTATTACTAAAAAAGCAGAACTCCAGCTACTCAAGTTCAAATCATTTTATTATAATCTGAGTGATATGCCTGAAAAATTAATGGTTTATCAAAACTAGAACAAATGGACACAATAATTAGCCCAATTTATAACTTTACAGGCACTAAAGTAAGTAATGCCACAGAAATTAACCAGATTTTTTTTCTACTCACAATTGTACTCCTCAGACAGGCATATCTCTCCTAACTGAATTGCACAATTCATGTCGACCATAGATCTGCCGTGTTTAACACAGGATCAATGACAAAGTCTAGAAATACCATTTAGCTTAGCAGAAATTGAGATAGCTGTTAAGTCTTTATCAGCTGGCAAAGCCCCAGGACTGTATGGGATTCCTATAGATATTTATATAAAATTCATGAATCAGTTAGACTTTAGATTGACAGCGTTATTTAATATGGTTGGTACAATAGGGGCCTTAGCAGAATCCTTCTATGATGCAGCCATTAGAGTATTTGCTAAAAAGATGAAGACCCTGAACAGTGCTCCTCATACAGACTTATTTCAATTCTGAACTCTGATTTAAAGGTTTCTGAGAAAGTTTTAGCTAACACATTATAAGCAGTTATTTCCTCTATTATTCATCCAGACCAAACAGGATTTATTATAGGCAAATAGCTGAGCTCAAATATTCACAGAGCCATTAACATAATAGAACATACGTGTCACTACGATACTATACTTCTGACTTTAAATGCAGAAAAAGCATTTGACTAAGTAGATCACTGTCTGGTTCTGTGTTCCAGCAGAATTTTTTTAGATACATTGTTATTTGTCCTAATTTGTGCCATGGGTTTTAAATAAAGCATTCTAACCCAAGTAAGAAATCTAGAACCAAAGCCCATTTTGTTTAGAACTGCACAGAAATAATCCCACTCTAGTCGGATTATATCTTTGCAGTTTTTAATAAAATGGGCTTTGGTCCTAGATTTCTTACTTGGGTTAGAATGTTTTACTTAAAACCCATGCCACAAATTAAGACAAATTACAATGTAGCTAAAAAATTCCATTGGCACCCAGAATCAGACAGTGATGCTCTTTGTCTCCTCTTTTATTTGCAGTGGCTATAGAATTATTGGCCATGGCTATTAGAACTGATTCTAGAATAAAGGGGGTCATTGTTGATAATGAATATAAAATAAGCCTATACGCAGATGATATTTTATTATCTCGAATTCCTCAATGAGTCACCTTCTCTCAGAAGTAGAACGATTTGGGCTTTCCTCAGGATATGAAGATAATGGGAACAAATCTGAATTATTACCACTGAAACTGATTAAAAATCCCTTACCAAAGTCAAAAAGCCAGGCTGTGATTAAATCCTTGGGGATTAAAATCTAGGTGTTAAGTTATCTAATATTATATCTGACCTATATAAATTGAACTATATTCCATTCCACTTCCCTGGACCCTGATACGTAGAACTGATGTTATTAAAATTGTTATTCTCCAGAAATTATAATTTTTATTTCATTCTTTACCTGCCATGTTCATGGATAGCTTTTTTAAGACTCTTAATAGAAACCTGATGAAGTTAATTTGGAAAAATAAGAGACCTAGACTATTACTGAAAAAACTGATGTTACCTAAAATTGGAGGTGGTCTGGGTCTCCCAAACATCCAGCTTTATTATCATGCTAGGCAACTAAATCTAGTGCAAGGGTTTAGAAATCGCAATTCAACTAATTACACACTTGAAAAAACACAAAACACCCAACCAATCATTAACTGCCCTTTTATTTTCAGGCCTCCTGAAAATAAAGTATAAAGATCTTTTAACATCTACAGTTATAGATAATCTGGCAGAAAATTCACCATAGGAAAAAATGGCTTCTAACTTTTGGGTTGGACACCTCTGTTATATGAAATTATAAGTTTAAACCTTCCTTATGGGATACAGAATTTAGAGTATGGTATGCACAGGGCCATACTAATTTAGGGCAATATTTTGAAAATCAAACTTTCAAAACCTTCACTCAGCTGCAGACAGAGTATTTAATTCTGAACCAATACCTATTTAGATATTTCCAACTACGGGATTTTGTTAATAAAAAAAAGATCATACTTTCAAAACCTTCACCCAACTGCAGATAGAATATTTATTTCTGAACCAACACCTATTTAGAAATTTCCAACTAAGGGATTTTGTTAATAAAAATTTCAGATCTTCAATTGCTTTATCATACTCCCTGAGTCATACTCTCATGCTACCAGGCTCCCCTCAACAAAACAAGAAAAAAAAAAAACTAATTTCTAAAATTTGTTATACTCTCTGGCCCAGATATTCAAACTGCACTCAAAAGTAGCACAACAGCAGGAGCAAGCACAAACCAGTTGCGCAAATGCGCAACAGGTGCGATATTCAAACATGGAGCAGAGCAAATAGCGCAAGCAACCAACGTCTGAATATCACACATACTGCGCCATCACACAACCAGGAAGGAGAAGCTGAGCCAAAATGTTGCGCTATGGCGCAACCATGGAAGCTCAGCTGAGCATTCCAGAGCTGCCATAGCACAAGCACAGCCCCCCAGAGCAATGGAACTGCACATCCAGGGAGGCAGGCTGGGGCCCACCGCCAGCCATGCCACACATGGGCACAGGAACACACTGCAGAACCCACACCACACCGGCACACCCAAGCACAGCATCACTGGGGTGGGACGGATGATCCACGTGCCCATGGGGACAAGCCAACAAAGCATAGCAGAGCCCTGACACCCCAGCACAACCACTGGCAGGCAGAGTGCCACACACAGGGGTTGACAACCACAGTGTACATCAGCCCTCATGCACAGTGCACCCTGCACTGTGACCCCAAGACACCACCCATGTGCAGTGACTGGCACTTCAGGAAACCATGCAGTCCCCCAGCACTCATCAGCCCCTGCAACACAGAAGCCTGCAAGCCAGACACACCCTGTGCACCCAGCAGTGGGTGGCAGCAGACGGGCAAGACCAACCGAAAAGGCACTGCCATGCTGGAGATACCTCCCCATGCACACACATGCACACACACACACACACATACCCAGGACCATACCAGCCCAGATGGCATGTACACCCCTGCAACTGAGCACCCATAGCCAGCTGCAAATCAGAGACCAACACAGTATTCATATCAAAATAGAAATGTATATTTAAAGGACAAATCACAAAACCAAGTGAAACTATGTACAAGTGGGGGACAGGTAAAGGCAGGGGTGTTCAAGGGAGGAATAACAACTTGGAGAGGAAGGCAGGGTGATAGGGATGGGAGAAGTGGGAAGGAATGTGGGCTATGGCCCAGCTGGCTGCTGGTCCTCCCCCTGCTGGCGCCCCCTACTGTGGCTCCTTCACCGATCACCCTGGCGCTGTATGGCCTGCAGGACCTCCTGGTTCCGATCTGCAACCTGGCTGAGGTGCTGAAGATCCTGGGACATCCTCCTGAGTACCTCGAGGCCTAGGAAAATGGGAACACAGTCAATGGCTGAGACTGACCACAACCCTGAACACCACCCAACCTGCAAGCCATATAGCCCAATGTCCCGCACCTGTGATGGCATGCACCCACCCACAGTGAACATGCACATGGCCATCACAAACAGGCGGCACCAGCTATGCGCACCACCGCCCACACACACTGCCCACGTCAATCACAGTACAAACTAGGCTGGCAAGTGATGTGGCAACGTGGTGCGATGCCAGTTACACAGCTATGTGCCCAGTGCATGCCTGACCACCAGTGATGCATACACAGACGTGCCGTGATACTGCACTGTGATGCAAGTCACCTGTGTCATGCCTACATACATGATACATAGACAGTGTCGGCAGATAGGGCCTATGGGACACCCAGTCTGTCCATTTGACCTTGTACGCTCACTCTGTTGTCCTATAAGTCCGTTCCCCTTACCCCTGACCTCCAGAATTCCGTTATGGCTAACCCATGCATTCACAAATCCCGTGACCAAGTCAGCCCCCACCACTTCCTCTGGCAGGGTGTTCCACTTGTCCACCACCCATTCTGTGAAGAAATACTTCCTCATGTTTCCTCTGAATCGTCCCCCCTCCAACTTCATCCCATGCCCTCTAGTCCTGGAACATCCTTTATGCTTAAAAATATTGTTTTCCTGCACTCTGTTCCCCCCTGTAAGATACTTGTATGTCCCCATCATATCCCCACACCCTCCTCCCCTCCAGGGAGTACATGTTCAGTTCCATCAACCTGTCTGCATAGGACCTGTGATGCAATCCATGCACCATCCATGTCGCCCTCCTCTGAACCCTCTCCACCCAGTCCATGTCCATACGTAGGTATGGTCTCCGGAACTGTACACTGTACTCCAGTGTGGGGACTCACTAGTGTTTTGTATAGTGGAATTATGACCTCCCCTTTGGTTGTGTCCCGCATGGCTGGTGGTCTTGCCCCCCCAGCATGCAATAGCATCCATGAAGTAATGATACTCACACTCCTCCAGCAGCTGGGTCTGACGCTGCTGCTGCTGCTGCTGCTGTTGGGGCACAACACCCCCCGGCACCGGGGCCCTGGCATGGCCCACGTCACCCTGGTCCTGTGTCCTCCGCTGCCGCCTGTGGGAGACATATGTTGAGACAAACATCAGTGTGACTCAAAAGCAGAGTGCCCCCTGCCCCAGTGAGAGTGCCTGCCCACACAGCCATAACCAACCATCGCACAGCTGCACACACTGACACACCTATGCACAGCCACCCAAGCACACACACACCCCTACAGAGAATATAGGTGCATAGATGGTACACTCACCTGGCCTAGGCACCACGCCCCACCTGGCATGTGAACGCAGCCGCGTCAGGAGTTCTGGCTCCCTCCGGCAGAGGTCACTGTACCAGTGCCAGCACTGCTTAGCAGACCGGCTCTGTTCAGTGACCTCCACCAGGTCAGTGGTCACTTGCTGCCACACGTGGGTCCTAGGCATGGTGAGGGGGGCCTCACCATACAGTGCCTCACAGTGGGGCTCCACCAGGGCCACCAGGTTGGCCACGTCCAGCTGGCTCCAGGACACCGCCCTCCTCCTAGCCATGGCACCAACTTTACAGCAGGCAATATGGCGCCCCGCTGTGCCATAACCCCCCGTGGAGTTGTTGCGCAACAGACCAACTACAGGCTCCAACTGCGCTGTTCGAACAGTGCTATCATTTTTATATGGCGCTGTTACTGACAGCGCAATAAGACATACACATGGCATGCCAACAGCGCCTAGGGTCAGAGGGCATACAAGGTCACGGTAAGACGTAAGGCTACGACAGCGCCATGGGACGAGAGCATCCTGCGTGACTGCCAAGCTGAGCACCAGTGCCACAGTGGACTATCACGCAGTAGTGCCACAGCACCATATAGTGCCCAGTGCTGTAGCACCACTGGCACAATGGTGGCCATGGCCTGAATCGCCTATCACCAGCAGGTCTGCAGCACGATAGATGCATGCGGCGCTGTCTGGGCATGCGCATGCGGTGTGGCACGCAGCCACAACCCGCGCCATTGGCTCAGCTGGATTTTTCCTTGTGGACAGCAAAGCGCAAATACGATATTCAGCTGACATATGCAAATCATCATCCGATCAGCCATTCAAAGCGCAGTGGCGCCGATTAGCATGTCATTAAAGTTGAGCCACTCCTCATTTGCATGTGTTGCGCTATAAAAATGCGACTGTGGGTTGTGCTGGCCAGATTTGGTTACTGCAGGTGGAGGTGAGTTACATGCTGTGTGATGCTCAGGACAATGCTCATGGGTGGAGGATGATAAAGGCTGAGGGGCTGAGCATGAAAAGGGCACTTAGAAAGGGACAAAGGCACCTTTCTATCAGTATCTGCTACGGAGAGGAAACGGGGGCTTCTGCACCCCCTGCGGCAGCTATGCTCATGGGAAATGCTGTCGACTGCCAGTGACAGGTGTCCACTTCCACCCATACAGATCACCATGACTGACCAGAGCCAAGCTGAGGGGTGTGGACGGCGGGTGTAGGAGGAGGCCAACTTCACCACGGCAGAGACAGAGGCCCTCTTCCAGGCCTACCTGGAGGATGAGCCAACATTGAGTGGACGGAGGGGCACCCCTCAGGAGCGTGCAGCTGCATGGGAGGGGGTAGCTCGGGCCGTCAACCTGCACGGAAGCCACCAGCGCTCCGTGCAGGAATGCAGGAAGAAGATGGGGACTGACTGCAGGAGGCTGAAGGAGAAGGTGGCAGCCTTCAGGGCGGCACGTGCTGGCACTGGTGGGGGCCCACCAGTGGTGTTGCAGCTGACCCCTACAGAGGAGACACTGGTCGCGGCCATGCAGCCGAGTGCCATTGCGGGCGTACCAGGCGGAGGATTCCAGACAGGTGGAAGCCCATCACTGCACGGTATGACATGGTGGTGTTGTTGGGGGGGGCTGTTGTTCACATGCACTCACATGTACTCTCTTTCTGTTACAGATCCTGTTCGTCTGCAGGAGACAGTGGTGGTGGTGGGTCCAGACAGTGAGGCAGACCTGCTGGACGTGGAGGAGGGAGCATCCACCTCCACCACCAGCATGCAGGCACTGCAGCAGCATGCACGCTGGGCCAACAACTCCGGTGTCAGTGATACGGGTGCAGGGGGGGTGCACAGCCTGTGTCACAGCAGTCTGGCATGTAGGTATGCCAGCATGCTGTGCCTATGGCAGTGGCACGCACCTGCACCATTGATGATAGCAGGCCTGCAATGGGCAGTGATAGGTGTGTGTCCCATGACGGACACATGGCAGGCCAGCACGTGCCCCTGGGCCTTCCTGGTTCACACCTGTGTACCAGCATGCTGGCACAGTCCCAGGCTGTGCCTGTCAGCACCGGTGGGGCAGCACCGGTGGCTGTGCAGGTGTCTGGCACTGTTGTCAGCACAGAAATGGAACAGGTGGACCTGGGGGCTCAGCAGTTGGAGGGGCGGCAGCAGCAGTTGCACACCAGGTCTGGGGGTACAGTGTCCAGCAGTGGCACATGTCCACCGCCCTCTGATCTGCCCATACCTGGTCCTGGTGAACAGCGCCCACCCTCAAGGGGTGCTGTGCACCAGGACCGTCCACACCCTGGGGGGTCACGATGCCATTGGGGCACAGTACCCATTGGATGCACACACCCACCTGCTGCAGGAGTCGGTACAGCTGCAGGGGCAGGTTTCAAGGTCCGTGGAGGCACTGTCTATGTCCGTGGAGTGGCATAGCAGGGAGTGTGCTCGGGACCGAGCCAAGCTGGTCCTTATGCGGACGGATGTGACCGCTGCCATTGACAGGCTGACCCAGGCAGTGGTCTCTGTCGCGGACGCATTGGCCACACTGTCAGGTGCCCCTGTACCACACACCCCACACAGTGCGCTCTCCACTCCCCGTTCCCGGCGTCGTGCGACACCAGGCCTGTCGATGCGGGTTCTGCTGTGGGCATCAGCGACACCCTGGTGCAAGTTTGTTTGGCAGGATGCAGACCCTGTGTGGGCAAGGTCACGCTCGCGCAGGTGGGACCCCTGGTGGTGCACCAGCGCCACCCGATGTGGCCCCTGCTCAGCCTGCCAGTGCTGCTGGGCCACGGTGGGGCCACCCACGCATCCGTGGTGGCCGTGGGACAGTGCTACCTGACTGAACTGTCTCCCAGTGAAGGACCTGTCTGGTGCTGCCCTGTGTGCAATGTGTGTCATGGTGGGCAGTGCACTGCTGGGTGCTCTGCTCACCAAGCTGACACACGGACCACCTGCACACTCTCCCAACTGCTGTCCACAGGTGCATGTGCATGATGATGCCTGCATTGCACTGTAGACCAAGGTGCAGGGTGCCCAGGTCCTGACACACGACATGGACAGTCCAGGTGGTGGGGTGGTTGGTGGTGCTGTGTGTTGGCAATGTCATTTCCGCGAGTGCTGTGATGCCACCCATGTATGCTGCCTGGTGTGTGTGTGTGTCCATAAGAGTGCTCCTCTCTGATGGTGTGTTGGTATGCCTGGAACCTTCAACTCCCTGACCCTCATGCACGGTGTGTTCCCTGTGTGCCTGTGGTTTGTCTGCATGGACAGTGTTGCCTGCACATGTCCCCTTGACTTACCTGTGTTGGGTGTGTGCTCTTCTGCAATGGTGTCCTGGTGCAGCTGGGCCTGCCGGGTCAGTCGGGGGTCCCTCCATCCTAGGGGGGGCTGCTCATCACCCACATCACCGGCGCCACTGGCGTCCCCATCGCTGTCCCCCTCTTGGACCTGTACGGCTATCCCATGGTCCTTGGCCATGTTGTGCAGGATGCAACAGGCCAGGAATATCCCACAGGCCTTTTGGGGGCTGTACTGTAGGGCTCCACCGGAGGTGTCCAGGCATCAGAAGCGTGCCTTGAGCATCCCAAACACCCGCTCTATGATGTTACGTGTTGCGGCATGTGCCTCATTGAAACCTAGCTGCGCTGGGGTCGTGGGGCGCTGGTATGGTGTGAGCAGCCAGGGACGGAGTGGGTATCCGCAGTCACCTGTGTGGAGATAGTGGAGATCAGTGTCATGTCAGGTCCATATTGCCCATATCCTTGTGTGCCACTACCATGGCACCTGTGTCATTCCCACCCTTGCACAGAGTTTGCATTCCATACATGTGTACTCACCCACTAGATGACCCGTGGGGATGTTCCCACTCTCGAATCGATGGCACAGTGCAGACTGGTGCCATATGAAGGCATCATGTGCTCCGCCAGGGTGTGTGGCACAGACATTGATAATGCACCCAGTGGCATCACACACCACCTGGCAGTTGACACTGGAAAAGCCCTTTCGGTTCCGATTCGCCTGGCCGTCGGGGCCAGGTGGCGTGCGAATGGCCACATGGGTGCAGTCTATGGCCCCTAGCATGCCAGGCATATGTGCTACCCTGTGGAACTCCTGCATGTTTGTTGTACGCTCTGCCACGGTGCTGGGGAAATGGATGTACTCCGCAGCATGAGGCAGCAGTGCGCTGAGGAATTGGGTGAGTATGCGTGACATGGCCGACTGTGTAATGCCTGTGGTGTCCCCTGTTGGCCTCTGGAAGGTGCCCGTGGTGAGCAGGCACATGCAGGCTGTCACCTTGGTCTCCATGGACAGAGCATGACTCCATCGTGAGGGTGCCTGCATCACATCACTGCACAGCCGTCTCAGTATTGCCCTGTTCAGGCGGTACCGGGCCACAATCTCGACATCTGTGTACAGCTCGAAGCTGATGCGGGCACGATACCGCCTGTCGGGGGCATACCGCCGATGGGCCCCTCCGTGGCCACGTCCCCCTGCAGCATGGTGTCTCACCCCTCATTACAGCTTCCATGTGGAAGCTGACACTGTCCATCTCCCTGGCTTCGCCCCACGGCTGCTGTTCCTGTGTTACCCCCGCTGCCCCCACTGCTGCTTCCACTGCACCCTGCACCCCCCACTGGCCTCTCTGTCCTCCTGGACCCACTGTCCTCTCTGCCCTTCCAGCTCCTGTCTCTCTCTCTCTCTCTCTCTCTCTCCCCCAGTTTGCGGCCTGCTAGGAGTTCACGCGCGCTTCCTTGAGCTTTTTATTTTGGCTCAAATCCGGTACTGCGCAACTTCCGGCTGAGCTACTCTTGCGCATTGCGCAAGTGTTCGGATATCGCATTGCGCACTTTATGCATGGACCCGCCCCCTTCGGTTGCACATGCCTTCATTTCCATTGCGCTGTTGCTCAGCATGTTTTCGGTGGCGCAACTGGCCCCTTCTGAATATTGCAGAATGGCGCATTTTTGGAGTTGTGCACGCGCAACCCTGTTGCGCATGGCGCAACCCTTTTGAATATCTGGGCCTCTTGACCTATGACAGCACAAATTCAAACACAGTGTATGTTAAGTGGGAAGGGGATCCAAAGGTGTAATTTTCTGACAAAATAGATTAACATATTGCAATCCCCTCATAATAATATTATTTCAAAAAAAATGCAGCATATTAAATACACTATATTACATAGGACTTATTATACTCAAAGCAAATTATATAAGATGAATTCCAATATCATGTAAATGCTCCCGATGCAACTCTATGGGAACAAATATAGTGCATATGCTTTCCAAATGCTCTGAGCTGATCCCTTTTAGGGAAAAAATATTTCAGACATTATCAAGAGCCACAGGTACTCATTTAAAAGCCTGCAGCTCATTATTTCTATTAGGATGTTTTAAAAACTGAAATTGAAGCAGCATAAAAAATTGATACAGCTCAGTATTACATTAGGTAATAAACCATTAGTTAATAAATGTATTATGTTAAAATGGGAAGAAAGTACACCACTAGATTACATGCAATGTCTCAATTTAATGATACATTTGGTAAAAATTGAAACAATTCTTCAAACATACTATTTAAGACGGGATGTTTTAGAATGATATTTGGATTATCTTCAATGATGTTATAACTAACCTATAGATTGTTTATAGCATTACCTTTCTTTTTTTTGTACTTTATTTTTATTCCTTAAGACAGAAAGAAGATTCCACTTTTAAATTGTAATTACAATCAACAAAAAATCATTAAGAAAATTAAATTCACCCAATTTCTCTTGTAACTAAACAAGGCACAGCATTTTTTTCTCTTTTGGGGTTGGGGTTAAAAGAATACTAACAACTATCTTATACACATGAGCCATATAAAACATTAAAAAAAAGAAATGTTTGCCAGTGCTCCAAGTTTTAACAGCTCTGCTAAATATTTAAATCAAAACATAAAACATCTGTCCACTCAACCATTTAGTCTCAGATCCTTAGTTTAAAGAATTCAGTTATTTCAAAGTCCACAGTTAATATTGACATTAGAACTCCATCCAGACTTTAAACAGGAAGATATTCGGTCACCTCGGCTTCCTCCTCATCCTCAAAGTCTGAACCGATATCATCAGGAATTTTGATGCTGCCTTCATAGAAAGCTCTAGCAGCATCATGGTTATCAAAAAAATAATTCTTATCCTGAAAGTGTACTTTTGAATGTGCAGGAGCATGTAGAACCACTACAATTCCAGCTTCTCTAAATTTGGATAGTACTGTTAAAAAAAGCTTTCTTCTACGTTGAGTCTGCATACAGAAGTTTGGGTACAGATGTAAATGGTGCCCTTCATAAAACAACTGCTTCTTTTGCCTCATTAATTGGATGATTTTATTCCTCTCAGCAAGGGTTTGAAAAGTAATTATGACATTTCTTGCCCCAGATTGTTGAGTTGTATCTTCAGTTTGATGTGAGACTGGACGAAATACTGACTCAAGAAAGATAGAAGGCTCAATCAGAAATACAGCAGTCAAAGCCTTCTGCACAGCATCCTTCAACTCAGCATTCACAACAGTTCCAGAAAACCCAATTAGACATAAATTTCTCCTGAGCATACTATTCTCTAAACGCTCTAATCTTGCCATCTCAGCCAACTGCTCATGTAAAGCTGCATTTGTAGCTCCCTCCAGGGCAAGAACTCAAGCCAAAATGCCTTTTATCTCCCTTTCATTGTTTTCTATCATTTTTTTCATTTTCTTCATCCATGTCTCCACAGCTATGCAATGAACAAAAATATTCAAAAGAGATGTTTCGATGCAAGAAGTTGACTGCCTCACCTCGGCCTGAAACTCAGTCAACAAAGCTTGAATTGATGCAAGAGTGGGCTTCTGCAACACCTTTGGTTTTGCTCCCATATCAAAATGGGTTATTACAGCAGGAGATATCTTTGTCCCAGGCTCCTACAACAGGCCTTCGAGATGGAGCGCCTCTTCCAGCTGGTTTTGGGGATATAAACTAATCGATATCGGAAGATGGAAATTCCATTCGAGTAAGTATGCCAAAGAAAACCAAAAGAAATAAAATATTTGAAGATTTTACTTGAGATGTTCTATCTGAAATCATGGATCTCCTGGCAAATGCATCTAGTTCTAGTGATGGCTCATCAGTGCCCCCAGCATTACTCTTCTATGTACATTTATATCTTCCATTCTCCCTTTACTCTACATTTCAATAATTCTTTTACTAGTTTATGCTACTTAGTAATTGATATACTTTGCAGTCCATGTGTAATGTTAACTTCTCACTGTTTTACATGTACTTATGTATAATTTCTATCCATGGTACACTTAGACCCTGCATCTCTGTGCTTAATATTGAATAAAGACTCCTTAAGAAATAGAAATTACCATGATTTTGGTGGATAAACTATACTTCTGGAACATGCAAATCAGTACACAGAACTAAAGTAAGCATTTTCAAAAAATATATTTAACATATATAAAGAAAACATATTCCCCATATATTCTACACATACTGTATGGGACATTCAAACATCTATGTAGGCTCAAATGCAGTTAGAAAGTACTTTAACCTTAAATGTTTTAAAGTTATAATAAGGCTCAAATAACTGTTAGAACTTTTTACAGCTTATCATAACTTTTAAGCTCTCATAAACTTTTATTGTTTTCCCATGCCTGTTTTTCATAAGCCTCAAACTGTGTTCTGTGTACTGTAGGAAGTAACACAGTAGGACATTGATCAACTGGAGAGGCATAGTATTGTGTTATGATAAGGAGTGACTGAGTGGCCCCTACTGTTGTGGTACCAAAGTTGGACGAGGTTGTAAGGGTTTGTGGTAAATAAAAAGGCAGTTAACTGCTACATGGAACCAGAACTGCACCCAAGGTCTAATGCTGAGTACTAGTTTGCTACACTGGGGGGTGACAAATCCATCAGTAAACTGGAGTTATCTTTTGCATACCAGCAGTTTTCCACACATCAAGAAGGCCATAGCAGAGGTCACAAAACAATGTGTTAGGTCAGTAGACAAGGGGAAAAGGAGTAGAAGACCACTTTGGTTCTCAAGGAGGGTGGCTGAAAATGTAAGGGCCAAGAGGCTAACCTTCAGGAAGTATAAGGAGACACAAAAAGATGAGGACAGGGAAGTGTACCAGAAGTGTTTGAGAGAGGCAGGAAAAGCAGTGAGAAGCGCTAAAGCACAAACTTGAGGAAAGAATAGCTCAAGTCAGTTACAAAGGGATACAAGACATTCTTCTGGTAAATTAGTGAGATAAGGAAGGCAAAGGGAGAGGAGCTAAGCCTCAAGGAGCTAGGGGACAAATAGTGGAAGGAGACAGGGAGAAAGAAGTGATCCTGAACAAATATTTCTCCTCACCATCTTGGACTCACTGCAAGACTGTGCTGCGAAACCCAGTGGAATTTCAAAAATCTATTCGCTTTTCCTAGACAAGGCAGCTCTGACTTCACCTGGTTGCCCCAGAGTCTAGGAGGAGTTCCTGCCAGATGCTATCCCCCAATGGGGTCACATCTGGAAAGATCTTTATAGACATGTCTTCCAGGATAGGCTTCATCTCACTCAATTCCATATTCTTCACAACCTATATCATACTCCTATTAAAGTCACCTGACAACTCCTATGTTCACAATGTCTGATAAATGAAAGACAGACCAACTGATTTATGGCAACACCATATTTTATTTCTGCCTGAAATGCTGTTTACAAATCACAAGTAAAACATTGTGATAGCAGTTACATACAAACATCAAACTTTTCTAGTACCATGGCACTTCGATCAGGTGGATCTTCATCATGACATTTCATTTGTCATCGACCAACAGGTCTGACTTCCATTTATTAAACATTGTGAACTCTAGGTTAATAGGTGTACATATGTTTCAACAGCAGTGCACTTAAAGTGTAATTTAGATTTAGTTGATGTCTGTCTAAAAAATGCTAATGAAGTATACCTCCGTGAGTTATTTACCTTGTCATGAGCTGTAGTCAATGTGTGTGTGTCTAAAACATGCTAATTAGGTACACCTCGATAAGTTGTAGTCAAGAGGTGTGGATGAGGTGCACAAATCAATATGGCTATTGTGCCTTTTAAAAAATAAACTCTTAATACTGGAGAGAAATCTTGTCCAGAAGAAAATGTGAATGCTATTTGTTTAATAAAATTTTAAGCTGAACTTTAAAAAGTGTTAATAATAAGGGGGCAGTTCGGTTCCCAGCCTCTTCACCACCTCAGCCTCATTACCAGAATAAATAAAACACTAGGAATTCCTCCATTAAGAAGACACATGGAACAGTGTCTGCAAGAACAACATTCAAAAGAAATTTTTTTATACATGTGTTACTGGAAACAGTAAACCTGACAAAGTGCACAGGAAAAGCATTATGGAAATACAGACCTTTATCCCACCCCACATTAAATATACCGAGGTAACACACACAAACATACACCTTTGTAAGATCTCAGTAGGTCCCAGGGCAAAAATAAGGAACTCAGGAGGACCGGATGGTGTTTTGGTATTTTTCTGCCATCAGTGTCTGTATTTTTATGTTTTTATTATGCCACTTTCTGCAACAGGAACAGTATGTTATTATAAACAAGGGATTGTCTTACTGGAAAAAAAGATGGTTAATTTCTCAACACTGCCCAGCTGAACACAGTGCTCCAATTGCTGCCTGAAATCAAATGCCAATAACCAGGAAGTACTGCAGTGGAGTTCAGAAATCAGAACCTGCCAATGGTGTCATTACAGGCTCCAAAAGATCAGTAACACAAGGCAGAAATTGAGGTGTGGCTGAGGTGTATACAGCTAAAAGTTATGTTTGGGAGGTGCAGTTAAGGTGTACACTGCTAAATGTTAAGTTTCTAACGTGTAGTTGAGGTGCGTAGTGCTGAATGTAAAGTTTGTACAGTGCTAAAATACAAGTTTTTTTAAGGTGCAGCTGAAGTGCGCAGTATTAGTGAGGTGTGTATAAGGTGCAGTTATGGTGTACTTAGTGTGTGCACCTCAGACAACGAAACACCTCACCTTACCTCAGAACTCATCAGAAGTTGAGAGTGAGACTCATGATATTCCACCTAGCAATTAGCAGGGTAATTATCAAGACTTTGTCACTTCGCCAGCAATAGTCATTTTTCCAGAGTGGGGATAACCTTTGTGATAGAGAAGGGCAGTACAGTCTCTGGATAATTTTTAAATGCATTCTTTATTCATAGAGAAAAATGGAATTACAACTATTATATCACACATCTCAAGATTTCATTCTTATATTATCTAATATCATGATTTTTACTAACTAGAGCACAAAAAAGACTTTCATATTATTTTGGGGGTATATTTAAGAATCTTAAATGCTGCACAATCTGTCAGTTTTAAAGATAACACAAATGTATAAATATGTAATTGCACCAAGTTTATTAATCCTTGCAAAAAAGAAAAAAAAAAGATGCTGGAGATTAAACCCAAAATTTAAACAAGCAAGTGAATGAAAAAAAAAAGAAGAAAAAAAACTTTGAAATTTAAAACTTTCTTCCCTTCCATTTAGGTTACTTAAACTGAGCCATCCCAAGTCAGAGTTAATACATGATCATAGTATATTACAATGGCTGATATTTCTTCAGAAAGAAAAAAAGTTTGTTCATCTGGACAGGGTGGTATTCAACCAACTCAACATAGTCCTCCTCAAAAAAATTCTTCTTTGCACTGAAAGATAATTTTCAGCCTGACAATCACAAGCAGAGAAGCAGGTATCCCTGCTTCTTTAATCTCTTACTTGATGCTGAGGAATTTCCTTCTTCTGCACTGGGTTGATAACGAAATGTTTGGATAGAGATGCATTCTCACACCTGAGTAAAATAATTTATTTCTTCTGGCTTGCTAGTTGTAAAATGTTATATGTCTGGGAGAGATTGAAAGGTTATAGCCACATACATTGCCCTTCCAGCTTTTTTACTAGTCTCCATTGCTGCTGCTGCAACTGCTTCCCCAGTTCCCTTAAATCTTGAATTAGGGCAATACACAGAGTCCAGTATTAAAGGGGGATCCTGGAAAACATTGTAGTAAAAGCTGTTTGAGCTTCCATCTTAAGCCCCCCTTCTGGGGATGAGAAAGGGAATCCAAAAAGATGCAGTATCTATAACAACGTAAGATTTTGAAGCCTCTTGACCATTTTGGCTTGCGTCAATATGGCACAATGGACTAAGCCTATGCGCTTTGTATCTTGGGTGAATAGGCAACCATACATGTGAATGCCACACAGTGGGGGTCCCACAGATCCCCAGTGGCATTCACAAAATGTTTGTCAGCCAGTTGTGCACTAGATCCCCTAGCCCCGTGGAAAGCAACATGCCTTGGGTGGTCTGGAGGAAATGTCTGAGGCATGCTGACACACCACAAGATTCACAAAGGCATGGAGTGCCATGCACTGGGGTGTGAGAGTTATGGCAGGGAGAACCTTGCCGTAACCTTGCTACACAGCCACCCACATGCACACAGAGCACCCCATGCTTTATGCATGAAGCCTATGTGCCACTTACATGTACCACATAGGAAACTTTAAGTGACAGGTCTGAGACATGGCAGGAGGGGTGGGCAGGAGAGCATGGACAATAGTGCAAAGGGATGTGCCTGCAGACATGGACACTGCCCATTCACCTGCATACCTGTGCATGACAATGCAGCCATGCAGCACAGAGGGGTTGTGTGCAGGAGTATTAATAGTGATGGGACTGTCAGCATTGGGCATGCGACTGTATGGGACAAGGTCCTGTGGGTAGGCATGCCGCCTGTACATCGGGCCTTATACAGTCACCATACAGTTGGTACATCACATTGTTTTATGTATCTCTGTTGACTGCGTATGTGTGTTAAAAAACAAAACAAAAGCTTTCCCAGTAGCATGGAGGGCTGACAAATCATGCCTTACCTCCTGCCATGCCAGCAACCTTTGTTTGCAGTGTGAGCAGGTCACCGACGGTCAGCCAGGGAGGGAGGGAGAGGATCAAGCATGAAGGGGATAGCTCTCCTCTCCTGGGGAGGGTGGGGAACATGGACTGGCATTTGTCTGACATGTGTCAGAGGTCAGGTGTTGGCATGCCAAGTCCAATATGTTGGGGCACAGAGAAGGAGCAGCTTACTGTGTGCAGTATGTGGATGTGTGCCCTACATGCCACTGTCAGCATTGCAGCTCACCCTCAGCAAAAGTAAATGGAAAAAGGTCCCAACCAAGCAGCATGAATCTGTCCCTCACAGACGCCACCCCCTGAGATGGCACCTCCCTTATGCTGGATCCATTCCCAGTGGACTAAGACACTTCCCACCACCCTGCCATGAAGGCATGTAGGGGAAGGGTCTGATCCTTGGGGGATGACTCTGGGGGGACAGAAGAAGAAATAGGAAGGTGACAGTTGGCCAGAACCACTGGGTGAAAAATACAAATTAAAAAAATAAAGTGTCATGTGCCCCCCCCCCCCAGTGCAAGCCTCATTTCCTTCTTAACCTTGGCTGCCCTCACTACCCTGGTCACCTCCCTTGAACTCCTAATGTAATCCTCTTTATCTGCATCTTTACAGGGTCCTTTTAAAGGGTTAAAAATGCCTCCCTTTTCTCCCTTACCTTCATCTGTACTTCTTCAGCCCACCAGCTCATCTTATTTGCCCTAGATTTCTTATTTCTTTACTTAGTGTAGATGTTTGTGGCCTCTATGAGCCCCAACTTTAAGATGTTCCATTTCTGGGTGGTGTCCATGTTTGGTTTTATACTAACCACCTGCCTCCCCAGCACATCAGCCATTTTATTGAAGTTGGCCCTTTTAAAGTCAATGACCTTTGTGGCTGTACTTATCTCCTCTTTGTCCAGCTCAAGGGGAACCATATTGTACTATGATCACTACCTGCTATTGGGGCATCCACCATCACCTCCCTTACCTGATCCCCATTTGACAAGACACTATCTAATATATTCCCTTCTTTCATTGGTTCCCTTACCAACTGAGTCAGGAGCACATCCTGAAGGGCATCCAGGATAACCTGCTCCCTGCTGCAAGCTGATGACATGGTGACCCAATCAGCACTTGGTACAGTAGGTTGAAATCAACAAGGTACTGTGCTGCCCCTTATACAGTTTCATTGTATGGCACCAACCAACTCCATATCCCTCTCCTCCAACTGGAATGGAGGTCTATATACTACCCCCAGCTTAACCCTCTTAGTTTTATATTTCTTTAAAGTAACCCACAAGCTTTCAGTATTTCCCTTCCCCCTTCCCTAGTACATTCTATTCTCTCCCTTATGTATATAGCCACCCCTCTTGCCCATTACCCTATCCCTTCTATACATCCTAAAGCCTGGTATTATTAAGTCCCATTTCCTACTTTGATTAGCCCATGTTTCAGTGATGACAGCAATATCTACCTCCCCATCAGCCAAAAGCACTTGGAGCTCTGGCATCTTATTTCCAATACTGCTCCTTGCATTCATGGTGATCACCACCCATCCTTTTCCATGAACTGGCTACACCCTAAACTGGGTGTTCCATACAGAAGTGGTGGTTGTATTCCTCTGTTGGCTCTCTGTGCCTTGGTCCAGAAAATGATCCTACCTATTTTTGACTACAATGATGTTGTCTACAGTGCTGCTCCCAAATCTTCCCTACTTAGGCTGGACTCTCTTTTTCATTCTTTCTGCCATTTTGCTCTTAACTGTCCTCCCCGTACCTACCACTGCGCCCTTTAGCAATCTCTTTCTCTTCCTTTCCTAGCCAACAGGTGCCATATCCATTGTGCCAACTTTCTTGCCAAATTCTGGTTTCATTCCCTTCCTCCCTGTCTCTCCTCCTCTATTTCCCTCAAACCATTTTCTTTGCACTCACTCAAAAACCATGACCATTGCATGTTAACCATGTCATCCAGGTCGACCTCTTTTGGTCAGACTGGATTATCACATCATTTCCCAAGAATTTGGAATGCCCTCCCACCTTCATTCATCATGCTGCCTTCCTACTTATCCTCAACTCCATCCACCAGGACCACCCCCCCCCCCCATTCCGGTAGATGTGTTAATGTTCAATTTTTACCCTTACCATATTTTGCCTCTGCACTTGTTGCAGATTGGAATCTATCCTATATTTATTATGAAAATGATTGTTTTGTTTTATTAGTATTCTAGCACCTTTCTTTTTATGATTGTTGTTTTACTGAAATGTAATGTTATCTATTTTCTTCATCCTGTGTATGTTTGAATTTTATTTCCATTATGCACTGTTTTTGACTTTTGCTGCTGTACTTGCTATTCGTCCCTTTCCTCTTTTCCCTGGGACACATCTGGAAATGAGCATTTCTGCTCAGTATGTCTTTCCTGGTGAAACTGTTAAATATTTAAAGGAACGAATAAATAAATAGTTTGCACAGGAGGCCCCTACCTCCAATCCATGATTTAGGGAGGGGGCTAGAAAGTGAAACTGGCTAGCTCAGTTATCTATCTCTCTCTCAGGGTATCACGTAAGGATAGCGACTGAATATGGGCAATTGTCAAAATGGTGACTCATATTCAGCACTATCCCAATGGGCTACCCTGCAAGGGTAGTGACCATACACAAAAGTGAGTGTAGGGAAGGGTGACTGGAATGGGATATAGCAAGGTGAAGGGGAGGGACAAGGAAGGAGTTTTAAGGGACTGGTGTGCCTGCTGTTGCCAATCTAGCCATGTGGTGTGGTGGTGAGGGTGGCTAGTACTGGTTTTGGTGCTGGGGACTGGCACATACTATTTTACCTCTGCCTGTGGCTGACTTAATCTTTTTTGCCATAATGGGTGTTTCTCCCCCTCTCTGACATGTATCCCCCAGAGTTAGTAATCCTTAAGTGGGGGGTGCATGGGGCAAAGCACCCCACAGGGCTGGGAGGAGTGGGGGCATAGCCCCCCTACATAACCACTGTTTAGCATTGCCGGATATTGGGTCACGAGAATGTGTATATTGCCAATTTTCTTTTCAGTGGTATACACTCGCCATAATAGCGATTGGTATTTTGCAATCGCTGTTATGACATGGAACCCTCTCACAGTGTTCCTGCCCCCTTCTGAGTCCTATAACTAGTAACGGTAATGAAAGGAAAAAGTGGGTGCTCAATTGCAAGGAAGGAGTGGAGCAATTGTGTCATTAGTGATGTTAGGCACACTGACCCAGTACATCTACCTAGAGTTACTAATGATACAGTTGCTCCACTTCTTCCCTATAGTAGGGAGGGATGTTTAAACTACATAGTTTCACTTCTTGTAGCCCCCTTCCAAAATCATGTATTGAGGTGGGGGAACCTGCTGCACAATATGTCATGCTTGCTGTTGGAGAGGCTCAATCTAGGGAGGGGCTTACACTTTTAGGCCCTGTCCACACTGTCTCTCTTACTATATTACTCTCAGTCTGCTACATTTTAAGAACACCAAACAGGGTTCATATCCACACTAAACATGCTTTTAAACCATTTTGCCCAACTGCATTTATATCCTGTAGAAATTAGGATTTTAGCTCAGTTCCAAAAATGATTTGACAGCTAGCATGATAAAATTACTTGTATGGATGGGAGTTAGTTCCATGTTCCAGGTTGCTATTCCTCCAACAGTACAGAATTCAGAGCATTTGGTTCCCTAGCACAATTAAACAGCCTCCAACACCACTAGGACATATTCACATCACTGTTATAAGAGTATCCAAAATATTCTACCTAGGGGATATGACATAGAATTGGATGCCTTTTGATTTCTATATTATGACATATCCTGCATGTCAGTATGATAGCAGAACATGTCAATACAGAGAGATCCAAAGTCCTGCAATTCTGTGTGTCATATCCCCTAGGTAGAATGCATATTTTGGGTACTCTTGTAACAAGTATAAGGAATAAGGGTTATATCTTTAAAAAAAAAACATCTGCATGCCTCCCAACACTATGCAGTGCATGTGGGAAAGTGGAGAGAATGAACACCAGCACATTTAACATGAATTGCACAAATGTGAACATGGTAGCATGATAAGTGTGTTAATGGTTCTAAAACCATTTTTAAAATGTTTTTAAAATCTGTCTGCCAGTGTGGACAGGACCTAAAAGACACTGTTAGTTTCCTTTTCTTGGTGCCAGGAGCTGGCCTTTTCAGTTTTGTATTTCTTTTGTTTTAACGGATTTATGAATGTAGGGGAAAGGGAGGTGGGTGGGAAAGTACTGAAATGGGGAGGGGGTGATCAAGAGATGAGCCCTTCTCACTGAGGGATGGGAGAGGGAAAGTCATTTTAAAAGATTTTTTTTAGTTTCCATGCCCCGAGTAAATTATCCAGATAAAGAATACCTAAATATTTGACTCATGAATGCCGTATATTTGGCAGAATATACAGAAATAGTTATTAAAAAGCCCTACCATCTAATGATAAGCTCAGTGACTTACCATACTGACTACCTTGGATTGAATCCCAGCCTTTGGGCTGTCACACATCAGGCAGTAGAGGCAATGCTGAACAGCGTCTCCTACCTTAGAAAGAATGTGTGGCATCTGTCATTACATGACAGCCTCCTAGTGGCCATGGGGGAGAAAATCATGTGAGCAGGAATACCTGCTTCAGATAGAGAGGAGGGATGTTGCTACTGTCATTACATGAAATGCTGATATATAATGCAATAGCATCATACTTTGTATCCAATCCAGGGTCAGCAAATATCAGTCAGAATGTAGTGGGAGATCCTCATCACATTCCACTTCTGACTGGCCAGAACAGTCTATCTTGTGGTGCAGCACAGTGAGGTGGAAGCAGAATATTGGGAAAGAGGGTGAAAAACATACTGCAATAATTGTAGCACTCAGGGAGATAATGCTGTCATACTGTTTTCTGCCCAGTTTCCTCTCTTCTGGTCAGGAAAGTTCCATCCAGCTGGACCCACCCAGAGTGATAAGTCAAGGCAGTATAAGAGTAGGACAGACAGTGACTTTGGGGACTGGTGTCAGCCACTGCAGTAGTTGTGGTGGGAGCAAAGGCTTGAGGGCAACCTGAAGAGGAGCCTAATCTTATTTATTTATTTATTTATTTAGTTTTTGTTGACCGGGTAATTGCACTAGACAAATCCTGCCTATTTTCAGGCACGACCCGGGGGAGGGGGATACAGATGAATGCCAACTGACTTTGAACCAGATTAAGCTGTTGGTGGTATTTTTAGTGAATGAGGGAAATTTGGCCAGGACACCGGGGAAATTCCCCTACTCTTTTTCGATAAGAGCCATGGGATCTTTAACATCCACCTGAACTACCACCAATCCAGGCAGATGGGACCTCGGTTTAACGTCTCATCTGAAAGATGACACCTCAGAAGTGCAGCACCCCTCTCATACTGCACTACAGTGTCAGTACTGGGATATTAACCCAAGTCTCTCCAATCTCTTAGGTGAGGAGGAAATAATAGAAAGTAAAAACAAGTCTATATGGCAGTGCCAACTCATGCAAATTTTCAAATGAACATCAGCCCAGCCATGGTTTTGTGAGGGCAGATTTTTGGGTCCCATTCTGTCCTTTGGTAATCCCTAAAAACACATATCTCAAAGTCAGTTTCCTCTCCACAGACACACAATAGAAGTAGCTTTAGAAGAGAGGATGTGGATGGGGAAGGTAATTTCTTAAATGAAGCTCAGGTAAACAGTGTGGTGTCATCTGAATTCCAATCTCCATGCCTATAGAGTTAGGCCATATCCTCCCAGGTCACCTCCCATATCAAAGAAGTTATCCTGAGGCACTCTCACCACTACTAAATAATCTCACTGACTCCTCACTCCCAACTTCACCCCTTAATATACATGTCTTCACCCTCACTGCTGCTGCTGCCCTTTAAAGAATCTGCCCTTATCCTCACCCTTATCCTCACTTCTTTCTTTTCCCATAATAAAGAATCTCTCCTTACCCCACCACTAACACCTCTGGACCCTTGAAAAATCTAAAGTTTCAACAGTACCGCACCTGTCTTTCAAAATTCAGCAGGAGATCTTAACTATGGCATTACTGATGTTTCAGTGTCACTATGAAGGCTACACTCTGTGGAAGCTGTCATTGGGATGCTCAAATATCAGCAATGCTTGGGTTATACCCACCCCCGCATCCAACATAGAAATGCCAATGGCTTTGCACAACAGCATTTGAAAACTCTGTGAAGTATGAAATAAAGAAAATGGCAATAAAGTAAGCTGTGCCACTTCTTATTTCCTTTTTTCTTACATTCATGCATTCATTCATTCATTTATTCATTTCTTTTTATTTAAACTGGTAAGCAGATTGGCATAACTGACATTTTTTCACAGCAAACAGTGCACACGAAACATTAGATGAGTATAGGTTAAACATTATATAAAAATGTACAATTGGAATCCTGCAGTAAAACATTGCACAGACTGGATTTAAATACTTTCAGGTTGCCATTACTCAAAATGGACAAGGGCAGATTATTTTAACAGGTAATTGCCTTATATTTAAAAGATCTTTGGCCAAAAGATGAAATGAAGCTGGAAATAGAAAAAAAAATTAACTTGGGACCTAGTAGAAAACATTAATACTTCTTGAGAATTTCTCAGTCACTGTACTAGGCATCAAACCTAACACTATTTTCTGGGGAAAACCTGAAGCTTTACTGTATATTCAATGCATTGTTTAAGTGGAAAACATCCCATAGACTTATATAACTGACGATGATACCTGTTGCAAACCTACAAATGGTATTATAAAGCGTCTTTAATCTACTAATCAACTTATCAGTCAGGAAGACATAAAAAATACTGCCATAGTCAAACTTTGAAAGTCATAGACAGTCTACCAATAATGTATGGGACTCCGGGACCAGAAAACATTGTATCCTATACAATATATCCAATCAATTGTGAATTGTTTTAATTAGCTGAGCAGTGTGGGTCTTGAATGTAAAATATTTATCTAAATAAATTCCTAAGTAACAAAAACTATCGGCACATTCAATTGAATTTCCTAATAGATCAAATTTGAAAGTCATAAGAGGGATATTTATTGGGACAGGAAAAAACAGACTTTTTTTTTGGAATTGAATAGTAACTTTTTTTTTTTTTTGAGCACAGTAAATGTCCTTATCCGAACTAAAAATGAAAATGCATTCAACAAGTACTGCTCTAATTTCTGACTACAGAATGTTTTTGTCTTGACCTTTAAGACCCTCTCCTGATCAATACCCCCCTACCACTGTCACTGCCCCTTTTCTGCCTACATGAATAATCATTAAAATACTAAGGAAGGGATGTTTGTGGCTCTTTTTCTTCACAGAATTTATTGTGTCTGCAGACAAAGTAAAGGGCTAAACAGCTGCAGCTAGATTGTCTATGAGAGAGACAGAGAGAGAGAGAGAGAGAGAGAGAGAGAAGGGAGAAGACAGAAGAGAGAGAGAGAGAGAATGTCTGTTTCGCCTACTTGAAATACCTTTGCAAACCATATCCTCCATATACCACAGAACTTAGACTTAACACTTTTCCCAGTCAGCTAAGGATCTGACAATAGAGAGAGGGCAATATAATAAATGGAGTAAATTAAGGAGAACTGCTTTGTAAGACAAGAAAGCTGAGACATTCTCCTTGTAATGCTAGAGTGTGTGTGCGTGGGGGGGGGGTACTGCTCATTGGCCCAATCAGCCTCTGTGCAGGCCACAAGAATTCTCAAGTGGAATTGGGGCCGGCAGCCTAGATGATAGCAGTTCCCAGCCTAGGGAGTGGATGTCATGGAAAATAGCACTACAACAACCCCTGTAGATGGCCAGAGAGCATTCTCCCTCCCCGTCAGGGTTAGCTGTGGTGTCAGAGGCCAACACAGAAGGCTGTAAGCACCATCATGTGGATGAAGGGTGGTGGAAGGCAACGGCAAAAATTGGGAGAACCCTTCCCCCTTATGTTGGCAGAAAGATGGCCTGCCTAAATTCATGTCATGGATCCTGCCATTATAGAAATTAAGCCTGTGGCTAGAGATGCAGTAAAGTTATTGCCGGTGAAGTTGCCACAAAGTTGCTAAAATTCTCTTTTGCAAAGCTTCACAAAGTCTCTATTGCCCTGAGCAACTTTGACATTACTGAAGTTTCAGTGAATTACAGCCACATCTCAGGAATATTTTGCCACCCCTGCCTAAAATCCTTGTACTTTGCAAATTTTGTGAAACAAATTACTTTGTGAAGCAAATTTCGGCAACTTCACCCATCTCTACTGGTGGCAGGCTAGTGGTAGATGAGGAAGGGAGTTGCCCATGGCCAGATGGGGGTATCCAACACAGGGCAGGGGAAAAACATCTCTACAGAAACACAGGGAACAAATGACAACAGCAGAACCACATGTTTGTGGCCACCTGTGAGTGTTAGATTGGGGTTCATGTGTGAATCTCTTTCTGGGGTTGGAAGGGGACCCAGTATGTCATGGAGGTTGTCACAGGTCACACGGCATTTACAACCCACCCCCCAGTGGTCAACCAAGATACAGCATTGGTATTGTCTGAGAAGAGAGATACTTGCCCTGCCTCCTTGCAGAATGAAGGGTACAGCTGTGGCAACACTGGGGTAGGGTGGGATGCTGGGGAAACACTGTGGTTAAAATATGGAAATCAACAAAAAGGTAGGAACAAATTCCTTTCCAATCTTTAATAGTCAGATTTCACTTTTCCAGTACGCATAAGGTACTAACTGCTCTACAGTGGAAGTAGGATCCTGTAACTGCCCCACAGTAAGTTTGACATGACTCTCAGGAATTCCCATAAATCAGAAATACATACAGAGCTAGGCATATTACTGTTTCTGTTTTCAAGATTAGGCTGCATCATAGTATATAAAGAACTAATTACCAAAATAGTATAATGCAATATTAATGAAATTTATATATCAAACAACACCATGGTAAAAATATCATTCCATAGGCAGACTGTGTTTCTATGTTTCTATTCACCCCAACAAAAGACTGGAAAAGGTCAGCTCAGTGGAAATTCAATAACAACTTTTTATGGCATGATGAACTTTGTCAAATTAAATAAAAAACATATTAATGAATTCTTGGAACACAATTACAACACAAATATTTCTGTCTGCTCTATATGGGATGTGGTCAAAGCTACCATTAGAAGGGTGATAATTTGTTATAAAAACTATGAATAAAAAAATCAAAGAGAGAAAGAAAAACATTTAGAACATAAATATGGGTCCAGCTCAGTGGTGTGGAGGGCTAAGGCACTGAAGGCCTTACCTTCTGCCATGCCAGTGACCCATGTTTGGGAGCGAGCATGGGTTGCCGAAGGTTGGTGGGGTGGGAGGGAGTCAAACATCCTAAGGACTGCTTTCCTCTCCCAAGGAGGGGTGGCTAGTCATCTTGGCCCATGATTGCCACTGGGTGGAGGACCAGTAGTAGTGCAGGTGTGAGCACTTGAACAGGTAAGGCCGTAGACCTGCAGGACATGTGTGCCTCCACATGCATATACTGATGTGATGCTGCTACAGTGGTAGAGGGAAAAGTACAGCAAACATGATTCAAGGGCCAGATCATGCTCCTGCATGTCTCCTCTGGACCCGCTTCACCACCCAGATGCCTGCAGTTATTGAATATGTGCTCTAGGGTGGGGACAGCCCTCCAGTCCTGTGACAGGGGAAATCCATGGAGGAGGCACTCCAGGTAAGCCTGTGGAAGGTGGTTGTGAGCTGGGGGTAGGTGGGGTCAGGATGTTGAAAGAGCTGCCCAAGAAGTGAAAAGCTTTGTGGAAAAAAAAATAGAAACAGTAATGCAAAACCTTCAGGACAGATTATTGTGGTAGCAAGGATGCTTTATAACAGATCAAACAGACAAATGAAGTATACTGCATGAAAAACGCATGGTCTGCGTTGTCAATTTATTGTCCAAAATAAAGAAAATAAAGGATATTTACAGAAAGGATAATAAGAGGTTGTCAGTCCTTCACACCAATGTAAATCATCAGGATATAATTCTTCGACAACCAAATATCAATAAAAGAATTCATGAAACCTTCCTTCTATTCAGTGTGTAAACCCCCACACTTAGCTCTTCTTAGCTCTTGCTCAGTCTCAGATCAGAAACCACTGACCATCTGTCTTACATACTATCTAACTATATCCAACATATTACCTCCAAAAACCATATAAACACTACAAACAGGTATCTGCCTATATCTCTGAAATCAAACAAAGAGGCAGAAGACACTGCAGAGCAGGACACTGCGGCACAGGAGCTAGCACAACAAAACTCACCCAAATCAGGAACCAAAACAAAAAAAAGCAAAAAGGAAATCCAAAAAACTTCTGATCATAGGAGACTCCATGATTCGGGGAGTTGATACCCATCTCCAGCCAGGGGTAATGGTCAGATGTCTCCCAGGTACCTCAGCATGGAGAGACACTGACCGCATTGCTAAATTGTTCACAAAGCAGGAGAAAACATTGATGTCCTTGTACACATAGGGAGAAATGATCTCGCCAGCAGGTCAGTTGTGGAGACCAAGGAACACCTGACCAGGCTGGGTGACAAACTATCATCCATTTCGTCCGGCATCTCCTTCTCTGAGATCCTGCCAGTCTGGGAGAAGGGGGAAGATGGACGGAAGGTCAGAGAAGGGGAGATAGGGGAGCTAAACACGTGGTTTAAGGGCTGGTGCCAGGAAAAAGGACACAGATTTGTAGGGAACTGGCAACAGTTCTGGGAGCGAAAGTTCTTTAAATTTGATGGACTGCATCTGACTAAGGAGGGAGTCAGTGCATTGGGGCAGAAGTTTGACGTCTATGCAGAATATTTAAACTAGCAAATGGGGAAGGGTGCAGCACCCCATACGTCGAATGGGAAGAACACTCCCCCCCTCAGCTAGTGGTCAAACAGGGATTCAGCATGTTTGCAGTTCATTTGCATCACCAGGTAAGAAAAAAGGTTTGTCTCCCCATACGACGCACAGGGGTAATGCCAAACCTCACCCAACAATTAACACACCGAAATCTGCCCAATGGAACATCATGTACACAAATGCTCACAGCCTGGGAAATAAGATCCCAGACCTGCAGGCAATAATATCAGAGGCTAAACCGGACAAAGTAGCAATTAGTGAGACGTGGTTTACCAGTAACCACACTTGGGAGACTTCAGTACCTGGCTATGTATTGTTCAGAAGAGACCATGGTGCAAAAAGGGGGGGGAGGAGTGGCCCTGTACGACAATGAAAATATCAAAGCTACAGAAATTCAGAATACACATAAGGAGCCAGAAGATCTGTGGGTCACCCTGGAAACAGGAAATAGGACAGCCATAAGAACTGGGGTTGTCTACAGGCCCCCAGACCAGGGGGAGTACATAGACACATTACTGTTAGAGGATATACAAAACATGACAGCTAAAGGGGAGGTTCTGATAATGGGAGACTTCAACATGCCAGATACAGATTGGTCAATACCAGCAGGAACATCTGCCAGAACCAGACACATAGTGGATTCCCTGAAGGGGGAGGACCTCAAACAACTGGTACAACAACCCACAAGAGACAGGGCTATCCTAGATCTAGTACTGACTAACAGGGAAGGGATCACAGATCTCCAGGTAGAAGGTCACCTGGGGGCCAGTGACCATCACATGGTATGGTTCAGTTTGGCTACTACATCTAAATCATCCAATTCTAAAGGCAAAATATGGGACTTGGAGGAGCTGACTTTGATAAGATGGCCAACAGAGTTAAGCTAACCCTGGCAAAAACACAGGTGAGGGTACAGGCAAAGTGGGCAAGCATTAAGGATGCAATACTTGAAGCAACATCCCATTGTGTTAGACAGAAAAGGAAGTGCAAAAGAAGAAGGAAACCACTTTGGTTCTCAAATACAGTAGCAGAAAGGTCAGAGCCAAAGGCTGACCTTCAGGAAATATAAGGGAACACAGCGGGATGAAGATAGGGAGGCATACCAAACTGCCCTAAGGGAAGCAGGGAAGGCAGTAAGGCAGGCAAAGTCCCAAACTGAGGAAACACTAGCATGAACAGTAAAAGAAGGTGACAATACATTCTATAGATACATTAGTGAAAGGAGAAAGTCCAGAGGGGGTATTGCTAAGCTTAATGGAGAAAAGGGAGCATGTGAGGAGGAGGACCATGTAAAAGCATCTATCCTAAATAGATACTTTTGCTCTGTATTTACTGAAGAGAAGGTAGGACAGGGCCCACAGCTCAGCACCATGGACACAGGGGGGAGGGAGGTGAGCACTACTCCCTTCACAAAAGAAAGGGTCCTACAAGAGCTTGCTAAGCTCAGGGTGGATAAGGCAATGGGACCTGATGGCATACATCCCAGAGTACTTAAGGAGCCAAAGGTGGAACTAGCAGAGCCATTAGCAGAACTGTTTAGTGAGTCTCTGAGCACAGGAGAGGTCCCAGAAGACTGGAGAAGGGCTCATGTGATCCCGCTCCACAAGAGTGGTAGCAGGGAGGAGGCAGGGAACTACAGACCAGTCAGTCTTACCTCAGTAGTGGGCAAGATTATAGAGGCACTCTTAAGGAAAGGATAATGCAACACCTGGAATCCATAGGCACAGGATCCAAGACAGCATGGGTTTACAAAGGAAGGTCCTGTCAAACTAATCTTATAGATTTCTTTGACTGGGTAACCAGAGTGGTGGACCAAGGGGGAGCAGTTGATGTCACCTACCTTGACTTCAGCAAAGCTTTTGACACTGTTCCACATAGAAGATTGATAAATAAGCTCAGTAGGTTCAGGGTGGGTCAGAAGTTGGTCAACTGGGTGGCAAACTGGTTGACGGGCAGAAAACAGAGAGTGGTGGTAAATGGTATACAGTCAGAAGAGATGCAAGTCACAAGTGGGATACCTCAGGGATCAGTCCTGGGTCCAGTCCTCTTCAACGTCTTCATTAGTGACCTTGCAGATGGACTAGAGGGTAAGGCTTGCCTGTTTGCAGATGATACCAAGATCTGCAACACAGTAGATGATCCAGATGGGGTGGGCAGAATGAGAAGAGATCTGGATAAACTAGCAAAATGGTCAGAAGAGTGGCAACTGGGATTTAATACAAAGAAGTGCAAGATCATGCACATAGGGAAGAGAAACCCTGAAGCCACCTATAGTCTGGGAGGGGAGTTGCTAGCAGTCACAAAGGAAGAAAGAGACTTGGGCATCATCATCACTGATGACCTGAAATCATCCAAGCAGATCTCTAAAGCAGTAGGTAAGGCTAGGGGGTGTTAGGGTGTATTAGTAGGTGTATCACAAGTAGTAAGAGGGAGGTAATAATCCCTCTTTACAAGACACTGGTTAGGCCCCATCTGGAGTACTGTGTGCAGTATTGGAGGCCACACCTTCACAAGGACATTAACCAAATTGAGGCAGTCCAGAGAAGGGCAACCAAAATGGTGCAGGGACTGCATCAGAAGACGTATGAGGACAGATTAACAGAGTTCAATATGTATACCCTTGAGCAAAGGAGACAGAGAGGTGATATGATCGAGGCATTCAAACACCTTAAGGACATTAACAAGGTGAAAGAGTCTAACATGTTTAAATATAAGAAAAATAGCAGGACAAGAGGACACAGCATGAGATTAGAGAGGGGCCGATTAAGGGGGAATGTGAGGAAATTCTTTTTCACAGAAAGGGTGGTGGATGCATGGAATGGTCTACCTCAAGAAGTGGTGGCTATGAATACAGTGCAGAGCTTCAAACTGGCATGGGATAGGCATAAGGGAGCAATACAAATGAGTATGAATAGATAGGCCACTGACAGAGCAAAGGCCGATGGCACATTTATAAGGTAGAGAAAGAAATGGGCAGACTGGATGGGCCTTGCGGTCCTTATCTGCCGTCAACTTCTATGTTTCTATGTTTCTAACTAGCCCTCTGGTGGACTACCTTATATAGCTGCCTAATGTGACACCAAAGGTCATGTGATACCATTATTAACAGAATAACAGAATTTTCAACCTATACATTTCCTATGATCATGACCTTGTATTCCTGGCTTTTTGCTATCCTCCATGTCCATCAGATAGCTTCTTAAGGAGTCTCTATTTTAAAGGAAGAGGCTAAAAAAATCCTTAATTACAGGGGCATGACATCACACTTGGGAGCTGGCCCCTTCCCTACTGTGACATCACTGACTGCTTTTCCCATAAATACAGTCATTTCAGTGGCTGCCAGCCCTATAGCAGGACCTCTGAAAACATCTTCTGGTAATGACCTTCTACCATTTATTTTTACTGGCTCATTATAACAACTGCAAGCTCTTATTTCAGTGTTCGGTAGATATCACTAGTCTTGGAAAATGTAAATAGATAAGGGCACGCTCCTTATCTGTTTACCCTTGCAAGAACTAGGATCCTATTGCTCTTATTTAGAGAAAATCATTTTTACTAAAAATATACAAATTAATACAGTTGCAGAGCATACATTCCTAAAGTCTTTACATTAACTGCTTGTGGCTTAGGCATATTCTTTCCCATTTAGCAACCAACTTGTGCTGCATATTACATTCTTGCAAACCAGCTGTCAGCTGAACTCTTGCAGCCTTCGGCCAACATTTCAGTTTCAGCCCTCATTTGTGCTGCCAGCAAAGACACTTTGCTATACCTGAAACATGCAGCAATTCTTTATTTGGGCATCACAGGGCTTTTAGTACTATACACTCCCTTCATTCTCTCTCTAGGGAGACTTATTGTTATTATTTCCTGCCTGAGAGTGACTCAGACAACACTTGCTATTGTGCTCAGAAGCACCGAATCATCTGGGCACATTTCATGCATTCAATGGAGTTCTATGGCTATTTGCATTCAGCATAGCCTTTTCCTTTACTGGAAAACCACACCCAGCAGTTAAATGCACATTATTGTGACATTTTGCTGTTTATTCCTGCACGATTCTGCACACGAGTGCCTGTGTGATCATGCGATCATGCGATTGTGCGAATATGCTCACATTCACCGGGTGATCATACAGCTCGGACCCATTTCGGACGTACTGCTTATGCAACAGGGGAACCATTTCTTGACACAGGAGCTGCTTTTTAACTGGTTACACAGGCATTATTAGCAACAGGGGATAGAAAAGAAAAGAAGATATCAGGTTGGCCACCCTGATAAGGAAAAGAAAGGATAGTCAGAAAAAAGAGAAGAAAGGACAGAGTGAAATAGAAAACTTTTGGGGATTGCCTGGTTTAAATCCTCATTCTGAAACAATTATGTAGAAGTAATAACTCTGTCAATACAAAACTGGATTTAAAAATGCAGGAAAATCAAGAGATTATCAAAAGTATTAAAATTTAAAAACATGCTACTTTTCACTACCATGCTGACAATTCCAGAAATTTATTAGCCTGCTTATGCACTGAAAAATCCAAAAAGATATAACACTATTGCAAACTTGAAGAATGCAGAAGTAAAATCTTTACGAAGGATGAAAACATAGCTAAAATATTTTTGTAACATGGCAAGAAATGTTATTCTGGAATACACTAATTCCATTCGTCAAAATGCAACATCTGACAGAAAATGAAGCAGGTATTAATCCCTAAGTAATGCCCGCTAGTGCATGATGCTGAAGTTGGGAGTGCTTTAAACAAAGAGAGACCATGGTTGATGTCAGAGCAGCTCTCAGAAATCATGTAGCTACCATGGGGGCTGTGCTCACGTTCAACCTGAGCAAGCCCATTCGGATCACGATCTGGAGCTGCTCACTGTCTTGGATCATCTCTCTTCTCTCCCACCCACCACCGAGGTGATTAAAACTGTGCTGAATGCTTTCTGTGTTGCTTTGTTGTGCACCGTTGTGTCCCACCCACCTGCCCAATGGATCTCGAGGACTCAAGCGGTAACTGTAAGTTACTTTTAGCAAAGGAATTACGCACACTGTAAAAATTAGTAGACTGTTGCTATATTTTTGGGGATGCATAAATATGCAAATATGATATATTTCCCCCACAATTCAGTACTGTGATGAATGACTATGATGTAGGAATGGAGGGCAAAAAATTAGAACCGTTGATCACAACTACCAAAGCTTGACATTTGTCTGTGTGTAAAAACTTAAGGGGACAAGTTCATGTACAGTGGCAGACATAGTTTGAAAGCCCATGAAAAGTTATTTTAATTGAGGTATTGGGCATACCTGTAGCTAGAAACTGTTCAGAGATATAGATGACTGAGTCTGTGTAATATAAATACTACGTTACAGCCATTCCTAGAACCTTGTGATGTCAGTGATGATCAAACAGTACCTAACTGCCTTGAGTTAAGCACTACTTGATCATCACTGACATCACAAGGTTTTAAAAATGGCTCTAATGTAGTATTTATATTGCACAGACTCAGTCATTAACATCATTGGACTGCTTCTAGCTACAGGTATGCCCAATGCCTCAATTAAAAGAACTTTTCATATGCTTTCAAACTATGTCTGCCACTGTGTGTGAATATGTCCCTTTAATGTAAAGTTCCTACGTGTTATAAATTCTCAGACACTACATTAATGTATATCCACTGTGCAATATGCATGTGCATATTTCCAGATCTACATGGCATTTCAAATGGCTAAATGTGAAGCATGGTTTGTGAAATAACATTACTCTTTTTCCTCATTTTTCTTTAACTCCAAGTTAAACACTATTTTTACAATACTCACCTTGCACATGCCATGTTACGAGCACATTAATCCTCTCCAAAGTCAGGCTCTACTGGGGAATTAATGTCTGGTTGGTGGCCCCCAACCAGGCATTATTTCCCTAGTAGATCCCTCCTTTGTGATGGTTTAATGCATACATTGACTGCTACAAGACCATTCATAGCAAGACATGCAATAATAATTCAGACAAAATAATGGATTACTTAACAGAAGTAAAACTTACACCAGTAGAAATATTACTAAATAATGTAAAAAAAAAAATCACAAATTGTAGTGAGAAAGAACTAATGTGACCTACAGGGAATTGATCCCTGGCCGCCTGATTACTGTGCCAGTGATCTAACCACTGAGTGACAGGCTCACATGGTTGGACCTGGGATTCCTGGATACACCTCCTTTCTGTGGTATTGCATATCTTGCAACTAGGAATAATCAAGATGACAATTAGTTTTTTTTTGGTGAACTGCTAAGCAATTTAAATCACAAATTGTAGTGAAAAAGAAATAATATGACCTCCTGGATATGGAACCCAGGCCCCTGGAATGCCATTCCAGTGCTTTAACTACTGAGCTGCAGGCTCACAAGGTTGAACTTGGGTTCCCAGAAACACTTCCTATTTCTGTTATTGCATATCCTGCAACTGTGAATAATCAAGTTAACAATTAGATGTTTTCTTATGCAGTATTAGGTGCGGTATTAGAAACAGCTAAGCAATATAAATCACAAATGTAATTGTCACGTAATTGTCATCTTGATTATTTATTTAACTTTTGTTGACCGGGTCTGGTACTCCTAACTGCAGGATATGTAATACCAGAAAAAGTAATTGTGTCCCGGAACCTCAGCTTCAATCATGTGAGCCTGTAGGTTGATGGTTTATTTATGTATTTGCTTTTGGTAACCGGTTGGGCGCACTAGGCATAGATATGCCTATTTCCAGGCACGACCCAGAAGGATACAAGTAAAATACAAGAACAACAAACAACAATGTGACACAGCACATAGAACAGGTCATACAATGCAAAGGTAGTCAGAAAAATACAAACAGTTTGCAAGACTATATAATACAGTGTCGGACAAGGTAAATAATATGAACAAAATACAGAGATCTTCAGAAAATGAGACAAGTGCAACACAAGTACAGAAATTGGTACCAATCAGTGTTATGAACAGTGTACAGTAAGTGGCATTAGCAAGGCAAATACACATAGTAGACAAAAGGGGAGGAGGGAGGGGATAGAGGAAGGAGAGGTAGGTAACAGTATGTACAGGAAGGGTAGAAGTAGTGTAAGATAGAGCATAGGTGAGAGATGAGCTTAAGGTGGATAGAAACAGGTATATGGACTTGATGCAAGTAGACATTCATGGTGGAGCTTCTTAAAGCCAGCATGTGTAGGGGCAAGACGAATAGTTTGAGGGATAGTATTCCAATACATAGGGGCAGCATAGAAGAAGGCTCGTGCACCCATTGAGGTCTTGCACCTAGGGATGTAAAGAGGGGTTAGGTCATTTGAACGGAGCCCATAGGAGGGGGTTTGAGAGTGCAGTAATGAGGTGAGAGATTGAGGGAGGCCTGATCTTGTTATTCAATCTATTAAAGCGCCATAGCATAGGAGGTGTTGAGCAGCAGGACTAGGCCATTTTAGATCAGCATAGAGCTGACAGTGATGTTTGTACTGAGAAGAGGCAGAAGCATAACGGCAAATGTTATTATAGGTAGTGTCTCATGTATGGAGGAAGGTCTTAGTTGCACCTAGGTAGGTGGCTGAGCTATATGCCAATCATGGGAGCAGAGAGCACTGGGATGGCATTCCGGGGGCCTGGGTTCAATTCCCAGTAGGTTACATTATTTCGCACTACAGTTTCTAATACTGAACCAATAAACATCTAATTGTCATCTTTAAATTCCTAGTTGCAGGATATGCAATATGAGAGAAACAAAGAGTGTCTGTGAACCCCATGTCCAACCATGTGAACATGTAGTTCAGGGGTTATAGCACTGGGACAGTATTTCTAGGATCTGGGTTCAGCTCCCAGTAGATCACATCGTTTTTTTCTCACTTCAACTTGTGATTTAAGTTGCTTAGTAGTGACTAATACTGCACCAGAAAACATCCAGTTGTGATCTTGATTATTCCTAGTTTCCGGATATGCAATACTAGAGAAGTGTGTTCAGGAACCCCAGGTCCAGCCATGTGAGCTCAGTAGTAAAAAAACTGGGATTGTATTGCAGGGGCCTGGATTCAATTCCCAGCAGGCTACATTATTTCTTTCTCTCTACAATTTGTGATTTAAATTGCTTAGCTGTGGCTAATACTGCACCAAAAAAAGACACCTAATTGTCATCTCTACAAAAATAAAATAAGAGATGCAATTTTGATAATGAAAAGCAATTGCACACTGGGTTCCAATGGTTTCACTGCAGAATTATTTAAAGCATTCGAAGAAGATCTGATCCCATGTTTTTTTTTAAATAATGGAGAAGATGATGGACACTGGACAAGGCTCACTTACCCACTTCACTTGGAGAAGCCAATATGATACTAGTTCCGAAAGAAAATAAAGATTCATCACAGAAAACTATCATCCAATAGCACTTTTAAATGTGGATTATAAATAATAGCTAAACTAATAGTATTAAGAATTCAAGATTAAATACTAAAATATTACACTTAGACCAAAAAGGATTTGTTAAACACAAAAATATATTTGAAAGATTATGTGATGTCCAGTCTGTCATTTTCTCTGTCCAGTCTGTCATTTCCTCTGTCCAATCTGATTTCCTCCGTCCAATCAGGTACATCAGCAAAAGAAGTAAAACGGGGGATTGTCAGACTCAAAGGGAAGAAGGGAAATGTAAGGAGGGGGACATGGATAAGGCAGAAATACTGAATAAATACTTCTGTTCATTATTCACAGAAGAGGGGGAGGGACTGCGACCACAACCGAGCAACAGATACTAAGGCAGTGAAGAGGTGGACAGCAGTCCATTCAAAGAAAAGACAGTCCGGCAGGAGCTCACTAAATTAAAGGTGGACAAAGCAATGGGGTCAGATGGCATATACCTGAGGATATTAAAGTAGCTGCAAAGAGAGCTAGCAGAACCACTGGCAGCCTTGTTCATCGAGTCACTCAACACAGGAGTGGTTCCAGAGAATTGGAGAAGGGCACATGTGGTCCCTCTACACTAATCCAGCAGTAGGGAGGAGGCTGGGAAAGGTAGGCTGGTGAAACTCATCTTAGTAGTAGGGAAGATCATGAAGGCACTGCTTAAAGAAAGGATAGTGGGGCATCTGGAAGTCATCAGTGCCCAGGACCCTTGGCAGCATGGTTTCACAGTGGGTAGGTCATGTCAGACAAATCTGATTGATTTCTTTGACTGGGTGACAAAGGAAGTAAATCAAGAAGGGGGGCAGTGGATGTCACCTACCTTGATTTCCGCAATGCCTTTGACACAGTCCCACATAAGAGTCTGGTTTACAAGATGGGTAGTCTGGGCATGGGTGGTAAAGTGGTAAACTGGGTTAGGAACTGGCTAGCAGACAGGAGGCAGAGGGTGGTGGTAAATGGGGTACAATCTGAGGAGAGAAGGAGTGACCAGTAGGGTACCTCAGGGATCAGTCCTTGGGCCAGTCCCATTCAATGTCTTCATTAGAGACATTGCAGAGGGTCTAGAAGGAAAGGTCTGCCTGTTTGAAGATGATACCAGGATCTGTAACAGAGTGGATACTCCAGAAGGGGTGGAGAAAATGTGGAAGGACCTGGGGAAGCTTGAGAAATGATCTGAGGAGTGGCAATTAAGGTTTAATTCAAAGAAGTGCTAAATTATGCACCTGGGGCATAGAAACCCTGGAGAGAGCTTCAAGATGGAAGGGGAGTTACTGACAGTCACCAAAAAAGAAAGGAAACTGGGGATTATTATTTCAGATGACCTGAAAATGTAAAAGCAGAGTACATAGGGCAGCAGGGAAGGCCAGTAGCACGTTAGGGTGCATAGGCAGGGGTATCACTAGTAGAAGACAGAAGATAGTGATGCCATTATATAAAACACTGATCAGGCCTCACAAGGACATCAATAGGCTGGAAAATGTCCAGAGAAGGGCAACAAAAATGGTACAGGGCTTGCATCACAAAACATGCAAAGAAAGATTAAGGAACTTCAAAATGTACTCGCTGGAGGAGGGAGAGAGGGGACATGATGGAAACATCCAAGTACCTCAAGGGCATTAGCAAGGTGCAGTAGTGGGACATCTTTCAGTACAGGAGGAGTACAAGAACAAGGGGGCATGGCATGAAATTGAAAGGTGGCTAGTGAAGAGGGAATGTGAGGAAGTTTTTCTTCACAGAGAGGGTGGTGGATGTATGGAATGGTCTACCACAGGAGGTAGTGGGAGCATGCACTGTGACTAGATTTAAGCATGCATGGGACAGGCATATGGGAACCATAGAGGTAAAGCAGAGGGAGGGTCAGAAGCTGTAATCACGTACAGGGCTTATGGGCAGACTAGATGGGCCTTGTGGTCCTTATCTGCTGACAGTTTCTATGTTTCTATCTCAATATGTTGAAGCAATGCTACAAGCCTTCGATGCTACCAAGGCCTTTGATTTATTAGTTTGGAATTTCATGTTTAAATTTCTAGAAGTCCGGGGTTTTCCTTCA
Source organism: Neoceratodus forsteri (assembly GCA_016271365.2). Taxonomy (NCBI): domain Eukaryota; kingdom Metazoa; phylum Chordata; order Ceratodontiformes; family Ceratodontidae; genus Neoceratodus; species Neoceratodus forsteri. Next base: position 1,141,614,571 of record CM028129.1, on the reverse strand, counting down.
GTTATCATGCAAGCAATAAAAGCTTTATACACAAATCAAAAGGCATGTTTTAAAATTAATCATTATAAATCAGAATCATTACAAATGTTGAACGGAGTATGTCACAGATGCCCTTTGTCCATGATTTTACATATTTTAAGATTATAACCCCTCTTACACCATGTTAATACAAATAAAACAATTATTGGAGTCTCACACACAAATGGTCAATTTACATTAAACGTTTATGCAGATGACATACTGATATTTTGTCTAATACAAAAACATTTTCTCTACTGATACATGAATTTAAGAAATATTCCACTCTTTCTAGTTACTCCTTAAACAAATTCAACTCCATTGTATTACCAACAATGGAAATATCAACAGAAACCGAAGAAATAGTAAGTAAAATGAAAATCCGTAATACAATTAAATACTTATTTGTTTACATAACAAGTTTTTTACAAAAAACAATAGAAGTCAATCTGTCATTATTGTCTGACAGAATGAAAGGTTTACACAAAACATGGCAATATAGGGCATTGTCTTTGTGGGGGCAAATTGAAGCACTGAAAATTGTTGTAATGCCACATCTGACATACTTCTTTCAAAGTCTACAGGGAGAAATACCACCTAGTTGGCCAGAGCAAATGAGAAAAGCATTTCCTAAATTGTTGTGGTAGTGCGGAGTTTCTAGAACTGTATGAAAAAAAATTGCAATATCACATAAAGAAGGGGGTATGGGTTGTTCTCGTCTAATACTCTATTACTGGGTAGCAAAACTCAAACAAGATAGAATTTTGATATGTCAGGAAAAAACACAATAGATAAAGGTATTTTTCTCAAATACAAGAAATAATTAACAAAGAAAACACAAATCTTAAAGCATAAAACTTACTTACATTTCCAAAAATGTTTTATTATAGAAAAAAAATCAGATAATAGTTGCGAAGACCTGTAATAAACAGTATTGCCTTCTTTTGAGTTCCTGTTTTGCCTAAATGTCTTCATTGTATTCATTATGCCTTGGATGTGGAACCTTTGTAAATGACCACTTGTGCTCTAAGGTATTGTCCGAATGCTAAGATAAATAAATAAATAAATAAATAAATACATAAATAGTAACATTTTCCCATATAATAACTCAATAATGACTTCCATTATAAGTTGGAATATTATTATTTGGAATATCAATATAGATAACTCTAATATTGCTAAAGAACTTAAGAAGATTAATACGGTAAATTGGACAGATTTTTCAAATGATAATAAAGTTATGTTGTGGGAAGAATTTGAAAGGTATTGTGTAACAGCTAAAATACAGAATTCTTGATTTGAATATCTGATGATGAAAAGTAAGTGTGATAAATATATTAAATATCCAGATCAGGAAAAAAATATTTTAATTAATTGACATCACTAAGTCATTTAAACTAAATATCAGTCATAAATTGAGTATAATAGCTTATTTTCATGAGCTGCTTCTAAATCAAAATCATCACACAATTAATAAAGTCTATGAAAATTTACAAAGTAAATAGGAAAAAGAATTGAACAAATCAATAAACCTCAAAAAATGGAAACAAATTCATATAAATGATAATAAACTACATACTTTTGTAAAAAAAATCTATTCAATTTAAAATTATAGACTGTGCTCATATAACACCAAACATAGTATGTTCTAATGCATGTATCCAGCAAAAAGGATGGAATGCTGGCATATGTGTCAAATTAAAGATAAAATAGATCATTTTCATTTACTTTGGGACTAAAGAAATAAAAAATTGTGGCAAATAACATGTGCTGAACTAAACAATTTTTTTTGTAAACTACAATGGTTGGCCTTGAGAATAGGTGGTTGACCTCGTGCCTGATGGGTAGGACCCAGATGGTGAAGATGAGTAATTGGAGCTCAGGCATGGTGCCGGTTGGGTCGGGGGTTCCCCAGGGTTCCATCTTGGCCCCACTTTTGTTTAATATTTATGTTAATGGTTTATGTTTCACAGATTCATCTGTATTGTATTATCTATATGCAGATGATACTGTGATTTATACTTCAGACAATAATTTGGATAAAATTCAGAGTAAACTTCAAAGAGCCTTTAATGAGCTGCAGGTCTCTTTTGTGGATAGCAAATTAATTTTGAATGATAAAAAAAACTCAATCTATGTTGTTTTCTAGACTTAATAGGGTCCAAGAGGATTTAGCATTGGAGTTGGTGCTAAATGATTCACTTTACTGGGATGTACATATTAACAGGTTGATCAAAAACATAGGGACAAGACTGGGGGCCCTTTATAGAGTAAAGTTCTGTATGAGTTAGGATACCCATGAGAGAGTAGTGGAGTCTTTGATTGTCCCTATCTTTAATTACTGAGACATCCTTTATTCTGGTGGAAGGAAAAAATATCTTGTTAAATTAGAGGCCTGTTATGGAAGCTTGGCTAGATTCATACTTGGGGCCCCAAGTTTGACTCATAAGTGTCACATATATGATACATTGGGCTAGTTAAACCTAAATGAAAGAAATAAAGAGCATTTAATAAGTTTCATTTGCAAAGGCCTGCAAGGTAAACTCCCAGGATATGTCTCAGAAATGTTGGTCTATAAGCCCAAGTTGGGTTCTCTGAGATCTGCAGATATCTTGGACCTGAATATTCCCAAATGTAATCGAGAAATAAGATGAGAGTCCATTTTGTTTAAGGGCCCAGACAAGTTGGAATAAAATTGATCCAGGCTTAAGAGAGTCATTAAGGAATCCATCTTGAAAGATAAATGGGTGATGGCTAAGAGAAGTGGTAGGCAGATTAAGACAGTGTTGTATTGAATAATCGGAAACATTTTATTTGGATAAGTGGGCAGGTAGCTGATGTTGTTATTCTGGGAAGTGTGATGTAATGTTTTATTTATGTACTTATTATATTCTATCAATGTTATACTGTGTATGATAGGAGTGTAATTTGTATGCATCTGAATGTACTTGAAACACTGTAATTGTTATTATGTATTTTTATGAACCTTGCTGTAAATGAGTTTATTCTCAATCGAGTGTATCCATATTTATATGCTTGGTATGAATAACATTTTAAACAAACAAATAATGTACCCCCAAAGTATTGCTGCTCAATGATTTCTCAGAAATGGACATACCAAAAAATGACCAAATAATTTGTACCTCAGCATATGAAGCAACAAAAACATCTGATAACAGACCATACCAATGAGGGAGAGGAATTTTTTGACATCACTTGGAATTCTGTGTTAAATATGCCACTGCCACTATTAAAAATATAAATGTCAGCTTTTGGGGTAAGAAATATTATCAGACAAAATCTGCTATATTGAATAAGTGAAGTTATTTTTATTTATTTATTTTTTTTAGCATTTTTTTGTGTGTGTAAATTTAGTGATTATGGAAGGTGCTAGATTGACAGCACTGGAACCTGAAGTCCTCTATTTATTCACATGACAGGTATAGCATGGGCGGTTACAGTGCAAGCTTCCCCACACTGCCCCATCAGTGTGCCTCTACCCTGCCACAGAGGAACCAACACGTAGGTGAAAGGGTAGTTCAGACTCCATGCCCATTTATTTATTTTTTTATTTACTTTTTGGTAACTGGGTAAGCCCACTGAGATCATGACAGGTTCTTTTTCAGGGGCAACCCAGAGTTAATTTACATACAGTAGTGATTCAATTGCAAGCAGTAACATAGTAGACAGAGACATGTTAATGAGTTTCCCTCACTTTACAACATTCACTAACAGTAATTGTTCACAAAACCATTGACTACAGTCATCTTTTTAACATTTATTAGTCCATAAAAGACAGCTATGGAACAAATAAAAGACAGAAATTACATCAAGTGCTATGTGATGACTGAGCAGAGGCATCATCGATAGCAGCTGCATTGGTTGAACTCTGAAAGATGCACCTTGAGTCCCTTTTTAAAACCCCCAAGGGAGGAGTATTCCTGTAGATTCTCTGGGAGTGCATTCCAGAGGGGTGGGATGCTAGCTGGAAAGGACCTTTGCCCTACGGATGCTCTAACTTTGGATACATTAAGGAGTTTACAGCTCGAGGATCTGAGGAACCTTCTGAATGGTTTATTTGCTAGTAATCCAGCCACATTTGCTGGAGCATTTACCTGCCTTAGTTTGAAGGCTAGACATAGTGATGGGTATTGTAATCACCCTTCCAGTGATGGCCATGATAGGACCTGCAGGACCTGGCAGTGATGCTCACTGAGTGGGGCTCCTGATGTGAATTACCTAACCTGGTAATATTGGGTTCTCAGCTTTTGTATTTCTGCCCCTCTGACAGTTAGTAGAATTGGTGCATCATAAAACAGGGTGGATAATAAGGTGCCTGTTACCACATTTAGCTGAGATTCATGTGTAAGGAAGGGACTTAGGTGATAAAGCAAGCCAAATTTCTGGTTCACAGTCTTGGTCAGCAGGTTAGTGTGTCTTGAAAGAGCAGTTTTGATCAGGGTTATACCTAAGTACCATACTTGATGGATTCAACCACCTCAACCATTGATCCATTGGAGAGAGTAGGTGTCAGGATCAATGACCTGTCTTATCCTAAATGCGTTTGGCTAAACAGCACTGCCTTTGTTTTTTGCCATTTAGCATAAGGTTGTTTCTTATTAACCATCTCTCGATGAGTTGTAGGTCACTTGTCAGCTCGGCGTTCAATGCAATGTCACTATGTCTTTGGAGGACCTGTATAGTACTGCGTAATCAGCATACAGGGTTATGTTTGCCTCACTGCGGTTTTTGGCATACTATTTATAAATATGGAGGATAATAGGGACCCTAAGATGGACCCTTGGGGAATCCCATCAAGAATTGGGAGTGTGCAAGAATGGGCACCCTGCCATTTTACAAGCTGGATTCTTCCCTGGAGGTAGTCGGTGAACCATTGCACTGACAGACTGTCGAGGCCTATTGCTTTAAGATTATCTATGAGTAGTTTGTGATCAACCAGGTCAAAGGCTTCGGTGAGGTCGATGAAGACAACACTGGTTAGTTGGTCTTTGTCAAGAGCTGCGAATATGTTGGAAGTGAGGCTGACTAAAGCAGTGTCTGTTCCATGTTTTTTTTCTGAAACTGTGTTGCCTAGTTTTAAGTATCTTATAACTTTCTGTGTAGTCAATTAATTGGTTGTAGACAATTCTCTTTAGCAGCTTGCTCAGGATGGATAGAAGTGAGATGGGCCAGTAATTTTCAACTTTTTCATGAGGGCCTTCTTTGTATATAGGTATGACCAAGACAACTTTCCAGAGTGTTGGGACTTACTCCTCTAGGATGTATCTATTAAGCAGCCATGTGACTGGGGCAGTGATTTTGAGCAGTCTAGGTTCAAACTTATCGTGCCCATCAGAACCAGGGGTTATGACTTTCCCAAGTAGCTTAAGTACCTCTCGTTTTTAAGTGATCTTAAAATGAAAGTCTGGGGAGGGGTGGGGGATTGTGTCAGAATCAGCTTGTGTGGGAGGGGATGAGCCTAGGCAGTGGGTCTTGAATTTGTCCAGGTCAGTGAAGAAAAGGTTGAATGGATCGACTGCTTCAGCTTGGTTTTTTATGCTAATGCCATTTGCTGTTATTACACATTCACCCTAGGCTGGACAACCTTTGATGAGGGTATTAATTTGCGACCAGAATTTTTGGGGTTTGGATAGTTATTTTTTGCTTGGAGGTTTCTAAGCCAATGTTTTTTGCTGCTCTTAACTCATTTTTACATTTATTTCATAGTACCCTGAAAATCTGCCAATCATTAGGCAGATTAGTGGTTTTGAATGTTCCCCATGCCCTGCCTCTTTCCTTTATGCATTTTCTTTAGTTTTGAGATAGACATCTTGCTTCTTGACCTTTTACCCTAAGGTTTCTCATAGGGGCATGTTTATTTGCCATTGATAGAAAACATTTAATAAAGAAGTCTAGAGCTATGTCCAAGTTTGGGGCATGTTTGATTTGTGACTAATTTACCATTGCTAGTATTTTGAGAAAGGATTCCTCATTAAAGTTTGAGTAGTTTCATGCCCAGAAGATTCCGGGTGGTGGGGTGCGGAAGCTATTCTTCCATATTCCAAATGTTGGTGAATGGTCGCTAAGGGAATCTGCTAGGGTTCCTACCAGTTTAAAGGTATCAAGTTCGGAGGTCAGGATCCAGTCCAAAGAGGATGTGATTTCCTGTTTTCATGATTAGCCTTGTGTTTTCCTGGATCAATTGTGTTAGATTAGCCTCCATTAGGAGATTTTTTAGTTCCTTATTCATCTGGGGCTTTCTGTTTATATTAAAGTCACTCAATATTGTTTTCTCCCCCCATGAGAGGTCAGGTAGAAAGGATATGAGTAATTTAGAGTGAGTGTTGCTGCCTTGGGAGGGTTGTACACACATCCTGTGATCAGGAGTTTGATTCCACCCAAGAGTGGAGTTATAAACACAGCTTCACAGCTGGTATTATCTAATGCAAGTGTTATCAGTAGGGAGGTGTTTAGAGCGGATCTAACATAAATTAAGACTCCTTTCCCCTTTTTTCCTATCCTGTGCTGTCTGAAAGTTTTGAAACTATTTATCTCTACCTCAAGATCAAGTATGGGGGCTTGAGTCAGGTTTCTGAGATGACTATTACATCCAGGGAGTACAGATTCACCCAGGCCTCTACGTCATGTATTTTTGGTCTCAGACTGTTTATATTCATTTGGGTTATCCTTAACTCCTTAGTGCTAGTCCATTCCATTTTGTGGGGGAGGTAATGTGAGTGTTAGTGCGGGGGGGCTGGGTTGTCTCGAGGTCACCCCCAAGCAGTAACATTGTTTTTGCCAGGATTTTGATTCTCTCTTTGTCTAAGATCCTGTAAGTTGATTTCTGAAAATGGGGGCTCACTTAGGGTGCTGATATTCCAGTAAATATGTTGATGGTGACGGACTAGCTGTTCGGATCCATGGCATTTAGGTTGCAGGATGTGATCTGAGCCTAGTACCATCAGGGCATATAAGGTAGCAAAGATTATTCCCCTGACCATTTTTAAGTTGCTATTTGCTAGTTCTGCCAGGGGAGTGTAAAGAAATGTTGTTCTCCTAGTTTATAGGCACTCTGTAGTTTCTAAATTTTCCTGGTGGCTTTGCTATCTGGACCGCTCCGTCACACTTAGTGCTGGAGATAGATGGGAGGCCCTACCAATAATACCCAGTCTGTTATCTACTTCTGGCCTCTGGTGAGTCAATCACTCAGCAGCCTTCTGCTTGTGCCAGCTGTAAATTAGAGCTTCAATATGGCAGAGAGAAAAATTGAGTCTGGCCCTTTAAGTAGGGCTTGCTGCCTGATTGTTTTCCAATTGCCTGGGTAGATAAGGTGAAGTGGAGCCTTAGGGCAAAAAGCACATTTAATACAGTGTCACATTTAAAAAAAATTCAAGTTCAACAAATCCTCCACCAGGGAAGCTGGGTGAGCTGTAGTTAATTCATCTCCTAAAACTTCATTAATGTACAAAAACAAGCTCCTTAAACTACATTAAAATTACAAAACAAATCCTGGAATCTGGTCTGATAGGGCATTAAGTAGGATTTCTAACAGTTTTTTTGAGGGGGGGTTAAATCTGATTGCGAGCAGACTGGCTATACAATACAATTAGCACATAGGAAAATACAATTGAAGTCAGCTACTGAGAGAGAATAAAAGTCCCGTAGCCATAAACTGGGACCAGCAGCATATGAAAATGGCACCAAATTTAAAACTGAGCACTAAATTCACACAAAGAGCTGCTTGGGCATCCTGGAGTACCTGGTATGCGGTGGGCTTCTGGTTGTGGAGTCGTTGTCTCCCGGTGGCCTTCAGAGGTTGTCAGGGCTGCAGAAAAAGAAGGAGAATAGGAGTTATATATTGGTTAAATAGGGGGAGGGAGGTGGGTTCACAGCTCAAGTTACACAGGAAATTTAAGTTCAACAGATCCTCCACCAGGGATGCAGGGTAAGGTTTAGTTAATTCAGCTCCTAAAACTACATTAATTTACAAAAATAAGCTCCTTAAACTACATTAAAATTACAAAGCAAATCCCAGAATCTAGTCTGATAGGTAATAGGTCTGATAAGTAGTATTTCTAACAGATTTTTTTTAATTTTGGGGGTGTTAAATGTGATCGTGAGCAGCCTGGCTATTCAATACAATTAGCACACAGGAAAATACAACTGAAGTCAACTATTGAGAGTGTCCAATCTACATTCCTTTCATTAATTGACTACGTCGACTTCATTTATGGCCATTGCCCTGCCTCATATCTTGCAAAACTGGATGTACTACATCATAGAGCACTGAGATTTATAACTGGCCTCCTGTACTCCACACATCACTGCTCTTTATACACAGCCATAGGGTGGCCCTCCCTTCAATACAGGCGCTATAGAAATGCAGCCCTATGGACGCTCTGAGCCCTTACCAACAAACTCCCACAATACATTGTTGACTGTCTCCCCCTTAGTCCTATTAGGAAATATACCTTAAGAAGTCAATCACAGATTTCTTTGAATGTCCCAAGGGCCAACACTCGCTTTGGAAGTGCTGCCATAAACTATGCCCTGCCTACTCTCTGGAATAGGATACAAAAATTGTTGAGACTTAGCTCACCTGTCAGTCCTGCCTTCTTTAAGACCCTCTATGACAAAATGTTTGCTGAAATCTGTAATTGCTTCTATTGCTCCTAGCAGCTTGACTATTGTTCCTCTCTCCTTCAACACTAGTCCCAGCTGCTTATCCAAATCAGCCCTTTCCACTACTACTCCCCCCCCCTGCCCCACTTGCCCTTAGCACCCTCTGCATCCCTATTATTCACCACCCACCTTCTGCTGCATTTACCTAAGGCTTACACACTGTTATGTGCACCTCCATAGCTTAAGAATTTCCATCCAGGCCTGTAACGTGTTTCTGCTGGACAGGAATATAAATAATCTTTCTTTTTTTTCTTCTATGGTTTGTATATGACATCCATACACATCCTACTCCTGTGGGAACTGTATATATATCTATATATATATGTTACATTTGAGTTGTGTTATGTATATCTTTCTTGTACATGTGACTTGGAATGTAAATACTCTGCTCCTATCAGTATTGTAAACATGTTGTTCCTTTTGTATTATGTATATTTACATGTAACCGTACAATTTTCCCTGCCAACAGCAGGTCCACCTTGTAAATGAGCTTGCTCAATGGTGATTGCCTGGATAAATAAAGATTTGATTGATTGCTATAAGCTGGGGCCAGCAGCATATAAAAATGGCACCAAAATTCACGGGCGGTCAGGGCTGCAGAAAAGGAAGGAGAATAGGGGTTATATATTGGTTAAATAGGGGGAGGGAGTTGGGTTCACAGCTCAAGTTACACAGAAAAATTAAAGTTCAACAAATCCTCCACCAGGGATGCAGGGCAAGCTGTAGTTAATTCGGTTCTTAACACTACATTAATTTATAAAAACAAGCTCCCTAAACTACATTAAAACAATCCTTGACCTGTCATGTGAGACTATCAATAATGATACAAATTAGTGCCAGTTGTGTTGGTGGTTTTGTGATGCAGACACCTGACCACTGGAAACAGGACTAAGACCACCATAACTTATTTCATATAGACCACTGAACAGCCTTCAGGTGATAATAGTTTTAACCACTACTGACTTGTGGTGGGATTTGAACCCCTGACTTGGAGAAGAAAGGCTCCTTAAATCTCTACCAATCCACTGAGCCATCCAGTTCCCCAATTAGTTGATTATTTTAATAAGAAATTGATGCCCAAGTATATGCAGAATGTACATAATTAAAAAATGTATAACTACATGTGATTTTTTACATGTGAAAATTAATAAAAAAGATATAAAAAAGGAATTCCCACTGTTCTCTCTGTACAATTTTGAATCAAGAGGGAGAACTCACACTTCCTGTAAGTTTTACCCAATTTTAGCTCTGTCTGGAGTTCTACAAAGGCAGAGGGCAAGAGATAAAGGGCAGGACATGTGAATGACTGAAGGAGTGCCTGACTTTTCTCAGTTGGAGTGAAAACATATTATTAACAAGCCATTTCAGCTAAAAGTGAAAAATGTGACCTACTGTGGACTGATGGTGTCTCAAAACAAACTGAAATGCTGCATCACACACACAAAGTCCAATCTCAAAGTTTCATTTCAAGTGCTGGTGGTCTTTTTGATTCAAAATGGTTAAGATAAACTCCACATCAAGGCAATTCCATCAGCTAAGACCTAACCCTCATTTTACTCCAAAATCCTTTTTCTAAGTCACACGGCAATGTTACTACCTAGGAGGAGTCTAGGGCTCAGATTGATTAGTTAATATTTGAAACAAAGTTTCATCTTTGTTTTTTTAATTGAGCAGAATGATCTTAGGGAGAGTCAGGTTGTAGCTGCTGGAGTTGCCTTGATGTGGTACTGAATGTGACTGTTTGATTCAGTATGAATCCATGGAACAAAAGACTCCTGAAATAACTTTGTGTCTGGCACTGGTGCAAATGGTTGGGAACACAGGGAAACTCATTTCCAGGAGTGAATTTTAAAGTCTAACTCAGTCGCAGAAGCAAATGGGGATAAACTGCTCCTGTGAGAAATATACCCCCTTAAAGTAATACAACTGATTTGCCCCTTCATTTTGATCCAGCTGTGAAAAGTGTGCCTCCTGGCACACACACCTATCAAGCATGTACTACAAAATGCCCATACATGTTTAAAAGTGAAGTTTTTTTTACCTTTAACAGATATTTTTCTTAAAATAGAGATTCCCTCAGTCCAGTTATAAGGCACCCACATCCTGGAAGCACATCCAGGTCGGGAATGCAGGTCTGCCACGAGCACAGTCCCAAAGTGTGGGTTTTTCACATGCCATGAATAACAGAACATTTATCTTGTCCAAGGCTGTATAAAAAACATTGCTGATATGTCCAAAAGTAAACCAAACAGCAAAAAGCAACATTTTCATTTTTAAAGCAGAACTGAAATCCCAGGCATGCGCTCCTGTGTCATGAATGAAGATCCCGCGCATGCGAAGGAGCGTGTCATTGGTGCACATGTGTGGGATTACGGTGCCACTTTAAAAATGAAAATGTTACTGTTTGCTGTGCTTGGTTTACTTTTGGACATATCAGCAGCATTTTGTCATTCAGCGCCGGACAAGATAAACATTCTGTTATTCATGGCATGTGAAAAACTCACACCTTGGGACTGTGCTCATGGCAGATCCGCGTTCCCGACCTGGATGTGCTTCTGGGATGCGGGTGCCTTACAACTAGACCGAGGGAATCTCTATTTTATGAAAAATATCTGTTAAAGGTAAAAAGCCTTCACTTTTAAACATGTAGGGGCATTTTGTAGTACATGCTTGATAGGTGTGTGCCAGGAGGCACACTTTTCACAGTTGGATCAAAATGAAGGGGCAAAGCTGACAGTGCCTCTTTAAATAAGGTGTAAAACTGTAACATGCTATGAAGGAACATACAGCTTACCCAGACTCCTGTCAGGTATGTCCCATCCTTGTGATTGAGTCGTGGGCCCAAGAAGGAAGACAGTCAAGTTAGAATTAGGGTAGCAAAGTTGGCAAACTTTTTTCACCAATGAATATGCCAAAATTGCCAAATTCATGAAGTGTGCAATGCCAGCTGTGCAAATGTTTTCAGCAGGCAAAGTGTTACTTTTTTCAAGTGAAGTCTTGCAAATTTACGGCAAAGTTGCAACTTTACTTGTCTCCACCTGACTTTGCCTGAAAATTGCCACTCTGCCAGGAAATCTGGCAAAGTTGCCTCTTCCTGAAGTTTTTCTCAATGGCAAGTTTCACAACTTTGCTGGTGAAGTAAAACTTTGCAACATCTCTTGTTAGGACAGGGTACAAGCTGCCTGTTGTAGAATTACTTTATGTAAAGGTTGCATAAGGCAGTAAATGGCAAAGTTCATAATTATGTAAGGATTCACAACTGTGGCACCTTAAAACTGTCACTGGATCCCATTATTTTTTTTTTCTGTTTGTCACCAAAATGAAGGACATAATTCAGAAGACAGATACAAAATATGGGCCATGCCATGGAAACATGGTGATAGAAGCTCAGAGCACTGTGGAAATAAATGCTTCATGTGCTGTGAAAGCTTCCAGATGATTTGTTTGAATTTCAATGAATGATTTGTAAAGATTTATATTAATTTCTCTGAAATCTCAGTGTGTACAATATGGTATAGACCACTGTCTTCATGTGGTACCGAGAACTTTCAAGTGGTACTATGTGGGACAATTGAGAGGTATGCAAAGGGTGTCTAAGAGATAAAATGTGGGACATCCCACCTAATATGGGAAGATGAGAAGTGTGAACAGAGGGGTTCTGAGTGGTAAAATGAGTGATGTCCCTTATAATGTGGAGGCAATTAAAGGTAAGAACAGTGAGAATCATAGTGGTAAAAATGAGGGACCTCTCTTACAGTGCAGTATACAACTGAAGAGGCATGAACAGAAGGATTTTTAATTTTATTTTTTTCATCCATCCTACTTAATTGCTAGAGCTAATGATTTTCCATTGTTAATAAAAAAAAATCTGAGAAAAAAATAAACATGAAATTTGTCTTTTTTTAACTAGCACTTGGGAGCAAATTTTTCATGAAAAAACTCTTTTTGCACCACCTTATCATTCACACAGCTCTGTATTGCATCAGTTTGTTGTACACTCCACCCTTTGGGCTAGTCTTTTGCACAAAACATGCTAATTTGTTCTCAATTTGTAAAAAAGGAAAACAAATTTTAAGATACTCTGTCAAATGGAATAGACCATTTTTGAAAATGAAAAACCATTGGCCCTAGAGGGAGTATTCTGAATAAGACTGGAATATTCACAACCATGTAAATACTCTATTTACAGCAACAGTTTCAGTACAACAACAAGTTAGTAGCAAGAAAGGGAACTTGAGATTAAACGACATTTCTTTTAATGTTATTGTGCAAGAGTTATTGAAACAGTTGGGGGGGGGGGTGCAGAAAAGCCAGTGAAAAGAAACATTTTTACAAAGTAGACTTTTGACCATTTATTTCCAAATAACTAGGCATCATCTGTGGTCTGTCTGCTGGAATCTTGCCGTATCTTTAGCATCACAAAGACACAAAGATAAACGAGAAATATATCTATGGAGGCCCTGTTCTCAGATGTCATTGCTGGGTTATCTATATGTCCCAAATACTGCCTTTCAATTGTAGGGCATGCAGAGACATACACCCACATCCTTCAAATTCCTATCTGTACTCAAAAGATAAAAAGATACATGCCCACAGGCAAGAAGACAGTGTAAGAGAAAACACTGTCCCCTGGCCATTGAATGTATAACATGTGCATTTCAAAGTAATAACATGCAGTGTAAGCAAGCCATAGGGCATGCAGAATTGGACAAGATCACACCAACTGGTTTACATTAAAAGCACTCCTTGGACAACAAAGGGCGTGCATGGATTTAGTGACAAGATAACAAAAACCTGGTTTCAGCAGCAATTAACTTCTGTGTAGGACTGTAGGGGTGAAGATGCAATCTCAGACCCAAGGATGTAATTACAGGTTTAATTTCAGATACTGTATCTTTGGTATGCAACTGTTCAGGGACTTGTGCATTTTCTCCCTAATGCAGACCTATTAGAGAAAGATACCAGAAGAAAAGATTTCCAAGGCAGATGGTTCAATATTCAGAAACATGGGCAAGCAAGTAGCTACAGGTTTGGGTGTGCCAACATGAACAGAAGCCTAAATGTGCTATTTTTCCAGCACTTTCATCTACCAGCAGCAGTGGGAGCTTCCTGCCTTGCAGTGCCTTAGTCATATAAGGTGATCTCCCCCCTCTTCCAACCATAAATGCATTACAGTTAAGACATATCATATTGTTACGTACGTATCCTCATGATACCGTTCTTTTCAGTTCTGGCTCTAACCTAGATGACTCCAAGTCAGGCATTCAGCTCAACTTTGTTGGCATTTTGAAAAGACTCATTTAAATAAGCTGTCCATGAACTAAAAAAATACTATGTCAGTGGTACAGTATTTGATTCTAAAATCAAGATTTGCATTGTGCCCCTTCTTGAGACCAGTACATTCAAAGGAAACATCCTGGACACTGTCTCAATTTAGTATTAGGCAAAACACTGAAACCAAAATTCATTTCCAGGTGTGACCCAGGGGAGGTGGACTACAGGTGAAAGGAGAAGCAGTTATATACAACTTGATGCAGTGCAAATAAATAGTAATGCAAAAGATAAAAATCCAGGCAAACAAATGTACAGAGTGATTAATACATAATCTTTGTATGTATCTATGTAAATATGTATGTATGTATTTTAATGTCTGTGCACCTGACTTTGGATCCTTTGAAAACAGGGTTTTGCCTAATGGATTTTCAGTGAAATAAAAACTAAAACTAAACCAATAGTAACACACACAATTAATAGACAAAGTAAACAGTGCAAAAATGTCATACAAGTTAAAGCTTCAAATAATATACAAATTAAAATAGTAGAATGTGCAAGCTACAAATCAGTGGGAAGCAAAATCACAAAATAACAAAACACTGCATATGGTCACGTTAAAAAAGGGGGTTGACACCATAAGGGGTAAAGGAAAAGGAGGAGTCAGGGGGAGGCTAAGATGGAAGCACAGAAAAGCTATACACCATATAAAAAGAAATCATGTGTGGTGGGAGAAGCAGGGGCAGCAGAGATGATGGGTAGGGGAGGGAAGAAGGAGGATAGACTGGAGAAGATTAAGAAAAGGGGAGAGGAGTGAAAGCTAAAATACAAACACTTGAGACAAACATGGACTTTTTTCATACATGCTGAGCATTTAAAATCTATCCCTTTCCTAAAACTGGACTCTAGGACTGCATCTCTGAATTAGAGAGGAGACAGTTTATGCAGCAGAAGATTCTGAATGCCATTGATTGAGGGGATGTATTCTACAGGCAGCTCTCAAATCCCAACTGGACAGAATTGGGCACCCTTTCCTAATCCTTCAGTCACTTTATCCATGGTTACCCTCACCCCACCCACCACTGCTCAGTATGAACAGCTGATATGGGCCTTCTGGAGTATAAGAGTCTCTTCCATACTTTCCAACTCAGGCACAATCTTTTGTTCAAGGGTCCTCCCTCTCACTAGAGCAATCTGCCCCCCCCCCACCTTGCCCATTACCAACCTAAGCTATTTACATAATGTAGGTACCCAGTTTGTACAGGAACTGCATTTCTCCTTCTGCAATAGAAAAGCTGACCAAATGGCTTTCTCATATAGGTTGTCCCACATATAGAACAGCCACCCTTCCTCACCAACCACTGCAGGATACCAACAGCTAAATGCAGAATGTGGGCACACCCTACCTGCTGCTTTTGTCAGACGTGGCATAAGCATGCATCTCATTTCTGGATACTTACTTCTGGATTACATGCATTGATACACATCTGCCCCAGTGGAAATCATACTTCTCTGTTTTTTTCAGTTTTTATTTGTTTTGTGTAATGTAATGTCAGTGTTTGCTTTTATTGAATTAATCTTTTTCTACCCTAGTCACTTGTTTTTGATGTGACTATTTTGGTGCTGAGCTGTAGTCCATGCTATATTTGTTATATATAGTAGGTTTTCCTTGTGTTCCTGCCTCTGTTTCCTCTGTTTGGTCTCTTCTTCTTTCTACCCAGGTCACAGCTGGAAACAGGATTATGTAGCTAATTGCTTGCCTGTCTGGAATAAATAATTTCAAAAACTCAATAAATAATCCAGACTGATACACAGACTAAGTGTAGCTTTTTATAACTAATTAGGTGAAACTGCTAATAAACTGTCAATAGTTATTCTATAATAGAAGGGTACGCCAAAATAGCTAGAACTCTCTGCTCTGATGACATCAGCTTGCACGGACATTGTTCCAACATGCAGGATTTAAACAGTAGAGCTTTTTTTTACATTTGTATTGGCTGACAAAAATATATTACATTTCTTCAAATTACATAAGTAGTGGCACTGGTTGCATTATTCAGCTATGTACTATTGTACCTATGTTTTAGGAGTTTTGAGTGTCAAAACCATCATTTTCGGTGACTTAAGTATCCATAACATTTAACAAAACTGGCATCTTTAAAATATGTGATAGCGTAGGAAAGTATCTGACATATATAAAGATGACTCATATATTATTTTCTATTTAGCCAATAAGTGGTATCTAATATGCCACTTTGAAGGCACCTGTTGTCCCATGGCACCCTCATAAAAAAGAGATACTGCCTCACATAAAACTGTCCCATTAAGAAAGCAAGCATTTGTCAATGCCAAATGTTGGCTTGCTGGCATTGGCATTGGTAGTGCAAGGGTTAGAGAGATGCATAATAGGAATGGCAGTGAAGTACTGAACTGACGCCAACTACACCTCCACCCTGCAGAGACTGACATGCATTGGGGGTGTGCCTTTGGGTCATCGGCCATAATACTCATGCCATGTTACCTCACCCTACCCTGCAGACAATGACAGGTGTCGGAATGTGCCTTGGGGTCTTCAGGCCTTATACTCACCCAGTTCCATAAAGAAATACACTGAGATAGGTGCAGTATAGGAGAATGGGGTGAATATTGGGGCTGAAGCCCCAAGGCACACCTCAATGCCTATCACTGTCTGCAGGGTGGTGGTGAAATGGCGTGAGCATTACCGCTGACAATCCCAAGTCACACACCCGATGCCTGTTAGTCTCTACAGAGTAGGGCGTTATGATTGGAAACTCTAACACCCCTGCCGTTTGTTGATATTTTCACTCCAAATTTTCAAAATGAGATTTGTATAACCCCACTTCATGAACAGTGGCACTATCATTTTGTTACTCAATCTCAAAAGATGGTTTTGCACAGTGACTATACCATTTGGCACCACAGGAGGTGTGAAAACACATTTCTGGTAGGAGGTGAAAAATGATAGCTATACTGTTCATGAGGTAGTGTGAAAAAATGGCAATGTTGAAAATCTGGAATGAAAATATGAAAAACTAGCGAAGTTACAAATGTGTGTAGAAACTGCGCAACTCATGCCTGTAATGCAATCATTTTTTGGAATTGTTTCACCAGATTTTCAAAATGGGCATTTTTGAACCTCTCCTCATGAACAGTGGCTTTGTAATTTTGTTAATCTGTCCCATAAGTTGATTTCCCACAGCAACCATGCCATTCTGTGCCACAGGTGTGAAAACACTTCAGGAAGAATGTGAAAAATAATAGCTATACTGTTCATAAGGAAGTGTGAAAAAATGGCAATGTTGAAAATCTGGAGAGAAAATATTAAAACTTGATGAAGTTATGAGCGTGCATAGAAACTGTGCAATGCACACTTGTAACGCAGTTATGTTTTGGAATTTTTTCACTAAAGTTGCAACATAGGCTTTTTGGGACCACCCCTCATGAACAGTGACACTGTCATTTCATAATCAGTCCCTAAAGGTGATTCCATGCAGCAACCACAAAATGACCTTTTGGGATGGAGAAACTAAATGACAGTGACATGTTCATGAGGTGGGGTCCCAAGAACCCTATGTTGAAAATTTGTGGTAAAAATTCAAAAAAATGATTGAGAAGTTGAAACCCCCATTGTCTCCCATTATAAAGTTTACCATCATTTCTTCAGTTTGCAGTTTGGCTTTGAAGAGTGCAGACGTGTCCCGGTTCAGAGAAAATTGCATCTCCTGACCTCCAGAGAGTAAGTATGGGAGAGGGGTGTGTGGGGAGATGGGTGTGCAGAGGAAGGGTGGGGATGGAGGTGGGGACGAGGGAGACAATAGTGGACCATTTTCTTATTGCAGGGGGAAGAAAAAGACTGCAAGCGAAGGTTTCTTCATTTACAGGTTACACACACAAAAAAAAAATAGGCACACTGGAGTAGGCTCCCAGTGTGCCACAATTCTTGGGGGGGATGCTGACATGAGGATTGGGCACCCCAATGTCGGTAAGACATATAGACAGGTGGGGGGGCATGCATCCAACACCAGGAGTAGGCATCATGGTGTCAGAAAGGAAAGGGGAAACTGTTTAACCAAGAAAGACACGTTAAGTGAGGGATGCTTAACATGGGGATTGGGAACCCTGATGTCAGCTTTTTGGGAGTGTGTGGCGGGCGGCAGGAACTGCCATGTTACGGTATGCCACATAATGTGGAGGGTGCATGTCAACATGGGGATTTGGCACCCCGATTCTGGCTTTCTGTGGATTGTGTGGTGGATGGCAGGAGCTGCCATATTTATTGAAATGTTTCAAAAGGAATGGCACATAATGGAGGCATGTCATCTGCCCCTGCAATGATGAGCCTGTCTCTGACTGCAGCAGCAGATTCATTTCAGCTTTGTGGCTCTCTCTCAAACTGCTGTCATTGGCAACATGCTCACTGGTTGGCGGCTGAGGGATGCACCCATTAAAGCATCCCCTGCATTTGCCTCAACATTGACACACCTCTGAAATGTGCTACTACCACAAGATGTTGCTTGTGCATGTGCGCAAGCCAACATAAAAAACATTAAAGGGGCATAAACCTGGTTGTTCACATTTTTTAATATAATTGCTCATTTTGGGCACATGTGAAGTTTGTTTTATAAACCCAGTATATTGTATTGCATTGCATGTTTGTTTTGAAATAGTCCTATTTGTTTCCTTATTTGGTGGTCCCTTTTTAATGCAGCCTTTTTTCCACCCAGTATTCATTTTTGTTAATTACTTAGTAGTTCTGGAACCCAGTGACATCAGTTGAGTGGAAACCCTGCATGGAAGGCTTCATTGTAGGCTTCATCTCAGCTGTCATCTCTGGGTTTGCAATTCATTAGTAATAAAAAAAAAATTACATAATTATATTAAAAAATTCCAAGCAACAAGGTTTATGTTCTTTTTAAAAAGTGAGTATGCATTTTCAAAAACACACACTTTCAAAAACAATGTTTCAGCTATCATAATGTACAAGATGATCATTCTATTTAATTTTTACATTTTCTTTTACAGAGTTTATAACACATTTTTGTAGTCTATACAAGTCTATAGAATAAAAAGTTTGTTCCCAGCTGAACTTATAGTACCTGTATTTGAGTTCCAGTTGGTAACATTGCGGAACAAAATAAAGTGGAGAAAAATAAAGTGGCAAAAACAGTGGCACCCACAATATCGGCAGCACAAAATGTAGCATGCCAGAACAATGCAGGCCACATGACACGCAGGTATCACACAACACCCAGCTCAAGGAGACAGACACAGTGCTGGAACACACAGCAGCAGGCACCAGTGCAAAGGATCAAAACAGGGGTGCAGGGAGATGGAACAGGGCAGGGTGCAACCACCACTGGGGGAAGCAGGCCACCGGACATCCACCACGGTAGTCCAATGGCACAGGCACCCACACAGGGAGATACCCCCACCCAGAATGCTGAGTGATAGATACAGTGCACCAGGGCAACTGTTGGAGGACAGGTGGACCATGGCCACCATGTGGACGGCAGAGCATATTGCAAGGGGCTGGGAGCACAAGCCACCAAGTCCCTAGCAATGCATGTAGCACACACAACACACAGGATTGGGGAGAGGGCAGCCATGGGGATGTGGAGGACAGGACCAGTGGGACACAGCAAAAGGTGACATGGGGGACTGGGCCATCAGGCAGGTGCCAAGGTCACATTCATACGCACAGTGGAATAAGACAGCAGGCCAGGTAAGTATATATGCAACACAGTTTATTACAACATGCACAAACCAGTATGGTACACAGTGTCAACCACAACCAGCCCCCCCAACACCAGTGACATGACAGCAGTACCACCCCTATGTGCACCCCGCCACCAATGTGACCCACCCCAGACCAACCATGGATACATGTCTGGTGACACCTACACACACAGCAAGGCACGTACACATACAGGTGGTGCACAGCTCCCACCCCAGCCATGGTGCAAAGCCACACTCACAGGCACAGCTATAGCACCACCCTTGCCACAGCACTCATGAAGAGCCCCCCCCACCTGATCCATAACACAGGGACTCCCTCAAGGAGCATACACACCCTCAGGCATGGGAAGGGCACAGTCCACAATGCATGAGTGACAGCCCCACACAGGCATCCCCCCAGCCCCCCACAGCCGAGCCACAGTGGACACAGCATCTCAGGTTGGATGCTTCACCTCCCATCCCGGCAGCAGCAGCACAACATCCCACACAGCTGGAACACCCCCCAGCTGTGGTATGGTACCCCCACTCCCACAACCTGCAGGCTGTGGCTCACCCCTGCAACAGCTGCACAGTACCCCCAGCCCCAGCACCCTGGTGACATCAACAGTGGCACACACAGCTGATGCATAGTAACTCCCCGGAAAATAACAGCACTGTCACAGGGCCACCCCAACACCCTACAGCAGTTGAACAGCCCTATGCACACTGACACTGTGGTGCCCAAGGCAACAGTGCACAACTGTCATATCACAGCACAGGAGCACACACAAGCACAGTACCATGGGTACAGTCCATCCACATACAAGTAAAGCAATGTGGTGTGAATGTCTATGCACAGTGGCAGGTGGACAGGTGCCTGCATGGTCACACCTGCAGCTGGAAATTGTTAGTGATGCCACGCAGATAGTCAAATGTGCATTGTGTACCATACTTTTCCACTATCTGCTGTATGCGTGATGTGGCATCACAGTACCTCTTCCGTGCCAGTGGTGCATACTGGCTTGCAATGTACTGCTCAGTCTTGAGCTCATTCAGCCTTTGCTCTGTCTTTAGGGCATTGATAAACCTCCACAAACATGGATGGCATGCACCTATTAAGTTGTTGAAGGCACAGTGCCACTCCTCCATGGAATTGTTGGTGCATACAGTGCCGGACCTGCTGGCCTCTTAACAGCTCCACAGCTCCACTGGAAACAGGGGCCACCTGCAGACACCACCAAGGATTGGGTGACCGACCCAGATGTCCTCGAAGTTGTCCAAAATGGGTGCCAGCAGCTCATCATGCTGGATGTAGAATTCATAGGAGCGCACCACCTCAAACACAGTGGCAACTTCCCCTGGGGGCACAAATGCCAGGGCAGGCAGCAGACGGGCATGCAGTGCAAAGTCCTCCTCCGCTGTGTAATGCCACATCATCTCTGGCACCTCCTTTATCTTCTGCCATAGGGCCTGGCACAAATGAAAGAAGCAGCCATGCTGTGTTGCTCCAGGGAACACTGCAGAGAATACCTTGATGGCAGCCTGCTCAAAGTCTGTCACAATGGTGGTTGGCTTCAAGCCTGCCTGCAGTCCATTCAGTGCACTGAATGCCTGTATGTATGTGGCCCCGGTCTTGTTGGGCTGCAGTAGGCATGCACATGGGACCATTGTGCAGTACTGTACACCATCAATGGTGACAGCTGGCAGAAGTGTAGTGGAGCAATCTTAAACATGCCGTCTGCATACCAGGTGGTGCACTGCGCCAGGTATTGCAGGTTCCTGTCTGTAGTGAAGATGAGTGTCTGTGCAGCTCCTTCACTGTCATGCAGCAGGAATGGGGTACCATTGTGTGTCTGCCTGTTCCCCTCCATGATGACAATGTCCGTAGGGGATGATGGCAGGGTCAGTGGCCAGTTTGCAGCATTCCTGACATGGTGGACACTTCATTTACATAGAAGCATAGAAACATAGACTTTGACGGCAGATAAGGACCACTTGGCCCACCCAGTCTGCTCATTTCCCTACCTACTGGATAAGCTGCAGATTCTAGTTAACCAACAGCTTATTTCCTGCAACCCCCCCACTATAATTGCCTTATGTTTGTCCCATGCATGTTTGAATTCCTCTACTGTTTTAGACCCCACAACCTCTCCAGGAAGGTGGTTCCATGTCCACCACTCTCTCTGTGAAAAGAATTTCCTCCACATTACCCTGGGCCGTCCCCCTCTAACTTTAAATTGCTGCCCCTTGTTCTTACACATCTCTTTTTCTGAAAGATGCTACCCTCCTGGACTTTGTTGATTCCCTTGAGGTACTTAAAGTTTCTATCATGTCCCCCTGTCCCTCCTTTCATCAAGGGTATACATATTAAGCTCTCTCGGTCTCTCTTCATATGGTTTCTGATGTAGACCCTGCACCATTTTAGTTGCCCTCCTCTGGACTGCTTCCATCCTGTCTATGTCCTTGCGTAGATGAGGTCTCCAAAACTGCATGCAGTACTCAGATGGGGTCTCACCAACTGTCTGTATAGAGGATAACCACTTCCCTTTTCTACTTGTGATGCCCTCCCTATGCATCCCAGTATCCCCTGGCTTTCCTACTGACTTCTACATTGCATACCCACCTTTAGGTCATCTGATATAACTACACCCAGATCCCTTTCCATTATTGTTGTTGTTAGTACCTCCCCTGCTATTGTGTACTCTTCTCCTGGATTTTTATTTCCCAGGTGCATTACTTTGCACTTCTTTGCATTGAATCTAAGTTGCCATATGTCTGACCATTCCTCCAACCTTGCCAAGTCCCTTCTCATCCTTTCTACCCCCCTTGTGTATCAACTCTGTTACAGATCTTTGTGTCATCCATAAAGAGGCATACCTTTCCTTCAGACCCTCTGCAATGTCACCTATAAAGGCGTTAAAGAGGACTGGACCCAGTACTGAGCCCTGAGATTGCTCCACTAGTAACCCCTTTCTTCAGAATGTGTTTCATTCACTATTACCTTCTGTGTCTTGTTGTGCAGCCAGTTTTCTCCCAGGCTACCACCCTGGGACCCAGTCCTGGCTGGCTAACTTGATTATTAATCTTTTGTGCGGGACTGTGTCAAATGCCTTGCTAAAGTCTAGGTAGGCCATATCCACAGCCCCTCCCTGGTCTATTACTTTGGTCACCCAGTCAAAGAAATCGATTAGATTTGTCTGACATGATCTCCCTGCTGTGAATCCATGCTGCTTTGGGTCCAGTGCCCGCTGGCCTCTAGGTACTCAACAGTTTTTCTTTCAGAAGTGATTCCATCATTTTCCCTACCACTGAGGTCAAACTAACAGGTCTGTAGTTTCCTGCTTCTGCCTTGCTCCCACTTTTGTGAAGGGGAATCACATCTGCCCTCCTCCAGTCCTCAGGTACCACCCCATCTTCCCATGATTTGTTAAAAAGTGTGGTTAGTGGTGTCACTAGGTCCTCCCTTAGCTCTTTTAGGATTCTAGGGTGAATCCCGTCAGGCCCCATTGCTTTGTCCATCTTGAGTTTTAGAAGTTCTTTCAGTACTCTTTCTTCTTTAAATGGACTGGTATCAACCCCACTATCCAGAGTGCTTCTACTGTTTGATTTAGGTAACTCCTCCTCTTCTTCTTTTGTGAATACTGAGCAAAAGCATTCATTATTATCTCTGCCTTTTCACTGTCTCCCTCTGCCCACCTCCCCTCTCCTTTATTAATCTTCCCTATCCCTCCCTTAACCTTTCTATGTTCCCTAATGTACCTATAAAAGGTTTTATCTCCCTTCTTAACTGAGTTGGCTATCCTTTCCTCAGTTTGAGCCTTTGCTTTTCTGACTGCCTTCCCCACTTCTTTCGGCTTTAATTGATACAGTTCCTGTCGGTGCTCTGTCTGTGATTCCTTATACTTTTGAATGCAGCCTTTTCTCCTTAACCTTCCTGACACTTCTTTTGAGAGCCATAGTGTTTTTATTCCGCTTTGTTTTCTTTATTTGTTTCACACAAGGCTCGTTGCCTTCATGATGGCAGTTTTGATTTTCTCCATTGTTCTTCCACCCTCCTTTCTGGCCATTTGCTAATGCATTCCTCAGGTATTCACCCATTTGCCAAAGTCAGCCCTTCTAAGTCCAGTATCCTTGTATTTGTATGGCTTGTCTCCATGGTTGTGTTTATTGTGAAGCACACTGTGCAGTGGTCGCTTGTTCCCAGGTGTCTACTGACTTCTAAGTTTGTGATCCTCTCTCCATTTGAGAGTACCAGGTCTAATATTGCTCCCTCCCGAGTGGGTTCCACCACTAGCTGTCTAAGGCATGCTCCCTGTAGGGCATCGAGAATGACCCTGCTCTTGGATGTGGCTGCAGTCCATGTTGCCCAGTTAACATCTGGCATATTCAGGTCCCCCATCAACAGTATCTCCCCTTTTTCAGCCATTTTGAGAATGCCCTCTATCATTTTCTTGTCCATTTCCTCCCCTTGAGACGGGGTCTGTATACAACCCCTGTGCGGATTGTGATGCCATTCCCTGTCTCCAATGTGACCCAGAGTTCCTCTTGTCCTCCCCCTTTACCTTTTAGTTCTGTTACTTTGATCCCTTCCCTTATGTAGAGAGCTACTCCACCTCCTCTTTTACCCTCCCTGTCCCTTCTGTAGATTGTGTACCCTGGTATGTTGACATCCCAGTTATGGTTCTCCATGTACCATGTTTCTGTGACTGCCACAATATCCAAGTGTTCCACTTCCATCCGGGCTACTAGCTCTGGAAGCTTGTTTCCAAGACTACGGGCATTGGTACTCATTGCCTCCATTTCAGTAGGTGTACACTGGGCATTGTGCCCCCCACAGCTGTTGGTATGGCAGTGCTGCAGGCTGCCACCACCTGGTGTGGTATTTCTTGTGAATGCATTGTCCTCTGCTATATGTCACTAATGGCCTCAGGTACACATATGGCACCACGATCTGGGACATGGTTGTGTGTATTCACAGCCCTGACAACCTCCTCCCCTGTGGTGTACATTCCGCTAGGGCATTTGCCCCTGTAGTACTCACAGCACTTCCAATATATTCTCTCCTCTGTTGTGCACTCCTTGTAGTACACATAGCCATCATGTTGCAACAGTGCCTTGCCCTTCTGGCTGGTCACATATGTGAGTGGCATTGCTGCAGTTCCAGTCCTTACTCACACACTACACACTCTAGTACAGCTAGAAGCCCAAACATGACCACTGTTGCCTGTACATGGCTGTGTGATGTAGGCCCACCCCTGTGCATGGAATGCAGAGCACCTGATCAGTCAGGCCCCTCCCTGCCACAGGTGTCTCCTGTTGGCAGTATATCACAGCATTCTTGCATGCACCCTTCTGCTGTAGTGCACCTTGGGGAGCCACCAGGGGCAGCAGGGAGCTACTGATGGTTTGCCAGCTGTGTGACACCTGCGGTGTGTCCTGCATTGTGTCTGTTCCCCAGGGTGCAGCCACACTACATGGCCATGTGTGCCCAGGTCTGTGGCATGCCCTCTGTGTGTCCCACTGCAGTTGCATGTTATCCCCCCTGCCTACATCAATGTGCCTCAGTGGTGCCAACTCTGCACACGGTTGCTGGTGAGGCCTTTTGCATCTTGCCTCCCCTTGCACTGCCTGTAGTTTGCATTCATTGCCCCCCCTCCCTGTACCTATGGCCCTTCCTGTGGGATCCGTGCATTGCCTTGTTTTCCTTTGTCCCTCAGGTGGCTGTTGTGCCTGGCACCTCCCTGGCATCCCATCTTGTGCACTCCTCCATTTGGCATCCAGATGCTGTGGTGTGGTGGGCCATCCACTCCACTCGGTTGCCTGCCCTCATACAGACACTTGGGGCCATGCCGCACATCCCCCACCCCCGCCTCGGTGCTGTTCCCCTACGCTGTTGCCGTGCCCGTCTCTTTTGTCTGTGGCATGCCTCCCCGGCGGCATCATGGCCTGGTGTTCTTATTTGCCTCATGATATTGTGAACCATGAGGTTTCATCCACGATGCTCGTGTTGCACTGTTTCAGCCACGATGTTCCTAGCGTGAACCAATTGTGCATGTCTGTGTGTACATGATTATGAATGTGTGTGACAATGTATGTGCTTTCACATGTGAGTTTTATGTGTGTAGTTGTATATATTTGTGTGTGCATACCAGTGAGTGTGCCAATGCATGTGCATGAACTTGGATGAATGTTAACAAAGTATATAATTGTTTTTTTGTAATTCAAGTTTTATTAAAGTTTGAAGTTCTATAACATCAGTATGCATGTAACAACATATTCCAAATTCTAGCCGGGGCAAGCCCCATTGAAATACAATGCTAAAATACATGGAGTATAGTAGGAAAATTATTCAGTTAATAAGCATATTTTCAAATTTTCATATCATTCTCATACTTAGCTTCAGAATGAAAATGTCTCTAGTCTTCAGGCTACCAGTTAACTATCCGAGGAGTGGTCGTCTTGTTCAGTCACCTTACTCAGAGTCTGGCCTGTGTGTGAAGTTTGTACAGGTTTAGCTTGTGCTTGGGTAGGTGATCATTGATCAATCTGACCCTGTGTTATTCTTATATGGTGTTAGTGGGAATATGTCCCGTTATCAGCCTGTAGTGTCAGTTCACTAGGAGGCTTATATTTGCTTTGCAAGGAAACAGCTTGGTGGGATTTTACAATATTGTAAGGAGAGGTACTGTAAGCTCCTTATATATCTGTATAGGTTTCAAGTCTTTTCTGAGTGGCATGGAAAACCCTCTCAAAGATAGGTGATTTGCCCAATGGGGTGGGGATATCTGCTCCTTCAAGCGCCTGAGGAGGATTCTTTTTGCTGTTACCATTGCCCCTAATAGCCATTTTTTTTTCCCTATAGATAAACTTGCATCCTGTGGGGTTACTGGATATAGGCCTAGCATTACAAGTGCAGTTATGAGGGTAATTCTACAGGACAGTATGTCATATCAAATGGCTTGTATTTTTTTCCAAAAAATGTCAAGTGTCTTACAGGACCATAGTATGTGGGTGATTGTCCCAGTTGGCGCATTGCATTTCCAGCATTTATGTGTGAGGAAAAGTCCCCATCCATGTAGTTTAGAGGGTCCTGTGCCATCTATGTAAAATTTTAAATTGTGTAAACTTGTTTTTTGTATCCTTAATGGCAGATTGGAGATTCCTCTAGCAGTTGTGCCATATGTTTGCTGTAATCTCCAATCTCAGTTCTTCTGACCGTCTTTGCCTAACTCCTACAATATGGTCAGGGGGAGAGAGTGAGAAGATGCTGATAGATAGTATTCCTTTTTGTTTCCTTTATTCAGCCAGAGGATCACATCTAAGTGGTTGTGGTCTAGGCTTTTAAGTTTCTGGTCAAGAATTTTCTGGTTAGCACGCCTTATCTGAAGGTACTTCCAGTGTTGTTGGCTGGGGAGTCGGAACTCTTGTTGTAGCTGGGCAAAGCATTTAATTGTCAAGGGGTGTGTGCATAACATACTAACATACTAAAAGCCAGCAGAATAGGCCTAACAGTCTTTCATGTCTGCTTGTTAACCAGCCTCTATTGGGTGCTAGCTCCTCCCCGTCCCCAGAGAGGTCAACTCGGCTTCAGTATACCAGTGCATCTGTCCTACCCCCCTCTTAAAGCCCTCCACTGTGCCCTGTTCTACTGGACTCCTGGGCAATGCATTCCATGGTTTCACCACCTTCTCAGTGAAGTAATGCCTTCTACGTTCTCCCCGGTAGGTTCCCCCCTTCAACTTCCACTCATGCCCCCTGGTTGTTTCCCCCTTTCCTTAGTCTGAACATTTTCTTTGCTATGCCCCTGTTGATCCCCTTCACATATTTGAATACCTCAATCATGTCACCTCTGTCTCTCCTCTCCTCTCCTCCAGCGAGTACAGCCCAAGGACCTCCAGCCTTTCCTCATAGGTACTGTCGCTCATGCCCCGGATCATCCTGGTTGCCCTCCTCTGAACCTGCTCCAACAATGCTATGTCCTTCCTAAGGTGAGGTCTCCAGAACTGTATGCAGTACTCAAGATGTGGCCTGACCAAGGCATTATACAGAGGAAGGATCACCTCTCTCTTCCTGGACGTTATTCCTCGGGCTATGCAGCCCAGAATCCTGTGTGCCTTTGCCGCAGCTCTTCTGCAGTTTTCAGTGTTGTTCATTCTGATGTTGACTACCACCCCCAGGTCCCTTTCACTCATTAAGGCTTGCAGAGACCCCTCCCAGGGTGTATAGATGACATGGGTTTCTCACCCCCAGATGCAGCACCCTACACTTCCCTGGATTAAACCTCAGTCCCCACCTCCTTGACCAACCCTCCTGGGTATCCAGATCCCTCTGGACTGTTTCTCTCACCTCCTTCCCATCAGCCAGTGCCCCCAGTTTTGAGTCATCCGCGAAGAGGCTCATCCTACTGCTAACGCCCCTCCCTATAACAGAGACATAGGCATTGAAGAGAAGTGGCCCCAGTACCGAACCTATGGGAACCCCACTGAAGAACTTCCTAGGGGAGGAGACTGTCCCACCAACCACTACCCTTTCTGTTCTATCTGTAAGCCAGTTTTCTACCCATCTAAGCAGTTGACTTCCCACCCCATCCCCCCAACTTTGTCAAAAACCCAATGTGGGGTACCGAGTCAAACACCTTACTGAAATCCAGATATAGGATGTCCACTGGTCTTTGTTGATCTAGGGTCCCCGTCACCCAGTCATAAAAATTTATGAGGGTCATCTGGCATGATCTCCCAGGGACAAACCCATATTGTTTGTCATTCCTGTGCCCCAGCCTTTCCAGTTGCCGCCTGAGCTTCTCCTTGATGAAGTCCTCCATTAGTTTGCCTACCACCAACATTAGGCTGACAGGCCTGTAATTCCCCATCTCCTTCCTAGACCCCCCTTTGTGGAAAGGCACCACGTGAGCCACCCTCCCATCCTGTTTGCAGAGAGGGCATTGAAAAGTGCAGCTAGTGGGGCTGCTAGTTCATCCACCAGTTCCTTAAGAACTCTTGGATGCAGCCTATCTGGCCACGGTGCCTTGTCGGTTTTCAGTGCCCACAGGGTCTCCCTCACACTGTCTTCTGTCATTTCTCCCTCCCTAATCCCCCCCTCCACAAAGCACCCCTCCCCATCCAGGCCTAGCTCTCCCAGTGCCCCAGCCTCTTTTGGTCCTCTCCTCTCCATCTGTCCTCTCTACTTAGCTGTCTCCCCCCACCTCCCTTCTGGCTGAATGGATCCCCTGTCACCTTCCATAAATACTGAGGCAAAAGTACTTGTTTGGTACCTCTGTCTGTTCCCCCACCTCCTGGGCCCATCCCTCCCCAGTCCTAATCCTGGAGATCTGTACTTTTCTCTTTTCCCCTATGTATCTATAAAATCCCTTTCCACCCCCTCTGGATAGCCCTAGCCAGGCTTTGCTCCATCCTCACCTTGGTTCCCCTCACCACTCTTGTGACCCTTCTAGCTGTCAACTCGTACTCACCTCTCTCCCTGTCCCCCCTGGAGCACTTAAAACATGTGCAGGCAGTTTTTTTATCCCTCACTGTCTCTTGCACCTCCCTGGTCCACCAGCATGGCCTGTTTGCCCCACCATTTTTACATCTTACACTTGTGCATGTGCTAGTAGCCTCCTGCACCCCATTTATAATGGTCTCCCACAAGCTACCAACATCCAGTGTCTGGTCTAATCTTGTTCAAGCTCCTCCTCAGAATTCTGCCCATGCTCACGAAGTCTTCCCACCTGAAGTCCATTACTACTGTGTTTGAGTGGTTGTCCTCCCCCCCCCCAGACACAGTTGAAACCAGACCATGGCTTGGTCTCCTCCTGCCAGCGGGCTACACACCTCCAGACCCCTTATCTGGTCGCTGTCTGCAAGGACAATGTCCAGTATCCCCCCCCAGTAGGTTCCCCCACCTGTTGGACCACAAAGGCATCTTGAAACACATCCATCAGTCTCTGCTCCCTGGCAACCACTGATGACATAGTGTCCCAGTCTGCCCCTGGCATATTTAGGTCCCCCATGACCACCACCCTACCCCTTCCATGGTCACAGTGCCCCTTGATATTCTCAACCAATTTTTCCTCCAGGTCCTCGTCCATTGCAGGGCATCTGTACACCACCCCTCCTTTCAGTCTTTTGTCTCCCCTCAATTGCAGGGTTTCCCAGTCGCTTCCACTCCCCCCTCTGCCTCCTCCACTCCACTTATCATTATGCCATTCTTGACTATCAGTGCTACCCCCCACCCTCTTCTCTATCCCTCCTGAATATCGTGTAACCCTTCAGGTTTAGGACCCAATCATTCTTCTGGGTGGCCCATGTTTCCATAATCACTGCCACATCCACTGATCCCTCTGCTAGCATCGCCTGGAGCTCAGGCATTTTGTTGCCCATGCTCCTAGCGTTGATCAGGACCATCCTCCACCCCATACCCCCTTCCCTACCCAATTGACTCGGCCCTGCACACTCCCTAATTATCCTTTCCTGCACAGTTCTTGCTTTGTTCACTTCGCAGTCACCTGTCCTCATTTTCTGCCCTAGACCTGGGACCTCGGGTAGCCCTCATGACTCCAATCTTTCACTAAACTCTCCCCCCTTTACAAGTTTAAATCCCACTTCTCGTTCATGAATCCGGCAAGTTTCAGTTTTAAGATCTCCTTCCCCTCCATGCTAAGATGTATCCCATCCCTAGCATACAACCCCTTAGCATCCCATGTGTCCCCCCAGTCCCCCACCAACCCATACCCTCCTGCACTGCACCAGTCCCTGAGCCACTGGTTCACACCCCTGAGATTGTGCTTGGTCTCCCTGGATGCCCTAGGTACTGGCAGAATTTCCAAGAAGGAAATTGAACTTCCTATAGAATGGCAGACTCTGGCCAGTTCCCAAAACTTTGCCTGAATTTCCAGATCACTGTTCCCATCCAAATTGTTTGTGCCCAGATGTACTAGGAACTCTGGAGATCCCCGCATTCCATTGCTAATGAATATAGCTGGAATTTTGCCTTGTGAACGGATAGGCCTGGGATTCATTTCACTCGGACCTTGCTGCTTCTTCCCTTCCCTACCCCCTTCCACTGGATGCCATTGATCATGGAGTACCCCAGCAGGATCACCCTCACCCCCCCCAACTTACTGGCCCTTTTGATCCCTTCCAAGTTCTTCCTTCTTTCGTCTATCCCCAGCTTACTCCTCCCACCCCCTTCAGTCTTAAGATTACTAGTCTGTGTGTGTCCTATCATGCTCTTTCTTCTGCTTGCGGCTCCCGGTTTACTCCTCACCCCCCAACCTCTAGGAAGCACTGCTGGCCCCCTGATCCCCCAAACTCCCTTTTAGAGTCAGAATCCACAGGTCCCCACCCAGACACCCTTCTACTGCTTCCCTCCCTGCCTCCAACCTCCCTCTGGTGTTGTCTCCCCCCATCCCATCTGGCATATTTCTCCCTACTCCCTTCCTCCCCTTTCCTCCTCAAGTTTCCCCACCCCAAAGCTGACCTTTCTAGAGTACCCCTACTATCCCCTCTCCTTGGCTGACTTCCCAGCCTGGGTGCCTCTTGACCCCAGTTTCCCCTTCCTCTCTGTCCCTGTCACCTCCCTTGCCCCAGCCCCCAGTTTGTTAGTCACCCCTCACTGCCTGCCCCCCTCCAGTTGTGCTACCTCTCCTGCCCCCACTCCCCCCCTGGCTTGCTGACCAAACCCTCCCAGATTGCCTGCTCCTCCCTCCCGTCAGCCTCATCCACCTCCTTTCCTGGATACAGCATTGTGTATCTGATGCTAAGTGTAATGCCTGCCCCCATCTCATTTTCTCCAACCCCCCTTCCTTCTTTGCTCCCTTTGATCTGCCGTCCTCCTGTGAGATGCCTCCATCCATTGCTTGTATTGCGCTCTACCCCTCAGGAGTTTCCACAAGGCCCATGCCTACCTACACCCTGGGGTATGCTGTAGTGGCTTCTCCTGCTTCCAAGGGGCCATTTCCACTCCTTCCCCCTCCTCTCCCCACATGCCTTCCAGCTCCCTTCTGATCCCATGGACCTCCTCCCTAAGTCCTGCCTGCTGAAAGCACACTGGACACCCTCTAAACTACCATGCCCAATTTAAGATTATTGCTGCCCCGTACCCCGTACACCAAATCTCCCTTCCGAAGATGCCTGCTCCAGCCCCCCTGAATCTACCCTCATTTCAGTGTGAGCAGTAACAACTGCTTGCAGATACAATCTAATTTATTTTCACCCCACAAGGGCAAATAGCAATAAACAATTCAGCACAGTTATCCCAGTTATCAAATAGCAATAAACAATTCAGCACAGTTATCCCAGTTATCAGCTATCAGCTGTATATATAGCAGGTAGTCAATGGTGCCCAAGCAGGCATACAGCATACAGTCCCACTTTCGTTCCATCAGCCAAAGTCCAAAGATGATTAAAGTAGCCCACGCAGGCACAGCATGCAGCTCCCTTTTCCCAGTCAGCAGCAGTAGTCCAGGACACACACTCACAACCTTCCACCCTCCAAGGCTCCACCCCCACCGACTATTAAATAGAGGTCAGGACCAGGGTGGGTGGTGTGGGACAAAAAACAGCAGCTCTCACGACTGGGCTATGGCTTTTATAGCCCAGTTGCACAGTTGAAGTTTGTGCCCTGATTTCTGATTGGCCCCCCCACTCCTTGCTCCTCAGTGGCAGTGGCCCTCCATTCGCTCCTTCTCTGCCAATGAAGCTCCTGTCACCCCCCAGTCCTCCTCCTCTGACCAGCAATGTGGTCCCTCACTCTCCTGCCGCTGTTGTGGCCCCAGACTTTCCTGCCCCGTCTCTCCACTGCAGCTAGGTAGTTTATGCCTGCTGCTGCCAATTCCTTACCTTGCATAGGTTTTCTTTCTATGCATGGGTGTGGATTGGCCCAGAGAGGAAAGTACTTTGCTGTCTCTGGAATCCATTTGCCCAATCATAGATATTTTTTTCTTAATTTGGAAGCTGTGGGTTAAGGTGGGTGGTAGTGGGGAGTGTCTTGGTAAGGAGGCAAACTGAATCATTTTGGCTAATAGGCCTCCCGCTATTGAGGCTTCACAGTCTGCCCATCTGGGTATGAATTTCTGTTAGCACCATGGTGCCGTCTGCACAAGATGCAGCAGATTATGGGCCATGATTTGGCATTGGAAATCTGAGAGTTTGAGTCACTCATTTCAGAAGTTTCATGTAAGCTTGGGCCAACTTATATGCTTTGGTCCCAAGTTCCAGGAAAACCTCCACAGTTTGGAGGGTATTCATTTTTTGGTCTAGTTTCAGTGGAGGGTTATCTAATATATATTTTATCTTGTTGGCCACTATCATTTTGAAGGCTTGTGCCCTCCCTGGTGGGAGATGTGGAACAGTTGCCACCTTCTAAGATCTATGTCTCGTTCATCAAGAGGGTTCAGGTTGTCACATGCAAGGTGTGTATGGGTCCAATGGAATTTAATACCCAAATATCTCGGAGCACACCTCACACAGTAAGACACAGCAGGAGCAGCCTGACTAAAGACACAGGCTCCCCTGCTAGAAGCTCCCACTCAGAGCACACCTCACACAGCAAGGCACAGCAGGAGCAGCCTGACTAAAGACACGTGTGGCAGAATTGGCCCTTCAGTAGTACCAGCTGAATCTGTACTAGTGTACAAAACATTGTGGACTTTCCCTGGCTCCTTCCAGGATTTAGACTTTCACATTTTGTGTCGGTAGAGATGTTCAGATAGTTTATTTACTGTGCTACTACTCTGCTTTCTCGAATCCTGCTTAGTGAATTTTCAATTGTACCATAAGTT
Source organism: Neoceratodus forsteri (assembly GCA_016271365.2). Lineage (NCBI taxonomy): Eukaryota > Metazoa > Chordata > Ceratodontiformes > Ceratodontidae > Neoceratodus > Neoceratodus forsteri. Next base: position 1,141,581,084 of record CM028129.1, on the reverse strand, counting down.
GTTACGACATCTAGCCGAGAATTATTTATTGATCTACAGAATATCTTAAGGCAGCTTCAGTTCTGTATTGTACTTGAGTAGCAACTGTTAACTTCTTACCATCGTTTTTGGAGTTGTAGCATCATTTTTTATTCAGATCAGGATTGTTTTGTATGCCGACTTTCTGTGCTCCAAGAGAGTGCTGCACATTTGTAGTGCTCACCCCCCCCACTACCTTCTCCCTTTCCCGCTTTGACTGTCTTTGTTCTGTTTCACACCCTATGTTAACCTTCCTCTCCTATATCTTGTAGGCTCTCCTTCTAGAAGCTCCCATTCGGAGCACACCTCATACAGCAAGACACGCCTGACTAAAGACACAGGTATTGCAGAATTGACCCTTCACTAGTACCAGCTGCATCTATGCTAGTGTAGCCCATCAACTGCCCCACCCACCCTGGTCTGACTATAAACTTATACAGGCACTTCTGGATCACTTGACAAGTCACATGTTAGTTTAAGTACCTACTTTGCCATTTGCTGTTTATTCTTTGTGACTATTAGGTGTCACTACTGAACCTTCTCTATCACTTTCCAGCTACTCCTTCCAACTCTACCCTTCCCCCTCACTAGGCTGCCTTTTCCTACTGCACCCTCCTAACTTCTCCCCTACCTCTGCAGAATTGCCCTTACTGTCCCTTCTGGGTCTCGAACCTTTGACCTATACACCTGAAGCATAGACTCTGCCACTGCAGTAAATGTCTGATGCAGAAATTGGATAACCACTTTTCAGTTTCAGGTATTTTACCTTACAACCACCAGCTAACTAACTGCCAAAGCACCCCCACTCCTTGCTTCTCCCCACTCACATACTACTGAATGTGACCTACCTCCCTCCACCCACACACACTCACCATGTGCTCTACCATTACATTAGAGTACTCAGTCCCCCACTCTGCAGTTAAGTTGCCCTCCTTTCTCCCTGCTCTTTGCCATTACATTAGTTACACCTGGTTCTGGTGTCAACAATGTTGACAACAGCCTACATGCTGCCTCTTATCTTGATCTGGGTACTCATGTACCGCTCTGTTACTCTGCATCCCACATCCTCAATCCCTTCCCATCTCCCTCACTTAGTGGACCTAGCTCCACCAACAAGCACCTTAAGTGTTCCCTCTACCCGACCACCCTCACCGCATCTTCTGAGGCATGTGAACGTGGGCCCAAGGCCATCCCTAACCCTCCTCATAGTACCCCACCTCACCTCACTCCCCCTGCCCATATCAACACGACCTGTTGCCTTCCATGCAGTTATCCGCAAACCCAAACTTCTCAAACTTATACTACTTTGGAATGCCCTAATACTCTTACTGCTCTCCAGTAATGTTCACCCCAACCCTGGCCCTCCTCAGCAACCTTTCACCAAATCCACTAGCTCTGGTGGTCTCAAGATTGCCTTCCTTAATATCTGGAGTCTCCTACCCAAACTTGACCAACTGCAAGTATGGGTTCAGCAGCATAAGCCTGACGTCCTTGCCATTGCCGAAACCTGGTTCTCCCCAAAAATCCCAGACTTTGAGGAAGCCCTGAGTGGTTACACCCTCTTTAGATTGGACAGGCTTGGGGAAAAAAAGGGGGTGGATATGCTATTTACCCATCTGACACACTCCAGGAGCATGCCCTTACTCCACTGTCTGATGAGAATCATGCTCAGGCCCTTGCAGTTAAATTAACCTTGGGTAACCAAGGGAAGTCACTCTTTATTCTCTCATTCTACATATCACCTAGAGACATACAGTAGCTGCCGGGTTTTACTTAGTACTTGACTATATTACTAAGCTGCCCAAGCGCTCTGAGGTTATTGTGTTAGGGTATTTTAACGTCAACTGGCTTGCACCTGAGGCTGGTCCATATAAGGATGCTGCTGCTGTGGTTGACCTTTCTCAAACGGTTCCAAATCCAACTAGGTTCAACTATAGAACCGGGTCCCACACCTTACTAAACCTCATTCTCACAAGTTGCCTGACAGGATCCTGGACACAGCGGTGTTGTCTGACTCCCTTAGCAACCACTCCCCAATCTCATGCAGCTGTTTGAAACCCCTCAATAAGACAACATACCAATGTGCCCAAAGACAAAGGCAGCTCATACATATTCAAGATCACCTTCACCATTGTGACTGGTCCCCCATTGACATCGCCTCCAGTGTGGACCTTGCCTTGGGGAATTTTATCTCCCTCTTTAATAAAGCCAGTGATCTCTTTGCCCTTTTTAAAAAATTTAAAAGCAAAGGGGCTAGCAATCCCTGGATCACCCCATCACTCCTTGAACAAATGGCCACACGTGATCACCTCTGACATGTGGTTCACACTACCAAAAGTGCTAGGTACATTCAATGCTACAAGGAAGCCAGGAATGCTTGCATGCATGCAGCATGTTCTGCAAAAAATCAACCATTTTAATCACCAGTTCTCCAACTCCTGGGGCAAAGGCAAATAGTTTTGGGAGAACATAAAAAAATCTCACTGGCAAACTCAGCAAATTCCCTCCCTCAATACTCCATTTTAATAGTGGTACCACTCAGGATCCTAAAGAAATCATAGACATCTTCAATACTATGTTCACAGATCTGAGTGGCATACTGTTCCCCTAACTTCTTCACTGCCCCTTCCCATCATGACAGTGCTCTAAGCCTGGACCCACCCCCCACTACCCCTCCTTTCTATTTCAAGGCTGTAACCACCAGCACTGCTAAAAAATATCTGCTGAGGGTACTCACTAACTCAATAGTCAGTAGTGGCACACTCGATCTTAAATTGCTCCACCTCACCTTAGATGCAGTCCTGCCACCTCTCACCAAAATTGTCAACCTATCTCTTTGACTTGGTCAATTCCCCTCGGTTTGGAAAGCAGCAGTGGTAATGCCTGTTCACAAGAGTGGTGACAGGGCCTTACACTCAAATTACCATCCCATCTCCATCCTGCCCCCACTTTCCAAAGCTCTGGAGCATATAGTTGCTGATCAATTGACTGACTATTGGGACACTTATAATATCTAATGTGCCCAACAGCATGGCTTCAGAAAGAGGTACAGCACCACCACTGCCCTTCTAGAATACATTGACTTTATTCACACGGCCCTTGATCATGGTCACCTGGTGAGGTCTACCTACATAGACCTCACGAAAGTGTTCAATATGGTGAACCACTCTCTATTACTCAAGTCCTTTCTCACCCTTGCTTTCTCTCAAGAAGTCACAGATTGGTTCAAAAGTTACCTTGGCGGCAGAACCTAGAGGGTAAAAATACATGATATAGTCTTGCTTAGTCACCTTATTACCTCTGGTGTTCCCCAAGGTTCAGTCCTTGGCCCTCTCCTTTTCTGCCTCTTTCTTAACTCCTTACCTAAACCTGTCCCACCAACCTATTCCTGTATACAGATGATGCTGTGCTCTTTACCTCCCAGCCTAATCTACTTCCCTTCACCAGTAGTTTACAACATAGTTTTTCTGTGGTTGAAGTCTGGTTCTCCAATCATAAACTTGTTCTGAACTATAAGAAAACCAAAATAATGATTTTCGACAGTCCACACAACAAGTACAAAAAGGCCCAACTACACATCTCAAACAGTCTCGGTTCTCCCCTTGAACAAGTCTACATTTTTAAATATCTTGGTATTACCCTCAATAGTCATCTTTCCTATCAAGAACATATCAATACAATAACCAAAAATGTCTGCATTAGGCTTGGACTTCTTTATAGACACGGGCATTGTATGACCACTGATGCATTCCGGTTAGCTCTGTCCTTTCTATTATTTATTTTTGGCATATTATCTACGGAGCTGCCTCCTACTCCTCTTAGGCGACTAAATATTGCCTTTAATGAGGCGTGCTGCCTTGTCACTGGTGTCCACCGTTACATGCGCACCTGTGACCTTTGTGCTGCAGCAAACTGGCTGAACCTTCATGGCAGAGTCTTTTACCAAACCTGCCTGCTTGCTATAAAGATAAGTCTGGGGCTAGCCCTCCACCCATCACTTTTAACAGGTCTCCATAGGACCAACAAACCTACACCATACCATAAGCACCTCCAATCCCACATTCCTAGTTCCCTTCTTAAGCCCAGTGAACATTTGTGTACCAGGCACCGAGCTGGTTGAACAACCTCCCACCTGACCTTCTGGTTGTCTCCAGATTGGGACCCTTTAAAACCAAACTTAGATAGCTTTCCCTGAAAAAGAGCAGTTGTGATTGTCCCTCCTAAGTTCCCTGTCTCTCTCCTACCTATTCTGACACCTATCTTCCCCCACCATCTTCTCCTCTACTCCTACCCCCTCCTTTCCTTCCTACTCCCTTCTGCATGATGTCACCCCTTATCCTTTTCCCAGCTGTTGCCCCCTTCCCTACCCCTCTACTCCCAATACTCCCCCTACTGCTCAGACTACCACATCCAGTCTCTCCTTTACTGTAATGTGTCCCACCTCCTTCCCCTTGACCCATTGCTTTCTCTCCTGCCTTACCCTTTCACCTTCCCCCAGTTTTCGTTTTTCACATGCTTCCTACCCCTTTGTCACCACCACCACTGAATTTTCCTCCTTTCCTTTCTTTGTCTCCTGCTTCTTGGTAAACTCCATCTCTTTTAACGCTGTGCTCCCTACTCAAATCCTTCTCTTGTCCCCTCTGCATACTGTTGTGGTATCTTGGACATAGGAACTCTCTAGGACAATGCCTTGTCAGGATGCTGTAACTTCTACACCCCCCTTGCTGGTCTGCTTTTCCTCCATTACCATACTCGTGGTTTCTACCTATTTATTCAGACAAGGTCTTCCCTTGGCCACTCATTCACTGTACTTAAAGTTTAGTGCCAGTGTAACTTCTGAATCCTTTGGAACCTGTATATTTTAACCAGTACCATATAATTTCTTGGAACCTTGTATCACTTAATTTGTATTTTCTTTGTTCCCACTGTTGTACTCTGTAACCAATTCACATTGTTTTATTGAACCCTGTTATTGTCCTTGTCTCCCTCTTGTTATGACATGGAGCCTTTGTAAATGAGCCCCATCTCAAAGGTTATAATTCCAAGATTTCAATAAAATAAATAAATTAAAAAAATAGAAATATAGAAACATAGACTTTGAGGCAGATAAGGACCGCTTGGCCCACCCAGTCTTCCGAATCCACTACCTACTGGATAAGTAGCAGATCCTAGTTAACCAACAGTCTACTTCTTCCTACACCTTCACTAGAACTGCTTTATGTTTGTCCCATGCATTCTTAAATCCCCCCACTATTTTTGACCCCACTACCTCCTCAGAAAGGCCGTTCCATGTGTCCACTACACTACCCTCTCTGTGAAAGAATAATTCCTTACGTTGCCCCTGAGCCATCCCCCCCCGTCTTCAAATTGTGTCCCATTGTTCTTTTTTTTTTTGTACATTTTTTTTAACCCCTCAACGCCGGCTTACTGGAACTCTGTCTGGCGTGGACTCACAGAATGGTGTGTTCCCCCCCTTCCTGAAGCCCACAGACTCTTATAGCCAGGCAAGGGCCCATCTTTCCAATGCACCACCTGGCTGCCCAATTCCCCGGCTCTGAGCCCCCCAGGGAGGGACCACTGACTCCTCTAGTGCTCTATCTAAGTCTAATGGAGTGACCAGGGGGTGGAGGGAGTGCCTGGAACACAGCTGGGAAGCCCGGCGTTGGGTGTGGGGACCGACCACTGGTCCCGCCTTCACCTATCAGGCGCTGGGGTTTTCCAATTTTATACACCTCCCTGTGGAGCTTGGATGGGCAATGACAACCAGCATCTGCTGAGGTCTGCCCCCAGAGCAATGCGGTGGTGTCGCCTATTCCTGGCCACCCCCGACTGCTGCCATAGGTTGCGCAGGAGCGACATTGTACGCTACACACTCCCTGAGAAGGAAGAGCTGTCCATCAGATGCTAAATCCCTCCCCACCCCTACTGACCCCTGGTGGCCCGGACTCGTTCGCGAATCCAGGTCTCTGGCATGGCGCGAGATGAGGCATCTAGTGCCTTAACCATCAGTGCCATTGGGCTGGCTATGTGTCCTATTGTTCTTGCTCATCTCTTTTTCTGAAATATACTACCCTATTGGACTTTGTCGATTCCCTTGAGATACTTGAAAGTTTCTATCATGTCTCCTCTCTCCCACCTTTCCTCGAGGTTATACATATTAAGCTCCTTTGGTTTCTCTTTGTATCACTTCTGGTGCAGACCTTGCACCATTTTAGTTGCCCTCCTCTGGACTACCTCCATCCTGTCTATGTCCTTACAGAGATGGGGTCTCCAAAACTGCATGCAGTACTCCAGATGGGGTTTCACCAACTGTCTGTACAGAGTTAAAACAACTTGTTTTCTACTGGTGATGCCTCTCCCTATGCATCCCAGTAGCCCCCCAGCTCTCCTCACTGGCTTCTCACATTGCTTGCCTACTTTTAGGTCATCTGATATGACTACCCAAGGTCACTTACCATTTTTGTAGTTGTTAGTACCTCCCCTTCCATTGTGTACTCATCCCCTTGGTTTTTGTTTCCCATGTGCATTACTTTGCACTTTTTTGTATTGAATCTAAGCTGCCATTCTACATAATGTTGCACATGTTAAAGCTCCCATGGGTATTGTGGTAGTTTTGATACTTGTGATGTTGAGGCTAGAAACTGGGACTTTGCAACATTGCGTTTATACCCTGAGAATTGACTGTGGTGGTCGATCAGGATTTAGAGAATGGGTATAGTCCTACAAGGGTCAATTCGGGTCAGCATAATGTCCTCCACGTATGCCAGGACTTTGTGTTCTCCTCCCATTTCTACTTCCTTGGTGTCTGATATCAGGTGGCTAGCCTGTAGGAGAGGTTCCAGCACCAGTATGAATAATAATGGTGACAGTGGAAAACCTGCCTAGTTCCTCTGCCTAGTTGGAAAGGGAGGAGGTTTTTCCATCAGTGATTACCTCTGCTGAGGATCCATTATATAGAACCTGCACCCAAGATCTGAAAATCAGGCCTATCTTAAAGGTTGAGAGGGCTTTGAGCAGACATTTCCATGCCTTTTCAGCATCCAGGTAGAGGATAGCAGGGGAAGGGGTGGATTTAGATTTCCAGAGCAAGCTAATGAGTCATCTGGTGTTGTCAGTGCCCCATGGCCTGTGACAAAGCCTACCTGATCTCTGGCCACTAGGTCAGTGATGACATTTTTGAGTTTGGTGGCCATGATTTTGGCAAAGGCCGGGCAATCTGCTGTGATTAGGGAGATTGGCCTATAGCTACTGCATAGAGCAGTATCCTTTTCTGGTTGGGCAGCATGGATATCTGAGCCATTCTCATGGAGGTTGGCAGAGTTCCCTTTGTGCATGCTTCCATAAGGGCAGCTGAGATAAGGCTCAAAAGAACATCCTTAAAGATGTTCAAACATTCTTCTGGGAGCCCATCTCCACCTGGATCATTCCAAGCTGGCATGGTTTGCAGGTCAGCCTCTAGTTTCATCTGCTCTAAGGCCCCCCTATCCAAGCAGGCTACAGTACCTTATCTGGAGCTAAAGTAGGCAATCACTGTTTGTCAAGGAAGTCTTGTAGCTCATGATCCATGGGGTGGGCTTCACTAGTGTATAGAGAGCTATACAAAGTATGGAATTCATGACTGATGCTTTCATCCACTCTGGTGAGCTCCCCATCCCTTTTTTTGATGGAGAGGATTCTGGAACGTTCTTGCTGTTTTTCCAGTTGGTAAGTCAGGAGGTGGCCAGGTTTCTCGCTGGGTTCCTAGAAAGACTTGACGGAGTCAGAAGAGATCATACTCTGCCTTTTTGTATAAGTATGTGTGATCTTATACCTGAGTACTATAATATCAGCTAGTGCATTTCCAGATGCATTGGGGTTGTCTCTGAACTTTTTTTTGAGCTCTTTCAGCTGTTTTTGTTGTTCTGCAAGTCTTATATTCTGGCCTTGCAAAGATGACAGGTGTGGCTGATGTATTGGCCTCTTATGTAGACTTTAAGTGCATCCTGGCATATAGTTGCTGAAGAATTTTCTGGCTTATTGATCTGGAGGAAAGAGTTATGTCCTCTCTCTGGCTTGCACAGAAATTGGGGTCTTTGAGGGTAGAGGTGTTGAACTGCCATCTGCCCCTGCTCCCTCCCAATGCTGTGGGGGTAGCCTGGTAATGGAAACTGCTGTATGATCTGAGATGACCAGCACCCGATCTGAGCATCAGTCACATTTGCTGTCTAGGCCGCTGGTGTAAGCCATAGGTCTATCCATGAGAAGGTTTGATGAGGGATGGAGAAGAAGGAACAATCTCTTCCCATAGGGTGGATTAATCTCCAAATGTCCATCAGTCCCAGCTCTTTTGCCAAATCCTGTAGTACTTCTGATGCTAGGGTCCAATGTCCTGTGGGAGCTTTGCCTTTATCTAGGTGGTCATCTAGGATTGTGCTCATTTCAGCTCCCATCACCAGCTGACCTTTTTGTACTTACAGAAGCTGTGTCAGTGTTTGGAAAAAGGTGGCCTCTGGAGTATTTGGGTCATATACATTACACAGGGTTACTTCATGTCCTGCTATGGTCCCTTGTACAATGATATATTTTCTCTATGGGTCTGTGGTGACCTTTGCCAATTGAAATGGTACATTTTTGTGGATGAGACTATCTACTCCTCTACTCTTGGTGTTGCAGGTTGAGCTGTAAACTTGGGAAACCCAGCTTGTCAGCTTCAGTTTTAGAAAGATGGGTTTCTTGCAAAAAGACCACTCTTACTCTATCCCTCTGCAGGTAAGCTAAAATCTTTCTTCTTTTTACAGGAGGATATATAACTTTTATGTTCCATGAGGACCATTAGATATGTTGGTTAGCCATTTTAAACATGGAATGCTATCGAGAGTAGAGGTTCTATTTCAGAAGGCCAATAAAATTCCCAGGTTATCTTTACTGGGGGTGTCTTGTGTGTGTGTCACTTGAGTGGGATAGATGTTGGGAGTGCAAGCCCCTGGCATTGCTGTGGCCAAACTGGGCAGCCAATATAAAGCAGTAAGTGGCTTTCCACCAGATGCAGGGTGTAGCATGGTTTCTTACTAGTGAAGTTGAATATAGAGTTGTTTGGTTGAAGTGGTTTGACATTCTGTTGTCTGATAATTTTTCCTTTTCCACCAAAATGTGGACCGATCATAAAAGCATTCATTACAAATTCAAGCACAAAGACACAAAATACATCAGCAAGTTAACAAGGAACAGTATATGTATCCTTATACTATTGAGTAAGGGAGCAAAAACTTTCTCAGAGATGGGTTTTTATTAGAGCTAGGCTAAAAATCCTCATGTCTGCCACCTTGGACTCTATATATGGTCCATCCCTGTTTGTTATGTTGGTAAGATATTCCACCTGTCAGTGTCTCCCAGCTAGAAGAGGGGAGCCAATGTGTTTGTTCTGGAAAAGAGATTAGGAATGATTAGAAGTGCCATGGGGTAGCCACCCCATGGTGGGTTAAGGGATGTTAATACGTGTGGTCATATCATTGGCTAGTAACATTGAGACCCACTGTCCTTTTGGAGCAATGTACATGTTTGGTAGTGCAGTGCTACCTGATATATTTGTGGTTCCTATTCCGGTATGTCTGCTATATAGATGTAGCAAACTTTTATTCCACTGGCGAAGTTCCTGTGAAGTAGCCAAAAATTCGCTCCTTGGAAAATTTCACAAAGTTGGCAGTTCACCATGTAACTTTGCCTTGCCTTTGTCAAGGTGAAGTTAGCAAAAAAAAAAGGCTCTGTCACATGTTTCACTTTCTGCAGGTCACATGGGACACTGCAGTCAGGCAGGAAGTGACTGATTTGGTTTCATTTTCTGAGTAGTGGGTGTGTTAACTAACTGTAGTACAGTAGACTGAGTCAGTGCCAGAGACATCCAGAAATTAAACAAATTGAATTTGTTTTAAATTAGTTTTACAAGAAATCGTAAGTTTATTTTTCGGTACCCTTTCTATTCTGTGATCTTTGATTATTTTTTCAAAGTTTTGAGTATATTTTTGTCTGTGTTTCTGTCTGTCTTTCTCTCTCTCTAAAGCTTTTTCAGTTCTGTAAATGGCGGAGGGACCCAGTGGGTGACATGGCAGCACAAGGGGCAGTGATTTACTTGAATAGGCAGGTATTCCATGGTGATAGTCAGGCACTCCCAACCACCAGCTGAGGAGGGAGTAGTGCTGCTTCTGAGGTGGCACAACAGCCTATGGTCCCTGCCCACTCACCTCATTCCACCACCACCAGCAGCTCCACTCCACACATTGCAGAGCACCCAACAACCTCCTTGGGAGCCCACCCCCCGCATCAGCCAAGGAGCTTGGTCATATGGCATTTTTTTTACTGATGATGACAGTGTCATCACATGTAAGCTTTGCGGCTGTACTGTACACCAGGGAAAGAAAGGTAGCCACTTGAGCACTGGTGGCAAAGGACCCACCTTACTGTGCACCACCATGCTGAGTGACATGGCAGGCATCATGAGGTAGCAGCAGTAGCAGTAGGCAGTAGTGGAGGGGTGTTGTGGAAGTGGAAGGTGGGTGGCATGAGATTGTAAGTCATAGTACTGTGAGTTGGCATGGCAGGAAAACTTGCAGTTCACAGCCTTCATGGCAGTTGGTTGCACCTGCATCCCAAGGAGCTCTGTCACCATCAGACCCTGCAGCTGTAGTCACACAAGTAGACCTGGCCATCCTGTGGGACACAGTGGAATACGTTCACCAGGAGATGACTGAGGCAAAGAAGGGTATCCAAACAATATTAGAGAACCAGGAAAAGGTGTTAGCCAGGAAAGAATTCTTAAGATCCTGGAGGAGATGCTCAGTGGTGGTGGCAGTGCCAATGCTGAGAGTAACTTTTTTTCTATTTTCTACCTCTACAGAGAAAAAAAAACACAAAAAAGTATAAAAGTAAAAGACACATCTTTTCTATATCTTGTTAAAGGGGCGCTGTCAGCCTGGTGATGAAGGTCTGTAGTGCAAGGTTTAGCAATTTAAAATACATACCTAGCCCCATATTCAGAGAAAAGAGCTACACGTGTACTATTTTTGGGAAAATTACATTTCTGTCGGCCCACCCAAAATAAGTGCTTGTCACATCTGTGAGCTACAAGGGCATGGAGCAATGGAGAAACTAGTTCATGAACGAGTTATTTTTTTGGGTCATACCTGTAAAATGGGCTTATCCATTACTTGTGCCAACACAGAGTAGTCCATAGTTAGTCCCACTGAAAAATGAGTGCAGCAACCGGTTTTATTTAGTATTGAAAAAACAAAGCTATGATTCTGAGCATGTGCATTACCAAACCATAATACCTGTGCCCATTGTGCTTTGATGCATAAATATGAGCTTGAAGCTGTTTGCCCCTTGATCCACATAGCCGTGCTCAGATGGATGTATTCTGATGAAGAATACTTCAGGACACATCATATGGACTGTGACACTCCCATAATGTTCTGGCATGGCATGTTTAGAAAAATAGATTTGCGATGGAACCTGCCATTTGTGACAGGCATGGGCCATCAACCTGTGGAATCCAGCATTCTCCACAAAAGAGAAAAGCAATAGATCGATGGCCAGTATTTCAGTCATGGCTGCATTTAACTCAAGTGCAGTGGCATAACTGGGGGCTATTTGGAATTCCACTCAAAGATGCACTTTAGTGTGGGCTGCATCTTTGGGTTGCTTGACAAAACCACTGGACTCATGGCAGCATTGTTGTTCTTGTTGGGGTAGTAGTTGACTCTTAGGGATGTGCAACTCACATGGAACCAGTTTTTTTTTGCTGTGGTGTTGTACTTTTCTGACTCAGGGGAGTGGCACCACCACTGCTGATATGCTCACTGCAAAGAACTACTCCTTCTCCCTCTCCCACTCAGCCCTCCCTCCTCCTCCTGCTCTATTGCACTGCTGTCACTCATGTTCAACTTGATGAGGGAACTGGCACACCCTGCTCTGGCTTCCATCTGGTGTTGTTGCCAGCGCAAAAGGTGCCTGTTCCTTAAGTATGTGGGTTGGCCACCAGTGTGGTGCCTAGGTGGCTGACCTTTTTACCCCATAAAACACATGCCTGACACAGCTGACATATTGCAATGGTCTCATCAGCTGGATCAAGAACATAAATTTCCCAAACTAGGGACTTCCTACTGCTGGACTTCACATTTTGGTAGAACTAGCAGAGCTGAGCAGAAGTTATGGAAACTTGTGTTTTTTTTATCTGCTTTTAACACTTCCATAATATTATTTGGGAAGGGGAACTTTGGTGCTTGAAGAAAGGTTAATTCCATAACCCTCACCATCTGAATGGGTTGCATCACCCTTGTACCTTTCCTACTCTGGTTCCCATAGGGGAGCCAACATGTCATAATCATCAGTACAGCTGCTGATGTCCTCCTCTTCCTCCATAGCCCTGTCTTCTCCCTCAGCAACTTTTTCTTGCTCTCTGACCATCTTGTCAGGTGGTTGACTTTTCACATTTCTCAGATACACCGACTCCAGTTCCACACTATCACCTACACCAACACCACCAGAAACAGGGAGAGTCATACCAACAGCCTCTTCCTCCTGGACCACTGTTCCTGTATTGGTCTCTCCATTCTTCTTTGTTGCATCATTCCCCACCAGCATGAATGCAACAGATCTATCTGAAAAAAGGTTTCGCTAGACTTATGCCACTGCTGCTAACTAGTCCTTTGCTGGCACCTGCCACAAGACCAGAGCCCACAGGAGACATTGTTGCAGACCTACTTTAGGTTTGGGGAACTACAGTACTACTTTCCCCCATAGACTTCTTTGCTGTCTTATCCCCCCTTGACACCTCTCAGTTTATGTGACTGTTTCTTCACAGGCATTTTAATATGCTTACTCCAAAGTTTGCCTTCATTTTGGATGGAGAGTTACAAACTAGAAATGAAGCCTGCAGAACTGCCACCTATGAATCAGGTATCAGCAGTCTATAACACTGCAGTAGTCTATTAAAACTACACAGTTTTTTTCAGAACAGGGATTAAACAATACAGGGTAACAGGGCAGGGGTAAGGACATTGAAACCAAATAAGGCAGAGATCACCTCCCCCAATTGGAATGGGACCAGCAGTCTCTGGACAACTACTCTATTAAAATGTACTTTTTTTAATATGGAATGGGGATTCAGCAAAGGGTTAACAGGGCAAGGGTAAGCAAACTTGAATGAATAATGGGCACACCTCACAGCAGAGAACACCTACCCCAATAAAAGTAATTCAGCGATCAGCAGAGTCTCAGGACAACTACTCTACTAGTAGTTACAGCAAAAAAACATAATATAATTTCTTTTTACAGAAGAAAGTCTGAACAACTCAGGTAACAGCACAGGTAAGATTTTTTAACTGACACAACAGCAGACAAAACTGACCACGAACAGACAAAAATCAGGGATCAGCACTGTGTCTGCAAAACTTTTGATTTTTAAACAGAACAGGAATGATATAGCAACAAGGGTAACAGGACTTGGTAGTAATTCATAAGAAAAAGTGACAACAGCTGTCACTCTATAAGAACAATAATACAAACCAGTAAAATAGCAACAGAAACAGAATGAAAAACTTCACCTAATAATCACACAAAATTTAACCACAGGAAAAAAAATGAAAAATCTCTCACAAAGACTTAAAGAAAACAAGCATTTTTCAATGCCTAGAGTTCACTGTTGGTATTACTCTTGTACATGACTCCCATACATTTCTCTGTATATTCCTGTGTCTTGCATTTTAAAGGTGGGCATTATGGTTGGAAACCCTAACACCCTGGGCATTTGTTGACTATTTTTGATCCAGATTTTCAACATGGGCTTTTTGGGACATCACCTTATGAACAGTGTAAGTATCATTTTGTTATTCAATCCCAAATGGTAATTTCGCACAGTGAGTATGCCAGTCAGTGCCACAGATGCAAAACACATTTCTGGCAAGATGTGAAAAATGACAGCTGTACTGTTCATGAGTTCATGAGTAAGTGTGAAGAAATGGCAATGCTGAAAATCTGGAGTGAAAATATGAAAAAGTGGCAAAGTTACAAGTGTGCATATAAACAGCACAATGCACGCTCATAACACAGTCATTTTTTGGAATGTTTTCACCAAATTTTCAACATGGCCTTTTTGAGACCTCCTCTCATGAACAGTGGCACTGGAATTCTGTTATCTGCCCTGAAAGTTGATTTTGCACAGCAACCAAGCCATTCTGCGCCACAAGTGCAAAAACACATATTTGGAAGGATACAAAAAGTACTGTTCATAAGGGGGTATGAACAAATGGCAATGTTGGAAATATGGAGTAAAATCTTCAAAATTGATGACGTTAAGAGTGTGCATAGAAACTGTGCAATGGATTCTCATAATGCAGTCATGTTTGTGAGTTTTTTCACCAAATTTGCAACAAGGGCTTTTTGGGACCACACTTCATGAACAGTGGCACTATCATTTCATTAACTGGTCCTGAAAGGCGATTCAGAACAGTGACTGATGAATCACCTTTCAGGATGAAGAAATACGATGGCAGTGATGCGTTCATGAGGCAGGGTCCCAAGAACCCCATGTTGAAAATTTGGGACCAAAACTCCCAGAAATGGCTGAGATATCAACCTAAATTGAAAACCCTCCATTCACTGCCGTTATAGAACTTATCAGCATTTCTTAAGTTTGCAGTTGTTTTTGAAGAGTGCAGATGTATTCCTGGTCCACGGAAGATCACTGCTCCAGACCTCCTGAGGTAAGTATAGGTGGGGGTGGGAAGTCAGTGCACAGAGGGAGGTGCAGGTGGTGGAGGGGTGGGTGGGGGGACGCCTGACAACGAGGACCATTTTCTGTTTTTTCAGGTTTAAAAACAAAAGATGTCGTGGGTCTATTTTCTGTTTTTTTATAGGGAAAACAATGGATTTTGGCACACATTAGGGTGGTCTCTCAGTCTGCCAGAGTACTGGAGGCTTCAATGCTGACCCGAGGATTAGGCACCCTGAGGTTGGAGGTTATGTGTGTGTGTGGAGGGGTTGGAAAATGCATCCGACACTGACAGTGGTCATCTCGGTGTTGGAAAAAATAATTAAATGCCAAACTGGGTATTGGGTACCCAGAGGTTGGAGGTTATGTGTGGGGGGTATGCATTCAACACCAAGAGTGGTCATCTCAGTGTTGGAAAAACAGCAATGTGGAGGAGGCAGGCAGGAAAGCACCTCCTCCAAGCCAGCACAAAGATGATAGGACGCAGTCAGCTGTTTGCTCTGCGGTGACCTGCAGATGAAAGGAAAAAGTCGGCTCCTGATTGGCACAGCTTTTTCTTTTCATGTGCAGACCACTGAAGGCAAAACAGTGTCAGGACCAGCCTGACTGAGGATTGGTGTGATGCTGTCAAGCCCCATGCAGAGCACTCTGCATTGGACAGGCAGTGTCACACCCTTCAAAGTTTACTCTCCCAAGGAGTTTGATGCGCATATGCAAACTCAAACATAACAGTAACTGAGAAATCTGTGGGAAAAGATTAAGAACTCACCTGCCCTGCTTTCACACACTTACTGTACCCTCTTCTACTCAACTCCTTCACAGAGACAGACAAAACTGAAACCAGTATTTAAACTAAAATTATGCAAAGATCTAAACAACAACAACAAAAAAAAGATCCCTAGCAGCACCAGAACAAATAGAATATTTTGGGAGCAACTTATTCGCAAAACACATAGCTTTAGAGGTTTTAAAGGGTTCTTTTTTTGCTGTGATGCTTGCTACAAAACTGATCTCTGACTCGCTGGATGTTTGATTGTGCTAGAAACTGTCTCCATGGGATATTTGACCTCAAAACCCATAATGCATTGCAAAGTTTTCTGCAAATTCACAAAGTTCCCAACCATTGTGAAGTCACACTTCAGAACGGTGGAATAATTCATGAATTGTGGAAAATCCACAAATTATTTTGCAGAGCAAAATTTTCTCACTTTGATCATCACTACTTGGCCCACAGATGTGCCTTTCACCGATTTGATGAAAAAATAATAATCTTTTCCAAAGTTATTAAATGTTAACATTTTGGTTCTTTGCATGATCAGTATAGTCTTTTGGATAGCTCATCGGAATGAAAAAAAAAATTGATCCATGCCAAAAAGGATCCTTTTTCATATGGGGCCATTTCTTTTTTATGAGGAAAAATCCCTTTTCATATGGCTGCCATTTTCTTTTTACAGTTTAAACATACAAATATTTAAAGTACATAAAAATAATATCGTAAAAAAACAAACATCTGAAACTAGCTAAATGGACCTGTTTAGCTATATTCTGGTGTTTGCTTTTTTTAGAAGTTGGCAGAAATATATTTGCTGAGCACCCAAAATCCCAGGTTCCCAGCTTAGTGACAGGAGCTGTTCAGCTGTGTTCTCTGTATAAGAACAGTGGGACTTCTTTAGCCACAGCTGGAATTCATGCTGTGAGCTACATTGAGAGCAGTGAACCACAGTTTCTCTGGTGTCTAGTGGTGCACTCCATTGCCATCCCTTTATGTATGTAATGTATTGTCATGGTGTCTAGTGTTGCCCCCACACTCTGATTGCCATCCCTTTACTATTATAATGTTTCCCTGGTGTCTAGTGGCACCCCTGCCCTCCAGTTGCCATCCCCTTACTTTTATAATATTGGCCTGATGTCTAGTGGCAGCCCCCACCCTCTGATTGCTGTCCCCTTACTTTTATAATATTGCCCTGGTGTCTAGTGGTAGCCCCCACACTCTGAGTGCAGTCCCCTTAGTTTTCTAATGTTTTCCTGGTATCTAGTAGCATCCCTTCCCTCAGATAATCATCTCCTTATTAATCCCTGTTGTCTAGTGGTGCCCCCTTGCCCTCTGATCACTGTCCCCTTACTTTTATAATGTTTCCCTGGTGTATAGTGCCGCCCACACCCTATGCTTGCCATCCTCTTACTTTTATAATGTATCCCTGGTGTCTAATGGTGCCCCCACCATCTGATTATCATCCCCACAATATCTTTCCTGCAATAAAGAAAATGTTCTTTCAATTTTTTTAATTAAACTTGTAAAAAAAAATGGTCCCTCGGCCTTCATCCCTCACAGGTCCAACCCCCTCACACACCTCACACTGAGCACCCACCATCCTGCACCCCCCTCACACCCACCAGACACCCTCACTCACTTGAACATGTCCAAGGGCAAAGATCCACTCTTCAATCCAAGACATGTCTTGCTGCTGGAATCGCCAACTGCAATATGAGAAATTAAGAAAAGTGTGGTTCAGTGTATTGCAATGGCCTGTTAAACTTTGATGCATAACTTTGTCATTTTTGCATATTTTGACCCCGCATTTTCAACATGGCCTTTTAGAGACCCCACCTCATGACCATGACCAATGGCAGTGGAATTATACAAATCAAGTACAAAAGATGATTTCATGGTCGCTTGGCAAAATCACTTTTTGGGCAGTGTTTGAACATTTTCTAATGCCTTGTTCATGAGGTGGGATCATAAGAAGGCTATGTTGAAAACTTGCGGTCAAAATATATAAAAGTGACAAAGTTATGTGCATACATTTAAATTTTACTATGCTAACTCATACCTTTGGTAATTTTAAAACTTTTGATCCCAAATTTTCAATATAGCCATTTTTTTACACAGCTTTATGAATGTGATAGCTGTCTTTTTTCAAATCGTGACCAACATGTGTTTTTACATTAGTGGTGCAAAACAACATTTCAGCAGAGATTTGAACATTTTCACTACTGAGTTCATGAGGTGGGGTAATAAGAAGGCTATGCTGATAATGTGGTGTACAAATAAGGTAAAATGCCCAGGTTATGAGTGAAAGCTGCAGTATTTCAAAGTTTGCTCATAACTTCACTAATTTTCACTATTTTGAGTCCGGACGTACAGCATAGCCATTTTTCCAAAACACTCTTTTAAATGTGATGTGTCAGTTTTTAAATTCTGGTTGAGCTGTGTTTTCACACTTCTGGTGCAAAATGACATTTCGGCCAGTACATTATAAGTGATACATGTCATGTTTATAAGGTGAATCATAGAATGAGTATCTTGAAAATTTGGGGTCAAAAATTAATATATATATATATATATATATATATATATATATATAATTGTTAACAAATTTTGTGGGTAGTGCCACTTTTTTAAAATATTTGCTATTTATGGCCTCTCCTTCTGCATGGCCTTGCATTCCCTCAAGTCCTCCAAGACATTGGGCTGGCTGCACTCTGACCTCTTCCCCTAGGGCCACCTCTGTGCTTCCTAGATTTACCCCCCCAGTGGGGAGTGGGGAACAGTCCCCCTTACTGTCCTCTATCACCTGCTTAATGTCTTCGTCAGGCATCCAGGGGGATCGTCACAGCAATGGGGCTATGTGGCAGAGGCCATGTCTGCATTTAACCATGGGTTATTTCCTTGTTTTCTCCAGACCCAAAGGGCGTTGACTTGCTGGGAGCTCCAAGGGACATAGGTACATTACTATGTGAAGACTATCCCAGAGCTCACCGATGTCCTCCACTACCCATGACATCCCGAGATGCACCTCCACCTGTGGTCACCCAGGTGGTGGTATTGCATCAGGGATGAATAATCTCCCTCCCTGGAGGAGGAGAGTGATCCATGGGATGCTCTATCCTCCTCCCCCCAAGCTGGCCCCCAACAACCTGAGTCCACACCTGAACCTGGGTTACCGGTGTCATGAGTGGTAGCGCTACTGCTGCACCGATGGGCCGGCCTTGAGTTGTGCCACTCTTGACCTCAGTGGGTATGCTTTGTGATCCCATGCTGGTGAACTCAGTGACCCAGTTGGATGGGGTGTGCAGGGTGTTGTTATGCAACACCTCCAGCCATGGAGTGAAAGGTGCAGGGTTGTCTGCCCAGGCTTGGGTCCAATATAGTGAAGGCAACTGTTCTCTTAGAATAGGACCCTGAACCTCTGCACCCCAAAGTGGCAGAAGGCCCTGTGCATTGGCAGACAGATGCACTCTTTGCAATTTGTATCTGTACCTGCAGCCACATGCAAGTGCAAGGACCACAGGGGCCTGCGCTTCCACAGCCCACCAGACAGCACCATAAATTCTTCACATCCATTGCTTCATTGAATTGCAGGGTCCATACCATCATGAGGTGGGGTAATAAGAAGGCTATGCTGATAATTTGGTGCACAAATATTGTAAAATGCCCAGGTTATGAGTGAAAGTTGCAGTATTTCAACATTCACTCATAACTTCACTAATTTTCACTATTTTGAGCAAGACTTTCAACATAGCCATTTTTGCAGAACACCCTTATAAACATGACATGTAATTTTTTTTTTAATCCTGGAAGAGATGTTTTTTTTCTCTTCTGGTGTGCAATGACATTTCGGCCAGTAAATAATAAATTGTACATGTTGTATTTATTAAGCAATTCATAAAACAAATATCTTGAAAATGTGGGGTTAAAATTGAAAAAAATATGTTATTAACACATTTTGTGTGTAGTGCCACTCTTGACCCCAATGGGTATGCTTTGAGATCCCATGCTGGTGAACTCAGTGACCCAGATGGATGGGGTGGGGATGGTGGTGCTATTGTGCAACACCCACCAGGAAGGGAATGAAAGGAGCAGGGTTGTCCACCCAGTCATGGGTCCAATATAGTGAAGGTAACTATCCTCTTGGCATAGGGCCCTGGACCTCTTCACCCCTGGGTGGCAGAGGGCCCTGTGCATTGGATGACAGATGCACTATTTGCCAGTTGTATCTGTATCTGTGATCACACAGAAGTGCAAGAACCACAGGAGTCTGCACTTCCACAGCCAACCAGACACCTCCATGAATTCTTCTCATCCATTGCTGCAGTGAAGTGCAGGGTTCACAGGGGCCCTACACTTCTGTAGGCAGATGGAGTCTTCCTTTTATACAGGGTATCCAGTTCCAAAGGGACTTGCATGAATAAGAATATTATTAAATTATCTCAAGAAGAAAGGAAAGCCTTTGCAAAACATTTTGTTAATGTACTAATTAGGGTTAAACCGAAGAAAGCAGGGAAATGTGGCATTAGGGTTTCCAACCCTAACATCCCACCCCCACCCTGCAGGCAGCAACAGGAAAAAAGATTACGGTTTCGCCTCTCCTGCATCTTTGCAAATTTGGTATGGGGTGTGCCTTTTGGTTGTCAACCCTAAGGCTCACCCCATTCTCATATACTCTAAACATCTCAGTTTCTTTAATGATTGAATGGCATGATAGTTAGGATTGACAACCCCAAAACACATCACATGCCTGATTTGCGAAGATGCAGGAGAGATGAAATCATAATAGTTTTTCCTGCTACTGTCTGGAGGGTGGGGTTTTGCTGACCTTCTTTCATGTGTCATGAAAGAACTCATGACAGAAGGTGGGCTCACAAAGGAAGACACTGGGACTTTGTTGTGAGGTTATGTGAAAGAACAATTGCTATTTTGTGGGATCTCAAAAAAGAAGTGTCCAGTATCTATCTATCTATCTATCTATCTATCTATCTATCTATCTATCTATCTATCTATCTATCTAATTAAGTTACTCACCAGAAAAAGTCAAGGCACTCACCTCAGTAGCTTATCAGGTCAAAAAAATTCTGCTGAGTCAGTTTTATTCTTTAAGTTCAGCTTTCATTTTACATTTACTAATAACGTGCAAAGTCTAGCATACAGCAGTGGCCACCCAAGTGGGGGAGCAGCTGGAAAATGACCTAAATGACCTTTGAAAAGCCAGGATTCCTGGTGAAACTGAGTCGTTTTCCGGCTGCTCCTGATGGCACCAATGCTACATGAAAACTGAACATAAAGCTGAACTTAAAGAAAAAACTGACTCAGTGGGATTTATTTGACCTGATATGCTACTGAGGTGAGTGCCGTGACTTTTTGTGGCATGTATTGACTTTGTTACTAGTGCACCACATCGCATGGCACCTCCTTTAAGCAGTTCTATCTCTCACTAATCAAGTTACTATTGTATTTTTGTTAAACAGACTGGGATGCCCACCCGTTTAACTTCTTCTCCCCCCCTCACTTCCAGGTCACCCCCCCATATTGTTTTAAGTGGTAAGTGGAACAGGGTCCCAACCCTGGTACTGCTTCTATTTCACCCTTCCCCTCCAGGTTGCCCATCCCTTCCTTTAATATGTGTGGCGGTTTGAGGATACCCACCCTCCATGCTGCTGAAGATCATCCTGATAATGGGATGCCTAATTTCCAGTGTTGACTTCTGTCCCTCTGCAATGAAGAAAACCTTACTTCATTTTTTTAAACCTAAAAAAAAGAAAATGATCCATCTGTGATCTGAACCTCAGCCCCCAACACACCTTCTTTCGCCTGAACATGTCTCATGACCTGTTTACCTGCATTTCTAATAGGAGATCGTGGGATTTTCTTGAAATGTGAAGCCACAGCTGTAGTCATCCTGTTGGCTTCAATTAGAACAATGAGCTGCCAATTCCCTGATGTCTCTCTTTCTGTCTCTGTCTGTTTACCTTCCTTCCTTCCTTCCTTTGTTTCTTGTTATGTTAAGTGGACCAGGGTGCATACCCCTGGTCCTGCTTCTTTCTTCCCCTCCCTTCCAGGTCACCCATCCTTCTTTAATATATGTGGTGGCACCAAGGTGCCAAACCCCAGTGCCACCAAAGGTCATCCTGACTGTTGGATGCTGAATCCCCAGCATTGGCGTCTGTCCCCCTATAATAAAGAAAAACATCTGTCATTGATCTCTTTTTCAGATGAAAGAATGAAAATGGTCCATCTGCATTCTGACCCCCACCCACATGACCACCCACCCTGACCCCATTCACATCCAACTATCTATCTATCTATCTATCTATCTAGCTGTCTGTCTGTCTGTCTGTCTGTCTCTGTCTGTCTGTATGTCTGTCTGCCTGTCTATCTATCTATCTATCTATCTATCTTAATTTTTCTTGAGAGGACCAGGGTGCCCACACCTGGTATGGCTTCTTTCTTCCCCCCTCCTCTCTACATCACCCACCCCTGCTTCCCAATTTTTTTTAAGTATTAAGAGATCCAAGGTTCCCACCCCAGTACTACTTCTCTTACCCCTGCTCCACTCCAGGTTGTCTACTTCCATTCCTTTAATTTTATAAATATGACCACACCAGTGTGCCCACCCATGGTGCTGCTGATGATAATCCCAACATTGGGGTGCCCAATCCTCTGAGTTGTCTACAGTCCCCCTACAGTAAAGAAAACCATCCCTCATTGTTCTTTTTTCTAACATGAGAAAAATATAATACAGTAGTCCATTTCTGGTATCACATTCCTCACACTTCCACCCAACTCTCCTCAATCCCTTCTCAATACTCACTGCCCACACACCTCACACATCCCAATACACCCTCACTCACCTCAACATGACCCATGATGTACATCCACTCTTTAATTGAAGACATACCTTGCTGCTGGAATCTGTGACTGTGATATGAAAATAAGGAAAGTGCAGTTTAATGTATTTCAGTTGGGTCTGAACTTACATTCATGACATATTTACCTTATTTTCTCCTATCACAGTCATCAGTTCCAGCAGTAAGATGTGGCGTCCATTGGAGAGTGCATCTACCTCATGGGACATGTTTATGTAAGTGAGGCTGAGTGGAAGGTTGGGTGGTAGGTGCTGAGTGTAGGGTTGGGGTGAGAAGTGTGGAGCCAGATTACTGATGGACTGCTTTATTTTTTTCAGGTTAAGAAAAAAAGACCAATAAGGGACATCTTTCTTTATTGTAGAGGAACCATAGCTGACATTGTTGACTGGCACCCCAGTGTCAGGAGGATCTTTGGTGGCACTGGGGGTGGGCACCCTGGTGCTGCCACTTATATAAAATTAAAAATGAAATAGGACAAGTGACCTGGAGGGGAGGGGGGCCAGAAAATCTGTGCCGGGGTGGGCACCCCTTTCCACTCACTAGTGGGAAAAAAACATTTGGAGGGGGCCATGCAACCTGGATGGGAGAGGGTAAAAGAAGTAGGAATGGTGGTTAGCACCCAAGTTTGCTTTAGAAAACTATAAAAATAGAAAGATAGATAGATAGATAGATAGATAGATAGATAGATAGATAGATAGATACTACATCAGAACAGTGGGCTGCTGATTCTCTTTCTCTCACTCTGTATGTATGTATATACACATCTGTCTGTCTGTCTGTCTGTCTGTCTGTCTGTCTATCTATCTATCTATCTATCTGTCTGTCTGTCTGTATATCTATCTATCTATCCTGTATGCATATATCTGTCTTTGTCCTTCTGTCTATGTATGTATGCATGTATGTATATATGTATGTATTTATGTATCTACCTGTCTGTCTGTCTGTCTGTCTGTCTGTCTATCTATCTATCTATCTATCTATCTATCTATCTATCTATCTAACTGCCTAGCTGTCTGTCTGTCTATCTATCTATCTATCTATCTATCTACTTATTTTTCTTTAGCGGACCAGTGTTCCCACCCCAGTACCACTTCTTTCTCTTCCATCCCTTCTAGGTTACCCACCCCAATCCTTTTTTAACTACTAAGCACACTGGGGTGCCCTCCCTGGTACTGCTTCTTTTTCTCCCCACCAGGTCACCCACTCCCCTTTCTGATTTTAATAAAATAATACTGGACCCAGGTGCCCACCACCAGTACCACTTCTTTCAATCACCCTATCCTCCAGGCCATCCCCTCAAAAATAGGGGGCAGCACCAAGGTGACCACCCCAGTGATTCTGAAGATTATCCTAGCTCTGGGTTGCCCAATCCCCAGAGTCAACCTCTGTCCTGCTACAAACAAGGAAAACTGGTCCTTGTTGATCACTACTTATTAATTAATTAATTTATTTATTTATTTATTTATTTATTGTAACCTGAAAAAAAGAAAATGTTCCATTGACAATCTGACCCCACATTACCCCCCACCCTACCCTGACCCCCACTCAGTAACCACTGCCACATCCCACACACACACCCTTACTCACCTAAACATGTCCCATGATGTAGCTCCACTCTCCCATCAAAGGTATGTCTTGCTGCTGGAATTGGTGACTACAATATGAGAACATAAGGTAAGTATAGTTTAACATATTTAAACTGGGTTTTAACTTTTATTCATAACTTTATAATTTTTGAACATTTTTACACCAACGTTTCAACATGGCCTTTTTGGATTCCACCTCATGAACAAGGGTAGTTAAATTATGCAGTTCTGTCTCAAAAGTTGATTTTTGCAGTCACAGCATGAAATCACCTTTCGAGGTGGATTTGAAAATGTGCTTCATGCTTGTCCATGAGGTGGAGTCATAAGAAAGTTATGTTGAAAATCTTTGGTAAAAATATTTAAAAACTACAAAGTTATTAGCTTATGTTGACATTTTTCAGTGCATGCTCATAATTTTGGTAATTTCCAAAATTCTGCCACAAATTTTTAACATAGTAATTTTTTCACACCTCCTCATAGAAGCAACAGTTGTAATTTTTCAAGTCGTGACTGAAATGTCTTTTCACACTTGTGGAATAAAATGGTGATTTGGTCAGGATTTGAGAATTTTCACCTACCAGGATAATTAGGCGGGGTAATAAAACAGCTATGTTAAAAACTTGAGTCAAAATATTAAAAAAAAACATAATTATGAGCATAAGTTGGACTTTTTCTATGCTTGCTTCTAAATTTGGTCATTTTTAATTTTGTTTAATACTTTCTATGTATGTCCCCTTCTCCAGACACTCTACTCCTTTGGACCACCAGGCACTTCCAATCCCCCTCCCACCTCCCAGTCATTGCTTCCTACCTCAATGTAGCAGTGTCTCTACCTCCAGGTGGAGTCAGGGTTGGGGAACTTACCTCCATACTATCATGTCTGTGTTAGGCAGGGCACCTGCTGGTGAGATAGGGGTCCTGGCTGTACTGGGGGCAATCTCTGTTGCAGAGGTGCTGGGTTGTGGTCTTTGTCCCCATTTCATGGCCTGGGACATTGCAGGCATTGATATCAATGCACATGCAATCGTGGTATGCGTGCATCCCCATGCTGACATCCATGACATCCCCCTCCCTGCTCTCCATATCTAGCTATACTGCCACCTGTGGTCACCCATGTGGCAGTATCCCAGTGGAGTGTGAAGTCCTTCCTCACTGGAGGAGGAAAGAACTCAGGTCACCAGTGTCATGAATGGTAGCACTACTGCTGTGGTCATTTTCAATATTTTGGCCCCAAATTTTCAACATAGCTGTTTTTCACACCACTTAAGAATATTACAGTTGTCAGTTCTCAAGTACTGGCCAAAATGTGTTTTTGCACCTGTGGCAAAAAATGACAGTTCAGTGGGCATTTGAACATTTTTATATGCCGGGTTCATGAGGTGGGGTCTTAAAAATGCTATGTTGAAAATGTGGTGTTAAAAATATGCCAAAATGGCCAAGTTGTAACTGAACATTGACTTTTTTGCACTTCTACAGCCAGATGGACTCTACATTTGGCCCTTCTCATCTGCATCTGTAACCAGATGGAAAATGCAGGACCCCTTCCACAGCCAGATGGGCTCCTCTCCCAGTGTAGGGTCTGCAGGGTCCTGAATATCTGCATTAGTAGCCACATGGAAGTGCAAGGCCTGGAAGACCTGTACATCCACACCCAGATGGACTTCTCACTTTAAGTAGGGCCTAGATAGCCCTGTGCATCAGTATCTGTCGTGCATGGAAGTGCAAGGCTCAGCCTGATGGAGTCAGCACTTTGCAATCAATAAGCAGTAGGCTTATTTAAATCTAGACCATTACTATTATCTAATTCAAATCTAAAACAAAAAAGATCACATAAATCATATGCAAAATGCAAAAACAAGAAAAAGCATTTCCCTATTTCATTTAGATGATAGCTACCCCGGCTATACCCTGTTCATCTTTTTATTTGAGGTTGGATACAGATGTTTCCATTTTAAGTTACAACTGCTTGACATGATTCATATCTAATAATATTATCAAAACATCTAAACTAAAATTACCAAATGGTACAACTTCTCATTTCAATATTTAGTTGGGAAATAAAGCCGTCAATTATTTTCTCTTCTCATATTTATATAGCATGGCTTAAAAATATGTTAGTTCAATCATTTGTAAAAACAAAATGAGTGACAGAGACACAGTTCCATTTTTCTGCTTCCTCTGATGTGCAAAATACTAAAGTCTGACCATTTGATATGACCCTCAGTCTAGCTGGGTAAAGCATAGATGATAAGAAATTTATTTTTCAACATGACAGTCCTTTAACATTGAAGTTTTGTTTTCTGCCTCTACAGTCTCAGGTGGTAAGTCTTGAACAATAGTGACTCGATTGTTGTCTATCTCTATATATCTTTTTTGTGTATCAATAAAACTTTATTGTCAGATTTAAAAATGTTGCCACAACTGCCCATGGTGGCTCTACTTCCATAGGTTTTTGTTGCAAAAACTTGAAGGGCGCATACCCCTGGTTACGTGGGGGAAGAGCTCCTCCCCCAAATCCAATTTCAGTCAGCAGCTGACTATCGTTCTACTTAGAGTGAGTCACACTAGCAGCACTCACTGACATGCCGCTGGGGTGAGGTTGCTTCTTCAGTTTGTCTTCTGCTGTGCGCCCCCCTGTCCTACTCATTCCCTCTGTTGCTCCTTCTCATTTTGTCTGTTTCCCTCCCGTTCCTGCCTGTTACCCCATTGGTTTGTTTGTTTTCTTCCCTTCCTCCTTTGAGGGGGTCTGCCACCATGCTTGTATATATCAGCTCTCCTTCTCACTTCTCTGTAGTCTGTGGCTGCTCATTTAGCTGCTGCTACCTTTTGCTTCTCCTACTGCCTCTACCTTGGCTGTTTTTGTCTTTGTTGTTATTCCCCTTTGCAACCACCGTCCCTTGCCACCGCTCAGTTTGCTGACTTCGGATTCACTCCCATCTGGCTTACCGACCATCATTGCCAGACCATCCTCATTGCCTCTCTGTCAAGCTGCTATACCTGCTCACAGATGACCTGCTAAAGCACCATACAGCTCACTCCTACTTACTGACAGGGTGCTTGAGTTTATTCATTTTATGGAACTGTTCTTACCTTGTAACAGAGAACACACACTGAAAGGACTCCCTGCACTTCCACTTGTAGGCATTTGCAGCATCACTGCAGATCCACTGCCTGCTAGTCATTTGTCTGCCTTATACTGAATCACCTGTTTTCTTGACATTGTGCCCTCATAGTCTGTTTCTTGGATCCGTTGCGCCTTACCCTACCTTAGGATCCTTAAAAGTGGCATCACTCTGCTGCCTGCGCTCCCGAGCTGCTCTGGCTTTCATTATGGATCTCCATCAGTACTGCAGGAATTGCAATATTTCAGTACAGCATATAAGTACCTCATGTCTTCAGCTGCAGCTCTACTCCTTAATTCCATTTTAAATTACAGTTCATTCACCTGCATGTGCATTTTTTTATCACTAGATGGCACCATAGTTCAGTTGTGATTCTAGCTTCCAATAGTTGAATTACAGAACTGCATACTAGGCTGTGGGAGTTCAAGGTACTATCCTGGTTTCAGGATCTTAACCATTGGATTCCTCCAACCTTACACCAGTACCAGTGCATGCCTTGTCATGTCTGCCTTTATTCATGCCTCTTCGCAGCTTGGCCGTCTAACCTGACTTGCACCCGTCTGTGTCTCTACCGCCCTTTCCTAAGTTTAGTCGCCCAGCAACAGGTGACTCCTCTATGGCATGGATAGAAAACTTCCAGGATGTCTTCTCAGTCATGTCTCCTGAATTCTGGATGCTGCAGCTTCACCTTTCATTATTGCACCTCTTCATCCATGCTGTATTCTGGATTTATTATCTGGCTATCCTAGGATTCACATCACTGTTTTTGGAATGCATCCTATGTTGCTGTGCTTCATTGCTTATACCTATTACCTTGCTTTCAGCTGACCTACATGTGGTCAAGCTGTGCATGTTAACCTTCGTGGGGCTTAGCTCCCACTTTCTACTTCCTTTACCAGCTGACCTATGTGTGATCCAGCTGCACTTGCTGGCCTTCGTGGGGCTTAGCTGCCATTCTCCATTCATTTGTTTTCTTAGGATCAGATGCACTGCCAGTTATTCCTCACCGTCAGCCATTTAACTCAGATCCTGGACCTTGCAGCCATTGCCTTGCTGTTCCCACTTTCTCCCATTTGTTAAGGATCTGCTTCTTCCCTCCATTGGATTTCATTCTGGATTACATTGGATATTCTCCTCAGTTTCCTAGGATGCTTCTTACTTCACAACTCCAATGCCTTCAGAGTTCCTACTACTGTTTCATAATGTCTTCCTTATCATTGCTTAAGCGTACGACATAAATCTACTACTCCAGTTTTAGGATGCTATATGACCTCCAGTCGAGTTGCCAACTCATCCACCCAGGTCTTCATTGCATACTTTACCATCCTCTACCATCAGGAAATGTCAGTGTACAGCACCCTCATAAGTGTGCCTCAAAATATATTCTGAGCTGCATGGACTTGGCTCAGGATTACGTTACCATTTACTATACCATGTGCAATTTATTCCTTACAAAGTGGCTACTATTACTGCATTGCATGCAGCTAGGCATTACTAGCACTATACCTACCACTGCTCTACAACCTGCCTCACCCCATGGGCCAGAGGTTCACTGCATTGCTCTTCAAAAGATCTGCGCCACTACAGGCCCGGAGGTCCCTTGAACTTATATTACTACATCATATTCACCTGCTTCTATGACCTACCTCACCCATCGGGCCTGGAGGTTCTCCTGCTACTTCTCTACACCTGTCTTGCCCAGCTCGGGGCCTGGAGGTTCACATATACTACTATACGGCTGCCTGCTACCATGTCTGCCAACCTTAGGAGCTCCTTTTACCATGGTCTTACATCTGGATTGTTTAGCCATTCATCTTCTATTCTATAATGCTTCTGCTTTGCTGCTTTAGTCTTATGACTTACCACTGCTACACTCCAACTGGGACTTAGTTGAGATTATCCAAAAGACTTTAAGTCTCATGATTTGTGCCCTATGGCTTCTTGGACCTTGTGTGAATGCTACTTCATTTGCCTCAGCACCTTCAGTCACCATTATGGCTCATAAGCTTGATTACTCTGGATGTGTCTGCCTATTCTTGCCAAGTCACTTCTAGTTACTGTACTGTTCTGGCTTTTGGACTGTGGTTATCTTCATGTATATGCAACTATTTGGATCACCAGATGAAGTTCTTAGATTCCTGTGCTATTACCATTCCTCGTGCTCCTCAATGTTTGCCGTGCATATCTGTACCATACTACTACTCTGTTACTGTGTCTGCATCATACAGACTTCATTGCTCTACTACTGACCTACGTACATGTACACTTATTAACACTATTTGCTTCTATTACCTGCTTCACCCTTGCAGGGCCTAGGGGTACATCCAGTCAGACTTACCTATTCTACTACCTACCCTTTGGAATCTGGAGGTACATCTAACTTTATCTACCTATTCGCATTGCCCTTTGTACCTACTTCACTAACCTGCTTCCCACTCTAGATCAGACATTCCTACTGCTCTGCCCTCTCCAGGTCATGCAGCATGCACTAGCTCCTGTATCTCCTCACTGAAGCCTTCATTTATACAGCTTGCCATGTGGAACATGGACTATAGTCCTCCACCTCTGGACATGGACAGTTCACTTCTGGTTCCTGGTTCTCCTCGATGAAGACTTCCTCACCTGCTGGAACACTTTGTCAATGTTACTTCAACGCTTTGAATTTTACCAACCTTGGATTCCAATTCTTATCATTCTGCCTTGGATATGGACTCTCGGATTAAGAGTTTACTCGCAGGATCCTGCTGTGTTCCTCAGCTACTTTCCGGTCATTGCTTCTACAGGTTTCCATTTTACTGGATCTTGAGCTCCACCTTGGATTTTGGATTTGCCAATTACTTTCAGTTGTTACTTAGGATTACTGTCCTTTAGCATGCCCAGAAGGACGGGCAGGTCAGTAGCCATGGGTCCTCAGAGGCTTCCCCAAGGGGATTTTTCCTCTCCTGCATGCTACTGGTCACACTTTCCAGAGTTGGAGGAGGTAGTCATACTGCTAATAATTTCTTTAGGGGTCTCAGCCTACTCAACCAATTATTCTCCTAACTGTCAGTTACAGAATAATCATACAATATCATTATTTTTTTGGGGGGGTCTCATACTACTGAACTAAGCATTGTTCCTAAGGTGGGATACAGAGAAAGGCCAAAACATCAAGTCATATCAAGTGACTTATCAGTCCAAGTGTCTAAGTACCTTGCATATACTATCCAGTTCACATGTACTATAATCACTGACTTGCTTATGTCTATGCTGAAGTACCTAAGCACAAATTATTTCATACTATTAATACCTTGCAAGCATAGTTTTACTTACTGGTCTGGCCTCTGTGTCCAAGTACAACCTACATCATCCAGCTACAGTATGTAACATAAGCACAGAGCTCTGAACCACAGATAACTGAAGGGGCGCATGCCCGCAGTTATGTTGGGGAAGAGCTCCTCCACCGCATCCAATTTCAGTCAGCAGCTGACTATCACTTTACTATCACTCTGCTTAGAGTGAGTCACACTCACCCTCCAACCTCCCCTGACATCTCTTCCTTATGCAGCACTCTTATTCCACTGGTGGGGTCTCATACTGCTGGACTAAGCATCCTTCCTAAGGTGGGATACACAGAGAAAGGCCAAAACATCAAGTTATAACAAGTGACTCATCAGTCCAAGCATCTAAGTACCTTGCATATGCTATCCAGTTCACATGTACTATAATCACTGACTTGCTCATGTCTATGCTGAAGTACCTAAGCATGAATCATTTCATACTATTAATATCTTGCAAACATTGTTCTACTTACTGGTCTGGCCTCTGTGTCCGAGTACAGCCTACATCATCCAACTACAGTATGTAGCATAAGCACTGAGCTCTGAACCACAGATAACTGTGGGCATGGTCCTGTTCATACAGTATGTTCCTGGTGTTAAGATATGAATATCCAAATATTGTGCTATGATAGTAGCCATTGTTTTTTTTTCCAAGAAAGTATATCTGTCCCAGGTTTCTGGAATACCTATTACTCTAACATTTTTCTGCTCTACCCTTTATTTCAGTTTCTTGATGTGATGTGATTCTTTTGGATACACTTATGTCATCTTCTAATGCCAAGATATGTTCTTCTGCATGCTGGAGCCTCTTGTTCATCTCCTGTATATTTGAAACCACTTCTTGAATTTTTGGGTGTAAATCCTGGGCTTGGGACTTAAACTCCATAATTGGTTTGATGGCTTCTTTTATTTGAGTTATTTCTTTAAGTATTAACTTTGCCCATTCAGGCATATATTCCTGTTGCTATTCATGATCCTGTTGCTCATTTGTTGGTCATAATGATTTTGTTTTTTTCAGTTTTTTTCCATGTCTTCTATTTCTGTAATTTCTTAAAGATCCAGTTCAGGTTCTGATTCCTGAGTAGTGAGTTGAACTTCCACTGGTGTTACCATTTTTGAGACAAAGCTATTAAATGTGTCTTGTTTGGAGTCCATTTGTAAATTCTCTCTTCCCTCCATATTTAAACTCAGGAGTCTTAAAAGGCAACAACAATACCACGGTCACTAGTGCAGAGATTAGTTTTATTAGAATTTTGTTCTTTGCATCTGTCTTGCATTCCTTGTTCATTACTAACCTTCTCTTTAGAAGTGTTATCTTCAGCTGCCTAAAGTTGGAAATAGTTGCAGTAACATGTTGCATATTTTTTGATATCTGTGACTGTTTGACTCATTTACTTGAATTCCTTTTCTTCATTTCTGGATCTCTGTCTTTTGAATTTGTGTGAGAAGATTAAATTAATTTTCAGGGGCTTTAGCCAGCAAAAAATGTCATATATAGTTGGTGTTTCCGGATAATATCAGCAACTAATTCCATAGTTTTTTTCAGCACTTCCCGTACTGCTTTACTTTTTATGTTGTCTCTCATTTGATTTGAAATCTCAGAAGTATTCGTCTCTGCATCTTTATCCAGTACAGCATCGTCCATCAGCTGAAATAAACAATTTTGTGTCTCTTGCACATTCAGTTTATCAAATCCCTTATTCTGTATAGATTTGAACTATGTTTGGTATTATTTCTGGGCTTTGACCAAAAAAGATGTTTCAGCTGACATTATAAATCCCTTTTATGGCTGCATAGCCCAGAGCTACTGTATGTGGACATATTGCAAACAGAAGAAGAAAAGTAAGGGGTTTGATTGGAATTCCTAATGTAGCACAGCTGTGTTGTTATGGCAGAGTAGAGTTGAAGCATAACTTCCTGGCAATCTCTCTGCATCCTCCTTATTCAATAAAATGTGTCTGTCAATCTGTCTTTCATCTTCCCCACCCCCTCCACACAGCAAGACAGCCGCGCTCATCGCTGGCTTCTCCCCACAGCAAGGGAGATAGGCTCATTACTGGCACTTCTTCCACTCACCCCCACGCTTTGGTTTCAGCCTTAGCATACCCCCCGGAAGAAAAAAATTAAGTCTACAACACATATTTACAATACACCCAAAAAATAAACCAGTGCTTGGAAGATTAGAAAATATAGAAAGTAAAATAAAACTAATACAGAAATCTTTAAAGGACTGTACAAAACTATTGCTTCATTTGACTTAATTGCAAATGTTTGTATCCATAGACTAAACAGTTACTGTAATTCTAAAAAATGTAGATTGGTAAAACATATGTACTGTGAACACTTCAGTAAATGTAGTTTTAAAAAAAAGCTTATGTTCAATAGACCCTATTGAAACAAAAAATAAATTAATTTCCTCCATACAAATTTAATGTGCTATGGGTTCTTCAGTGAGCTGGAAGGGGGTTCGACTGTTCACATCTGCTTCCATACACTACATGCAGAGTTAACTACATCTGCTAAAAAACTCTTACACTAAGCCACACATGAACATGATTGCTAGAACATCATACTGACTGGATTACAGAGATTATTTGGCTTAAAAAGCAAAGAGGAAAAAATGGAAGCTACAGCACAGTGTACTACTTCCTCAGGAATCTTGTGATAAAGGCAATACAAAAGGACACAAAACAATTATGTTCTCTGTCATGGCATCCAGATTTCTATTTCCTAATGTAAATGTTTTCCAGGCTGAATCCTATCCTTCTTCTAGATCTGTTTTGATAACTATATTTAACTGTAGAAATGTTTAAACTTGACAGGGACGTGGTTGTTTTGAACATCATGTCCCATTTTGTTTTGGCTGTAAAATAGAAACATAGAATTTGATGGCAGATAAGGACCGCTTGGCACACCTAGTCTGTCCATTTCCCTACCTGATGGATAAGCTGCAGATTCTAGTTAATCAACAGCTTACTTCCTCCTGCACCCCACTAGAATTGCCTTATGCCTGCCCCATGCATTCTTGAATTCTCCCACTGTTCCTGACTCCACAACCTCCTCAGGAAGGCTGTTCCATGCATCCACATCTTTCTTTGTGAAAAAATACTTTCTAACATTGCCTCCAAGCCATTCCCCTTCTATCTTCAAATAGTGCCCCCCTTGTTCTTGCACAGCTCTTCTTCTGAAAGATACTACCCTCTTGTACTTTGTTAATTCCCTTGAGATACTTGAAAGTTTCTATCATGTCCCCCCTCTCCCACCTTTCCTCAAGGGTATACATATTAAGCTGCTTTAGTCTCTCCTCGTATGTCTTCTGGTGCAGACCTTGCACCATTTTGGTTGCCCTCCTCTGAACAGCCTCCACTCTGTCTATGTCTTTGCAGAGATGGGGTCTCCAGAATTGCACACAGTACTCCAGATGGGGTCTCACTAACTGTCTGTAGAGAGGGCTAACAACTTCCTGTTTTCTACTGTTGATGCCTCTCCCTATGCATCCCAGTATTCCCCAGCCCTCCTTACTGCCTTCTCATATTGCTTGCCCACCTTTAGGTCATCTGATATAATTACTCCTAGGTCTCTTTCGATTTGTGTTGTTGTTATTAACTCACCCCCCCTCACTGTGTACTCTTCCCCTGGGTTTTTGTTTCCCAGATGCATTACCTAGCACTTCTTTGCATTGAATCTGAGCTGCCACGTATTTGACCATTTCTCCAACCTTGCCAAGTCCCTTTTCATTCTTGCCACCCCACGTTGTGTATCAACCCTGTTGCAGATCTTTATGTCATCTGCAAAGAGGCATACCTTTCCTTCCAGGTGCTCTCCAATGTCACTTATAAAGATATTAAAGAGGACTGGTCCCAGTACTGAACCCTGCGGTACTCCACTAGTTACCCTCCTTTCTTCACTGTGGACTCTGCTTACTATTACCTTTTGCGTCCTGCTGTCCAGCCAGTTTTTAATCCAGGCTAACACCTTGGGACCCACTCCAAGGCTGGCTAACTTGTATATTAATCTTTTGTGTCGAATGCCTTGCTAAAATCTAGGTAGACCATATCCACAGCCTCTCCTTGGTCTACTACTTTGGTCACCCAGTCAAAGAAATCTATTAGGTTTGTCTGACGTGACCTTCCTGCTGTGAAACCATGCTGCCTTAGGTCCTGTGCCCCACTGGCCTCTAGGTACTCAACAATTCTTTCCTTCAGAAGTGATTCCATCATTTTCCCTACCACTGAAGTCAAACTAACTGGTCTGTACTTTCCTGCCTTTGTCCTGCTCCCACTTTTATGAAGTTAAATCACATTTGCCCTCCTCTAGTCCTCAGGTACCACTGCTTCCTCCCATGATTTGTTAAAGAGAGTAGTCAGTGATGTTACAAGTTCTACCCTTAGTTCTTTTAGTATTCTTGGGTGAATCCCATCAGACCCCATTGCTTTGTCCACCCTCAGTTTCAAGAGTTCTTTCAAAACCCTTTCTTCTGTGAATGGACTGGTATTGACCCCCCCCCCCCATATTCAGAGTTTCTCTCTTGTTTGGTTTAGGCACCTCCCCCTCCTCATCTGTTGTGAATACTGAGCAGAAATATTTGTTCAGTATCCCTGCTTTTTCACTGTCACCCTCTGCCCACATTCCCATACTTTTATTAAGTCTCTGTGTTAAACAGATTATGAAAGCACTACTTCTGTTGATAAAAGTGGTTTCTTTTGAGTTCAGTTTTCCAGAAAGTTTGCTCAGTATGACTTACAGAATAACTACAACACATTTATGCAAGAAAGGCAAACACATGGACAATGATAATTTGGTCCTGAGGTTTGTGCAGTGGAATGCAGCCTGACTAAACCCTGACAACTCATAAACCAAATCATTATCATTCAGCAGCCCGCTAACCCACAGTTCTGATGATATTGGAGGGAGGTATGGCCATGAAAACATCATGTTGCTGCCACCTGCTGGCAGGGGGCCTTTGATGTACATTGTGGTTCAACTGTTGGTGTTGCCCAGCCTCCAAACCTTTGCAGTTTCCAATCTGTGGTGTGGTAACTGTGCTGCCCTTGTTCCTATTTTATTCATAACAAATACAAAGTTTTCTTCTTTACCAGCTACTGTTTGACCCCCCCAGCATGAACCCATTTTTTTTTTACTCTCAGCTGAGAATATGCTGTGCCTACCCCCACTACTGCTCCGGGTAAGACTAGACCAGAAATTCTAACTCATTAGACTAAAGATTTAGCTTCGGAGTCCCCACCTCTGTATTTACACATATGGAACAGAAACTATCCTTAGGGGGTCTATTGACGTGACTGTGCTTCCACCCTTGAGGCCTGTGAAAGCATAATGAATGCACATGGTTATCTGTTCCTACAAGACACCGAAAAACATGGTTATCTACTCCTGCAAGGTACAATAAATTGCCATATGATCTGCAGTGATCTCATTTCACTAGACACATAGGGGTGCAACGCTTCTCAACCAAACATGTTTTTACAAAGATATTTTTGAAGGTCTTGTTTATGGGTTTCTACTGATTACAATAATCAACATTGTTGTGGCAAACAACCCCAGTCTACCCTTAAATGACACCTCGGCTCATAATCTAGCTGATTCATGCTCCCCAGACTTGCCAGTCTAAACTAGAGCATCCCTATCGTACAACTGGGCTTCTGGAATGTAAGACATGCAGGGTGGCTTTACCTTGACATCAATGCTCCTGCTAAGTGAGAAGATGGCCCACATGCCTTTATTTTGGTGACTGCCCTTACTGTATAACCTCATTTATCCAGAACTTGATTTTCCAAATGTCCAGATTATCTGAACCGAGTTTGTTTCCCCCATTCAAACAGTTAAAATTTCACCACGTTATGTAAGTCTGGTTTTATGATTTTAAACTAGCACTGCTTTTACATGCAATACTGCTCATGTTCTCTCTGATTACAGACTAATTACTGATTACTGTCAGCTGTTCACTGGGATACTTAAGTAAGCAGTGTAGACTGGCAGCTGTATCTGCTCTACCTTACCTGTTACCAGTACTGTAGTGAAATGGCTGATCACAAGTGAAAATGCAGCATGCTGGACATTTCACAAGAAATAAGGATCTTGGAATGCCTTGAATGCGGGGAGAAGGGTACTGAAGTGGCTAAGTGATTTAACATTGGAAAGTCTACTGTGTAAGACATCGAACAAGCAAAAGAGAAGCTTTGTATGCATGCTGCTACTATGGAACATGCAGCTGGACCAGAGAAAAGAAAAACAATGACAGGTTGCAATAACGAGCAGCTCAACATATCTCTCCATCTCTGATTTGTCCAGAACAGAGTTCGTGGCACTCCCATATCAGGTCCGATCTTAAAGCATAAGGCCATGTAGTTTCACCGTGACCTGAATGGTGAGGATGGTACTTTAACAGTGAGTGAAAGGATGGTTGCAGGATTTTTAGGTGCAACATGGCATCTACCAATTTTTGATTCTCAAGATCCTTTGAAAAATGAGACTGACATTGCAGTGGAAGAGGAGGATGTTGATGAAACTGCCACGGTTCTACCCACCTCTGCTGAAGCCGTCGAGTCTTTTGAGAGTTGTATCCTTTGGCTGGAAAGCCAATCTGACTGCTACTACCTACATACACTGCTGCTTAGACAGCTTAAGCAGAAGGTGTTAAAACAGAGAAATGAATCAAACGTGCAGTGTGTGATCACAGACTACTTCATGTAGTAAAATTTTACTAGTTTTTAGAATGTGTGTGTTTTCTAAAATGAAAGTCACTATTTTAACTATTTATTATTACTGTACTTAAAGTTTTCTTCTTCTGATAAATTACGTTGTTTTCATTGCTGCAGTGTCATACATAACTACCACAGAATGGTAACACTGTTCAGTAAAGTGTCACAATGATTTCTATAGGACCCTCATTTTTATGAACCACTCATTTATCCGAACAAAAGTGATGTCTCCCTCTGCATTCGGTTAAATGAGGTTGTACTGTAGTTACAGACAGACCTATAAGTAAGCATTTCCGGGGCCCCTCCTTCTTGGCCAGAATTTTAAGTGGCTAAGTTCTGCAGTTATTAAATGCATAAGTGCTAATAGCTATGTGCAAATGGGAGTGACAGCCCCCTACTTTTGCCCATGAGCATTCAAAGTGTCCCTTTAATGCAAGCAAGATCAGATAGGAAGCAATTAAGATATCTTTTGTAATTATTACAGCCCCTCATCCTCCCACACTTTCCCCATGTTCTGGAACCCATGGTTAAATGTTACACTTTTGTGTTCTCCATCATGGTCAGCCTAATTTTATATTTAAAGCAGCAGCAAAGTAGTCATCTTAATCACTCTTCTGGACTGGGAACTAGCGATGGTGTATATTTGAACTGAATGTTCTCAAGAAAAGTAATGTAAGATATGCATAGTTGACTCATTTGATGGTGCAATGTGTGAATGTAATAATATTAATTCCTGACTAGAGGTGGCAGCATCTTACTAAACCTGCCAGGCAGTGCTTATTTCATTGTGTCCAGTTTGGCAAATATACACATGCATAACTCTCAAGTGTCCCTGATTTTCAGGGATGTCCCTGATTTTGATTTAGAGTTTACCTCTGTCCATTCTAAAATATGTGCTTCTATGACTGAACAGCAGGGATAACACATTACAGTTACAGGTGTGTTCTTCTGAAAATGTATTTTAGACAATGCCACTTATTGCACTAACTTCCTGAATGGATACTATCAAGTTTTAAAATGTGTCCATGATTTTGATCCTTTGATCCTGATTTTTTTAAGCCTTGTCCCTGTTTAATATTGTAGAAGGCTTAGTGGTATGTTGCAATGGCATTTGTTTTTAATTATTGTATTGCTATGCAATTAGGTTTACTAGGTTTTTTTATAGAAAAAAGGAGGCCAAGGCTCACCTTGATTTGTGGGCTATTATAGATAAGAGTGATTTAATATAAGCCAGTTGTCAAGGTGGTTCTTAAAGGTATCAGCATTTTTAATCTCCACTAATTCTTGAGGTAATAGATTCCATAGTCTAGATGAACGTATAGTTATACAATTATTTCTTTTGCTTGAATTTGCTTTCTTGAGAATAATCTGTTTGTTATGTGACCTAAGTGTTTTCTTGTTTGAGCAGATAGAAAGATTGCACTTAGCTAACAATGATGGAGTTTGTAATACTTTGTAAATAAACAGAATGTCACCCCTGCAATGTCTAGTTAGGAGGGCATGGAGGCCAGTCGCCTCTAACCTCTCAGTGTATGTCTTGTTGGTCAAACCAGAGACCATCTTTGTAACTCTGTGCTGGACCCACTCCAAAAAAGCTATATCACTTGCCAGGTAGGGGTTCCAGAAGAGAGATCTGTAATCCAAATGAGGCCTAGCATGTGATCTGTACAAGGGAATCAAACACTGTTTAGTTCTTGTAACAAATGAGAGTTTGATTTGGCTCGGCAATGAATATGCTAAATTGATGACTTTTAAACAGTGATCATGTGAAGAAAGTTTATTGTTAACAAGAATTCCCTAGTCTCTTTCTGCTGTTGATGATTTTAATGGAATATTGTTAATTTTGTATATATTCATTTGGTCTGTCCAACCAAAATGGAGAACAACACATTTATCAATATTAAATTCCATGGAGTCTGAAGTTGCCCACTGTTCAATGGAAAGCAAATCAGAAATTAGACTTTTTAGGTTAGTCACTGTGTCCACATAACCATCAAGTTTAGAGTTATCCACAAATTTAGAAAGCCAATTTCTGGATGAATTATCATGTCACTGATGAAATTGAACAGTATAGGTCCCAAGACAGAGCCCTGAGGCACTTCACTATTAACTAGACATTGGTTTGAGATTGAATTATTAAAATGTACCCTTTGCATTCCATTGGACAACCCGTTCTTTATCCACTTTGTGAGACAAAACGAAAACCAAAATGATTCTAATTTGTAAACCAGCCTATTATGTGGTACTTTATAGAACACCTTTCTGAAATCCAAGAATATGACATCGTATGGGATATTATTATCTAAACCTATGTTTATGTTGTTGTAAAAAGCCACTAGATTAGTAGTACATGAGTACCCAGTTCTGAGCCCATGCTGGGAGTTGTCAATCAAGTTAAGTTCTCCCATTTCCTTCTCAATTAGTAGTTTGATAATTTTCTTCATGAACTTACAGGTAACAGATGTAAGACTTATTGGATGATAATTTTGAACATTAGCTTTATTGCTTTTTTTGTGAATGGGTGTAACCATTGCTGTTAGCCAATCTAGGGGGATTTGTTCAGTTTCAAGAGATTTATTAAAAATTATTTTAAGTGGGACTACAATTGCCTCAGCTGTTTCTGGTAAAAATCTTGGTGTGATGTTGTCTGGACCTGGGCAGGATGTTTTTTTTAATGATATGTAAGGCAGTCAGAATCATTTGTTCCTAAATATTGCAGTATGTGGATTTTGTGGACTGATCCTGGGAACTTGGGGACTGGGTATCTTTTGAGGAAAACACAGAGGCAAAATATGAATTAAATATATTTGCAGTGTCTAGATCTGAGCTAATAGTATTATTATTGTGGACAATAGGTCTAATCTTCCTGGTGTTACTCTTCTTACTGTTCAGGTAAGAATATAAAGATTTGTGAGAATCCCTGGTGTAAGCTATTTTAAATTCTAATGTAATTTTAGCTTGTTTTATGGTGTGCTTTAGCAGGTGTAGTATAGATTTGTATTTTAAATAAGTAGTTTCTTGTTTTATAATTTCTTGTTTTTAAGTTTGCAAAATAGTCTCAATTTTTTTTTGATTAAGGATTGCATTTTTTTTGTTAAACCATCTTGGAATCATCCCCTTTGTATAACTAATGGGACCTATGCCTTCTCAAGTTGATGAATTTAAGTTTTTAAGAAGATCCAAGCATTGTTTACCGAAAGGTGTTACATAAGAGTTTCCCATGGTTTAGTTGCGAGTACTTTGTTTATATTTTTAAAGTTTCTTTTATCAACATTTCTAAAAGTAGTGAGTTTCTGTACACAGGGATGTGCAGTCTGCAGGGAAAAAGTATGGCTGAATGATCACTGGTGCCAAGTGGTGCCCTTATATATAGATATATATCAGAGATAGAGTTCTTAACATTGGATATAACAAGATCAAGGGTATTAGAACCTCTGGTTGGGGAAGTAAGAAATTGCAAGAGGCCATGCTTGGAAAGATAGTATAGAAATAGTTTGTCCTGGCTGGTGGTGTCATGCAAAGATATCCAGTTAGTGTTGGGGAAATTAAAGTCACCCAGTATAATAGTGTCCCATTTATCAGAAAAATAGGAGATATCATTTAGTAGGGTTGAGACATATTTGGGATCAAGTGAGGGGGGTCTATAACGTGCCCAGGGATATCTGTGCATAGCCAGTGGGTTACCCCAGGAGTTGGGTTGTAGTATTTTTGTGTTATTAGCACTGTGCAGTGCCTCCATATGTAACCCTCCCACCTGGGACCTGGGCTCAGAGAGAAAACTGTTGCTCAGTATTTTGGCTAGGTTTGACTTCTAGTCAGTGGCACCCAAGTAACTCCAGAGACAGGAAGCAATAACTGTAATGCCCAATACCAGAAGTTGGGATTCTAAAGTGTGGCTTTTATTTGCATCCAACAGAATAATAATGCATGGATGGACCCCCATGGGGATACACTCCTGGTAATGCAGATTTATGGTGATCAGAACACCTCCTCTTTACACTGAAACCCTCAGGTCTTGAAACATTCTGGGCACTCTGCCCTAGCTCAACTCTTTTCCAGTTTCCCTGGCTCGGCTCCATTGCCAGTCCTTTTGACAATTTCTGTATAGCATGGAACATTTACTGGTGGCTTATTAAACCACCTATGAGCACTTCTGGCTCCATCAGGGAATCTTCCTCATCAATCCCATGTTTGAGTACTTTCCTCAGGCACTGGCCAACTACCTGAGAGAAAGCAGCAGGTGTCCCAAAGCAAACCCGTAGAGGTGAATTTGGTTACTACTGATAGGGGGTCTCCCACCTCTTGCTCCCATAATTCATACCTGGCCATTTCTCTGGACTGTAGCACCTCATCCTTAAAAACACTTTTGTGTAGATTCCCTTTAAATGTATAACACATCCAGTCTACTATATTTCCATCCCATTTGTGCTGAACTTGAACATACTTAAAAAATGGCTGTGTCCATTACTCTAAACCCCCCACAGAGTTAAGCAGTCCAATCCCCACATCTTCCAAACTGTACTTGGCTGTCTTTTCCTGACCCCACAGTAACAGTCACTTTAGTTTCATCTTGTCTCAGGTGAAAACACATTGGCCCTTTAGTAGAGCGAACTCAGCCCTTGGTTGCAGGTGCTCCACAGGCATTTTCACTTCAAAGAAATCTCGTCCAGAACTTCTGGTGCCTCAGCACAAACTTAAACTCAAGCGGCTTCTTCTTTCCAAGCCAGGCCGAGGGTTTGCCCCTGGAAACAGGCTGATTCCTTCCCCCTATCCCCACAGGGATGGGGCCCTGAACCACTGAAAGTGATCTCTACCACTTCACTTGGCTCTTCTTGTGTTCCTCTCCAGGTGAGAACACACACCTCTACAAAAAATAGCTTTTTAACAGAGTTTAGGACTCTGAGGGCCTGCATACAGCAGAGCACCTCTTTCCTTTACTACAGACTGCAGCAGACTGACTTCAAATTCCCCGGTGTTCAACTCTAACCTCCAACTGCAACATTCCAGTGTGTCTTATGCAGCTGCAACAGCTCTAAATGGTGTCATAGCTCCAGCTCAGCAGAGACTAAAAACAGAGCAAGACATAGTGAAATCCATTTAACTGGAGTTTCACTAGCTGACTGTCCCTGCCTGCCACTAGGTCTTACTAGGGTTCTAGTAACCCCAGATAACAGGGGGTTACATGTGATTGTCCCTTGAATTGAACAGAAATTCAGATATGTTCTGTTGTAGTGGAATATTGGATTTCATGGCTTTTGATGTCATCGTGAATGTATAGACAGACGCCACCATCCTGCCTATTCTGTCTATCTTTATGATAGAGTTTATAGCCCTGGACGTGTTTCAATAAAGTGGATGTATTGTTAATTCCTATATTGTGAGTGTGTATAGTCGCTTCTAATTTAACCATTTTAGACAAGTTTAGGGATTGAGCATTTAGTGACAAAATGTTATAGTAACCAAGATAAATGTTTAAAGAAATGGATGTCAAACACTGTACAATATTTTTTAATATTGATGGAATAATTGTTTAGGGAAACATGTTGAGGTTCTGAGCATAAGAAAATCATTGACTAATTCATTTTTCAATTTATTAGCCCAGAAAAGTGCACCAGAGATGTCACATCTTGCTTCCAGTGGGGTTTAGCTTCTACCTTTTACTGCAAGAGGGTGGACTGGATGGATCACTTCATTGTTAAGTGA
This sequence comes from Neoceratodus forsteri, assembly GCA_016271365.2. Lineage (NCBI taxonomy): Eukaryota > Metazoa > Chordata > Ceratodontiformes > Ceratodontidae > Neoceratodus > Neoceratodus forsteri. The sequence goes on along the minus strand of CM028129.1, from coordinate 1,141,538,229 downwards.
CTTGCCAAAAATTACAAGGTAGATTTTTGGCTCTAAAGGGGTTAATGAACTTGCACTGCCCAATGTGCCCTAATACCCTCACGATTTGTAACAAAAAAGTAACAGTTTCCCTTAGGCTTAACAAAATATTTTGCTTATCAAATCCTTCAGGCAGTTTGTCTTAATCTGAGTGAAGAATTAGTGCTTGTGAAAGAAAATTGCTAATCATGTGAGACACTGAATTCTTGCAGGTGTATATACTGATCTTTACAGTTCCAGAGTACAGTGCAGTCAGGGAGAATGTGGATGTACACATGACTTCTTTACCAAGACACATTTGACAATATTGTTTTAGATGGACCAGATCCAGGGTGAGAGAATAGTTAAAATCATATTCTACTGTAATTCAGTTTGAGCATGACAAGCCTTCAGTTGGGCCATGCCCTTCTGAAACCTGTATGGTATTAGTGTGATCTTGCCTTGGCTTCCTGTTCTGACCAGAAATTGAGTTCAGACCACAAAGAATCAGTTCATTTTTAAGTAACTATAGATTCCGTAGTGAACAGGAGGCACCCTTGCTAGTAGGCTCTTCATCATCCTTCTGTTTGGCCACAAGACCTATAACAAGAGGAACAGAAGTAATAAAACATAATTTATCCTTTATTTACAAAAATTGTCATTTTTATGTCTGCATAGCACAGAGCTATGCTGCCATATTGCGAACAGAAGAGGAAAAGTAAGGGGTCTGACCGGAATTCCTAAAGCAGCACAGCTGTGTTGTTACAGCACAGTGGAGTGCACCAGAGAGTGCACCTGGAAATATTTACGCATCCTCCTCATTCAGTAAAATGTGTTTGTCATTCTCTTTTTCATCTGCCCCACCCCCTCCACACAGCAAAGGAGCAGTGCTCATTACCGACTCCTCTCCACAGCAAGGGAGCCAGGCTCATTGCCAGCACTTCTTCCACTCACCCCTCTTTGGTTTCAGCTTAAGTATACCCCCCTTGAAAAATAAACTTGGGTCCACAACACGTTTTTACAAAACACCATAGAAATAAGTCCTGCACATGTGAGATTTAAGGCTATTGCTAAGATTTTTTAGACATTTCAGATTAATTCTGCCAAGAAAAAAAGCCGTGGCTCAAAAAAGAAACTAAATTCCAACACAGCACTGTTGGAAGAAATGCAATGCTAAAAGACAGAAAGCCTCAATTGTTTATGACTCTCTTTCTACTCTCTTCAAAATCTTATAATGTGTCCTTCTTTTGCTTGTTGTGAATTTTATTCTTATGTAATGATGCCACTGCTCCATGACAGCTTTAGGTACTTCTGAGTACAAACGTGAAACCATACTGTCAAAAGTATGGCAATTTAGACTTAATTCAAAGAAGTACAAAGTAATGCACCTTGGAAACAAAAACCCAGGGAAAGAGTACACAATGAGGGTTGGGAGGTTTTAACATCAACAAAAATAGAAAGGGACCTGGGGGTAGTCATATCAGATGACCTAAAAGTAAACAAGCAATGTGAGAAGGCAGTAAGGATGGCTGGGGTGATACTGGGATGTATAGGGAGAGACATCACTAGTAGAAAACAGGAAGTTGCTATCCCTCTGTACAGACAGTTGGTGAGACCCCATCTGGAGTACTGAATGCAGTTCTGGAGACCCATCTCCACAAGGACATAGACAGGATGGATGCAGTCTGGAGGAGGGCAACTAAAATGGTGTAGGGTCTGCAACCGAAGACATATGAAGAAAGACTAAACAAGCTTAACATGCATATATGGCTCGGGGCAATGTGAGGAAGTATTTTTTCACAGAGAGGGTGGTGGATGCTTGGAACGGCCTTCCTGAGGAGGTTGTGAGGTCAAAAATAGTGGGGAAATTCAAGAATGCATGAGACAGACATAAGGCAATTCTGGTGGGGGTTAGAAAGAAGAAGCTGTTGGGTAACTAGGATCTGCAGCTTATAGAATAGGTCGGGAAATGGGCAGACTAGGTGGGCCAAGTGGTCCTTATCTGTCATAAAGTCTATGTTTTCTATGTTTCTATGTTTATTACCTACAAAGCTGTTATGTAACTAAAAATCACACATCCTATAAAGATTTAAGGTGAAGAATAAAGGACAGCAAAGGAGTCAATGACTGTGTGCCTTTCCATGATGGTTATTGTGGGATTCAAAGCCAGGGAGCTGCTCTATACCACCCAGGGATGCACAGCTCACACCTGCCTGCTTAAAAGGAATGTGTGTATGTACATGTGCAGCTAAGTTGTTCATGCCAATAAAATCCACCCAACCAACTCATTAAATACTACATAACTAAAAATCACACATCCTATAAAGTTTTAAGATGAAGAATAAAGGACAGTGAAGGAATCAATGAATGTAAGCCTTTCCATAGCAGTTACTGGTATTTCAAACCAGTCCCAAAAATGCTGACTTTTGTCAGCATGCATCCAATAAGGTGATTTATCTGCATAGAATTGCGTGTAGGGGTCATATTTTGTATACATTACAAAAGCTGTAAGTGTTTTAATGGTGTGGGTTGGAACAGTGCAGGCAACTGTGGGATTCAAAGACGGACAGCTGCTCTGTGCCACCTAAAGGAGTGCAGCTCACACCTGGATGCTTACAAGGGCTGTGTGTATTTGTGTGCATTTGCAGCTGAGTTGTTCATGGCAATCAAATCCATTTAACAGACTCATAAAATACCACACACCTCAAATGTCTATGTCCATACATTTTTTATGGTTGCATAATGAGCTATGCTGATGCATTGCTGCTGCAGAAAAGGGGTCTCTCAGAGACACTACACTTAGAATCCATGCCTCTTCTCCTGCTCCCCTAGCTCTGACTGTCTTATAAAAAAAGTGTAGTCTACCTCCCCTTGTTGGTCACACAGTTTTTGCCAATGAGGAGGAATTGCTTGGGATCCGTGCCCCCCCTGTCCACTCTGAATCCACATTTAAAAAACAAATCTCCACTCTTCCCCCTCACTGGTCACGGTCCCTGCCAATGAGGGGGGAATTCACTTGGGCTCCAAATACTCTTCTCCCTTCCCCCAACCCTAACTCCATCTTGCTTCACTGGTTATGGAAGTGAAGTCTCTCTCCCCATGTCAGTCGCAGAGCTCATGCCGATGAGGAGGGAACTCACTTGGAGTCCATGCCTGTTGCTATCTCCTCCATCACAACCATCCAAAAGGCATGTTTTGTAAAAAAAATCTCAGATGTCTCTTCCTTTGCTGGTCACAGCTCCTGTAGGCTCCACATGCCTCCTCTTCCCTTCCCCCCAACTCTGACTCCGTCTTTTTGGTTTTTTTTAAATATATAACAGTGAGCAGTCTCCCTTTCTTGGTCACTCATTTGTTGAAAGCAGGTGGGGGTGGAATTCACTTTGGCTGTGTGCTATTTACCCCCCCACACACACACACACTCATACACACACACACACTATATATTTTTTTTTATTAAAAATCTGGTCTTCCTCACCAATTGCTGCTGATTAGATGATGTCACACTGAGCTATCTAACTTTTCTAAACCTCTGTCTCCTCTAACCCCAGACTGCTTCTGCTGTTGACTGTGTTGTAAGGAGACTTGGAGAAAATTACTTTTTTTTTATAACTCCAGCAAGAACTTTTTCTCATAATACCACCTGACTGCATTTGCTCAGCATGGCAGTGCATGTGTGTTGATGTGCTCTTCAAGTATTGATTAAATATGACGATGAATCTGAATGCGGATGACATTGTTTTACAGTGTGATGTTAATTACAAACAAACTCTAGCAAGAGCCAATATGGCTGCAGAGTAATGATATTGTGGGCAAAGATAAATGTGTAAAAAAGGAGGGATGAGAAATTAGTGAGAATGAAATAATTCAGGTTTATTATGGAGAAGTTGAATAATGCTGGAAGAAATTATAGCAAAATATGATTGTTGGCAGAGGTATAGCCAGAAGTTTCCATTTTGTACACACAGTCCTCGCCAAATTGAAAGTGCAGTCCTCTTCTCTCCTCCTCTGGGACCTCAAATTCAAGGTGTGGGTATCCAGGGAGGTGGAGATCTATTTCCACACCAATTCTTCCCCTTGGGGTTCCAGACTCCCTTAGTGTCACTGTCAGGCAGTCTTCCCCACCACTAGTGTGGCCAAAATATTTTATATTCTACTAAAACATTGGAATGCGTGCCATACACTTGAGCTTAAATGCCAAGGACTGCAAGGTGAGGGATTTATGGAAAGGAACCCACATACAACATATTGGATTAGGGTGGGGGTTGGTAGGCCATTACAGTTGAGGAGAGTGATCTGGGAGTCAGCATCAGTGACTCCCTCAAGCAAAGCATCTAGTACAAGTCAATGAGTGCTACAGTAAGGCATTGGGGTGGTGGGGTACAATGGGAAGCAAAGCAGTTAGTACAATAAGGGCTACAGTAAGGCATTGTGGGTGGTGGGGTACAATGGGAAGCAAATCAGCTAGTACAATATGGACTACAGTAAGGCACTGGGGTGGCAGGGTACAATGGAAAGCAAAGCAACTAGTACAATAAGGGCTGCAGTAAGGCATTGGGGTGGCAGGGTACAATGTAAAGCAAAGCAGCTAGTACAGTAAGGACTACAGTAAAGCATCAAGGGTGGTGGGGTGCATTGAAAAGGACTTGTACTATGAAAGAGGAAGTGATACTGCCTATATAGAGCTGAGCACTACACATGTTATACTTTATAATGTTTATTGAACTTCAATGTTTGGACATCAGAAGAACCCATTGGTTAAACAAGAAACATTCATCATACTGTTTGTCATGCCTACATAATAAAAAATCATTTTATTCTGTCTCTGTGTCTTGTGTATTTCTTTAATTTGCTCTTTCAGTGCCATATACATATCAGCATGGCCTTCTGCTGAGGCAGGGAATAGTATAGAGAACCCACACTTTTCAAATTTTTCATCCTGTCACCTTAACTCATATATAAGTCTTGTCATGGATAAGACTTTCAAAACCAGGATGTACCACATTTCAGAAGTGGGCTGCTGTTGAGAGAATGGGGAGAACATTTACTGAGTAATAAGGAGGCTGAGAGGGCAGTTAGGCAGGCTAAAGCAGGCACATAGCTACATCCTGCAGAGGTGGTCAAGACCATAGAAAAAGCTCACTAATGTCGAGGGTAGTTCTGCAGTATTGGAGGGTGGTGGACATAGTTCCACTCCATAAAGGGTTGGACAGGAACAAGCAGAGACTGCAGATCTGTCAGTCTTACCTTTACTGTAGGGAAGCCAATGAAGTCAGTAGTCAAAGAGTACCTTGTGGACTACTTGGAAAGCAACAGTCTTCAGGACAGTAAATAGCAAGGATTCATAACAGGGCTGTCACAAAAATGATTCAGGGCTAACCGGGCAGGTCTTGTGAGGAAATGAACATGTACTCATTGGAGAATCAGAAGGGAGAAGGGAGATATGATAGAAATCTTCAAGTTCCTGACAGGAATTCAGAAACTGAACTTGCATAAATACTTTGCTTGAATAGTAGGGCTGGGACCCTGGAAGGAGAGTAGGTCCCAAAGTGATAGTAGAGGACTATGGACCCACACTTACACTGTTATGGTAAGTACATTAGGCAGTATATTGGTAATATGCTGAAGGTCTCTTAACTGGGCACTAGATTGGGGTCTGGAAGGGATGACTTCCATCAAACCTGTAACATTAAAAATATAGGAAAAAGATAGGAAAGTGGTCACAAAGGATCCTTAGGGAGTATATAGGAAGAATGGGCAGGTTAAACACAGTAGTACTTATCTGATGGGAAATAGTCAGCATCCTGTCAGACCGATTAAAATAATAAGAAAAACAGATTAATATGGAGAAAATATAGTGAGAATAGAGACAGAGAGTGGAGATACAAAAGGGATATAAGAGTAAAGAATAAGGGACCATTGTATAAAAAAGTTACAGATAAAACAAGATAGTAAGCTAGAAATATAGGGAAAGAAAAAACAAAAAATAAACAGAAAAATAACACACAAGAATGTTGTAGAGGGAGGGGCTCTGCTGAAACCACTTATTGCCCCTTGATGCCTAGTAATTTACTGAGTGACCCAGGTGGGCTAGTGTGGACTCTTCTGGGCTAGTGGCCCAGCATAAATAAAATAATTTAGCATCGTTGGTGAGGTGCTAAAGTTATCACACATGGTGCCAGTAAATTATATAGACAACATCCCTAGTGGGCTAGTGGGATGGTTTCCCGGTGTCCAATGTCCAAATGTATTTAGTGTAGTATTTGGTAACTGGGTAAGGCCCACTAGAAAAAGTGCCAGTTTTCAGGGGTGACCCTGGAGCACTGAGATGAAGTGGTTAAGTGGCTTGCTCAGAGCTGCACATTATGCAAGTGGAGGTTGTGGGAATCAAACACAGTTCTACTCAGCTGGATGTGCCAACCTCAAGCATTACTGAGATGCTAGCTGTTCACTCCTGCTATCCACATGCATAGTTAGTGATGCAACCAATAGTATGTTTGCAGGTTTGAAAAGACATCACTAACTACAAACAGAAACTGAGTTCATCCATTCATTTCCAACTCATGTCTCAGTTTCTAATGGAATCAGAAGGCAGAGCTGAAAGACAATGCCTGAATGCGGTCATAATAGGAAAGAAGGAAGGAAGGAAGGAAGGAAGGAAGGAAGGAAGGAAGGAAGGAAGGAAGGAAGGAAGGAAGGAAGGAAGGAAGGAAGGAAGGAAGGAAGGAAGGAAGGAAGGAAGGAAACGTACATATGGTTTTATGGACACTGTAGTGTAGCACTATGGGGTGCTGTAGTGTTGAAGTACCATCTTCACTGTAAACCCCATGGAGTCTTACTTTAAAGGATGCCTGCCATCTCACATCAAAGATGCCAGCCGCTGCTGACCAAGTATGTGCATCAGTGATCCTGACTGAATCAGGAGTCCCCCGGTTGGTGACTCAACTGATCCAGACACTCAAGTGCACCTGTCTTGGGCAAGAAATGCCATTTGCACTGTGTTGAGCCATGGATGATTTGATCCTGTGGGTAGGTGGATAGGTTCTGCATCCCAGGGTATGGTACCATACATACACCAGTCCCAGTGAAACCTTTCTCTGGGGTGACACTGTGGGGAGATGGGAGGTACTGCATCCCAGGGGGTGGTACTATACACCTGGCCCACTGAAACCTTTCTCTGAGGTGATCCTGTGGAGAGATTGGGAGGTATTGCATCCCAGGTGATAGTACCATACTTACACCAGGCCCACCTAAAACTTTCTCTGGGTGGAGACACCAGTGTTTTCTTGGATATCAATCTGCTAACCTAGTGTTCAATGAATCCAGGCCCCTTAGCCTTGTTTAAACCCAAAAGGCAGTGGTAGTAACCCATAACATCACCAGTAACCAAGTTACATTCAGATAAGACAGTAAAGCCAAGGTCCTGCCTGCCTTTTTTTGCTAGTTGTTCTTGTGGATGTTAAAAAATCCCATGGCACTCATTATAAGAGTATGGGATGTTAGCCAGTGTCCTGTTCTACATTCAGGGCATTACTAGGGTCTGCAAAGATTAGGGGCTTAAGCCCCCCACCCTTCCTGCTCAGATGGAAAAAAGCAAATAGGCCAGTGGTCAGGCTTATGAATTGGGAATCATTTATTCGGGGCTAAACAATAACAATTTGGGGATCTAGCGCCTGATGCCCACCCCTAGTGATGCCTCCACAGGCTGTCAGTAAAAAAGCAGATCCATGTCCCCCACCCCCACCCACACCATATTCACCTAGAAATAAGTTGCCACAGCCAAGTGTGCTTTTCCTGATGAAAACAAAAAATAAAAGCTAAGAAACTGAGTTATGTAGCTCCATTGATACACAAGATATTCCAAAGCACTTCATAAGTCATGAAAAATGGTAGCAGTTGTACAGGAAAGAAGTTGGATCAAGAGAGGTTATGGAAAGTTCAAGGAAGCTAAATGAGATTAAGAGAGGTTAGGGAAAGCTCATGGAGGTTCAGAACAGAAGGAGAGGTAGGCAGTTAGGTACAGGGAGGTAAAGTGACTTGCTCAGAATCACACAGTAGGTGGTGGTAGGCAAACCTATGCTTCCAGATTTACAGTCTTTGAGCACTTGAGCTACCAGACTACACTTCAATGCCAAACAGTTTTAGGACACCTTCTCTGTCTGCTATTCAGACATGTTTTTAATCAAATGTCACTAGGAAAGATGTCTGTTATTGGGACTACCCTGCCTTATACTATTTAGGTAGTGGGTGATGAAGCTATGGAAACCCCCAGCCCCGAAAGCCTGTGTTGCATAATCATAATTCATTGCCACCTATGCATGCTCACAGCCAACTGGGTAAACTGTACCTGGTTTTATGTGCTCAGAGTCATACAGTATGCATGTGGAGCTTGTGAGAATAAAACCTAAGTCTATCTGTTGGATGCACTAGATTCATTCACAGTTATTCACTCTAACCTCTAGCCCATAATGCCAGCTCAAATGTGCTAAAAAAATAAACCTTATTCCTTGCATCTAGTGATAATCTCTGGGCCCCGATATCATTTTAATGACAGATGCAGAGGTGGAGGATGAACTGAGCCTGCTGCAGCAGCTAGCACAAAGTGACAGCAGTACCACTGAAAGCAGCAAGCAGCACTGTGTACTCTCAGCACGTACAGAGCTTAGGCTGCCACCTGTCTGTGCATGTGGGTGGGGGGCACAGGAGCTCATTGGGGGAAGGAGGGCAGTGCCTTCCTCCATCTGTTCAATCTGCCACCTCGGCAGCAAATGTAAGTGTCCTGAAAGCAGGAAATGCAGCGGCTGGGACACTGCCATATAGCAAACTGCACTTGTGGCTGTTAAACAGCACCCAGTTGGAGTTGAAAACAGCACAGAAAGACAGTGGAGACTCACCGCTGCATCAATTTAAATAGCCCTGAGGTGGTTTTAGATGTAGATCCAGAGGCAGGTGTCACCAACTAAAGCTGTGGGAAAGCAACGTTACCTGTTTCTTCTCCATGGGATGATTGATTGTTCAGCTCTTTTCTCTCTCTCTCTCTGCTGTACATGTCTTTCCTTCTTGGGATCCAGTGGTCCCTTCTACTGCTTCTACAACTCAAGTGCCACCAAACAACCAAAAAAGGAGGCATGTACTGTACACACATGGGTAGCTACTGTTTAGGCAAATTCCAAGAAAATCTTTCACTTTGTTACTATGGCAACTGAGCACGCTCTACCAGACTTGAACAGTAGTAGTGACTGGATAGAAACTCATAATGCCAGCTGGCCCAGTGGCACTGAGGGTTGAGGTGCTGGATGCCACACCTTGTGCTACGCCAGCGACCCGGGTTTGGGAATGAGCCTGGGCCACCGGGCATCAGCAGGGGGAAAGAGGATTGAACATCCAGAGGACTGCTGTCCTCTCTCAGGGGAAGGGAACTAGTCATCCCACTCACTGACTGCTCCCTGGCAGTGGCTGGAGGGCAGTACAGGTTGGAAGGCTTGAAGCCAATATTCTTCCATTGGCAGGGAAGGGGCCAGGTGAAAAAAAACAGGAAAAAGCAAGCCTGGCAGTCTCAATGATGATCCGCTGCTCCCATGAGCAGTCCCACAGAATCTGGACTGGGTCTCCAGGAAGAAGGAGAAGCCAGAAACCTGCTCCTGGCCCCATCATGGGGGGCAATCCATGCGGAACTACTGGGGGGCCATGTAACATGGGAGCAGCTGGACCTGGAGAGGGTGTCCCTCCAATCGAAGGGCCATAGCCACCTGCCAGGGCTCAGGCGGGGGGGGGGAAGAAACCTGTACTGCTGCTCTGTGACTTATTGGAGGAGAAGGAGGCAATATCCACGTGTCAAGACCTTGGGTGCTACCCCCACTCATAGGATCTTGAGCCTCTGTGCTACAGTTCTATGACATTCTGGTGATATGATGCTTCTGGACTCCTCTTTTCTGCCCTCATACATACACAGAATTAACTATCGCAACAAAATCATAATGAAGGTGGGTGGCAACTAACACAGATTTCTCACCTTTCAGTTCCATATGTTTACTGAAGTTAAAAAAATGAACTACTGGTTGAATTTCATGTTTCATCACTTATTTGAACTTACAGTAATTGTACCTGTTTTGTAAGACCCACCCCACACACACACATAAATTTTCAGTGTAAATTATTCTTAGCCTTCTACATTTTATTATTGTCTGTACTATATTTACTTTCCCATAAACCTATTAAGAACTTTAATGAGTTTAAAATACTCACTATAATCTAGTTAAAACCACTGTAAGATGCACAAAGTGAACAGCAAGGTTTCAGTGCAGCCTAATGAAACAATCAGTACATACAGAGAAGTGCTTAACAGTTCAGAAGAACAGAGTTAAGGGCCATACAAACAGAATCCCAGTTAATGGGGGAACAGCATTTATCAGATTTAGTGCATATTATTAACAAGGTTCCAACAACCACTGTTATACTTCTGTACAGACAGGTAGCTCATTGATTGAATTTTGCAGCCCACTAAAGAACTAATTTGGGCTCCAGCCCCTATAATTGCTTCCATTTCTTTTCTTTTCCTTCTCCACTAACCAGCACACATGGCACAAGTGTATTTTAAAATTGGGCACTTGGCACACTCACAGCCACAGTCTGGGACCCTCTACTGTTGCTGAGTGAGTTAAAACAGGTTGCCGGGGGGAACCGCACTTCCACCAGGCTTTAGGGCTCTTTCTTGATGGGAGGTGAAACTGGAAAGTCCAGTGTGCACGTTTCCATCTGGAACTATTTTTCTGTGTCAACTCTTGGGTCCTCTGGCATTTGGCTTCCCCCCCTTGGAGAGCCGGACTCCGCCCTGGGGGGACAGGTAACATCGGGGAGGTGCATTCCACCCAATGGACCCTGTTGCTGCCACTGTTGCCACACACCCCAGACTCTGGCTGGAGGGGAGTGATGCCAGATGAGCCACCACACAAAAAGGTATGTCTCTTGGCAGTGCTTCCCACATCCTTCACACTCTTTGCTCAGCCACCGACTCCTGCCTACAGCCCCCTCCTCACTGCATAAAAAAGACAAAGGGACTGGGAGGAGGGATGCAAAGGAGGAAACTGGAAGAGTGAAAGAAGAGGGAAAAACAGGAAAATCCCCATGTCGGGGAGAGGGGACCCTTTTTCATTTTGCCACCTAACTTTTGGGGCACTACACAGCCAGCCAAAGAAAGGTTTTATATGATAAAGGTGAGTCTGAAAGACCGCCGATCACATAAAATGGCTACAAAACAGCCCATCATCAAAAGGGTGACTGAAATTGTAACAACCATCTCAAATAGCAACATTCGCTACATTAAGTCATAAGAACAAACAAAATAAGTATTTTTATGTTGGGGGCTACACACCTCACACCCCCCTTTTACAGGGAGCAAGCCACCCACACCTCCCAAGCTAAAACAATCAACTCCACTGGGGGGGCACCCCCAGGGGAAAGTTATTGTTTAAAAAACAAAGATTCTTTTCTCGGAAACCAGACCTGAACTCGGGCCTGCTGGCATCACAAACCGTGGCTTACACCACTACAATAAATGGCCAGCTCAGCAGAAGTTGGCCACACAGCATCCCATATCCTGTAGTAGTGAACGTAGCTCCCTGCTATACTCGCTTTACAGAATATAGCGATGTTTTTCACCACTCACTCTCAGTGTGAACAGTATTGTTGAGTCATTCATATTGATGCACTCAAAAAATACTCACTCATATAGGGTGCTACCCCAAAGAAATAGTGCATCTGTTGTGGACTGTTTCCAACTGTTTTGGAGTTTTGGAAGGATCATTCCAAAACTCCAAAATGGAAGCATTTCAGGACCTGAATCCGGTAGCTCATTTTTTTGAGCTACCGCAAAATTGCTGCAGGCTTTGCCCACGTAGCCATAAAAATGAGTGTGCACTGGAAAAAGTGGGGCTTAAGAAACAACAAAAGTACATACGAAAAGAGTTTCAAATACACACACAAACACACACACACACACACACACACACACACACACACACACACACACACACACACACACACACACACATCTCATGAAAGGGTTGCCAGTCAGTAGTTCATTACATACTTATTTATTGTAGAAACAGGCAGACAACCAGTCCTGACTGACGCGTTTCAGGCAAACATGTCCTTTGTCTAAAGGATGATGTGTGTTTGAAACTCTTTTGGTATGTACAATGCAATGTTGCAGGTACTGTGTTTATAACATCCTCAGTAGCTGCTGCTATACTGATGGCATCAGGACTGGCATGCCCAGTTAGGTGTTAACTCCTTATGCAGTTGCTCTCTGTTTAAACTTTTTTTTTTACTTGTGCTGTTTGAATGTCATGCCTCATGGCCCTTATCAAGTGATTGCATTAGAAACCATAGTGGCTCTGACTGGATCTTGCTTAGTTATGTTCTGTGGCACAAACTCTTTTAGTAATTGATCAGGTAGTTGTATGTCAGATACAGTAAGGCCAGCACTCCCCATTCCATCTGTTTTTGATTGATTACTTCAGCACAAATTCCTGTCCTCTTGGGGAAGAAGAGAAACATCTTACTTTGTGTAGTTCTGGATAGAACTTGAGCTTTGGTGCTGAAAGTGCTCCGATGTCTTTTCTTTAGCATCAGTCATCTTACTATCACTGTACTGGGCTCAGCTAGGTTCTGGAGGAGAAAATTGGGCTTTATAAGGTATGTAAATTTGCAGTAAGTAAAGGAGATAATAATGCACCTGTAGTGTTTGACATTAGAGTTCCTAGTGTATCAAACAGCTCTACCTGTTGCTGTTTTTCTGGCTTCTTATGAATCAAGTTAAGAGGTAATTTTAAGTTTGCAACTTTTTTCCTCCCCTGCTTCAAAATCTTCACTGTGGAGTAAAGGTTATCTCTTAACAGCTCTTGCTATCAGCTCCTGTATTTATGTTAGCATTCATACATTTTATAGTATAACAGACTCAAATAATTTCCACTGTATTTGCTGCTAATACCTCACAGGTCCACATCTCTGTCAATAAAGTCCAACTATGTTTTAAGACTTCAGTTTGTAAATTCCAGTCTATGTTTTACCTGTATCCACAGCACATTTTTATTAAAAAAAGATATACTTTCTCTCTGTTTCTCTGTGAATGGCCACAGAAACTTGAACTACTCTGAAAAGGCCAAGTCATCCATGCTACAGATTACATGTGGAGTTCAGGACACAGAGACCCAGCTGAAGCAACAAATTCTGGTCAAAGCCAGTGTGGCAGCAATATGAGTATAGTGATGATGGTGAGAAGGGTGTAGAGAAGATGCAGAAGAGGAATGATGGCTGAATCAGTTAAGGGTTGTTGTGGTTTATTGAAAATGCATCTTGTGGACATCCTTATAACAGGATCCTAAGTACATGGAAATGTCCTGCAGTTATAAATGTCTAGATTTCAAACAGGATCATAAATTCATGTAAATGTCTATAATAATGCACTGTGCAGCAGCAATGACTGAGAGATTACTGTAGCTGAAGCACGTAAGAAGTAATGTTTCCATTTGGTGGACAACATCAGTAATGGCACCCAATGATTTAATATGTAAGCAATCACTCCTACTCCAATGAAATATTCCTTCGATGTTGGCTGGTTTCTGCATTCGAACACTCCCGAGTCCCCATACTATAAGGCTGCCGATGACTTCTCTCATTATGCTTGGCATGTGTCTCACAGTTATTTCCATTTGCTGTGCATCTGGTACATAATAAAATATTACATGTTGTACTGCAGGTACTGAAAAGCTACAGTCATCCCTTCTGCCTTACTAAAAATTCAGTAGCCAGAAATGAGTCAAAGGGATGTCGCACATCTTTTCACAGCAATATTTTCCTAACTCCTCATGCGCAAGTGTTGTGTGCCTCCTCCAGTTGACAGCAGTCCTATTTCTGTCCAAATCTGGTATCTAATTAAAGCATTACATCCCCAGAAGTTATCATTGTGTTTCTCCTCCATTTTTCCATCAAAGTTGCTGGAGGATGATGTCATCAGAGCAACAAAGATAGTAGTGTTACACAAAATGCAGTTTCACCAGTAAACTACTGCCAGTAAGGATCTCATGGACATAATTTCTGTAAATATGTATATCTGTAACACTTATAATTATGTTCCTTTGAGGTACTATATTGCTGTATATGACTATTATTTTTGTACTGCTGTTAATTACTATTTACTTTTTTCCTATTGTATTATATGCCATACCCCTCCCCAGGACAATTCTGGAAACAAGCTTCTTGTGTGTCACTGCATACCCTAAAAAGAGCATACCATGGCTGTTTCACAATGCACAGTTGTGGGTGAAGTTATTCTGCAAACCTTGTCTGTTGTTTGTGTGATAGTCCTCTGGTTTATGTCCACCTCGGTTACATGAACACACCTGGCTGCGCCTCATGCCTCAGTGCATAACCAATAAAATATATACCAAGGCTTTTTCAGTATGTACAAATGAGACTGCATTATTCTACAAACTTGAGTCTCACTTTGCATGTTCAGCCTCTGATATACACTAACCTGTGTTAATGAATACTTGCCTCTGTCTTGTGCCTTAGTGTCTACTCAGATAACTGCATACCTTTGCTTGATCACTGTGTACAACTGTGAGTGCAGTTATTCTGAAAAATCTTCTGCTACTTTATGTGATCAGCTTCTGATGTATGCCCACCTAGGTTACATAAAGACACTTGCCTCTACCTCATGCCTCACTGCATAACTTGTAAGTGCATACCATGGCTGCATCACACAGCACATTTTTTTCTGTGGTTATTCTGCAAACATTGTGTCACTTTTCTGTGATTGCCCTCTGTTATATGCACACCTTGGGTACTTGAACACACTTGGCTCTGCCTCATGCCTCAGTGCACACACAAGAAAGTACATACCATGGTTCCATCACTATGTACAAATGTGGCTGCAATTATTTTGCAAACCTTGTCTCACTTCGTGTGATTGGCATCTTTTACTTTTATACTATTACCTAGGTTACAGGAGCATACTAGGCTCTGCCTTGTGCCTCAGTGCATTCCCAGAAAAGTGCATGCCAGGGCTGTATCACTCTGTATAAATGTGACTGCATTTATTCTGCAACTCTTGCCTCTCTTTGTGTGATTGGAGTCTGACATACACTTTCCTGTGTTCATTAAATACACTTGGCTCTACCTCATGCCTCTTGTCTACCAATGTACCTTTTCTCCATTACAGTGTACACTTGTCTGCAGTTATTCTTAAAACATCTCTTTCTTTCTGTGATCGACCTCTGATATATGCCCACCTGGGCTATATGAACTCACTTGACTCTGCCTTGTGCCTCAATGAAAACCATGGTAAGTGCATGCTATGGCTCCATCACAGTGTACAATTGTGTGTACAGTTATTCTGCAAATCTCATGTTACTTTTGTGTGATTTACTTATGCTATATGCTCACCTTGGTTATATGAACACACTTGGTTTGACTGCATGCCTAAGTGCATACCCAGGAAAGTGCACACCATGATTCCATCACTATGCACAAATGTGACTGCACTTATTTTGCAAACCTTTTCTTGATTTCTGTGAATGGCCTCAGATATACTCTCACCTTGGTTGCATGAACACATTTGGCTCTGCCTCATGCCTCTGTGCATACCCAGGAAAGTGCATACCATGGCATCACTATGTACAAACGTGACTGCACTTACTTTGTAAACCTTGTCTCACTTTGTGTAATAGGCCTCTGATATATGCTACCCTTTGTTAAATGAACACACTTGGCTCTGCCTTGTGCCTCAATATCTATCCAGGTAACTGCATACCATTGCTTGATCAGTATGTACAATTGTTAGTGCACATATTCTGAAAACCTTCTGTCACTTTGTGTGATCTGCCCCTGATATATGCTCACCTGGCTTATGTGAACACACTTTGTTCTGCCTTGTGTCCTGCTGCATGTCCTTGTAACCAGATACCATGACTCCATCACCACATACAGTACATTTGTGAGTGGAGTTATTCTGCAAACCTAGTCACTTAGTGTAATCGGCTTCTGATAGACACTTACCTTTGTTACAGGAACACATTGGGCTATGCACTGTGCCTCAGTGTCTACCCAGGTTACTGCATACCTTTGCTTGATCACTATATAAAATTCTGAGTGCATTTATTCTACAAACCTTGTGCCACTTTTGTATGATCAACCGGATATACACTCACCTTTGTTACATTAACACACTTGCCTCTGCCTTGTGCCTGACTGCATACCCTGGTAAGCACATAATATGGCTTGATCCATGTGAAACAGTGTATACCAAGGTATGTGCATATCACATCACCACTTCACTATGCTAGTCCTGGATTACACAGTTCTTTGCATTGAAAGACACAAAAATATCTTACTGCAATGTTAAGAAAAGTTACACATTCTTTCTAAAGTTCAGCTCTAACCACATCAGTAGCTCCAGTTCTGATTTATCCACAAGAATATGCTGCAGATGCAGGGGCAGCTTGACACATTTTTAAGTCTTCTCATAAATCATGGCAACACATTAGGGGAATCAGGAGAGTGGAGATTTTGCCTGCCAGAAGGTGCTAGCAGGGTTTTTATTTTGGTACAGGCTTTTACTTTGGCATAGGCATACTAAGTTACTATTCACTGGGCATTCCTGTGTAAGGGACAGACCTTTTTTAGGGAATCTCCCCTTCCCAATGGAGAACACACACACATACACACACACACACACACACACACACACACACACACACACACACACACACTGATCACAGTGAAATAAATCTTTCACAGGCTTATACTATGTTAGAAAGTGTTTTAGTGCTGGAATCCAAGGAGCAATCCAAAAGAAATTAAATACCTGGGCCATATAGTACAGTGCACTCCATCAAGCCCAGCAGTGATGAGCATTAAATACATATTCTGTAAGTTACAGTCAGTGATTTCAGAAATACATTTTGTTTTATTCAAGCCATCAGCCTCCATTCAGTGCACATAGTAAGCTTTATTTGTAAAAGTCTGGAAATAGATCGGTCCTGAAATGGTTAACAAACCATACAGACAGCATGGATGGCAGTAAATCATTGTATACTGCCACACAAACACACACACAAATAAAACTGCAACAGAAATGTAATTTGAATCTCTGATGGAGCAATGCAGTCTCATTACACACTCAGTTTTGGCCAACAGGGCATTGCTTAGATAAAAATGAGTGAAAAGAAGACTTTAAGTGTCCTTAAGACTACAGACAGCAGATAGGAATTTCTCCAGTGAGGCTTAGTTTAACAAGCTACTTCTGCTGTTAACACTGAGCATATCCACTGATAATAATTTGAGCTGGCATGAGTACGCTGCATGTAGAAAAGGAACTCTTTCTCAGCCTCCCCCAGTGTAATGATTTCAGATAGCAGAGGAATCATATTCCAACTCCAAAATTGTGCTTTGGTGGGAGTCTGAAGTGACCTTTTTTTCCCAAGTGATAGCAAGACGCCTGTGGGGCATTGCCCCCTGCAGTCATAAAAAGGAGTTTCCTGAGAGTACTCTGGCCTTCACATTCACAAATACAGGTGAATACATGTGAATTTTGCTCTTTTGCTCTTAGCCTAACTTCGCTTTATCAGACAATTTTTGAGGCGCAGCACTTCATGTAAACAAACATCAGGAGTTAAACAAGGAGTTTTGTTCATGGACAGGTCTGCATTAGCAACTCACTCCCTCATTCTGCCTGCAGCCACCATCATCTCCCTGTAAAGAAGTACTTCCTCACATCTCTTGAAATTACTATTGAGGTGGCTATTCAGATAATATAGCCCTTGGGAGTCAGGGTGGCTCAGTTGGTTGCACATCTGCCACTTGGGCAGAAGGTTGTGAATTCTAATCTAGACTGGGGGTAAGAGAATACCATAAAAGCTGCCCCCCATGTGCAGTACTAAGGAGATACTGTCTGCCATACATTATATAAGATGTTCAATTCATGTTCTGTCTGTTTTTTCTGGTGGTTGTTTAGGTGAACATTAAAGATCCTATGGCACTTCTAAAGCAAAGAAGGGGAATTTTTATTTAAAAAAAATAAAACTCATACAAAAAAATAATGTTACAGTTCACAAATTATGCTAATAAATAAACTAACAATAAAAAGGCAGAAAAGAGGGCAGGGGAAAGATTAACAAAGCAAAGCAGAAACTGTGAGAGAAAAAGAACACCAGTAATAAATTAGTCCAGCTGGATCTCCTAGATGCACTCAGGATATAGGCTAGTTTACACTGCTACATTTGTTCAACAGCAACCTGAGGGCTCAGGCTGCTGTGGTGCAAATGTGGCAGCACAGACACTTAGCCAATCATGATAAGTTGATCTCTTATCCCCTCTTTGAGCTATAGCATAGTTCAGGAAGCATTCTAGAGTAAGCAGTGTAAGCTGCCGTGTGGGCAGACTGCACTGCTCACTTCAGTGGACGATGGATGCTCCCAGCATACTCCTTAGTCCTTGCATGGTTCTCAGAGGTTTTACCCAGAAGATCTTCAGTCTGGCAGACCAGCCTGTAGCAGCAAAGGGTAATAAATAAAGAATATTTTAAAAAAACTGAGATCAGTGTGTTTTTGTTCTCATCCTTCTGCTTGCTGCTATTTGGGAGCCTACACTAATGAGACAAAGTGACATCAAACAGTCTGCACATAATCTGATGTGCATCATTGCTGATGTCAGAGAACACCACACTACCCATGGTCAAGCGTGCTTCCTCTCAAGCAAGGCTTGCATCAGCACTGAGAAGGGTTATGTAAATGTGCCTCAGCAACAGAAAAGGAGGAGGTGTGACTGGAGCAGAGGGCTGCAGCCTCTGGTGCAGACGTGTAAACAGAGCTTAAGTCTATTCTCTCTGAAACTATTTTATATCCTCATTTGAGACTGTAGTAATTCATATAACACAGACTTATGTTTTGATGAGTATCTGTCCATAAGACTGGCTTCTATTAGTTCCAGCAATACTTGCTGTTAAATCTCGGTTTGCTGGAAAACAAGTTTGCACTGAACATGCCAAATAAAGAATTTAAAACATGAGAAGATTATAAGCAAGGAACTTCTGTCATGTTCCTTAAAACAAATGGGGGAAAATCATGTAAAGCAATAGTTTTGTAGTCCACAACCACCCACTGCTGATCCTTCCACTTTCTTGCTACTAACAGCCAAACATTCCTAATAGGTAAGCATTCCCACTGTTTCAAAAAATCAGTACAGCATTTCCTAGGGTGACACCTTTCTAGAATGCTCTCAGGTTTCATATTTTCTCTAATGTTTAGCTTCCCATGGTAGCTGGGCCAAGAATCAACCCACATTCGTGAAAGGATTCTTTTATGAGTCAGTTGTAAAACAGCCAGAGAGAAATTTTTTTCTGAAAGTCCTTTAAAATCTGCAATGGCATAGAAACTCACTTCTTGTATTCCTCAATAAAGGGATTTCCTGTTTCTGTTTATTATCTGACGGCAAATTTTCTGCTTTGTAATTTTATCAAGAAGAGTACTTAGTTTCCCTGGTGTCCTGGCCAGATTTCCTCCATTCATGAAAATACTACCAACAGCTTGATCTGCTTCAATTTTAGTTGTATTGCATCTGTACCCCCTTCCCCAATGAAGCTGAAACTAGACAGTATTGTCTAGCCCTCCTTTACCAGTCAAACAAAAATGAGCTTGTGCCCTTATTATATGATAAGTCCCCTTTATTCTCTCTTTCTACACACACACACACACACACTGCAAAAAAATGATGTTAATGCAAACATTAGGGTTAAAGAATGCAGAGTGAACAAAGTAGAATAATGAAAAACATTAGGGTTTTGGGTCTCCAGAGTATTAGTGAATCAGTGGTGGTGTCTTACTTGAAGTTATCAACTCTAATGCCCACAGCCTCACCCTCCATCCTATAGCCTCCTGTCTGAAGTACAAGATACAGATCCAAACCAGTGCCTCAAAGGTAGAAAAGAGCAGCTTGCCACATGTTGCCAACAGAATCTGTCACAATATTCCCTGCATGAAGAAAAAAGATTATGTCTGACTTGGTTGCTGAATGGGGAGGGGGGGGGGTGGACATTAGGGCTGGCAGCCCCAAAGAAGATCCCACCACTAATTCATCCATACTCCATTGGTATACTATACATACCAAGTGGCTACCTAACTATGGACTCAAGGCTAGCTATAGTGAGTAGTGTTCTGCTCCCCAAGCTATTATACTGCTCCCCTGTTCTGCAGTCTCTCAGAAGATCTGAGTCCAATAGACTTGAGGCTTTATAAAACAAAATCAGATGCTGTGCATCTGGGTCCCCCCAGGAAGCACCATTTTGATTTCCTTACCTGTTTGAACTGGCTCACTTTTGATTATAGGCTACAGAACCCCCACTATGTATGATGTTTAAATTAACCTCAGTCCATACTCCACCTAGTCTGGCTGACCTTCTAGCCCCACATCCTCAAGTGCCCACTCCGTTCCTCTAATAGTAAGTTGCTTGAGGTGCCCAGGATTCATACAACAATGGGGAAGAGGTTATTTGCCTTCTCTGTTCCCTATCTCTGGAATACCCTTCCTGAGGTTCTACAAAACTCTAACTCCATTTCCTGCTTCAGAAAGGGGCTAAAGACATATCTACTTGAAAGATTCTTATGTACCTGTTAACAGTGATTGTCCCTACAAATGATTTATGTTTTATTGTCCATGATAATGTTCCCCATGCCCTTGGTCACTGTGTAGCTAAACCCTCTACTGTAACCTAGTCTCTGTTCTAATTTATTGCTATCTATTCTGAATGTAATATGTGCTTGTTTGCCTTGTAATTTGCATTTTATCTTGCATTTCCTAACGTACTTTGTCACATGTATCTGAAATTAATCTAAGGTCACCCCGGAAAAGGATCCCTGGTCTCAATGAGCCTACCCATTTACCAAAATTAAATGAATGAATCAATCAATCTCCAGAGACTCAAAACCCTAATGTTTTTATTTGTTTACTTTGTGCGGTTTGTGTTCTTCAACCCTAATATCTGCATTAATGTTGTCTTTTGCAATTAATTCCATTCTTTTCTGATATTGGAATTGTATCCTCACCTGCATGAAAAGAAATATACATAATATTGGAGTTATTTTTAGCCCTGTTTCACCAACCAACTAACAAGTGAAAGACAACAAAATCTTACTACTTGTAGTTGCACTGTTACACCATATGATGGTACGGTATAATGGTACAACTACATGTACTATAACTACTGGCTTAGGAAGGTGGTAGTACGATATTTTCATATGCCACAGATCATGGCAAAATACTCCCATATCAGGAGACTCTACGTGCTGAAGACAGTGTGGCTATGAGGTGGCTACACACTCACATGTCTTCTGGTTCTGCTCGGTGCTGTCCACTTTCTGGGAGGACATATCCAATAAAGGAATAACAGAACTGTTTCCTAACTTGGGAACACTCACCCCAGAGACAGCAATACTACTACTACTACATTATCTGAAACAATTCAAACAAGCTCATCGAACATACTTACTTAACGTACTACTGGGAGCAGCCAAAAAATGTATAACTAGATTCTGGCTTAGTCCAGACACCCCCAGCATTGTCTTATGTGAGAATACAATCTACGATATTTATAAGATGGAAAACTTAATGGCCAGATTACAGAATAAAACTCCAGACCTGATGAATCACTGGACCCCCCCCCCCAGTTCCTTAGCCTATCTCAGACGAGACCAGACCTAGTTTCCTAATTGGCAATATATTATAGATGCAAAATTCTAAATGGACCTGGTGGTTGGTGGCTGGGCTGGCCAGCACCACAACAGCTACCCCCTAAAACTATATAAACTGGTTGCATAAGTTATGGAGGGTATTACATTAGAAATGGGTAGTTTAGCAGTACTCATGAATAGCTGGGCTGACCCCCGACCGGACATCCTCATACTTTATATTTTATTTCTGACTATGTATGCATCGAATATCAGAACTGGAAACCATAAGACTAAGGCATTCATACAGAATGGAAGAACCAATGCGATTTTACCATGAACTGTCTTAGTAAATACTATCTTGCTATACCCTGATGGAATTATTCAAGATATTTGGTTAAGTGTATTATCCCTCTGTATGTCTGACTAAAAATGGAAAACAAAGAGTTTAAAAAAAAACAAAAAAACTACTAGCTTAGATGCAGTACTTCAAATAAAGATTTCTTACCTTGGTCCTGTGAATTGTGAGATGCTGAATGGAACATCTAGTCAAACCTTTAAAATAAGAATAGCAACAGGGTCACAAAGGTTCTGCAGCTGTTTAGCAACTAAATGGAACAAACAAGGTACTCTAAACATAAAACAACAATTGCCTGATGCTCATGGTCTGATTTCTCCAAGGCAGGTGATGACATCCCCTGAATCTGTAGACATAATGTCGAAAATGGGTTAGTATAAGCAATAAATTAATGCTCAGCTGTGTAGGGTGGAAAGGGGTTGTAGTTTTATTTTGGGGACTTCATGTGTGTTGGTTGGTAGGGTAGATACTAGTGCCATGGCAGCAACCTGGCTTGTGAACAGATTTGGGTTGCTTATGGAGGCCATTGTGGCAGATGTGGACAGGATTCAATGCCCTTGTGCCTACTCTTATCTTAGGGTGTGAGGGGGTCAACTTTCTCTGCTCATTGACTGCCATCAGGGTAGGATGAATCCATCATCTGTCACACACCCTTCAGTATGGTGGCAGACTAGCAAAGTGGCTGACAATAAACGGGGTGCAGACATCCATCCCCCATCTATCCCTGTAGTGGAGGAATTGGGGTGTACCAAAGGTACAAGGTAAGTTCCTTAGATGGAGGGTGATGGCAATGGGTGTCTGACAGCAAAATGGGACCTGTTGTTGGTGCTGGCCTGCAGTGACCAGACCTTCATCCTGCCAGATACAATTTACCCAGGTCTCTTGACACCCTACTTGTGCAGATTCAGTGCATGGGTCCATCAGGCCTCAACAGGCACATCAACGCCTTGTGAGGAAAGGCTCCCTGGCCAGACGCAAGGTGTCATGTGTGCACCAGAGCACTGCTTTGTCCTTCCCCATGCTGGGGCTAGTGCTGCCTGCTGCAGCACCTTTCTCCCAGCCTTGACTCATTCAGCTGGCTCACTGAGCTCAGACACGATCTCAGGTCACTGGCACAGGAGGCACCCCACTGGCCAACAGCCATTCCTGCAAACGATGATACTTTATAAATTTGACATTATGACCCCAAAATGTTAACATAGTCTTTCTATGCCCCCCCAACCAAACATGACAGGTGTCATTTATAAAATACTGGAGGAAACATCATTTTGTGCCACAAGTTCAAAGTGACAATTGGGCCATGATTTGAAAAATTACCGTTATTGGATTCATGAGGTGGTAAGAAAAAATGGCTATATTGAAAATTTAGGGTCAAAATATTCAAAATTAATAAAGTTATGAGCTAGCATTGAAAAATGTCAATGTATACTCATAACTTCATTGTTTTTTAATAGTTTTATACCCACTTTTCAACATAGCCGTCTTATGACCCCACCTCATGAACTTTGTAGTTGACAATTTTAAAATCCAGGCCAAAATGTCATTTTGTGTCATAAGTGCAAAAACATGTTTTGGCCAGGATTTGAAAAATGACAGTAGTCATGTTCATGAGGTGGTATGAAAAAATGGCTATGTTGAAAATTTGCAGTTAAAATATTGAAAATTACCAAAGTTATGAGCGTGCATTGAAAAATGTCAACCTAGCTCATAACTTTGTTGTCTGTTAATATTATGACCCCAAATTTTCAACATATCCTTCTTATGACAGCTCCTCATGAACTTGGTAGGTGAAAAGTTTCAAATCCTGCCAGAAAGGTGATTTCTTGCAGCAACTGTGAAATCACCTTTTGGGATGGATTTGAATAATTTAATGATATGTTTAATTTTTATATTATCTAAGTTAATAATCCTTGTCCAAGTAATGCAGAAATTGATTTGTTCAGATCTCGTTCCCAAGCCTATCTTGCTTCATTAAGCAGGGAGGAACTACTTTCTATTAACATTAGGTATAATTTGGATATCAAATGCTTGTTAGAATCCAAATTTACAAAGAATGCTTCTAATGGTAAAGCCAATACTGTAAATGAACTTCCATTTTTTTATTGAAGTTTCTAACTTGCATATATTGCCATCTCTGCTTATCTGGAATCACATATTTTCTCTGAAATTGCTCAAAAGAAAGTAAGTTCTCACCAACATAAAAATCACCTATAGTTTGTGTACCCTTATGAGGATACCACTTTTTAAATGTGTCACTGAGAATAGAGGGAGTGAAAGAAATATTGTTGTAAATCGGAGCAAGCTTAGACATTTTACTAGACCCAGACCCATTTTTAGGGCTGCGATCTGGGCATTGTTAGTTGATTTAGCTGTATCTAAGAAAAAACTATGTTGCTTTTGTTCTGGAATATTTTCAGTGCCAGGGAACTTTTCAATGCTATGCCTTTTAGTTTTTTTCCCCCTAGGCAGAGGCCTGGCAGTAGATTATCTACTGGGTGGTGAAAATAATAATAAACCATTTCCAACTGGACAGCTAAATAGTATAGCCAAAAATTGGGGCAGCCCATTCCCCCTTTCTTCCTACTGTGATATCATTTGTGTAAAGACTACCCTTAGTTGCTTACCCACCCATAAAAATGTCCTTATTAATTTTTGTGATTTCTATAGAAAATTTATTTTTTGCTCACCCTGTGGCACTGAGGGTTGAGGCACTGGACACCACACCTCAGGTCACACCAGTGACCCAGGTTTGGGAATGGACTCAGGTCACTCAGGAGCCAGTGGGGAGGTAAGGATTGAGCATTACAGCTCTCCTTCCTTGGGGTGGGGGGTGTCTGTGCTGTGAATGGCACAGCTGGAAAACTCGCCCATGCCCAGGGTACTTGGCTGCCTCTGCAGAGGTGGAGACAGCTGCTGGACTTATTGCATGATGCACAGACACAAAAAGGGGTGAAACAAGGAGGAAAAATCCGCAGCAGCAGAATGACGCTCTGCTAGTTTTAACTGAAGTGTAGCATAATTATCAAGAGGTGAGCATTTAATTTTATGCCCAGCAAATTACTTTGCCATTAAACTCAGATGCCAAGTAGTGTTACCAAAGCCAACAAGCTGCTTCTCTGTGCACTTTGGAAGAGTGGGGCCACTTAGCATTCGAATCAAATGGCAGTGATAGTTAGGACTATACCAACCCAATATAGCTTTTACAAGTCATATTACAAGTCACATTTCAAGTTACATTAATAAAATATCAGACTCTCAATTTGATTAACCCTCCCATCCTCTCTTCCCTCCATACCCCCTCTCCTTCTCCCCCCAACACCCCTGGAAAGATCATCACATGTCCCAATTTCCATTAGGAAAGTAACTTACTGAGCAAAACATCATAATGTCAGCAGCCTCACATCTGTAGTCAAACATACCTCTCTTTAATTACAGTCACAAAATCACAAAATTTAACACAAGATAATTTATTCACATCACAATATTTCATTTATATAGACACAGATCCAGTACATTATATCTTTATTATTTTAAGATTACAAAGAAAATAAATTAGTCACATCTCTATACAGGGAGGTCAAATGTGTGACTTTTAGCATACCCAGTTAAGATCTAACATATCTTTCCATTCCTCCCCCCCCCCACATCTACAGCTGCCCCATGGTCACACTATCAGAGAGGGCCCCCTCTCAACTTATCCCTTTTTTGATATCCTTTTTTTAATTCATTTTGGCAGGAGGGACCACTCAAGCCAACACAGGCAAGTAGTGGTTTCTTTCAGATGAAAGAATGAGCCGTGGGAGACAGTCACACCTTGTGACGTCATCACAGTGCAGTGTGGATTGTGAAAACTGTGGCTCAGCCTCCTCCAAAGCTGCACATAAAAGCAGCTTGTTGACTTTGTAAATGCTACTTGGCATCCGAGTTTAATGGCGGCGGTAGTAAAGATTAAATTCCAGCATAAGAATTTGGTACTTTCTTCTTCACGGTAAAAGGAAGCCTGTCCACATACAATAGGGGTTTTCTCTTTTCACTGATGGTAAGCCAGGCAGCAACATGCTTATAAATTTTGAGACTCAATGAGAATGCCAAAATGGACAACTGAAAGAACTCTCCTTTCTTTTATATATCTTTTAGGTTGTAAAACCTGTTACATTTAAACAGAAAGTATGAGAGTCCTTCCAATACTTCAATGTAAATTCAAAGAATAATAAAACAAACAATAAAATTAAAACACTTTTAAAAATCTTTTCAGAGAGGTGGTACACAGCTAGTTGATTGGTTGTCATAACGCCACTCAGCAGGTTAGCCCTATACTCCCAAAGTGCCAACCTCTGAGGATAGAATCGTGAACAGTTAACAGAACAAGGTAACCCTCTTGTCTGTTTTGTGAGTTAGAGTCACCTTTGTCCCAAGTTCTTGAGGGATTCAAACTGATAACCTCTTGTTAGCATACCCAATTATCAGACTCAGATAATTCTGTCTTTTGGGGGCCAGATATCTTTGCCTATGGGCACCTAACCATGTATTACAAAATTAACCCTTAGGACTCTATGCAAGACCTAGAGAACTCTTCTCAGTTTCCCAGTTTGGTACCACCATAAGCTCATAACCAT
Organism: Neoceratodus forsteri; assembly: GCA_016271365.2. NCBI lineage: Eukaryota > Metazoa > Chordata > Ceratodontiformes > Ceratodontidae > Neoceratodus > Neoceratodus forsteri. Next base: position 1,141,511,539 of record CM028129.1, on the reverse strand, counting down.
CTAAGCTTCACTTATGAAAAAAAGAAGTTTCAAGACACACCAGGCAGTTTCTGTTTTTAAAATATATCTTTACTTTAAAATTGAAAAAACATAGGAAACCAGCAAATACAGAACACGATATCCCAACACATACAGTCTTAAAAACAAAACAGGTTTAAAAGTGCAAATTCCTACAATCCACTCCTACAATACACTCAGACTGGTCTTAGCTAATGCATCCTTACTTTCTTAATCTGCCAGTGCTTTGATGTTCCTCTTTTCTCAGTCAGAAATGAATGTGTCTCAGTAAGGTCTGCTCAGCATACTCAAAAGCAGTCTTGAGCCGGCCTTCTCTCTGAGGTCACCTAACTCTGCCTTGGTGTATTAAAATTTATATTTTATAACACAGGATTTCCTAATAAGATATTAAACAAAAATAGGTGACATCTGAATCTCCTCTCTTCATATGACTTCCCCAACCCAGTCTGTGATCTGCTTCACACAGACGTCAAAGGCTCTTTGATGTAATTCTCTGAATACCACAAGCAAATGCATATTGGACTTCCCATTTTATTCTGGGAACTGCTTCACACAGACATCAAAGCCTCTTTGATGTAATCAGCTGGCTTCCTTGGAAGATACCCCAACACATGCATATGCCCCTACCCTGTCCTCATGACACCTAGTACAAATCAAAGGATTTCCCTGAGGGCATTATAAAAAAGGATATATTTGTTCCTGGCTTCAAAGCAAATTGGCAAGGTAATTGCACCTCAGATATCTGTAGTTTAACCTACATCCTGTCCTTTGAACTTATGCCTGGAGGGTTTTGATGTGTCTGTTTCAGCAAGACAGTAGTTCCTTCTGACAGACACTCCTCTACATATTTTATATTGCAGAAAAAATATCATGTTGTAATCAGAACCAGCTGTCCACATGCCACACCTAAAATATATATTTTTCTTTGTTTTGTTGTCCCCTCAGGCTCCCTAAAATTACAAACAGTCCTACTAGAAGTATATGAATTGTTTTTAAAATAATTTATATACTGTAGAAGGTATGTTATAGTAGTTATGATCCCAAACTGTTTTTTTGGACCTTATTCTTTATATCTTCAATTTAATTGTTAATTATTATTATAATATGGGGTAGTGAATATATTTTAATATTTGTATAATTTAGCTTTCAGGTTCTGATGAGGGGAACAAGATAGATTCCTGAAACATTAACATATGCTGAAAGGTTAATACATGTTGAAAGCTTTACTTTAAATTGTGAAATGCAACATATACTGAGAGCCTTGGAAAACACATGCTGAAAGCTTAACATATGCAGAAAGTTTTAATTTTGAATCATGAAGAGGAATATATTTTGAGAACCCTGGAAATGCAAGAAACCATATTAGAATAAAAAAAACAGAAATTTTGCATCCCTAATATTTTATTTTTAAGGGGCTGAGAGAGTATAGTTACCATTTTTCTTGTACATTTGAAACACCAAATTTCTAGTAACTCCCCCCCCCATACTGGAGACAAATATTAAATTCTGAAATCACCTACAGGTGTGGATAGCGTCTTTATGTGGTTTGAATTTATCTTCCCAGGAAAGCCATGCAATTTTTCAGATGTAGAGGTTTAGTTTTGACATACCCTGAGAAGCCTTACCAATCATTGTGAAGTTATGCCACTACTGACTGGGAGCAAGAATAAAGGTTTAGTATGCAATTTACTCATAGAAAGAATCAAAGCAAGGGCATTTTCTTTTTTACCTCGATAACTGGCCTAATCAGACCATGCATCCTTGATAAGCAGAGTTGGTGTTCTCCAGTGCACAGCTCAGATCCACTGAATATTCTGTCATGCGCAGGAAGCTGCACCTCCTGTAACCCACTGGATTCAAGATATTTCACAATCCTTTCCTTCAGCAGTAATTCAATTAACTTTCCCACCACCAATGTCAGGCTGACTGGCCTATAATTGCCAGCCTCCTCCCTGCTACCACTTTTTCTGTTTGCTTGCACACATGTGCAAGAAACTTCTTGTGGTAGTAATACATTTCAGAGGTGTGTCAGTGTTGTGGCCAATGCAGTGGATGAATTAGTGGGTGTGTCCCTCAGCAACAAATCAGTGAGCATGCTGTCAATGACAGAAAACTTCAGAGAGAGCCAAATACTTAAAATAAATCCACCACTGCAATAAGGTGCAGTTTCATCATTGCAGTGGCAGATGAGAAGACTCCAGCCATGCACATTACAGTGCATAGTAATGCACATGGCCAGAGTTATGAGCAGTGGCTTGTGTGCCATTCCTGGTGAAACACTTCAATAAATAAAACAGCCATGGCACGCCTTTCCAGAGTGGCAGCTCCTGCCGCTGGCCACACAATCCCACAAAATCAATATTGTGGGTGCCCAATCCCCATGTCAGTATGTATTGCCCCCCCGGCCACATTGTGGCACATTGGTAAACCACCCCAGTGTGCCCAGATATTTTTTTTTATTTTCCTGACACTGGGATGCCAACTCCCAGTTCAGATGCCCCTCACCCTCCAAGCTCAATTTCTTTGCTGATGGGGGTGCCCAATCCCTGTCGGCATCATGTCTCCCCACCAAACTCTTGTTTTCACACTGGGAGCCCAAGCCAATGTGCCCAAACTTTTTTTTTTTAACCTATAAATAAAGAAAACAGTCCCCCAGAGTATTTTTTTTGTTTGTTAAAGTGTAAAAAAAAATTCAGCAGTGTCTCCCAAGTTCCCCCTCCACCACCCCAACCCTCCCTCTGTGCACTCCAACTCCCCACTCCTCCCCCACTGATACTTACCCTCCGGAGGTTGGGAGCAATGAAGAATGCATCTCCACTCTTCAAAGCCACACTAAGAACAGTGAAAAAGATGTTCCAGGATTAGAGGGTGTTGGATGAAGTTGGAGGGAGGACGATTCAGAGGAAACATGAGGAAGAATTTCTTCACAGAACAGGTGGTGGACAAGTAGAACACCCTGCCAGAGGAAGTGGTGGGGGCTGAAACAATCACGGGATTTAAGAATGCATTGGATAGACATAAAGGAATTCTGGAGGTCAGGGGTAAGGGGCAACAGACTTCTAGGAAAACATTAACTGAACTTACAAGCTCAAATGGGAAGACTGGGTGGGCCATAGGTCCTTATCTGCCGACATTGTCTATGTATCTCTGTAACAGAGGAATCAAGTAAGTGCTGCATAATGGGACTCAATGGGGGGTTTCAACTTAGGTTAATATCTCAGCCATTTTTAGCAATTTTTGGCCCAAATTTTCAACACAGGGTTCTTGGGACCTCACCTTGTGAATATGTCACTGTCATTTCACTTCTCAGTCTCAAAAGATGATTTTGTGGTCACTCTGTGGAATGACCTTTTGGGACCAATTAACAAAATGATAGTACCACAGTTCTTGAGGTGGGGTCCCAACAAGCCCATGTTGAAAATTTGCTGAAACAATTCCAAAAAATGACTGTGTTACAGGTGTGCATTGAGCATTTTCTACACAGGCTTGTAACTTGGCCAATTTTGATATTTTCACTTCAGATTTTCAACATTGCCATTTTTTAACACCTCCTTATGAACAGTACAGCTGTCATTTTTCACATCCTGCCCTAAATGTGTTTTCACACCTGTGGTGCAGAATGGCACAGTTGCTGTGTGAAATCAACTTTTGGGATGGATTAACAAAATCACAGTGCCACTTTTCATGACATGAAGGGAGGTCCCAGAAAGCCCATGTTAAAAATTTGGTGAAAAAAATTCCCAAAAATAACCATGTGATGGGTGTGCATTGCACAGTTCTACGCACGCTTCTAACTTTGTAAAATGTTAATATTTTTACTTCAAATTTTCAACACTGCTGTTTTTTCACATCTCCTCATGAACAGTACAGTTGTCATTTTTCACATCCTGCCCAAAATGTGTTTCTGCACCTGTGGCACCGAATGGCATAGTTGCTGTGCGAAATCGCCTTTCAGGATTGAGTAATGAAATGATAGTGCCACTGTTCATGAGGTGGGGCCCCAAAAGGACCATTTTGAAAATTTGGAGCAAAGATACAAACAAACTCCTGGGGCATTAAGGTTTCCAACTGTAATGCCCACACTGTAGAGACTGCCGGGCATTGGGGTGTGAGTTGGGTTCATCGGCCGTAATGCTCATGGCATTCCACCCCCTCCCTACAGCCACTGACAGGCATCAAGGTGTGTCTTGGGGGTCTTAGGCCCTAAAGTTCACCCCATTCTCCTACACTGCACCCATCTCAGCTTATGTCCTTATGAAATGGATTGAGTATAAAGGCCGAAGACCCCAAAGCACATGGTGACACCTGTCGGTGTCTGCAGGGTGGGATGAGGTGGAATGGCATAAACATTATGGCCGACAACCTAAAGGCTCACCCTCAATGCCTTTCAGTCTCAGCAGGGTAGGGGTGGGGGATTGTGTTAGTTCAATACTTCACTGCCATTCCTATTATGCACCTCCCTTACTCCTGCACTACCAGTGCCAATGCCAGGAAGTAAAAATTCAGCATTGACAAATGCTTGTATGTAATGGGACTGCATCTGACCTCTTCCAGTCCTTCAGTGCCACTTCTGCTTCCAGTGAGCTGTTAGGTAGAACTGTCAGAGGTGCAGCCAGTATTTCCCTAATTTCCCTCAATACTCATGAATGCACCCCTCCTGGCCCCATTGCTTTGTCCATCTGCAGATTAATGAGTCCCTTCAGGACTCTTGCAACCAAAAAAGGACTAGTGTCCACCTCCCTAACCCCAAAGCTTCTTTATTTGTTTGGGGTCTTGGGCCCCATGACCTTCTCCTTCCTCTGTGAGCACTAAACAAAAGCATTTGTTAAGGTTGTTTGCTTGGTCCCTCTCTGCACAGTCTCCCACTTCCCTTTTCAACCTACAGTCCTATTTGTGGTCTTCCTTTCACTTACATACCTAAAAAATGTCTCATCCTCTTTCATTACCTGGGCTATTCTCTCTTCTGTTTGCACCTTTGTGTTTCTTACTGCTTTCTGTGCTTCCTTCTATTTCCCCAGATATACCTCTTTATCCTCCTTCCTCTGCATCTCCTTACACCTTCTGAATGCTACCCTTTTTGCCTTTACCTGTTCAGCCACCTTTTTCAAGAATCATAGCAGTCTCTTTTACTTCTTGCTTTTTCTCACTTGTTTGGCAAAGAGGTTTGTTGGTTTTACTATGCTCCTTTTTATCTTCACCCACTGCTCCTCCACCCCACCCTGGCCATCCCCCTGCCAGGTCATCCCTGAGGCATTCACTCAACTTTATAAAATCTGTCCTCCTGAAGTCCAGGATTCTCACCCTTGGGTGGTTCGGTTCTGCAGCCATCCTTATATTGAACCACACTGTACAGTGATAACTGGTCCCCAAATGGCCTCACACCTTTACGTGTGCAATGCTGTCCCTGTTACTGAGTACCTGGTCCAGTAGGTTCATTGAACAGTTGCCAGAGGAACATCACTGCAGAAAGTTTAGGATGTCCTTGCTTCTAGTTAAAGCTGCTGCTAGCAGGCTCCAATATACATCTAGCAGACTAAAGTCCCCCCACCAGCAGCACCTTCCCCTTTTCTGTCATCTTGCCAGTGGCTTCCACTAGTACCTTATCTAATTCCTCCCCCTGTGCTGGAGGTCTGTAGATCACTCTGTCATGAATAGTGGCTCTATTCCCCATCTCCAGGGTGGCCCACAGTACCTCTATCTCTCCCTGTATTCCCTGTATCACTGTCACTTTTATGCTTTCCCTCACTTTAATCACTACACCCCTCCTTTCCTTTCCACTCAGTCCTTCCTGAACAGAGTAAAGTCTGGTATGGCCATGTGCCAGTCATGGTTTTCAGTGCACCATGAATCAGTAATGGCCACAATATCCAGGGTTTCCTCTGATGTAATGGCCTCAAGCTCTGGAATCTTACTTCCTAGACTTCTAGCATTTGCCCACATGGCCTTCCAGGTTTTGTTTCCACTCTGCTTGTTGTCCCTCTTTATTCCTTTTTGCCATCCCTCCATCCCCCCTCTTCCCTCCTACATTTGAACTGAACATCCTTATTGTTTTTATGTATACTGACATAGAGGTGTCCACCCCCAGTGCCAGTGCATCTTCTCAGTTTTGTTTTGTTTTCAGCCCCCCCCACACCCAGCTAAGCTTATGTGCTGGCACTAGGGTGTCCAATCCCCAGAGTTGGGATACTCCAACACCCCTCCCCCACACACACATACCCTGGCAGCAGTCATGGACACTGGAGGTGCCCAATCCCCGGTACTCTCAGGAATCTCACTGACACTGGGGTACCCAATCCCCGATGTCAGATATACATTATGTGAAATGAAACCTTCCATCCTTCCTCCCCTCTGTAATGTCCCCCCAACTCCCCTACTTTCAACTTTATGACACTGGGATGCCCAATCCCTGGTGTTAGTGTACACATCCTCCCTCCTCCCAACCTACCAGTCTGGGACACAGTGGTGCCCACCCCCCACAGTGCCCTCAAGTGTCATTCCAAACCTGCAGTGCCCAGTCTCCAGTGTAAGAGGTACCTTAGAAAAAGAAAACCATCCTGTGACATCTTGCTTTTTTTTTCCTATTTAACCTGAAATAAAGAAACAGTCAACATCATCTGCCAGTGTCCCACCCCGACCCCCCAACTCAGCACCCATCACCCCAACATCCCTTACCCTATACTTACCCAGGCAAGGTCCAACACTGTAATCCTCTGTGGACCAGAAACATTACTTCACTCATCAATGCTGGACTGGGAACTGAGGAAAATGGGTTAAGTGCCACATAATGTATTTCAATGTGTTTTGAACATTTTTCATAACTTGGTCCTTTTTTCATATTTGTTCCTCAAATTTTCAACATGGACTTTTTGGGATTCCACTTCACAAAATATGGTAGTGAAATGATGTAAATCCAGTTCAAAAGGTGATTTCACACAGTTACCATCTGTAAACACTGGTTCACTGACCACAGGCTGGTTTTGAACGTAAAGAACACTAATACCATGCTTTTTGTGCATAACCAGAGTAAATGTAAAGATTATCCACTCTGGGTTTTATCTAGTACTCTCTTCCCCCTTGAACAAACCTCCTTCTTTAAATATTTTAGTGTTCTCTTTGATCCCTCCCCATACTTTCATGACCACATCAACTCCCTTTGCTCCACCATCAACTCTAAGGTACGCCTAGTGTAACACCATCATGACTGTCTCCCCACTGAAACACTAAGGCTGGCCATCTCATCCTCGGTACTGTCCCTTGTGGATTATGGTCTGCTTATCTATGGTGCCACTAACAACACTGCACTGCACAAAATTAAGCAAATTAAGCTATCCCTCAATAAGGCCTGCCAGCTGCTTGAAGGTTCCCTACATCTTACCCATACTTGCACAGTGTATTCCTTTTCTAACTTCCTTAATCTGGAGGAAAGGCTTATCTATCAATCTTGCCTCTTGACCAAAAAAAGCACTGCATGTCCTAGTCCCCCTGGTCTGTCTTCTATCATAAGCCTATCTACCCCCTCCCTCTCTACCCACAGCTCTGTCTGCTCCCCTCTCCAAGTCCCCAGAGTTAGGACCTTCCTTGCACAGAGGTCATTCTGTTACTGTGCCCCATCCTGGTACAGTTCCCTGCCTGATGCTATCATTGCTCTACCAAGACTTTGACCTTTTAAAACTGCTCTCAAGAACCACCTACTCTCCTCCCACCACTGTGACTGCCCTGACTGAGTTTTCCCCTGCCTTTGCTCCTCTTAGTCTGCCTATTTTTGACCTTGCCCTTCATTTGACTCATTACAGCCCACATTATTGTTTATGTCAGTTTATTATTGCTAATTTACCTTGAAATGGGGCCTTTGTAACCAGCCCGTAATTCTGACTGTTTGCTTTTATTTGAGCTCATTTACTTTGTTTTCTGTTGCTTGATATTGATGTATTTGTCTTCCAGACAAGAAGCCTATGTAAACGAGTCCCTGACTCAAAGGGTTGTAATTCTGATTACTTCTTAAAATAAAATAAATAAAAAATAAATAACCCTCTTGTCCTAGATTTACATAATTTCACCACCATTGTTCATGCAGTGGTGTCCTATAAAGGCCATGTAAAAAATGTGGGCAAAAAATACTGAAAAATTACCATGTTTTGATCGTGCATTGACATTTTTCTATGCTCGCTTATAACTAGTAATTTTCAATATTTAATCCCAAATTTACAACACAACCTTTTTGTCATACCACCTCATTAATGTTACTGCTGTCATCTTTCACATCCTGTCCAAAATGTGTTTTTGCACTAGTGGTGTGAAATTATATCTCTGTGGTGATCTGAACATTTTCACCTACTGGGTTCATGAGATGGGGTTATAAGAGATCTATGTTGGAAATTTGGGGTCAAAATATTACAAAACAACAAAGTTATTAAAGTATGTTGTAATTTTTTTTTTATGCACACTCAATTTTCAGTATTTAAACTGCAAATTTTCAAGGTAGCCATTTTTTTCACAGCACCTCATGAAAGTGACAACTGTTGTTTTTCAGATCCTAGCCAACATGTGATTTCACACTGCTGGCATTAAATTACATTTTTTTCACTGTGGGGCTGACTCACAAATGGTTGGGGTGGCTATGTGCTGTATAAGTTGGGCGCATAGCCACTGCACAGCTGCCTGCACCCACTGTGCTCCTCCACCACGTGCAGTAAATAGATGCACCTCCCCTATATACACAATCCCCCAACTGATCACGGAGCTCCATTTAGTGGTGGGCCGGGCGTGATGCAGGGGGTGAGCCAGCACTCTGTGGTATGCACAACCCTGCAGAGTGCTGAGCTCGGGGGGAGACCAGTTCCACATCTGGGAGGCAGCCGTTAACCACTGGGGCCAGCCACATGACCCTGGGGAGGCTGCCTCCATACATGGCGGGAACAGTGGGGAGCAACAGCCACCCCAACAATGCAGTCCCTGCCATTGGGGCTCATCTGGTGGATGGGATCAGATGGATGGGGAGGACCACCTCCACAACATGGTCAGTGCACTGCACAATGACCAGCAACATGGCACCAGAAGTGTGCAAGGGATCCACTGAGGGTCCCTGCCTGGGCAGCTGATTGGCTGCTTGCCACAATCCATGCTCTGCACCCGCCTGTCCTCCATGGACCTGTGTACCGGATAGGCAAGGCCATGTAGGGGAGCCAGGTGGGGGCTGGTGATTGTGAATGCACCTCCCATGCAGAACTCCCTTGGGTATGGAGCTGCGCACCCCAATACATGCCTCTTGCATGTTTCTTCATGAATCAGCCCCTGTGTTATTAAATGACACCTATCATATTCAGAAGGAGGGGTCATAAAAAGCCTCTGTTGAAATTTTGTGGTAAAAATGTCACAAAAATTATGAAGTAACATTTATGGAAATGTCCTTTGACCCAATGAGGACCATATTGCCTTCTTGTGCTGGTGACCTGAGTTTGGGTGTGAGCTCAGTGAGCCAATTTAATGGACCAAGGCTGGTGAGGAAGGTTTTGCAGCATGCAGCACCAGCCCCAGCCTGGAGAGGGATGGAGCAATGTTTTGGTGCATACATGACAACTTTTGGTAGGCTGGGGAGCCTTCCCTCACAAGATATTGACATGCATGTTGAGGCCAGATGGACCCATGCACTGGGTCAAGACTGTCTTGAGGGACCCACACAAATGAGGATATGATTCAACTATTAGAAGAAGAAGAAGTGAAATTATTTGCAAAAAAGCTGCATTGAGGCAGATGTTAGGGTTTAAGAATGCAAAGCACACAAAGTAGGAGAATGAAAAACATTAGGGATTTGGGTCTCTAGAATATTGGTGAATCAGTGGTGAGGTCTTTAATAGAATCAGGAAGAAGAATCAGCATTTATATAGTGCTTTTCATACACATTGTATCCCAAACTGCTTTACAAGCAATGCTAGACTGGTAGTGAAGTGAATGAATGTGTAGTGGCAGCAATTTTGTATATCAACACCCACACTCAGTCTTGGACAATTGCATGAACCAATTTGATGGGAAGGGGAATATTGACCAAGAAACCAGGGAAAGTCCTCTACTCTTTTTGTGCCTTAGGTTCTTTTACTTCCACCAGGACATCCACCAGGACAGCACCAGGATGGATAGAAGGGACCTCAGTTTAACGTCTCATCTGAAAGACAGCACACCCCAACAGAACAGCACTTCCCTAATACTGCACACTCCCCTAATACTGCACTTGGGTGCTAACATTTAAGGTACAGGTATAAGTCCAATCCAAGCGTGGACTAGAATCCAGAACCTTCTGTCCCAATGGAAGATGTGCAACCAACTGAGCCATGCTGATACCTAGGGGTTGTCAACAATAATGCCCACCCCCTCCCATGAGCAAATTAGGCCAGATGCTATCTCTTTTCTTCACATGGGGTCTGCGGGGCCCTCCATTAGGAAAGCTATAACAGATTCTGTTGTCAGCATATGGTGATCCATACTTCTTTACTTTTTTAAAAGTTTATAACTATGAGGTGCTGGCTTAGAGCCTACCTTGTACTTCGTACAGGAGGCTATGGGCCAGGGGTCAGGGAGTGGGCATTAGGGTTGACAACCCCAAGGAAGACCACACCGCTGATCACCAATACTCCAGAGAGGCAAAACCCTAATGCTTTTCATTTTCCTATTTTGTCTGCTTTTTATTCTTCAACTCTAATGCCTGCAGTAACATAGTGTTTTGCAATTAATAGTATTATACTGGTTGTCTGACAGTTTCTATGTTAAGTCACTAAATTTGCATCTTAATAGCTTTGGCATCCTTTGTCAAAATTGCCTGAAATTTAGCATTCATTGCCCAAAAGGCAAGATGTACGTACAGTATGTGGAAAGCTTCATGGCGGCAGCTTGTGCAGTTTCTGAGATCCGCATACTGTATGTCATTTTCCTGTGGACATCTAATTTTTTTTCTAAACTTAACACAAGTTTTGGTTTTACTTTCAGGTATGGCCTACACAGTATGACATTTTTCCCAAATCTTTCAGGGTAGAAGCAGCTTGTGCCAAGGTAATACCTTTTGAAGGTTTCATGAAAAAATATTGAGTGAATCCAGAGTTAAATGGATTTAAAATTTTGTTTCTCAGCTGTTCTGAGCATGCTCAGTAGAGTGTCTGGAATAACATTCTGATACAACATGAAAAATTTCCTTGTCACGAGACCATTTTTGGTTTCTCACACCTTGCATCTCACAACACACAAAAAAAATCATGGCGTGAAAGCTATCATCTTTTTAATTATCCAAACTACAAAGCATGAAAAATAGATAAAAAGGTGTATTTTTAAAAAACAGTCTCTTGAACCTAGCAAAATGGCAACCAGTTTGCTGGATTCTGGTGTTTGTTGTTTTTATTTTTTTTAAAACTCCAGAAATGCCTTTTCTGGGTACCCCAAAATCCAGGGTGCCCAGCTTAGCTAGAGAAGCCATTCACCCATGTTCTCTCTATAAGAACAGCTGGACTCTCCTTATTTGCAAAGCTGTAGCTGGAAGTGCTGCTGGCTTCAGTTGCAGCAGTGATCCAGTGATGGCAATCTGTCATCCATCTATCTATCTATCTATCTATCTATCTATCTATCTATCTATCTATCTATCTATCTATCTGTCTGTCTGTCTGTCTATATATATCTGGTTACTGTCAGCTAATCAGCTGACAGTTTTCATCTGTTGTTAAAAGCTGGCTTTGCAAACACTGGCTCTCAGGCTCTGACACCAAGTTGACATCTATTTAATTTGCTTTACCTTTGTGCTCTGACAAAGATGCTGTAATATCACCATGTCACTTGTAACATGGCTTAACACATCCTGAGCTGAATCTGCCAAAAAGAAACTTATCCTGCCTTCAAAGTGGTGAAATTGACTCCAAGATCCTAATTTACCTACCAGTATCTTTAATCTGATGATGAAGTCTGTTTTTGGTGAGCTGTCAGCATCTTTCTGCCTCTCCATCTGCCAAGAAGTGCTGGACACAGTACACAGTACACAGTGTATACCCCAGTGATCCAACTAGAGATCAGATATCATTTAAGCATTTATGGCATTATGATTGCTGTGCGGCACTATGGGTCCAAATGCAATCACTCCATTAATGATTGTACATACAGGAAGCTTAAAAAGGAATATCTCTGAAAGCTGAAGGACACTCCTGATCCAGGACAATTGCATTCTGAAGTCCCCCATAAAGCTTGTGGTTGCCTCCCTTGCTACTAGAGGAGTTTGTGGACAAGTTACAGAAAATTGCAAAGATGCCTCGATAAGATGGGGCAGTAGTAAATGGTCAAGTTCTAGTGGCCATAGCAACTGGCATAGTAACTTCCTCTAACCTCAAATAATGGTAGAACGTTGCCATTCTCACACTAGTGGTGCTGCCTGTTTTTATACCACATGGGCTTTATTAAGAGGAAGGGGACAAAAGTGGCATAACCCCTCTTCCAAGAGTTTCAGGCTCTAAAAGGACAATTCTTAGAAGTCGTGAGCACAGTACCCACACTTGAACCTACCTCTGCTAATGTAATCATAAACTTGGGCAAAACAGGGTTAAATTTGAACTGTGGACACTGTCAGGTCCTGTCATATGAAGGTTGCACGTCTGGTCGGTAAGCAGCTGGTCACAGACATGTTAAGCTGCTCACTTTCATGCCATTACCCCCCCAAATGATATACATAAGTAAAACCCCAAACATTCTGCCAGTTTTTAAGTCCCACCTCCAAGTAGCACATTACTCAAACCGGCAAACTCATACACAACGTGAATGTCAAGTCTGAAAAATCATTACCCACTATGGCTACCAACAGCTTTCCGGAAGTTGAGTGCCAGATCAGAGGACTGCCTTAGAGGCTTTGAGAGTGCCGGAATTCTCAGAGTGCATGCTGACTGTCTGAACTGTACTGGGATGCCATTCAGTTAATTTCAACTAACGACCTGATCATCAACTCAAAACAAAATCTAAAATATATTCTTTCTCCTTCTTGAAGGTTCATGGAGAGCTGTACTGGGAAGTAACTGGCAGCCAAAATCAGGATTGAGCACAGATATACTGCATCACAGTGATTTTTTAGTTTTTTTTGCAGTTTCTGTTTGTTTTAAATCAGCTTAAATACAATAGATTAACACGATAAAGAAGAGCAGTGATCATGACAACATATTTAGCTGTCAAAACTATTATGCAGTTTGGAACATACAGTAGGCGAAAATACTGCAAAAAATATTCTGACAGCGATGTATCTAGTTCTATAGTGTCCATCTAGCTATCTATCTATCTATCTATCTATCTATCTATCTATCTATCTATCTATCTATCTATCTATCTACAGTATCTAGTAAAATCCATGCCTAGAAGAGAGCTGATGTGCTGCAGTAGTGATGTCATGATGTGCTGCACTAGTGATATCACCACTGCAACATAGCAGATTAGAACAGTTTTGCACGTGCACACAGTACATGAGCTGCAGCTACTGTCATCAGTGCTGTCAAGTCATCTTGATAGTTTCTTTCAGCACTAATGGAGCAACAGCAGCCATGGTTCACTTCACATACTGTATGAAATGGAAACATTCCTCTCAGGGCATACTGTTGTTATCCGTATAGTATAAAAGATTGTGTATGAGCAATCATACACATACAAGGCTAAGTTTTAATCTCAAGGTTTCCATGGTAACAAGAGACTTCTCCAGCTGCATTCCTGAGGTCTACTGTTACCATGGAAACCATGATTAAAACACATCCTTGCTGTGTATGATTGCTCTGTCTGTCTGTCTATCTATCTATCAAGCTATCTATCTATATTTCTATCTTCTTTTTTAATTTTTAATTTCCTCACCACAAAACATGAAAGCACAACTGTCTCACAAAGGACACATCTCCCAGTTCCGACTGAAATTACTTGCAGGAACTTGGTTAGGAGAATGCTGCAATCTGTCTGTTGTTATTTTTTTTAATAAAAAAATAATCCAGGACTCAGCCTATCACTTACCCATCCCCCATCCACTCAAAAATACCAACTGCCTGTCCCAATTTCATGAATCTGCTGATCTGATTGATAATCAGAGGTCTGGTCGGCAGAAAAATGCCATTTGTTTTTTTATTTGTTTTTATTTTTATTTATTTTTTACTTACAATTTCTGACTGGCCTGTTATCCCTTCCCCTCTGTCTCAAATATATCATGGAACAGATATCCAGATTGCCTCCATTATCAGGGGGCCATGGGGAAAATACACCTTTTTATTTGGTATTAAATCTAATAATCTCAGTATGCCCACACTGAGTGTTCCACTGAGATTCTGAGCAGCCTCATTTTCAGGGGTGTGGTCAGTACATAGATGTATGGGTTTTTAATGTTTTTATACAATAGTCCCTTAACCCATCTTCCCACCCCAAATGAACACGGATCTACAATGCCGGTGCAACATCCCCCACAGTGACGTCCTTGACAGCATCAGAAACCTGTCAACACCTCTGACACTGATGAGTCCCTGCAACAGCTGGCAACACCGAGATGCCAAATGTAGGGGGGCTGCCATAACCCCCATGTGGATAGTCCCTGCACTTACTTTAGATATTCAATCCACATTGCACAGACAGTGGAGTTAGATATACACCCCCCATCACCACAAAGTCCATCGAAGTGAAATTCCCATCACTGCCAATATAGGTGAGGTCGGGGTTTCACTGTGGGGCGTTCGCTATGTCGGTGTCACCGTAGAGATGGCATATCACTGAATACAGAGCACACCACTCAGTTACCGACTAGCCCCTCTATCAGGAGTTTGGTCATGACAGGAATGCTAGGATTTAACTTTCTTTTTTTAAATACAATGCGAATGCTAATATTTTTTTTTATTATAATGATACCTCCATTCCTGCCTGCACCAAGCACTGACAGTAACAATGACATCATGATCACTATCATCCTCCCCCATTTTCATGGGTCTGGTCAGGACAAGGAAAGCAGAATTTGATTTTGAATATAGTAACTTCCTCACCTCCAAACAGCACCACCTCCTACAAGGCCACACAGGACACAGAGCACACCATTGATATCCTGATTGGACACACTGTCAGTAGTCTGGTCATGACATGAATTAAACAATATTTATTATTAAATACAATCTTCCCTCCTTTTCACCTGCACTGAACACTGACTGACAGTCACATCCTGATCAGCTACATTATAAATGCTCCAGTTGGGACATGGATAACAGACTGTTTTCTTTTAATTCGGTAAACTAGACCCTCCGCCCCCAATTCCAAGCCACACAGACTTCACTCCTACAAGTACTGGGGAAAATATGTTGTATCAGAGGGACAGTATATAGATGAATATTGGTTTTATGTTTTTTCTGGTTGCACAGATAACAATGTGCTGTCAGCCCACAGCTAAGAAAATCACATAGTCTGTTTATGATGTGCTCCAATCTTCTTTAATCAAACAGGTGTAATAATCATGTCCAGCTGTGACAGTGATGATTTGTGTACTGACAGGTGTCAAGATCTTGCTAACATGATGTTTTTGCACACTGCCAGTTGATCAGACTATAACATGATTTTAGAAACAAATAGAACCCGGGCACCTGAATATTCAGACAGTCTGAATTAATAAACACTCATTTTGTGTTTAATATTGATGATACCAACAAAAACAAATTGCTACACACTCAAATTGACAAATACTATAATACAGATTTTGTTAGTGGAAAGACAATATAATCATTTATTCATCTCTCCATATTGGATGTGCTTGCCATGATATGTGAAACAGCACATTGTACATACTGTCCATAGATGTTGACAACAGGCAAAAGGTCAAACATTTAACTTATAAATTATTTATTGTGCAAAAAGAAAATGGCAGTGCAAGACAGTACAACACTGAGTCGCCATATATGTTGGGGTGGTGGCCACTAGAACATGTAGCTGGAGCCACAATAAACATGCATTTGTTAATGCCGAATGTTGGCCACTGGTATTGTTCTTGTACCAGGTCTTGCTTGTACACATTTTTACTACGTGTTCATCTAGGATAGAGCAGATGAAATGCAGTATCTCATTTTCAGTTGTGTCCTGCTTTGACACATTGTTAGATTGTATTTACACAGGATAGGACAGCTGAAAGGCAATATTCTACTTTTAAGTGGGCTCCCACATTTTGACCACGAATGTCCAACAGTCTTTTTATGACCTGAAGTTATGATCAAGAAAGGTGGAATTTTTTAAATCCCATCTGAAAGGTAATTTCGTGTGTGACTATGGAAACAAGTTTTGGAGGGGGATCTGATAAATGATACCTGCCATGTTCAAGAGGTGGGTTAACACAAGGGATTTGTTGAACATTAGGTGCCAAAATCAAGCAGAAATAGTTAGAAGTAAATGTTGGAACAGTTTATTTTCTTGTAACTTAGTTATTTTTTTCACCATTTTTACTCCAGCTTTTCAACATAATCTTTTTATGACCACTCCTTCTGAACATGACAAGTGTCATTTAGAAAACAATGGATGAAATGTCATTTTGTGCCGCCAGTATTATAAGACATTTTGGGTAGGATCTGAGAAATGACAGCCATCACATTCATGAGTTGGTGTGAAAAAACAGCTATGTTGGAAAATAAGGGTCAAAATATTGAAATTTGCCACAGTTATGAAATTGAAAATCTGCAACATAGACTATAACTTTAAGTTTCTCTTATTTTTAGCCAACTTTTCAGCATAGCCTTCCTACATAGCCTTCTTATGAGCCCACCTCATGAACAAGGGTGGACTAAATTTTAAAATCCTTTCCAAAAGGTGATTTTGCACCACATGTGTGAAAACACATTTTGGCCAGGATTTGAAAAATGACAGCTATCACATTCATTAGGTGCTGTGAAGAAATTGCTATGTTGAAAATTTGGGGTCAAAACATTGAAAATTACCAAAGTTACGAGCCTACATTTGGGAATTTAAATGTAGGCTCGTAACTTTTTTTTAATTAATTTTTACCACAAATTTTCAACAAAGCCTTCTTATGACCCCACCTAATGAACAAGGGTGGAGAGCATTTTCAACTCCTGTACAAAAGGTGATTTGTGCATTGATTGAAAAATCATCTTTTGGGATGCAAAAACTAATTTTGGTCAGGATTTGAAAAATGACAGCTGTCACATTCATGAGGCATTGTGAAGCAGTGGCTGTGTTGAAAATTTGTGGTTAAAATATTGAAAATTACCAAAGTTACGAGCCTGCTTTTGTAAATTTCAATGGGCAGTATGCTCATAACTTTGTTGTTTTTAAATATTTTTACTCCAAATTTTCAATATAGCCTCCTTATCACCCCACCTCATGAACAAGGGTGAGAAAATGTTTAACTCCTGTATGAAAGGTGATTTGAAAATCACTTTTTTGGACAGATTTGTCTAATTCCACTGCTATTGTTCATGGGGGGTGGGGGGATCCAAAAATGTCATGTTGAAAATTTGGGTCAAAAATATTAAAAAATGACCAAGTTATGCCACTAGGTTCAAACCCCCATTGAAATACATTGTCACGGATACCTGATTTACTCCATTTGTGGTCCAGCATTGAAGAGTGAAGACATGTCTATGGTCCAGACAGGATTATGGCATTGGATCCCCAGTGGGTAAATAAGGGCTTGGTGGTGTGCGGGGTGGTGGGTGCTGAGTGAGAGAGTGGGGTGGGGGGACAGTAACAGCAGCAACAGACATTTATGGATAGTTTCATTTTTTACAGGGTTTAAAAAAAACTCTGAGGGATGGTTTTCTTTATTTCAGGTGGTGACACAGGAGGATTGGGCACCCCCAGTGTCAGTGTTATGTTTGTCACTGGGGTGGGGTAATGGGTGCTGAGTGGGGGGTCTGGTGGGGGACAGCAAGAGTGGGGAATCAAGAGACATTAATGGTTGTTTTTGCTTTTTGCATGGTGTATAAAAAAAACTATGATGGATGGTTTTCTCTATTTCAGGTGAAAACACTGGAGGATTAGGCACCCCAATGTCAGTGTTATGTCTGGCAGCACCGGGAGTGGGCTCATCAGTGCTGCATAACTAAAATGGGTAGAGTGGGGGTTAGCAGCTGGCACAGAGGATTGGGTACCCCATTCCAGAATATTTCCATGGGTTGGGCTTGGAGGGTGGCAGTTACGGTGGCAGCTGAAACAGACATTCATGCATTATTTTGTGTTTTGCAGGGTGTATTAAAAAAAGATACAGGAGGGAAGTTTTTTTTTTTACTTCAGGTGGTGACATTGTGGGATTGGGCACCCCCAGTGTCAGTGTTATGTTTCTGGGGAGGGGTGGAGAGTGCTGAGCAGGAGGGTTGGGTGGGGGAACAGTAAGTGTGGGGCAGCAACAGACATTGATGGATGGTTTTCTTTGTTACAGGGTCAACCTCAGCAAGCTGATCATGATGGATCAGTTGTATTTGCTGGGCAGCATAGGTCAAAAGAAAGATCTGACCTATTATTGGATCATCTCCTTCCTTTGAAATACACAAAGTTTCCACCCAGCAAACCAAAACAATGTCTTGATCAGCCTGGCTGATGATTGATGTGACACTGATGAGCCCCTTACAGACTACTCTGCATTGGACTGACAATGTCACACCCCTCAAAAGCCACTCTCCTAACAAAATGTTCACTGTGCATGTATGCATGGCAAACATAAGCATTTGTCAATGCCGAATGTTCATCGAGTGTAGAGAAAAGGAAGTGTGTGAGAGTGTAATAGTAGTGCAGGAAGAATTTTATTGATAATGAGCAACAGAAAGTTGTTTGACAGCTATACTGTTCATGAGGTGGTGTAATAAAAAGGCTATATTGAAAATTTGGAGTGAAAATATTGAAAATGACCAAAGTTACATGCGTGCGTAGAGAATTGTGAACAACTGGGTGTACCTTGGCCATTTTTTGGAGTTGTGTCACCACATTTTCAGCATGGCCTTTTTGGCACCCCGCATCATGAAGAGTACCACTGTCATTTTGTTCACTCATGCCAAAAGGTGATTTCACAGAGTGACCACACCATTCTGTGCCACAGGTGAGAAAACACATTTCAGACAGGCTGCAAAAAAATTACAGCTGTGCTGTTCATAAGGAAGTGCGAAAAAATGGCAATGTTGAAAATCTTGAGGGAAAATATTAAAAATTGGAAAAGATACTTGCGTGTGTAGAAACTGCACAATGCACACTCGTAATGCAGGCATTTTGTGGGATTGTTTCACCAAATTTTAAACATGGCCTTTTTGGGACCTCCCCTCATGAGCAGTAGCACTGTGATTTTGTGGTAATCCATCCTGAAAGTTGATTTTGCACACCGACTGTGCCATTTTGGGCCACAGGTGTGAAAACACATTTTGGGCAGGACCTGAAAAATGACAGCTGTACTGTTTATAAGAAGATGTGAAAAAATGGCAATGTTGAAAATCTGGAGTGAAAATATAAAAAATTAGCGAAGTTATGAGCATGCATAGAAACTGCGCAATGCACACTGGTAACAGAGGCATTTTTGGAATTTTTCCACCAAATTTGCAACATGGGCTTTTTGGTACCCCACCTCATGAACAGTGGCACTGTCATTTCGGTAAGTGGTCCTGAAAGATGATTCTGTGCAGTGACCGCAAAATTACCTTTCGGGACCCAGAAATGAAATGACACTGGCATGTTCCTAAGGTGGGGTCCCATGAACCCCATGTTTAAAATTTGGGGCTAAAATTCCTAAAAATAGCTGAGATATCAACCTAAGTTGATTATACATGCTTAGCTGATTCTTCAGTTCCTAGTTTGGCTTTGAAGAGTACAGACATATCCTGGGCCAGTGAAGATCACAGCTCCCAACCTCCAGAGGGTAAGTATGGGTGGGGGGTGAGGGAGGTGAGTGCACAAAGGGTGGGTTGGGGTGGGGAGGGAGGGGAACTGGGGAGATGGCGGCTGGAAAGTTTTCTTTTACAGGTAAAATAAAATAAAAAGACTTGGTGGACATTTTTTCAATTTTACAGGGATTTCTTTAAGACTGAGAAACCAGTAGCCCAGCACTTTTCCCAGGATGGCCACTCAATCTCAGATATGTCTGTGATGGTCTTAAAAGAACATTTCAACAGTACACAACAGAGACGGGCTTCTAAAATTAGACTTATTTTGCTTCTCAATATGGTGGCTGATGGATTGAACACTGATGTTGGTTATATGACACATTATTTCACTTAAACTTACACAGACCTTTACTTTAAGAGATGGACATAAATACTTTAGTTCTTCAGCAGGCCTTTGATTTTGTAAGTTTATGGTTATTTACATGTTGACTTCTCACCTTAACACTGTGGTGAGTGTGTGTGAGTGTGTGTGTGTGTGTGTATTGATGTATCTATGTATGTGTGTATTTGTGTGTGTGTTTTGCATGTGTTGTGTTTTTGTGTGTTGTTGGTATGGTGTGTGTGCGTGTGTGTGTTTTGTTTGTGTGTGTGCAGTGTGGTGTGGTATGTGTGTGTTGTGTTTGTTATATTTGTTGTGTGTTGTGGTTGTGTGGGGTGTGCAGGGGTGACTGTGTGTGTATGTGTGTGTGTGTGTGTGTGGTGTGGTGTGGTGTGGTGTATGTACACATGCCTGTGTGGGGGGGGCTTGTGGCATGGGACAATTGTTATGTGGCTAGGACACTTAGTTTTCACATATAGTGTACATTTACTTCCTTCTACTAGTTGTCAGTGGTTGGATTACACACTGTCACATTTTTAAATCTGCTCATATTAAGATGCATATCTCATTTACTTGGGGGTTCATAAACGGTGTAATTCCTTTGGGTAACGATTAATATTGGTGTGAATGATGCTGTATTATGACTCTTGCACATACAATTTATTTAATTCCTACCAGTTATAGTATATTTCTCAAGGAGAGAGAGAGAGAGAGAGAGAGAGGGACAGAAAAGGGAAAAAAGGAGGGAGCCTGGAGGATTTCATCCTTGGAAGTTTTCATTTAGATTCCTTAGACTGATTCTGTACATTTTTGTTATACACTGACTCTGTGTTGAAATCTGCACTTATCAGGCGCATGGTCTCATTTTCTTGGGGGTCCTTGACAAGTATTTTTATTTGGCACTTACACTTACTAGTGATACTATCATGTATCATGTATATATGTGTATTTTTAATTTGGGTCTCTTTTTCAACTTGCAGTTATACCTAATTTCGGGATTTTGTCTCTCATTATCTGTTCTTTAATAAACCAGGACACTTGGAATGTAAGTTGTAACCTCATCTTACATGTATTCGAGAGAATGCTAGCACAAGGTTTTTTATCACTAGAATGCTTTCTTAGTACACTGAGTCATTTTAAAATTTATGTGAGAAGTACTCTCTGGTTGTTGAGAATTCTTGATAATCTTTGCTCTTCTGAGGCTCCTCAGTTAAAAGCATACTGGTGTTAATTAGCTTCTCTGACGGAATCTTCGGTTATGTTTTAAATGTATATGTTAAACCAATGAGAATTATTTCTTTTTTTTTAAACATAATCTAGTGTTAATAGTATGGGATTTTCAAAATAACTGCCATAAAGTTTCTGAAGAAGGACCGGGTAGGTTCGAAAGCTAGAGCACTTTGTTCTTTTGTGTAACATCCATATTGATCCAATAAAAGATATCAAATCATTTGTTTCTGGATCTGTTTAAACATTTAGGCACACTGAAGTGGGATCCCAATGTGCCACAATAGTTAGCGTGTGTGGGGGGGGAAGGCGTGCCATTGTCAAAATGGGGATTGGGGACCTTGTTGTTGGCTAACAATATAGAAGGGTGTGCAGGGGGTGCAGCCAACATCAGGAGTGGGCATCCCGATGTTGGAAAGGGGAAATTGTTTAACCATGAGAGAAACAGTAATAAGAAGGGTGCTAACATGGGGATTGGGCACCTTGATGTAGGCAAGGGGTACAGGCAGGTTGGGGGCCACATCTAACAGTGGGAGTGGGAATCCCAGTGTCTGAAAGGGGAAATTGTTTAATCAAGAAAGACACACTAAGGGGCTGCAGGGAACAGGGAAATTGTTTAACCAGGAAAGACACACTGAGCTGCAGGGAACGGGGAAAATTATTTAACCAGGAAAGACACACTAAGGGGCTGCAGGAAATGGGGAAATTGTTTAACCATGAAAGACACACTGAGCTGTAGCTGAAGGGCTCTCATTTCAAAGGACAGAGCCATACTCAGCGTCATCTCTGTCCTTTGAAATGTTTGCCGGGAAGAGTCCTTTCAGCAAACCAGTGTCATCAGGACACTGCCTGCTGATTTGCCAGCCACAGACAGGCCCCTGCAGCAACACTGGTCATTGGGCTGGTACCCCTTACACTCCTGTTTAGCAACTTTCATATCAACAAGTTTGTTTGTGCTTGCATGCTCGACGAACTTAACAAGCATTTGTCAAAGCCGAATGTTTGCTTGCTGGCATTGGCAGTGGTAGTGTAGAAGTTACAGAGCTATGTAATAGGAATGGCAGTGAAGTATTGAACTGAAGCCAACCCCACCACCACCCTGCAGAGAGTGACAGGCATTGGGGTGTGTCTTTGGGTAGTCTGGCATAACAGCCATGCCATTTCACCACACCCCACCCTACAGACACTGACAAGTGTCACGGTGTTCCTTGAGGTCTTTGGCCCTTATGCGCAACCCATTCCATTAGAAAATATGGTGAGATGGGTGCGATATAGGAGAATGGGGTGAAATTTGGGGCCAAAGAGTCCAAGGCATACCTCAATGCCTCTCACTGGCTGCAGGGTGTGGAATGGTATGAGCATTACAGGCAAGAATCCCAAGTCACACCCCTGATGCCTGTCATTCTCAACAGGGTTGGGTGTTATGTTTGGAAACCCTAATACTTCAGACATTCATTGGTATTTTCACTCCAAATGTTCAACATGGTTTTTTTTGTGACCCCACCTCATGAACAGGGGGAATATCAGTTTGTTAGCTGAAAGTTGCTTATGCACAGCGACTACAGCATTTAGCACCACAGGTGCAAAAACATTCCGAACAGGATGTAAAAAATGACAGCTGTACTGTTCATGGGGAGGTGTAAAAATGGCAATGTTGCAAATCTGCAGTAAAAATATTTAAAAAAATGGTGAAGTCACGAGCGCACATAGAAACTGTGCAACGCACACCTGTAATATAATTAGGTTGGGGATTTATTTTACAGCAGATTGCCAACTCAGGCATTTTGGTGCCTCCGATCATGAACAGTGTCACTGTGATTTTCTTTATCTGTCCCGAACAATGATTTCCCACAGCGACCACGCATCTCTGCGTTGAAAGTGTGAAAACACACTTCGGCCATGTTGTGAAAAATGACAGCTGTACTGTAAATAAGGAAGTGTGGAAAAATGCCACTGGTGAAAATCTGGACTTAAAATATTACAAAGTCATGAACTTACGAGGGTGCATGGAAACTGCGCCATACTCACTCGTAACACAGTCATTTTATGGACTTTTGTCACCAAATTTTCAACATAGCCATTTTACGACCTCTGCTCATGAATAGTGTAACTGTGATTTTATTAATCTGTCCCAAACACTGCTTTTGCACACCAACAGCACCATTGTGCGCTACATGTGCGAAAACACATTTTGGGTAGCATATGAAAAATGGCAGCTATACTGTTCATAAGGAAGAGTAATAAAATGGCAATGTTGAAATTCTGGAGTGAAAATATTGAATTCGCAAACTTATGAGCATGCATAGGAACTGTGCAACGCACGCTTGTAAAACAGTCATTGTTAGGAATTTTTTCACCAAATTTTCAACATAGCCATTCTAAGACCTCTGCTCATGAACAGTGTCACTGTGGTTTTCTTAGTTTGTCCCGTACATTGATTTCAACACCGGTTGCACCATTGTGCGCTACATAGGCGGAAACCAGTTTTGGGTGAGATGTGAAAATTGACAGCTGTAGTACTCATAAGAAGGTGTGGCAAAATGGCAATGTTGAAAATCTGGAGTGAAAATATTGAAAATTTGTGAACTTATGAGCGTGCGTAGGAACTGTGAAATGCACGCTCATAAAACAGTCAGATTTATGAATTTTTTCCCCAAATTTTCAACATAGCCATTTTAAGACCTCTGCTCATGAACAGTGTCACTGTGGGTTTCTTATTTTGTCCCATACATTGATTTCGCACACTGACTGCGCCATTGTGCGCTACATGGGTGGAAACACATTTTGGGTGAGATGTGAAAAATGACAGCTGTAGTACTCATAAGAAGGTGTGGTAAAATGGAAATGTTGAAAATCTGGAGTGAAAATCTTGAAAATTCGCTAACTTTCAAGTGTGCGTAGGAACTGCACAATGCACGCTCATAAAAGAGTCATTGTTAGGAATTTTTTCACCAGATTTTCAACATAGCCATTCTAAGACCTCTGCTCATGAACAGTGTCACTGTAATTTTCTTAATTTTTCCTGTACATTGATTTTGCACACCGGCTGCGCCATTGTGCGCTACATCGGCGGAAACACATTTTGGGTGAGATGTGAAAAATGACAGCTATACTACTCATAAGAAGGTATGGTAAAATGGCAATGTTGAAAATCTGGAGTGAAAATATTGAAAATTCACGAACTTGCGAGTGTGCGTAGGAACTGCGCAACGCATGCTCATGAAACAGTAATTTTTAGGAATTTTTTCACCAAATTTTCAACATAGTCATTTTAAGACCTCTGCTCATGAACTGTGTCACTGTGGTTTTCTTAATTTGTTCCGTAGATTGGTTTCACACACCAACTGCGCCGTTGTGTGCTACATGGGGTGGAAACACATTTTGGGTGAGATGTGTAAAATGACAGCTGTATTACTCATAAGAAGGTGTGCTAAAGTGGCAATGTTGAAAATCTGGAGTGAAAATATTGAAAATTCGCGAACTTACGAGCGTGCGTAAGAACTGCACAACGCTCATTCGTAAAACAGTCATTTTTAGGAATTTTTTCACCAAATTTTCAACATAGCCATTCTAAGACCTCTGCTCATGAACAGTGTCACTGTGGTTTTCTTAATTTGTCCCATACATTGGTTTCACATACTGACTTTGCCATTGTGCACTACATGGGCGGAAACACGTTTTGGTGAAATGTGAAAAATGACAGCTGTATTGCTCACAAGAAGGTGTGGTAAAATGGCAATGTTGAAAATCTGGAGTGAAAATATTGAAAATTCATGAACTTACGAGCATACGTATGAACTACACAATGCACGCTTGTAAAACAGTCATTTTTTTGAATTTTTCCCCCAAATTTTCAAAATAGGCTTCTTGAGAGCCCACCTTATGAACACTGGCAGTGCTGTTTCATTAATCTGTCCTGAAAGGTGATTTTGTGCAGTGACTGTGAAATCACCCTTCAGGCCCAAATAATGCCATGACAGTGACAGCATTCATGAGAAAGGGTCCCAAAAACCCCATGTTGAAAATTTGGTGCAAAAATTCCAAAAAATGCCTGAGATATGCAACAAAGTTGAAAAAACCCTATCTATCCCATTATACAGCTTACCGGCATTTCCTCAGTTCGCGGTCGGCTTTGAAGAGTGCAGACATGTTCCCGGTCCACCGAAGATCATCAGCGCCGAGCTCCGGAGGTAAGTATGGGGTGGGGGGTGTGGGAGGCAGGGTGCATAGTGGGTAGGTGCGGGTTGTGGGAGGGGCAGGAAGACTGTGTGGGACCGTTTTTCTTTACAGGTAAAAAAAAGATGATGCAGGACATTTGCCAAGCTGGGGTGGGCTCCCAGAGTGGCAGAAGGATGGCTGGGGGCGTGGAGCTGACGGGGGATTGAGCACCCCCCGTCAGCCATGGCATTTGTTGCCATGCTGGGTGGACTCCCAGCATGGCATCTTGCTACTGAGGGGACACAGTGAAGCTGACGGGGATTGGGCACCCTGTCGGCTATACCATCGAGTTGCCATGCTGGGGTGGGCACCCAGTGTGGCATTTGGAAGACTGGGGGACTGCAGCTCAGCCAACGGGAGATTGGGCACCCCTGTCGGCTATAGAGTGTGTGCGTGGGGGAGCACGCGGTGTGCGTGCGTGTGTGACATGTGTGTGTGTGTGTGTAGGGGGCTGCACATGAGCAGGCGATATCTTATCGCTGCTCACTGAAGTGTAGCTCCCCCTTTCCACTGTACACCACTGCATTTTGGAGCTTGTCATAGACAGCTCCAGCATGCATTGGCAGACAGGGGCCGCACCTGCCAACACACTGACTGAATTGGAAGAGGGAGTGACACACCTCCAAAAACTCAGATGATGACACTATGTTTCTTGCACATGCCTGCAAGCAAACATAAAAATGAGTCAAGGAGAAAAGAAATTGGACTAACAACACTAACCATCCAAGTAAAAGACCAACTATGTAGTCTAATTATAAAATACAAATGTATTGCTATATATTCAGTTAAAACAAACAGCAGCACTTTAACCAGACTACATTGGTCTTTTGCTTGGGATGGTTAGTACTGTCAGCTTGATTTCTTTGCTCCTTGCCAGATTCATTCTGGCCTTTCCATATATGTGTGTGTGTGTGTGTGTGTGTGTGTGTGTGTGTGTGTGATATTGTGGGGGCAGGACCTAATACAAGCAACATGCCCTTTGTCATCTAGTCAATTAATACCACAACTGATGAATAAATCACAAAATGTAGCGATGCTAATCAGTGTCCTATTGCATTGCTAAACAGGCATTCCCGCACCAAAAGGAAAATCCAATGCTTCCTGTCATCAGGGAGCCGGACCTAAAGCAAACAGCATGCATTGCAATAGCAATGTTTCTGGAGTTAATATCAGTAATCCCCAAATTCAACAAATGAAGGATAGTCCGACACTTTCTTTTTTTTGCACACAGTTAATTTAAAACAAAATAAAAAGTTATGTCGGTTGCAGAGATGTGTCTCAAGTTACACCTCCATTCCTAGGCTTGACTATCCACACCCTCAACCTGCCCAAGTGCTACAGAAGAAATTGATTGAATATTTTCCTATGTGGCTGGCCAAATCGTTTAATAAATTTCTCCCAGTGGGCTCAGAATCCTAAAGTACCAACTGTGGAGAAATCCATTTCATCCCTTTCTTCTGCCCAATTTTTGTTTTCAGTCTAGCTATCATGGCAGAATAGGGGCTGCATAACTGCCCATTGGGGGATCTTGTTTTTTATATTAGGCAGTATTGTTTTCACCTGATTAATTGTGTGCTTTCAGGTAGTAATTACTCCACACATACAGTAGCACACTGGTCAGTAGGTATAGTGGGAATCACACCTTCTACAATTATCTTTAATCATCTTGTGTAGCAATAGATGGTAAAATGTCACAAAACCATAATTCTTAGACAAGATTTCTATATCTGAAAATTCAAAGAAACAGCTTTGTTATTGTTATGTTTTCATGTTAATCAGCTGTCCCTACTGACGCATGTGACCAGACTCAGCTTTTTATTTTATGATGCAGAAGGCAAGTGAGATGTCAGTACTTGCATGTTCAAAAAAAATCTGTCAAAAAAAAGTGGCACCTCTAACTGTTATACTGGTAACATCCTGTTACCTATCAGCTATGTGAGCAATAACTCACTACAGGGTGTGCGTTTATTGGGGATTAATCAGCACCCCGGGTGCGTTTTGAGGCATAAAGTCGTAGGGTTATTGCACTTATAACTTGGCCCATGTCCATGTCTTTCCCTTCCTCCTCTGTGCATCTACATTGCTGTCCCCCAGAAAATGCCACTCTGTCTCAGTTCCCTAATAACTTCTGCACTTGCCTATTATAGGAACTACCTCATTTTTTCTGCTGCAAGCCCTGTTACTCTCAAGATTACTGGAGAATTAATATTACACTTTCTAATGTTATGTGATGCAGCCTCTCACTAACATGATACAGAGCATCAGTTTGGTAAGCTCACTTGCTCCTACTTTTCTTTGCCACGTGTTGTCATTTGTCTGTGTTATTAAACTGTCATTCTCTACTTGTCTATCTTTACTTGGTGATACTTATGCTAGGACTGACAGTGTCCATTGGGTGGGTGGGTGGGTTGCCTTGCCAAGTTATGTCACAATATGGCTACTTCACATTTATTTTCAGACTGCTGGTAAATAAGTGCCATCCACTGCATTCATGACAACTTCCATGACTTTTTACCACATCCACTTTCTGTTAAAATATGAAGTATTAATCAACGGTCACATGATTAACAGTAGCCAATCAGTTCTCTCAAATACTGATGCCCATGTTATAAAATAAAATATAAATGTTTCAAAGCATGACAGCTTTCAGATTTTGCTCACACTGCAGATAACACTATTAATTCATCTTGACTGTGGGAGGTATAGTCTTTGAGTTTCACCAACTAAAGTACTAATAACTTCTTCCAGACAAGCTTAAACTGATGGTGCTAGCAAAAATCAAAACTGTACAAGGAGAGTAGCACACAGGCTGCTTCTGCTACTGACATGTGAATCAAATCACCCCCATTTCTATCCCCTCCCATTCTGCCAGACCTCTGTAGGTCCCATTGGCATGGTCAACAACTATGTAATTCTGCTCTGTATTTATTAATTTATTTTTAATAATCAGCTGCATAATCAAAGGACACAATAAATTACTTTTTCCTGGTTCAGAAAGATAGATCATTACTCTGAAAAAGTCCAAAAGGTTCACTATATGTTTTCAAGATGAGCAAATAAAATGTGGTTGAAGCACAAAAAGGAATGCCATCCATGTTGGCACAGAGATGTATTTTGGACATGTTGCAATACATCTAATTTACTACCACTGTTGTCTTTCTTTTTTGTCATAGAAATATTAATTTTATTGCATCAATTTCTTTAATGCATCTGTTATTACCAATATTGGATTTATAGACACTTGTTATTAAATATGGTCACCAACTGCAGTATGTTGTACAGTTTGTACTTTCATAATGTAGACTCCATGGGCAACTACCTCTGCTACAACATCACATGACCTTAGGCCAAACATGTATTTCTCTTCTCAGTTACTCCACATGACATATTTAGCCAGAAAAAACACAGAACTCATGTTTAGCAAATAAAACAAATGTCTTTAAACAAATACAAACACAAAAAAATCACTTCACTTCTATCCATACTGTTTATGTTGGCAAACTCCTCAGCCTTTACATAGCTAGTCCCGTAATGGCCATGCCACACAATAGCTCACTATGTGCTCCATTTTCAAAAGGTTAGTGTGTCACAGACCGGTTTGTGCCACGCTAACCTGGAATAGTGCTAGCTGTTTGGGGTTGCCCATATCCAAAGGGCACATATGGGCAGCTCACACCCGTCAGTGCCATTGAGCACAATATTGTGCTGTGCCTATGCAAATGAGGGTTCCCCAATTAATATGCATTGCAGCACAATATTGAAGGTGTCCAGATGCACTAAATGGCTGCTAGCAGCAAAGCAGTTTAACGCTTTTGAAACCGAGCCCTAAACAGTGTGCAGACCCGTCTGCTCACTGTCAAGGGTTGGGTATCCTGGCGGTTCAACAGTCCCAAACTAGCCTTGATCTGTGTATTGAAATAATAGGGTTCACCCATGCTGGTGCACAGTCAAATACTGCAAGGTACTTTAGGGTGCTGGCATTAGGGCACCCAGGATGAGGGCACCAGGAAATGGGGCACACACACACATACACACACACACACACACACACAGCACATCACCATGTTCTGTGTTTTTCAAAAGGGGGTCTTTGCCCACCACTACCCCTGTACAAATATATAATCACCTCCACCCCAGGCATATCGGGGTGGAGGTGGCATAGTGGACTGCACCGAAAGTCCCGGGTGCCCTTGTTCCCTTCCCCCTAATGAGTATACAGTCAGTATACAGTACAAACTCATTGGTTGACCAGTCAACCAATGAGCATGTACTGTATATTGTATGCAGTCCTGTACAGTTCAGTCGGATGCTGGCAGTGATGTTGTGAGGTTCAAGATGGGGGAGTGTAGTATGGTGAGTCACTGCCTACTGGGGTGAGGGATGGGGGACCATTAGACTGCCAGGGAAACAGGGCTGTTTCTTTTTATTACAACAAAGATTGGGGTTCAGGGATGGGGACCACTAGCCTACCAGGAAATGGAACAATTTTTTTACTATAACAATGACTGGGGCATGGAGAGGGGGGCCACTAGACTACCAGGGGAAAAAAATGGTGCATATTTCATACATGACTTGGATTGTGGCTGAGGGAGACTGGCCCAACACACTGCATGGCAGAGCTGGCATGCAGATGAGCCCATAGTGGGCATGCATGCCCAGTGGCATCATCTGCATGTTTGGGCTGAATATTACCCATTGGGGCCACTGCACTAACCAGTGTGTGCCACACCCTGGTAGCAGTGCTTTGAACATGGGGACCACTTGCTATGTGTCATGCTACCAGGGTCCAATATTCAAACAGATAGCGTGTTCAGTACAGATCACGCTCTCTGTTTGAATATGGCACCAGAGCTGTCCAGCCCTATTTTTTTGCCTGGTGCATCTTTTTGTGCATGCAGCCAGTGGACTCTGAATACAGGGCCCTATATGTATTTCTTATCATACACATTACAATTTTTTTTAACTTAATTGCATTTTTAACTGATACTGTATACCAAACTATAGAAAACACAATAAATTAAGATTTGATGATCAGGTGATTGTCAGTAAAAGCATTTTGAGTTTATCAACTTTTTCTTTCATTCCTGCTGACCCTAATTTAGAGGTCTAACTCAAAATGTCACTATTTATTTCTTATGAAATGACAAACCAATCCAGGTGGTTTGGGGGAATCTGGGGATGAGGCAAATAGCAATTCCACCATCCATCCCTGAGACCAACTGAGTGAGATGTAAACTCACCTGTTGCTAACTTGCCCAACCACAGTGCTGCTTGCCCAGCCCCCTTCCCTCGAGATCATCTATGCTTCCCCCAATGAATAGGTGGTGACAATGGTGCACCACCCCTGGAGCCACCCTACAGTAAAAGGCAACACTTAGGTGCACAATCCCAGGGTCAGATCCAATAACAATCTGTAAAAAAGAAAACAGTCCCTCATAGTCTTGTTTAACCCTGTAAATAAGAAAATGATCCGTCACCGATCTAATCCCCCACAACCACACCTAACCCATCCTGAATCCCCACTCAGTGCCCACCATCCCACACACCCCACATTCACCTGTCCTATGATGTAGATACAATCTCCAATCAAAGAGGTGGAGGTCACAAGCGGGGGTTCCACAAGGATTTGTTCTGAGTCAGGTCCTCTTCACCATCTTCAAAGATGACATTAAGCTCTGTGGGAGGGTGGATAGTGATGAGGGAATAAAGGAAATTCAGACAGACTTGCAGAAGCTTGAGGGGTGGTCAAGGGTTGGCAGTTGAAGTTCAATGCCAAACAGTGCAAGGTGATGCACCTAATGAACAAAAACCCTAGGACAGAGTACAGAATGGGGGGTGGTGAGACTCAGAGGGCCTTACACGTCTGTTTCCATTCATGCAGGTCCTGAAGGGACCTGCATCAATAAGGTTATGATTCCACTATCTCAAAATGAAAAGAAATTCTTTGAAAAAACTGTGTTAATGCTTCAGTTAGGGTTCAAGTTAGCTCTACAAAAGTAGGGAAACCCTAACTCCCTACCCCCACCCCCTAATCAACAAAAGGACAAAACCACACAAGCAACCATAGACAGCCATCATCAGGTAAGCAAACAACATACAACTGTTTCCAGAGGACAGAAATGCTGTAGCACTGATGTGCTGCCTTTGTGGATTTGTATCTGTGGCTGCATATGGACAGGCCCTGCAGCCAGCCACACCTCTGTGTGTATTTTATACAGTGTGCATAAGTACATGTGGCTGCAGAAGTGCTGGCCCCGGGCCGAAACTTCAACAGATAGAAGACCCCAAGGGGTCTATGCCTCTACAGCCAGATGTACTCATGCATGTGGTACAAATGACCTTGCTACATAATATGATCCCCTACTGCATGATTTTCTATATGCAGCTGCATAACTGACAAACTGCTACCCCCTTGAAAAATTTCTAGATCCACTGCTGAAACCATGATACCTACATTGCAATAGTACTTCTGCCTGTGTGACTACAGGCCCCATAGGTGTCTGCCATTCTGGAGCCAGAAGTTGGGGTGTATATCTTACACCAGTGGCTGAAGCAGTGCAGCTGTATGAGGGGCCTGTGCTTCTGCACACAGAATTGCTGCAATTTTGGTATTATTTGTTTCTCAGCTCTTGGAGGAGCTGCCTGCTGTAAGAGCCAGTTGGGCTCATTGAGGACTCCTGCAGTCTTATAACTTTTACTGGGAACACTTGTCCCATCTGTGGTGCCCTGCTCCTCCAGTCAGGGGGAGCATGTCTGTGGGGACAGAGCTTGGTTTTTACTTTTTATTTTCCCTTTACTAGTGGTCCTCCACTGCTACCCTTTTGCTAAAGGGTCACAGTTTAAGGGTTTCCTACTGTGGGCGTCAGCATGGAGTGTCAGTTGGCAGGAGATGCTGCTCCCACGGTAAGACATTCAGACTCTTTTCTGCTGATTGTAATTATGTGTGCATTTCTGTATGTTATATACTGGTTTTATTTGTGAATCTATCCGATTCATATGTTGTTCTATCTGTTAGTTCAACTGCACATGCACACACTCATTGTAGTCTACAAATCTTTTGTTGTGATTACAAGCTAAGATGTTTAAATTTGTCCTACTGCTCTTTTACAGGTATCTCAATCAATCAATCAATTTTATTTGTATACTGGGAGGTATGTGAGCAAAAATGCCCGTTTTCACAAACATCCAGTGTATGAAATACAACAGATGAACAAATACATAGGCCAATGGAATACATAGGACATACAATGAACTACCTACGGCATACAATGAAGAAAATACATTATATATACAGGTGTATAGAAGTACTTTATATATACAGGTGTATAGCTGTACAAGGAACTAACAAGTGCAAAATAAAACTGGCATATTACATGGGTAAAACTGTACAAGAGTTGATCAGAAGGCAGATCGATAAAAATAAATGTTTTCATGTATTGTACAGGGCAGGACGTTTTAATGCACTCGGTGGGTAGAAGAAAAGTGTGGGTGATGTGGGGGAGAGAAAGCCACTGAGATTTAATGAGAGGGCCATGGAGGAGGTCTATCAGGGCAGCTGCTGGTGGATGATAGAAGGACATGCTCCTTTAGGAAGGAGTTGAAAGAGTATATGGACCACAATCCTGGATTTCAGGGGGGTAGATTGCTGTAAAGCTTCATTCCCTTGAAGGTAATGGAGTTCTGGGCATGCTTAGATGTAGAAAGGGATGTCAAAAACCAGACTTGAGGCAACCCTTGTCAAACGTCCAGGCACTGCGAGTGGAAATAAGTATATAACATGGGGGGAGGGGGGATGTTGAGGTATATCTTATGTAGGAAGGAGAGCATCTTAAGATGGAACCTCCCTTCTAGAGTGGGCCACTTGAGGGAGAAATAAAGTGAACACTGGTCTGTTTTCCAGGGGAGATCATAGATGAAATGTGCTATGCTGTTGAATGTGACTCTAAGTTTGGAGAAAAGGAGGGATGAGGTAGGGAGAGAGAAGACAATAGATCTGTAGTTGATAAGGGGCAAGAGTAGAGAGCTATTGAGGTGAAGTCTGGATGCAGCGATGAGGAACTTTTTAATCCTGTAACGCAGACCAAGTCTGACATGCACCTTCTTTATGAGGTTACCGATGTGGAGATTGTATGAGAGGTAGGGGTCAAGGTGGAGACCTAGGTATTTGAATTCTGACACCTGTTCAATGAGGTTGCCAGAATTGTCAAGGAGTTTAAAACCAGGTGCTGGGGCTTTACTGGGTCCCTAGAAGATCATGAGCTTGGTCTTTTTGGAGTTGAGGACAAGACCATTACCATAGAACCAGGAGTGAAGCTTCATGAAATCAGACTCATAGATACTTAAGAGAGCACCTGGAGAGTTGTGGTACTTTTCTATATGAAAATTCACAGAAAAAGGTAGATGAGCACCCACAATCCAGACAGAAGTCTAGGACCCCATGCAATCAATTTGTTCAATCCTTTATATAAAAAATGTGCAAATAAATCACTGGCCAAAGTGGCTATCAGCAAATAGACTGACGTTTCTCCTAGCATGCTACTAGGCTTCTTCAGAGTTACTCTGAAGAAGTCTGGCAGCATTGGCCAGTGATTTATTTGAACATTTTTTATATAAAGGATTGAACAAATTGATTTCATCAAGTTCTAGTCTTCTGTATGGATTGTGGGTGCTCATCTACCTTTTTCTGTGATGAAATCAGACTGCAGACTGTGGGATCTGTTCCCTTGTATTGTATGTGATGTTCCAATTAAAAAACTGTGTTTTTTTATCCAGCAGTTTACAAGCTAGCAGTTACTGGTAGTACTGGTATACTGTGTATATGTTCCTTCAAGATGCTTTGTGTGTATTTTGTTTTGTTTTTGTTTCCTTTTGATGCAGGCATGTTCTTACTGGGGCTCCTCTCACAGACACTCCATTTCCCTAAGAATCACCTCTTAGAGCTGGTACTCCAGGTCATACCAGGTAGGTCTTATTTAAAAGATTAATGTTTACTCCAAAATGCCTTAGAATACCTTCAGTCCTCATATACATGGCAAATGTTGCAAGTCAGATACAGCGGGGAAAGTGCATGCCTATTACATTGTTTCCTGCTTTATCCAGTGCTGTGTGGGCTGTGCTGCATTTGCACGCAGCTTGTATTTTTAACTTTGTTTCTGAAACAATAAAATCTTTAACAAAAAAACCTAAACAAAAAACTGTGTTTGCTTATTCCTGCAGTTCCTGTGTTTGGAGAGTGGGTTTGTGATCCATGATAGTTGATCCTGATTAATTGTTTAATTAATGCATTTGTGTATAATTTCTCTTTTGGGTCTATCTGCCCTTCTGCTTCCCCATTCTCACCCTTTCTGAGCCTCATAAACATTTTATCTCATTTACCCTTTCCTATCACTGTTCCTCAGTCATCTTTCATTTATTCTTCTGCCTCCTTTTATTTCACTATGCTGTTGATTTCTCTTGTTTTTCTCATCCCTTTTCTGACTTTTTTCTCCCCTTCTCAACCTGCTGTAATTTCCTCTTTATAGTCACTTACTGTTTCCCTCTCCCCTTCATCTACTGCCCCTCCACCTCAATTCCATCTCTCATCCACTCCCCCTAGTGTCCCCCGTGTCAATTTCATCTGCTCATTGGCTTCACCTAGAAAATCTTTGGCACCTTCTGTCTCATCTCTCTTCCTTTTCTTCCTCTTTTTTCTTCCTTCACTCTCCCACCTTCTGAGCAGCATAATTGTGTGTTAAATCTCATTCTCTGCTTACTACTTTTGTTAGCAGGTGACATTGAGATTAATCCTGCTCCCAGTACACTTTTACCTTTGCAGCTTCCCAAAGGGTTTAGGGTAGCTCATTTAAACATCTGCAGCCTCCTCCCAAAAATTGACCAGCTATCACTTATCTTGCTCAATCTTCAGCTGTATGTTCTAGCTATATCTGAAACCTGGCTCTCCTCTAAGGTCCCAGATTTATCTGTAACCATACCTGTTATACCCTAGTCAGATAAAATCACTCTAAAAGGGGGTGGTTGTGATGTAGTTTATGCATTGACTAGGATGCAGTATACCACTCTTCTCGCTGTCTCCTCCCCCACTTCCCATGAGCTGATCCTCCTCAAACTCTCCCTTCCCTTCTCTATTCTCATCATTATTGCTGCTGTTCACTGCTGCCCTGGTGTATCCTCTGCTTCAGTTACTGAGCTCCTTTACTATATCTGTTCTACTTCCTTGAGTGGTGAGTTATTTGCATTTGATGACTTTAACTTAAATTGGATTGCCTCTAATGCCTATAAATTTTCTCAAAGTGTCAAGTCCCAGCAGCTGACCCAATTAATTTCTGAACCCACCCATTTAAATTTCAGATCCTTAAACCACTCTCTGATTGACTGGGTCCTTGCTTTTCATCCCCATTGTGTAGTAGATGCAGGTATTCTTCCTGATGCACTCAATGATCATCATATGGTTTACTGTGTGCATAAGCCACACAGCCCTAAAGCTCCCCCAATTTAATTTACCTCAGGTTATTTAAGTCACTTAATTTGACCTCTCTCCTTGCTGATCTTTGGTCAATTGATTGGTCCCCCATCTCTACAGCCTGTAATATAAATTCTGCCCTACATTACTTTTAGTCTAAATTCTAGGCCATATGGGATAGTCATGCACCCTTGCATAGAACCAATATGAAGGGGTCTTACTTTCCCTGGATAACGGCTGAGGTACTTGCTTGTCTCCTCTCCAGAGACTTTGTCTGGCATACTTACTGGACCATTACAGAAGCCTTCATAATGTTTGTACCAAAGCCATCAGACTTATGAATTCTGAGTATTTTGGTTCCACCATCCAAAACAACATAAATAACCCCTCTAATTTTTGAAAGGTTATCCATTCCCTTTTCTCCCCTCAGACCCATTCTCCCCCTCCAATTCTAAAGATTGGTGACTCCCTTATTATTTACCCCTCTGCTGTTGCTAACTCTTTTAATTCCTATTTTATTAACTTTGCTCTTTCTTTTATCCCTTCCTCCATCACCACCCTCTTTCCTTTTCCCAACCTTCTTCTCCTCCTTCTTTGTTCTCCTTTTATCCTATACTCTTGCTGTTTCCTTAAAGGCCCTGATTTCCCTAAAACCACTAAAGGGAGGTAGTCCTGATGGTCTTGATCCTGAGCATCTTCTTCACTCAGCACCTGCCATTGTTCTTCCCGTTACCTTACTTCTAAGTCTCTTCTTCTCCTCTTTTATTGTTCCTGACATCTGGAAACAGGCAATTATCATACCTATTCACAAAGGTGGTGATTCCACTTGGTAACTTCCATCCAATTTCTCTCCTTACTTCTTTGTTTAAGATACAGGAACATGTAATTTTATCTCAGCTTATTTCCTTTCTTGACAATTCCTCCTTTTTCACCTCCTTCCAGTCTGGTTTTAGGAACTCCCACTCCACTTCTACCTCCCTCCTTCATCTCACTGATTCCATACTTACAGGTATGGATAAAGGATTGATGACTTCTGCCATTTTGTTGATCTTCCTAAAGCTTTCGACACTGTGGTGCATCCCCTCCTGCTGGACAAAGTTAAAGCTGTGGGCCTCTTTGACTCTTCAGTCAGTAGAGTTTGCTCCTAGTTTAAAGGCAGATCTCAAGCTGCCTGGATAGATAAATCCATTTCACCTTCCCTCCCATTAGCTGAGGCTTCACTCAAGGGCCTGTCCTGGGTCCTATTCTCTTTTCAATAGTCCTAAACAACCTACCCTGTATCTGTTCCTCTACATCAATTCATATGTATACTGATGACACACTTCTCTTTGTTTCTGGCTCCTCTCCCCATGACCTTACCTCCCGACTACAGTTGGATTTTGACAACAGTCGGTGCTAGTTCGAGGTTAACCAACTGTCTCTTAATGCCAAAGAAACAGTCTCTATGACTTTTGGTACCCATCAGAGGCTTGCCAAACATACTTCTCCACCACTATTTAATACCCTTGATGGTGCTACACTTAAACATGCCTCCTCTTTTAAGTACCTTGGGGTCTACCTTGACCAGCATCTTGAGTTCTTTGTGCACATTGAAGCAATTCATTATAAGCTTCATCCTAAGCTTGATGCTTTGCACAGGAACAAAGCATGTATACTACTCCCTGCCCACCAAGAAATTGCACTAAAAATGATTCTTCCAATCTTTGACTATGGTGACCTAGTCTACCGTAGTATTCCTATAACCTCCCTTGCCAGACTGGACTCCCTTTTTCATTCTTTTTGCTGCTTTGCTTTAGTTTGCCCCTCTTATACTCACCACTGCTCTGTTTGCTCAACTCTTTCTTTTCATTCTCTGGATGCTAGGCACCTTTCCAATTGTGTCTCTTTTTTTGTCAGACTTCTGGTTTGGCACCCATTCCTTCTTATCTCAAATCCTTTATTTCCCCCCTCCCCTCCTTCTTCCTCCTAACCTCTTTGCAAAAATGCTTTCCATTCTGTAAATAGCCCTCCTAGAAAATCTGTTGTTGGCCAGTCTGCTTTTTCTTACCACTTTCCTAAACTTTGGTCCTCCTTTCCCCTTTCTATTCTTTCTGCCTCTTCTACTTCCTCCCTAAAGTCTCTTCTTTCTAACCTTTGTCATCCTACTTGCAACTGCCTTTGACCCTTCCTCATTTCCTCTATTCTCTAATCTTAAACTTTTCTTGCTGTTTCTATTATTGTTTTCTTTCTGTACATATTTGAGAGTGTTTTTATTTTTCTAGTTGCCTTCATTTATTATCTTGTCTTTAATATTTATGGTTCTACTTGTATTACTATTTATTGTATTTTACCTTGTTATTACAGTATATGGTTAGCAATCTCCTTCTTCCCTCTCCCACAAGGCTCATCTGGAAATGAGTTGTTGTCAGCTCAGTATGTATTTCCTGGTTAAACTTTTAATTAAATAAATGAATACATGAATAAATAAATAATGGATTTTGTGGCACCTGCACATCTGCAGCTAGAGGTCAGTGTGTGTATCTTAGACCTGTGGCTGAAGAAGCACAGGCCCATCAAATGTGTATATATCTTACAGTGTCCATGAGTTCCTAAGACTACAGGAGTGCTGACCCCATAGGAGTCTGTGCTTCTGCAGGCAAAATAACTCTTGTAATTTGGATATCGTGGGTTTGTATCTGGCTGCAGGGGCCTGTGCTTCTGTACACAGAAGAATTGTTGTGATTTAAGTATCATACATTTCTGTCTACAGTGCCAAGTGAGTGAGTATGTCTTGCAGTGTGCATGCCCCAGATACAAATTCACAAAAGAGGCTTAACAATGCTACTGCATTTGTATCATCTGGAAATAGTTGTATGTTGTTTGTCTTACCTGGTGATGGTTGTCTGTGGTTGCTTGTGTGGTCTTGTCCTTTTGCTGCTTTGGTGGTGGGGTGGGGAGTTAAATTTGGAAATCCTAACAATACATTTCCTTACTTTTGTGGCATTCACTTGAACCCTAACTGGTGCATTAACACAACGTTTGGCAAAGATTAGGCTTGGATCAGCACTTCTATGTCAAATCCAAAATTTTACACCTAAGTAACTTTGGCGTACTTCGACAAAATATCCCAATATTTGGCATGCACTATCAGTCTGTCAGTATCTCAAAATCTGAAAAGTTTTGTGACCACATATTATATGGTTTTTGAGAAATGGAGTGGTAAGGAAAACAGAAAAAAAACACTTTTTTTTCCTATACTTAACATGTTTTTTTTTTTTGCCCTCATCTACAGCTCAGACGTATGACATTTTTCCCTGAAATTTTCAGGGATGATGTTGTATGTGCCAAGGGCATGCCTTTGGATGGTTTGGTGGAAAAATATCACACAATTATTGAATTATAATGATTTTTGTGATAGCTGTTAGATGGGCAGGTAAATGAAAGCCATTCAAAATGTTAACAGTTAAAGATTTACTGTTTGTGCTCAGAGAAATACTGTTCATGAAGTCAGCCATCTTGTATTAGGGTCAGAAACCAAAACTGTAATGTTTTTTACCTTTTGCTTCTTGAGGTGGAGGGGCACATTAGGGTGAGAAACCCTAATGCCACATTTCCCTACTTTTATGTGTTAAGTTACCCTAACTGATGGTGCATTAACACAGTTTTTCAAATTTTATATATATATATATATATATATACAGTGTATATATATGCATATGTGTGTGTGTGTATATATATATATATATATATATATATATATATATATATATATATATAAAACGCACAGTAGTGCAGCTATAGTTAGGGTTGCCTGGCCACTTCTATGTTAAACCCCAAATTTTGCACTTTAATAACTTTGCCTCCATAAGACAGATTTTCCTGGTATTATGCATGTGCAGTGGGTGACCATAGATCTCTGTATCTAGCAAGTTGTGTTATGGTCGGATGAGCGGTTGCGGAGCTGCAGATCACCACAAAAAATACAAAAATGGGGTTTTTGCATGTTTCTTTGCTTGTGGCTACAGCCCACATGATTTGTCTGTTTTTTCTGAAATCTTCAGTGAAGATACAGTCTGGTTCACAGATGTGCCTTTTGAAGATTTGGTGAAAAGATATTAAACCATTCAAAAGTTACTCAAAAAACAAGTTTCCAATTAAAGTCAATGGGAAAAAAATATATGTGCCTCATGAAAGCTGCCGCTACTACATTTTATTATTACAAATGGCCCTTTTACTGTCATGCAGCAGCCATCTTGTTTTCAGTTAGTGAGAGAGAAAAATGCCTGCCATTTAAATTAGGGACCCCTTAGGTAAACACTGACAGTTGTGTTTACCTAGTCGGGCCCTGAGGATCACAACACTATCTTTTTTGGGGGGAACCCCCCCAACAAATTCTGTTTTGGTGATTGGACCCCCTGTAGTGTTGCAAATTGTGACAGGACAGATGTGACACTTTCACAAATCATGAAAATGTTGTGCCCATTCTGTCGCACATTTTTGTAAAACTGTCACAATTTGTGAAAGAACAGTACCCAAAACCAGAAATTCTTTGCCACCCACAGCATTAAAATGGTTCAGGCTTTTGGGCTGAAATTTGCAGCGTGGCAAGCCCTGATCCCACAGATGCGCTTTTTGGTGGTTTGGTCTGAAAACATTAAATGGGCCCATAGTTACAGCTCTCCAAAGTTGAGAAATTTCCCTTAGGCTAACATCATGGTACCTGCGGCAACTTCTGACACAAGTATCTCAGAAACGGAGTGACATGCAGACTTTTAGTTCTCTGCAGCTTAGTCCACTAAGCC
The DNA here is from genome assembly GCA_016271365.2 of Neoceratodus forsteri. Classification (NCBI taxonomy): domain Eukaryota; kingdom Metazoa; phylum Chordata; order Ceratodontiformes; family Ceratodontidae; genus Neoceratodus; species Neoceratodus forsteri. The sequence goes on along the minus strand of CM028129.1, from coordinate 1,141,470,631 downwards.
TGTGTGGAGGTTTCAAAGTCATGATTACCACTGCAGTGAAATGTTTTTCATAGTTGTTATGGTCACTGAGATATTGCCAAATTAGTGTTATGAGGGTTCATTTTCAGTACTATATGACTGCTGTATGGCTCCATACCTATGTGTAAGTGGGAGTGCAGGGCCCAGAGGCGCATATGCATACCAGTACACAAAAAATGTGCAGTGTGAGGGGAGCCATGGGGTCATCAGGCCTAACTCTCACCCCATTGTCCTATACTGTACCATGTCTGCTTGTTTACACATGGAATGGGGTGAGAGCTGGGCCTGATGACCCCATGGCACACCCCAATGTCTGTTGATCTGTGGAAGGTGGGAGTGGCGTGGTGGTGGGGTAACCCTAACATCACATTTCCATACTTTTGTCACTATGCTATCAACCCTAACTGATGCATTAACAACTTTTTTTACAATGAATATATATATGTGTGTGCAAAAAACTACATTATTGCACCAATTAGGGTTCAACTTAAAACAACAAAGTCAGGAAATGTGGCATTAGGGTTTCCAACCCTAACTCCCCACCCTCAGTCAGCAAATGGATAAGTCCATACGATCATCCACTGACAGCCATTGTCATGCAAGACAAACAATATACAAATGTTTTCAAATGACACAAATGCAGTAGCACTAGGTGCTACCTTGCTGCCATTGCTTCCAAAGCCATTAAGGTGCAAAGTTAGGGGTTAACATAACTTGTCGCTGGTGAAAATTAGCAGTTTTGCTCATCCTGCTTACAAGTATGAAAAATTAAAAAATGAAAATGAAAAGAACCTCTCAGGCAACCCTAACTATTTATTTTTATTTATTTATTATTCAGAAAGTACCTTTGTGCCGATAGCTAATTTACAAATGTTCCACATCAAACACAGAACAATGGACATATGTACATACAGTACATGAAGACAAAGTTCAGGGTACGAGTAGCAAGTCAGATCAAATCACCATAGACAGTTAATCAATTCAAGATTGCATTCAATCAATCCCAGAGAACTGTTTAAATGTCTGAGTCACTATAGTGCATCTGGAGCAGCAAGGAAACAGCTTTGTCACATATGATGCAACAATTGGAGTTACAAGAGAAGGCTGTGTAGGGAGAGGAGGTAGGGAGAAAGTTAGAGGAGAGGGTGCATGAGGAGAGATTTGTTAAGGGTGTAAAAGGGAGGGTAATGTGGGGTTGGAGCAGGTGAGGGAGATGGTTGGGGGGCTATATAGAATAGTATTAGAAGTTCTGGCTTAGCCAGCACAAAAGTTAGAGGGCTAAGAGGAGGACCCTCAGTTAAAGAGTGCAAAGTGCCAAGTTGGAGAGAGTATATTTCTAGGGTTAAGTAGTCACCTCATGTAACTTCTGCATATGCTGATGAGCGAGGAGAGGATGGCACCAATGGGGGTGTTAGGTTCCTAGTCAGCATTCATGGGTACTGTCATTAGATAGGTGCTGTCTCAGCGTATATTTGAAAGCTGGTAGAGTCATGACATTCAATATAGTGGCAAGGAACACATTCATCCAGAGTGGGTCCCTATATTCCAACAATCTTTGTCCTAGTGATGTTCTCCTGAATGGGATGCAGAGAGAGCAATGCTGATGCCTCTGGTAAAGGGCTGGGAATGGGCTGGATTAAAGATCTGGAGGATACATGGAGGGGAAAGACCCAGTTGCATTTTTTTTATCCAGTAGGCAATGCTGAAATTTAGTCCTGACATTTAGGTTGACTTGTTCAAAGAGTCTGCAAGAGCTTGTCTGCCCCCGGACCAGTCTGCATGCTTTTTTAAGGGCAGTGGATACTCTTTCGAGAACAGTGTCTGATGCTGCACTATACACTACTAGACCATAATCTATGATTGATAGTATAGAGCTGGTTAATGAGAGTAGCAGTGCTGCTGGCATGAGGTAAATTCTGTGCCTATGCAGGATCCCTATTCTGGTACTGACTGATTTTACCACATGGTCAGTGTGAAGCGTGTGTGATAGGGTATCATTGATTAAGACCCCCAGGTATTTGAACACATGGACTTGTTCTAGGGGCACAACCCTATTGTTAGTGATGGTAAGCTGAGGGTTCTTTATCCTGTGTTGGTGGCTGGTGAAGAGCATGGTCTTGTTTTTTTTTGTAATTGGGTAGAAGTTTCTGCTCACTGAACCAGTTCTCTAACTGGTTGAAGGTGGACTGAAGATCCTTAGTGAGTTGTTCTAATTGGGAGCTGCAGTTTAGGATGACTGTGTCGTCAACATATAGAATGATTTTACTGGAGCAGGCTTTCAGTAGGCCAGTTAGAAAAAGGCTAAACAGTTGTTGCTGAGATTACTGTCCCAATTTTTATGGATTGCAATCTACAGGAGAGGTAGTCCTTGAACCATTCAACCGAGGTGGAGGAGAGGACCAACTGCAATTATTGCTGTAGCAGTAGGTGGTGGTTTGCTGTGTCAAAGGCCTTTGTGAGGTTGATAAAAATTGACCCCAAAATCCTGCTTCTGTCTAGGTCCTTGTGGACGTAATCAGAGAATTTAACTAAGGCAGTTGAAGTACTGTTTTTTTTTTCGAAAGCCATGCTGTTGCGGGCATTGAATGTTATACTTTAGCAGGTAATCTGTGAGCTGGTTCAAGATTATCCTTTGCAAGGCCTTGGAGAGGGGGGGAAAAGAAGGAGATCAGCCAGTAGTTTTCTGTACTGGACCAATCTCTGCTTTTGTATACTGAGGTGACAAGTGCCTGCTTCTAGAGTTTGGGGAATTTGGCCAGGGCGAGGAATTTATTGAACATTTTTGTGATGGGTACTAGTACCTCATCCAAGGTTAGGGCCATTATTTTAATATCCAGTTTATCACTTTCTTGCCTGGTTTTCCCTAGTACCTTCTTTACTTATTTCTTGGCCTCCTGGACTGAGATACACTGGAAATAAAATAGTGGATGGTTGTTGTCTCTAATTGGGACTCCCAGTGTGTGAATGTGTGCTGAGAGGTAGTCCAGGGAAGAACAGAGCTCAGGTCCATGAATGCTGTGTTGAAGGAGTCCACGATCGGGAGTGGGTCTTGTGTAATGTTTCCTTTGATGTTGAGCAGGGAGCGCTGTTTCTTATCTTCTTTCCCTAAGAGGTCTTTAATATGACCCATTAACTTCCTGCTGTTTCCTCAGGTTTTGTCTAGCTGTTCTTTATGATATTTAGCTTTGGCCAGTCTTATATCTTTGGTACATTTATTTCTTGCAGCTAGGTATACCTGATAATCCTGGGCAGTGCCAGTGGCTTTGGCTATGTGCCAAAGATTGTCCCTTTCCCTCATTTGTTCTAATAGGCCCCATGAGATCCATCCATTGTATGTACCATGGATTTTCCTATTGTGAATGGGTGCATAAATGTCACAGACAGCAGTGAATTTGTCAATGAAGTACTGTATGCCCTGGTCCACATCTTGAATGATGTCCAAAGGGGACCAGTCTATTAGGGCAAGTGACGCTTTTAATAATTTAAGTAGGCCCCATTTGAAAACCCTGCTTTCAAGGATTGTGGGTGCTGCTTTCTCTAGCTTATTAGTCCAGCAGCATATGACTGGTGAGTGGTCACTTAAGGAGTCTGGAAGTACTGTGACTCCCATTAACCTGGATGAGCAGCTAGCCAGGATCCAGTCTATAAGGGCGCTGGTCCCATTTTTGTAGTTGCAAGAAGTGGGTTCATCAACAATTTGAGTAAGATAGACTCCTGCAAGTAGATCCTTCTGAGGATTAGAGTAGTTGCTGATCCAGTTAATGTTGATGTCACCTATCACAATGAGCTCATTGTTTCTTTTAAATTGCTTGATATTTTCTGGAACCTTTTCCAAGCACATTTTAGTCCTTCTTGGTGGTAGGTTTGCCGTGGCAATTATGAGCAGTTTATTTTGTGCCCCAAGTAGGACTTTTATAACAAGGAATTCATGATCACAGGAGTTACCACTGTTGGGGAGCTCACACCCCTGTATAAAGTCCCTGATGTATATAAGACACACCCTCTCCTTTTAGTTTTCCTGTCAAGCCCGATTATAGAGTACCCTGCTAGTGTTATAGCATTATCCTTAATTTGGGGAGTAAGCCAGGTTTCAGCAAGGCCGATGAAATCAGGCCTTTGCTGATTAGCCCAGGCTTGGAATTGGGCAAATTTCTGGTGAAAGAAAATCCCAATATTTAGGGATGCAATCTCAAGCATCCATTCCTGTGACACAGCTTAGAATCAGCATTAGGGGGACCAGAACTGGGATGAACATTCACTGAAAGGAGCAGTAGAATTAAGGCTGCCTTTTTTGCATTAATGTTTTTCTGTCTCAAACATTTTACCCTCTGGAGGTGGCATTTGAGGTGCTTTAGTTTAGGTAACCTTAGTATTAGAGGCACGGGTGGGGCAGGAAATATATTTGCCTTTGCTGGAGTTCAACAGGATCTCAATGTTAACTAGCAGTGTCATAGGGGATTTTCTGCAGTGTAGGCACTTGGTTGTCACTGGTGGGGTAGAGCACATTCCATTGAGACTGAACTTAGAACTCAGGTAACCTATGGTGAGGTGATTAGAAAGGGATGACTGTAGGGTAGCAAGAAATAGGAATGAGATGACCACTGCCTAAATTAGATTATTCATAGTGACAATGTGTTTTATGAGCCTCCTTGAGTCCCATTCCATTACGAAAGGTGATCGAGACAAGGGGTTGTAGATTTGGTTAGTCAGGGTTTAATTAATTGTCGGAAGCATTGCTAGCATGGCTGAGTAGGTGGCAGTATAAGAGCTGCAGTTACCATCAGGTATGTTCTGCCTTGTTCTGAGCACAAGCCCACAGTCAAATTGTCTGTTCCCTAGTTACTTAAAAAAAGGAAAAAATGATGCCAGATGCTTAAGTGTAATGCTGTTCAAAAGCTGGTGAATGATGAATGGATTAAGGATTGTATGGCGTGGCTATTCTAATTTTCGCCCAAGTGAAAGAGAATGGGTGGGGCATAAGGCTAGAAATGCATTGGAGCAAGCATGCCAGAGAAACAGACTTTTCCTATGGCCAGGGACTGAAATTATGTGCTTTTTTGTTCCCGTCAATAGTCACACCCACTCATTGTACGGAAAGATAACCTGCCAATGTAAAAGTGAGGACTTGGTCACCTGACTCCTTATTGACCATATAAGTCAGGCAGGCTAAGGACGGGGATGGTGTGGGGCGGGTGGAGATCTGCCGCATCAACGGCAGCATGTTTTCCTAAATAAAGAAACCGAGGGACGTTCAGTCTTGTACTAAATAAAAGTACTGATTCTGCTTTATATTTACTATATTAAAGCAGATGAAAAATTGGGCTAATAAATAAAAGAGCACAGTTCCCAAAGCCTCCAGTCCACAGAAAAAGGTCACCAAGTTCAAAATCACTGCTGTCTATACTGCTCTGTGTACCTTTCAGTTGCAGGTTGCTACTGCGAAAAGCTCCCGCGGTCCAGCAAGTAGGTATGCTCGTGGGGTGGGGGATTCAACTGGAAAAGTGCAAGAAGGAATGGAGGGTTATGAGGGATTAAGTACGAGCTGGTGGGGGTGTGCTTGCAAGAAGCTTTTAAATTGCTTGATATTTTCTGGAACCTTTTCCAAACACACAAAGTGCTAAATTCACCTCCAAGCACTGGCTGGGTGAACTCCCTTCCTACCTCTCCCCTCATTTACAACGCCCCCTACTCCCTCTCACTCCCTTAGATCATCTAACTCCCATACTCTGATGGTCTCCTGCAGAGCCACCCTCATTGGCCAATCTGATTACTCTCACTGCCTCCCAAAAATGTGGAATTCCCCTTCCTCCTCAAATTTGTCACTCATCCTCCTACTACTCCATCAGCTTTGCCCTTAAAAATTTCCTTGCACCTAGCTTTTCCTGCTAATCCCTACCCCCTTCAGTACCCATGCAATGCCCCTACTGCAGCTCCAACCCCCACCCACCTAAAAAAACAGCACTTCTTCCCTTTTTCCAATTCCTTCCCTTCAGACCTTCCATTTTTCTCTTACTGTGATTTCTCAGTCATCCAAAGTTGTACCAAGGGCCAGTCCCTACCCTATCCTTACACCATTAGCCCAACACTTCCCTCCACTACTCCACATCTTGAAGGGCTGGGATTTGGCCTCTCTTCTCTCACACCATCACCCTCTCTTCTGTTCTTCTGAAGCCTATTCCCCCTTGCTGCCTACAACCTGCTCCCCCCCACTGTACTCTACTCTACCTCTCGCTGCCACAACCTGCTCCCTTCCTGTTGTGCTTGACCCTGGCCCTGTGTAGGCAGAGTCATCAGCATAATGGAGGGGTCAGGCCCCAGCAGACCTTTCTCCTCCTACCTCTTTCTTCACCTCCTTGTTCCATCCCCTTCCACCCCCCCACTTCTTTGCCTACAGATATACCTACCTCTTTCTCACCTTCCCTTCTCCCACTTACGTAGCCCTAGCTATGTCTGACCCCTAATTTGTAATGCACTTGTAGTTAACTTGCATTTCTGTTGTGGCTGAACCCTAATCTCTATTGCACTTATAGTTAATTTGCACTTCTGTTATACCTTAGCCAACCTGTTCTGCCTGTGTTTACTCCTCACTAACTTCCCTAGATCAAACTACAACAATTCTATTCAGCCATTTTCTAGCTACACAGTTATGTGTCATTTAGTGTATGCCTAAATGTTATTTTGTGTTGTGTCTATCTAGTTTAAAACTGTTAGCATCCCACTATTTCATTACTCCTGTAGTCTGCTCAAATTATTTGACTGTGAGCTACGGTAAATTTATATTGTGTACCAAATCTCTATAAACTGACCTCATTTTCCCCTACCCTCCTCCCCCCAGATCACACTGGGAGACAAGCAACTTGTTGCTTAGTGTGCCTTCCTGATGAAACATTTCAATAAAATAAATAAATAAACAAGCTCAGATTACAAGGAAAGGTCTTAGGCTGAAGTCAGGAAAGAAATGAGAAAGGACAGAGAAAATATAAAGTGATAAGCTGTGAAGAGGACACAAGAAGAGGGCTTAAACTGCCCTAAAACCAAACGCACTAGTTTTAAAATAAAAAGATGGCTTAAGCATTAAACTGCCTTAAAATCAAACTACCACATCAGTATAATATATAAAGCATCTTCTACTGAGTGCCCAAGTTAGCTGACTTACTCTTTCCCCCTTCCCCAGCATCAATAGAAGATGGTAACGCTGATGAACTTAAACCTAAAATGATAAAAAATGAAACCTTCATTTTAGCTTAATTTTAGCCATTCACAGTTTTCTCTCTCTTTTTCCACCATCTGCTGTATTTCTCCACTGATTCTGACATACGCTGTGCTTGTTTTTGGGCCCCCCCCCCCCCCGAATTCCTGCCATGCTCAAGACAGTCTCACAAGTCTCACAAAATCTCCTGGAAAAATAATTTACAATGTGAAATAAAAAGTGTTTATTTTTGTCTGAAAATCTTTAGATAACTTTGGCTCCCATCATTAATTTGGTCTGTACGCTGTTCCTGCTGACTCTTGCACCTTGTTATCTTAGCAATTGTTTTACCAGGAATGGCACACTAAGCTGATAGCTTGTTTACAGGTGCGACCTGGGAGCACAGGGAAGTTAAGCAACTTGCTCAGGGTCACACAGTATGCACCTGGGGGCTGTGGGATTCAAACCCAGGTCTCCAGATTTACAACTCAGAGCCTTAGACCACTGCACTATACTGCCTTCCTGAATGTTGCTGTACTACTAACCATGCTGTGCTTGTCTCTGATCCCACTCAGTGGTGGGTGAAGTGACCACAATTCACTTTGCAAAGTGATTCCTGGAGTAACATGGAATCCCCAAAGTAATCTGCAATGTGAAGTGGATTACTCGGCATCATAATGAGGAACATGAAGTCCATTGAAAACAATGACTTTGCATTACTCCACCATCCCCCAACTACTTCTCCACCAATTCTAGAATGAAGTACATTGAGATCAATGGCCCAGATATTCAAAAGGGTTGCACATGGCGCAACAGTGTTGCACCATGCGCAACCCACTGACGTGCCTCGGCACGATATTCAAAAGGGAAAAGTGCGCTGCACAAATCCTGATGCACCGGAGCGCATCAGTAATGTATGCCGGCACAGGTAGGGGGGGCATTCCCATGCACAACCTGCACAGCTCGATATTCAGCCTGGGATGTGCAAAGCCATGCATGCGCAACCCCTACTTGCACCAGCACAAAGTTAAGCCAAAAAAAAAGGAACAACTGATGGCCACCCACAGGTGAGCTGCCGCATTGCAGGGTGCAACACGGCAGCTGCCACCTGTGGGTGGCCACCCGAGTTCCGGCTGCACCTAGTGGTGCCCCCCCCCATGCCTGATCATGGGCATTCGTAAAAATAAAAAATGTCCTATATCCCTGGTGGTCCAGTGGACCGATTTACGCCAGATCGTGGGCATCTGTATTAATAAGGAAAAAACCCCATCCTATATCCCTGGTGGTCCAGTGGACCGCACTCTGCCTGATCGCAGGCATCTGTTGTAAGAAAAGACACCCCCCCCTTCAAGATCCCGCTGTCTGCCCTATCGCGAGCATCTATTGTGAAAGACACTTAATACCCATTGGCTCACGCTGTGAACCAATGGTGTGCAGCCCTACCAAGCTGTCAGTCAGTGGGCGGCAGGCAGGTGGTGCTGCCATCCACCAGCTGACCGAGGGGAGCAGGGTGGTGGGGCTCAATGGGCGGGTGGGAGGGGGTTCCACTGGACAACCAGGGATATTGGACGGGGGTCTTTTCTTACAACAGATGCCCGAATCGGCAGTCGCGAGTCCACTGGACCACAAGGGATATAGGACGGGGGTTTTTCCTTATTAAAACAGATGCCCGTGATCTGGCAGAAAGCGGTCTACTGGACCACCAGTGATATACGACGGTTTTCTACTTTTACACAGATGCCCGCGATCAGGCTGCAAGGGGCGTCGGTCTCCAACAGCTGCTGCCTGGCAGGGCGCCAGGTGCAAGTCGTCGGGAATTGGTGCACCTGCATGCAAATGGGATGCAAATGGAGCCATAATGACATGCAAATGGCCCCATGTGCGCCTTGCATAAATTATGCCCCATTTGCATGTCTCCTTTTGAATATCGCGAGGTGCTGTGAATGGTGCAATGGCACTTGCGCTAGCGCATCGCCATGCTCCACTCTGGCCACTCGCAGTGCCACTGCACTATGCACAGTGGGGGTGGCCAGGGTGAGATATTCAAAGCTGCTGAGTCATGGCGCAGCTCCTTTGAATATCGTCCAGGCCACTCCCCTGCTCAGCCAAGTTGAGCTGTGCCCAAGCTTGCACCACAGCCTGGCGCAGTTTGAATATCTGGGCCCCTGTACTTCGCATCACTTCACCATGTTGTTGAACTCCAAGGTGAATTTTGCAGTGATTCACAGGACTGCACCTCACACGGACTCTACATTATTCTACACAGCCTCTGTTCCGGGTAGTTTGTGTAGGTAGTTGTAGGAGACAATTTGCTCTCAGAACTCTCTGTGATTCAAATCCTCTAAAAGCTGTTAAAAAAGTATTTTTTTGGCTCAAAATTTAGTGCATCGATTGTAGGAAACCATGTGCTCATATCATCAAGTGTTTATTATCTGTGTGTGGAATGTGAATGTTTATTAAGAACATTCAGTCTTTCTACTGAAGTGTGCTTTGGGGGAAGGGCATATCTGTGGTGGTGGTGTTAGGTTAACTGGGAGAAAAAGGCAGTCTTTCTGTTTTGGTTATATTTTTCTTGTATAACTGTGTTAATGTACACACAGTAATATTTTCAGTAATTCTTGAAATTTTTTTGATTGTTATGGTGAAGCAGTGCATAATTTCAGTTTGTTTAAAATGCATGGTTATATTATTGAAGTTTTCCATTTGCTACACATTACTTGTAGTGTGTGTGTGTGTGTGTGTGTGTGTGTGTGTGTGTGTGACACATGCCATCAAATCAGACATCTTTTATTGTGCCACAGAGTAATTGCAGCAGTGTGAATCTGCTCTCCACTCCACCCACGTGATTTTGTACTGCTTTGTGGTATCTTTGTTTTGGACTATTACTGCAGTGCTCCCCCTCCCCCCCCAGCTGACAAAAGGTATTCTTTTTCAGATTGGATTTGATTGTGACTTGTGAGCTCTGGTTAGTTAAGATGTTGTTGTGGCTTTGTGTCTGCATCTCTTCTTGAAGCCACAGTTGTTTTTTTGGCTTCACATCCACTGGCCCAGACTGAAAGTTCAAAATCTAAATTTATTTAGGATTTTCTTGTTGATACGCCAAAATGCCCACAAAGAGATGTGCAAGCAAAGCTGTTTCTGGCCATGCCACTGCTGCCAGTGGTAAGATTGTTTGTGGGCGTGGTAGTATGTTGAAGTGCATTGCTGATGTGAGGAAAAGGATTTCTCCATCAGTGTTTCTTCCAGCAGAATCTCTAGCGTCACTCATAGTTGGAGGAGATGATGTTGTCCCAGCTAGTGGTGTTAATGCAGTTGCTGGTGGTATGTACATTACTGCCTCAAGTTCCACTTCTGACCAGTTGACCGTATCCAAAAGTATAGTTGAGTCTAAAGCAGTGAGTGACAGTGTTGATGATGTCATACTCCCCAGTAACATCCCCATGGTAACTGAACATGATTCTGATCATCATGGTGGCAATGATAATTAGGGCTAAAAGTTTTTCACAGCAGACATGGAATGCACAATATCCATGAAAAAAGCCTGTCTCCATGAAAATAGCATTTCTTTGTCAAGAAGTTTAAGTGCCGCATTTGCAAGGATTATTTTATGATTGCAACTGTAATTAAAAGGCAAATGCCATTATGTCATTTTTCCGACAAGAAAAAAACCTCTTTGAGTTCAGTAATCCCAGGACATGCCATCCCATTCAGAGAGATAGAGGAAAATGAGATTGGTGGAGGGGATCATCTCCTTGTCATGAGATCAGGCTTTGGGGACAACAGCAGCAGCATGATGCACTAAACACTCAGCCTCGATAGTGCAGCTAAGGAGCTTTGATAGAGGACCTAATCACTAATGCAGCTGGCTTGATCTCCGACCACCACTCGGTCTCTTGCTGCTGCCGAGATTAGGAGGGGGACAGGCGCCCTCACCACTGCAGAGTCGCTGGGTGTGGTTTCGTGGTGGCAGCTGTGATGGCAAAGATCAGAGTCGCTTATGAGTACTCAGAAGCTGAAGATAAAAGCATCCAGCTGGGGCTCTTCCTCATCCTCTCAGGGATCTTGTCCCTCTTCATCCTGGGGATTTGCTGGCTCAGTCCCATGCTACAGAACCTGCAGTGCAAAGCAACCAACTACATGGTGCTATTGGTGCGATCGGCAAGCTCTTCAAATGCACTTTCACTTGTGGGGCGGATTGCAAAGGCACCTCTCTCTACCCCTACTTGCAGATTTATGTGAGCAACTTGCAATCCAACTCCTGGGCACTCCTTCACTATGAAAAGCAGCAACTCCTCATGAACCCTAAGGTAAATAATAGATACATGAGGTACCCATGCCCCAGTACAGACAGAATACTGAAAGGAAATGGTGCATGAGTGCAGTTGCCGGATGGCTAATAAATCTGTGCAGATGTTTCCAGCAGATAGCTAACACATTAGTTCTAGCACTCATCAGCATTTCCATGTGTCTAAATGTGTGTTTTAACCATGTGTGTTACAAAAAGATGATTTTTATTTCAGTTTTGGTGTCAAATACAGTATTTTAAAAACAGTAAAACAAGCTTAGTACCTTCCGTGAAATATGTCAATTTTGGCCAATCTGATGCTGTGAAAAGCGGCTGAAAAAAATGTGAAAAACTTTTAGCCTAACGATAATGCACAATATCACATTTCTTCCACCGCAGTTCAGGTCATATGTTTGCCATGCAGTGATTCACAGTGTGGTGCAAAAATATTGGGTGATGGTGGTGCTGATGATGTTGCTGTGGTTGTAACATCCAGTCCACATGCCAGCATCCAAGCAGAAAATGTGGATGTGGATGTGAATGATGTTGATGAATATGATGATGATGTCAGTGACCTCTGTTGGGAACCAGAGAAAAAGAAAGTCAAGGCGGCTGTGTCTGGGTCTGTTTGAATTAAACCCCTGCCTCCTGTAAAAAGTTGTGATTTAGCAGTTTCAGGTGATGATGGTGATGATGATGATGACCCAGTAATAATGATAGGTAGCCGTGGTGGTCAGTTGCAGTCCAAGTGTGTCCTGCCTGAAAAGTCATGTAGCACACCCCCTGTTTCATGGCTTAAAAAACAGAGTTCAATAAGCAGCATCAGGGACATGTTAAAAGTAGGGGCTCACAAAGGGGAGCCATCTGGGCATGGGGGACTGCATACACATCTTAAGAACAGGCACATGGCACTGTGGATCTGGCACCAGATGGCAGCTAATACCGGAGTGGTGTGTTCACCATTGTCATCAACCATAATGAGCATGTTATCCCATTCCATGACTGTAAGATCAAGTAGGAATGTGTGCAGTAGTGATGAAATAACAGCAGAGGATTACTACAGGCATGATAAGGTGGAGGATCATAATGATGATTTTGAAATCTTGTCCAGTGGTGGTGAGAGTAGCAGTTTTGGTGGTGGTGGTGGTCAATGCAGTACATCTAGTACAAGTGGTACATCTACCCCTGTTTGTAAATCTCAGAAAACAACTTAATTTGTGGATTTTTCATCACCTGCGCAACCGTCTTCATCATACATCCACACCCCACACCCGGTCATTCACAGAGCCATTTGTCACACCACATGCTAAACGTTTAAGTCAGCCCATGTTGCACAGTATTTTTGCCCATAAGCTGAAGTACCCATCCAATCATACAGTATCACATGAACTTAATGGTGCTGTAGCCGAAATGCTGGCAATTGATCTGTTGCCCTTCTCCTTCAAGAAGAATTCCAGGTTCCAGTGGTTTGTGGCACATGCCTGTCCAAAATGGAAATTCCCATCCAGGACATTCTTGTCCACCCATGCTGTCCCCAAGATGTACTGTACTGTGTCCGACTCTGTAAGACATGCCCTTCAACATTCCTTCTCTCCATTCATCCATTTAAATGGATATGTGGACAAGTGGCAAAACAGTGGGGAGTTCATATTTGTGTATAATTGCCGCAGGGGCCATGTGTTGTTTGTGCTGTTGGTAGTGTGAATAATCAGTGTAGTAAGGTGGAGTTTCATGGTAGCAATCTTCCAGGAATTCAACAGCATGCAACGATTGCTATGCACAATGTGACCTGTTCACACACTGGTGAAAACATGCTGGACTTGGTACTGACTGAAACTGACAAGTGTCTGAACTCCATCTCCATGAGAGCTGGGTTCATAGCAAGTAACAATGGATCAAATGTGGTTAAATGCATCACGAGTGGTGGTTTTGTTCTGGTTCCATGCATGGCCCACTGTTTAAATCTTGTGGTGCAGGAGTTTCTGCAGCACTCTGCTATAAAGGAAATGCTGACAGTTGCAAGCCACAACTGTTCTCACTTTTCATGCTCTGCAAACGCCCATGACCAACTTTGGCAGTTGCAGATCCAAAACAGCCTCCCGCAGCACCGCCTGAAGCTGGAAGTTGTCACCTCGTGGAACTACACTTTATACATGGCAGAGAGGTTGTATGAAGAATACAAAGCCATCTGTTAGCCACTTCCACCAGATGCAGGAAGATGTGAGAGGGAGTGTCATCATGTGCCCTCCTGGACCACCACTATAAAACTGCTGTTAGCCACTGCCACCAGATGCAGGAAGATGTGAGAGGGAGTGTCATCATGTGCCTAAGACCACCACCCACCACCACCATTCTGCCGATGTTTTTCATTACATGTCCTGGCCATGCCAAGGCAGAAGGAGTCAGAGAGTAGACCACATCCATCAGCTACAGGCACAAGGCTTCTTACTATCAATACTTTAAAGTGAGTATGTGTGCTAATGTTTTTCATGCTAGTCAACTTCCTTTAGCTGTGTTTTGCTTCTTGTTACTTTTCTGAGCTGCAGTGACCAAACACATACGTTCAACTTATTTTGTTTTTTACAGGTTAACAAACTACTCTCCTTCACTGAAGGACTGTATGGTACAGCATTACCGTCTACAGCAATCTATGTAATATCTATTTCCATACTGGTAAATATATCAATTTTATTTAATCTGTTCCTTTTTTGTTGTTCTTTTTTTCAAAACGGTGCAAATCCAATTGATGATTCATATAAAGTAGGTGACATGTACGTCACATAATATTTGTCCAACACATCACACACTGTATTGCAGCTGCAGCCATGCCAGTGTTGAAAAATGTTTGACCCAGGTCATCATGACTTGACAAGATGTGGCTTTAAAATTAACTAGAGTTCAGACACAGGCACAGTGACACACTGTATTGGTTACAGCCCAGTACTAAATTTGTGATGTGATGATTTGGTCTTCATGTGGCTTCAGTGGGACAGCTTGCTATCTGTTAATCAACATATATGACAGGGTGGAACAGCCACGGCTTAAACATAAATGTGTTACTGCTGCAACCAAGTAGTAACCAGTCCTTCATTTCTGTTTGTAGGAAGCTTCCTGATGCTTTGTGGTGTCATAGTTGCCATAGCCAAATAACTTGTTCAACATCATATCCCCTCAGGCCAGCAGACATGCAACAAGTAGTATGAATTGATTGTGACCATCATTACTAGACTGGACAAGGATGCAGATAAAATCTGTGAAGAATTACCCAGACAATAAACCATTAATGAGACCTACTTGCAAATGAGAATTCCCCCCCGAAAAAAAATAGTTACCTTCATTGGCTCGAGAATAGTCCAATTCCAATGCCACAATTTCTCATCAAGCATAGGAATGCTACACCAAAAGTATGTGAACTGTGACACAAAACAATACAATGAGTACATGTATATATATATATATATATATATATATATATATATATATATATATATATATATATATATATATATATGTCTACCCCAAAAAATACAAACAAACAAAAATACTATATATATATATATATATATATATTCATATCAAAAACTACATTTAATGCATCAGTTAGGGTTGTTTCACAGCGACAAAAGTGAGAAAATTCGCTGTTAGGGTTGAAAACCCTAACTCCGAATCCCCCCCAGCACCACACACACACACACACAGACACACACACACATATGCAAGTATGGGGGAGGACCAAGTCAACACAACCAATGACAGACATCCAGCAGCAGGTGACAGAAATAACAAACAATTGTCTAAATGTACTACGAGACATCCCCACCCACCTGACCAGGTACTGCATGCTCAGTGGAGATCAACAGCAAAACTGAGGCCATGTACACCAAACGTACACATCCCTGATTGCAGCTGCACACAACGTACCACACTTAGTAGTTGCATGGCCTTACCTACCGATGCCCCACACCAGACCACACCACTTGTGGTGGGCCACCTGAGCAATAGAGTTAAGCAAAACCAAGGAGTTGTACAGGTATAATATCTCTGATTATAACAAGGGTTTGAGAAATGCAGCTTTCTAATTGACTGTAAACATTGTAACAGCCTTATGTTTAGTTTTTATTAACATACATGTAGAACCTAACCATATGATGAACATGGTTTAATGTTGTTTAAAAAACAGTTTTATTATGATAGCAATAAGCCACTCCCAGGTATTATGTTAATGGTCAGTTTATCACTGTCTAGCGACATGTGGCACTCGGATATGCCTCATTCAACATTAAACCCCTACAGGGTGATTAACAGACCATTTAACATAACTGTTGGCCATGCCTTATTGTTTAATTGTCTTTATGAGTAGATACTCTCCCTCTGCTAGGCACTGCAGCAGCTTTGCAACACAGTGTCCCACCCAGTTACACCATACACTGTCTAGTTACTGGAGAATGGCTGTGAATATGAACTCATGAAGATGAACAGTGTAACTTGATCATTACAGTCATCGAAACCCTAGTGTGATTATAACTGACAGACTCAGTGATAGAGGATAACCCCTTCTGTCCTAGTACACTTACCCCATTATGAGTTAAATCAATACTAAAAGACATTCTGTTTATATCTACACCATACCTACTTGATTCCTGTTGTAGCAGAATTAACATAGTTATCACTTTGATAGCATCAGTGACAGAAGTGTGGCAAACCCAAACAGTAGGCATACAGCCTGAGTATGAAACGACTGTTAAAAAAATCACACTGTGTCCATGTGGCATAGATCACTCATTGCAACAATAGCAAATGTATTACTATTTGAATAAGTTAGTCATCACAGATGCAGTGAGATTGTCTTTATCAGGTACAACATACTCAGTAAGAGCCTACAGGAAAATCTATCCTATATACATGTCCGATACAGGTACATCATTGTTGGCTCAGTAGTGCTATGATATTTAGAAGTTGCTTGGCCTGATCCATGCAATTACAATCTTTCTTACAAAGAATACTTACTGCATCTTTAGTATTGAAACACACTGAAGGTCTATGTATGTACATCAGCAGTACACCTTTATCAGTAAGAATGCATGTGATACTGGCAGTACGAATTTCACAGCGTTGAACAGGCAATGCTTTTCCATACGTTTACATCAGCCTCTCTATGTTGAATAAACCATTGCAGTAAATGTACTACTATGTAAATCACCTACTAAACGTATCACTACTTTTATCTTGAGCATGCTAGTGTCTTGTAGTTAATTTATGTGCTTCTCTTAATTAATGTATACTCACTAGTGTTAAAACCTTTCTACAACTGTCATCATGCACCTTCAGCATTTATATTGAATAACGGCACAGTACCAGTTGTAGTGTGGTGTGGGGCATCGGTAGGTAAGGCCATGCAACTACTAAGTGTGGTACGTTGTGTGCAGCTGCAATCAGGGATGTGTACGTTTGGTGTACATGGCCTCAGTTTTGCTGTTGATCTCCACTGAGCATGCAGTACCTGGTCAGGTGGGTGGGGATGTCTCATAGTACATTTAGACAATTGTTTGTTATTTCTGTCACCTGCTGCTGGATGTCTGTCATTGGTTGTGTTGACTTGGTCCTCCCCCATACTTGAATGTGTGTGTGTGTGGTGCGGGGGTGAATTCGGAGTTAGGGTTTTCAACCCTAACAGTGAATTTCCTCACTTTTGTCGCTGTGGAACAACCCTAACTGATGCATTAAACGTAGTTTTTTGCTATGAATTTCCCTTCTTTTTGAGAATGAGAAGTCAAACTACTAAATAGAAACTAATCACTACAACCGTGCAATCCCAGCACATCATTTACTGTATCAATACAATGTTGGTACTACTCATCCTTTGCCTGCCATGATCTCATCATGTAATTTGGTGCATGTATACTATGCTGGCAGTATATGTACATCAGTCCATACAGTACCATCATGTAATTTGTTATATAGATGTAGTGCTGCGGGGCATAGGATCTTCAAGATATACACTATCAACAGATCATTACCTGCATGGATGCACTGCTACTACTGCATACCCTTCTGGCCTTCCACTTACATCACATCATTAGGTGTATCATTGCACTGTTCACAGAGCACATACTGTACGCACCACACCAGCAGGAAATAATTACCATTATGTGTACAGTAGTGGTACTGCACAGGCTTGCCATGCTGTTAATACACCATTTGATTTCATGTATAATACATCAATGGTAAGTCTTACAAAAAAAAAAAAACAATCACATTTACACCCACAGTAATGAAATGTAACACAAATCAATACTGTGATTGTCAAATGACCACATAATATTTTTTTTGTTGGGTAACTATCTACTTATGCATTACTATTACTGCTTGTGATTACATGTGTTTAGGGTTGCAATGACACATGAAAAACTATGTTTGCCTCGTCTTTAACATTCTGCCATTTAGCAGTAACTGCTACTACTGTAATAACACATAGAATCTGTTGCCATGTTTTCCTGATATACAGTTCAAGATCTCCATATTTTTTCATCTTGAACTTCACTTGCTTAAGTTTTAAGATACTGCTCAAACAACTATCTACATGTTACGAAACCTTTCTGAAAACAAGTGATAATAAATAGTCTATATTTCACAATAAAGACTTGTTCAACTCTGATGTGTGCCTCAGCTTGCACTGCACAAGAAATGTAACTATTTTTAAATTTGACAATGATTGGTCACGATTCTGTTGACGCTGACATTATGGCCTTCTAGCATTCTATTATGCCACAATGTTTGCCCAAGTGTAAATCTACTTACGTATTTACTAATTCACTATCAACATAATGTGTTGTGGTCATGTGTTTTTATAATTATCTTAACATGTTTCAAAAACATGATAAATATTGACCAGCATATTGCTTAATTGTACAGCTATGTGAACTTAAAGATTGGTATAAAGCTGTAAGTAAGTTTTCACTGAACTATACAATCTGAAGATTCAACACCTTTCTTTTAACATCTCTTAAAACAATAGTTTGTCATACCTGTTCCATAGATAATACCCATAAAGCAAAAATGAAACTGAGCCAATTTTTTTTGTTAAGAAAATATTGTATTTTTTCTAATTAAACAAATCATGTCAAATATTAAACATTTAAAAAAAAAATATATAAATCTGTCTTTCATAGAAAAATAAATAGTTGTACCAGAAAAATAAAAATACAAAAAATGTAGGAGTCTTCAAAGTGTTGTAACAACAAACGAAAAAAAAAAATTCATTATTCTGAATAAATAAAATAAAATTTAATAATTATTTATACTCTGTAAAACTATTTACAAAACACAGTGTCCAATCTGAAGAGAGGTGTAGTGCTGCTCGAGGCAGTCCAGGGTGAAAGTTGGACAGTATGTGGAGGCGCAACGAAAGTGGAAGCTGTTGCGGCATCAGCGAGAGGGAGATACCTCTGAAGCTGTGGAGGCTATCACTCTGTCTCAGCAACAGTTGGTGTGGGTGGTGCAGGTGAAGGTGTGGTAGTTGTTACACTGCTACCTGCTGCTGTGTCCACGGGCTCCAAAAGTAACTTAATAGTTGTCTGCTGCACTGCGAAGAGGGACAACAATTTTTCTTGTCCCTCACGCAGCGCAGCAGTTTCTGCTTTGATGCTATCTATTTTGTTTTCAAGCCTGCGGACACAGCAGCAGTGCACAGTGCATGTCTCTTGATGCTCTTGTTCTGTAAAGACACAAAAGAAAATCCATTAATATGCAGTTGAAAATATTTAGCTTTCTCTCTTGATTTTCATGTAAAATGATATGTTCTTTGCCTGCATATTTTTTAAGTAGACATACTGGGCTGGAATTCAAACTGCCATTCAAAGGCGCAACTCCTTAGCTTGTGCAAAATAGATGCGCGGGGTGTTTCCTGTGCGATATTCAAAGGAGTTGCTCTATTGAGCAACTCCTTTGAATATCGCTTCAGCCATAGCCACTGTTCATGGCGCAGTGGAACTTGCGAAAGCGCAAGTTGACAGAGTGGAGCAGTCAGGTTGCGGTGGCGCAAGTACCATTGCACCATGCGCAAATTCACGATATTCAAAAGCTGACATGCAAATGGGGCCATAATACATGCATGGCGCAGGGGGGCCAATTGCATGTCATTATAGCCCCATTTGCATGCCATTAGCATGTAGGTGTGCCGATCCCCAAGGACTTGCACCTGGTGCCCTGCCAGGCAGCAGCCCTTGGGGACCGACGCACCCTGCAGCCCGATCATGGGCATAGTGTCCCCCCCGCAGCCCGATCATGGGCATAGTGTCCCCCCAATCCCATGCCCTATCACGGGCAGTAAGTATCCCCCCATCCCAGGGACTGAGCTGGGGACCAGCCACAGGTGGCACCTGCTGTGTTGCACCCTGCAATACAGCAGCTCACCTGTGGGTGGCCCTCAACTTAAGCCAATTTTTTTTGGCTCAAATTTCTGCAGGTGACACAAAGTGAAACAGAAAGAGAAACAGTACAGTACACACAAATGGCAAAAAAGTAACAGAAACGCAAGCGAAAATGAAAACACAAATGATGACGCACGTGGTGGCATTGGGGTGTCCATTGGGATGATCAGCCCTAACTCTCACCCCATGACATGTGTAAAGCAGCAGAAGTATAATACAATGGGGTAAGAGTTAGGACCCACGATCCCAACGCACACCCCAATGCTGGTTGGGGGGTGGGTGGGGTGCAAGGGGCATTTTCAACCCTAACAGCAAATTTCCTCACTTTTGTTGCTGTGGAACAACCCTAACTAATGCATTAAACTGAGTTTTTTAGCTCTAATTTCCCTTCTTTTTGAGAATGATAACAAGAAATAGTGAATGTGATGCAGCGGTGGGAGCGCAGGGCCCTTTGTGCCCCACGATCCCGCCACATGATGTCTTGTGGCATACTAACAGGGACAGCAATGCAAACAGAAATGCTAACAGTGGCGCACATGGTAACACAAGCATGAATGAGAACAGAAAGGGCAACGCACATGGTGGCGTAGACGGGAATGGTCTGCCATGTGATGTGTTGTCACATAGTAACATGGTGCCTGCAAACACAAATGTCAATGGGCATGCTGATGTAAAGTGAAACAGAAAGATAAACAGTACTGTACACGGAAATGGCAAAAAAGTAACAGAAACGTAAGCACAAATCAAAACGCAAAGGATGACACATGTGCTGGCATTGGGGTGTGCATTGGGATCATCAGCCTTAACTCTCACCCCATGACATGTATAAAGCAGAAGAAATATAATACAATGGGGTGAGAGTTAGGACCCACGATCCCAATGCACAACCCAATGCCGGTTGGGGGGGTGAGTGGGGGGATGCAAGTGGGGTTTTCAACCCTAACAGCAAATTTTATCACTTTTGTCACTGTGGAACAGCACTAACTAATGCATTAAATGGAGTTTTTTGCCTCTAATTTCCCTTATTTTTGAGAATGATAACGAGAAATAGTGAATGTAATGCAGCGGCAGGAGCGCAGGGCCCACCGCATAATGCGATAGAGGGAGCGCTCCCCCCACATGATGTGTTGTGGCATACTAACAGGGACAGCAATGCAAGCAGAAATGCTAACAGTGCTGCACATGGTAACACAAGCGCGAATTAGAACAGAAAGGGTAACGCACATGGTGGCGTAGACGGGAATGGTCTGCCATGTGATGTGTTGTCACATAGTAACATGGTGCCTGCAAACAGAAATGTCAATGGCCATGGTGACGCAAAGTGAAACAGAAAGAGAAACAGTACTGTAGACAGAAATGGCAAAAAATAACAGAAACGCAAGCGTAAATGAAAACGCAAACGATAACGCACATGGTGGCATAGACGGCAATCGTAAGTGAAACGGGTACAGAACCACTAGCGGAAAGGGCAACAGTAACAGTAATGTAAGCGCACAGGCTGGTTTTCCCCAAAACCTGCATAGAGAAAGACAGTGAGTACAAATAATGTATGCATAATAATGAGTATCGGCGCAGAAAATGAGATCTTGGAATACTAAATACATTATATCTCAGGAACCGTATGACGTAGAAAAAAAATTTAAAAGTCATATTATTTACAACTGTCCTGGCTATTTTGAATAATGGAGGCTAAGAAATTTTCGATTAAAGTCCGTGATCTCACACTGTTTTCAGATACGGGCCCTGAAAGGCTGCTTAATGCCGTAATGTTATCCTAAGGGAAAAAGAAAAGTTTGGAGCACCATAACTTTGCCTCCTGTAATGTTTTTTCACCAAACCACTGAAAGGCACATCTGTGGGCTGTTGGCTGTCTTCCTCCAAATTTCAGGAAAAAAGACCAAACCGTTATTTTGCAGCAGGGTGCCAAAGGATTTCTGCAATGCGCTACGCCAGAATGTTATCCTATGGGAAAACTGTCAATTTTAGAGTGCCGCAAGTTTGCCACCATGTAATATTTTTTCAAAACAACACTGAAAGGCACATCTGTGAGATGTCTTCTGCGTTCCCTCCAAATTTCAGCCTAAAACTCCCAACCGTTCTTTTGCAGCAGAGTGCCAAAGAATTACTGTTATTTTGACCATAGTGTTGCAAAGTAGTGTCGTGATTTGCGAAAGCTTTCGCAAAAAAAATGAGACAATTTCGTTAGTTCGACACTACTTTGAGACACTACTTTTTCCAGAAATTTGAAAAACATATTTCTGGGGTGTTTTACCGCAAAATAAAGACATGGCTAGCATTCTCAGGGCCCGACTAGGTGAATACAAAAAGAATTAGATTGCTAGAGGGTCTCAATTTTAAATGCCAACCATTTTTCTGATCACCAACTGAAAACAAGATGGCGGATTTGCGACACTAACAGGGCCATTTGAGACACTAAAAAGTGCATTTGCGACACTGTCGAACTTTTTAACTTTTCCCATTGACTTATAATGGGAAACTGTTTTTTGAATAACTTTTGAACCGTTTAATATTTTTTCATGAAATCTTCAAAAGGCACATCGGGGACCCCAGACGCACACTCCCTGAAGATTTTGGACCGGTCATGCAAACCGTACGACCTGTAGGCGCGACCGTAGAATTCCAGAAAAGCGTAAACGCGCGCACAGATCACACTTAATAACTCCGCAGCCGTATATCCGAGCACTACAAAACTTGGCAGATCCCAAGGCCTATGGTTCTTGATCACGTATTCCAAATTTTAGGCAAATTTGTTAAATGGTTGCAAAGTTATTAAGGTGCAAAATTTTGGGTTTAACATAGAAATGGCTCCTCAACCCTAACTATGGTAGCACTACCGTGCTACCATAATATATCAACTGACCAAGGGTACAATTAGTGTACACACAAAGGGCATCCTTCCTTTTGAGGTGACTGCAGCACACTTTGGGCAACCAACAGTTCTCAGTGTCATCATTTGGGATGGTAATTTCAATGGTCATGTTATCCTTCCTTCACACAGTTTGGCAAGACACTGTGCATAATCACATCATCATCATCACAGTAAGGTCAATCAGCAGCAGCATTACATGTAATTCCAACAGCAGCAGCATTTCTTGTTATGCTCCGATTTCACTTCATCAGCACTGGGGTATTTTCTGGACACAAGACAGTAGCATTTTTGGGGATGAACATTAATTCTGGTGACTGTGTGTGAGCACTGCATGCATGACTGAGTGCACCATTAATTCTGGGAAACTGCTTTTTTTGTTACACTCTCATTTCACTTCGTCAGCACTGGGGAATTTTCTGGACACAAGACAGTAGTATTTTGGGGATGCACATTAATTCTGGTGACTGTGTGTTGTAAGCACATCATGTCATAACGTCTATTTCAAAAAATAAATATTTTTGGAGCCTCAGTAATGTTTACTTTCTGTCATGCTAGCGTGAAGTGTTTGTCAAAAAGCAGGACTGAGCAGTGCAATTATACTGTGCTAAACTGCATGTGTGCAGTCAGTGTTCTTTCCTGTGTGTGCACACTGCAGACACTGTCCAACTTCTTGGAAACATATGTATGCTGACATGTTGCAGTATTTATGGTATAAAGAATAGAGATGGGAGAAGTGGCCAAAATTTGCTCCACAGAGTAACGTGGAATCTGCGAAGCGCTAATCTCGAATGTGAAGCGGAGTACTTTGCATCATAATGGGGAATGCAAAGCCCATTGAAACCAATGACTTTGCATTATTCTGCCTTCCCCAAACCACTTCTCCACCAATTTTAAGGCGAAGTACATTGAAATCAATGTACTTTGCATCACTTTGCCTTGTTATTGAGCTCCAAGGCAAATTTGCAGAGCTTTATGAGATTGCAGGTCACATGGGCTCTAGATTGTTCTGCACAGCCTCGGTTCTGTGTAGTGTGTGTGTAGTGGAAGATGGAAACAGTTTCCTCTTACAGCTCTGCAATTCATATCCTCTAAAAGCTGTTAAAAAAGCCTTTTTGAGCCATTTTCTTTGCTCAAAATTTAGTGCATCAATTGTAGGAAACCCTGCTGTGCTCATATCATTGAGTGTTTATTGTTTGTGGGTGGATCTTGAATGTTAATTTAGAACAGTCAGTCTGTATACTGTGAAGTGTGCTTTGGGGGAGGAGAGTATCTGTGGTGTAGGTAGATCAACTGGGAGAAAAAGGCAGTCTTACTGTTTTGGTTATATTTTTCTTATCTAACTGTTAATGTACACACAGTAATATTTTCAGTAATTCTTGACATAGTTTTGCTAATTGTAGTGGTGCAGCACTGTATAATTTCAGTTTGTTTAAAACATTTGGTAATATTGCTAAAGGTTTTCAATTTGCTATGCAATACTTGTAGTGTGTGTTTGTGAGTGTGTGTGTGTGTGTGTGTGTGACGCGCACCATTAAACCAGACAACTTTTATTGTGCCAGAGTAATTGCACCAGTGTGAACCTGCTATCCACCACACCTGCATTAATTTTTTATACTGCTTTGTTGTATCTTACTGGTAGTGGACTGTTACTGCAATGCACTACCCCCCCAACCAGCAAAAGAAATTCTTTTCCAGATTTGGATTTGTGACTTGTGAGCACTGGCTAGGTGTTGTTGTGCTTTTGCATCTGACTCTGCATCTCTTGAATGCACAGCACAGTCTTTGTCGATGCATTTGCAGTACACTATTAATTTTGGGAGACTTTGCACTTCTTGTTATGCTCTCATTTCACTTCATCAGCACTGGGGAATTTTCTGGACATAAGACAGTAGCATTTTGGGGATGCACATTAATTCTGGTGATGTGTGTGGCCACTGCTCGTATGACAGAGTGCATCATTAATTCTGGGAGACTTTGTATTTTTTGTTACCCTCTCATTTCACTTCGCTAACACTGGGGAATTTTCTGGACACAAGACAGTAGCATTTTGGGGATGCACATTTATTGTAGTGACTGTGTGTGGCCTCTGCTCACATGACGGAGTGCACCATTAATTCTGGGAGACTTTACATATTTTGTTACCATCTCATTTCACTTTGCCAGCACTGAGGAATTTTATGAACACAAGACAGTAGCATTTTGGGATGCAAATTAATTCTGCTGACTGTGTGTGACCACTGTGTGCATTACTGAGTATGCCATTAATTCTGGGAGACTTTGCATTTCTTGTTACACTCTCATTTCGCTTTGTCAGCACTGCAGAATTTTCTGCACACAAAAGAGTAGCATTTTGGGTATGCACATTAATTCTGGTGTCTGTATGTGATGTGACCACGTTCACTGCATGCATGACTGAGTGTGCCATTAATTCTGGTAGACTTTGTATTTCTTGTTGTGCTCTCATTTCTCTTCATCAGCACTGGGGAGTTTTCTGGACACAAGATAGTAGCATTTTGGGGATGCACATTAATTCTGGTGACTGTGTGGGGGGGCACTGTGGGGCAGCCAATATTGTTGCCAATCCACCTTACTTTGTGTTAAGGCAGAATGACAATGCAAGGTGATAATTACAAGGTGAGCCTTTCCTATTGGCCACTCCACATAATGGAGTGACAACGTGAAGTGGCCACTTTGCATTCACTTCGCCAGTGGAATTCAGTTTTGTTGCATCTCTAATAAAGAATAAAGATAACAATAATGTATATTTTATTTGTACCATCATCATCAGTGGACAAAGTAAAATATATTTTCAGAGGTCTGAGAGAGGCCAGTGTGCACCTCAGTCACAGTGCACACATGACATTTAGGAGATAATAGCACAAAAACTCCTGCTTTGCAACAAACCATACCCAGCAGACATGAAATATTGCTGAGGCACCCAAAATATTTAATGGTGTACAGATATTTTAAAGACAGAATATATAACAGGTCCTGCAGTCCACTGCCACATCACTGTGCTACCACTAGCGCCGTGTCATGTTATGGTATATATTAACTTGCTGCAAAACTGATACTGCTAGTCTAAACTAGAAAGACAACCCTTAGTCCAGAACCAAAATTCAAAGAAGAAATGTGATAGCACAGTGTGGTGGCAGTGAAGTAGACCTGTTCTATATTTTCTGACTTTATAATGTCTGTACACCTTAAAATATTTTGGGTGCCTCAGCAATATTTCATGTCTGTTGGGTATGGTTTATTGAAAAGCAGGATATTATTGTGCTATGAACTTCTAAAAGTCATGTGTCACTGTGTGACTGAGGTGCACACTGGTCCAAGACCTCTGAAAACATATTATATCACTTTGTCCGCTGCTGCTGATGGTACAAATAAAATATACATTATATATTCTTGTTTTTATTCTTTACTTCATAAACACTGCAACAAGTCAGCAAATATATATATATATGTTTGCAAGAAGCTAGACAGTGTCTGCACACACAGGAAAGTACACTGATTGCACATATGCAGTTTAGCACAGTATAACTGCACTGCTGAGTCCTGCTTTTTAAAAAACACTCCATGACAGAAGGTAAACACTACTGAGTCACCAAATATATGTCAGGGTAAGCATTCTTAACTTGGAATATAACAGGGCAATAAGTAGCACACTGCACTATGTGGATGGCTGCAGGTACACAATACCTGGCTCCAAAAGTGCAATGCAAACACACAAAGCCACCAGTCCATATGAATATATACCACAAAAAAACAGTCAATGATCCTGCAACTTTATTGATGGCAAAACAAGGCACACACAAATGATCACTGCGCTTTGCCACTTAAGCCTTCATCAGGCACACAACTGAAGGCCTAACCGGCAAAACGCAAGGCTCATTACTGTGTGCCTTGTTTTGTCATAAATACAGTTGCATTCCCCATGAAACTTTTTTAGTGGTATCTATTCATGTGGACTTATGTCTTGCTGGTTTTGTTAATGGAGTAGTCAACATATATTTTGAAAGGAAATATGTTATGCAGAGCACTTCGGATTTGTATGTAAAGTCCTACTGTTTCCTTTCCTCTGTCTGCTATTAGGAATTTTTACCAAATTAGCTTGCTGCCTTTATGGTAGTTTTATGAGCCCTGAGGATCTTCTTCATGTAAAATCAGTTTATTACCTTCATTGCTCTGACACTGCACCTTGTGTCATGTGACAGTGATGTAGCATAGCCCATAGAGCTGTTTAACTGTTCTTATGCAGTGACACCAGGTGGCAGCTGTTACAGTTTATCATGTACCTCAGAGCTCAAACCAAGGTGAGTGGGGTTTCTGTATGAAAACTGCTTGTGAACTCTGCATTTGGTAAATCAATGGACTATGCTATATCACTGTCACATGACACAGGGTGTATTGTCAGAGTGATAAAGGCAATAATGTGATTTAACATGATGACACAATTTACTAATTTAGTAAAAACTCCTAATACTAGACAGAGGGAAGGACACACTAGGGGAAGGACTTTACATGCACATCAAAGTGCTCTACATAACCTGTTTCAAATTTGGGTTGGACTACTCCTTTAAGTTGAAATAATGATGACAGGAACAAACCATTTTAACTTAAAACAAAGAAAAGCGAAACAGCACACACACACACTTAACAGAAGGAAGGGGGCAGGATACAAAATGTCACACATACAGAAGATAGCAAAAAAGGGCATGATTACATACAGTGGGGCGGTGGGGGAAAACATTTTATAACACATCAGGGAGGGTGACGGGGGCACATTGTGGGAGAAAAAAACTTAGTTCGGGATTCCATGGTGGTCCAACAGTAGTTGGAGCATGGACACAATCTGCAATTGATGCCCCACTATCTGCAACTGCTGCTTGACAGCACTCACCCTCTCATTCATCTCATCAACAGCACTCCAGAGAACTGTGATGTTTGCCTGATTTGCATGCAGTTCTCAGAGGTCCACAGGTGCTGCAGTTGCTGGTGGTGGGGTGGTACTGGTGGAGCTTTCGTAGGTGCTGCTGTGGCCCCTTCTCTACAGCCATGCACAGCCACACCTCTGCCACAGAAGGCCAGCAGGTGCAGACATGGCCCATTCTGTGGCAGCCTACTGCTCCACCTGGTGGTGGTTGATCATGTGGGTGCACTGGCCCCTGTCCCCAGTTGAGTCCCCTGGCAGCCAATGCACACCTCCACCCTACAAATCCAGTACCTGACCAGGCTGCTGTACCCAACACACTCAAAAAATCTCCCAAACCACAGAAGTGCAGGGAGGACCAGGCACAAGCAGGGTGATGCCAGATGCACTGGCAGCCTGGTCACAGGGCTCAGGCTCCACACTTGAGGCTGGGGGCACAGGCATATCCTGCTCTGAATGATCTGGAGCTGGTGCTGGTGGTGGTGATGGTGGTACAACTGCCTGAGGAGCTGCTGGTCCTGCTTCTGGGGGGCACACAAGATTTTTGTATGGTCCAACATTATCCGGCCATGGCCCCCATGCATGCAGACTCCTCCCTTTACATGACACAGTCTCAGAACTGCCCCCACCCCAGGCATTCCCTGAACCTTCTCTATCTCTGCTCCACCCACTCGACTCAGTCAACTGCCCTCCCTCCATCTGAGCAATTACACAAAACACTCACACACAAGACACACACAAGTTCAACACAGGCACACACACAATCAGACACAGACAAGCAACAAATTGTAAAAGTAAGACAAAAATACATTTTCAGCAAGAACAAGTTAAGTACAAAAAGAGTCTACACAAAACAGAAAAAGATGTAGCTTTTAAAAAAGATGTTGGGTCTCAGTCTCTAGATCTCCTCTTAACTGCTATCTACTCTCACACACTCTCACTGTCTCCTCTCTCTCCCTCTGCACAGGAGAAAGTGAAACTATCTCCTTGCATAAGGCACTTTCTTCCTGCCTGGTTAAAGCATGCACTTATAGTGCTGTAAGCCATGTGATAGAACCTAACCATATGATGAACATGGGTTTAATGTTGTTTAAAAAAACAGTTTTATTATGATAGCAATAAGCCACTCCCAGGTATTATGTTAATGGTCAGTTTATCACTGTCTAGTGACATGTGGCACTCTCGGATATGCCTCATTCAACATTAAACCCCTACAGGGTGATTAACAGACCATTTAACATAACTGTTGGCCATACCTTATTGTTTAATTGTCTTTATGATAGATACTCTCCTCTGCTAGGCACTGCAGCAGCTTTTGCAACACGGTGTCCCACCCAGTTACACCATACACTGTCTAGTTACTGGAGAATGGCTGTGAATATGAACTCATGAAGATGAACAGTGTAACTTGATCATTACAGTCATGAAACCCTAGTGTGATTATAACTGACAGACTCAGTGATAGAGGATAACCCCTTCTGTCCTAGTACACTTACCCCATTATGAGTTAAATCAATACTAAAAGACATTCTGTTTATATCTACACCATACCTACTTGATTCCTGTTGTAGAATTAACATAGTTATCACTTTGATAGCATCAGTGACAGAAGTGTAGCAAACCCAAACAGTAGGCATACAGCCTGAGTATGACAAACGACTGTTAAAAAAAATCACACTGTGTCCATGTGGCATAGATCACTCATTGCAACAATAGCAAATGTATTACTATTTGAATAAGTTAGTCATCACAGATGCAGTGAGATTGTCTTTATCAGGTACAACATACTCAGTAAGAGCCTACAGGAAAATCTATCCTATATACATGTCCGATACAGGTACATCATTGTTGGCTCAGTAGTGCTATGATATTTAGAAGTTGCTTGGCCTGATCCATGCAATTACAATCTTTCTTACAAAGAATACTTACTGCATCTTTAGTATTGAAACACACTGAAGGTCTATGTATGTACATCAGCAGTACACCTTTATCAGTAAGAATGCATGTGATACTGGCAGTACGAATTTCACAGCGTTGAACAGGCAATGCTTTTCCATACGTTTACATCAGCCTCTCTATGTTGAATAAACCATTGCAGTAAATGTACTACTATGTTAAATCACCTACTAAACATATCCACTACTTTTATCTTGAGCATGCTAGTGTCTTGTAGTTAATTTATGTGCTTCTCTTAATTAATGTATACTCACTAGTGTTAAAACCTTTCTACAACTGTCATCATGCACCTTCAGCATTTATATTGAATAACGGCACAGTACCAGTTGTAGTGTGGTGTGGGCATCGTGTAGGTAAGGCCATGCAACTACTAAGTGTGTGCGTTGTGTGCAGCTGCAATCAGGGATGTGTCGTTTGGTGTACATGGCCTCAGTTTTGCTGTTGATCTCCACTGAGCATGCAGTACCTGGTCAGGTGGGTGGGGATGTCTCATAGTACATTTAGACAATTGTTTGTTATTTCTGTCACCTGCTGCTGGATGTCTGTCATTGGTTGTGTTGACTTGGTCCTCCCCTACTACTTGAATGTGTGTGTGTGTGTGTGTGGTGGGGGGTGGTCCAGGTTAGGGTTTTCAACCCTAACAGTGAATTCTCTCACTTTTGTCGCTGTGGAACAACCCTAACTGATGCATTAAGCGTTAGTTTTTGCTATAATTTCCCTTCTTTTTGAGAATGAGAAGTCAAACTACTAAATAGAAACTAATCACTACAACGTGCAATCCCAGCACATCATTTACTGTATCAATACAATGTTGATGTACTACTCATCCTTTGCCTGCCATGATCTCATCATGTAATTTGGTGCATGTATACTATGCTGGCAGTATATGTACATCAGTCCATACAGTACCATCATGTAATTTGTTATATAGATGTAGTGCTGCGGGGCTAGGATCTTCAAGATATACACTATCAACAGATCATTACCTGCATGGATGCACTGCTACTACTGCATACCCTTCTGGCCTTCCACTTACATCACATCATTAGGTGTATCATTGCACTGTTCAGAGCACATACTGTACGCACCACACCAGCAGGAAATAATTACCATTATGTGTACAGTAGTGGTACTGCACAGGCTTGCCATGCTGTTAATACACCATTTGATTTCATGTATAATACATCAATGGTAAGTCTTACAAAAAAAAACAGAACTCACATTTACACCCACAGTAATGAAATGTAACACAAATCAATACTGTGATTGTCAAATGACCACATAATATTTTTTTTGTTGGGTAACTATCTACTTATGCATTACTATTACTGCTTGTGATTACATGTGTTTAGGGTTGCAATGACACATGAAAAACTATGTTTGCCTCGTCTTTAACATTCTGCCATTTAGCAGTAACTGCTACTACTGTAATAACACATAGAATCTGTTGCCATGTTTTCCTGATATACAGTTCAAGATCTCCATATTTTTTCATCTTGAACTTCACTTGCTTAAGTTTTAAGATACTGCTCAAACAACTATCTACATGTTACGAAACCTTTCTGAAAACAAGTGATAATAAATAGTCTATATTTCACAATAAAGACTTGTTCAACTCTGATGTGTGCCTCAGCTTGCACTGCACAAGAAATGTAACTATTTTTAAATTTGACAATGATTGGTCAACGATTCTGTTGACGCTGACATTATGGCCTTCTAGCATTCTATTATGCCACAATGTTTGCCCAAGTGTAAATCTACTTACGTATTTACTAATTCACTATCAACATAATGTGTTGTGGTCATGTGTTTTTATAATTATCTTAACATGTTTCAAAAACATGATAAATATTGACCAGCATATTGCTTAATTGTACAGCTATGTGAACTTAAAGATTGGTATAAAGCTGTAAGTAAGTTTTCACTGAACTATACAATCTGAAGATTCAACACCTTTCTTTTAACATCTCTTAAAACAATAGTTTGTCATACCTGTTCCATAGATAATACCCATAAAGCAAAAATGAAACTGAGCCAATTTTTTGTTAAGAAAATATTGTATTTTCTAATTAAACAAATCATGTCAAATATTAAACATTTAAAAAAAATATATAAATCTGTCTTTCATAGAAAAATAAATAGTTGTACCAGAAAAATAAAAATACAAAAATGTAGGAGTCTTCAAAGTGTTGTAACAACAAACGAAAAAAAATTCATTATTCTGAATAAATAAAATAAAATTTAATAATTATTTATACTCTGTAAAACTATTTACAAAACACAGTGTCCAATCTGAAGAGAGGTGTAGTGCTGCTCGAGGCAGTCCAGGGTGAAAGTTGGACAGTATGTGGAGCGAGCTAAAGTGGAAGCTGTTGCGGCATCAGCGAGAGGGAGATACCTCTGAAGCTGTGGAGGCTATCACTCTGTCTCAGCAACAGTTGGTGTGGGTGGTGCAGGTGAAGGTGTGGTAGTTGTTACACTGCTACCTGCTGCTGTGTCCACGGGCTCCAAAAGTAACTTAATAGTTGTCCTCTGCACTGCGAAGAGGGACAACAATTTTCTTGTCCCTCCACGCTAGCGCAGCAGTTTCTGCTTTGATGCTATCTATTTTGTTTTCAAGCCTGGGACACAGCAGCAGTGCACAGTGCATGTCTCTTGATGCTCTTGTTCTGTAAAGACACAAAAGAAAATCCATTAATATGCAGTTGAAAATATTTAGCTTTCTCTCTTGATTTTCATGTAAAAATGATATGTTCTTTGCCTGCATATTTTTTAAGTAGACATACTGGGCTGGATATTCAAACTGCGCCATTCAAAGGCGCAACTCCTTGCGCTGTGCAAAATAGATGCGCAGGGGTGTTTCCTGTGCGATATTCAAAGGAGTTGCTCTGTTGAGCAACTCCTTTGAATATCGCTTCAACTCATAGCCACTGTTCATGGCGCAGTGGAACTTGCATAGCGCAAGTTGACAGAGTGGAGCAGTCAGGTTTGCGGTGAAGCCAAGTACCATTGCACCATCGCAAATTCACGATATTCAAAGCTGACATGCAAATGGGGCCATAATACATGCATGGCGCGGGGGAACCAATGCATGTCATTATAGCCCCATTTGCATGCTATTAGCATGTAGGTGCCGATCCCCAAGGACTTGCACCTGGTGCCCTGCCAGGCAGCAGCCCTTGGGGACCGACGCACCCTGCAGCCCGATCATGGGCATAGTGTCCCCCCGCAGCCCGATCATGGGCATAGTGTCCCCCCAATCCCATGCCCTATCACGGGCAGTAAGTATCCCCCCATCCCAGGGACTGAGCTGGGGACCAGCCACAGGTGGCACCTGCTGTGTTGCACCCTGCAATACAGCAGCTCACCTAGTGGTGGCCCTCAACTTAAGCCAATTTTTTGGCTCAAATTTCTGCAGGTGACACAAAGTGAAACAGAAAGAGAAACAGTACAGTACACACAAATGGCAAAAAAGTAACAGAAAGCATAGCGAAAATGAAAACACAAATGATGGCCATGCGTGGTGGCATTGGGGTGTCCATTGGGATGATCAGCCCTAACTCTCACCCCATGACATGTGTAAAGCCAGAAGTATAATACAATGGGGTAAGAGTTAGGACCACGATCCCAACGCAACCCCAATGCTGGTTGGGGGTGGGTGGGGGGTGCAAGGGGCATTTTTCAACCCTAACAGCAAATTTCCTCACTTTTGTTGCTGTGGAACAACCCTAACTAATGCATTAAACTGAGTTTTTTAGCTCTAATTTCCCTTCTTTTTGAGAATGATAACAAGAAATAGTGAATGTGATGCAGCGGTGGGAGCGCAGGGCCCTTTGTGCCTCACGATCCCGCCACATGATGTCTTGTGGCATACTAACAGGGACAGCAATGCAAACAGAAATGCTAACAGTGGCGCACATGGTAACACAAGCACGAATGAGAACAGAAAGGGTAACACACATGGTGGCGAGCGGGGAATGGTCTGCCATGTGATGTGTTGTCACATAATAACATGGTGCCTGCAAACACAAATATCAATGGGCATGCTGATGTAAAGTGAAACAGAAAGATAAACAGTACTGTACGGAAATGGCAAAAAAAGTAACAAAGCATAGCACAAATCAAAACACTAAAGGATGACACATGTGCTGGCATTGGGGTGTGCATTGGGATCATCAGCCTTAACTCCACCCCATGACATGTATAAAGCAGAAGAAATATAATACAATGGGGTGAGAGTTAGGACCCACGATCCCAATGCACAACCACCAGAAGTTAAAGGAGGGTGAGTGGGGGATGCAAGTGAGGTTTTCAACCCTAACAACAAATTTATCACTTTTGTCACTGTGGAACAGCACTAACTAATGCATTAAATGGAGTTTTGCCTCTAATTTCCCTTATTTTGAGAATGATAACGAGAAATAGTGAATGTAATGCAGCGGCAGAGCGCAGGGCCCACCGGATAATGCGATAAGGGAGCGCCCCCACATGATGTGTTGTGGCATACTAACAGGGACAGCAATGCAAGCAGAAATGCTAACAGTGCTGCACATGGTAACACAAGCAATTAGAACAGAAAGATACTGTACATGGTGGCGTGAAGCGGGAATGGTCTGCCATGTGATGTGTTGTCACATAGTAACATGGTGCCTGCAAACAGAAATGTCAATGGCCATGGTGACGCAAAGTGAAACAGAAGAGAAACAGTACTGTAGACAGAAATGGCAAAAAATAACAGAAACGCATAGCGCAAATGAAACATAACGATAACGCACATGGTGGCATAGGCAGCGGCAATCGAAGTGAAACGGGTACAGAACCACTAGCGGAAAGGGCAACAGTAACAGTAATGTAGCGCACAGGCTGGTTTTCCCAAAACCTGCATAGAGAAAGACAGTGAGTACAAATAATGTATGCATAATAATGAGTATCGACGCAGAAAATGAGATCTTGGAATACTAAATACATTATATCTCAGGAACCGTATGACGTAGAAAAAAAATTTAAAAGTCATATTATTTACAACTGTCCTGGCTATTTTGAATAATGGAGGCTAAGAAATTTTCTGACGAAAAGTCCGTATCTCACACTGTTTTCGAGATACGGGCCCTGAAAGGCTCGGCGAATGCCGTAATGTTATCCTAAGGGAAAAAAAGAAAAGTTTGGAGCACCATAACTTTGCCTCCCTGTAATGTTTTTTCACCAAACCACTGAAAGGCACATCTGTGGGCTGTTGGCTGTCTTCCCTCCAAATTTCAGGAAAAAAGACCAAACCGTTATTTTGCAGCAGGGTGCCAAAGGATTTCTGCAATGCGTTGAGCGCCGTAATGTTATCCTATGGGAAAAACTGTCAATTTTAGAGTGCCGCAAGTTTGCCACCATGTAATATTTTTTCAAAACAACACTGAAAGGCACATCTGTGAGATGTCTTCTGCGTTCCCTCCAAATTTCAGCCTAAAACTCCCAACCGTTCTTTTGCAGCAGAGTGCCAAAGAATTACTGTTATTTTGACCATAGTGTTGCAAAGTAGTGTCGTGATTTGCGAAAGCTTTCGCAAAAAAAATGGAGACAATTTCGTTAGTTCGACACTACTTTAGACACTACTTTTTCCAGAAATTTGAAAACATATTTCTGGGGTGTTTTACCGCAAAATAAAGACATGGCTAGCATTCTCAGGGCCCGACTAGGTGAATACAAAAAGAATTAGATTGCTAGAGGGTCTCAATTTTAAATGCCAACCATTTTTCTGATCACCAACTGAAAACAAGATGGCGGATTTGCGACACTAACAGGGCCATTTGAGACACTAAAAAGTGCATTTGCGACACTGTCGAACTTTTTGTTAACTTTTCCCATTGACTTATAATGGGAAACTGTTTTTTGAATAACTTTTGAACCGTTTAATATTTTTTCATGAAATCTTCAAAAGGCACATCGGGGACCCCAGACGCACACTCCCTGAAGATTTTGGACCGGTCATGCAAACCGTACGACCTGTAGTAGCGACCGTGAGAATTCCAGAAAGCTGCGAAACGCCGCAGACAGATCACACTTAATAACTCCGAGTCAGATATCCGAAGCTACAAAAACTTGGCAGATCCCAAGGCCTATGGTTCTTGATCACGTATTCCAAATTTTAGGCAAATTTGTTAAATGGTTGCAAAGTTATTAGGTGCAAAATTTCGGGTTTAACATAGAAATGGCTCCTCAACCCTAACTATGGTAGCACTACCGTGCTACCATAATATATCAACTGACCAAGGGTACAATTAGTGTACACACAAAGGGCATCCTTCCTTTTGAGGTGACTGCAGCACACTTTGGGCAACCAACAGTTCTCAGTGTCATCATTTGGGATGGTAATTTCAATGGTCATGTTATCCTTCCTTCACACAGTTTGGCAAGACACTGTGCATAATCACATCATCATCATCACAGTAAGGTCAATCAGCAGCAGCATTACATGTAATTCCAACAGCAGCAGCATTTCTTGTTATGCTCCGATTTCACTTCATCAGCACTGGGGTATTTTCTGGACACAAGACAGTAGCATTTTGGGGATGAACATTAATTCTGGTGACTGTGTGTGAGCACTGCATGCATGACTGAGTGCACCATTAATTCTGGGAAACTTTGCTTTTTTTGTTACACTCTCATTTCACTTCATCAGCACTGGGGAATTTTCTGGACACAAGACAGTAGTATTTTGGGGATGCACATTAATTCTGGTGACTGTGTGTTGTAAGCACATCATGTCATAACGTCTATTTCAAAAAATAAA
The DNA here is from genome assembly GCA_016271365.2 of Neoceratodus forsteri. Lineage (NCBI taxonomy): Eukaryota > Metazoa > Chordata > Ceratodontiformes > Ceratodontidae > Neoceratodus > Neoceratodus forsteri. The sequence goes on along the minus strand of CM028129.1, from coordinate 1,141,434,150 downwards.
TATTTTTGGAGCCTCAGTAATGTTTACTTTCTGTCATGCTAGCGTGAAGTGTTTGTCAAAAAGCAGGACTGAGCAGTGCAATTATACTGTGCTAAACTGCATGTGTGCAGTCAGTGTTCTTTCCTGTGTGTGCACACTGCAGACACTGTCCAACTTCTTGGAAACATATGTATGCTGACATGTTGCAGTATTTATGGTATAAAGAATAGAGATGGGAGAAGTGGCCAAAATTTGCTCCACAGAGTAACGTGGAATCTGCGAAGCACTCCGGAATGTGAAGCGGAGTACTTTGCATCATAATGGGGAATGCAAAGCCCATTGAAACCAATGACTTTGCATTATTCTGCCTTCCCCAAACCACTTCTCCACCAATTTTAAGGTGAAGTACATTGAAATCAATGTACTTTGCATCACTTTGCCTTGTTATTGAGCTCCAAGGCAAATTTGCAGAGCTTTATGAGATTGCAGGTCACATGGGCTCTAGATTGTTCTGCACAGCCTCGGTTCTATGTAGTGTGTGTGTAGTGGAAGATGGAAACAGTTTCCTCTTACAGCTCTGCAATTCATATCCTCTAAAAGCTGTTAAAAGCCTTTTGAGCCATTTTCTTTCTCAAAATTTAGTGCATCAATTGTAGGAAACCCTGCTGTGCTCATATCATTGAGTGTTTATTGTTTGTGGGTGGATCTTGAATGTTAATTTAGAACAGTCAGTCTGTATACTGTGAAGTGTGCTTTGGGGAGGAGAGTATCTGTGGTGTAGGTAGATCAACTGGGAGAAAAAGGCAGTCTTACTGTTTTGGTTATATTTTTCTTATCTAACTGTTAATGTACACACAGTAATATTTTCAGTAATTCTTGACATAGTTTTGCTAATTGTAGTGGTGCAGCACTGTATAATTTCAGTTTGTTTAAAACATTTGGTAATATTGCTAAAGGTTTTCAATTTGCTATACAATACTTGTAGTGTGTGTTTGTGAGTGTGTGTGTGTGTGTGCGTGTACCATTAAACCAGACAACTTTTATTGTGCCAGAGTAATTGCACCAGTGTGAACCTGCTATCCACCACACCTGCATTAATTTTTTATACTGCTTTGTTGTATCTTACTGGTAGTGGACTGTTACTGCAATGCACTACCCCCAACCAGCAAAAGAATTCTTTTCAGATTTGGATTTGTGACTTGTGAGCACTGGTTGGGTGTTGTTGTGCTTTTGCATCTGACTCTGCATCTCTTGAATGCACAGCACAGTCTTTGTCGATGCATTTGCAGTACACTATTAATTTTGGGAGACTTTGCACTTCTTGTTATGCTCTCATTTCACTTCATCAGCACTGGGGAATTTTCTGGACATAAGACAGTAGCATTTTGGGGATGCACATTAATTCTGGTGATGTGTGTGGCCACTGCTCGTATGACAGAGTGCATCATTAATTCTGGGAGACTTTGTATTTTTGTACCCTCTCATTTCACTTCGCTAACACTGGGGAATTTTCTGGACACAAGACAGTAGCATTTTGGGGATGCACATTTATTGTAGTGACTGTGTGTGGCCTCTGCTCACATGACGGAGTGCACCATTAATTCTGGGAGACTTTACATATTTTGTTACCATCTCATTTCACTTTGCCAGCACTGAGGAATTTTATGAACACAAGACAGTAGCATTTTGGGATGCAAATTAATTCTGCTGACTGTGTGTGACCACTGTGTGCATTACTGAGTATGCCATTAATTCTGGGAGACTTTGCATTTCTTGTTACACTCTCATTTCGCTTTGTCAGCACTGCAGAATTTTCTGCACACAAAAGAGTAGCATTTTGGGTATGCACATTAATTCTGGTGTCTGTATGTGATGTGACCACGTTCACTGCATGCATGACTGAGTGTGCCATTAATTCTGGTAGACTTTGTATTTCTTGTTGTGCTCTCATTTCTCTTCATCAGCACTGGGGAGTTTTCTGGACACAAGATAGTAGCATTTTGGGGATGCACATTAATTCTGGTGACTGTGTGGGGGGGCACTGTGGGGCAGCCAATATTGTTGCCAATCCACCTTACTTTGTGTTAAGGCAGAATGACAATGCAAGGTGATAATTACAAGGTGAGCCTTTCCTATTGGCCACTCCACATAATGGAGTGACAACGTGAAGTGGCCACTTTGCATTCACTTCGCCAGTGGAATTCAGTTTTGTTGCATCTCTAATAAAGAATAAAGATAACAATAATGTATATTTTATTTGTACCATCATCATCAGTGGACAAAGTAAAATATATTTTCAGAGGTCTGAGAGAGGCCAGTGTGCACCTCAGTCACAGTGCACACATGACATTTAGGAGATAATAGCACAAAAACTCCTGCTTTGCAACAAACCATACCCAGCAGACATGAAATATTGCTGAGGCACCCAAAATATTTAATGGTGTACAGATATTTTAAAGACAGAATATATAACAGGTCCTGCAGTCCACTGCCACATCACTGTGCTACCACTAGCGCCGTGTCATGTTATGGTATATATTAACTTGCTGCAAAACTGATACTGCTAGTCTAAACTAGAAAGACAACCCTTAGTCCAGAACCAAAAATTCAAAGAAGAAATGTGATAGCACAGTGTGGTGGCAGTGAAGTAGACCTGTTCTATATTTTCTGACTTTATAATGTCTGTACACCTTAAAATATTTTGGGTGCCTCAGCAATATTTCATGTCTGTTGGGTATGGTTTATTGAAAAGCAGGATATTATTGTGCTATGAACTTCTAAAAGTCATGTGTGCACTGTGTGACTGAGGTGCACACTGGTCCAAGACCTCTGAAAACATATTATATCACTTTGTCCGCTGCTGCTGATGGTACAAATAAAATATACATTATATATTCTTGTTTTTATTCTTTACTTCATAAACACTGCAACAAGTCAGCAAATATATATATATATGTTTGCAAGAAGCTAGACAGTGTCTGCACACACAGGAAAGTACACTGATTGCACACATGCAGTTTAGCACAGTATAACTGCACTGCTCAGTCCTGCTTTTTAAAAAACACTCCATGACAGAAGGTAAACACTACTGAGTCACCAAATATATGTCAGGGAAAGCATTCTTAACTTGGAATATAACAGGGCAATAAGTAGCACACTGCACTATGTGGATGGCTGCAGGTACTCAATACCTGGCTCCAAAAGTGCAATGCAAACACACAAAGCCACCAGTCCATATGAATATATACCACAAAAAACAGTCAATGATCCTGCAACTTTATTGATGGCAAAACAAGGCACACACAAATGATCACTGCGCTTTGCCGCCTCAGCCTTCATCAGGCACACAACTGAAGGCCTAACTGGCAAAAGCATAGGCTCATTACTATGTGCCTTGCTTTAGTCATAAATAAGTTACGTACCATTCTGAAACTTTTTAGTGGTATCTATTCATGTGGACTTATGTCTTGTTGGTTTGTTAATGGAGTAGTCAACATATATTTTGAAAAGAAATATGTTATGCAGAGCACTTGCGTTTGTATGTAAAGTCCTACTGTTTCCTTTCCTCTGTCTGCTATTAGAATTTTACCAAATTAGCTTGCTGCCTTTATGGTAGTTTTATGAGCCTGAGGATCTTCTTCATGTAAAATCAGTTTATTACCTTCATTGCTCTGACACTGCACCTTGTGTCATGTGACAGTGATGTAGCATAGCCCATAGAGCTGTTTAACTGTTCTTATGCAGTGACACCAGGTGGCAGCTGTTACAGTTTATCATGTACCTCAGAGCTCAAACCAAGGTGAGTGAGGTTTCTGTATGAAAACTGCTTGTGAACTCTGCATTTGGTAAATCAATGGACTATGCTATATCACTGTCACATGACACAGGATGTATTGTCAGAGTGATAAAGGCAATAATGTGATTTAACATGATGACACAATTTACTAATTTAGTAAAAACTTCTAATAGTAAACAGAGGGAAGGACACGCTAGGAGAAGGACTTTACATGCACATCAAAGCACTCTTCATAACCTGTTTCAAATTTGGGTTGGACTACTCCTTTAAGTTGAAATAATGATGACAGGAACAAACCATTTTAACTTAAAACAAGGAAAAGCAAAACAGCACACACACACTTAACAGAAGGAAGGGGGCAGGATACAAAATGTCACGCATACAGAAGATAGCAAAAAAGGGCATGATTACATACAGTGGGGCGGTGGGGGAAAACATTTTATAACACATCAGGGAGGGTGACGGGGGGCACATTGTGGGAGGAAAAAAAACTTAGTTCGGGATTCCATGGTGGTCCAACAGTAGTTGGAGCATGGACACAATCTGCAATTGATGCCCCACTATCTGCAACTGCTGCTTGACAGCACTCACCCTCTCATTCATCTCATCAACAGCACTCCAGAGAACTGTGATGTTTGCCTGATTTGCATGCAGTTCTCAGAGGTCCACAGGTGCTGCAGTTGCTGGTGGTGGGGTGGTACTGGTGGAGCTGTAGGTGCTGCTGTGGCCCTTCTCCTCTTACAGCCATGCACAGCCACACCCTCTGCCACAGAAGGGCCAGCAGGTGCAGACATGGCCCATTCTGTGGCAGCCTACTGCTCCACCTGGTGGTGGTTGATCATGTGGGTGCACTGGCCCCAGTCCCCAGTTGAGTCCCCTGGCAGCCAATGCACACCTCCACCCTACAAATCCAGTACCTGACCAGGCTGCTGTACCCAACACACTCAAAAAATCTCCCAAACCACAGAAGTGCAGGGAGGACCAGGCACAAGCAGGGTGATGCCAGATGCACTGGCAGCCTGGTCACAGGGCTCAGGCTCCACACTTGAGGCTGGGGGCACAGGCATATCCTGCTCTGAATGATCTGGAGCTGGTGCTGTGGTGGTGATGGTGGTACAACTGCCTGAGGAGCTGCTGGTCCTGCTTCTGGGGGGCACACAAGATTTTTGTATGGTCCAACATTATCCACCCATGCCCCCATGCATGCAGACTCCTCCCTTTACATGACACAGTCTCAGAACTGCCCCACCCCAGGCATTCCCTGAACCTTCTCTATCTCTGCTCCACCCACTCGACTCAGTCAACTGCCCTCCCTCCATCTGAGCAATTACACAAAACACTCACACACACAGACACACACAAGTTCAACACAGGCACACACACAATCAGACACAGACAAGCAACAAATTGTAAAAGTAAGACAAAATACATTTTCAGCAAGAACAAGTTAAGTACAAAAAGAGTCTACAAAAACAGAAAAGATGTAGCTTTTAAAAGATGTTGGGTCTCAGTCACTAGATCTCCTCTTAACTGCTATCTACTCTACACACTCACTGCCTCCTCTCTCTCCCTCTGCACAGGAGAAAGTGAAACTATCTCCTTGCATAAGGCACTTTCTTCCTGCCTGGTTAAAGCATGCAACTTATAGTGCTGTAAGCCATGTGATGTGTGGGGGGCTGCCAAATTCAGAACGCAAAGTGGATCACTTTGTGTCATAATGAGGAACATGAAGTCCATCAAAACAATGACTTTCGTTACTTCAGGTTCCTTCAAGGTGAAGTGCCTGAGAATCAATGTCCTGATCACTTCACCTTGTTATTGAGGTCCAAGATGATTTTGCAGTGGTTCATGGGATTGCAGGTCACATGGGCTCTAGATTGTTCTGCACAGCCTCAGTTCTGGCCTGGGGGTAGTGTGTGTGTAGGTAGCTCTAGGAGACAGTTTGTTCTCAGAGCTCTCTGCAATTCAAACCCTCTAAAAGTTGTTAAAAAAGTCTTTTTGAGTCTTTTTCTGGGATAAAAAATTTAGTGCATCAATTGCAGGAAACCTTCTGTGCTCATATCATCGAGTGTTTATTGTTTGTGTGTGGATTTTGAATGTCAATTTAGAACATTCAGTCTGTGTACTGGAATGTGCTTTGGGGGAGGGGCATATTTGTGGTGTAGTTAGATTAACTAGGAGAAACAGGCAGACTTTCTGTTTTGGTTGTATTTTTCTTCTACAACTGTGTTAATATACACACAGTAATATTTTAATAAATTTTTTAAATTTTTTTGCTGATTGTTGTGGTGCAGCAGTGCATATTTTCAGTGTGTTTAAAATATTTGGTTATATTAAGAATGTTTTCAATTTGCTGCTTGTTACTTGTAGTATGTGTATGTGTGCGTGTGTGTGTGTGATGTGTGCCATCAAATCAGACACATTTTATTGTGCCACACAGTAATTGCAGTGGTGTGGACCTGCCATATCCACTGCACCTAGATATTTTTTTGGGGATTGCTTTGTTGTGGTATCTTTATTGGTAGTGGACTGCTACTGCAGTGCACTGCCCCCCCCGGTCATGATTCACGAATAACAATTCACATCACTATATCACAACATCAATCAAAAAAACTACATTTTTTTCTATTTAGTTGCATGTATGCCTGTTGTAGTATCTCTCGAGGCTTCACCACTGTAGTCAAGTCATTGATACAAGTTTATAAATTGGGTAGTTTTGTGATGCAGCTCATCGGAGCAGTACAACTGTAGGCATTCGTCTTCTCATACAGTTTGATATAATTGGTTATCTCATCACTCATCACAACTCCAACTCCAAGGCAAATAAATTCATGATCTTCATCATCACAGTCATGGATGAATGTGGTCACGGTTCATGATCATTCACATCATGAATCACAAAATAAACTTTTTTACTAGTTAGTTGCATGTAAGCCTGTTTTGCAGTATCATCTCAAGGATTCACCACTGTAGTCATTGATACGAGTTTTTAAATTGGACAGTTTTGTAATACAGGTCATCAGGGATGTACAGCAGTAGGCATTCATGTTCCCATACAGTTTAATATAATTGGTTATCTCATGCCAGATACTCATGCAACTCAACTCAAGAAAGCGTAAATTCAGGTTCTTCATCATCATGGTCACAAATGTGGTCATGATTCACGATCACATCACAAATCAAAACATTTATTTTTTTACTAGTTAATTGCATGTAAGCCTGTTTTGTAGTATCTCTTGAAGCTTCACCACTGTAGTCATTGACACGTGTTTTTAAATTGGGTAGCTTTGTGATACAACTCAGTGGGGAAGTACAGCTGTAGGTATTTGCATTCCCATATAGCACGTGACTTACAGTACTGTAAGCCGTGATGTGTGGGGGCCCGGGGGCTGACAATATTGTTGACACTCCACCTTAATTTGCGTTAAGGTGGAACGACAAGGCAAAGTGATAATTACAAGCTGAAGTGAGCCTTTCATGTTGACCACTCCACGTAGTGGAATGGCAATGCAAAGTGCCCACTTTGCAGGCACTTCACTGGCGGAATTTAAATTCTTAGCATCTCTAGTCCCACTCCCCCCAAACCTGCACTGAACTCTGTGCTTGTGACAGTTTCGGGGAGGTGCTGGTTCATGGGAAGTTCCTTCCTTACAATCAGATACAATTACACAGTACTGAAGGGAAAAAAATAAACTGTTTTAGATATTTGTTAATCAAAAAGAAATTTCAGGACATTTGTAAAATTTATTAGACAAGCTCAACTATTAATTTTTCAGTAATCTTAACTCAACAAGCCAAATTTCTAAGTAATGGAACTAATAAAATATTAGCTAGACTGTTATCTGGTTTTGATTAGATTCAATGAAAATGCTCTAAGTAAAACTAATCAAAAACGAAATAATGAAACTAACATTAAATTATTGGGAAAGCAATGGCAAAATGTAAGGATATTAGCCAGAAAAATTTATATTTAGGCTAAAAACAAATCCATACAAAGAAAAATTATTGACAGGCCCTATTTTACACCTGTAATTATAGCCCAAATCAGCAAAAATGACAAAACCAGTTGTTGCCATGAATGTAACAATGAAGCAAATTTACTGCACTGTTTATGAAATTGTCCCAAGATTTTCCAATGGCAAAAGAGAAACCAAGAAGTTTTGGAGGAGTTGTTGAATGTAAGAATTCTGTTTGAACCAGACATTTTTCTTTTTAATAACCTTAATGAATAAACAATAAGAAAATCAAATAAAAAAACATTTGCATTAGGTACAATCACCACTAAATTCTCTATTTTAGATAAATGGAATGCAGACATTTTACCCCAATTTGAGAAAGCAAGATGGTGGTGTATATTTAGGGAAACTTTGATCTATAAAAAAATATGGTGGGCTACATAAGAAGATGAGGATGAAATCCTGGGAGAAAACTGAAGAGAAATAGAGAATAATCTCCTTCCACTCTGGACATTATACTCAAAAGTATAGTAATAGTATAATACCCATTTCCAATTTAATCAAATACCTGTATGGATGAATCAAATATTGCAACTAGGAACTTCTGGTTCTAATTACAAATGTGAAATTTTTTTGTATTAATTGTATGTGATGTTATGTTTCTTTTCTTGAAATAAAAATTGTCAATAGAAGAAAAAGAGACAGTCTCAGGGAAAAAAGGCAAAGGCTGGCAAATGGTAGCTGCCAGGAAGTGCGCTACTTCATGAAGCTTAGGAAGAGTGGCGATAGAAGGAAGAGTGGATGCTGAAAGAGTAACTGGCAAGGAAGGCAGACCAACAGTACAAGAACAACTGCAGCTGCTGCCCTGCAAAGAGTGATGCCCTAGGTGACTACAGTCAGTAGAATTGAAACTCATGCTGCCATGCACCATGAGGTGAGAACCACTGACATCCTGCTATGAAAAGGCATCTGCTGTGACAACGCCCCTTGGACAACCACAGGAAAGATGAGTCCAGGCTGAAGGATCCTGGGATGGTGAAGGCCTCGGGTGCCTGAGAGATACAAGGGAAACAGGAGGTGCAGGATGGCCAGCCCACACGCACAGTGATATGGCAGCACAGTGGCCCCCCAACACCCCAGTATGTTCAGTGCAGCATTCCTCCCAATGGCGGGACAGCCCATAGGACAGCACACAGGATGGCTGGAAGGGCCAAGCAGCTGACACTCCCCCCCAGCAAAGGCACAGTGGTGACATGCACAGCAGAGCAGAGCTCCCCCAGATGCATAAAGACAGACAAACAGTGGCATACTTACCTGCGGAAAGGCATCACCCTGTTGGCTGTACTCAGTGTTTGTACACCGTGGCATGGACACCTCAATGAAGGAGCGTTGGCAACACAGACAAGGGAGATGGGGTGCGGAATGTCACAGGCACCTATAGGCTGCACTGCTGGAGGGGGTGTATGCCAGCACACATAGGGCGGGGACACCCCCCGCTATATCAATGGCACTAATGGCCGTGGCTGCAGTACTGGAGGACTGCACAAAGGATGTTGGTACAGTTCGTACCAAAGCCAAAAAGGCAAGCCTCTCACTATCCACAATGGTTACATTTACGGAAGGGACAAGGCTGGTGCAGAGAAGGTGTACTAGCAGTGCACTGAGGCTCACAGGTACCAATGCCTTGCCCGCCTCCACACTGTGGAGGACACAGCCATGGCAACCATCCGTGACCACCACCATGTCCCCGATACGGTGGACATGGGCATGCATCACGTTCTCAGGACACTGTGGGTCAGGGGACACCTAACACTGGACAGTGCATCACAGATCATCATAGTGAGTACAGCTGTGATACCTCCGGCCTTAGCAGGACAACTGCCAGGAGTGCAACTGATGCATCGGACCATACAGCGGGTGCAGCATGTGGCGAGTTGCTGGCCCACACCACCCCTGACAGTGATTGACCTCTGCATCCCTAATGAGTTCACAATTGCCAACAATGGAACATGGTCCTGCTGTTCGATAGCAGTAGGGAGTGGGATCGCCTCCTAGTCTATGCCACTGACCGTGGCCTGCAACAACTGGTGAGCTGCCCAGACTGGTTCATGGTTGGGACATTCAGGGCATGTCCTGCCCTATTCGACCAACTGTACACCATCTAATTGGTCCAGTCTGGTGCTGTCATGCCTGCCATATGCCCTCACATGCACCAGGAGGCACAGACATACATCGCGACTGTTGGGAGAATTAAAGTTATAAAATGGGTAGGCTAAACCAGGCGATCAGAGATCTAGCTCACCATGCATGAAATATGTTTCATGCATGGGTAAAAAATAAAGCAGTAAAAGGCAAATATCATGAAGTTAGAATGTTGGCATTTTAAAATGCAGCGTTGTTTTTTCTCAGCTGGACTTCAGGACAGGAACCCCTGAGAGCCTCTATAGTTACTACATCTAATCATCCAACACTGATTATATAGTTCACTTCATTTTTATTACTTCATGTAGAAAATGCAGTGGGCACGATCGTCAAATACAGGTAGCTGTGACAGTCAGTGATGCAAGAAACATGAACTTTGTCAGCTGTTGGAAAATCCTCCTCCCTCCAAATTAGGGTTCGTTATATGATGATCAAAAGATTTCCGTCTCGGTGACAGACAGGCTGTGCTTAGTACTCAAAGCCTTCAGTTCAACAAAAGTGACTTTTCTCGTGTGTTTTTTTTAAGTTTATGGCTCTGAAGTAGTGGTGGGCACAGAGTGAGATAAACAGTCTATGGGTAACACTACAGGAATGGGTAGCTAGGTGGGGGGGGAGATGGATCGAACACACACTAATGCTATTAGGGACCCATTTCACTGAAGCACTGTTTTCTCCTCAGGTGAGAAAACTGCAATGAAAATTCAAATGCTTCTCCTCCATCTGAACTCGGGGAATTCAGTGACGGCGGCTGAGGCTGCTGCTTCCCGGTAGCCAATACGGTCCCTGAAACCCCCCCGCCAACATCCCTAGGGCTATGAACCAATTACATCATACTGTGATAGGCAGAAGGACTATTTGATCATAAATTCACATAAACAAATGTGTTTTTCAATAGAAAAAAATGAATTTTTTCTAAGTGTTAAAATTTTAAAAAGAAAGAAGACCATTTTATATGCGCAATACGACACTCCATGTTTGTGCATATAACAGATTTTACCACACGCCAGGGGCTAAAGGCACTCGGCCAAGGACTTGTGCCTTATTATGCCCCTGGTCATGCGGTAAAATCTGTTCCATGCACACCCTGTCATGTCTTATTGCTTACATACACTTCCCAGACCTGGCCCCCACCACGGTCCTGCTCAATTTTAAGCGTGCCAGCTGGCGTGGTGTGGCAACCGTGTTCCCTGATGCACACATCCAAGGATGCTTCTTCCACTACTCGCAGGCCCTGTGGCGCAAGGTCCAACAGTGCCTTGAGGTCCTGGAGAGGTACACAGGGGTCCCCGACTTCACTCTGCACCTGGGAATGCTATTGGCACTGGCCTTTATACCACCTATGGACATACCAGCAGTATTCAAGGAGAGAACAAAGAGGTCCTCCAGCCCATACTAGACTACATGGAGGATACCTGGGTCCATCGCCCCACAGGTTGGTCAGGGCGACATTGTGACATCTTCCCCATCGACCAGCAGAACTGCCATGGTGCGACCATCCAGGGACTAGCCAGGATGAACAACACTGTAGAGGGTTGGCACAGGGCCCTCAATACCCAGGTTGGGGTGTGCCACCCTAGCATATGGTGCCTTCTCGAGTGCCACAGGGAGGAGGAACATCTGACCATCATTAGGGCTGAGCAGCTGATCTCCAGAGCAGAGACCACATAGGCCCAGTGGTGCTACCATGACCTGAATGCCCATATCACTGCAGTCATAGCTGAATATAGCACCATAGCCACTACGACTGCCTCCGTGGTCTTGCACACAATTTCACGTTCCACAAGTGAACTTGCACTTGATGGCCCATGGTGTGCTCGTGTGGCACATCCTGTGACTGTTGTGCCCATTGCCAATCCCTGGCAGGACCCACCCTGGCTGACCTATCCCATTGCAAGTGCAGGACATCATGGTGGCATGGGCGCACACCCAGTGCATAGCAGCATGCCTCATGGCCCATCAGTGTAGCGGTGCTGTCTTGTCATGGGCACCCTCTCATTATCTGCATCACTGGCAGTTTCTCATATGACCCATGCACCTGGCAGGCCACCCATCTGGTGTTCATGGCTCTTGGACTGGGCCCCCGGTGCTGCACCTTATTTCACCCATGCCAGTCCCTTGTGCATTGTGTGTTGTCCCACACACACCTCATCTCCTGTGCCAGTGGGCAGTGCACAATGTGTGGGGTGACTGCCCCGTGTCCCTGGGCTGGTGGCCATGGTGGTGTGTGTCATTTCCTGCGAGTCTGCCCCCACGGGGTTTGGGGGGGCACTGCAGATCATTGGGAGGGTGTGTCTGGACCTCCACTGTTGTCCAATGTGTGCACTGTGCATGGCAGATGGGAAGAGGGTCTCTGGCCATGCTCCATCTGTGGACGCACACTACATGGGTGCACTGCATGCCCCCATTGCTTATGTTTATGGCCGATGGGGCAGCATGGACTACCACACTATGGTGGACATGGTTATGTTGCCTCTCTGTTTGAGGCTGACGGGTGTTCTTCCTGTGTGCTGTAGGTTGGTGGGTGGTCACAGCAGGCCATGGGTGGCACAGTGCCAGTCACTGAGAGGGCATTGCCCTCTGGGGCTTGCCATTTTCCTGTCACCCATAGCCAGTCGCTTTTTACATGCCACCCAGTAGCCTGTGCCTCACTCCCATTGCCCTTCCCCTGTTGCCATTGTACCATCACTCTGTGCTGCCCCTGCCCTACTGCAGTCACCATTGTCATGTCGCCCATGGTTCTTCTGCCTGCTGCCAGTGCTCACGCCATTGGTTGCCCTTCTCCCCCATTGCCCTTGTGGCATTCACCTTGGTGCTGTCACCCATTGTGGACTTGCACTCCAGGGGTCACTCATATCACATAAAACCCTGACAAATTGGAAATAAAGTGGAAATTTATTTTGTCCTGACTTTGGCTGTCATGGCTGTGCCTGTGCTTGTCTCTGTCACCAAGTCTGTGCTTGTTTCTGTTCCCATAATATACTGTCTTCATTGACTCTAATACAATGCTATTCTGCTAACCATGCTGTGTTTGTCTTCTTTTTCACTCCCCCTGGGCCAGGACCAGGAGGGCTGTCTGCTAAAACCCCATCTCTGCTGCTCTGACACAGCTCCAGTGTGATTTTTTGGTGAAACACATTTTATTTTTGTGTTTTGTTTGTTGCTGCCATTTGATTCTAGGCTTGGTTCCCTGAGTGACTGAAGACGATGTCTGCTGACTCCCTCTCATATAGGTCACTGCACATGATTTGCCTATATTTACATAATATTTGATGTTGTGAGGCTGTGCCCTGCATGTACATGCTTAATATATATTTTTTATGAGGCTGGGCTGCATATGTATACAGTTGTATGCACACAGATTTTGAAATAAACTTCTGCAATTCTCAGCCAGTCAGGCTTGACTCATTGAGTCATTATTTTTAGTAATTTGCTTCTGGGCTTGGATCCTTGTTCTTCTAAAGTGGGTGTTGGCTGACTCCTCCCCTTCCACAGATCACTGTGCCCGAGTAACCTGTGCATGTGAAATATATTTTTTCCTTACTCTGTGCCTTGTGTGAGCACAGCTGTGCACATGCATTTTTTGTTAATTAAACTGTTGCATTTAGTGAAGCAGGATTGACTCACTGAGTTTATTTATTTACGTCTTTGGTAATCATGTAAGTGCACTGATCCAGGGAACCATTTTACGGCATGATCCATACCACACAGGCAGCAGTTACAGAGGTAGTGACAAGTTATACAATGAGTATAAACCATGTGGATATACAGACATCATTGGTGAACAAGGTGGATATACAGACATCACTGGTGAACAAAGAAAATAACATACGAAAGTAAAATTAGTTTGAGGCTGAAACAATCAGTACATCATGATAAGCAGCAATTATTATACAATTATTTACAAAGGATAAGTGGCCAGTGAAAATGAATGCATGATGTAAAAAAAAAACATACAAGACAATAGCCAAGTGGGAGAGCCAGAGAAGCAGGTAGTGAGGGATATAAGACAGGTGTCCAATGAAAAGAAAAAGGGCAGGGGAAGCCAAAGCAGCCCAAGAGGGAAAAGTCAGAAAGGTGGGGGGGGGCGTCATCTGTCAGGTCCTTGTGCAGATTCATGTTTAACTAAAGTGGTTGTCCTCTTCTTCTTCTTCCCCCTTTTAGTAGCAGTGTGGTTTTATTTTCTGCGGGTTTTTGTGGTAAAGTATAATTGCTAGGGTTGGCATGAGTATTACTGTAGTTCCACAAGCACTATGTAAAGCATCACACACACACACACACACACAGGCACTACCTAGTAATTGTTTGTGTTTTACATGGTAACCACTAGTGACCTGAGCGATCACGTTGTAGCAATCTTGCAAACATGCTTGGTCCAGCCCCAGCAAAGTATTTGCACCACTGGCCCTAAGTGGTGAGGGATAGGATGACAGACCCACAAAAGTACAACACATTCAGGCTATTACTGCTGATGCAGTCCCTGGGCCAAACTCCGATGCAGTCGATTCAGAACAGAGGGAGCTCTTGGAGGGGGGCACTAACAAAACACAGTTAAGAGTGGGGCATAAAGTTGCCAATACATTTGTGCTAAGGCTGGAGATGCCAATAAAGCCCCAGTGCTTTGACCAGAACTTGGTCTTTGTCAGGGGGCAAGTCGGCAATATATAAACACACTATGAATATACAACCCTTAAAGAAAGACATACCATAAATACAGTCCCAGTCAAAAACATGGCCAGATATTTCCTGAAATTTCTGTGATATTTCTAGAGAAATATCCTGCTTTCTCCATTTACACAGTAGGGGCAGTAGAGATAAACTCTTTAGAAATTTTGGAAAGTATCTGGAAATATCTGGCCATGTCTGTGGCTACTACTGTAAGCGAAGTAATAATAAATGAAACTGAGATGCCCTTCTAACAAAACTATACTAATGTAACATGTCCAAGGATGAAACATTGCATCAAAACATTGCATCAATACAAAACATCACAAGATTGTCTCATGCAGTGATGCTAGACAGTAGGTAATGCAGTATCTTGCAAAATGACTACGAAATGCTGCAGTATGCTTAAGAAGCAGTGTAATTCAAGGACAATTTAGTCCTCTTGTCATCAATATTTTGCGACATGTCATTCACTGCAAAGTACTGAGTTGCATCCTGTCTTGCTCCACTGTATATTATTGATACATAATACAGTTACAGAGAAGGGGTGAGACAGACCACATAGACAATGACAGAATGGTGTTGCTCTGTATTTGGCGGGCTAAAATATATTTCTCCCCAAGCAAGCCTTTTTGTTTGGGTAGTACTGGAAATAGTACTACTACTAATACCACCAGTAGTACTATTACTAGTGTCATCACCTGTCACATCCTTCTATGCCAGTAGTTGGAGGGCATTACAGCTTACATGCTTTGTGCAGAAAGCAGCAGACACCACCACCAGTATTACCACTGCTACCACTATCATGGCTACATACACAGCCAGCATGATTCCCACCACCACTGGTGCCATTCTTGCAGTAGACACCCTTTCAGCTGTCACCACCATGTCAGCCATTGTTACTACTATTCCTATTTCCATGACCAAAGTACCTTCTACCCCTGTGACTGTGACCATGAACACCCTACAGTGTTGACCCAGTGCAAGGCTTGATACAATTTTTGCAGTGCTATATGTGTGGTGTGGTGAATCGAGTGTGCCACATGCAGCTTGTGTTCAATAGTGAGAATTCTATGTTGGTCATTGAAGTGTCATTGAGATGTATGTGGTATGCTAGGTTCGGAGGGCAGTTAATGGTGTTGTTGAAGTGCCTTTCAAGCTGTCCTTATAAAAACACCTTTCTTGGCTGAATAATGAATACCATATGATGAATATCCAAATACCTAGGACCCAGATACCAAATATTCTGCCAGATATTCAGGAAAAGGTATTTGCACAGCCCTGATAGAAACATAGATAGATAGATAGATAGATAGACAGACAGACAGACAGAGTAGGTGATCGCCTGCCCAATGCTCCAACTGAAGCCGTCAGCATGACTCCAGCTGTGGCTTCACAGTTCAAGAAAGTCCAGCTCTTCTCATACTGACAATGTTGGTAAACAGTTGCCCGTGCTAAGCTGGACAGTCAGCATTGCTGGGTGGCCAAAAACACTATTTCCAGGAAAATTTTCGAAAACATAATTTCAAAATCTAGCTAAATGGTCCCATTTATCTATGTGCAGGTGTTTGATTTTTGAAAATACATCATTTTTATGTATATTTGGTGATTTTAGTTAATAAAATGAAGATGGTGGATGCCAAAACCTTTTCATGAGCAAGCAAATTATTTCTCACAACAAGTAAATCATGAAAATAAGCCCTCACAATTGGTGTTTTTTCAGGTTGAGCTAGAGGGATATCCAAAAAAATTAACTTTAAATCCTTATGACTCTGGAACCATATAATATTTTTTCATGAATCTTTCAAAATACACTCCCTCTGTACAGGCTGCTTCAAACTGAAGGTCTTGTGGAAAAATTCTACACCATCTTGATGTGCATGAGAGCAAAAAAATAAAACACAAAAGAGAAGCAAAAACCTGTTTTTTTTTTTTTCATTTTGTGTTCTGTGCCTTGAACACCAAGCAAGATGCCATCATAAAACTTTTTACATCTTAAGATTCTGGCAGCCAGACCACCCATGCCAAATTTTGGACAATTTCATCAAACGCTGTAAAGTTATTAAGGTACAAAAATTGGGGTTTACTATTAAACTGTCTACTCAGTCCTAACTATTGAAGCACTACCACACCCTATTATATATTTATACATTGGTATTATAGGGGTGCAGTCACACCCCTATAGTCAGGGTTCAATGGTCACTTCTATGTTAAACCCCAAACTTTGCACTTTAATAACTTTTCTACTGTTCAACTGATTTACATGAAAGTTCGCATGAGCCATTGGGGACCAATGATCTCTTGATGTGGCAAGTTTTGTACCAGTCTGTTGTGTAGTGTGGAGATGCAGACTGTCAAAAAAGAAAAATACCATATTTGATGGGGTGGGTCCCTAGCATCCCACACTGCTGGGGAGGAGGGCTCTAAATGCTGAACCTGGGAATTGGGTGGCCAATGTCTGCAAATAAATAAAACAACAGGCTGCAGGTGTGCATCCCGGTGTGTCAGAAACACAGAAAGAAGGAAATGGCAATCAGGGTAGAGTGGTGTCACTAGACACTAGGGGAAACATCAGGGACTGCAATTAGAGAGTGGATGGTGCTTCTAGACACCAGAAAAATTTATTTCATTGCAGGCATGGTGATTAGAGGGTGGGGGGTGCCACTAGACAACAGGGAAATTATTTTTATTACAGGGACAATGTTCGGAGGGTGGGGGTAGTGCCACTATACACTAGACTAGATGACAGAGAAATGTAAGGTCATGGGTATTAGAGGTTGGGGGGCACTAGACATCAGGGAAAAACATTAGAGTACTGGGGAGGGTAATGAATGGGATAAGTAAGGATTCTTGAGAGACAAAAAAGGATCTATTTTAGTGAATCATGATACAAAAAAGGATTCTTTGTTCATATCATGCAGTCACGAAAAAGGATTCATTATATTAAAAAACACATTTTAAGGGCATATTGCTAATTTTTGAAGTGCAGATTGCACTTAATGGAGTAGCAATCAGTCAGCTAGGTGCGGTGATGTCACTCCAGGATGTCATTATAGTGGCTTTTGAAATAAAAACAAGTAAAAAAAAAATGGAAACAAGATGGCAGCTCACAAAAAAAAGGACTTTTCTCTCATGAAAAAGGATTTTATTCTCAAGAAAATGGAATGGGCCTCACTAGACAGAATCCTTTTTCGCGAGATCAAATCCTTTGTCGAACTTTCTCCCTCTATCCTGAAAAGTGATCTTCCCATTGAAAACCATGTGAAATAAAAAATTGAATAACTTTAAAACATTAATATTTTTTCACAAAATAAATGTATGCCTCTTCTGTTACCCAAGCTGTTCCTACCATAAGAAGAATCACACCAGAATTCCAGTGACTGGACGCAAGGCGATGAGGAAAAAATTGCAAAAAGTGGTTACTTTATGACTTTTTGCATGTCTGATGTTCAGAACCTACACTTCGAACTGGAACAAAACTTGCCACATCAAGAAATATTCCCCTTAGGACATTGTATGCCAAATTTTGTGAAAATCCATTGATTGATTGCAAAGTTATTAAAATGCAATATTTAAGGCTTAACATTAAACATTCTATTCAACCCTAACTATAATAATGTAATATATAAAATAATGCATGGGGTGGTGTGTTTAATGAGATTTTACACATACCCCAATGTGTGGATGCTACATAAACCCCAAGCGCAAAGCTTGAGGGGTTTATTAAAGCACCCAACACTGAGGGGTGTGTGTAAAATCTGGAGTTAAACACATCACCCCATGTTTAATTTTATATAATTGCTGGGGAGCATTTTCTTATCACAATAATTATATAAAATAAAACAGCCAGCATTGTGGTTGGCATGAAGCCTGTCTGTGATTGGTGGCTAAGCTTCTACAGAAAACTTTTTTGTTTTATTGTTTCTCCCTCCCTCCTCCCACCCATCCATTTAAACTAAGGATTACCTGTTTACTGAGGAGGAGGAGGAAATGGAAACTGCTGCAAGGCAAAGTTTTTATTTTTAATGCACTTACCACCAATGCCAATTGTTGGTGGCAATGCTATGTGAGGTGAGAGTGGAGGGAGACACATGAGTAGAGCAAGGGAACCCCAGAGCATGTTTGCCATTACAACCCAAGGGTTATAATGACAAATTATAACAGATGTTCTCTATGGGAAAATACGCTCCATGGGTATTATTTATATATATATATATATATATATATATATATATATATATATATATATCAACG
Organism: Neoceratodus forsteri; assembly: GCA_016271365.2. Lineage (NCBI taxonomy): Eukaryota > Metazoa > Chordata > Ceratodontiformes > Ceratodontidae > Neoceratodus > Neoceratodus forsteri. The sequence continues at coordinate 1,141,415,301 of CM028129.1, read as the reverse complement.
AGAATAAAAATGTAATATTAGGAGTTTGATAAATATCATTATGGAGTTGTTTACATTAATATATTCATTTATTTTATTTATTTCAAAGTTTCACCAGGAAAAACATACTGAGCCAAATAGCTTGTTTCCAGATGCATCCTGGGGGAATATACAGCACTAATTTACATGGATCTGAAAAAATTCAATTTTTTTCATTATTTTTATAGCAATGTACAGTATTCCCCAGGGGGTTCTGCCTGTTCTCCAAGGCAAGCATTCCCCTGGGCCTTCCTGTGTCTCTAGAGACAAAAAAGGCATTTGACTGGCTCCTTACTGTATAAAGTGTATATAAAACTGCCAAGGCTCCATCCACCTGGGGTCTGCCCTATGACACCATGTGACCCTTCAGCCAATGGAGGCATGTGCACACACATGTTTGCACACACACACACACACACACACACAATGATAACACTTGAACCAAAATATTTTCTCCTGATGTACCAGGGATGGTGATATCAATGTGCCTGCATTACTGAGCATAAGAATAAAATTAGGAGAGGAGACAGATACTCTCCATTAGCTAGACACTTCTGAGAAGCCAGACATTATGTCTCAAGTCTTAGGTTTGTAGGAACTGAAAAAATACTTACACCAGAAGGAGGGGTTGACATTGATAGATTTGGGAGTCTAGATCCAAAATATGAACTAAATGAATCCATAAATTGGATTCAAATATTTTGAAAATTATAGAATGTTTACCTGCCAATTTGATTCCCATGTTAATAATACTAGGAGGGAAGGAGGTCACCTATGAGCATTATGGGCCCAATTCACCGATGGGTGGAGTGACTACTTTCCACATATTTGGGTGCGTAGCATCTCTGCACTCAATGCACCTCCCCATGCAGGATGCAGTAACAGGGGGTGCAAAGTGCCAATGCACCTGATCCCCCTGATCCATGGACCACACCACGCTGGAGCAGGCTGGGGGCATGCCAGCACAATGCACCATCCACAAAGGCACATAGTGTTAGCTGCAGGGGTGCAGAGAGGGGTGCAGGGTGCATCAGGATGAACCCTGCTGTAAGCCCCCTATGTGCCACATGCACACCTCAGTTCTCCTCCCAGACAGGACTTATAGCCCACTTACCCAGCAGGACCACTGGAGCTGTATCCTCCACATGACTGACCATGCCACCCACCCCAGCATACATTGCTGTATGGCCCCTATCAGGTACCCCACACCCAACACACATCCCACACATGGGCACTGGCTCAAGGATGCTGCCCCCCAAATGGCAGCACTGACCCACCCCTGCCACTGGACCCTCTGACCATATGGTGGGGTACAGTGCCACACCCAGCACTGCCAGTAGACCTCACCCTGTCCCTGTTCACTGCTCTGGTGCCACATTATGGAAGGGCCAGCAGCTTTACCCTCTTCTCACCTCCACAGTTGCTGGCCACTGGACATCCATGGGGTGCACTGCCAACATGTACCCAGAATTGTAGAGGATCCACTAAGTGACCTGGTCTTAGCATCTTATTTGATGCCCAGCCAGGTCCACAAATCTGCCCCTGGCTGCCCTGCAGAGTCTTGCACACCAGGGAGTGAGGCAATGGACAAGTGGTGGCTGGTGTTGAATTCCAATGGCATGCACCTGTCCACAGGTGCAGACCTATGCAGGCGAGATATGTGCCTTCAGCACATAATTCCCACCCCATTGGTGAATACAGCTCATAAGTAGTAGCACTACAGCCCATGGATAGGGATTACTTGAAGGAAAGGGTTATTGTCCTATAGTTTTTCTTGTCCTAGGTATATGCATACGAGGCATTGCACGTGAACAGTGCACAGCACTGTGGTTACACAGTTCAGGATATTGGAATTTTATGTAGGACATCAGTGTATGACACAACTTACAGAGATCGGTGAAATTATTTGGAAGCCATTCTAGAGAGGTTAAAAGTGTGGAGAGATAGGTACCATAACCACAGACCAGATCATACATTATGAGAACCAGATAAAATACAAAGAGGAAAAAGTAGATTGAGGTATTATACATACTGGATCTGCTGTAATTTGTATTCTGAGCCAATAATTATATACCATGACAGTATTCAAGAGGTAAGAAAGAATTTATAACACTAAGTGTAAGTACATATTAGTTTATATGACAGAAACAGCATGATACTTGTTACATTAATAATAAAAGAGATTTGTATCTTTTTAGTTAGTGTTTTTGAAAAAAGAAAACAGCTAGAGTACTGTAGAATCAGAGCCTGATTTAAAACATACTAAGTGTCTTAACACTCAAGGTTATGATTTAAATAAGCTGTATAGATAGATAGATAGATAGATAGATAGATAGATAGATAGATAGATACTCATTGCAAAAAAAAATGTTAATTCACCAGTCAGGATTAAAGTGACAAAAGTAGGAAATGTAGTGTTAGGGTTCCCAGCCTGCATGCAGCAACAGGAAAAACATTACAGTTTCATCTTCTCCTGTATCTTCATTAAATTATGTAGGTACTCTTGGGGTTATTACATCCTATCACTCACCCCATTCTCATATGCTCTACACATCTCAGCTTATTTACTGATGGAATGGGGTAAGCATTAGGGTTAACAACCCCAAGGTACATCCCACACCTGACTTGGGAAGATGCAGGAGAGGTGAAACTGTAATGGTTTATTATGTTGCTGCCTACAGAGTGGGGGTGGGGTGTTAGGGTTGGGAACCCTAACACCACATTTCCCTACTTTTGTTGCTTTAATCCTAACTGAGCCTCTGGGCCCTGTGCAGTTCCATTTCTGGCAAAGGCAGAAATTATTTGCTTGGTTGTATGGCTTGTTAAATGAGAGAACAACTTATACTGCCATTGTATAACTCTCTGGTGAAGCCACATCTGCAGTACAAGTTACATTAAACTGTTCATCCAACTCACTGCTCTTCCATTTTTTTGTGATGGCAATACAGTGCCAACTCTAATTTCTGCAACTACAAACTGTTTTCCAACCACCCTTCAACTCTGATGCAACTCAATTTCAACTGTCCTCAGCTTCTTTCCAATGCTGATGCAAAGCATTTTCAATGTAGTGGTTGTTTTTTTCACAGTAATCCTTTACAGTTGTTATTCTCCTCCCATTCACTGCATTTCCCTCCATCATTTCAGTTCTTATCTGCATTTACAGTACTGTACTGTACAGTATCCTGTGTACATTATTTTCTAATTTTGTATATGTGCTGTAAGTAGGAAGAATTAAGTCATTAAGGAGTTAAATGTGAAATGTTATAAAATCTTGATGACTCAGAGCTATGATTCATACCACACTGTACTACCACCTGATAGTTGAGCTGAATGGCTGATAGCTGAATGGAGAAGCTGTAATGCTTGTGCTGTCTCATGGTTTGAATATCAAACACAGAGCTGTCGACAGCACAGTCCAGGGAAGCAGCAGTTTCCAATTCCACCCAAAAAAATTTACAAATAGAGCATGGCGAGAGCAAATATTGTATGATAGAGGGATTGTGCTGAGAAAGGCAGAGAGAAAGGGAGAACTGTGCTGAACATGAGATTTGAGGGATTGTGCTGAGAAAGGGAGAACTGTGCTGAGGGTGAATTTCAGGGGATCATGCTAAGAAAGGCAGAGAGAAAGGGAGAATTGTGCTGAAGGAGAACTTGGATATTTTAGGGACTGGACAAAGAAGTAATAATACCTGACAGGGTGGGCTTTATTGGGAAATACCAGACTTCCCAGGGGTGTAATGAGGTCTGACACCACGGGTGGAGGGACTTATAGCCCCTGGAGCTGGGTACTGTAAAAAAAAAGTAGGTTTGATAAAAAATTGTTAACAAAAAAAAACATTTAGTTAAGTTTTGTAATTAAATAGTTCCTCTGTCTTCATTAACATTTTATCCTTTTAAGACTTTTTTTTGGGGGGAGTGTTTTTTTGAGACCATTGTCTACCCCTCCCCCAAGCTCCCCTGTAATTTATTTTTTTGTACAGTTGGAACACATTGAGATGGAAGCAGGAGCGTGATCAGGGAAATGAACAGAAGTTGAGTGGTTTGTCAGACTACTATCTAACTGGGGAAATGAACTGTGGTCGATTTTTGTAAAAAAAAATAAAATAAAAGTAGTCGGGTTAGTGAGGGACACTGTTAATTAACCACACCAACTGGCTAGCACTTCAGACTTGAAAAGGAAACTTTTTTTACATTACCTTGAGAAGTGTGATTAAATGTGCTGGAGTCTATCCCACTTCATTACAGATGGTGTGCACCTTGTGTGAAATCCTTCGGAAGACAAGGTATACACCGGGTGAGTATTAAGCATCCATACTGAAGACAAAAGTGGAGTGGGAGTTTTATGAAATTGGTCCTGAAGATGGAGTCTTGTAGCCAGCTAGTGGCAGTAGTGACAGTGGGCACAGTAGCGGATGTCAGGAGTGGTGGGGGAGTGATGGGGGCCCATCTTTTTAAGGTGGAAAAAATGGTGGGTGTTATGCATTGGGAGAGGAGGAGAATAATAGCAGCAACAAAAAAAAAACAGAAAGTGCAGGTACAATTTTAATTTTTCTGTGTGGCGAGCAGGAAGAGAAACACTGTATCTTAGAGTTCAGACTTACAGGGAGACTGTGGATTAAAGGCTGCTGTTCAGTGGAGCTATACCAGACAGTAACGGGGCACAGAAAAGGAAGATTTTTGTTTGGGAAAAAAAACTTCAGTTACAATAATAGTGGCTTTCAGATGTGCAGGCTACGTGATGTTTGGGATGTGACTTGTCTTGGTTGGGGGCTTGCCTCACTCAGTTGTCCATTAGCAAGACAAAAACATGGCTGCTGCTTCCTTTGAAAATTTGGGGTACCCAAGGATACAGTAAGTAATGGGGCATCCAGAATTGGCACTTGTTTTTTAGTGGGCTCTTTGGAAAAATAAATTAATGTTGAGTATGGCTTTCAGCCAATCAGCAGGCTTTATTTTTCTAGCCAATTTTCTAAATGTACATAATGAACAGGGCTGACTGGAATGTTAGGGCAGTCTAGCCTAAAAAAGAATAAACAGCATTGTTGATTAAAACTGAAACTGCTAGGCAGACTGGCCACAACAGAAAAAAATAGCAGAAAGTGGGGTCCTCAGAAGGGAGGAAAAAAACATGGGAGCTGGGTTTTTGATCTAAGTGCAGGATTACTATTAGCTGGAATTGGTTGACAGTTCCTTCATGGGACTGGGTAGAATGGTGTGTCATTCAAATTGTGCTGCACACTGTAGTAGTGAAACTGGGCTCCAACTTAGTAGTTCAGAACTTTTTGTGGATTGCTTAAAGTGTTATATTGCATTAATAAATGTTTCCAGAGAGCTGTAAAGTAAGCAGAAACTGAATATCTGCTGAGGCAAACCATTAGGAAACTTTTATGAATTAATTGCAGTGAGCAGTGCACACATTAAGCAACTCACTGAAAAATGATAAACCAGTGAGTTGAAGGAACAGTGTAATGTGAATTGTACTGTACAATATAGACTGTGGGGGAGTGATGGCATTTCGTTGAGCATTGTCAGGTGAAATGAAGATGTAATTTATATTAGAGGTTACCAGAGTCAATGGAGGTGAACAAGTACAAATAAAGTCACCAAAGTCATGTTATTACATAGAGGATAATGTATGGTCCTCTGTCCGTAACAAGTTTGTAAACTCTTCGAGAGGTCATCATGGCGATGTTTAGAACCTCGAGAGCGAAGCTCGAGAGGTTTAGTCGCCAAGACGACCTCGAGAAGAGTTTTTAAACTTGTTACGAATAGAGGACCATACATTGTCTTTTATAATGTGTGGTCCTCTATCTGATGTGTTTCAAGTGTGAAATCTCAAAATTTCATGTGCAGTTAGGCGTTAGAGAGAAACAATCAGCCGGTACAGTTTTTACAAATAAATTTTACTTAAGGTTTGGTGTGCACAACAAGGATCGACATCATGAGTGACAATTGAAAAACAAAAAAACATTACAGTATTTTTACTGTTTTTCTTTTTACATAGACATTTAATGTTTTAATTAGTCTATTTCGGTGCGGATGATCTGACGTGCTGCTATTACCTCTGGAGCTGAAGACGTCACCTGGTAGGAGAAAAATGAGTTGGAGTCAAAGTTCAAAGAAAGTGATTTTGTTAGGGCAGGGGTCACGGGAGTTCGTATACTGACGTTAGATTTAGTCAGTTTCGTCATTACATTTTGTCTGATGCCCGCCTGCGAGGTAATTTATTATTTTAACATTTACAGCTCCTTGTTGGAAAATACAGTTGTGGCCGAACAGCTTAAAATTGGACAGGTTGGAAAGTGGGTTGGCGGTACTGATTTTCACTCTCTTCTGGGACTGTGCTTCACTGCAGCTGGTGGATGCAGAGGTACAGGGCTGTTGTAATTGTTGATTTCTGCAGACAAATATCTTGCTGTTTCGTTTCTGCTTCTCTGAAGATAGGACACTATAGTTATTTATTGATTGTAGTGATTTATGCCCAGAGACCTGCTGTACTTCATTGGGTCGGATGTTACTATCTACCAGCATCTGGATTGCAGTTTTACGGGTGGAGTGGTTTGTTATGCGCTTGGTTGGTGGTAGTCCTGCCTGAAGCTTCATTTGTCGCATCATGGCTCTTATTTTATTCTCCCCCACTGCCATGGCGCGATACCACTTCGATACTCCTGCCTTGCAATTTACATTTGGGGCTAGATAGAAGGGTGCATCAGCCTGTAACATTGCTGGTGCCCTTTGACTTTTGTACTCTATGTAGGTGGCAACAGGGCATCGCTGTGGCTCGTCTCTTGCTCTCATACATTTGGGGCTGATTGCACGGATGTCCCTGGGGTTTTCACCACTTCTGGTCTTGGTTTGCCTCTCAAATACTTCTAGATAGTGGTGCCCATCTGAGTCGGAAAGTAACTGCAAATCACCCAACGCAGTGCATATTGCTCTGAGGTATGAAGGGCTTAAATATATAGCCCATTGTTAAAGAAAACTGTATTCAGGAGGGCTGTTGCATTTTGACGGCCCCAATGTGCCACTTTGGTATAGATTGTCAATGTCTGCAGGGTCAGTGCTTCAGCCCTGTTTGGCTTGTTGCCCTTCCAAGTTTCTTGAGATATTTTTGTTTGGCTGATAAGGTTGCTAGGGTTTGCTTGAAATCGTGGTGTTGCCGTGGAAATTTGAGTGACTGTAGTTTTCTTTTTATTAGGTGCCTGTCTATGCTTCTGATTATACCAAGGATGGTACTTGGTTCATACTGGCTGCCGTCACTTCTTTCTGCCCTGAAGATGAAGTCTGCTATGTGGTTGTCGAGCTCCAATACAGGTATTTCTGCTATTTTACGTATCTCGCCAGCATCAGCTAGAAAGCTTTTAAATAGCCGTAAGTCGCTTTGTGTTTTTCTGATTGTTCACTGGTTTGCTTGCTCTTCAATGAATTTTTCGCGATCGCTTAACTCGCGGGAGAAAATAGCAGCCGACATTGTGTGTCTATGCTTTTGAAAACACTAGCTTTACTGTTTACATTTGAAGTGTGAGCAGCTCGCGCACAAGCTTTTTTGACAAGATTCTATTCTGTTATGCTGCAGCAGCTATGTTCGTGGTGCAGCATAACAACAAGCTACTGCAGCATGACAACTTTTGAGCTTGTGTAGATTTTTAGATGTAACAGCATTCTACCATACATTATAAAGTGTTTCAAATCAAAGTGGAACTAATTAAGGATTAGCCCGAGAGAGACAACCCTGCTGTTTGTTATGTTCTCATCAATTCAAATGTACTGTAAATTACAGAGCGCTGAATATGGAGGCAGAAATTAAAGATGGCATTCCAGTGCTACCCACAAGGACAACAAAGTCTACAAGTCTGGTTTTCCGGGAATGAGGATAGGTTTATCCATATCTTGGAGCTCCAGCTGAACAAGGGGTTTGATTAAAATGGATGAATCTTGTGTGGAAACCTGTGTAAAATCCGTATAGGAATTGTCTGTCTAGAACTCAATTATCATATATTTGGGAAACAGAGTCCACATTACAGGTTATATATCTGAAAACATATCTATACTCTACTTTGAGACTGCAGTGTGGCTGGGCTTGGACTAAACTGGGTTGGGACTGTGGGGCATCATTGTGATTTAGGAAACCTGGAAGCTTCATAGGGTAGAACGGTCATTTTTACATTCGCTTGCGCGCATGCACAAGGAACGTCTTGGGAGAATGGGACACTTTGGAGGTGTGCCCTTCCCCTGCAATCCCCTGCTAAATTGAGCAGGCGTGTCAGTCCTGCACCAATGGGACACGGTGCTGTGTATGACAGCGGTGGTCTTCTCTTCAAAAACCACACGCTGTCATACACTGCTCACCAAATCTACCGCCCCTCCGAAATCTTGCTGGACATGCTGGGCCCACCCAGCATGGAAAACATCCCGATGTCATCTGCCAATGGGGGTGCCCAATCCCCCATCGGCTCCACAGCCCCAGCCATCCTTCTGCCACGCTGGGAGCCCACCCCAGCATGGCAAATGTCCCGCGTTGTCTGCCGACAGGGGTGCCCAATCCTCTGTCAGCTCCACGGTCCCTCCCAGCCATTCTTCTGCCATGCTGGGAAACCACCCCAGCATGGCAAACATCCCGCGTCAGCAATTATTTAAAAAAAACCCTGTAAAGTAAAAACGGTCCCGTTCAGTCTTTCTGCCCCACTCCCACAACCCGCACCCACCCACTGCGCACCCTGCCTCTCCACACCCCCCTCACTCCATACTTACCTCTGGAGCTTGGCACGATGATCATCGGTGGACCGGGAACACGTCTGCACTCTTCAAAATCGACCGCAAACTGAGGAAATGCCGGTAAGCTGTATAATGGGCTAGATAGGGAGTTTTCAACTTTATTGCTAATCTCAGTCATTTTTTGGAATTTTTGCACCAAATTTTCAACATGGGGTTTAGGGACCCCTTCTCATGAATGATGTCACTGTCATGGCGTTATTTAGGCCCGAATGGTGATTTTGCAGTCACTGTACAGTCACTGCGCAAAATCACCCTTCGGGTCCAAATAATGCCATGACAGTGACATCATTCATGAGAAGGGGTCCCAAAAACCCCATGTTGAAAATTTGGTGCAAAAATTCCTAAAAATGACTGTTTTACGAGCGTGCATTGCGCAGTTCCTACGCAGGCTCATAAGCTCGCGAATTTTCAATATTTTCACTACAGATTTTTAACATTGCCATTTTACCACAGCTCCTTATGAGCAGTACAGCTGTCATTTTTCAAATCCTGCCCAAAATGTGTTTCCACCCATGCAGCGCACAATGGCGCAGTCAGTGTGCAAAATCAATGTATGGGACACATTAAGAAAATCATGGTGACACTGATCATTAGCAGAGGTCTTAAAATGGCTATGTTGAAAATTTGGTGAAAAAATTCCTAAAAATGACTGTTTTACGAGCGTGCATTGCGCAGTTCCTACGCATGCTCGTAGGTTTGCGACTTTTCCATATTTCCACTCCAGATTTTCAACATTGCCATTTTACCACACCTTCTTATGAGCAGTACAGCTGTCATTTTTTACATCTCACCCAAAACGTGTTTCCACCCATGTAGCGCTCAATGGCACAGTCAGTGTATGAAATCAATGTATGGGACACATTAAGAAAATCACAGTGACTCTGTTCATGAGCAGAGGTCTTAAAATGGCTATGTTGAAAATTTGGTGAAAAAATTCCTAAAAATGACTGTTTTACGAACATGCGTTGCGCAGTTCCTATGCACGCTTGTAAGTTTGCGAATTTTCAATATTTCCACTCCAGATTTTCAACATTGCCATTTTACCATACCTTCTTATGAGCAGTACAGCTGTCATTTTTCACATCTCACCCAAAATGTGTTTCCACCCATGTAGTGCTCAATGGCACAGTCGGTGTGCAAAATCAATGTATGGGACACATTAAGAAAATCACAGTGACTCTGTTCATGAGCAGAGGTCTTAAAATGGCTATGTTGAAAATTTGGTGAAAAAATTCCTAAAAATGACTGTTTTACGAACATGCGTTGCGCAGTTCCTATGCACGCTTGTAAGTTTGCGAATTTTCAATATTTCCACTCCAGATTTTCAACATTGCCATTTTACCATACCTTCTTATGAGCAGTACAGCTGTCATTTTTCACATCTCACCCAAAATGTGTTTCCGCCCATGTAGTGCACAATGGCACAGTCGGTGTGCGAAATCAATGTATGGGACACATTAAGAAAATCACAGTGACTGTTCATGAGCAGAGGTCTTAAAATGGCTATGTTGAAAATTTGGTGAAAAAATTCCTAAAATGTCTGTTTCTGAACATCGTTGCGCAGTTCTATGCACGCTCGTAAGTTTGCAATTTTCAATATTTTTCTCCAGATTTTCAACATTGCCATTTACCACACCTCCTCATGAGCAGTATAGCTGTCATTTTTCATCCTGCCCCAAACGCGGTTTTCACCCATGTAGCCATCAATGGCGCAGTCTGTGTGTGAACTCAATGTATGGGACACATTAAGAAAATCACAGTGACACTGTTCATGAGCAGAGGTCTTAAAATGGCTGTGTTGAAAATTTGGTGAAAAAATTCCTAAAAATGACTGTTTTGACGATGCGTTGCACAGTTCCGCATGCGCTCAGTACGTTTGCAATTTTCAATATTTTCCTCCAGATTTTCAACATTGCCATTTTACCACACCTCCTTATGAGCAGTACAGCTGTCATTTTTCACATCCTGCCCAAAACATGTTTCCGCCCATGTAGCGCACAATGGCGCAGTCGGTGTGCGAACTCAATGTATGGGACACATTAAGAAAATCACAGTGACACTGTTCATGAGCAGAGGTCTTAAAATGGCTGTGTTGAAAATGTGTTCAAAAAATTCCTAAAAATGACTGTTTTACGAGTGTGCATTGCGCAGTTCCTATGCACGCTCATAAGTTCACGATTTTTCAATATTTGCACTCCAATGACTTCCAAATACCTAAACAGCACATAGAAGCAAGCAACATTCAGCATTGACAAATGCTTGTACTTCTTTGTCACTGATTTTTTTAAGCCATGTCCAAGTGCCAAATACCACTGCAAATACCAGCAAGCGAACGTTTGGCATTAACAAATGCTTGTTTTTTAAACATTACACTATAAAACAACTGTATAAAAATGGAAAATGGCGTGAGCTCTGCAGGCAAAGTTAATTTTTCAACCTGAATAGGTTGATGTCCCAGGGCAAGGCTGGACTCTGGAGGGCAGGCTGCTCTCTTGATGCTGGTTAATGTTCTCAGTAGTCTTGCTGAATCTGGAGCCTTTGATCAAGCCACTGCTGGTGCCTAAAAACAGCATAACTTGTCTGCCTATTAGAGGCACTGACTAATCATGACAGATTGTTGATACCTGCAATTAGCAATGTAGACACTTCCAAAACAAAGTGGCAAACTCCTCAGAGAGGAAAGATTGGCAGCTTGGAATGATAGGGAAAAAAATACATATTTTGAAACGTGTCCACTATGGATCAGACCAAGTGAGTTAATTTGAGTTTTAAAATAAAATTTTATTGGTTGGGGTTTTAATTGTTTGTAAAAAGCCAACTGATAAACACATTTGTTATTAATTTTCATGCGCCTTTATTTTAATACCACCCTTGGCTTGCATCTTCGGTTTCTTTATATAGCTCTATGGAAGTTTAACTATACTTATATTAACCTTTCCATGTGGATCAGTATGAGATTTTTTAAGCAGATATACTTCTATTTTGCATAGCTGTCGACTCCCATTCCATCTGTTTACTTTCTTAATGGTAATACACATAATTCCACTCTTTCTGTTGAATTAAAAAGGCAGTTCTCATCCCCCCCCTTTGATAATTTACCAGTAAATTACTTGCCCAGTGATTTCTGGGAGATAGAGTACCACAGCAAGCAATAAAGTCCTCTCAGCAAAGGGCCACTCAGAGTGCACCCAGATGGGACACATCCCAGCTGTCGCACAGGCACTTTTTGTGACTGACTGGCCCACCATTAGTCAGTACCATAATGATGCGGGTCGAGAGGAGGCCATGCCACTGTCCACGAAAATGTTAAAATATAGGGCTTTTTCTGTAACTCATAAAGCTATAGCCCTAGCATCAATAAACAATGCAAATATCATTTAAAGAGTCAATAAAAGCTGCAGAAAGTTTCCATTGAAACCGAGTATGTCAGATGCTCCAGCAATAAAATATTTTATCAACTAGTCTCACTCCCACTGTCTATAATCATAATTGCTTAAGCACATACTATGCGGACGTGTCAGCAGCATATGTGTATATTGATTTATTTATTTATTCACATTCATTAAGCAAGCAAAAATAAAGTATGCTGCTGATTAATGTCATGTCAGTACAAAACATTAGTCTCCTTTCAAGCACTTATCTGCAGTAAAGAATGAAGTTGAAACTTAATGACTCACTTTCCTCCATACAATACATGCTTTATTCATACTGGCAGATCCATGAAGGTGTGATGTTACTTGATTTGGCTCTCTGATACCTCAGAACTATACAGTGAAGTCCACTGAGCAATCAGCCTCTGTTTCTTGTGCCTCCAAAGAAGGCCAAAGGTGCAAGAGCTGTGACTCTTAGCACCTCATTCTAATAAGAATGTCAAGTAATGGGGTGTGAGACTACACCCCCCCATCAAGTGTTTTGGGATGGGGTGAACTGTGCTTAAGTTGGAGCTACTCGCCACAAACTTGATGCTAAATATGTATGATGGCAGGTAACAAGGCAGTGGACCAATTTCATCTTGTTGCAGCACCCACTGAAAACTGATTGGATGGTGTAAGTGGCTTTGTTTTATATAAATGTGGAGTGGCATGCAGGGACTGACTGTGACAACAATATGTTGCAAGGAAGGGCATAGGACTGGCTTTGCTGCTGTTCTCTCCCTTGTCTCGCATTTTTTCCATGTAATGATCATGCAGTACTGACATCTCAAGAGAAACTGCTGACTCTGTATGGCCCCTGCTGCAGCTACTGAGATGACTAGCACTTTACAGTTTGGAGTAAAAGTCAAAGAATTCTTGGGCACTTCCTTCAGGAAGAAAGACATGTCAATGCAGATCATCAAGGGGAGGAGAAGACTTGATTGGCAAAGTCAAACTGTCTATGTCAGTTTTGCCCTACAGTGTTGAGGCATTAATGGCTGATCAAAGGCCTTGAAGGGAGTTCTTCAGTACAGAAGACTCAGACGCCAACTCCTCACACACTCTGAGACCCAGAGTGGGATCTCTACCAGTCTCTAAAGCCCCTGTCTCTCCTTTGTCCATGAACAGCCCATTTTCTGTTGGAGGATTAATCAAAATATCAGAAGGTGCAGTTGTCAAATCTGAGATCCCAGAAAGACAAGGGTGCACTCTCTGGGTGAAGTCCATGGCAGTCACCTTCCCCATATAGTATGTAAGACTCTTCTTTTGAGAAAATAACTGCTAGAAGTTAGAATTCAACTTTTTCTAATGCTACATTTTTTGTTCATTTTTGCTTGAACCAAATTCTGAAGTGTTAAGGGTCAGCAATCATTCAGAGGTAGATTTAAATATTAAAACATTAAAATTGTGACCTTTAAATGTTAAACTTATATCACATCACATTCTGAGGTCCTGTGTATGTGTGTTTCCAAAGCAAGGTAAAGCAAAGCCGACGAGTTGGTGTAAAGGAGATATTTATCAACTTCTCTTTAAACATTTATGTTAGATGTATGGTCAAAAGGTAGGACATAAAACATGTTTTTAATTACTTAATCTGCCCCATCCCCTAGTGGATGAGTAAAGGTTTGGGGAAAGTATTGTAAGTTCATCAGACATTTTCAAGTTAGCCAAATAACTTGTTCAACATCATATCCCCTCAGGCCAGCAGACATGCAACAAGTAGTATGAATCGATTGTGACCATCATTACTAGACTGGAGAAGGATGCAGATAAAATCTGTGAAGAATTACCCAGACAATAAACCATTAATGAGACCTACTTGCAAATGAGAATTCCCTCCGAAAAAAAAATAGTTACCTTCATTGGCTCGAGAATAGTCCAATTCCAATGCCACAATTTCTCATCAAGCATAGGAATGCGTACACCAAAAGTATGTGAACTGTGACACAAAACAATACAATGAGTACATGTATATATATATATGTCTACCTCCCAAAAATACAAACAAACAAAAAATACTATATATATATATATATATATATATACATATGTATATATATATATCAACTGACCAAGGGTACAATTAGTGTACACACAAAGGGCATCCTTCCTGTTGAGGTGGCTGCATCACACTTTGGGCAACCAACAGTTCTCAGTGTCATCATTTGGGATGGTAATCTCAATGGTCATGTTATCCTTCCTTCACACAGTTTGGCAAGACACTGTGCATAATCACATCATCATCACAGTAAGGTCAATCAGCAGCAGCATTACATGTAATTCCAACAGCAGCAGCATTTCTTGTTATGCTCCCATTTCACTTCATCAGCACAGGGGTATTTTCTGGACACAAGACAGTAGCATTTTGGGAATGAACATTAATTCTGGTGACTGTGTGTGAGCACTGCATGCATGACTGAGTGCACCATTAATTCTGGGAAACTGCTTTTTTTGTTACACTCTCATTTCACTTCGTCAGCACTGGGGAATTTTCTGGACACAAGACAGTAGTATTTTGGGGATGCACATTAATTCTGGTGACTGTGTGTTGTGAGCACATCATGTCATAATGTCTATTTCAAAAAATAAATATTTTTGGAGCCTCAGTAATGTTTACTTTCTGTCATGCTAGCGTGAAGTGTTTGTCAAAAAGCAGGACTGAGCAGTGCAATTATACTGTGCTAAACTGCATGTGTGCAGTCAGTGTTCTTTCCTGTGTGTGCACACTGCAGACACTGTCCAACTTCTTGGAAACATATGTATGCTGACATGTTGCAGTATTTATGGTATAAAGAATTGAGATGGGAGAAGTGGCCAAAATTTGCTCCACAGAGTAACGTGGAATCTGCGAAGTGCTCCGCAACGTGAAGCGGAGTACTTTGCATCATAATGGGGAATGCAAAGTCCATTGAAACCAATGACTTTTTATTATTTGGCCTTCCCCAAACCACTTCTCCACCAATTTTAAGTCGAAGTACATTGAAATCAATGTACTTTGCATCACTTTGCCTTGTTATTGAGCTCCAAGGCAAATTTGCAGAGCTTTATGGGATTGCAGGTCACATGGGCTCTAGATTATTCTGCACAGCCTCAGTTCTATGTAGTGTGTGTGTGTAGTGGAAGATGGAAACAGTTTCCTCTTACAGCTCTGCAATTCATATCCTCTAAAAGCTGTTAAAAAAGCCTTTTTGAGCCATTTTTTTTCTCAAAATTTAGTGCATCAATTGTAGGAAACCCTCCTGTGCTCATATCATTGAGTGTTTATTGTTTGTGAGTGGATCTTGAATGTTAATTTAGAACAGTCAGTATGTATACTGTGAAGTGTGCTTTGGGGGAGGAGAGTATCTGTGGTGTAGGTAGATCAACTGGGAGAAAAAGGCAGTCCTACTGTTTTGGTTATATTTTTCTTATCTAACTGTTAATGTACACACAGTAATATTTTCAGTAATTCTTGACATAGTTTTGCTAATTGTAGTGGTGCAGCACTGTATAATTTCAGTTTGTTTAAAACATTTGGTAATATTGCTAAAGGTTTTCAATTTGCTATGCAATACTTGTAGTGTGTGTTTGTGAGTGTGTGTGTGTGTGACGTGTACCATTAAACCAGACAACTTTTATTGTGCCAGAGTAATTGCACCAGTGTGAACCTGCTATCCACCACACCTGCATTAATTTTTTATACTGCTTTGTTGTATCTTACTGGTAGTGGACTGTTACTGCAATGCACTACCCCCCCCCAACCGGCAAAAGATATTCTTTTCCAGATTTGGATTTGTGACTTGTGAGCACTGGTTAGGTGTTGTTGTGCCTTTGTGTCTGACTCTGCATCTCTAGAATGCACAGCACAGTCTTTATCTGTGCATTTGCAGTACACTATTAATTTTGGGAGACTTTGCATTTCTTGTTATGCTCTCATTTCACTTCATCAGCACTGGGGAATTTTCTGGAGATAAGACAGTAGCATTTTGGGGATGCACATTAATTCTGGTGATGTGTGTGGCCACTGCTCATATGACAGAGTGCATCATTAATTCTGGGAGACTTTGCATTTTCTGTTATGCTCTCATTTCACTTTGTCAGCACTGCAGTATTTTCTGCACACAAGACAGTAGCATTTTGGGTATGCACATTAATTCTGGTGTCTCTATGTGATGTGACCACATTCACTGCATGCATGACTGAGTGTGCCATTTATTCTGGTAGACTTTGTATTTCTTGTTGTGCTCTCATTTCTCTTCATCAGCACTGGGGAGTTTTCTGGACACAAGATAGTAGCATTTTGGGGATGCACATTAATTCTGGTGACTGTGTGGGGGGGCACTGTGGGGCAGCCAATATTGTTGCCAATCGACCTTACTTTGTGTTAAGGCAGAATGACAATGCAAGGTGATAATTACAAGGTGAGCCTTTCCTATTGGCCACTCCACATAATGGAGTGACAACGTGAAGTGGCCACTTTCAATTCACTTCGCCAGTGGAATTCAGTTTTGTTGCATCTCTAATAAAGAATAACGATAACAATAATGTATATTTTATTTGTACCATCATCATCAGCGGACAAAGTGAAATGTATTTTCAGAGGTCTGAGAGAGGCCAGTGTGCACCTCAGTCACAGTGCACACATGACATTTAGGAGACAATAGCACAAAAACTCCTGCTTTGCAACAAACCATACCCAGCAGACATGAAATATTGCTGAGGCACCCAAAATATTTAATGGTGTACAGATATTTTAAAGTCAGAATATATAACAGGTCCTGCAGTCCACTGCCACGTCACTGTGCTACCACTAGCGCCGTGTCATGTTATGGTATATATTAACTTGCTGCAAAACTGACACTACTAGTCTAAACTAGAAAGTCAATCCTTAGTCCAGAACCAAAAATTCAAAGAAGAAATGTGATAGCACAGTGTGGTGGCAGTGAAGTAGACCTGTACTATATTTTCTGACTTTATAATGTCTGTACACCTTAAAATATTTTGGGTGCCTCAGCAATATTTCATGTCTGTTGGGTATGGTTTATTGAAAAGCAGGATATTTTTGTGCTATGAACTTCTAAAAGTTATGTGTGCACTGTGTGACTGAGGTGCACACTGGTCCAAGACCTCTGAAAACATATTATATCACTTTGTCCGCTGCTGCTGATGGTACAAATAAAAAATACATTATATATTCTTGTTTTTATTCTTTACTTCATAAACACTGCAACAAGTCAGCAAATATATATATATATATATATATATATATATATGTTTGCAAGAAGCTAGACAGTGTCTGCACACACAGGAAAGTACACTGATTGCACATATGCAGTTTAGCACAGTATAACTGCACTGCTCAGTCCTGCTTTTTAAAAACACTCCATGACAGAAGGTAAACACTACTGAGTCACCAAATATATGTCAGGGAAAGCATTCTTAACTTGGAATATAACAGGGCAATAAGTAGCACACTGCACTATGTGGATGGCTGCAGGTACTCAATACCTGGCTCCAAAAGTGCAATGCAAACACACAAAGCCACCAGTCCATATGAATACATACCACAAAAAAACAGTCAATGATCCTGCAACTTTATTGATGGCAAAACAAGGCACACACAAATGATCACTGCGCTTTGCCGCCTCAGCCTTCATCAGGCACACAACTGAAGGCCTAACTGGCAAAACGCAAGGCTCATTACTGTGTGCCTTGCTTTGTCATAAATACAGTTGCATTACCCGTGAAACTTTTTTAGTGGTATCTATTCATGTGGACTTATGTCTTGCTGGTTTTGTTAAAGGAGTAGTCAACATATATTTGAAAAGAAATATGTTATGCAGAGCACTTCGGATTTGTATGTAAAGTCCTACTGTTTCCTTTCCTCTGTCTGCTATTAGGAATTTTTACCAAATTAGCTTGCTGCCTTTATGGTAGTTTTATGAGCCCTGAGGATCTTCTTCATGTAAAATCAGTTTATTACCTTCATTGCTCTGACACTGCACCTTGTGTCATGTGACCGTGATGTAGCATAGCCCATAGAGCTGTTTAACTGTCCTTATGCAGTGACACCAGGTGGCAGCTTTTACAGTTTATCATGTACCTCAGAGCTCAAACCAAGGTGAGTGAGGTTTCTGTATGAAAACTGCTTGTGAACTCTGCATTTGGTAAATCAATGGACAATGCTATATCACTGTCACATGACACAGGATGTATTGTCAGAGTGATAAAGGCAATAATGTGATTTAACATGATGACACAATTTACTAATTTAGTAAAAACTTCTAATAGTAGACAGAGGGAAGGACACACTAGGGGAAGGACTTTACATGCACATCAAAGTGCTCTACATAACCTGTTTCAAATTTGGGTTGGACTACTCCTTTAAGTTGAATTAATGATGACAGGAACAAACCATTTTAACTTAAAACAAGGAAAAGCAAAACAGCACACACACACTTAACAGAAGGAAGGGGGATACAAATGTCACGACAACAGAAGATAGCAAAAGGGCATGATTACATATAGTGGGGCGGTGGGGGAAAACATTTTATAACACAGCAGGGAGGGTGACGGGGGGCACATTGTGGGAGGAAAAAACTTAGTTCTTGATTCCATGGTGGTCCAACAGTAGTTGGAGCATGGACACAATCTGCAATTGATGCCTCACTATCTGCAACTGCTGCTTGACAGCACTCACCCTCTCATTCATCTCATCAACAGCACTCCAGAGAACTGTGATATTTGCCTGATTTGCATGCAGTTCTCAGAGGTCCACAGGTGCTGCAGCTGCTGGTGGTGGGGGTGTTACTGGTGGAGCTGCAGGTGCTGCTGTGGCCCTTTTCCTCTTACAGCCATGCACAGCCGCACCCTCTGCCACAGAAGGGCCAGCAGGTGCAGACATGGCCCATTCTGTTGCAGCCTACCACTCCACCTGGTGGTGGTTGATCATGTGGGTGCACTGGCCCCAGTCCCCAGTTGAGTCCCCTGGCAGCCAACGCACACCTCCACCCTACAAATCCAGTACCTGACAAGGCTGCTGTACCCAACACAATCAAAAAATCTCCCAAACCACAGAAGTGCAGGGAGGACCAGGCACAGGCAGGGTGATGCCAGATGCACTGGCAGCCTGGTCACAGGGCTCAGGCTCCACACTTGAGGCTGGGGGCACAGGCATATCCTACTCTGGAAGAGCTGGAGCTGGTGCCGGTGGTGGTGATGGTGGTACAACTGTCTGAGGAGGTGCTGGTCCTGCTTCTGGGGGGGCACACAAGATTTTTGTATGGTCCAACATTATCCAGCCATGCCCCCCATGCATGCAGACTCCTCCCTTGACATGACACAGTCTCAGAACTGCCCCCACCCCAGGCATTCCCTGAACCTTCTCTATCTCTGCTCCACCAACTCAACTCAGTCAACTGCCCTCCCTCTATCTGAGCAATGACACAAAACACTCACACACAAGACACACACAAGTTCAACAAAGGCACACACACAATCAGACACAGACAAGTGACAAATTGTAAAAGTAAGACAAAAATACATTTGCAGCAAGAACAAGTTAAGTACAAAAAGAGTCTACACACAGCAGAAAAAGATGTAGCTTTTAAAAGGTGTTGGGTCTCAGTCACTAGATCTCCTCTTAACTGCTATCTACTCTCACACACTCTCACTGCCTCCTCTCTCTCCCTCTGCACAGGAGAAAGTGAAACTATCTCTTTGCATAAGGCACTTCCTTCCTGGTTAAAGCATGCGACTTATAGTACTGTAAGCCATGTGATGTTTGGGGGGCTGCCAAATTCAGAACGCAAAGTGGATCACTTTGTGTCATAATGAGGAACATGAAGTCCATCAAAAACAATGACTTTGCGTTACTTCAGGTTCCCTTCAAGGTGAAGTGCCCTGAGAATCAATGTACTTCGCATCACTTCACCTTGTTATTGAGGTCCAAGATGATTTTGCAGTGGTTCATGGGATTGCAGGTCACATGGGCTCTAGATTGTTCTGCACAGCCTCAGTTCTGGCCTGGGGGTAGTGTGTGTGTAGGTAGCTGTAGGAGACAGTTTGTTCTCAGAGCTCTCTGCAATTCAAACCCTCTAAAAGCTGTTAAAAAAGTCTTTTTGAGTCTTTTTCTGGGATAAAAAATTTAGTGCATCAATTGCACTAAACCCTCCTGTGCTCATATCATCGAGTGTTTATTGTTTGTGTGTGGATTTTGAATGTTAATTTAGAACATTCAGTCTGTGTACTGGAATGTGCTTTGGGGGAGGGGCATATTTGTGGTGTAGTTAGATTAACTAGGAGAAATAGGCAGTCTTTCTGTTTTGGTTGTATTTTTCTTCTACAACTGTGTTAATATACACACAGTAATATTTTAATAAATTTTTTAAATTTTTTTGCTGATTGTTGTGGTGCAGCAGTGCATATTTTCAGTGTGTTTAAAATATTTGGTTATATTAAGAATGTTTTCAATTTGCTGCTTGTTACTTGTAGTATGTGTATGTGTGCGTGTGTGTGTGTGATGTGTGCCATCAAATCAGAGACATTTTATTGTGCCACACAGTAATTGCAGCGGTGTGGACCTGCCATATCCACTGCACCTAGATTTTTTTGGGGGATTGCTTTGTTGTGGTATCTTTATTGGTAGTGGACTGCTACTGCAGTGCACTGCCCCCCCAGTCATGATTCACGAATCACAATTCACATCACTATATCACGTCATCAATCAAAAAAACTACGTTTTTTTCTATTTAGTTGCATGTAAGCCTGTTGTAGTATCTCTCGAGGCTTCACCACTGTAGTCAAGTCATTGATACAAGTTTATAAATAGGGTAGTTTTGTGATGCAGCTCATCGGAGCAGTACAACTGTAGGCATTCGTCTTCTCATACAGTTTAATATAATTGGTTATCTCATCACTCATCACAACTCCAACTCCAAGGCAAATAAATTCATGATCTTCATCATCACAGTCATGAATGAATGTGGTCACGGTTCATGATCATTCACATCATGAATCACAAAATAAACTTTTTTACTAGTTAGTTGCATGTAAGCCTGTTTTGCAGTATCATCTCAAGGATTCACCACTGTAGTCATTGATACGAGTTTTTAAATTGGATAGTTTTGTAATACAGGTCATCAGGGATGTACAGCAGTAGGCATTCATGTTCCCATGCAGTTTAATATAATTGGTTATCTCATGCCAGATACTCATTGCAACTCCAACTCCAAGAAACGTAAATTCAGGTTCTTCATCATCATGGTCACAAATGTGGTCATGATTCACGATCACATCACAAATCAAAACATTTATTTTTTTACTAGTTAATTGCATGTAAGCCTGTTTTGTAGTATCTCTCGAGGCTTCACCACTGTAGTCATTGATATGTGTTTTTAAATTGGGTAGCTTTGTGATACAACTCATTGGGGAAGTACAGCTGTAGGTATTTGCATTCCCATACAGCACGTGTCTTACAGTACTGTAAGCCGTGATGTGTGGGGGCCCGGGGGCTGCCAATATTGTTGACACTCCACCTTAATTTGTGTTAAGTTGGAACGACAAGGCAAAGTGATAATTACAAGCCGAAGTGAGCCTTTTATGTTGACCACTCCACGTAGTGGAATGGCAATGCAAAGTGCCCACTTTGCAGGCACTTCACTGGTGGAATTTAAATTCTTTGCATCTCTAGTCCCACTCCCCCCAAACCTGCGCTGAACTCTGTGTTTGTGACAGTTTCAGGGAGGTTCTGGTTCATGGGAAGTTCCCTCTTTACAATCAGATACAATTACACAGTACTGAAGGGAAAAAAAATAAACTGTTTTAGATATTTGTTAATCAAAAACAAATTTCAGGACATTTGTAAAATTTATTAGACAAGCTCAACTATTAATTTTTCAGTAATCTTAACTCAACAAGCCAAATTTCTAAGTAATAGAACTAATAAAATATTAGCTAGACTGTTATCTGGTTTTGATTAGATTCAATGAAAATGCTCTAAGTAAAACTAATCAAAAATGAAATAATGAAACTAACATTAAATTATTGGGAAAGCAATGGCAAAATGTAAGGATATTAGCCAACAAAATTTATATTTAGGCTAAAAACAAATCCATACAAAGAAAAATTATTGACAGGGCCTATTTTACACCTGTAATTATAGCCCAAATCAGCAAAAATGACAATACCAGTTGTTGCCATGAATGTAACAATGAAGCAAATTTACTGCACTGTTTATGAAATTGTCCCAAGATTTTCCAATGGCAAAAGAGAAACCAAGAAGTTTTGGAGGAGTTATTGAATGTAAGAATTCTGTTTGAATCAGACATTTTTCTTTTTAGTAACCTTAATGAATCAACAATAAGAAAATCAAATAAAAAAAATTTGCATTAGGTACAATCACCACTAAATTCTCTATTTTAGATAAATGGAATGCAGGCATTTTATCCCAATTTGAGAAAGCAAGATGGTGGTGTATATTTAGGGAAACTTTGATCTATACAAAAATATGGTGGGCTATATAAGAAGATGAGGATGAAATCCTGGGAGAAAACTGAAGAGAAATAGAGAATAATCTCCTTCCACTCTGGACATTATACTCAAAAGTATAGTAATAGTATAATACCCATTTCCAATTTAATCAAATACTTGTATGGATGAATCAAATATTGCAACTAGGAACTTCTGGTTCTAATTACAAATGTGAAATTTTTTTGTATTAATTGTATGTGATGTTATGTTTCTTTTCTTGAAATAAAAATTGTCAATAGAAGAAAAAGAGACAGTCTCAGGGAAAAAAGGCAAAGGCTGGCAAATGGTAGCTGCCAGGAAGTGCGCTACTTCATAGGCTTGGGAAGGTAGGTGATGAAGGAAGAGCGGATGCCGAAAGAGTAACTGGCAAGGAAGGCAGACCAACAGTACAAGAACAACTGCAGCTGCGGCCCTTTAAAGGTGATGCCTAGGTGACTACAGTCCAGTAAGGGAAACTCATGCTGCCATGCACCCATGAGGTGAGAACCACTGGCATCCTGCTATGAAAAGGCATCTGCTGTGACGACGCCCCTAGAAAGAAAGCCACAGGAAAGATGAGTCCAGGCTGCAAGGATCCTGGGATGGTGAAGGCCTCGGGTGCCTGAGAGATACAAGGGAAACAGGAGGTGCAGGATGGCCAGCCCACACGCACAGTGATATGGCAGCACAGTGGCCCCCCAACACCCCAGTATGTTCAGTGCAGCATTCCTCCCAATGGCGGGACAGCCCATAGGACAGCACACAGGACGGCTGGAAGGGCCAAGCAGCTGACACTCCCCCCCAGCAAAGGCACAGTGGTGACATGCACAGCAGGGCAGAGCTCCCCCAGGTGTATAAAGACAGACAAACAGTGGCATACTTACCTGCGGAAAGGCATCACCCTGTTGGCTGTACTCAGTGGTTGTACACCGTGGCATGGACACCTCGATGAAGGAGCGTTGGCAACACAGACAAGGGAGATGGGGTGCGGAATGTCACAGGCACCTATAGGCTGCACTGCTGGAGGGGGTGTATGCCAGCACACACAGGGCGGGGACACCCCCAGCTATATCAATGGCACTAATGGCCGTGGCTGCAGTACTGGAGGACTGCACAAAGGATGTTGGTACAGTTCGTACCAAAGCCAAAAAGGCAAGCCTCTCACTATCCACAATGGTTACATTTACGGAAGGGACAAGGCTGGTGCAGAGAAGGTGTACTAGCAGTGCACTGAGGCTCACAGGTACCAATGCCTTGCCCGCCTCCACACTGTGGAGGACACAGCCATGGCAACCATCCTGACCACCACCATGTCCCCGATACGGTGGACATGGGCATGCATCACGTTCTCAGGACACTGTGGGTCAGGCGACACCTAACACTGGACAGTGCATCACAGATCGTCAGGGTGAGTACAGCTGTGATACCTCCGGCCATAGCAGGACAACTGCCAGGAGTGCAACTGATGCATCGGACCACACAGCGGGTGCAGCATGTGGCGAGTTGCTGGCCCACACCACCCCTGACAGTGATTGACCTCTGCATCCCTAATGAGTTCACAATTGCCAACAATGGAGCGTGGTTCCTGCTGTTCGATAGCAGTAGGGAGTGGGATCGCCTCCTGGTCTATGCCACTGACCGTGGCCTGCAGCAACTGGTGAGCTGCCCAGACTGGTTCATGGTTGGGACATTCAGGGCATGTCCTGCCCTATTCGACCAACTGTACACCATCTACTTGGTCCAGTCTGGTGCTGTCATGCCTGCCAATATGCCCTCACATGCACCAGGAGGGCACAGACATACATGCGGCTGTTGGGAGAATTAAAGTTATAAAATGGGTAGGCTAAACCAGCCGATCAGAGATCTAGCTCACCATGCATGAAATATGTTTCATGCATGGGTAAAAAAAAGTACGGCAGTAAAAAGGCAAATATCATGAAGTTAGAATGTTGGCATTTAAAAATGCAGCTGTTGTTTTTCTCGCTAAGTCTTCAGGACAGGAACCCCTGAGAGCCTCTATAGTTACTACATCTAATCATCACAACACTGATTATATAGTTCACTTCATTTTTATTACTTCATGTAGAAAATGCAGTGGGCACGATCGTCAAATACAGGTAGCTGTGACAGTCAGTGATGCAAGAAACATGAACTTTGTCAGCTGTCGTGGAAAATCCTCCTCCCTCCAAATTAGGGGTTCGTTATATGATGATCAAAAGATTTCTGTCTCGGTGACAGACAGGCTGTGCTTAGTACTCAAAGCCTTCAGTTCAACAAAAGTGACTTTTCTCATGTGTTTTTTTTTAATTTATGGCTCTGAAGTAGTGGTGGGCACAGAGTGAGATAAACAGTCTATGGGTAACACTACAGGAATGGGTAGCTAGGTGGGGAGGAGATGTATCGAACACACACTGATGCTATTAGGGACCCATTTCACTGAAGCACTATTTTCTCCTCAGGTGAGAAAACTGCAATGAAAATTCAAATGCTTCTCCTCCATCTGAACTCGGGGAATTCAGTGACGGCGGCTGAGGCTGCTGCTTCCCGATAGCCAATACGGTCCCTGAAACCCCCCCGGCAACATCCCTAGGGCTGTGAACCAATTACATCATACTGTGATAGGCAGAAGGACTATTTGATCATAAATCCACAAAAACAAATGTGTTTTTCAATAGAAAAAAATGATTTTTTTCTAAGTGTTAAAATTTTAAAAGAAGACAATTTATATATGTAATATGACACTCATGTTTAGGTGATATAACAGATTTTGTTTTCACGCCAGGGCTAAAGGCACCCGGCCATGGACTTGTGCCTTATTATGCCCCTGGCCATGCGGTAAAATCTGTTCCATGCACACCCTGTCATGTCTTATTGCTTACATACACTTCCCAGACCTGGCCCCCACCATGGTCCTGCTCAATTTTGAGTGTGCCAGCTGGCGTGGTGTGGCAACCGTGTTCCCTGATGCACACATTCGAGGATGCTTCTTCCACTACTCGCAGGCCCTGTGGCGCAAGGTCCAACAGTGCCTTGAGGTCCTGGAGAGGTACACAGATGTCCCCGACTTCACTCTGCACCTGGGAATGCTATTGGCACTAGCCTTTATACCACCTATGGACATACCAGCAGTATTCAAGGAGAGAACAAAGAGGTCCCCCAGCCCATACTAGACTACATGGAGGATACCTGGGTCCATCGCCCCACTGGTTGGTCAGGGCGACATTGTGCCATCTTCCCCATCGACCAGCAGAACTGCCATGGTGTGACCATCCAGGGACTAGCCAGGATGAACAACACTGTAGAGGGGTGGCACAGGGCCCTCAATACCCAGGTTGGGGTGTGCCACCCTAGCATATGGTGCCTTCTCAAGTGCCACAGGGAGGAGGAGCATCTGACCATCATTAGGGCTGAGCAACTGATTTCCAGAGCAGAGACCACATAGGCCCAGTGGTGCTACCATGACCTGAATGCCCATATCACTGCGGTCATAGCTGAATATAGCACCATAGCCACTATGACTGCCTCCGTGGTCTTGCACACAACTTCACGTTCCACAAGTGAGCTTGCACTTGATGGCCCATGGTGTGCTCTTGTGGCACATCCTGTGACTGTTGTGCCCATTGCCAATCCCTGGCAGGACCCACCCTGGCTGACCTATCCCATTGCAAGTGCAGGACATCATGGTGGCATGGGCGCATACCCAGTGCATAGCAGCATGCCTCATAGCCCATCAGTGTAGCGGTGCTGTCTTGTCATTTGCACCCACTCATTATCTGCATCACTGGCAGTTTCTCATATGACCCATGCACCTGGCAGGCCACACATGTGGTGTTCATAGCTCTTGGACTGGGCCCCCGGTGCTGCACCTTTTTTCACCCATGCCAGTCCCTTGTGCATTGTGTGTTGCCCCACACACACCTCATCTCCTGTGCCAGTGGGCAGTGCACAATGTGTGGGGTGACTGCCCCGTGTCCCTGGGCTTGGTGGCCATGGTGGTGTGTGTCATTTCCTGCGAGTCTGCCCCCACGGGGTTTGGGGGGGCACTGCAGATCATTGGGAGGGTGTGTCTGGACCTCCACTGTTGTCCAATGTGTGCACTGTGCATGGCAGATGGGCAGAGGGTCTCTGGCCATGCTCCATCTGTGGACGCACACTACATGGGTGCACTGCATGCCCCCATTGCTTATGTTATGGCCGATGGGGCAGCATGGACCACCACACTATGGTGGACATGGTTATGTTGCCTCTCTGTTTGAGGCTGGCAGGTGGTCTTCCTGTGTGCTGTAGGTTGGTGGGTGGTCACAGCAGGCCATGGGTGACACAGTGCCGGTCACTGAGAGGGCATTGCCCTCTGGGGCTTGCCATTTTCCTGTCACCCATAGCCAGTCACTTTTCACATGCCACCCAGTGGCCTGTGCCTCATTCCCATTGCCCTTCCCCTGTTGCCATTGTACCATCACCCTGTGCTGCCCCTGCCCTACTGCAGTCACCATTGTCATGTCGCCCATGGTTCTTCTGCCTGCTGCCAGTGCTCACACCATTGGTTGCCCTTCTCCCCCATTTCCCTTGTGGCATTCACCTTGGTGCCATCACCCATTGCGGACTTGCACTCCAGGGGTCACACATATTACATAAAACCCTGACAAATTGGAAATAAAGTGGAAATTTATTTTGTCCAGACTTTGGCTGTCATGGCTGTGCCTGTGCTTGTCTCTGTCACCAAGTCTGTGCTTGTTTCTGTTCCCATAATATGCTGTCTTCATTGACTCTAATACAATGCTATTCTGCTAACCATGCTGTGTTTGTCTTCTTTTCCACTCCCCCTGGACCAGGACCAGGAGGGCTGTCTGCTAAAACCCCATCTCTGCTGCTCTGACACAGTTCCAGTGTGATTTTTTGGTGAAACACATTTTATTTTTGTGTTTTGTTTGTTACTGCCATTTGATTCTAGGCTTGGTTCCCTGAGTGACTGAAGACGATGTCTGCTGACTCCCTCTCATGTAGGTCACTGCACAAGATTTGCCTGTATTTACATAATATTTGATTTTGTGAGGCTGTGCCCTGCATGTGCATGCTTAATATAGATTTTTTATGAGGCTGGGCTGCATATGTATACAGCTGTATGCACACAGATTTTGAAATAAACTTCTGCAATTCTCAGCCAGTCAGGCTTGACTCATTGAGTCATTATTTTTAGTAATTTGCTTCTGGGCTTGGATCCTTGTTCTTCTAAAGTGGGTGTTGGCTGACTCCTCCCCTTCCACAGATCACTATGCCCGAGTAACCTGTGCATGTGAAATACATTTTTTCCTTAGTCTGTGCTTTGTGTGAGCACAGCTGTGCACATGCATTTTTTGTTAATTAAACTGTTGCATTTAGTGAAGCAGGATTGACTCACTGAGTTTATTTATTTATTTATTTAAGTCTTTGATAATCATGTAAGTGCACTGATCCAGGAAACCATTCTCCGGCACGATCCATACCACACAGGCAGCAGTTACAGAGGTAGTGACAAGTTATACAATGAGTATAAACCATGTGGATATACAGACATCATTGGTGAACAAGGTGGATATACAGACATCACTGGTGAACAAAGAAAATAACATACGAAAGTAAAATTAATTTGAGGCTGAAACAAACAACCAGTACATCATGATAAGCAGCAATTATTATACAATTATTTACAAAGGATAAGTGGCCAGTGCAAATGAATGCATGATGTAAAAAAAAAAACATATAAGACACTAGCCAAGTGGGAGAGCCAGAGAAGCAGGTAGTGAGGGATATAAGACAGGTGTCCAATGAAAAGAAAAAGGGCAGGGAAGCCAAAGCAGCCCAAGAGGGAAAAGTCAGAAAGGTGGGGGGGGGCGTCATCTGTCAGGTCCTTGTGCAGTTTTATGTTTAACTAAAGAGGTTGTCCTCTTCTTCTTCCCCCTTCTTAGTAGCAGTGTGGTTTTATTTTCTGCTGGTTTTTGTGGTACAGTATAATTGCTAGGGTTGGCATGAGTATTACTGTAGTTCCACAAGCACTATGTAAAGCATCAAACATACACACAGGCACTACCTAGCAATTGTTTGTGTTTTACATGGTAACCACTAGTGACCTGATCGATCACGTTGTAGCAACCTTGCAAACATGCTTGGTCCAGCCCCAGCAAAGCATTTGCACCACTGGCCCTAAATGGTGAGGGATAGGATGACAGACCCACAAAAGTACAACACATTCAGGCTATTACTGCTGGTGCAGTCCCTGGGCCAAACTCTGATGCAGTCGATACAGAACAGAGGAAGCACTTGGAGGGGGGGCACTAACAAAACAGTTAAGAGTGGGGCATAAAGTTGCCAATACATTTGTGCAAAGACTGGAGATGCCAATAAAGCCCCAGTGCTTTGACCTGAACTTGGTCTTTGTCAGGGGGCAAGTCGGCAATATATAAACACACTATGAATATACAACCCTTAAAGAAAGACACACCATAAATACAGTCCCAGTCAAAAACATGGCCAGATATTTCCTGAAATTTCTGTGATATTTCTAGAGAAATCTCCTGCTTTCTCCATTTACACAGTAGGGGCAGTAGAGATAAACTCTTTAGAAATTTTGGGAAGTATCTGGAAATATCTGGCCATTTCTGTGGCTACTACTGTAAGTGAAGTTATAATAAATGAAACTGAGATGCCCTTCTAACAAAACTATCCTAATGTAACATGTCCAAGGATGAAAAATTGCATCAAAACATTGCATCAATACAAAACATCACAAGATTGTCTCATGCAGTGATGCTAGACAGTAGGTAATGCAGTATCTGGCAAAATGACTGCAAAATGCTGCAGTATGCTTAAGAAGCAGTGTAATTCAAGGACAATTTAGTCCTCTTGTCATCAATATTTTGCGACATGTCATTCACTGCAAAGTACTGAGTTGCATCCTGTCTTGCTCCACTGTACATTATTGATACATAATACAGTTACAGAGAAGGGGTGAGACAGACCACATAGACAATGACAGACTGGTGTTGCTCTGTATTTGGCAGGCAAAAAATATATTTCTCCCCAAGCAAGCCTTTTTGTTTGGGTAGTACTGGAAATAGTACTACTACTAATACCACCAGTAGTACTATTACTAGTGTCATCACCTGGTCCATCTGCATGTTCGCTGTCACATCCTTCTATGCCAGTAGTTGGAGGGCATTAGAGCTTACATGCTTTGTGCAGAAAGCAGCAAACACCACCACCAGTATTACCACTGCTACCACTATCATGGCTACATACACAGCCAGCATGATTCCCACCACCACTGGTGCCATTCTTGCAGTAGACACCCTTTCAGCTGTCACCTCCATGTCAGCCATTGTTACTACTATTCCTATTTCCATGACCAAAGCACCTTCTACCCCTGTGACTGTGACCAGGAACACCCTACAGTGTTGACCCAGTGCAAGGTTTGATACAATATTTGCAGTGCTATATGTGTGGTGTGGTGAATCGAGTGTGCCACATGCAGCTTGTGTTCAACAGTGAGAATTCTATGTTGGTCATTGAAGTGTCATTGAGATATATGTGGAATGCCAGGTTCGGAGGGCAGTTAATGGTGTTGTTGAAGTGCCTTTCAAGCAATCCTTAAAAAAACACCTTTCTTGGCTGAATAATGAATACCATATGATGAATATCCAAATACCTAGGACCCAGATACCAAATATTCTGCCAGATATTCAGGAAAAGGTATTTGCACAGACCTGATAGAAACATAGATAGATAGATAGATAGATAGATAGATAGATAGATAGATAGATAGATAGATAGACAGACAGACAGACAGAGTAGGTGATCGCCTGCCCACTGCTCCAACTGAAGCCGTCAGCATGACTCTAGCTGTGGCTTCACAGTTCAAGAAAGTCCAGCTCTTCTCATACTGATAATGTTGGTAAACAGTTGCCCTTGCTAAGCTGGACAGTCAGCATTGCTGGGTGGCCAAAAACACTATTTCCAGGAAAATTTTCAAAAACATGCATTTCAAAATCTAGCTAAATGGGTCCCATTTATCTATGTGCAGGTGTTTGATTTTTTGAAAATACATCATTTTTATGTATATTTGGTGATTTTTAGTTAATAAAATGAAGATGGTGGATGACAAAAACCTTTTTCATGAGCAAGCAAATTATTTCTCACAACAAGTAAATCATGAAAATAAGCCCTCACAATTGGTGTTTTTTTACAGGTTGAGCTAGAGGGATATCCAAAAAAATTAACTTTAAATCCTTATGACTCTGGAACCATATAATATTTTTTCATGAATCTTTCAAAAGACACTCCCTCTGTACAGGCTGCTTCTACCTGAAGGTTTTGTGGAAAAATTCTACACCATCTTGATGTGCATGAGAGCAAAAAAACAAAACACAAAAGAGAATCAAAAACCTGTTTTTTTTTTTTTCATTTTGTGTTCTGTGCCTTGAACACCAAGCAAGATGCCATCATAAAACTTTTTACATCTTAAGATTCTGGCAGCCAGACCACCCATGCCAAATTTTGGACAATTTCATCAAAGCGCTAGAAGTTATTAAGGTACAAAAATTGGGGTTTACTATTAAACTGTCTACTCAGTCCTAACTATTGAAGCACTACCACCCCTATTATATATTTATACATTGGTATTATAGGGGTGCAGTCACACCCCTATAGTCAGGGTTCAATGGTCACTTCTATGTTAAACCCCAAACTTTGCACTTTAATAACTTTTCTACTGTTCAACTGATTTACATGAAAGTTCGCATGTGCCATTGGGGACCAATGATCTCTTGATGTGGCAAGTTTTGTACCAGTCTGTTGTGTGAGTGGGAGATGCAGACTGTCAAAAAAAAAGAAAAATACCATATTTGTGGGGTGGGGTCCCTAGCATCCCACACTGCTGGGGAGGAGGGGCTCTAAATGCTGAACCTGGGAATTGGGTGGCTCCAATGTCTGCAAATAAATAAAACAACAGGCTGCAGGTGTGCATCCCGGTGTGTCAGAAACACAGAAAGAAGGAAATGGCAATCAGGGTAGAGTGGTGTCACTAGACACTAGGGAAACATCAGGGACTGCAATTAGAGAGTGGATGGTGCTTCTAGACACCAGAAAAATTTATTTCATTGCAGGCGTGGTGATTAGAGGGTGGGGGGTGCCACTAGACAACAGGGAAATTATTTTTATTACAGCGACAATGGACAGAGGGTGGGGGGAGTGCCACTATACACTAGACTAGATGACAGAGAAATGTAAGGGCATGGGTATTAGAGGTTGGGGGGCACTAGACATTAGGGAAAAACATTAGAGTACAGGGGAGGGTAATGAAAGGGATAAGTAAGGATTCTTGAGAGACAAAAAAGGATCTATTTTCGTGAATCATGATACAAAAAAGAATTCTTTGTTCATATCATGCAGTCACGAAAAAGGATTCATTATATTAAAAACACATTTAAGGGCATATTGCTAATTTTTAAGTGCAGATTGCACTTAATGGAGTAACAATCAGTCAGCTAGGTGCGGTGATGTCACTCCAGGATGTCATTATAGTGGCTTTTGAAATAAAAACAAGTAAAAAAAAATGGAAACAAGATGGCAGCTCACAAAAAAGGACTTTTCTCTCATGAAAAAGTTTTATTCTCAAGAAAATGGAATGGGCCTCACTAGACAGAATCCTTTTACGAGATCAAATCCTTTATCGAACTTTCTCCCTCTATCCTGAAAAGTGATCTTCCCATTGAAAACCATGGAAATAAAAATTGAATAACTTTAAAACATTAATATTTTTCACAAAATAAATGTATGCCTCTTCTGTTACCCAAGCTGTTCCTACCATAAGAAGAATCACACCAGAATTCCAGTGACTGGACGCAAGGCGATGAGGAAAAAATTACAAAAAGTGGTTACTTTATGACTTTTTGCATGTCTGAAGCTCAGAATCTACACTTCCAACTGGAACAAAACTTGCTGCATCAAGAAATATTCCCCTCAGGACATTGCATTCCAAATTTTGTGAAAATCCATTGATTGATTGCAAAGTTATTAAAATGCAATATTTAAGGCTTAACATTAAACATTCTATTCAACCCTAACTATAATAATGTAATAT
Source organism: Neoceratodus forsteri (assembly GCA_016271365.2). Classification (NCBI taxonomy): domain Eukaryota; kingdom Metazoa; phylum Chordata; order Ceratodontiformes; family Ceratodontidae; genus Neoceratodus; species Neoceratodus forsteri. The sequence continues at coordinate 1,141,382,493 of CM028129.1, read as the reverse complement.
ATAAAATAATGCATGGGGTGGTGAGTTTAATGAGATTTTACACATACCCCAATGTGTTGGATGCTACATAAACCCTAAACACAAAGCTTGAGGGGTTTATTAAAGCACCCAACACTGAGGAGTGTGTGTAAAATCTGGAGTTAAACACATCACCCCATGTTTAATTTTATATAATTGCTGGGGAGCATTTTCTTATCACAATAATTATATAAAATAAAACAGCCAGCATTGTGGTTGGCATGAAGCCTGTCTGTGATTGGTGGCTAAGCTGCTGCAGAAAACTTTTTTGTTTTATTGTTTCTCCTTCCCCCCTCCCACCCATCCATTTAAACTAATGATTACCTGTTTACTGAGGAGGAGGAGGAAAAGGAAACTGCTGCGAGGCAAAGTTTTTATTTTTAATACACTTACCACCAATGCTAGTTGTTGGTGGCAATGCTATGTGAGGTGAGAGTGGAGGGAGGCACATGAGTAGAGCAAGGGAACCCCAGAGCATGTTTGCCATTACAACCCAAGGGTTATAATGACTAATTATAACAGATGTTCTCTATGGGAAAATACGCTCCATGGGTATTATTTATATATATATATCACGAGAATAAAAATGTAATATTATAGGAGTTTGATAAATATCATTATGGAGTTGTTTACATTAATATATTCATTTATTTTTATTTATTTCAAAGTTTCACCAGTAAAAACATACTGAGCCAAATAGATTGTTTCCAGATGCATCCTGGGGGAATATACAGCACTAATTTACATGGATCTGAAAAAATTCAATTTTTTTCATTATTTTTATAGCAATGTACAGTATTCCCCAGGGGGTTCTGCCTGTTCTCCAAGGTAAGCATTCCCCTGGGCCTTCCTGTGTCTCTAGAGACAAAAAAGGCATTTGACTGGCTCCTTACTGTATAAAGTGTATATAAAACTGCCAAGGCTCCATCCACCTGGGGTCTGCCCTATGACACCATGTGACCCTTCAGCCAATGGAGGCATGTGCACACACATGTTTGCACACACACACACACACACACACACACACACACAATGATAACACTTGAACCAAAATATTTTCTCCTGATGTACCAGGGATGGTGATATCATTAATGTGCCTGCATTACTGAGCATAAGAATAAAATTAGGAGAGGAGACAGATACTCTCCATTAGCTAGACACTTCTGAGAAGCCAGACATTATGTCTCAAGTCTTAGGTTTGTAGGAACTGAAAAAATACTTACACCAGAAGGAGGGGTTGACATTGATAGGTTTGGGAGTCTAGATCCAAAATATGAACTAAATGAATCCATAAATTGGATTCAAATATTTTGAAAATTATTGAATGTTTACCTGCCAATTTGATTCCCATGTTAATTATACTAGGAGGGAAGGAGGTCACCTATGAGCATTATGGGCCCTATTCACCGATGGGTGGAGTGGCTACTTTCCACATATTTGGGTGCGTAGCCTCTCTGCACTCAATGCACCTCCCCATGCAGGATGCAGTAACAGGGGGTGCACAGTGCCAATGCACCTGATCCCCCTGATCCATGGACCACACCACGCCGGGGCAGGCTGGGGGCATGCCAGCACAATGCACCATCCACAAAGGCACATAGTGTTAGCTGCAGGGGTGCAGAGAGGGGTGCAGGGTACACCAGGGTGAACCCTGCTGTAAGCCCCCTATGTGCCACATGCACACATCAGGTCTCCTCCCGGACAGGACTTATAGCCCACTTACCCAGCAGGACCACTGGAGCTGTATCCTCCACATGGCTGACCGTGCCACCCACCCCAGCATACATTGCTGTATGGCCCCTATCAGGTCCCCCCCACCCAACACACATCCCACACATGGGCACTGGCCCAAGGATGCTGCCCCCCAAATGGCAGCACTGGCCCACCCCTGCCACTGGACCCTCTGGCCATATGGTGGGGTACAGTGCCACACCCAGCACTGCCAGTAGACCCCACCCTGTCCCTGTTCACTGCTCTGGTGCCACATTATGGAAGGGCCAGCAGCTTTACCCTCTTCTCACCTCCACAGTTGCTGGCCACTGGACATCCATGTGGTGCACTGCCAACATGTACCCAGAATTGTAGAGGATTCACTAAGTGACCTGGTCTTAGCATCTTATTTGATGCCCGGCCGGGTCCACGAATCTGCCCCTGGCTGCCCTGCAGAGTCTTGCACACCAGGGAGTGAGGCAATAGACAAGTGGTGGCTGGTGTTGAATTCAATGGCATGCACCTGTCCACAGGTGCAGACCAATCTGAGCGAGATATGTGCCTTCAGCACATAATTCCCACCCATTGGTGAATACAGCTCATAAGTAGTAGCACTACAGCCCATGGATAGGGATTACTTGAAGGAAAGGGTTATTGTCCTATAGTTTTTCTTGTCCTAGGTATATGCATACGAGGCATTGCACGTGAACAGTGCACAGCACTGTGGTTACACAGTTCAGGATATTGGAATTTTATGTAGGACATCAGTGTATGACACAACTTACAGAGATCGGTGAAATTATTTGGAAGCCATTCTAGAGATGTTAAACGTGTGGAGAGATAGGTACCATAACCACAGACCAGATCATACATTATGAGAACCAGATAAAATACAAAGAGGAAAAAGTAGATTGAGGTATTATACATATTGGACCTGCTGTAATTTGTATTCTGAGCCAATAATTATATACCATGACAGTATTCAAGAGGTAAGAAAGAATTTATAACACTAAGTGTAAGTACACATTAGTTTATATGACAGAAACAGCATGATACTTGTTACATTAATAATAAAAGAGATTTGTATCTTTTTAGTTAGTGTTTTGGAAAAAAAGAAAACAGCTACAGTACTGTAGAATCAGAGCCTGATTTAAAACATACAAAGTGTCTTAACACTCAAGGTTATGATTTAAATAAGCTGTACAGATAGATAGATAGATAGATAGATAGATAGATAGATAGATAGATAGATAGATAGATAGATAGATACTCATTGCAAAAAAAAAATGTTAATTCACCAGTCAGGATTAAAGTGACAAAAGTAAGGAAATGTAGTGTTAGGGTTCCCAGCCTGCATGCAGCAACAGGAAAAAACATTACAGTTTCATCTCTCCTGTATCTTCACAAATTACGTGTGGGGTGTACCTTGGGGTTATTAATCCTAACACTCACCCCATTCTCATATGCTCTACACATCTCAGCTTATTTACTGATGGAATTGGGTAAGCATTAGGGTTAACAACCCCAAGGTACACCCCACACCTGACTTGGAAAGATGCAGGAGAGGTGAAACTGCAATGGTTTATTATGTTGCTGCCTACAGAGTGGGGGTGGGGTGTTAGGGTTGGGAACCCTAACACCGCATTTCCCTACTTTTGTTGCTTTAATCCTAACTGAGCCTCTGGGCCCTGTGCAGTTCCATTTCTGGCAAAGCCAGAATTTATTTGCTTGGTTGTATGGCTTGTTAAATGAGAGAACAACTTATACTGCCATTGTATAACTCTCTGGTGAAGCCACATCTGCAGTACAAGTTACATTAAACTGTTCATCCAACTCACTGCTCTTCCATTTTTTTGTGATGGCAATACAGTGCCAACTCTAATTTCGGCAGCTGCAAACTGTTTTCCAACCACCCTTCAACTCTGATGCAACTCAATTTCAACTGTCCTCAGCTTCTTTCCAATGCTGATGCAAAGCATTTTCAATGTAGTGGTTGTTTTTTTCACAGTAATCCTTTACAGTTGTTATTCTCCTCCCATTCACTGTATTTCCCTCCATCATTTCAGTTCTTATCTGCATTTACAGTACTGTACTATACAGTATCCTGTGTACATTATTTTCTAATTTTGTATATGTGCTGTAAGTAGGAAGAATTAAGTCATTAAGGAGTTAAACGTGAAATGTTATAAAATCTTGATGACTCAGAGCTATGATTCAAACCACACTGTACTGCCACCTGATAGTTGAGCTGAATGGCTGATAGCTGAATGGAGAAGCTGTAATGCTTGTGCTGTCTCATGGTTTGAATATCAAATACAGAGCTGTCGACAGCACAGTCCAGGGAAGCAGCAGTTTTCAATTCCACCCAAAAAAATTTACAAATAGAGCATGGCGAGAGCAAATATTGTACGATAGAGGGATTGTGCTGAGAAAGGCAAAGAGAAAGGGAGAACTGTGCTGAACATGAGATTTGGGGGATTGTGCTGAGAAAGGGAGAACTGTGCTGAGGGTGAATTTCAGGGGATCATGCTAAGAAAGGCAGAGAGAAAGGGAGAATTGTGCTGAAGGGGAACTTGGATATTTTAGGGACTGGACAAAGAAGTAATAATACCTGACAGGGTGGGCTTTATTGGGAAATACCAGACTTCCCAGGGGTGTAATGAGGTCTGACACCACGGATGGAGGGACTTATAGCCCCTGGAGCTGGGTACTGTAAAAAAAAAGTAGGTTTGATAAAAAATTGTTAACAAAAAAAAACATTTAGTTAAGTTTTGTAATTAAATAGTTCCTCTGTCTTCATTAACATTTTATCCTTTTAAGACTTTTTTTGGGGAGTGTTTTTTTGAGACCATTGTCTACCCCTCCCCCCAAGCTCCCCTGTAATTTATTTTTTTGTACAGTTGGAACACATTGAGATGGAAGCAGGAGCGTGATCAGGGAAATGAACAGAAGTTGAGTGGTTTGTCAGACTACTATCTAACTGGGGAAATGAACTGTGGTCAATTTTTGTAAAAAAAAATAAAATAAAAGTAGTTGGGTTAGTGAGGGACACTGTTAATTAACCACACCTACTGGCTAGCACTTCAGACTTGAAAAGGAAACTTTTTTTACATTACCTTGTGAGATGTGTGATTAAATGTGCTGGAGTCTATGCCACTTCATTACAGATGGTGTGCACCTTGTGTGAAATCCTTCGGGAGACAAGGTATACACCGGGTGAGTATTAAGCATCCATACTGAAGACAAAAGTGGAGTGGGAGTTTTATGAAATTGATCCCGAAGATGGAGTCTTGTAGCCAGCTAGTGGCAGTAGTGACAGTGGGCACAGTAGCGGATGTCAGGAGTGGTGGGGGAGTGATGGGGGCCCATCTTTTTAAGGTGGAAAAAATGGTGGGTGTTATGCATTGGGAGAGGAGGAGAATAATAGCAGCAACAGAAATAGAACTGAAAGTGCAGGTACAATTTTAATTTTTCTGTGTGGCGAGCAGGAAGAGAAACACTGTATCTTAGAGTTCAGACTTACAGGGAGACTGTGGATTAAAGGCTGCTGTTCAGTGGAGCTATACCAGACAGTAACGGGGCACAGAAAAGGAAGATTTTTGTTTGGGAAAAAAAAAACTTCAGTTACAATAATAGTGGCTTTCAGATGTGCAGGCTACGTGATGTTTGGGATGTGACTTGTCTTGGGTGGGGGCTTGCCTCACTCAGTTGTCCATTAACAAGACAAAAACATGGCTGCTGCTTCCTTTGAAAATTTGGGGTACCCAAGGATACAGTAAGTAATGGGGCATCCAGAATTGGCACTTGTTTTTTAGTGGGCTGTATTGAAAAATAAATTCATGCTGAGTATGGCTTTCAGCCAATTAGCAGGCTTTATTTTTCTAGCCAATTTTCTAAATGTACATAATAAACAGGGCTGACTGGAATGTTAGGGCAGTCTAGCCTAAAAAAGAATAAACAGCATTGTTGATTAAAACTGAAACTGCTAGGCAGACTGGCCACAACAGAAAAAAATAGCAGCAAGTGGGGTCCTCAGAAGGGAGGAAAAAAACATGGGAGCTGGGTTTTTGATCTAAGTGCAGGATTACTATTAGCTGGAATTGGTTGACAGTTCCTTCATGGGACTGGGAAGAATGGTGTGTCATTCAAATTGTGCTGCACACTGTAGTAGTGAAACTGGGCTCTGACTCAGTAGTTCAGAACTTTTTATGGATTGCTTAAAGTGTTATATTGCATTAATAAAAGTTTCCAGAGAGCTGTAAAGTAAGCAGAAACTGAATATCAGCTGGAGGCAAACCATTAGGAAACTTTTATGAATTAATTGCAGTGAGCAGTGCACACATTAAGCAACTCACTGAAAAATGATAAACCAGTGAGTTGAAGGAACAGTGTAATGTGAATTGTACTGTACAATATAGACTGTGGGGGGTGGGGGAGTGATGGCATTTCGTTGAGCATTGTCAGGTGAAATGAAGATGTAGTTTATATTAGAGGTTACCAGAGTCAATGGAGGTGAACAAGTACAAATAAAGTCACCAAAGTCATGTTATTACATAGAGGATAATGTATGGTCCTCTGTCCGTAACCAAGTTTGTAAACTCTTGAGAGGTCATCATGGCGTTTAGAACCTCGATGACTCGAGAGGTTTAGTCGCCAAAGACGACCTCGAAGAGTTCGCTGTTACGAATGAAAGAACCATACATTTCTTTATAATGTATGGTCCTCTATCTGATGTTTCAAGTGTGAAATCTCAAAATTTCATGTGCAGTTAGGCGTTAGAGAGAAACAATCAGCGGTACAGTTTTACAAATAAATTTTACTTACGGTTTGGTGTACAGCAAGGATCGACATCATGAGTGACAATTGAAAACAAAAAACATTACAGTATTTTTACTGTTTTCCTTTTTACATAGACATTTAATGTTTTAATTAGTCTATTTCGGTGCGGATGATCTGATGTGCTGCGATTACCTCTGGAGCTGAAGACGTCACCTGGTAGGAGACAAATGAGTTGGAGTCAAAGTTCAAAGAAAGTGATTTTGTTAGGGCAGGGGTCACGGGAGTTCGTATACTGACGTTAGATTTAGTCGGTTTCGTCATTACATTTTGTCTGATGCCCGCCTGCGAGGTAATTTATTATTTTAACATTTACAGCTCCTTGTTAGAAAATACAGTTGTGGCCAAACAGCTTAAAATTTGACAGGTTGGAAAGTGGGTTGGCGGTACTGATTTTCACTCTCTTCTGGGACTGTGCTTCACTGCAGCTGGTGGATGCAGAGTACAGGGCTGTTGTAATTGTTGATTTCTGCAGACAAATATCTAGCTGTTTCGTTTCTGCTTCTCTGAAGATAGGACACTATAGTTATTTATTGATTGTAGTGATTTATGCCCAGAGACCTGCTGTACTTCATTGGGTGGGATGTTACTATCTACCAGCATCTGGATTGCAGTTTTACGGGTGGAGTGGTTTGTTATGCGCTTGGTTGGTGGTAGTCCTGCCTGAAGCTTCATTTGTCGCATCATGGCTCTTATTTTATTCTCCCCCACTGCCATGGCGTGATACCACTTCGATACTCCTGCCTTGCAATTTACATTTGGGGCTAGATAGAAGGGTGCATAAGCCTGTAACATTGCTGGTGCCCTTTGACTTTTGTACTCTATGTAGGTGGCAACAGGGCATCGCTGTGGCTCGTCATTGCTCTCATACATTTGGGGGCTGATTGCACGGATGTCCCTGGGGTTTTCACCACTTCTGGTCTTGGTTTGCCTCTCAAAATACTCTAGATAGTGGTGCCCATCTGAGTCGGAAAGTAACTGCAAATCACCCCAACGCAGTGCATATTGCTCTGAGGTACGAAGGGCGAAATATATAGCCCATTGTTAAAGAAATTGCATTCAGGAGGGCTGTTGCATTTTGACGTCCCAGTCTGCCACTTTGGTATAGATTGTCAATGTCTGCAGGGGTCAGTGCTTCAGCCCTGTTTGGCTTGTTGCCCTTCCCAAGTTTCTTGAGATATTTTTGTTTGGCTGATAAGGTTGCTAGGGTTTGCTTGAAATCGGTGGTGTTGCCGTGGAAATTTGAGTGACTGTAGTTTTCTTTTATTAGGTGCCTGTCTATGCTTCTGATTATACCAAGGATGGTACTTGGTTCATACTGGCTGCTGTCACTTCTTTCTACCCTGAAGATGAAGTCTGCTATGTGGTTGTCGAGCTCCAATACAGGTATTTCTGCTATTTTACGTATCTAGCCAGCATCAGCTAAAAGCTTTTAAATAGCCGTAGAGTCGCTTGTGTTTTCTGATTGTTCACTGGTTTGCTTGCTCTTCAATGAATTTTTCGCGATACGCTTAACTCACGGGAGAAAATAGCAGCCGACATTGTGTGTCTATGCTTTTGAAAACACTAGCTTTACTGTTTACATTTGAAGTGTGAGCAGCTCGCGCCCAAGCTTTTTTGACAAGATTCTATTCTGTTATGCTGCAGTAGCTATGTTCATGGTGCAGCATAACAACAAGCTACTGCAGCATAACAACTTTTGAGCTTGTGTAGATTGTTAGACGTAACAGCATTCTACCATACATTATAAAGTGTTTCAAATCAAAGTGGAACTAATTAAGGATTAGCCCAAAAGAGACAACCCTGCTGTTTGTTATGTTCTCATCAATTCAAATGTACTGTAAATTACAGAGCGCTGAATATGGAGGCAGAAATTAAAGATGGCATCCCAGTGCTACCCACAAGGACAACAAAGTCTACAAATCTGGTTTTCCGGGAATGAGGATAGGTTTATCCATATCTTGGAGCTCCAGCTGAACAAGGTGTTTGATTAAAATGGATGAATCTTGTATGGAAACCTGTGTAAAATCTGTATAGGAATTGTCTGTCTAGAACTCAATTATCATATATTTGGGAAACAGAGTCCACATTACAGGTTATATAACTGAAAACATATCTATACTCTACTTTGAGACTGCAGTGTGGCTGGGTTTGGACTAAAGTGGGTTGGGACTGTGGGGCATCATTGTGATTTAGGAAACCTGGAAGCTTCATAGGGTAGAACGGTCATTTTTACATTCGCTTGCGTGCACGCGCAAGGAATGTCTTGGGAGAATGGGACACTTTGGAGGTGTGCCCCTCCCCTGCAATCCCCTGCTAAATTGAGCAGGCGTGACAGTCCTGCACCAATGGGACACGGTGCTGTGTATGACAGCGGTGGTCTTCTCTTCAAAGAAAACCACCGCTGTCATACACAGCACCGCGTCACACCGCCCCTCCGAAAATCTTTGCTGACATGCTGGGAGCCCACCCCAGCATGGAAAACATCCCGTGTCATCTGCCAATGGGGGTGCCCAATCCCCCATCGGCTCCACAGCCCCCCCCAGCCATCCTTCTGCCACGCTGGGAGCCCACCCCAGCATGGCAAATGTCCCGCGTTGTCTGCCGACAGGGGTGCCCAATCCTCTGTCGGCTCCACAGTCCCCCCCAGCCATTCTTCTGCCATGCTGGGAAACCACCCCAGCATGGCAAACGTCCCGCGTCATCAATTATTTAAAAAAAAAACCCTGTAAAGTAAAAACGGTCCCGTTCAGTCTCTCTGCCCAACTCCCACAACCTGCACCCACCCACTGCGTACCCTGCCTCCCCACACCCCCCTCACTCCATACTTACCTCTGGAGCTTGGCACGATGATCATCGGTGGACAAAGAACACGTCTGCACTCTTGAGAGCCGACCGCAAACTGAGGAAATGCTGGTAAGCTGTATTATGGGCTAGATAGGGGGTTTTCAACTTTATTGCATATCTCAGGCATTTTTGGAATTTTTGCACCAAATTTTCAACATGGGGTTTTTGGGACCCCTTCTCATGAATGATGTCACTGTCATGGCGTTATTTAGGCCCGAATGGTAATTTTTCAGTCACTGTACAGTCACTGCAAATCACCCTTTGGGTCCAAATAAGCCATGACAGTGACACATTCATGAGAAGGGTCCCAAAACCCCATGTTGAAAATTTGGTGCAAAATTCCTAAAATGACTGTTTTACGAGCGTGCATTGCGCAGTTCCTACGCAGGCTCATAAGCTCGCGAATTTTCAATATTTTCACTACAGATTTTTAACATTGCCATTTTACCACAGCTCCTTATGAGCAGTACAGCTGTCATTTTTCACATCCTGCCCAAAATGTGTTTCCACCCATGTAGTGCACAATGGCGCAGTCAGTGTGCGAAATCAATGTATGGGACACAGTAAGAAAATCATGGTGACACTGTTTATTAGCAGAGGTCTTAAAATGGCTATGTTGAAAATTTGGTGAAAAAATTCCTAAAAATGACTGTTTTTCGAGCGTGCGTTGCGCAGTTCCTACGCACGCTCGTAGGTTTGCAAATTTTCAATATTTCCACTCCAGATTTTCAACATTGCCATATTACCACACCTTCTTATGAGCAGTAGAGCTGTCATTTTTTACATCTCACCCAAAACGTGTTTCCACCCATGTAGCGCTCAATGGCACAGTCAGTGTGCGAAATCAATGTATGGGACACATTAAGAAAATCACAGTGACTCTGTTCATGAGCAGAGGTCTTAAAATGGCTATGTTGAAAATTTGGTGAAAAAATTCCTAAAAATGACTGTTTTTCGAACATGCGTTGCGCAGTTCGTATGCACGCTCGTAAGTTTGCGAATTTTCAATATTTTCACTACAGATTTTCAACATTGGAATTTTACCACACTTCCTTATGAGCAGTACAGCTGTCATTTTTTACATCCTGCCCAAAACGTGTTTCCGCCCATGTAGCGCACAATGGCGCAGTCGGTGTGCGAACTCAATGTATGGGACACATTAAGAAAATCACAGTGACACTGTTCATGAGCAGAGGTCTTAAAATGGCTGTGTTGAAAATGTGTTTAAAAAATTCCTAAAATGACTGTTTTCACGGTGTGGATTGCGCGGTTCCTATGCTGCGGCTCGTAAGTTCGCGATTTTTCAATATTTGCACTCCAATGACTTCCAAATACCTAAACAGCACATAGAAGCAAGCAACATTCGGCATTGACAAATGCTTGTACTTCTTTGTCACTGATTTTTTTAAGCCATGTCCAAGTGCCAAATACCACTGCAAATACCTGCAAGCGAACGTTTGGCATTGACAAATGCTTGTTTTTCAAACATTACACTATAAAACAACTGTATAAAAATGGAATATGGTGTGAGCTCTGCAGGCAAAGTTAATTTTTCAACCTTAATAGCTTGATGTCACAGGGCAAGGCTGGACTCTGGAGGGCAGGCTGCTCTCTTGATGCTGGTTAATGTTCTCAGTAGTCTTGCTGAATCTGGAGCCTTTGATCAAGCCACTGCTGGTGCCTAAAAACAGCATAACTTGTCTGCCTATTAGAGGCACTGACTAATCATGACAGATTGTTGATACCTGCAATTAGCAATGTAGACACTTCCGAAACAAAGTGGCAAACTCCTCAAGAGGAGAAGATTGGCAGCTTGGAATGATAGGGAAAAAAATACATATTTTGAAACGTGTCCACTATGGATCAGACCAAGTGAGTTAATCTGAGTTTTAAAATAAAATTTTATTGGTTGGGGTTTTAATTGTTTATAAAAAGCCAACTGATAAACACATTTGTTATTATTTTTCATGCGCCTTTATTTTAATACCACCCTTGGCTTGCATCTTCGGTTTCTTTATATAGCTCTATGGAAGTTTAACTATACTTATGTTAACTTTTAAATGTGGATCAGTATGAGATTTTTTAAGCAGATATACTTCTATTTTGCATAGCTGTTGACTCCCATTCCATCTGTTTACTTTCTTAATGGTAATACACATAATTCCACTCTTTCTGTTGAATTAAAAAGGCAGTTCTCATCCCCCCCTTTGATAATTACCAGTAAATTACTTGCCTAGTGATTTCTGGGAGATAGAGTACCACAGCAAGCAATAAAGTCCTCTCAGCAAAGGGCCACTCAGAGCGCACCCAGGTGGGACACATCCCAGCTGTCACACAGGCACTTTTTGTGACTGACTGGCCCACCATTAGTCAGTACCACAATGATGCGGGTCGAGAGGAGGCCATGCCACTGTCCACAAAAATGTTAAAATATAGGGCTTTTTCTGTAACTCATAAAGCTATAGCCCTAGCATCAATAAACAATGCAAACATCATTTAAAGAGTCAATAAAAGCTGCAGAAAGTTTCCATTGAAACCGAGTATGTCAGATGCTCCAGCAATAAAATATTTTATCAACTAGTCTCACTCCCACTGTCTATAATCATAATTGCTTAAGCACATACTATGCGCACGTGTCAGCAGCATATGTGTATATTGATTTATTTATTTATTCACATTCATTAAGCAAGCAAAAATAAAGTATGCTGCTGATTAATGTCATGTCAGTACAAAACATTAGTCTCCTTTCAAGCACTTATCTGCAGTAAAGAATGAAGTTGAAACTTAATGACTCACTTTCCTCCATACAATACATGCTTTATTCATACTGGCAGATCCATGAAGGTGTGATGTTACTTGATTTGGCTCTCTGATACCTCAGAACTATACAGTGAAGTCCACTGAGCAATCAGCCTCTGTTTCTTCTGCCTCCAAAGAAGGCCAAAGGTGCAAGAGCTGTGACTCTTAGCACCTCATTCTAATAAGAATGTCAAGTAATGGGGTGTGAGACTACACCCCCCCATCAAGTGTTTTGGGATGGGGTGAACTGTGCTTAAGTTGGAGCTACTCGCCACAAACTTGATGCTAAATATGTATGATGGCAGGTAACAAGGCAGTGGACCAATTTCATCTTGTTGCAGCACCCACTGAAAACTGATTGGATGGTGTAAGTGGCTTTGTTTTATATAAATGTGGAGTGGCATGCAGGGACTGACTGTGACAACAATATGTTGCAAGGAAGGGCATAGGACTGGCTTTGCTGCTGTTCTCTCCCTTGTCTCGCATTTTTCCATGTAATGATCATGCAGTACTGACATCTCAAGAGAAACTGCTGACTCTGTATGGCCCCTGCTGCAGCTACTGAGATGACTAGCACTTTACAGTTTGGAGTAAAAGTCAAGAATTCTTGGGCACTTCCTTCAGGAAGAAAGACATGTCAATGCAGATCATCAAGGGGAGGAGAAGACTTGATTGGCAAAGTCAAACTGTCTGTCAGTTTTGCCCTACAGTGTTGAGGCATTAATGGCTGATCAAAGGCCTGGAAGGGAGTTCTTCAGTACAAAAGACTCAGAAACCAACTCCTCACACACTCTGAGACCCAGAGTGGGATCTCTACCAATCCCTAAAGCCCCTGTCTCTCCTTTGTCCATGAACAGCCCATTTTCTGTTGGAGGATTAATCAAAATATCAGAAGGTGCAGTTGTCAAATCTGAGATCCCAGAAAGACAAGGGTGCACTCTCTGGACGAAGTCCATGGCAGTCAATTTCCCAATATAGTATGTAAGACTCTTCTTTTGAGAAAATAACTGCTAGAAGTTAGAATTCAACTGTTTTTCTAATGCTACATTTTTTGTTCATTTTTGCTTGAACCAAATTCTGAAGTGTTAAGGGTCGGCAATCATTCAGAGGTAGATTTAAATATTAAAACAATAAAATTGTGACCTTTAAATGTTAAACTTATATCACATCACATTCTGAGGTCCTGTGTATGTGTGTTTCCAAAGCAAGGTAAAGCAAAGCCGACGAGTTGGTGTAAAGGAGATATTTATCAACTTCTCTTTAAACATTTATGTTAGATGTATGGTCAAAAGGTAGGACATAAAACATGATTTTAATTACTTAATCTGCCCCATCCCCTAGTGGATGAGTAAAGGTTTGGGGAAAGTATTGTAAGCTCATCAGACATTTTCAAGTTAAACGATAATACTTTGATAATGTATTAAACTCGTCAGACACCTTCACGTTAAACTGTAACATTTCTGTGAAACAGTAGTGCGAGTAGTTCTGTCAAAAGGGGGATTCTCTTCACTGAAACTAATGCAAAGCTTCAACATTTAGAAAAGAATGAAATGAGGGATTGCTTAGAAAGAGTAATAAAAAAATAACCTACACTGACTGAAATTAATCATGAACTAGTAGTTCACACCACTTTTCCACTAGACACCAGGGAAATGGCAGCTCACTGCTCTCACTGCAGCCCACAGCATGAGTTCCAGCTGCAACTGCAGAAGTCAAGAAAAGTCTCACTGTTTTCACACAGACAATGCAGGTGAATGGCCCCTAAGCTGGGAAGCATAGATTTTGGGTGCCCTTAAAATGTATTTCTGGCAACTTTAAAAAAAACAAAAAACAGAATGTCACTAAATGGGTCCTGTTTAGCTAGGTTTAAGTGTTTGTTTTTAAAAGGACTTTAATTTTTATGTATTTGAAAGATAATGACAGCCATACAAAAAAGGATTTTTTCATCACAAAAAAGGGTTGATCCCATATGAAAAAGAATCCTTTTTCATATGGACCAAATTCTTTTTTCATTTCAAGCAGCTATCCAAAGACTGTACTGAGCATGCTCAGAACTGAAATTTTAAAATGTAATAACTTTGGAATGGATTAATATTTTTTCACCAAACCAGAAAAAGACACATCTGTGGTCAAAGCACTTTCTACATAAAAATATTCGGACCAAAATTCCAAGCCATCTGGGCACAAGATGATGACAAAAAACAGCAAAAAACCTGTGGCTTTTTATGTTTTTTCACCAGCTGCATCTCGGAATCTGCACCTCTGACCAGAATGAAACTTGGCATGTCAAGAGCCTGTTGAATGGTTGCAAAAATATTAAAGTGCAAAATTTAAGGATTAACATAGAAACCCCTGCTCAACCCTAACCAGAATGGTGCTACCGCACCACTAGTGTGTGTGTGTGTGTGTGTTTGTGTGTGTGTGTATATGTATATATATATATATATATATATATATATATATATATATATATGGCAGTGTCAGTGGCTCAGTAGGTAGCACACTCGCCTCTGGGGCAGGAGATCAGAGGGCTGTGGGTTCAGTTCCCACATCTGGCACTTGGGTTAATATCCCAGTACTGACACTGTAGTGCAGCATGAGAGGGGTGCTGCACTTCTGAGGTGCTGTCTTTTGGATGAGATGTTAAACCAAGGTCCCGTCTGCCTGGACTGGTGGTAGTTCAGGTGGATGTTAAAGATCCCAATGCACTTAACAAAAAGAGTAGGGGAATTTTTTATTATAACAACATCAAAACAAATAACAAACCATGTTAATGCACACCAAACCAAACAGAAATAAAAGGAAAAAATAGTACAATCAGCGGGCAAGGTTTACAGAAATTTCAGCAAAGAAATACAATCATCCTAACCTCTTAACAGTGGTTAAAATACATATAAAAAAAACCTAATATAATCTATTTATATTTAATAAAGAGAGTCAGACCTTGCCACCAAAGCCTAACTTACGTGGGAGATGCAAACCTCACATCATGCAGATAAACCCGTTTCATAGCCCCTTGAATCAATAAAGTCACAGTCTCAAATGGCATATGTTTCTGATATAAAACCCATTGACAGCGGGCTTGCCATAAATAATAAATCAATGCACAACATAATATCTGCAGTGTATCAACACAATAGCACTTGTGCAACTGAGCAAATTTCCCCAAAACCAAGATATCATAAATAAGGTTACATAACCACAACAAATTCCATGTTTTAGCCAAAAACTTCCAAAGAGAAGAAGTGAAAGAGCAATGGAAAAAAAAATGTTCCATGGTTTCTTCCTTATCAATACAACCTAGATAAGAACAATTCCTTTCAGTCCTGGCCTTATATTTAACATTACCCCGCACCCCCAATCTGCCATAACAGGTCAGCCAGATCACTTCCCACATGTAGATCGGTAAACGTGAATTGTTTAGCCATTGCAAAACCAAATGAACACCTCCAGACGAACAGCTCTTAAAAGCAGGAACGGTAGGATAGAGCTCCAACATGACTATGGCATACAGGAGCCACTCTGAACCTGCACGCACTAAAGGCGCAGACAATTTCCATCGAAATAGTCTCTTCACAATTGGAAGGAATAAACTAGGTATAAATAAAGTAGGAATGGGTTTTGGGGGATCAGTTATCCAAACCGAAAAATATTTAAATAACACAGTGCGCAACAGAAGATCATCACTTGTGGATGGCTCCGTCCATCCTCCTTTAAAATTAAATGCTATAAACAAGGTAGAAAAAAAACCAACCGGGTCAATCATCCCCAAACCACCACGGGCCTTCGCTAAATAAGTATAATATCGTTTAATGGTATTAAATCTGTTTCCCCATACCATCTGAAAGAACAGGCTATACAATTTAGTCTCCAGAGAAATGGGAAGTGGAAAAATATGTGCAATAAATAACAAAATAAGTACCACAAATTTCTTCAACACCATAACCCTCTTAATTTTGGACAACTTCCAACGTTTCCAAATGTTAATTTTATAGCCCACCATTTGCAGACCTTTTTCCCAGTTAAGGCTAGGTAAATTTTGGGAGCCATACCAGAGACCTAAAATCTTAATAGGGTCTGACGAAATCCTCAAACCTTGAACAACTAAAGACTCCGGGAATTAACCCCAATAAACAAACCTTGACTTTTAGTGGTATTCAATTGAGCATTAGAAAACCTAGCAAAGTCCTTCATACAATCCAAAAACACCGGCACCTTATGATCCTGAGTGAAGAATAGACACAAATCATCTGCATACACCTGAACTCTGACATCCTGCAATAAGGGAGGTGCCGTAATACCTTCCCAGAAAGGTCTACTTGTCAAATACTGAATTAAAACATCAATTGTAAAAACATACAATAAAGGAATAAGCAGGCAGCCTTGCTGAACTCCCGTAGTAACATGAAAGCCGGCCCCAAACCGGAACCGAACAACAGGAAACGTCAGAGAACTCCCATATATAGCTTTAATCCAAGAAACAAAAATCACTTGGACTCCATAATGACGTAACACAGAAAACAGAAAGGGATGATATACCCTGTCAAACGCTTTCTGCTGGTCCACCGACACAATGCAACCTGATAATTTATGGAGATTAATATATCCAATCCAATCCCGAATCATTTTATGAGCTTGAAAAATTGAATTCCCTTGTATTGCACAATATTGGGTGGGAGAGATGACAAGCCGAGCCATGTTTTTCAACCTTGTATTCAGAATACCAGTCAATAACTTGTAATCGGAATTCAACAAAGTAATAGGTCTCCAATTCTCCAACATTAAACTATCCCCGCTTTTGAACAAAAAAATCAGTATCCCATCAGTAAACCATCGAGGGAAGGTACCAGCGTCCAAAAGGAAATTAAATATCAATTCCAATCCCACAGCAAAATCGTCCGGAAACATTTTATATAATTCAATCGTAAGACTGTCCAAACCTGGGGAAGTGCCAGCTTTCATATTCTTTATTGCTTCCTTAGTTTCCAAGCGAGTGACAGGTGCTATTAAGGGCCCACCCGGAACCCCAACATCGGCCGGCTTAATGCGGTTCAAAAAATTCTGAATCTCACAAAGAGGTGGAGGGAATTTAGGTACATGTGAGAGCACAAATTGTTTGATCAAGGACTGCAAGTCCTCAGGATCTGAAACTATAGACCCATCTGCCATCTTCAATGCCACAATCAAAGTATTCTTCCTATAAGTTTTAAAGGCTTCATAAGAATCCCCTACTGGGCTCTTCTTATCACCTTAGAGAAACAAAGCCTGTAGGGTACTAGCCCTATCATATTGCCAATCCTTAAGTTGTGATTTAGTGTGGTCTATAAGAAGGGAAGAGTTATTATGGGAAGTGTTGGCCGAAGAAATCAAAGTATATAACTGCTGACACAAAGACAAATACCTAAGAAACTTCTCATTCCCCTTAGTCTGACCTATATTTTTAAAAAATGCACCGAAGTCAAGTTTAGAATCAACCCACCAATCTCCCAAATCATTGTACAAAAAAGCCACAGACAGCCTAGCTTGAAGTAAAACTTTAAATTTAGCCACCACATCAGGACAGTCCAACAATAAAGCATTCAACTTCCACCTAGGTTTAGTCGTAGAAGGTAAGTGGTCGGGACTTATAATGCATTGAAGCAGTAAATGGTCAGAAAAAGAAACCGGAAATGATGAAAACTTAAACGACAAAATATCCGATAAAAAAATATAATCTATAGTTGAAGTATAGGAATTCTTTCTATAAGTAAAGTGCATCCCTCCTGGTTGTTGAAAATTTGCAACAACCAGGCCAGAAGACTCAAGTAATTCCACCAACGCATTGGAATCACAATAAACCTTCTTAGCCCCACCTGGGACCTGTGCCCCCAATTTATGTTTAATATCACAATTAAAATCCCCACACAAAAAAATGGAATGTGTAGTACATAAAAAAGGTTTAATCAATCGAAAGAGCTCTACCCTTTCTGCTTTTAGCTGGGAACAATAAACATTTATGAATCTACATGTTATTGAATCCAGAACCCCAACCAAAATCATTAATCTGCCCAGAATCAAATCCATTAATTTAATCAAGGAGAATCGAAAGGAGTTAAACAGAAATCCAATCCCGTCTGCGATTTGTCGACCAAACGACCAGTATGACGGGCCCCAACACCATTCTCTTTGGAAGAATCTAGCCTGATCAAGCGAATACATCCATGTTTCTTGTAAGAAACAAACGTCAAAAGCCTGAGAATGAACATAATCATAAATAATACTACGCCTTTTAAAGTTCAACAGACTATGAACATTCACAGAGTCTAATGTGAACACCATTAGCTAAGCCCAAATCCAATCAACCATCTTTTTTCCTCCTTTTCTTTTTCTTCTTACCCTTATAACCCTCCTGTAGATGCGATGGGGATGGTGGGCTATCTGGAACAGACTGGGAATCTAATTCTTGGCTATCCATTTCAGACTCCCTCCAAGTGGTAGCCAAGACAGAGAAGGGGTTAGTAGATTCCAACACCAACGGACTCGGCCCAGAACTAGCCTTGGTGTTCCTGGAGGAACACTGTACAGGGATCAACATCACAGGTTTAACAGCCTTCACACCTCCATCAGTAGTCGAGGTGACACAGCCCTCCGAACTCTCCACCGGAACATCCTGAAGAGAGTCCTCAGGAACCGCATTATGAGGTATACCATCAGAACCAGTAGACCCTAAAACCTCACGCCCCTCCACGGTAATACCCTCAGAAACTTCCTGCTGGACAATTTTATCCTGAGCCACCTGAATCAACATTTCCGGGTTTCCGATCGAGGTTTTATTTTTAGCTGCCCAAACACAGTCTGAAAAAACATGCCCCACCCCTTCACACAAGTCACATTTCGTAGGATTAGAACACTGAAACGCCCCGTGGCCTACCTCCCCACAATTATCACACCGTGGTTTGTCGCATGAGCTTGACAAATGTGTCCTCACCCCACACCTGTAACAAGCTCTAGGCTGACCCGCATAAAAACACACCCCTCTATCCCTCCCCAAAAGGAAGGAATTAGGGATATGTTCAATCCCTTGATCTGTCTGTCACAATTTAACCTTGAATTTCCATCCTCCAGTCCAAAACTGTTCCGAGTCCAGAATGGCCTCCAGAGCACCCAAGACGTCACACCTCTGAGCAAGCCAGTAAGAAATGTCATCCACATGGACACCCTCATTCCGAAACATGACCGTCACAAACCGAATTAGAGGTTTAGTCAAGGGGATGACAAAAAAAGGTGTCCAAATGGATGAAAACTTAACCTGACTATATCTTTCCCAAAATAAATCCAGTGCTGAAGCAGAACAAAAACTAACATCAAAATTATCCTCCCCCGAAATATTAATGAATGCAAACACCTCCCTAGGGGAAAAGTGCAAGGAATCCTTTAATAATCGTTTATCCACATATACCCTGTCAGGTCCAGTCTCCCTTTATAATGGATATGAACGGCATTCCTATGAGGGGCTGCCTCTTTTTTTCTGAGAGGTAAATAAATCAGACATAAGAGGACGTCTGATAGTGGGAAGAGCTTCTGTGCCAACCCCCGGGGGCTGCAACCCCACCTCCAGATTAGGCCCTGGACTACAGTCTGGAATCCCCTTAGCTTCACACCCAAATACCACACCCTGTGCCATGCTCCCCCCAACACTACCAGACTTTGTAGAGACAATAGGTAAAACAGGTTGCCAACCAGGCACATTTTGTGAAAAGTTCAACATAGGATCCCAGTCCAGGGTGGGATGCCAGGAACCCTGATTGAGAGTCCAGCCAGCATCCTGCAAGGCTTTTTCAGGCAACCAAGTCTCAGGTTCAGAAGCCGTAGAGCAAGTATTTAAAACTGGGATACTTGCAACATGCTTACATTGTTCAGTCACTAGTCCCATATCAGCCAGAGAGTGTTCAATGTTACGTTTGGCAAATACCACCACCGCCCGCTTCTCCTTCCCATCTTCCCCAGATTTCTCTTTACCAGAGATCACACGTTTCATGAAGGTGAACTCTGATACCCCCTCCTGTTGATCCCGGCTCATTTGGAAAACGCAGGGGACGGCATTAGTACACCACAGTTCCGACCCCCGAAGCACAAAACCAGAGTCCTTCAAAAAAACTGTAGAGCTTACTCCAGATGCACCAGCACCAGAAACCACTTCCGCAGAGCTAGGGAGGACAGCACCAGCAGTCCCTGATGCCTTGTCGCTTACTGAACACGTCACTCCTCTGACCGACCCCAAACTAGGAACAGCTTCCACCACAGCAGCGCCGGTCACCGTAACTGACGATTCCATCTGGTCTCCACAGAAACCAACACCAGACTGCACACCACGAATGATAGGGGTAGAATTTCTCCTCTCCTTCTCCTCAACCATGTCCACCTCGTGAACGGGAGAAGCAGTGGCTGAAGCAGACTCCAAAAAAGTGATCTCCTCCAACACCCTAGCCTGCTCACGTCGCAAAGCCTCGAGTTTCACAGAAGCCCCTTAAAGCAGGTGAGGACTTGTAATTGCAACTGCACACGATAAAGGTGAACAAACATTGTCCTGCAAATCCACCAGGTCAGTAGCCATAGCTCCCTCAGTTGAGAATCCCATCGGGACTGGTGCAGGCAGCACTCGAACGGTGTCCCCAGACATTTCCTCCACAACAGCAGTAACCTGCTTGTCCAGTGCTCCGCTGTCCATCCTCTCCAGGAGCAGACCTCAACTAACGCAGTGAGACATGCCGCTAGCCCTCTTCTGGCCACAGAGTGCCAGCAGAGTAGGGGAATTTCCCCGGTGTCCTGGCCAAATTTCCCTCATTCACTAAAAATTCCATCAACAGCTTAATCTGGTACAAGGTCAGTTGGCATTCATCTGTATCCCTCTCCCCCGGCTTGTGCCTGAAAATAGGCAGGATTTGTCTAGTGCACTTACTCGGTCAATAAAAAAAATATATATATATATGGGATACATGATGGGCATGAGTGTGATATGGAAAATATTTTCACTCCTTTAGAGTGACCTTTGGATATTCATGAGTGGCAAAGCCACTTGTGAGTATCCAGAGGTCACTGTGCAGGAGTGAAAATATTTCCATGTCACATGAGTGAATCATGTATCCAATTTATACAATAGGGGCTGCTATTGCTGCAAACGTTATCATTTGAACAGGTTTGCACAGGTTTGTGTGGGTGTGATTTCTTACATTAATTACACTCCAGTGAAAATAACAGGATTTATCACACTCGTCAAATAAAAATAACAGGATTCATCACACTCATTTATCACTCACCCCTATTGTACAAATATATTAGAGAGAGAGAGAGAAGAAGAAATAAATTATACTGTCATAATGAATATGCATTCATTGTAACTTTACACATCCAGATACTGCATTCTTGTTACAGTAAGTATCAGGAGAATGGTGCAACAATAGTAATATAGTGCACGGGGTCATTACACCCAATTCTGATTTTTTATTCTTAAAAAAAAAAGGTTTTATATTCATATATTTTGTTGTTAGTTGCTGGTACAGGACATAATTAAATTTATTTATTTATGCAAGTCAGATACAATACCTTTAGTCCAAGGAACTCATTTACAATAGACAGGTGTACTGGCCTAATCATTCAATTTATGATGCAGAGGTTGGTATCTCTGCAGACGCCTGTGTAGATAGACCTCACCTTTCAGAATTTGCTTGTTAACCTCGAGAAAATTGGTGGATGACCCCTTGGGGGGCCTGTTTCTGAGTTTCGACATTGTGGGCCATCTGGACCCCATAGCTCAGCCTAGGAATGCCCGATTTACAATTCCAAGGTGTCATTTTCTATATTTATTGCCATGCAAAGTTGGATGGAACAACTTAGAAAATCTGAAATGGTCACCAAAATCCAATATGGTCACCATATTTCTAGTAAATACTTGATTTGCTAATAATTTCCAAATACCTAGCTTCCAAGATACCGATTATTAATGATCAGAATGGGGAGTTCATTATTATTATGTTTAATATAAACACATATTAAATTAATATAATATAACATAAATATAAATAAACAATGCATATCAAATCAATCTACTTGTTTGTGCCACTGACTCAAAATTTCATCCACTCTGTGAGAATTTGCCATGTTGTTCACAGGATTGAGTGGCTTGTTCATGTACTATGTATGCCTGTTTAGTTTGTATTTGTAGTTTCTAGTTTTTAATTTTAGTTTCTGTTTAAGAAACATGGATAGCCCTCTAGCTGTACCTGTTGGATTGGTCAATCCATCCAATTTACCTACCTGTGTCCTTTGTGAGAACCAAATTAGAGATACAGAACTGCAACAAACATTAGTAGAGAATGGGCAGAATACCATCAAAGTTTTTGCAGAGAAATGGTCAGCCATAGAACCAACTTCCAAGTATGCCAGAAACTTTCACTTTATATGGGATAAAATCTGTGACCAACTTTCGCTCAGCCCTGGAGAAAAAGGCCTACCTGTTCATACAAGGTGTCGCCAACTTTTCACCATTGAAAGGAAATTAAACATCAACTCAGTGAAACAGCTTTCTTCGGATCAATCTTCTGAAGCTGAATTCTCCAGCATACCCGACCCACTGATGTTCAGTAACAGTGAAGCGGTCCATGTAATTCAATGTAAAAGGAAATCGCTGGAACTTAAGAAGGATGGGACCTGTTTTGTCTGTGATGAGAATAGGAAAAAGAAAGAAAATATGGAAGAAAAACTCCTAAGAGCTGAACTTGAAGATGGAAAGATTACGTTGCATGAAAGCATGTTACGCAATGAAAATTTTGATAATGCTCTTTTGTCGGGTGCAGCCAAACATTTGAAGGTCGCTACCACCAATGTTGACGTCTTTGCTGTGGACATCAAATACCATCAAAGTTGTTACAACACTTTCATTTACATTGGCAAACAAGAGAGACAAACACCAAGTGGATTGGAAAACGTTCACACAGAGTGCTGAAACGGAGTTTCTTCAAATCGTGAGAAGAAAGGTTGTTGAGCAGAAATGCTGCTATTTACTCCCAGAGTTACTGGAGGAGTTTCATAACCTCTATGAGTTCCATGGATGCAAACAAGATGCTGGAATAAACCACACATTTCAGCTGAAGAATCATATCAGCAATGAATTCAGAAATGAGATAGGCTTTGCTGCAGGGAAGGTGATACCGGGAATCCTCTCATTCTTCACTCGACAAAAGTAAACCCACTTGATTATTCTTTGGCAACCTTGAGAGGAGCTGGGCTGAGAGATAGTGACATCACCAAGGCATTTGAAAAGATGATCAATCGGAAATTGAAAGATATACAAATTGAGTCACCACAGTTTCCTATGGCATACAAAGACTTGCTTTCTGAGCTTGATAATTATGAACCCATTCCAGAAATCTTCAATGCGATAACTCTCTCTATAAGCCCTTCTAGGAAGATTAATGTTCTAGCTTATGCAACCATCCCAACAGAAATTCAAGCTACCAAGATATGGTTCATTGCCAGTGACTGGCAATGCCAGATTACCAGAGAACATTCTCCAAAGTCAATAGTTCTATCCATGGTCATTCATCATCTCACCAGAAGTAAAGAAGCAGTCAATCTTCTACATCGTTCAGGGGCTGGTATTTCTTACACAGATGTCAGAAGACAAAACAAGAAACTGGCCCATGATAGTAAATCTGAGAAAAAAAAGCACCACACATGATTCTTCCTGGACAGCCAGCTCATCTCACAATTGATTACTCAGATGGTAAGCAACAGATATTAACAGGAGTGTCAACAACACATGACACTAATTCAATGATTTACATACCCCGAATTTCATGTTCTGCTGTCATCTGCAATTTGCCAGTATAAGAACAGAAGATTCCAAGCAGCTCAATAAGAGAAGTACAGGAAACCTTTGTGAGCTCAGCGTACTGGGTCATAATGTAATTCACTTAATAGCATACAGCATTATGCCAAAACCTGGACCTGTGTGCTCCCTGATTTGGACCCCCAGGAGCTGAGAATCTTAATTGGGGGGTTCAGTGGCACAGTCCCCTGTAATGGGGGGTATAGGGGGCAGAGCCCCCCACAGAACATAGACATGATGCCTTATGGCATTAATTGTGCAGCATGATAGTGCCATGCAGCATTATGTCTTGTGACATAATGACCCCATGCCTAAGCTCAGAACCTATTGACTATGGGGATTGTAAAATAGAAAAGAGAACCCCCCCCCACCGATTGTTCCATTCTATGATGAGGATGAAAGAAGGACCGAGCTTGATTTTTGTTTGAGCAAAGATTGTATTTGGGCTCTGGCAGCAAGTATAGAATCTTCATGAGAAGATTAATCTTTTCCAGTCCTAGGATCATGGACAGCTTTCAATAAAATAGCAACATCAACCACTACCTTAAAATCTGAAACTGATTTCTGGCCCATTATACCACGTGAACCAGATGATGCAGTTTGCAAATATTACCTTGACTTTCTCATGGATCTAATGGATGACCTACAAATTGACCACATCTTCATCCATAGCGATCATACAGTTTTCTACAAGATTGCACAAATAATGTAGAAAGAAGAAAACTATACAAAAGTGGCTAATTTGATGGGAGGATTTCATGAACTGATAGTGAGGCAGAAGATCCTCTACAAGTGATTCGGTGCTAAGGGACTTCGTGACTGGTGGGTTCTGGTGGGGATAACAGTGGAAGGATCTGCTGACCAGGCCTTGGAAGGATGCCACTATTCTAGATAGATGAGGTTGCATAAACAGTCCCTCAAGGATCTCCTATGATTCATGGGATCCAAGATTCATGACTCACTAACCGACAGACTACAAGAAAAGCTCATCAACATGAGAAGATCTGTATCCGCAGAATCCCCAATTTTCCTCTTGGATGAATCTTTCCCTGATGTGCAGTCATGAATGCTGGAAACCTCTGGCACCATGGGACAGTGGGCGACAGGCTATATTGGTGACACTGGCTCTTTTCTCACCCAGGTGGCTGCATACAGAGACAAAAATCAGAACTTGCATCTGCAGGCTCAATGAGATATTCTGCCTTTACTATTTGCATTCAACCATCAAAACTACTCTCATTATTTGACGTGGCATCATGCAGACCTCATCAATCTGAAAACCATCAATGAGAACGCATACAATGAACTGCAGAAATATGGCATTGGGGCTAGTCTGTCCGGTGAGGAGTTCTCCACAATACCAGGTGACCAAGTGGCTGAGGTCTCAGTCAACAGAGAAGTCAAGGTGAGGAGTGGACTCATGAGAGGTGGTTACAGCATGTCTGAGGAAGCAGCTGGCAACTTTATTTTGAATTCCCACAAGCTCACTAAAATGTGTTTGTCACTGAAGGAGAAAATGTTTCTGAAAACATCAGCCACACACAATGAGTTGACATATGGTGCCATGAAGAAACATGATGGTCAAGTGAAAAAGCTAGTGAAGAAACTTCACACATATTCAGATTAATTTCAGGATGTAGCATGACACATTGCAATGGGCATTGAAATACCGCCGGCAATAGTAGAGGGCCTTTTGAAGGCATGGGCTACAGGGGAGTTTTGTTGAGTGCGTTTATAAATGACCATCTCCTATCTAGTAAAGTTGGTTTCTTCAAGCCCATTAAACACAACAGAATTTCCATGGGAATTGACAAGAAGAAAAAGAGACCCAAAGCAGAATCAGTCTTGAAAGAAGACCGTCAGGCTCTCGGTAACATTGTTGCAAAGTGCCCCGACAAGAAAGATGCATTTTCTCATCTGCTCACAACATATCCTCTTGCAATAGCAACTCCAGATGGAAACCTCTATAAACTTAATACCAAACATGTCTTAAGAAATTATCTCATCAATGAAGCAGAAGCTCGAAGCTCTTCCCCTCCTCCGTTATGCTCAGTGTACCTATACGATACCATGGTGATGGTCAGAGCAGTTCCTGCACAGCTTACATGAGACAGCCTTTGAAAAGCACTTCTTGTCACATTCACACCTCCATCTACAGCAAACCCAGCAGATGTCATCATCCTTTTTGATAACTGTGAGGATGATCAGGTGTTTTCGGTGAAAAGTCATCATCCTTTTTTGATAATTATAAGGCTGATCAGGCATTCTCGATGAAACAGCAAGAATAAGCTGAGTAAGCGGTAGGAACAGGAGTAATGCGACTTCACATGGGATCAGTTTCATAAGAGATGCCACTGGGAAAGGTGTATCAGCAGTACCTTCACAACAACAACAACAAAACAGATCTCATACAGTGCTTCAATGAGTATGTTATACAAGAGGATGTCAGAAGAAACTTACGATACCCATTTATTATCAGCAGAGGCAGAAGCATGTATACTATATAATCAGATTCAGAAGAATTCCTGTTTTCCTGCAACCATGAGAAGGCAGATACGAGGATAGTGCTGCATTTTGCTCTTGCGAAAGGCCCAGTTGTTGTCCGAGCCGAAGATACAGACATCTTATTCCTAATGGTTTATGCTTTTGCAAAGACCCTTCCAGAGTCACCATGCTCCAAATTAACCCTGATGTATTTGTAAACATAGGAGCTACAGTATATACGATCACATTGGACATGCTGAAAGTCTCAATTTGCCAGCATACCACACTGTCTCTGGATGCGATGCTGCGAGTTACTTCCACAAGGTATCAAATAAATTAGTCTTTCAACGTTTGTACAGGGTGTAAGAAAGAATAAATCTCCTTTCAGGGCTTGGGGAAAGCACATATGCTTCACAAGACACTGAACAAAACGTCAAGACCTTCATTCAACACTGCATGTACAATGGTACAGGAGGAGAGGATCTGGTAGACACATGAGTAAGGCAATACAATAACCTGGAAGTGAAGACTACGCAAATTATTCTACCAGACCCAGTGAGCCTATGTCAGCACATAAAGCGAGCAAATCTTGTAGCCTACTATTGGCACCACTGCACAGAGCCAGAAACCCAGAAAGTTGACCCTTGTTTGTCAGAATGGAAATGAGAGGATGAAACACTGAAACCTGTGTGGTTCACTGGGTTTCAGTTACCTGACATCCAATGTCATACAAGAAAGGGTGGAAGGTTAGCCGGCCGACGAGGTGCAGCTGATGGAGATGAAGCAGACAATGAAGGTGAGTCAACACCTCAAAGACACACACAGAAGACCAAACAAAAACCGTCAACCACAGTGCCAATGACTGATTGTACAGGAGATGATGACACTGAAAATGAAACATCGGCAGTCAATGAACAAACTTCTGTGGATGAATCTTCAAGCTTCAGGAGTAAATGTGATGGTTCATATCAGAGTGGACTCCAATATAATGACTTCAAAACTGGACATTACAACCAAGGTGTTCAACCAAGGTACTGTTGACCCAAAATATTCATAGTGTTGGGTCAAATCATTGATAAAATGACTTAATTCTAAACAACAAATCAGCACATACAACATTTAGATTTTAAGCACTACTGTATGTACTTCAAACTATTTTATCAGTAAATTGCCTTGTGAATTCAATTGTTTTATGTAGTATTAATTTGTGCATTTGGTCCTGTATCTAACAGGGAGCCTCAAAACAATATATAGGTGTCATAAATGTTCATGAATAAATGTTTAATATATAGATTTTCATGAATCATTGATAATCGGTATCTTGGAAGCTAGGGATTAGGAAATTATTAGTGAATCAAGTATTTACTAGTGATATGGTGGCCATATTGGGTTTTGGTGGCTATTTTGGATTTTCTAAGTTGTTCCATCCAACTTGGCATGGTAATAAATGTAGAAAATGACACCTTGGAATTGTAAATCGGGCATTCCTAGGCTGAGCTATGGGGCCCGGAGAGCCCACAATGTCAAAAATCAGAAATAGGCCCCCCGGGGGGCCATCCATCAATTTTCTTGGGGGTAACAAGCACATTCTGAAAGGTGAGGTCTATCTACTCAGGAATCTGCAGAGATACCAACGTCTGCATTGTAAATCGAAAAATTAGGCCAGTACACCTGTCTACAAAGGTTTCTTTTCAAACATGAGAGTCCAACATAGTTACAAACAAACAAGTACATGCAGCAGAGTGCACATGAGGCAGATAGAGGTAGGTCAAGCAGCACATCTTGCAGCACTGTCAGAGTATAAGAGAAACAGGACAGAGAGATGGATAGAGCAGAGCATATAGCAACTCATTGAGCATTGTCTGATCTTGGAGAGGTGACCAAAGTTTTGTAGTGAATATCAGTAGCATGCGCAGGCAGCTGGGGATGGCAGGGTGTTATTCAGTCTAAGCTTGAATTGTATACTTTTTTGGAGGTTGACAAGGGATTCTGGTAGTTTACTAATCCATGTTGGGGCCCTGATGGCAAAAGAGTGCATTGCTAGAGAAGTTTTGCAAAATGAAATGACAAAGGCATTCCTGGACATGTTCCAAGTAGAGTATTGATTTAGGACAGGATGGAGGAGGTTTTGGATTGCTAGAGGTGTGACACCCAGTACAGCTTTCTTTCACAAAAGGCAGGTATGGAATTTGACCCTATCCTGCAGGGGGAGCCAGTTGGTTTGGAATAGAGAGTGCAAGCGTAGGTATACCTGTCTGCTCATAGAATGAAGCAACAGGCCTTATTCAGTACTAATTTGACCTTGTGGAGAACCACATTGGAGGCTGTGCCAGATATTGTGATTCCATGGTCAATTATTGGAAGGACTGCACTGAGCACAGCAACATTCTTGGCTTCCTGGGTTGATTATGTCTTTGTCTAAACAGTCCAATTAGTTTTTTTATTAACTAAGCTGACAAAATTGTCCACAAGTGACACAAAGGAAGGAGTCTCACTGATGGTGACACCTAGGTATATAAGGTGCTGACCTGTTCCAGGGAGGCCCCCTTTTCATTTATGATAGTTAAGGGGTTAACTCTATTCCTGTTTTGCGGACCAGCAAATAGCATTGCTTTGGTCTTTTTGTATTTTAAGACTAGTTTATTCCTTTTAAACCAAGCCTGAAGTGACCTTAAACTACACTGAAGTTCACAGGTGAGTTACCTGACATGGGCAACCAGAACAGATAACAGTGTCATCGGCATATAGTAGGACCCTAGATGTGGAGCAAGTTTCAGGTAAGTTGTTGATAAATATGGCAAAGAGCATGGACCTAATATGGAGCTCTGTGGTACTTCAACAGATATATTTTTGGTGTCTGATAGTGCCCCGCTAATTTTAACTCATTGACACCTGCCACTGAGGTAGCTGGTGGCCATGCCACCATATCTGAGAAAAGGCCTAGGCATGGGAATCAAAGCTGGATGACCCATTAGATGCGGCTTTGTGGTACTTGCTGCCTATTAGTAGCTATGTCCCTCAGCCTCTTCCTGATTGGATGTGCTTTTTTTCTGATTCCTCTGTATCTTTTCCTTGCTTACCATCACCCTGCCTGAACTTCTCTCTGTGCACTGTCTGGAGCTGATTTTTATAAACTTGAATTTGAATTGAAAAAAAATTTACTTTGCCTGATTCTGATCTAAACTGTATTTTGGGATATCACTGAGAAAGTGTAGGGGGATACTGTGTACTGCTGTATTGGTACTGCAGATAAAATGCTTAGTGGGTACAGTAGGAGTGTATAGAGAAGTGTATTGTAATTTCTACTGTGGATGTTTACCTACTTTTATCTCTCCCCACTCGCTCTCCCTCATTAAGTCCTTGCTCCTAATTTTATTTTTATCTTTTACTCCTTTTCCCTTCTATGATCTCAAGCTCCCTCTCTGCCTTAACCTGCTACATCTCCCACTGTTGTTCTCTACATGTAACTCTGCAGTTGGGTGGTTATCTGTGGTGCCAGGCTGATGCTCATCCCTACAGTTGCTGATCACGCTGCATACCCCAACCCTTCCATCTAAATGGCCCTATTTTCCTTTGTCCCTACCTAAATTGCTCTAAATAACTATTCTCTTTGGGTCAGATATTCAAAAGAGTTGAGCCATGCGCAATAGGGTTGCACTTGCACAAGTCTGAAAATGCGCCATTCTGCGATATTCAGCAGGAGGCAGTTGTGCCCTCCAAATCACGCTGAGCAACAGCACAATGATAATGAATGTATGCGCAACTGAAGGGGGAGGAACCATGCATAAACGGCGAAGTGCGATATTCAACAACATGCGCCATGAGCAATAAGGGAGCCAGCAGAAGTTGCACCATAGCGAAAATGAGACAAAATAAAAGGGAGCAAGGGAGAGGCAAAAGAACACTACAGGGAAGATACATGAGGCTGAACTCTAGCAAGAGAAACTGGGCAGCAGGGACACACAAGGCAGGCCAGGGAAAGGGCACATGGAACCCACAGGCTCAGGGGAAGGTGTGGGGAGCCAGAGTGCAGAAGGGGGAAGTACTTACCACACAGCAGTGAGGCCAGCACAGTCAGGTGTTCCTGGTGCAGGGGAAGTAACAGCCAGGACAGTGGGGGGAATACAGAAACAGCTGCCAGGAGGGGTGAACACAAGCCAGGGACATGGCCAGTGCCACCATCCAAATGGAGGCAGTAATGAGGGGGGTGAGAAGGCAGCCAGTAGGGGGCGTGGCAGTGGAAGGGCCTGTCGGCAGTATGCCCCCAACAGACAGTACTGAGCCCGCACCAGCTTCGAGCTGTATAGTGATACGGAGATCGTGGGCGGTACCACCAGGGTTGGGCAATTCTGGGCGGCTCTGTGAGCATAGTGCAGTGATGTGATGCAGGTACCCTGAGACGGCCATGCTCTGTCAGTGGAGACGGAAGTGACAGCTTGCATGTGCTTGCTCACCACCGGTACCTTCCAGACACCAACTGGGGACACCACAGGCATAACCCAGTCGGCCACGTCACGCCACCTCACCCAATTCCTCAGCACACTGCTGCCACATGCTGCGGAGTACATCCATTTCCCCAGCACACCAGTGGAGCGCACAGCAAACATAAAGGATTTACACAGGGTAGAATGTATGCCTGGCATGCTAGGGGCAATAGACTGCACCCATGTGGCCATCCGCACAACACATGGCCCCGAGGGAGCCACATATATAAATCACAAGAGCTATGCCAGCATCAACTGCCAGGTGGTGTGCGATGCCAGGGGCCACATAATCAATGTCTGTGCCACTCACCCTGGGGGAGCACATGATGCCTTCATCTGGCACCAGTCAGCACTGCGCCACAGATTCGAGAGTGGGGATATCCCCACTGGCCACCTAGTGGGTGAGTATGCAAACCACACTGACAATCATAGGGCCTGGGGGGGCATGGTCAGAGGTGACATGGGTAGTGGCCTACATGGCCCGGGGCAGGACGATGCTGATCACCAAACTACCCTCCACCCTCTACACACAGTTGACAGTGGATACTCACTCTGTCCCTGGCTGCTCACACCCTACTGGCGGTCTGTGACTCCATCACAGCAATGCTACAATGAGGCACACGCCACCACACATAATGTCATTGAGTGGGTGCTCGGGATGCTGAAGGCATGTTTCCATTGCCTGAATGCCTCTGGTGGTGCCCTACAGTACACCCCTCAAAGGCCTGTGGGCTATTCCTGGCCTGATGCATCCTACTCAACATGGCCAAAGAATGTGGGATAGCCATACAGGTTGAAGAGGGGGACAGCGATGAGGACGATGAGGACACCGGTGACAATGGTGATGGGCAGCCCCCCCTTGGGCGACAGGACCCCTGACTGCTCCGGCTGGTACAGCTGCACCGGGACACCATCACGGAGGAGCACTTCAGCCAACCCAGGTAAGTCATGGGGCCATGTGCAACCACCAGTGGCTAAGGCATAACCCACAAACATGCATGGACACACACCAGGGGTGCATGCCGTCAAAGGACCTGGCCGGGCATGGAACCACACACACTACCAGGGATGGGTGAGGTCTAACATGTCACATGGACACACACACACACACACACACACACACACAATGCACCAGACATGCAAAAAGGGTAGGAGGCACACCGACCCAGAACGCCACCCCTAGCCACACACATGTCCACAGACCACCATGCCCACTGCCTGTCATTGTGCGTGTGTCAGATGCTGAGCACCATTGCACATTGGTGTACAGCGCAATGCAGGCATCATCATGCACATGCAACTGTGGACAGCAGCCGGGAGGGTGTGCAGATGGACTGTGTGTCCGCGTGCAGGGCCAGGTATCCACCCTTGCATTGCCTGCTGAATGACACAATGCACACAGGGCAGCACCAGACAATAGCCACGTTGGATGACAGGTCAGTCACGCACCACAGTACCCTGGTCACCACGGGTGCATAGGCAGCCCCACTGAGACCCACCAGCACTGCCAGGCTGACCACTGGCCTCATGGGGCAGCACCAATGGTCCCCCAGGGGTTCCACTGCATGAATGCGACCATGCTCGCGCAGGGGTCTGCAGCACACTAAACATGCCTGCGCCAGGCGAGCTTGGGATGCCCACAGCTGAACCCAGTGTCGACAAGGATGGTGTCGCATGACGCCGGGCACAGGGTGTGGACAGTGCACTGCATGGTGTCTGCAATGCATGGGCAAATGACTGTGTGCCCATTGTGGCCATCACAGCAGTGAATGCCTGCGTCTGCCTGTCAATGGCAGTGGTCACATCCTTCCTCAACCGGTCCATCCCTGCTAGGATTAGAGTGATATCTCTGCTGTGACGATCCTTTGCCCGCTCCAGAGCCACACGCAGTGCATCCACTGACGTCGCAAGCCACATGTGCTAGTTGACTGATGCTTGCAGTATGCAGGTGTGCTCATGCAAGAGGTCATCTGCCTCCTTGGCATCCTGTCCCTCAGGGGTGAATGGCCCTGATGCTCAGCACCCCTTGAGGGTGGGCGCTGCACACCAGGACCAGGTCTGGGCATGTCCACAGGCGGTGCACTGATGCCACCCCCTGACATTGTACCCCCAAGCCCATTGGCTGACTGCTGATGCTGCCCCTCTGGCTGCTGCTCCCCAGGGTTCACTGGTGCCACTGCAGTGGCTGCAGCAGTCCCACTGTCCTGTACACACACCAGTGCTGCCTCACTGGTGCTGACAGGCACAGGCTGGGACTGTGATGACACACAGGCTTCCATGGTGGCACCACCCACAGCCATGGCCATGATGTTACCTGCTGTGTGGCCATCCCGTGGCACACACTTGTCACTGCCCATGGCGTTAGTGACATCATCATCGTTGATGGACCCGGCACAAGCCCAAGTCACAGCATGCTGGCATCCGTGAACGCTGGCACTCTTGGACACAGGCAGGGCCTCCTCTGCACCTGTTCCAACAACATCAGTCTGGACAGCCAGGTGGGCCCACTGTCGCACTGAGTTGCGTATACCTGTGGAGGTGGATGGGCCCTCCTCCATCTCCATCTGACTGGCCTCAGTGGACAGGCTCACCATCGCTGACCCATGCAGATGCTAAGGATCTGTAAGGGAAAACAAAGTTGCATTACTGCATGTGACCTACCCTGCCCCCCCAATAGACTGACCATGACCTACCATGCAGTGACGGGCTACCACCCGTCTGGAAGCCACCACCCGGAACATCCTCAATGGCACAATACTGCATGCTGCCAGCAACCCTCTCCTCCTGTGGGGTCAGGTGTAGCACCTCCAGCTGTCCCCCAACTGTAGCAGCTCGTGCTGCCCTGATGGCAGCCACCTTCTCCTTTATCCTCCTCCTCCTGTCTGTGGCCATCTTCTTCTTGCACTCCAGCACAGAGCACTGGTGGCGACCATGCAGGTTCACTGCACGCGCCACGTCCTCCCGTGTAGCAGCATGGGCCTGTGGTGTTCCCTGCCGTCTGCTGAGAAGCAGCTCCTGTTCCAGGTAGGCCTCAAACAGGGCATCCGTCTCAGTCTTGGTGAAATTAGGCCTCCTCCTCCTCCCACCACTCTGTTCCTTCTCTCCCACAACTCGCCCGGTCATGATTTAGCCTGTGAGAATGAAAGTTGTTACCTGTGACTGTGCAGTCCCATGCATGTCCCAAAATCCACAGTCCACACTCCCAAACAGCATGCAACTCACCAATAGACTGCAGTAACCGACTATGGCCAGTACAGCCCAATGTCACACTTTTATAGCGCAACCCATGCAAATGAGGTGAGGCGCAACTCTAAGTGGATGCAAATTGCAGTGCTGCGCCATTGAATGGCTGAATAGCTGATTTGCATATGACAGCTGAATATCGCTCTGTTGCGCTTTGTGCAATTGTGTTGAATGTGCTGAGCCAAGGGTGCAGTTCTGTGACATGCGCAGTACACACCTAACTGTGCATGCCCAGGTTGGTGACGCAGGTGCCTGCCGTGCTGCTGATGTGCTGTGCGCGGGAGGCAATGCAGTGCACGGCCACCATTGTACCAGTGGTGCTACAGCGATGTTCACCTATATGGCACTGTGGCACTGGGGCATCATAGGCGCACTGGGGCAACAGCGTTGCAGGCCGCTACTGGAGGTAGCACACAGGCACCCAATCATGCTACATGCATTGGGTTCAAATCACGCTGTGCCTGTCCATGCGCCAGTGACCCTTGACCCTGTGCCCGACCTTTGCCCCTTAGGCACCATGCGTCAGGCATGAGTGCACCACTATCGTGCTGTTCGGTGACAGCGTGATAGGGAATGGCAGCGTTGTACCGTGCAGCATCTGCACATGGTGGAACCGCGCTGCAGAGTGCCATTTTGAACCTACTGAGCAAGAGAGATGGTGCGGAGGAGAGCTGCCCAGTGGAGCCAGATCTAAATGGCAAACCTGGTTGCCATTGTTGAGCCACTTTATGGCCCACTGTTTGTGGAGGCACCCCTGGACAGGTCCAGGAGCCAGTTGTGGCAGGAGGTGGCTGACACCCTGGAGGAGGCCACAGGAATGAGGCAGATGGCAGAGCAGTGCCACCACAGGTATGGGGACCTGAGGTGGAGGGACCCAGACCTGCTTGCCTGCCTGCGGGCACGTGCCAGAAAGGGCATGGTGCCATGGCACGGTAGGTGTAACTTCCACACACTTTTATCTTCCATATGGATATCACGGTTGCATGTGTCCAGAACATGTGGTGGTATCATCAGGGTGTGAGGTGGGTGGGTCTGGCTGTGTGGGATTGCACACACATGGGGGCAGGGGGACTTTGCTACTGGATTGTACTGATCTTCCTCTCCATGTTTGCACCTTAGGGCTGGAAGAGAGACGGCTGGTGAGAGAGTGGCGGCGCCAGCTGGATGACCTGAACAATCAGATGGTCAAAGGTCCACAGTGCCAGAGGGACCAGCCTGATGATGGTGAGTGCCTTACCTCCATGATTACTATTGCATGCTGTGTAACAGGGTGGGCAGTGGGGCATGGCCACCATCCATTGACACCAAGGCCATGCACGCAACTTGTTACAGTCAGCACTGTCTGGTGGCACTGCATGTCTGGGAGTGCGTCAATGGTGGTCCATGCATGCACTGGGTACATGGCTGTGCCACTGCCTTCGCACCACATAGCCATGTCACTAAAGAGCCATGGTGGTGCTGTGGAGGATGTGGCTGGTGGGTGTGTGCAGTGGTCCACATGGCTGTATGTGCCTGGGTGGGCAGGTCTTGTGGATGTGATCACTGTGGGTGGTCACACACCATCACAGAGGCATGTCCCACGGCAGTATGCCATGCACAGTGGGTGGGCTGTATGGGGCTGTGCATTCACACCTATTGACTGTGCTTCCTTGTCCTAGGTGTCCACCAGCTGCAGGCAATCCGGGAGGCACTGCAGGAAATACTGACCATGGCAAGGGTATCACTGGACATCCTGTGAAGGATTGAGTGGCTGGGGGTCCGGCAGAGACATAGGAGGCAGAGCAGCCGGAGCGGGAAGCGGGGCTCCCACTGACCATCTATATGCCCCTGATTTCCCCTACCCCCTGGACCCACCCTCACACCCCTCCTTTCCTGTCCCATTTGTTCACCTCTGCCCCTTACCCACCCCCACCTTGTTTGTGGCCCTCCCCCCACACATTTGTACATAGTTGTAAATAGTTTTGTTTGATGTTTTTGATTACAAGTCTTTTGATATGAATACTATGGTGGTCTCTGATTTGCAGCGAGCTACAGGTGCTCAGCTGCAGTGGTGTGCATGGCGTCAGGGGTGGTGCAGTCATGGGTATGTGTGTGTGTCTGTGGGGAAGTGACTATGGTGTGGGAGTAGCTATCAGTCAGTGTCTGTGGTGTGTGTGTTGCTCCCTGTGCACTAGATGACTGTGTGCAGTGGTCCATGGTGCATGCTCTGTGTCCATGGCGCAACTGTCACCCTTTCATGGCCTATGCAGCTGACACCCTTGCATGTCTGTGACCTGCATGGTCTGCTGGCATGTCAGTGGTGGCTGTCCATGCAGGGCAGCCACTGTACCCGTCACAATGCTGGGTTGCCTCCTGTCACTGGTGTGGTGCATGTCTGCCTTGGGTGACACTGTGGCCTCTGCGGTTGTTGTCCCACCTCCATGCTGTGGCTTGTGTGTGTTGTAGGGGATGTGCACCACTGTCTGTGACTTGTGCTCCGGGCAAATGATGGTGGTGGCATACAGGTCCACAGTGCCTGCGCAGGGTGGCTGGCACTCCTGTGCCATGGAGGACTGCTGACCATGTGTACATAGTTTCCATGGGCCCACGCTGGGGGCTTGGTTGCCCCGCTACTGCGTTCCTGTGTTGTTGTGCCCTTGGGTATGGGTAGGAGTTTGTCCATGCACTATGTTGTATCCGGTGTGGTGTGTGCTTCCACGCACCACTGTGGGTGTCTGTGCTGGCTGTTGTGGTCAGTGCTGGGTCAGGGTATGTCCTTGGGAGGGTGTGCAGGGTGGTGTACTACTGGTGGTGGGGTCCGGGGCATGCCCTGTCATGTGTGGGGTACCTTGTGTGCTGATGCATGGTCAGTCTCTCAGCTGTACCTTGGGGGGGCTGTATGTGGTGGCACTGTGTATGCCGTCATTGCATCACTGTGTGCTGCCACCCGCTGATGGGTGCTCGTGGTGGGGCTGCCTTGCATGGTTCTGTGGTGCACAGGGCTGCATTCTCACAGTGGGGGTGGTGGCATGCATGGGGTATCCTGCAGTGGTGGACGCTGCTCCTGGGCAGGGTGTCTGGGGGGTCATGTTGCAGGGTGTGCTCTGTATTGGGGGGGTGTGGCACAAGGTGGTCAGCCCTCCTTATATGCCGGTCACAGCTTGCCAGGGGGTGGGATGGTGCACCATGGCCCAGCTGTGGGTTGGTTGCTTGTCTCCATGGGCCAGTGGTTATTACAGCCCTTTCCCAGTTGTGCAGTGCATGGGGTGTGGGGGGAAAATGTCTGTTCTGCTGTGTGTTCCTCTACCCATCTGTGGCATGGATGGTGGGCCCCTGCATCCCTGGTTGTGCTGTAGCATTGCTGCCCTGCTGTTAGGGGGCATCCCTGGTTGCGCTATGGCACCTCTGGACTGCTCAGCTGAACATCCCTTGTTGCGCTATGGCACATCAGATATGCTCAGCTTCCCCTCCCTAGTTGCGCTATGGTGCAGGTGGTGTGATATTCAGTAGTCAGCTATAGGCGCATCTTGCCCGGCTCAGTTTTTGATTTTCATGCCTCTTGCACATGGGCTCAATAGACTTGCGCTTGTTCCTGCTGTTGCGCACTTTTTGGGAGCAGTTTGAATATCTTGGCTTTTGTCTTGACCTGCCTGCCCCCAACTTAAGCTCCTGATCTGTTCTGTCTGTGCCTTGCTTCAGTAAAACTCCTGTCCCTGAGTTAACTCCTAGACCCTCCCTGTCCATTGTGACTCTATCCTGATGCCACTTTCTCTCTTCTTTTCAGGACCTTCTTCTGCTTTGTAGCTTGGGGCTGTGGCTGAAACCCAATCAGCCACGCTGCTCATCATCACCGGCTGCCAAAAAGCCAAACCAGGTACACAACTCAGCCTAGGGATGGAAGTCAAAGCCGGATCACCCATTGGATGTGGCTTTGTAGTACTTCTTCCTACTGGTAGATGTGTCCCACGGCCTCTTCTTGATTGGATGTGTCTTTTTTCTGATTCTTCTATATCTTTTCCTTGCTTGTCAGCACCCTGCTTGCATTCTTCTCTGTGCGCTTTCTGGGGCTGATTTTTCTCATGCCCACCCAGCCCCACCTGACCTCAATTAAATACATGTGGGCTCCTCCCCTCTACCCCAACCCATCTCCCATTGGCTGCTGTTTTAGCAGATCTCCAGTTCACTTAGAACTCCTCAGAACCACCACCTTACTACAGTGCTCCACTAACCCCAATAAACTGTGCACTCAGAAAAAGTGCTAACACAACCTTCCTGCCTCAGCAGCTGTACTCACTATTTTAGGCTGTAGGACAACACAATGCTGGCAGTTTCCAAGCTAGTAATCCTTTACCTCCTTGTCCTCTCTCTTGGGGATAAAGTAAACAGGAAGATTGATGTGCCTAAATTGGATCCCCTCACCCTCTCAGGAACCCCAATGCCGGAGATCTGCATTACAAGTGGAACAATCACTGAACCTTACCTGCCACTAGCTTTCAAGCTCCCACCCCATATCTACAAACCCTGGGCACCACCCATAATCCCCGCAGCTGCCTGCTATACTGCCACACCTTAGCTAGTGCCACCAATGGCAATAAGCTCTCTAATTTAAAGTATGCTGACTCCTCTTGGGTGTTCTGGTCATGCTTCCTTAGAACGCTAATCCTAGTACTCCTCCTCCTCCTACTATCCAGAAACGTGCACCCCAACCCAGAACCCCGCCCATGCAAGCATCTCCATGAACTTGGGACACCCTAAATATAGGATGCCTATTACCAAAGCTATCACAGTGCCAGGCTTGGGTGGAGCTGCTTAAGTCTGAGATAAATCGCTCTCACAGAGACCTGCCTCTCCCCAAAGATCAGTGATGCAACAGTAGCCCTGGAAGGCTACACAACAGTCCACCAGGACTGCCTGACCAGTCGGGGAAGGGGGGTTGTATGGTTTATCTCAAAAGTGATATTAAAGGACAAATACTGCCTAGCAGTCTGCAATCCAAGGAGGCACAAATTCGGGACATAAAGCTCATCATAGGCCAACAAAACAAAGTCCTGCTACTCTCAATTGTTTATATACCCCATGGTGAACACACTATTGGCCTCAAGCAGTTTATAAACCATCATGAGCAGTCAAGGCACAACTGAGAACATCTCATTGTTGGGGACTTTAACATTAACTGGCAGGCGCTGTAAGGGACTAGATATCAGGCCTATACCTCACTCAGATGGTCACACAAACCACCAGGCATAACTACTGGATGGGCACTGAAATCCTTATTGACTGGCTTCTCACCACTTTCCCAGATGATATCTCTGAAAAATCAGTCTTACCAGACTCCCTCAGTGACCATTCCCCGGTAATGTGCACCTGGACTAACAAGCTCACTAAATGCACTCCAAAAGTCTCAAGAAATCAGTCACTGTGAACTGGCCAACTTGACACCTTCAAGCAATACTTGAGGATGGTAGACTGATCACCGCTTGACAGAGCAAAAACTGGAACCAAGTACTGGATTACTTCCTTATGACCTTCATTAAGGCCTGTGACATCTTTGTCCCATACAAGACAAGAAAAGAAAGAGGGTCCACTGACCCATGGCTCTCTGGCTCCTTCCTAGAGCTCATGCATCACAGGGACAACCTGTGGCATAATGCCAAGGCAACTGGTTCACAGGCTGGCCTCATTGCCTACAAGGCAGCCAGAAACAAATATATGAAGTTCATAAATAAAATAAAAAACATTTCTTTTTTTGTATTTGTGTTTCAATGTAGTATTGGATATTGTATACTGTATATTGTGTATATTTTGTATTTATTTGAGTAATGTTATATGTTATATGTTTAGATGTAACTTAGTGAATCACAAACAGGACTATCTTGAGAACAGGATTGTATAATCCTAATGATTAGAATTTCCTGTATAAAAATGTTTTATCTATCTATTTGCTCAGCCAAAGCATCATACTATAATGGCCTACTAAGTAAGAATTGGGGCAAATGCAGGGAGTTCTGGAACTCAGTGACATCACTTATGGAGAAGGCCTTCAGAGCTCCACCCGACCTAGTCATAACCATGGCTGGTACACTCCAGGAAGCCAGTGACATTGTGAATGCATTTAACCTTGCCTTCACCGACCTTAGCACTGTGCTACCTAAAGACTACCTCACCCCCCACCCCATCCGGTCAGTTATTTAATACGAATCCTCCCTCTACCCCAAACAGCAGCACTCCATCTTTCTATTTCAGGTAGATCACAAGGAATGAGATCATAAAATATGTCAAATGGGTCTTAAGGAAGACTAGGATAGGGAGTGACCTAGCTGACATGAAGATGGTCACCCTCATTCTAAATGAGCTCGCCAATCCACTTACAAAAGTATTTAATGCCTGGCTAAGAATGGGTGTGTTCCCAGACAGATGAAAGGCAGCACTGGTCACCCCCATCTTTAAAGCTCAAGATAGAACTAACCTAGCCAACTATAGGCCCATATCTATCCTCTCCCCACTTTCCAAAGCCCAGGAGTGAGTTGTCTTCAACCAATTCACAGAGAACCTACATAGCACTCTGTACTTCTTGCACAACCATCTCTGTGCACAGCAACATGGATTCTGAAAAAATCACTCCACCATTACTGCCTTGGTTGGTTACACCTCTGAGATCTATGGAGCCATAGATAATGGCCTGGCAGTGGGATCTATCTTTATAGACCTCACCAAGGCTTTTGACACTGTGAACCATCAACTACTCCTGAACTGTCTACTATCCGCAGGCCTATCCACTGACACTGTTGCGGTGGTTTGACACCTACCTCACACACAGGACACAATGTGTAAAAATAAGCTGCAAACCCTCTGAACCTAAGGAGGTGAACTTTGGTAT
Organism: Neoceratodus forsteri; assembly: GCA_016271365.2. Taxonomy (NCBI): domain Eukaryota; kingdom Metazoa; phylum Chordata; order Ceratodontiformes; family Ceratodontidae; genus Neoceratodus; species Neoceratodus forsteri. Next base: position 1,141,341,350 of record CM028129.1, on the reverse strand, counting down.
CCCCCAAAGGTCAATTCTGGGGCCACTCCTATTCTGCCTCCTTATTAACTCCCTACCCTCTGCTTGCTCGGCACACATCATGCTCTACTCTGATGATGTCGTCATCTCAGTACCCAGCAATAATCAGTCCGCTATAACCTCAGAACTGCAAGCAAACTTCTCCCGGCTTGAATCATGGTTCACACATAATACACTAATGCCCAATTACAAGAAGATGAAAAGCATGCTCTTCACAGTTCCACAGAACAAGAAAAAATTCAGCCTGCTGCTGATTGAGGGACACAAAGGAGATATCATGGAGCAAGTCAGCACTTTTAAGTACCTAGGTGTACACCTGGATAATACCCTAATGTTTTCTTCACACATCGACCAAATCATCAAATCAGCAAACATAAAACTGGGAGTTCTATACTGACACAGGCACTTCATGACTCCAGATGCCTTAAAACTCATCATATGTTGTTTGGTCCTGTCGACCATCGATTATGGCCTAGTTATCTATGGGACTGACTCCGATACCACCCTAAAAAGGGTCAAAACACTCCTCAATAAGGCCTGCCATTTGGTCCTGGGGGCTGACCATCTGACCCATTCATGTGCCCACTACAGTAAGACCAGAAGGCTCCCCCTCCACCTCAGGACACAATACCAGACTTGCCTGCTGGGAAAAAAAATCAATGTTAGGACTCACACCAAACTTAACATCTAGGCTCTTTAAAAATGCACAACCTGCCATCAGCACAAGAAGTGTGACTAAGGGGTGTCTGCAGGTGCCTTTCAAGTGCACAACAGTAGCTCAGAGATCCCTTTCCTAACAGGGACCCAAATGGATCAAGGAACTATCTACTGCTCTAATTGAATGCAACAAGTTCCACCAGTTCAAATATAGGCTCCACTCCCACCTGGACCTTGAAAATGTCTGTGACTGTTTTATCTAATGCTGACCCACACAACTCTACCTTGCCCCTCTCTACTACCACTCTTTCCAGCCCTCCACCTGTACCTCCCTCTTATTCCTTTCCTCCCTCTCCTTGGTTCCTACTCCTTTCTCCCCTCCTCCCTGACACCCTGGACAAAGTCTACCCTGGCAGCTCCCTCACCACTTCTCAGTAGCCTAAGTCCCCTCACCCTTCCTTGTCTTTATGCTCTTCCCCCTGCTTGCCCCTCCTCCTCTCTGCTACTATACTCCTGACAAAGCATACTCTGGCTGCTTATCTCACTACCCCTCAGTAGTGAACCTACATAGCACTCTGTACTTCTTGCAGTGTTGTACCACACTAAAGGAGTGATGTCACTGTTAGCACTTCCATGCTGTAAATATTTTCACTTTTTGCTGTTTCAACATTACCTGTATTTACTGTGTAACCCTTGTAAAACAATGCCATGTTATGTTATGCTATGTCTTGTATTGTGTTGACTGACTTGGAACCTTTGTAAATGAGCCCTTGGCTCAAAGGTTTTAAAATCTGAACTGAAAATAAATAAAAAATTAAAAATAAATAAAGAGTGGAGTTTGACCAGCAAGAGGGAGTGGTTGACCAGATCAAATGCTTTTGTAAGGTCAATATAGATGTATTTATTTATTTATTTTAATTTGTTTACAGGAAGAGACACACAAAGCCAAGGCTTATTTCTATGTGCAACCCAGGGGAAATGTAGTCGAGAGGTTACAATCAAAATAATTACAACAGTTGTAGTAAAATAGCAATTAACAGTAAGTACATTAAGTGATGCTATAGATATAGAAGAGTTGCAAACAGTGAAGTATACAATAAGAAAAACATTACAAATCAGCTATTAGAAACTAGCGTACTATGGAGATTTTTCAATACAAATACAAACATAGGTTATGCACGATGTGCAATAATTCAAGTTTAATTTAGATGGAGTCCACAAGGTGGCCATTATCGAGGGCTTCATGTAGAAAGGTTGTATGCTCAACTAAAGCAGTGGTGGTAATGCAGTATTTCCAGAATCTGTGCTGAATATAAGAATAATAGTATGTTAATAAGAAATAATAGGATGTGATTACCTTTGTTGTGCATAGATTTCCATCCTAACTAAAAAGCTGTTGTACTGGAGTTCAAAGGTCATGGAATGCTGTTGTACCCTTCTGCAGTAGAACAGCTTTTTTAATTAGCATGGAAATGTGTGCCACCTGCCATGTTACTGTCATTCTGCCACTACACTCAGAACACATGCCCTGCCCTAACAAACAAAAAAAATTATGTTGTTTCAGCATTTAAAAAAAGTAGACCCTTCCCCCCACACACACACACTCAAGTGGGTTTTCAGCAGCTGGGTAAGAGTGAGTTTCTGTTTTGTTAAAAAATAAAACATTGAACTAAAGATTTCTTTGGAAGAAAAAAAGTAATATTTTTTACTTTGTTTCAAACTGCTTACTATACAAAATAAAAAATGGGCAACCATGCACATCTCGGCTGTGTTTTCATCTTGGGGTTCTGATGACATTAGGGATCTCAAGGACTTGCTCTCGAGGTCCCTATAATGTTATCAGAACCCATCTATGGAAACACAACCTTGTTGTGCATGGTTGCTCATGCATTATTCTCTATGTGACAAATTATATTAAATGGATACAGGAATTATTGAATTTACAATTTAAGAGAGATGAATGTTGATTGATATGAAGGTTTTAAAAAGCACTAAACTGAGAGATGTTGTATGGTAATGGAAGTAATGGCTCTAAGTAATTGGAGACAGATGTTTTTGATAGGGAATAATAAGATAATCATTTTTCTTTTGATTGTTACAGGTATTTCATTAGTCTGACCATAATCCTGAAGAAGTAGTCATGTGACAACAAAATGCTGATTTCTATTGGTCAAATGATTATATAGCCTGTGCAGGATAAAGATGATGTTATGATAACCCAGATTACTGAAAAATAATACTAGTGAGTGGGTCATATTACTTCACTGAATGGTAAGTGTACAGCATGGCCACTAAGACTATTATTAGTAAATCAACTTAATCTTTTTTTACTCTGAATTCTAATTATGGTATTTTACAGCTGTGCTAAGAAATAGGTTTTTATACCATTATTTGCTCTCCTATGTTCCTTTTGTCTATCTCTTATTCTGATCTTTTTGACCTATTTTTGTTAAATTAATAATTTAATTGTCTTTGTCACCACTCGTTACATTGAATCCCTCTTTATTTGAGCTAGGTGTAAGTTGCTAATTCCCCTTTAGCGGAACTTCCATGAAGTGTCATAACTTCTGTGGAATTTTCCAAATTTCCACCTTTGGCAAAATCGTAAATCTTCCAAATGTGTTTGGCAAATTTTCACCGTGTTCTGTGGAATTTTTTCACTGAACTGCAGAATAAAACACATGTACTGCAGAATTAATACATTAATCTGCATATCATGTGATTATTCCTCAGTTCAGTAATTTGTTCTGTACCACTGTATGTAAACACAGGAAGCATGTGACCTTGAGCTATAGTACACATCCCTGGCATCCGGTGGTTACCCCCTATCCTTGATTACCAGTAAATGTAAAAATAACACACTTCCCTGTCATCCAGTGGTTCTGCCTTGTAATCCCCAGTCACCAGTAAATGTAAAAATAACAAAATTCCCTGCTGTCCAGAAGTCCCCACTCCCTATCCCTGATCACCAGTAAATGTAAAAATAATACACTTCCTTGATGTCCAGTGGTCCTCCCTTCCTATCCCCCATCACTGGTAAATTTAAAAACAACACACTTCCCTGGCATCCAGTGGTCCCCCATCCCTGATTGCCAGTAAAAGTAAAAATATTACACTTCTCTGGTGTCCAGTGGTCCCCACTCCCTATCCCAGATAGCTGGTATATAAATAAAATAACTGTTCCCTGGGGTCTAACTGATGCCCCTCCCTATATCCACCACCACCTGCATAGTAACAAGCATTTGCCAATGCAGAATGTTTGCTTGCTGGTATTGGCATTGGTACTGCATGAGTTAGAGAGATGCATAATAAGAATAGCAGTGAAGTATTGCACTAACACCAACCCCCACACCCTCCCTGCAGGAACTGACAGGCATTGGGGTGTGTCTTTGGGTCATTGGGCATAATGCTTACATCATTCCACCTCACCCCACCCTGCAGACACTGACAGGTGTCACGTTGTTCCTTGGGGTCTTTGACCCTTATGCTCACCCAATTCCATTAGGAAATAAGCTGAGATAGCTGCAGTATAGGAAAAAGTGGTGAACATTAGGGTAGAAGACCCCAAGACACACCTCGATGCCTGTCAGTGGCTGCAGGGTGGGGGGGGGGTGAGGATGGATGGGCATGAGCAGTACAGCTGATGACCCCAAGCCACCCCTGATGCCTGTCAGCTTGTAAAGGGTGGGGCATTATGGTTGAGAATGCTAATGCCCTGGACATTTGTTGGTATTTTTGCTTCAATATTTTCAACATGGGCTTTTTGGGACCCCGCCTCATAAACAGTGGCAATATCATTTTGTTACTCAATCCCAAAAGGTGATTTCACACAGTCAATGTGCCATTCAGTGCAACAGCTGCGAAAAGACATTTTGAGCAGGATGCAAAAAATGACATCTGTACCGTTCATGAGAAGGTGTGAAAAATGGCAATGTTGAAAATCTGGGGTGAAAATATGAAAAAGTGTAAGTTGCGAGCATGCGTAGAAATTTTGTAACGCACGCTTAACAGTCATGTTTTGGAATTTGTTCACCAGATTTTCAAATGGCTTTTGGGACCTCCCTTCATGAACTGTGGCACTGTGATTTCATTAATCTGTCCCAAAAGTTGATTCTGCACAGCAAATGTGCCATTCTGTGCCACAGGAGTGAAAACATGTTTCAGGCAGGATGCAAAAATGACAGCTGTACTGTTCATGTAGAGGTATAAAAAATGCAATGTGGAAAATTTGGAGTGAAAATATTAAAAATTGGCAACATTAAGAGTGTGTGTACAAAATGCACAATGCATGCTCGTAAAGTGTCATTTTTTGGAGTATTTTCACCAAACTTGCAACTTAGGCTTTTTGGGACCCTACCTCATGAACAGTTGTACTGTTCATTTAATTAATTCAGTCCCAAAAGGTGATTCTGCACAGTGACCACAAAATCACCTTTCAGGACTGAGAAATGAAATGACAGTATAAGTGGTCATGACGTGGGGTCCCAAGAACCCTATGTTGAAAATTTGGAGCCAAAAACTTCAAAATATGACTGAGATATCAACCTAAATTGAAACCCCCCATTGATTGCTATTATAGGGCTTACTGTGATTTTCTTCAGTTTGTGGATGGCTTTTGAAGAGTGCAGACATGTTCCTGGTCCACACAAGATCACAGTGCTGGACCTCCAGAGGTAATTATGGGGTGAGGGGGGTGTGAGGAGGTGGGGTGTGCAGAGGGAGGGTCAGGATGGGGGGAGTGGGCCGCTGGGATGATGAGGGACCTTTTTTTAGGTTTAAAAAAAATACATCATGGGACTGTTTTCTTTTTTACAGGTGAAAACAAAATGGATTTTGGCACACTAGGGTAGGCTCCCAGAGTGCCAGACCAGTGGAGGGGAGGAGCAATGCTGACATAGGGATTGGGCACCCCAAAGTTGGTGGACAAAAAGGGGGCATGGGGGAGTGTTCGACACAGGGAGTGGGCAACCCGGTGTCAGAAAAACAAGAATTAATTTGGCACACTGGGGTGGCCTCCCAGTGTGCCAGAATAGTGGAGGGGGGGTATGCCAAAATGGTGACTGGGCACCCCATTGTTGGCAAAATATATGTTCAGACTTGAAGAGTCATGCTGACATAGGGATTAGGCACCCTGATGTTGGCTTTGGGGAAGTGTGTGGTGGGCAGCAGTAGACGCCAATTATGTACTGTGGAGCTCATTTATTTATTTCACCAGAAAGACACACTGAGCAAATGAGTTGCATGTAAGTCCAGCCATGCACATTACTGTGCACTGTAATGTGCATGGCTGAAATGTTTCTGGTTGTCGGGAAGGGGGATGGAAGAGATCTGCCACTGCAATGATGAAACTGTCCATGACTGGAGCAGGAGATTTCTTTCAAGTCTGGTGCTCACTCTGAAACTGTCATCATCGGCAGCTTCCTTGTTGATTGGTAGCCAAGGAACGCACCCCTGAAAGCATCTGCTAGATTGACCAAACACTGCCACACCTCTGCAATACTTTACTCTAGGGGTGGGTGAAATTTGCGAATTCCACGTTTGTAGAACTTCTGCAAAATTTCTGAAATTTTGCCATTGTCAACACTGGGATTTTCCCTGGATTTTTGCCGAGTTCTGTGGACATTTTTGTGAACTGCGGAAAAATGTATATATACTGCGGAATTTATTCTAGCCACAGTTTAATAAACTGTCAGTGAATGAGCGAGTGCTTGTACAACCATGCAGTCATTCACTGACAATTCAGTTGGCCACCAGTAGAGGAGGAGAGAGGAGGGCTGCACCAGTGGCCCACTTAGGGGAAGGGTGGGGGGAGTGGGTTGGTGGCAGATGAACTGTCAGGGTGGGAGGGTCCACTAGACACCAGGCAATTGGGACTATTTTTTTATAAGGGATTAGGGATGGAGGGGTCCACTAGACACCAGATAATACTGGGAAAGAGGGGGATGAGTCAGTGGACTGCTGGGTGTTTTTTTTGTGGATTAAGGAATCCAGGATAGGGAGGGGGTCCACTAGACACCAGGGAAATAAAATGTTTTGTGTGGCCGTGATTCGTGGGTAGGGGGCCACTAGACACCAGGATGGTCCAGGGAGGGATTGGAGGTATTTATTTTTTTACTGGGACCTCTGATCAATGAGGGGTGGAGTAATGAATTAAACTGCTGTTAAAAAAAGCCTCAGAACTGACCACCGGAAGTGATCCATTCTGTGGATTTTTTTCCCACAGTTTAATAAATTAACCCACATTCTGTATATTTATTCCGCAGTTTTAAGGTGGAATTTCCACAGAAGTTGCGAAAATGTTTTCCAAAGTTTTGCAGAAGCAAAATTTGCACTTCTGTGGAAATTCCGTCATCGAAATGTTTTTTTCACACTCCCCTACTCTATTTTCCTCAAAATGTTTCTCGTGTGCTGTGCGGACAAGCAAACATAAAAAAAATCATTCATCTGTGGCAGCTAGTGGACCTACCTCCCTATCCCCAATTGCCCCTTTCTATAATATCCAGCAGTCCCTGGTGTCTACTGGACCCCAACCCCCTATCCCAGCAGAAAGCACCCCACCAACCCACTCTCCCCCTTCCCAACCCCTGAGCTAGTGACCAGTACAACCCTCCCTGTTCCACTGCAACTGGCCACAGACTTAGCTTTCAATGAGCATGTACTGTAACAGTTGATTGTACAGTACATTCTCATTGACAGCTCAGTCAGTGCCTGGCCATGGTGGGGAGTGGTTGTCAGCTCGTGAGTTGGGAAGGGGGAAGCTACCTGCCAGGGTGGGTGGGGTCCACTAGACACCAGGGACTGTTGGTTATTGTTGGATGGGGTGATCGTGGGTGGAAAGGTGGGACCATTGGACACCAGGGAAATGTTTCAGGTTTTTTGCAGACTAGGGATTGTGGATAGGGAAGGGGCCACTGGACACTAGGGAAGTGCTTATTATTTTACAGTCAAGGAACTGGGGACAGGGAGGGGGACTGCTAGCTACCAGGGAAGTGCTTCTTTTTTTACAGTAAAGGGATCTGGGATAGGGAGGGGGATTGCTAGCCATCAGGGTAGTGCTTCTTTTTTACAGTCAATGGATTGAGGACAATTCATACTTTCATTCAGCAGTTCAATGACTCACTGAACTGTGGAATGAAGGTAGGAATTGCAGAGTAATTGTATTAAACTGCCGAAATAAATTCTGCAGAACTGACCTCTGACAGTGATCAGTTATACAGAATTTTTTTCTGCAGTTTAATACAATCACTTCCATTCTTACATTAATTCCACTGTTATAAGCTGGAATTTCTGAAAAAGTTGTCAATTTGATTTCCACACTTTTGCAGAAGCGAAAGTATGACTTTCATGCAAAATCTGCCTGCAGATGATTTTTCTCATATGACACTACTCTTTCCTAAATCCACAGCAGCTGTTGCTCTTATTTTACCTACTACCTTGACATTACATTGGTTACACCATTATAGCCCATTCAGATGAACAGCATAAAATTGGGCGTCTAGTGTCATGGAACACATTGCAGAACTGATGGTATCACAAACACAGATAATAAATGTATTAAGCATTTGGTCAAAGCATATCAGAATGCACGACTGACGTAGAAAAGAAAATGGGAGAATGTTTAACAGACGTTAAAGCAATCAGCTTAGTACATCTAGCAGGCCTGGGTTTGATTCCCACAGCCTCCACCTGAATACTGTGTGACTCTGAGTAAGTCACGTAACCTCCCTGTACTCCTGTGTCACCCTAGTAAATGAACCTTGTGCTCTGTGGGCCTTACCTGGTTACCAAAGAATAAAAACAAACAAAAAAAAATACAGTTTAAATATGATTTATTTTCCATTTTAATGTCATATCTGACATAACAAATGGCTTTGGAGTAGAAAGAGTGAGTAGCACATCAATAAGGCAACTCAATAACTGCAAGACAATATTGGTGATTCCATAATAGCGACAGTCACAATGGCAAGATGCACTAAACAGTGACAGGTATTAAATAGCGACTCCAAGGTGCACAACTACTCCAGTGTCCAGGTGGGCTTCAGAGTTAGAATAGTTGAAATAGTGGGGGGGATCAGCAGGTGCAGCCCCCCGTGGCAGGGGTGGGGGGTGGAGCCCCCCATTAATATGTCACACTTGCTAACTCTCCCTAACCCTTCTAACAAAATCCATGCAGGACTGAATCAGGACTGCCACTCCATGGCACTTGCTAACCCTTTCTTCCCCCACAACAAATCTCCAGCAGGACTGCATCAGAACTACCACTTCATGGCTCTTGCAAACTCTACTGTACTTTCCCAAACAAAACTCCAGCAGGACCAGATCAGTGGAAGAATTTTGCTGTATAATTCCTCTCTTCGTTTATTGTAGTCGCCGATTCTGCATTCACTTTTACGGATTCACCATTTTGACGTGTGCCATTTCAGAATCATTTTTATGACATGGATCCAAAAGAGTGATATACTCATTAGTCATAAAAAGGGAGTGGAGCCTGTTGTGGAGTGGGGATAATGGTTTAGTATCTAGTTCTCACCTTATCCAAAGATGGAAACCCTACTCATTGTCCTTTTGTTTGACACAACAGGCAAGTGACTGCTTTCACTGCACATACCAGTGCTGCTCACTCCATGGTAAGCCAGCATGAGGTACACAGATGCAAAGTAGCTGTTTGGCTCTGTCTCCATGAGTCCAGTGCCTCACTTCTGAGACTATATTTGGCCATTGTATTTGATATTTTGCATTAGCTGATATTAATAGCGATCATTCTTAATTTTTGGGCTCTTTGAATTAATTTTGATTTTCTGGTTATTTTCTACTTTAAGCATTACCTTTGTTGTGTTCTTATCATTCATTTCTCTGTTTCTACATTTTCTGTCTCTTTCATATCTATATATATATATGCTTATGTCTATATACACATGACAGACTATACTTCAGCACTCTAAAGAAGATGTCATAATGTTACTCATGTGATGTTTAGACTACATGGTGATGTGCAAGGATCAAGGAGGTATGGTCAGCTATAACTAAAAGGTTTTGCACTGGTGACATTAACAGCATTTTGCCTGTGCTCCCCAGTGCCTGATGTTAGCCTTTTTTTTTTCCTGGATGCAAGCACTTCTTCTGACTGGCACTTTCCTGACAGAGTTCCACAGTAGCAAAAATATCTGAACTACCTAGTTTAGATGCTAGTATTGAAGACTGAAATAAGCTTTTAGCTGCATCCTTTGTAAATGCCTACTGTGTATGGACAATTTGATACTGTCTTTTATGAATTTAAGAAGATTAATTTGAATAAATATGCACACTTGGCATAATTAACAGAGTGACTGCTTACTTCAGTCTACGCGCCCCAGAGTACTGAGTACATTTAACCAATTGTTGCAGTTTGATCCTGTGGTATGTGTACCTTCTGATATTGTTTGAGCTAAAAACACATCGTCGGATTTTCAGAGGGTTGAGAATGCACAAGCCCCAGGTGCACTGAACATATGCTGCAAGAGGCATGCTGCATTCTCCTAGCTGGTGAGCAGGATTTTTGATCCAGAGTGGCAATTACAGCAAGTTAGACCACCTTTTTCTGGTCTAGCTTGCAACAATCCTGGGTGCCCTTTCACGGCATGCACCAAATATTTGGTGCAAACTGCTGTAAATTGAGAAGAGTGTTATAATTTTGCCTGACCTAATAAATTAGATTTTTACTCTTAGCTTCAAAGGCTAGATTCCTGCAAGCAATGTGCAGGAATTGAAATTAAATACTGAGCCTCTTAACCATATAAAAGAATCTGATAAGGTGACAAAGGAGGGCAGACCAAGAGAGAAAACATATAGATATGTGTGTGTGGCAGCAAGATGGCCTCGGTGCTGCCCTGCTCCTCACTGCTCCGAGCTTGTCTTGGCATTTTCTTGCCCTATTCTGAGGTTTCTGTACTTATATTTTGAATCGGATGAAAGACACCTAAGCTTAATTTGATTATAGATTCATTGTATTGAGTTTATTTGGCATGCAGTCACCACTATTTGTAAGGGATAATCTAACTAAAGTTCGGAGGTAACAAGTTTCTTCAGCCATGTTTAAGCATGCCACCTTGAATGTGACTGGTGCAGCTTATGGATAAGCAAGGAGTGCCTAAGATATTTTCCCTGATGCAAATATGAAAATGGGGCTCACTTTGTGAATGTAAACAGAGAGAAGGATTTTACTGTGCAGCGTGCCTTCACCTCAGAAACGTGTGGTGCAACTGAGACGGAGTGCTCTAAATGTATTTGAAGTTGACAACCGCAAAGCAAGTATGTTGGATTAAATTAAATGAACAGAGCACAATAATATAAACAATCTGCAGGCTAAGTGTGAAGCTGGAAGAAAATGCCAACAGTACTACAGGCAAGGTCAATAGCTGAAGATAAACTAAAGGACGCATGCTGAGTTTTGAGGGGCACAAATGTGCCGAAATGCCTCGAATTAAATTAAAAGAGGTATGATACCTTTGCGTGTGGGGTTACCCCCTCAATTGATAAGTTCCTTTTTAAAGTTTTACTATTCTCAGTGGAGCATTTTCCTTTTCTCTTTTCTCTCCTAGGCGCATGTAATTATTGTAAAGGCGAACCCAGAGAGGGTCTGCAGTGGCTCTGGATCTTGAAATGCTGACCTAAGGGAGAATTTCAGTAACTATCAAGAAATAGGAGAGAAGGGATGACTTCTGATTCTTTGTTCAGCTCAAGTCTGGCTCATTCCAATGAAGTTTGATACTTGAATGGGCACAATGCTTTTTTTTTTAAAGTTACCGTGGATAAAAAGGTGAAGGTGGAAGCCGACCAGGAAATTGCCTTACAAGGTACTGTTTAAGAGCACTTAATTTAAACAGAGATCCTGTGCGAGACTCCTCAATTTATTTAAGTTGCTGAAAGGTATGTACTCTGGAATGTGAATCTTTGCTTCTTAGCAAATACTGTCTGTGCAATTTTTGGCAGATAGGGGCACATACTTCTTCCATGAAAATTGACTGCCCACTATAAAAGTTTAAACAACAGGATGCTTTATTGGAAATTGTGTCATCGTTATTGTTTCAGTGGCATATATTCTAATCCAGGCATAAAGTCCCTCTAACTATTGGTTTCAGGCCTCCCATTTGTGGAGCTGACAGTTAATCTCCTATGGGACGATTGTCTGGTTTGGTGTTACTGTATGGACGCCAAAAGCACCGAACACCTCTTTTGGTATTTAAGGGGCCAAATATTGAAACTACAAGACTCTGGGAGTTTTTTGTTATATTAGGTTGGATAATAACTCTAAAAGGTCCAGAAAATATTATACTGTGGATGGTACTAAAAGTCTGATTGCTCTGCGAACATTTAACGGTCTTTAATTGAGCCTCAGTTTAATTAAGTGGGTAAAAAGTTGCCATTTGCTCCTCACTGACAAATATGATGATTACTGAGCCCTTTTCATCTGAATTTGTGGACTCCTAGGATTATGTGGACCCTCTGTAATTTGTAAGGATTTTATTTTAATCTGTGGTTAGTATGGAACACTAAAGTTACTTCGGTCACAGGTCTTCAGTTATGGAGCTCAATGTTTTAACTGTTTAAGCTATTTTTGAGCTTAAAAATAGAAGCTACTTACAGGACTCACTGCATGGAGTTAAATTAGAAGTTTTTCTAAAAGGGGCCACTATAATGGCAGTGAATGAGCTAATTAGTGCTATTAAACTTTTTCCTTACAGCTGGTCTCCTTCATATTAGTGGTGCCACAGTATTGTTTCTAACCTAGCTATACATAACAATAGTAATTTATTTGATCGTGCAGCTTTGGAACAGATGTATCTGCAGTATTTGCATTTTTTGAATGTGAACACATTATTTTCTCTTTTCCTTTTTTAGAAGTTATAACCAAATTATTTATATTTGTATTCTGATGTGCATCTGTTTTTTAGTACATTTTTAGCATGTTGTAATGGCTTATTCGCTGAACAATAAACTGTTGATTGCATGAATGAATGAATATAGATATGTGTAGAAGAAACAATGTAGGAGCTAGTTCAGTGCAGTATGATGGTCTGAGCAACAGACACAATAACAGAGGAAGCCCACAGCTGAACTGAAAGGAATTAACCTGTTTGGAGAGAAAGGCAGATGTTGTAAAGCTGTAAGATGAGGGGAAACTGTAAACCCCTCTGAGAACAGGGGAAAACTTGCAGAACTCTAACACGAGACTGATGCTATAAGGCCTTGACAAGAGGAAAATACCTAAAGTCCTGAGAAAATGGAATGAGCTATAAAACCATGACACCAAAGTGTTTCTGTTTGAAGAAAATAAATCACTTTTAGTTTGAACGTGAGAAAATATATACATATCCAAAAGTATTCCTATTGCTTCAGCCATACTACCAATTCACATGCAACATTTGATATTTTTTTGGGAAATTACCACTTCCTTGACAAAAACTACTACCCCCTTAAACAAAATTCTGGCAGTAGAGCTGCTGATGTCAATGCTGATGACTTGGATTCAGGAACAAGCCTGGGTTGTCACAGGGTCCACCAGGGGAAGAGGGTCATCCATCCCTGGAATGGTCTTCACTTTGGGAGAGGAAGGAATTTGAACCCCATTATAGTTCTACCACCTGGATTACCATAGATGGCAGTGCAAGCAGAGCCAAGGCTGACAGGGGGATGCCCATGTGCTCTGATGCATGCTGCATGCCTCAGCATCACATGTGTGGAGAGCTCTTACTGGTACCTGGGGAGAAAATGGGGAAAAAAAGGAACCTGTGACTGCCACAGGAGGAATCTCCCCAGCACCACAGACCTTATACTGTTGACCGTGACTCTCTCTCTACTAAACTTTAACTCCAATGGGGGACTTGGTCTTTCCCTGTGGCCTGCCCGGGGGGGGGGAGGTAAGCCAGGAAGGATTCACAGAGAGGTAAGTCCCAGAGAAGGCAGGTGAAGAGGCTGGGCAAGGGGGATGAGACTGATGAAAGGCTGTTTGAGGTAGGGAGTAAAACACATAATTCTGGCTTTTCACTTGGATATCTTACTTTCTTGCAATTATTTTTCATAATAAAGAATGAATTGAAAATAAATATAAGAGAAGTAGAGTTGAGCATAAATGATATCATTTTTAATGTTGGCCCTTAGGCATCACTGGTAGCCTTTTAGGATTCTTGGTAGAGTCTACAAAGATCATTCTACACAGACTCTCTCAATATATAGGCAATACAAAAAGACACAGGCAGAAGGGGATAGGGAAAAGTACCAGGAGAAGCAAAGGGAGGCAGGGAGGTCAGTAAGGGAAGCCAAAGCTCAGACAGAAGAACACATTGTAAAATCAATGGGTAGAGGGGACAAAACCTTTTACAAGTACATAAGTGAAAAAAGAAAGGCAAAGGGAGGGATAGTGAGACTGAAGGGGAGGATGGGGGCTGTGTGGAGGATGACAACAGTAAAGCTGACATATTGAACAGGTGCATTGATATTGCATTGGGGAAAGGAGGAGTAGGAGTTTGAAGAAGGTTGTGCAATGGCTACTTAAAGTCTCTTTCTGAGTGTGGATAGGAAGGATAGGAATATAAAAAGCAGTTGCTCAATATATCTAAACATGTACAACAAAGGAGGTAAGGGAAATAAAGAAAGGAATGTTTTGCCCTGATAGAGGGGGGAGAGGGGAGACTTGGGGGATTGTTTGGTATCCTGCATCTGGAAGGGTGGGGGGTCGTTGGTGGGCAATGACAGCAATGGGTAGGGTGGAAGGCTGCAACAACTGTGCTGCACCAATCTTTCTAAACATTGCCTGGAGTGTGGGAGGATGTTTAGTGTGCAACCACATAGAAAAACTTAGAAAGTAGATTGAGGGTCTGCAGAAGGAACTAAGACAGGCAAGGCAGATTGGGTGTGGGTTTAGCCCAATACTGGAGGGAGGAAGAAGGGGAAATGAGGAAGGGCGATTTAAGCCAACAGTGGTGAGGAGAGGGTCAGAAGAAGGGAAGCAGAGACAAAGGGGCCCAGGCCAGGAAGAGCGATTGCCGGGAAAACCAGGTCAGGAGACAAAAGACAAATGTAAGGAGGAGATAGGGACTTGTGAGGGGAGGCGAAGAAGTGGCAAAAGTCATGGAGTGGAAAGGAGAGAACAGGTTACTATGAAGAGAGAGGGAGCGGGCATTTGTGAAGGGTCTTCAGAAAATAGTTTTGCACTGCTAGAGAGGAAGAAGGTGGAGGAGGGAAATGATGAAATTAGAGGAGTAATTGATAAATGCCTGAACCAAACTGGAGCAGGGAGAAATTCTGCTCATAAAATTGCAACAGATGTAAAAGGGGGAAATAATGTGCAGGAGGAAGAAGAGGAGCTGGAAATGAGAGAGGGAGATGAGTGGAAGCAAGCAGGGAGTAAGGGGGTGGAATCTTAGTGCTGGGGGACTCAATACTAAGAGGAGTCAGGTGGTGTAGCAAAGGGGAGAGGCATAGTTGCATTTGGGTAGAGGCCATGCCAGGAATGACAGCGGAAAGGGTGGGACAATCTGTTCTGAAATATGCTAGAAGGGGTAGGGACAAGCCTAATTTAATTATACATCTTGGGACAAATGACCTGGCTGACAAGACGTAGATATAGCCAGGGAGGTTTGAGGAACTAGCACAATTATGTGAGGGGGGCAGGAAGATCAGTAACTTTCAGAGATACTTACTGGTGACAAGGCAAGCATGACAAGAAAGCTGAGAATAAAGGAATTTAATGGATGGCTAAGAACCTGGTGTTGTGCTAAAGGGTATGGGCTGTTGGGGGTGGGAGAGGGACCTGGGAGGACAGTAGTCTCTATGCCAAGGACAGACTACACTTGAGTGAGGAGGAAAGAAAGTGTTGAAACAGAGGATGGAGGAGTACATGAGGAAGTTGGGAATTTAAACTAGGGTGGGGGTGGCAGTGGGGAAGAGATATGCAGAGACCACAGGTTGGGAAACCATATGAGCTTACCCCCCATAACAGTGACAAAGGACAAATGGCAAATACTATTGGTGATGCTAGGAAAGGGGGCAGGATGGGAGGGGAAGGGTGGAAGGTGGTTACCCTTAATGCTAGGAGCCTTGGGAGGAAAACTGCAGAGTTACAGGTTCTCATGGCAGAGGAAGAGGTGGACATTGCAGCCATCACAGAAACATGGGCCACCCAATACAATGAATGGGACCTGTCTGTACCAGGGTACAGGTTATTTTGTAGGGACAGGGTGATTGGGAAAGGAGGGGGGTGGCACTATATGTGAAGGAAGGACTGAAGTGTGTAAGGGAGGAAGGGGAAGAGGGTCATACAGAGTCACTTTGGATGCAAATCCAGGATTCCAAGAATAGGATTCTTAGAATGGGAGTGGTGTACAGGCCACCATCTCAGACGGAGGAGTTAGACAGGGAACTAACGGGACAGATCAGGAGGACCTGCGAGAAGGGTAGTGTGGTGATTGTGGGGACTTCAACATGCCAGGAGTGGACTGGAGTACCCCAACAACCAGGAACAGAAGGGAGCAGGTACTGCTGGATGCCTTCCAAGACAGCTTCCTGCTGCAAATGGTCAGTGAACCAACCAGGTTAGGGAATACCCTTGACCTTGTGCTGGCAAATGGGAACTTTGTGAGAGAACTTACAGTGGAGGAACCGCTGTCAGGGAGTGACCACCACTCAGTATGGCTCACATTGGATATGGACAAGGAAGGAGTGGAATCTGGCACAAGAGTACTGGACTTCAGGAGGGCCAACTTTGGGAGGATGGGGGAAGTGGTAAAAGGGTACCTGGCCAGAATTCAATCTATTATGGACACTAATCAGAGGTGGGAGCTCATAAAGCTGGGGATAGTGGAGGCAACCAAAACCTGCTGCAAAGCCCAGAGCAAGAAGGCTAGGGCTAAGAAACCGAGCTGGCTGAGCAAGGAGGTCATGAAAAAGGTAAGGAAGAAAAGAGCTGCCTTTAGAAAATACAAGAAAACAGGGAGGGAGGAGGACAGGGAGAACTACTTGACAGAATCGAAGGAGGTGACAAGGGCAGTAAGAGGAGCCAAAGCATCTACGGAACTCAGGCTGGCACAAGGTATTAAGAAGGGGGAGAAGGACTTCTTTAAGTACATCAGGGAGAAAAGCAGCTGCAAGGACCACATAGTAAGGATTAGGAAGGAGGGGGGTTGGTTGGAAGAAGGGTGCGATAAGGCAGAAGCACTAAATGAGTACTTCTGCTCAGTATTTACTAAAGAGAAGAGGGGGGTGACACCCAAGGTGGGAGAAATGGCAGAAATGGGGGGGAGGGGTGACTGATGGGGAAATCATGGAGGGCAGAGTTCGAGTGGATTTGAAGGCACTGAGGGTGGACAAGGCG
This sequence comes from Neoceratodus forsteri, assembly GCA_016271365.2. NCBI lineage: Eukaryota > Metazoa > Chordata > Ceratodontiformes > Ceratodontidae > Neoceratodus > Neoceratodus forsteri. Next base: position 1,141,324,327 of record CM028129.1, on the reverse strand, counting down.
CCAGGCCCAGATGGCATCCACCCCAGGGTACTGAAGGAGCAGGCAGAGGTCCTTGCAGGACCTTTGGCAGACCTATTTAATGCCTCACTACATTCGGGGTGTGTACCTGAGGACCGGAGGATGGCTCATGTGGTGCCCCCCCACAAGAGTGGCCCCAAGGATGAACCAGGAAACTACAGACCAGTGAGCCTCACATCCATCGTGGGTAGCCTAATGGAGACTATCCTGAAGGAGGCTGGTAGCCCTCCTAGAGGCCAAGGACTACAGGACAGCAGACAGCATGGCTTCATACATGGCAGATCCTGCCAAACCAACCTGGTGGGTTCTGTGACTGGGTAACTAGGCAACTGGACAGGAGAGCCATGCAGTGGATGTCCTATACCTGGACTTCAGTAAGGCATTCGACTCTGTGCCGTATGGAGGGCTGGGAAGGAAGTTAGTAGGCACAAGGGCAGGTGCAAAGCTGGTGAGATGGGTAGGAAACTGGCTGCAGGGAAGGCAACAGAGGGTGGTGGTGGGTGGGGAGCTCTCACCCAAGGACAGTGATGGCGGTGTTCCACAGGGCTCAGTGTTGGGACCAGTGTTGTTTGGGATATTCATTGCAGACAAATCATGGGACATCAAGAGCAAGATCAAGTCTGTTTGCTGATGATACCAAGGTAGGCGCAGTGGTGGATGACCTAGGGGATGGCAGGGGTTGCAGGATGATCTGCAAGCTTGAAATCTGGTCAGACACCTGGCAACTGGGGTTTAATGCCAAAAGTGCAAGGTGCTGCATTTTGGGATGAAGAACCCAAGGAGGAGTTACCAGCTGGGGGAGTGCAGCTAGCCCAGACAGAGGAGGAGAAGGATCTGGGTGTGCTCATTACAGGGTCAATGAACAACTCGGCACAATGTAGGAAGGCAGCTGTAAAGGCCAACAAAATGCTGGGTTGTATTGCAAGGGGTATATCCTCGCGGAGGGAGGAGGTGATTCTGCCACTGTATAGGTCATTAGTTAGACCACACCTGGAGTACTGCATGCAGTACTGGTGCCCGTATCTGAAAAGAGGGACATTAAGTTACTGGAGGGTGCAGCGCAGGCGACAAAAAGATGATCAAGGGGCTGAGGGACTTATCTTCTTGAGAGAGGAGGTTGAAGGAGTTGAACATGTACTCACTGGAGGAGAGGGGACAAGGGTGACATGATTAAAACCTTTAAATACATGAAAGGAATAAACAAGATGGGTACAGAGGGCTGTTCAAAGTAAGGAGAGGAGGCCCCAGGGGCCATGATATGAGACTGGAGGGAGGAAGGTTCAGGAGGGAGATGAGGAGACACTTTTTACAGAGAGGTGGTGGCTGGGTGGAATGCATTACCTGCAGAACTGGTATCCAGTAGAACAGTGGACTGCTTCAAAGGGGATGGGACAGGACAAGGGGGGTTAATGAAGGGAAGGGTGGAAGGAGGGCAGCTGCAGAATAAGGGGTGCTAGCTGCACATTCGAGCAGACTTGATAGACCTCTAGGCTTTTATCTGCTGGCAAATTTCGTATGTTCGTAGGTATTTCTGTTCAGTCTTTACTGAGGAAGAGGAGGGTACTGGGTCTGAATGGAGTACAAGGGGTAAGAATGGTGCAGAAATGGACACAAGTCCCTTTACATGAGAAAGGGTCCTGAAGGAACTGGAAGTAATAAGAATTAATAAAGCAATTTGGCCAGATGGGATGCACCCCAGGGTCCTTAAAGAACTAAGAGAGGTGGTGGCTGAACCTCTGGCTATCCTGTTTAGCTGATCACTGGAAACAGGGGAGGTACCCAAAGACTGGAGGATAGCAGATGTAGTCCCCTTATACAAAAGTGGGAACAAAGAGGAAGCGAGGAACTGCAGACCAGTCAGCCTCACCTCGGTAGTGGGAAGATCATGGAAGCACTACTGAAGGAGAGATTGGTGGAACATCTGGTTGTCAGTGGACTACAGGACCCAAGGCAGCATGGTTTCACCTGGGGAGGTCATGTCAGACCAACCTCATTGAATTTTTGACTGGGTGACTGGGAGGTGGATCCAGAGGCAGTGGACATGGCCCATCTGGACTTCAGCAAGGCCTTTGACACTGTGCCACATAGAAGACTATTGCACAAACTGGGGAATATGGGTGTGGGCAGGACAGTAGTGTGGGTGGGTAACTGGCTGGGTGGCAGGACACAGAAGGTGGTGGTAAATGGCTGTCACTCCACAGAGGGAAGAGTGACCAGTGGGGTACCACAGGGATCAGTGCTGGGACCAGTCCTATTCAATATCTTCATCAGTGACATTAGCGAGGACCTAGACGGCAGAATTCTCACTGTTTGTTGATGACACAAAGCTCTGTAACAGAGTAGACACACCAGAGGGTGTAGACAGAATGAGAAGGGACCTGCAGAAACGTGAAGAATGGTCAGGGTTTGGCAGTTGAAATTCAATGCAAGGAAGTGCAAGATAATACATATGGGGCACAAAACCCTGGCACAATATATCAGTTGGGGGTGAGGATATAGCATGCACCAAGCGAGAAAGGGATCTTGAGGTTATCATCTCTGATGACCTCAAGGCAGAAGCACAGTGTGACAAGGCAGCAAGTAAAAGCAAATAGGATGCTGGGATGCATAGGCAGGGCATCACCAGCAGGAAACGGGAGGTCATAATTCCACTATACAAGACACTAGTGAGGCCCCGCCTGGAGTACACTGTACAGTTCTGCAGACCTTACCTACATAAGGACATAGACAGGGTAGAGAAGGTTCAGAGGAGGGCAACAAAGATGGTGCATGGATTGCATCACAAGTCCTATGAGGACAGGTTGAAGGAACTGAACATGTACTCCCTGGAGGAGTGGAGGGAGAGAGGGGATAAGATAGAGACATACAAGTATCTTACAGGGAGGAACAGGGTGCAGGAATACACTATTTTTAAGCGAAAAAGATGTTCCAGGACTAGAGGGCATGGGATGAAGTTGGAGGGAGGATGATTAAGAGGAAACGTGAGGAAGAATTTCTTCACAGAGCAGGTGGTGGACAAGTGGAACACCCTGCCAGAGGAAGTGGTGGGAGGTGAAACAATCACGGGATTTAAGAATGCATCGGATAGACATAAAGGAATTCTGGAGGTCAGGGGTAAGGGAAAACAGACTTCTTGGAAAACATAAACTGAACTTACAAGCTCAAATGGACAGACTGGGTGGGTCATAGTCCCTTATCTGCCGACACTGTCTATGTATCTATGTATGTATCTATGTATCTAGATCTCTGTAACTCCCTCCCTCTTTCTCCTCCAGACATCTACTATATACTGATCCCTAAAAATGGAAGCATGAGATCTGCTTTGTACTATCTGTTACTACCTCCTTTCTCTTAATACTCTGTCCCCTTCACGTCTTGCTGAACTTCCCCCCGCCACCTATTTGGAGCCCCTCCCTCATGCTTTGCTTGTTGTTACTTACTTCCATTTGCACATCTGTTTTATGGATGACTGCATATCAACAACTCTTTTACTGCAGATGCAACAATCCCATCTCCTGTGGTCGAGGGCAGGGTTGTTACTATAATTCCCACCAGAGGGATATGATGTATTAACATCCCCATCTGGTGCCTTAGGTTGGGTGGCAGTGCTGTGTTGACAACAGATGGGTCCCAAGTCCCAGTTTTGAGTTTAAGCAGGAAAAAGAACAGAATTAATAAAGTCCAGCCACTAACAAAGAATTTCGCTGTCCAGGAAAGAAGATTCTCACCACCATTTTGAAATTAAGGAAGAAACCAGTCTCCACAGTTAACCAGATGTCTGAGTATTATTTTAATTAAGTTTTATAATATTCTGATTTGGCTTAGCTGGGGAAGTGGCATGGTAAACTTAACTTCTTAAATACAGAATCTTGGATACATGGTTAAGCTCATGCTCATTTTAAAAGGAATAACCATTTTGCATGCTATAAGGTGTTTTAAACAAATTTTACACATAACAATAGTCCAAAACACTAATGTAAAGAGTTTGCAAGTTCTCATGCAAAAAGTAAAGTTATATACAAAAGAATGCTAAAGACATGACATACAGCTTATGCTGTTTATTGTTTCTGAATTGTGCCTCTTTCTTTGCTGTTTTATTTTCTGAAATATTTGTTTTATGGGACAAGTAGCATTATGTTACTAATAGGTTATGTCCACCTTCTTGCTGACATGGTAAAAGAAACTGCTATTGTTAAAAGGGGTAGTGAGATTAAAATGAAATGTAAAACTGAAACGGCAAATGAAAATAAAAATGCTATCTCTAGGTCTATCCTTTCTCGAGAGGTATCCAGAGTTAGTGCCGAAAACATCGTAAAATGTCATAGTAAAACTGATATGCTGCCAGGGGGTGAGAGGGAGGGGAATTCTAGCGGCCAAGTTAATTCCCAAAGAAAAATCAGAAAGATTTCACTTTGACATAAACCTTGAAAACAGCCTAAATCAGGAGGCATTGCTTGACTCAGGAATTGAAGTAACTTTGATGTCAAAGTGTCTCTTTGCTCAACTGACTAATGCCTTAGGCTTAGGTAACTCAAAGAAGCTGAAAAGATGTTAGATTCTAAGTACAGTGTCCACTAAGGACCATGGAAAGGAGATGTCACTGAATAAAACAAAAGGTAAATTTAAGGTGCCAGTCAAAACAAAGGATTTGTAAATAACTAACTCTGTGTTGTACCTATGCTATGCATTGTCCAATCAGTGCACAGTTCTACAGTGTGTTAAAAAGAGTGGCTGCAAAAGATTTCAAGCCCCCCAAAAAGTTTGAAAAGTATAGGCACTTAAGCCTTGAACCGCCAGATAGGGTGAAAAGGTATACAGCATCCTGTACATAATGCAAGGTTTAAAATCTACCATGTCTTGTGTTAAATAGATACATAGATATTGTTGGCAGATAAGGACCGCTAGGTCCATCCAGTTTGCCCGTAAGCCCTAAACTTGTATGCAGTCACTGACCCGAAGTGATCAATGGCTTTTCATCACTCTCTCCCTCCCTCCCCACCCAGTGTTCCCTTGTACCTGTCCCAGGCATGTTTAAACCTGTCCACTGTGCTTGCCCCCACCACCTTTTGTGGCAGACGGTTCCAAGCATCCACCACCCTCTCTGTGTAGAAAAATGGCCTCACATTACCTCTCAATCTACCCACCTTCAATTTCATATTGCGTCCCCTCATCCTGATATATTTTGTACATTGGAAAAGATCCCCCACCTACATATTGTTTATGCCCTTAAGGTACTTGAATGTTTCTATCATGCCCCCACTTTCCTCCTTTCCTCCAGTAAGTACATATTGAAGACTCTTAGTCTCTCTTCATATGTTTTGTGATGCAAGCCATGCACCATCTTTGTCACCCTTCTTTAGATAGCCTCCACCCTGTCTACGTCCATATACATGTGTGGTCTCCAGTACTGCACACAGTACTCCAGGTGAGGCCTTACCAGTGTTTTATGCAATGGCACCAACTCCTCCCTGTCTCCTGCTAGTAATGCCTCTGCCTATGCACCCAAGCATGCCACTGGCCCTCCATGTAGCCAATGTGCACTGCTTTGATAAGGTCATCAGATATGATAATCCCTAGGTCCCTTCCTCTGGTGATAGTCAGAACCCCTCCCCCATTCTATAGCTCTCCCCAGGGTTCCCGCTACCCAGGTGCATTATCTTGCACTTTTTTGAATTGAATCTCAGTTGTCACACCTCTGACCATCTTTCAAGCTTCTCCAGGTTCCTCTTCATTTTCTGCACCCCTTCTAGAGTATCCACTCTGTTGCAGATCTTGGTGTCATCTGAAAATAGGCAGACCTTTCCTTCCAGCCCCCCTTGTAGTGTCACTAATGAAGACGTTGAACAGGACTGGTCCCAATAGTGATCCCTGTGGTACTCTGCTGGTCACCTCTCTTTCCCTAGATTGGATCCCAGTTACCACTCACCACCCTCTGTCTTCTGTCCATCAGCCAGTTTCTAACCAAATGTATCACCTTATGCCACGTGCCAAAACTACTCATCTTGTTAACCAGCCTTCTGTGTGGGACAGTATCAAAGGCTTTGCTGAAATCTAGGTAGGCAATGTCTACCGCCCCTCTCTGATTCACTTTCCTAGTCACCCAATCAAAAAAATCTATCAGATTTATTTGACAAGACCTTCCTGCTGTGAATCCATGTTGACTTAGATCCTGGGCACCATAGGATTCCAGGTGTGCCACTATGCTTTCTTTCAGCAGTGTCCCATGATCTCCCCACCACTGAGGTGAGGCTGACCAGCCTGCAGTTCCCAGCTTCCTCCCTACTGCCACTTTTGTGTAGTGCAACTATATGCACCCTCCTCCAGTCCTCTGGAACCATGCCTGTGTTGATTGACTGTGTGAACAGGGTGGCCAGATGCCATGCTAGTTCCCTTCTCAGCTCCCTTAATATCCTCGGGTGTATGTGGTCTGGCCTTATGGCTTTATCCACCTTCAGCTTTGTGAGTTCCTCCAGAACTCTCTCCACTGTGAATGGACTGATATCCACTTCTGCCCCCCATTGCTTCTTCTCTCTAACTGTGGTCCTTGACCATCTCCCTCCTTAGTGAATACTGAACAGAAGTATTTGTTCAGTATTTCTGCTTTGTCTAGAACCTCTCCTTACACTCTACCTCCTCCCCTTGAGCCTCACAATCTCCCCCTGTTTTTTCTTCTATCACTGATGTACCTATAGAATGTCTTGTCCCCTTTATTCACAGTCTGTGCTAAACCTTCCTCTGTCTGTGCCTTGGCTCTCCTAACAGCCTTCCCTGCTTCCAATAGACATTCAATGTACAGGTCCCTGTCCTCATCCCTTTGGTTTCCCCTATACTTCCTGAAACTTGCTCTTTTATCCCTTACTTTGTCTGCCACCTCTTTAGAGAACCATAGTGTTTTTTGTCTTCTTTTCCCTTTGGTCACTATCTTAAGGCATTGATTAGCTAACTCCAGTATGGCTCCTTTTCATTTCCCCCACTGTTCCTCCACTCCCTCCATTAACTCTCCCTTCTCCAGGGCTGCTCTTAAACATCTACCCATTTTACTGAACTCTGTCCTCCTGAAATCTAATACATTTGCCCTTGTGCTACTTAACTGAGTCCATGTTTCCATGCCTAACCACACCAGGTGGTGGTCACTGGATCCCAGCTGCCCTTCCATCTGGACTCCTTCAACTCAGTTTACATTGGTCGATACCAGGTCCAGAATAGATCTGTCTCTGGTTAGCTCATGCACCAACTGTCTAAGTCCAACCAACCTGTAGGGATTCCAGGATGGCCGTTGTTCTGGCTGAAGCAGCTGCCTGGGTGGTCCAATCATGTACTTGTACAACTGGGTGTGTATGTAAGCCTAGTCAATGAAATTCTGTGGTCACGAAGGGGAGACCCTTACACAATAAAAATGACACCACAGGCCTTGAGGTCTGGAAAAACTATTCCTCAAGTATGCCATGTGGTGAGTGCATGTACTACAACAATTTCAGGTAACGTAAAGGAATTTCCATTAGGGTTAATGGAAAGAAAGGCTGAGAAGTGGCTGACCAAACTGCATTGTGATTGCCTAACCTGCAGTAGTAATATGGATTTAAAAATCCATTCCACACCTTGCTTGGATATGCGCACTAGAGTAATGCATGCTTTTTTTTTTTTTTAGTACATAGCCCAGAAGCAGAGATTGTCACTTTAAAAGCTAACAGTGGGTTAGAAATAGTGATGGGGGAAATACTTTATTATTCAGAAATTAGTTGTTCCAGTTATTGAGGGGACTATTAGAAGGTATTACCTACGAAAACATTAAGCAAAAGAGTTTTGGAAAGAAATATATGTTGTTAATAATAAAACTAAGATGATTAAAAATAAGGTAGATTCAGGTAAAAACTTACCTTTTCTAATTTTAAGGAGCAAGTTAACCAAGTGTGTACTTGTAAAACTAAATTAGGAAAAAAAAGAAATTTGTTTGTAAAATGTTCTTTCCATTGAAGACATGTTTTTAAAAGATGCCCGTGATTGTGGAGTAACTGACCTCCATGTTATCAGGGTACTCAAACCATAGTAATGGTCCAGTTTATGTACACCAGTACAAAACACCACAAGCATCTTAAAACATAAACATGAAGTTTTAAATAAGCCTGATTTTGATGCTGATTTTAATTTTGATTTAAAGAAAATGAACAAGAACTAGTAAACAAACTGATTTTCATTTCGTAAAAGTACAATAAGGTAACAAAACAGTAAATCACTTTCATAATTTCATTAAGAAATTCCAATGTAACTATAATTACTGAAAGTAAACTATAAATGGACCATAAACTAAAATCCATGTATTGTACTATTAAAAAGGTAAATTCCAATCAAGGAATGATATCCTGATAAAAAATGATAAATGTTACAAAGGCCCAGATAAGTAGTACTTTCAGCACATAGGGGGACAGAATTTATGAAATGTTAAAAGAAATAGCCTATTAACCTTACATGTACTGTAATGCTAAAGATTAAAAAGGTACAAGATTTTGTAAAAGTGAAAATAATGAACAATAGTTTCACTAAAACATTTAATGGTATTGATGATATTGGCAAATGATAAACAGAGTTAATTTGTTGCACTTGTAAAAGATCTACACCAATGTGAAAAAAATATGTTAAAGCAGTTAAAGGAAAAGTGTCCCTAGTTCTAATCATGTTCATTCATATAGTACTGTACATATTCCTATGCATAAATGTACATCTCCGATGATGACACATCTGATGATGTCATGTGTGATGATGTCATAAGTTACCACATGATTATGCAAATTTGTGTTCTGTGTTTTGTTTTCTCTGTGATGCTTAAACTATATATCCATATAGTAGGATTAAAGTTTTGAATTAGAACACGCATTACTGTGGTGCATTTTTAATTCAAAAGGGGGAAATTGTAGGAGCAAAACCTTAGTTATAAAATATTTTATTATAATTGTTTCATTTTGCATTATTTTAATTACTATTTTATAGTCTTTATAAATGCTTAACTGTTAATTAAAGTAGTTGCGGTATAATACAGAGACAAGTGGTTGATATTCCTACCTACATAAGCTCTCTAAGCAAGATGGAAAATTGCTTGCAAAAGGAAAAAGAAAAACCTCTTCCAAGCATAAACTGCCTAGATGAGACTTTGGAAGAAAAATGGTTCTGTAGTTTGAAATATCACCTTTGACCCAGTGAAGAGATGTGCCTAGTCCCCCACCCTATCTGGGGCACTTTAAATTGTGATAATACCTGTACTCTAGAGTCTCAGCCTGCAAAATCTTCTACAAACTTAAGTTTCAATTTGGCTCTGGTCAAAGAGATAGTTACCCTGGAAACTTGACAGTTGATAAACTGCAGCTCATCTTCTGTAACAGCTTCAAACTGGCACCACCAATAATCTGAAGTTAAACTGCTCTATGTTTCAATATGAAAGAAAAACTTTTGTCTCTTGCCAAACTATATTTAATGCTGCTAGCATGAAACTTACACAGTTGATAAAGGTTATTATAACATTTTGACTGGCTGAATTTGAAACATGTAACTTGACAAGAAGGTGACTTATTTGATTATCTATTTTTTTAGCAAAAGCCTGAGAGAGAAAATACCCAAGTTTGATCTTGAATGGAAGATAGTACTATGAGAAGTGCAAAGATACCATTTTTGTGTGTGTAACTTCTTGCTGGACAGAAGCAAAATGTATTGAAGAGTTTTAAAGTAAACTGATTTGAGAGCTTGACAAATGTGTTTCCTTGGAAGAACAAAGAACCATTTGCCACAATGGAATTCTTTGCTTTTAAGGACTTTCTTAAACTTAGATGTGAGAGAGACCAGATTAATGTTGGAGCCTAGGACATAAAAGACAAAGGTATCACTTTGTTTTTAAAAGACTTTGTTGAGAATTAGAGTTATAATCAGTATTACCTTATCTCAGAAAATATTTGTCTCACAGACCTTGAAGACACTGCCTTTAATTACCTGAATTCAGAAATATTTATATAAAAACTGTATTATGTTGCATTCAAAAGTTAGAGGAAAATATAATTTTAAGCTAAAAAAATAACCTCTGAACAGAAGGACAGTCCTTGAAAAGGGTAAAGACCTGCCGCTGACATAATTTGCAGAATCCAATCAACATTGGTAACATTTTCAGGAAATGATGTCAGGACAATGCTCTAACCAGAAAAGCCAAACACTGAAAGATCCACCCCAGTTCTTGCCTATACTGAATTTCAAAATTATTTGTTCCTGTGGACCTGCCAATGTTGTTATTAGTTTCATTGTTTTAATATTCCTGCCAAAGCCAAAAGCCAAGCCTGCCTGGTGATGCCTGGACCAGTAAGGGACCAAGCCTTCATTGCTGTGTATATACTAGAGGTGCTGAGGTCAAGAGCCTGAAGTTTAAGCCTGGAAGGAAACAGAAACTGCAGCAAAGCCAGCCACAAGGAATAATAACTTTTCACAACAGAATCTTCCAAATCCTGGTGCAGTAAAGACCGCTGTTTGTGCAATGGGCATGTTGACTGTTAATTGATGTTTTGAAGTCCCCCCCAGTACCAGAACAAGGACAGAGAGTGCCTATTAATGTCCATCAGCCAAGAAGCAAGTTTGCAGTGCTGTGTTGACAACAGATGGGGCCAAAGTTCATGGTTTGAGTCTAAGCAGGAAAAAGAACAGAATTAATAAAGTCCAGCCACTAACAAATAATTTTGTTATGCAGGAAAGAAGATTCCCAACAACATATTAAAATTAAGGAAGAAACCACACTCCACAGCTAACCAGATGTCTGAGTATTATTTTAATAAATTTTTATAATATTCTGATTTGGCTTAGCTGGGGAGATGTCATGGTAAACTTAACTTCTTATATACAGAATCCTGGGTACATAGTTAAGCTTATGCCCATTTTAAAAGATATAAACATGTTGCATGTTATAAGTTGTTTAAACCAGTTGTATATAGAATATTAGTCAAAAACACTAATGCAAAGAGTTTGCAAGTACTCATGCAAAAAAAGCAATGCTATTTACAAAAGAATGCTAACACCAGGGCCTGGATATTCAGAAGGGTTGCGCATGGTGCAACACTGTTGCACCATGCACAACCCACTGATGTGACCTGGTGCAATATTCAAATGGGGATTGTGCCTGGCACAAATCCCGATGCACAGGCGCATCAGTAATGTATGCGCGCGGGTGGAACTGTGCCCATGCATACTCTGCACATCCCGATATTCAGCCCGGGATGTGCTGAGCCCATGCATGTTCAACCCCTACTTGCGCTGCACACAGGTGAGCCAAAAAAAAAAGGAACAATGGTTGGCCACCCACAGTTGAGCTGCCGTATTGCAGGGCACAACACGGCAGCTGCCACCTGTGGGTGCCACCCGAGCTCCGGCTACACCTCCATGGTGGCACCCCCCCATGTCCGATCATGGGCATATGTGTAAATAAATAATGTCCTACATCCCTGGTGGTCCAATGGACCACTCGCAGCCTGATCGTGGGCATATGTGTAAATAAATAACATCCAATATCCCTGGTGGTCCAGTGGACTGCTGTCCACCCAATTGTGGGCATATGTATAAATAAATAACGTCCTATATCCCTGGTGGTCCAGTAGACCACTACACGCCTTATCATGGGCTTAAGTATACAAATGAAACATCCAATATCCCTGGTGGTCTAGTGGACCGATTCACGTCCAATCACAGGCATAAGTTGAATAAAGTCAACATCCAATGTCCCTGGTGGTCCATTGGACCGCTTCACACCTGATCATGAGCATAAGTTGAATAAGGTCAACGTTCAATATCCCTGGTGGTCCAGTGGACCGCTCGCAGCCCGATCGCAGGCATAAGTTGAATAAGTAATGTCCTATATCCTGGTAGTCAGTGGTACCCCCTCCCACCTGCCCACTGAGCCCCATCTCCCCACTCCCCAGTCAGCGGCGGGCAGCAGCACCTCAACCGCCTGCCACCCCGCTGCCTGCCGACTGACAGTGTAAGGTAGGGCTGTACACCCATTGGTCCACAGTGTGAGCCAATGGGCATGCAGCCTGTACCATACTACACAGTCCAGATATGAGAATGGATCCATTCACATATCTGGACCATGTAGTATGGTATGGGCTGCACGCCCATTGGCTCATGCTGTGGACCAATGAGAGTACAGCCCTACCAGACTGTCAGTCAGTGGCAGTGGGGCAGCAGGTAGAGGGTGCTGCTGCCTGCTGCTGACTGGGGAGGGAGGTGGATCTCAGTGGGTGGGTGGGGAGGGGTACCACTGGACCCTCAGGGATATAGGATGTTGCTTTTATTCAACTTATGCCCATGATTAGGCGTGAAGTCATCCACTGGACCATCAGGGATATTGGACATTTCATTTGTATACTTAAGCCTGTGATCGGGAGTGAAGCGGTCCACTGGACCACCAGGGATATTGGACATTTCATTTGTATACTTAAGCCCATAATTGGGTGTGAAGCAGTCCACTGGACCACAAGGGATATAGGACATTATTTATTTAAGCATATGCCCACAATTGGGCGTAAAGCGATCCACTGGACCACTAGGGATATAGGACGAATTAGTTTTACACTTAAGCCCGCGATCGGGCTGTGAGTGGTCCACTGGACCACCAGGGATATAGGACATGTTGTATTTTACACTTAAGCCCACAGTCGGGCTGTGAGTGGTCCACTAGACCACCAGGGATATAGGACATGTTGTATTTTACACTTAAGCAAGCGATCAGGCTGTGAGCAGTCCACTGGACCACCAGGGATATAGGACGTGTTGTATTATACACTTAAGCCTGTGATCGGGCTGCAAGTGGTCCACTGGACCACCAGGGATATAGGACGATTATTATTTTAGCACATGCCCATGAATGGGCAGTGGGGTGCTTTGTCGCGCTGTGCAGGGGCTGTCGGTCCCAGATGGCTGCATCCTGGCAGGGTGCCAGGTGCAGGTCGAAGGGGATCAGCACAAATGCATGCAAATGGGGCCATAATGACATGCAAATGGCCTCATTTGCACCTTGTATGCATTATGGACCCATTTGCATGTGCACTTTTGAATATCACATTTTTGAGCCTAGCGCAATGGAATTTGCGCTAGCGCATCCCCCTGATCCACTCTGACCACTTGTGATGGTGCAGTGCCACTGCACCATGTGCACTGTGGGTGGCCAGGGTGCGATATTCAATGTTGCTGTGCCATGGTGCAGCTCTGTTGAATATCACTCTGTCAACATCCCTGCGCAGCTAAGTTGCACTGCGCCCAGGCTTATGCCACAGCCTGGCACAGTCTGAATATCTGGGCCCAGGTATACAGATGATGCTATTTATTGCTTCTGCATTTTGTCTGTTTCTTTGTTGTTTTGTTTATTTTTTAAATCTTTGCTTTGTTTTGTTTGATTTTCTGAAGCCTTTGTTGTTCATGTTTACATTGCTTTTCATTATGTTTACAATGTTTTATATCTATGCAAATTATTAGTAATTAGTTGAATTGTATAGGGACAAATACAATCTATTCTCATATATACTACATAAGGGCATGACAGAAAAAGTATTTGTCATTGTCTAGAACTGCATGCAATAGGTGGTAAGTAAGATTTGAGTCACTCTTACATTGGTTATATAATTTATGCAAATTTATGACACAGGGCTAAAGGCTTAACTAAGTGCTCATAATAAAATAATATGGTATTCCAGCCTATTGTTCTGACATTTTTGGGTTTCTTGTCCATGGGGATAATTGTTTAGTGAATATCAGTCCACACCGTATGTATGAAAAATAGAGATGATCATTATCATTATTGCAAAGTTACTAAATTGCAGAAATAACATTTTTCTGTTTTGTTTTTCCCCGAATCTGAAGTTACCTTAAATGAGAGAAAGGAGCTGAAGTCCTTAATTTAAGCAAGATAGACTCCTTGACTAACAGTATAAGAAATGCAAAGCTGCAAAAAAAATCTTTGAAGTATCATCAAAAGATTGTTATTACTGTTGTTGTTTAAAGTTTATTTCAATAATTGTCATTGTTGTTATAAGCCATAACAACCTTAACTGTGAGTGCAAATGCTCTTAACACTGAGGTAGTGACATACCCTCCAACAGCCTATCTGACTTCCAAAATTCAAGTGGAAAGCAGAGGGAAATTGGTTAAAGCTAATCAAAAATACTCCTTGCTTCTTGATAGTAAAAGTCAGCCGTAAAAATCCTGGGGGATCAATCTTTTGAATGTGGCAAACTTATAAGTCTGGTTGAAATATTAGAAAAGCTGTTACAAGAAAGTAAAAATAATTTTCTAATAACTACTGTGCTTTAGTTTAGCTAAAGACTGAAAATGTGTTTTTGCAAAGCGAGTTACATGCTGCTAAGCAATAGAAGGAGCAGTGTTTAAATTTGAGAAAAGAAAAAGTGGAGTTGGCAAATGTATATGAATGGGTTAACAAAGATTTGGTTGAATTGAAGGAAAAATATGAAAGTTCACTGAGTAAAAGCAGAGTTAAAAGAAAATTGAAAGCATTTAAAAGGCAAGACTATATTGCTGATTCTGGTATTTCCTCCAAAGATTCATATGATTCAGAAAATAAATCACCTCTGACAAAAAAAAAAGAATATCTCTAGACAAGACAGTGATTCTAATTCTTTTGGTTCAGAAGAAAAAAATATTGGGGAGGAGAATTACTTATGTCTAAAAAAGAACAGTCAAAGCCTATGCTAGACCCAACAGTGGTTTAGCAACCTTATCAAGACTTATCTCAATGCCAAAACTAAAGTCTCTCCCAAAGGGGAGGGACCATGGTAAAGGATATGACAGTGGGTATGATAAGTATAGAGGTGACAGAATTCACCACAGAGGGTGCCAGTATTCTGACTGTGATCATCAAAGTTATAATGTACCACAAAATGGGTTTAGGCATAGTTCTCCAAGTCCAGAAGGAAGGACTAAAAATTCACAGAATAAAATGATTAAAGAATCATTTGAGAAGGAAATGAAACAGCAGATAGAGGAGTTAAAAGCTTGTGCTCAAAGTTGTTTGCTTCATATTGCTCAGTCACTTCCTGACCCTAATTTCCTGTGCAAAATCCTTCTTCAACAGTATCTAGTGCAGGTGGGACTAGTAGTGCTATGTGACTAATAAGTTCTGCGCACTTTCTTGCTGACATGGTAAAAGAAACCACTATTGTTAAAAAGGGTAATGAGGGAGATCATGTGATGCAGCCAGCTCGCCACACCTCTCTCCATGTGCTCCCTCTTATGCCTCTCATCAATCGTTAATTTCGCTGCTAAAGCTCCTTGAATTTCGAGTCAGTGCATCAGACAGGTTACAAGAAGTTGCCAGGAGTCTCCTGAGCCTAATTTTGGCAATTAAAATTGGCAATGGAAGCTGAAATGTGGCCCGCATTGCCCCACCACATGCTGCCAACCCCACTCCCAAGAAAGTGTCCAAGAAAACAAAGGTGCAAGCTAGTACTTCTCAACCACAGGTTTTAGGGCACCAGCAACAAACTCCCTTGATCCTTTAGTTATTTTGGGAGGAATTTCGTCCTTCTAGGAAGAACTCCACTCTCTGGCTACTGATTTTAAAGCCTTGACTGGTGCTCTAGAGGATCTCTCGTGCCACATGAGTGACAACAAAACCAGAATCATTTCAGCTGAAGGGAGGATTTCAGTGATTGACCCTGCTATGGCTGCCACAAGAAGCCAGATTGCTAAATTGGAGATGAAGGTGGAAGATTTAGAAGGTAGGAGCTGTAGGAACAATTTAATCCTCATTGGGCTCCTTGATAAAGAGGAATGGGATAATTCAGTCTTATTTGTTCAAATATTTATGACAAAATTAGCAGGGCCGTCACCTTTTGGATCTGGATACACAATTGAGCGGGCCCATCCCTCCTCCTGGAGCTTCCTCATGGACTTTTATTTTTAAATTCTGAAACTACAAAGAAAGACAACATGTCCTGGTCAAAGTGAAGGAGCTGAAAGAAGTCCGATGGGAAGAGGCAATGATCCATGTAGCTCAAGATCTACCTCTTTCTGCATGACAAAAAAGGGCCTCATACCACACTATTGTCACCAATTTAGTAGCGGCCAACATCAGAGTCCGCATGAGATATCTGGCCCAGTTTCAAGTTCTTGTAGCTGGGGCATGGCAAACATTTGAAGATCCAAAAACAGCCGAGGAGACTCTTAAAGAATCACTTTACAACCTATTCAAAGACCGCTAAGGAACATGTAGTACCAGATGGGTTGATCTCTGCATCTCTGCATCTCTGCAATTGTTTTTTTCAGCTAATTGGGACTTTGAGTTCAAATCGTCTAATTGAGGGATTGTGTCAGAAAGTACCAATGCCACCTAGGAATGTATTCAAGCAGACTTGATCTACCGTATTCCTGTTTGGATGGGACAAGCTCACTGATCTTTTTCCTTTTTTCCCCCCAGGGAGGCAATCTTCAGTCTTCCTGGGGTTTAAGGCCTGTGATAAGGCCATTCAGTGTATTTCTTTAGTGTTGCTGGGTGCTCAGTAGAAGCGTTCTCAGAAGATATTTCTTTCTTAGACTGTTGACTTGGATTGGACCAGGGAGATCTGGCCTAAGTGTGTCCAGGGCACAGTTTAATTTGCCAAGCACCGATTGGATCTGGGTTTTTTTGTGCATTTTCTCTTTTTAGACACTTTAGCCTCCCTGGGCGATAGCTTCAGTTGGGACACTGTTTAACTGAACACTACCTGGATTGCAGTTAATCCTATAACAAGGGATGGTGAGGTATGGCACCCTTGTTGCCTGAGGAAGAGCCTTCATTGACTTATGGACAGAGGGGGTGGTTTTGGACCTCACTCGTACATGGATCTCTATATGGTTTCTGGGGGGGGGGTATCATTTCCTTCCATCTTTTGCTTTAAATTTTCTTCCTCTTTGACAAGCAGTAAATGTGATTGCTATTAATATGACATTTCAAATGGATCAGGTTTGGAAGATGTTTGTTTACCATCTCAGGTTATTAGAGAGGAAAAGGGCATTCTCAGTGTTTTGGGTATGGTCACCTGTTAGGGGACCACCCTTACATAATTAATAGTGGTTGATTGGTAGGTGGGAGGAAGTAGGATGCTATGGGCAGGTGCATTACATACCAGAAAGATAGATAGAGGGAGGGTGGGGGTTATTTTACACATTGTGGACTGTATATGGGGGAATAGCTGCTGTTGTTGGGGGATTGCTAGCGGGAAAGAGGGGAAGGGGTGGGGAGGAGGAGGGGTAGGGGAAGGGGTGGTTCGACTTGGCATCGAGGGTTGGTAATTTGGTTTATACATTGGGTAGACAAAAATACTTCTTATTTTTTCTCTACAGTGGTTAGGCATGGCAAATATTAAAAAGGTGCTTTCTTGTAACATTCATGGAGCCAGAAATAAAGTTAAGAGGTACCAGATATTGAAACATATCAGACTACTCGGGGTGGAGATATCTCATTGCTTCAGGAAACACATCTTTTGGAAGCAGAGGAGAAGCTATTCCATAGGCAATATGTAGGGCAAGAGTTCAATGAAGGGGATAGTACCCAAAGCAGAGGGGTGGCCATTTTAGTATCACAAGATACCTCCTTTATTATTGAACAGATTCTTGGAGATCTGAAAGGCAGGTATATTTTTGTGAAGGGCATTCTAGACAGAAAGACTGTAGTTTTAGGGAGTATATATGGTCCAAACTCTGACACCCCTCAGTCCTGCATTGAGCTCCTAAAGGTGTTAGCCCCCTTTGCTACCCTCCCAATTATATTGTGGGTATTGGAATCTCCCATTCTCCCTGGATATTGATAGATTGGATCCAAGGAGGAAAGGTCTCTCCCTGGTGCAGAGATCTCTTAGAGATTTGGTAGATCATCTGGGGCTCTGCAATCCCTGGTGGACCCTATACCCCACTTTAAAGGAATTTACCTTTCGGTGAAGTGTTCATGGCTCCTGGTCTCAGGTTGATTACTTCCTGATTAGTCAATCCTTGCTAGGAGGCCTCTTAGACTCCAAAATTGTCCCAGGAGTGATATCCAAGCACTTGTTGGTAGAATACTGCTTGTCTTTTTCAGTTGATACTCCTAAGGAGCTGATCTGGAAATTAAACAATCAGCTTCTTAAGGAAAAGAAAATCATAGACCTAATAACTAAGGAAATTGAAAGGTGCACTGAGGTAAATTTGAACTCCATGGAAAGACCAGATTTAGAGTGTGGGGCTTTAAAATGTATGTTGCAGGGTGTTTTTATCAAGGTGGCAGCACAGCAGAAATGTGTAAGAGACCAAAAAGCTCTCTCCTTCTTGGCTAAGATACATACTGTACCATGTAGTCCATGCTGTCTCCAGACACTACGGACAATGATAGGACTATTCTGTTAGGGCTCCAGGATGAGTATAACCATCTCTTGAGAGAGAAGGTGGAGTATACGGTCTTAAAAATGGGTATGAAGTACCTAGATCAAGGGGAAAAAGCTGGCCACCTCCTAGCCTTAGGGCTTAAGAAGATAGGATCTTCTAGATTTGTCCGAAGTATTAGATCCCAGGTAAGTAGATGTCTCTACCTCTCTCCTAGGGAGATAACCAAGGAGTTCACCACCTATTACTCAGATCTTTATAGCTCTATAACTAACCTTCCAGAGAAGGAGATGGTTCAGCACCATCTTTGGTCTATCTCCCTTCCTTCCCTTCCCCAGGTACAGCAAGAAATTTTGATTGCCCCCCTTACTGAGTCAGAAATAAAGGTGACTATAGCCTACTTAGCCTCAGGTAAGGCCCCAGAACCCGATGGATTCTCTCCAAACTTTTATAAAGTGTTCAGTAATCAACTAACCCCTTGGCTATCTTGGGTATTTGACTGGATATTGAATGCTAACCCCCTTAACAAATCATTGTTAGAGGCTCTAATCATAGTATTACATAAGCCAGGTAAGGACCCAGAGAATGTAAATAGTTACAGGCCTATATCACTCCTGAATTGTTATATAAAACTGCTTGCAAAACTGCTTGTCAATAGAGTTAAGTTGGTGTCCCACATCATTCACCCTGATCAAGTGGGATTTCTAGAAGGCAGACATTCTGCTGACCACTTTTATAAACTGGCACACATCTTCTCTGCATTCAGGGACTCCAACATTCCATCTGGATTGCTTTCCCTGGATGCAGAGAAGGTGTTTGACAGAGTAAAATGGCAATTTTTGTTCCTAACCATGCATAAATTTGGCTTCACCTCTAAATTCATCCAATGGGTCTCCTCTTTATACCAGAATCCACAGGCCCATATTTACTGTAATGGGGTTATCTCAAACCTGTTCCCCTTACATTCCAGAACCAGGCAGGGTTGCCCCCTATCCCATCTCCTGTTTAATATATATTTTGAGCCTTTAATGTCCAAACTATGGGAATTGAGGAAGTGCGAGGTATTCAGGTGGGAGGGCATGAACTCAAGTTCTCGGCATATGCTGATGATGATGTTCTTCTCCTCCATCTGGAATACCCTGGGCACTCCTTTCCAGTGGTTTTCTCCATCATTGAGAGTTTGGAGCTGTATTCAAATATAAAGTTAACTTGGGTAAAACCATGATTTCCCATCTGAATTACAAGCTCACCAGGAGGGATATAGAGCCTTTTGGTGTCCAGTTGAGCCCCCAAACTCTTAAGTATTTGGGTTTATTATTGGCTGGAAGTGAGACCCAGATGAGAATGATAAGTTTGGATCCCGTTCTTCTAAATATCCAACAGGATCTCAGTAGGTGGCAATCTCTCCTTATATCACTTTGGGGATGTATCAACATAATCAAAATGAATGTTTTACCCAGGATATTTTACCCTTTCAGTATGTTAAACTCTTGGATATCCTGTGGCATGATGTAAGAAGGTGCATGCTACCATTTCTTCCTTCATCTGGCTTGTGAAATGCCCCAGGCATGCCTACAGGAAGCTTGCAGCTTCTAAAACATGTTGGGGCTTGACGCTCCCACATTTTGGCATATATTTTTGGGCAAGTCAAGCAGTCAAGTATCTGAAATGGCTTACCCCTCAGGAAGAAATTGCCTCCTACTCTTATGTTACAAAGTGGTTAACTTTAGAGAGATAGAAGAGATATCAAGAGCTAGTATCTCACCAGAGGCTTTGTTACACATTTCTGTAAAGGCCCTGCCTGCTATCCTTGAAAATTCTCCTATTCTCTCCTCTAGTAGGATACATGCTCAGTTGTGTGCCTTTCTATGATATAACCATACCAAAGACCCCTCACAGCCAGTGGTAGGGAACCTGAATCTCAAATTAGAGGGCAAATGGATCTCTGCCTTGTGATTACCTCAGTTTAAATAAAATAACTCTTCCCAGGGTGGACATGTATGTGTTCAGGCACTATTCTGAATCATGTAAAGCAGGATAAATCTCAGATCTTCAAAATATTCCAGTTACATCACTTATTGATTCATTTCCCACTAGATTTGAGTGAGAAATTAGGTAAGTGTGATTGGCTTGGTTCCATGGTCACTTTATATGGCAAACCCCATGCTATTTCTATGGTGTATGTTTCACTTCAGAAAAGATCAATAGGTGTTCAAAGTACCCCCCTCCGAGTATGGTCTGCTCAGTTTCCTGATCTGTCAGAAAAATGGGAGACCATTTGGTCAGGAACACACAGATATATTTCTCTAGATAGACTGAGGCTTACCCAGTACCAGATTTTAAATGATATGTACTGGACTCCTATTAAATTGCATACACTGGGAAGAACCCCCTGATGCCTTATGTAACAGGAGTCGGCAGCAGGAGGGCACCCTCACACATATCTTTTGGGATTGCCCTGCAGTTAAGGTCTTGTGGGATAGGATTAAGTCCAGGGTAGATCCCTTGCTGGGCACTAGAAATTTGTGCACCCCTGAAATATGTCTGTTAGGTGATTTCTCCCAGATACCAGTATTAAATAGAAGGTACCACGTGGCTCTGATAACATTGACCCTGAAAAAAACTGGTCCTATGCCACTGGTTGGATGGGAATAACATCACATATTTTGAATGGCTGGAGAAGCTCCTTTTCAATCTTCATGCAGAACAAATTAAGGCTAGTCTCTGGGGATCTTTGTCCCAGTACAAGAAAATGTGGGAAGGCTTTCATACTTTATATTTGCTCCAAACAGAGGGGACCCTGGGATGAGTATCCTGGTATTCATCATGGGGCCATTCCCATAGCCCTGCTTATCAGTACCACCAGGGTTTGTTTGTCTATAATCATGGCTTCTTATGATACCAGATATTTTCTGTTTTTAGATGCCAAGTTGGAGGGAGGTGGGGGGTTAGGGAAGGAGAGGGGAGGGGGCCTGACATGGTCTAATTGTCACTTTTCAATTTTGTGTATGTATGGATATCATGTTTGGCATAAAATGTGAAATATCAATAAACTTTCATTTCAAAAAGTAAGGGTAATGAGATTAAAATGAGATTTAAAAATGAAATGTCAAATAAAAATAAATATGCTATTTCTGTGTCTAGCCTTTCTCGAAATGTATCCAGTTAGTGCAAAACAGTGGACATTTTTCTCAGTAAAACTGCTATGTTACTGGCGGGGGGGGGACAAATCCTACCTGGGCAACTTAATTCCCAAAGGAAAAGCAGAAAGATTTCACTTTGAGATAAACATTGAAAACAGTCTAAATCAGGAGGCCTTGCTTGACTTAGGAGCCGAAGTAACTCTGATGTCTAAGTGTATGTTTGATTAGCTGACTAATGCCTTAGGTAACTCAAGGAAGCTGAAAACCACTTCTGATCACTTACAGATTGTAGATTATGGAAAGGAAGCTCAGAAGACATTAGGTAAAGTTTGGCTGAAACTGAAATTTAGTAAAATGTTAATTAAACATCCAGTGTATGTTACCAACAAAGCAGGTAATGATTTCTTGATTGTAAATGGCCATCTGAAAAGGTTTAAACCTATCCTGGTCTACTTTCACAAAGTTCTCTGGTCAAAGGTAAAGAGGCCTATTCCATTTAAAAAGAGTCTTAAAGTTTCTAAATAATCAGAAATGCGCTACTTCGAGGAAAAAATAATGCAATGATTAAATTGAATTTTATATGTTCTAATGTAATTGATGTATCTAGTTTTGGTAATTCCAAAAATTTGGCTAAATGGAGAAGTAAAGGTTATGTGTTTTTTTTTTTTTTGTCAAAACAAGATGCGATAAATTTGTGATTAATACAGAGGGCTAACCTTCTTTACAAAGAAAGTAAATCCTGTTTTTCTCAGTGCCATCCTGATTCTGACATAAAGACATTAAACTCCAAGTAAAGGGCCCACTAAGGATGGTGGAAAGGAGGTGCCTCTAAATAAAACAAAAGGTACATTTAAGGTGCCAGTCAAAACAAAGGACTTATAAATAACTCACTCTGTGTTGTGCATTGTCCTTAAGTGCACAGTTCTACAGAGTGTTATAAAGAGTGGCTACAAAATGTTTCAAGCCCCAAAGAAAGTTTGAAAAGTATAGGCACGTAAACCTTGAACTTCCAGATAGGGTGAAAAGGCATGCAACATCCTATATATAATGCAAGGTTTAAAATCTCCTATGTCTTGGGTTAAACATACTTGAGCAACTGGGTTTGTATATAAGCTTAGCCAATGAAATTCTGTGGTCAAAAAAAAGGGGAGCCCCTTACCTAATAAAAGTCACATCACAGGCCTTGAGGTCTGGACAAACTATTCCTCAAGGCGCCCTGTGGTCAGTGTGTACATTGCAACAATTTCAGATAATGTAAAGGAATTTCCTTTAGGGTTAATGGAAAGAAAAGCTGAGAAGTGCCTGACCAAACTGCATTGTGAGTGCCTAACCTGCGGCAGTAATATGGATTTAAAGATCCATTCCACACCTTGCTTGGATATGTGCAACTCATGCTTTTTTTTTTTTAAGTACATAGCCCAATAGCAGAGCCTGTCACAATAAAATCTAACTGTGAGTTAGGAATAGTGACTGGGGAAAATCCTTTATGGTTCAGAAATGTGTTGTTCCAGTTATTGGGGGGGGGGGAGGACTAACAGAAAATATTACCTAGGAAAAAATGAAGCAAAAGAGTTTTGGAAAGAAGTATATGTTGTTGTTGATAATAAAAAACTAAGATTAAAAATAAGGCAGATTCGGATAAAAACTTACCTTTTTCTAATTTTAAGGAGCAAGTTAACCAAGCGTGTACTTGTAAAACTAAATTAGAAAAAAACAAACTTGTTTGTAAAATGTTCTTTCCATTGAAAGACACATTTTTAAAAGATGTCCGTGATTGTGGCGTAATGGACCTCCATGTTACAAGGGTACCCAAAACCTTGAAATGGTCCAGTTTATGTACACCAGTACAAAACACCACAAGCATCTTAAAAACACAAACAAGAAATGTTAAATAAGCCTGATTTTGATGCTGATTTTAATTTTGATTTAAAGAAAATGTAAAATAAATAGTAAATAATCTGATTTTGATGTACTGAAAGTACAATAAATTAACAAAACAGTAAAAAAGTTTCTAATTTTATAAAGAAAACCCAATGTAAATATGATTACTGAAAGTAAACTACAAATGGACCATAAACTAAAATCCATGTACTACCAAAAAGGTAAATTACAATCAAGGAATAATATCCTGGTAAAAACTGGTAAATGTTACAAAATCCTAGATGAGTAGTATAGTATCTTCAGCACATGGAGGAGAACAGAGCTTATGAAATGTTAAAAGAAATAGCCTACATGTACTGTAATTCTAAAGATTAAAAATGGTACAAGATTTTGTGAAAGTGAAAATAATGAACAATACTTACACTAAAAAGTTGAATGTTAATGATAATATTTGCAAATGATAAAGAGTTAATTTGTTGCACTTGTAAAAGATATATAACAATGTTAAAACATTTTTAAAGCAGGTAAAGGAAAAGTGTGCATAGTTGTAATCATGTTTATTCATGTAGTACTGTACACATTCCTATGCACAAATGTACATCTCTGATGATGTCACATATGATGATGTCACATCTGATGATGTCATGTGTTAATGATCGCATAAGTTACCACATGATGATGCAACTTTGTGTTCTGTGTTTTGTCTTCTTGTGATGCTTAAACTATATACCCATATAGTAGAATTAAAATTTTGAATTAGAAAATGCATTATTGGGATGCATTTTTAATTCAAAAGGAGGGAATTTTAGGAGCAAAACCTTAGTTAAAAATATTTTATTAGAATGTTATTATTTTGCATTATTTTCATTACTATTTTATATTCTTTATAAATGCCTAATTATTTATTAAGGTAATTGGGGTACAATACCAAAGACAACTGGTTTAAATTCCTGTCTACGTAAACTCTCTAAGCAGGAAGGAAAATTGCTAGCAAAAAGAGAAACAAAAACTCTTCCAAGCATAAACTGCCTAGATGAGACTTTGGAAAAAAAATGGTTTTGCAGCTTGAAATATCACCTTTGACTCAGTGAAGAGATGTACGTAGTTGCCGGTGGGGTGCAGGGTGTGCACCAGTACAAGTGCGGTTGCACTAGGTGCATCAACTGTGATATTCAGCACTGGGCATGCAAATGAGACCGTTATGCATGCAATGTGCAAATGGGACCATTTGCATGTCATTATGGCTCCATTTGCATGTGGTGCACCGATCCCCGGTGACTTGTGCCTGGCGCCCTACCAGGCTGCAGCTGTCAGGGACCGATGCCCTCCTGCCCCTCAGTGGGCACTGCTCCCATTTGCCCGATTGTCGGCATGTGTAGAAATAAGCCCTGGTGGTTCAGTGGACAGATTCCCTGTGCCCAATTGCAGGCATAGGTTAGAAATCCCAGGTGGTCCAGTGGAACCTCCCCCAGTGCCCGATCATGGGCAGAATTCTCTAAGGACACCCTGGTGGTCCAGTCGTACCCTTCTCCCCACCCTCTGACTGTGTCCCCTGCCACCCTGCACCCCCCCAGTCAGCAGTGGGTGGCAGCACACCACCCGCAAGCCACCTGGCCGCCCGCTGACTGACAGTGTATAGTAGGACTGTACGCCTATTGATCCACTTCCAATGGGCATGCAGACCATACTGTTATACACAGTCCTGAATTGTGAATGAGCGTACATCCCAGGAGGGGGAAACTATTGACTATGGCTGCTGTGACCCTTAGTAGTGGGCAAGGAGTCAGCTGCCTCATGAGGGGAAGCCACTAGTGCTGCTGCTGTGTCCTGGAAGATTGTATGTGACTGTGCAGGGCTGCATGGGAAGAGCATTGAACTCCATGCTGCCCCTACTGGATGAATGCCAATAATTTTGAGCCCAGCATCATGGAACCTTGACACTCACCAGATTAGGTATTCAAAGCAAACATTGTATACTCCTTTTGGCTCTCCACTGAGTGGTGGAATCAGTCAAGAAGAACCTCATACTATGGTTAGTTGCTGTTGGGGATTTTGAATTGTCATCCAAAGAGTGATAGTACATGAGATAGTGGGTGTGGATGCAGAGGAAAGATGTATACTAGTAAAAAAGGTTGAATCTTTGTCTCCCAGATTTAATTTTTTCCAAAATCCTTTTCCTTCACCAAAGTCTTAGTGTACTTTTCTGTTCTTTTTTAACTTATATTTTTATATTTTATATATATATATATAACTTATATTTTACTATTTTAATAACAGCACCTAATACAGCTTAATAGTCTTAACTGCTGCAGGTAAAGTATTGAAAAGTACAAACAAGATCCATTACAGTTTCCAAGCACAGTAGACGTTACCAATTGTATGCCAGTTATGCTTATAAAGGGAGCATGGGGAATTCCAAGATACAGTGCTTTTCTATTCTTAACATCTCCATATTTTGTTTTGGCAATGACTATGATGTCACATGCAAAGCAATTTGATTTCAGCATAGGGAAAGCAGATGTAACAGATAAACAGGTGTTAAAGATTCAGTTTTCATGCAAACGTCCTCAGTAATGAAGAATATAGTGAATATGAACAATTATAAAACTAGAACAAGATATCCCACCTTTGGATTGAATGGGACTCTTGTGATTACTATCGTAACTTTTTTTAATCATTAAATTGTAAAATATTGCAAAAACAAAAACAATAATGCGATCCTGGGGGGTGGGTGTACCAGTAACCCTACCCCTATAGGGAACCAGACATGCTACTGGTACAATTAGTCCTGGTAACCCACCCACTGTTATGCTTTACCGCTAAATTAATGAAATATGAACTTAATTATACTGGCAGTATACTTGGATTCACCTGTATGATAGATACAGCAAAAGGCGTTAAGGTCCACACAAACTTCCCTCCAAATTAGTGGTAGTAATCTGTAGGTCCCATCTTAGACATGTGATTGTCCAATCTGTTTTTGAACAAACTAAAGGTTTCACTTTCTACCAATTCTGATGGCAGACTATTCCATATACTGTACTAGCTGCTTGTTGTGTGTAGAACATTTTACATTTATTATTTCAGAAATTGCTTGAATTAATTTGTTTGTTATGACCCCTTGTTATTAAATTTGGCCTGTTTTTAATGTTCACACTTTCTAGGAGATGTTTGCCCTTGGGTTCCTTGTACATTAATAGTGAATCGCCCCTAATGCACCTAATGTAATGTGTGTGGATTGAGGATATTTAAGCATTCCTTGTAGTCTTTAAATTAAAGTCCCAGTAAAGCCCTTTTATTGATTTATTACTGTTCTTTGTATATTTTCCATTTTATTTCTATCACCAGTGTTAAAACCACCCCACAACGTGGAACAATAATCAACATGTGGTCTAACATTGGTACAGTAGAGGGGGAGTATAAAATTTTGCTTGATTTATTAACAAACTGTCTGTTTACTGAATATATTAGATAATTTGCTTTTCTAAAAACCTCATCACAATGATACTTTGGTTTTAGATCTTGTGGTATTTAAATACCTAGGTTCTTTTTATTTACTGTACTTCATAGTAATTGGTTTTGAAGGTAATATTTATATCCTGCTTTTTTCCCAAAATGCATATCTTACACAAAGGGCCCCACACAAGTGTGGGCTGGTCCCAATGCGCATTTTGTTGCAAAATCATCTTTGTTTGCTTACAGTTTACAGTAGTATAGTAGATTATATCAGAGTAATTTTGCTTAGTCCTATGCTGGCATCTTCTTTTACTACAAATCCAAGAATGCCCTGTAGCTCATTTCAGTAGACATCAGTGGGAGATTCAATAACCTGCAGTACATGTTAGAGCTTTTGTAATATCTTATCAAATGTTTTGCAGGTCTACTTTTCTCCAGGAATTATGTGCAGTCATCTATGACAACACAGCCCAGGGAGAACAGCTGGACCAGCAAACAAAAGATCAGAGCTTATATAAACTCTGGCATACACTGCAGGCTGTTGAATCTCTCATTGCTGCTTACTGCTTTGATGGCACACAGCCCAGAGGTGAAGAGCACTCAGGAACCAAATATACTTTTTATTTGTCACAAAGTAACAAAAAACAGGGCCAGTAGTAGTGCTGTGAAATTTATTCAGCTGCATAGAGAGCCATGACCGTAACACCAGTGTTTCAACTCAGGACGAGTCTTCTTTTCCCACAAAGAAGGCTCATCCTGAGTTGAAGTACCAGGGACATCTGTGACCCAATAGGGTACAGGGTGTAATAAGAGCAAGCAAGCAAATTTAATTTTGGATGCACCCATCCCCAGAAGCTATAGGTGCTGAACAATAACATATAAAATCAGCAACATAAAATAAATAAATGACAGAATTTAACTAGTAAAAAACTAATTGCTGACACAATAGTAAATAGCCAGTAACAGTAGTACAAAGAGAAGGCCTCCTTAAATTGGTGGGACTTCAATCCTCTCTTAAAAACTTCCAGAGAGGGGGCCTCCCTCAAAGACACTGAGATCAAGTTCCACAGAGTTGGGGCTGCTACTGAAAAACATGTTTCCCAGATTACTTCAGTCAGACCCGGGGAACCACTACAAGGTCCTCCACAGAGGAATGGAAAGGACAGGAGGGTTGGTAAGGAGACAGTAGATCTCGCAGGTAGCTAGGCCCAAGTCCATGTAGGGTTTTATAGGTCAGCAAGCTGATCTTGAGGGAAATCCACCACCTCATCGACAGTCAGTACAGATTGCATAAGACCAGTGTTAAATGGCAGGACCTAGGAAGGTCCACCAACAATCTGGCAGCTGCGTTCTGCACTAGCTGTACAGTAGGGGATGCAGTGCACTGTCATTTAGCTCCAGGTACAGGACATTGCAGTAGTCAAGTCTAGATGTCACAAAGGCATGTATTGGTCAGGGCAGGTCATGGGGTGGGTTAAAGGGTTTAATCCAAGTGATGTTCCTCAGATGATAAAACCCACTTTGGACAATGGCCAACACCTGAGCCTCCTGTGTCAGTTCACTGGCAAGGATCATGCCAAGATGTTTCACTTTAGCAGAAGCAGCCACTGAGAGACACCGAATATCAGACCAGTTGCCTTCTCAAGCCATTTGGCATCCTGCTGGTGTTCAGGCTCAATCACCAATACTTCTGTCTTATCTAGATATAGTTTTAGCCAGTTGGAGGACATTCAGACCTGGACCTCAGTCAGGCAAGAATTAAACACAGAGACCGTGCTCTGTAGTCCTGATGCAAAGGATATATACAGCTGGGTATCATCTGCATAGCAGTGAAAACCTATACTGTACTGTCTAATGATAGCTCCCAGGGGCAACAAATATGCAGTGAACAAGACTGAAGAATGGATCAAAACCTGTGGGACTCCACAGGACATGGGCTTCAGGTGGGAGGAATGAATTCCCATCATCACCCTTTTCATCCTGCATGTGAGAAAAGACTCAAACCAGCTGATGACAGTGGTGGTAAGTCCACAGCATTCTTTAAAGTGATCCAATAACACCCCATGATCCATAGTGTGAAATGCTGCAGAAAGGTTGAGGAGAACAAGGACAGACCATTCATCTCTAGCTCTCACCCTAAGGAGATCATTTTGCACCTTGACAAGTGCAGTCTCCATACTGTGCCTGGACCTAAATCCAGACTGGAATGGCTCATGGATGTCAAAGACAGTGTGACATGCCTTGAGCTGTACGGCCACCACTTTTTCAATAGCCTTCCCCAAAAAGGTAGGTTAGAGATGGGTCTGTAGTTTGCCAGACAATCCAGGTCCAACAAAGACTTTTTCAAGAGGGATTTCATGAGTGCCACTTTTAAAGGCTTGGGGAAAACCCCTCTTAAAAGGGAACACTGGACTATCTCAGTGAACACTGGACCAATGTACTTCACACAACCCACAAGGAGAAGTGTTAGGCCTGGTCCAGATCACAGTATGTTAGCTGTAACTTCAAGACTATCTCATGAATCTCTTGCACATCCCACTGGAACAAACTTGCTCCAGACCTGAGGAAGGCCCCTGTTGATCTCAGACCTGACACAGCACACCTGTGGCACACCAGAGGAGATACCCAACCTGACAGACCACACTATATCAGTAATGAACAGAGAAAACTCTTTTCATCTAGTAGAAGACCAGGCTCTAGCCAGCTGAAGACAGGCAGGATTGAGTAGCCTGTCCACAGTCCAAAACAGTTGAGCTGGTCTGTTCCTCACTGTGGCAATCTCCCTGGACAAGAGCTCTGCCTTCTTAAGGGAGATTGTCATCTGATACTCCTTATAGTGAAATCTAAAAACACACTTGTCCTCATTTGTCTGGGATCTCTGCTAGCAGTGCTCCAACCTCCAACCCTTAGTCTTCAGCTCCTTGAACTCCCCATCAAACCATGGGGATCTTAAGCATGAGGACCTGGGTCATACACGGGCCACTACTACAAAATTGAGGGCTGCAGTGATGGCCTTGTAATAGGCCATCATTGCATCCCCGAGTACTGTCTTGCACACAGTTATGACACTTGATAGGTCTAATACTGTCTGGAATCCTATTGGGGCCAAACCCTTTAAAGGATGGTATCAGACCTTCTACACAGAGGGAGGATTCTTGGGGGGGTCCTAAACTACAACCTCACTGTACAATGATCCGATCAAATGACTGGCTCAGTCTCAAGGTTGTCAGTCTCAAGTCCCAGAGAGAACACCAGGTCCCAGGTGTGACTGTGCGAGTGGGTCACAGAAGTGATTACTTGTGACAGGCTCAGTGATTCAATATCTGGAGGAAAACCCAACCAAAAGTTGAGAGTTAATCATCAATCCAGGCTTTGAAATCAATAAGAACTAACCATCTTGGTCACTCCAACACCAGGTTAGCTATGAACTCTGCTACTTCCTGCAGGAATTCCCCCTCATGGCCCATGGGTCGGTACATGAGGAGGATTCTTCAGCCTGCACCCGGGGCTCCCTCAGACAGCCACCCATTAGTACAACATGGTAGGTCCCACTGGGAGCACAGAGAAGTTCAAGCTGAATCTAAAACAGTTAGCCACTCCTCTGCCCCTCTGGTCTCTCTTTGGGCAGTGCAAAAGTGGGAACCAGCTGGGACTTACACCTCCAAAGTTAGACTGGCATCCTCACCAGCCAGGTTTCTGTAATGCAGGCCAGGTCAACAGAGGAAATCAGGTCTACCATAATAGGTGTCTTTTTCCTCATTGACCTAGCATTGCAAAGCACAGACTGAGTGCGATGAGTGGAAACTGCTGGCCCATATGCTATCTGCCCACTCAAGCCAGTGAAACACTTGGATATGGGAACTAGATAGGGGGGACCCCTCACCAGCTCCCATTTAATCTCAGGGCACCTTGTCAACCTTACCACCCTAATACCATTCTCCCCATTAGCCCTTACCAAGCCATTCCACCTAGATCCCTGCCTCCTTATAATACCTGCCACCCTGCAGCATCTGTATGTATCTGCTGACAAGGGGTGGCTCTTGAGGGGGCAAACATCCAGTAGCCAGTCTGAGGAGTAGTTAAGCCTAGGGGTTCTGATGTCCCAACATATCTTACACTGGCCATCAAACTAAAACTCTAACAGTATCAACTGTCTCAACAATGTAAACTTTATGCAAAACCCCATATATAAGAAAAAATATATAGAAATAATTGATCAACCCGCTCCAGACCCACACTCACCCTAAAGTCCTATTACTGCCAATTCACAACAATTATACAATGTTTCCACAAAATAAATATCACTGACTCTCACAATTGTATGTAAAATTAAAAGGCAGGGAAAATAGGGCAGACTAGATGGGCCAACCGGTCCTTTGTAGCCAACACATTCTATCTTTCTAAGTACTCAATAAAATATATACTTGGTTCTTGAGTGGACAGCATCTCTGAATTGTGTGCCATTATTTCTGACAGTTGCACCCAATACAGATCCCTGTTGTGAGTGAGTTCCTTTGTTTGCTACTGCTATGATAATTTAAATTAGCTGAGGGGGTGGCAGAAGCAAGCAAGGAGAAAATAAACTGCCACCTACCACAAACCGGAGTAGTCAGCAGGCAGAACCTTAAGGGAGACAAATTCTTAAGGGTATCTAATAGAAAGAAAAAGAAGTTAGCAGTAAAGAAGAGAGATGGGACTGTGAACAAAGGTGATAAGAATTACAGATGTGCAAAATTACGAAATTTCATTATGCAAAATATTTTGTGAAATTCACACATCTCAAGAAATATTTTGAGAGTGCTCAATGCAAAAGTTCACCTGTGAAATGTGAATTATTCCATAGACAGGTTGTCTCCACTAATTCCACAGGCTTTGCATGATTTAGAAATACATGTTTTCCATGAGGGTCAAAAATTACCTCATAGGTGCAGTGTCCTTCTTTCTGGTGCAGGAATAATCTATTTACCAGAAAGGAGACAAGATATCTGGAATATTCCTAAAAAAGGCAGCCTCAAGGGAACTGTGTGATTCAATCCGAGTTATGGAGCATTTGAGGCATAAACAAATGCATTATTCTTCCGCCATCATTTTTGAAGGATTATAATTTAAGATAATTTCTTCTCATTCTGTTTATATTTAATGCCATAAATATGCCTATCCTAAAATAATATGTGTTTAATGAATTAATGCTAAGGTTTACAAGGCTAATATATATTGATGCAAGCATATAACGTTTATCAGTGCTTATACTAAGCTCATATGCTCTAATAAAAGAGTTCAAGCTGTCTCACTATGTGTTTGTGGGATACACACACTGAGCTCATAAGTCTAACTAATAATATAGAAGACCTAAAAATTATTTGCCACAGTGTGAAGACACTGTGCTCATAGAATCTAACTAAATAATGTATCTGTTAGAGTACCCCATAGGTGTACTGTGCTCATAGAATCTCGTTATCTAACTTTCACAACAGATGTGCTCATACTGACTAATGATAAGTGCGTGACCACTATGACATTCTACACCATGACCTCTCAATCCCAACAGAGATGCATCTGAAGAAACAGAGGGAGGCAGTGAAATCAGTTAGGCATGCAAAGGTACAAACAGAGGAGAAATCAGCCCAGAAGATAAAGAAAGAGGGCAAGACAAGTTTTTTGGTATGTAAGTGAAAAGAAAAAGACCAGGGGAGGGATCGTAAGACTAAGAAGGGAAGTGGGGATTGTTTGGAGGGGGACCAAGGAAATGCAGACATCTTGAACAAATATCAAAGAACAAGAGTAACAGGAGCTCAGATGACAATGGTAATGTTACAAGCTGAAGGGTGCACTTGACCAGGTAAAGCAATGAAAAACACACAGGAGCTGCAAAAGCAGCAGAACAGGTCAACACTCCTTAGAACCTTAGTCCATTTCTAGATTATAAACTCCATATGTGCTACAGATTGTATCGGATCAGGTAAATTCTTTCACAAAAAGGCTTGATTTGTGACATCCAAAACAGCGTGCAGTTACCAACTCCCAGGAGCCAAATGAAACAATCAAAAGCATGGAAGAGCTAGATAGCTAGAAAAGCAAACCAAAGCAGATTGTAAATCGCCATTGCTGCAGCTCCAGATTTGTTGCTACCTGGCCACACCTGAGAACACCTAGCTCACAGTCCTTACATTTCAATGTCAAAGGACGTCTTCATCAGAGTGTGAGAGGCTAGCACTAGGAATGCTTAAATCTAAAGTCAGTTGAAGGTGCAGTGTGCAATTATTAAAACTCCTAAGTGAACTACAGATGACTCTAAAGTGTTTGGATTCATAAATAAATAAATCCTATTCCATAGAGTACATACACTTAACGGTGCTTAAAAAATGAAGGGATTAAATATACAAAATACATAAATATAAAGATCTAGTCAAATAAATAGGAATCATAAGACTGAAAACTTATTCAAAACCTAACCAAAGTAATTAAATAGCTGATGGCTGTGATAGGGGGTAAAACACAGATACAGGTACCATAGATCGACATCCAGAAACACTACAGAGCAAAGTTCATGAGTGAAGCACAACTTTATCATTAAGTCCATAGGGTATAAGTGTGTTCAGAGTAATAATCTAAAAAGCTTCATGATTCAAAAGTTTATTTTTGAGGCTGCCACCTCTGCAGTCCAATTGCACTTGTTCTATACCAATGTGTCTTAAGGATGCTATCGAACCATGCCTTGGTCCTCAAAAATGTTTGGCCATCACATAAGCCTCATTCCCATCCATATTGCTGTCTTATGTTCAGCAATATGATATTTAAGTACACGTTTTGTTTGGCCAATATACATAAGCCCACATGGGCAGGATAGTGCATAGATGACTCCATTTGTGCTGCAATTTATGAATTGGTTTATTTGAAATCTGGCTCCAAACCTTGGATGTGAAAAAGAGCTCATTATACTAGTACTGTTACATTGCACACAATGTCCACACTTGAAATTGCCAGTGGGTGGTCTAGGTAGCCATTTATTGGGGGTTTCTGGGGGTTGTACTATCGTATGTACCAGAGAATCCCATAGGTTTTTTTTTCCTTTTGCTAACTAATTCTTAGATCTGTAGCACTTATGTTGTTGAATTTACTGTCCCCTTTCAAAATCCCCAGTATTTCTTGATAATGTCACCAATAATTCCAGCTTGTGGGAAATACTGAGTGCAAAAAGTTGGGATCGTATCTGCTGTGGTATTTTCTTTGCCTTCAAGTAGATCTCTTCTGTCACAGTTTTTAGCATGTACATATGCTCGAGTAATCATATCGGTATCCTGTGACTTTGGCGACTGTGATTGAGTGCCTAACGAAAAGGTGACTCAATCACAGTGCCTGTCATTGAAGCGACTGGGAAAGGTGGTCAAACAGATGGGGGGATGTACAAAATAGTGACATCCTGCTGCTATATGCCTATGTGCATGGGGGAAACGAGCACACCGAGTGTGGGGTGGGAGGGGATGGAGGGGTTGTAGGGAGTGGTGCCGCGGTGAGCTGCTGTGCTGCTGCTGTAGCATGATGGGTGGGTTCAGAGCTGTGATGGGAATGGTGCTGGGTTTGGATCTGGTGCAGGTACTTTTTGCTGTGCCCAGCCTGAAATTTTATTTATGCCGTGTTTGTACCCCCCCAACATGCACCCCTCAGGAGCTGAGAATCCTTAAGTAAGGGGATGCGGGGGCACTACCCCCTGCATAAAACAAAAGATCCCAATTCACTGGCACCATTTTGCTGTGCACTAGGGAGTACATTGTCAAAATATTTTTTATTCAATATACCGTCGCCCTAACGGCGATCGCCGTTACCACATAAATCCAATAGTATCTTGTTAAAAGTTCCTTGCTAGAAATCTTTTTTCCAAAACTTTGCTGTTTTATCATATCTGATGACTTAAAGGTGGCAAGTCAATGTGACAAAGCAGTCAGGAGAACTAGCAGGATGCTAGGGGGCATAGGAAGGGGCATCACCTGCTCAAAGAGTGAGGTGGTGTTACCCCTGTATTGATCACTGGTGAGATTTAATCTGGAGTACTGTGCCCAGTTCTGCAGACCTCATCTCCAGAAGGACATAGAAAGAGTGGAGGCAGTCCAGAGGACAGCAACCAAAATGGTGCAGAGTCTGCATCAAAAGCAGACCCCTATGAGGAAAGACTGAAGAACCTTAACAATTATACACTGAAGGAATGAAAGAAGAGGGGGGGATATGATAGAAACTTTCAAATACCTCACAGGTATAAATAAGGTTGAAGACATATGCATCTATCAGAAAAAAGGATGCTCAAGGACAAGGGGGTCATGCTATGAAGCTGGAGGAGGTAGACTCAGGGGAGATGTGAGGAAGTACTTCTTCACAGAGAAGATGGTGGGTGCCTGAAACAGCCTCACAGCAGAGGTAGTGTGGGCAAAAACACTAACAGTGTCTAAGAAAGCATGGGTTAGGCATAAGGGAACCTTAGTGATAACACAAAGGGGGGGGACAAGCCAGAGATCAATTAGGGTCTGTGATGATACAGTAGGTACGGGAAAATGGACAGAGTAGGTGGGCCAGCAGCCCATCAAATTCTTCTTTTCTATGTTTTTATATCAGCTGCAGGCAATTCTGGGACTTGTAGTAACATAATATGTTGGCTTAGAATTAAGCAAAATTGGTCAGATGCAATCTATTATACTACAGTAAGTAATAAGTAAAATAAAATGTTTTTGAACACAAAGTGCTCATAGCAACCAGTCCCACACTTCAGTGTGGAGCCCTTGGTGGTGACTGTTCCCTTTTAAATATCATACCCCATTCAGTAGCCCAGTTTTACAGCATTGTTAAATCTTTCTGTAATGTATTATGATTGTAAGCCCCCCAAAGTGGGCTTACCTGTGAAGCCCCGCAGCTCCAATGCTGCCCCGCAGTGCCGTTGTTCCTGTGGCTCCTGGGGGAGTTGTGCCTGGTGAACCCTGGTGGTGCAGCTTGCAGCTGCAGCTAGGTTCCCTGCTCACATGATTTTTTCAGGCTTGAGCCAAGCAGCAAGGTGGTGTCCATGCCTCTGGGGTTTGAGGGACTGGTCTTGGATCCAATTTTGGGAACGGCAGGGCTCGGGACCACTCTGGGTGTAAATAAATAATGAAATGTAAATAAAGGTGGTGGACCTGCACTTTCTGGACGTGCATGGCCTCCAAGTGTGAGAAATTTAAAGGAGCAGCTGCTCCTTTTAATGAGGGTAGTTTCGGTGCGAGCTGGTACCCTTTGAGGCAAGTGTAAATAGTTTGAATGGGACTACTAGTCCCATAGGGCAATCAGGGAGCACAATATTTTGGCACTCTTGAGATAGTCCAGGATTGAACAACAGGGTTTTGGCACCAGTGATTCTGGGAAGATAAAAGGGAGCGTCGGGCTGACAGAAAAAAAGACAATTTTGAGAAGGAGCCAGTGAGAGTAGGAGGTCAGAGCAGGGCGTTCACCTACTCTGCCATGTGGCCGTGTTTTTTTGTTGGATCACACATCAGTCAGGAAGGAGGATGTGGTGGTGGTCATGGATTTGTTGAACCCTGTTTAGGGCTGGACTGCAGTTTTAGTCCCTCAAATGGGACAGAGAGAAAAAGGATTGGCATGCAAGGGAGCACACTGAAGGAGCCAGAGACATGAGATGAGGGAGTGTTATTAGGGGCCAGGGGTCCTGGATGTCCCCTGGTCCTAGTCTTCCCTTCTTGCTGGGACTGTTTATTCATGGGCTCTGTGCCATGAAGGAGCCTGCGCTGAGGGTGGCTGTGAATCTGGGCAGCCATCCCTCAAAAGGTTGAGTTCAGTGGACATAGACAGAGGAGCAGACAGAGTCAGGTGCGTTGTAAATGTGCAGGCCATCCCACAAAGGTCTCTGCTCTTCATGGAAGAGGAGAAAGGAGAAGATGAGAACTGTTGGTTGATTGTGTTAAAGTCCTGGATTGGCTTCATATTTCACTGCCTGTGTTTGGACTGCTGGCTACCTAGCCTAAAGTGTAGTTTCCTAAGTAAATTGCTCATGCTGTGACCTCCAAGGTTCAGAGCACCAATTAGATTTAATGTGACCTTTTCGGTCCAGAGTGACTATTGAACATCTAATGTGACCACACAATCCAGAGCAACCTAATTGTGTCTTATTGCTCCATGGAGTGACTGTTCCTGTTTTATCAATTGTTCATTAAATGGGATCCCCTGTTTCTGCAGTTTGGTGTTTGAATCATTTTTCTGAGAATCTGTTTGTTGCTAAAAGAAGTTTGCCTCCACAGCCAGCTCTCAGTGTGTTTACAGGGTGGCATCTAGAACAGTGGAACCAGAGAACTACTGAGGAAGGCATCAAGAGGCCTGCCTGTTAATGACAGTCTACAAAGGTCTTCGGGTGAAGTTGGCAAGGCCAAGCAGGTGAAGAGTTAGTGTTCTTCATCCCTCCTGTGTACCATCTCTGCATCCCCTTGAGGTCTGAGGGCACCCCGATGGAGCTAATCCATCAACTACAACACCCGAGGAAATACAGGTACTGTTTTCCTGTCTTATTTCTGGACTGTGTTTTTTGTCTGTACAGCCACCCCCTCTCATCTTTACCATCTGGCATACCCTTAGACATTGGGAGTGTGGAGCTTGCATGATTTTTCAGTGTGGCCACCTGTTCTCCTACATTAGTATCATCTGTAAAGATACTGCACTACATATTTAAATTTCGATCTAGTTCAGATATGTAGATACTAGTCACATTAGCTGTGGATGAAGTGTGCCCATTTATTTTAACCCTCTGCATTCTAATTTTAAGCCATTTCTCTACCCAGCATATCAAAGTCGCATCAAACTTGAATAAGGCTAGTTTAGATATTAGTTCCCTATGTGGCACTATATTGAGGGCTTTACTAAAGTCTAACTAAATAATATCAAATGGAAGTCCATTATCAACAGCTAGACTCATGTTTTCATAGAAGCAAATCAGGTTTGTTGTACATGACTTCCCTTTGAAAAGCCATGCTGATGCTTCTCATTAACTTTAACTCCTATATTTGAGGTTGTTTACTTATGTCTTTTATTAACTTTCCATTACTCTTCCTGGTATACTGGTAAAGCTAATCAGTCTGTGATTTTTTGGGTTACATTTAACACGACTTTTGAATATTGGGACTACATCCACTTTTCTCCAATTAGATTGTATTTCACAATTGTTAAGGGATTTGTGGAATAAGTAAGTTAATGGAGGAGTAATCTTATATGCAATTTCCTTTAGCAACTGTTTGCAAGAAAAGCATCCGACCCCTCAGATTTTGTTCAGTCCAATGACAGAAGCTTTTTTAGTACAGTACCTCAGTTTGATTAGTCAATAAATCGTCATTGTTCTTATTGACTTCTGGCTTGGTTTGCATATTATCTATTCCCTCAAAAACACTGCAGAAATATTACCTCAGCCATTTGAGTTTTATTCATAAGTACAGTAGCTTGTTTCCCCATTTTAATGATTTTACTATTGGGGAAGATCTACCCGCTGTGTTTATGCAGTTGTAAAATACTTTGGGGTTTTGTTTATCAGATGCTAGTTGTTCCTCCAGTCTTGTTTTAGCTTTTTATACTTCAGTCTTACATGTTTAACCACCATTTTGTATCTTTTACTACAGATCTTGGTTGGTTGGACTTTCTTGATTTTATAGAAGCCCTTCTCTTTGGAAATTAATTTACTTTTTTTTTTTGTGTAAACCAAGGTGGGAAATCCCATTTCTGTTATAAGCTTTCCTCTTAGTTGTATATTTATGCTGGAGGTCAAGAATGTTCTCTTTAGAAGTCTCCCATTCTGGTAAATATGCTCTTTTCTAATCCCAATCATTCAGATGGCTTCTAGTCCTTACATAGTTGCCTGTGTTACAGTTAAAATTGCTGGTTGTTCCAGTATTTTTGGTACACTGCCTATTGAATTTGAAAAGAATATAGAGAATACTCAATGGTCAACCATGCACAACCAGCCTGTGCTGCCACAGAGTGGTTCTGATTACTTCAGACCTTGAGAGTAAATATAGCTGGGCATGAGGTTAACTACCAGGTATTTTATATATTACTATATAGTTCTTTTGTTTTGTTTTGTTTAGGACCCTGAGCAAGCAGCAAAAGTGAAATAGAAGCTGGTGGGAGACGCTCTGAAATGTACATATTGTTACCTTTTGAATGTGATAGAGTTGTGTGTGTGTGTCTCTCTCTCTCTAAACCTTCTAGTTAATTCTTTTTACGTTCGCTTGTGCGCATGCACAAGGAACATTTTGGGAGAGTAGCACACTTTGGAGGTGTGCCTCTCCCATCCAATGCACTGCTCCCTTGAGCAGGCGTGGTGGTCCTGCACCAATGGGTGCAGGAGCTCTGTATGACAGTGGTGTTCCTCTGCTTCAAAGGAAAGCACCGCTGCCATACTGAGCACTGCCATCACAATGTCCCCCCTCGTGTAATGCGCTTCCCCCCGGCGTCACTGCGGCACCCCAAAAGCTTTTGGTGCCATGCTGGGAGCCCACCCAGCGTGGCAACGTTGTTTGCTGATGGGGTGCCCAATCCCCATCAGCTCCACTGCCCCCAAGCCATCCTGCTGCCATGCTGGGAGCCCACCCCATGCGTGGGCAAACGCTCTCTGTTTTGCGCTCTCGCCCCCTGAGATAGTTTGCCGCATTGGGCACCCAATCCTGTCAGCTCGCCCCTCCCAGCCATCTTATGCCATGATGGGAGCCCACCCCAGCATGGCAAACACCCTATGTCATCCTGTTTTTGTTTTAAAACCTGTAAAAAAAAAATGGTCCCACGGCGTCTCCCAGCTCCCCTCCCACAACCCACACCACCCACTGTGCACCCAGCCTCCCACCCTCACCCCATACTTACCTCCTCGGACTCTGGCGCGACGATCTTCGGGTGGACCAGGAACACGCCTGCACTCTTCAAAGACGACCGCGAACTGAGGAAATGCCGGTAAGCTGTATAATGGGCTAGATGGGGGTTCAACTTTATTGCATATCTCAGTCATTTTGGAATGTTTGCCAAATTTTCAACATGGGGTTTTAGGACCTTCTCATAAGATTCACCGTCATGGCGCGTTATTCGAGCCCAAAGGGTGATTTCGCAGGCACTGCGCAGTCACTGCGTGAAATCACCCTTCAGACTTGAATAATGCCATGACAGTGACATCATTCAGCGAGAAGGGGTCCCAAAACCCCATGTTGAAAATTTGCGTAAAATTCAAAAATGACTGTTTGACGAAAGCATTGCACAGTTCCTACGCGACGCCAGACGCTTGCGAATTTTCAATATTTGCACTCCAGATTTTCAACATTGCCGCTTTTACACACCTCCTCATGAGCACTGCAGCTGTCATTTTTCACATCTTGCCCAAAACGTGTTTCCGCCCATGTAGCGCACAATGGCATAGTCGGTGTGCGAACTCAGTGTATGGGACACATTAAGAAAATCACAGTGTCACTGTTCATGAGCAGAGATCTTAAAATGGCTATGTTGAAAATTTGGCAAAAAAATTCCTACAAATAACTGTTTCACAAGCGTGCATTGTGCAGCTCCTATGCACGCTTGTAAGTTTGCAAATTTCCAATATTTTCACTCCAGATTTTCAACATTGCTATTTTACCACACCTCCTTATAAGCAGTACAGCTGTCATTTTTCACATCCTGCCCAAAACGTCTTGCACAGTCGGTGTGCAAAATCAATGTATGGAACACAGTAAGAAAATCACAGTGACACTGTTCATTAGCAGAGGTTTTAAAATGGCAATGTTGAAAATTTGGTGAAAAAATTCCTAAAATGACTGTTTTATGAGATCGTTGCACAGTTCCATAGCTTCGTGGGTTTGCGAATTTTCAATATTTCCACTCCAGATTTTCAACATTGGCATTTTACCACACCTCCTCATGAGCAGTACAGCTGTCATTTTCACATCCTACCCAAACATGTTTCACCCAAGGTAGCGACACAATGCATGCAGTCGGTGTGCAAATCAATGTATGGCACACAGTAAGACAATCACAGTGACACTGTTCATTAGCAGAGGTTTTAAAATGCCAATGTTGACAATTTGGTGAAAAATTCCTAACAATGATTGTTTTGGCGTGCATCGCTGAGTTCCATGCACGCTCCTAGGTTTGTGAATTTTCAATATTCCACCCAGATTTTCAACATTGCCATTTTACCACACTTCCTTATGAGCAGTACATCTGTCATTTTTCACATCCTGCCCAAAATGTGTTTCCGCCTATGTAGCACACAATGGGGGTAACAAAAAGGTCATGCTGACAATTTATTGTGCAAATACCAGCAATCACACAGGGCATTAGGGTAAAGCACCATACATGCCAAACACCACTGCAAATACCTGCAAGCGAACGTTCAGCATTGACACATGCTTGTTAAAGAGTCAGTTTTCTACTAAGATGGCCTTAGTTGCCCCCCATTTTCAAACTGCTCTTGGAAAAAAAACACTGCAGACATCTCGTCAGCTGTTTCCAATTGTTGTTAGATGAATGCACAGTGATGCAGCATAAAAACTCATACTGTCTCTAGAGACTCCGGAAAGCTGTTGTACCACAGAAGGGTGCAATCACATTACATGGCCTTTGGAATGTGGTGCAACAGCATTTCAACAGAGACAGCAACCAGTGTAGAACAGTGCTCTACTATACACTGTAATATTATGATTACTATTAGACAAGGGTTCTGAGATTTCATAATCAAATGCATCCTCGTAATTGGTGAAAATCAAGTCTGGTATGTTCTCCCCTCTAGCTGGTCTATTAATATGTTGTACCAAGCTACATTCTTTAACTATAGTAAGGAAATCATTTCCTGCCTTGTACCTCAAACATTGTTAGTCTAGTCAATTTCAGATAGATTGAAATCAGCCAGTACAAGGGTGTAATTTTCCTTACAAAACCTATTGAACAGGTATGAATATAGCAAAAAAAAAAAAAAATGTATGTCCTTTTTCTCCAGGGGAATATAACAATTTCCAGTCACTAGTGACCTTTGTGTAATACTGTTTACCTTATACCAGGAGGATTCTGTTTTATCATCATTATCATCATCAGTTTCCAACCTGGTTACCTGGAGTGTGTCATTACAGTAAATAGCTACCCCACGTCCCTTTTTGTTTGCTCACTCTTTACTGAACAGTTGGTACCTTTTAGTATTCATATCCCATTTATCATTTATTTCTCACCAGGTTACTGTTATTGTTATAATGTCAGGCTTTATGTGAAACACTTTAACTCTATGTTCATTCTATAACATACAAGAGGGGTGATAGGGGGCATCCTTGTCTAGTACCCCGGTTAGTTGTAAAGGATTCATAACCAGGCCATTTACTACTATTTGGGCTCTAGGCTTGTTACAGAGTGTGCAGATCCATTTAAGCATGTTCTCCACTATGCCAAACCTCTTTATTGCTTCAAACATATACTGCCATTCCATCCTATCAAATGCTTTTTCAGCATCTAGGCTTAAAATTGCAGCGCCTTCTTTCAGTGGTCTGTCCATATAACTCCAAACAACATTCGAGGTATGTCTGACATTATGGTTTCCTTGCCTGCCTTACACAAAGCCAGACTGGTCTGAATGTATGAAGTCCAGCAGGACTGATTCAATTCTCCCAGCTATCAGTCTAGCTATAATTTTATAATCTTCTGTTAACGGCAATAATGAGTGGTATGAGGAACACTGCTGTGGATTGTTCCCTGATTTAGGGAGAATAATTATTGTTTCTGATTGTAGCAATGGTGGAAGGGAACCTGTGTCTAGGCTTTTCTGTATCATGCCCATTAATGGGCCTTGTAGGTGGTCCTAAAAGACCTAGTAAAAGTCTATTGGAAACACATCAGGGCCCTGAGCTTTGCCTCCTTTAAGGTGCTGGATGGATGCTTTGACTTCATTCCAAACCAAGTGCAATTCCAACAGACTTCTGTGAGCTTCTGTTATACTAGGAAGTTTAGTTTTGTCGAAAAGCTATGTAATTTTTTTTCAATGGGGGGGTTGACACCTCTGATGTTTACAAATGTTCATAACATTTCCTGAAGCATTCCCCTACTGTGGGGTCATCCCATGTTAGCTCACCTGAAAGTGTTATTATTTGCATCCTTCCTAGTCTGTAATTTCCACGCTAAGAGTTTATCCCAGCGTCCCACTCAAAATATTGCCCAGCTTGCGATAGCAAAAGAGTTCTCTCAATTCTACTATTATATATAGTATTGTGTTCCCATTTTAGTTGGTAAAGGTGCTGGTACCTGCTAGGAGTGGGTTCTTCCATATGTTCTTGTTCTGCTTTTCTTATTTTCCCTTCCAAGTCTAAGAACTTTTTGTCATTTACTCTCTTACTGTGAGCAGCATAGGAAATCATTGCCCCCCCTTAAAACTGCTTTAAGTGCATCCCATTTCATTGCAGCTATAGTTTGCTCATGGGGATTATGCATCAGGTAGTCAGCAAGCTGATTTCTTATAAACTCCTGGAACTCTTCCTTTTTGAACAGGGTGGGGTTAAGCTTCCATGCTCTGTTCACAAGTGTGGTACCCATGTCTGTCATTGACAACTGCACTGGGGCATAGTCCTGTGTACTCACTGGACCATGTGTTATAGTTAACATAGCTGGTATCAGATTCTGAGAGATAATTGCCAGACCCAGCCTAGCATACATCTCGCTAAATGTGAATAGTGGGTATATTCCCTGCCCTTCAGTTCCAGTATCTCCAAGCATCTATTAACCCATGGTCTGTCATCAGAGTGGTTAAGGCTTTGGCATTTTTGGTAATAGCTCTGCCCACCCTGAAGGTGCAATCCAGGATACTATCCAAGATGCATTTAAAACATCCACATAGAATCCACGGGCCCATAACAGACAACATTTCCATAAATAATCTATCAAAAATTCTGGCTACTCAATGTTGGGACCTCATAAGGAGCCAATCGCTATTTTTTTTTCCTGAATTGAGCTGTATCTGTAACAACACAAATCCCCCCCCTTTCATCATTAACCCTATCTTGAATCATGATTCCAGGAAATCTAGGTCTCAGCCAGATTGCTGCTCCTGAATGTTTGAAGGGAAATAAGCAATGTACCGCTCCCCACCTGAGCATTTTGTCAAGTGTGCTCTCTACTTTGCAGACATATGGGTCTCTTGGAGACATAGGGCTCACTTCTCAAAGCCCTGCGTTTGACGCAAGGTGTCTATGCCAAATATAAATGGCACAAGTGGCACTTCTGATCAAAAACTGCCCCCTGCACTATTCACAAAAGCAACCTGCATCAGCCTCAGGCTTTCTGCACCAAACAGAACTTTCACCAACTGTGCACCCATAAATGGGCTGCATTCTGGGCAGCCATCTGGGGTCCAGTGACCACCATACAGTATGGTTCAGGGTAAAGACAATAGAAGAATTGAGAGACACTAAAGCCAGAGTCCGTGACTTCAAGAGGGCCAGCTTTACTAAAATGGGTGAATGCCTGAA
Organism: Neoceratodus forsteri; assembly: GCA_016271365.2. Classification (NCBI taxonomy): domain Eukaryota; kingdom Metazoa; phylum Chordata; order Ceratodontiformes; family Ceratodontidae; genus Neoceratodus; species Neoceratodus forsteri. Next base: position 1,141,279,971 of record CM028129.1, on the reverse strand, counting down.
GAAAACACTGGCACATGGTGAGGAAGGGGGAGTAGAGATACAGTGGCAGAACCTCAAGAGAGCCATAACAGAGGCAACAAGCCTTTGTGTGAAGCTAGTGAACAAAGCCAGAAGAAAAAGAAAACCATTATGGTTTTCAAAAGAAGTGGCAGGAAAGGTTAGAGAGAGAGAAAACTGGCATTCAGGAAATACAAGGAAACACAAAGGGAGGAACATAAGGAACTTTATCAGGCAAAGCAGAGGGAGCAGTCAGAGCTGTAAAGCAGTCAGAAGTGCAATGGCAAAAACAGAGGAAAGGATAGCCCAGACAGTGAACGAGTGGGACAAAACCGTCTTCAGGTACATACTTGAAAGAAGAAAGGTCAATGGAGGGATAGTGAGGCTTTGCAAAGGGGGGGGAGTAAGCAGAGGGGGACTTGGGGAAGACTGAGATACTGAATGAATACTTATGCTCAGCATTCACAAAAGAAGGGGAGGAGGAGGGACTTATATTAGCAAGTAGACACACACAGGAAAGAGGTGTGGACACCAGTCCATTCACAGAGGAGACAGTCCTGTCTATGGCATGGATGAGGCTAGCATGCTCCACACCATGGGATTCAATCAGTGGTTGAAAAACTGGTCCAGAGCTCAGGGATTTGGCTTCACTGGGGACTGCAGATACACCTGGAGTGATGCAGGCCTATACTGGTATTATGGTCTGCATCTGTCTAGGAGGGAAACCCAGATCCTAGGTGATAGGTTTAAATGCTTCATTGGCAAGCATTTAAACTAGCCAAGGGGGAGGCACTGGAAAGGAGCAGGGAAATCATAGCCCCCCAAAAAAATCAGGGTAGTAAGTGAGGTAAACACCAAGATAGAGATGTTGATAAGGAGAAGGGCAGGGGTAAATGGAGAAAATAACAAAGGCAATAAGGAAAGTGATGGGGCAAACAGGGGTAAGGCCACCAAGAAATGGAGGGTAACAAGTACAAATGCCTGTAGTCTGGGCAACAAGCTCCCTGAACTTGTGGCCTTGATAGAAGAGGGATGCCTGGATATCATAGCAGTCACAGAAACATGGTACACAAAGAACCATCACTGGGATATTAACATACCAGGGTACACAACCTACAGGAGAGACAGGAAGGGTAGAAGAGGGGAGGAGTAGCTCTCTATGTAAGGGAAGAGATAAAAGCAATGGAACAAAAAGTAAACAGGGAGGAGAGGAGGCACTGTGGGTCACCTTAGAGACTGGAAATGGCACCACAATCCGCACAGGGGTTGTATACAGACCCCCATGTCAGGGAGAGGGAATGGACAAGGATATGATAGAAGGCATCCTTAGGATGACAGAGAAAGGGGAGATACTGTTGATGGGGGACCTGAATATGCCAGTTGTTAACTGGAGCACCATTGCTGCAGCCATATTGAAGAGCAGGGCCATTTTATTTATTTATTTATTTGAACATCGGTTTACAACCTTTGAGCCAGAGGCTCATTTCCAAAAGTACCTCGTCACATTGAGGACAAATACATAACAGACTTTTGATTACAGCATATGGGTTACATAGATTACAAGCACATAACAGGCTTTTGGTTACAGCATATGGGTTACATAGTTAGCAAGCACATGTGATTACACCAGATAAATAGATAAGCCAGTTTGATTACAATGGCACATTCTTGTATGATGGTAAGAGCAAGCAGCAGGATAATAGCAGTACAAACAGCAATGGGTGAGGATTAAAAGACGTGTTTTGTGGATGCTGCCCAGTGGGCATTGTCAGGGCACAGGGAGCTATGCCTCAATTATAGACAGGTGCAGCTTCGCTTATTAAATAGTTGGCTTTGAAGTGCGGTTTTGAATTTGGAAATCATGGGTGCATCCGAGATGGGGGCAGGGAGCGAGTTATACCAGGATGGAGCTCTGTAGCAGAAGGACCTCTGTCCATGGGTTGTCCTAGATCATGGGACCAGAAAAGTGGCCTTGCAGGAGGACCATGTATAGACCAAGGGTTGGGCTTGGCAGAGGGAGGCTGTCAGCCCGGGTGGGGATAGCCCAAGAAGAGTTTTTTTTGTTATTAGGCATGTTTGGTATCGTAGTCATTCATCTAGATTCAGCAGTATTGCCAAGTCATAGAGCTGGCACAAATGCGTAAGCCTGGGGGCCCCAGTGATTAGCCTGCATGCCTTATTTAGGATGAGGCGAATTTTATTGAGGGTGGTCTTGTCAGCAGCACCGTATACTGGTAGGCCATAGTCAACAAGGGATAATATAGAGGAAGTAACCGCTATACGGATGGCAGCGGGGGGAAGACAGTTTTTACAGTAGTATAAGATATCTAGCCGCACATTAGTGGCTGAGGCAAGTGCATCAATGTGGGTGTGGTAGGTGAGGTCTGAGTCAAAGGAGACCCCAAGGTACTTGTAGGAGTGGACTTGCTCTAGTGGTTGTTTGGAGTAGGGGAGGATATGGAGTGGGAAGTTGCTGGCTTTGTTTTGGGGGTGGGCAAAGAGCATTGTTCTTGTTTTTTTGAGATTAATGACCAGTCTGTGCTCTTTAAACCAGGTTTCGGCATCATTATAGGATAGTTGTAGGGAATCCTGGAGGGAGATAGGGTTACGGTGGGTGGCAAAGATGACAGCGTCATCTGCGTACAGCAGAATTTTCCCAGTGCATGCACTGGGCAGGGTGTTAAGGTAGAGTGAGAAGAGTAGAGGTCCCAGGATGGAGCCCTGAGGAACCCCTGAGCAGATTGGACACGTTTTGGAAAGTGTTCCATTAATTCTGACACACTGGGAGCTGGCAGATAGGTAGCTGGTGCACCAGATGAGAGGCCCAGTAGAGAAGCCAGTGTGGCAGAGGGCATCCAGCAGGAGGGGGTGGGAGACACTGTCGAATGCCTTTGAGAAGTCGACGAACACTGCCCTGGCTAGGGAGCCAGAGTCCAGAGACGAGTATAGGAAAGTTTAAAATTCAACTAGTGCAGTGCTGGTACTGTATCCTGCATGGAAACCATGCTGTTCAGGGCAGAGGATGCTGTGTTTGGTCAGGTATTCAGTGATTTGTGTGGCAACCAGCTTTTCTAGGGCTTTGGAGCGGGGTGGGAGTATGGATATAGGACGGTAGTTCCCAGCAGAGGACATGTCACCACCTTTGTGAATGGAGTAACAATTGCAGTTTTCCATGCAGTTGGGAATTACCCCAGGCAGAAGAATTTGTTGAGAAGGCTTGTAAGTGGGGCAAGGACCTGATCCAGTACTAGATGGAGAATGCTGGGGTCCAGGGAGTCATCACTGGGACTATTGCTTTTTAATGCTCAGACCAGGTGGGGTCTGGCTTCCTGGGCAGTTACCCTATGCAGGTAGAAGCAAGGGCGTTGGAAGACTGGGGCAGGTAGGGAGGGTGGCGGGCCAAAGAAATTACTGGGGAGGACAGAGCTAAGGTCCGTAAAGGATGTGTTAAGGTAATTTGCAATGTGTGCTGGGTCTGTAACGGTAGTGCCGTCAATGGTGATCTGGGATGGGGGAGGGGAGCGTGCGCTTCCATTTAATTGTTTGACATTATCCCAGAAAGTATGGGCACACCCCAAGGAGGAGGAGGTGAGAGTGGCCTGGTAGTGGTCGGCCTTGGCTTTTCAGATGGCCCAAGTGCACTTATTCTGTGCAGCGTTGTAGGCCTGTCTGTCAGCCATCCTGCCTGTTTCTGTGGCAAGGTGCCATAGGTTATCCCTAAGCCTGAGCAATTGTAATAGGGCAGGAGCAATCCAGGGCACATTATGTTTTTTGGTTCAGGCAGCCGTGAGGGGTGCGAAGAGGTTGCAGGCTTTGTTAAAGGTTTGGGAAAAGAAGGCAAGGGCAGTATCTAAGTCAGGAGCATGGTGAATGGGGGACCAGTTTATTTGGGCAAGAAATTGCTTGAGGTTTTTCAGCCCACCTGGTCTGAAATGCCGGCAGAGTGTGGGCTGGGCTGTGAGTTAGGGTGAGAGGGTCACTCAGAGGAATAGGATAGGGGAATGGTCACTGAGTGAGTCAGGGAAGACTTGGATGTCCAGGATTTTTTGGGGGCGGTTGGTGATGTTAACATCTAGGAGGGTGCTGGTACCTCTCTTAGGATTTACTCTTGTGGGTTGGGAAATGAGCTGTGTCAGATCAATGGCTGCAAAGGAGTCCCTTATGGTGGAGGAGGTGGCACTGAGTCAGTTCACGTTAAGGCCCCCCCACAAGGACTTATTCTGCCTTGTGAGGGAGGGTGGCAAGATTTAAGGATAATAGTGCTGGGTTTTGGTTCTTTGGGGGAATGTAGGCAGAGGTGAGATAAAGGGGGCCTCTGGAGGGGTCTGGAGTAACTTTAAGGGTAAGGGCCTGTGCCCCACTTGCAAGGGCCAGAGCAGGGAGTGCTTGACCAGTGAGTGTATCCCTGGTATAGATTGCACAGCCACCCCCACGTTTGCCTACAAGATCCTCTCGGAATAGGGTGTAGCCAGGAAGGGAGACAAAGGAGTCAGGGGTGGACTTTGAAAGCCAGGTTTCCACCAGTGCAATGACATCTGGTTTGTGCAGCATGACCCAGCATTGGAGGGTATCATATTTTTTTTAAATGCTACATACATTCATGGAGGCAATGCTCAGACCGGGGTACCACCTGGTGGGTTGGTCTGGGTGGGGCCTGGGTTAGGATGTATATTGCCTGTTAAGAGTAGAAGGAGGACCATGGCTCTGGCCAGGGAGCGGTGATGTGTGGTCTTCCAGTAGGTATGTGGGGATAGGGAGGGGACCTTCAGGAAACAGAGGATGGGTAGGGTTTTCCAGGTTGGGAGGGCGAGAACGATTAGCCACCAAAGGGAGCCTGGGTAGGCGGCAGGGAGGTACCAAGGGGATGGGTGCTGTGGGCTAGTGCACAAGGACAGTGTAGGGTGAGATCAAACTATATCAGGGAGAATTGTTGGCGCTGGTACCAGTGATCCAGGGGAGATGACTGGCGGGTGGGACGAGGATACTAGAAGGTAGATGAGGGGGAGGCATTTTAGGAGGAGGTGGACTAACATGGCTCTTGTGGTAGCAGTAGAGTAGAAAGGTAGAAGTATTTAGGTTGTCTTCCAGAAAGCGTGGATACCACTTTGGATTAGTGGTAGTGACATGGACTCTGGTGGACAGGGTAAAGGTTTGAGTCTCTGCCAGGGCAGCTAGAAAAGTGCTTGGGTGAGAGCAGTGATCTACGTTCTAGGTGTCTGATGCAGGCTGGGTTGGGGACAAAAACAGGGTGAGAAATAGTGACTCCTAGTGGTCACTGGGTGTAGGTTTGGAGGTGCAGTTAGGAGTCAGGATGTAGGGCAAGCTGTGGGGCTGGGTGCTGGGAGAGGTGTGGGCAGAGGTAGGTGTGAGTTGTGGAGGAGAGAAGTGGCACAGAAGGTTAGAGGGGTTCCAGGAAATGGGGGGGGGAAGACAGGTAGTGAAACCTGAGGTGGGAGTGTGTGGGTCTCTCTAGTGGCTGGCAGGTATAACCTGCAAATGGAAAAGTGGGGACTTAGTATTTTCAGCAGGCAGGAAGTGATGTCAAGAGGGAGAGCCTATAAGGGATGCCGGTGGGTGGGTGGCTGGGGCAGGTGGAGCAGTTGATGTGCACAGCGCATCGACAGGCTAACACCCCTCACAAGGGTGCTATTGCAGGAGGTAGATTAATTACCTCTAAGCACCCAGTTTGTGTGTCCTGCTCCAGGAGGGAGTGCTTGTGTTGCTGGGCTGCATCTCAAGTTTCTCGATGCCCTACAGGTGGCATGCCTCAGACAGCTAGTTTTGGATCCCACTCATGAAGGAGCAATCTTAGACCTCGTACTCTCAAATGTGGACAGCGAGAGGATCTCAGATCTCGAAGTGGGTAGCCATCTGGGAACAAGTGACCACCAAACAGTGTGGTTCACGATAATCTCAGCTACAGAGTCAAGCCATGCAAAAGTGAGGGCACTGGACTTCAGGAGGGCTGACTTTGGCAAGATGGGAGAGTGCCTTAGAAAAACACTAGCAAACAGGCTAGAAGGAGGGGTGGAGCAACAATGAGGAAACATCAAAACTGTCATCACAGAGGCAACAAGCCTTTGTGTGGAGCAAAAAAAAAAACAAAATAAAAGAAAAAGTCACTATGGTTCTCAAAAGAGATGGCAGGGAAGGTTATGGAGAAAAAGATAGCTTTTAGGAAGTATAAGGAAACACAGAAGGAGCAGGACAGAAAACTGTGCCAGTTAAGGCAGAAGAAAGTAGGGAGGAAAGTCAGAATAGCAAAGGCCCAAACTGAGGAAAAGATAGCCAACTCGGTTAAGAAGTGGATAAAACATTTTATAGGTACATCAGGAAGCGTAGAAAGACAAAGGGAGGGATAGTGAGGCTGAATAGAAAGGATGGTGGGTGGGCAGAGAGGGACAGTGAAAAAGCAGGGATACTGAATGAATACTTCTGCTCAGTATTCACAAAAGAGGAGAGGAAGGAGGTGCCTAATCCAGTTAACAGAAGCACTCTGGATAGGGGGGTCATTCCCAGTTCTTTCACAGAAGAAAGGGTTCTGAAAGAACTCCTAAAACTGAAGGTGGACAAAACAATGGGGCCTGATGGAATTCACCTCAGAATTCTAAAAGAATTAAGGGGAGAACTAGTGACACCACTGACTACCCTTTTTAATAAATCATGGGAGGATGGTGTGGTACCTGAGGTCTGGAGGAAGGCGGATGCGATTCCCCTTCACAAACGTGGGAGCAAGACAGAAGCAGGAAACTGCAGACCTGTCAGTTTGACCTCCGTGGTAGGAAAAGTGATGGAATCACTTCTGAAGGAAAGAATTATTGAGTACCTAGAGGAAAGTGGGGCACAGGACCTAAGGCAGCATGGATTCACAGCGAGAATGTCATGTCAGACAAATCTAATTGATTTCTTTGACTGGGTGACCAAAGAAGTAGACCAGGGAGGGGCTGTGGACATAGCCTACCTAGACTTTAGCAAAGCATTTGACACAGTCCCACACAAAAGATTAATAATCAAATTAACTAGCCTGGAAGTGGGTCCCAGGGTGGTAGCCTGGATAAAACATTGGCTGGACAACAGGACACAGAAGTTAATTGTAAATGTAGTCCACTCTGAAGAAAGAGGGGTTACTAGTGTGGTATCGTGGGGTTCAGTACTGGGTCCAGTCCTTTTTTTATTGTCTTTATAAGTAACATTGCAGAGAGACTGGAAAGAAAAGTATGCCTCTTTGCAGATGATACAAAGATTTGCAACAGGGTTGATACACAGGGAGGAGTAGAAAGGATCAGAAAGGACTTGGCAAGGTTGGAGGAATGGTCAGAAGTATGGCAGCTTGGATTCAATGCAAAGAAGTGCAAAATAATGCACCTGGGAAACAAAAACCAAGGGGAAGATTACACGGTCGAGAGGGAGGTAGTAACAACAACAAAAATGGAAAGAGACCTGGGGGTAATCATATCAGATGACCTTAAGGTTAGCAAGCAATGTGAGAAGGCAGTAGGGAGGGCTGGGGGGATACTGGGATGTATAGGGAGAGGCATCACCAGCAGAAAACAGGAAGTTGTTATCCCTCTGTACAGACAGTTGGCGAGACCCCATCTGGAGTACTGTGTCCAGTTCTGGAGACTCCATCGCCGTAAGGACATAGACAGGATGGAGGCAGTCCAGAGGTGGGCAACTAAAATGGTGCAGGGTCTGCAAGAGAAGCCATATGAGGAGAGACTAAAGGAGCTTAATATGTATACCCTTGAGAAAAGGAGGGAGAGGAGGGGACGTGATAGAAACTTTTAAGTACCTCAGTGGAATCAGCAAAGTCTAAGAGGGTAGCATCTTTCAGAAAAAGAGATGTGCAAGAACAAGGGGACACAATTTGAAGATAGAAAGGGGACGGATCAAGGGCAATGTGAGGAAGTATTTTTTTACAGAAAGGGTGGTGGATGCTTGGAACAGCCTTCCTGAGGAGGTTGTGGAGTCTAAAACTGTGGGAGAATTCAAGAATGCATGGGACAGACATAAGGCAATTATTGTGGGGGGTAGAAAGAAATAGGCTGTTGGTTAACTAGGATCTGAAGCTTATCCTGTATATAGGGAAATGAGAAGACTAGGTGTGCCAAGCAGTCCTTATCTGCCATCAAAGTCTATGTTTCTATGTTTTCTAAAGGAACTCTTGAAACTGAAGGTGGATAAGGCAATGGGGCCAGATGAGATACATCTCAGAATACTAAAAGAGCTCAGAGAATTCATACTGTCACCACTGACAGCACTATTCAACAAATTGTTGAAGGAGGGAGTAGTACCAGAGAACTGGAGGAGGGTGAACATGATTCCCCTTCACAAGAGTGTGAGCAAAGTAGAAGTAGGTAACTACCGACCAGTTAGTTTGATCTCAGTGATGGGAAATGATTGTAGAATATCTAGAAGCCAGCAGGGCACAGGACCCAAGGCAACATGGATTCACAACAGGGAGGTAGTGTCAAATGAATCTAATAGATTTCTTTGACTGGGTGACAAGGGTAGTTTATTTTTTATTTATTTATTGAAATGTTTCACCAGGAAGGCATACTGAGCAACAAGTCACTTGTCTCCGGGTGCGACCTGTGGGGAAGGGGTACAATTGGAATGAGACATTAAACATTAACATACAGTTGTAAGGTGGGTGTTACAGTGTTACAACAGTGTTGCACATAACATGTAGAAAGAATGGACAATAGTAAGTGCCGGGTTAATAAGTAAACAAGTGCTTACATGGAAGAAAAGGTGGAAAGGGGAGAGATGGTGGTAGATCAGGGAGGGGCGGTGGACATGACCTATCTAGATTTTGGCAAGGCATTTGACACAGTCCTGCACAAGAGGTTAGTAAACAAGTTAGACAATCAGGGAGTAGGTCCCAAAGTGGTAAACTGAGTCAGAAACTGGCTTAGCAACAGGACTCCAAGGGTGGTAGTAAACGGGAATTCAATCTGAAGAAAGGGGAGTAACCAGCAGGGTGCCACAGGGTTCAGTGCTGGGGCTAGTCCTCTTTAATATCTATATAAGTGACATTGCAGATGGACTCAAAGGAAAAGTATGCTTTTTTACAGATGACACTAAGAGCTGCAGTAGGGCTGACACTCCAGGAGGGTGGAGCAAATGAGGAGAGACTTAGACAAGTTGGACGAGTGGTCAAAAGTGTGGCAGCTCAGATTCAGTGCCAAGAAATGCAAAATGATGCACTTGGGGAACAGAAATCCAGGGGAGTAATACACGGGGGTACTAACAACAACCAAAATGGAAAAGGGACATGGGGGAAGTCATAACAGATGACCTGAAAGTAGCCAAACAATGTGGGAAGGCGGTGAGGAAATCCAGTAGAATGTTCGGGTGCATAGGGAGGGGTATCACCAGTAGAGAACAGGAGGTGGTGATGCTACTGTAGATGCAGTTGGTGAGGCCTCATCTAGAGTACTGCTTGCAGTTTTGGAGACCTCATTTCTGAAAGGACATCAACAGGGTGAAGGCAAGCCAGAGAAGAGCAATGAAAATGGTGCAGGAGCTACTCCAGAAACCATATGAGGAGAGATTGATAGGAGTCAATATGTATACTCTGGAGGACAGGAGGGAGGGGGGGATATGATAGAGACATTCAAATACCTCAAGGAGATCAACAGAGTTCAAGAGGGCAGTATCTTTCAGAAAAGGAAATGTGCAAGAAAAGGGGTCACAATATGAAGCTGGAGGAAGGGAAGACTCAGAGGCAACATGAGGAAGTATTTTTTCATAGAAAGGGCTGCAGATGTATGGAACAGTTTCCCGAAGGAGGCTGTGGGGGCAAAAACAGTTGTCAAATTCAAGAATGCATGGGACAGGCAGAAGGCAAAACTAGTGGTAGGAAGGAGGAGTTAGGCTGCAGATCAAATGGGATCTGGAGCTTATACAGTAGGTAGAGAAATGGGCAAACTAGGTGAATCAGGTGGTCTTTATCTGCCGTCAAGTTCTATGTTTCTATTACCTGGTGCTGGGTACATGTGGCAGACACAAGCTGCCACATCCCCTAATGTTGGATTCTCAGACATCTCGTAGAGCAAGAAATTTTAAATACCCTTAGACCAGACAGGGATGGTCTAAGGGTACTTAGAAAAACACCTCTGGGAGAGGTGCCTGTTTGTGGCATTGTGCCATGGTCCCCCTTCCCTGATCCCTGACGACCCCGTTAAAATATAATTTAATGACACCCCCATCATTGGTGGTATAGTGCCTCCCTTCCCGATCCATGCTGTCACCCATTAAGATAACTTTTAATTATGTCCTCTGCATTGGTGGTATAGTGACCCCACTCCCCAAACCTTGATGCCACCCTGTAATTTAGCATAATGTACAACCCCCTTCATTGGTGGTATAGTGGCCCCCTTCCCCGATCCCTGATGTTGCCCCATAAAATGACATAATGTACAACCCTCTTCACTGGTGGTATAGTGGCCCCTTCCCCAATACCCAGTGTTGCATTGTAAAATGACATAGTGTAAACCCCATTTATTGGAGTTCTAGTGGCACCCCCCCAGCAGGTAGTGCCCACCACCCCACTCTCCCATTCTGTAACAGAGCCGGCAACTGGCACAGCCCACCTCACACCTCTGTGGCAAGCCCCAACTGAACTGTCATGGAGTGCCTCCTGCTATGTGTACAGGCATGTACACATTACAATAGGAGCTCTGTAACAGTTCAGCTGGCTCTGGCCGTAGAGGTGTGAGGTGGCTGTGCCGGTTGCTGGCTGTGTTACGGGATGGGGGAGTGGGATGGTGGACATTACTTGCTGGGGTGGGGGGCCAGTAGACCACCAATGATGGGTGTTGTACATAATGTTATTTTACAGGGCTACATTAGGTATAGGCAAGGGGGCTGCTATACAAACTAATAAAGGGGGTTGTACATTATGTTATATTACAGGGCAGCATGGGGGATCGAGGACGGGTGCTGCTATACCATCATTGAATGAGGTTGCACATTGCGGGGGTGGACTTTTAAATGTTCATCTGAAATAAGTAAAAAAGAAGTGAATTTCCTTGACATTACCATCCACACAAAAAATGAGAAATTAGAAACCAAGCTATATCGAAAGACCATGGATCAAAACATTGTGTTACACAATGAGAGCCATCACCCAACGCATACAAGAGATAATATACTTTTTTGGGAAAATATTAAGAATAAAAAGAAATTGCAGTGAGGAACAGATTAGGAATGAAGAAATAGCAAACACATCAAAGATTTCTGAGCAGAGGATGCCTTCCAGGCACCTTAGTTAAAGCAATAAAGAAAGCAATGTGAATAAAAGCAGAGATGATCTGTTAAAAATAAAAGACGAACAAAATGAGAATGGCGCAGAACAAATGGGATTTTGCATGACATTTAATGAAGCATTTGGAGACATCAAGAGTATAATTAAGAAACACTGGCAGACACTGATGGCAGACCCATAGCTAAAACCTTTAGCAGAGAAAGGACCAAGAATAAGTTACAGGAAAGGAAAAAGCCTAACTGATTGTCTAGTAAAAACACTTTTTAGTGAATAAAAAGACAACTTAAGACCCGATTGGATGCCCCGGAACAAAACTTTAAGTGCAGCAATTATGCACAGTGCAACAGCACAAGGAAAACAAAAACCTTCAATCACCCCAGATCCAGGAAAAAATACAAAATAAGAGGTTTTATTAACTGCTCTACAGAACATGTGATTTCTATGCTGAATTGTCCATGTGAGATGGCATACATCAAACAGACTAAAAAAAACTTAAAAAATAGAATAGAAGAACATAAAACTGCCATAAGGACAAAAAACCTGAAGTACACTGTTGCAAAACATTATAATGATGTAGGACATGGGTCAGCAGCTTCTTTAACCCATGTAGGAATAGAAACTACCAGAAAGAGGAGGTGATATAAAAGAACTCATGCTTCAAAGGGAATCTTTCTGGATACATGAGCTACAGGCCATGTGGCCAAAGGGACTAAATGAAGATCAAGGTTATAGTAGTTACTTATGATAAAGAAATCAAAGTTAGAGCAGCAAAGAGAAATAATGTTCAAATTAGGTGTTAATTTAGAAGTAAGAAAAAGCTTAGTGGGAAAGGTGATTTTTGCCAACCGTCTGTATACTAATCATTTTATGAAAAGTTGAGGAATACAGTTTCATTGATAGACTAGAAATGAAATAAGAGAAGGTACCAGTTTCCTATCATGTACATAGATTTTTTTTTTAAATAACATCTCAGATAAAATAGTCATCCATCTGTTTTATTGTTAACTCAGTCATGATGTTGTAGTATTTAAAGGTATACGTCACTAACTGAATAAAGAGACATCACCATAAGCAGGAATAAGGTTTAAAAACATAAGCAGCATCTAGATAAGAAATGTAGAATTGTTAACTTAGTCATGATGTTATTTGCAGGTATATGTCGGATAGCACTGTAAGCTGGAAGAAGGTTTAAAAACAAAAGCAGCGTCTAGAAAAGATATGCAGAAAATGATGCAATTGGTTTCCACGGATACCAGGGAGAATAAAGTGATTGTTATATTCCACTATGTGTTAGCTCTGAGGATAGAGTCATGAAAACTCTGAAATGTCAGCATGCATTTGCGTAAGCACACCTGAGGACAGGTGAGGTTGGAGTGGCTGAAACCCTAAGTTACCTGCTGCAGGGAACTGAGTAGGTGAATGGCCGCCCACACAAATTGCCTTTTGCAGAGGACCTGGACAAAAGGAGAACGCTGTGAAAAACAAACATAAAGATTAGGCAATAAAGCCAAGAAAAAAGCACCAAGGTCCGGAAAAGACTTTTGTAATGGAGCATGTAAGACTACTGTAACTTCATTAAAAAACACCAAAACCACATGTTAGTGTATTAAGAACATAGTTTAAACTGCATGTAAAATAAAAATTTCCTTTTTTGGAAAATCTGGTGTTGGAGCCATATATTAGGGTGCAGATAGACAACACTGCTCAGCAGAGACCACCCCCCATACTGAAGAAGAAATTAAAAGTCCCCAGCAATTGCACAAGTTCCACTTCCCCAGTCCAAGATGCCTATCTATGAAAATGCATGAAACTCCCATACCAGGCAGTCTAATGGCTCACCGCCCCAGCAGGTAGTACCCACCACCTTGCCCTCCGCCATCCTGAACCCCGATCTGGCAACTGGCATAGCCTTTTTGACACCATGACAGCTGGCCACTCAATGAACTGTCATGGAGCACACTGTACTGTATGTAGACTACACACTCTGACAGTTCATTCAGTGGCTGGCTGTGGTGGTGTGAGGAAGGCTATGCCAGTCACCAGATCAGGGTTTGGGATGGGGAGTGTCAGGTGTTGGGCACTACCTGCCAGGGTGGGGGCCATTAGACCACCAGGTATGGGGGTTTCATGCATTTTCATAGATGGGCATCTCAGGCTCAGGGGGTGGAACTTGTGCAATTGCTGGGGACTTTTAATTTCTTCTTCAGTATATTGCTGCCATATCAGGGTGGGGAGGGGCCTAGATTACCAGGGCTGTCATTGAGTTTCCTAGTACATCATACGGGTGGCATGGGGGGGGGCATGGTGGCAAACAGTAAACAGTCCTCTCAGAAGATATTGCTGTCACATTAGACCAGCTTCTTGCTGTTCTAAAAGGACTTAGACCTTTGTCCTCGTGAGGTGGTTTCTGAATGTGATAAAAGGGAATATGGCAGCCTGCATCTGCCACAAGTCCCCTTCCTCCTTGCCACAGCTCATTTTGAGGTGCAAGGCTGGTGCAGACCCCTTTTACTGAATAGCTCCCTGCTGCATCTTTTGACCTAAGGTGCTAGTTGCATCAGTGATGTATGACGCAATCACTTTGCATCTGTCTTAGGGCTTTGAAAATCCCCCCAATGGTTTTGTTAAAAATGTATAACCTTTTTGAACTGACTTTCCTAACAAACCTTGGCCTGTACCTATGAATATAAACCAAATAATGCATAACAAATAACATTACCCCAAGACCATAAAACCCCTGGCCTCCTACCTCCCCATTACACTTACCTGTGTTAAAATTTTGTGGTCAAAAGATATAAAAATGGCTACGCTATGTATATACATTGAACTGTTACTAAACCTGCTCATAACTTTGTTAATTTTAAGTATTTTGACCCCAAATGTTCAACATATCCATTTTTTCACACCACTTCATGAATGTGACAGCTGTCATTTTTCAAATTCTGGGCAAAATGTGTTTTCATACCTGTGGCATAGAATGAGGTTTTAATGATGCAGAATGATGTTTCATAGGATCAACATTTGCCCATTTTCATAGGCGACTGTACATAAGAACAAATATATGTACAAACACATTTAAAAAGATATAGTCAGCTTATTTAACACAGATGCAAGAATATAGCATGCTCAAATATGACTTCAAGGTTTGTGCAGATTAAAAGTAAGGATTGATACTGGTGATTTCAGTCACACTTTAGGTATCAGTTTCAATGTAACTATGGGTAACTAATCATTAATTACATGAAACTGTGGCAATTACACTATAGTTGTATGTTTATTGAATGCATTTACATTGCAATTGCAATGCAATTACAGTGTTGTTACACTGTAACTAAAGTATAGTTAACTGACACTTAAAGTGTTACTGTGATTTCGTGAGATAACAAATTCCAGAGGCAGCCTTTCAATCACTCAATCAATCTTTATTTTACCAATCAAAACACCATTAGGTGAACTCATTTTCAAGGTGGACCTGGGCAGTTAGCAAAATAAGTATAAAGTACGATAAGCAAATAGTAAGCAGAATATAGAATATGGGTGCACAGGACAAGTACATATCAATATAAAACATACACAATAAAAGATTCTGGAGCACAATACAGCCAGAAATGGGCAAATGACTTGCATACAATAAATACAAAGATCTTGCAATTTGCAATATATACAACTAACATCACAATTAGTTGAATGTTCATGAAAAAGAAGAGATATGCATGCAAATTTTAACAAAAACATGGTAAAGTAAGAAATTTCAAAAGTTAAGAACACTTCACATTCTGAGGTCCTTCCCCCCTACCCCCAAAGTACTATCCCCCCATATAAAGAACACATTAACTAAACACAAACTTAAACACATTGAAGAATCACAACGTATTAAGAAAACCCAACACCTCAAGGCATAATTAGTTTCTCAATAAACTAAACATAGAAATTAGTAATTAAACACATGAAAAAAGACATACTGTGGCCAGGCAATGGCTTGATCACAACAAAGGTTGCTAAGCGACCATGAGTTGAGCTTAATTGGAGCTCATCCACTGCAGGTGAATCTGCATGTGGTGATCAGGCCGAGAGGTATTTAACAAGAGAGTTTGCACCACACACACACCCATATACACACAGTAGCTGCACCAAACAACACAAGGAACAACAGAATCTGCACAAGGTAAGAAAAGACAAATATTTTGATATCTAGGAGCTGTGGCTAAGTCAAATAAATTTAAAATGTGACTAAAAGAGCTTATTTTCTTTACATACAGATACAGGGCTCACATAATAAAGCTAAAGAAAGAATTGAAGGTGACTTTTAACACTATACTCAAAGTATCTACACATACCAGTCAGGTAAAGTGAGATAGTAACATACAATTGAAGATTAATAGGACTGAAAATATAAAATATTGAAGGGTACTGAAAGGATTGATTCTCTTTTTTAGGGACTGACAATAAAATAAAAAAATAAAGAAATAAGGAGTTGGAAACAACGTTCAGCACAAAAGAGAGTAAAAAGTGTTAAAACCAGTTATATAGGTAAAGACACATTGTAGAAGTGTTTAAATAGTTACCAAGAAATTTGATTGTATTAAAACTTCAAATGTTTTAAAAACAGAACCTAAAATTCAAGGAAGACAAAGAACAAAGGAAACTGAACATGTTGAGCTGAAAGATAAAGCTGCAAAAGGTAAAATGTAGCCAATCAAGATATTTTAAAATGGTACAGTTATAACTGAAAAGGTAGCAATAAGGGAAAGTTGTTTGATTATTATATTGAAAATAACCTATTAAATAAGATTTCTGAAGGCATTTTCACATATTGTTTATATTATTATAGTTAAGACACAAGTTTGGTGCAATTCCTTGCCATGAAGAATCAGTAGAACAGGTAATGGCAGAAGTAAAAAGCATCTGGCCAATGTGGAAACAAAGCAAGAATACAGGGTACATATTCTTTATTACTGTGTTATTTTTGTAAAGTTTTAGTTATAAGAGTGACTAGAGTACAGAGTGTATACTATAAGTAGCATGGGAAAGAAGCACAGTGGTAATGAAGTATAATAGAAAACCTTAATAGAAGAATAATGAAAAGAAATGGAATTCAAAAATGTAAGATTTATAAACAATATTTATCTATTATTCCTACAGAATATATGAAAAGCCCTTTGAAAAAGCACAAGAATGTGAAACATCAGGGCAATTAACAAAAATAAATAAAGAATGTTGAGAAATTTTACAACAGCCTGAGTGGAGTATTTTTTGGTCCCCCCTCCCCATTTTTGAACATCAATATATACAAGTACTTGCAGGTAGTCATGTAAGAATGTCCTTGAGACAGACATATAATGAAAACTAGGTTTCACATTGAGTGCCTCCCGAATGGGAAGGGAAGAGGACGAATGGACAGACTATTGCATAGCAGAAGGGAGGAGAAAAGAGAAGGATGAAGGAGTAGGCCGGGGGAAGGAGGAGATACAAGACATTGTGAGGCACCAAGGTACTTAGCGGTGGATTGTGCCATAGGGTCCAAGAGAAGCAGCTAACCTATTATAGGAAAAAAATCCTGATCTGTGTTTTTCTACAGCATTTTAGTTTCAAAGTTAACCTCCTAGAAGCTCTAGTAACAATTTATTTATGTATTTATTTATTGTCTTGGATAACAACATTTCAGATTGGAGCTCATTTACAAAGGTCCCACATCAGTAACAGGGAATCTTAACAAATGAAGAAAACCAAGACAAGAACTATTTACAAAAGGAATTCAGAGTGGCTAGTTTACATAAATACATGATCATTTACAAAACATTTCCAGGTGAGCTTAATTATACTAACTGGAATTAACAATCAATACTTAGGGAGAAATCATAAATATCTAGAAGCAAAGATGAGAAGAGTGGTATGCAGTCCAGAATTAGCTTAGTCAAGAGCCAGTGGTGGGGAGTAGGGAAACAATAAAGGAGAGGAGTAGTTAGGAGGAAAGAGAAGAGAGAAGTAGAGGGAGATCGTAGAGGTAAATAGATATTTGTCAAGAGGGGGAAGGTGATAGAGGTGGGTATTAAGGGGTGGAGTTGGTTGGGGAGCTTAGGTGTTGAACTGGGGCAGAGGAGGGGAGTGGTGATTAGAAGGGAGGAGGAGAACAGTAGGAATCAGTCTGAGCAGTCACATACACATAGGGTCGACAGGTATTGTTTGAGTTCATTTTTAAATGGCCCAAACTTTGTAGCATTGGTTATGCTTGTTGGGAGCTTATTGAGCCATAGTGGAGCCTTATAAGAGAAAGATCATTGGGCTAGCACTGTGTGAGGAAGAGGGAACTTCTATATTTCTGCTTAAACAACTGACCCAAGTTTTACAGTAGACTATCATAATTCATCTTTCAGGCCCAACACCCAAGTAAATAATATGACTGCTGGCTGAGGGTTGGCAAATATGTAATATAATAAATAGTACATATGTGACAATCCATTGGTAGGTTAAAAGCAAATCTACATGCCCCATTCAAAATTATTTCAACGCTATGCAATGCAGTCTTAGCAGCAGAGGAATATACCACTAAACAATACTCAATTATTGGAATAACATGGGTCAAATAAATTGTTTGTGAGCTTCTGTACTTAAATTTGATTTATTCCAAAAAAGAACACCTGATTTCATATTTACAGATTTAACTAGGGCATCCATATGCTATAAGTATGAACAATTAGAATCTAGTGTAACTCAGATATTTTTTTAAGTGTACAGTTTCCCATTTGCAGGTTATACAGATCTGACACAACATGCACTTTATTTTTTTTCCTATTAATCCTCCAGCCCACTTGTCCAGTTCACCTCTACCTCTCTCCTGTTCTAATCACCGTTATCCCCCTCCTTGTTTCTCTTTTTTAGTATATACTAGGTGGGCCAAGCAGTCCTTATCTGCCATCAAAGTCTATGTTTCTATGTTTCTGTTGTACTTAATGAAAAAATAATACAAAAAAAACACGGGTATAATTACTTAGTAGTTCTCTGCCCTCTGCCACCTGTTCCATACTCTGGCCTCCCTGGTTTAGTTACCTTACTCTTACCCCAGTGAACTTGAGCAACCATGGCCCACAGCAGTTTTGTATGGCCACTCTCCACATTTCTTGCTCTACTGCTTCTCAATGTATTAGTTCTATCATCTCCAGTGCACTACACTACTGGTGCAAGAACAACACCACCCGTGCATTTTTGCTTCCCCAATCTATTTGCCAATTCTCAAACAAAGCCTGCCTATCATATCCCACTATTACGGAAAGGATATACCTACTTTGCAATCTCAGTGGCTATAAAACATTTTCCAAAGTTTGTAGTTCCTCAGCTCTTTCCTAAGAGTCAACTCTGGTCTCTTGTTCTACTAGCCATCCTTCTATCAGGTGATGTAGAACTAAATCTGGGCCCCTCAGTCCACTACTCACCAGCTGACATATCCTCAATTTCAATCAAAGGGCTCTTTATTGCTCACATGAATATTCAAAGCACCACCTGTAACCTCCCAGATCTAGAAGCATGGGTTGAAGTCTACAAGCCAGATATTCTCTGCCTAACTGAAACTTGGCTGAAACCAGTGGTTCCTGACTCCATCTGCTCTCTGGCTAATTATTCCCTAATCCACAGAGATATGCCTTCATCTAAACGTGGTGGTGGGGTTGCCATTTTCCACAAAACCCATCTTAACATTGAAGTTGTACCTGTCTCTGCTTCCCTCTCCTCCTGTGAATCACTGCATGTAATTCTCGCCCTGGGTGCAAATAAACTGCATATTATCTGTGCCTATAACCCACCCTCTGGGGACACAGAGGCCCTACAGGAACTATTAAACCAAATCTCTGCAGGCTCTAAGCAGAATGAGGTCCTCTTGCATGGAGACTTACATCTAAACCGGCTAGAGTCAGCTCAAAGCTTGCTCATATCTCTGATACAAAGTTGCAACATACACCAGCTATTAACTGAACCAACTTGAACTACCCCAAACCTGAATTCACCCTCCCTCATTGACTGAGTACTGACTAACTATCTGGACCACATACCCATACCGGGTATGCTGGCTGATGCTACTACAGATCATAACCCTACTTTCTGAATTTGGAGCCATACAGCAACACCTTTCCCTCCACCTCACTATTTAATATTTACAAATTTTGCTAACCTGGATGCAGAAGCATTAATACGTGATGTCTCAAGCACAAACTGGTCTGGCATCTATTATTCCTGTGATATTGAAACTGCACTTGGTACTTTCTTGGACAAATTCCTGGCCGTTCAGGATAAATATGCCTCCATGGTAACCTGGAGGGTGCGGGGTAAACAATCTAAATGGCTTCACAAAGAACTCCTGACAAGGCACACCAAAATCTGACCAATGGAAAATCATGTACACAAATGCTCACAGCCTGGGAAATAAGATCCCAGACCTGCAGGCAATAATGTCAGAGGCTAAACTGGACATAGTAGCAATTAGTGAGACATGGTTTACCAGTAACCACACTTGGGAGACTTCAGTACCTGGCTATGTATTGTTCAGAAGAGACCGAGGTGCAAAAAGGGGGGCAGGAGTGGCCCTGTATGTTAATGAAAATATCAAAGCTACAGAAATTCAGAATACACATATGGAGCCAGAAGAACTGTGGGTCACCCTGGAAACAGGAAATGGGACAGCCATAAGAACTGGGGTTGTCTACAGGCCCCCAGACCAGAGGGAGGACATAGACACATTACTGTTAGAAGATATACAAAACATGATAGCTAAAGGGGAGGTTCTGATAATGGGATACTTCAACATGCCAGATACAGATTGGTCAATACCAGCAGGAACATCTGCCAGAACTAGACTCATAGTGGATTCCCTGCAGGGAAGGGCCTCAAACAACTGGTACAGCAACCCACAAGAGACAGGGCTATCCTAGATCTAGTACTGACTAACAAAGAAGGGATCACAGATCTCCAGGTAGAAGGTCACCTGGGGGCCAGTGACCATCACATGGTATTGTTCAATTTGGCTACTACATCTAAATCATCCCATTCCAAGGCAAAAATATGGGACTTCAGAGGGCTGACTTTGATAAGATGGCCAACAGAGTTAAGCTAGCCCTGGCAAAAGAAACACAGGTGAGGGGTACAGGCAAAGTGGGCAAGCATTAAGGATGCAATACTTGAAGCAACATCCCATTGTGTTAGACAGAAAAGGAAGTGCAAAGAAGAAGAAACCACTTTGGTTCTCAAATACAGTAGCAGAAAAGGTCAGAGCCAAAAGGCTGACCTTCAGGAAATATAAGGGAACACAGAGGGATGAAGATGGGAGGCATATCAAACTGCCCTAAGGGAAGCAGGTAAGGCAGTAAGGCAGGCAAAGTCCCAAACTGAGGAAACACTAGCACGAACAGTAAAGAAGGTGACAAGACTTTCTATAGATACATTAGTGAAAGGAGAAAGTCCAAAGGGGTATTGCTAAGCTTAATGGAGAAAAGGAGCATGTGAGGAGGAGGACCCTGTAAAGGCATCTATCTAAATAGATACTTTGCTCAGTATTTACTGAAGAGAAGGTAGGGCAGGGCCCACAGTTCAACATCATGGACACAGGGGAGGGAGGTGAGCACTACTCCTTCACAAAAGAAAGGGTCCTACAAGAGCTTGCTAAGCTCAGAGTGGATAAGGCAATGGGACCTGATGGCATACATCCCAGGGTACTTAAGGAGCTAAAGGAGGAACTAGCAGAGCCATTAGCAGAACTGTTTAGTGAGTCTCTGAGCACAGGAGAGGTCCCAGAAGACTGGAGAAGGGCTTATGTGATCCCTCTCCACAAGAGTGGTAGCAGGGAGGCGGGGGAACTACAGACAGGTCAGTCTTACCTCAGTGGTGGGCAAGATTATGGAGGCACTCCTTAAGGAAAGGATAGTGCAACACCTGGAATCCATAGGGCACAGGATCCAAGACAGCATGGGTTTACAAAGGAAGGTCCTGTCAAACTAATCTCATAGATTTCTTTGACTGGGTAACCAGAGTGGTGGACCAAGGGAGCAGTTGATGTCGCCTACCTTGACTCCAGCAAAGCTTTTGACACTGTTCCACATAGAAGATTGATAAATAAGCTGGGTAGGCTCGGGTGGGTCGAAGTTGGTCAACTGGGTGGCAAACTGGTTGACTGGCAGAAAACAGAGAGTGGTGGTAAATGGTATACAGTCAGAAGAGATGCAAGTCACAAGTGGGTACCTCAGGGATCAGTCCTTGGGCCAGTCCTATTCAACATCTTCATTAGTGACCTTGCAGATGGACTAGAGGTAAGGCTTGTCTGTTTGCAGATGACACCAAGATCTGCAACAGAGTAGATGAGCCAGATGGGGTGGGCAGAATGAGAAGAGATCTGGATAAACTAGCAGAATGGTCAGAAGAGTGGCAACTGGGATTTAATGCAAAGAAGTGCAAAATCATGCACATAGGGAAGAGAAACCCTGAAGCCACTTATAGGCTGGGAGGAGTTGCTAGCAGTCACAAAGGAAGAAAGAGACTTGGGCATCATCATCACTGATGACCTAAAATCATCCAAGCAGACCTCTCAAAGCAGTAGGTAAGGCTAGGGGGTGTTAGGGTGTATTAGTAGGGTATCACAAGTCGTAAGAGGAGAGTAATAATCCCCTCTGTACAAGACATTGGTTAGGCCCATCTGGAGTACTGCGTGCAGTATTGGAGGCCACACCATCAAGGACATTAACCAAATTGAGGCAGTCCAGAGAGGCAACCAAAATGGTGCAGGGACTGCATCAGAAGACATATGAGGACAGATTAATGGAGCTCAATATGTATACCCTTGAGCAAAGGAGGGAGAGAGGATATGATCGAGGCATTCAAACACCTTAAGGGCATAAACAAGGTGAAAGAGTCTAACATGTTTAAATATAAGAAAATAGCAGGACAAGAGGACACAGCATGAGATTAGAGGGAGGCGATTAAGGGGAATGTGAGAAATTCTTTTCACAGAAAGGGTGGTGGATGCATGGAATGGCTTACCACAAGAAGTGGTGGCTATGAATACAGTGCAGGGCTTCAAACAGGCATGGGATAGGCATAAGGGAGCAATACAAATGACTATGAATAGATAGGTCACTGACAGAGCAAAGGCCGATGGCACATTTATAAGGTAGAAAAAGAAATGGGCAGACTGGATGGGCCTTGCGGTCCTTATCTGCCGTCAACTTCTATGTTTCTATGTTTCTATGTAAGGCTACGGGAATGTGATAAATGCTTGGGAAAGTTCAAACTGTCTGGGCTCCAAGTGACTACAATTCTTCCAGAGAACAGCGGAACTCCTGCAAAAAACAAATTCGCACTACCAAGAGTACCTACTGCAGGAACCTACTACAAAGTTCTGCTGGGGACCCCAGGAAATTTAGGTGCATGTAAAGTCTTTCCTAGGGGCTTCTCAAAATACTACTCCGAGAGGCAAGATACTAAATGGGGTACACTGCAATGACTCAAATACCATTGTAAACTCCTTTAATTGCATGTTCTTGGATCTATCTCCATGCACCTTATCCTTCCCATCACCTCCTACTGGCTCACAGTCCTCTTTATGACTAATTCACCTACCCAAGACCCCCCTCTTAGCAAACATCATTCTATACCTCCATTTCTTTTCAAGAAAATATCAAGGACTGAGTTCCTAAACTTGCTACAGTCCATCACAGACAATACCAGCTCAAGTTCTGATACCCTTGAACCAAGGCTCCTAAAGCTAGCTGCACCTATTATTGCTTTCCCATTGGCTAAAATCTTCACAATGTCACTCTCCTCCAGTCTGGTTCCTGACCTCGGGAAGATTGCTCGCATCACACCTGTCTTTAAAAATGGAGATCCTGCTAAGATAACTAACTATAGGCCCATAGCCATCTTCTCGGTCCTTATTAAAATTCTTAACAAACTTGTTGCCAACCAAACTATAGAATACCTAATGAAATACAACCTTCTCTCTGATGCACAGCATGGCTTTAGAAAAGGACATAGTACTTCAATGGCTGTCCTTAAATTCACATTGGCTGTGCTTTCAACTATGGATGCTGGATTATTCACAGGGGCAGTTTTCATGGACCTTACCAAGGCCTTTGATCTTACCGATCACCCCCTGCTCCTTTCCACTCTCAAAAATGTGAACTTCTCTCCCTTTGTAATCAGGTGGTATAGCAGCTACTTATCAAGTAGGTCTCAGATTGTGAAGTTTAACTCTTCTCTGTCTGACAGAGCAGTTATCAGTATTGGTGTTCCCCAGGGGTCCATCCTGGGACCCCTGCTCTTCTCCCTTTTCATTAATAATATCGCTGATGTGTTTCACTCATGCTCTGCCTTACTTTATGCTAATGATCTAGTCCTTTATTCCATGGTCATGCCTGAAAATAGTCATTGTTTGGCTAGTGTTCTCACCTGGTTAACAACAAATAAATAAATAAATATTGATAAGAATCTACTATTTCCAACAATTAACTACTAAGGGCCTTGCTTTGTAAAGACTGTTCCATAGAAATATTCATTTTGCTGTAAAACTGCATGCATTTAGTTTTTTTTAATTTAGCTATAACTTTATTCCCTCAAATCATCTTTGAACATTGTCGAAGCCCCTTTGTAACATATCATTTACAATGACAACATTTTTATCCTTAGCAAACAGTACAGTATCTGCATAAAGTAGAATTTTACTTGGTTCAGCAGTACCCAGGAGATCATTCAGAAACAATCTAAATAAGAACTGATCTAAAATGGATTCTTGTGTGATATCCAGATTTACCAGAAGAACAGTTGAAAAATGACCCTGTATTTTCACTTTTATGACCCCTCTGTTTTTCCTTTTTGACATCTATAGCCCAAATAGCTACCAAACCAACTCACAACTGACTTTGAAAAAATTAAGTACCTCAGATTTCTCAATAACAAATTATTGGTTTATTAAGTCAAAAGCATTTGACAAATCAATGTAAATTGCTCCAAACATGTCTCCGTTATCAATTAATCAAAATCTTTATTTATCCAGGTGGGCACCATTGAGCAAGGCTCATTTGCAAGGTGGACCTGGTCATGAATACATCAAAGTACAGTACAGAAGCAGGTATACAAAAAGCAATAATATACAAGGAAGAAAAAGCATTTACAGTGTATACAGTACAGTACAAGGTTGAAATAAATAAAAAAACAGCATTATTTTACAAGTGAAGAAGTCAGCAGATGTACAATCAACCATAGGCATACAGCGGTTATAAGCAGAGATCTTTTGAGTGAGGCAGCTGGGAACTACACATATAGGGGAAAGAGGCTGTGTATGGGGTGGCAGGTTAGAGAGGCAAAGAAGAGGAGGGATATATTACCGACGACTGGGGGAAAAAATTTAGCTAAAACCACAGAAAATGACGATGGCTGTCATATACTTGTTTATTATGATAATGATGGAGGAGGACTAGATAACTGGGACACTACTATGGATGGGGTGGGACTTTAGCCAGGCTGAAGTGGACAAGGAAGGGTGGGTGCAGCAGGAAGAGTTAATAGAGAAAGAGTGAGAGCCTGGGGTAGAAACATGGTGAGCGTTAGGATGGAAAGGGGGTGCTGTTATCCAAGGCCTCATGAATTTTACTGGTAAATTCAGCAAACGCTATAATAATGTGACGTGATTTTCAAAAACCATGTTGTTCTTTGGTCTGCAAATTACATTTGTTTAAATATTCAACAGTCTGATCACATATTATTCTTTCAAAGGCTTTAGACAGTGGGGAGAGTAAGTAAGTAAAGTGTATTATCTAGTGCCCCATTCCAGAGGCTCTGGATGATACACAGGCAGGCAGAAGATAGAAATAAATAAAATACATCAAATACAAAAACATAAATCAATAACAACAACAGTGAACAGATATTAATACACATATAAAGTCTGTGTTCAAAACAACACAATCCAACTGCCTACTACTCCTAAAACTCATAAGCAATTAACAAACACCTCTCTAAAAATGTGTACCTTTAGACCCCGCTTAAGCACCTCCAGCAATGAGACCTCCCTCAGTGATCGTGGAAGTGAATTCCATATGCCCGAGCTCATGGATGGAAAGGATAGAAATGGGCTGATAATCAGTAACATCTTGCACTGAAACACTTTTATGGACAGGAGCAACATATGCATGTTTCTATAATGTTGGAACTTACTGATAAACAAAATAAAAAAATATTTTCATTATTGCAGCCATCAGTACCTATTCTATTCTAAGAACGCTATTCTAAGTAACTTCATATCAGTTCCATCAGGACCTACCCGGGTCTTGAATTTTAACTTTTGTTAAGTATTTCAAACACTTACTAACTGATGTCCTTTTAAAATAAAATAACTGTACAGCAATTAATAATGCACCTTACTCATCTTTACTAGTTGTATATTGACTATTTGGGAAGATAGTGGCTATCTTTTCAAATGCATTTGTAAAATATCAATTAATCAGCTATCTTTAAATGGTCAAAACATGATAAACTATCAATGTTTAGAGATTTAATCAAGTGTTTCGTTCCAGAGCTAAAAAGTTAATTTACCCCATCCCCAATATTTTGGGCATTTTTAATAGACATATTATGCTTATCAAAAAATATCTGGATTTGACCAACAAGAGTTCTTTAACTGTCTAAATTCAGTTAGGTGTACAGGATCTTTAGTTTGCCTAAATAATTTCCATTTTTGATCCCTGAGTCTAATTAACTGCTTGAGTTTTGATGCTAACCATTTTTATGGGTTCCCCTAGACCTAGTTTTTTTTTGTAAATGGAGCAAACTGGTCACAAATTTTAGTACTAAACACTAACTTTGTTTTTTTCTGTTTTAGATATTTCCTGAAGAAGACCTAAGGTCGAAATGTAAATTTTTAACTCTATTTTCTATTTTCAGTGTGCATTTAATATATCCATTTTGTTTTGCTTTTAGACCACATGCTATTGCAGTGGCTTGTTTTTGTTTTTTAACGTACTTTAGTAAATTCTTTAATGGAAAAAAAATTAGGTAAAAGATCCACAGATGGTATTGCATTCACATAAGACCAATCAAATCTAAACAGGCTTGTTTAAGGCCATTAATTTATCCTTAGTCAAAATCTGTGCATATGACAGTGTTGTCAGAACTTTTTCTACCTTCCCTGACCATTCACAGTACAAGGGAAGATGATTAATTAGCATATCAAATAAAACAGAGGCATTGACAAGTCTATGTGGTTTTGAATAATTTAGCCAGTCAATTAACTAATTATTTCCACCTTGAATATTAATTTGAGTGGATTCAGTCATCATTTGTTTAAGATTAAGGTCATTCATTTTATCCTGGTATTTTTTGTTTGTCACTTACACAACCAAAAAATATTAAAATCTCCAAAAACTAACTTCTCATGATTTGCATTCAGAATTTTTAAATCAGGAGACAAAATTATCAAAACCGATAGAAGTATATTTTGGAGGCAAGTAAACTATGCTAACAATTAATTTGTTTAACCCCCCTAAAATAACAATTACACTCAGAAATTCACAACTTTTGTCACTAGAATATTCTGGAGATTTTATTAATGAACAACAATCCTGAAAATGGATTGCACATTCTCCCACTTTTTTTTCTACTTTATCACACCTATGATCCTCATAGTCCCAGACTGGGGAAGACAGACTTGGTATGTAATGTGGCTGAACCTAACCAGCAGGATTCCAACCAGCCTGCCACAGAGATACAACCTAATGACTCTATCCCAGGGTAAGATAACATTCCCAGACCTCAGAGCATTGTGTTTGAGGGCATCATTCTTGAAAAGCTAGAATTCTATAGATTGAATCTGCAGAAGAGGTGCTAAGGGTTCTGAAGGTTTCTAGAAAAACAGCTGCAAGACTAGCATATTCTTCCAAGTGGAAGAAATGTCCTTTCTGGTGTGCCCCCAGAAAGATAATCTCAAATCAGGCAGAAATATGAGTTCTGGGCTACCTGATACAGTTGTAGTCCTTAGGTTTCAGGCATTCAACACCAAAAGTATACCTGACAGCTATGTCAGCCTACACAGCAGCAGGAAAAGACAGGTCCTTCGCCTCACAACCTGTTTTTACAAGGTATTTGAAAGGCTTCACCCATTTACATCCCCCTCTACAAAACCAATCCCTCCATGGTCCTTAAACATCTGTCTTTTCTAGCTGATGGTGACTCATTTAAGCCCATGGCTACAGCTAACATAAAGTATGTCATATGGAAAACAGTTCTCCTGATAGCCATGATATCTGCAGGAGGGTAAATGAACTGCAAGCCCTGTCTTTCGATACAAACTACATATTATTTCACTGAGACAAGGTAGTCCTAAGGGCCAGTAGGAAGCTCCAACTTAAGGTGGCGTCAGAATACCACTTAATCCAGTCAGTCACACATCATGTTCTCCATCCCAATCATTCCCTTACAGGTGAGCAAAAATGAGACTGCCTGGATATAAAAAGAGCACTTGGTAGTACTTTGTGGGATTTTGAAAATTCTGCCAAAATTCCACCAGAATTTGAAAACTCTGCACAGTACTATCACTAGGTCACTACACAGACCAGATAAGGGATGTTGGGTACTAGACTGCACAGTTTTTTGGTTTTCCTGTAGAGAGGTGAGCAAAGGTAATTCAGCAGCTATGAAGACTATCTCTTGGATAATCTACTGCATACTGTTCTGTTATGAAAAAGCTGGTGAGATATTTTCCAGAGGCCTATGAGCACATTTCTCAAACAGCACCTCTGTTTCTGTGACAGCCAAAAGAGGCAGTCCTCTTCAATACATTTGTAAAGCAACAACCCAGAATACAGTGCACACCTTTATAAAGTACTACTATCTGGGCATACAGTCTAGAAGGATGTCAGTTTTGGAACTGTTGTCTTTCAAAACCTTTTCAAAGATAGGTTTGAAATCCATCCTCCCATGGTACTGCTAGTGAATCTGCTATTTGCCATCTCTGGAAAGACCTGTAACTGACAGTAGCCCCCAAGGCTCCATATTGGGTTTCTTACTTTTCTCCCTATTTGTTAATAACATGCTGGGCAATAATGGTGGTGCTAGCCTGCAGCTGTATGCTGATGATGTTGTCTTGTGTAAATGCTCAAAAAATGTTAGCCAGATCAGTTGCAGGCGTTCTAGTTATTTCAAGGAATTTGAAAAGTGATTTCTGTCTCATAAGTTAGTCCTGAATTTAAAAAGAGTAAAGCAACTCTATTGGCCCAAGACACTTGGATAGAGCAACACAGCACTTGCCAACCCTGACCACCTTCAGATCACAAATTGAGGTGACTGAGTCCCTTAAAGAGCTAGTGGAGCCAAAACAGGCAGACAGGAAACAATACAAATTTTAAGTAGTAGTCAGTTGTAACATTTTATTTACAAGTATTTTCTTTTTCCTTTTGCTCATCAGAAAGTATTCTGTGTAATAATATTGTGCTGGATATGTGGAACAGCTCTTAGCCTGGCAGCTGACATAACTAACTCTACTGCCCCACACTACATCATCAGCATTATGATCTCATGGACTGTGACATCACAGGTGAATGACCTGGCAGTCAATCACTTGCTGTTCCTAAGTAGCAGTGATGTCACAGTCAGTGAGGTCACAATGCTGATGATGTAATGTGTGGCAGTAGAGTAAGATATGTCAGCTGTCAAGCTAAGAGCTGTACCACATATCACAGCTACTAACATTAATTAAACAATCTTCTAATTAAACAAAGGGAAAATTAAAAGTACCTCATATATAAAAGGTAATGGTTGACTTTTTTTAGAAACTAATATTAATTTTAGGCAGTACATTAGCTTTTAAGAAAAGTCTAAAGACCCTCTTGCAAGAGCACAGTGAAGGTACCTGTCATAACTGAACTATATTCACTTGTTTGAGTTCATTGTTACCTATCCATGACTTGTCCTGATATTTCTGAAAATCCATTGATATAACTCTACTACTTGTTTCTGGAATGGGGTCATGTCGCCGAAAATAAAAAATGCATGGCAATCAATGCCACAAGCAAAAGAGGGTGCACTAAAATAAGATTAGAAACAACACTGACCACAACACAAACAGTGCACGCCATACAAAACAATGGGAGTTCTTGCTGTTTGTGAGGGCTTCACCCCCCACACAGCCAGAATTTAAATAACAAACCCGGGGGGAGGGGGTTGGACTTTGGGGATGGAGAGAAACTCAGGAGGGGGGGAAACTTAATTTTAAAAAATACCACAAAAAGCAGTAGCATCAGGTGACCTGAGGGGGGGGAAAACCATAGTTCCAGGTCTCCGATCCCACCGTGTGCTGGTGCCCTAGCCACTCCACCATAGGAGTGACTTGACCAGGCACCCCAGCGCACAGCAACTTGATTCCTCCTTAGTGAAAGGGTATAGTGACAGGGGTAGCAGTAATTCCCTACCACTATTATACCCCTGTTGCTGTGAATGCAGGTGCACTCTACACAGTGTAGTTAATGCTGCGCTGTCTTTGTTGCATGGTATTAACCTGGTACACTTGTTTCCTTACTTCATACTCTGTAGTTTTGTAATTTTTGTACTGTTCTATAGCTTCTCTACTTCTCATGCAATTGTCATACTTTTATGGGATTTTTTCTTGGTAGCCTCTGAAAAAGGGACTCTCAGTGAAAGATTTTCAAAGCCCTGCAAAGGACACAAGGTGCTTGCATAAAACAGGTGTGACCCAACTAGCACCTTGCATCAAAATATGTGGCAATCCCAATTCAGAAATGCTGTCTGCATCTTAATCGGGGGCCGCTTTGTCAAGCTGGAACTGTGCCCACCTTGTGTCACACAGCAGGCTGTGACAGTGCACAAGGGGGCTTGTGCCACTGTGGGGCTTCAATATCCCCTTTTCTGTGATGCAGAAAGCCCCATCATGACCACAGCAAGGGGCTCAAGATAGACCAGCACTGAGCTGGTCTAAGCCCCTTGTGCCATTGGCACTCCCTTGGTGGACTCCGGTGGGGGGGGCCTTGACAGTGACATCAGATGAGGGAAGGGGCACAGGGTGCCATAGTGTGTGCTGGGGAGGCTGTGGGCAGTTGGATCAGGGCATGGCACCCAGCAGGGGTGCTGATTATAGAACACTTACACTGATGACTTGGCACTATGGGGGGGTTCCAGTGCTACACAGTGCCATGGGCCCATGTGGGCACAGCCCTGGCAGCAGCCACAAGGCTGGGGCTGCTGTTAGGGCTGTGCCCATGTTGGGCCAAGTAATGATGCCACTTCATCAGTGTAAGTGTGCTATAATCAGCACCTCAGGTGCTACTGTCCTGATCTGACTACCCACAGCCTCCCCAACACCTACCATATCACCCCATTCCACTTCTGCCATTTACCCACTCCTAACCAGCATGTTTCTGCACACCCCAGACCGTCCTGGCTCCTATGGTGTTGTGCCGGGCAGGGGGGCAGCCGGATCCCTGTGGCATCTCCAGCAGGTGCGTAGATTGTCTTGGCACATACCTGCTGGTGTAACAACTCCCAGATTTTGGGATCAGGGATCCTGTTCTTCCTGAATATGGTGCAGGATCCCTGACATAGCCAGGGTGCACCACAGCCCTAAATCATCACAAATTGCAGAGATCTAGGGACACTTTGAAAATCTGGCCCTTAGTCTTAGCGGGCCAACTTGGTTAATAAAATTCACTTAATCAATCAATCAAAAAATAAATTTGTTATACATCTCATTGATGTATTCCTGCTGTTTGGAGAAAAAATACTTACTGTAGTATTGTTGTTTCTTCTCAGGAATCCATCAGCGAGCCTTACAAACCATAACCCTGCCTCCCTTGCTAGAGCCTGAAAATGGGTGCAGCCAAGTATCAGTTCTTGTCTTAATGTTGCTTAAGAATTACTTACTGCAATTACTCAGCAATTTTTAAAATTATGATCATTCCAATTCAAATGTTTTGCCTGGTTTAATATAATTGGAGTTTTCAAACATTTTTAAAGAAACTTTTATAAATATTTAGATAGCAAGTAGAAACAAATCTGATGTTAGAAAAGGAAGGGGAGTGTGACCACAGTGAAGAGTTTGAACATGTATTCTAAATTCCTTAATTAGCAAATAGTTCTGTCTCCGGGGCAGCACACTCCTGTGGACTGATGCCATTTGTAAGGCTCACTGACAGATCCCTGAGAAGAAATAACATTACTATGGTGAGTAATTATTTTTCTTCCCAAACACCATCTGCTCCTCTTATTGTCTCCTCTACTGAAGTCATAATCCTGTTAGTGCCACATACATTAAAGTCACCAACACAATAACAAAGTTTAGTGTGATAAACAGAGGATTATGACTTCAGTGGAGGGAGAAGTGGGGGCAGATAAAATCTGATGCAGAACAATTGTATTTTCATGTAAATATCCACAATAATAAAGACTATGGAAAAATACAAACAGAAAATGAATGCAACAGAAATAGGTCAGTGCCTGAATTTCATGTTTTAAACCTTAACCCAGAGACTCAATAGACCCTTTAATCTTTCTTCTTCCCTGCTCCATTACTGCAGTGCTGATGCACAGAGCACGATATCCCCATGAAGCCTGTACAAGCTTTTCTTTGTTTACTTTTAATTTATGGGGAAAAATAGTTTCTTTCTCAGTCTTGTGTATATGCATTTTGACTTGCATCCCCTCTCTGGGGAAAAGGTTTAATTATATTGATAAAAACTTGACTTGATGTAGAAAGGTTTTTTTTTTTTTTCTCATCGATTTTTCACAGCACACTCAAGGAAAAACTGTTCTGTTTAAACAGATTGATAAAAAGGTTTTTCAATATTATTTTCCACGCTTTTCTTCTGTGTGAAAAACTTGTCAGGATCCACTTTGTTGGTAAAGGCATTTCTTTATATATGAAATCAGTATCAGATGGGCAATTGGTTTCATTTTTAAACATTTATATCCCTGTCATAATCCACCAGCTCTCACACCACAGAAACCCAAGATTTCATACACCTACATCTACTGATGGATGTGACTGCCTATAGGCCACCACATGAGCAGGTATGTTTTGGGAAACACTTAAAGGGGAACAGTCAGCACTAAGAAACCACACCCAAGTGTGGGGCTGGTCCCAATTTGCACTTTGTGTGCAAACAAAAAAAACTGTTTTTACTCACTGTTTACTCCAGTATATTAGATCGTAGCTGTCTGATCCTGCTGACTCCCAAGTGGACATTGTTGCAGCCACTTTGAATCCCTTGCAGTTAATTTCAGAGCTGAGATGAAGCCATGGGAGACTCAATAGCCCGCAGTGCATGTTAGAACTTTTATAAGCTCAAATCAGCTGTTTGCCGCCCCGCTACTCTTTTGGGGCTATGTACAATCCTCTGTGAGTGTACATAGCCCCAGGAGAACAATGTGACCAGCAAACAAAAAAAAAACAGAGCTTATTAAAACTCTAAAATGTACTTCAGTCTGTTGATTCTTCCACAGCTGTAATTCTGCTGTGATGTCAACTGCAGGATATTTTGGGAATCTTGGTTAAAGCAAATGTCAGGGTGGGAGTCAACAGGCTCAACCAGATACAATCTAATATACCGCAGTAAACAGTGAGTATTGTGAAAAAAAATTAATTGGTAAAATGTTTGCACACAAAGTGCAAATTTGGATCAGACTCACTCTTGTGTGGGGCTCTTAGTGCTAAAGCAGCAGAAACATAGACTTTGGCCAGATAAGGACCGCCGCAAGCCCATCTAGTCTGCCCATTTCCTACCTAACAGAATAGGCCACAGATCCTAGTTAACCGACAGCCTATTTCTTCCTACCCCCACAAGAATTGCCTTATGTCTGTCCCATACATTCTTGAATTCTCCCACAGTTTTGGACCCCACAACCTCCTCAGGAAGGCTGTTCCATGCGTCTACCACCCTCTCTGTGAAATAATACTTCCTCACATTGCCCCTGAACTGCCCTCCTTCTATCTTTAAATTGTGTCCCGTTGTTCTTGCAAGTCTCTTTTTCTGAAAGATGCTACCCTCTTGGACTTTGTTGATTCCACTGAGGTACTTAAAAGTTTCTATCTTGTCCCCCCTCTCCCTCCTTTCCTCAAGGGTATACATATTAAGCTCCTTTAGTCTCTCTTCATACAGCTTCTCTTGCAGACCCTGCACCATTTTAGTTGCCCTCCTCTGGACTACCTCTATCCTGTCTATGTCCTTGCGGAGATGGTGTCTCCAGAACTGGACACAGTACTCCAGATGGGGTCTCACCAACTGTCTGTACAGGGGATAGCAACTTCCTGTTTTCAGCTGCTGATGCCTCTCCCTATACATCCCAGTATACCCCCAGCCCTCCCTACTGCCTTCTCACATTGCTTGCTAACCTTAAGGTCATCTGATATGATTAGTCCCAGGTCCCTTTCCTTTTTTGTTGTTGTTACTACCTCCCCACCCATTGTGTGTTCTTCCCCTGGGTTCTTGTTTCCCAGGTGCATTATTTTGCACTTCTTTGCATTGAATCCTAGCTGCCATACTTCTGACCATTCTTCCAACCTTGCCAATTCCCTTTCCATCCTTTCCACACCTCCTTGTGTATCAACCCTGTTGCAGATCTTTGTGTCATCTGCAAAAAGGCATACTTTTCCTTCCAGTCCCTCTGCAATGTCACTGATGAAGACATTAAAAAGGACTGGACCCAATACTGAACCCTGTGGTACCCCACAAGTAACCCCTCTTTCTTCAGAGTGGACTCCATTTACAATTACCTTCTGTATCCTGTTGTGCAGCCAATGTTTTACTCAGGCTACCACCCTGGGACCCACTCCCAGGCTGGTTAATTTGACTATTAATCTTTTGTGTGGACTGTGTCAAATGCCTTGCTAAAGTCTAGGTAGGCCATGTCCACAGCCCCTCCCTGGTCTACTACTTTGGTCACCCAGTCAAAGAAATCTATTAGATTCATCTGACATGACCTTCCCGCTGTGAACCCATGCTGCCTTGGGTCCTGTGCTCCACTGGCCTCTAGGTACTCAACTATTCTTTTCTTCAGAAGTGACTCCATCACTTTCCCTACCACAGAGGTCAGACTGACAGGTCTGTAGTTTCCTGCCTCTGTCTTGGTCCCACTTTTGTGAAGGGGAATCACATCCACATTCCTCCAGTCCTCGGGTACCACACCATCCTCCCATGATTTATTAAAAAAAGTAGTCAGTGGTTTCACTAGTTCCTCCCTTAATTCTTTTAGAATTCTGGGGTGAATTCCATCAGGACCCATTGATTTGTCCACCTTCAGTTTTAGGAGTTCTTGCAGAACCCTTTCTTCTGTGAAAGGACTGAGATCGACCCCCCTATCAAGAGTGCTTCTGTTAATTGGATTAGGCACTTCCCCCCTCCTCATTTGTGAATACTGAGCAGAAATATTCGTTCAGTGCCCTTGCTTTTTTACTGTCCCCCTCTGCCCATCCACCGTTCATTCTATTCAGCCTCACTATCCCTCCCTTTGTCTTTCTACACTCGCTGATGTACCTATAAAAGGTTTTATCCCCCTTCTTAACTGAGTTGGCTATCTTTTCCTCAGTTTGGGCCTTTGCTATTCTGACTTCCCTCCCTGCTTCCTTCTGCCTTAACTGGTACAGCTCTCTGTCCTGCTCCTTCTGTGTTTCCTTATACTTCGAATGCTATCTTTTCTTCCTGACTTTCACAGCCACCTCTTTTGAGAACCATAGTGGCTTTTTCTTTCATTTTGATTTGTTTATTTGCTTCACACAAAGACTTGTTGCCTCTGTGATGGCAGTTTTAATGATTCCCCATTGTTGCTCCATACCTCCTTCTAGCCTGTTTCCTAGTGCTTTTCTGAGGCACTCTCCCATCTTGCCAAAGTCAGCCCTCCTGAAGTCCAGTACCCTCATTTTTGTATGGCTTGACTCTGTAGCTGAGTTTAACGTGAACCACACTGTTTGATGGTCACTTGTCCCCAGATGGCAACCCACTTCTAGATCTGAGATCATCTCACTGCCCCCATTTGAGAGTACGAGGTCTAAGATTGCTCCCTCATGAGTGGGTTCCGAAACTATCTGTCTAATGCCTGCCACCTGTAGGGCATCAAGAATGGCTCTGCTCTTGGATGTGGCTGCAGCAAATGTGCTCCAGTTAACATCTGGCATATTCAGGTCTCCCATCAAGAGTATCTCCCCTTTCTCTGCAATTCTAAGAATGCCTTCTATCATATCCTTGTCCATTCCCTTTCCTGACATGGGGGTCTGTACACAACCCCTGTGCGGATTGTGGTGCCCTTTCCAGTCTCCAAGGTGACCCACAGTGCCTCCTCTTCTCCCTGTTTACTCTTTTGTTCAGTTGCTTTTATCCTTTCCTTTACATAGAGAGCTACTCCTCCCCCTCTTCTCCCCTGCCTGTCTCTCCTGTTGGTTATGTACCCTGGTATGTTAACATCCCAGTCATGGTTCTCTGTGTAGTATGTTTCTGTGACTGCTACGATATCCAGGCATCACTTTTCCATCAAGGCCACCAGCTCGGGGAGCTTGTTGCCCAGAAAACGGGCATTGGTACTCATTACTCTCCATTTCCTGATGGCCTTACTCCCTTTTTGACTGTTCCCCTTTAAAGGACATATATGCTCAAGAACTTGCAATGCCAGTGCCTCCTAAGTGAGTAATCTAAGAGAGATAAAAAGGAGGAAAAATGCACTCAAAGGGAAAAAAACTGAATGGAGCAAGGCTAACACCACAAGTTTACTGTAAGAATTAAAAGACACCTATTTGCAGCCCCTGCACTCCAAGTGTAAGGTATGCATCAGAGGCATATAAGACCAGTGTGCAGACCCCCCCCAATATATTACATGTAATCAAAGAGACATTGCAGCACAAGCAGTTTGAACTTAAAATGCATCAAAAGCACAATGGTCTACAGGGTATAGCACAAAATACTATTACACCAGAAATGTAAGCCAGGAGTGGAAAAGCATGCAACTGAAGTTTCAGTGGGATCATAAAATCATGCAAAATTACACTGCAGTTGGTTAATACAAATGTATCAAATTGTGAATTGCATATAGCCAAGGCTGTATTATAATTATGTTCCTATGTTAGGCGATGATTTGTGTTTAATTTTATACAGATACATTCTAATAAACTGCAGTAAACAGTAAGTCAAAAATGTTTGTATACAAAGTGCAAATCGTGACAAGTCCCACACTTAGGTGTGGGGCTCTTAATGTTTACTGTTCTCCTTAAGAGAAGCAGCTGTTCAAAAAAATAACTTTAATAATCACATAAGCATATTGGGCTGTTTGCACTATGCCTATGCACTGTGGCTACATCTTGTACAGACAATCCTACATGCCATTTCTGCACACTAGGGTCCTATGGATCCCTGCACACATGCACAGAAGAGATGCATATCCTTTCTGCACTCCATTTCCCTGGATGCGCACATGGATAGACATGCAGTTGGTCCAAAGGGAGTGTCAGGGGTGTGCCTCCACTCCACATCATTCACAAAAGCACAGAGTGCTGGCTGAGGGGGATGCAAGATACACCAGCAGGGACTCTGCCATTTCTGTTGTTCCCCCCACTGAGGACACCTGTTGGACACTGAAAAAGCAGGCCCCCCCAACCCCCACCATGCTGCTCCAGCCTTTCAGTCAGGCAGGGAGGACTGGAGGCAGCCATTGGGGCACTCATCCAACACTTAAAAATAATGGGATCTGCACTGTCCCACAATCCTCTGCTCTGCACAAGATTCAGTTCTTTGCTGGATTTGGCATTAATGTGGCCTGCTGGGGACTGACAGTGTTCATTTTAAGTAGTGGTACAGTAGTTCCACCTTTAATCTTATTTTCAGTGTTAACAGAGTGGACACCGTTAAGAAGAGCAGCTGAGCAAACCAGCATTATTTACCAAGAATAAAACAGAAATGTTTGCATTGTGTCTGCCAGATCAGTAGTTTGAGTTAGAACACTAGATATTTACTTTTCAGTTCACACACTGTCATGTCATCCACAGAATGGACTACCCTCCTCTGTCCCAACACAAAAAATCTAGCATACACTTACAGAGAACACTGTTCTCAGTGAGAAGCTCGAAGTGGACAATAATCAACATGTCAGTCACTTTCTGCGGCAGCCCTCTGCTGTATCAGAACTCAGTATGGTGGCTTACCCCTACAAATTCATAAGAGTGGGGATTCTTGGGGGTTATAAGATCCCTGAATTCAAATTCCAGCTCTGTGACTCACCCCTACAAATGCATTTGTGTGGAGCCTCTTACAAGGTCCCCAAATTCAAATCCCATCTCTGTGGCTCACCATATGAATACATTAGTATGGAAACCCTCTAGGACTACAGGGTCCCCAAGTTAAAATCCCAACTCTGTGGCTCACTCTATGAATGCATTAGTGTGTTAATCCTCTGGTACTACAATAACCCTAAGTTTAAATCCATGCTCAGTGGCTCATTTCACAAATTTATGAGGGTAGCGATCCTCTGGTACTATGTTGCCTGAGTTTATTTCTTAAGGTTTATGGCTTAATTCACTAATGCATTAGTGTGGGTACCCTCTGATACTACAAGATCATGGAATTTAAATCCAAGCTTGCTGCTCACTCTATGAATGCATTAGTGTGGAACACCTCCGGTACTACATGGTCTCTGAGCTCAATTCCCAGCTTGAGGACTCTGAGTTTGTATCCTAGCACACTGACTATGTAGTGCACTAGTGTAGATACCTCTGATGCTATAACAGCCTTGGGTTCAAATTCCAACTTGGTGACTCTACACAAGGGCTCAGAGTTTAAATCTCATTACAGTGATTCAACATATTAATAAAATACTGTGTACTGCACGACCCTTCAGTGAATTCCAGAGTTGCATAACCCCTATCCCCAAAATGTGGCACAGCCTAACATCTCCTGCACAGGCTGGAGCCTTGAGGCTTTGGAACATTTGGCCCTGAGTCACAGATAAATAATTGGAATCCATATAAGCAGTAGATTGCTAATGATGGGTGTTGGAACTATAGGGTATGGGTGTGCAAGCCCAAGCTACATTATTGGCTGCTTACTCAATATTTGATAATGTCAGCTAGACCAGATTGTCTCAATAATTCTTGCTATTTATCATCAAAAAAGATCTCAATGTTTCATATCTCTAGCTTCTTCAGGGAACTAGAGATGCAATGAAATTTTATCTCACTGGCGAAATTCCTGCAAAATCACAAATTTCACTGCCAAAATATTTCACAAAATTCTGTGCATTCCACAAAATATTTTGTGGGTGTGAAATATGAAATTCCACTTGTGAAATGCTGAATTTTGCCCGAGAGTGGTGGGATTTCACCTGTGTGTGGTGAAATTCTGCATTTCTTGGGCAAACATTCATATTTCACCATCAAAATTCTGCATTTCGCCAGACAAATTTTGCATTTCCCACCCAAGAAATATTTTCTGAAATACATGAATTTCACAAAATATTTTGCAGAATGAAACTCCACAATTTTGCACAACTCTACAGGGGACTTTCTACAATGAAATCATCAAATGATATTCAAATATGTGCACGAGCCCCCACTATCTGACACTTATTCACTTTAAGCCTCTCTCACATTTAATGCCCTTTCTTAAATAAGTCCACCATTAGGGACTCTGGGTGATTTCAGGCTTTAGCCCATCCACTTTTTGTAATATCACAACACCCTTGTTGACACCTCCTAGCAGGATGCATCTGACAGGATTGGTGCTTCCTACCAGGAAACTAGAAAGGGTATAACCCCTCAATCCCTACCCAGTACCATGTGATTAACATAGTAAAATACTGTATAATCCCACAATCAACAGTTTCTCTATATTCTATAACTTAAGACACAAGAAAGGCAAGGCATGCAGTAATAACAAAAGATGAAACAGTAAATGCTGCAAAGACCCAATATAACCATTTATTTAGGGGTTGGTCTATGCTCTGGGGTCTATGCCAAGCCCACGCAGCTTGCTGTGATTCAACAGGTAGACTCACACAAAAAAAGTCATCCACAAATGGTATTTCACTATACAGATCCTGCACTCCATGGACCTGACACCACACACACATGTTGTTGGAGATGTGTTATGCCGATGGGGCCCTCTATGCACATGCACTCTGAGACAGCCCAATGCTTCACCTCTTTTGGTCAGAGCTACTCCATGACTATTCCAAAATATTGGGATCTGTCATTCCCTCTATTACAGGCTTCTATTTTTAGGGAAAGTGAGGGATTATTTTATTAGCAATTCCTCAGCTCCCAAGAGCACTCAGTATTGGTTATACAGGCCTTAGAACATCTGGGTGCCCCAGCATTTTCCTGACTGCCTCTGCATTTCAGAATCCTGCATTTTCTCTAAAATACCTAGGTCTTGCATAACTCTCCCTGACTACCACCTCTTTAGGCAGGGCCATGGCAAATGGGTAGTGGTGTTGCCGACTACATCCATCAGAATCACTCTTATTCCATCTCTTTCAGGGAGGCAGTACCCTTCTCTCATGAGTTTCTTCTCTCAAGCACTCCTCTCCTTCCTCCTTACCCATCTTCATTGGGATCTTCTATGTCTCCCCTAAAATCTAGACCCTTCTTTGGTAAAATCTCTCTGCACACTTGTCTCCCACTCCTCCTCTGGTGAACTTATTCTCATCAGGGACATGAATATCAACTGGCTCTCCCCAGCCTCCAGCCCAACCTCCCATAGGATTGAGTCCATAAACCTCACAAATTTATCAGAGAACCCCCTTGACTCAGTCCTCACTCTCCCAACCACACCCTTCTAGACTGGGTCCTTTCCTTACACCCCCACTAAATCTTCATAGCTGGTCTCTTGCCAGGTGCCTTTAGTGATTACTGTATGACTTTCTGCATCTGGAAAGTTTAACTCCCCCCTAAGACATTTGGTCCATGTCCTTCCAGTTAGTCAACATTGACTTCCTCTTAAATGACCTTGTTGTGACCGACTGGTCCTCCATCCTCTACACCTCTGACATTGATGTGACCATCTCCCTGTTCCATTCTAAATTCACACACATCTAGGAGAAGCAAACCCCTCTCAGAAAATCCATAATTAAAGGATCTCATCACTCCTGGGTCACACCTCATCTCATTGACCAGTGCAAGTCCTGTGACCAAGTCTGGGCCTGCTTCAAATTTTCTCACTATCTTCCTGATCTCCTGTCCTACAAGAAACTCAGAAACTCCTGTAAAATGGCTGTTAGTGCTACTAAATCACATTATTTTAAAACAAACCTCCAGAATAATCTTAGCTCCCTAATAAAATTCTGGAAGGTTATGCATTCTCCTTTCAGCTCCCTTCCCAGCCCTCCTGATCCATCCTCGTGGTAAACAATTCACCTATTTCTGACCCTCCCTCTGTTGCTGCTCACTTTAACACATTTTTTAATACCTGCACTTTTTTTCTCCCCCTCTTCCTGTCATATCAATTCCAATTCCAGTTCCTTTGTAACCAGGTAAGGCCCACTAGGCACAAGTGCCTGTCTTCAGGAGCAACTCGGGAGCTCAGAGTCACACAGTACTCAGGTGGAGGTTGTGAGATTCAAATCCAGGTCTGCTGAATGTACCAAGCTCATTCAAGGTTCATTACTCTAACCTCCAGGCTATACTGCCAGCCCCTATCCTGCTCTTTTCAATCTTCCCTTGGACTCCACCAATCTGGGGGATTTCACTTCTCCCTGTAACCTTCAGGAAACCTTAAACACCATTTTCTCCCGTAACCTGTCCCAATCCAGTTCCAATTGCCATCTCTCAGCCCCTACCATTGCCTCCTCTCTTCTCATCTTCTCAGCCTCCCCTTCTCCCTCTATGCTATCCTCAGTGTTGGAAGTTTGCAACGGTTCTTCCTCTTTACAAAGGGAGTGACCCCTCCTCCCCGGCAATTACTGTCCTTTCTCCCTACTTTTACCAAGCTGCAAGAGAAACTTGTTTATTCCAGGCTTATTGACTTCTTCTACTCCTCCAATTACCTCCCTCCGTTCCAGTCTAGTTTTCATAAACACCACTCCACCACCTCCTCTCTGCTGCGGGTCACTGACTTTATTCTCACTTGTATGGCTCAGTGGTACATTATGGCAGCAACTTTTATCGACTTCACCGAAGCATTTCACTCGTTGGCCCTCCTGGATAAACTAAGCCCTGCCAGCCTCTCAGCTTCCATGGTTTACTGATTCCATTCATACCTCTCGGGCCATCTGTAGTTGGTACAGTTTGGAGGTGCCCTGTCCCCTTCCCTTCCTATTCAGACAAGGTTCCACAGGGATCCATCCTGGATCCCATCTGTCATCAAGGCACAGGTCAGGAGCATATGAAAAAAACATGAGCAGTTGCAGAATTCCCCCAAAATATTTTATTTGTACTAGCAGCAGCAAAAAATAAATAAACGTGTTCTATACAACTATTTACAAAGGCAGAATAAAACAGTGAAGCTCCATAAGAGTTTTCCTTCAGTTTCTGTGTGTCCTTTTTCTCTCTTAAGCAATTGCAACTCAGCTCTCTTATAAGTCCTTCCAACCCCCATTCTTAACAATCATCCTGTTCTTGTAAGTATCAGGTATGTGCAGGTAGAACACAGTGTGCCAGAGCTGAGGCCCCTTTTCCACAGCTCTTCTGCAAAAGGCTTAAAAATTTGCACGCAGGTAACCTCTTGAGTTTGTAAAATTGTTTTGCGATCATCACAAACTATAATTATATACATTTCAACAGTAACACTATGTATTTTCTAAACAAAGGGATCCCAATATCAATTACATTTCCATACAGTGATTTGCATATATTTTTATATCAGTAGATATGCAAGGGAGTAAAAAAGACAGAACAGCAAAGTAAGGCTGAGAGACAGTGAGAGGCAAAGAACTGCAAGACTGCTGTGGTGATCAGATCCTAGGTCTCACAGGAAAATGTGGTTGCACAGACAGACAAGAGACATGAAAGTAATAAAACAGATTCCTGCATTCAAACTCTTTCCATAACAACTGGGGCAGGGTCCCATTCCACACTGTAACATACACCCTCCTCCTTAAGAGGGAACCTGTTTTATCAAACAGGTTTCCAAAACTTTCTATTAATTCTCTAATAATATTAGCTTCTAATTTTCAGAAATTAAGCACACGTGCATTATCCTTTTTTTATAACATTACAGCAAACGGTAAAGTTTAAACTCATACATTTGTTTATCAACCTTTAGAACCCTCAATTCCTGATCCATATCTTGGCAGAAAATCAGCATTGTTAATCTCTTTACCAGATTTGTGTATCACTGTGAATTTAAATGGCTGTAGTGCCACATACCACCTTGTGATTCTGGAATTTTTATCTTTCATTTGATTAAGTCAACAGCTAGGATTGTGATCTATTATAAGTACAAAGTCAGTTCCTAGTAAATAAAACTTAAGGGACTCCATGGCCCACTTTGCTGCTAAATATTCCTTTTCGATGGTGGAGTACCTTTTCTCTCTGTCATGCAACTTCCTACTTTTGTACAGAATAGGGTGCTCTATCCCATCTGTATTTTGACTCAGGACAGCACCTAAGCCTACCTCTGATGCATCTATTTGTAGCAAAAATGGTTTCTCAAAGTCTGGGCTTCTTAAAACAGGGGCTGAACATAATGCAGCCTTAATGCCTTGAAAAGCTTCATCACACTCTGGGGTCCTTTTTACATTATTGGGGTGTGGTTTTATCATGAGTTCAGTGAGGGGAGTAGCTAACTGAGCAAAGTTGGGAACACATATCCGATAATAATCAGCCAGCCGTAAACGTGATCTGACATGTTTCTTTGTTTTAGGGACAGGGCTGTTAGCAACAGCTTCTATTTTTGAAATTTCTGACTTAACTTCTCCATTTCCCCAACACATAGCCCAGATACCTGGTTTCCTGCATGCCCAATGCACATTTGGTAGGACTAAGAGTCAGACCTGCATTTTTGATAGCTTGGATAACTGCTCATAAGTGTTCCAGGTGGCTTTTCCAGTCTGGACTATACACCACGACATCATTCAGGTACACAGCACAATAACCAGTGTGAGGTGATAAAATTACATCCATGTACTGCTGGTAAGTAGCTGGCACACCATGTAAACCAAATGGCATGGTGGTGAATGGATAGAATCCAACAGGAGTAGCAAATGCAGGTTTATCTCTGGATTCTTTAGCTAAAGGGATTTGCCAGTAACATTTAATGAGATCGAGGGTTCTGATATACAGTACTTTGCAGTCTCCATTCTGTCCACCAAATAATCTCTTCTGGTCATAGGAAAACTATAAAATTCTGACACTTGATTAAGTTTCCTATAATCAAGGTAGATTCTAACACCTCCTTCTTTTTGTTTATAATTACCACTGGAGATGATCAAGCACTCCACGACTCTTCTATGATACCCAGTTCTTTCATTTTTTGTTTTTCCTTAACCACGTCAGCTCTTAACCACTCTGGCAACCTGTATGTCTTTTGTCTAATAGGAAAAGCATTCCTTGTCCCTATAACATGCTCAGCCCCTTTTGCTCAGCCAGGTTCTGTGGTAAAAGTACTGTTA
Source organism: Neoceratodus forsteri (assembly GCA_016271365.2). Taxonomy (NCBI): domain Eukaryota; kingdom Metazoa; phylum Chordata; order Ceratodontiformes; family Ceratodontidae; genus Neoceratodus; species Neoceratodus forsteri. Next base: position 1,141,236,143 of record CM028129.1, on the reverse strand, counting down.
AATGTCTTTAGCACATTACGAATGTCTGCAGTTTGTTCTGAGGTTAAGGAAACATTCACCTTTACAGCATCATCAGTTACAGTTTGTTCCAGTCTATCATAAGCTACATCAATATCTTCGTTATCGGTTTCTAGTAAAACAAGCAAAGCAGCTTTTGGCATTTTTCAACCAATTTCTTGAGGAGATTAGCATGGTATATCTTAATATGATTTTTCCTTTCAGCAGTCTCAGTCTCATAGTTAACGGTGCCAGTACATCTAAGAACTCTATAAGGCCCTTGCCACTTCATTAACAGTTTATTTTCTGTTGTGGGTAACAGTAGCAAAACCTTTTCACCTTGCTTGAAAACTTTTTCTCTTACCCCATGGTCATAATATACCTTCTGCTGGTTTGGGGCCTCTTCCTGATTACTATGGGCATTTTCAACATATTTTGCAATCTTCTATCTTAGGGCACACACATAAGAAGTTATAGATTGTTTCTGAGCGGGGTTATCTTCCCACATTTCTTTTATCACATCCAGTGGCCCTCTTGGCTGCCTACCATACAGCATTTCATATAGTGAAAACCCTGTTGATGCCTGTGGCACTTCTCTGTACGCAAAAAGTAGGTAAGGCAAGTATTGGTCTCAATCTTTCTCTTCCTCTTTTACAAACCGTTTTTAACATGCATTTTAGGGTTTGTTAAAACACTCAACTAGACAGTCTGTCTAAGGGTGATGGGGGAGGTTTTTATGGCAGTGATACCTAGTAGTCTGTACAGCTCCTTAAGTAATGCAGCACCAAAATTACTACCCTGATCAGTAATAATTCCTTTAGGTATGCCCCCTCTGCCGAAAGGTTTTGCAATCTCTGCTGCAACTTTTGAAGCTGTGACAGTACACATTGGAATTGCTTCTGGGTATTGAGTAGCATAGTCACATACTACCAGGATAAATCTATTACCCTTTTTTACTTTTGTCTAAAGGACCAACCACATCCATTACAATTCTGTCAAAAGACACATCTATCAAGGGTAGGGGAAACAGGAGCACCTTGTCTTTTCTAATGACTGGGGCTACTTTCTGGCACTCAGCACAGGAATTACAATAGGTAGCAAAATCTTCATGATTCCAGGCCAGTAAAATCTATATAGCAATCTGGCAAGGGTGCGATCCTTCCCTGAGTGACCAGCCATAGGACTATCATGTGCTATCTGTAACAACTCTGTTCTATACTTCTGTGGTCTAACCAGTTGTTCTGTCTGTTCCTGGGTCTGAGGTTTAACCCAAACTCTGTACAGTAGCCCATTACATTTTTTAAACATTGGTTTCACTCCCAACTGCTTAAAATAACCCTGGAGAGAAACATTGTTAGCCTGTTCTGAAAGAAAATCACAATCAGTTATCAATTTAGTTTCAGCATTTTCATATTTAAACTCCTTATGTCCATCAGTCATTTGTTGCCACAGTTTCTTCAGGCATTGTCTTTCTTTCCTGGATTTCTGGATCTTGGAACTGTGCTCAAATAAGTCTAAATCAAAATCAGTGAAAGGAAAATAGTCCCCACCATCTGAAATTTTCTTTGCCTGAGTTCTTGTCACCAGAGCTGCTGAAACATCAGGATTTATTCCTTTTTTGATTAACTCAGTAAATCCTGGAAAGCCATTTCCAATAATCACAGGTACAGGTAACTTAGGTACCATCCCCACTTTCATTTGATGTGACACACCCTTAATGGTCAGAGTTACTTGGTTGGTGGGATAGTATTAAGTGTCCCCGTGGATGTAAATGACACCAGTACCTGGTCCTTTTGCACAGAGTTTTTTGAGTACTTCAGCATGCACTAGGGTCTGTCTGCTTCCTGAATCAATGAGCCCCTTTACAGTCTTATCCCCCACCTTCACATCTGTTAAGTACTTGCCCCAATTTGCCAAGGACAAATCTTTATTTTATTTATTTTTTTATTGTATTGTTTCACCAGGAAAGATACACTGAGCAACTTAATGCTCATCTCACAGTACATCCTGGGGGATGTACAGAGTGAGATTTTAGATACATTCATAACAGATGGTGAATATATACATACATACAGTTACAAGACAGGTTCATGGCAGTTGAGTACATAATAGGCTGATGCAACAGTTACTGTACTGGCAGTTCATAGGCGCAGCATACATAAAGAATCAGTACAGGGACCAAGCATAGGATGCCTTGCCTACTTGCCTATGCTTGTCTACTCCAGTGCCACTCTCCTTACTATGGTAGTTTCTTGCACTATGGCCTGGCTTAGTACAGTTATAGCAAATAACGTCTCTGGGCACAAATTTGTTATCCCCAGCAGAGTTCTTATCAGACTTGTAGTTTAGATGGGAAAAAGAGTGCCTTACCAGTGCTTGGCTGTTACCTCACTGCACTGGCATCTGTCTGGTCATTTGGTAGTCCTTGGCCAAAGAAACAGCCTTATGCCCACTCTCTGGTCAGTGTTCCTTTACCCAAAGCTGCACATCTGTAGGCTGGATGTTGATGAATTGCTCCATGACAAATGTCTCAAGGATTTGTGGGACTGTTTTGCCCTCTAGTTGGAGCCATTTTATCAGGCATTTTCTCAGTCGGGTGAATGCTTCTTGAGGATTGTTGACTGAATTGTACTTCAGATATTGAAATCTCTGTCTGTAGGTCTCTCCGGAGATGTCATACCTTTTCAGGATTTCACTTTTCACCAGGTCATAGTTTTCTGACTGTACAGTGTCCATATTGCTGTAGGCAAGTTGGGCTTTCTCTGTCAAGTAGGGAACAAGTCTGACTGTCCATTTCTGCTTTGGCCGTTGGCAGGCTGTGGCAACTCTTTCAAAAGTTGTCAGGTATGCCTCGATATCATCCGAGGGACACAACTTTGTAAGTTTTATGACTTTTAAGTGCCTTGTGTTTTGTTGTTCATCTGGATCTGTGCCAGATCTTCTGCCTTTGATAGCTTGCAAGGCTTCCAGCCATTGCTGTTCCCGTCGCTGCATCTTTTCTCTCCTCTGCACTTCTAAATGTTGCATCTCTTCTCATCTCTTCTAGTTTGGCTGCCATTCTCCTGGTAATTAATCCTGGACTTGCTGCTGCAGAATCCATACCTTTCTCTGTGCTTCCCTGGTACTAGGTCCAGTACCCACGCACAAAACTCCTGGCTTAGAGTATGTACGGCATAAATCGCACTGTTGACACCATCTTTCATTGAGGCACAGGTCAGGAAGCATAGGAAAAAACTAGGAGCAGTTGTAGAATTACCCAAAATATTTTATTTATACTAGCAGTAACAAAAAATAAACTTGTTCTGTACAACTATTTACAAAGGCAGAATAAAATAGTGAAGATCCATCCAAATTTTCCTTCAATCTCTGTGTGTCTCTTTTCTCTCATAAGCAATTGCAGCTCAGCTCTATTATAAGTCCTTCCAACCCCCATTCTTAACAAGCACCCTGTTCTTGTAAGTATCAAGCATGTGTAGCTAGAGCACAGTGTGCTGAGCTGAGACCCCTTTTCCACAGCTCTTCTGCAAAAGGCTTAAATATTTGCACTCAGGTAACCTCTTGAGTTTCCAATAGCGTTTTGCAATCATCTCAAACTATAATTATATATATTTCAACAGTAACGCTATGTACAGTATTTTCTAAACAAAGGGATCCCAATATCAGTTACATTTCCACACAATGATTTGCATATATTTTTATATTAGCAGATATGCAAGGGAGGAAAAAAGACAGAACAGCAAGGAAAGCTGAGCGACAGTGAGAGGCAAAGAATTGCAAGACTGTCAGGGTGATCAAATCCTAGGTCTCACAGGAAAATTTGGTTGCACAACCAGACAGACAAGAGACAGGAAAGGAATAAAACAGATCCCTTCATTCAGACTCTTTCCATAACCTGTCAGACCATCCTTTTTTTCTATCTTCCTAAATAACCTCCCCTTTGTGTATTCTAACTCCCATATCCATATGTATGCAGATGACACTATCATCTATACCTCCAGCCCTTCGTCCATGGCAGTGGAAGTTTTGCTCCAACAGGACTTCCACAATGTCTTATGCTAGTTCTGCTCCAGCCAAGTCCTTGTCAACACTAATGAAACAGTGTCAATGACCTTTGTTACGAGCCAAAAAATGGTCAGGTTCTCTCCCTTGTCTTTACTATCCTTGATGGCACACTCTTGATGAGGGCTCCTCCTTCATGTACCTTGTTATGTGACTGGACTACAGGTTATCCTTCTCTGCCCACATTAACACCACTCCAAGCTCCACCCCAAACTAGGTTGCCTGCACTGTAACATAGACTGCCTTTCTCCCCAGGTCCACTGGAAGCTGGTCACCAAAATGGTTCTCCTGGTGCTTAACTTTGCAGTTGTTGTCTATGGCTCTGCCCACTCCTCATCCCTTGTCAGACTGGCCAACCCCTGTAATGTTTTTTGTCACTTTGTTACTAACTCCCCCTCTCACACTCACCACCGCTTCCTTTACGTCTCCTTCTCAATCAGCCCCTCACTTCATGTTGCCTGCCCTACTGTGCATCCTTTATTTCCAAATACTGGTTTTGGTCTCTTCCTCCTTACCTCTCCTCACTCATCTCACATATCCCCTTCATAAAAGTGGGAGCAAGGCAGAAGCAGGAAACTACAGACCTGTTAGTTTAACCTCAGTGATAGGGAAAATGATGGAATCACTTCTGAAGGAAAGAATTGTCGAGTATCTAGAGGCCAGAGGGGCACAGGACCCTAGGCAGCATGGATTCACAGTGGGAAGGTCATGCCAGATGAATCTGATAGATTTCTTTGACTGGGTGACCAAAGTAGTAGATCAGGGAGGGGCTGTGGATGTGGCCTACCTAGACTTTAGCAAGGCATTTGACACAGTCCCACACAAAAGATTAATATACAAGTTAGCCAGCCTGGGAGTGGGTCCCAAGATGACAGCCTGGGTAAAGAATTGGCTGGAGAATAGGACACAGAGAGTAATAGTAAATGGAGTCCACTCAGAAGAAAGGAGGGTTACTAGTGGGGTACTGCAGGGTTCAGTATTAGGACAGTCCTCTTCAATGTCTTTATAAGCGACATTGCAGAAGGACTGGAAGGAAAAGTATGTCTCTTTACAGATGACACAAAGGTCTGCAACAGAGTTGATGCACAGGTGGGGTGGAAAGGATGAGAAGGGACTTGGCAAGGTTAGAGGAATGGTCAAATGTATGGCAGCTTAGATTCAATGCTAAGAAGTGCAAGGTAATGTACCTGGGAAACAAAAACCCAGGGGAAGAGTACACAATGGGGGGTGAGATATTAACAACAACAAAATGGAAAGGGACCTGGGGATAGTCATATCAGATGATCTAAAGGTGGGCAAGCAATGTGAGAGGGCAGCAAGGAGGGCTAGGGGATATTGGGATGCATAGGGAGAGGCATCACCAGTAGAAAACAGGAAGTTATTATCCCTCTGTACAGACAGCTGGTGAGACCCCATCTGAGTACTGTGTGCAGTTCTGGAGACCCACTCGCAGAAAGACATAGACAGGATGGAAGCTGTCCAGAAGAGGGAACTAAAATGGTGCAGGGTCTGCACCGGAAGACATATGAAGAGAGACAAAAAGGAGCTTAATATGTATAGCCTCGAGGAAAGGAGGGAGGGGGGACATGATAGAAATGTTCAAGTACCTCAAGGAATCAACAAAGTCCAAGAGGGTAGCATCTTTCAAAAAAGAGTGTGCAAGAACAAGAGGCACAATTTGAAGATAGAGGGGGTGGCTCAGAGGTAATTTAAGGAAGTATTTTTCACAGAGGGTTGTGGATGCATGGAACAGCCTTCTGGAGGAGGTTGTGGAGTCAAAATCAGTGGTGGAATTCAAGCATGCAAGGGACAGTCATAAGGCCATTCTAGGGGGTGGGGGTAGGAAGAAGTAGGCTGCTGGTTAACTAGGATCTGCAGCTTATCCAGTAAGTAGGGAAATGGGCAGACTGGGTGGGCTAAGCGGTCCTTATCTGCCATCAAATTCTATGTTTCTATGTCTATCCCCCCTGCTTCCTACTCTCTTGGCTCCAGAGACTCTCGCACCTTCTGCCTTCCCCATCCACACTCCATTGCTAGCAATCTGCTTTCTCCTGTTGCTTACCCTGCCTTTGGAATATGCTCCCATTGACACTCTCTATATCTCTCCCTTTTCCCTCTCTATTAAATGCAAAAACCAATACCCATGCACAAGGGAAATAAATATCAAGAGAAGTGGAAAAATTACATGAAATCACACCTCTGGAGTATCTTCCCCATCATCTGTGCCAATCCCCTATCAAGTCAAATGCTTCCACACCTGATCGTATCACAAAGTAATGAACAAATCAATGATAATTTCACTGCTGTTAACCAAATCTACTAAGGTTTATGCTTTGTAAGCTAAGGGTACCATCAAATGCTATGAAATAACTAAATTGATGGAACATGGGGATATTGAATACATATGGGTTAGACTGACCAGTACTATGAGAAAGAAACTAGTGTTAGGAGTCTAGTAAAGGCCACCAAAATGCAATTCAACAAAACAGCTCAATGCTCAAGAAAAGAGTAGATACATCAGGATGAGGGGATACTATTATTTTTTTTCATCTTCCGTTTTCACTCATACTTGGTGTCCACAGGCAAGTATCTCCCACCCCTGCCTGCCACCTAAGCATGTTCACCCTCCCCATTTGGTACCACTGAACCCCAGTACCTCCATGGATTTCACCCATGGTATGACTGGGAAGGGAAGGGCAGTCCTCCCCCTACCCATAGCATCCAATCCAGTTCAGAATGTCAGTTTGCAGACAAGGGTTCATGGATCCTTCAGATTCTTGTTTTCTGTTTTCCATACTTCCATTTCACAGCTGTGAGTGTGTACACATGGAGGTATGCAAGCCACGTTGCATGTTCTTTGCCTCCCTGACTCATAGTGCTGCCACTTGACCTCCACCTGGAGGCAGCCTGGGAGTGGGACAACCATCCTTCCCTCCCTGGGAGAGGAGAGCAGTCCATCAGATGCTTAATCCTCTCCCTCTCTTGCTGACCCCTGGCAACCCATGCTCACTCCTGAGCTCCGGTCGTCAGAGGGGATATTATTATTATAGGTGATTTTAATTTTCCAGTTATAGATTAGCATAATATGACTGCCTCAGATGCTTATGAAAATGAATTTAAATAAACTCTGATCAGATATGAGCTACACCAGATAATCAAAGAACACTCCAGAGAAAATAATACCCTTGATTTTCTACTAACCAATAGGGTCAGTGAAATCACTAACATAGTAGTCAGAGAATGTTAAAGTAACAATAACCACTGTATGAGCAGGTTCAGTAGTTGTATTCAAAAAACCTAGCTAGGTAACTGGAGCAAGAACTACACAAGGCAAATTTCCTGGGATGAAACAGAAACTAGGTAGATGGGATTGGGAACAAAATAATTATCAAACAAATCAGTGGATGACAGCTGAACTATAATAAAGAATAAATTGCAGGCCCTTGAAAATAAATGTGTACTATACCGAAAGCTAAACATTAGTAATGGAAAACAAAAACAACAGTATGGCTGACAACAGAGTTCAATGACTGATTAATTGCAAGGAAAGCTTTAATGTAAACTTAAATATGCATCAAACAATGAAAATACAAACAGGTATGGAAATGCATTTAAGCAGACCATAAAGGCCATTAAATGCCACACCAAAGACAATTGCAAATCATTTTATAGGTATGTTAACTCTCAAAGGGAATAAACAGATCAATGAGGCAGATAATATTGGTTGATAACAAATTAGGGGATACAAAAGATACAGCGAATAATTTTGACAATTTATTTATCTCTGTATTTAATAAGTCAGGTGAGCTAGCCCAGTCATAGATTGGAGCATTAACAAAATGAAGATATGATACAATTCCTTTCAGTCAAGAGTATTTCTGAAATACTTAATAAATTAGGCACCAGTAAATCAGCAGGGTACAACAACATTCATCCTAGACTTTTAAGCGAAGTAAGCAATCATCTTGCAGAATCACTGAAACATGTTATAAATAGATATTTCTGGATTGTATTTGTCCCCCATGATAGGCACATAGAAACAGTAGTCTGCATTCATAAAAAAGGATCCAAAACTTCCCCTGGGAAGTACACACCCATAAGTCTAAACTTGGTTGTAGGGAAAATCATGGAAGTGGTTCTGAAGGATAGATTAACAAAGTAAATGGTAGTCACAGGGTTAACTGTTCAGATCCTTTTACAAAAAAATCTCACATCTAAATGATGGCTCACAGGTAGACATAATATACATAGACCTCCAGAATGCCTTTGATACTGTCCCCAGTGAACTCCTGTTTAAACAAACTCTGGCCAGAGTCAATAGGACTGCATCCAAGGTAGTAACTATGTATTGATAGCTAATAAACAGATAGGCAGATATAGATTACATAATGCCACAGACAAACCACAAAAACTTAGTATGTTCACCACTGGTATAGATGTCCTGGGATAGTAAATGGGTTGTTGTGCACTGTGTGGGTTATATATTATCAACAATAGGAGCCTGTATGTGTAAACTTGAATGCAGGCTCATAGCTTTGTTATGCTGTAATATTTTTGCAGCAAGTGGTCAACATTGCCTTCCTATGACCCCACCTCATGAAGAAGTGCAGAGAAAATGCTCAACTCCTGTCTGAAAGGTGATTTCATGCAGGGACTGAAAAATCACCCTTTGGATGCAAAAATATATTTTGGGCAGGATTTGAAAAGTGACAGCCGTCATATTCATGAGGTGCTGAAAAGAAATGGCTATATTGTAAATTTGGGATAAAAATATCACAAATTACCAAAGTTACGAGCCTGCATTTGCAAATTGTAACATAGGCTCATAAATTTGTTGTTTTTTAATATTTTTATACCAAATGTTCAATGTATCCTTTTTATGACCCTACCTCATGAAGAAGAACAGAGAAAATTTTCAAGTGGCTGAAAGGTGATTTCACACAGGGACAGTGAAATCACCTTTCAGGATCCAAAAACACATTTTGGGCAGCAGTTGAAAAATTACAGCTGTCACATTCATGAGGTGCTATAAGGAAATGACTATGTTGAACATTTGGGGTAACAATATTGAATATTATCAAACTTACAAGCCTGCATTTGCAAAATTCAATGTAGCCTTACAACTTTGTTGTTTTTAAATATTTTTACACTGAGGGCCAGGTATTCAGAAATGCACCAAAGGCCGGCGCAAGTCCTGTGCAGCACAAATCTGATGCGCCATAGTGCAATGAGTGTGATATTCAAAGGTTGTGCATGGCAAAATGCGCCAGTGCAGCACGGCTGAATATCACAGGGGTGCGCCATGGTGCAACCAGAGGTGCACCAGGGAGCAACCAGACCTGCACCATAGCACAACCAGAGATATGCCAGCACACAAAGGGACAAGCATCAAGGCACACAAGAACCAGCCCCAGTCAATGGTGGGAGCACAGCAGCAGAGAGAAACCATGGGGCAGGCAGAGGAACACACCTGGGGACAGTGCCATAGAGGCACAGTGGTGGGCCACAGGTGGCCACCAACAGCAGGGCACACACAGGCATCCAAACCCCCACAACAGCACCATGGCACAGGATGCAGGGAACAGGTTGCACCAATGGCCAAGGGAGGGCCACCACTGGAACCCCCACTGCATGCCATGCCCCCACCCAGACCACAGCCAGACATATCCTGGACAATGGTGCCCAACACACATTCCACACATCCTGGACAGCTTGCCCATGGCCACCCCAAGGCACAGCCACTGACCAAGGGGTAAGACACCACCATGCATGGCCCACATAATGACACAGGCACACCACAGAGACACCCACCATGCCACTGCAGCATGGCTCCACATGCCAACAGCAGAGCAGACACGGACACAAGCAGGTAAGCAAGAAAACTGTATTAAGCACAACTATGTACAATGGCATGGGGTGGGAGAGGATAGGAGAGTGAGGGAAAAGGACAGGGAACAGGCACTGTACAACAGGATGGGGGATGGAAGGGGAAGGGATGCCAGGGGTAAAATGGAAGTAGTGGGGTCGATCTATGGGCGGCCATGGACTCCCATTGCCTGACACTTCCACTGTCACCTGTCCTGGAGCACCATCTGCCTTGTCTGCTGTGCCGGCTCCAGGGTCATGGACATTTTCAATATAATCTGCTGTAAGAGGCAGCAATACAGGGACAGCCGTGACCCCCTCCGGATGCCTATGACAAAGGAATGGACAGGTGATCAGTGCAAGGTACCTAGGAACTATGCCCTCCCACTGTGTGCAGTGGGCAGTGGGAACACACACCCTTGGAGTGGCACCCTGGCCACCCACAGTGGGTGGGCCAATGCCTGCCAGCATCCCAGCATGCCTTGACAGTGCACAGTGGTGGATACCACCACCCAATGGCCACCCGACCACTCAGCAACAGGCAGATGGCACAAGGCAGCAGCAGCATCACAGCAATACCAGTGGCAGCTGGGCACACACCCATCCCACCAACAGCTGGTACACGTGTGCAATGGCCGCCCCACAGTGGCATGCACAACGCACAATGTGCAGCACACAGCTGACATGATACATGGCAATGGTGGCCATGGCCACACCCTTACTCCTGCTGACTACCCAGTACTGAGTAGAGGAAGACAACAGTGCCTACCTGCCCACAATGGCACCACTCGCACCTGCCATGTTGCCACTCCACCTCCACCAGTTGGACCCACAGCTGCCTGCTGCACCCCACCAGGCACCCCTACTGCTCTTGTACGGCACTGATTCTCAGTTCCTAGGAATGGAACAAAGATAGGTACACATCAGAGAACAACCACAGCATGTGCCCACCACCCCCTCCCCCGTGCACAGTGTGTGCCCCAGCCTGACATGACCCAGAAGGCAGTAGCGCAGTGCACCCAGTGGCTGGCAGTGCCACTCCGCAATGCACATGCAGACAGTGCACCCCCTCCACAGGGCATGTCAGGCAGCCCAGCCAACACCACACTACAGCAGTTGGGCACACATGCAGCATGTGATGACTGCAGACACTAGCCTGCAGCTGCCTCAGTGGCTCAGGGTCCCACAACAACATGTCCCCGTATGGTGGTGGCATTGCTCACCAGTCAGTGGCACCCCGGTGTCTCTTACCAGGTCTGCAGCGATGGATTGCCAGATCTATGCCCTGGCCTGCTGCAGGGGTTCCTGGCCAAACAGCTCTGGTGCATGTGGCTGCACAAGGGCCACAAGGTTGACCAGCTCGAGGTGAGACCAGTTGTGGGCATGGCACACACCTCGCTGCACCATACTCTCCTCCCAAGGTGTTAGGCAAAATGGCAGCCAGAGGTGCACATGTGCACAATGTGCACAAGATGCATGCCTCATGTCAGCATGCACTGTGTCCGCCAATCAAGCATCTTCATGGATGCATGGCATGAGTGTGACCTACCCGGCACATGGTAGTGTAGTCCCAAGGGGCAAAGGGTCACAACAGGGGTCAGGGGTCACCTGGCACACAGTGCACCAGAGAACAATAGAGGCCATGGCACACAGTGCACCATGGCCCCTATTGTACTCTGAGTGCACAGTGTACATTAGGTGGTAGCACTGCTCCTGATGCATGCGTTCTGTGGGCCAGCGCACTGCACATGTCTCAGCATTGCACCTTGACATACACCGGAGAAATTCCATTGCACAGGGAGCAAGTGCACGATATTCAGCCACCACATGCTAATGAGCTCATCAGCCAATGTGTGGTGCACTGGGGAAATTAGCAAGTCATTTCTGCTGTGCCACAGCTCATTTGCGTGTGATGTGCTATAAAGGCGCTACAAAACAGCACAGGCCAGGGACCGGTATTGCAACCATCTGAGGTGAGTTGCACCTGCTGTAAGACCAACTAGCACAGCAGGGTGGATGGGGTGGGCAGCTGCAGTCATTGACACACATGTCTTTGTCCACAGCTAGCACCATGTCTGAGCGTGAGGAGAATGAGGAGCGTGGGCCTGCCCACAAGCTCAGGCCCAACATTACGAAGGCAGAGGCCGATGCCCGATGCCTACCTTGACAGGGAGCAACTGCTGAGTGGTGCCACAGGCACACTGCAGGCCAGGGCTGCGGCCTGGGTGGAGGTGGCAGCATCTTTGAACTGTCAGGGCTGCCACCAGCAGTCTGTGCAGGAGTGCAGAAGAAAGTGGGCACTGATAGACATCGCATGAAAGAGAAGGTGGCAGCCATACAGGCAGCCACAACAGCCACTGGAGGGGGCCATGCAGATGTGCCGCAGCTCACAGTGCTCGAGGAGCTGGTGGCAGCCACCATGTATTGCAGCACCATTGAGGGTGTGCCAGGTGGTGGATTCTAGACAGAAGGGAGCCCATCACTGCATGGTATGTATTCCATGCCCGGGGGGGTGGCCGGAATTGCAACACTAACGCATCTGTTTTCTCTTACAGCACCGGAATGCCACCATGCAGTGGAAGGAGCCCCAGAAGACCAGCCATCCACCTCCACAGGCATCCAGGGGCCCAATTGGCTGCAGCACACCACCACTGTCCAGCCGGATGTCCTGGGCTTGGTGTCGGATGAGGCTCTGGCTGTTTTCCAGCAGGATGCCAGCCATGGCATACTCAGTGTGGAGACACAGTTTGGGTGGGGTTTGACATTGATGATGACATGACCATCATCGTGGACAGCATGGGTGGTGTTGTGGGGGAGACACCCATACCTACTACCATCACTGATACTGTGGCCAGTGGCCTGTCGGCGGTGGAACAGCTGCCCGCCACCACCACTGGTGCTGCCATGTGCACAGCCATGGCAGTGTCATGTGGTGTGGTGGTGCATCTGCTCAGGCACTGGCCAGTGTACAGGGGCCAGTGGGGCAGCAGCTGAAGATGGCTGGGGATGTTAGGTGGTCGGATGCAGTGTCCACTGCTGGGGTGCAAGACAGTGACCTACCCCATGGCGACCCTGCTGTGCAGCATCCACCTGAGTGGGGGGGCTGTGCAGTGCGATCATTCACCACCGGTGGGTCAGCAGCATGCCCAGGATCCCCTGAGTGCCGACCCTTTGTCATAGCACACCCAATTACTGTGGGCCTTAGTGGAGCAAAGGTGCAGCTTGTAGCTGGAGTGTGTGCATTTTCACAGAGGTGCACCAGGCACCTGAGTTGCACAAGAGGGGCACCGCACAGGTCCTGGAGGCTATACAGCACCTGCAGCAGGACTTGATAGCATCCCAGGATCGCATTTCCAATGTGATCTTGTTTGGCCTTGCACTGCTGGCTGCCACAGGGCATGGCCACCAGCCACATACAGTGTGGAGTGCACTGTCTACCCCACAGACCCAGTGTCAAGTGACACCCTCCCTGTCAATGCTGGGCTCTGCTGTTGGCATCCCAGGAATGCCTGGGGCAGGCCTGTTTGAGTGTCTACACACCCCTGTGTGAACCCAGTTGTGGTCCTGCAATACAAGCCCTGGGGGCAGTTGCATACACCCCCTGTGCCCGTTGAGCAACCAGTGGCTGCCTATCACCCTCAAGCATGGCGGCCCCTGTGTCCGAGGTGGCCATGGTTCAGCACAGTAGACCTGATGTGCATTCTGCCCTGGCTGCAGTCTGTTGCCACTGTCCTGTGCGCACATGGGCGATGTGTGTGGGTGCATGCCACAGTCGTGGCAACTGTGTGTCATGCCACACACTGCCTGTGTGCTCCCTCTTCCCTGCCACTGGCCCATGTGGTGTCGGCATGATGAGAGCAGAACTGCACTGGTTGCACCTGTGTACCGGCACCCTGCATCTGATCCATGCCATGTGCTGGTGCCTGAGCACTTGTCTGCATGTGTCTGTGTGTGTCTGTGTGTGTTTTGCTGTACAGTGCTGCGTGCTGCTGTGTGTGGCTGTGTGGCACTGCCACCCCCACCTCTGCACCAAGCCTCTGTGTGTGCATGCCCATTGCCATGCCCATGTGCCATACCATTGTGTGTGGCCACTGCTTGGGAGTTGCTCCACCTACCTGCGTGCACCATAGTGCTCCTGTGCAATTGTGTCTCAGTGCTGGCATGCCATCCTTTGGAGCCAGGGATCCCTCAGCCCAGGGGGTGCTGCCCACCACCCCCGGCCCATTGCCTTTGTTGTCCCCACTGCTGCCCCCCTCTTTGGCCTCAACAACTATCCCACGGTCAATGGCCATGTTGTGCAGTATGCAGCAGGCCAGGAATAGGCCACAGGCTTTTGAGGGGCTCTACTGTAGGGCAGCACCAGACCTGTCAAGGCAATGCAATCATGCCTTCAGCATCCCAAACACATGCTCAATGATGTTCCACGTGTTGACGTGTGCCTCATTGTGCCGCTCCTCTGCAGCGGATGACAGGCGCCGGTAGGGGGTGAGCAGCCAGGGCTTGAGTGAGTAGTCACTTTCACCTGTGTGGACAATTACATGATTAGCCTAGTGTCCCATTTTGCTGTGCTCATTGCCCATCCTTGGCACCCCCACCAGCACACCCACCCTGCCTGCCTCATCCCATGCCCTGCTGTTCCCAGCTCCCTATGGCCATACCGTACTCACCCACTAGGTGGCCCATGGGGATGCCCCCACACTCGAACCTGTGGCACAGCACAGAGCTGTGCCAGATGAATGTATCATGTGCACTCCCGGGGTGTGTGACACAGACTTTGGTTATGCGCACCCTGGCATCACACACCACCTGGCAGTTGACACTAGGGTAGCCCTTCATGTTGATGTATGCTACGCCCTCAGGGCTAGGTGGCATGCTGATGCCCACATGGGTGTAGTCAATGGTCCCAAGCATGCCAGGCATCCATGCTACCCTGTGGAAGTCCTGCATGGTAGTTGTATGCTCTGCCTTTGTACTGGGGAACTGGATATATTCCAAAGCATGTAGCAGCAGGGCAATGAGGAATTGTGTGAGGAGGTGTGATGTGGCTGACTGGGTTATGCCTGTGGTGTCCCCTGTTGGTCTCTGGAAGGTGCCTGTGGTGAGCAGGCACATGATGGCTGTCACTTTCGTCTCCACTGACAAGGCATGGCTCCGTCTAGTGGGTGCCTGCATCTCCTCACTGCACAGCTCACAGAGCTGCATCAGAATCACCAGGTTCAGATGATATTGGCCCACAATCTCTGTATCAGAGTAGTTCTCGAAGGTGGTGTGGGCACGGTACCACCTGTTCTGGGAATACCGCTGACAGGCCCTTCAATGGCCACCTCACTCTTCCTCCTGCCTCCTCACTCCCCTCATTATGGCCTCCATCTGGAAGACTGTGCTGGTCATGGCCCCTGCTGTTCTGTCTCCCTTTGGGCAGTCAGCTCCTGTGGCCTGCTTACCACCTTGGGGCAGTGCCTTTCTTTCTGCCTGGCTCTCCCTGTTGCTTGCTCTGCCCCTGGCTCAGACCCCACTGCCGCCTCTGTTCCACACCCCTGTGGCTACCTGTTCCACTCCCTCAGTCCCTCACAGGCTCTGTCTCCTTTGTTCTGTTTCCTCCCTCCACCGTCCGGTTGCTTGCTGTCTCTCTCTCTCTCTCCCCCCCCACCCCAGCGCAAGTGCTGTCCCCATGCTTGCACCCTGTATTTATAGGCTGAAGTCTGCTCGGCACATCTGAACATTGCTCCGCACTTGCACCATGGGTCCTGGGTTGAATATCGCACTGTGCTGCATATTCATGGGCACGCCCCCTGCCATTGCACATGCATTTGTCAGGGTTGCACATTGGCGCATTGCGACTTGTGCTGTGCACTGGCTCCTGCTGAATATCGCTCCTTGGCACATTTCTGCAGTTGCGCCATGTGCAACTGCTTTGAATATCCAGGCCCAAATTTATAACATAGCCTTCTTATGACCCCGCCTCAATTTCAAGGGCAGAGAAATTTTACAATTCCTGTCTTAAGGGTGATTTTGCACAGGGACCATTAAATCACATTTCAGGATGTAAAATAAACATTTTGAACAGGATTTGAAAAATGACAGCTGTCACATTCATGAGGTGCTATAACAATAAGGCTATGTTGTAAATTTGGGGTAACAATATCAAAAATTACCAATGTTATGAGCCTGAGTTTGCAAAATTCAATCTAGGCTGATAACTTTGTTGTTTATTTATTATTTTTACACTAAATTTTGAACATAGCCTTCTTATGATCCCACTTCTTGAACAATAACAGAGAACAATTTCAACTCCGGCCTGAAAGGTGATTTCGCTCAAGGACTGCAAAATCACCTTTCATGACTGAATTGCCTAATGTCAGAGCAACTGTTAATGAGGTAGGGTTCCAAAAAATTCATGTTGACAATTTGGGCCAAAAATATGCAAAAATGGTCGAGTTATGCCACTAAGTGTGTAACACCATTGAAATACATTGAACCGCATACTTGTTTCTTCAGTTCATGGTCCAACTTTGAAGAATGAAGAAGACGTGTCTGCAGTCCAGAGAGGATTACAGCGTTGGACCCCCAATGGGTAAGAAAGGGCTCATGGGGGTACAGGGTGGTGGGTGCTGAGTGGGAGGATCAGGTGGGGGGGGCAGTAATGGCCACAAAAGACATTAATGAATGGTTTTCTTTTTACAGGGTTAAGAAAGAAATGGACCAAGGATTCATGATCATGACACTGGGGATTGGGCACCTCCAGGGTCACTGTTATGTTTCTGGGGTGGGGGTGCTGAGAGGGAGGGCCAGGTGGGTGTGAGAAAAAACACATCTAAACAAATAACTGCATATGCATGGTAGTGGACACAGGATTCACTTATGAGTTGGTGTCTTGGAGATACTGGGTGATTGAGCACCCCCAGTGTCAGTTTTATGTTTGTGGGTGGGGTGGTGGGCACTAAGAGGGTGGGTCAGGTGGGTGGTAGAATAAAAATAAAGCACCAGAGATGTGACTGCACATGTGTAGTGGTGGATGGGGGGGAAGTGTTCACATACCACCTGATGACACTGGGGGATTGGGCACCCCCAGTGTCACTGTTATGTTTCTGGGGGGGGTGTTGAGGATAGGGCTGGTGCAAGAGAGATACTTGAGAGAGACTGAGTAGACAAACTCAGTAAGCAAAATAGTGCTTATGAAAAGACTGTATTGACACTGTGGAGTGCTTCACAGGGCTTGGAGGCTACTGTGAAGTAATTCCTAGATGTTGTTTGATTGGAGTGGAGTCCTTCTTTTGCTCACAAGAGGTCTGCAGGGCTCTGCCCACTGTAGCCCTAAAAACTAAGGGAGATCAATATAGATACAAAAAAATAACACATTTGGATACAATCATGATATATACAAAGAATCTGAGATAGAAGTAATGGCATATTGTCTGATGTTGGTAAATAGACGAGGGATAAGATGCAGGGCTCAGTGTTAGGGCTGTTATTATTCACTACACACAGTACCTAAGGAATGCAGAAAAACAACATCACAACTGCATCAGTAAGTTTATGGATGACACCAAACTGCGGAGTAGGGTAGACACCAACCAGAGCTGATCACAGCTGAGATGCAACCTGACTAAAATAGAACACTGCATAAAAAAACGGCTTTATGCACCTTAATGTGAACAAATGTGTTGCAATGCCCTTGGAGGTGACAAGTACATTTCAGGAGCATGAGTTCAATGGGATCAAACTCAACAAAGTGACACATGAAAAAGAAGTGGGTGTAATCATTAAACAATGACTTTAAATAGGAAGCACATTGCATGTAAATTAACAGGAAAAGTACTAGGAAGCACATTGCAAGCAAATTAACATGAGAAGTACCAGACTAGTTAACTGTATAAGGAAATTATTTGTGAATAAAAGTGAAAAGTTTATTCAGTCAATCAATCACTTTATTTAACCAGGCATAAACACCATTGAGCAAGCTCATTTTCAAGGTGGCCCTGGGCAATCTTAATCTTATAGTAGACCCTCTGGACTGTAGCTCTTCGCTGTGAGTCGTTACCTTAAGAAAGACATTAAAATGGTGGAAAAACCCAATAACAGGCAAAACAAATCATTCCTGGAATAGGTGATAAAACATCTAAAGAGAGGACTGAGGATCTATGGCTATTTTTATTAGAGAAGACGAGGATTAGAAGAGACCTTCTACAGTTGTACAAAACACTCAAAGATATAGAATTAATGGAGGACTTGGGCCTTAAATATCAAACACACAACCTAGAAGGCATACATTACAACTAATTACTAAAATGTCAAAAAGAGATTTAGGAAACATTTTGCTTCGTACAGTTGGGTTCCTCGAATGCACTACCTGAACACATTGCCACTGCTGAAAATATTAACATATTTAAGCAAAAGTTAGACAGATCATGGATGAACATAACTTATTACTGTAGGTAACAACCATGACCAGTGGAGGACAGTCCCGATGGGTAAATTGCCTTCTTCTGTTCTTTAACTCAAGTACCAACACAAGTAACTGGATTGAAATAACACAATCAGCAGGATTACAGAGCATGATAGAAACAGGATTGAGGATTTAATTGGAACAAGTACATTGTGGGGGGAGGGGTAGCAGTGAGATGACAAAGGGGAAGAGTGGTGGGGCAGCTGCAAACTAGGGGTGCTAGCTGCACACTCGAGCAGACTTAGACCGGGTGGTCTGTTTCTGTGTTTCTGCTGGCACATTCGTATGTTCGCATGTTCGTATATTTTAAGAGCAGATGTGAAGAGGAGATGGTCAGTTGAATGCCGAATATTTGGAGAGAAGATAGTCCAGTGCTTTAGGCCTGCTGACCCATTTTGGTGGAGCATTTGGGTTTGAAATTGTCTGACTGGACACTGGATCTCAGGCAGTAGGAACATGATGAGATCTGGAGCATGTTAAATAGGGCAGAAACCATGCAAGAGAGAAGCAGTTTGTTAATGAAACCTGCTAGGATGAATGAGCACTTGGTCATGGAGGATAACCAGCCCAGAGCAGTGTCAGTGTAATGGAGACAGTGGTGTGTGAGGTAGTTGATCAGTAGAACAAAGTGGCAGTTGTTGTTTTAAGCAACATTCCAGCTGGTCTAGTTTGTTTTGCAGGTATTAAAATGGGCCACGCTTATATAATTAAGGCTGGGCATTATTATACCATATATGCAATAGCAAGGTTGGCCTTGGCCATCATGTTCTGCCTGACCCTTTCAGTTAATCCCAGTTTGAAGTTCATGGCTTTACAGATAGCTGCAGTATGGAGAGCAAAGTCAGGGGAAGGGTCTAAGGTGACCATCAGGTCTTTAGATTTGTCAGCTTCCTATAGGAGGGAGACATCAAAGCAGGAGTTAGAAAGACTAAGGCACCTGAACTGAGTTTGGGCCTACAGCGGAACAACATTTTCCTCATTTTCATGAAAATCTAGTTTGTTCTGTTGTGGTCAAGATGGAAACTAACTGAAGTCAAGACTAGGCTGCTATTGCAGGTTCAGCAGACATGGTGTTGCTATAAATAACCAGATTGTCTGTGTAAAGCAAAATGTTTCTGTGTGTTCTAACACCGGAAAAGGTATTGATAAAAAGGAAGAACTGCAGTGGACAAAGTATAGAACCCTTGGGGACAGTTATACTAGTGCAGGCTAAATGTGAGAAAGCAAGAAAAAAAAAAACAAGCACTGCACCCGCCACATTGCTAAGAATATGAGAAAGACTACACAGAACCCACCACATTGCTAAGAATATGAGAAAGACTAGATAGATAGATAGATAAATAGACAGATAGATAGATAGATAGACAGACAGACAGACAGACAGACAGATAGATAGACTCTAAAAAGTTATTTCATACTCACATAACATCCACATGTTAAAAAGTATCATAGCATAAAATCATATCAGCCCTTCATAGGCACCAGCACCAACCTCAGCCATTTCACACCTCCTGGTGCTTTATCCAAAACTGCACTTCCAATTCTGGCCTGCTGTTTCCTGCTACATAGAAGCATAGAAACATAACATTGTTTTGCAGAAAATAACTGCTTGACCCATCCAGACTGCCCACATGTTACCTGTGTAATCTGTCTCCGCAGACACTAACTGGTCTCCAGAGACCCTCCCTCCTCCATGCCTATTTTCTTATATTCCCCATGTTTATCCCACACTTGAAGTCCCCTCACAGTTTTTGCCTACACCATTCCCACTGGCAGTGTTCCAGACATCTACCACCCTTTCAGTGAATAAGTATTTCCACATATCTCACCCCTACTCCAGCTTCATTGCATGCCCTGGTCCTGATGTTTTTATTCATTTTAAGAAGACTCTGCTCCTGCACCCTGTTCACCCCTGTGATGTATTTACAGGTCTCTGTCATCACCTCATTTTCTTCTCTTCCAGAGTGTATATTTTGAGATCTCTCAATCTCTCCTCATAGGGCTTCTCGTACAACCATTGCACCATTTTAGTTGACTCTTCTGAACTGTCTCCACCCTATGTCCTGTCTGAGGTGCAGCCTTCAAAACTGTACACATTACTTGAGGCGAGGTCTCACCAGTGAGCGATACAGTGATAACACCCCCTTCCTCCTACTGCTGGAGATACCCCTCCTTATGTACCCTAGCATACTCTTAGCTCTGCCATCTGCTTTGTCACACTGCCCTGCTACTTTGAGGTAATCAAATATGATAATCCCAAGGTCACTTTCCTGTTTAGTGACTGTCTGTATCTCCATCCCCATCTTATACTTATCTCCAGGGTTCATATGTCGTAGGTGCATAATTTCACATTTTCTGGAATTGAAGCCCAACTCCCAGGCTCTTGACCATGCCTCAGGTTTCCCAAGATCCCAGTCCATTCTCTCCACTGTCTCCTGAGTATCCACCCTATTACAGATTTTGGTATCATCTGCAAAATAGTATACCTTCCCTTCTAGTTCTTATGTTTTGTCACTTATGATAACATTGATGAGGACCAGTCCTAGTACTGTGAACCCTCTGGCACCCCACTGGTCACTCTCCCATCATTAGAGTTAGTATTGTTAACCACCACTCTTTGTCTCCAATCCATTAACCAGCTTCTAACCTAATTCTCCACTTTGGATCTCTCCCCTAAGCATCTATTCACTGGAAGAGAGAAGGGAGAGAGGGGATATGATAGAGACTTTCAAATACCTTAGAGGAATAAACAGGGTACAGGAGGGAAGCATATTTCAGAGAAGAAAGTGCACAAGTACAAGGGGCTTAACATGAGGTTGGAGGGAGGGAGGGAAGGAGGGAGAGATGCTTAGGGGGAATGCTAGGAAGTATTTTTTCACAGAGAAGGTGCTGGATCTGTGGAACAGCCTACCAGTGGAGGTGGTGGAAGTGAAAACAGTACGGTGATTCAAAAGTGCATGGCATAAGCATAAAGGCACCCTGTTGTACAGCAGAGTGGGGGAAAGGCAATCCAGATAACAGTAGTGATTGCCAAACCAAGTAGGGAAATGGGTAGACTAGGTGGGCTGTAGGGTCCTTATCTACCGACAGAGTCAATGTTTCTATGTTTCTAAATGGATCAGTTTAGCTTGGTTCTGACGCTTGTTTTTTGAAATGTATTCATTTGTATGTGTTTTCTTAATTTTTTCTCTCTCTCTCTCTCTCTCTCTCTCTCTCACTGACAAAACAAAATGGCGGACCAACAGAACAACATTTTCCACCTGTGACATAGGATGACATGTGTGCAAAGCCATTAGGCTCCTGCAACACAGGATGACCTGTCTGCGAAAAGGCATTATGCCCCTGTGGCACAGGATAACCCATTTGTGAAAAGAGACTAGCTCCTGCAACACAGAATCCCTTTTTGTGCTGGACGTATATAATTCCTCATTGAAAATAATGGGAAATTCAAAATTTAATAACTTTTAAATGGATTAATATTTTTTCACCAAACCTTGAAAAGGCACATCTGTGAGGCAAAGGCTCTCCACCCTGCACATTTCATATTACAACCAACCTAAAACAGTTTCTGAGATACAGGTGAACAAAGAAACAGCAAAAAACACATAAATGTAAGGATTTTTCAAACTCTATATCTCAGAAACCACACAAGCATTTCAAACGAAATTTGCCACATCAACACACCTATCCAAGAAATTATGCATGAATAATTTCATACAAATCCATTGAACTGCTGCAAAAATTATTAAGGTGAAAAAATTTGGCTTTAACATAGAAGTGATGGCTCAATCCTAACTATAGTGGTGCTACCGCAGTGAAATATTGTATATATGCTGTGAAGTAAGCTAGTAAACTTTGTCAGGCCAGTGGGTGATACTCTAGTGTTAGTGAGTCTATCACAGAAGAAAAACTGGTGAACAAGATAAAAGTCTTTGTTTGGGTCAACATATATACCCTGTCAACTGGCCATGGATAAGCAATAATATCGAACAAGGTGGACGGTATTGGACTATACCAGACCAGCCTGGGGCATAACTCGGCCTGATACTATAGGCAAAAAGCCTCATAGCCCCATCCAGTATAGCGAATACTGCCCACCATGAAGTTTATTAATGCATTTAGAAAATGTTTTTTTATTCACATAAAACAATGCAAAAAATATGAAAAATAAAAATGAAAACTTTTTTGTAAAGTAGTCCCTCTACTGCTGCAATGGGCATTAGACGGCACTGTTGTATGTCATAATTTTCTTCTAGCTGATACAGAACTTTGGTGGGTTTTTTTGCTGATTGTTCTAGATTCTCTTCCCCCCCCAACTAGTTCTGTCTATATAACAGTAACTTTATTTTAACTTAACTGTTTTTACTGTCTAACTGTTTGGCAAAGGAATAAGTGACTACTTGAGAAATGTTCAATATGCACAGTCATCATTTTTTTAAAATTAAATAATCAGATTCTTACCACTGAGGTATTTGACAGGATTTTGGAATACTGCTGTGTATAGACAGGAGCTGAACTAATGATGTTGAAGTTATGAGAAATAGTTCTATCTCTAGTGAGCTTTTTTGCTCAGTGACCTGGACTGCAGTGTGTGTGGTGGGAATGACAGATCATCAATAACATGAGAGCAACAGTGATGGTCAAGAAATGAGGTGATCACAAAGATTATCATCATCTTCTTCTTCTACTTCTTCTTCTTCTTCTTCTCTTATTTTCAATACAGACTGCTTTGGGGTTATTCTGTGCTTAGTGTGGGAATCCAGGGCAGAATCTGACCATGACTGAGTGGGGAAAGTGGCCCATGTGTGCAAGCAATCATGAGTGTACAGCACTGTTTATAAAAGTGAAAGCTGCCATAATTGAGCAAAAACAAAACAAATGAGATAAAGCGGTTTGTGTGTGGTAAGGGGTAGAATTTAACATATAGAGGGCAGAGTCTGTGACACTAATACTGAGACTGGGATCTTACTTGCTGCTCATTAACTGATGGAAAAATGTTGAATATTTTGTTTTTTGAAATTCTGCTTTGGGTATAGAGATTTAGTTGGTGCAAGGCAGGTTGGCATAGAACTTGTTTTTATCTGGTCTCTGTCGGCACATAAATGTACCCCTATGTAAAGGACTAAGCCAATCAGAGACCTGGAATCTTTCAACCCATTTTTTTTAAGTCATAATGATGTAATTTATGGGTTTAATCAAGATCACTGTCATTGCACATTCTTTCCTGAAGCCATGCTGGGCTATGGATATATGGGTGTACTGTGGATGTAGTCCATAAGCTGAGAGGACACCGTCTTTTCAGGCAATTTGCCCGACACTGAAAGAATGGCTATTGCATGATAGTTGTCAAGATGCTAGATCCCTGACCTTAAAAACCTTCACAATATTAGTCACCTTCCTACCTATGACAGTTCCACATGGCAAGTAGAAGTTGAATACTCTGTTTAAGGGGCAGCTACAGGGGGGGGGGATTAGTGACTTGGGCTCCAGGCCAGGCCATCAAAACTAAAGCAGCTGTCAGAAGTCATACAGAGAGCACCCTTCATACTTCAGACACTTTAATTACCCATAGGCAGAGGCAAGCCTTATAGTTATATCCCCTCTGTCTTTCTTACTAAGGACATTTACTTGAAAAGCAGGATTTTTGTGTCTCAGAATTCATCTCATCCTCTTGCCTTTTCAAGCACTGAAGTTATAATCCTCAGTGTGTGAGATCAGAATCTTTCCCACAGCAACAGATAATGATGTCAGAAATAGAGAATCTGACTTCAGTGAGGGGGGTAGAAGGAGAATGAGATGAATTGTGAAGAACAAAGATAATGTTTCATGTAAATATCCTCCGCATAATAAAGAACCAAGGGACAACAATGCAAGTAAATTAATGAAATATAAGTTAAATAGTGTCTGAATATTATATTTTAAATGCTCTACTGAATACTGGAAAATGCTTTAAAGATTTAGTACACTGTCTGAGATTAATATAAACTTTTAAAGTAGCCAATTTTTTTTCTGAAGTACTTTTTCTTTTCTTTTTGGCTATTTTGAAGATATTCTACCTGACAGTACTACAGAAGGATCCAGGTCAAAATCACACAGTGAAAAACAGCATGGTCAAAAAGCACGCTGTGTGAACACCGCAAAAACGTGAAATCAAAAACCATGTAAATAAATCAACTCTGAAACGGCACATGCTTTTAAAAGTTTGCCAGCTTTTCCATAACCATCAGCCATTCTTGAAAAGTGGGGATCTCAGTTGAACGCCACCTTCTTAGGAGGGCCCTCTTCACCTCCACTGAAGCTTGCAACAGCTATAACCTAGTCTGGTAGTGCACCCTCAAGTCGTCTGAGGGAAGTCCCTGTAGCCACAGAGCTGGGGAGTTTGGTAGTTGTCTGTTTATTATTCTGGAGTAGCATGTAATGACCCTGTCCCATAGTGGGCAAATCGGGGATACTGCCATAGGACATGTAGGAGGTCTGCCCTTTGTGCACTGCACCTCCAGCATGCATCCATTGGGGTCAGCCCCATAGCTTTCAATTGGGATGGGGTGCAGTACAACAGGTGCTATATCTTGTTTTGTATTAGAAGACTACGAGGGTCCAGACATACCCTTTTGTCTGCTGACCAGCATGAGGTCTACTCCTTAACAGATAAGGGGATGTTAAGTAACTCCTGTAATTTAGACCTGGTCTTGCTGGGCAACTCAAAGATCCTCGACAACTACCGACCGATAGCCAACTTGTCGACTATCAGTAAACTTCTGGAGAAAGTTGTGGCAGGGAAACTCACAGAGTATATTCAGGCCCATGAGCTACTGTCTCCCATGCAGCATGGCTTTCGCAAAGGACACAGTACATCCTCCGCCCTTGTCACTGTGTTCTCTTGGATCAGGGCAGCTATGGACCAGGGTAAGCTCTCAGGCACCATCTTCATTGACCTATGATCTAGTTGATCTAGTTGACCACATCTTACTTTGCTCTCAACTTCTGTCCCTTTGTCTGTCCCCACCTTCCTAAGATGGTTCACTAATTACCGCCAGGGCAGACAGCAACTTACTAAATTTAGTAAGGTCCTCTCGGCCATCACTCCTGTGACCTCTGGTGTCCCCCAGGGTTCAGTCCTAGGGCCCCTTCTCTTCTCTATCTTTGTCAATAATCTCCCCTCTGCTTCTTCCAACTGTAGCTCTGTCCTATACGTGGATGACCTGGTTATCCTCATCCATTTCCATGACATTGGGATCATCAACCACCAACTGATTGAGGATTTCAGGAATATCCAGTCTGGGATAATGACCCACTAGTTGGTCCTCAATCTTAAAAAAACTCAGGCCATGCTTTGTGGTCCCTGGCCAAGATAAAGGCCTCCCCTGCCCCACTGAGTATTACTTGTATTGATGGTACTACTGCCCTGACCACTGACTCCATCAAATACCTTGGGGTGACACTTGACCCCCAGCTTGACCTTGGGCATCATATCCAAAATGTATGCAGAGCTGTCAGCTGCAAACTGGGTCTGGCCTACAGAGTGAAGAACAATCTTTTTTTTTTTTTTAATTTAAAGTTTATTGGTACATTTTCCACAATAAAAGGCAGTTCAGGTGACAGTGACATTGACATTCCGATGCCATGTAAAGGGATAACTGCCTGACCCACCCTTCCCTCCCCTTACTGCAGTAACCCAACCTAATGCCCCTCAAATGCCAAGCACTTTACTTAAGGTCTTACATGACAGTGTAGCCTGAGATATACTTAGACCTGAGCCAGAGAAATTAGAGAGTGAAGGGGATCCCAGATTTTAGTATAAACTGCCAGTCTATTGTGAAGACTGGAGATCGCTTTTTCTGTACGCAGATTAGACAAAATTTATTTTACCCATTCCTGGACAGATGGAGAGGACTTATCTTTCCAGTGACGTAAAATGAGCTTCTTAGCTGATAAGGCAATCACAGAAATGTGAAACTTTCTTACTTTAACTCTAATAGAGGATAAGTCCCCTAACAAACAAATCTCGGGGGTAAAGTATTCCTGAAGGCCCAGCAGAGGATCCAGGGAAGTCTTAATTGAATCCCATAAGGGGGATATTTTAGGACAGGACCAGAACATGTGGAGCAGTGTTCCTTCTTCCTGCAAACATTTATTGCATATATTAGAATTCAGATGACCCCACTTCTGTAATTTAACCGGGGTGTAATACAGGTTATGTAAAATATGATATTGCAAGAGACGCAGTCTGTCTTGAGAAATATATTTATGACATGATCTCCACAGAGATTGCCAATCCAAACAGTGCTGTGGGAAGAAATTATTCCAGTATCCTGTAGGTCCAAAGGGACCCCTGTATTTTTTGTGAAACAAAACCTGATATAATTTAGATATTACACCTGAAGACCCAGAAAGTGAGGAAACCTCAGGTATCAGGGAAGTGATGGTCTGGGAGGGGGGAGTATTACCGAAATTAATTACAAGTAAATGCCTTAATTGTATAACTTTGAAATGATAGGAAACTGGAATGAGAAATTTCTTAATAATATCTCCCAATGATAACCAATGCCCCTCTTCATCCGTAAGAGAAAGAAGCTTCCCATCTCCCAATTGGGACAACCATTGACGGGAAATCTGGTTCTTGTTAATAGTGAAAGAAGGGGAATTCCAGATAGACTAGGCCAGGTCCCGGTGAGGAGAATATTGCAAAAATGAACACATTTGTAAGTAAACCTTTAAAGAAGTCGATATTATGGGGCACTCCTCGGTCATACGTACCTGGGGGAATTTAAGAAAAAATAATGTAAGGGGGTCCAGATTCTTGGACTTGATTGCATCCAGTTCAATTCTAAGCCAAACTGGTTGCTCTTTTTCTGGGCCAGGGGATACACATCTCAGACATTTTGCTAAGTGACTAGCCCAGTAGTATATAGTCAGATGGGGAATTCGTAAACCCCCCTCCAGTTTTGGTGCTGCCTGCTTATGATAAGCCAACCGAGGATATCTGTCAGCCCAGATAAATCTGGTGAATATGCCATGTATCTTTTTAAACCACAGTAAAGGAATAAAAGTGTTGAGAAGAGATAGTGGATGGAAAATTCTAGGAAATATGTTCATTTTAATTATGTTGATCCAGCCCCATAATGAAATGTGAAGTTTAGACCACCTCTCGGGGTCGTGAGCTATCAACTGCGAGAGGGAATCCAGATTGTCCTTAAACCATGTTAGAGGGTTACGAGAAAGCTTAATACCCAAATATTTAAATGACCTGGAAGTCCAGCATAAACCTAAGGGACTAATGTCATTTTTGAAAACTTTATGATTTAATGGGAAAAATAAGGATTTGCTAGCATTCAGTTTGTAATTAGACAGGTCACTAAATCTTGCTATTTCCCTTAGAAAAGCCAGAATGGAGGATACAGGGTGGGATAAATGTATCAGCAAGTCATCCGCATATGCAGTGACTTTGATTTCGTGTCGCCCAACTCTAATACCCTGTATAGAAACATTATTGAGAATATTTTGAATGAGAGGTTCCAAATATAAGTTAAATAACAAAGGAGATAAGGGACAACCCTGCCTAGTTCCTGAATGGAGTGAAAAGGGCTTAGAGAAAGCCCCATTCCCAGAGATTCTTGCGGCAGGGTTTTTATAAAGTGTGGCAATCCAGGAAATAAACAAAGAAGGAAATTGAAAAGCTTCCAGAACTCAGAACAGAAAGTTCCAGTTCACTCGATCAAATGCCTTCTCGGCATCCAGGGAGACCAGTCCTGCGGGGAACTCAGCATCCCTGGTAGCCGAGAAGACATGATAAGGTACACAAGTGGTCAGAAGACGAACGCCCTTTCATAAATCCTACCTGGTTTGTACCTATTAACTCAGAAAGAACTACCGTTAACCTATTAGCTAATATTGTTGAGAGAATTTTAATATCCTGATTTAAAAGTGAGATAGGTCTGTAACTCTGAACAAGCTCAGGGTCTTTGTCTGGTTTGGGGAGAAGAACAATCAAGGCCTCAAAAAGGTGAGAATCAGCCTCTGCCCCAGCTGAAATATGTTGAAATAAATGGCAAAGTACTGGTAATAAAAGGTCCCGAAAAACTTTGTAAAATAAGGAGGAAAATCCATCGAGGCCTGGGACCTTGTCTGCCGGTAATTCACTAATAACCCTGGCAATTTCTTCCTGAGAAATAGGAGTAGCTAGAAAATCCTTATGTCAGTCAGAGAGAGAGAGAGAGAGAGAGAGGGCAAGTGGAAGTCCTTCAGATAGCTCTCCGTACTCCCAGGGCAAGGGGGATGCTCCATGTCACTGTAAAATTTGTATAGTAACGGGCGAATTCTTGGACTATTTCAGTGGGAGATACTTTTAAGGATCCATCAGCTATTGCCCTGATAGGAGCGATAAATCTCACTGATTCTTGTTGCTTAATACGCAGTGCCAGTAGGCATCCCGCCTTTTCTCCCTGGTCAGTGTAGCTAGCTCTTGTATGAATAATAGCTAATTCTGCTTTGTCTCTGAGTAACTCCAAATATCTATCTTTCAACACTAAGAATTTCCTCCTATCCTCATCAGGAGGATTAATCAAGAAATTATTTTCAAGTGATCTAATTTGAGATAGTAAAGATATTAATTCCTTCTCCTGTGCCCTTTTCCCGCCCACCGCCATGCTGATAAGGATCCCTCTCATGAAGGCCTTAAAGGCCTCCCACAAAATATCCGGCTTTGCACTATCTAAAGGGTTAGATGAAAAAAAGGATTCAATTTGCTCCCTTATAAGTTTGCAGTATTTGACATCTTTGAGAAGTTGTTCATTAAGTTTCCATCTGGTTTCCTGTTAGTAAATTAAGAATACCAATTTACATAATACTAGTGAGTGGTCGGAGATTGGGCCAGGTTGAATCAAGGAAGTCTTAACCCCAGGTAATAGGAACTGAGAGATAAATATGTAATCAATGCGGGACTACTAGCCGTGCGCCATTGACTTGAAGGTAAACTCCCTAGAATCAGGATGCAAGACGCGCCAGACATCGCAGAGCCCACATTGGTCCAATAGGTCTTTAAAAGCCTTCTGCCCTGGAGTGACCCCTCCCAGACCTCTACCTGACCTATCCAAATTAGAATCAAGTACTTGATTAAAATTCCCCCCTAAAATAATCCTGATGGGAAGCATTGTGAGAATAGCAGATATAAGGCTCATAAAAAATCCTGGATCATCTATGTTAGGGCCATACATACTGCCAAGTAATAATAGAACAGACCAGAGAGTACCTTTAACAAGGATAAACCTTCCCTCAGGGTCTTTAATAACCTGTGTAGAAACGAAGGGAATACCCCTATTAATCATGAGCATGACCCCACAGCTATTTGTAGATCCCTGGGCATTGTAAACCAGACCCACCTGTTGTCTCCTTAACTGTGAAGCTTCCAGTTCTAATAAATGGGCTTCCTGTAGAAAAGTTATCTGAGAACGTAGTAAGCTTAAATGTTTAAGAGACTGATATTGTTTGTGCTTTTTCCTGATCCCCTTAACATTCCAAGTCACAAAAGTTATTTCTTTAGCCATCCAGTAGTGATAGTTAAACTTAATGTACTCAGCTCAGCACACGGGATACATAATACTTGCAACCTTACACCCATGGTTACTGCAGTAAAACCCTCCCTCCTCCCTAACCCCCCCCCACAGTTAAGTCATCCCATCCCCCACCACCCCCTACCCACCAACAATACCCCAAAACCCACCCCCAACCCACTAAACTGTCACAAGCAACGTTCAGCACAGTACTGGTGCTTTTCCTTCATCTCCTACTCCCGATGATGCACCTCTGCTAATTTTTTTTGAAATTTCTGTTTCTACTCCCTCCTGCCCTCACAGAGCCATTCCTTCTGGAGCACCCATGAAGCCCTGCCCCTGCCAGCGCCCTTCCTACTCACCTCAGGTCCCTTCATCGAGCCACGGAATACCCCCCGGGCGGGGGCGGGTCAGGAGGCCCCCGAAATCTTGGGATCTTGTTCAGGTCCTGGGTTGTGGACAGGCGCTGGCACATTAGGACCCCGGCTCGGTGCTCCTTCATCCAGGCTCTGTGGGGGATCCATTTTTTCTGTTTTTCTCTCCCCGCTGCGTGCCTACGCGTCCAGGCATCCGCTGGCGTCAGCAGCGTACCCCCCCACTCCTCCCACGAAGGAGCAGCCTCTGGGGCTGATAGGCTGCTGGCCTACGCTAGCAACCAATGTGAGCCCCTTGAGACCCAGCTTGCCATTACTCCCCAGTCTCCACCAGGGGTGGCCGCTCGCCGGTATAGAATCCCCTACCCCGGAGAGAAGCTGACTGTCCTTGGGCGCTCCAGCCTGTCTCCCCCCGGCTGACCCCCGATGATCCGAGCTCGCTCCCGAACCCGGGTCACCGGCGTGGCGTGAGGTGTGGCGTCCAGCGCCTCAACCCTCAGTGCCACTGGGCCTGCTCCACCTCTGCTAATAACAAATCCTACACTCCACTATACTTATATGAGAAAACAAAACAGTGCTGATTACCCCAAAAAATTGAGAGAGCGGTCCTGGGCTTTCAATGCCACCACACCAAAGTGTTAATATGATGAGAACCTGTTAGAAAAGGGTCACAGCGAAAACCATACATATCCCAGGTAGCCATGGAAACCCAAATAAAACTGAGAGTGAGAACTGAGATCAACCTTGCCTCGTGAGGCAGTTATGCAGGATCTAAAGCCAGATCGGGAACCTAGTGAGGGGGAGTGACCTCTGCCACAGACTGAGAGCAAGAATCAGGAAAGAGATGGTAAGCAGAACTCAGGAAAGGAAAACTGAAAAAACGTGTCTTTCCAGAGGTAACCAACTTCCAGTTGCAAAGGCTGTCCTTGCAAGAATTAATTGTCCTGCACTCGAGTGAAACAAGAAGGTTAAGAGAGATCCCCCTCGATTTAAGGGCTGCACCCCTATGAGTTACTAATGCCTGGTGCACCCTCTAGTGGCCAGTTTCAGGTCATAGTACAGTGAAAGCAAACTACAGAGAAAGCCCAAGACTACTCTAATTTCCAATCCAGAAGAAATAAACATAAATCTAAATCCCAGCAAAACTAATTCCCCTTTCTATTGTGTTTAAAATGCGGAGAATGCTGAAACTTGAGACATTTTCCCCCCCCCCCGTAAACAAACCCCGAGACCCTAAGTGTCCTTTGCCCTTAACCGGCGTAGGCCCTCTGCAATTGGGGCCAAGGAAACTAATAACAAGCACGCCTTGCGCTGATCCCCCCAGTCCAAGCAAAACAGGAGAAGTTTCTCATCCAACTCGCACTGATCGGCTCCTCAAAGAAGGAAAAAACGACAGTTCTAATTCACAGCTCCAAGCAGCTCTTCATCCCGCAAACACAGCATCTCAGGGTTCCCGAAACAGATCTGGTAGCGTAGATTTAAGGCTCATCAGGGCAGCTGCAGGATCATCATAATTGGTCCAGGATCCATTTACTAGAACTTGTAACCTGGCTGGGTATCCCATCCTAAATTTCAGGCCTGCCGCAATTATCTTAGAGACAATGGGATGGAATGCTTTCCGCTTCAGGCGAACCGAGCCGGGCAAATCTTGCGAAATTCTCAATTTCATGTTCTCCCAGCAAACCTCTTGTGAAGCTCTCACTTTCTGCAGAAAATGTTGTTTCTCTAGGTAGTTCAAAAACCGACAGATGATGGGATGGGGGGGGGGTCCTCCGGAGAAGGCTTAGGTCGCAGGGACCTGTGAGCTCGCTGTGTAATATAGACAGGGCCAAAGGGAGAGGGGTCGGTGACCCGCTCCACCAACTTCTGTACAAATACCACAACATGTTGGCCTTCTTCTTCCTCCGGTAACCCAAGTATCACAACGTTGTTTCTGCGGCTGCGGCCCTCTAAATCTTTGAGCTTGGCTTCAAGACGAGATAACCTCTGACGCATAGACACCAGATCGGGATCGAGATTTTCTAACTTTTTCTCCATTGAGACTATTCAAGCTGTATTATCGGAGACAGTTAGCAAAACTTCATCCAGTTTTCTGGAGAGAGTCTTCAGATCCATCGCCATTTCTTTCATTTCCTCACGAAAGGGCTTAAACTCTTCAAGGAACCTAATGAGCGTTAAAGGTTCCTGCTCTCCGAATTGGCTCAGAGGATCAGACCTCTCAGGCCCACCCAAGGCCCTGGATTTCTTGGAGGCCTTTTCGGGAGTAGCAGGGGGAGTGTGCTTCTGCTGGGCTTTCTCCATGTAAGCCTCCATCCGCCGATCTAACACTCAAACCAGGTTTCCAAAGTGTTCAGACAGCACTGAATCTCAAAAGCAGAGGAAATGGGGAAATTCAGACGTCCAAAAAAGACAATTTAGTGATCGGGAGGCAGGAGCTTCTTGAAGGAGCTTCTACTCAGCACTCTGCATCACGTGATCCCCAAGAACAATCTTACTTCTGCTGCTCACCTTGCACTGGCCAGAAGTGTGTATCTCCCTTCTCTCTGCTATGGACTCATCCTGTTTGCACGCACCTCCAAAGTTCACCTCTATGGTAGAACATAGCTTATAATAACATTTGTCGCTCTGCACTTGCTGCCCCTTGCCTCACCCACCACTGTGACCTGTGTAACAAACTTGACTGGCTCTTCCCACCCAACCACATGAATTTTGTCTTGGGAAGCTTCATGGGCAAGGTTCCCAGAACTGGCACCCCAACCCCCACCCAGGACTGGCTGAGCTCCTTAAACTGTCTGCCTCTTCTTACTCCCTTAGGTCATTGGGCCATGCTGTTCTGAAAGTTCCTGCCACTTAAACGCAAATGGGGGACAGGGATTTTGTTTCATGTTCCCCCAGAGTATGGAATTCCTTTCCCACACAGGTCCGCTCCTCCCCCTCCCACTCATGTCTTCGGAGCTCCCTGTGGAATTACTTGAAGCTCTCCTCTGCATGTGGTTGTCCTAAACCACCATAACTAACCTTGGTCCCCTGCACTGGACTTACGTGCCCTTCTTTTGGTACCCTTGCACAGGTCCTGCTGATGCATCCTGCCTGCTTGGGTTCTGCTCTGTATATAATGTATTTAGTCTCTGTTTCAAGCAATGCTTTGACTGAGGCTCTGCTTTTGGGGCTCTGAGCTGTACAGAATTGTATAATGCACTGTTCATAGCTTTGGTGACTCTATGCATATATTTTGTTCCTATTCTAACTTTGTTTACTGACTGCTTGTGTTACGTTCATCTGGTTCTACCTGATTCTGTATAATGCCTAACTTGTATCATGTTGTCCTCTGTATGAACTTGTATTTCATTGTACTCTCCCAGGCCATAGCTGAAAATAGGCAAACATCTTGTCTAGTGTACTTACCTGGTCAACAAAAGCTAAATAAATAAGATCTGGCTCTACATCTCTTAGTTTCTTGTATATAATTCATGACCAACTCTCGAGTGGGAGAGAGAGGTATTGATTGCTTCTCATGCGGCTGCATGTGTGACAATTGCAAGGTTTTTGGAGCCGTCAATTGCAGGCATGTCTTTCCAAAAGACTTGCTGTGGCAAGTGAAATCTCTGTTTGAGTGAAGAGAAAGACTCAATGCTTTGTCCATCCTTCGTGAGGATGTTTCTTGCCCTAAGGATATGCCTGCCACTCCACCCTGGCCAGTTTATAGACTTATGATCAATCAATCAGCTGGGGTTATTCCAAAAACGTACTAGTTTGCCTGGGTTAAGACAGGAGTTAGTTATCTGGCTCACTTTCTGCCATGCTTTATGTGCATCATGTATTACCCTCCAACATTTTAGATTACTGGGTAGTGAACTCCCTAGGTACGCTGAGATATCTGCCCCCCCCCATTATACTTTGTTCTATTCCGCACCATGCTGGCCTGTTGCAGCCTAGATCCTGAAACACCCTACATGTTCTGGTGATGAAAAAGGCAAGGGCATAGAGCCAGAAATTAGGGAGCCCTCAACCCCCATTATTCCAGGGTGCTGTCAGCTTTCCTTTACTATAGCATGGTATTGTGGAGCCCTACAAGAAATTGCCTACCAGGGAGTCCACATTTTGTAGCCACTGGCTTGAGAATTCCAACAGCAGGTGATACATCAAGTATAAGATTCTAGGAGCTATTATTGGTTTCACTGCCACTGTTTTTCCTGGCATAGCTAGGTTGAGATGTTTCCATCTCTGAATTTCTGTTTGGAGCTGAGCTATCATGAGTGAGAGGTTTCTATACATTACAGTCTGAATCTTTGAAGAGATCAGCACTCCCAAGTATTTTATGTTTTCTTTTGCCCAGGTCAGCCCATACCTGCAAATATGTGTGGCAAGTCATAGGAATTTAGGGGGAGCATTTCGGTTTTACTGTTGTTTATTCGGAGACTTGAGATATTAGATATTAATGGCAGACTAGATGGGCCTAGCGGTCCTTATCTGCCGTCAAAGTCTATGTTTCTATGTTTCTAGTCCAACAGGGTCATTATGTGGGGTATGCTAGTCTGCAGGTTCCATGTTAGGATGAGACAATCATCAGCATACAGGAATGTGCGAAATATAAGCCTGCTCACCTTCAGGCCATATATTCCTGGGTGTGCCCTAAGTGCACATGTCAGGGTTTCAATCACCAGGACAAAGAGCATGGGGGAAAGAGGACACCCCTGCCTGGTACCTCTGTGGACAGTAAGCAGATCAGAGAGGAATTGATTTGTGAGGATCCTAGCAGTGGGGTTATTGTACAAAGTTTTTAACCCGGCCTTTGAAGGAGGGACCAAAGTTAAGCTGCCGCAGGGTGGCATGCAGAAACTCCCACTCCACTGAATCAAAAGCTTTTTCAAAGTCTACTGTGATGGCTACAGTGGTGGTGGGAGTTAATGCTGCCCCCTGTATTAGCATGACAAGAGCATGAAGGTGAGCTGCACTGACCCATCCCTTTACAAAACCCACCTGTGAAGTATGAACCAGGCAGGGGAGCATCCCCTCCAGCCTAGCAGTCAGCACCTTAGCTAGAGTCTTGGTGTCTGCACTTATCAAGGAAATGGGCCTGTAGCTGACAGAGAGTGTGAGGTTTTTAGCCTCTTTTGGTAGCACTATAATAATGGCCTCCCTCAGGGTGTCTGGTAGACTCTCTTTTAGCAGGGCCTCCTGGAGCATTTCAAACATAGAAAGGGAAACTGAGTCTTGAACAAGTTTGTATAGGTCAGCAGGGAAGCCGTCTGCTCTAGAGGCTTTGTTGGGGTCCATTGTGAAGATGGCCTCTCGCACCTCTTCTCTAGTCAGGGAGGCATCTAACAATTCACTTTGCATCCTGAAAAGTTTTGGCATGTTCGGGGTAGCTACAAAGTCCCTATATGTCTGGGCATCCTAGTTTATATGGGTGTTGTACAGTGTTTTGTAGAATTCTAACATAGCCTGATTTATTCTCAACTCCGAGGATTGGAGTTCCCTGCTTTTGTTTTGTAATTGAGCTATGTGTCTCTCAGCCTGGTGCTTTTTCAGGTGGAATACTGAGAGTTTCCCTAACTTTTCAAATAAAGCCCAATATTTGTGGTAGATTCTCTGAATCTGGAGCTCCGCCTTCGAGTAGCCAGAGTGTTGAATTGCAGCCTTGGATTGACAATCTCATGTATTAGGTCCTGTGAGGCTAGAGATCCTGGGTTATTTTTGTAAATGCCCTCTTTCTCAGCCAGCTGCTTTTCCAGTTCAGCTGCCTCCCTCTCCCTTTGCTTCCTATGGTGTAAGGCGTAGCTAATTATCTTGCCTCACAGGGTTGCTTTTATAGGCCTCCCAGATAGCTGCAGAAGGTGCAGACCTCGTGGGGTTAACTTTAAAGTAGTTCTGGGTTTCCTTAGCTACCCAAGATTCGAAGTCTGCATCCTGCAGCAGCAGGGGATCTAGTCTCCATGCCAGGGATTTCTTGGGGAGTGGTCCACCCATTAGGGCCATAGTCAGAGGGACGTGATCAGAGTGATATAAAGGGGCAATTTTCAAGGCCACCACATTCTGGGAGATACAGGAGGAAGTGAACTAATAGTCTAGTCTTCTCACCATCTGTTTAGAACCTGAGAAGTAGGTGTAGTCCCTCTCAGTCGGGTGCTAGAGCCTCCAAATATTATTCAGACTGTGGAGGGTAGCCAAGTCTTTAAGGGCAAACAGGGACTTGGAGTGCGGATCAGGCCTAGAGTTAGATCTATCCAGAAAGTGATCCCATGTCAGAGTCATATCTCCCCCCAAAATGATCTCAGAGTCATCGTTGGTAAGCTTAGAGAGTGTTTGGGAAATGCTATGGAAGAATCCAGGGTTATCTTCATTTGGAGTATGTACATTTACTAAATCCAGTTTACTCATGGGGTGGCTACTCTTGTCATCACCCACCGGCCTTCCTCATCCTGCTTTTGATCTAGCAGGTCACAGTGCAGTTTTTTGTGGTAAAGAATGGAAACCCCATGCCTTGCAGCCCCAGCAGACCTGTGCACCTCTCATCCCACTCACTCCTTGACTAGCTTGGTAGCTTCCCGATTAGAAAGTTTGGTTTCCTGTATAAAAGCAATCTGCATGGTTAGCTATTTGAGCCTTGTTAAGATCTTTTTCCTCTTTATGGATGAGTTTAATCCCCTCACATTCCAAGAGGTGGCTGTAATTGCCCCAGTGTTAGCCATGGAATAAGCTTGGAGTTGTGAGGGGGGGGCCTTCACCCAGAAAACCAAACCTTATAGACCATAGCTTTCTATAGCGTACCAAGCTAGTGTGCACTCCCAGCCTTAAGAACCAACTATTGACACTGGCTTTCCCCTTCCAATATCCCATTGGCCCTCATTGGGTGCCTACTGGGGGACTTTGCTCAGAATGAATGCTTCAGTGCAACTTATTCAATTTCCTCTTGGTCTTTTTCAACATTACAGTCATAAATATGAAGTGTGAATTTCTTGTTTGAATTACATTGGTAGGCACCATCCAATGCTGCCCAGCGTTCCCACCCGGGAAACTCCAAGGGCACGGAGAGCCCTCTGGGGCTAAAACATCAAACAGTATAAAAATCAACAACATTGTCCGATACATTAACAACCTTAACCAGTTAACAGCAGATAATATCAGAGTGAGGCCCATGGCCCCTACACTTGTAATTAGCCCCAGCTGGGGGGGGGGGCTGGGAACTGCCCTGTTGATGTTATTAGCCAGTTCTTTAGGCCACATGTGGGGCAATTTTAGAACCTCTGGACCCTGTGCCTCTCCTGTCCCTGTTTAGTGTCATTGTTGGCAAACTAGGGGAAGAGGCAGGAACCTGGGGATACTGGGAGAGAGGGAGAGTCTCCTCGTATCCCTTCAAGGTGGAGAGGGAGTACTTAAACTACCCCCTTCAGTTTAAGAAACTGGTCACTCTTTGTCCCCTCCCAGTGCAACCCATTATAGTGGAGAAGGATAAATGGGGGAAGGGGGACTGCAGCTTTGCTGACTTCACTTGTGGGGTTTGTGCTGAGCGTATCCAGTGCAGCTATGCGCTCCTCGACCTCTGGTTTGCATAGTGAGGGGTAAGCTCCAAAACCTTTTATCTATCCCCTTAAGTTCCCTCCAGTGAAGAGTGAGGCTGGGGAGAAGTACGTGAAAGTGGGGATTTTCCACTGCATGCACCAAGGCCAGGTACATTCTGCCTTTTGGTGCGCTTCAGCTAACTGCCTCTTGGATGGGGTAAAATAGCGGTCGAGGAAGAGGTTTGCTAAACCTGCCTTGCTCCCCCTAGTCCGTGTAACCATGCTGCTGTGGGGACTAAGCCCCTTTAAGATCTGGAGCACAAGGCCCTAATGTCAGTTTCCCCATATCCATGACAACCAACACCCTTTACCGTGACCAGGCAGCAGACGCTTTTCGGCTCACATGCACCAGGGCTAAGCAGTTCAGGCAAAGTTTCCTGTAGCTGTCCTTTCAACATTTTGAGCATGAACAGGTAAGAAAAGAGGGCCATTGTGATCTTTGTGGGTGGCTGGAAAGTCTGCACACTGGGAAGCTGCGTGATGAAGATAAAACAAAATGGATACTCAGATTAGCCACTGCGACACAGCATGGTTCACAAAGTGGTGTTAGTACCTTTGTAACAGGAGTAATTCAGGGGGTCTGTGTGGGCTACCAGCTGCCCTTAAACCAGGTATACCGACAACTCTTGATGAAATAATCCATCTTCCTGTGCCACAATTCAAATGCCTAAATTATCTCTCTCAGGGTGTCGGGCAAAGAAGGAGGTGCAGGCTCTGGGTCTATGGACCTTTGCTGTTCCTGTAGGCAGTTGGCCCACACTCCTGACAAAGTGGGGTCCAGTCCATCATGATGTCTTCCATTGTTTCAGCCCCAGGGGACAACTGAGATGTGTTTGCGGGGAGTTTGATTGCTGTTGGAGACATTTCATGGAGGGCATCAAATCTGTTCCCAGTTTTAACCGAGGTGTCTCCCGGGGTTGCACTGTTCACATCTGAGTGCTTTTGCAGCCTCTGAAAGCTGTGAGAGCTATTCCTGCAGGGAAGGGCTTTGGTATCATGGTCAGTTTATTGTGCCTCTTAGACCTTACCCTTTGCACTTTTTGCCAGGACTCCTCAGGAGGGACACCATTGCGCTCAAGTGGTCTCACAGCTGCCCTGTCTTCAGCAATAGCTTCCATTGGCTGCCACAAGGTTCTGTGGACTGGGCTGCATGGATGAGCAGAGACCCTCCTCTCTCCTCCCCTGATATTCACCAGGAACAGGTCCACTTCATTGGGGTGATTGAACATTAATTGCTCCCAATTATAAGTCACTCGGAGCATCGCCATACAGTGGAGGGCTGCAGGGATATTTAGCTGACATAATTTTCTTTTGACATTGTCATATGCCTTCTGCTTTACCAATAAGTCATATGAAAAGTCTTGATAGATTTGTACCTTGTGCCCTTGCCATTCAAGTGTTTTCAGTTCTCTGGCCACCCACAGGTATAATTCTTTAGTGGGGTACCTGAGAAGCTTACATAGGATAGGACAGGGTCTCTCCCCAGGAGGCGGTCTGGGAGTAAAGCTCCGGTGGGCCTGTTCAATTTCTGGCAAAGCCATATTGTTCAATCTAAGCATGCCCGGGAGAGCAGCCTGCAGGAACAATATCATCTTCCTCCCTTCCATCCCTTCAGGAATTCCAGCTATCCCAATGTTGTTTCTGTGGGAGCGGTTCTCAGTGTCATCCACTTTGTTGAGCAGGTACTGTATTTTTTTTTTTTTTTTATTTTGAAATATTGGATTTACAATCTTTGAGCCCCAAGACTCATTTACAAAGGTACCTTGTCACAGAAATAAAAACAGACAGATTACAATTGACAGAGGAAATAGCCATCATGTATGGGTTACAGACTTTGTTTTCGGATATTATATATAGGTTAGAATACAGATATTTACATAGGCATAGTTGTAAGAGGTTGCAGTCCATAAAGGACTTTGGGTCATGGTAGGCATGAAAGCACAGGCTAGTTGCAGTTACAGGAGTGGATATTGAGGATGTGGTTGCGGAGGGCGACTTTGAACTGGGAAATCTTAGGCATATTAGTGATGGTGGCAGGGAGCGCATTAAACCAAATGGGGGCCCTGTAGTGGATGGATCTCTGGGCAAGGGCGGTCTTTACCCTGGGTACTGCCAATATAGTTTTATTTGAATTGCAGGTGGAGATAGAGGGGGTGGCAAATGTGAGAGAGGCGGTGACCCTAGGAGGGGAGAGACCAGGCAGGATTTTCTTGGTCAGTAGGCAGGTCTGGTAGAGGAGCCTTTCACTGAGGTTGAGAAGACTGGCAGAGGAAATTAGGGAGCAGGTGTGGGTGAGCCTAGGGGCACCAGTTAGGAGCCTACACGCCATGTTGAGGGAGACATGAATTTTTTGGAGTGCAGAATTATCTGATGCCCCATACACTGGAAGCTCATAGTCTACTAGGGACAGTATTGAGGAGGTAACGGCATGCCTAAGGGCGTCAGGAGGGAGGCAGTCCCTGTGCCGGTAGAGGAGTCCAATCCGAGTGTTAGTGATGGTCGTTAGGGTGTTTATGTGGTCATGGAAGGTAAGGGCAGAGTCGAGGGTAAGTCCAAGATATTTGTAGATGGATACCTTTTCAAGGGGGTCCTGGGTATTGGGGAGGATGAGGAGAGGTGCACTTTTAGCTTTGTTTTGGTGGTGTGAGAAAAGCATTGATTTTGTCTTTTTCAGGTTTATGACCAGTCTATGGTCCTTGAACCATGTTTCGGTCTGGGAGAAGGCATGTTGGAGGGAGTCCTGGAGGGGAGTGTGTTTATGATGCGAGGCATAGAGCACTGTGTCATCTGCATACAGTAGTATTTTTTCAGAACAGGCTTTTGGCAAGGAGTTTAGGCAGAGGGTGAAGAGAAGTGGACCCAGGATGTAGCCTTGGGGCACCCCAGAGCGGACAGGTAGAGTGCAGGGTAGGGTCCCATTTATTTTGACAGATTGGGATCAGTTGGAAAGGTAACTGGCACACCATGCCAGGGGAGCCTGTGGAGAAACCGAGTTGGCAGAGGGAGTCAAGAAGGAGAGGATGGCAGACCGTGTTGAAGGCCTTGGAAAGGTCTATGAACACAGCTCCAGCAATGTTACTGGAGTCAAGTGAGGAGTGAAGGAAGTTGGTGAATTCTAGGAGGGCTGTGGTAGTGCTATGCCCTGAATGAAAGCCATGCTGCTCTGGGCATAGTATGTCATACTTGCCTAGGTATTCAGTGAGCTGAGTGGCAACCACTTTTTCTAAGGCTTTTGGGGGAGAATGGAGATGGGGCGATAGTTACTGGGTGTGGCTTTGTCACCATTTTTATAAATGGAAGTAATGATGGCTGTCTTCCAGGCACTGGGGAACTGCCCCAGGCAGAGGGATTTGTTGAGTAGGTCTGTTAGAGGGACTAGGACTTCATCGAGGACTAATCAAAGTAGCCTAGCATCTAGGGGGTCATTGCTGTTTAGTGCTTTTTGTAGGTATGGATGGGCTTCCTGGATGGATATTTTGCCCAGGAAGAAGTGAAGGTGCTGCAGGAGTCGGGGTTGGGATTCGGGCACAGGGTCAATGAAACAACTGGGGAGAACAGTGCTGAGATCCGTGAAGGTGATGTTTAGGCAGTTTGCTATGGTAAGTGGGTCAGCAGAGATGGTGTCGTCTGTGGAGAGCTGGGAGGGGTTGGGGAGAAAGATTTCCCATTAAGTTCTTTGATATTGCTCCAGAAGGTCCTTGCAGACCCCCATGTGGTGGTGAGAGTAGATTGATAGTGGTCTGCTTTGGCCTTGCAGATGGCTTGAGTGCATCTGTTGCATGCATCATTATAGGACTGTCTGTCAGCCAGCCTGCCAGACTCTGTAGTTTTGTGCCATAGATTGTCCCTATCTTTCAGTTTTTGGAGTAAGGAAGGGGGTGATCCATGGTGCATTTGGTCTTTTGGTGTGGTGTTTGGTGAGTGGAGCATAGAGGTCACAGGCCTTGGTGAAGGCCTGTGTGAATAGATTGAGTGCAATGTCACCACTGGGGGCTATATTGATGGGGGACCAGTCCGTTTGGGCAAGTAGATGTTTAAGTTTTTTTAACCCCCCTGGGTGGAGATGCCTTCGGAAAGTGGTATGGGCTGTGGGTTTGGGTTAGGAATAGAATGGGCGAGGTGATCGCTTAAGGAGTCAGGAAGTACTTTTATATTCTGGATTTTGTGGGGGTGGTTAGAGATAATGATATCCAGGAGGGTGCTGGTACCAGTAGTAGGATGAAGTCTAATAGGTTGTGTAACTAATTGCACCATGTGGAGGACAGAGAAGGAGTCCTTAGTTGGTGTGGCTGAGGGGCCAAGCCAGTTGACATTTAGGTCTCCTGCTAGTGTCTGTTCAGCATTGTGCGGGAGGGTAATGAGGTAATCAGTGAGAGATGGCTGGCATTTGGGTCTTTGGGGGTATGTTGGAGACAGTGAGGTATTATGGACCCCTGGAAGGGTCCGGGGTGATTTTTAGGGTGAGGGCTTGTGCTCCGTTTTTAAGTTTGGGGGTGGGAGCATGTGGCAAATAATGTTATCTTTGATGTAGATTGCACAGCCTCCCCCACGTTTATCCACCCTGTCTTCCCGGTATAGTATGTATCTGGGGAGTGAGACAAAGGTGTCAGAAGTAGATTTAGAAGGACAGGTCTCAACTAGAGCAATGATGTCTGGTTGGTGTAGGGTGGCCCAGCATTGGAGCGCTGCAGATTTTTTTGGCAGTCTGCATATGTTTATGCAGGCAATGTGGAGACCAGGGGACCTGGTAGATGGACTGGCAGTGGGAGGGCCAGGATTAGGGTGGATATTACGAGAGAGGAGAAGTAGAAGGACCAGGGTTCTGACCATAGGGTGGCAGATAGTTAATTTTTGGGAGTACATTGAGAGAAGGGGGAGGATGAAGTGGAGCAGGGGATGGGCAGGATTTGGAGGGTTGGGAAGACACAGAAGGGGGTGGATCCAGGGGGAGGCAGGGTGGGTGGAGGGGTTGGGAGGGCAGGTAGGAGGTGGATACAGGGGTCCAGGGTGTGATGCCAGGCTAGGGGGATGGTTAATTCCTGAGAGATGTGAGGAAGCAGTTAACAAAGGGCATGGGGTGGGGTCAGGCTGGTGGAGTTGAACCCAAGGGCAGTTATGAAAATGAGACATATAAGGCAGAGATGAACAGACATGGTTCTAGGTAGATTTGGAGGGGGGTATAACAAAAGCTGTAAGAACTTCTAGGATAAATCAAGAGAAATTTGCTTGAACTTGTAGGCTCAGTGGCCGAGCCACCGCATTTGGTAGCAAAGGTCTGATGTCTGCGGCGAGACAGAATAAAAATGTTTTAGTAGACTATAGAGATAGTGCTTAGAGTGATTTAGAACTGATAATGAATTGTTTATTTGTTTTTTATTTATTTATTTTATTTTATTTTATTTACTGAGTTTATAGTGTGGTCTGAGGGGGAAAGGTAATGCAACGTACACGTGGGGGGGAACTACTTGGTAAGAATATGCAGTGCTGCCCCAAGTGGCTAAAAGCTATAATCTGCAGGTGGAGAAGTGAGCTGATTGGTTTTACACTCACACACAACCCTATTGGTTGTACTCTCTTAGCGCAGCCCTATATAAAGGAGGGATGACCAAGGGTGGTGGTGGGGGCGGTGGGAGCAGACGACAGTGTCTGCAGGGCCTCTCTGCTCTCAAACACTGCTGGTGGCCAAGGTAGATTGTGGACCGCCTGTACCTGAGGAAAATCACAATGAAAGGCTGGAGGGAGGGCTTCAGGAGTCTGGCCCTTGACCATCCGACTGACCGCCCGCTGGTGGGAGGGGGGTCTGATTACTGTACAGGAGACATGATCTGAGGGGAAGAGAGGAGAGAGAGAGAGAGAGAGAGAGAGAGGATTACTTATAGGAGGTAATGGCCTTTTGTTTCAATGAAAGGGGAGTGGGTGAGAGAAAGGGGATGGGTCACAAACGGAGCAGAAACATAGCACTTTGGCCTGAAATAACTTTGAAATGAATTATCTGCTACACTGTCTGAGGCAGCTTAGGATTAAACAATGTGCAGCTCGAAGTCTGATTCAACAAATTTATGCAACAGCAGATTAAGCAAGTGTGCAGCTCGAGTCTTGTACCAACAGATTAT
The DNA here is from genome assembly GCA_016271365.2 of Neoceratodus forsteri. Lineage (NCBI taxonomy): Eukaryota > Metazoa > Chordata > Ceratodontiformes > Ceratodontidae > Neoceratodus > Neoceratodus forsteri. The sequence goes on along the minus strand of CM028129.1, from coordinate 1,141,192,178 downwards.
GCAAGGGTCACAGTGAAAATAAATGTACTGCCTTTTCCTATAATTTATGCAGCTCAAGTCTTACTTCGATCAGCTTGTGAGAGTTCAAATTTTGTACAGCTCGAGTCTCACTGCAGCTAAGATGTACATTTCCTGTGTGAGTTCCACTAGGGCATCCTACTGCTTTTGCTTGGGACAAGTGGGGCAAAAAAGACGCCAACTAAAACAGTTTGAACAAAGCTCTAAGCATTCATCCTGGTAGGTACATTAAATAGAATTCCAGTAAATTACAGAATTAAACACATTAAATGGAATTCCACTAAATTACAGAATTAAGCAGATAAGGTGAGGAATTAAAGTAACTGTGGTGCGGGAGACAATTTCCTATGCCGACAAGTAATGAGTTCTTTTTTTTTTAAAAGGAAAAAGGCACCAAGTCCCTCCTCTGCTCACAAACGTTGCTGGTGGCTGAGGTAGATTGTGGACCATCCGTACCTGAGGGGAATCCCAACGAAAGGCTGGAGGGAGGCCTTCAGGAGTCTAGCCCTTGCGACCGTCCAACTGACTGCCTGCTGGTGGGGGGGTCTGATTTCTGTGCAGGAGACACAATCTGAGGGGAATCCCAACAAAAGGCTAGAGGGAGGGCTTCAAGAGTCTGGCCCTTGCGACCATCTGACCGACCGCCCACCCGCTGGTGGGGAGCATCAGATTCCTGTGCAGGAGAAACGATCTGAGGAGAATCCCAATGAAAGGCTGGAGGGAGGGCTTCCGGAGTCTGGCCCTCATGACTGTCCGACAGACAGCCCCGCTGGTGGAGAAGGTCCGATTCCTCTGCAGGAAACATGATCTGAGGAGAATCCCAATGAAAGGCTGGAGGGAGGGCTTCAGGAGTCTGGCTCTCAAGACCGTCCGACCGCCCACTGGTGGGGAGGGTCCGATTCCTGTGCAGGAGACACGATCTGAGCACCTGCTGTTCTTGTATCATGGCTTGGTGGTGAGTAAGCTGTGCCTCATGCTGCTGTGCCACTGTTTCGATCTTTGACACCCACACCGCTGCCCTTCATAAGTCCTCGCTAGTTTTGGTGGTCGTGAGTTTAAGCTCTGCTGTGTCCTGTAGCAATTTATATAGCATGACAGTTAGTTTGGCAGATTCAGCTGCAGTGTCCAGTGTTTGTGTGGGGATTCTATGCCCCCTGTAGAGATCCAGCTGTTGGAGCTTTTTTCCAGGTCCCAACTTACTGCAACTGTGGGATTATGCCAGGCCTTGCCACTGGTGCCTCATGGCGACTTAGACTAATGGTTCTTTAAGTTGGTACTCAGGCACACATCAACTGATCTTCAAGTATGAGGTATCAAACTGATGCTCAGAAATTCTGGTTTAGTATCCAGCTGTTTTACCCATTGCCAGGGTTAGCGATTCTGTCAAATGAAGCTTGGTAGGTGCCTAGGGGATCCTCTGTTCTATTTTAGTATGCTGCCATTTTGGATGCCAGGCCACACACATCCCGTAAATTGCAAAAGTTGCAATCGTGCATTTGCAAAAATGTAACAGGCTCATAAATCTGTTGGTTTGTAAAATTTACACACCACATTTTCAACATAGCCTTGTTACGACCCTGCCTCATGACGATAGGCAGACAAAATGTTCGACTCCTTGCTTAAAGGTGTTTTTGCACAGGGATGCAAAATCAACTTTCAGGACGCAAAAACACATTTTGGGCAGGAGTTTAAAAATGGCAGCTGTCGCATTCATGAGGTGCTGCAAAGAAATGGCTATGTTGAAAATTTTGGGTAAAATATTGAATATTACCAAACTGATGAGACTATGTTTGCAAAAAATCAATATAGGTTCATAACTTTTTGGTTTTTAATGTTTTTACACCAAATTTCTAACATAGCCTTCTTATGACCTCACCTCATGAACAAGGACAGATAAAATTTTCATCTCCTGGCCAAAAGGTGATTTCATGTACAGGCAGCAAAATCACCTTCCGGGATGTGAAAGACATATTGGCCAGGATTTTAAAAATGACAGATGTCACATTCATGAAGTGCTGTAAAGATATGGCTATGTTGTAAATCTGGTGTAAAAATATTGAAAATGACCTAAATTACGAGCCTTCGTTCACAAAATTCTGCTTGGGCTCATAACTTGGCTCTTTTTTGATATTTTTGCACCACATTTTCAACATAGCCTTTTTATGACCCCACCTCATGAACAAGGGCAGAGAAAATTTTCAACTGGTGTCTGCAAGGGGATTTTGAGCAGGGACCTCAAAATCACCTTTGGGACAGATCTACCTAATGACAGTGACATTGTTCTTGAGGTGTGTTCCCAAAGAAGGCATGTTAAATATGAGGGCCAAAAATATGTAAAAATGCCCAAGTTATGGCACTAAGTTTAAACCCCATTGAAATATGTTGAACTGCATATCTGTATCTTCAGTTCACGGTCCAGCTTTGAAGAGCGAAGATGTGTCTGTGGTCCAGAAAGGATTATGGTGTTGGGTCCCAGATGAGTAAGTAAGTAAAGGCTTCGGGTGGGAGGTGGGGTAGGTGGATATTGAGTGGGAGGGTCGGGTGGGGTAAGGAACAGCCAGAAAAGACATTGATGGACTGTTTTTTTTTTTTTACAGGTAGGGGAAAAAAAACAGAATGACCATCTCCAATCATGACACTGAGGGATTGGGCACCCCCAGTATCACACTCATGTGGGGGGAAGACATCGATGGACCATTTTTTTTCTACAGGTGGGGAAAAAAAGTCCAATGATTCCCAATCATGACTTTGGGGGATTGGGCACCCCCAGTGTCAGAAAAACACTACACATTAAAGAATCAGCCACCCCTGGTTGACCCAATTCAGGCATATGGAAGTTCTCGATGGAGCACGGTGTGTTGAGGGGGGGGGGGCGTTGAAGCAGAGCCAGATATGGGACATCCAGTCACCTTCCTATGTTCTAATTCCATAACATGCTATTGTATATAACATAACTTACATTATGTATTTTGTGTGTCACTGTAAAATGGTATTATACTATGCATTGTACTTTTCAGTACCCGGATGTGCCTGAAAAAGGTGCCTGGTGCCAGCACATCCACCCAGTTAACAAATAAAGAATAATGAAAGCCCAAGTCAATAGCAGAGTTCATCTCCTGCTCCTCATGGAGCAGGTAATTGTAGAATCCAACAGTTTAACAGGCCACAAAGCTGAAAAAGAGAGCAAGAAGGGGAGTAAGGGGAATAGAAAGAGTGAATTAAGAACATACGAACATTTGAACATACGAATGTGCCAGCAGAAACAGACCACCAGGTCTATCTAAGTCTGCTCGAGTGTGCAGCCAACACCCTTAGTCTGCAGCTTCCCCAACCCCCCCTCCCTTTTGTCATCCCACTGCCACCCCCTACCCTCACCATCCCCTGTTTCCTGTCCCATGCCCTTTTGAAGCTGTTCACAGATTTACATGATACCATGCATTGTGGTAGGGTGTTCCATTTTGCTACCACCCTCTCTGTAAAATAGTGTCTCCTCATTTCATTCCTAAATCTTCCCCCCTCCATTCTTAGCCTGTGCCCCCCTGGTGACCCTCCCCCTCCTTAATTTAAAGACTCCATCTGCCCCATACTTATTGATACCCCTCAGATACTTAAATGTCTCTATCATGTCCCCCTGTCCTTTCTATCCTCCAGGGTGTACATATTTAGGTCTCCCAGCCTGCTGTCATAGTCTCTCCCCTCCATTCCACATATCATCTTTGTTACCTTCCTCTGTGCCCCCTCCAGCAGCCTGTTATCACGCTTTAGGTATGGCCTCCAAAACTGCACACAATACTCTAAGTGCGGCCTTGCCAGTGACCTGTAGAGGGGCAAGATCACCTCACATTGCCTGGACGAAAACCCCCATGCTATGCACCCCAGCATTTTGTTCACTTTTGCAGCTGCTCTCCTGCACTGGGCAGTGTTGTTCATGGTCCCTGTTATCATTACCCAAAGGTCCTTCTCCTCTTCAGTGCTCCCTAGCTTAACCCCCCCAGCCAGTATTCTCTCCTTGGGTTCTTCACCCAAAGTGCATAATCTTACACTTCTTTGCATTGAACCCCAGCTGCCACCTCTCTGACCACTCCTCTAGCTTGTGTAGGTCACCCTGCGGCTGCTTCCACCCCTCTTCTCCATTCACCACTGCTCCAATTTTGGTGTCGTCAGCAAACAGACTTACCTTGCTCACCACCCCATGTCCAATGTCTGATATGAAGGGCCCAAACAATACTGGCCCCAACACAGAGCCCTGTGGCACCCCACTCATCACCAGCCTTGGAGTTGAGAGCTCCACCCATTGCAGCCTCCCACTCAGCCAGTTTTTAATCCAGTTCATCATTTTTGCCCTTACTCCTGCACCAGTTAGCTTCTCACCAAGCTGCCCATGAGGCACTGAATCGAAGACCTTGCTGAAATCCAAGTAAAGAACATCCACCACATGACCCATATCCAGTTCACCTGTCACCCAGTCATAATATTGTATCAGGTTGGTTTGACAAGACTTCCCTGAAACAAACCCATGCTGCATCACATCCTGGAGGCCATTGTCCTCCAGGTACGACACCAGTCTTTCCTTTAGTATTGTTTCCATGAATTAAAGCACAAGGCAGTGACAGGAGGGTCAGATGTTGGGAAGAAGATAGGACAGGTGACAAAAAGAGGGTAGAAGACAAGCCCAGGAAGGGGAGAAGTGAGACCAATGGAGCAGATTAATAGAAAGGGGGAGAAGAGAGGCAGATAGAGAGGGGAGGATGGAACAAGCATACTGTAGACAGCCCTTGAGAGGTTTTGAATACTGGCATACCTTCAAGTAATGTTAATCATACCTCCTCCTGTCTCCTCCTCTTCTGAGCACATGTGTGATCAAATGTAAGTAGTGCATGTTCAAGAAAGTGCAGTTCTAGGAACTCTCTTTCAGTCCAGACTGGTGTTGAATACTCTCAGGGTGATTTGATGATTCTTGATAGGCATAGAGTATGTCACTGAAGTTCTGAATGCAGGTTCATTTGTGTCATTGACTAAGCTAATAGCACTGGTTGAAATCTGGTTAAGATTTTGTAATTTATTCTCTCAAATACATAATCTTAGTTTCAATGTGGTCTTACTGTTGACAGTTTAACAGCTGCGTGGACTGGAGCACTAGGAGGTTAAGTAACTTGCTCAAGATTATACTTAAAATTGGTAGTTGTGCTGAGTTTTAATTCTTAAAAACATCTTTAACACGGCTTTTTCAGACCTTAGTGCTGTTCTACCCCATGACTTTTTCCAAAACAGGGCCTACTCCCCAAATACCTCAGCCCCTCAGTCTAACCATCCCCTCTTCTACTTCAGGAAGGTAAGGCTGAATGAAGCTCACCGCTATATTACTGCAGCTATCTCTAAATCTAGATCTAGTAGCGTCACCTGGACCTTAAGCTTTTTTTGCTCACCGATGAGGTAATTCATCCATTAACAAAAATCCTAAACCTCTCTCTCAGCTGTGGAAAATTCCTGGACCTATGGAAAACAGCCACCGTGACACCCATCCATAAAAGTGAGGACAAGACGATTCACTCAAATTATTGCCCTATCTCCATACTGCCTCTCAAGGCGCGGGTACGTCCATGGCCAATCAATTTACCGACCACTTGGATAAATACAATATACCTTGTCCACAACAACACGGCTTCTGGAAGATCACAGCACCACCACAGCCCTTCTTGAGTTCACTGGAGCTTTGCACAAATCCCTTGACAGCCTTCTCACAGGGGCCGTTTTGGTCGACCTCTACAAGGCCTTCGATACAGTACACCATGGATTATTAATACACCAACTACTGAATGCCGGACTATCACCTGACTCTTTTCTCTGGTTTAAAAGCTACCTAGAAAACTGGTCACAGAGAGTAAAAATTGCGGACGCTCTTTCTAACACCCTGCCTGTTCGCTCGGGTGTTCCACAGGGATCCATACTGGGACCCCTCCTTTTTAGCCTTTTCTTAAACTCCCTCCCTTACCACTGCTCTGAGCAGATCATACTATATGCTAATGATGCTGTTGTATTCTCTCCTCACAAAGATCCTGCAGCTCTTCAACACAACCTTCAACTTGGTTTCAGTTCTGTAGAGACATGGTTTCTTAATCATAAACTGGTCCTCAATGACAAGAAAACAAAATCTATGCTCTTCTGCAGCTCTCATAACCCACACAAGCTACACCACTTGGCTATCTCCACCACCCAGGGGAACACTCTAGATCAGGTGAGGTCCTTCAAATACTTAGGGATACAGCTTGACCCTAATCTCTCCTATGGACTTCATGTAGATAATGTAGCTAGAGCTGCTAATACATGGCTTGGTCTCCTCTACAAACACAGACCACACCTCATGCCAGAAGCTTTGAAGGTTGCAGTCCTGAGCTCTGTGATCTCTGTAATAGACTATGGTCTCATCATTTATGGCTCGGCCACAACCACAACCCTTAAATGCCTCTCAACTACCTTAAATAAAGCATGTTGGCTCATCACTGGTGCTCACCGTCTCACCCACACATGTGACCCGTACACTCAGACCGGCTGGCTCCAACTATCAAACCGCATAAAGTTTCTTACCTGCTCCACGGTGAAAAAAATCTATCTTGGCCTTGCACCTTCTGGGGTCTCAACTCTGTTACAACACCGAATTAACAAGTGGCACCTTAGGAGTTCCACGATACAGCTACTGAAAGTCCCCCACTGTCACACTTCACAGGGATAACGCTCTTTTGCTTATCGAGCACCACTCTGGTTCAATGGCCTCAGCCCAACCATCTCCTCTGCCCCAACTATTGGTATGTTTAAAACTAGGCTCCGGGACTATCTCACTACCAACAGCTCCTGTGACTGCCCAACTTAACCTTGTTCTCCACTTCCCTTCTGCTCTTGTTGTCCCCGCTGGATTCTACCCTCACATCTTGGTATACCCAATGCTGCACTTTTCACCCTCTTGCCACCCTTCCTACATTACTTCTCCCCCACCCTCTTCCCTCTCCCTATGACTCTGGCACTTCTTATCTGTTGTCTATCTTCTCTGACAAATGCTGCTGGCTGCCTTGTTACAATGCTACCCTTGAACTGTATTAATCTGTACTCTGTTTGCAATGTCCACATTGTTGTAATGCCTGTCTTGATGTTCCCCATAATTTGTATTTCTCTGATGTGGAACCTTTGTAAAAGAGCCATGGCTCAAAGGTATTTGTAGTCCTAGACTTGATAAATAAATAAACAAAAAAAAGACAATAGTGTATACAGTGAAATGCAGGTGAAAAGAGCTTTAATAGCTGATCTCAGGATGCCAGTAACCCTCCCGCCGCATAACACACTTCTTACTTGAGGCTTCCTCAGGGTGTGGTGTCTGCCACTACAAAATGTGCATACAAAGACCGTAAACATGAATATTCATTAGCACCAGCCCAATACATTCCAGCACTATTTAGTTTTGAACACTGGCTGTGTTTCACAAGATACATTCAATAAAATGGGTGGCAGTGCAAAAACAATGACCAAAGTGCTGAACATAGTTTCAAATGGCACATGTATGTGAAAAAATACAGCATTTAAAACCAATCAAAAAGAGTTTTGAGCCTGGGTCTTATGTTTCATTGTTCTGCACTTTAGCCACTAGGCTACACTGAAAGCCAAAGCTGCCAAATACTACACTAAGAAATGGGGAATGTAATATAATAACTTGATAGTTATTTTATTTTTGTTGATAATGAAAGGTCAATTGATTACATATAATGCCTGATAAGAGTTTAAAAGACCCTCCAATCTGTGTATTTCTTTTTACCCCTTAAATATTCCCATCTTTACAACAATACATAATCTGTTCACTATTCAGAGCTTCCCACTCTCCACTACAGTAAATATGCATATGGTTATACATTACATTAACCATTTAGAGAGTCTGAAAATTCATCCATTTTTGAAACATACATTTGTCTTGCATTTAAAAAATATTCTTACAGTTCATTTACTATCAGCATACATGCAAAAGAAATGAAACGTGTACTAAATCATAAAGGTGCCACTACTCAAAAACGAGACACTGGTAGAGCTGTGCAAAATATACAATTATTCCTGTGGAATGCAAGTGAAATGACCATTCTGATTCCATGGAATTCCACAGATTTTTTGTGAAATTTCTGTGGAATTTTACAAAATTTTAAATTTCTATTATTGCTCTATAATTTTAAAACTATGCATCCAAATAACACAAATTTGGTATGTACACAGTACCTAACAGCTTACATGAGTGTACCACATTTTAGATTTGTAGATTGAAAGGGGAAGGGCTTATGGGTGGCCAATCATTTAATCAAAATTACATTTTCAGTTATTTTGAGATAATATTAACATTTCTTATCCACATTTCTCCATAATATTAGGAATTAGAGCCACATCTAGAATGAGTATATGCACCATGTTTTAAGTCTCAAGCTTTAATGAAAGCTGAATTATAGGTAACCAAATATTTTGCCAAAATTTGGATTTCTGTAAGTTTAGTATAATTTTGATAGTATTCATTGAAATGTTACAACACCTGACAGGTATACAAGTTATCATTATATTTGTATATACTTATTGTTTCAGATTTCTGGCTTTAAATGCAACTGAGTTATAGCCTGCCAAACATGTTGCTAAACTTTAATTTTTGGTTAGTTCCTGCTAATTTTAAAACTACAACTCCAAATCTAACCAGAGTTAAAACATTTAAACTACTATACCTCATGGTCATTTCTAAAAATGTTTATATTTGCAGCTTTAAATGGGGTTGAATTAAAAGTAGTCAAACTTTCACAACATTTAAAAATTT